>BSBN01000693.1:3363750-6335000 GCA_027924645.1 Cunninghamia lanceolata
TATTACCACTTTTATGCCAAGAGTGAATGAGCTGGTTTGTGGAATTAGAAATGCTGGTGGAGTCTTGGATGAAAATAAGATTGTTGGTAAAATTCTCAGATCCCTTCTTGCTTCTTACAAAATCAAGGCTGCTTCCATTGAAGAATTCAGAGCCCATACAACTGTCATAAGAGATCAATTGGCTGGGAAATTGGCTGCATTTGAAGTGACAGAGTTTGGAGACGACCCCCCCAAGATTGAATCTACATTCAAAGCCAATGCCTCTGTTAAAGGTAAACAAAGGTTTGATCTGGGAGAGAATTCTTCAAGGAAATTGTCATGGTATGAAAAAGCAAGAAAAGATCTGGAAGAAGAAGAAGTAGAAACTGTTCAACTTGAAGCCCTTATTGCAAAGAGGCTGCCAAGAGGATCTAGTAAGTATGAAAGAAAATTACCTTTTAAGTGTTTTAATTGCAATAAGATTGATCATTTTGCCTCAAGGTGTCCGGAAAGATTTTCAAGGCAAAATCCTAACAAGCCAAGTTCCAAAAGAACTGTTACTATGTACATGAAGATGATGATAATGAAGGAGTGGTAAAGTTTGGTGACAATTCTGCTGGTAGAATCAGAGGAAGAGGAACTATTTCTTTTGATGGAAGAAATAAAACTGGTAATGTACTGTATGTTGAAGGTTTGAAGCACAATCTTCTCAGTGTTGGACAGTTGGTGGGCAAAGGCTATGATCTCTGATTCAAGGATAGAAAATGCAAAATCTTTGAAAGTTTCGGAATAGAGATTGCATCCGATACTCAAACTAAAGGTAACATCTTCCATTTGGTTGGTACTAGTAAAAGCTGCTGATTTGTTCAATTTGATCAGAGTTGGTTATGACATAGAAGGATGTGTTATGTGAATTTTGATAATATCATCAAGATAAGCAATACTCAGGCTGTAAGAGATCTTCCAAAATTGGTGAAACCTACTAATAGCTTGTGCAAGGAATGTCAATTGGGAAAGCTGAGCAGAGTCACATTCAAAAGTAAGGAACTGTCTTCTACCGGATTATTGGACTTAGTTCACACTGATCTTTGTGGTCTGGCAAGAACCGGGAGTATTCAAGGTGACAGATACTTCATGCTGCTAATTGATGACTATTCCTGGATGATGTGGGTAACCTTTCTAAAGGAGAAATCAAAAGCTCTTGAGAAATTCAAAATATTCAAGGCTATGGTAGAGAATGAAATAGAAATAAAATTTAAATGTCTAAGATCTAATAAAGGTGGAGAATTCACATCCGGTGAGTTCTGTGAGTTCTGTGAGAAACATGGAATTAAGAGACAGTTGTCTACTCTGAGGACTCCACAGCAGAATGGAGTAGAGGAGAGAAAGAACCAGACCATCTAGGAAGCATCTAGGACCATGATGATGGAAGAAAATGTTCCTTAGATCTATTGGAGAGAAGCTGTCAGCACTGCAGTCTATACTCTCAATCGAGTTCAAATCAGAAGCAATACCAGTAAGACCCCTTATGAATTCTAGTTTGGCATTACTCCTACTGTAAGATATTTTAGAGTCTTTGGTAGCAAATATTACATCAAAAGGGATGAAGATCTAGGCAAGTTTGATGCTAGAAGTGATGAAGGAATATTCTTGGGTTACTCTACTCAAAGCAAAGCATACCGGTGTTATAACAAGAGACTGAGAAAGATGATAGAAAGTAAAAATGTGAAGGTTGATGAGGGAATAGAGAAACCCTCAAGGTTTTATGAATATGATGAAGATGATCAAAATGGTGTTCTGGTTCAAGGAGTTCAATCCTCTTCTAAAGGATAGATTCAGACTGATCTAGTAAATCAGGAAGAAGAGATAGGTCTAAATAAGCCTGATCAAGAAGCAGAAGTGCAAGAAACTCCCAAAGTTCCAAGGTATGAAAGACTGAACCACTCTGAAAATCAGATCATAGGTGACAAAAGCAAAGGTGTGCAAACTAGAAGGAAAATTGCTCAAAATTTAGATGAATATTGTCTGATTTCAAAGATTGAACCTAAGACAATAAATGAAGCCTGCAATGATGAAAACTGGACCAAAGCAATGGAGGAAGAGTTGATACAAATTAAGAAAAATCACACTTGGGATTTTGTTCCCAGACCTAGAAACAAGAATGTGATTGGAACCAAATGGGTCTTCCAGAATAAACTAAATGAAGTTGGTGAAGTAATCAGAAATAAAGCCAAATTGGTTTGCAAGGGCTACTCTCAAATAGAAGGAATTGATTTTGAAGAAACTTTTTCTCCGGTGGCAAGAATTGAAGCAGTCAGATTATTTTTTGCATTTGCTACCTTCAAGGATTTCAAGGTGTATCAGATGGATGTCAAGTCTGTTTTCTTGAATGGTGACTTAGAAGAAGAAGTGTACATTGAACAACCAGATGGATTTCAATTATCTAAGCATGGTGATATGGTTTGCAAGTTGAAGAAGGCACTGTATGGACTAAAGCAAGCCCCAAGAGCCTGGTATGAAAGAATGGACAAACATCTTTTGAAGATTGGTTTCAACAAAGGTACTGCTAACAGTAACTTATATTTCAAAATTGATCATAAAAACATATTGATTGTTGAAGTATTTGTTGATGATATCATCTTTGGAGGAAGAGACAGTATGTGTAAAACCTTTGCAAACCAAATGAAAAGTGAGTTTGAGATGTCAATGCTTGGTGAAATGAATTTCTTCTTAGGTCTGCAAATTACTTAAACAAAGAAAGGAATCTTTATTTCTCAAACCAAATATGTGAAAGAATTGTTGAGGAAATTTGGAATGGAAGATTCAAAACGAATGAATACTCCCATGGAAACTGGATGTAAGTTGAACAAAGATGATGACTCTCCTAAGGTAGACCAGACAAAGTACAAATCAATGATTGGAGGATTGTTGTATCTCACTCAAACTAGACCAGATATTATGCAAGCTGTTGGTCTTGTTGCTAGATTCCAAGCTGATCCTAGATAATCCCATGTCATGGCAATCAAGAGGATCTTTAGCTATCTAAAAGGGATGGTTGAGTATGGTCTGTGGTATCCTAGAGATCATGATTTCTCTCTTCATGCATATACAGATGCAGATTGGGCAGGAGATGTGGATGACATGAAGAGTACCAGTGGTGGAGCATTCTTTTTGGGAAAAAGATTGGTTTCTTGGCTAAGCAAGAAATAAGAGGCAATATCTCTATCTACAGTTGAAGCAGAATACATTGCAGCAGCAGGTAGTTGCACTCAAGTTTTGTGGATGAAGCAGATGCTAAGAGATATTAAAGTAGAATATGAGGAGCCTATCACAATTTTTTGTGATAATTCAGGTGCAATAAATATTTCTGAGAATCCAGTGTTGCATTCTAAGACTAAGCATATATCTATCAAGTTTCACTTTCTGAGAGAGCAAGTGAACAAGGATGAAGTCAGACTGGAGTATGTGCCCTCCAAGGATCAGATTGTAGATATCTTTACTAAACCTCTTCCCAAGGACTCTTTTGATTATCTCAGGGAGAAGTTAGGGGTTATTGCCCCTCCGGTGATGAGCTAGGATGCACTGATGTGCATCAGTCTAGTGGATATCACAGTCACATCTTATGATCCAGATTGATGATGGAAAGTTGCTACTCAGGGGGAGCAGCAGGTATGATTCTGAAGTATTGGAGTTGCAAGTATGAGCCCTTTGCCATTGATGTCAAAGGGGGAGAGAAGACATGTGAAAAACAAATGGTTGATGATCAAAGGGGGAGTAGTAAAGGAAGAGAAGACATGTGAATAGTTGTTGTTGATAGGGGGAGTTGTGACAGTAAGAAGAAGTTCTTGTCTTGATGGTTTTTCACATCATATGTTGCCATCAATGATAAAGTGGGAGATTGTTGCAAGTATGGGTTTAACTGGTGTTGTCATTGATGTCAATATACTCATGTTGCATTAATGAGAAGGATTGGATGAGCTTTGTGCTGAGGATATTGAGAAAATTAGTCTCAATCAAGAACAGTGAAGAATAGTGATGACAACAAGGTAAAAGTCCCAGATAGGTTGAGGATCAGAGGATGCAGTTTAAAGGGTTTGTAGATATAAGTCTTGAGATGCTCCAGTCAAGTTTTCAGAGGTCCACATGAAGGTTTGAAGAAGTTATGGTCGCTCAAGTAGAACCGGCTCTGGAAGGTGTCCAGAGGTGACAAAGTGACACAGATAGGTCCGGTAATGCATTATCCCATTCTGTGAATTTGAGGAAGTGTTGAGGATGTCCTTGTGAAGTGTCAAGTAGATTGGTTTGTGGCTTGAAGGTCTGGAAGAACCTATTCCTTTATGACAGTGATGACAGACTGTGTTCTGAAAGATCCAGATGAAGAAGAGGAGAATTCTAGCAAGCAGATGAAGAGTGGATGTTCTCAAGTGATTCAAGAAAAGTTGTTGTGATCCTTGGATCGTGTCCAGTTCATGTTGGTGGTCCGCATTGAAGTTAGAGTGTGCATTTGAAGAATAACCACTGGATGATGGTGTTCTTCCTGAGACTGGCCGACTGGATGTATTACACATCTTGTGGATGTTCCTGTAGGTGTTTGCTGACTTAGATGATTATTCCTAAGTCGATGTCTTGTATAAATAAGGGATTGTGAAGTCATTCCAAAGTGGGTCTTGTGGTGATGAGTGTGTGGTAGCGAGGAGGAGTGTGAAAGGCAGAGCAGAAGTATT
The DNA here is from genome assembly GCA_027924645.1 of Cunninghamia lanceolata. NCBI lineage: Eukaryota > Viridiplantae > Streptophyta > Pinopsida > Cupressales > Cupressaceae > Cunninghamia > Cunninghamia lanceolata. Next base: position 3,368,454 of record BSBN01000693.1, read on the forward strand.
GGGCTTAAATGGAACTGATTCAAGCATGGTGAAGATGCTATTCTCCAGTTCATGAAGGTGATACTTATTTCTTTGTAGACAGTGTGTCTCTTGTAGGCAGTGAGCCTCTTGTGAGCAGTGTGCTTGGGCAGTGAGCCCTAATTGGCATGTGCCATTTTGTTCTTTCTATTCTTCTAACAAAGAATACAATCTTGGGTTAATCACCCCGTGGTTTTTCCCTTAACCGGGTTTTCCATGTCAAAATCTTGGTGTCTTATGTGTTGATATGTTTTTGCTTTTGATTTAAATGCATTATGGTTCATGATTAATATTCTGCTAATCACTAAAGAAGATTTAAGTGTTTAATTAAAGAAAGTTTCGCACAACTGATTCACCCCCCCTCTCAGTTATGTGCCCTAAGTCTAACACTTCATACAACTTATCCTCCATAACTTGCAAGAAACTAGACACAAACCCACTAAAATACAAAAAATAGAGAAAACTCTTCTCTCCACCACCTTACCATAGCAATTCATAAAGAGCTAGAGCCATACTTTATGAGAAATACTTAATGCCTTGCTGTAAACATGCTAATAGACTTAAATGCACTATACCACACCCAATCAACAAACCACCTTATTACTACCTAATCACCACCATTCATACAAATCATTACTAACAATATCAAAAGGCCTAGTTATTGATACCATGGAAGGAGACATAAAAACATGAGTAAGACCTAGCCAAGAAATAATTTAGTGGCAATTTGTCACCAATTGGTAATTTTTTTACTTGGGACCTTGTAAATGGCCAATATTACTAGTTTTGGTAGCATATGCTTTCACCAAAATTTGATTGTATTTTTGGGCATGTAGATTCAGATAACCAACAAATTGATATTTTAATATCATAGAAAAGAGAAGTGATATGTAAAAGTTGCATGATCACTGTAAGAACCTCATATATAATAGTCTACCCTTGTTTATATCTCCAAAAGATCTTCATGTTGTCTTCACTACTCACACCCTAGGTGTGTGTTTTAAAAATGTTTGAAATGGTGGGGAAGCTTATGTTGTATCGTTCACATGTTCAAATGATCCTTCCTGTTGTCCCTAAAGGTCAGTCATAAACAACGGGAATAACATCATGACTTCAATTTCTAACAATGGCTGCCAAATACTCCATTTAGGATCCTTATAAAAGGTAGCATCCAAACATGAAGTCATTACCAAGCACCATATATGTATTTTATAGCAATACTTGTAGTGTGGATTATGCCTTTGAACAAAGCCCTCAAGATATCTTATTACTACTCTTCCCTAATCATCTTCTTTAAGACTATTCAGATATGACTATTTCAATGTCTGAGGCAGTTTTTGGAATGTAGAAGTCCCACCAACACATGATATACCTCTAGCAATGTGTAGAAAGTGAAAAATATCTCAACAGAACCAAGGGTCAGTTGACTATCCCAAGAAGACACAAATATATCCTGTGATACTACCCCATCTATTGGAGGGTCTAGGTGGATGGCCTTGATCAATCTTCTCTCTAAAACATGATGTTCTTTCTAATGGAGATATTAAGGCTTAAGAGCTTCCAAAATGACATGAAAACTAGTCCTCTATGATTTTTTATATTTCGAAGACCTTACATACCCCCTTACCAAACCTATTTGACAAGCTAGGATCTCATAACCCAATCCTATTTACTGCAATTGCTCTTGGAATACATACAGATCACAAAAGGACTAAATGCATTATAATGCATGGAGGCTTCATGATTGTCCTAGTGATCCTCATCAATGCATTGACTATATTGAGATAGTAGGTGACACTATGACACATTTGGATCACAACTTGAGGTTCTATAATAGTCCCATATTCAAGATGATTGTGCAATGTATAAGGGAACATGTGTAGATCATATGTATATTTCTGGAATGTCATAGTCTTGGGAAACTTAAGGCACTTATATTATCCTTCCTCCACCCTAAAAATTCATTAGCCTCATAGAGATTCACGTACATCACAAAGGAGTAGTTATATTATCATGCAAGGAGGCTTTATTCAAGACTGTCCTGATGGCATCATACCCTCCTTGACTGTACTGTAGTACAAGCACCCACGAATATCAATACTCTATCTTCCTTAACTATCTAATAACTCCTTGACAAGTCACTATCTATTCAAGACAACCTAATTGTGATTATAATTATCCTAATAACTATGCCAAGGATATGTATGGTTATCTTTTAGTTAAGGGCAATATTTCCTACCATATGAATATCCTTTCAAGACCACCTCGATATGTTTATATAAGTATCATGGATATGTTTTTGCATGGACTTGAGATTAATTGACTTATCATTTAGTCTTGATTGCCACCTTGTGTATCAGTTGCTATCCTCTCCATGGGTGAGAGGTCATAACTATTCCTAGGGTTGCATGGTAGCTATTGTGGTATAATTTATTCTTTATGTTGATATGATAGTTTGTCCAAGTGAGATGCTCAAGTGACAATCCTTAGCTTGATTTTAGCATGATGATAATTCATTGATTAACATGATTTCTCTTATTATCCTTCTAATTGTTTAGGTTAGTGTTTGAATCAAGATAATAGCAACATGTGATAATTTTCACTTTCTCATGATAATTTAACTTGTCAAAATGATAATCCTCTCACTTCCCTCATGACTATTCTATAACATGAGATTTCATGCTTTAACATAATCATAAAGTGAAGTAAATGAATACATTTAAAGAACATACCTTAGATTTCGAGATTCGAGTTGCCCAATCCTCAAAATTTTGGCTTCAAAATACTCAAAATTTTGATCTTTTTGGCAAGTTCCTTCATAAGATTCAATGTTGAATTATATATAACTCTAATATGATTAGTGAAAATTAAGAAAAAAATAAGTATATATCATCAAATTCAATCTAAATACATTAAAATTAACATTGAAACAATATGAAACATGAAACTATTAGTTTAAACAATCCAATTATGTCTAAAAAAATGCAATTTAGTTCTTCTACATTGAAAAACCAAAAAAAGGTGGTGGATTAAGCAAAAAATGATTGTCAAAATGTCAGTTGATTAAAAAAGCATTTTGTTGTTCGATTGTGCATGAAAAGCAAGGAATAACAAAGCATGTGGGACTGAAACACGGATCCCACATGCTTTTTGTCTAATTTTTTTGGTTCACAAAAACGTGCTCGCTTTATAACGTGAGCACATTTTGTCAAGCATGGAAAGTTTAAGTGCTTTCATGCATCAAAAGTCTTAAGTGTTGTCATGCATGGAAAGTGGGGAGGGAGGTACAAAGGTGAGAGAGAGAGAGAGGGTAGGAGGTATAGATGGGACGAAGAGGGTAGGAGGTAAAGAGGGGAGAGATAGATAGAGAGAGAGGAGATGAGGTAAAGAGGGGAAGGAGAGAGATAAAGATATAGAGACTTCTTTTGACATGCAACCCTAAACCTGAGCAACCCTAAACACATAAACCCTAGCAACCCTAAACCACTAAACCCTAAATAATGCCCCTAAAACCAAGCAACCCTAAACCTCTATCTCTCTATCTCTATTATCCTTCTACCTTTCAATCTCTCTCCCTATGTCTCTGGCTGTGTCCCCCACTCTCTATCTCACTATCTCTCCTCTCAATCTCCTCTATATCTCCCTATCAGTCCTCTCTCTCTCTCTAAACCCTAAACCCTATACCTCCAAACCATAACCCCTAAACCATAAACCCTAAATATTGCCCCTAAACCCTAACCCCTAATCCCTAAACCCTAAACCCTAAACACAAGTAACCCTAAACCCCTAAACCCTAAATAATTCCCATAAACCCTAACCCCTAAACCCTAAAGCCTAAACTTGAGGAACCCTAAACTCATAAACCCTAAATAATGCCCCTGAACCCTAACCCCTAACCCCTAACCTCTAAACCCTAAAACTCTATCTCTCTAAACCCCTAAACCCTAACCCCTAACCCCTAAACCTCTATCTCTTGATCTCTCCCTAATCTCCCTATATGTATCTGTAAGCACCAAAATCATGCACAACCTCCATGAGCACCCCTATGATGAGTTTTAATCCTTATAACGTACATGTAAGCATGAAATAACATCCTCTTAGTAGCAATTCTCTTGGTGATGTGCCATTTATTTCATCTTGTGTTGTTTCCTCTTTGTCCTTTTCTCTCTCTTTATTATCGATGCTTTTCGACACTTTTCAACACTTGTCAACTTGCATTTTATGTGCTTGAAACCCTATTTCTAAGCCTTGTATGCGTCTTGTATGTGAGTTTTCACCTCTCCTTAATTTTTTTCATCTTCTGCACCCCCTAGAAGCCTTCTAGAGGCCCCCCCTAGCTATCTCCCACTTTCAATTTTCAGTTTCACTCAACCAATCCAAATCTTCCCCTATTATTTCCAGATCTCGCATCAGGAGATCTTACTTTGCAAGTGGAGAAATAGATTTTCACACATGACTGACATGTTTTTGGAGGTATATCCCCTTCTTTTTCCCTCTTCCATCTCCCATCCTACAAGCCAACCTAGGTGCTCTCCTTAGTGCATCGCCCATGGGTCACCCCTGGGCGACTAGACTAGTGAAAGGGGCAACCCTGTCATGTTTCTAGCTGCAGAAAAACTTGAGCTTCTAACTTGAAAAAGCTCTATTTTCACTATTTTTTCTTTCTTTTTGCATCAATTTTTGTGCCAAATATAGATTTTACTATTTCATGCACCTACACATGCATAATTAGCTCTATTTTATCTTAAATTAATAGCTCATGCATTCCCATGCACTCCTTCTTCTTCATTTCTTCTTGAGTGATAAGCTTTTACTAGGTAGATCACTCTAATTTTAGCCCAGATCACTCTTGAATCCTCTATGTTAACTCTCCAATCAAATTGAGTTAACTCTTCTTCTTCTTCACCTCTCATCCCTTCTTTTAACCTATAAATACCCCCTCCCTCAAGCACAAGGGGAGACAATTTCATTTGTGCACACAGCTCTTGCAAATTATTGCTCTCCACATTCAACATTCTCATGCTCATACAGGACATAGGATCCTTTTGTTTTCATTCGTTGCTTCATCTAGCTTTCACATAAATCTCATCACGCATCTATATGCTGCTCATATCAGGCCATAGTGCTCAACAAAGCTCTCATTGAGCTCTTTTTGCAAAGCTTTAAAAGCTTCGTTTCCTTCCATTGTCATCTTGTTGCCAAGAGGATTCCCCACTGCTACAAGAGGATATGAGGTTGCCATCACAAGGATTTCAAAGGGTAGTGGAGGCTCACACATCTCTAGGTTTCTTTATGCTTTCTTTAAATTTGTAGTAATTTGATAGCTAAATTTGTTCTTGGGATCAGTAATCCTGTTGCTTTTTCCTTGTTAGGATAGATAGATCTTACATTCTTAGAGTAATTTTATTTCAAAGTTCATAGATTAATTCATTTAAAAGTAATTTCCCCTTTCTTAGATTAACTTGTTCCAAATATTCAGAAAACCCCAAAAATATAGTTTGCATTGCATTAGGAAAATTCATAATAGCTTGCATACATATTTCAATTTCTAGAATAGAAAAAAAAACATCTTCAATTCCAAAAACATTTAAAAAAGCACAAAAAGAAGTTTTACATTTCATTTAGGCTTGTATTCATTGTAAGGAAATGATGACATCTCAGAACGTATTTCTAAGAAAAGTGGTGTCTTCGACAAATTTAAATTCTTTCCAAATGCTTCAAAAACACGCACAACTATGCCTTTAAAGTGGAAACAGACATAGAACATTTCCTACATTGACCCTTAGAGGAAAGCACAAGCGAACAATATCTAGTTTCAACAGCAGAGACATTAAACATGAAAGATAGAACAAGAACACAGATTTATGTGGGGAAAACCCTTACAGGTAAAAAACCCCACACTCCAAAAGCCCAGATCACCATTGTATTATTCAGCAACAGAAAAAATAGTTACAATACAAAACTGACAATAAGCCTTTCATGAAGATTTACATCTTGTTCCTTCTGAAGAATAACTGACAGTATCCCTGCACAAAGTTCTCCAGCACTTGGTTGGTTCTTCATACTATGATCATGCCACAAACAACACACAGTACAGAATCTTCTCATCCAGAACAATTTCATTTGAACTCTGTTTTCATCCTCTTCTCAGTCCCTTCACATGCTGTTCACATGCTGCATACAGCATAAGACTTCACAGAAGAAGAAAACCAGAGGTCTCTCTTGAGAAGAACTCTCTCACACTCACACAGACCCCATCGATCCCAAAAAATGCTTTAGCAATCTAATCTATTCTCATGCAAACGACCGTTCATTCCAACTGCCCAGCATCGCTGACATCCAACTGTCTAAACCATTTCGCATTTTCGTGAGGACCTTTAGTCCCACATGCATCCGGTGTTGGAGGATTTCCAGTTTATATGTCTGATGACATGGTAAGACTATTGTCGGCACTTTTGCCACCGACGACCCCAGTCTATCCCCATCGGCACAACTCAAACCATCGGCCAACATTCCATCTTTCACTCCGACGGTTCCACGTCCCACCGATACCAAAGACAACATGCCTTCATCAGAATACAGATAGACACCCAAATCTCAGACTGACCAAGTATCTCATGCCGATGCCAATGCCTCACCAACTTCCATCGGGGTGATAGATGACATCGGAACAACATCCCTAGGATTGGCCGATAGTGTTTCTCACGCCGATGCCAACCCTTCATCAGTATAACATGAAGTACCAGGGATACACCTTCCAGCTGCGTCAATATCAATACTCACTCTAATGATCTTTCATCGGGGTGACTCACGCCGACTAGATCACTTACTCTTCGCTAACCCTGCATCCATCGTCGGTGAGACTGATGCCCATTGGAGAATCTTCCCTAGACCAAGCCGATAGTGAAAGTCAGCCCGATAGCCCTTGGTCGGTGAGACTTCGTAGATCAGCCAAGTGCTCATCACTCCCACTGATACACAAAGTCAAGCCGATGGCCACTACCATTGGTAAGACCAAAGAGATCAGAGTAACAAATAAAAACTGGGTCGACAGAGATCTTCATACCGATGACCATTCCATCGGAGAGACACCTCATATCTTACACCGATAGACCAATGTCACCGCGATGCCAATGAACCGAACCATTGAACCAATCGGTTGAACCAAACCATTGAACCGATGAACAGTTCAACGAAATAGTTCAACGAACCATTGAACCAACCGATTGAACCAAACCATTGAACCAACAAAGAAACATTGAACCTGTAATCTGAGTCACTAGTACTCAACATTCTCCCACTTGACGAAGGAATTACAGGAAACCATCAATGCTCCAAGTCACAGAACCAAGCTGATACTGCCACCACTCCACTGTGCTCATAACCTTTTTACAGAAGCTCCATAACATCAACTTCAAAGTTGTCAGAACATAGCTAGAAACATTCTCCAGAAACAAGATAAACCATCAGCTAGAACAATAATCAGTAAGCTGACTGTACCCATCTAACTAAACATAAAACCCACATGACTGAAAATAGCACACACAGCCAGTGCTAAAACATCCAATCACTCATACCTTAAAGGTATGAACATCAGTAGACTCATGCCACCTACATATACACCCATCAACTGCAAACACAAGCTCAAAGTGTGAACCAATCGAAGAAGACCAAACACTTCAAGAACTCCCACTGCATGGGTAATGCAGATCTGAAAAAGATCATGGCATATAAAAAAAATCCACCAATGGCATTACATAGAACGTGTAAATAATCATGTAGTACCAAGGAAACATCCACCATGATATGCAAAAACTGTAAGCAAATAATCCTGCAAGAACAACTCCTCACCACCAGTCCAAAGTTCTCCCAAGTTCTCCACAATGTAATGTGAAACACACCATCAGAGAAACTAACTGAGACCAAGAGAGACACTGCACATCATATAACTATAGACAATCCTTTTACATACACCTCTGAAAGCCAACTGTGTCAAGTACGATCTCCTTCAAAACACCCCAAAGAAGCATCCAAAAAAACATTCAATCTCCAAGATCAACTAACATGGATGTAAGCCTCACAAACCAAAGAAGATCAAACTAATTTATTTCCCATTTCAGGAAATCAGCCCATTAACCATCTCCTAACAGTCCTCATCAATGAATGAAATCTCTAAACTCAAATGCACAAGGAGATAATCATGCTATTCATCTCTCACAATGAACCCACCAGAACCATCAATGAGCAGTTCAAGATCCATATCTATGAAACAAAACATAAAACACCTGAGAGAAACAATGGACTATACCTCTCAAGTGAAACTTATCGAGTAGACCAAAAGTGGGGAAAAAGAATGTTCTTCCAAGATACCCAAGTCCCAATGACTTTCTCCAAGAACAATTTCCTCTAGATCTTTTTGTTGAATTCACATTCAACCAAGGTAAAGACTCCTCGAACTTCCAGCTGTAAACTCTGAAAACACAGTATATACAGTCTCACCTTATTCTCCATGTATCCATGAGTACCTTTGAACAATCACCTCATGCTGAACTCCAACTGCATCACTACAACACTATGAAGTAATCAAGCAAATGATAGATGTACCCAAACATAGAGAAGTAACCAGACCACTGTCAAAACTCCAATCATCTGAATCAGGAACTTGTCATGACATCATGATCTTACCATCTCCTTTAGGAGATTCCATGCTCTAGGTGAACATAACCATTATCTCTAGATCAATGTATCATACCAAAATTCAAAAGCAGAAATCATGATATGAAACAAACCAAAATTCTAAACCAACATCGCCTGTCAAGCACCACCAACACCTTAGCCAAGAATTTCATGAATCCTCCATGACTCCAAGATGTTACTCATCCTCAAATAGTGCCCCTGCAAATGTGAAAGAACCCTTCTGCAGCAACAGGATCAAAGAGCTCCTCCTAGTAACATCTGCAACACTAAAGAAGATCATTCACCACTAAGTGATGAAACACATAGTCAATGCTAAAGCTCCCACTGAACTGTAACAACAGAGCTTTCCAAGCATCCTGACCAAACATCTCCTAATCTGAAAATCTTCCAGGTCCACACATTAACATGTCCATGTGACTATAAAACCAAGTGACACCAAGATCTCCAAACCAAGGAAATAAACTATCACTGTCAATAGCTTACACAAACCTGTGTATTCAAGCTGTACATGACACCATGATATACATACTACAATTCTCCATAACCAACTATTCAGATACTCTACAACATCCATCCTCTCATCCCAAAACAATCACACCAATGCACAAGTGACCACAGACAAGGCCAGCTAACAAATCTGCATAAACACTGAAACAACCTTGTGGATAAAGATAGTTCACATCTGAGTCATCTCACTGTAGCTTAATAGGTGATCAGCCCACAAAACTACATAACTCGTAGATCCAACCAATGTATCATGCAAACTCACTATCACACTGGAAACTGCAAAACTGAGATTTCAAGGAATAAATAACAATGTAGACAACAAGACTCAAGCATCAGAAAACTTACTTTTCACTGATTTGCCCAACATGTCCACAACCAGAGCACCATAGTCAAGAAACTAGAAGCATTACCATAGAAATGCTGAGTGTCATATCACATACCAGCACTCCCATGCAGAGAAAGTATTTCACCTCCTCACACCATGCACAGAGCATGCATGCAAAACTGCAACTATATCATCCAGTAACATCCCAAAAGCCAGGGTCTAGAAATAGCTTAACTACAGCTTCACTAAACCACAAGTTTTTCTTTTGACCGTGTAAAACCTGCAAAACCACTGTGTTTGAAACACACCCATGCACATCCATATCCACTTCACATCTGGAAAACCCAAAATTTTGCAGCACAAACTCCATAACAGTTAAACCAAAATAATGTATCATCATGAATATGCATAACCATAGATTTTAAGGAAAAACTATAAAACCCCTCAAATCCAATAATCATGAATCTGAGTCATGCAAGTACAAAATATCCATTTAAGGAAACAACAGTTCAAGAGCTTCAGGCCCACTTGTAGACCAATCTCTCAAACCACCAACATGCACATGCATCTGAGAGAATCAGGCTATTAAAGAAGCTCTCAGATCATCCAATGATCAACTCCAAAGCCTGCATGCAATCAGGGTAACAGAAAAATTATGCCTTCCAATACCAGGAACAGAACACCCAGCATAAGCACAATACTCCATGGCTGAGCAGTAACACAAACTTCTCCATATCATTAGAGAGCCTCTCACACAGACACCCAATATGAAAGTTACTGCAACAACACAGCCTCAAAGCAAACCTCATGCAACAAGATTAAATACTGTCAATTAAGAGCCTCAGGCCACATCAAGACCAGCTCCAGTCTCTTCACCATCCTTCAAGCACTGCTGAAATAGAAACACAAGATCAACTGCCAGACTTCCACTCAAACAAGGATCAAACAAACAGACATTTCCTTCAGATTTCTTCAAGCCTGCCACACTAAGAAATCATCACAGAAGGAAAACCCAGACCTTATACACCAGGAACTCTTACATGCAACACATGCAACACACAAATGTACATATGTGAGCAACAAAGCAGATCCTAGAGGAAGGCTCTGATACCACTTGTAAGGAAATGATGACATCTCAGAACATATTTCTAAGAAAAGTGGTGTCTTCGACAAATTTAAATTCTTTCCAAATGCTTCAAAAACACGCACAACTATGCCTTTAAAGCGGAAATAGACATAGAACATTTCCTACATTGACCCTTAGAGGAAAGCACAAGCGAACAATATCTAGTTTCAACAGCAGAGACATTAAACATGAAAGACAGAACAAGAACACAGATTTATGTGGGGAAAACCCTTACGGGTAAAAAACCCCACTCCAAAAGCCTAGATCACCATTGTATTATTCAGCAATAGAAAAAATAGTTACAATACAAAACTGGCAATAAGCCTTTCATGAAGATTTACATCTTGTTCCTTCTGAAGAATAACTGACAGTATCCCTGCACAAAGTTCTCCAGCACTTGGTTGGTTCTTCATACTGTGATCATGCCACAAACAGCACACAGTACAGAACTACATCTTCTCAGCCAGAACAATTTCATTTGAACTCTGTTTTCATCCTCTTCTCAGTCCCTTCACACGCTGTTCACATGCTGCATACAGCATACAGCATAAGACTTCATAGAAGAAGAAAACCAGAGGTCTCTCTCGAGAAGAACTCTCTCACACTCACACAGACCCCATCGATCCCAAAAAATGCTTTAGCAATCTAATCTATTCTCATGCAAACGACCATTCATTCCAACTGCCCAGCATCGCTGACATCCAACTGTCCAAACCGTTTCGCATTTTCGTGAGGACCTTTAGTCCCACATGCATCCGGTGTTGGAGGATTTCCAGTTTATATGTCTGATGACATGGTAAGACTATTGTTGGCACTTTTGCCGCCGACGACCCCAGTCTATCCCCATCGGCACAACTCAAACCATCGGCCAACATTCCATCTTTCACTCCGACGGTTCCACGTCCCACCGATACCAAAGACAACATGCCTTCATCAGAATACGGATAGACACCCAAATCTCAAACCAACCAAGTATCTCATGCCGACGCCAATGCCTCACCAACTTCCATCGGGGTGACAGATGACATCAGAACAACATCCCTAGGATTGGCCGATAGTGTTTCTCACGCCGATGCCAACCCTTCATCGGTATAACATGAAGTACCAGGGATACACCTTCCAGCTGCGTCGATATCAATACTCACTCCGATGATCTTTCATCGGGGTGACTCACGCCGACTAGATCACTTACTCTTCGCTAACCCTGCATCCATCGTCGATGAGACTGATGCCCATCGGAGAATCTTCCCTAGACCAAGCCGATAGTGAAAGTCAGCCTGATAGCCCTTGGTCGGTGAGACTTCGCAGATCGGCCAAGTGCTCATCACTCCCACCGATACACAAAGTCAAGCCGATGGCCACTACCATCGGTAAGACCAAAGAGATCGGAGTAACAAATCAAAATTGGGCCGACAGAGATCTTCATACCGATGACCATTCCATCGGAGAGACACCTCACATCTTACACCGATAGACCAATGTCACCGCGATGCCAATGAACTGAACCATTGAACCAATTAGTTGAACCAAACCATTGAACCGATGAACAATTCAACGAAACAGTTCAACGAACCATTGAACCAACCGGTTGAACCAAACCATTGAACCAACAAAGAAACATTGAACCTGTAATCTGAGTCACTAGTACTCAACATTCATAAAAACCCAAAAAATAACAAAAACATTAGAGACTTAGAAAATTTGCAAACCCTTGATTCCATCACAAGGTCAACCATAGTCAACGCATAATCAAACCTTAGGTTAATTCAAACCCTAAGTCATAACCTAGGTCAAGTCAAGGTTAGTTTGCAATCACCTATCTCTTGTCTCAACTCACAAATGTTCCCTAGATTAAGAGGTGAGTGGGTGAGGGCAATCCTCAACGAGATGGAGGAAATCCACCCAGGACCACAATAGGACCCATTAGTCATCCAACAACAAGAAGCGTTTAGACAACACTTAGTGCAACAAACATTCATCCAACAATTTGAATGACAACAAGCAATCAATGAGAACAATAGCTTATCCACACAAAGGTGGAATATCAGAAACCCCAACAAAAGAAGAGTGAATAGTGACCCTTCAGGTCATACGGCTATCTTTACAACCACGATCATCAAATAACACATCTACACAAGCACACAACAACATAGGCCCAAGGACATGCCAACCCATCTCTGCAAAGTCCAACTCTCTAATGAGCCAGACCACCCTGTGTCTCGCCTCCTCTCAACTGGCTACTTCCATGACAGTGAGAATGATGTGGCGGTTCATCTCGTGGCAAGGAGGGAAGGGTCTGTGAGTGTGCCAAAATCTGACTCAATAGCCCCAGGCCACTAACGTCATGATTTTGAGCGTACATATTTTGGTGAACCCGACGTGAAGAGAAAAAACTTTTGTCTATACTTTTCATGTTCCAAACGCATAAATCACATCAAAAACTTAAACATTCAACAGTTCAAAACAACAATCCTCAAGCATTTTTACTTTATTCTTTGTAGCCGCTTCAGCCTCAATCACCTTCGCCATCATCTATTCTATTTATTTTGTGGTGTCTATGGCACCCCTAAATATGATGGAGCCTGATCGAAATTAAAGGAATACTCCCTCTAGAGAACCAGAAACTCCTTCCTTTGATAGGTATGTACTGCCTCACCTAGATGTACCAATCACAAATTATTACGATTAGGAAGACTCTGCCAGGTGTTCTTTGTCCTTCAACAACCTTGCATGGGAACACAACCTTGCCATACCAAATGCACCTCATAAGGATAGGAGAGTTTAATTAAGGTTAGAAATACATCAACCCAATCAACCTTACAAAAGTACCTCAAGTACTCATCTCGATGAGGAAGTAAAAAGGTTATAAAGACACTTGCAAGAGGCAAGAGACACTCAAGAAGCATTGAAATTTTCCCTCTGAGAAGAACAAAGAGACAACACTGCGCGAGAAGAAGTCTACCATCATGACAACACTCAAAGAGAAAACCCTAGAAATGAAGAAGTGTCTAGAGCTGCCACTCCTGCAAACCTAATCACAACTCTAGTGCAAAGGATTAGAACCTTGGAAGCAGAGCAAGTTTCTCCTAAAAGAAGACAGAAGTCCTACGACAACATTCAAGATGAACAAGACCAAGGGGCATCTCAGAATCCCCCTATCTCAACTATTATTTGAGAAATGCAAGTAACAACACATATCTGAATCAAAATCCTCCTATTCATAGCAATCCAACAATGTTGCGAAATTGAAAGTAAATCAGATAGTGGGTTACCAAAACCCTCCTACGGGGTTGTTGTTGTCAACCTCCCAATCACAAAGTGCCTTTCTTGGGACATATCTAGAGTACTTAAAAGAACCGCTTGATTTAAACATAAGAAGTCTTCAATTGCTTCGACCATTACCTGATCTCCCAAAGTTCAAAGGAGAAGGAGATCCAAATTCCCATATGAAAGCTTATACCATTGCGAAAAGAGAATTCCTCCCTTGGGATGGGGTTGTCGCTAAGATCTTTCAAAAGACCCTCGAAGGAATAGCTCTGGATTAATACTATCGTTTACCAAAAGCTTCAATCCACTCATTCAAACAATTGATCGGAGAGTTTGTCATGGAATTTGATATAAACAAACTTGTCAAAACAAGGATCGAAGAATTCCCGACCATGAAACAAGAGCTAGATGAATCTGTAGCCCACTTTGTTACCAGGTGGAGACAAGTCCTCTATTCCTCAACCAGTGCCCCAAACATGGACCATCGCGAGTTATGCTCTCTTTTCTTACATGCCTTGAACAAGGACATGAGAGAAGACATTAAAAAATTACCATACAAATTCTATGAAGAAGCATTGGAAAGTGCTTTGAGGATAGATCAAGCTGCCATTGACAGTGGCAGAAAGGTCTATAGGCCAAATGGAAAGTTAACAAGGGAGGACATAGGAAACAATGCTCCTATCATCAAGATTCTTAAAAACAATAGAAATGCAACAACATATGGGGTGACAAATCAACCTCCTGTCAAGAAAGTAAGAGATGATTATAACGGGAGAGACTATTACCCTCCTAATGTTAATGCGATTGATCGGCCCAAAAACAATGGATACTACCCCAGGGACAACTATCAGAGTTGGAATCATAACAGAAATGGAAATGATAGAAGGTACGAAAGGCCTCCATATGAGTACAACCAATTTTGTTCTTTTCATAGAACAAGAGGGCATAGCACAAAATCCTATAGAGAGTATAACAGATTCATAGCGAGATTGCCAGAAGACCAACAATAGTTGTTCATAGAAATGTTCTTGATGCAGGAGCATCCCTGGTTCAAGAGTAATCTTGCATAAACCAAAAACATTTACATTTTAGTTTTTTTGCATTTCAGTTTGTTTCTTTTCATTTTCCAATTCAGTACAGTCAATTCAATCAGTAGTAGTTTTTGCATTTTGGTCCACACTCTACCGCAATTGCATTTCAGATATTACAGAGCTAGACTTAGCATCTAGATTCATTCATACACATCATATCCAAAATTTAGAGCATTTGGATCAAGTGCCAGAAAGATATCTCTATCAGAAGATCAACTATTTTCTTAGAACAGAGCATCCTGATACTCTTAGATAATCAACTAAAGGAGAAGACTTGTGGAGCATTTCATGACTTGTGAAGTTCAAAGACACATCATTCAATATTGTTTGTTTGTGGCTGACCTTCCTTGAGATCCGCACATCATTCCGTTCATTTGCGGAGGAGTTCCATTCATTTAGGTCTGACCTATCCAAGTACACACGTTACAACTCTTCATTAGAGTTTGTGATCTTCCTTGGCCAACACAGAGGAATCATATGTTTTGGAAATGATATAAAAAGATGTAATAGATGCCTAGGAAAGTAGTTAGCATAGTTTTAAGCTGGATCAATTTGAATTCTTTGCGAAGGAGCTTCAAAGTTTTAACTTGTGCATGTTTTGTAATAGAGTAATCAGTGTTGTGAGCCCTAATTGTAAGCCCGCATGTTACCAGCCAATTTATATTTGAATTCTATGATATACTGAATGACTAAATTTGCATTTGCTTCATATCTTTGAGTTGTTTCCGTTGTGTTTACTCTAGTTGCATGGCCTGGATAGTTCACTTTGTGGACCCACCTAACCGTGACTGCACCAGTTCTTGAACCCACTGAAATTCACGTCAAATAACAAGGGCACAAGACAAACCCAAGCCTCGATAGCTCCACAAAATTCTAACATGAGAATCTATCAAGACCCATTTCCTATGCATAAGGATACAGAGGAAGCAAATCAAAATAACTTAGCCTAAGATAGCAACACTGGCATCCCACCATAGTTAGGGCAGAAAGGAGAAGCTACCTGATGATAGGATCAGTCTAAATACTACATAGCAAAGAGGAGGAAGGAGATCTTGAGAATGAACAAGAGGAAGTGCATGAAACCACTATCTCAGTAGTTGAACCAATACCAATGCCTATTGGTCCTTACGAACTCATCGAAGACTTAAAGAAAACCTATGCACACATATCGTTCATTGACCTTCTTAGGAATTCCCCCTCGCATCATTCAACACTATTGAAAGCAATAGGATTGAAGCATCTCAACCAAATTGCTACTCCACCTAGTGAGAAAATAAACCATGTGGATTTTGACATAAGCCCACCGAATTCTGAACTCAAAGACCTAGGTTTCTTCTTTGACCTAAAGCAAATATCTTTCGAGGCAAAATTAACCAAGAAAGGATACCCTGTGCTATACTTGCAAGTATGGATCTATGATACCTACATCAAAAGGACATTAATAGATGATGGAGTGGCAGTAAACATAGTTTCGTTCTCTCTCCTAGAGAGAATGGGTTATGGGCACACTAATATCACTGCTTCACGAGACACTTTAAGTGGGTATGATAATCTAAAGGTTGCTACGATAGGAAAGATAACACTTTATGTAACTCTAGGGCCTAAGACTGCCCCAACCACATTTTATGTCATTGACAAGGACACATTCTATAATTTTCTCCTTGGAAGACCATGGATACATAGGATGAAATTTGTTCCATCTACATTATTCCAAGAGGCTTAATTCCTACATTTGGGGAAGGTATACATTGCGAAAGGGGATCTAGAACCTTTTAGTATGCTAAAATCAAATACGTCAAACAAGCATATAGGCATTCCCATAGATTATGAACTTTCTACCAACAAACTATTTGTTCATTGCCCTACACCTTAATCAATATGTATTAAATGAATGGAAACTCCAAAAAACACCATAAACACTAAAGAGATAAAAGCTTTAGAAAATGAGGTACCTTTGAAACAAAAAAAAATTGTTCCCAAAGAAAAGACGGTAAAGATCATGGAATGGATAGAGCAAGATGGACCTCTCCAATTCCCTCTGGAAATCCCCATGATCGGTATCCAGCCTGCCTACAAAATCTTCCCTTGCATAAGAGAGAAACCTCATAAAACTGAAGGTCCAATGTTTGAAACAACTATGTTTGATTTGAGATATGCAGACCCTCATGCTTTCTCAAATCCTGAAGAAGACATGATAGAGAGTTATACTCCTCTATCACCCTTGAGTGAATCACGTGTCCCTAAGACACTAGAATAAAGTGAGTCCTATGAACCTCTCACACCAACAAAAGAGTCATATAGACCATTGACAACAATGGAGGACGTACATTCTATTGACAACGAATCAACCAATGCATTAGGAGTTCTCCCAAGACTGTTCATGGTATCTCAACCACAAGTGCAACCCACCACTTCTGCCTTAGTGCAATCAAATGAGATTGGTGAATGGGAAGTACCCTTAGTGCAAATCGAAATGGTTGAGAGACTCCCAGATGAAGATGAAGAAAGTGAGGGTACGTTTCATAAAGAATGGAAAATGCGAGTGTCATTTGGAACCAATGATCCTATCATCTTTGAGTTGCCAGGAAGCTATATTGGATACTCTAAGGATTTGAGGCCTGAGACTAATGGAAGGATGAGTATTAAGCTTTGTCCCTCCTGATGAGCCAAGGGAACCTCAAACCCCCTTGGAATTATTCTAGTTCTTACAAAACATTCAAGGTAGACAAGATGTGAAAATGTACATGCAAGAGCAATTCAACATGCTGATGGAATTGTTAAGGTGTGATAGAGTCCTGTATTGGACCCCTTCCCATCAACAAGCTTTCTGAGGCTTACTTCGTCTCACATTACCAAGAGAAACCACTGAGCGAGAAACATGATAATCAAATGATAAACCCTATAGAGTAGGAGAATTAGTCCTAAGAAGAGGTAGCACAAAAAACAAAAAGAGAAGATGAAAGAGAACATTCACAAAGGACTAGAAAGGTCCTTACATGGTTAAAGAAGATGTTGGAAATTGTGTCTATCTCTTGTGCACAATGGAGGGGGAAGAATTTGGCGAAACAGTCAATGCCTTTCACCTCAAGAAATACTATGTCTAAAAATCATAAAACATAAAAATACAAAAAAAATCAAATATTCCAAAAATACAAAAAAATTACAAAATCAAAACACCAACAAAAGAATCTTCTTTCTTGCATTTCAGTATCATTTTGTTCATCTTGCATTATAGTGAATGACTTGCTCCTAAATTATTTTTAGTTCAAGAAGGTTTCTAAGGTTTCCTAGGTATACATGATCCTTTCAGGTCCTAGAGATTCCCCATTTTCACAATCACCATATCCCTTTTCATTCCCAGTGATTCTAATCAAAGCCTAGCTCTTAGCTTTACACTGATCGTAGACTTATTGAGCCAAGATGTTCGGTCTAAGCAAAGTCATTATTCAAACCTATAGTGTTCAAAGGAATCTTGCAAGTAGACCTTCCCAATTCTTCCCTAGTAGAAAAGAAGTTCAACTGGATTACAAAAACTTTAGGTGGCACTTAGCCCCTTATCTTTCCTGGCCAAAAATGTTAGGAGGATCAAAACTCTGAAGGAAGCAATCTAATATCCAAGTGAATAAAAAAAATGAGTGATCAAAATAAGAGTGTTGAGAAAGAAAATTGAGAGATCAAACTACTACATATCCAAAGTTCCAAAAGCATTCATTTTCATAAAAAGTCAAAATCCAAAAAAATGAGAAAATTAAGTGAGGCATTCTAGAAAATACAAAAAAAAAGTGAAAGAAGATTTTTGAATGTCCATACTCTTGGGTGGAGATCAGTCTAAGCTCAAAGCTTCAAGGGTGACATTCTAACAAAGAAAATAAAAAAGAAAGGTACAAAGCACACACATGCACTAGCTGAGCAAAGCCAAGAGTCTAGTAGTCTTTAGGATCATCTTTTATCTAAGGACCCTAGTTCTTTCCCATTTATCCTTCACCCCAGGTCTATCTTGCTCGCCATCTATGATCTAAGTCTAGCGAATATCAATAAAATTTGTTACTTGTCTGAGTTGAAAGCTTGTCAGATTGTCTTATCTAGATAAGGATTAGTGTTTAGCCTTTAGTAAAGCCCAAATTCAGAAACACTCCATTTCATTCCCGTTCCCCACTTGAGTTCTAAATTCCAATCTCACAGCCTTGAATAGCTTGAGATCTTATATTAAGACAACTTGCAATCCCCTGGATTCAAATTCATATTAAAGAGTGGTCATATTGTTTGTTCCGCATTGCATTCATATCAAATGATATAAAGAGTCCCAACGAAATAAATTCAATGTCATAACTCATGACATTTTGTAGGTTGCATTTCAAGCATTCCTTGTGTTCTTGCATCTGCATATCGTAAATTGCATTTCATATATATGCCAAAAAATTACAAAAACTTATCATCGTTATCATACTTGCATTGTTAGAGTTGAAGGTCAAAAACATAATCAAAGAATTATTAAACTTCAAAAATGCACAAGAGATGAGTACCCATATGATAGCCAAAACCATTAAAAGACAACTTTCATTAATGCATCCAAAGTTCACATGTGTACAAGTACCAAGAGCTAAGGCATAATGCTCTAGAGGAAAGTAAAGGCTCCCCATGCAAGGGGACACAGTTTCAAAAAAGAAAAAGGTAAACTCAAGGGCGGTTTCCTCCGACGGAACCCTCAAGACTCCTACTCCTTTGCTTATGTGTGTCACTAGTCGCTCCATGAGACATATGGGAGTGAGGTACCTTGCTATGAGTGCATTATTGTGAAGGCCCTGCAACATTAACATCTTGCTATCCAAATCCAAGGTGAGCCACCTTATGAAGCACCTAATTCTCACCCTTAAGGATGAGATTCTTGGCCTTCAAATTAGCACTCGCCTAACATCCATGATAAGCAGGAGCAAAAATGTCAATGTGTCATCCAGCAGTAGGCGGCACACTGGGATCAGTCAAGAGTGTCTCCTAAGTCATCCTAGTGAAGGGGGAAACCAAGCTAATATTGACCTCATGAACAAAAGCCCTCCACTCAACATTATCTACAAAGAGAACCAAAAGATGAAAAAAATGTGTTAGTTATTGATGAAAAGGAAAGAGAAAAGGAAGGACAAAATTCAAAAATAGTAAAGCAAATGTAAACTTACGTGGGTCACTAGGCAGCCAAGTAGGATCAAGTTGTTGCATCACCTCATTAGAGTGAGGAGATCTAGGAACTATGAATGGACCCTTAGAAGCATCATCGGCATTAGCTGAACCATTATCTTGTGCATCTTCTATTAGCCCCTTGTTTGATGAATCATCTCCATCAGGAACATAGTCCTCGTCAGTGGATTCAGAGTCATTAACCACAATCAATGCTTGAGAAGGAGTCCCTCTCCCTCCCCTCTGTCCTCCTCTCAAAGTCCTAGAAGCTCTGGTAATGAAAACTTTGGGAGTCAAGGGGGTCCAAGTAATATCTCTCTTGCTAATCTCACCCATCTCCTAGACAGATCTATAGCAAGTACGCACTAGGGGCAACTCCTCAAGGAATTCCTCGCCAAACTACTGTGGGACATGCTCAACATGGTGAGCCTCAACTTGACCATTATGGTCTGAAAGCTCTAATACACCATGGCAGTGCTCCCTGATCTCATTATCATGTGACCATGCTCCTTCCATATCTAAGTAAGAATCAAAAATCATATCTGCATCGGTAAGAGTAGCCATAGTGCATAAAGAAGTATCAAAGTGGCCTACCTAAACCCATATAGTTGCTCTCAGTAATCATCTGTCAGAAATTGGAACAAGTTTTTGATAAGGCCTGATGTGCTCAAAAATCCAAGTCATAATCAAGGAGGAATGGTTGAAAGCAAGAGCTCCTCGTTGTGTGATGTGGTAGAAATCCCTATATACCATGGCCAAAATGTCTAGCCCCCAAGCATAGACTCTGCCCTACACAAGACCTTGTATAATTGGTGCCCAACACCATCGCAAGCGAGCCAAAGCCTTGTCTCTAGATAACCTCAATGCAATCAAACCGATCAGAAATTTCCTCAAACGAGGAATGTGAAGTCACAGCACATAGGTAAGCTAAATGTACCTATCTGATCCTCACGATGACTCACTCCCATGAACTATGCCCAAGAAGCCTTGTCCTCGAAGGACTCACTAGCTAGTAGGAAAAGAAGGTGCCCTCTCATAGGAACCCCTAGAATGCAGTAAACATCAAACAGAGTGATGGTCCACTCTCCTGAAACCTACGGAAACTTGAAGGTGTTCCTATCCGCATCCTAATATGTCAGGATATCATAGCAAATGTGTGCCACAGGATGAACAACCGACACATGACAAACTCTAGCTAAGCTCGCTCTCCTCAAAATGGCTAGCTCATCAGTATTCAATGTTGCAAACATCTCTAAGAGCCACAACTACTTTATACAAGCATTCCATCAAATGTGCATATCCTACAAATTAGAAAAGAACATTAGATTAGATATCGTCAACTCGCAAAAATCTTAAAAATCGTACAAAACTTACAGAAAATCATGCAAAAAAGGGTATAAACCATCAAAATTGCAATAAATAGGTGAATACAGTAGTCAGATTAGATCGAAACAGAGTGAAGTAAATGTCAAAAGGCATCAAATTTCAATTAGAAGTGATCAATCAAGGTCGCCCCTTTCATCAGTCCAGATCTCCCCCCGGGTGCCCAGATGTCAGTAGGATCTCCCCCTGAGTGACCCTGTTGTCAGCCAGATCCCCCCCAGGTGACCCAGATGTCAGCAAGATCTCTCCCCCCAGGTGACCTTGTTGTCAACCAAATCTTCCCCTCGGGCGACCTGCCTGGGAAAAGGGGCGACCCTATGTAGAGATCCCCCAAACTAAAAACGCTCTAAAAATCCTATTTCTTAGCTAATTTCAGAAAATGAAAGACCGATCCTACTCTAAATGATGAAGCAAAGACAATGCAATAGAAAAAATCATAAAAAATAGACAATTTCAAGATATTTTTCATAAAATTTAACCTAGGGTTTAGAGAAGAGTTTTTCATTGTTTGCGTACCTGATTCTCAGCGGTAGAAGAAGTGGTAGTCATCTTCATGATCTCCTTGGTGATATCTACCCAACAACTACTTACATGATCAATTATGTCTCCAATTCACTCAAGTTTCACTAATTTGCTTGCTCTTTCCTCTTCCTTAGCTTAGTTTCTTTTATGCATTCTTAGATTAGTTTTTTTCTTTTATGCATCTCTTGTGCATCATTTTACGTGCATTCATTCCTACAAGTCTCACCAACAAAGGCAAACAACTAGTCAAACTCTCATGATCTATGGTAAGTTCATCATTTCAATTTTTATTATTCATTTTGATATATTCAGATGATGAACTAATACTAGTTATTGTAGGTACAATTGCCAAAAAATTGACAATAGGTAAGGCCTAGTTCAGGAATGGTACCTACCTTTCATGTAGACTACCATCCCTGAGGGGGCAAATATGTAAGCACCAAAATCACGCACAACCTCCACGAGGACCCCTATGATGATTTTTAATCCTTGTCATGTACATGTAAGCGTGAAATAACATCCTCTCACTAGCAATTCGCTTGATGACGTATCATTTCTTTCATCTTGTGTTGTTTCCCCTTTGTCGATTTCTCTCTCTTTGTTGTCAACACTTGTCGACTTGCATTTTCTGTGCTTGCTGCCCTGTTCCTAAGCCTTGTATGCATCTTGTAGGTGAGTTTTCACCTCTCCTCTATGTTTTCATCTTCTCCACCCCCTAGAAGCCTTCTAGAGGCCCCCTAGCCATCTCCCACTTTGAGTTTTTAGTTTCACTCAACCAATCCAAATCTCCCCCTATTATTTCTAGATCTCCCACTGGGAGATCTTTCTTTGCAAGTGGAGATTTAGATTTTCACACATGATTGACTTGTTTTCAGAGGAAGATCCCCTTCTTTTCTCCTCCTCTTCCATCTCCCATCCTACAAGCCAACCCAAGTTCTCTCCTTAGTGGGTCACCCATGGGTTGCCCCCTGGGAGACCAGACTAGTGAAAGCAGAGACCCCTAGGTGACCCTGTCATGTTTCCATCCGTGGAAAAAATTGAGTTTCTAACTTGAAAAAGCTTTGTTTTCACCCATTTTTCTTCCTATTTGCATGGATTTTTGTGTCAAATATAGAGTTAACTATTTCATGCACCTACACATACATAATTAGCTCTATTTTATCTTAAATTAATAGCTCATGAATTCCCATGACCTATTTTCAGAGGAAGATCCCCTTCTTTTCGCCTCCTCTTCCATGTCCCATCCTACAAGCCAACCCAGGTTCTCTCCTTAGTGGGTTGCCCATGGGTTGCCCCCTGGGAGACCAGACTAGTGAAAAGGGAGACCCCTAGGTGACCCTGTCGTGTTTCCATCCGTGGAAAAACTCGAGTTTCTAACTTGAAAAAGCTTTGTTTTCAGCCATTTTTCTTCCTATTTGCATGGATTTTCATGTCAAATATAGAGTTAACTATTTCATACACCTACACATACATAATTAGCTCTATTTTATCTTAAATTAATAGATCATGCATTCCCATGCACTCCTTCTTCACTTCTTCTTGAGTGATAATCTTTTACTAGGTAGATCATTCCAATTTTAGCGCATATCACTCTTGAATCCTCTATGTTAACTCTCCAATCAAATTGAGTTAATTATCCTTCTTCTTCACCTCTCATCCCTTCTTCTAACCTATAAATAACCCCCTCCCTCAAGCACAAGGGGGGGTAATTTCATTTGTGCACATAGCTCTTGCTAGTTATTGGTCTCCACATTCAACATTCTCATACTCATACAGGACATAGGATCCTTTTATTTTCATTCATTGCTTCATCTAGCTTTCACATAAAGCTCATCATGTGTCCATACACTACTCATATCAGGCCATAGTGCTCAACAAATCTCTCATTGAGCTCTTTTTGCAAAGCTTTAAAAACAAATTGCTTCCGTTGTCATCTTATCACCAAGAGGATTCCTCACTGCTACAAGAGGATACAAGGTTACCATCACAAGGATTTCTTAGGGTAGTGGAGGCTCATGCATCTCTAGGTTCCTTTATGTTTTCTTTCAATTTGTAGTAATTAGATAACTAAAATTGCTCTTAGGATCAGTAATCTTGTTGCTTTTTCCTTGATAGGATAGATAGATCTTGCATTCTTAGAGTAATTTTCTTTCAAAATTCATATATTAATTCATTTAAAAGTAATTTCCCTTTTCTTAGATTAATTTGTTCCAAATATTTAGAAAACACCAAAAACATAGTTTACATTGCATTAGGAAAATTCATTATAGCTTGCATACATCTTTCAATTCCAAAAACATTTTTAAAAAAGCACAAAAAAAAGTTTTGCATTTCATTTAGGCTTGCATTCATAAAAACCCAAAAAAGACCAAAAACATTAGAGACTTAGAAAATTTGCAAACCCTTGATTCTATCACAAGGTCAACAATAGTCTTGACGCATAATCAAACATTAGGTCAAGTCAAACCCTAAGTCAAACCCTAGGTCAACTCAAGGTTAGTTTGCAATCACCTATCTCTTGTCTCAACTCAGGAATGTACACTGGATTAAGAGGTGAGTGGGTGAGGGAAATCCTTGATGAGATAGATGAAATCCACCCAGGACCACAACAGGACCCATTAGTCATCCAACAACAAGAAGCATTTAGACAACATTTAGTGCAACAACCATTCATCCAACAATTTGAACAACAACAAGAAATCAACGAGAACAATAGCTTACCCACACAAAGGTGAAATATCAGAAACCCCAATAGAAGAAGAGCGACTAGTGACCCTTTGGGTCATATGGTTATATTTACAACCATGATCATCGAACGACACATCTACATAAGCGCACAACAACATAGGCCCCAGAACGTGCCGACCCCTCTTAGAGAAGTTCAGCTCTCCAATTAGCCAGACCGCCCCATGTCTCACCTCCTCTTGACTGGCTACTTCCACGAGAGTCAGAGTGACATGGTAGTTTACCTCATGGCAGGGAGGGAATGGTCCATGTGCATACCGAAATATGACATGACAGCCCTAGGCCACTGAAGTCACAATTTTGAGTGTACAATATCATCCCTCTGCCTCTTAATATCTCTCCCTATGTCTCTAGCCATATCCCTCACTCTCTATCTCCCTTCATCTCCTCTATATCTCCCTATCAGTCCTCTCTCTCTCTCTAAACCCTAAACCTCTAAACCTTAACCCCTAACCCCTAAACCCTAAATAATGCTTCTAAACCCTAACCACTAAACCCTAAACCTGAGCAACCCTAAACCCCTAAACCACAAACCCCTAAACCCTAAACCCAAGCAACCCTAAACCTCTATCTTCCTATCTCCCTATCTCTATCATCCCTCTACCTCTTAATATATCTCTCTATGTCTCTGGACATGTCCCTCACTCTCTATCTCACTCTCTATCCCCTATGTCTCTATCTCTCCCAATCTCTATCGGTCCCCTCTCTCTATCTCTTTCTAAACACTAAACCTTTAAACGCTAAACCCTAAACCCTAAACCCCTAATCCCTAACCCCTAACCCATAAACCTGAGCAACCCTAAACCTCTCTCTCTCTCCAAAGCCCTAAACTCTAAACTCAAGCAACTGTAAACCTCTATCTCCTATCTCTCCCTTATATCTTCCTATCTCTATCATCCCTCTACCTCTCAATCTCTCTCCCTATCTCTCCAAACATCTCACTCACTCTCTATCTCCCTATCTCTCCCCTCTTTCTCCTCTATCTCTCCCTATCTATCTCCTCTATGTACCTATCTATCTCTCCCTATCTCCCTATCTCTTGCCTCTCTCTCCCCTCTATCTCTCCCTCTCCCTTATCAATGAAGGAAATGGAAATAAGAAAACTTAGACTCTCTCTCTATCTCTATCTCTATCTCTCTCTCCCCTACCTCTCCCCTACATCTCCACCTTGTCTCCCTCTTCCTCCCTCTCCCTCTCCCTTATCGAAAAAACAAATGGAAACACGAAAACTAGGACATGCAAAGAGGGATGAGGATATAAATTGGGAGGATGAAATAGAAACAAGATAAAAGGAAAGTCCATTGGATGGGAAGAATGATGAGAGGAGAGGTGTAAAATAGTAAAATAGGGAAAATTTGGTGGGATCTAAAGGGAAATTGGAAAGTAAAAGGAAAACTAGGAAATCTAGGAAAAGGAAAACTAGGAGGTAGATAGGTGAGAGAGAAAGAGGGTCGCAGGTAGAGAGGGGAGGGAAGTAGAGAGTGAGAGAGAGGGTAGGAGGTAAAGAGGTGAGAGAGAGAGAGGAGGGGAGGGAGAGACCTAGAGGGGAGGGAGAGAGAGAATAATAGAGAGAGGTAGGGAGGGAGGGAGAGATGGTTTAATTTCAAGATAACGCGAGCGTGTTATAATGCGCTTGCGTTATGCTTTTCTTTAGTAATTTCCAAGCCTTTGGCTTGGATTTTACTTGGGCTTTCAAACCAAAGGATGGACTATGTTTTGGATGTCCAAAGACATGTTTTTCCATATTGTAAAAAAAATTACATAATCTGGAGCATGTTCCCCATCAAGTTTGCACATGTTTCAATGACAAGTCAAAAAAATACCACCATAATATTAATATCTCTCTTAGCTTTCTAATCATATGATAATTTCACATTTTGGGTATGTTAAGGATTTCATCTTTAATTTCTTTTGTTAGTGTATCTATTTTTTGTCAAAAAACACTGTGGTATTTTTGACTTTTTAAACCATTTATCAAAATTTCAAATAAATTACATTTTTATAAACTAGACTCCATTCTACACATATTCAAAAAAAAGTTTGGATTTTTTATTAGTTTTCAAAAATTTTAGGGGGAGCATGCTCAAATTTTGATTTTTTAGGATGTGTCCACTTTGAAAATTAGTAAAAAATCAATTATTCATGAAAAAATTATCAGAAAAGTCAGGGATAAACTTCATGGTGTTAGCTAACTTCTCATTGAAGCAATTTTTGAAATACTAAAAAAAAGTTAACATTTTAAGGGGAGCACACCAGACGCTATCTTATGTTTTTTTTTAAAAGGACCAATTTGTGTGCTCCCCCTTTTTGAACCCCTTAATCTCAACCATTTTTGAAAAAAAAAAGAGTAGTTTAGAAACTAGATTTGGAGCACTATTACTCTTGTTTTTGTTATATCTTAAAATTTTGAGTGTAACTATCTTCAATTTCTCATCCAACATCAATCTTTCCTAATTTTAGAAAAAAAGTGACATCTTAAGACCTCCTTTTGGTCCCCCATCTTTGTGCACTTACCCTGGAGTTGTTCTTTTCCTCCCCCCATGTTTTTTCATGTGCTAAAGATTGCAAAAATTCCACAGAATTTTCTAAGTCTAGGGAGAATTTGTTTGTTTTCTATCATTTTGTAAAATTGTAGAATTTCTAGGGACTTGTGGACTTCTTCCACTTCTCCTCCTTCCATTCACTTTCCCCACTTCACTCATCCATTTTCCAAATTATGGATTCGATCTGGAAGTCTAGATGTTCCTCCTAATCCTGTAAACTTCTTTCTCCTACTTTCTTCCCTTTTCACCTTTCTAGTAGAATTACAGGTGTCTAATGGACTTCTTCCACACTCCCTTGTAGTCTAAATTCTAGATGTATAGATGGACCTTGCATTTCCCTAGATATTTAAGTAACTTGTATTGTGTGGGATTCTATTTCCCATCTTCCATCTTCCTTTTCTAGTTTGACTTTCACTTCTAACTTGAACTTCCACACATGCTTGTTTCACTTTTCACTACTCTTTGAGGATTTATGGGTTTCATGTGGACTTATTCCAATTTTCCAAAGGTTCTTAAGTCTCAATCAACCCTAAATTTCTATATTTATCCCATATCCCAAACCATTTGTGTTCCCTCATTTTCACCCTTGTGAGATTCTACCTGACTTCTGAACACCCTTCACTTATGGATGTCCATCATTTTCTTGTACCCTTTCAAGTTCACTTTTTCAAACCTTCCATGGACTCATGGACTTCTTCCATGCTCCCCTCTATCCTTCCATTTTCCAATTCCCCACATTCACTTGTTTCCCTCCACACTTCTCCTTGTCATCTTTCCAACTTCTCACATACATGTCCACATTTGAACTCCAGTTTTACATCAAATTCCCATGAATCTACCAAATTCCTTACCCACTCCTTTAAACTTTCCAACATGCCATTAATGTTCAGAGATGACAACCATGAACATGTACAACTAGCATGTTCCCTATCAAATGCCATTTGGTTGCATAATGTCATAGATCTATATGTAAAGCTAGGTGTAGAGACTAAAGACAAGTATGGGCATTATGAACATCATTAATGCAAGCCCTAGTTATTATAGGTCAATAAACAAGTACTAGGGCTACCTTTCTAAGTGCAAGAAGAATGTTTTAATTCTCCAAGTTGTTCTACATCTAATATAAGGAAGATTTCCATGTAGATTATTATGTTGGCATGTGTCATGCTTTGAATAGAAAAGAAACTTTGTGGCCCCTGCAAGTCCCACTTAAGTAACCAAAATGCATGAAAATTGAAATGCTATAAATATAAGAATGCAAGAAAAAATATAAGGTTGTTGGTTATTGAGCTAGTTCCTTGACTATAAGTGTCTCAAGATAGTTCTAGGACATCTTATGATCCAAGTCTATTTTATAAGGGGTTGAGATACACTTTGTAACCCATAGGAAGGGTATTCAATGGATATGTATATAAATGGTATGTCTCCATGGAAGTTTTCAATGATTCAAGGGAATGCTTGAACCTAGTTGTGGATTCCCTATTGCCACATTTGTTGGTATAAATGTAATATGGGTTAGATGAATGTGTGATAGCATCTGATTCATTGCAAATCTTTTGTGGTGGTCTCTTCTTTGTTCCATGTGGGTTGTTATAGTACTAAGATGGATTATTAAGTATTTATCCTTTTGCATGAGTGTTATCTTTGACTTGTATACATATACACATCTAGTTCCATTTATGATTTGTATGTGTATTGTTCTTCCTTACAAGTCATGAATTTATTACCTAATGGAGTAGGCACCAATTTGATTGGTGAGAGGCCAAACATCCTTTGTTTGATCTTTTCTCTTTCAGCTTAATAAGAGTCTATATAGATAGCCAGTTAGTCTTTGGCCTAGTGAAAAATAGTGGGGTCAAGTATGCACTATACTTATTATTATTTTAGTCATGACTCATCTTAATCTATTAGATGCCTTGTGTATATCAAAAAATTTGGATTTGCAAATGGAAATGATCAAACAATGAAATGCATAACCTAAACCCAAATCATTCAATAGCTCAAAGATGCAAGATGAATTGTTTGATTGATTTGATATGTTGGTTAATCACAATTAGGAAGCATAACATTTGCATAGGATTGAGATAATAGATGGAAGATGATGATGATAGATGCAAAGTCTCTAATGTGATTTCAACAGCATAAGGATACTCTAACTCAATGCCTCCTTCAAATGGCTTGTGAGGGAGTTGATTTATAAGAAAGGCTTAGTTCAAATGGATGGTTGAGATTAAAAAGCTAAATGATTGATGTGGATGGCTAGGATTGATTAGTTATTCCCACTCTTCAAGGGAGTTGTAGTTATGTGACAAGTGGAGGGAGGAGAATAGGTCTCATGTGTGATTGTGTACACAAATACTTTTATTTAATAAGTTTATATGTGATGGTGTACACAAATACTAAAATTATGTCCCATTAGTTGTACATGTGAAGGATTTTAAATGAAAGTTGTACTACCACACATGATTCAATTGAGAAATGGACAAGTGTCAAAATGTGGTGAGAGGTGAGGACTTAATTCAAATATTTTATTTGAATTAGTTGGGATATGTGAGGGAAATTAATTAAATAAATAAAATTTATTTAATTAATTGGGAAGATGATTAAGATAGGATTGGGATATGAATGGGAAATTAAATAATTAAATAAACTTTATTTAATTAATTGGAAAGTGGGATAAGGATGGGATTAAGATGGGATTTTAAATAAATAATTAAAATTTATTTAATTAATTGGCTAATGGATTAATGGGATTAAGAGTAGGATTAGGACAAAATGCTACATGATGTCTAAGTGATGTTTTTAACTAGGTGTTGCAAGACATGGACAAATTTGGGTGTCTGCATTTTGCCCCTCTTTGAGATGATGTTTGAGATGATAAGATTTATGTCGAGTAACATCATTTCAAAGAAGCTAAGGTATGGATACGAAAAAGGATGATGATGTATGGATAGGATGAGGATGAAATGGGATGATGATGCCCCCTTGAGAGGATAGGTAGGTTGGACAAACACAGGTAGGCTCTCGAAATGAAATGGATTGGTCAAGGAAGAAAGATAAGGGAATTGATAGAAGAAATGATGATGTGTTATGCTGCAATGAAAGTGAGCAACCATGATGTTTGATATAGCACTAGACATTATGCACCAAGGTATAAGGACTAGGGTAATGATGTGTCTTGTGCCCCAGCATAATACAACCTTGTCTAACACATGAGGAAGAAAACTTAGAGCATTGAAGTCCTAATGCACAAAAGGTATTTAATATGACCTTAGATGCAAAGGATAGTGCAAAAATCTATTCCAACATACACATGATATGAATATTAGCTAGAATGATATGGATTTGATACAAATGCAAGATAAAATGATAACACACACAAGCAAGCAACCAAACATTCATAAATGATTCAAAAACAAACAAGGTATTGCCCCTATCAAGCTGTAAACCAATGATTAATTGTTTGATTAATGATGATAGTGTTGTCATTGTGGGGAAAGCTATATCCCTAGATCAACACAAGGATGATGTGAGAATGATATATCCCATTATTGATGATTGATTTGGTTCATGACAAGATTAGGAGAAAAACTTGTTGATTTGATTGGATAATGTTCCTTGATTGATTAGCTTGCTTGATATGGATTAGCATGACTTAGATTTAAGATCATTGCTTAGATTGATTTGATTGATATGATTGGAAGAAGTGATTGATTGAAATGGAAGAATGAATGCCATTGATAGGAAGAATTGATGATGATGATGATTTGATTTTGATATGATGTTGATGGAGTGGATTGTTTTGGACGATGTGATTGGTTTTATTGCTTGAATTTTTCATTGGATATTTATTTTTTTGGATTTTTTGACATTTTTTTATTTTTTTGGATTTTTTGAAATGTTTGATTTTTTTAGAGTTTTTGAAATGTTTTGAATGTCAATGGATTTACAATTTTGGGTAGCCTTTGTGCTAGATACCAATGACAGGGAGAAAACTAAGTCTAGGTGCAAGGATGGATGAGGATGGATAAAAGGATGGACAACAAGGGATGGAAGGCTCATGAGAGTTGGATGGGATGGA
This sequence comes from Cunninghamia lanceolata, assembly GCA_027924645.1. Lineage (NCBI taxonomy): Eukaryota > Viridiplantae > Streptophyta > Pinopsida > Cupressales > Cupressaceae > Cunninghamia > Cunninghamia lanceolata. Next base: position 3,399,928 of record BSBN01000693.1, read on the forward strand.
AGGTTCATGAGAGTTGGATGGATATATAAGAGGATAGGCCATATAAGGGATGGATGCATGCCTCATGATAAACAGATAGGTAGGCTATAGTGGAAAGCTTCATGATAAATGAATGGGGATAAGCTATAAGACAGAAAGCTCGTGATAAGGGCACGCCATAGTGGATGAATCATAAGGGAGCTAGGATGTGATATCTAAAGACTATGTCACAGAGGAATAACATGCCCCATTCTAGGTGGTAATGTTTAGGATTTTTACATGACAAGGCTCATGACAATGGGATGATAAGATTGGATTGTACATGACGCTTATGACAATAGGAGGACATGATGGATTGGTTTGAATGGGATGGATGAATGGTCAATGGATAGGACTTGGTTTGGAAATAAGGTATGTCAAGAAATATCCAAACATGTTTCAACAGTTTGCCCCTATGTCTTCATCAAAATCAAAAGGCAGAAGGATGGGTAAATGGATTTAGTGGAATAGTCATGTTTATGTAATGGATAAGGATGGTAGGATGTAGCATGATATAATGGAAAATGATAAGTTGAAAATGATAAGATGGATGAGAGCATGTGCCCCCAAGTGTGAGTGACATAGAAGATTAACCTACACATGACACCTATTTTCTAGGTTTTCATCATGGTACTTATCCAAGGCACCTGTTTACCAAGTTTTCACCGTTGGACAAAGGGATTTCTCTTTACTTTATTTTTTTTTCTTTCTTTTGTTTTTTAGATGGGATGAAAATTACACATGGAGGCTATTTGCCAGGTTTTCACCATGGTAATGAAGTGTCTAGTGCTATGAAAGGTAATAGTTCCACTAGAGATGAATGTCATTGCATAGACCATGTCATGTGTGCTCATAGATGTTGGTAAAGGACTTGATGAAAGGGAGATGGAGTAGGTAGATAGTGGATTAGGTAGCTTATGGTGTGGCTATATGTAAGACTTATGCAAAAGCATGGACCATAGGAAGGTGATGGGGAAGATATGTAGGGTAATGGATGAAGGTTGGGGAGGTGGAGGTATGTGGGAATGTTTTGGAATAGAAGGGAACCATAACCAATAGTTGCACACACCGTGTTAAATATTAAAGCTTTTGATGGGATGGCAGTGTAGGAAGCAATGGAGATGTTTGCTTAGGGGATGGTTGATGAAGTGATTTAGGGACCCACATAGATTTAGTATTTTTAGTTATTTTTCTTTGCTTGTGGGATTTTTGAAGGGAGGTGTATGGTCACATGCTTTTGACATTTGTAGGTTGATGGAGGGGGGATGGCTACATATGTTTTGGGTATATGATGTGGTTTGTGATGGAAAGTGGTGGACTTAGGAGGGATGGAGGAATTACCAACATCTTTAGAGGGTTTACCTTGGGGTGTGTATCCAAGGCCATATGAGCATAGATGAACTTTGACATGGTTTGGCTCCAAAATACCTTGTTCATAAAGGCCTAGGCCTTTACCTTGGTAGTTCAAGTTTCGGAGGATAGTATGGACAATGGGACTAGGTGTGGTTTGAACACTAGACTTGAGTTCATTATTGGATGGAGAAGGTGAAGTGGATAGAGGTTATTTTTGTCCTAAGGAAGAACATTCATGGATGAAAGTGGTAAGACCAAGTGGAAATGATGGTGGACTTGAAGTGGAATTGATGGTGGATGTGGAAGGAAGATCATTAGGATCTTGATTAGTATTGTGTTCACTAAGATCCAAGTTATTTATTTGATCTTTTATGCTTACTTAGGGGACAAGTGTCTCATCATGACAATTGGATGTTTGCTCATTATGGATAGGTCTAGATGGCGGATGACTAGGAGCAATTTGCATATCTTAGTCATGGATAGATATAGGATTACAGATAGGATCAAGGTGCTCATGGATAGCTTCTTCATAGGTATCATCTTGATCATAAAGAAGGTAAATGTTATGGATGGGTTGCATGAAAGTGTTTTGATCTTGAGTTGGACTAAGGCTTAATGTTTCCACATGCTAAGGATTAAACCTTTGACATACCTCTTGGGTTGCTTGAATGGAAGTGTAAGGCTCTTGGATAGGCTCTTGGTCAACAACATGAGAACATGATGACTCTTGACTTGGACTCATAATAGGAGACTCTTGAATAGGCCTGATGGCTTGTAGGTCACATGATGGGCTTGAAGGGCTAAAAATGTTAATTGAGGGCTCTTGGATAGGCTGAAGGATAGGTGGACCACATGATGGGATTATAGGATTGGACATAACCTTTGGAAGTTCTTTGGTAGGCTCATGAATGGGTGTTTGACATGGAGGTAGTTTATTCCTAGCTAGTAGCTAATGGATCACATCCTTTGCAAGGGTATGAGTGGATGGGAAATATAATGGATGAGCAATAATAATGGATGATGTTGTAGGCTTAGGACTAGGATTAGGTTGGGGGCTAATTGGATTGGGTGGATTAGGATTTGGATTGGATGAAGGGATAATCTTACCACAATTTATGAGGTTTATGATCAATCTCTTAAGTTTGACACAATTGGTTGTTGTATGGCCCTTATACCTATGGTATGCACAATAATGGTTTTCATTATACCAAGGGGGTTTAAACATTGGTTCAAAAGGTTCTATCAGTGGTAGCTCAATCAAATTTGCTTGAATCAATTGTTGTACGGTTATGTCCAAGGGATCTTGTGGTGGAAGATTTGTAGAACATGAGGATGAAAGTGATGAAGGTTGGTGGACCAATGCATTAGGGGTATGATCACATGGTGGTCTTATGATAGGTCTAGTAGGCTCATGTGTTGGTGGGTGATTGGATGATGAAGGCCACTCATAGGATGCATTGGCTAGATTGGTATCTCCCTTGTCAAAGGTAATTAAGTCTTTTTGTAGTAGGCTCGCATGGTTTATATACAAAGGGCCACTTGAAGTTGCATATGCTTCTTGTTACAAAGGTGGATTTGGGCTCACTTGTACTCATTGGGGAGGCCATTGATAGTCTTGGTAGCTAGGTGTAATGGTAGGATATGTAGACAAAAGATCTTGAGGTAGACTCAAAGAAACGGGCATTTGATCTTGTTGGCAAGGTTGACTTGTGATTGCTTGATTTATATACAAAGGGCCATTTAGACTTGCATGTTGTTCTTGTGAAATCACTTGATTGCCTTGTGGATGGGCTTGGTAGTGCATTGGAACGGTGGCATGAAGGATTGGATAAGCTTGGGGTGGATGCTCATAGGTTGATGTGGCATTGACTTGGTGGATAGGTGGATTAAGTTGATAGGAAGTGGATGGATATGACATGTGGCTATGAGGTGGATTAGGTTGGTATGGAGTGGCTAAGGATTGATGTACTTGTTGAGCTTAACTAGTGGCTAAAAGGTGTTGGACTTGGGCTACGAAGTGTTGTAGTTGAGCTGATTGGCTTGCGTGGGGTTGAGCTCTTTGGATGAAGAATTGTAATGTTTCAATGGCATCTTGGTTTAGGGGCTGTAATCCTTGATAAAGATTTTGGAGGAATCTTTGGAATTTGATTTTTGGGTCCTCTGGTGTAAACATGTTGTCACCCAAGTGTTTGTCTTAAGTCCTTTTAGCAAGTACTCATTTAGGGATTTTGATGATGTGGCAAAAGTGATTTGGCTAGGATAGGGATGTGACTAGGATAATTTTAGGATGGTTTGAATGACTTGGCTATTAAGGGTTGGATGATGACTAGGCTATGTTTGAGATGAAAGTGATTGGGTTTGAATGTTATTGGAAGAATGTGTAGGATGACTTATCTTTATGTGTTTGGGTGTTTGGAGCTTGATGTGGCAATATTCAAACAAATGATTATTCATATACACACATGAATCACTCACACAAGACACATAAGCAAGTTGTTAATTTAGAAGAATGTGATGATGGTTAAGCAAGCACATGAAGACACTTCAACAAGTCCTAGTCAAGGCAAGGCCACTATCACAAGGAGGTTCTAGTGAAAATCTAGGGGACTGGCACCCCACGAGCATCCAACAAGCCACTTAAGGCTTTAACTAACCCTACTAGGAGTTTAATATACACAAGGTACACCTCCTTTCAAGCTAACACTATATGGTGAGCACTAATACTGGTTAGACTTGGCTTTCACTTTATCCTCTAATTTTTATAGTGGACCAGATGAAAGTACCGCTTGAGATTGTTCCCTTAGGGTGAGTACCACTTTTCCCACCAAGGAAGGCCTCTCTAAGGCTAAACAAAAGCAAAACAAGTAAATGTTTTTGATCTCCAAGTTTGTGTTAGGACGCGAGGAGAGAGCATACACATTTACTTGGTCATACTCACATGGGGTTCATTAACCTTAGAAATTCAATGTGTGGAAGACAATGCAAGCACTTGTTTATTTTAAAGCCCAAATCATAATGTGATGAAAGACAATAGTTTTTTTTAGCCCAATTTTTGATGTGATAGCAAACAAGTTGTTCATTTTATGCCCAAATCGAAATGTGTTTGCAAACAAGATTGATTGAAATGAAAAGATGAAAGATAGAAATGAATGCACCCAATTATTTTCACTTTCCAAGTTATTGTATATGATTGATATTACTTCTACTAAAGCTCTTTATGATCACCTACAACATCAAAAAATGATATTATAATGCAGGCATAAAAAATAAGCTCATCAGGCAAGGAAAATTATAATTTTAGATACATAGCCGAATTAGATTTGATAATTTTGAGACATTTTTGGCTTGAAAATTAAAAAATCAAATAAGAGACCCCTATTAATTTTCTAAGAGATTTCAAAAAATGTAAAGAAATTAGAAAAATTCTATGTTTTACACCTATAAATGTGGATTTATGGAAAATCTACAGTCAACAAAGATCTGATTTTTTCACATTGTATATGACCTCCAAATTAAATCTGTAAAACATAGACCCCTATTAGAATTTCAATAGATTTCCAGAAATGTAAAAATTTCTGAAAAATTTGCTGATTTACACCCAAAATTGCAATTTTATGAAAAAACATAAAAACATGATAACTCCCACAAAAATGGTGATAAACCCGCAATGTTTCTACTGTATCTTCCTTATATCATGAACAAACTTCTGTAAAAATCTTGTAGAAAAATTTGTAGCCGTTTGGAAGATATGATAAAATCTTTAAAACCTAGGGTTTTACCCAAAAAATAGCGGATCTGCAACAAAAAGTTAATTAAACATGTGAAACTCGACAATGGGGGTTAGATGAATGCAAATTTTTACTACAAAAACTTGCAAAAATGAAAGATTGACGCTCCAAGAGATCTAAACTTCACAAAAACAACTCAAACAAAGAGGTTAATCAAGGGCGTGAGTCCCACCGGATGTGCCAAAATATATATCAAAAATTTTGGATTTGCAAATTGAAATGATCAAACAATGAAATGCATAACCTAAACCCAAATCATTCAATACTTCAAAGATGCAAGATGAATTTTTTGATTGATTTGACATGTTGGTTACTTACAATTCAGTAGCATAACATTTGCATAGGATTGAGATGATAAATGGAAGATTGATAGATGGAAGATGATGATGATAGATGCAAAGTCTCTAATGTGATTTCAACAGCATAAGGATACTCCAACTCAATGTCTCCTTCAAATGGCTTATGAGGGGGTTGATTTATAGGAAAGGCTTGGTTCAAATGGATGGTTGAGATTAAAAAGCTAAATGATTAATGTGGACGGCTAGGATTGATTAGTTATTCCCACTCTTCAAGGGAGTTGTAGTTATGTGACAAGTGGAGGGAGGATAATATGTCTCATGTGTGATTGTGTACACAAATACTTTTATTTAATAAGTTTATATGTGATGGTGTACACAAATACTAAAATTAGGTCCCATTAGTTGTACATGTGAAGGATTTTAAATGAAAGTTGTACTACCACACATGATTTAATTGAGAAATGGACAAATGTCAAAATGTGGTGAGAGGTGAGGACTTAATTCAAATATTTTATTTGAATTAGTTGGGATATGTGAGGGAAATTAATTAAATAAATAAAATTTATTTAATTAATTGGGAAGATGATTAGGATAGGATTGGGATATGAATGGGAAATTATCTAGATAAATAAAATTTAATTAATTAATTGGAAAGTGGGATAAGGATGGGATTAAGATGGGATTTTAAATAAATAAATAAAATTTATTTAATTAATTGGCTAATGGATTAATGGGAGTAAGAGTGGGATTATGATAAAATGCTACATGATGTCTAAGTGATGTTTTTAACTAGGTGTTGTAAGACATGGACAAATTTGGGGACAAATTTGGGTGTCTACACCTTGTTAAAGATGCCTCTAGGAATACCCTCCTAGGTCTTACTGAGCCCAAATTGGATAGAATACCCACTCTTAGAAATTATTCTTTAACCTTCCATAATGTATTGATGAGCCAATGTCATATCCTCTTGAAGACAAGTCCCTCACCTTGATAATAAGATAATACACTAGGATTGTGGAGCTACAATTTTGGAACCCAATAGAACTATTGGTGGAAACTATGAATTCCAAGATATAACTATATATGACCTACCTTTAATAAATGTGTCTATGGTGTGCATCCACATGGTGTCTAGAAACTATGGTAATTAAGCACGTGTCCTAGGCATCCACTTCACTTTTCCCTTGTACTTAATCTTACATTACTTTAAACACACATTAAAAGCCAATAAAAAATATGCTTTGGGAACTCTAAGAAAGGAACCTCATACAATGGAACAAACAACACTATGGGTAAGTGCACAAAGATGGGGGAGGTCAAAAGAGGGTCTTAAGTGGCCACCTTTTTTTTTCTGAAATAAGGAAAGACTGATGTTGGATGAAAATTGAAGATGGTAACATTTAAAATTTGAAGATGCAACAAAAATAAGAGTCGTAGTGCTTCAAATCTAGTTTCTAAACTACTCATTTAAAAAAAAAAAATGGTTGAGAATTAAGGGGTTCAAAAAAGGGGGGCCACACAAATTGGTCTTATTTTTTAAAAAATAAAATAACATAGCATTTGGTGTGGCCCCCCTAAAATGTTAACTTTTTTTTAGTATTTCAAAAATTGCTTTGATGAGAAATTATCTAACACCATGAAGTTTATCCTTGATTTTTATCCTAATTTTTTCATGAATAATTGATTTTTTACTAATTTCCAAAGTGGACACATCCTAAAAAACAAAAAATTAAGTGTGCCCCCCCACAAAATTTTTTTTTTTAAAACTAATTGAAAATCCAAAAAAAAATTTGAATATATGTAGAATAGAGTCTAGTTTCTAAAAATGTGATTTATTTGAAATTTCGATGAATGGTTAAAACAAAGTCAAAAATACCACACTAGTTTTTGACAAAAAAAGGATACACTAACAAAAGAAATTAAAGATCTAAAAATGTTAACATACTCAAAACATGAAAAATTATATGGTTAGAAAGCTAAGAGAGAGTTTAACATTATCATTGTATTTTTCAACTTATCATTGAAACAAGTACAAACCTAATGGGGAGCACGCTCAAGATTGTGTAATTTTTTTACAATTTGTAAAAACACGTCTTTAGACATTCAAAACTCAATCCAAGCCTTTGGGTTGGAATCCCAAGGCAAATCCAAGCCAAAGGCTTCGAAATTACCAAACCAAACAATAACATGAGCGTGTTATAATGCACTCGTGTTATGTGCATGCATTCACATAACATGATCACTTTATAACGCGAGCTCACATTATTGTGAAATAAAATCATCTCTCTCTCTCTCTCTCTCTCTCTCTCTCTCTCTCTCTCTCTCACACACACACACACACACACACACACACACACCTCTCTACCTCATTTTCCTGTCTTTCCTAGTTTTTCATTTCCTTTCAAATTTCCCTTTAGATCCCACCAATTTTTCCCTATTTTACTATTTCCACCTCTGCTCTCATCATTATTCAAATCCAATTAACTTTCAATTTATATTGTTTCTATTTCATCCTTCCAATTTATATCATCATCCCTCTTTGCATGTCCTAGTTTTCTTGTTTCCATTTTCTTTGTCAATAAGGGAGAGGGAGAGGGAGGAAGACGGAGAAAGGGGGGAGATGGAGGGGAGAGAGAGGGGAGAGATAGGGAGAGAGATTGAGAGGTAGAGGGATGATAGAGATAGGGAGATAGAGGTTTAGGGTTACTCAGGTTTAGGGTATAGGGTTTAGGGGTTAGGGTTTAGGGGCATTATTTAGGGTTTATGGGTTTAGAGAGAGAGAGGTTTAGGGTTTCTTGGGTTTATGATTTATGGTTTAGGGGTTAGGGGTCAGGGTTTAGGGGCATTATTTAGGGTTTATGAGTATAGGGTTGCTCAGGTTTAGGGTTTGGGGTTTAGGGGAATTATTTAGGGTTTAGGGGTTTAGGGTTCCTCGGGTTTAGGGTTTAGGGTTTAGGGTTTAGAGAGAGAGGACCTATAGTGAGAGATAGAGGAGACAAAGGGGAGAGATAGGGAGATGGAGAGTGAGGGATATGTCTAGAGACATAGGGAAAGAGATTAAGAGGTATAGGGATGATAAAGATAGGGAGATAGGGGATGATCTTTTATTTTGATGTTTAACTAACCTAAAACATGACCGCACTATAATGCGCTCATGTTATATATCCTATGGGACCAAAAAGTGGTTGTGGCCACTTTTTGGTCCTCAACTTTATGCATTTGCCCTTGTCTCTTGTCAATGTTAATAGGATGCTAACATATGCCTCCTTACAAATGCCTCAACCTTACTAGTAAACCAACAATACACACATGTGTGTATGAGTTGCCAAGGTATAACTAACAAACAAATCACTATTCATGAGGGTCTAAACAATGGAACCAAAATGTTAGCTAAAATCCTTATATGTGTTGATGATCTATTGGCTAGCACTTATTTACTTCTATGCACTAACATATCAATATGATAGGATCACTCATCTAAGGCACAAAAGAGCCCTAGTACCCTTGAATGGATCTATGCATCGTTAATCAAGTCCTAACAAATCATTCATGAGCAACATGCATAAGACAATAAAGCATCACATACCAAAACCAATATAGCTTTGCTATATTATTAAATTATTAAAAACTATTATAATAATGGGGTTTATATAGAGTTTCTCCACTATGTTGACTCAAACTATATTTGGATTTCTTTAAAACTAATTTATCTTTCTTCTATTTATACAAGAGCATCTTAGAGAATTGAGCAACCAACGTCAACCAAAAACATACATTGTTTCCTTTTGTTTGTTAGTTCTAAACCCTTTAGAAATTCAAATTCAAATCAAATCACTTCCCTCTCAAAATGACACCCTAGATATGTGAAGGACTAAACTTGCCACATAAGGTGTTGAATTGCAATCCAAGTGATTTGAATGTGGAGTTTGCACATGAGTTAGGCTTGGAGAGAGTTGTAAATTGCATGTGCCACACTTCTTTGCAGGCTTGGATCCTCAATTAGTGTGTTCATATGGAGTTGCAACTAGAAGAGAAGCCTGCATGTCATCTTGAGTTTTGCATGTCAAAGTTGCCTAACTATTGGAGTCTTGTTTAAGTCTTGAATGTCATCTTTGAATCCTCATGAAGAATGACACCAATCATGTAGATGTTGTTGGAGTTCCACTCCTAATTTATCTCTTGACATTAGAGCTTGGCACCACATTGATGAAGGGTTTCTCTCCTACTTTCTCTCACAATCTTTCTTGGAAACTTCAACTTGGAGATCTTCTCATTGAGGCACCATATTTAGGAAAAGATGGATAAATGAGAAGTTTGAGATGGAACTAAGGTTAGCTTCTTCATTGTTTCTTGGAATTTTGAGGTGGATGAGAGACTTGGGGTTTCTATATGCAAGTTTGAGAAGCTCTAGGTGAAGATTATACCCAATTTCCAAAGACTAGTGCCTACGTTGTTGTTTTCTTGTCAAGTAATTGATCCCTTGTGTTAGTTTTTAGTTTTCTATTATTACAAGAAGTTGTAATTTGTTATGTATCAGTTGTTTACTCCCAAAATAACTACAACCTTAAACCCTAAAACATTCCCAAATCATCTAAGCCAGGGATAGTCACTCGCAATGAATGGGGAGGTTTGTCAACAAGTTCAGGATGATTTTGGCTAACCTATAGGAGTGGGTTAACTCCTCTACACTTTGAGCTCAACTTAAACTCAAGAGGGATATTCCTAGGGGGATACCTGAACATGTATTAGGTTCAAACCAGATGAACAACTAAAAATAATAGGATAACCAAACCCAAACTGCCTTCTCAGCCCCAAAGACTATCACTAGACCTAAAACAACTAATTGTCACTAATAACTCCTATATAGCTAATAAGAGTGCACTTTCATTGATAATGGAAAGTGTAGATATGCTTGCTTGCAAGAACTACTCACTTCACACATAATGAATTTGTTTTGATTATTTAAAGTGTGGGTGATCATGGAAACTTTTAGATCGATGCCTAATATATTGGGTTATGGATTTCACAGTTCAACAAAAGAAAGAAAACAACAAGAGAAATGAAACATGTACTTTCTGAATATTCAAGTGCAAGAAGAAACAACAATCAATGGAGAATATGCTTAATAATCCTTCATCAAGATATAATCAGTCATCTATAATCATCAAAGAGATCATCACACAGCATGTAATGTTTTAAGAATTTGTTCATTCATCTGATTAATGGTTACATTCATACCACTAAGTGTGATAAGAGAAAATCCTCAAAGAAATTTAGGATTTCCTTAAAAGATTACATAAGAAGAAGGAGAAGTTCATACATTGATAGCTGAAAACAATACAAAAATCTTTCATAACCTATGTCTTCACTGCTGAAAAATTGGAACCTTTCTATGTTTTGAAACCCTACAGAGAGCTCTGCACTTGACTACCTAAAAAATATATCCAACTAACCAACCCTTTTTACATCTTCAATTCATGCATATATAGCCTCTAATTTTTCTTTCCCTAATCTAGGTTGCAATAAATTCCCTCCTGCCAGCTATGTTAGAAAATATCATGGTGAGAAGGGACATTCATCTACCAGCAATAACTGTAACAAAATATCTAAAAGGGGTAGCTGAGAAGATGAAAAAACTTTATTTTTTAACCCGTGAATGTTTCTGCTTCTTGCACCTACAATTTCCCCGCCCTCAGGATGCCTAACAGTCTTTTTAAACTGTGGAGTTCTAGATCATATGGCCATGGACCCCTGATATACACTACAGTCATCCTTTTCACAGTCCCACCAAAGTATTATGGCATTAGCCCTTTTGCTCTATGCAAGTATGAAAATCCCCCACGTGGACCTCCACCCGCTTGCTCGCTAGGAATCAACATCTTGGAAAGATTCCCCGTGGACTGGCGGGAGACAATCATTCCAAAACCTTTAATTTTTCTATGCTTCCTTTTAAAAATTTGCATCCCAAAAAGTAGCCACATGTCACGAAGAGTCATCTTTGTTTGGGCCTCGCAGAAAGAATCTGAACCCTCCACGTGGAACCATGGTATAGGCGCCAGAAAGAATGGTGAGTGAAAAGGTTAAGTCGCTAGGTCGAGGGTTTTCCAAATTTTTAAACCCCAAGTCAGAAGTTTAGAAGTTAGGAAAACTTCTGACTTAGTGACAACAAAGGCTTGAAAAGGCCGGGGTCGAGGAGTCGGGCGGTTCGCTAACTTTTGAACTTGCTGACTTAGGTTCTAAAAATAAAAAAATTCCCGACAACAAAGGAAAATAAAAGGGGCCGGTCACTTCATGGTTTAAAAAGGCTTGAGTGAAAACTTAAATGACCGGAAACTAGGACAAACGGTCAATGAAGAAATATAACATAAAGTAGAAAAATGACCGCAAGACTTAGGGTTTTGAGGGAAAAGTATGAAATTTTTTGAAGGGGATTAATTCAAAACCCTAAAACTAAAACAGGTGTCAACATCAGTTTCACAAGGGGAATTGCTCTCAAAATTTCCTCATGAAGACTTGATGTAATCTTGTTTACCTATGATAATGAAATCAACATTTTCCTACATATTTTGCCTATGCATTGTAAGATCTGAAAATCCCACTTACTAAAAATAACCAATGAAAAGAAACTCAATCCAAAATAGAGAATGAATCAATTCATTAACTAGAATATCCATAAATGGATAACATTTTGCAAGTTTCTAATATCAAATAAGTGCATCTACAAACACAAGAAGGAAGTAATATTACAACTTTTCAATTGTTCCAAACACATCATTAATAGAACAATAATACATCAGTGAGAAGTACAGTTACATATTTGGCTAAACAAGAAATACAACGATCAATACAATGATATATCCATTTAAGTTACCTAACATGTAGAAACTGCCTTTAACTGCCATGACCCACCAGTCTTCTGCAAGCCAAAGCCAAGAGCATGGTTAAGGTGCTTTTCCACCCAACCACGAAGCACTACACTTCCCCGGAGTTATTCCTAACTCGAAGAACACCCGACCCTGCACAAGGAGCCTAGTAACCTAGAATGGATAGGCAAGAGGGAAACTCTTGATGCAAGCTTGATGCCTATATGCACTCTAACTAACTAGAATGACATATATCTTGCATGTAGGATGTGGCAGAGATAAATAAATAAATAAATACAACTAGGCTTTTATTTTCATTTATTTCAATGGTACATCTAGCTTTGGCCAAAGCAATAAATAACACTAGTAAACTTGAAAAAGAAGTTTACCATCTCTGAAATCCACACTCAGCATCTTGTCCTGGAAGGTACTCATAAGGTGTCACAAGAGAATTCATAATACTTCTATTTCATTAAAAAAATGATATTTTGCAAACAAGGTTTATGAGTAATTTAATTTCAATAAAAACACAAGTGTTTAGCAAAATCCATCTGGTACCTTATTGACTCAATGAACTTTGATCTCCAAAATAGTGAAGTTTATTGAAGGTGACAAGAGATTTTTTATTTCACAATCATGATTTTCCAATTTTCTAGCATGAAACTATAATCTTAATTTACTGAATTATTCTCATACAGGTAAGAGATCAATTGTGAGACATAGTTAAAGAAAAAGATAGTGTGCCAAATCGGCCAAACCAAAATCCAATCCTACAAATTAGAACATATGCTATAAGAGCTAACCTATTTGTTTAACAATTTGTGTTTCTTTCTAATACACTTTAATGAAGATTTGAACTAATCAACTAAGTGTATGTTGACGTTATACTTTTATCCTATCAATATGAAATAATCGAAAAAGGCTAATCAGTTGTAGTAACACCATATCAATCCAAGTATTACCTTATTGCACTAAGCTCTAATCAATCTTAAAATGACAAGAGAATCCAACAACACTTTTAGAGTGTTCTCATAATAAGGATTATATACAATTAATTAATATGAAGAATTCTATACAACACATAAAAACATTGCAGAGACGTCATTTAAAATTACATAATACATGGCATAAAATGCATTACAGTATATGACTCATTCGTGCATACCTTCAGACAAAGAGAATCGATACACAACTATAAAAGATATGAATCCATATCGCTTCCCTGGCCAACCACTATACACAGACAGATAATCTTGAGGGAAGAAGACTACTAACCATGGGATCTGGCCGCTTGACTAAGCCGGCCGACCCATACACAGGATCGATTTGGCCTAACTCGGGCAGTGATAAACTTTAAAAATGAAAATGATGCAATTAATGTTCCAAATCATTGCAATTCTCATGAGGATCAATTTTTAATACATAATCCCCTATTTTTTAAGGTGAACTGAAAGATTGTAATAATTTAGAAAGGTCAACGACCAACTAGATATAGTTTTAGGCTAGAAAAAGGCATTTCGAGGGAAGCAAAAATCTAGGGAATAAAAGAAGATGATACCAAGGAGCAGCTATTGCAAGTGGCTTAAAAACAACGATTTGTAAAGTGCCTTAACAACATCGTTTTGAGAAAGATTTGATAACAGCGATGTATCGGTTTGCAAACAGCGATAGAATGAATTGGAACAACCAATTTAATTCATTGAACATTGTTTTAAAACCAATGGTCTTTAAAAGAAAAGATGCCTCGAGGGAGAGTGGAAATCATAGAACGGGAGGCAGAATTACATAAGCTTAATGGCCAGTAAACAAGGATATTTACAGTTGATTCCGAATTCAAATCCATAATGATAGAAGAAATAAGAGTCTCATTACATTTAAGGTGCTAACATAGCGTACAGTTTCCTAAGATTAAAAGCCAAAGTGGTCGCTGTACAGATGATAGTTTTAAAAGGAGGAAAGGCTGATTTATTTAAGAGGAGGTTGGCCTGGCTAGGAAAGATTGATTCCGAATGAATTCATCTTATGCTAAAGAAGGTTGAGTCAATAAAGGCAAAAATAGTCCCAAACTTATACTGACCGAGTGAGATATAACTGCAGACCATAGGTAAAAGAGGGTGAATGCTCCCATATATGGATGATTCATCAATCAAAACAATTACAAAATGTGTTTTTCGAGTGGTTGAAATGGTCGACCCAACACAATGATCACAGACTTAAGGAAATAAAACAGGAATTATAACAACTGATTGGCTTAACGATTGAGCGTTGATACAATATAGATAGACTGTCCAATGCGTATTTCTATAAGCTGATTTAACAAGAATATAAGTAGAATGAGTTTAGATAGACCGACGGGAATTTATGTTAATGGCAGCACTTTATTCTAACACTACTCTAAGTGCATTGATTGAATTCCTAAGGTTGGGGACGCTCTAATGGACATGCATACAAAGCATAAGCAAGGAACGCGAAGTGTTGGACAGAATGCCTCAAATGGTTGCTCTCATGCGGACTACAATCGGGGCTTAAATTTGACAGTTGTATAGCTATAGTATTCATGATATTTCCACAGTCCATATTGATAGAGTCGTAGTTGTATAGCTGTATTTAGACATTTTAACTATAAAATACAACCGAAATTTTGAAAAGACTGTATCATATGAAAGGAGAGATTTTGGACAAACTATCAAAATTTAGATAGAATTATTGATGAGATATATATTTAGTTTTTATACCATTTACTTAAACTAAAGCATGTCATAGCATTTTAAAGGCACTATTGAATAGATAACTGTCATAAAAAAATTGCTTGACAGTCAAGGTTAACTGTCAAATTTAAGCTCTGACTGCAATGATTGTAGGATATGCACCAAAAGGGCTTATTGAAAAGGCCTTAAGAATTTTCTAGTAATGGCAATCAGATGATGTAGTTGCAATTGTCCTAATAGATCTATACAAAAAATTTGGAACCATTAAGGAGGCACGCCGATTTCTTGGTTGAACGCCTCAAAAAGTATCATTTATAAAACCAAATCTATCTAGAAAAAACTTGTCAGAAGACATATAAGTGCAGGACTTCACAAGTCGTAGAGAGTCTAAGATATTCATTAAGGATTAATGCTAAAAGAATCATTCTGAAATAAAGGCTTGCACAACTGGGATTCGAGGAGCAGTGAATAATAGAAGGGAAACAGATCTTATGATCTTATGGTAAAGGCCGAGACCTCATTGCAGGTTCTAAGTTAAAAACAAAATTAATCATCGTCTTCTATGGATTTAGCAGTATGCATTTCTAATATAACAATACTACTATAACTGTTATAATGCAAAGGCAAGCATAGGTATATATTAACTAATAAGATGCAATACTAAGTTGTATTCTATGTAATATCTTCTTAATCTTTTGCAAAATAACCAATATGTAGTATACAAAAACAGAAGAAAACTCATGGCATGTAAATGATTTGACAAAATGCCTTAGATAATATGGTCTCAGTGGATGTTACGAATATCGAATACATGTAAATTTAGCACCTTAATGATGTTGCTTCCCACCGAGCTCCTAAAGAAAGGTCCTTGTCATTTTTCAACTTCTTCTCTGTCGTTGTCCAAGATCTCTATCTCCGTGTCCCTCTATGAATTTCCCTCTCTTTTTTAATTATTGATATCTTCTATCTTTTTCTCTTTTCTTGATATTCTCCTTTTAAAGAAACTTTCCATCTTAATTTAGCTTTTTCCTTCTTTATGATTTTTGCTTTTATTTTTTTCTTATTTTTGTTTTCTTTCTATCTTTTCTTGGTTTTCATTCTAATTTGGTTTTCCTTTCTATTCTTTTTGCTTTATTCTATTATAGTTTTCCTTTTCTATTTTCTTTTTGTTTTCTTTCTATTCTTTAGTTTTATTCTAAATTTTTCTCATTATTTAGAATTACGAAAATATAGTATCATTTTTTTTACTTTTCTAAATAACTAATATTATTGGAGAAATTATTTTCTCACAAACACCATTATAAAAATATAACTATAAATTTTATTTTAATAAAATAAAAGAACATTTAAATTTAATTGACAAATTATTTATTTATGCATCTAGAAAATATTGATGAATATTTTCTAACCTAAATGATGAGTCAATGCATCAACCACAGATCGTTTATGAATGACGAAAATGTAAATGCAATGCAAAACAGACTAAGTGCTTGTGTGTGGCATCGAGGATCTCCATCCCATTCCTGCGAGGTGGCTAAGTCACCTCTACCTTAACCATACTCTTGTTTTCGACAACCTGCCATCATTAAACTCAATTCTCCATTAATAGGTTAGTATCCCAAAATCAATAGCCGAAGCACTCATACATGAAAGATAATAGTTATCCATTTATAACATGCTCATAAAAAATATTTAACATTTCTATTTATAGCCAATATCCAGAAGGTCTAATAATTTGGGACATGACATGGATCGTCTCTAAAATGCAACTAGTTTTGAGAGTGAATGAGAAATAAGTCATTGTTATTTTAAATCAACAAATTGATGGATTGTGAGAGTGCTCTAAGTCTATCGAAAAATAGGAAATATGAATGTGAAAAATTTCTAACATTAGTATGAAATTTTTTCTTATAAAATTCCCTATTTAGTGACTAGTTGTGGCAAATTGTCCTTTAGATTTTAGACCTTATGTGTAGGTCTCATTCAGTTTGTATTGAAGTTTTACAACCTTTGTTGAGCTTGTAAAAGTGTGTTGTGAAGTCTTGCTCCAAGAGATATGTTGTTATATGATGGCACAAGTCTCCACAACTCATGCACATGCTCTACTTCTTTCTATGGCTGCCTTACCAGACACAACACAAACCCCATTATAGGAAACTCAAACAAAAGACATTTAGAAATATTGACAGGAATTTAAAGTATTTCAATGCTTGAATACAAAAATGACAGGAGGAAAGAAAATGCAGATTGAAATCACAAGGTAGAGTAAACCCAAATCTACAGGATTCCACTTCATATACAAAGCATTACAAAACATATCAAATGGCCTTCCACAATCAGCCTCCTCTAACTACAGAAAAACAAAAATTTCTTAACTACTTTCTACACCCTCCTCCTTTTGTCTCTCTTTTGATCTGATTTCTCTTCCTTGCATAGTCCCACCATTGACCTCTTCCTTATATGGCCTACTCTCAAACACTCTAGCATTTTTTTGGGCTTTTGGCCTCTTCCTTTTTCTTTTCAGACTTTTTTTTTCTCTCTCTCTCTCTCATTCACAGCTTCTCTCTTCATTATACACAACCTCCTTCTACATATTCGACCTTCTCTATGTAACCGTCGGCCTGCCTCCCTTCTTCTTATTCTTCGGCCTCCTTATCTTTTTTTGTCAGCCATCCTGCCTCCTCCTATATTCGGCCTGCATCTGTTCTTTAAGTAACCGACGGCCTCCAACTCTAGATGTTGTTGATTCCTCTTCTTCAACCAACGACTACATGTTTAGATTTCGTGTTGTCATGCACCAGCTATCTTTAGAAATGCCTTCAAAGATCTTCAACAATTATTCTGCATTTGTTTAATGTTGCGACCCCTTGACTTCCTTAACTGCTGAGTAACTGTCAATTATGACGATAACCCATGACAAATAAAACTCATATAAAATTTCTCTTTTGGTTCTGTCGCTCAGGTGAAAGGAGACTACCAACTAAAAATTTGATTCAACATAACAAGCCATAGGAACTATATGGCGACAGGAGCTCCACATCAAATTTTAACTTTACATATGAATAGGAGTTTACAAGATAATGACAGAAGACAAAGAGTCACCACATAATTACAAAAAAAAAGCTAACAAAAAGAACCAAAACAGTAAAAGATGAAAAACCAAAATTGTAGGGCAAAATGCCCCCGCATCAAACTCCCGCACTGAATAAGATTCATGAGCTCTACAATAGAATGCTCATATCTAGTCCTCTTTTTCCGCTTCTTCCAATTATTTCACATCCCTCATCGTGCCTCTTCCAAATTTGTCTCATGCTTGCAATTGCTCTTCTTGAGTCTCTCCATTTGTAGTTAATTGTTTTCTACATTCTTCTTATATATCCACCTAATGATTTCTTTGTCCACTACAAATCTCCATAACTCTGTCTCATCTTCATAGTCATCAACCTCAAATGTAAATAAAACTTCATCCTCATAATCTGTAAAGAAAGATACCTTAGAAATATTTACTTCCACAATGTTATCTAGTAGGTCTTCCTCTTCAACATCCTCCAGTTCTTTTACTGCAATCTCAATTGAACCTTTGACATTTTTCTTCTCTGTTGTAATCTCCTTCACTAGGTCTGTACTCTCTCTTTTAAAATACTCTTTCAAACTGGTTATTGCCTCTAATCTCATATTCCCCTTTGCAAACCCAAATTTCTCTTCCTCTCCATTATAGTTGTCATCTTTAGAAATGAAAACATGAACACAATTTTCTCCATCCTCATACTCTACATCACTTTGAACACCAACTTTCCTCATATCCTTAAGACAATCAAAATGCGAAATTTCTAAACACTGACTTGACTCTGATTCATGCTCTCTTTCCTTGGCTTTCTTCGAATGTCCTACAATCACCATAGAGTTAAGAAAATAACACTTTTCCAATGCATCCATTCGGCCAGAGATCTTTTGCAAATTCCCATATATCTTTCTCTTTTCCACACTCTTTATTAGTCTATTGACTCCAGTAAAAGTATGCTTAGCCTTCCACAAATCTGCATTCACCATTTGATATACTTCCCTTTCCATATCCAATTAAACAACCACAAATCATTAATATGCTTCCTCTTACCACAAACCATGCATCATCTCAAACTTTTGCTCAAACTTTCTATTAATCAACATACCAAATAAATTTATAATAACATCCTCATAAAAGATTTCCTTGTTTACCTTTGCCTGCATTGTTGCACCCACTTCTTTATTACCAACTGAATTCTTTCTTCCTTCATTCTTCTTTGTTGTCCCACTTATATTTATTCTTTTACCAACAATATCCTCCCACAATTCTTGTTTGATCTCAGAGGATTGAGCCCACGAATCATCTACACCACTCTTGTTTGTTGTCCCTTCTTCAAATTCTACCTCAACCTTGTTTCCATGTATGCATTTATTCTTATCTTCTTTATTCTCAGCTGCCTCAACTTCTTCTTCTTTATTTTCTACTACCCCAATGTCTATTATACATCCCCTATCTGCATTTCCACTTTGTCCTTCACTTTCCTCATCTATCTTTCTCCACACTTCCATGTCATATTCATACATTTCATTTAAAGCCTCAAAATTATCTTTATCAAAATTAAACAACTGACTTTTTACCTTGCTCGAACTATGCTTCTTCTCCTCTAAGGCTGTTGCATGCCCTTGATCTTTATTCTCTTTTTTATCCTTTACTTTGACTCCTTATTCTAGGGGCTGATTCTTCTCTTCATAACTCCAACTCTTGTACATTATCTTCTTATCACCATCTTCTCTTATTACTATCCCATGTTTCACTACCCACACTTGGGTTTCTAATTTATCAAGTTGATGATGCCCCACTATTTCTACACAGGGCCTATCCTTAACTCTCCTCTAGTTCCTTATCATGCCTTCCACTCTTGATGCTATTTTGTTGTCATAATGGTTAGTACAAACCACTCCTTGCTTCACTTCTCCTTACTGTATATTTACAACTGATTTCCTTTGCCAATATGGTATTATATACCCATGATCCACTATTTTATTCTTCTCATTTTTAACTTGTAGGTTTGCATTTCTATTTTCACTTGCACAAACAAAATCGTGCTACCAAAACTTACTTTTATCTCCTCATTGGTCTGTTGTCCCAATTTTCTTACATCCTTGGCTTCATGTCTTTCCACCACTTTCTCTTTACAGGTTTTCCTCCTTTCTTCATTAGCTCCCTCTTCATCTTTAGGTACCTTGCAATATACCTCTGCTACAATCTGTCTTCTTTCCTCTATTGTTGCAACTTGTCCTCTTTTTCTCTTATCTCCATCTCCATCTACGGGCTCTCTTCTTGCCCTTTCTTCTTCCAAAGGCTTGTTCATAGCCTTCTTCATACCTACATCCACACTTTCAAACAAATCACTAGCAAATGAATCAAGAGACCAGAATGTCTCTTCATGTGCCTCTTCCATAGACACTTTCTTCTTCTCTTCTTCAAGTGCTCCTTGTTGCACTTTCTCTTTTCTCTTTGCCTTATTGTCTTTAATGAGGATTTTCCTCTTCTCTTCTTGTCCTTTTTCTGCAACCACAACCTTGTTAGGAAAATAAATCTTTTCCAAAATTTCCATTCTTCCTGCAATCTCTTCCAATTCATCTCAGAATTTTCTTCTTTCTACTTCATCCCAATATCTATCCCAAAATAGGATTATGATGGGTCTCCTTACACTAATACCCATCTTCTCACTGCTGCAATAAAAACTCTTACTTTCTACAACTACCCACTACCCAACAAAACCCTGGAAGATGCTACTCTCAAAACCCCCTCTACCCACTCTCTCTTTGTGGAGGAAGTTATACACCTTCTACCTAGTTTATCTTTGCTAGAGGATAGCAGTTATAAGCCCTTTCTCATGCCTACAATAACAAATACTCTCATGTCTATGACTAACACCTCTTTCACGACTCTATCGACTCTCTCATACCTCATTCTTCAGCATATTTTTTACCATACCATGATCTTCTTCCTCTATCAATTTGCAACATACATTAGACTACAACACTCATACAACAATATCCATAAAAATCAAGAACACACTATTGCTTTCTGCCTAGATCTTTTGGGACTCTAGGTTTCTCCCACAACCCATTAATATTCTCCTTCCTCCACTAAGTTGCCTCACCTCGGCGATCTACTCAACACATAGAACCAACCTTGCTCTGATACCACTCTAATGGCACAAGTCTCCACAACTCATGCACATGCTCTGCTTCTTTCTATGGTTACCTTACCAGACACAACACAAACCCCATTATAGGAAACTCAAACAAGAGACATTCAAAAATATCGACAAGAATTCAAAGTATTTCAATGCTCGAATACAAAAATGACACGAGGAAAGAAAATGCAAATTGAAATCACAAGGCAGAGTAAACCCAAATCCACAGGATTCTATTTCATATACAAAGCATTACAAAACATATCAAATGGCCTTCCACAATCAGCCTCCTCTAACTACAGAAAAACCAAACTTTCTTAACTACTTTCTACACCCTCCTTTTGTTTCTCTTTCGATCTAATTTCTCTTCCTTGCACATTCCCACCATTGACCTCTTCCTTATACAGCCTACTCTCAAACTCCCCAGCATTGTTTTGGACTTGTGGCATCTTCCTTTTTCTTTTCATCCTTTTTTTCTCCCTCTCTCATTCATGACTTCTCTCTTCATTATACACAGCCTCCTTTTGCATATTCGACCTCTTTTATGTAACCATCGGCCTGCCTCCCTTCTTCTTATTCTTTGGCCTCCTTATCTTTTTTTATCGGTCATCCTACCTCCTCCTATATTCGGCCTGCATCTATTCTTTAAGTAACCGATGGCCTCCAACTCTAACTGTTGTCGATTCGTCTTCTTCAACCGACCGCTGCATGTTTAGATTCTGTACTGTCATGCGCCAGCTTTCTTTAGAAACGCCTGGCAGAGATCTTCAACAATTATTCTACATTTGTTTAATGTTGCAACCCCTCGACTTCCTTAACTGCTGAGTAACTGTCGGTTATGATGATAACCCACAACATATAAAACTCATAAATTTCTCTTTTGGTTATGTCACTCAAGTGACAGGAGACTGCAAACTAAAACTTTGATTCAACATAACAAGCCATAGGAACTATATGGCGATAGGAGCTCCACATCGAATTTCAACTTTACATATGAATAGGAGTTTACAAAATAATTACAGAAGACAAAGAGTCACCACATAATTACAAAGAAAAGCTAACAAAAAGAACCAAAATAGCAAAAGATGAAAAACCAAAATTGTAGGGAAAGATGCTCCTGTATCATTATTCACTTGGCTCCTACCCTTGACTATATCATTTATCCTAAGAATTCATGCATGAGATCATAGGCCTAAAATTCTATTACTTCTCCTAAAAGCTAACTCCACAAACTTATCCTATGGAATCTTAATTTACATTTTTCTCAAAATATTGACCTTGAAATTCTATCCTAAATTGTGCCTTTCTTTATTCTTGGTGCAAATATTACAAAATAGATACAATATTAGCATGGAATATAACATATTACAATAGTGGTGTCAACACTTCTTGGTGCATCATCAATAGGGAATGATCATGTTCGGGATTGTCAATCTTGGAATGCAAGTATGTGATCTTGTCTAGGGGATAGAATCATAAGTGCAATCTAGTCTAGTAGATATAATCGTAAATGCAATCTAGTCCAAGGGACATAATCACAAGCGTGATCCAACCTAGGATAGGCAAGCTAATGGAAATTCAGTTAGAAGAGTTTTGTATGAGAAGATAAGGAATAACAAAGTATTGCATATTTCAATTGAAATCGGAAAAAACTAACAAAATGTTTACAACATTTATATGCATGTACCTATCTAAAATCTTGACGAGCAAAAGAAAGGTAAAGTGAGAGGAAATCTACAAAAAATATTTGACTAATTAAAAACGAAAGAGCTTTATTTATTTTCCAAATTATGACTTCACATGAAAACGTTGGCAGTTGGCACAATAAGCGTTCTGACATATTTGATGATGCCAAGTTAGCAAAGATCAACTTTACAGTGAAAAAACAACTAAAATTATAGATTTTAGAAAGAAAAAAAAACTGACGCAAGACTGACGAAGGCATTCCATGGCAAAGTTGGTAACTGACAAAGCCATAGAATAGAAAATTTCTTGGTCCCGTAACAGACGTCAGGAGGATTTACATGATTCCATGACAGTCACAGACTAAAAATAGTAAGAATTTAAGCGAGAAAGGGGCAACCCTCTACTCTTGTCTTATAGTCCCCATAATTATTGTCAAATGGCCCCCTAAGCAGTCCTCCACATAGTTCTGCAGGGTCATGGTATACTTCCACTTCCTGTATTCTCAGCTTTTCATCCACCTGTAATAACCACACTGTTATAGTTTAATAGTTGTCATAAAACTTATCTGAACAAAACCAATCTAAAACACATTTTCTAAATGTATGTGAATTGATTAGATGAGAGCAACCTTAGCAATGGCTATTCCGGTGAATTGGACTGTTTGTCCGGTGGGAGCATGGCCTTTGAAGGGGCCTTCCGTGTTACCCCAATGCCTAAATTTGAAGTTCACAACAGAAGGGCCTGTGTACACTTCCACAACTTCCCATGCAAATCCTCCTGGCATTGCAGTTCGAAATACTTCATGAGAGGACTCAAATGTTTCCTTGGATGTCTTGTAGTACTGAAGTTCCTCTGGTAAAGAAGTTTGCATCAAGGCATTGTAGCTGCCCACTTCTAGTATCTCCTTTGCTGATAGGGCAGGTCTACCTAACATCATCTGACCATATCATTACTGGACTGAATTTTATTGAATTATATCTGACAGTAAGAGACAGACAATAGTGATGGGTATTACTGTTTGCACTGAGTGAGAAATTGTGAGGATCAATTGTTTTGAAGTCATGAATTTGAGTCTTATGTGAAAGCTCCATCTCCAACGTTTTCACCAGGTTCTGGACAGTTTCTTCCAGGGAACCTTTGGGCCATACCTACACAAATCTTCAAAACCTGGAGAAACATTTTTGAACCAGCCTTTTTGGTATTAACACAAAACTAAGCTTATCATAGTGAAGAAAAAAGAAGACACATGTTATCAACAGAAAGTAAATTGTTCCAAATGTTCATGTTGTCAACAGTTTTGTTGAATCCCTCTTTATATTAAAAGGAATTGATAAATAGCTTATGTAAATGGGTAGAGGCCTACTGTATTTGAGGATATATACTCTCAAAAACATAACAAAATAACTCTTTGAAATCAAACATTAGTAGGCTTTGAAGCCACTATAAAATTAAAAATGCAGAGAGATCCAATCCAAGGCCAGAGGAAGTTTGCCTCAGAGGGAACTCTGAATTTCTGAAGTCCTCTGCTTAAACATCAGTGGGTGGTAAAGGCTACCAATCCTCGAAAAAATCAGAAACCAGCTGATGTTTAAGCACAGCCTTTCTAAAGACCCTCTCTATGAAGATTCAAATAAAACTACAGTTCAAACTTAAAACATGAAATTGTAAAGAGCCTCATGAATAAAGGCCATAACTAAAAACTAGAGAAATAACCAGGAAAAAAGTTTAGAGTCTAATAGGATATAAACTTTTCACAGCCTCCAACAAGAGATCAAAAGGATCTGGAAACACTTGATAGATCTAACATATAAGTTAATTCGAATTGGGACAAAGTTAAAACATCTTATCCCAACCCATAAATATGAAAACTTTAATACCATTAAAAAAAAGACACAGAATTTGTTGATCTAAGACACCTTGGTTCTGGTGCGTTCAAAGAGGGTGTTGACGAGAGTGTATTCAGGAGGAGCTCCATGCCTCGCACACTGTATTCTTCTCAGACTCTCTAGAAATATTCCCACGATATGGGTCATCACCCTTGCTCAATCCCATAGCCACAACTCTCTCCCACGATTTCTACAGACGACATTGGATTCAACAGAAAAGCTAAAACAGCTCTATTAATGAGCAAGTGTAATAAAATTTATGGCAGAGATTGGTGTTATGTTTGGAAGGGGTTTCATGACGAATTTAAAGACGTTAAGGCCAAGATAAAGTCGTCACAAATAACATCATCATTAATCAGATCTTTACAGATAGTGCTTTCCCATGTTTCAGGATTGATCCATTTTAAAATTATTTTTCTGTTGAAAGGGCGAACTACTTCTGGAGCCCCCTAAATCTTTCTAGTCAATTAAACTGTTGGATGATTCCTCCACTGTAATATGAATCCCTAAATCCTTCGTTTTCAGTCTTAGTCAATTTTCTTCAAGCTTTTGCCTAAACAAATAAAAGTTTAGTTAATCTTCTCAATGCTTATTTGCTCCCTTCATATTGGGCTGCAATTGATTTACTAGTAAAAGCATCAAAGGTGCTATCAAATGGTCGATAGGCACAAATATTTATAGGCCTATTTCTAAATAGTATATATTTATCATTAGAAGTCATTACATGTAGTAGTTGATGCACAAGGCTATAAAACTATAAGAAATTCAATTATTTTTTTTTACAAATAAAAATAATGGAATAGTATTAAATGAATAACCACATGAACTAAATTATGAATGAACAATTATGGAACTAAATCATAAACAAACCATCACAGAACTATGGCCTCCCATTCAATGAAGAAGAAGTGACATATTTAATAGTGCCCCAAAGTTATCCACTAAATAAATTCTAAGCAATCAAGACATTAGATGAATTGTGTAGTACCTAAATAATGTAGGATAATAGAAAATCCATGTTACTAATTTCCCTCTTAATAGATACACACATTTATAGCCATATTGTTAAATAGTGTGTTTTTTTTAATTTTTGTCAAAGTTATTATATTTATAGCCATATTGTTAAATAGGCCTATCGGTCAAGCATTCCACAAAATAACTTTAAAAAAATATATATGTATGAAGTGTGTGTTTGAATAAACAATGTGTGAATTGATTGAACTAACTTTTTGTGAAGAGTGTAAATAACTTTTAAAAAACATATATGTATGAAGCATGTGTTTGAATAAACTATGTGTGAAGTGATTGAACTAACATTGTGTGAAGAGTGTGCTTTAACTTTGGTATTCACTTTGTGTATGTTTGTACTTTGACATATTTGAACTCAAGTGTTTACTTCGTGTGTGATTGAACTAACTTTGTGCATGAAGTATGTTTAAAATTTGGCACTTGTTTGCTTTCTATGTGTGAAGTGTGTGTTTTGGCTTTAACATTCATTTTGTGTGAATTGTGTGAAATTTAGTTTTGGCATTCACTTTGCCTATGTGTTTGCACTTTACCATGTTTTCTAAATTTGGCACTCACTTTATGAGTGTGTTTGTAGTTTGAAATGTTTGAATTTAAATGTCCATGCATGCTTGTACTAAATTTGTGTGAATGAATTATGTTTGAACATTGGCATATTCACTTTTTGTTTATGTAAATTGTGTGTGTGTGTGTGGGAAAGTTAATTTAGTCATTCACTTTGTGTGTGTGTTTAATAATTAATTTTGGTATTCACTTTATGTGGTACGTGTGTTTGAACCAAGTTTGGCATTTGTTGTGTGTGTGAGAAAGAGAGAGCTTGAAAGAATTTTGACATTTAGTTTTTCTTTGTTTATGAATGAACTTACTTGCTATCACATTTTTTGGAAAGTTAATTTTGTCATTCAGTTTGTGTGAAGTGTGTGCCTATGTATTTGAAAGAAATTTGGTACACTATGTGTGCATGCATGTGTGTGTGAATGAGCTTTGGCACTCACTCTATGTGTGTACAAAAATACTAATGTTTACTTTGCATCAAGTGTATATGTGTGTGAATGAATTTTGGCTTTCATTGTGTGTGGGTGTGTAAGTTTGAAAGTTAGCTTTGGTATTCACTGTGTGTACATATGTTTAAATGTGAATGAACTTTGGTGGCATTCACTTTGTGTGTAAAATGTGTATGAATTTACTTTCACATTCACTTTGTGTGTGTGACTGAACTAACTTTGACATTCGCTTGGACTTGAGCAATTTATTGTGTCTATTGGCATCCAATTTGCTTTAATGAAGGTGAGGAGGATGATGGCTTGGATGAAGGAGATATGAATGAGTGTGATCTCTCGTGTAATGGAGATGAAAATGATTTGGTTTCAACAAACTATGTGTAAAGTGATTGAGCTTTGTGTGAAGAGTGTGTTTTAACTTTGACATTCACTTTGTGTGTTTGCACTTTGACATATTTGAACTCGAGTGTTTACTTTGTGTGTGATAGAACTAACTTTGTGCATGAAGCATGTTTGAACTTTGACACATGTTCACTTTCTATTTGTTAAGTGTGTGTTTTAACTTTGACATTCATTTCGTGTGAATTGTTTGTCTAAAATTTAATTTTGGAATTCACTTTGTCTTGTGTATATATTTAAACTTTACCATGTTTTATAACCTTGGCACTGATTTTATGTGTGTATTTGTACTTTAGCATGTTTAAAACTTAGTGTTCATGCATGTTTGTACTAAATTTGTGCGAATGAATTATGTTTGAACATTGGCATATTCACTTATTGTTTACTTAAATTGTGTGTGTGTGTGTTAGAAAGTTAATTTAGGCATTCAAGAATGATTCACACAAAAAGGCAAAGGGAGAGGGATTACCAAGCATCTATTGCATGCTCACAGCCATTAATCACAAGCATATTTTTTATTTTTTTCTATATCTTTCACTTCTCAAATAAAGGAAGGGCAAAAAGTAAGTAGAGGATATTTTGAATATTTGTATTTGTCTAAAATTTTGGCGATGCTAACATTATCAATTTCCACATTTGCCCTAGTAGACATGTGTGCAAAATTTGGAAACCATAAATAGGGTATGTGAATCTTTTTACATAATACCTCAATACCTCAAAGAGATGTCATCTTATGGAATGCAATGATTAAAAGAAATGCACAAAATGGATTTGTTAATAAATTGATAAGGCTTTAGAAACTTTCAAGCAAATACAATTGATAGGTGTAAAGCCAAATTCCATAACCTTTGCCAGCATCCTCCCTACCTGTTCTAAAATGGTAGCTTTGGAATGGGGTGTGGACATCCATCAAAGCATAGTTGAAGGGGGATTTTCATCAATATTATAGTTGGAAATGCTTTAGTATGCATATATAAATGTGGAAGCATAGACAAAGCATGTGATCTGTTTGACATAATGCCTCAAAGAAATGTGGTCTTGTGGAATTCCATAATTGCAGGATATGTACAAAATTGAATTTATAAAAAAGGATTTAAAAACTTTCTAGCAAAGATGGGACCAACTAACGCATAAGAAGCCCACTTGCTTACCATTCCATGAAACAACAAATGCAGGGCCTTGAATAATTTCCATCTCCAACCAAATGTAATAATAGAAATATTTCTTTACTTTTGAATTACCCATCACACGCCCACCATAGGATCATATGTTTATTTGTGTTAGCTGTATGATCCAAAGTGATTTACTTATGTTTTTAACTCAAGGTATGCACACAAGAGGCTCTTCGTACTGACGACAGCCATACGCCCACCATGGGCAGGCCGAAGGCCACCCGGGTCTAAATTTGACAGTCGACCTTGCATGTCAAGCAATTTTTTATGACAGTTATCTATTCAATGGTGTTTTCAAAATACTATCATCCCACCATGGTCTAAATTTGGCAGTCAACCTTGCTTGTCATGTAATTTTTTATGACAGTTATTTATTCAATGGTGTTTTCAAAATACTATGACTTATTTTAATATAAGTAAATTATATAAAAATCAAATATATATATCAGCATAATTCTATATAAATTTTGATGGTTTGTCCAAAATCTCTCCTTCCATGTGATACGGTCTTTTTAAAATTTTGATTGCATTTTACAGCAAAAATGTTTAAATATAGCTATACAACTATCAAATTTAAGCCGTGCTACCCACCATCGTGGAACCTTACCAAAACACCTCATGTAGAAAACCACAAAACTATGCTCAAACAAAGACCAATGTGCCAAATGTGCCATGAATACAAATTTAAATCATCGTTTTGCTGAAAAAACAAATTTCTTCATAAAAATTGTGAATTTTTTACTTTGAAGGTCTTCCATGTATTGACATGGATTATATAGAGCTCATGAGCAATCCTATGCTCACCATGCATGAGCAGCTAAAAATTAAATGCATGAGCAGCTAAAAATTAAATGCTAGTTACTGATGAGTTAACTCATCAGTAACTAGCAGGGATTTTTTTAGTGGCGAATCTTCTCCAATTGGTGAATATTTGAAATCAGAGCCACCAAAAATGGCGAATAGTTCAAGCTATGAAGCTGACTAAATCGCCCCATTTTTATAAAATAAAAAATAGTCTTAGTTAATTCGCCTAAGGTTTATTTCTTTAAACTAATAAGTTGAACTATTTTGCCAAGTAAATGATGCGTAATTAAAACTCATTCGCCAGTAATTTATAATATATTTTAAAATGTTGACCATATTCACCATTAATAATATACTTAAGCCATTAATTTTGGACCATATTCACCATTAATAATATATTTCAGCCATTAATTTTTGGTAATATTGCCATTATCATTTACTTTAGGGTTGTTTGTATTTTTAATACAACTTTATTCATTACTGTTGATTATAGTTTTGATTTATTCAGGAGACAAAGAGCACATGCCTTTTAAAAGGCTTGCTGAGCCTCGGAATTGATTTTGGGCCACAAGATTGGATCCAATCTTGTGGCCCAAAATCAATTCCGAGGCTCCGCAAGCCTTTTAAAAGGCATGTGCCCTTTGTCTCTCGGAATTAAACAATCTTATACTTATTTTTTAATTTAATTTTCAATGTGATATTTCTAAAATATTTAATTTCTGTGTTTTTGTATTTTCAAATCATTCCTAAAATATTTTCTAGAAGCATTCATTCTTTTATGACTGAATATTTTGAAATAATACATTGAGATAAATATTTGAGAAAAATACTATCTCTAAAAAACCTTGCATGCAACCCAAAATAATAAAACCCTATACAATCCTCTGCATGCAATCCAAAATAATAAACCATGTACAATCTATGAAAAATCTCTGCATGCAACCCAAAATAATAAAACTCTGAAGCTGCAATACAATTGTCAAATAGATCTTTGGAAGATTTATTTTGCCCTGCAATCAAAGAAAAAGGAAAAACATGGACAATAAAATGAGAAGAATAAAAAAGGAAGAAAGGAGTAAACCCAAATGAGATCTGTAAAAAATAAAATCAATAGAAATTACCTTCCACTTGCATAACCTCCTTCTCTCATGAAAATAAAACTTCACACCAAAATGATTTTGACAAAATGAACCAGTTAGGTAGCAACAAAAATATTTATGCAATATTTTATTATTTTAGCAAGTTTTTAATAAAATAGAAATTACATAATTAGCTCATAAAATGTAGTTGACTTCACTTTAGTAAAATATCATACTTTTTTAATTATTTTAAAATAGTTGCACTCATAGTAGTATTTGTTTGAGTTAGAAATAAATTTTCATATTTTTTTTATTAACTTTGTTCTTTTTTTATTAGATTTATTTTTTTTATTAGCTTTCTTCTTTTTTTATTAGCTTTATTCTTTTTTATTAGCTTTAAATAGTATTTATTTTAGTTAGAAATAAATATTTACTTAGTATAATTTTCATATTTATATTTTATTATTCCATATAATTCAATTTTAAATATTTATTGTATTTTAAATATGAAAGGGATTTAATTTTATTTTTTTAATGTTAGTGTAATGAATTTTTAATTATTATTATTTTATTTGACTTAATTGACTTCACCTTTAGTGGAGTAGCTTGATTTTTTAATTGTTTTAAAATAGTTGCACTCATAGTAGTATTTGTTTTAAAGTTAGAAAAAAATGTTTACTTAGTATAATTTTCATATGTGTATTTTATTATTCTATATATAATTCAATTTTAAATATTTATTATATTTTAAACATGAAAGGGGCTTATATTTTATTATCTTTATTCTTTTAAGGTTAGTGTAATGAATTTTTAATTATTATTATTTTATTTGACTTACTTTATAATTTTAAATTGCCTTAGGAAAAGGGTTAAATTTTAGAATTTAATTATAAATTTATCTATTAGTAACAATTTTTATTTTAATTTAATTTATTTCTTAAATATTTAGACTCTAGATGAGACATCCTTTTCATAGGACGAGTACCTATGGTTAAATTTTCTTGGTCGAAACTCATTAAACTTTAGTTGATATAAAAAAATTAGGATGCAAACCAAACTATCCTTAGGTGAGAAAACTATAATCTAGTGATAATTATTAGGTTTATAATGTCTCTTGCCCCCACTTCAAAATTTAAAAAAAAAAGAATATATGGGGTTGACTACATATGCAAATTTTTAAAGTAAGGATTCGCCATTATAATTAATTTCTTTAGTAATTATTCGTTAAGATTCACCATTGTTTTTTTTTCTTAGCGATAATTCACTAGGATTCACCATGATTTTATAACTTTTTTAGTAATGTGCATAGATTCACCAGGAAAATTAATATTTTTTTCAAACAAAATGAAAGATTCACTAGGAAAATTAAAGCACTTAGCTAGGATTCACCAGGATTTTATAACTTTTTTTAGGGGTCTTTTCTTAAAGTTATCCCTGGTAGCTAACGATCTTAAATCAGGGAGACAAACTGCATGATTTCAGGGAATGGCTCTGGCATTTAAATCTAATCTATCCTTCTGTGATCCACATACTGAGGTCCCAATTCTCTAGGTCCATTTCAAGATGAGCTATCAGTATTAGAGTCAAACTCATGTATGGCTCGAGAGCTCATTCTGCCTAATATTTTGAGAAGATTCAAATTTTAATATTCAAATTGAAAGGAGGCTAGATAAAACTTCCATAATTAATACAAAGTATCCAAGAAAGTTCTCAATATTTAAACAGTCATTGCCTAAGAGCAAAGCAGCAATGACAAACTTTTGATGTATACCTCAGATTAGTTCCAACCGCCACCATTTATCCCAATATTTATTAAACCATTACCTAAAAGCTAAATAGGAATGACAATATTTTTCACTGCATACTGCAAATCAGCCCCAATTGCCCACATTCATCCTTAATATTTATTCAGACACTAGCTATAAGCAAAGCAACAATGACCTAAATTCTTCTGTGTACCTTAAATTACTCTCAGTTGCCCCTATTTACCCAAAATTTAATCTTAGGCTAGCTGAAAAACACAGCAGCAATATTAAGTTGCTTCTTCTAGTGTAACTTAGCTTCCAATTGCTCCTATTTATCCCTAATACATTATTTAATCACATGCTAGCTGAAAACAAAGCAGCAACGTGAACTACTCCCATTACGATAAATTAGTCTCAACTGCCCCTATTTACCCTCAACATTTAATCAAACGCTACCTGAAAGCAAAGCAACAATGAAGACCTTAATCCTTGAAGTCGGCCCCAAGTGTTCTTTCCCAATATTTAAAGCAAATACAAATAATTTCTTCCCTTGCATTAGCCCCAATTGCCCCTGCTATTAGCTGAAAGAAAAAGCAACTCAACAATGACAAACTCCTTTTGTGTTAGCCCCAATTGTCCCCCAATATTTAACCAAAAGTTAGCTAAAAACAAAGCAACAGGGACAAAAGGTCTTATGCGTGTCTCAAATTCGCCCTAATTGTAACCCGTGTTTAATTATTCATAAACTGAAAGCAAAGCAGCAATGACGTTAGTTGTAGCTACTTATCGCTACTATTCATGGGGTTTTAGCAACAGTGGTGGGATACAAACATGGATCACGATCATTCCAGATCAGGGTCATGGTGCCTCCTCCTCCTACTACCACTTGTAGAGATGTTCATGCAGTTGAAACCCTACTATCCCTAATATCTAGATCAGACAAGTAAATGGCCTTCAAAAGCATGGACGCAAGGCCAAAGAAGCATAGAATAACCACTATAAAGTGTCAAAACCTTAATGAAATTGAAATCATTGTGAAGAAACTGCAATAGGCCATTGAGAGGATTCTCTGAAGCATCGACTCAAATTTCAATGCCCCTTCGAAAATATGGAGTGAAAGTCATACTTATAATCTGCAAAACTAAGTATTATAGCGATGCATTTAACTCTCCACACAAATTGTGGCTACTCAAAATAGCGATGCATTTAACTCTCCACACTACTCAAAATAGCCATGCATTTAACTCTCCACACAAATTTTTGGACCACGAAAAAAGGAAGGACTACCAAAAAAATTATTTTTTATTAGGACTACCAAATTTTTTTGGCAGTTACAAAATGTGTGCACATATAGAATGGCCTATTGGCCAAATTATTATTATTTAAGAAAGTGTAATCTTAAAAGTACTATTTTTCTTAATACATCTTATTAAAAAATAATAATTTATTGTTAAATTTTAAAATAAAA
The DNA here is from genome assembly GCA_027924645.1 of Cunninghamia lanceolata. NCBI lineage: Eukaryota > Viridiplantae > Streptophyta > Pinopsida > Cupressales > Cupressaceae > Cunninghamia > Cunninghamia lanceolata. The sequence goes on from BSBN01000693.1 coordinate 3,433,432, forward strand.
ATAAATCTTATAGTTAGAAGATATTGTTTTATGGTTATGTAAGATGAGTTCTTATAAATTACTATTTTATGGTTTTGAGAGATTATTTTATGAAATATAGGTTGATGAAAATTAACTTGACATTACAAAGTCAAATCCTAATAAATCATCATATAATTTGATACAATGTGAAAACATCATTTATATGAAAATGAATGAGCTAGGGAGCTATATGATAAATGTCCACAACACTTGCTAAAGGTTTTGTAAATGGAGTAGCAAGCTAAATGAGATTGAATGTGGATGAAGCTCCATGGTTAAGCATGCTTGAGTTAGAGTAGTAGTTGGATGTGTGACCTACCAAGAAGTCTTGATGCTTCATCCTTGTGAACATCAATTGGATATAATAAGTGCTATCTAGATCATTCATGGTGATGAGAGATTGGTTCTTCTAAACCATTATTTGTATAATATAGGTTAATGAAAATTGACTTGAAATTTCACACAATTAAATCCCAATAAATCATTACATATTTTAGTATATTAAAAAAACTAGTTAAATAAAGATGTGAGATATTTTAACATTAAATTATCACTTATTATTTTCAATATAAAAAATATGAAATTGAAAGAAATTTTCTAGATGAAAAGTATAACAATGTAATCTCTTATAACTTTGAACAAAGTAACACTCTTTATTAAGGGGATGCTTAGCATAATATCACTCTACATTATTGTAGGGAAATAAATCACATCTTATGGTTCTTTAGGTTTAATGAATTAATATAAAATAGTAACAACCAATCTTAAATAAAGAGTTGAGAATGATAAAACAAGATGAAATTGAAAAAGTTAGGAGTGCCTTAACTATTTAAATTTATGATCTTGTTAATTTTTTTCAATACTGTTGGTTATTTTCCTAGACTGGATGCTTATTCCTAGTTATCCCTACAAGGTAGCCATCATTGATCAACAGGATTCCTAGGCTAGGGGCCAACAGTATAGGAGATAGACTCTATAAATATCTCCTCTTCTTCTTTAGGCTCTACAGAACCAAGGGGGTATGCCCTACTCAACATCCATGACATATACACATGAACTTACTTGGATGTTGATACAAAGCAGATAAATCCTCTCTTATGTAGACCAAAACTGTGAAATAAGTACAAAGGGGCTAGCTTTGGGCCTTTATTCAGTTGTGAGACAGAGGATTTTGGTCCTAAAACTACTTCTAAAGTCCTAATGGTTTGATTTAAAGTTTAAGTTTGATTTTATGTTTGGATGCAAAACTGAGACTTTGGGTTGCAACCTCAATACAAGACTGGATCGGTGCCTGCCTAGGGATCGAAGTCAATAAACATACACATGTGAATGCCCAGCACAAACATATACCAAAGACTGGATATCAAAGGGATTTTTAATATCTGCCTTACAGATACTTCCCAAAAATTAGGTGCTTAATCATTCATAGTTAGTGGTATCCCTACTGCAACACGTTTTCTCAATGATTAACCTGAAACATTTAATTTGTTCCTTGAACAAAAGTAGGAGATTAAACATTCAATATAGAAAAGTTATATTCCTGAACCTTAACAACCCTTAGTTATCTTGATTCAAAAGAAAATATGCCCACAGCTTGGAGACAAATGATTAAACACATGCACAGAGCATTTCTCATATAAAACAGCATGAAACCAATGAATTCATGCATGAAACATACAACATGAGACTCATAAACTTACAAGACATCAAGAATAGGGCCACCAATGAATTTGTATTCTGTCACACCACCAAAATTTGTCCAGTTTTCAACAACAACAATGAGCAACATAGTTTGGCTTTTATACCAAGACTGTGTACCCAACAAAAATTAATTACAAGGCAAATCAAAAATCCACCAAATTCAATGCATGAGGAATGGTGCTCAGAAATATTCAATGCTATGGAGAGACCAAGAGAAATGAGCAGGTGGAATCAGGATTTGCACCGCCGCCCAGGGATTTTCTTCATCAATCAGGTGGTTGACCTGTCAACTCCACCGATCATCCTCTACAAATCTGCCATTAATGCCACAGCTACCTGCAGGCTCCCTTTTGAAATGTAGCAGCGCGTTCATAGAGTTTTCCCTCTCAAAACAAGCCTAAGAATGCAAAGAGAACCAATGCTACAACCTCAAAACCTGGCCATCGATCATGATTCCATCACTGAGATCCAGAGCGCTAAAAACTACAAAAAGCCAAGAGCCAATGATTACATGCCACGTAGGCACCCCATACTTCTATCGCTGACTTTTCCTTTTCCTATTTTGCCCTTTTCGCCTTGTATATGCGTGCTCAAATGCATATACAAGTGCCATTGTTCACCCTTCAAAACCCTTTGTATATGCAAGAGCAAATGCATATACAACCTTTCAACATACAGGGTGGACATCAGATGCTATAAAACAAATTAGAATTTGGTTCGGGTCCAGCTTGCACTTCATCCTTTGCATTTTTCGTATGTACATTTTGTTTGTATGTTGAATATACAAACACAAACATACAAGCAGAGAGTCTTTTGAGAATATTCGATATACATTCTCCCCTTGTATGTTGAACATGTACAAACCTATTTGTATAAACCTGTGGCGGGCCCCACCAATTATACCTTTTCAATGTATAAACTCAATGTATGTCAGACATACATTCATTCCTTTCCGCATATACTTGCAGTCACAAACTGCATTTTAGTCCTGTTTTGAACCTTTTATTGAAATCCACAATGTATATTTGGCATTGTATGTCGAACATACAATGAAACAAATATACAACTCACCTGCTCGATACAACGGTGGCATCTTCAAGGAATCTTCAATGTATATTCTGCCATTGCACATTTTCTAGGACATACAACAAAACATGTACAGGAAAAACCCGATATGCATGCACAAAATATTCCAGGAATCTTGTAGAAGATTCCCCCAATGTACATGCATCCTTTTGAACCTGATATGCATTTGGAAATGCATACAACTGCAGAATATTCCTGGGGAATCTGCGATAGATTCTCCCTTATATATGCAACTCGATATGCATTTGGAAATGCATATAACTCAGTTTTTTCACCATTTTTGGAAGCTGATTGAGATTTTGCAAGCCTGCCAACATACATTTACCTTTGCATATACAGAATTTAGCATTTTTCTCAAGTGCGACAAGAAAAAGTAGTAAAACATTTCATGGAGGCCAAAGAAAATTCAAACTAAGGCACTAAGGGTTTGAAGGAATAAACACAGGAACCTGCAAACTCAAATTCTGAACACTGACCTTAAGTGAACACCACCAGTGGCTCTGACTGGGGACGTGCAGACGCAAGACTGCAGCGAGAACCAAACTACTCGAGGGTAGACTAGACAAAACACCAAACTTAGAACATGATTGACTATACAAGCCATGTACAAACATTTACATCTAGTTTACAGTGTGCACAAAAGGCATTCATCTATGAGAAAAAAGCTTTAAGGAACTGACCATGCACAGGAAATTCTAGTAGTTCACCACTTAGGGCCTGGAGAAAATAAGAATCCTCTTAATGAGTGTTGCAAATTTGGTACGGGCCATCCATAAGGGCTCAAACTTACCATGTTTGCCCTTATCTTGGCTCCTTGCATTCCATACAAGGACCATATCACCTATCTGGAACTTTCTTTCAGCAACCCTTTTATCAAACAAATATTTTACCTTCTGTTGTCTCTTGGTGTTTGTTTCCTGTGCCTCCCTTCTCATTTCATCCAGTGCAAATAGCTGATTTATTCTTCTAGTCATTGAGTCCTCAATCTCCTCCTTATTTTCCTGTATGAATTTATAGACTGGTAGGAGGTTGTTTACAAGCAATGTAGCTACTACACCATATACCAATTCAAAAGATGACCTTCCAATTGCTTTCTTGACTGTCACTCTGTCAGCCCATAATGCCATTTTCAGCTTTGAATCCCAACCCCTTTTGTTTCTGCCTACCATCCTTTTGACAATTTTCATGAGGATTTTATTGTTTGACTCTGCTTGACCATTTCCATGTGGATGGTACGGTGATGCATGTAACAAATTTATTCCATAATTGCTGCAAAAATCAATAAATTCACCAGACCTGAAGCACATTGCATTATCTGTGACCAATTTGGTTGGAACTCCAAATCTGATAATAATATTTTCTAGAATAAAATCCATCACCACTTTGCTTGTAGCCCTTTTAGTTGGAATGGCTTCAATCCATTTAGTGAAGTAGTCAGTAGCAACCAAAATCCAACTGTGTCCTCCACTTGATTTTTCTGAGATTTCCCCTATAAAATCAATTCCTCATTGCTGAAATGGAGCTTCTACAGTTATAGTCCTAAGGGGCAATGCACCTTCATATTTTAGCTTTCCTGAAAACCTCTGGCAAGGATCACATTTTCTTACCATTCTTTGTGCATCTGAGAAAAGAGTTGGCCACCAGTAGCCAGCTCTGAGAATTTTGTGGGCTGTTGTATGGGCAGCATAATGTCCACCACACACTCCTTTGTGCATATCATTTAAAATATTAGCATCTTAATCCTCATTCACACACCTGAGTAATACACCATCAGGATTTTTCCAATACAGCTCTCCTTGAATGATGATGTATTTAACAGCATGTAGCTTTAAAGTCCTCTAATTATCACTGAGATAGGAAGGGCAGTTCAAATTCTGCAACTAATATACTATATCCTTATACCATTCGGATTCTAACATATTTACAACTTCATTATGCACTACATTCACTTGGCATGCCTCTAGGTTTGACTGTGTCATCAGTTTTGCCAAGCCTTGTCCTCTTACCAATTTTGTAATCTGTATTTCAATGTTGAATTCTTGCAATTTATTTATCCATCTACATCTCCTTCCAGTTACCTCCTACTAAGTAAAGATATCCTTAACTGATGCATGACGCACATATGCAACTATCTAAGAGCCTACTAAATATGGCTTGAAATTTTTGGCTGCTCTAACCAATGCATATGCTTGTTTCTCCATTATGTCATACTTCAACTCAACAGCCTGCAATGACCTGCTAAAGAAAGCTAGAGGTTGTTCAAAACCTTCTTCATTTTTCTGTAGTAAGCATGCAGCAATAGTATGGAAAGAAGCAAACGAGAATAAATGAAATGGCCTAGAAAAATTAGGAGATTTTAGCGTAGGAGCCATCTTTATAGCCTCTTTTATATTCTGATATGATTTAGTTACTTCATCTTCCCATTTGACAGTTGCACCTTTCTTCAACATCTTAGAGATATCTTTGGTGGTCTCTGCAAAGTTAGGAACAAAACTCCTAACAAAATTAATTTGTCTAAAGAAGGACTAAGTACCTTTCACTATTCTAGGGATCTAGATTTTGTCAATTGCAGCCACTCTTTCAGGGTCAATCCTCACTCCATCCTTGGAAACAATGTGCCCAAGTAATTTTCCTTCCACTACCCCAAAAGCACATTTCTTTGGGTTAAGTGAGATGCCATATTCCAATGCTCTAATAAAAATCTGCTCCAAGTGCATATAGTGTTGCTCCTTTTTTGAATAAGTTGTCAAGTCATCCTGATGCATAGCCAAGATTGAATCAATTAATCCTACAAAAGCAACATCCATAGCCCTCTGAAATGTGGCACCTACACTTGTCAGTCCGAATGGCATTCTCACATATACATAAGTTCCCCATGGAGTGGTGAAAGCAGTTTTGAACTGTTCTGACTTTTTTACTTTCACTTGATTGTATCCCAAAAATCCATCCATCATGGGTAAAAGTTAACAGCTAGTCACCTTATGCAACATAGCTTCTATGTTTGGCAATGGATAATTGTCCTTCAAAGAAGATACATTCAGATTTCTAAAGTCCACACAAAGTCTTATGTCACCATTCTTCTTTCTAACCAGGACAAGGTTAGACACCCAAGTTGAGTGTCTGATAGGCATAATTATTCTAGCTTCCCTAAGCTTCATAAGCTCTTATTGCATTTTTGGAGCTAAAGTTGGGTTGATAGGTCTTTGTTTTTGTCTAAACGGTTTAGCTCCAGGCTTCAAAGGGATTTCATGCTGGAATAAACCTTCTCTATAAGCTTTCAGGTCCTCATACGACCAAGCAAAAACATGCTTATATTTTCTCAGTAGTGTAATCAGGATAGTCCTGATGTGAGGTTTGAGTTGTTTGCCAATGTATACCTTCTTGGGGGCATGAGATGTCCCCAAGTTTATCTCCTCTAAATCATTCTTGTTTGTTGGAGATGCCTTTGTAACAAATTGGTCCCTATTGTCAAAAGCTCTCTCTAAAGCGACCAGCCCTCTAGGGATTTTATTTGTCTTGAGTTGAATTACCTCCTTCCCTAAAAGAGTTTCTTTTCCATCTACAACTTTTACAAAGCTCTGAAAATCCATTTCTTGGTTCTCATATTCATCAATGCAATGTAAAATCTCAGTAAATCCTTATCATCATCAAACACTTGCCAGTTGCATACATTATCTGGCACTGCAGGTCTAAGTTTAACCTCAACATTTGTAACATCTGTCAGAGTAACATCATCTGGCCTTATGGCTACATTAGCTAAAAAATCTGCCCTAACATTTTTCGATCTCTCTATCTAGTTTATTGAAAAAGCATCAAACAACTCAACTGTATCCCAAACAGCATGCTTATACTATTTAACCTCTTTTTTTTAACGCATACTTGTCTCTAACTTGGGAGACAACTAACTCTGAATCCCCAAATACCTTGAACACCCTGATTTCATGCTTCAAAGCAACATTCAATCCTAACAATAGAGCTTCATACTCTGCAATATTATTTGTACAAGCAAACTTCAGCAAGAATGAGAATTTTTGAAGCTTACCAGCCGGAGATAGAAATACAATTCCAGCATCAGAGTCTTCCTTGGAACAAGCTCCATCAAAGTACATGGTCCAGAGACCCTGTTGGTCAAGCTCTTGAATGCATATATCACCCTCTTTACTTTCTTTAACACTTGAGATAATCCTAAAATTTTCACAGTCAGTGTCCACAAAACATATATGCTCCTCTGAGTCTTGATCCTCAACTGTATTTGGTGACCTTTCTTCTCTAATCAATTTGACATCCTTACCATTCATAGGGATCATGGCGTATGATAAATCTAATTCCATACTTCCACCAATCAGTGCTACCCATCTTCTTGACAACAACATGCCCTATTGTGGCTTGATATCAACGACTGTTATGTTCATTTTGTAGGTCTTCTCAAGATATGCTGCCAGTATGAAATCTACATCTTTCATAATTCCAATGACAGGCACTTCTCTAGCATCCATGGCATAGCATTTCCCACATGCCTTATCTATCTTTAACCCAGCTTGCTGCATAATGGCCAAAGGCATGATATTCGTTGATGCTCCTGAGTCAAGCATACAATTCTTAATTACTTTTCCATTTATGACAAGGGAGACATAGAATGGTTCAACCTGTGAAGGGCATTTTGTCATGGTCATCCCCAAATAAAATTCGGGGATCTCATCCTCATCAATACACATAACTTGTTTCCTACTCTAAGTCTCAATATTTTGATTAGCTTGACAAGGTATTCCTAAAATTAGGGAGAATGTTCTATTTCTGAACTCTTCAACTTTCATCAGCTCCATTAGTGGAACAGAAACCTTTACCTGGGATAAGACCTAAGTTATCTCAAACGGAGCATAATTTTGTATAATAGTTGTGGCCTGGTCCATGGTCTTATTTTTATCTTTGTATGATCCAGCTTTTATTTTTGTGGCTCCCTGACTGTCATCTTTGATCTGAAAATCTTTGTTCTGATCCTCAAGCTGGGGGATTCTATTTTCTAGTCCTTAAGAATCATGACCTATTTTTTGCTTAAAATTTTGCTTATTATTGCTCCATTGCTTCTTTTGTGTTTCAGTCGCTTTATGATTGTGCACTAGTTGGTGTGAATTACTTACCTGAGCTTTACCCCTAAGATTGTAATTGCTTTTGACCTGAGCCACTGCAGCAGCTGTGAAGGCTCTAATCTCTTCATCAGATGGTCTCCTCAAATTATTCAAAAAATTGTGTGAGTCCTGAGCATAAGCATAATTGTCATCATCATCTTCATCACAAGGAAATTGCTAGCAGACTTGAATCTCATTATTTGTGCTTGCATCAACATCATGAGACAGATATTCCCTATTTGTAGACAGCATGTTGACATTGTCACCCTCCATGCCATGTGGTTCATTGCACTCATCACAGGCCACGGCATTGTTATATAGAGACTGAGCAATCATACATTGTGACTGTGAGTGAGGCATCTGGCATATTATGCACCATGGGGTGTCATTAACAATATTAACAGCCTTCCTCAAAGGGTCAGGTGTCTCCTTAACATTTTGCGTCCTTGAGTTTGTGTTACTGTTTGGAAGAATGGGTTTACCATTATGCCAATTGGTATTATTGGCATATCATGCAATGACGGTCTCCTCTCCTGCCTTTGGTAAACTTGTCTGTCAGGACCTACCCCTTTTTCATTTTTAGCCATTCTATAGCTCAGGTCATTGACAATAGTTGTTAATTTATCTAATTTATCCTCAGAAGTAGATGCATTGCCTTGAACACTCTGAGATTTAGTATTTGTATTTTGCAAAATTTTTACATCATCTCTCCTGTTTGTCTTACCAGATGCTTTTCTATTATTTTCAATATTTGTTGCAATTTTGAAAGCATCTCTGAGGCTATGAGGACCCTTATCCCTCAATCCATAAGTTGTTTTGGCATCAAAAGCATTATGTACAACACTATGCACATAGGTTCATTAGGTCTCAGGTGATGTGGCAGTTTGTTCAACACCTCAGTGAATCTAGCATTGAAATTAGCAACCCGTTCATTTGATCCTTTGGTAATGCTAGTGAATTCATTAATGAAGAACTTGGATCAATTTTGTCACCATATTGTTCTTTGAATATCCTCTTGAAGTCCTCCCATGATGAAACACTTCTGTCAGGCAGATCCTTGTACCATTCTCTGGCCTCATCAACTAAGGATTGTATAAATAATTTCATGAAAACATCTTCATGTTCAACCTCAAAGTTGTCCATGATATTCTGAAAAGCTTTTAAGTGGTCTTCTCCTGACATAGTATTGTTTCCTAAAAATTTAGGCACTTGCAGCCTCACATGTTTGTCAATAGGATTGGGGTAACCAGGGATGCCATCAAAAATAAGCTGTCTAAATCTATCCAGCTGCATCAGTTATCTACCAAACTAATTTGCATTTACATTTCTATTTGCATTTTGATTTCTTACATTATTTAACGGCACTCTAACATTGTTTACATTCTATTTTTTATCATTATGTTGATCCTGGACTTCATTTCTTTGTTGATTTCTCTGCATATTTGCATTTTCAAGGGTAGGAATTGAATCATTCTGAGCAACTCTCAGTGCTTGCACTTTCTGTCTCATGTCATCTCTAATTTTTACTGCCTACAGATATTCTAATTCTACCCTTAAGCTCTTAACTTCTTTAGCTAATTCCTCCTCTCTGGGCATAGAAGAAGATGGTTTTATTATATTCTGATCATCATTATCATCTCTTGGCGATTCAGCTTCTTCAAATCTATCAGGGGAATCATGGAAAGGGTGTTCTTGAAACACCTCTGATCTCATTCTTAATCCACTACCCTGCTATCTTTCATATACATTTTGGATTTCAGCCTCAGTGTTTGAAAAATAAGGTATTGTCTGCTCTGAAGATCCTAGATTGTCCTGAATATTATCAGTACTTCTAGGAGAACCCTCTTGATTGGCTTGAACAGTCCCTTTTTTCCTGTACATCATTTTTCTGGGTAATTCTTCAAACAGAGAATTACATAGGGATCTTCTCCCTAGCATACAAATTTTTACTTTACCGGTTGGGAGATTGTTCAAAGTTGCCACCTATAACTAGGAATTAATTTCTTTTAAAGAAAATAGGGATGAAAAGATAACACTTTCACTTCACCTCCCCAGCAGAGTTGCCAAAATCTGTTAGTTATTTTCTCAGACTGGATGCTTATTCCCAGTTATCCCTACAAGGTAGCCATCATTGATCAACAGGATTCCTGGGCTAGGGGCCAACAGTACAAGAGATAGACTCTATAAATATCTCCTCTTCTTCTTTAGGCTCTGCAGAACCAAGGGGGGTATTCCCTATTCAACATCCATGACATATGCACATGAACTTACTTGGATGTTGATACAAAGCAGATAAATCCTCTCTTATGTAGACCAAAACTGTGAAATAAGTACAAAGGGGCTAGCTTTGGGCCTATATTCAGTTGTGAGACAGAGGATTTTGGTCCTAAAACTACTTCTAAAGTCCTAATGGTTTGTGTAATAAGTGAAATCAAAATGAAAGATTAAAACTAATCAAATGCAAACTAACACGATTATACCTTCCTTCTGACTCACGAATCCATGCGGGAAGGAGATGCACCCAAGAGATCTCCTCAGATTTTTCCCGTGATTAATGTTGTAGATGTGGATTGCTCAAGTGCTCAACACAATGTAAATGAGTGATTTTGGACTTAGATGGAGATGGAGATGAGGATGAGAGATAATTTTGGCAAAGGTTTGATGTTGAAGTGAGGAGAGTGGGGAGTGATTTGGGCAGAGGTCTGATGCATGAAGAGGTCTCTCCAAATGGCTTAGAGAGGGGTCCAATTTATAAAATTTTGGAGATGAGGATGGAGGGTGAGGATTCATCTGATGATATCAAGGGCTAGGAATAAAAGTGAATCTTTTATTCCTAGAGGATGAATTAAAAAATTCTCATTTTGGGAAGAGTGGAGGATAATGGGGGACAACTGAATTTTAAATTCAGTGAGTGCAGGATAGTGGGAGACAACTGAATTTTAAATTCAGTGATTGGAGGTTTGTGGGGGACAACTGAATTTTAAATTCAATGAGTGGAGGATAGTGGGAGACAACTGAATTTTAAATTCAGTTTAGTGGATGATGAGGTAAGTAGGGTTAATTAAGTGTTATCTCAATTAACTTAAGCCTAGGTTAATCAGATAAACAGGATTTATCTAATTAACAGGGATTAGGGAAATAGATAAATCATCTAAATAAATATTAGCAATATTCATTTAATTGATAGGATAGGGTTGTAAGGTTAAATGGATTAATTAGGTGAATTAATTGATCACCAAGGATATGCAGATGGGGAGAGTGGATTAGTGTAGAGGTACAATAAATTGGTTTGCAAAGCAATCCAATTTTAGGTGTCTACATTTGCCCCTCTTTGAGATGGTGTTGCGGCTAAGTAACACCATTTCAAAGAAGTTAGAACATAGAGATGGATTGGATAGGAAAAAGATTTAGGTTTGGAAGAATAGGGTAAGGTTTGGGGATAATTGGTAAGGGTGATGCCCCCTCGAGAGGATAGGTGGGTTGCAAGAACACGGTTGTGCTCTCGAAATGGATGGGACAAATTGGTAGATGTGGGCAGAGGATAAGTGGTGGAATGAAAGGATGATGATGTTCAGAAATGATTGGTGGATGATCATTGTGTTGAAACCAAATTTGAGCAATCCTAGGTTTGATATAGCAAAGTGGATATGTTCACCAAGGTATAGAAGACCAGGGTGATGATGTTTATCCAACGTTTGCATGGACGAGACACGCAGACAAAGGGATGATCCCATGCATGCCCAAGGTAGTACAACCTTGTCTAGATGAGGGAAGGGGACTCATAGCATAAGCCCTTAGTACACAAAAGGTATGATGAACCTTAGATGCATAAGGAGATCAATATGCTAGAACCGACCCTATGATCAACAAGGTATGAATACTAGCTTGGAGTAATAAGACCAACCCACAAGCACAGCATACAAAAGCAAAACTATGCCCCATTCTAGATGTTTTTGCCACATACCATGATATAATAAGATCAAGGTAGCTTTGATGTGATCTTTGAATAGGACAAAAGATAAAAATCAAAAACCAAAAGACCAACAAACGAAACAAGTAACCATTGTATCTTTTGCCAAAATGGATGATGATGTGATAGATGCTGCCTATCGTAGGAAAGATATATCCTAAGGCAGGGATTGATAGATGATTTGATGATGTTGTGATGATTGGATAGATTCTGCCTATCGTAGGAACGACATATCCTAAGGCAAGAATCAATTGGTGATTGGATCTTGTTTAATTGATGTTGGATTGGCTCAAGATATGATGGTGACAAGTTATGGTTGATGCTAATTTGATAGTTGATGATTTTGATTAAGGGACAATGCTTTGATAGGTGATGCGAAGCTTGGATCTAGTGTAAGCTTATTGAGGATAGATGTGATGATGATGTGGGATGATGATAAATGTGACGATGATGAGAGTGTGATGGAATTTGATTTTTGTTTTGTGATGGATAGATTGTTTTGGTATTTTGTGTGTTTTCTATTATTTTTGTATTTTTTGATTTTGTGATGTTTTTGTATTTTTTGATTTTGTGATGTTTTTGAATTTTTTGATTTTGTGATGTTTTTGAATTTTTTGATTTTTGAAAAGGAATGGTTTATTATGAGATTGTTGCATTGGATTTCATGTGGATAACCTTTGCGCTAGATACCAATGACAAGGGAACACCAAGTCTAGAGGTGAAAGTGATGGGGTTGGATAGGGGGATTGGATAGCTAATTCATGATAGATGAATGGACAAGTGATAGGGATGTGTGTTAGATAGATGGAAGATAAGGATGAGGGGTAGGATAGGTATGCATGATATATGGATGGGGGATTGCAGGATTTTCTCCAAGGGCTAGGTTGCAAGGAATCATATGCCCCAATGTCTAAAGAATTTTGCATGATGGGCTCATGTGTGAATGGATGGTCTTCGCAATAGATGAATGGAGGATATACTTGGAAAGGAAGTATGCCAAGAGGTCTCCAAAGCATGTTGTTGATATTTTGCCCCTTGTCTTTATCAAGATCTAAGGTGGGAGATATAGTGGATAAGAATATGATAGGATAAGGATAAGACAGTGGATAAGATGTGCAAGGATATTATGGATGTGGATGAAGGATACGGTTTTGCCCCCAAGTGTAGAGGTACAAAATGGATGGAGAAGGGGTTACGCATGACACCCACAAAGGGGTTTTCATCATGGTACTTGCCCAAGGCACCATGGGGAATGGTTTTCACCATTGGATGGATTTTTTTCTCTTTACTATTTTCTTGATTTTTTGATTTTTTTGCGTTTTTGATGGAATGGGGACTCTAACATCTATTTCCATAGCAAGGAGAAGATGGCCCCATGTTGGATAGCATTATGGATGATAATTACATGGATGTGGGTAGATAGGAGAAGATGGAATGGATTATGGATAATGGATTATGGTGTGGATTATGTGGATTATGTGGATTATGATGTGGACAATGCGGATTATGATGTGGATTATGCAAAAGCATGGACCATAGGGATGTGATAGGGAAGATATGTAGGATAGTGAATGAAAGATGGAGAGATGGAGGTATGTGGGAATTGCAAGTGGTGGAGGGGAACCAAGACCAATGGTGGCACACACCGTGTTGGATTTTAAAGCCTATGTTTTGGATGGTGGGTGGGTAGTAAGGGGGATCAGGATGGGGGATTTTTGGATGGCCGATTTGGGGTTTTAGGGACCCAAATAGACTTAGACTTTGGGGGATTTTTAGATGGGGAGTGAGATGTTTGGGATTTTGGGGTGGATTGGGATGTGGATGCCTCATTAGAGTTTGGTGCTTTTCGTTTAGGGACCCACACCATTGTTGTTTTTGTTTTTTCTTGTGATGGTGTGGGATTGGATAGCCTTTTTGATTTTTCATTTTGATTGGAAGGGATAATATCCTTAGGCTTTTGTGCTTTATGAGTTGAGGCATTCAAATTTTTGAATCCCATGGATTTGGGGGAAGCTTCATGTTTGAAAGATGTGTGCTTTTGTTGGTCTTGATTGGGAATTTTAGTGGTTTTACGGATGGAGGGGTAAAAAGTAGATTTATGAATAAATGGATAAGGGGATTTGAGGATGGGAGGATAAGAGGATTTGTGGATAGGGATGTTTGGTGTTGGTAGGATAGGAGGTAGAGTGGATTTGATAGGGATCTTTGGAGTTGGAAGTAGTGGAGGTAAATTTGATGGAGGAAGATGGATGGTCACATGCTTTTGCAAATGATAGGATGATGGAGGAGGGATGGCAACATATGTTTTGGAAGTGCGATGAGATGCACCATGTGTGGGATTGGATGAATGGATTTTGGAAGGTGTGTGGATGGTACCAACATGTTTAGGTTGTTTGCCTTGAGATGGATAGCCAAGGCCATGCGAGGATGGATGGAATGTGGTGTGGATGGGCTCCAAGATGCCTTGTTCATGAAGGCCTAAGCCTTTACCTTGATAGTTCATAAGTTGGAGCATACGACATGCAATGGGATGTTTGGTGCTTCAGAAACAAGATGCGAGTCCATTATTTGTTGGAGAAAGATAGGTGATAGATGGAAGTTGTTCACCTCTTATGAGGGAGTCACCACGAATGAAGGTGCTTTTTCCAAGTGGATAAGAGGATGGATTTGGGATGGGATTGGTAGATGGAGGTGAAGGATTAATGGGGGATGGTAAAGGGGTGGTAGAAGTTGATGGGGGATCAATAAGGTGATCCATAGATGGGAGGGGATGGGGGATGGGATGGTTAGATCTTGATTAGGAGAAGGGGTTGATGTTTCAACATGCTTTGGATTTGATTCTTGGCATAGCTCATGTGGTTGGACAGAAGTGGGAGTGACTTGGATAGATGTGATAGGTGCTTGGATGGATGCAATAGGTGTTGGACTTATGTGTTCTTGAACATGGCTACATGATGGTTCTTGACTTATGATAGGGGGTTGTTCAATAGATTTGATGGATGTTGGATTGCATGACGGTGTTTGATTCCTTGCTAATAGCCAATGGATGGCATCCTTCATGAGTGTATGGATTGAAGAGCAATATAATGGATGGATAATGATGGTGGTTGGTGTGGGATTAGGATTGGAATTGGATATGTGGGTGATGGGATTAGGTTGTGATGGTTCATGGATGGGTTCAAGGATAGGTATTGGACTAGATGATGGTGTTGGAGGGGTGGGGGATTCCTTTGCTTTGCTTGGTGATGTTCTTTGGAAGAAATTCCACAAGGATTCTTTGGATGTGATAGTGTTGGGAAGTGGAAGATTTGATGGTGGATTAGATAGTGGATGGGTGATAGGGATTGGTGGATTGGGAGATACATAAGGTGATGGATTAAGGTTGATAAGGTTGAAGGGATATGGTGATGGCGGGATTAGAGGATGGGGATTAGGAGATGGGAGATTTGGTTGTTGATATGAGGTTTGGATTTCAGATATAAGGTGTGCTAGATTGGTGTTCCCTTGATCAAAGTTAGCATGACAAAGGTTGGGGGATTGATAAGGTGGAGAGATTGGTTGATTGGATAAGTACGATGGCATGGATGTGTAAGGGGATGGGGAATGATATGAGGGTAAAGATGGATATGATGAAGGTTGATATAATGGAAGTGGATATGAGGTTGAAGGTTGATATAAGGATGATGGAGGCTGATATGATGTTGAAGATGATGAGATGTAAGGTTGATGTGGAATTTGTTGAGGTTGGGATGTTGTTTGGACTTCTTGTTGTGATATGATTTGTTGTTGATGTTGGTAAATGTGTTGATGTGATGATGATGGAGGTGTTGCATAGGATAATGATTGTTGTGATATGGATTGATATAGATAAGGGTTGTGATAAGTTGATAAAGGGTTGATAGGACATGTGGATGAATTTGGTTGATATGAAGTGGGATAAGTTGATGCAGAATTGGTTTGATGTGTAGATGGATATGATGGGATAGGTGCTAGATATGATGGTTGTTGGACTTTGCAAGTGGCCAAGAGGTGTTGGATTTCTTCCGAGAGGTATTGTATGTGTGAGGATTGGCTTGTTCGACCTATTTGAATCAAGTTTTGAATGCTTTGAAAGGTTCACTGCTCTAAAGGGGATTGGCCTGCATGCATGTGGTGAAGCATATGAAGGAGCTTTTGGAAGTCCTCTAAGGTTGACATGATGTCACACATGTGGTTAAATCTTAAGTCCTTTTTGACAAGTGCTTGGTTATGATTCGATGATGATGTGGATTATTTGGATGAAGTTGATTAGGATGAAGGTGACTAGGATGAAAGTTTATATTGATTTGTTGATGTGTTTGGTGTTTTAGTTTGATTTGGCAATGTTTAGCAAATGATCACATGTACAAACAAGAATCACTCACACAAGACACAAGCAAATTTGAATTTTGAATTTTGAAGAATATGAGAATGATTAAACAAGCACACTTGCAACACAAATCAACATGCCCTATTGTCTAGTTTGATGGGGTATGGCCAGTTAAGTTTGGTCAATGTTTAGACAAGGTTGACTAATGATTTGAAAGGGAAATCCTATCACACAGCCGGGAGAAGGGGGTAACCCACCCTTCACCTTCACTTCCCAAAGGTAGAAAGTTCTTTGGGGCTTAGCCAAGAGTGACAGGATTCTGATTTCAAAGAGGGTGTCTTTCGACTCAGCCTCGGATGAGGTCATCCCTAGGGGTGATGAAATCCCCTAGTAGGCCTCCTAGGATAGGGTAAACAAAAATGAATCAGGTGAGGTGTTTTTGATCTCCAAGATCACCTTGCGGTGTGAGGAGAGAGCATACACACACCCACTTGATTCACACTCGTAGTTGATTAATTGCCCTTAGAAAAATGAAATGTGATGAAGACACGTCAAGTAGTGATTCTTTTTAAATCCAGATTTTAAGATGTGATTGAAGACAAATTGTTCATTTTAAGCCCAATTTGAAGGTGTGATTGAAGACACTGGTTGATTTTATGCCCAATTTCAATGTGTGATGATCAAACAATGTTCGTTTTTATGCCCAAACTGAAGTGTGTTTGCAAGCAATGATTGAGAGATAAAGGATGAAAAATGGATGCACCTGATTATATTGCTATCTAAATTGATGTAGATGCTACACTTGATGTTTGTCCAATCCCGAATGATCACCTGCAAGTCACGAAACCGAAAATAGAGCAAGTAGACTTCCAAGAAGATTGTAATGTGAAAATTGATAATATGATAAAATCTACTAAAAAATGAACTGATATAGAAAAATAGATTGCATGAATAGAAAATTTAGAAAATTTTATGTGATTTGAAAAAAAAATTTGTTGAAAAACGATCAAATTTGCACAAGTTATGATGATTTGAAGATTTTAAGCATGTTTGACTTTGACTGATGAAAAATGCGGAAAAAGGTATAGTTTCCTGAAAATATCCTCACAACTGCGTAGCTGGCGGAGTCCTTTTTCCGACGACTATTCATTTGCTTTATTTCGAGCTCATATGCAAAAGTTGTGAAAAGTTGAAAAACAATAGCCTCCTTCGGCATATAGGACGCACAAAGGGCTAACTGACTGTTTAAACCTTGACCGTTGGCGGTTAAGAGAAATCTAGTCACATGTATTTGTCTTTATCTCCAGCAGTTAACAATTTATGCTGGTGGTTAGTTTTGATGTTGGGGGCTTAGATTAGTCCTACCCCTGGTCATCCATGTGACCAGGGGTCCATCGAGGATAAAAAGAAAAAACCCTAACCGAAAATGTAGTGATGGCCGTCGGTGTTTTGTGTGCAGGGGGACGGAAGTATGTGGTGGCCACCGGTGGAGGTGATGGTGGAGGGAGTCTGTAGTGTGGGGTTTAGGTTGAGCAGGGCGGAGGGGTTTGGGGGGAGTGGCGCGGATGGTGGTTTGCTATGGCGGCGACCGAGGGATGGGAGGGGAGGTCAGCGTTAAGGTTTTCAACAGGAGTGGTTGGCGAGAGATGGCAAAGGAGGCAGCAGAGGATGGAGGTTTTACAGGGTAGAGGGGACGGGAGGAGTAAGGGGTGCCAGTGGTGACTGTGCAGGTCAGGGTGGAGTTTGAAGGGTCGGCTGGATGGTGGCGGCGACTGGTGGTTTGCGGGTGACGACGGGAATGAAGGGAGAGCGGCGGCGGAGGACGAGGAGATGCAGGCAGCAGAGGTTGGGGGTTTTGGGGGTGTCGGCAAGGTGAAGGGGGCGACAACAGGTTTCTAGAGGCAGTGACAGGGTTTGTTCAGAGGCGGCAGAGTGTGAGGGCAAAGCGGCGGCGGTGGCGGCTACGGGGGTTTTCAACCAGGCTCAAAGAAAAAAAATTTAAACCTGCAAACAAACCTATTAACCCTACAAATTGAAAATACCTGCAACGTCAAACACAACCACTTGTACGGAGTGGTATGGTCAGTCCGTACTGTATGGATCCGTACGGTACAAGGTGTACCCCTAAAAAAAATTTCAAAAAAATTTCAAATAATATAGCCAACTTTATAGTCAAAATTCATGGAATTGATGTCCTGGTCGCGATAATGAGGTCGGTTTTCTCCCAGGATGCAACCTGTAACAGTTCACTTCAAAAACTTGACGAAAACTACCACAAAGAGGGTTAGAAAATGAAGATTCTGACAATAAAACCTTCAAAAAGCGATGATTAGATACGAGACCGGGCATGCCAAATGTAATAAGTGAAATCAAAATGAAAGATTAAAACTAATCAAATGCAAACTAACACGATTATACCTTCCTTCTGACTCACGAATCCATGCGGGAAGGAGATGCACCCAAGAGATCTCCTCAGATTTTTCTCGTGATTAATGTTGTAGATGTGGATTGCTCAAGTGCTCAACACAATGTAAATGAGTGATTTTGGACTTAGATGGAGATGGAGATGAGGATGAGAGATAATTTTGGCAGAGGTTTGGTGTTGAAATGAGGAGAGTGTGGAGTAATTTGGGCAGAGGTCTAATGCATGAAGAGGTCTCTGCAAATGGCTTAGAGAGGGGTCTAATTTATAGAATTTTGGAGATGAGGATGGAGGGTGAGCATTCATTTGATGAGATCAAGGGCTAGGAATAAAAGTGAATCTTTTGTTCCTAGAGGATGAATTAAAAAATTCTTATTTTGGGAAGAGTGGAGGATAATGGGGGACAACTAAATTTTAAATTTAGTGAGTGGAGGATAGTGGGAGACAACTGAATTTTAAATTCAGTGATTGGAGGTTTGTGGGGGACAACTGAATTTTAAATTCAATGAGTGGAAAATAGTGGGAGACAACTAAATTTTAAATTCAGTTTAGTGGATGATGAGGTAAGTAGGGTTAATTAAGTGTTATCTTAATTAACTTAAGCCTAGGTTAATCAGATAAACAGGATTTCTCTAATTAACAGGGATTAAGGAAATGGATAAATCATCTAAATAAATATTAGCAATATTCATTTAATTGATAGGATAGAGTTGTAAGGTTAAATGGATTAATTAGGTGAATTAATTGATCACCAGGGATATACAGATGGGGAGAGTGGATTAGTGTAGAGGTACGAGAAATTGGTTTGCAGAGCAATCCAATTTTAGGTGTCTACAGTTTGATTTTATGTTTGGATACAAAACTAAGACTTTGGGTTGCAACCTCAATACAAGACTGGATCGGTGCCTACCCAGGGCTCGGAGTCAATAGACATACACATGTGAATGCCCAGCATGAACATATACCAAAGACTGGATATCAAGGGGATTTTTAATACCTACCTTACAGATACTTCCCAAAAATTAGGTGCTTAATCATTCATACTTAGTGGTATCCCTGCTGCAACAGGTTTTCTCAATGATTAACCTAAAACATTTAATTTGTTCCTTGAACAAAAGTAGGAGATTAAACATTCAATATAGAAAAGTTATATTCCTGAACCTTAACAACCCTTAGTTATCTTGATTCAAAAGAAAATATGCCTACAGCTTGGAGACAAATGATTAAACACATGCACAGAGCATTTCTCATATAAAACAGCATGAAACCAGTGAATTCATGCATGAAACATACAACATGAGACTCATAAACTTACAAGACATCAAGAACAGGGCCACCAATGAAGTTGTATTCTGTCACAGCACCAAAATTTGTCTAGTTTTCAACAACAATGAGCAACACAGTTTGGCTTTTATACCAAGACTGTGTACCTAGCAAAAATTAATTACAAGGCAAATCAAAAATCTGCCAGATTCAATGCAGGAGGAATGGCACTCAGAAATATTCAATGCTGCAGAGAGACAAAGAGGAATGAGCAGGTGGAATCAGGATCTGCACCGCCGCCCAAGGATTTTCTTCATCAATCAGGTGGTTGACCTGTCAACTCCACCGATCATCCTCTGCAAATCTGCCATTAATGCCACAACTACCCGCAGGCCCCCTTTTGAAATGTAGCAGCGCGTTCATAGAGTTTTCCCGCTCAAAACAAGCCTAAGAATGCAAAGAGAACCAATGTTGCAACCTCAAAACTTGGCCATCGATCATGATTCCATCGCTGAGATCCACAGCGCTAAAAATTGCAAAAAGCCAAGAGCCAATTATTACATGCCACGTAGGCACCCCATACTTTTATCGCTAACTTTTCCTTTTCCTATTTTGCCCTTTTCACCTTGTATATGCGTGCTCAAATGCATATACAAGTGCCAATGTTCACCCTTCAAAACCCTTTGTATATGCAAGAGCAAATGCATATACAACCTTTCAACATACAGGGCAGACATCAGATGCTATAAGACAAATTAGAATTCGGTTCGGATCCAGCTTGCACTTCATCCTTTGCATTTTTCGTATGTACATTTTGTTTGTATGTTGAATATACAAACACAAACATACAAGCAGAGAATCTTCTGAGAATATTCGATATACATTCTCCCCTTGTATGTTAAACATGTACAAACCTATTTGTATAAACCTACGGCGGGCCCCACCAATTATACCTTTTCAATGTATAAACTCAATGTATGTCGGACATACATTCATTCCTTCCCGCATATACTTGTGGACCCGAACTGCATTTTAGTCCTGTTTTGAACCCTTTTTTGAAAACCACAATGTATATTTGGCATTGTATGTCGAACATACAATGAAACAAATATACAACTCACCTGCTTGATACAACGGCGGCATCTTCAAGGAATCTTCAATGTATATTCCGCCATTGCACATTTTCACTTGCATATAACCTTTGTATGTTAGGACATACAACAAAACATGTATAGGAAAAACCTGATATGCATGCAGAGAATATTCCAAGAATCTTGCGGAAGATTCCCCCAATGTACATGCATCCTTTTGAACCCGATATGCATTTGGAAATGCATACAATTGCAGAATATTCCTGGGGAATCTGCAATAGATTCTCCCTTGTATATGCAACTTGATATGCATTTGGAAATGCATATAACTCAGTTTTTTCACCATTTTTGGGAGCCGATTGAGATTTTGCAAGCCTGCCAACATACATTTACCTTTGCATATATAGAATTTAGCATTTTTCTCAAGTGCAATAGGAAAAAGCAGTAAAACATTTCATGGAGGCCAAAGAAAATTCAAACTAAGGCACTAAGGGTTTGAAGGAATAAACACAGGAACCTGCAAACTCAAATTCTAAACCCTAACCTTAAGTGAACACTACCACGCGTTATAACGCACTCACTTTTTGTCCTGCTATAGATTGATCCATAAATATTTTTGTCTATCTCACCTTTGATAACACCTTTGCAATATCTCACCTCTAGTTCTATTAGCTCATGTTCTATCTCTCACCTCTCTTTATCTCACTTATCTCTCCCCCTCACCTCTCTACCTCTCCCCTCTCTATGTCACTTAGTCACTCCTTATCTACCTCTCCATCCATCACTAAACCCTACACCCTATCGCTAAACCCTAATCCCTTAACCCTTAGCCCTAAAGCCTCAACCCTCAATCCTTAAACCTTCAACCCTACACCCTATCCCTAATCCCTATACCCTCGACACTCTACTTTCACCCTAATCCCTCGACCCTTAACCATATCCCTAAACCCTCAACCCTCAACGTTAATCCCTAATCCCTCAACCCTTAACTCTAATCCCTCAACCCTAAACCCTAAACCCTATCCCTAAACCTTAAACCTAATCCCTTATCCCTAAACCCTCCAACCCTATCCCTAATCCCTATACCCTCAACACTCTACTTTAACCCTAATCCTTCAACCCTCAACCCTCAATGTCAAACCCTAATCCCTCAACCCTTAACTCTAATCCCTCAACCCTTAACCCTATCCCTAAACCCTCAACACTATACCTTAAACCCTAATCCCTCAACCCTAAACCCTAAACCCTATCCCTAAACCCTAATCCCTCAACCCTCAACCCTAAACCCTCAACCCTCAACCCTCAACCCTAATCCATC
The DNA here is from genome assembly GCA_027924645.1 of Cunninghamia lanceolata. Taxonomy (NCBI): domain Eukaryota; kingdom Viridiplantae; phylum Streptophyta; class Pinopsida; order Cupressales; family Cupressaceae; genus Cunninghamia; species Cunninghamia lanceolata. The sequence goes on from BSBN01000693.1 coordinate 3,455,778, forward strand.
ATCCCTCAACCCTCAAACCTATCCCTATTCCTAAACCCTCAATGGGCTCGATACTATACCTTAAACCCTAATCCCTTATCCCTAAACCCTCCAACCCTATCCCTAATCCCTATACCCTCAACACTCTACTTTAACCCTAATCCTTTGATCCTCAACCCTATTCGTAAACCCTCAACTGTAAAACCTAAACCCTCAACACTATACTTTAAACCCTAACCCCTCAGCCCTAAACTCTAAACCTTAATCCATCAACCCTCAACCCTAATCCATCATCCCTAAACCCTAAACACTATCCCTATTCCTAAACCCTCAACGGGCTCGATACTATACCTTAAACCCTAATCCCTTATCCCTAAACCTTTCAACCCTATCCCTAATCCCTATACCCTCGACACTCTACTTTAACCCTAATCCTTCGACCCTCAACCCTATCCCTAAACCCTCAACCCTAAAACCTCAACCGTCAATGTCAAACCCTAATCCCTCAACCCTACCCCTAAACCCTCAACCCTAAAACCTCAACCCTCAAAGTCAAACTCTAATCCCTCAACCCTAAACCCTATCCCTAACCCTCAACACTATACCCTAAACTCTAACCCTTCTCTCTTGGATAATGAAAATAAAGTCTGCAAAAATCTAGTATTTACCATCAACTAGCAAGAGCAAATGTCATCCATTGAAATTAGGTAAGGTCCTTGAAGTGCACCTTAACTCTTTAGATTCATGAGTTGTCCTTGCTTGCATCTCACATCTAGGGCCATATTGTGCCTTGTCAATTCTCTGAGTTTCTAGCTCCATCAGTAAAACTTTCTAGCTGAAGTGAATATTTAAATTATATGGCATGTTTTTTTGGCCCATTTGGGGTTCATTATGCCAATAGGTGTACACACTATGAGAAAATATTTGTGTCTGGTACATCCACAGTGAGTAATTAACAATTGAAATAAGAAGGATGATCATTATGAGAAAATATTTGCATTGGGGTACATCCACAGTGGGCAATGAATGGTTGAAATTAGAACCCCTGGTCAACATTAAGTGAACATTTTTTTATTATGATTTTTTTAAGAGATCAACATACTCTCTCCACCTATTTGCTTGAATTTAAATCGGGGCCATATAAATGTGCACACATCTACTCCCAATGTATAACCTAGGCATAATTAAAACCATCAACTAGGTAAAATAAACAACTTTGGCCATAAAAATCAATCAGTCTTTTAAAAATAGATATTAGTAACTATACATTTTAGATATCAGTAACTATACATTTTAGTATTGTTTCTTTCTTGATTTTCTATTTTTAATTAACTAATTTTTGTTTGTTTTAGACAAAATATTACAATCCTCATGAAGATCTTTTCTTGTATAATTTTCTCCTTTTATCTTTGGCTTGTCTTTTCCCTCCTAGAAGTTCTTTGAGAAGGATCCTTATTTTATATTTCGATCTATATGAACTCTAAACATAAATCTATGTTTCTTGTTGTCCGCCTCCTCAAAGATGCAAATGTCTCCTTCCTTGATATTATTATGGCATACAAAATATGCCCACCCCGCACTTAGGGCAGGTATATTGTTATGAAACAAGCAAATAATCTCCCATTGTTTACTGGCTCTATCCACAAGAACTACTAAACTTTTTTCTCTTGGTAATTGTAGAGGACATTCACCTATTTTGGCAACTCCTGCATTCCCAAACCATTACAAAAACTAAGTTATTTTAACCCAATAAATAGTTGATTCCATTGATTTAATACTCTACTATTAAAGCTTAGCATTCACACAAATGCAGATGTTCATATTATAGATGACTGCATTATATTAGACTATTCTAGAGATCCCTCAAAAAAATGTAATAACAAAACTGCTTTGCCTTATGTTAGCTTACAATTAAACCCATTCTTTTTTACACTCTTCTCTTAATAAAGTAAGAGTAATAAGAATAGAAGGCAGAGCATTTGATCTTACTAGTATGCATGGTCAGTTTACATTCCTTGACTTCATTTTCATTGAATAAAAAGGTTTATCTGATTTGAAAGGTGGGGCAGAGTTCACTATCATGTGCTTTTCTAAATGATAGGGTCCATAATGTCTAGGGTTCTTCAAAGAAAGGCCTATAACAGAATTAAGTTTTTGTTATACCAATCCTCCTAGTAAACCTACAATTCAAATGCCTACTTTGAAAGTTGAAATAAATTAAATTAGACTTACAATTTTGATTTTCTTCCATTGCTTCAACAACATCATTGTCTTCTTCATCAGAAACCAATTCAATCAACAACTTGATGCCCATTGGTTGACTTGAATTGCATCCTCTATTAGAAGAAGGGCATTTTTTATCTGTATCAATGTTGGTATTCATAAGCTGAAGAGCATTGATATTTTTCACACCCTGTTCTTCGAAATGTCTTAACCTTAAAATATGACTTGAATATGTACTTGAACACAACAAAATCTCCAATCTCCATCCCATGATGATTCACAAAATTATCCCAAGCCTGCCTAAATTCCATTTTATTTATGGTACCCCCTAATTACACATCCCACTCCTGCCCATCTGGTCCTTGCAACACCATATGTTTGTTTGTGTCATCTATAAACTGTGAAGCAAATGTAGGAGGAATGCACTGCCATAAACACATTACACAATTAGATTTTACAAGTTCTTAATAGTGTACAGAAAATAAAAGAATGAAAAATAATGTATAGAGTTACTAGTTTTTGTGTAAAGTCTCCAAGCATAACTTTGAAGAAGGAGGCACGCCCATTTAACCAATTCATTCAACAACTTGTTGCCCATTGGTTGACTTGAACTGCATACTCTGTTAGAAGAAGGGCATCTTTTATTTGTATCAATGTTGGTATTCATAAGATGAAGAGCATTGATGATTTTCACACACCCTGTTCTTTGAAATATCTTAACCTTAAAATATGACTTGGATATATACTTGAACACAACAAAATCTCCAATCTCCAACCCATGATGATTCACAAAATTTTACCAACCCTACCTAAATTCCAATTTATTTATGGTGCCCCTTAATTGTACATCCCTAAACCCTAAACCCTAATCCCTTAACCCTAAACCCTAATCCCTAATCCCTAAACCATAAACCATAATCCCTAAACCCTAATCCCTTATCCCTAAACCATAAACCCTATCCCTAAATCCTCAACTCTCAACACTTAAACCTTAAATCCTAAAAACTATCCCTAAAACCTCAACACTATACCTTAAACCCTAATCCCTCAACCCTAAACCCTATCCCTAATCCCTCTACCCTCAACACTCTACCTTAATCCTAATCCCTCGACCCTTAACCCTAAACGCTATCCCTAAAGCCTCAACCCTAAACCCTAATCCCTCAAGGTCCTAAACCCTAATCCCTTAGCCCTAAACTCTAAATCCTATCCCTAAACCCTCAACCCTTATCCACCCCTCTCCTCCCCTATCTGCCTCACCCCCATCTCTACCCTCGACACTATACATACATACATACATACATATAGGCATACATATATACATACATACATACATACAATCATACATACATACATGCATAATAAACTTGAATATAAAACAATCCAAGGGGGACATAACGCGAGCGTGTTATAACGCACTCGCATTATGTCAAACATGACAAACATTGAGCAAACTTTTGTGAAAAAGGAAAAAATGCAAGATAGAACATAACGCAAGCACGTTATAACGCGCTCGCGTTATATTTTGCTTTGGGAATCCCAAGCCTTAGGCTTGGGATTTGCTTTGGATTTCCAACCCAAAGGCTTGGAGTGCATTCCCAATGTCCATAGACGTATTTTTGCATATTCTATAGGATTTGACATAATAGAAGGCATGAGTTTTCCATAGTCCATGATAAAGTATGCATTCTGCTTCTGGATTTCACTGTGTATGTTTTTGAATCAAAAAATGAACGTTTCGGATCATACTCAATGATCCATCATCAGGAAGAGGAGTGTTGAGAAATATAGATAGCAGACTTGAGCCTTATAAAGGAAGTAGAGGGGGAGAGGGGAACGGAAAACCAAGGGCAATGGGTGAGGTGAGAAAAAGGAAATAAAATGAGCACCAAGGGGGTAGTGTTGAAGCACAACAAGAGATAACAAAAGTTAAAAAGGGATAAGAGTGAAAGCTAAGACTAAGGAAATATGAGACACGAGCATTAAGAGCAATAAGCGTGAGAAAAGAGCACGACCATAGCAGAATGCATAATTCACATCATTTCTTTCGTGCTAACCCTCAAATTTGCACGTGTTTCAAGGTCGAACAAATCAAACACCTGGGTGATGTTAGGCTTTCTCTGAGCTATTTAACGGTGTAATTTTTTTCACATTTTGACAATGTTAATCCTTTCATCTTTAATTTCTTTTGTTTGTGTCTATTTTTGGGCAAAAACCAATGTTTAGTCTTTTTTTCATTGTAAATTAACCGTTCATTGAAATTTCAAAAAAAATACATTTTTAGAAACTAGAGTCCATTCTACACATATTTTTAAAAAAAATGATTTTCAATTCATTTTTAAAATTTATAGGGGTAGCACAACCAAAATTCTATTTTTCAGGATGTGTCCACGTTGAAAATTAGTAAAAAATCAAATATTCATTAAAAAATTATCAGAAAAATTGGGCATAAACTACATGTTGTTAGCTAATTTCTCACTGAAGCGATTTTAAAAATACCAAAAAAAAGTTAACCTTTTGAGGGAGCCACAAAACATGCTTTGTTATATTTTTTTGATAGAAATAACACCAATTTCTGTGGCTCCCTCTTTTGAACCCCTTAATCTATACCGTTTTTTAAAAAAAATAGTAGTTTAGAAAGTAGACTCAGAGCACTACGAACATTGTTTTGGTTGCATCTCTAAATTTTGAGTGTAACTATGCTCAATTTCTCATCCAAGACCAACATTTCTTGATTTCAAAAAAAAAAAAAAAAGTGGCCACCTAAGACCCCTTTTTGGCCCCCCATCTTCTTGCACTTACCCTGTGTTTTCTTCCTACCTTAACATGCTTGATATCGGTACACAACATCAACCACCTTAAGGTGGGGACATATATAAGGTAAGTTGTCTGTTGTAGATGTTAGCAATTGTGTTTGTGAATCTTGAATCTATTGCAATCACTTAAACCCTCTATGGAGGCAGGATATCGTGCATATCCTTTTTATCTTAAGCCCTTCATGTGAGGCAGGGATGGTGTATTTCTCGACGAGAGTGCACAATCCTGTCATTTTCAAAAGTCCTCTATGGAGGCGGGGAGCAGTTCTATGACTAACTCAACCCTTAAGTGTGTCTTCAATAATTGTTGCAGTGAAGCGCAATCGTCAGTGTGTCTCTGTAATGTGCCTGAGATGGTGATGAACCTATAAATAGGTACACTCCATCGCTTGTCTTTCATGTTTTCTCTGTGTCTTCTAAGTGTGTGTGTATTGCATGTTTGTTCCCAAGCATAGTCTAAAGATCGGTGGCGATGAGTCCCTCCTATGCTTTGGGATTTGTTTGGCGTGCTTGATTTGTATGGCATGTTTGTTCTCAAGTACAGTCTAAAGACTGGTGGCAATGAGTCCCTCCTACACTCTGAGATTTGTTTGGCGTTTTTGTTACCCCATGTGCAGTCTAAAGACTGGTGGCAATGAGTCCCTCCTGCATTTTGGGTTGTGTGTTTACTTTTCTAGTACTTGCATCTACATTTCATATATGAGAAAATGAAAAAGAAAAGAAAATCATTACTGTCTTCACTGCATTCATTGTGTTTTGCATGTCTTCAATGTTGTCTTCTCCGTGTTTTGCGTGCTGTAACTGTCTTCTCTGTGTTTCGTGTGCTTGTTATTGTCTTCAATGTGTTTGGCGTGTCTTCTCCGTGCTTGGTGTGTTTGTTGTGTTTGTTGACCATACATTAATGCATATATTGGTCTTGTGTTTATACATACATTAAAGTGGGGGCTAAATGTTATGTTGCAAAAAGTAACCTTGGGGGCCTTTTCCTATTAAGGCTTAGCTCCCAGGTCCTATTAGTGCATTTAGAGCATCTTGCATTGACTCCCAGTGAGAAAACCCTTGGGTCTTGTGACAAATAGGACCTAGGGGGCTGCACTTTAATGAAATCTAAGCAAAAATGGAAGGGTGGACTTGGGCGCTAGTGCCCTAGTCTAGCCCTATTTTGGGTCTGCCCTAATTTCAAATGTCAGTTTTATGACCATTAATTAGGTCCTATGCCAACATCCAAAGTTTGAATTATGAAATTCTTAGTAGGAATCTTTGTAGTTGCATATATAAGCATGATTAGGTTTCATTTCCAAACTAGGTGGATTTGATGTATAGTTGTGATCATAAAGCATTCAAAATATTCATTGTGTTGCAGAGCAGAACATTGTTATTATGTTTGTGTTTGCAGATTTGACATCTATCTCCTCATGGCATGAAGAGCATCTTCCTTCCATGAGATCTTCACTACAAGGTGATATCTATTGTGTTTTCATTCATTTATCATTTGGATTTTTGCCTCTATCCTGCCAGGATACGCACTCTCATCTGACAACGGTGTTCAAAAGACTTGAATGTCTCTCCAGGGCTTGACCGAGACAAGCCTCTAAACACCACAACCCCCTCCCACACTCCTTGTGATTTCAGGTTACACATGTCAAGTCCCGTGGAGTGGAGTTGTAGGAAGGAGTAACAGACACAAAGGATTCAGGATCTAAAAAGAAGCAGGACACTGGTGCTTTTCCTGGACTAGGGCGCTAGTCCCCATGTCCTCCACAGTGGAATCCCTGGAAACTAAAGTTGCAGTGCAGATCAATGTCGAAAGGAACTCAGGACCCCTCAAAGAAATTGGTACCTTGGACAAGGGCCCGAGTCCCCATGTCCCTGACTTCTCCCCTTTCTGAACTTTGAAAAATAGTAAGTTAAGTATCTTTGTCCTTGGCCTCAATCTGAAAGGATTTACTGTAATTTGATAATTTGCTTACTGATTTGCATAATTAGGGTTTCTAAGCATAATTAAGCATTAGATAGAGACATTGTTTGACATATCCAAGAGTCCATAGCTTCCCAAGTGGCTGCCCAACACGATAGGTGATTTCTCTCACTTAGTGGAGATTCAACTTGGTTGATAAGCCCTTGGAATGTTTGTTGGGAAAGGAGGATTACACATAAACAACTAAAATTAACCAACCCTCATTGTCTCTACAAAATAGATAGATAATATATTTTGGGGCCCATAAGGATCGACACTCCCACTTGAATAATTTAAGGTGTTAATATTATTGTTGTGTCTTCATCATCAAAACCCATGCACTCCCTTAATCCAAAATCCTCATCCTTTGCAAATTTATGCATGATTGTGTGTGAAATTTTATTTGTAATTTTTCCCAACGTCAACCTTCAAACCATCCCTAATCACCTCTTACTCACCCATCTTAATCCAAATCCAAATCATCCACCTCTTCCTAATCCAAGTCATCCAAATCCACATTTCTCTTAATCCACCTTCTCTTAATCCAATTTTCTCCTAATCATTCATCCAATCTACCCTAATCGTCACCTTAATCATTCCAATCATCTCATTCACATCATCTAACTTCATCTTCATTCATCCCTAATCCATCATATAGGACCCTAATCCCAATAAATTAGTCAAATTCAATCATGGTCCTTATCCTAATCCATTCAATCCATTCTATCCACCTGATCTACCTCCCTAATCATCATCATTTTCCTAATCAACCCCATCATTTGAATGTAATCAACTCCCACCTTTGAGATTAATCCTATATTTCATCATTCTAATCACTTCCTAATCAAATATCCATCATCATTGTAATCTATATCCTAATCCATTACTCTAATCCACTTTCATCATTTATCCTTGTCCTGATAAAACACGTAATACTAAGCAAATCACATCCTTATCATGCATAATCCACATCATAATCCACATATCCTAATCCTCTCTATCCTAATCCAATCCTTAATCAATTATCTCATCACCCTCATCATAATCCCATCATTGAGCTTAATCCCTCATTCATTTTCATCCTAATCCAATTCATTGTTATCCATAATCCACTATCCCTAATCCTAATCATCCATTCCCTAATCCTAATCATCTCATCCACCTATCCATTAGTTAACAATCATCCCTAATCCAATCTCATCCATTACCATCATTCTAATCCAATCGAATTTCATCTAATCTCATTCACCTCTATCATAAATCAATCCCATCATTTGAGCTTAATCAAATCTCCAATCATCCTACTCCTCATCCAATATCAATTATCCATTATTCCTATATCCATATTTAATCAAAATCCAATCCCTCAAATTCCCTTTCAACCTTCTCCAAATCTTAATCATTTTCCTTCAAATCATCATCCAAATCAACATCCAAAGGGCCCTTGGCCTAATCAACTCCAATCCAATCCAACCATCAAAGGGCCTTAGGCCTAATCAAATCAAATCAAATTCATCCACGTATCAAGTGTCACATATCGTTGGCCTTGAATCAATCCAATCCCAATCAATACAAATCAATCCAAACCCCATTTAATCCAAAATAAAAATAAAAATCATCAAGTCATCCTACATCACATCATCCCAAATCCAAATCCAATCATGAATGCATCCAATTTTGATGATGATGATAGTCTTGTTGACCAAGATGAAATCCAAAACCTTGATGAAATCATTGCAAGCAAACTTGCCACAAACCATCCTCACCCATCTATAAGCATGCAAGCACTTTATTGCATACCCTATGATCATCCTTATGATACCCTTGACAAGGGAAATCCATTATGTCCCCCATCCACATCTCAACAACCATTCTCATGTGAGGTTCCTATCACCTCCACCTCTTATCCACATCCTTCTTATCCTTTCCCCCCTTATCCAAATCCATCATATCACCATCTACCAACCCCATTGTCCATGTCACCATCTAATACACCACCTAATTTCCCTACAAAACCCAAATCATCCTTTTCAAACTTTCTCCAAGGACTCCTAGCTAAGGATCTAGAAAAACGACACCAAATAAAACTTGTGGAGTCATGCCACACCACTAATCCCAAATCATCCAAATGTGTCGTTGATGACCCCATCACCCACCTAACACCCATCAAAACTACATCATCCCCTTCATCCTTTCTATCCAAAGTCCTATCCCAAATATCTCCCACTTCTCCATCCACCCAATCTGAGGAGTATATTCAAATTCCAAGTGAAGTTAAACACTCCTCTCCCACCACACCATCTACACAAATCCAACTATCTCAAGAGCCTAGTCCAAAGCATGTCGAAATACCCACCCCCTTCCTAATCAAGATCAAAACATCCCAACTCATCCCATTCTCAATCCCACACCATTTATCCTTTACCTTTACCATCACTTATCAACCCCATCTCAAATCCATCATCCTATCCCCTTGGTCCTACTACTTTCATTCATGGTGGTTCTCTCATAGGAGAGGAACAATTTCTATCCACCACCCATCCTCCCCCATCTAATAATTGACTCGCATCATGTTTCCAAAACAACAAACATCCCATTGCACATCATATGCTCCAAAACATGAACTATCAAGGCAAAGGCTTAGGCCTTAACAAACAAGGCATATTGGAACCCATCCATGTTAAATCCATACACACTCACATGGCCTTGTCTATACATCCCAAGGAAAATAATCCAAACATGTTGGTACCACTTTTGTACCTCCTAAATCCACTTCTTCCAATCCCAAACCTGGTGCCTCTCATTGTACCTCCAAATCATATGCCGCCATCCCTCCTCCATCATCATACAAATCCCAAAAGAATGCCATAAATCCCACCATCCTGCCATCCCTAAATCCACTCTTCCTCCACTCCTCCCAACTCCTAATATGCCCATTCTTAAATCTCCTAATCCTCCCATCCTCAACACCCCCATCCATAAATCCCATATCCCTAAATCCTTATCCCCCAAAATCCCTAATCATGATCAATGGATGCACACATCGTCTAAATGTGAAGCTATCACCAAACCCATGGGATTCAAAAATAATCATTTAGATGCCTCACCTCATTAAGCAAAAAAACCATCAAAGCATAAATATTATCATGTTGTAGGGCCTCGATATACCAAATCCAAGAAAAATCCATCTAAAAGGCTACAAAAGTCCACACCTCCCAAAGCTAAAAAAATTGTGTGGGTCCCCAAGAAAAAAGCACTAAATCCAATTAGAGCATCCAAATTCCACTCCACCCCCAAATCCCAAAAATCCTACATCCAAACAAAACATCCTAAAAATCCTAAGTCCATCTGGGACCATAAGTCCCCAAATCGGCAATCCCAAAATCCCCCATCCCAATCCCATAATCAAAAAACCACTATCCTCATGAAATATAAATCCCCATTACCTCCCACTCCCCATCACAAATATAAGCTTCAAAATCAACCACAATGTGTGCAACAGTGGTCTTGGTTCCCCTTGACCACATGACATTCCCACATACCCCTGTCACTCCATCCTATATCCCATATCTTGTATATCTCCCCTGTCACATCCCTATGGTCCATGCTTTCACATAATTCATCCATCGATCCATCCATTATTCATCCATCTATCCATCCCATCCACTCCATCTCCATTTCACTTGATCATCTACCAACATCCATGTGCATAACAAGACTTGACATGATCTATGTGCAACAACTATCCAAAACGGGACAACTTGTATAGAAACTAACGCTTGAGTCCCCATCTTCCTCCAAATCCATTTCTTTATCCTTCATCCACCCATTCCATCTAAATCTCCAAGAAATCTAAAAAATACAAAAAAAAAAAAAACTAAAAAAGATCAAAAAATCAAAAAAGTAAAAAGAAAAAAGTCATCCAATGGTGAAAAGCACCTCTAGTGGCACCCTGGGAAAGTACCATGATGAAAACCCCTTGTGGGCATCATGCATAATCCCCCATCCATTTGCACCCTACACTTGGGGAAAAATCTCACCTAGCCTAACATCTCCCATCCATTGTATATCCTTCTCCTATCATCTCCCATCCATCCCATCCCTTATCTCCATATCCATCCTATTACCATCCTATAATCTTCCTATCCACACTCCCTTCCCACTTTTGATCTTGATAAGGACAGTGGAAAAATATCTACAACATGCTTTTGACATCTCTTGGCATACATCCCTTTCCAATCATATCCTACAAACATCTATCCCCACGCATCATAACACCTTGTAATGAGAGACACGTATCTAGAGTGGGGAATCTTGTTCCTATGTGACATAGTCCTTGGAGATCACATCCAAACTCTCTCCATCCATCTATCATAAATCATCTCTCTGCAATCCTCTATCTATCATATATCCTACACCCATCCATTCCTTCCATCCACTACCGACTATTCATTAGCCCTTTATCACATCATCCAAATCATCCCACGAATCCCTTGTCAATAGACTTGGCTTTCCCTTGTCATTGGTATCTAGCTAAGGGCTACCTACATGTAAACTAATGCAATCCCTTTCAATCCAAATCCCCCCAGTATCCAAAACTCCCAAGCATCCAAAATTACAAGAAGATCCTAATCAATGTGCACATTAAGCTAGCTATCTATGCACAATCATCCAATCACATCCATGGTCTTATTCCAAACCTCACTACAAGCCTTTGATCCAACATCCATCATCATCACTAAGATATAGATCATTCTCAATCCTCATGTTGTTCTTATCATCAAAAACATAATCCAACATCATCAATCCATCAATCTTTGGCTTTTCAACTTGACCAAGGGCAACATTGTGTTTGTCTTTGATTATTTTGTACATGCATGCTTGACTGTCTGTGTGCATTCTTGTTTTATCTTGCATCTATATCGGTCCCTGTAACCTACCTGCCACAACGCTATCATGGTCTTCCATATCATGGTGCTATACGACATAGGGTTGCTTGTGACTTTATCAGTTGTCTCACAACAATACCCCTCAAGGTTGTCAAATGCCTTGCGATGTGTTGGGGCATCCTTTTATGCATGGGACACCTTGTTACCCCGATTCCTTACACCTTGGTGCATAACGTCTCATGTCATATCAAATAAGACTACTCTCATTTTTTAGTACAACATAACACATTCTATCACCCCATCCATTCTCCCCCATCCAATCAATTCTTGACCATCCCCCCTTTTCCTCCAATCCCCTACATCATATCCCTTCTATCCCCCAATCCAATTTTATTTAAATTCCACTCTCATCTTTCTACTCTAGCCTTCTTCATCCTTTCAAGAGAACACCTGTGTTCTTCAATCTCACCTTCCCTCTCAAGGGGGCATCATCCCTACTATTATCCCTCCTCATCACTCTTATTTTCAGTTGTCGGGGCATCATCATCCCTCATCATTGTTGGGAATTAAGGTGTCTCAACCTTGGTAATTCTCTGCATTTGAAATGTTTGTATTTATTATTTAATTGCCTATGTTGTAAATATTTGGAAAATCCATATTGTCATATTGTGGGATGTGGCACGGTGATGTGTCAATCCTACATGGATTATTACAACTTGTATTTTTGTCCTCACATGAGGAGATAGGCATCCCACTTAGTGGTAGGAATATTCTCCCATGTGTCAGCATCTTCTGTGTTGTGTAAGGAATGTTTGACCGAAACAGTTATGACAGATTCCTATGACGAATCTATGACATGTAAGAGTCGTAAATAGAAGGTTGTAAGACAGGTGATGACATGTGTCATGAAGCATCTTTGAATAAGGCATATTTGGGTGCCCCAAGGTGGAATATGATGTGTTGTAAGAGAATATGCTATTTATAGCATGTGTATGATAGATTCTCTTACAACTATAAGTTGTAACCGCTATGACAGATTCTATGACGGTCGTAAATATCGTAAGAGCAGCTATCATAGCCCATTTTGGAAATAGGTGACCCCTTTGGGATGGGAGTTGCGGACAAGTGTCAGACACATTCTACAATGTTGACCAAGTGTCCCTAGGTGTGGGTTTTGGTCCAAGATGCCATGTTGGACACCCATTCCAAGATAGGTCCAATATTGCCTTGTATTTCCTTTATATACAGGTGCTTGGAGATGGAGTTTGTATCACAGGTTTACAGGTATTGTTATGCTGCTAGATTGACTCCAAACATGAGTTTTGAAGGCCATTGAAGCTTGCATTACAAGTGTATTGTAAACATTCTTTCAGATTTGTTAATACATTGTGCAGGTTTCTGAGTGTGGGGTTTTTTACCCGATAAGGGTTTTCCCCACCGAAAATCTTTGTCTCTCTTCTTCTGTCTACTTTCTGGCTCTTGTGTTTTGTCACAATATCTCATGTTAATGGTTTAACATTACTATAATAGTTAGAATAAATTTGAATTTTGCATAGCCCTCTCCTCAATAGATTAGTGTAGGAAGTGTTTCTGCACACCAAACTTCCTTTCAGTTGGTATTAGAGCTTGATCACCTTTGGTCCTAGTTGTTGGGTAGGGATTTTTTGAGCTAATCTTAGGTTGAGTGGGAGTATGTGCAGAACATTCTATATCTTATTGTAGCAAGGAGATGGCAGCACATCAGGAAGGTTTGAAGTAGAGAAGTTCAATGGCAGTAATTTTGAGCTGTGGAAGCTCAAAATGGAAGACATGTTAGTTGACCGAGACCTTTGGGATAGTGTGAACGGAACTAAACCAGCTGCAATGTCACAAACTAATTGGGATCTCAAGGATTGGAAGGCTAAGGGTCTCATAAGACTTAGTCTTGTCGATTATGTGTTGTTAAATGTTTATGAGGAGACTACTGCAAAACTTCTTTAGAAGAAGTTGGGGGATGTGTATCAAGCCAAATCCCTAGTCAATAAACTTTTCTTGAGAAAGACGTTGTATTCTCTTCGAATGGAAGATGGAGGATCCATTGCTGAGCATATGAATGCTTTCAACATGTTGGTTGTACAATTGACATCTATTGGTGTAAAGATGGAGGAGGAGGATCAATGTATGACCCTGCTTTATTCTCTATCAGACTCATGGGATCATCTTGTCATGGCAATCAAAAGCACCACATCCACATTCAAAATGGAAGAAGTGGTTTCTTCACTGTTGTCTGAAGAGATGCAGAGAAAGTCGTCTGAGGCAGCCAAAGAGGCCCTTGCAGTTTGTGGAAGACCCAAGGAAAAAGGGAAGAAGAAGGACAAGAAAGCTGAGAAGGGTAGATCCAAATCCCGTGGGAGATCCAAATCTCCTGGAAAGTCCAAGGCTCTTTGTTGGAACTGTGGCAAGACCGGGCATTTCTGAAAGGATTGCAAAGAGGAGAAGAAGAAAAAGAAGAAAGCTCCTAATTCAGATTCTAACAAATCACAAGATGATGGTGATGCTTTCATCGCAGCCTTGGCAACCCATGCATCTGATGATGTGTGGCTAATCGACTTTGGTGCATCATTCCATGTGACCTCGCATCGAGACTGATTCACTAAGTATGAGGAGTTCGATGGTGGAAAGGTGTATCTGGGTGATGACTCTCATTTGAAGATTGTTGGTCATGGAAGAGTCTCTATCCGATTCCCTGATGGTCAAGTGAAGGGGATCTCTGGGGTTCTACACATCCCAGGCTTAGCATGAAACCTGCTTTCTGTAAGTATGTTGAATGATGCAGGTGTGCAGGTTGTCTTTTAGAAAGAAGGATGCAAGATGACTAGAGGAGCTATGGTGCTTGCTAAGGGTACTAGGAGAGGTACTCTTTTTCAGCTGGAGGCATGCATTTCACAATGCAATAGTTCTTCTGACTCAAGGAAGAGGGAAGCAGTCACTTCATCCCCACCATCTGAATGAGCAGTAAAGAAATCTGTTGTTTCTAGTCTTGATGGTTGTAATCGTGCATTGGAAGTTAAACTTCCTACAGAAAAGACAATGTTATGGCATAAAAGATTTGGCCACATTGGTGAGAAGGGTCTGCATACCCTGAAAAATAAGAACCTCGTTGAGGGGTTAGATGATTGTAATCTTGAGTTTGACCTTTTCGAACATTGCATTTATGGAAAACAAAACCGTGTTTAGTTTTACTCGAGTTCTCATAAGTCTTATGGTGTATTGGACCACATTCATTCTGATGTGTTTGGTCCTGTTAATGTTCCTTCGTTATCAAAATTTGTATACTTTGTATCTTTTATAGATGATTACAATAGAAGGACATGGATTTATTTTCTCAGAAGCAATCTGAAGTCTATAGCAAGTTTAAGGAGTTTAAAGCCTTTGCTGAAAATTAGACTGGTAAAAAGATTAAATGTTTGAGAACTGACAACAGTGGTGAGTTCTGTTCTACAGAATTCGATAACTATTGCAAGGAACTTGGGATTGAAAGGCACAAGACAACTCCATACACCCCGCAGCAAAATGGAGTTGCAGAGAGGATGAACATGACACTGATGGAGAAGGCTAGGAGTATGCTTAGTGGAGATGGCCTGGAACAAAAGTTTTGGGCTGAAGCTATTGCCATTGCTTGCTATCTGGTAAATAGATCTTCTACATTAGCTCTTGTTGGAAAGACACCCATGGAGGTGTGGTCTGGTAGAAAGCCTTCAGTAAGGCATCTTCTTGTTTTTGGTTGTGAGGCATATGTACATGTGCCTAGGGAGAAGCGGTCAAAGTTGGAGAACAAAGCTATTAAGTATATCTTCATCGGCTATGGTGTTGGTGTGAAAGGATACAAGCTTTGGGACCCCGTCACTGAAAAAGTGTTGTATAGCAGAAGTGTCATCTTTAGAGAGCTTACACCTTCTTCCACTATTTTGCAGCCAGAAGAAAAAGAAAAGAAAGAGGATGTTGTTCAGTTTCCTCTCACCCCTGAGAAGACTGAACAGAAAGACAATGTTGGACCTGATGATGAGGAGAGCTCTAGCAACTCTGAAAGCTCAGATGAAGAAGCTAAACCTCAACCTCAGCTCTTGAGGAGGTCTACACGGATAAGAAAGCAACCTGAAAGGTTTGGTTTTACATTGCTTGATTCTAGTTGTGCTTATGCTTTGCTTACTAACAGTGATGAACCTAGAACTATATTAGAGGCTTTGGATATGAAGGATGCAGGTTCCTGGAAGGAGGCCATGGAGGAAGAAATGGCTTCTTTGGAAAAGAATCAAACTTGGGACTTGGTGCCTTTGCTTCCTGGATGGAAACCCGTTGGATGCAAATGGGTGTTCAAGAAAAAAATTGGTATAGATGGCAGTGTTGAGAAGTATAAGGCCATATTGGTTGTGAAGGGGTATTCACAAGTGGAGGGTATAGATTATGGTGATATCTTCTCTCCCATTGAAAAGCTGACATCCATTTGATTCATGTTGTCTCTCGCAGCAGCTTATGACTTGGAGGTAGAACAAATGGATGTGAAGACAGCTTTCCTTCATGGTGACTTGGAGGAAGAAATCTACATGTCACAGCCAGAGCATTACATGGTGAAAGGTAAAGAAAATTTGGTTTGCAAACTTTAAAAGTCTTTGTATGGTTTGAAGCAATCCCCTAGGAGATGGTACTTGCAGTTTGATGTCTTTGTGTTGTCAATTAGATTTGTGAGATTGAAATCGGATCACTGTGTGTATTATAAATTTGATGGTGATCGTATTCTCATTGTTGCACTATATGCTGATGATATGTTGCTCATTGGGAAGGGTAAGAATATGATTTCTGATTTTAAATCTTAGTTGTCAGCTCAGTTTGAAATGAAAGATTTAGGGGCAGACAGGTACATTCTAGGAATGGAAATCAGAAGAGACAGAACCAACAGAAAACTTTGGTTAAGTTAGAGTAAGTATGTGAAGACCATGTTGGATAGATTCAGCATGGCAGATTGTAGACCATTGTGTGTTCCTGTTTCTTTGGGGACAAAGTTATCTGTTGAGGATTGTCCAAAATCTCCTAGTGAGGTGGAGGACATGAGCAGAGTACCTTATGCTAGTGTTGTTGGCAGTTTGATGTATGCTATGGTCTGCACAAGACCAGACATTGCCCAAGCAGTGGGAGTCCTTAGTCGATTTATGGCTAATCCTGGATGGGTTCATTGGGATGCAATTAAGCAAGTGTTCAAATATTTGAGGGGTACTTCCGAGTACTCCATTTGCTATCATGGTAATATTTCAGGACCTCTGCATTCTGTTGATATTCGTGGATTTGTGGATTCAGATTGGGCAGGTGACATTAACAGCAGGAGATCCACCAGTGCTTATGTTTTTACACTGTTTGGTGGTGCTATTAGTTGGATGAGTAAGTGACAACCTGTTGTTGCTTTGTCCACGATAGAAGCTGAGTATATGGCAGAAACTCATGCTTGTAAGGAAGCCATTTGGCTTAAGAGATTGTGTTCAGACATTGGTGTTGATGCAGGTCAGATCACAATCAATTGTGACAGTCAGAGTGCAATTTGCCTTGCGAAGAATCCAACTTTCCATGCTAGAGCAAAGCACATTGATGTTTAGTTTCACTTCATGCGAGACATGGTTGAGGATGGAAAGGTAAATTTGGAGAAGGTAGATACTTTAAAGAATGTTGTAGATGCATTGACAAAACTAGTGGGCACAGAGAAGTTCAGATGGTGTTTGGAGTCTATGGCCCTCTCGGCCTATAGCAGTTAAATTCTATTTTTCTATTGGCTCTTACAAGGTGTTCGACAAGTGGGAGAATGTTGGGAATTAAGGTGTCTCAACCTTGGTAATTCTCTGCATTTGAAATGTTTGTATTTATTATTTAATTGCCTATGTTGTAAATATTTGGAAAATCCATATTGTCATATTGTGGGATGTGGCACGATGATGTGTCAATCCTACATGGATTATGACAACTTGTATTTTTGTCCTCACATGAGGAGATAGGCGTCCCACTTCGTGGTAGGAATATTCTTCCATGTGTCGGCATCTTCCGTGTTGTGTAAGGAATGTTTGACCGAAACGGTTATGACAGATTCCTATGACGAATCTATGACATGTAAGAGTCGTAAATAGAAGGTTGTAAGACAGGTGATGACATGTGTCATGAAGTATCTTTGAATAAGGCATATTTGGGCACCCCAAGGTGGAATATGATGTGTTGTAAGAGAATATGCTATTTATAGCATGTGTATGACAGATTCTCTTACAGCTGTAAGTTGTAACCGCTATGACAGATTCTATGATGGTCGTAAGTGTCGTAAGAGCATCTGTCATAGCCCATTTTGGAAATAAGTGACCCCTTTGGGATGGGAGCTGTGAACAAGTGTCAGACACATTCTACAATGTTGACCAAGTGTCCCTAGGCGTGGGTTTTAGTCCAAGATGCCATGTTGGACGCCCATTCCAAGATAGGTCCAATATTGCCTTGTATTTCCTTTATATACAGGTGCTTGGAGATGGAGTTTGTATCACAGGTTTACAGGTACTGTTATGCTACCGGATTGACTCCAGACACGAGTGTCGAAGACCATTGAAGATTGCATTGCAAGTGTATTGTAGACATTCTTTCAGATTTGTTAATACATTGTGCAGGTTTCTAAGTGTGGGGTTTTTCACTTGATAAGGGTTTTCCCCACCGAAAATCTTTGTCTCTCTTCTTCTATCTACTTTTTGGTTCTTGTGTTTTGTTGCAATATCTCATGTTAATGGTTTAACATTATTGTAATAGTTAGGATAAATTTGAATTTTGCATAGCCCTCTCCTTAATAGATTAGTGTAGGAGGCGTTTCCGCACACCGAGCTTCCTTTCAATCATACCATCTTCTATCCAATCTAGAGCTATGTTTTATCTTTCTTTGAAATGATGCTACTTCGCAACACCATCTCAAAGAGGGGAAAAATGTAGACACCTAAAATTATCCCCTCGTCATTTGGACACTATTCAACTTTAATTAGACATCATTTAACCAAATTATTTGGATAAATCCTCATTTATTCGATTAACCATCCAATTCCCCTTTTGACAGTGATTTAATATTTGTACTTTTCACTATTCATCCATACCTGCATCCATACTTATCCCTAGTATAAATGATTATTTAATCATTTATCATCATTTCCTATAGTATAGCATTAGATAAATATTTTTATTTATTTAATAACCCCTTTTCACATTCCATGAATTAAATAAATATTCCTATTTATTTAATTCCCTATTTTGTGCACTTTTGATTAAGTTGCTTAATCCATTTAGACAACTTAATCATGAGGTTGCGCATCCCTAAACCTTAGTCAACCCCTTGAGATCTCTCACATCCTCCCAAATGTACAAAAGCATGGCCTCTTGTACAAGACCACATGGGTCTCTTACAAAGGTATGGACAAGTCCTTTGTAAAAGGTCTTTTTTGTCCTCCTTTGATCCTCACCATCCCTTTCTTCTAAGACCACTTTTCTATCCTTGATCTTTCCTTGATCCAAAAACATCCTTCATCCTCCAACCAAATCATGCCACTTGGCAAGCTCTCATGCATCCAAACCTCTCAATCATCCTCAACCATTGATTTCCTAAATCAATCTTAGCCCTTCATCCACCATCCAACAAATCTATAAATTGAGCATCATCCAAGCCATGAGGACTCCATGAAATGCAATGTTATGTTGTCCATTTGAGGAGCCATCTACAGATCAAACAACATCAAGAGCACATCCAAATAGCAAAGGTTTGCATTTGAGGTTTTTAGTTGTACTTCATTTGTTGCATGCATTCCTTTCTTGCTCAATCATGAGGTTACATTAGATTTTGAGTAGAATAGGCTAATATGGCTTTGGTTTATTCTCTTATGTTCATTTTCTATTGTATACACTTATCGTATGGAATCTAAATTTACATCTCCTAAATTGTTCCTTTCTCTATTCTTGGTGCAAATATTACAAAATAGATACAATATTGGCATGGAATATAACATATTACAATAGTGGTGGGCCAACACTTCTTGGTGCATCGTCAATAGGGAATGATCATGTTCGGGATTGTCAATCTTGGAATGCAAGCATGTGATCTTGTCTAGTGGATAGAATCATAAGTGCAATCTAGTCTAATAGAAATAATTGTGAATGCAATCTAGTCTGATCCAGCCTAGGATAGACAAGCTAATAGGAACTCGATTAGACTAGTTTTGAATGGGAAGATAAGGAATAATAAAATGTTGTATAAGTTTTGAATGGGAAGATAAGGAATAATAAAATGTTGTATAAGGTCTTGGGTTAGTGAGACCAGAAATGTGGGTTAAGCTTATCCCACAAGTACATTGTCCGGTAAAACTAACAAAATATTAACAACATTCATATGCATGTACCTATCTGACCAATTAAAAACAAAAGAGCTTTATTTATTTTCCAAATTATGACTTCACATGAAAACGATTGCACGATAAGCTTTCTGACATATCTGATAATGCCAACTTGGCAAAGATCAACCTTACAGGAAAAAAACAACTAAAAATATACATTTTAGAAATAAAAAAAAGAAACTGACGCAAGACTGAGGAAGGCATTGCATGGCAGACGTGGTTTTTGACAAAGCCACGTAATTTGTCCCTAAAAATAGTTACAATTTAAGCGAGAAAGGGGCAGCCCTCTATCCCTATCTTATACTCCCCATAATTTTGGTCAAATGGCCCTTTAAGCAATCCCCCACACAGTTCTGCAGGGTCATAGTATACTTCCACCTTCTCCATTCTCAGCTTCTCATCCACCTGAAATAACCACACTGTTACAGATTAATATTTGCCATAATACTTATCTGAAGAAAAGCAATCTAAAAGACATTTTCTAGATGTATGTGAATTGGTTAGATGAGAGCAACCTTAGCAATGGCTATTCCAGTGAATTGGACTGTTTCTCCAGAGGGAGCGTGACCTTTGAAGGGGCCTTCCATGATACCCCAATGCCTGAATTTGAAGTTCACAACAGGAGGGCCTGTGTAAACTTCCACAACT
Organism: Cunninghamia lanceolata; assembly: GCA_027924645.1. Classification (NCBI taxonomy): domain Eukaryota; kingdom Viridiplantae; phylum Streptophyta; class Pinopsida; order Cupressales; family Cupressaceae; genus Cunninghamia; species Cunninghamia lanceolata. Next base: position 3,476,713 of record BSBN01000693.1, read on the forward strand.
TCCCATGCAAAACCTCCTGGAAATGCAGTTTGAAATATTTCATGAGAGGACTCAAATGTTTCCTTGGATGTCTTGTAGTACTGAAGCTCCTCTGGTAAAGAAGTTTGCAGTAAGGTATTGTAGCTGCCCATTTCTAGTGTCTCTTTTCCTGATAGCGCAGGTCTACCTGAAAAATAGACCCAGTCAAACAGTCAATAGCAATTTTACACCTCATCCACATGGAAAGATGATTCTATTGTTATTGGCCAATATTGACCTGGATAGTGTTTAAAAATAGCATGTGACAGTAATATAAGAATGATGGGTATTACCATTTACACTGAGTGAGAAATTGTGAGGATCAATTGTTTTGAAGTCATGAATTTGAGTCTTATGTGAAAGCTCCATCTCCCACGTTTTCACCAGGTTCTGGACAGTTTCTTCCAGGGAACCTTTGGGCCATACCTACACCAATCTTGAAAACCTTGATAAACATATATATGAATATTTATGAACCAGTCTCATTGGTATTAACACAAAACTAAGTTTCTCATAGTGAAAAAAGAAGCTGCGTTTTATCAACAGGAAGTTTCAATTGCTCCAAATGTTCATGTTGTCAACAGTTATGTTGAATCCCTCTATATATTAAAAAGAATTGATAAATAGCTCATGTAAATGGGTAGAGGCCTACTGTATTTGAGGGTATATACTCTCAAAAACTTAACAAAATAACTCTTTGAAATCAAACATTAGTAGGCTTTGAAGCCACTATAAAATTAAAAACACACAGAGATCCAATCCAGGGCCAGAGGAAGTTTGCCGCAGAGGAAACTCTGAGTTTCTGAAGGCCTCTGCTTAAACATCAGTGAGTGGTAAATGCTACCAATCCCCTTATCACAGTCCTGTTTTAAAAAAGGAAAAATAAAAAACCAGCTGATGTTTAAGCACGGCCTTTCTAAAGACCCTCTTTGTGAAGATTCAAATAAAACCACACTTCAAACTTAAAACATGAAATTGTAAAGAGCTTCATGAATAAAGCCCTAACTAAAAACAAGAGAAACAACAGGAAAAAAGTTTAAAGAATCTAACAGGATATAAACAGGCAGAATAAACTTTTCACAGCCTCCAACAAGAGATCAAAAGGACGCTTGATAGATCTCACATATAAGTTAATTTGGGTTTAGACAAAGCTAAGAACATTTTATCCCAACCCATAAACATGAAAACTTAAATACCATTTAGAAAAAAAAAGAATTTGTTGATCTAAGACACCTTGGTTCTGGTGCGTTGAAAGAGGTTGTTGACGAGAGTGTATTGAGGAGGAGCTCCATGCCTCCACACTGTATTCTTCTCAGACTCTCCAGAAATATTCCCACGATATGGGTCATCGCCCTCGCTCACTTTCTCTCCCAGGATTTCTACAGACGACATTGGATTCAACAGAAATGCTAAAACAGCTCTATTATTTAGCAAGTGTAATAAAATTTATAGCAGAGATTGGTAGTATGTTTGGAAGAGGAATCATACGGAAAAGACGTTAAGGTCAAGATAGAGTCGTCATGTAGCAACCCCAGACAAATAACAACACTAATCAGATCTTTACAGATAGTGCTTTCCCATGTTTCAGGGTTGATCCATTTTAAAATTATTTTTCTGTTGAACGGGTGAACAACTTCTGGATATGATTCCTCCACTGTAATACTAATCCCTAAATCCTTCGTTTTCAATCTTAGTCAATGTGCAGAGTGATATGATGCGTAACAATGAGTCGTTAAGTAGGTGAAAGGATATAGATTCAATTTTCTTCAAGCTTTTGCCTAGACAAACAAGTGTCATCTATTGGTGTACTATTGTAATAATAGCAATTGTTTAGTTATCAAGAGATGAGCTATTACAAAGTGATTCTTGAGTAGACGACATTTGGAGATGAAGACATAATGTGGCTTAACACAAAATTGTTAGAAGTTGAATGTATGACAATTTTACTAGGTCAGAAAAGATTTTAATTCTTAAGGTGAAGCTTGACCTCCAAGTTAAAACTTGGTGGCATAGTTGAGGTGAGTTAATTGTTATTCAATATGATATAATTAACTACTAGAGCACAAAGATGGCAAATCCCCATAACAAAACTATGTCGTAAATTTTAATGAATATCAACTAAAGAGTGAGGTTGTTCTCTTTTAACATTATCTATTTTTGATATAAAGTATTCTTAATATAATTTTTAATTTTATTTGTAAAATATTTACACAAATAATATTATATAAAGAATAATTTATTTTAAATATTTGAAATCTACTTTACAAAATAATACTTAATACTATAAAAATTAATATCATATATCATTTTTTAATATTTAATCTTTTAATATATTTTTAAAAGCCCTTAAAAATTAAAAAGATAAAAACTCTCCCTAAAGACTTATATATTATATAAATATGTAAAACAAAATTGTATATGAACAATATTATTAATTTTAAATTAAAAAATACTTATTAATATGTTTTTTTCTAAAAACAATAAATATATTTAATGTAACTTTGTTTAAAAATTATACAATCACTAATATATATTAATATTACACAATATAATATATTAATATTTAGTTCAGTATAATATTTCAACATCTAATATTTCATTTTACTATAATATAACATAAATATAAGGGTGGAGGCCCTGTTTTGATTGGAAAGAGCTTCTTATGGTAGGCACAAGGTCACTTGATATTGTACCCAGTTCATATCTTATAATTATAATTCCACTAATTTGTATAATAAAAAATTTAGTATATATCCTATTATTAATAGATAATTAATTATATTATTTAATTAATATTTCAAATATCAATCATTAATTCGATGGCGCAAAAATTTGCAGATCAGCCCCTCGCAGCGGGACATTTCGTAGAAATTCGCAATCCAGAATGGTGACGGTGAGGAACGAATGGAGGCTTCGTGGATCCAAGAGATGAGAGATGGCATCCCCGTCAAGAATATGACCAGGCCATTTTTCAGGGGAACAGATTGGACAGGTCCTTTAACACCGGCCAAATATTTCCACAATAGGAAGGAAATATGCGACATTGGCAAGGTGCTCAGGCTTTTCAGGATGCAGAGCGGCAACTAAATGGGTATATGCATGGACCACTGCATTGGCATCAAAGACAGCAGCAATCTCGATATTTCAAGGGCAGAAGAAACCCTAGAGGCGGTGGACGATGCAGGGATCTGCAGATACACAATCTACAACCTAGATATCCAAATCATGGACAGAGGGAATTGAATAGAGAGGAGGAAATATCGATCGCTATCAATACAAACCGAATTCAGCACCAAGCGATGAAATTGGAGAATACATCACTAATTATGAAATGGTATGGTAAGGATTTAAATTGGCAAAGTTTGGAGACTTGGTGGTTTGAGAAATGGGGAGAGGATTTGGAATTCAAAAAATTGGCAAATGATTATTTCGTGGTCATCTGCCCTACGGAAGCCACCAGGGCTCAAATTGAAGAAGGGATTTGGGTCCTCGACGGTTGTGGCTTTTATATTAGCCGATGGAAGGTTGGGTTTGATCCAACTTCGCATCATATGGATAAAATTCATGACTAGTATATTCTACCCAACCTTCCCCTTGAATACTAGGAACCCAGGATACTGGAAGAAATTGGGAATGGGTTGGGATCCTTTTTGTGTGCAGAGGAGAGACTCAATCCAAAAGGGTCAGGGACAGTGGTAAGGATTGGCATCGAAAGTAATCCAAACCGTCGAATCTTGAGCGAAATTAAGATTACATCAGGACTTGGTATATGGGCGCAGAAATTGGTCCATAATCCCATCCCCACAGAGACTTTAGTCAAAGTCCTAGGGTGGAAGAGCGATCCTCATCCAAAGGAGAACTCGGAGCAATCATCAAACAAGCAGTCCAAACCTCTACAGGAGGAAGTTCAAGCTGGAGAAGGATTTCCTTTTCACCCTAAAGAGGCCCTCCCAAAGGAACTGAAATCAGCTTAGATATGTGATGATGCCCAAAGTGCCCGATCCATTGATCAAAAACTGTCACAGGTAATCGAAATGATAGGCAACAAAGTGAGCAGGGAAGATCTAGATTCCCTCATCAATGTGGGCAATGAACTGGTAGACATTGCCAACGCAGCTAAAAAAGGAGAGATTGACATAGACAATTTGGAAGGTGAAGATTGGTTTGTCGAACAAGATCTAGAGTTGCTGGGTAATGAAGAGCTTCTAGCTGAAACGGAAGCCACAAGCAAAGCTTTGAACAATCTCACAGATCCAGGAGAGCTTGGTTTGAGAACCAAGGAACCAACCAAACTATTTCCAGACTGTGGAGAACACAGAGGGAAAGGCAGGATCCCGAACAAGGAAAAACTCAAATGGGATGGGGAGGCCTCTGGGCAACTCAAAATTCAAACTTTATTGAAAGTAGGGAAGGGGAATGCCCTTCCTAAACAGCAATGAAAATCATTTCTTAGAATGTTAGGGGCTTAAATGCCCCTAACAAGAGATGTCTGCTGCGGTAGCATCTGAATTCACAGCTACCGGACATTTGTCTGATTCAGGAGACTAAGCTAGGGGAACAAGGAAGAATCAATCTTAGTTCGAAGCTGAAAAATTGGAAAATCTGTGGTGTCAATGCGGAAGGAGCCTCGGGAGGGCTATTAACTCTTTGGAGGCCGCAAACAGTCATGTCTGAAGTCGTGGCCTCAAGCAAGTTTTGGCAGGCATGTAAGGTAAGGAGCCTAGCCTCCAATCTTAGTTTCCTTCTGATAAATGTTTATGGGCCTAACAATTACATTCATAAGAGAACTGTTTGGAGTGAATTAGACAAGGTATGTAATTCCCAAGGGTTTGAGCTTATCATTTTAGGAGGGGATTTCAATGCAATTCTAAAAGGAAGTGACAAGAAAGGGGGAGTAGGCAGGAAACTTCAGTCCCAGATTGATTTCAAATTTTCTGTGGATAGAAATGAGCTTCTTGATATTCAGATGGGAGGTGGGCAGTATACTTGGACAAATAGAAGGTTCGGCTTCTACAACATAGCTGAGAAACTGGATAGATTCCTTTTCAAAGGAAACCTCAGTACTTTTCCCTTTTCTTTTGACTGTCAACTGCTACCGTTACCAGGCTCAGACCATTACCCAATTCGCCTGGAAATTTTGGGAGAAAAAGGAGCAGTCAGGAGCCCCTTTAAGTTTGAAAATATGTGGTTCCAGCATGAGGATTTTTTGGAACTAATCAAACAATGGTGGAATGAAACACAGCCCGTTGGGTCCAAGATGTTCCGCATTGCAGTCAAGCTGAGAGTAATCAAGCAGAATCTAAAATTTTGGAATAAAAACAACTTCAAAAACATCTTTGAGGAGAAGAAGCAATATGAAGCAGAATTAAAAGTCCTTTCTGAGAAGATCATCAGAGATCGGATGGACAATTCCAGCTATCTGTAGGAAAAAACATTGATGGAAAAAATGAATGTTATTCTCTCCAAAGAAGAAGTGTTTTGGAGACAAAAATCCCGCAAAGTGTGGCTATCGACCGGGGACAGAAATACCAAATATTTTCATAATGCAACAAAGGTGCAAAGGGAGGTAAACAGAATATCTAGGGTTAGAGATAATAATGGAAGACTTGTAGAGGATGTGGATGCAGTCAAACAATCCGTGGTGGCACATTTTTAGAATCTTCTGAATGAGCCGGAAGGCTCTCCCCTCACAGCTCAAGAAGAGCTGGTTGGTTTGATACCTAAGTTGGTAACTGATGAACAAAATGACATGCTCAATAGAAAATTCACAGAAGAGGAAGTAAAGCATGCACTCTTCCAGCTCCATCCAGACAAAGCGCTTGGACCCGATGGCTTCCCAGCAGGTTTTTTCCAAAAATGTTGGGATATCATCAGCACTGATATTGTGGAGGCCCTCGAGGAGTCTAGAACATCTGGACAACTTTTAAAGGAGATCAATAATACTTTTCTAGCTCTAATTCCAAAGAAAGAGAAGCCTGAACTTTTGGATGACTTCAGGCCCATTTCCTTGTGTAATACCGTTTACAAGATTTTGGCTAAAACAATGGCAAATAGGTTAAAACTTCTCCTTCCAGATTTAATTTCAGAAGAGCAGACGGGATTTGTCTCAAATAGATCCATCTTGGATGGGGTTATTATTGCCCAAGAAGCCATCCACTCAATTCAAAATATGCGAAAGAAGGCAATGATTTTAAAGCTTGACATAAAAAAAGCTTATGATCGTGTCAATTGGCGCTTTCTGTTGAAAGTTCTGCAAGGTTTCGGCTTCACCAAGACTTGGCTGGACTGGATTTTTTCATGGATAGCATGCCTGAGATTTTCAGTCCTAGTGAACGGATCCCCGGAAGGCTTCTTCAATGTTTCCCGCGGGCTAAGACAGGGAGATCCAATTTCTCCTTTTCTGTTCATTTTAATGGCTGAAGCACTTGGTAGATCAATTACCAGAGCTTGGAACCTCAGGGAGCTTGAAGGAGTACAAGTTACAAGCAGCGTTCCACACATTACTCATCAGCAATTTGCTGATGACACTATGCTGTTTGGAAAAGCCAATTGTAGGGAGGCTCGAAATATAAAGACAATCCTTCAAAAGTTTACAACTGCCTCTAGACAAGAAGTTAGTCATGAAAAATCAGAAGTGTTCTTCTTTAACACATCAGCGAGAATGGAAGCTCAGATCTTAAGAATACTTGGATTTTCGAAGGGATCTCTCCCTTGCACCTATTTGGGGATCCCGCTGGACAAAGGGCTTCGACCAGGTAATGTTTGGAATAGTTTATTGGAGAGAGTCATAAATAAGGTAGCCTCTTGGAAGAACAAATGGTTGTCTTGGGCAGGCAGGCTAACGAAACTTAAGGCAGTTATCTCTGCTCTGCCTACCTATCTTATGTCGTGCCTACCTCTGTCAAGTAAGGCCAGTAAAGAACTAAATAAGAAGATGAAAAATTTCTTTTGGCAAGGGTCGTCTGAATAGTTCAAATATCCTCTTGTCAAATGGAAGCAAATTTGTGAATCTTGGCAAAGAAATGGATTGGGCGTCAAAAATCTTCTTCTCCAAAATAAAGCGTTGGGTGCCAAATTAGTTTGGGCAATCTTCTCTAACCTAGACCTTAAATGGGTTTGGATAGTGCGAGCGAAATATTTGGAGGAAGGGGCTAATAGTATTTTTACCTCAAGGGAGTTACCTTCCGGCTCCAGAATTTGGAATTTTATTCGCAGCCGCAGAAATCTTATTTCTAATCATCTCTCCTGGGAAATCAGGAATGGGTATTTAGCCAACTTTTGGGAGGACTCTTGGCAAGGTCTGCCCAAATTGATCAATGAGGTGGGTTTGGCTAATGTCAGATTAAGAACTACCCAAGCATGGGGGGATAAGGTAAGAGATTACATAACTCAGTCTTTTCAAAATGGTTTTCTAACAGTCACCTGGAAGAGTCCCCTAAACCTTTAGCTAAGCCAGGCAGAAGTGGAGTTATATGATAAAATTTTGGCCAACAGACAAATCAATTGTAGGGAGGGCTCAGATATTCTCAGATGGATAGGAGCTCCAAACGGAGTCTACAGTGTTAGAGCAGGTTATAACAAGTTAACAGACAGCCAAGAGGACGTTTCTGTCATTCCAAGAGAGTTGTGCTGGAATCACAATTGCTTGCCAAAGGCAGGAGTTTTCTTATGGATAGCCTCACAAGGGAGAGCATTAACAGCGGATAGGTCAGCCAAACTTGGTTTCCAGGGCCCATCAAGATGTTGTTTGTGTAAAGAGAACTCTGAGGATGGAGATCATCTCTTCCTTAATTGCTCTTTTACAAACTCTTGCTGGAACTGGCTTATGAATAAACTTTTCTGGAAATTCGCCATGCCAATAGGGTTGCTCGAGTGGCTGTCTAGCTAGCCTAGTTTGAACAAAAATGCGGTGTATCATAAGCTTTGGGCAATCAGTCCCTCTTTGTTGATTTGGGAAATCTGGAAAGAATGCAACAGAAGACTCTTTCAGGACAAAGAATTACCTCTGCCAACGTTTCTAAATAAACTTGAAAGCTACATAGTAGAGGTTGTTAATTCAACGTTAGGCAATCTGTCACAAAAGAACTTCTCAGTTTGGGATGCCAAGATAAGACAAGGCTGGCAGGGCCTTAAACTATCGTCCCTCAGTCTAAAAGGGGGGCAGCAATCAGTGCTTAAAAGACAACTTGCTAAATGGTCTCCGCCGGACCCTAAGTGGTTCAAATTAAACTTTGGCGGAGCGTCACGAGGGAATCCTGGCAAATCAGGAGCGAGTTGCATCATTCGAGATTGGGAGGGGAAAACAGTTGGCAGTATTGCAGAGCCACTAGCAGATGGGACCAATAACGAAGAAGAATTAGAAGCCTTAATATTAGGCTTAAAACTCTGTCATGAATTGCATTTGCGAAAAATTGCTATTGAGGGAGATTCCCTCTTGGTGATCAATGGGCTCCGCACAAGGAAATTACAAAATTGGAAATTAGCTGGGAAATTGGAGATAGCTCTAGATTTGATGGATCAATGTGAGTTAACCACTGTAAACCACATTTATAGAGAGGCCAACACAGAAGCAAACTCTCTCTCTAATCAGGGGGCAGACTGATTAAGAGCCAAATTCATTTCCAGTTAAACAAGTCTGATTGGGTGGTTGGGTGGGCACCCAATCCAAGAACACTTGGATGGGTCGTTGCCATACAAAGTCATTATGGCCTCCTTTTTGTTTGAGAATAATCATTATTGCAGTTGGAGCTCCTCCCTGACGGTTTCCACTTGAGAAGTCACACGCTTTTCGCTGGCAAGCCTCTCTCTGCATTGATTAGAATCTTTGGTTCAATGTATACGGCATTTCTTAAACGCAGTCAGTGTATCCTACCTGACGCTCATTCCATTTTCGTAGTTTCGAGCGATTTTTTGCTAGTGCAAACGGTGGCAATAGCAGACAGCATGGAGAAGGGCTCAGGCTTTATTGCAAGGATCTCGGTGCACAGGCTAATCAATCTGGGGGTGTCGACTCCTCTACAGTTGGAGAGTTCAGTTAGACAGATGGCATTCAAGGGAGCGGTCACAGATTTGAGGTTAAAACGCATTTTGCGACGGCATGAGGGCTTACTCCTCCCGGCAGTCAAAATCATCTTGGGGGCAGGTTTCTTAACAGTTGACGAGTTCTACAGAGTCAACTCCCACATTTCTTCCCGCTTCCTCACCTCCATTCTGGATATTGGGGTGTCTATAGCGGCGGCGAAATCGCTCATGGCAAAAGTATTCAAAGCAGAAATCCTTCGGGGCCTCGATCTCATTTTGGAGGCCGCTATTCCTGGGGTGGGCATTCCTCGCCCAAAGGACATTGCCTTAGACAAGGATCCTCTGGAGGTGACGAAGGTTCTGCCCTTCATCCTTGACTTGAAAGGCTTGGCGCTGGAGGAGCATCAGGATCGTGTCATTCAGGCCTATGGCTTCCTCTAGCATATGCTGCAAGAGAATGTGGAACCCGGTGAAGAGGTATGGGTTGATAGGCTGCATGCTATGGCCGTTGAGCTTGGCCTCTTTTGATTTCTAAGTTCATTTCTCAATTTAGCGGGATCCGACCTAGTAGGTATGGCAATATTTCTATAAATATAACACAGATAATATCAATACTGTAAGCCTAATGGCTAAATTTTGCAAGGATAGTCATCAATATCAGACCTGCAAGCCTAGTGGCTGATTTTGTTAATGCATGGCAAACCCTATAGTTTCAAGAAAGGGTTTAGGTGTTTTTTTTTTTGTCATCTGGCTGTGGCAAGTAAACGGCTTATAGGCACCTGCATGTTAATTCTCCATTCGAATCAATACAAACCTATATTTACGAATATCAATACAAACCTATATTTACGAATAAAAAAAAAAATTCAAATATCAAATTTATAAACAATATATCTATTGTTTACCCTATTGAATAATATATATATATATATATATATATATAAAGATAATTCCACTAATTTCTACAATCAAAAATTTAATATACATTCTATTATTAATATATAATTAATTATATTATTTAATTAATATTTCAAATATCAAATTTATAAACAATATATCTAATGATCAAAATTAAATAATCACATTAATATGAATATTATATTAATATAAATATTATAATTTTTGTTATAATATTTAAGAGACTTAAAGAAAAATATTATTTGTTTAATAACTAAATTCTCCACAAGAATTTAGCCACTCAAAAATTAATTAAACAAGTTTATATGTTAGTATGTTTTTTATAATATTAATATATTATTAATTATATTATTCTCCTATAAGAATTTTATAATAGTAATAGGAATATTACACAATATAATATATTAATATTTAAATTAGTATAATATTTCAATATTTAATATTTATACACAAATATATATTAATATTTTATTTTACTATAATATAACATAAATATAAATACATTATAATGATAATTCTACTAATTTGTATAATTAATAATTTAATATACATTCTATTATTAATATAAAATTAATTATATCCTTTCATTAATATTTAAATATTAAATTTATAAATAATATATACAACAAATCAAAATTAAATAATCACATTAATATAAATATTATATTAATATAAATATTTCAATTTTTTTTCTAATATTTGCATAGAGTTAAAGAAAAATTATTATTTGTTTAATAATCAAATTTTCGACAATAATTTAACCATTCAAATAATAATTAAACAACGCAAATAAATAATTTTTATGAAAAATTAAAATTTATTTAACATTAAAAATAATACTCTATTTTGATTGGTTTACTCTAAATAGATTAATCATTAGATTAAAAAAACTCATTAGATTAAAAAAACTCATTGCAATAATAATAGATAATCATTAGATTAAAAAATAATAATAGATAATCATTAGATTAAAAAAACTCATTGCAATAATAATGAAGGTTGTAAATCTTCTCAATACTTATTTGCTCCCTTCATGTTGAGCTTCAATTGATTACCGATATTTTTTATAAAAATATTTTTTATAAGGTGATTTACTTAAACGTTCTCTCTCTCTCTCTCTCTCTCTCTCTCTCTCTCTCTCTCTCTCTCTCTCTCTCTCTCTCTCTCTCTCTCTATATATATATATATATATATATATATATCAAAGAAAGTGTAATCTTAAAAGTATTGTTTTTCTTAATACATTTTATTAATAAATAATAATATATTGGTAAAATTTAAAATAAAAATAAATCTTATAGTTGGAAGATATTGTTTTATGATTATGTAAGATGAGTTCTTATAAATGATTGTTTTATAGTTTGGAGAGATTATTTTTGTGAAATATAGGTTAATGAAAATTGATTTGAAATTACGAAGTCAAATCTTAATAAATCATCATATAATTTGATACAATGTAAAAACACCATTTATATGAAAATGAATGAGCTAAGGAGTTATATGATAAATGTCCACAATACTTGTTAAAGGTTTTGTAAATGGAGTAGTAAGTTAAATGAGCTTGAATGTGATGAAGCTCTATGGTTAAGCATGCTTGAGTCAGAGTAGTACTAGAATAGGTTACCTCCCAAGAAGTCTTGATGCTTCATCCTTATGAGCGTCACCTAGATACAATAGTACTAGGATAGGTTACCTCCCAAGAAGTCTTGATGCTTCATCCTTGTGAACATCACCTAGATATAATAAATATTCTCTAGATCATCTGTGGTGATGTGGTGATGTGGTGATATAATAAGTATTCTCTAGATCATCTTTGGTGATGGGAGATTAGTTCTGGATCCTTGTGAACATCACCTAGATATAATAAATATTCTCTAGATCATCTGTGGTGATGTGGTGATATAATAAGTATTCTCTAGATCATCTTTGGTGATGGGAGATTAGTTCTGGTGATGGGAGATTAGTTCTTCTAAACCACTATTGATAAAATATATGTTAATGAAATTTGATTAGAAATTCCCCACAATTAAATCCGAATAAATCATTACATAATTTAGTATATTGCAAAAGAAATTAATTAAATAAAGTTGTGATATATTTTATCATTAAATTATCACTTATTATTTTTAATATAAAATATGAAATTGAAAGAAATTTTGTAGATGAAAAGTATAACAACGTATTCTCTTAAAACTTTAAAGAACATAACTCTCTTTATTAAGAGGTTTTTTATCGTAATATCACTTTATATTATTGTACGGAAATAAATCACATCTTATGGTTCTTTAGGTTTAATGAAGAAATATAAAATAGTAACAACCAAACATAAACAAGGGCTGCCGTGCAGCTGCAGTCCCTGCCTCACTGCAAGATTTTTTTTGTGCAAACCTGTGTAAAACAATTTACTGTTTATAAGATTGTTGAGATAGTATAAATAAACAATTCACTTCTGTTAAGTTATTTGTAATGTATACAAGTATAAAAGCACTTTTTTAGTCTCAAAAAGATATGTCCTTGTGGACTGGATATGCAAAAAATGGACTCGTTGAAAAGGCTTTAGAAACTCTAAAGCAAATGCAATTGGCAGGTGTAAATCCTGTAGGAGTGATCGGCTCCTTCCCAAGAACTTAACCTGCGATATCAACCTTAAAGAAGCATAGCTCTTCCATCAGGAAAATGATTTTATATTCAGATGAGATCAGTAAAATATTTACAATGATTGGCCTTATAAAGGCAAGAGGGATGGTCGGTGGTTGATAACCGCCATTAACAAATATTAAATGCATTTGCAAATAACCTATGTTTTATTAAATGCAATGCACCTATTACTAATGATGCATTTAATGTTAGAGGCCTAAGTTAAAACCTAAGCTATGGTAAATGTGAAATATCATTTACTCCAACAAATCCAAATTCCAAATCTTTTGCCAACATCCTCCTGTCTCTGCCAAAATGGGAGCTTTGAACCATAAAAGATATAGAAACTTTATCAGATGTTGTACTTATGACTGCCCCAGTCGACATGTATGCAAAATGTGAAAGAGTAGACACGGCATTGAATTGTTTGACAGAATGCCTCAAACAGATGTGGTCTCATAGACTAGAATGATTGCAGCCCAGGATATGCACAGTCTATAGAAACTTTCAAGCAAATGCAAATTAACAGGTGTAAAGCTAGACTTGTGCATTTCTCTCTATAGCCAAATGCAGCTCTCCATCAAGATTATTCATCCAAAATAATAAATGATTATGTTAATAACCATAGCAGCATAACTGGGTATGTTTCCAGAAAATGAGCTATACTAGTGCCTCAATGGAGGGAGATTGGAACTATGTAAAAATGTATTAATGGGTGGAAGGACTTAGTAGGTACTTGTCAAATGCAACACAAGTCAACAATTGAATGGTATAAATGCGTGGAGTTTTTGTTTATGTATGCAAGTCAAGAGTGCACTGAAGTACTGAAGGACAGGAATGCGATTCAATTTACAAAATCACATACAAATAGCCAAAACAAAATCAAAAACATAATATCATTATCAAATTGCCAAAATTTCATATAGCAACCAGCATATGATTACATTATTAAACCACCATCCTGGCTTGATAGAAACAAACATACCTACATAAGAAACATGGAGCGAGGTGGGATTTTCATATAATACCCCAACTTGAAGCCTGACAAGAATGAAACTGCTTGACTCATACTCATGTGCCCATAAACCTTGAAGCAAACATTGGCTATGGGCTTTCCAGGAAGAATGTATCCCATTATGTATTTTGTTATGATGTTCAACCCTGGTGTCTGTACAACAACTTAAATTAGGATCTTGTATGCATTGAAAGAATATACAACAAATTAACACCCTTAACCATTCTTCTTAAATATTTCTCAGTTTTACCTGATTAGCGGTGGCAGTTATAAAGCTGATGGGTAGAGTGAAAAGGGATGCTAAAGCGCAAGCCAGGAATAAAAAACCCCACCATGTAAGTTGGACTTGTTCCTTGTAAGACTCGCACAGTATAAGACTATGTTGCAGAGAGTGACTGGTTGTGAACTCCTATCCATGATGGATGGATTTTCAGGATATAACCAGGTGAAGGTAAAAGAATCAGAACAGTATAAGACTGCCTTTACCACTCCATGGGGAACGTATGTGTATGTTAGAATGCCATTTGGACTAACAAATGCAGGTGCTACATTTCAAAGAGCAATGGATGTTGCTTTTGCAGGGCTGATTGATTCAATCCTGGCAGTATATCAGGATGACCTGACTGCCTACTCAAAGAAAGAGGAGCAGCATTGTATGCATCTGGAGCAGATCTTCATAAGAGCACTAGAATATGGTATTTCTTTAAACCCAAAGAAGTGTGCCTTTGGAGTCGTTGAAGGAAAGCTTCTGGGACACATTGTTTCCAAGGATGGAGTCAGGATAGATCCAGAGAGAGTGGCAGCCATTGACAGGATCCAAATGCCAAAAACTGTGAAAGGAGTTCAGTCCTTCTTTGGACAGGTAAACTTTGTCAGAAGATTTGTTCCCAACTTTGCAGAGATCACAAGGAACATTTCCAAGATGATGAAGAAGGATGCAACTGTCAACTGGGAAAGGGAAGCAGCAGAATCGTTTCAGAATATCAAGGAGGCAATTAAGATGGCCCCTGTTCTTAAATCTCCTAATTTTTCTAGGCCATTTCAAGTGTTTTCTTTTGCTTCCTTTCATACTGTAGCTGCATGTTTGTTACAGAAAAATGAAGATGGTTTTGAACAGCCCATCGCCTTCTTCAGTATGTCCCTGCAGGCCTCTGAATTGAAGTATGATATTATGGAAAAGCAGGCATATGCACTTGTTAGAGCCATTAAAAGTTTCAGACCATACTTGGTAGGGTCACATATAATTGCATATGTACCTCATGCTGCAATCAAAGACATATTCACTCAGCAGGAGGTGACTGGAAGAAGGTGCAGATGGATAAACAAACTGCAGGAATTCAACATAGACATACAAGTTACTAAGTTGATAAGGGGACAAGGACTAGCCAAGATGATGGCACAGTCAAACTTGGAAGCATGCCAAGTTAATGCAGTCCAAGATGAGAATGTAAGTGTATCAGGATCTGAATGGTACAAGGATATTGTCTATTATTTGCAAAATCTGAATTGTCCTTCCCATTTCAGTGACTGTCAAAAGAGGACTCTAAAGCTACATGCAATCAGGTATGTCATTGTTCAAGGTGAGCTGTACTGGAAAAATCCTGATGGTGTGCTGCTGAGATGTGTGGATAAGAACATGGCTAACAATATTTTGATTGACATGCATAAAGGATTATGTGGTGGCCATTATACTGCCCAAACAACAGCTCATAAAATTCTCAGGGCAGGATATTGGTGGCCCACTCTCTTTTCAGATGCACAAAAGTTAGTAAGGAAGTGTGACCCTTGCCAGAGATTCTCAGGAAAGCTGAAATATCATGGTGCTTTACCCCTCAGAACTGCGCCTGTGGATGCTCCATTCCAGCAATGGGGAATTGATTTTATAGGGGAAATTGCAGACAAATCAAGTGGGGGACACAGTTGGATTTTGGTGGCAACTGACTACTTTACCAAATGGATTGAGGCCATTCCAACTAAAAGAGCTACAAGTAAGGTGGTGACAGATTTCATACTAGAGAACATCATCATCAGGTTTGGAGTACCATCTAAAATAATCACTGATAATGCTATGTGCTTCAGATCAGGTGAGTTTGTTGATTTTTGCAACAGGTATGGGATAAGCCTGTCATATACATCACCATATCACCCACAAGGAAATGGTCAAGCAGAATCAAGCAATAGGAGCATCATGAAAATTGTCAAGAGGATACTGGACAAGAACAAGAGAGCTTGGGACTCAAAGTTGAATTTAGCAGTATGGGCTGACAGAGTGACTGTGAAAAGGGCTATTGGGAAGTCACCTTTTGAGCTAGTATATGGTGCATCAGCTAGACTGCCCATAAACAATCTCCTACCAGTTTACAGATTCATTCAAGAGTATGATGAGGAGATTGAAGATCCCATGACAGAAAGAGTGAATCAGCTGGTTGCATTGGATGAAGACAGAAGGAGAGCCCACCAGATCAATCTCAAAAGACAACAAGGGGTGAAATATCAATTTGACAGGAGAGCTACAAAAAGGAAGTTTCAAGTAAATGATCTGGTGCTCATTTGGAATGCTAAAGATCAGGAAAAGGGTAAACATGGTAAGTTTCAACCCTTATGGATGGGCCCATATCAGGTTTGCAATACTCATGGGGAGGATTCTTATTTCCTCCAGGCCCCAGATGGTGAAATTCTGGAATTGCCTGTGCATGGCCAATTCCTTAAGTTCTATTTTGCATAATGACTGGTTGCTGTGCACATTTGTAAAATATGTATGTAGTGTAAATGCCTTGTACAGCTCGCGTTTTTTGGCTTTTTGTCAGGTCTGCCCGGAGATCTGGTTCTCGCTGCAGGTTTTCACCTGCACGTCCCCATTCGGAGCCACTGTTGACACTCATTTTGACCAGGGGTTGATTTGTCATGATCAGGAGGTTTCTTCATTTGAAGCCTTTATCTTCTTGCCCATTTTTTCTAAGTGTTGGACCTCCTCAGCATTTTTCAACTGCAGCATCATATTTTCCTGAGGAGGAGGTCATCATCATCATCTTGTCTTCGATGATGATCTGCATCATCATGTTCCTCGTCGACTTGTTTTTCAACGTCATCATCATATTTCAACTGTCGGGTGATGTCTGCTTATTATCCTGATGATACTGATGAGCTACAGTGCGCCCTCATCTGCTTGCGAGGGTGATTTTTCAAAGTATCCGGTGATCTTTCATTTATCACCTTGCTCAAACATGATGATGTTGCCCCGGTATCCTGAAGGGGTTATTCTCTAAGTGCTCGACACAACTTGTTTTTTCTTAAGGGTCGTCATCATCATGATATTTCCAGTTTTCATCCTGCTGCTTGCGGAGGTCATCATATTTTCTGCCTTCATGATATTTTCGCCGGGGTGATATTTTTATCATCGGGTGATCTTGGTTATGATCATCCTGATGATGTTGTTGAAGAGTTCTAAGTGCGACCCGATATTCACTAGGGTCATCATATTTTGAACGTCAGGATGATCTTAGTCAATATCATCCTGATGATGTTGTATCACTTCTTGTTCGTTGTTTCTTCATCCTGATGATGCTGACGTCATCCTTATCTCAGGGTGATATCTTTTTCTCTGCCTATCTGCATCATGATAATTCCGAAGGAGGGGGTGATATTTTCATATCACCCGGATATATGTTTGTTTGTTCGAGCATCATGATGATGCTAATATTAAGGAGATATCCGCCTGCTAGCTTCGCGCATTATCTACTGGGGGTGATCTTTTCAAGCAGCGTCATCATATTCAGTTATCTCCCCGATCTTATAGAGGAGCTACAGTGCAACCTGATATTTGAACATCAGGAGGATATTTCCAAATATCCGGTTGTCTTCCGAATATCATGATGATGTTAATATGATGATGACGTCATCAGGGTCCCGGGGGGGTCATATTTCTAACACTGATCATCTTAAGGAGATCCCCTGATATTTGCAAACATGATGATGACGTCAGCAGGATATGATGATGACGTCATCAGGATGTTCATCGGCCAGACTTTTGGTATAGGCTCAGCAGGAGGATGTTCCTCCGATGGATCAGGTTGTGCCGATTATCATGCAGGTTATATTTCAAATATCATGATGACGTCAGGGTGATATTTCGAACAACAGGATATCATGCTGCTGAGGGATGATGATGATGAGGTTATATACTAATGTCGTCAGGAGCAAAAGCACCGACATGATATATGCTCATGACCTAGTATATAAAGTGTTATTGAGGTTGTCGCGGGGTGCATGTGGGATATTGTTATCCTGCATTTTCAAATATCATGATGATGAATCTCGGCGGGAAATGCTTGCGATAGTCTGTATGATGTTCTTCCCGAGGCCGCGGGTTGGTGCGCCATTAATGGCGAAGGTTGCAGAGGTATGGGCGATGGCGTGGGTCGATCTGGTACCCGACTGAAGGTGTCAATCAGCGGATGATGGCGCAGGGCTCGAGAAATCTTCCTGTCTCCTCCCCTACCTGCTGCATTCAAGTTTGGGCGCCAATCCGGTTGTGTTTGAGCGCCATTTTCATGATACTGTGTATCTGGCGAAATTTTGGTCAACAATGTAATTAATTGCTGAGCACCTACCTGGCTGTTATAAGCGGGTGGTGTTGCTCATTTCAGGGGTTGTTGAAAGTAGATGATTTTGGCTCTGTAATGCATAACAAGCTGATCTGGTTGCTCTGTACAGCTTACCTGTGAGTTTATGTATCTCTTGTTGTTTGTTTTTGGCATGAACCCACTGATTTCATGATTAAACTTATATGAGAAATGTTGTTTGGCATGTGTTGTGTTAATTCTGTCTCCAGTATTGCATGTATTCTTCTTCTGAATCTGGATGTTTGGTAATGTTTAGATTCTAGAGCATAGAATTCCTATGTTGACTGTCTGATCTTTAAACTTCTACTCAAGGGGTAGATTAAACTGTTTTCAGGTTGAACATTGGGAGGGATATACTGCAGTAGGGATACCATAAGTAGAGATAACCTAACACTTTGTATTGGGAGATGCCTGTAAGGCAGGTATCACACATATATCCCCTTGAAATCCAGTTTTAGTTGTTTATGCTGATCATTCACAGGTGTATGTCTACTGACTCCAGGCCCTGGATAGGCACCAATCATGCTTTGTTTTGTGTTATAACCATATCCAGCTTTGCATCCACACTTAAACTCCAAAGCAAAATCTAAAACCAACATTAGGATATTAGAGTTAGTTTTAGGAACCTCAGTCCTCTGTCTACAACTGCTAATAGGCCCAAAGCTAGCCCCTTTGCTCTTATCATTCAGTTTTGGTCTACTTACAGGAGGACTCATCTGCTTTCTGTCAGCATCCCAGCCTTGCATGTATATCCTCATGGATGTTGAGTAGGGAATACCCCCTAGGTCTTGCAGAGCCTGAAGAAGAAGAGGAGATAAAATATAGAGTCTATCTCCTATACTGTTGACCCCCTGGCCCAGAGATCCTGTTGATCACTGATGGCTACCTTGTAGGGAAATCTGGGAATAAGCATCCAGTCTGGGAAAAAGTCAACAGAAATTGGCGACTCCGCTGGGGACTGAGGAGTAAAAGTGCTATCTAATCATCTCCAGTGATATATATGTGACCCATCTGAGTCAGCAACAGTAATCTACTCCGCTGGGGAACCTTGTGAAAGAACCCTGGTTTTCAGAAGAAAACAATTCCTAGAAATAGGTGGCGACTCCGAAGTAATCTCCCAACCGGTCAAGGTAAATTTATATGCAGGGGAGAAGATCCCAACAAAATCCTCTATTTGAAGAGTTACCATTAACAAAAAGAATGATGTATAGAAGAAAGGGAACTGTCTCAGCTAATCATGAGAGCTCCCCCAGAAAAAGTGATGAGGTACAAGATAACCCTAGGCCATCAGGACAGCATGCTCCTTATTTTTCAAGTGCAGAAGCAGATATCCAAGGTGCATATGAGAGGCAACAGGGTGGTGGTATCAGAATGAGGTCAGAGGTGTTCCAAGAACGCCCCTTTCTAGACCCAAGTGAAAGGTTTGAAGAGGCAGAGTCTCTGAGGGATGATGAGGATGATGACCAGAATGGCATGAGACCATCTACCTCCAGACCTAAGGATGAACAGCTAGTTGAAGAAATCAAAAGCCTAAGAGCAGAACTAGAATACCTACAAGCCATGAAAATCAGAGATGATATACAGCAGAAAGTGCAAGCCTTGAGAACTGCCCAGAATAATTCAGTTCCTACTCTAGAGAATGCAAATATGCAAAGACATCAGCAAAGATATGAAATGCAACATCAGCATCATGATGACAGACGATATGTGAATGATGCTAGGATACCACTGAACAATGCAGGAAACCAAAATGCAAATAGAAATGTTAATGTTAATCAGCCAAACAGACAGCCCATGCAGTTGGACAGATTCAGACAGCTGGTGTTTGATGGTATTCCTGGGTATCCTAACCCTATTGATAAGCATCTGAGGCTGCAAGTGCCTAAGTTTTTAGGAAACAACACAGTGTCAGGAGAAGATCATCTAAAGGCCTTTCAAAATGTCATGGATAATTTTGAGGTTGAGCATGAGGATGTTTTCATGAAGTCATTCATGCAATCCTTAATAGATGAGGCAAGAGAATGGTACAGGAATCTCCCTGACCGGAGTATTTCATCATGGGATGATTTTAAGAGGATATTCAAGGAGCAATATGGTGATAAAACTGACCCTAGCTTCTTTGTAAATGAGTTCACCAGCATCACCAAAGGGTCAAATGAGCAGGTTGCAGACTTTAATGCAAGATTTACTAAAGTGTTGAACAAATTGCCACATCATATGAGGCCAAATGAACCTATGTGCATAATTTTGTACATCAATGCCTTTGATGCAAAGACTGCATATGGACTAAGAGATAAAGGTCCTGCCACTCTCAGGGATGCTTTCAGAATTGCAGTAAATATTGAAAACAATAGGAAAGCATCAGGCAAGACCAATAGAAGGGATGATGTAAAAATTCTGCAGAATCCAAACAAGCCTCAGAACACTCAAGGTAGTACATCTGCTCCTGAAGATAAGATAGACAAACTGGCAAATGTTGTTAAGGACCTAAGCTATAGATTAGCTAGAAGTGAAAAAGGGATGGGTCCTGATAGGCAAGTCTATCAAAGGCAGGAAAAGAGGCCATCATTACATGATATGCCTTATAACACCAATTGGCATGATGGCAAGCCTGTATTTTCACGTAACAACACAAATCAGAGGGCTCAACATGCCAAGGAAACTCCTGATCCCCTAAAGAAAACTATAAATATTGCTGATGATGCTCCGTGGTGTATAATCTGTCAGATGCCACATTCACAGTCACAGTGCATGATTGCCCAATCTTTGTATGATAATGCTACATCTTGTAATGAGTGCAATGAGCCACATCATGTGCAGGATGATGATGTTAACATGATGTCCATAGGTAATGGATATACTCTTTATGGTGCTGATGAGAAGACAGATGATCAGGTTCAGGCCTGCCAACAGTCCCCATATGATGAAGATCATGAGGATAATTATGTGTATGCTCAGAACTCACACAATTTTCTGAGTAGCTTACACCGACCTTCTGATGAGGAAATCAGAGCCTTCACAGCTGCAGCAGTTGCTCAGGTCAAGAGCAACTACAATCTCAGAGGTAAACATCAGGTTGGCAGCCCACATCAGCCAGAGGATATTTCTGCAGGTCAGCTGGTGCATGGTCATAAAGGAACTGAACCACAAAAAAGGCAGTGGGTAAGTAATAAACAGAACTTTAGATACAGAGCAGGTCCTGAATTTCAAGGACCAGAAAACAAGATCCCTCGGGCAGAAGATCAAAGTAGAGGTTCCCAAGACAAGAATGATGATCAGGGAACTATGAAAATGAAAGCTAAGTCAGCTCAGGATAAAAGCAAGATTGTGGAGCAAGCTACAACTGCTGTACAAAACTGTGCTCCATTTGATATAGCCCAGATCCTCACTCAGGTAAAGGTCTCTGTTCCACTTATGGAACTCATGAAAGTGGAAGAGATCAAGAATAGGACAATATCCCTAATCTCAGGGGTACCTTTTCAAGCTAAGCAAAATGATCAGACCCAGGGTGAGAAACAGGTCATGTGTAATGAAGAAGATGAGACTCCTGAAGTATATTTAGGAATGACCATGACAAAGTGTCCTTCACAGGTGGAACCATTTTATGTTTCCCTGGTTATAAATGGTAAAATAATTAGAAATTGTATGCTTGACTCTGGAGCATCTACAAATGTCATGCCTTTGGCTATCATGCAACAAACTGGATTAAAAATTGACAAGGCATGTGGGAAGTGTTATGCTATGGATGCCAGAGAGGTACCAGTTATTGGAATCATGAAGGATGTAGATTTCAAGCTGGTAGCATTTCCTGAAAAAAGATACAAAATGAATATAACAGTGGTTGACATCAAGCCACAGTATGGTATGTTGCTGTCAAGAAGATGGGCAGCACTAATTGGTGGAAGTATGCAGCTGGACCTGTCATATGCCATGATTCCAATGAATGGCAGGGATGTCAAGCTAATTAGAGAGCAAAGGTCATCAGAGACAGTGGAAGACCAAGAAGCAAATGAACAGGTATGCTTTGTGGACACTGACTGTGATAACTTCAGGGTTGTCTCAGATGATGCAGAAGACAAAAAGAAAAATGCCTGTATTGAAGAGCTGGATCAGCAAGGGTTATGGACCATGTTTTTTGATGGAGCTTGTGCAAAAGAAGGCTCTGGAGCTGGAGTTGTTTTCCTGTCTCCAACTGGTAAGCTCCTCAAATCCTCTTTCTTGCTGAGGTTTGATTGCACAAACAATATTGCAGAATATGAGGCTTTACTTTTAGGCCTGAATATTGCTCTCAAACATGGAATTAAAATGTTAAGAGTATTTGGAGACTCTGAGCTGATTGTATCCCAAATCAGAAATAAGTATGCTGCAAAGAATAAAAGACTGAAGCAATACAAGCATGCTGTTTGGGATACTATTGAACTTTTTGATGCATTTTCAATTGGCTGGGTAGAAAGGTCAAAAAATGTTATGGCTGATTTCTTAGCTAATATTGCAATAAGGCCAGATGACATCACTCTGTCAGGTGTCACAGATATAGAAGTTAAAATTAGGCCTGCCATACCAGAAAACATATGCAGTTGGCAAGTTTTTAATGATGATAGGGATTTGCTGAAATTTTTGCACTGCATAGATGAGTATGAGAATCAACAGATTGATTTCCAAGCTTTTGTAGAGACTGTAAATGGAAAAGAGACCCTTGTGGGAAAAGAGATCATCTAGTTGAAGACTAACAAGATCCCTAGAGGGTTAGTGGCTTTGGAAAGAGCCTTTGACAGTAGAGACAAAATGGTCACAAGGACATCCCCCACAAATAAGGAGGATTTAGAAGAAATAAATTTGGGGACATCTCAGGCCCCTCAAAAGGTATATATTGGCAAACAGCTCAAACCACACATAAGAAGTATGCTGATTGCATTGCTAAAAAGGTATAAACATGTTTTTGCTTGGTCATATGAGGACCTAAAAGCTTATAGAGAAGACTTATTCCAGCATGAGATCCCACTGAAGCCTGAAGCTAAGCCATTTAGACAGAGGCAAAGGCCTATAAATCTTACCTTAGCTCCCAAGATGCAGGAAGAACTCAAAAGGCTCAGGGATGCTGGAATAATTGTGCCAATAAGACATTCAACTTGGGTATCTAATCTTGTCCCAGTCAGGAAAAAGAATGGTGATATTAGGCTGTGTGTTGATTTCAGGAACTTGAATGTATCCTCTTTGAAGGATAACTATCCATTGCCTAATATGGAGGCTATGTTGCAGAGAGTGACTGGTTGTGAACTCCTATCCATGATGGATGGATTTTCAGGATATAACCAGGTGAAGGTAAAAGAATCAGAACAGTATAAGACTGCCTTTACCACTCCATGGGGAACGTATGTGTATGTTAGAATGCCATTTGGACTAACAAATGCAGGTGCTACATTTCAAAGAGCAATGGATGTTGCTTTTGCAGGGCTGATTGATTCAATCCTGGCAGTATATCAGGATGACCTGACTGCCTACTCAAAGAAAGAGGAGCAGCATTGTATGCATCTGGAGCAGATCTTCATAAGAGCACTAGAATATGGTATTTCTTTAAACCCAAAGAAGTGTGCCTTTGGAGTCGTTGAAGGAAAGCTTCTGGGACACATTGTTTCCAAGGATGGAGTCAGGATAGATCCAGAGAGAGTGGCAGCCATTGACAGGATCCAAATGCCAAAAACTGTGAAAGGAGTTCAGTCCTTCTTTGGACAGGTAAACTTTGTCAGAAGATTTGTTCCCAACTTTGCAGAGATCACAAGGAACATTTCCAAGATGATGAAGAAGGATGCAACTGTCAACTGGGAAAGGGAAGCAGCAGAATCGTTTCAGAATATCAAGGAGGCAATTAAGATGGCCCCTGTTCTTAAATCTCCTGATTTTTCTAGGCCATTTCAAGTGTTTTCTTTTGCTTCCTTTCATACTGTAGCTGCATGTTTGTTACAGAAAAATGAAGATGGTTTTGAACAGCCCATCGCCTTCTTCAGTATGTCCCTGCAGGCCTCTGAATTGAAGTATGATATTATGGAAAAGCAGGCATATGCACTTGTTAGAGCCATTAAAAGTTTCAGACCATACTTGGTAGGGTCACATATAATTGCATATGTACCTCATGCTGCAGTCAAAGACATATTCACTCAGCAGGAGGTGACTGGAAGAAGGTGCAGATGGATAAACAAACTGCAGGAATTCAACATAGACATACAAGTTACTAAGTTGATAAGGGGACAAGGACTAGCCAAGATGATGGCACAGTCAAACTTGGAAGCATGCCAAGTTAATGCAGTCCAAGATGAGAATGTAAGTGTATCAGGATCTGAATGGTACAAGGATATTGTCTATTATTTGCAAAATCTGAATTGTCCTTCCCATTTCAGTGACTGTCAAAAGAGGACTCTAAAGCTACATGCAATCAGGTATGTCATTGTTCAAGGTGAGCTGTACTGGAAAAATCCTGATGGTGTGCTGCTGAGATGTGTGGATAAGAACATGGCTAACAATATTTTGATTGACATGCATAAAGGATTATGTGGTGGCCATTATACTGCCCAAACAACAGCTCATAAAATTCTCAGGGCAGGATATTGGTGGCCCACTCTCTTTTCAGATGCACAAAAGTTAGTAAGGAAGTGTGACCCTTGCCAGAGATTCTCAGGAAAGCTGAAATATCATGGTGCTTTACCCCTCAGAACTGCGCCTGTGGATGCTCCATTCCAGCAATGGGGAATTGATTTTATAGGGGAAATTGCAGACAAATCAAGTGGGGGACACAGTTGGATTTTGGTGGCAACTGACTACTTTACCAAATGGATTGAGGCCATTCCAACTAAAAGAGCTACAAGTAAGGTGGTGACAGATTTCATACTAGAGAACATCATCATCAGGTTTGGAGTACCATCTAAAATAATCACTGATAATGCTATGTGCTTCAGATCAGGTGAGTTTGTTGATTTTTGCAACAGGTATGGGATAAGCCTGTCATATACATCACCATATCACCCACAAGGAAATGGTCAAGCAGAATCAAGCAATAGGAGCATCATGAAAATTGTCAAGAGGATACTGGACAAGAACAAGAGAGCTTGGGACTCAAAGTTGAATTTAGCAGTATGGGCTGACAGAGTGACTGTGAAAAGGGCTATTGGGAAGTCACCTTTTGAGCTAGTATATGGTGCATCAGCTAGACTGCCCATAAACAATCTCCTACCAGTTTACAGATTCATTCAAGAGTATGATGAGGAGATTGAAGATCCCATGACAGAAAGAGTGAATCAGCTGGTTGCATTGGATGAAGACAGAAGGAGAGCCCACCAGATCAATCTCAAAAGACAACAAGGGGTGAAATATCAATTTGACAGGAGAGCTACAAAAAGGAAGTTTCAAGTAAATGATCTGGTGCTCATTTGGAATGCTAAAGATCAGGAAAAGGGTAAACATGGTAAGTTTCAACCCTTATGGATGGGCCCATATCAGGTTTGCAATACTCATGGGGAGGATTCTTATTTCCTCCAGGCCCCAGATGGTGAAATTCTGGAATTGCATGTGCATGGCCAATTCCTTAAGTTCTATTTTGCATAATGACTGGTTGCTGTGCACATTTGTAAAATATGTATGTAGTGTAAATGCCTTGTACAGCTCGCGTTTTTTGGCTTTTTGTCAGGTCTGCCCGGAGATCTGGTTCTCGCTGCAGGTTTTCACCTGCACGTCCCCATTCGGAGCCACTGTTGACACTCATTTTGACCAGGGGTTGATTTGTCATGATCAGGAGGTTTCTTCATTTGAAGCCTTTATCTTCTTGCCCATTTTTTCTAAGTGTTGGACCTCCTCAGCATTTTTCAACTGCAGCATCATATTTTCCTGAGGAGGAGGTCATCATCATCATCTTGTCTTCGATGATGATCTGCATCATCATGTTCCTCGTCGACTTGTTTTTCAACGTCATCATCATATTTCAACTGTCGGGTGATGTTTGCTTATTATCCTGATGATACTGATGAGCTACAGTGCGCCCTCATCTGCTTGCGAGGGTGATTTTTCAAAGTATCCGGTGATCTTTCATTTATCACCTTGCTCAAACATGATGATGTTGCCCCGGTATCCTGAAGGGGTTATTCTCTAAGTGCTCGACACAACTTGTTTTTTCTTAAGGGTCGTCATCATCATGATATTTCCAGTTTTCATCCTGCTGCTTGCGGAGGTCATCATATTTTCTGCCTTCATGATATTTTCGCCGGGGTGATATTTTTATCATCGGGTGATCTTGGTTATGATCATCCTGATGATGTTGTTGAAGAGTTCTAAGTGCGACCCGATATTCACTAGGGTCATCATATTTTGAACGTCAGGATGATCTTAGTCAATATCATCCTGATGATGTTGTATCACTTCTTGTTCGTTGTTTCTTCATCCTGATGATGCTGACGTCATCCTTATCTCAGGGTGATATCTTTTTCTCTGCCTATCTGCATCATGATAATTCCGAAGGAGGGGGTGATATTTTCATATCACCCGGATATATGTTTGTTTGTTCGAGCATCATGATGATGCTAATATTAAGGAGATATCCGCCTGCTAGCTTCGCGCATTATCTACTGGGGGTGATCTTTTCAAGCAGCGTCATCATATTCAGTTATCTCCCCGATCTTATAGAGGAGCTACAGTGCAACCTGATATTTGAACATCAGGAGGATATTTCCAAATATCCGGTTGTCTTCCGAATATCATGATGATGTTAATATGATGATGACGTCATCAGGGTCCCGGGGGGGTCATATTTCTAACACTGATCATCTTAAGGAGATCCCCTGATATTTGCAAACATGATGATGACGTCAGCAGGATATGATGATGACGTCATCAGGATGTTCATCGGCCAGACTTTTGGTATAGGCTCAGCAGGAGGATGTTCCTCCGATGGATCAGGTTGTGCCGATTATCATGCAGGTTATATTTCAAATATCATGATGACGTCAGGGTGATATTTCGAACAACAGGATATCATGCTGCTGAGGGATGATGATGATGAGGTTATATACTAATGTCGTCAGGAGCAAAAGCACCGACATGATATATGCTCATGACCTAGTATATAAAGTGTTATTGAGGTCGTCGCGGGGTGCATGTGGGATATTGTTATCCTGCATTTTCAAATATCATGATGATGAATCTCGGCGGGAAATGCTTGCGATAATCTGTATGATGTTCTTCCCGAGGCCGCGGGTTGGTGCGCCATTAATGGCGAAGGTTGCAGAGGTATGGGCGATGGCGTGGGTCGATCTGGTACCCGACTGAAGGTGTCAATCAGCGGATGATGGCGCAGGGCTCGAGAAATCTTCCTGTCTCCTCCCCTACCTGCTGCATTCAAGTTTGGGCGCCAATCCGGTTGTGTTTGAGCGCCATTTTCATGATACTGTGTATCTGGCGAAATTTTGGTCAACAATGTAATTAATTGCTGAGCACCTACCTGGCTGTTATAAGCGGGTGGTGTTGCTCATTTCAGGGGTTGTTGAAAGTAGATGATTTTGGCTCTGTAATGCATAACAAGCTGATCTGGTTGCTCTGTACAGCTTACCTGTGAGTTTATGTATCTCTTGTTGTTTGTTTTTGGCATGAACCCACTGATTTCATGATTAAACTTATATGAGAAATGCTGTTTGGCATGTGTTGTGTTAATTCTGTCTCCAGTATTGCATGTATTCTTCTTCTGAATCTGGATGTTTGGTAATGTTTAGATTCTAGAGCATAGAATTCCTATGTTGACTGTCTGATCTTTAAACTTCTACTCAAGGGGTAGATTAAACTGTTTTCAGGTTGAACATTGGGAGGGATATACTGCAGTAGGGATACCATAAGTAGAGATAACCTAACACTTTGTATTGGGAGATGCCTGTAAGGCAGGTATCACACATATATCCCCTTGAAATCCAGTTTTAGTTGTTTATGCTGATCATTCACAGGTGTATGTCTACTGACTCCAGGCCCTGGATAGGCACCAATCATGCTTTGTTTTGTGTTATAACCATATCCAGCTTTGCATCCACACTTAAACTCCAAAGCAAAATCTAAAACCAACATTAGGATATTAGAGTTAGTTTTAGGAACCTCAGTCCTCTGTCTACAACTGCTAATAGGCCCAAAGCTAGCCCCTTTGCTCTTATCATTCAGTTTTGGTCTACTTACAGGAGGACTCATCTGCTTTCTGTCAGCATCCCAGCCTTGCATGTATATCCTCATGGATGTTGAGTAGGGAATACCCCCCTAGGTCTTGCAGAGCCTGAAGAAGAAGAGGAGATAAAATATAGAGTCTATCTCCTATACTGTTGACCCCCTGGCCCAGAGATCCTGTTGATCACTGATGGCTACCTTGTAGGGAAATCTGGGAATAAGCCTCCAGTCTGGGAAAAAGTCAACACGAAGGAGAATTCATACGGAAAAGACGTTAAGGTCAAGATAGAGTTGTCATGTACCAACCCCAGACAAATAACAGCAGCACTAATCAGATCTTTACAAATAGTGTTTTCCCATGTTTCAGGATAGATCCATTTTTAAATTATTTTGCGAATCTTTCTGGTCAATTAAACTGTAATATGAATCCCTAAATCCTTCGTTTTCAGTCTTAATCAATGTGCAGAGTGATATGATGCGTAACAATGAGTTATTAAGTAGGTGAAAGGATATGGATTCAATTTTCTTCAAGCTTTTGCCCAAACAAATAAAAGGTTGTAAATCTTCTCAATGCTTATTTGCTCCCTTCATGTTGGGCTGCCATTAATGACCTATAGTTTTAGGCAGAAGGCGTTCCCTCTATGATTTTGAGTCACTGTTTCTCTAGGAGGAGATAAGCATCTGCCATTTGGGTTTTTGATACCCAACACGAAACAAGAAAAGAATTTCACTAAGCAAAAACTTAGGTATTTGTTTATTTTATGGAGAGAAAAGATGAACTAATGGTTAATTAAGTGAAAATTTTATGTGTCACGGAAAAGGAATAACATTTGCCCTTCACAATAACATTTGTCCTAATTTAAAAAAAAAAAAACACGAAGAGGAATTATTATAATAGAGATTTTACTATATAAAATAAATATATAATTAGATAATAAATATATATAAATATCAAATCTAAAATATATTAAATACAAATATATAATTTTATAATATAATATTATATCCATAATTATAAAATAATTATAAATTGTATGTTCAAAAATTAAATAACAATTATATTAATATTATAAATATATATATATATATATTTTTTGGTACGTAATTATAAAATATATTATATTTCTTCAAAATTGGATTTACATTTCATCCATACAGACTGTAATCTTCAAGGGCAAGAACAAAATGCCCATCCATGACCACCCCCATACCTAAAATATGCTAACACCCATTTCCAGCAAGATTATAGGCCATGCAAGGCCGAGAGCTTATATTGCCACGCAGGGCATAAGACCCTATAGTAAACAAAACTGGGGAGTAACAGCATATATAAACACCCTATAAACTTATAGACACAGAAGATTAAACATCATCCTGTGAAGCACAGAAGAGAAGAACAGTAATCACATGAAGCCCAAACTGAAGGCATATTCACGAAACTCATGCACCCATTCGAAATTACCCCCGGAGGGCTCTAATTGCAGGAGCTTCTTTAAAAATTCTACCCCTGTTTTCACCTGCTCCCTGTGAGCCTGGAGCGCTAAACCCTTCACATCAAGAAGAAATGGTAAATACTTCACGATCACATCTGGATCTTGCAGCAAGTGAAAATCTGTCAACCTTGGAATTCCTATACCCAGCGAAGCTGCTTTCAAAGACTCCTTTAATCCCACGAGCAGATTAGGAATGAACAGTTTACTCAACAATTTCTCCGCAAGATCCTTTGCAATACGCGTGTCCAGCAAATTCGCCAGGAATTGAGAAGAAATTGAAGAATCCATACGGTAGAATTCTCCACCGTGCACAAGCCCTCTTCCCAGAATCAGCTTGACTGCAGCGAGAGCCAGCCCATCACCCAAATAAATGTTTAATTAATTATTATATTAAATATTATAAATATATATAAATATTAAATATTTACTATATATAAATATGTAATATAAATCTTATAAATAAAATATTTTTAATTGATTATAATATACAACATATAATGTATATAAATATTGAAATTAAAAATTAAATATTATATAGAATATAATATAATATATATAATAATGAATATTATAGATTTTATATCATTCTATGTTTATTAGAGAGAGAGGAGGGAGAGACCAGAGAGGAGCAAGGAGATCACCTCAATTCTGAACTACTTATTATCATGGAAAAACACTTCCATATGGCTTTCAACCAACAAGAAAGGAAAATCTATGGGCAACCAATTGTAAATGGAGGGAGTAGATACATAGGTTATTGTTTGTAGAGTACATTTCTTTGTCTCCCTGATACATAATTATATTTGAATAATATTATATTAAATTTAGAATACATAAATTTAAATATATTATAATAGAGTGGAAGAGATAAAAAGAGGGAGACAATGTGAGATAGAGTGAGACAGACAAAAAGAGAAAAAGATATAAAGGGATTGAGAGATAGGGAGAGCGAGGGGAGTAGAGAAATAGGAGAGAGAGAGAGAGAGAGAGAGAGAGAGATTTCTAATGGCCTGTCTACCCATCTTCCACATGTCAATTTATATTTTTTCTTTGTAATGTTTAATTTTAAGATTTACTAATTTGTGTTTACTGCCTTAGTGTCAATATTTAGGGTTTTGAGTTCACATTTAGGTAACTTAAATTTGAACTTTAAGGAAGATGAAGGAAGAAGAAGAGGGGGAGAGAAAGAAAGAGGGAGAAATAGAGATAGGAATAGATAGAGAGAGGAGGGAGAGGGAGAGGGAAAGATAGAATTTCATTGTGTGATAAACTTAGGGCTATGGTCAAGCATTCTAATGGAAAACCCTACATTGAAGATCAGGCTACGGTACATTTATAATGTAAAAAATGGATAGAGAGAGAGAGAGAGGAAAAAAACTAGAGAAGGGAGAGTGTGATAGAGGAAGAGAGAATAATAGAGAGGGAGATTGATATAGAGAGGGGAAGAGAGGAAGAGAAGATAAAGAGAGGGAGATTTATATAGATATGGGTATAAAGATAGAGAGGGAGAGAGGTATAGAGATAGAGAGGGCTAGAGAGAGATGGTGAGAGAGAACGAGAGGGACAGAGAGGGAGGGAGAAAAACTTGATAACTATCATAGAAAATTTGCTTCACAAGTAAGGTCAACTTTTTGAATCCCTTTAGTGATTTTTTTGACATTGAATGAACATCACCGAGAAAGAGAGATAGAGTAGGAAAGAAAGATGGAGATAAGATATATATATATATATAGAGAGAGAGAGAGAGAGGGAGATTGATATAGAGAGGGGAAGAGGGGAAGAGATGAAGAGAGAAATAGAGATAGAGACAGAGAGCTCAGATGGAGATAAGGAGAAAGAGATAAAGAGGAAGATAGAGAAACATAGAGATATAGAAAGAGACAAAGAGATATGGAGAGAGGTAGAGTGATACAAAATAGAGAGGGAGAGAGGGGTAGAGAGGGGGGAGAGATAGAGATGAGACAAAGAGATATAGAGAGAGGTAGAGTGATATAGAGATAAAGAGTGAGAGAGGGAGAGATAAAGATATAAAGAGAGGGATATTGGTAGAGAGAGGAATAGAGAAAGAGAGATAGAGATAAGAGATAAAGGGGGAGAGAGAGGGGTTGAAGATTGAAATAGAGATGGAGGAAAAGAAAAGGGGATAGAGGAAGAGAAAGAGAGAGGATAAAGGGAGAGAGGTGGAGAGGGATCGACAAAGATAAATAGAGAGATAGAGAGGGAGAAAGAGATATAGTACATTTTACTATGAATACCTTTGAATCAACACAATTTATAAGCCCTACACATGTAAAGGAAACCTTAAGACATTATCCACATTAGAAAGATTCAAGATTAAATTAAATTTGATTTTTTATGAAGAGTTATAATTAATAAGGCATATAACAATTCCATCTATAGAAATTAGGTCTCCATGCTTATTCTCCAAGTGGTAACTTGTAATGATTGAATTATATATTATTTTTTATATAAAATCTGTATTATAGTAATATGAGAGAAAAAGAGAGGAGACAAATAGAGTTAAATAGAGAGAGAGAGAAGGGGGGAGATATATATATATATATATATATATATATATATATATATATATATATATATATATATAAGAGAGACAAAGAGGGGAGACAAATAGAATTAAACAAAGAGAGAGAGAGAGATGAGTAAAGAGGAGAGAGGAGGGATCTAAGAGAGGTATAGAGATACAATGGGAGAGAGAGGGGGGGAGGGATAGATAGGGAGAGAGATAGAGAGAGGGAGATTGATGGCTCGAAAGGAATAGAGATAAGTGATATAGAGGGAAAGAGAGATAGAGAAAAGAGATAAAGAGATAGACGAAGAGAGAAAGTAAGAGAGATAGTGAGGGTAACAGAGATAAATAGAGAGGGAGGGATATTGACAGAGAGAGGAATAGAGAAAGAGAGATAGAGTAGGAGAGAATGATAGAGATAAGATATATAGAGGGAAAGATAGAGAAAATGAGAGAGAGAGAGAGAGAGAGAGAGAGAGAGAGAGAGAGAGAGAGAGAGAGATATGTGGGTATAGGGATAGAGAGGGATAGAGAGAGGTGGTGAGAGAGAAATAGAGGGACAAAGAGATGGAGGAAGAAAAACCTAGAGAAGAGAGCTAGAATAATAGAGGAAGAGAGAATAATAGATAGGGAGATTAATAGAGAGAGGAGAAAATATGAAGAGAGGAAGAGAGATAGAGAAGAGAAAGAGAGAGATAGATAAAGAGAGAGGTAGAGTGATACAAAGAGAGAGAGAGAGCTATATTCTCTTTTCAATTCCCTATGTATTCCTTATTTCTTCTCTTATATGACATTTAATAAAGCACTCCATTTTGTTATCCATCAAATGCTTTGCTAAACATCCATCCTAGGTAAAATAGCTATTGAGCTTGTACTCATGTAAAATGGGGCATGGCTATTCTTTTCATAATTCCCAAACCAAATATATTGTTGTTTTAAGCTTATCTTGTTTGTCATGTATGAATTTATTAGATGCTCTTGGAATTAAATACATGGGATAATTAGTAACATACATTTAGATCTCTCCACTTAAATCTAGCTTTTTTACAGTATAACTAGGTCATGACTAATGGAATGCAAGTGACAAAGAGAAGAAGAGAGAAAGAGAAAGAGATATGGTGCATGAGAGAGAGATAGATAAGGGAGAGAGGGTCGAAGAGATAAAAGTGAGAGAGATAGAGAGGGGTGAATAGAGAGAGAATTAGAGAGTATTTTAAAATAGACACAAGAGATAGAGAGATAATTGATATAGAGGGAAAGAGAGAAAGAGATAGAGGAAGAGAGACTGAGAGACACATGAAGTGCAAGAGAGACAAATAGAAAGGGATATATATATATATATATATAGAGAGAGAGAGAGAGATGTAGAGTTCCTTTTAATTTCAAGTAGAGAACATGGCTATGTATGCATAACCTTCCTATGAATAATTATTTCAAAATTTTACCTTTACCACCCATCACAATTGAACAGACATTTCCTAAAGCTCAAAATCATTACCCATCATGGGATTACAAAACTAAGATTTACTACATAAACATAGTGACAAAAATTGTTCCATTGCATGATAGACTTGAAGTACGGTCAACCATTCCAATACTCTTTCAATTTTGGCATACCCATTGCGCATAGCTAAGGTGTGATTGCTAGTTATAAAAATATTTTTTAATAAGATGATTTACTTAAGCGTTCCCTAACAATCATCATATTTTATTTTTTTTTGTAAAGAAAGTGTAATCTTAAAAGTATTGTTTTTCTTAATACATTTTATTAAAAAATAATAATTTATTGATAATATTTAAATAAAGATAAATCTTATAGTTGGAAGATAGTGTTTTATGATTATGTGAGATGGGTTCTTATAAATTATTGTTTTATGGTTTTGAGGGTGTAACGTTGGAAAATGTCCCCTTAAGGGCTTTTCCCTCATAAGGTTTAGCTCCCAGGTTTTTAGTGTGCATTTAGGACATCTTACATCATATTTCAACATCCCAATGAGAAAACCCCTAAGTGTGTTAGCAAATAGGACCTAGGGGGACCACTTGAGATAAACCCTGCCCAAAATAGGGGGGAGGACTTGGGTGCCCGCACCCTAGTCCTGCCCTATTTTGGGGCAATCCCAATTTTTGGGTGTCAGCTTGTGACCATTATTTGGGTCCTATGCCAACACGATAAGTTTGAATTACAAAATTTTTGGCAAGAGTGTTTGTAGTTGCATATAAAAGCATGTTTAGGCATTCATTTGTAAACTAGATGATTACTAGATTGTTATTGTGAACTTTATGCATCCTAAAGGTGATTCAAGGCTTTCATTGTGTTGCAAGAGCAGATTTGTGTTGTCTATGTGTTTGTGTTTATAGATTTGAGCAATCATCTCCTCATGGCATGAAGAGCTTCTTCCTCCATGAGATCTTCACTACAAGGTGACATTCATTTGTGTTTGTAAGCATTTATCATTTGGTTTTTGCCTCTGCCTCCCAAGGGCACACACTCTCTATCTGGCAATGGTGTTCGGAAGGCTTGAATGTCTCTCCGGAGCTTGACTGAGGCAAGCCTCTAAACACCACAACCCCCTCCCAAAGTTTTCATGATTGCAGGTTATAGGTGTCGAATCTGGAGAAAGTGAAGTTGCAGGAGGGTACAACAGAGTGTCAGAATTGCAGATCAGAGAAGAAAATAGCTCCCTGGACTAGGGCACCCACTCATTAGTCCTCAAAGTTTTGCAACAGGAAAATGTCTGGTACAACAGATACAGGTTACAGACTGAGCTTCCAGATCTTGATAAAAAGCAGGGCATTGGACTTGGGCGCTTGCTCTTTAGTCTTTAACTTTTCTGTCTCTGAACCCCAAAAATAGGTGCACAGTTATTTGTCATTTCACATCTTTCTGTAGCAGCATTTTCTGTAATTCATCTGTTTACTGTCGTATTTGCATAATTAGGGTTTTAAGGTATCATTGAGCATAAGAGATAATAATTGGAAATCAAATCATAAAAATCCAAGTTTTCCTACATCTCACAGTGACCTAGGGTAGGATAGTACATTGCAACTTGACCCTAGGTCCTTGAATGAAAGTGTGAAAGGAGGATACACATACAAAACTACCAAAAATTAAACATCCAAATTTTACCCTTTACATTTTGGTGAACCTGTGTTATTGGACTTGTTTGCACCTTGCTGAGTGTTTTGCTTCAGATTGGCATTGATTTTCAGTCATTCATCTTATTGCATTGGAAAATTTATAAAAAAAATTAAAAAATTGGAAAAATTAGAAAAAAATTGCATTTTAGGGTTTGCATGTTATATCAATTAATTTGAATTTCATCAAAATTTATGATTTTTGCATTAGATCTGATTTAAATTATAGAAAACTACAAAAATTTATTAGTTTGCATTGCATTTTTATCATAAAATTGCTAGGGTTTTGTTGAAAATTGTGAATTTTGCATATAACCTAGTAATTCCAAAATCCAGGGTTTGTAGGTAAAATCTTGTTTCAAATTTTTCTACTGATTTTAGAGGCTCATTCAAATTTGCATTTGGCTGTAGACTTGCATTTTAGAACAAATTTGCATTTTTGCAGCCAAAAGACCTACTTGAGAAAGACCATTATGATAAAAAACCTCATAAGTTTTTGCATGACCGAGAGGACCCTAACCCTCCAAAATATTTTTTGTAAAGAGTTTTCCAATTCATGTTGGCACTCAGATTGGCAAAATTGATGTCTCCTTGCGTCATATGGATTCCAAGCATTCATGAAATAAATGATTACTACTTCCTTGTTACATTATTGACGGAACTCCTTGGAGATTCATATTTTCCGGGTGATAGTGAACAAGAAACCACCATCAAACAAAATATTATTATTATTGCTTCAACTCATATTCCAAAAAAAATTGATCCATTTCTAATAACTCCTCCTCGTAATAAACGAAGATTCGATACATTTATCAACACTAAAAGATGGCATGCCCCACATCGAGAAAAAGAATTTCCTGTGCTTTTACGTAACAAAGGGCTCTACTTGAAAAAAGAGTGGAACTGCTACGATGAATTTGGATTAAATACCAAAGGTTTTACTACACGAGATCTAGCAAACCTTGCTAATTATATATTGCTAATTAGCATGAATCAAAATACTTCAGCTATAGATAATGATATAATTTGAGTAGCTTTGTATAAAAATAGAGAGATTTTCCAGAAGGAAAAAATGAGGGTGCCACCTCATTTAAATCTTATTAATAAAAAGTCACAATATATTGGATTAGTAAAAAAAATAATAGATAGTAACTGGATCAGTTTGAAGATTAATGAATTATTGGTCGTAGAATACTATTCCCGTCGAGTTTAAATTGAAAATGAAAAGAAAGGATTTCCAACAAAAACTAGCATTTTCATTGATTTTTCATTAGATTTGCACTTGCATTTTGCATGTTAGGGCATGGAAATCATTCTTAGATATGAGAGCATATAATTTTCATCATATATTAGCTTGCAAAACATTCATATAGCATTTTACATCAAGATCTCAAACCCAGGGCTTGAAAAACATTGATTTTCACTAGATTTGGCCTTATCAACTCTCTAAACTTGCACCATAGGCATGTTGTAAAGAATATTTTTGCACTAATTGGTTTTTATCAAGATAATTCTCCTAAAATGCTTTACAACACCTTGTTATTGGCCTCTTGTAATGAAAATTTGGTGAAAAATTGTACATTTTTGCTATTTTTGCCCTAGGGTTTGGCATAGTTTGCACTCCAAGTGTGTTGTGACAAATTTTATGAATTGAGGTGATTGATATCATTGCTATTATTTTATGCACCTCCTAAAATTCTTTACAACACCCCTTTTTCTAGGTATTGGAGTTGAGAAATCGTGAAAAATTACAAATTTTGCTATATTTTCACTAGGGTTTGACCTTGAGTGGAACTATAAGTGTGTTGTGACGGATATTTTGGCACTAGGTGGCTTTTATTACTGATATAATTTGATTTTCATCATCATTTTCCTCACAACACCCTTTGTCATGCTCTTTTACATTGAGATTTGGTGAAAAATCGCATATTTTCACTATATTTGGACTTGTCGTCATCTTAGATTTGCATCAAGAGTGTGTTGTGAAGGATCTTATTGTTGTATTGGACTAATATCAAACATATAATTTGTTGCCCCTGATCAAAATCCTTACAACACCTTTGCTTTCACTTATTTGCATTGAAAAAGTATAAAAAAATAAGCATTTATGTCATTTTTGCATATAACTTTGCACTTGTTTTTTGCATCAATTTTGGGAAATCTTTTAAAATTTGATTTTAATTGATTTGATAATATTACACATGGCCTCTAATTGCAACAACAACAATAGGTTCCCTCCTAGACCTTATATGAAGAGAAAGGTCCCTGAACTTGAAATTGTGTTTACACCTCACGATAGAACAACTGGAGACACTGACAGACCTCTTTACATCACTGTGAAAATAATGGGAAACCCCGTGAATGGAACACTTATTGATCCTAATTGCATGACTAATGTTGCCATAGAAGAGTTCCTCTATTTACATAATTTGATGCAAAGATCTTATGACCCTTCAGACATGATGATTAAAACACATAAGGGAACCTTTATTAAACCTCTGGGTAAGATATTATTGTTGGTAACTGTATTTGAGAAACATGTAGAACAATGCTTTGATGTTGTCCCCATTTCTGACCACTTTCACATAAAATTGGGACACCCTTGGTTAAAGGAAATGAAAGTTGGCCCTTCAACAATTCATAATTGTCTAAAATTTTCTTTTGAGGGACATGTTATTACCATCCCCCGAAACAAATATAAACCTTTGGTTGAAAGAAAACATTGCACAATGGATTACTTTTGGGACAAAACTAAAGAGAAACCTGAACCACGAGCAAACTTTAACTTCTTGGGCTATAGAAATTACAAAGCAAAATTGTTACATCCAACGACCAAACCCTCTATGCAAGACATAACAAACGACAAGCAACCTGCATTTGAAGAGAACCATAGACCGAAAGGACAAGGTCCATATGCTGAGGTGCCTCCCTCGCCATCCTTACAAGGATCGGGAGGCTATTGTCAACAACAAAACATTCCACCTAGATAAACGAGATATGATACTGGTGCCTCCTCTTCTAAATTGCAAAAACCTATGAAAGAAAAAAGCCCTATCTTACAAGAGATAAGTGGTAAAAGAAAGCTAAATAGAAAAGCAAGAGAAAGAAGATGAAGAAGACAAGCTTATGCCATAAACCTTGCATCTCAACAAGAAAACATTGATCCAAACATTGAACCAAACAAAGATGATCCTAACAATGAACAACCTAAAGACAAAGACAAGAATTGGGCTATGGTACCTTATGTCCCACTTTCCTCTAAAATTTGGGAGTGGGTGGATGACGGTGATTAAATACTTGATGACCACTAGCCCAAAAGATCCTACTAGGTAAGTATCTCTAACCTTTTATCTCTCTCATGATGTGCTTCCGCCATGATGTGTTATGTGTTGTTTAGGCCTTCTGGGATGACCCTTGATTCTCTTGTAAGGTCTAGGATACCAGGAGACCGCCTCTGTTGTGACCTTCTTCTATTTGTATCATCATTCTTCTATATTGCCTCTCTCTAATTTCATTGTTGCGTGTTGTGTCTTACGGACATAGCGTTGCGGTTGGTGACTTGAGGGTACCCTCCTACATGACTGTTCCTAAGACACTTGTTTCTCCTCTCTTATTTATTGTTTCCCTTCCTCTAGTGTTTCTATCTAGCTAGCAGATGATGAAAAAATATTTATACTGATGCAGACCTAGCATCCCTTTTGCGAGAAATAAAAAATTGGACTTAGTTCCTAATATGACGATGGGGTTGTATATCTTATTCGATGCTTGGCTAGTGGAAGCACTCGTGCTTTCCGCGTAGTGATTTTGATGATGTTTTGATCTCATTTACAAATCATAACAATACTGATGCTCTGCACACTTTGTTTGTCTTTGAATCTAGCCTTGGTGGTACTCGATTCCAAGATTTTAGGTGATATAGCCCCACGGTTATCCTCGAACTCTGAATTCGTAGTATAACCTTGTCTTTTGTGTGGTTAATCATATGCATTGATGTTGTTGTTTATCATGATTATGGACACAAACATGTTTCTTGCAAGGATGTGTTTGTGGGAAATTTGGCGATCGTAAAGTACATGTCACCTCCGGGGGGCATGGGCTTTGCGAAATTCCATGTTCCCTTGTGTGTTTTCTTCCTACCTTAACGTGCTTGATATTGATACCTGATATCAACCACCTTAAGGTGGGGGCATATATAAGGTAAGTTGTCTGTTGTAGATGCTAGCAATGTGCTTGTCCTCAAGTGCAGTTTAAAGACTTGTGCGATGAGTACATCCTACACTCTGAGTTTGTTTGTAATCAATCAGTCAATCATTTAAGCCCTCTGCGGAGGCAGGATATTGCATATATCCTTTTTATCTTAAGCCCTCTACAGAGGCTGGGATGGTGTATTTCTCAGAGTAGATTGCATCATCTTGTCATTTTCAAAAGTCCTCTGTGGAGGCGAGGAGCGGTTCTGTGACTAACTCAACCCTTAACTGTGTCTTCGGCGATTGTTGTGGTGAAGCCCAATCATCAGTGTGTGCCTATAATTTGTGCTTGAGATGGTGTTGGACCTAGAAATAGGAACACTCCATCGCTTATCTTCTGTGTTTTCTCCATGTCTTCAAAGTGTGTTTTTGGCATGCTTGCTTTGTATGGCGTGTCTGTTGCCTCATATGTAGTCTAAAGACCTGCGCGATGAGTGCATCCTGCATTTTGGGAGGTTTGGTGTGTCTTGTGTGTGTCTTGCCCCATATATGCAATTTAAAGACCTGTGTGATGAGTACATCTTGCATTATGGGAGGTTTGGTTACTTTCCTATACTTGCATCTGCATTTCATATATATGAGAAAAAGAAAAGAAAAGAAATCATTCTTGTCTTCTATGCATTAATGTGTCTTCTTTGCATTCAATGTATTCTTTGTGTTTTGTGTGACTGTAACTGTCTTCTTCGTCTTTTGTGTGCCTATCATTGGCTTCAATGTGTAGGGCGTGTATTCTTCGTACTTGGTGTGTTTGCTGTGTTTGTTGACTGTACTTTAATGCATGTATTGGCCTCGCGTTTATACATACATAAAAGTGGGGGCTAAATGTAACGTCAGAAAATGTCCCCTTGGGGGCTTTACCCTCATAAGGTTTAACTCCTGGGTTTTTAATGTGCATTTAGGACATCTTACATCATATTTCAACATCCCGATGAGAAAACCCCTAAGTGTCTTGGCAAATACGACCTAAGGGGACCACTTGAGATAAACCCTGCCCAAAATAGGGGGAAGGACTTGGGTGCCCACGCCCTAGTCTTGCCCTATTTTGGGGCAGTCCCAATTTTTGGGTGTCAGCGTGTGACCGTTATTTAGGTCCTATGCTGACACGGTAAGTTTGAATTATGAAATTCTTGGCGGGAGTGTTTGTAGTTGCATATAAAAGCATCTTTAGGCATTCATTTATAAACTAGATGATTACTAGATTGTTATTGTGAACTTTATGCATCCTAAAGGTGATTCAAGGCTTGCATTGTGTTGCAAGATCAGATTGTGTTGTCTATGTGTTTGTGTTTGCAGATTTGAGCAATCATCTCCTCATGGCATGAAGAGCTTCTTCCCTCCATGAGATCTTCACTACAAGGTGACATTCATTTGTATTTGTAAGCATTTATCATTTGGTTTTTGCCTCTGCCTCCCAAGGGCATGCACTCTCTATCTGACAACGGTGTTCGGAAAGGCTTGAATGTCTCTCCGGGGTTTGACTAAGGCAAGCCTCTAAACACCACAACCCCCTCCCAAAGTTTTCATGATTGCAGGTTACAGGTGTCAGATCTGGAGAAAGTGAAGTTGTAGGAGGGTGCAATAGAGTGTCAGAATTGCAGATCAGAGAAGAAAATAGCTCCCTGGACTAGGGCGCCCGCTCATTAGTCCTCAAAGTTTTGCAACAGGAAAATCTATACAGGTTGCAGATTGAGCTTCTAGATCTCAACAAAAAGCAAGGCATTAGACTTGGGTGCCCGCTCTTTAGTCCTTGACTTTTTTGTCTCCGAACCCCGAAAACAGGTGCACAGTTATTTGTCATTTCACATCTTTCTGTAGCAGCATTTTCCATAATTCATCTGTTTACTGTCGTATTTGCATAATTAGGGTTTTAAGGTATCATTGAGCATAAGAGATCATAATTGG
This sequence comes from Cunninghamia lanceolata, assembly GCA_027924645.1. Classification (NCBI taxonomy): domain Eukaryota; kingdom Viridiplantae; phylum Streptophyta; class Pinopsida; order Cupressales; family Cupressaceae; genus Cunninghamia; species Cunninghamia lanceolata. Next base: position 3,518,430 of record BSBN01000693.1, read on the forward strand.
CAATTAAATCATAAAAATCCAAGTTTCCCTACATCTCACAGTGACCTAGGGTAGGATAGTACATTGCAACTCGACCCTAGGTCCTTGAATGAAAGGGTGAAAGGAGGATACACATACAAAACTACCAAAAATCAAACATCCAAATTTTACCCTTTGTACAAAGGGATTATTTTTGTAAAATATAGGTTGAAGAAAATTGACTTGAAATTAGAGAGTCAAATCCTAATAAATCATGTCATATAATTTGATACAATGCCAAATATTTATATGAAAATGAATGAGATAGGGAGATCGATGGTGGCGGCCTTGCTGGATTTGGCATTTAACTTATGCCCCTATTGAGTTAGCCTTTTGTTGGTCGTTGTCATCTATCCCCAAGTTATTTTTCTCTGCTTCCTTCTTTCTAAATGCCATAAATACCTCTAATGCTAGATTAATTTCTACTGGCGCTGGATCCTTAACAAAATCAATCTGAAACTTAAGAGTGTCAATTGACCTAGACAAGTTATGATAAGTTGCAAATTTTTCCCTTCTATTTTTCTTAAATTCTTTAAACTGTATTCGCAGGTCACTTGCTCTATTTAGGTCAGTTGTGCTATGGGTAAAAATACAAAGTTGTGTCACACTTTCGGCTGACTTATCAGCACAAGTGAATTTTAGTATTTATAACTAAAAATCAATTTTGGTCAAACATATGATCTAGTAAGATTCATTTTAGATAAGTTAAATATTTTCACAACTTTTCCAACTAAAATTGTTGGCCAAATGCATATGTAGCACCACTTTGAGGCCAATTTACTAAAAAAATGAAATTATTTGAAAATTTAACGTTTTAACAACTCCTACTTTTATAAATAACATTTTTTTAAAAATGTAAAAATACCCTTTTGTAGATCCATAAGTGTAGTTTTCAAATATATATTTATTTTAATAGTTCAATTATTATTTATATTTTAATTTTTAATTTTTACTAAAATTAGGTTATCAGCACAAAAATATTAGGTTGATTACCATGTCAAGAAAAATACTAAAACTTATTAAAAAAAAATTTAAAAATATGATGCCCTAGATAAAAGAATCTAGATTAAGATAGTATAATTTGTTTTCTATTTTAGATAAATATTTAATATAAAAGTTGATGTCGACTGGAAACAACCGTGTTTTAATACACGCACATTTAAATATTTATTTAATAAAATTGCAAAAAAATATATCCATGCCCTAAAGTTTCAAGTTATAAATATACACAAGAAAATTGAAGGAAAAAAAATTACTATATAAAGCTTGACGTCTCATGTAACGTCATTTTTCAGCATTTTATCAGCAACTAAATTATAGTGTTAATTTTTTAAAAAACTATATTCAAATAATTTTTTAATTTTGTCAAAAAAATACAAACATAAAATATACTAAAAAATACACATTTTATTTGTTTAAATCATTTCAAAATTCAAAACATATATGCCACTTTTCAGTGATTCAAGTTTAAAAGTTAGATCAGTGTTGGTTGTTTTCTTTATAAAAGTGTGACACAACTTTGTACTTTTACCCCTATACTCTGAAGTATCTCATTGTAATAACAAGCCTAACTGATGTTTAAATTCCTGAGGGTCAATTGGGGTAGTATCATCAAGGTATAATCCTATTGCAACCTAAGCAAGTCGTTGAAGCCATAAGTTGCTTCCAAAAGTTGAGTCTTAGTAGACTCTCCCTCATTCTTTGCCATGTCAAAAATTTCTCTTCTTAATTTCATCATCTCCAACTAGCGGTCGAGCATATGCAGCTTGTCTTCTATCAAAATATTTTCAAGGAATTCATTAGAGAGTTTACTCATAGCCAAAATCTTGGGATGAATATAGGAATAATAATCATCATAAATGTTGCTATCCTCCAGTATTTCTTCCCACTCTACCTTGAGAGCACAAAATTCTCTATACATTTCGGTAACGTCATCAATTACATCGTTACCCTCAGTATATATTCTGGTTATCCATTACCGAGCCATTGAAGTGAACTTTTTGATATTACCAAAATCTTCTAATTCCTCCTAGAAAGAATAGAAGGGGCAATGGCAGTTCCATCCTCTGTGTGCATAGGTTTGATTAGATATTTCACACAGCCCCGAAGTTCTTCATTCTACTGCCTCAACTATTCCTTGGTGAGTTCATCTTTGTTCATCCTATCCATTATATTGAAGATAGAATCCTTAAACTCCTCTATTTCCTGTATCTTGGTGGTTGGGCCAAGATTTATTATAGAAATTGTATATTCTTCCAACCTAACATCTTCCTTATTCGCTTGCACAAGAGGCACTACAATTTCAGCCACCCTTGACCCTGAAACATCCTTATAGATTTTAGAGTGTACCTTTGCTTTCTTCTGCTTCTTTGGCTTCTCAAGCCAGGCCAAGAAATTGTCTATGTTTAGGTCTACAACTTCCCCCTGAGGCTATTTATTCTGAAGTCTCTGTTGTAACCAATTTGGTGCTACCAAAGAATGGGTAGGGGAACCAATGTGGTCTCCTCCTTTATTAAAAGAATCTAAAGAACCCGCATTATCTATTTCTATCTCTTTATTCATATTATCTTCCCCAGAAGTGCCTGCATCTGCCCTTTGGGTAGAGCTCAGTTGTTCCAAATGTTTCCCAATATCCTGTGCAACTTTATCAAATGCAGTATCATCTATTTTGTCCTTAGGAGGATTGCCATCAATGTTAACAACCTCCACTATGCTCAAATCTACTTGAGGGTTGTTTGAAGGATCTTCTATATGTACTTCCTCCCCAGTGACTATATTCATCTTTGCACATACCTTTTCAATCCCCTCCAATAAGGGCACTTGTGGATATGGTGGCTTAGGAGCATCCATATTATCCTGGAATGGACGAGTCAAGGTGTTATTGATTGCCATCAATGAATCTACTGAAGTGTTGGGAAGCTGCACCTTGGACAGGTTTGTGAATGCCACAAAACCCAAAGAAGGTGGAATGGAAGGAGGAGGAAGAATGGAAGAGAGGACAATGGGAGTGGAAAGGCTAAGAGGTGGTAGAGAGAAGGATGGAGGTGAAAGGATGGTAGAGATAGGTGGTAGGGAAGAAATGGTGAAAGGTGAAGTAGATGAAATGGAAGAAATGGAGAAAGAGATGGGTAGGGAAAGAGGAGGTGATGAGGAGATAAGAAAGTTAATGGCTGGAAATGAAGGAGAAGGTGGAGGGGAAGAAGAGGGTGCGGTTGAAGTAATAATTGGAGAAGGTGATGCAGTAGTAGCAATGCAGGCAGTAGAAGGAGGTTGTGAGCTTATGATTGCAGGAGGAGAGGACATAGGAGCAACAGGCACACTAGATGTGATAGGAGGGACAATGGTAGTAGGTAAAGGCACTGAGGCTATGGTAGTAGAAGATGGAGAGTCAGACATTATTTTGAGGGCTAGTGCATTCTTTGACACCTTGGTTTTCTTCATCTTAGATCCCTCTCCCTCTCCACTCTGCATAGGTTTTCTCTTTGATGTTCTTGTATGTACTAGAGACACACTACCTCTCATTGGTTTATTCTTGGGCTCCTTTGATGCTTTTTGTTTGCCTTTCCTATCCACAATGGGCACATCATCATCTGTGTCTTCATTGTCAGCCTTGTCTCCCTCGGTTGCACCTCCTAATGTTACAGGTTCTAGCTCCTCTTCAGCCTCAATAGGATCATATTTATCATCATCACTTTCCCTCTCTTGTTGAAGCTGGGTATAAGTGAGGGCTACCCTAGCAGTAGTAAGTTGAGCTACTTGATTTCTAACCCATATCCTGATGTATCTGATGGGAGCCTTCATGAGTTCCTTAAGGGAAGTTCTATGTTCTGCTTCTACCCAATTAGGAGGTGGGATGGGTTGTCCAAATTCTCTCCTCCATTCAGTTTCTTGTACCACTACTCCATCATCAGTCAACTAATCTAGCGCTTGAGCAATCTGAAACAAATTAATTAAATCTAAAGATAATCTTGAACATTTCCTTCTTCTAACTTCATGCTCATCTGGGCAATTTGCCCAAAAGTCTTCCAAATGCTCTTTGTGGAAGAGCTTCTTGCTTACATGCTTCTCTAATGTTCCAAAGGGATCAAAATGTGTCCTTGTCTTGTAGAAATTCAGGTGCAGTTGCTATAGTTCAACATCTGAATATTCTGCTACATCGATGGTAATGCAAGTAAACAATCCCCTGCCCAAGACAATAGGAAATTTAATGGAGGCTCTGTGTAAATGTTTTAACATCCCATGACAAGAACACAATTGCCTCGTCAGTTCTAATAAGACTATCTTGTCTGTAGGGTAATTAGGCAACCTATAAGGAACTCCTTTAAACCCTTAAACTCTGAGATATGTGAATTTTGGAAATTGAATATACCATCTGCCATAATTTTGGATTACATTGACAGCCTCAAGAGATATTCTTCTTGACATATCTCCCTGGAACATCCTAGTAATATGCATAGTAAATGCATCATTAACTCTTTTATAGTGCACTAGGGATTGGTCGAGTTGCAGTTGAGGATAGCACTCATATACTTTCAATTCTCCATCATCATTTCCTACTATTCCAAGTTGAGAAAGTACAGGATAGACAAAAAATTTGGCCAACATATAAACTATATAAGAAGTCAAGTGGAAATTCTTTACCTCTCTTAAGGCCAGGAATGCCTCATGGATGTTATCACTGAGAAATCAGGTGCAGCGTGTTTTTTTATCTCCCTTAAGGATCTCCTCAATATAACCAAACATCCAAGGCTCAAAGGTAGAGGCAGAGGGTAGTCCCATAATTCTACTCAACAATGTAACCAAGTCGCCCACTTCATCCTTGAATTCACTTCTCTACAATACATGGGGGACCTTTGACATAGATGTCCTCTTCTTCTTCATCCATGTGTCATTTATGATCCTTCTACAACCTTCTAGCCCCTAATCATACATGCTTTGATTTTGAGCCTTGGTAATCACAGTCAGAGTGGAAAAAGGAGGGATGTCAAATGCTTCTGAAAGAGCCTCTACAGTAAAACTGGCCACTACTCTCCCATCCTAAGTCACTACTGACCTAGTTGGGGCATGGTATCTCTCATCATAGGCTATGATCAGTTTGAGACACTAGGCTAAAGTGGGAAATGTAGCTACCTGGGCAATTCCATTATCCCTTATCCTTCTTGCCCAATCAGTTGGGTTGTCACCAAAAATCCTCAGTCTAAAGTCATCAAAGTCAATTTGACCCAAATATGCATCTCCTATGTTGTTCCATACTGAAGTGATCTTGGATATGAGATGGATGCCTTTGAATTCGTACTTCATGTTTACATCTCTTGTAGACATCTATCCTACATTACAGTACCCTAACTGAATATTGATCCATATGCCTAAATCTATCAATTTGATCATAAAATTTACACAAATCATCAAGATATTACATTTTTAATAGTTTCTAATCATTAATTTCATTTAGGCATTAAACTGAACCAAATGCAATGAAAAGCGAGCCTTTGCCCTCCTACAGGATATAAACATGTAGTGCTAAAACACTCAATTTCATATCAACTATGACAAATGGGACCTTGAAAATAAACGGAATGATGCAAAGGATCTAGCATGAAATGAGCATTCTAGGTCTACTAAAGACAAATTGGTCATTTTGCACTAAGGTGGGTTTTTAGGTCCTGACAGGATAAACCAGAAGTTGGAGGTCTTGTAGGATAAGTGGGTAAATCTGCCTTCACAGGACATGCAGATAAACTAGCCTACACCGGACATGTGGGAAGATTGACCTCCTCCAGACATGTCTAAGGTGCAAACATTTAGCGTAAGGGAGGTACTCAGTCTATCCTATGCAGGTGCAATGCAAATGACCCTCACCGGATGAGCGAGGAAATCATGCTTCACAGTATATATTTGGTGCCGTGTGGAATTAGCGCAAAGCATCCCCGATGGTCCAATGCGGTGAAGTGGGTGAAGTGAACCTCACTGGACATGCAGGGGTTAAGGGGGTTATAGGATAGGTGTCCAGTGTCTTATGAAATCTGCATAAACACCCTACGGAAGTTTCTAAGGTAGCCAAGCGGACAGAAAATAATTGACAGGACAAAGAGAGATTTCAAGTTCCTAACGGACATATCTAGTAAGGGTAAAAAGTTGCGCTATCATGGTTTTTCTGCTCGAAAACATTTCCTAAGTATGTTTTTATATTTGATAAAAGCACTACTTCAAAAGGGAAATCTATCATATGCAGTATAAAGTAACCCTATGGACAAAGGTTTCATCAATCTAACTTAAAATCAGGGCTCTGACTAAAACAAAATCCTACTCACAACAATCATTGTAAAAGCTCAATCATACAAACCCTTATGCAAAAATGAATTTACTGAAATAACTAGGGTTTACAAAATCATACCCCCCATCGCACCATGATAACAAAAGAAAACATCTACTAAAATCAAAATGAAATTCAAACAAGGTATAAATAGTAGATGCAATCATAAATCAAAGAAAGAGGGAAAAGGTTGACCTAGTTGAAATTAAAATGCAAATAGAAACCTTCAAGCTGACAATGTAAACCCCTCCAACCGACGCAATAAAATCCTTGAACGCACTACAAATCATTGCATAGACAACTAAAATCTCTAGAGCTCTAGTTCGCAATGAAAGTTTGAATGCAAATGACAAAATGAGTAAGGAATTTGGGTTTTTTTAACTGACAAAGCGCCATAAATACCACTAATAGACACCATAGTGTCGAGCATGAAAAGCACAAAAAGTGGGGAAAGGTAAGGTGACTAGATATGTGGGGAAAATGAACCTCATCAGACATATCCGGTAACCACCGAAAGCTAGGCAATGTCCTATGACAGTTGAAAAGCCCACTTTCATGCCAAAAGTATGTAACTAACCCGAAGGCGGGACTTGGAGGGGTCTTTGGACATATCCTGCAACAATTAATTTCAGCGCTATATGAATCCTTAATTAGCACAAAAACCAAAAGGACAAACTTCCTAGGCATAAAGATAGTCAAAAGCCCATGCAAATTCATCATGAAAATGTAAATAAGCACCAAGCAGACCTAAATCATCTCAAATGCCCAAATTTGGAACAAATCTTGCATTTTAAGCCCCATTTCACTTTCTCATCACCATAAGGAGGACAAGTTGATACTCAGGCCAAAGCAAAAGAGGGAGTCTCCATTTGACAAAATGGGGCGTGTGTACAGGACACAATAGGTTTCTCAAAACAAGTGTCAAAACCACATACAAAAACCATACACCCCCTTTTGTGGACAACCAATAAACTTAGTGAATTACAATGTCTTCTTAGAGCCTTCTCATGGGTGCCAAACACAGCTAATCAAACACTGACAATAACGAGTGCTCAATTACTTAAGAATGACATACAAAACACATGAAAGCCTTGGCGCCATAGTTTGGATGAAATGCACGTACATGCAAGTCCATATGGACCCCACCTCCAAAGTGAATGCCCACAAAAGACTCATGCAAGGTGTATGCAACAACATGCAATTCATGCAAATCCAAATGGGCCCCACCTCCAAAGTGGATGCCCATAATGGACTCAAGAAAGATTCATGCAAATCCAAGTGGGTCAACCTCTACGAATGCAACTACAATTAGTCATAGATAAATAATGATTCTATGTCTATTCCTATTAATTTACTCTCTAATACATGTGATGGTGACCTAGCTTTGACTATTTCACCTTATGACTTGGATCTCTCTCCCAAAGTTGTTCCCACTTGTGAGGACATTTTGGCGCAAGAGGATGAAATCATTGATACATTTCTTAACATCACCCTACCCTTCATTCCAATGCTCTCCCTTTGAAAGATGAAGCATTAGTGGATGAAGAACCTCCTCTCAAAAAGGAACCTCCATGGGTAGATAATGGGCATCCATATAATAAACTAAAATCTTCTATTAATAACATACTACATGAGGCTTCTATGAGTCATCCTATTCCTCCTTTAGTTGAATGTTCAAACACCTTGGATATCACTAAGGAAGCGAAGACCCTCGATCTTCATCCTTTGGCCAAATGTTCAAGTACTTTAGACATCACTAAGGATGTGTATAGTTCTCCTTTGGTTGCATATTCAAACCCCTTGGACATCACTAAAGATACAATAATTGACAATTCTTTTAACAACATTTTACCTTTTTTTCATTCCAATGCTCTCCCTTCAAAAGACGAAGCATTGGTGGATGAAGAAAGGTCTCTCACATTAAATCCTTTGGGGATGGATGTTGAGAGTAATCAAAGTAAAAACAATGTTAATTCAATCATCATTAATAGACTTATTCCACCCACTAAAGGGATAGTGAATAAGTGTACTAATTTTCCTAAAATCATAATGCGCAGGGCACCTAATGCACCTCCTTGCTTCAAGCCGGTGATTACGGTTCAAGGTGCTCCAACACCACCTCAACCCCTGGGTTATATTCTCAATTTTGCAAAGCAAATTACTCAAGGACATCAAGTGTATCAAAATGTGTGGCAACAACCCTACTACAATGTGGTTGCTCACACACACACAATACGCGAAATAATAAACAAAGTAAACAACAATTGAACATTCTGATCACTTTACCAACTTCTCAACCTATGCTTCCTCAACCACCTTGTCTTACTCATAAAGTTGGTCAAGATTATGATCTTGTTGAGAAGCTTCACACTACTCTCGCTAAAATATCTCTCTAGGAACTCATACAAACATCGCCTACATACCACGGAATGCTCGAAGAAGCTTTACAAAAGGAGATTTTACCACTTGCTATTAAGCCAAATGATGTACTGGTCAGCTCTGTTAGATTGTATGCACATGACAAAAATGAATATTCTATTTCAACAACATGAATTACCATCAATTGAAATTCAAAACCAATATGATCCTCTTGAATCCTTGTCATAATAAATAAAAAGTTGATAAAACAAGTTATGGTTGACAATGGATCAGGTCTTAATGTTTGTGGCATTGATTTGCTACATAAAATCAAGGTTGATACATCTTTCATCAAACAGGATAAACTTCACATTTGGGGCTTCGATAACGTTGGTAGACAATCCCTAGGTACCATAACTTTGCCTGTAAAGATTGGACCTATGACATTATCAACCCTTATTTATGTCATGCCTAGTGCACTTTCATATAATATGATTCTTGGTAGACCGTGAATTTATGCCATGGGGGCAGTTCCATCTACCCTTCATTGATCAATAAAGTTTATTTACGAAAATAAACTTCACACCATTGAAGTTGACTTGAATCCAGAAAGTTTTTTACAAAGTTGAGGCAGAAAACAAGTTATCGATCACAAACTTCTCAATAACTTAAAAGTTGATTCATCAATACCTCTTGCCGTAGATAATAATGTGCAAGATTCCACATCACCATCGAATGCACTTCTTAGTGACGATTAGGGTTCATTAGATTTTACTCCTTCCTTTATGGGGGAATATAAACTTAATAACCCTAATCCTGAAGCATCAAAAGTTGCTTCGATCTCATCCAAACAATCTTTAGAAATACCTAAGAAACCTAAAGTTTCTTTAGTAGCAAACAAAGACAATAGTTTTACTTACACTACAGAATATGAGACTTATGAGGCCCCGCCTTCTTCTAAAAAGATGGAGTCTCTCTATGGTCATGGATTTCAAATCCTTTACAAAAATTGTAACTATGTAGGTAATGGTTGTGGCATAAAGCAACAAGGAATCAAAGTAACCTCAGAAGTTGTTACACATAGCTCTTCAGCTGGTATTGGATACCATCCTTTAAAGCCTACCAAAGCCTACCATCATCCTACTCTTAATGTTAATACAATATCAACAAGTCCAAGACTAAATAGGATATATCCTGAGATGATAGACATGGATTGTCTACCAGGAAATATCCCATTGAATTAGGTAACTATTTCTCCCTCATTTAGCCACACTCAATGTAGCACCTATTCCAATTGCTCTCAAGGGTGGCCTCCTCCTAAATATATATGTTGATAGTGTTGTGGTGTGTTCCCTCATGTTGTGTTAGCTATTTGTTTAGGTCTCCTTGGATGACCCTTGATACTCTTGTAAGGTCAAGGATACAAGGACACCGCCTCCATTGTGACATTTCTTCTATTGTTTATCTATTCTTCTATTGTCTTCTCTCTTATTGTAATTATTGTGTGTGGTGCCTTGAGGGCATAACGTTGTGAAGGATGTCTTGGGGGCATCTTCCCAAGTTGTGAACCTAAGTCACTTTTGTCCCCTCTCTCATTTTTCATGATTTCATTCTTCCGTGGTGGATGACGATAACAAATAAACATTGATAAGGACCATGTGTCCCTACAACAAGAATAAAAATGGACCTAGTCCATATATGAAAATGGGGTTAATTTGATACTAACGTTTGACTAGTAGAATCACTTTGTGTTGTGATGTGATCATGGACCATATTGTGAAAATGTTGTAGCAAACCTTTGCAATGCTCTAAATCTGCTTCTATGCACTTTGAATTATTTTGTATCTCACCTTGTAGCTACACTCGATTCTGAGATACCTGAAGTATAACCTAATGGATATACTCAGTTCCACACCTGCAAGTGTAGCCTTGGTTTATTAAGTGTTAAGAGTTCTGCATAAGTTTCATGAGATGATTTTCTAACTGAAGTTTGTTAATTTTTAGCATATAATACTAATGTGTTTCTATTTGTGGTTGTTGGAAACAATCGGCAATCGTAAGCCCGTGTCAATTTGGGGCATGGGCTTTGCGAAAGCTCTTGTTTGCTTGTGTGTTTTCAATCTTACCTTAAACATGATTGCTACCGGCAAATGGGATTAACCACTTTAAGGTGGGGGCATATATCATGGTAAAAGCTTAGATATTTTAGATATTGTGATAAAGCGTGTTTGCATATGCTTCCTTTTCATTGTAAGGCATCTCCATGATGCAAGTAGAGTTGTATACTTTGTTGTGTGTTGGTGTATGCTTCCTTTTCATGGTAAGGCATCTCTATGATGTAGGTGGGGTTGTATACTTTGTGCACATGCTTCCTTTTCACTATAAGGCGTCTCCGTGATGCAGGTGGGGTTGTATGTTTTTTAAAGCCCTTCTACGGAAGGCGGGATTGTGTATTCCTTCGAGTGGTTGCACATCCTTTTACAAAGTCCTCTGCGGAGGTGGGGTTGGATCTTGAATTATTCACCCTTAAGTGTATCTTTGGTGGTTGCGGTAATGTAGCTCAACTGTCAGGTGTGTTTGGTGTGTCTTAGATGGCAGCGCATAGTGGTGAGCTCCCCTCATAGTCTGTGTTTGATGTGTTTTAGACATACAGTGTGTTGACGACATACTCTACGACGCTCATGTATTTTGTGTTTTCCATGTATCTTCCTTGCATGTCTTGCATGTTTTAGTGGTGGCATGTAGTGATGAGCTCCCCCCACGTTGTTTGTTTTACATTTTTTGTGGTGGCACATAGCAATGAGCTCCCCTCGCGCTGTGTGTTTTGTGTGCTTTTGATGGTGGTGCGTAGCGATGAGCTCCCCCTATTGCCTAGTTAGGGTTGTATAATTATTTAATCATGTCTTCTCTTTGTGTATGCCTTGTGTACTATGTGTTTTCTCTCATGCCTTCTCTGTGTATTGTGTGCTTCTTTACTATCTTCTCAATGTTTTGCATGACTGTCAAGTGTTTTCTTATGTTTGCCTAAGCTTGGGGGCTAGAAATAGTTCTTCAAACTTAGGTGTGTCTTCGCTCTAGTGTTTGATGTACTTCGATCATATTTTAATGCATGTACTAATCCTAAGATCATACACACATTAAAGTGGGGGCTAAATGTTATGGAGTAAAAAGTGGATAGATGTATTTTTACCTCCTTGTTTAGCTCGTAGGTCCCTGTGGATACATTATACATTATAAATATTCATTCTGATGCAAAATTCCTTGAAACTAATGTAAATTGGGAAAAGGGGCCAATTTTTTATCTCACCCCAGACCAAAAAGGAGCCTCAAGACTTGGGCACGGGTCGAGGCAAATTTAAGTGTTTGAAGTTATCATCTATCTCTCCTTATGAGTTGAAGAGTCTTCATCCTCCTAAGGGTTTCATCACATAGGTGATATCATTGTGGTTTATCATCATATTGATTTTGTGTTTAGCCTCTGCCCTGCAAGGGCATGCTCTCTTTATTTATCAATGGTGTTGGGAAGCTTGAATGTTATCCTGGGATTTGACTGAGGCAAGTCCCTAAACACCATAACCCCCAAACCCCTTCTCTTCTTCTTGTGTGCAGGTTACATGTGCGAGATCCGAGAAATATGAAGATACAAGAAGACTGAGCAAGGATCAGAGTTTCAAGATTCGACAACAGTTCGGGAATGTTCCTCTGTGCAGGACTTGGGCGCTAGTGCCCTAGTCTTTCTGCCTCAACAGACTTCAGATTTGGCATCAAGACAATCTCTGTAACATTTATCCAGTTTACAGCTTCTGAAGATTCCACCTTTCAGGACTTGGGTGCCCTCAAAATAGTCCTCTGATATCTCTACTTCTGGGACACAGGTTTTATCATTTTCCTGATCCTTCCTGTACACTTGGTTTCTGGAGATTTGTTGTACATCTTCTATTATAATCAAATCATCATAGAACTAGGGTTTATTGCATCATTGACCTAGGGCTGATAAAAAGGCTTGGTTAAATCAGATCTTTCCATAGCACTCCTGAGTACAAGATCTGTAGCTAAGTCCACCTTCATTTGGTAGTGATTTGGCTTGGTCTTGTCCTTGAATGTTATTGTGAAAGAGGGTTTTGATCTAGTGTGCATGCTAGTCTCATCATTCACCTTTCTCACACATAACATGTATTTACACAAATACTACTGATATTGTGTTTCAACAATATGAACTACCTTCCTTGGAGGTACAAAAGTAGAATGATCCTCTGCTCACTATTATTGAAATTAATAATTTCAGAGTGAAACATATCCTTATTGATAACGGTTCCAGTCTTAATGTTTACGGGCATAGCCCCATTGAACCGTATTAATATCAATACATCTTTGCTCTCCCCTTTTACTCTTTCCATATATGGCTTCGACAACATTGGTAGACAAACATTGGGAACAATCACGCTTCCGATTGAATTGGGCCCAGTGACCTTGCCTACCCTGGTGCATGTCATGCCCGAGGCCTTATCCTACAATATCCTTCTTGGTAGTTCGTGGATCCATGCTATGGGTGCGGTCCCCTCTACCTTACATGGTTCAATCAAATTTGTCTTTCAAAATAAAATTTATATGATTAAAGCTTATCTGGATCCTATGCAGTATTGTCAACAAGTGGATTATGTGACCCAGCCTAATCGTTCTCCTACTCTCCAGAATCCCATTCCTTCTTTTGTCAAAGATGATTCCCCATCCTCAACTCCTACTCAAGAAGTTGACAATGCTGTTGATTCATCCTTAAATGCATGTCCATGTGATGATTGGGGTTCCTTAGACTTCACACCCTCCTTTGTTGGAGAGTATATACTCAACCCCTCATTCTAGCATTCCAACAAATTCTTCTAATTCTTCATTTCTAAACAAGTCTTCTACTTCAACAAAAACTTCTTCCCATTCTACTCCTACACATTTGTGTGAATATACTTCTTGCATTGATTACACCACTAATGGTGATCCTCCATCCTTTAAGTAGATGTAATCCCATTATGGTCGTGGTTTTCATATTCTCTCTAAAACTGGTTATAAAGGTAATGGATGTGGATGAAAAAAATAGGGTATTCAGATCCCTTTGAAGCCTAATCCGCATTACTCCTTTGTGGGCCTTGGATTCCATCCTACTCGGCCCTTTAAAGCCTCTTACCATGACTACATAGATGTTAATATGATTTCCATGTTTTTAAGTTCTTCCCCTCTTTCTGATTTGGAGACACATTACAGGCTCAGATATAAAATTCTTTCTAAACATGGATACAATGGAAATGGTTTAGGGCGCATGGAACAAGGAGTTAAGGTCCTTGTGGAACCTAAGCCACACTTGTCTTCTATAGTGGGTCTAGGTTCTCGGCCTTCTCCTCTGTCTACATCCCCTCCTCCATTGTCTAAGGTCTCTATGTCTTCTTCTAAATTAAACCTTGCTCCATAACAGAAAGGGTTGCTTCCTACTCCTACTTCTTCCCTTCTATCTAAACAAGAGTGTATTTTGTTGAGGCTGCTCAAGGCCCACTTGATCACTCTTCCCCCTCCTACACGTAAAAAGTTTCCTAAACACATTGAACCAACACTTCCTTTATGTGCATATCATCAAGTGCTTAGTCATTCCACTAGTGAATGCCACACCTTGAAAGACAAAATACAACTTCTTTACATGGGTGCTCTCATTCTTTTGGCCAATGAAATACCTGTTTCTTCCTACATGACAAGTCATATTGAGGTTCACCTCTATCCAGTTCATTGTTCTTCCTCTATCTTCTCATGAGACTTTTGTGTAGCTACCCACTATGTGGCCCCTGTAACTTCATTTGTTTTTGCATTGCCATTCATGGTGGTACAATCTCATGTGCAACCATACTTTGTTTTCAATAACAACACAATATTCTTTTTCATGGTTGTCCTCACCCATGTTCTGGGGGGAAGAGACAACTTGTTCAGGGAGTGTCCTTTCTTTCTAAGGATCTCCCCTCCTCTTTCTCTCTCTTTTCTTTACCTTAAAATATTTGCATATTGTGCATACTAATATTTTAAGGGGGAGGCTTATGTTTTGTTCACATGTGCATCCATACATGTACCTTGTTTTATTTTCACCTCCTAAGGTGTAACTTATTAATTCACCCCCTATGGTGTTGTTTATTTTAATGCTCTTCGAAGTGTTCACCCCCTATGATGTTGGTGTTTGATAAGCTCCTTGAGGCATTGATTTTGATACGCTCTCTAAGGTGTTAGTAGCATGTGAGACACCTAGCATAATACAACTTGTTGGTTTGTGTTCTTCACATGACCTACCCTTTTTTATACCTATGGTCACCTAGCATAACATAACTTGCTAGTCTGTGATCCATGAGGATATTGTGATATGCATGACCCCTATCAACAAAGCAAGCTAGTGTCCAAGTCATGTATTCTTCTTCGTTCGTAGTGATTGCTTCCTGATCTATTTGTATGTTGAAGCAATCGATCAACTCATTATATTCTTCTCCTCTCTTAAGAATTCCTCTGTTATTTTTTTTATTATTATTTTTGTTGCATTTTGGGGACGACGCATGGTATTGAGACGACCTTTCACATCAAGGTCTCTTTCACTTTGCTAAATCAAAATTTTTATTTGCTTGATGTGTATTTTCTCCTCTATACGTGTGTTGTTTATATATATATATATTGATATTGTTACACATATGGTTCCTAAGGTTGTCATTGATGTCAACGCTATCTTGGATGTGTGATGGTGTTCATGGTTGGATGTCATGTTGAATATAATGTAATTACTGAAGTTCATGGTTGGATGTCATGCCTTGATCAGTGTAGAGTTGAGTATGAAGTGATATTAAGATGGGAATTAGAAGCATCAAGAAGACATTAATATGGAAATTAGAAGCACTAAGATGATCAGATGTGTTGATGTTGAGAAGATGTTACTGGTGGCTTGAAGCATATTGTATGATCTATCCTACTATTCCTAAGAATGCATGTGTTGATATAAAGAAGGTTTGGCCTCCGAAAGTTGGTGACAATTTCCGCTACATGATGACTGCCTTTGAAGACTGTCTAGGAGATTGCTATGCATTCCTCTACATTAGCAGTTATGGCTATGCGGTTCTGGAACTATGTTCAGGGTGCAGTGAAGGTGATAATTCCAAAGTTTCAGATCATATGTCCTTCCGCTGTGAAAGTTATGCATGATAGAGTACCGGCATGTGTTCTGGTAGAACAAGGTGGTGTTGAAGGCCTATTGGAATGCTCCGCATTCCTTCGGATGTGAATGTTTTCCTTTGCGGTTTTGTGGACATGTTTATGAATATGCATTACATGCTTCCATGCAGTTTCAAGTTTATTGGTGATCCGCACGCTCAGTTTTTCAACGACAGTATGTTGCAGTGTGTTCTGCATGACTTGTTCTCATAGTTCATGGTTGGAGATGTGTGGCACAAGATCTTTGATGTGCGGAGGTAAAAGAGTGTTGGAGATGTTGTATGAGTCATGTAGACTCATCTAGAAAAGTTTCATGAAGATCTTTCTTGTTTCCAGTACTGCACAAGATTTTCAAGTTGTGGCCATTATGCTTCAAGTTTCATATGTCTTTGCTTAAGGTTGTCCTATTTTCAAATGAGTAGAGTGTGCAGATGTAATTCCTTGATGTTTGATGATGTGAAGGATGTTTTGGACTTGTTTAAGCAAGTGTTGATGTCCGCAAGGCATGGGTCTTCTATTGGTGTAGTGTGTAGTCTTGTTTAGGACTTGTCTTTTACATGTTTCATGTTGTGTGTTGTCTAGCCGACTTGTAAATGTATTTTTCATATTGTCTCTAGCCGACAGGCAATGTAATCAACGTAATTTCATGTATAAATTTTAAATCAAATTTTGATTTAGACGAAGGGTGATTGCAAAGTGATTGATAAGGTTCGCAAGCAAGAAAAGGAGCACAATGACTGCATTATGATGTGCGATTGAAGGAGAAAGAGCAGATGTGTTAAGTTGTCCCGATTCATCATGAAGACATTTATGTGACAAGAAAGAAGTGAAGAGTGTGCCTAATTGATCCAATTATCAGAAGAAACAAAATTGCAATCATCAAAGGTGTGAACTTCAATGTCAGTTTTCAAGTAGTAGAAGGACTGTCATACTGTAATCTTTTCTGAGTTTGTTCTCATATCATAGAGTAGTTGTTATCTTAGGTTGTAGCCCTAAAACAAAGTCTGTAGGGAGTTGTAGCTTCCTTGGGAGTGACCCTAAATCAAAGTTTTCAAAGAGTAGTAGCTTCCTTGGGTTGTAGCCCTCAAACAAAGTTGTAATTTTGAGCTTCATATATTGTGAGTTAATCCTCACCGTGGTTTTTCTCTTCTTGGATTTTTCACATATATCTGATGTTATGTGTTGATGTGCATTGTGTTAATCTTTCATGCTTATGTTAATTCTGTAATGCTTAAGTTTTAATCTTCTACAGAGAAGTTGAAATTTGTTTAGATACTGATTCACCACCCCCCCCCCCTCCTCTCAATATCTTGGTGTGTTCAACACACACACACACACACACACACACACATGATTTTCTAACACAGTGGTTTTGCAAGTTTGTGCCTTCTAACACTATTATCTTGTAGGCTTTTGTTCTCTAACATATTTGTTTTGTAGGTTTTCAGCCTGGGGGCTTGGTTCCTTTGCTTGAAGAGCTATGTATCCTCTACAATATCCTTTTGGGGTATCCTTTTGTGATGTTATTTACTTTCAATATTTCATTTATATACTGTAGCGTAGCCTATCACCTAGTGTCATCAACGTGCTAAAGTGGGGGCTAAATGTAGCATAGAAAATTGCATACCCTTGCAATTTCACGCTATGTTTTGGTCTTGCTTTAGTAACCATTCCTTTAACATGTTTTAGGGATCATTTGAGCCTAACCTTAGCCTTTTTCCTTCATCAAATTGTCAAATTGTGTTACTTGATTCTATTTCTTCTCACTAACTTGAGAACACATGTTAAATTTTGTGTGATTTTTATAGGACGCTATAGCTTAGCTAGAACGTCCTAACACATGCAAAGACGTCCTCGCAATGCTCTAATGTCCCGAAAGTCCCAAAATTTAAAATCTTGATTTCCCACTCAACCTCCTACCTACTGTAACGCTCAGTCGTTAGAAAAATGACTCCAACATTCGAATCTGACCCTTCAGCTTCCCACACACCCTTATGCAAAAACTAATTTTGAATATCTCTCTCAATCTATCTCTCTTGACTATGCTTGTCTGCACATACCTCCATTGTTGAGTTTGTTGAAACTACATGCTATTGAAATAACTCCATTTTGAAGCTCTCTCAAGGGCCCACATTGTTTCATTTTGATTGACTCCTCCAAAGAGCTCATTCTATCCTCTTTTTCCACAATCATGCTGGTAATATTGTTCTTGTTTTCATTTTGAATAATATTGCAAATCGTATTTATCATTTGTTTCTACATTTCTATTTGGCAAAATCTTGGTGTAGACCACCACCCATTTTATCTCAATATGCACACTAGTATATTTCTCCGTAGACTAGAGATAATACTTATAGATTTATTTTGTTGTCACTACTCTAAATTCCTAAATGCATGTAGGATAAGAGCACACACTAAATTTTCTCTTTTATTTCATTTGTTGTTTCATGGAGGTTGGAAAACCAAAATGAGGGTTTCACTAAGGCAAACCCCTAAAACAGCCCCAACATTTTCTTTTGTTTCAGCTACAGGTGTTTTGGTAGATATTCAATCGTATGGAGGTTTGCAAGTGTTTTCCCTTTTGCTTGCCATTTCAATATTTCATTTAATTTGATTAGTTTAGTTTTTTTTATCGTTTCCTTATTATCTGGTATCCCCTGGGTCGTTGTTGTGTTGTTTCTGTTTGTTGTTGTGCATACTAGTCTAAAATTTGAAGAAAATATTGATTTTTGTGACTTTCTAGGACAATAGTGCGAAAATAGGACTACAACAATGTCCTCGCAAAGTTGTAACGTCCTGGACATTTTGCCCCATCTTCCGATGTCAAGTTTCTCTTTCTCTGCTATTTACTACTCTACATTCCGCTTTTTGATTTTGTATTTCAATTTCCTATTAATCAATATTCTTTATTTCAGCCCCTATACAAATGTAGTGTAGAAAGTGGAAATATCACTTTTTTTAGATTACATCACCTTCAAACGACTAGAAACTTATCCTCGATGTTACTCTCTCTCCAACCCAAGAGAGTGTGAGTAGTTCCTGTCGCACTCACAGAAACAACTGAAGGAAAAATTAGTCATTATCAAAACCACGAATAATATTCATAAATCGACATAACAATTTTAATGTAATCCGACATTCACTTTATTCATAAAACAATTTGAGTTTTTAAAAGATAATCATAATTAAATATCTTTCCTGATTATTCAATATTAATCAAATATTTAACTAGGCTTAACAAACGGGATGTGACAGATTTTAGAAGTTTTATTTTCTGGATAGGACTAGTTTGTTTAATGGACTCTCAATTTCAATGTGGAGAGCTAGAAAATAAAAGAACTTTATCGTATCTGGCGGAATGCTCTGTTTAGGCTATGCTATGAATTTCTCTCCTTCTATTTTCAGAATTAAATAACTCTTAGCTGAGTTGTGATGCTATTATTTTATATGCAACGGACTAACAGATTTGTAATTTGAACTTTTTGAAAACTATGTAAAATCTTGGTTGAAACCTATAGAAAGCAATCCTGCAACTGACTGCTGTAATCTGGCAATTTTTGCACCATTCCTGTTCAGAATCTATGTTGCAGCATAGAGTGTATAAGAGTTCATAATTGCAGTCGTTTGTTAGCTAAACAGAGTTGTTGACTGAATTGAAACTGTTATTCCAATGGATAAGGGCACACGTTGAGTTCTAATCAGGGGTAATTCTAACTTGAATTTTTCAATTTTTCATAGTCTTTTATACTCTCACCTGATTCTACTTTTAAATTAGAGCAGGCGAGGCTCTGGGTCCTGTGATTTACAGTCTGGAGTCGACATCTTTGGAGTTATGTGTTTAATAGAAACTAAAAATTTGATTTATGTTTCATGACATTCCCTTGGCACCTCCTTTGAAAATGTTGAATGTAACCAGATGTATGCTTGTATGTAAAGGAAATATCCTTTTAAAAGTCTGTGACATGGGCGTACACATGCCCTGCCCCTAGGTTTTGAATTACCTGTGGTCTCCCTTCCAAGAGCACAAGTTCCAGTCTTGCATTTACTAAAGTATGCACTGAAGGAAATGTGTTGGAGCAGTACATGAAAATTAAATAGATCTTTCAGCATTTGCTAGATTTTGGAATCTGGATGTGATAACATGTCTAAGAAGAATCTCCGAAGTAAAAAGAATTGCAAACTAGCACATATTAGCTTTCAACATGAAATGGAAAATAGGTGTCTTTGGTAATTGGCCTTTTGGAATTGGAAATGATCCTTTATCATAACTGGCCATTCGGCAAGTTTTGCCCTTTTATCATGAAACTATTAACATTTATATTTTTCTTTATGTTGTGTCCTCCAGAACCTTATACACTTGGTACATATTATAGAGAAGCATATTGGGCATGCAAAGTGCACCACATCCATGGTGCAAATTCATTTGTAAGAGAATGGAGAAAAATGATTGTAAAGATTTAACTTGACAAATTGACATTTAGGTACACTTAACACAACAATAAACTAACAAAAACTAAACATATTCTCATCAGAATTTACATGGATGTTATTTCTTTCCACCTCTGCCTTAAATTAGATAGTTCCCATTTTAGACAGATCTTTGTTTTGGGCATTTCAAGAAATCTCTGTAATCTCTGGAAATGGTAATTAATCATTAATGCAAACTAATCCTTATGAGACCCTATCATAACAAACTGTCACCAGACAAACTGTCTTTTATTAAAAGACTAATAATTTTATAATCATCCATTGCATCAAAATAATAAACCAAACCCTGCTCCCCATTATGTCTTTTGAGGTTGTCACCTGATCTGTTCTTATTATACCATCTATGTAATCATTTATATTCTTTGAAATCAATAGCAAATTCAGAGACTTCCAATTTAAACTTTATACATGAAGAAAGCATCCAAAACATTATATGCAACTGCCATCAAAATGACCTCATCAACAGTGCAAATTTATTCCTACTAGTATGGAGCAGACCCGCACTGCTGATGTGGTAGAGTTTGATGGTCAGTTATAATTTGCACTGTTGAAACTTGATATGTACCCTTAGCTAGTTTTGCTGCTGGTCTACATCTTCTTCACACCCCCAAAGATTTTTGGATGCTCATATTTAAAATAGTAAGTATAGATAAACATATATACCAAATAAAGTATGCACTTACAGTATTTCATGCAGATTGTGAATTCTGCTAGATATTTATCCAGAGTAGATTATGGCTTAGTATAATTTAACAGGAAAATCCAATCTTTCTTCTAGCTCACTGTACAATGAAGAAAGAAAGAACATATACTTCCTGCCCATCATATGCCATTTGTACCTGTGTTTCAGCATCTCACTGAACCAACGGACTGTCCATTACTCATCTGCAGCCACGTATCGTCATCAAAATCACATGTAACCTTGTTACCCTCTCCTGCCAAATGGGTAGGATCCAAGAAAATCCTGCCCCAGGACGGAGTTCCATCTTCATAAGCATTATGAGTGAGGCGTTTAAGGCCAGAACCATCTATCCTAGCCATGAAAATCTCTCCATAAGGCTGGAACTGATGAGGCACAGAAATTGGCTCGGCAGATACCCCTGCATAATCCGAGGTAAATACCAAACTCTTTGAATCAGGGCTAAACCAGGGATGGTTCACCCGGCCAGCTGTACTACTGTTCAAAACCATATGCAGCCCAGTTCCATTGGGATGTACAAAATACATGGCGAAGCTGCCACTTCCAGGGTGTTGGCGATCAGAGGCAAAAGCAATCCAATCCCCATCAGGAGACCAATTGCACATAGTGTCAGTCCAGGGACCCTCTGTCAGCCTCCACAGACCTCCCTCTTCACCTTGCACAGCATCCATAATATACAGATTTTTATGTCCACTCCTCCCAGACCTAAATACCACAAATCTCCCATCTGGGGAAGGCGAAGGAAAAGCATTGTTGTCAATTTTTGTCAGGGTTTTATAAAAAA
Organism: Cunninghamia lanceolata; assembly: GCA_027924645.1. Lineage (NCBI taxonomy): Eukaryota > Viridiplantae > Streptophyta > Pinopsida > Cupressales > Cupressaceae > Cunninghamia > Cunninghamia lanceolata. The sequence continues at coordinate 3,540,309 of BSBN01000693.1, forward strand.
CCTCAGAGCCATCCGCCTTGTCAGCATTATAGATAGCAATAATGTCTACAGTTGTCCTTTCCGATGCAAAGCCGGGTCCAGAGCTGGTATAAACCACAGCTCTTTTCCAATCCCAAGCGGTTCCAAAAGCAGACCCAGAAAATATTTTCCTGGGACTTGACCCATCAAGGCTCATCACATAAACCCCACTGTATTCTATATTGGGGATATATGCAATCATGCTTCCATCAGGAGAAAAAGATGGGAAAGACCCATCTACCCTAAAGACAGAAAGGTGAGGCAGAGCCAGGGGTGATCTGACATGCTCCAGCACAGGAATAAGCCCTCTTCCACCTTGCCTACACCTGTGATACCCAATTCTATCACCAGAAACAAAGGGATTATAATAGTGGGTATTAGCATCCACCAATCTGCTCACCTCCACAAATTCCTTCTTCACCAGGTCAAATATCTCTACATGCCGATACTCCGAATCCGGTCTACGGGTAGCGACTGCAATCCATAGGGGCGTGGCTCCATTTAGATGAGGAGCCGCAGGGGTAAAAGCATGGATTCCAGGAGGAGTAATTCTCTCTATCTCGGCAGAGAAAAGCGAAACTCTGTAAACACTCCACCACCCATCCTCCGCCTGCCTGTGGAAATACAAGGTGTCATCATCAGCCCAACAAGGCCATCCGCCATGTTTTGCCACAAGCCTCCGCTCAGACCCATCTGAAACCCTAAAAACATAAAGATCAGTCTCCAAATCTCGAATCTGGCCCTCCCAACCGCCTTCACCAGTGGACGCAACAGCCACAAATTCGCCCGAGGGAGATATCACAGGGCTGAAATCTGCAATCCCTTTTCCCCGTGGCGTCAGGCGCCTTGTTTGCCCTGTTCTGAGACTCGTAGAATACACTGCAGCCCAGCTATTTCTCGACTTCCTGGAAGGCCTGGCAGTGGAAACGAACACCATTCTGTCGCCCGACATGCTAGGCCTATCCTTCATCGACAAAACCCCCTCTTTGCTATCCACCAGGCCCCCAAATTTTACTGTGAGATAGTCTTTCTGAGTCTCCAGAGACTCTCGTCTGCCATTTCCATCTTCAGGAATTCTCTGTGACAGAATTGGAGCCGCAGAAAAGTATATGTTGAGATATATTTCGGCCAAACCATCCCGCTCGCTGACATAGGCCAGTGCATTGCCCACAGCTTGTGCTGTGGTGTTTATGTTGAGTTTGGCAGCGAGGGCATCAATGGCAGAAATGTCTAAGAATTGGCCATTGTAATTCACTGACTCTCCGTCCGTGTTCTGCATCTCATCTAATCCAGAGAATTGAAAGATGTTATGAGGCTTGCGTTTGATGGGAAGTGAATAGATGTCGAATGCGTAGTGAGCACGGCCAACAGAGGCAAAGGCAACCGTTCCCCTCACATCTGCAGAAGAGGAAAACGGCAGCAGAAAAGCAACAAGGGAATTTAGAACTAGGAAAAGAGTCACCATGAGATCCATTGCACAGTGCACTTCCTTAAGTATTCACGGCTCCTCAAGCTCGCATTTATCTTGTTATATCCACACCAGAACGACTTCTCTTGAGTCTTCCTTCACTCACTGCCATTATTTGTATCTTCAAATACTCTCAAGACGATCAAATTCGTCCGTCCAACCAGGCACCTTATCTCAAGGAATATCCAAGGATGATAACGACCAAGGCATCATAATTGTTCATAAACCTGCCCCGAGATATATACCTGTGCCCAACATCCGCCGACTAACTAGAGGTTTTAAAGAGGAATCGAATCAAATACACAGATATTACGAGGAGAATGGTCCCATGCAGGCCTAGGATTTGAGGTCTCTTGGTGTGGACGTATTTTACAATTTAAAAATTACTTTGCATGAAAAGTTGACAGGGTACAACAATTGTTGAAGGTTTTGCAAATGGAATAACAAGTTAAGTGGGTTTTGATTTTGGGGAAATTTTGTGGTTGAGCATAGTCCGACTAGTACTACTGGGATGGGTGACTCTAGAAAGTCCCAATGCTTCATCCCTATGAGTATCACCTAGATGCAATGTGCGTTAAGCGGACCATTCATTCTCATGAGAGACGGGTCCATGTTTACCACTACTCATAAAAGTATTGGAATTTGGGATGGGTGATTCTCGAGAAGTCTCGATGCTCCACCCTTGTGAACATCACCTATAGGTAATGGGCATTAAATGAACCATTCATTTTCATGAGAGATGGGTCACTTAAACCACTACTCATAAATACTTAAAAAATATTATACGACAATATTTGTTGTAAGAGGATAATGCTTCACCCTTGTGAACATCACCTAAATGTAATGGGCATTAAATAAACCATTCATTTTGATGAGAGATGGGTCCCTTAAACTACTACTCATAAATACTCATAAAATATTATATGACAATATTTGTTGTGAGAGGATAATGGGCAGTAAATGAACCATTCATTTTGATGAGAGATGGGTCCCTTAAACTACTACTCATAAATATTTGTTATAAGAGGATATGATATAAAATTTGAAGTTAGAATTATTTATCCAATAGTTGAATGGGGTACTTGTGGGTATAAGAGCTAGTACTTGTGAGTATAGGAGCCACTAGTTGAACACCCTATATACTGTACATTGTAATGATTATTCCAAATGTAAACAAGTGCCACATAGTGGCCAAGTACCTGCCTTGTAGTGTTGCTATTATAGTATTCGTTTAGTAGTAATTTTTTTTGTTGATTAGCTATTGGTTGTATAGACAAATTGCATTCCAATAATTAAAAAATTAATTTTTAAAAAGTGTTGAAATGTCTTGAGTAAATAAAATTGAAATCTCAAAAATAATCTAAAACTAAAATATTTTTTTAAGTATAAAACTAAACTTTACAAAGCCTATTAAATAACACAAATATTTCCTTAAAATGTAATAATATTAATACTTTTATAATTCAAAATGCATTAAAATATTATAAGTTTGAAGAATAAAATAAAAAATGTAATAACATAGCCAAATATTTTTAGTGATACTAGATTTTTAACTTTTGACTAAATAAAATTGAAATCTTATATTTTTAACTCTTCAGTAAATAAAATTGAAATCCCCAAAATAATCTAATTTCATAAAATAAAATGTGTAGAACCCTAACCTTAGTTGGGTGTGGAGAGATTTGAAATGTCTGCCTAACATATTAATTTTATCTTAGTCAATTATTTGTTTAAGTAATAATAGTAAGTACTTTTAGATAACATGATTTTTATTATTTTAATTAATCTAATATTATTGTTTAGTAATAATTTTTTCTAAAAATAAAGAATTGTTTATCATTTCAAATTTGTAATTATTATATTTCCATAACTAAATTTACAAGGAAAAATTTATGTGAACTAATTTTGAAATGTCTTAGGTAAATAAAATTGAAATATCAGAAATAATTTAATTTGATAAAAATAAAATAGCACTAAAATATTTAGTTAGCTATAAAACTAAACTTTACAAAGCCTATTAAATAACACAGATATTTCCTTAACTATAAAACTAGACTTTAGGAAGCCTACATATTTGTATTATGTGGAGATTTGAAATGTTTGCTTAAAATATTATAATATTTTAAGTAGACATTTCAAAATACTATGATAATTTAAAATGAATTAAAATATTGTATGTTTGAAAAATAAAATAAAAAGTGTAATAACATGGCTAAATATTTTTCATGATACTATAGATTTTTAACTTTTTAATAAATAAAATTGAAATACTAGATTTTTAACTCTTGAGTAAATAAAATTGAAATCTCAAAAATAATTTAATTTGATAAAATAAAATGTGTAGAACCCTACATTTTTAATAATTTTGTCCCTTTGACAAAAAGTAAATTTTTTAAGCTAATGAATCAAAAAATTAAATGCATAAAAACTGATGATTCTTCCCTCTCATAATTATCGCCATCCATTTAGGCATGAGTTAACTAGTGGGAGACAAATTATGTGTTCATAATTTGTTTACTTGCCACATCCTCTCCTCAAACCAAAATCCTCTCCACATTTATAGTTTTTTGTTGCACTCAGGGCTTTTTTTCAACCAATGACAATACAGATAAATCATTTTTTAATATTTTTTTTGTTAAAAATTTATCATGTTGACATAAGAAAAATAGAAATTTAAATCAAATTTGCCCGAGAAGAAATAATCATGTCTTTTGATTGGTTCGCAATCAATAGATTAATAACTAGATAAGTGCAAACTCATTGCAATAGTAGGAGAAGGCAAGTACTAATAAAAAATGACAAAATGTTGAACATAAGTACTTATAATTGAATGAAATTTCTAAAAAGCAACAAATCATGTGATGCCACATCGGCGCACCAACAAAACATGATTTAATGCACAACTATTGATCCAATCTTCTTTTGGGTCTTTTTGGACACTTCAACAAAAAGTATGCTGATGTGGCATCATATTTGATGATGTGGCCCTGAAACCTTAGTTATACGCAGGGGCGTTGCCAAGTAAACTGCTGTAAAAAATTTAGAGTTATTTGAAATGACCATGTATGATCTTGAGAGGCACCAAGTACGGGTGTTCAACTACTAACTCCTCTCCCCTAGTCACAGGGGTTTTTGTGTGAATGTGATGTTTCTAGGGTTTTAACCAAACCTAATAATTTGAGGCAAAACTCATGCGCTCTTGAAATTCACAAGACTGTTGATAGCGTTAAGCTCAGGATGTCCAGTAGCTCCAAATCATTCGTTGCGGCTTCAGGGGATTGTGGAAACTTGAGAACAAAGAAGAATCCGAGGGTGGTAAGTTTTGTCTTTCGGTAAATCGTTTCAGTTCTCCATCCCATTCTACGACTACATCGAACCTACAAATTCCCCTTGTGGATGCTCTGAATCCCTTGACGGATGTTGGGGTGAAGCATTCCCCTTCGCTTGGGCTACATTTTCTTCGTGACAAAAATGGTTTTTCTAATTTGCTTAATGGGGCAATTTCGCCGGGTGCTGGTAGGGTTTCACGCACAGAATCACAAAGAGCCTTTTCTGATATTGATTTTGCTCGATCGATGGGGGCTCTGGTTCCAACTTGCCAAGGTTTTATCAAATACTCAAGAGGTTGCAATCTTCCTAAATCAGAGTTCGCTATTAATAACTCTGAACAAATTCCAACTGCAATGTTTTGGAAGGAAGTGGCCTGTGTAAGTTTTTTTATTTTTATTTTGTGGGTAAAAAGAAGTTCAATAAAATGACACCATTGAGATTTTCCAATGGCAAGGAAATCTACTACTGCATTTCATTCCCTGATGATATGAACAAAAAAGATAGCTTCAAAATTTGGAGTGAGTTGACGGATCTTCTCAATAAGAGGACCCCTGAATACTTGCTTTGTTCAAAAGAGAAACCAAGATTATGGAGTCCAATTCACAGATAACTTTCTTCCAACCCAACACACAAACTTTTTCAAGAGCCACAAGAATGGCTTAAGCTTCCATCAAATTATTGGTGTCGATCCTCATAGCATAAGAAAAAAAGAAAAGAACTATCCATCACTAGCACGACCAACCCCTCCCATCCCAACAACACCCGAGTTGCCTTTAGAAGAACCAACAATGTTAATTTTGAAAAAACCTGAAGGGGGAGGAAGCCACTTACCAGTCCTATTCAGTTTCCTAGAAGTTTTCAACCTAGAACCAGACTGAATTTAGGGGTAGGTAAGGAAAAAAGCCCCAAGTGTCTGGAAAAAAGAGAGTCAAAAGGAGAGGGGGTCTCCTCAAAAGAAAATTTGGGAACAATAGTTTCTTTGATTGAATCCATGATCTTTTTCCAAACTTGCACAATGAGACTCTAGTGACCCTAGAAGATCCGATGATTCTGTTCTAACCAAATCTGCTAAAGAAAAAAAATGGGGCCAAGCTCCCAGACAACCAAAAGGAAAGAAGACATGGGAGGATGACCCAAGCTTATCCATAATTCAAATAAAGAAGTAGCATGAATGAGAGGTTAGTTCCACTATTGCCACAATTTCCCCCAAATGCCCAAGGAGAGAAGGAGCACTAGAAGAAAAAGGTGAGCAACACTTTCTTCATTATTGCCACACAAAACACACTTTGAAGGGCCTTAAATCCTCTTTCTAATATTATCAGGTAGGAGAGACATTTGTTTGACACAATAACCAAATAAAGAAATTGCACTTTGGCCAACTGAATTTGTTCCAATTTTTTCTCCACCAAGGAACGTCCCTATTCACATCTTTCATATGCTCCAAAAATTGATAACCAAGAGTCACTGAATAAGCCCCTTTAGGGTCATGACCCCAAGCAAGAACATCATCTTCCTCTAGAGAGAAACAAGGCTTATCAGTAAGAATGGAAGAAAGAGTAGCTTGAGCTTCAAGTGTGCCCCCTAGGCCAACTACGAGAATTCTTCCAATGATACATTTCAAAATTCTCCAAATAAAAAGAACTTTTAAAATCATCAACTTTTGACCACCCCACTACCTAAAAAAATTCACTCAAGGGTTAAAGAAGGGGAAAAGAAGAGAGGATCAAGGGTCACTTCTAGAAAGGAGCTCTATGACCATTTTTGATAAACCATAAAAGACCTTCTTTAACAATTGAAGCCCCTTTCTTAATGGTATTCCAAATCATTGAACCTTTCCTAATCAAATCCATCTGAGGAACATCCTCATAGCAACTACTTCCAAATACTTGAAGTTAAGGATTCTAACCTAAGGTTGATCTGGATGCTTGCACCATCTCTGGTACAATTTGGCAAACAAGGCCTAGCTATTGAGTTCAGATTGTTTAAGGCCACCATATTGCTTAGGTTTGCCTACTTGATTCCAACTGACCAAACTCCATTTTTGGGAATCCAAATTCCTTGCCCATAACAATTTCTCTCCTTCCTAGTTTCAGAATTAAATAACTCTTAGTTGTATTGTGATGCTATTTATTTTATATGCAAGGAACTAACAGATTTGTAATTTGAATTTTTTGAAACTATGTAAAATCTCGTTGAAACCTATAGAAAGCAATCCTGCAGTTGACAGCGGTATACTAACAATTTTTTAACCATTCTTGTTCAGAATCTATGTTGCAGGGTAGAGTGTATAAGAGTTCATAATTGCAGTCGTTTGTTAGCTAAACAGAGTTGTTGACTGAATTGAAACTCCTATTCCAATAGATAAGGGCACACATTGAGTTCCAATCAGGGGTAATTCTAACTTGAATTTTCCAAATTTTCAAAGTCTTTTATACTCTCACCTGATTCTACTTTTAATTTAGAATTTATCCCTTGTGGGTATAAGAGGATATGATATAAAATTTGAAGTTAGAATTATTTATCCCTTGTGGGTATAAGAGCTAGTACTTGTGAATTTGTCGGGCCAGAAGGGAGGATGTATGGAAAGGAATTGAAGCAGCCCCAGGAGTGGAGCCATGTACACATCAACAGTTTGTTGATGATACCATCTTATATGAGTAAGCCATCAGGACAGAGGCTAGGATGATCAAGGAGTTGCTAGATGGGTATAGTAATGCCTCAGGACAAGCAGTCAATTGGAGAAAATCAGAAGTTTACTTCTTGAATGTGCAACCGAGTTTACAAAGGGATTTAACAAGAATTTTAGGGGTAAGGGTGGCCAGCTTCCCTGGGAGATTCTTGGGCATGCCCTTGTTTGCAGGTGCCAATAAGAAGGACTACTGATAGAAACTAGTAGCTAGTTGTAAGAAGAAAATCGAACTTTGGAAGGGCAAATGGCTAACCTCTGCAGGGAGACTACTTATGATAAGGGCAGTTTTGGCTGCAATTCTTGTTTATTCAATGTCCTGTTTGAAGTTTCCTGCCAGTATAGAATATCAGCTCAACAAAATCATGCATAAGTTCTTCTGGAATGGACCAAATGATACGAATAAAATCCCTCTGCTAGCTTGGGAAAAGATGTGTAAACCACAGCACGCGGGAGGTGCAGGGATAAGACAACTAAGGATCATGAACTTGGCAATGGGGGCGAAGTTAGTATGGTCAATGTGTACCGGAAACCAAAAGTGGGTTAGAATCTTGAGAAGAAAATATTTGGACTCAGATGATCCAGAGAATATAGTGAAAATAGTAAACCCTCCAAGGGATTCTGCAGTTTGGAATTTCATATGTGAATGTAGGGATATTATAGCAAAACATGTCACTAGGGAGGTGCACAATGGATTGAAGGCTTCCTTCTGGCAAGATTCTTGGGATGGATACTCCAAGTTGAGAGACACTCCCCATATGGAAGAAATTAGGGAGGAAACTAGTAGAGTATGGGGAACTAGGGTGTGCGATTTTAGAAGGGAGGGGGACTAGTGGGTGTGGAAGGACCCATGGGAGCTCAATGCCCGAGAAGAACAGAAAGAGGCTCTCAAAACAATCCTAGGAGAAAGGAGGATACTAGACATGACAGGAGAAGATGTTTTAAGATGGGCTTCCTCAGAAGATGGTGAATACAAAGTTAAAATAGGCTACATGATCAAAGAAGGAGTGGAACCAGTTCAACAATGGTCGAGGCCTCTCTTTTGGGGTAAGGATGTTTTGCCGAAGGTGAGCGTCTTCCTATGGCTTGTAACTCAAAACAAAATCCTAACACAGAACAAGCTGGAGAAGCTGGGGTTTAGGGGACCTAATCGATGCGTACTGTGTAAAAGGGATAGGGAGACTGTGGATCATTTGCTACTAGGGTGCCCATATGCGGAATTTTGCTGGAAAGAGGTGGTTAGGAAACTAGGGTTTTAGACCCCGTTCTCTCAGAGCTTGCAAGAGTGGATTATGGCCTGGCTAGGGAAGAATAACAAGGGTGCTTTGAGTAGTATTTGGCAAATTGTACCCTCAACGATTTGTTGGGAGGTGTGGAAGGAAAGAAATAGAAGAACCTTCAAGGAACAAGCTATGGGCAGGGAAATCTTGGAAGGAAAAATTGAAAGGGCAATAGTAGAATTGGTAAATTCGGTGGCCAAAAATAGACCTTTGGCGAAAAATAACTTCAACAACAGAGATGTCGAGCTAATAAATAGCTTTGCAGGATTAGGTATCACACCAGCTGTAGGCACTAGCTTTACAACAAAGAAGCTGGATATTCGAAGGCAGACAGTTTGGCAGAAACCGGAAGAGGGTTGGATAAAGATGAACTTTGATGGTGCCTATGTGGGAAACCCGGGCAGGGCAGGAATCGGGTGTGTTGCCAGGGATTCAGAAGGGAAAGTGTTGGACCAGAGGGCAGTCTTCATCAGATAGGCCACTAACAATGTAGCCGAGTTCAGAGCTACGTTAAGCGTGTCAGAGATGGGCAAAGCTTTGGGGGCTGCTAAATTGCATTTGGAAGGAGACTCGCTACTAAGGGTGAATGCGATAAGGACCAACTTCACACCAAGTTGGATTCTCCGCCGATGGCTTCAGCCAATCAGAAGACTCGTCAACTCCTTTTCAGAATTTCACATGAGCCACACGTACATAAAAGGGAACACCGTGGCTGATGAATTGGCAAAAGAAGGGGCATTTGGAGGTAGGTGGATGACTGAGAATGCCAGCGAAGCAGAGTTCTGATGTGGTGAGGAGTGACGGTGGATGGGTGAGATGGGAGGGTGAGGTGGAGGTGAGGTGGCCTAGTGTCAGAAGGATCTACCGTGATAGCTAAATGATAGATTGTGTTCGTGTGAGGAGCTCAAGGTTCAAGGCCGGATAAACTCGTAGATCATCGAGAGTGGAAAGGATAAGAAAATTTTCTCAAAAATTGGAAAGTAGTTATTTCAGGGCGCTTGATCTTCACCTCATGATGAGGAAGCAGAAGGGGAAGTACAGGCTAGGCAGTGGCAGTTCATGTGATGAATAAATGAAGTAATTATGGGAAGATGTGTGTTTTGGGCATAAATAGATGAGGGAGGCAAGGTAGAAAGCACTTGTTATGAGTAGCAGCAAAGGAAGGTGCAGAAGTTATGGATACACTGATATGCCTTGAGTCCACGACAACAATGATAGCTTTCTTTGGAGTGGTTTCGGATAAGAGACTTCAGGGGATCCTCACTATGAAGCATGAGCTGGTGCTGCACGCGGTGAAGGAGGTGTTGGGGTGGGAATTCCTGTGGTCTTACCATAGGCACCGAGTAAATACAGATATCATGGCGATGTTCTTGGCGTTAGCTCTGAGTAGAGGAGTGCCAAAGCCAAAGGCTAATTTTTTTTGCTAGAGGTTGTTTAAACATGCGTACTTAGGGGAGATTGATGTGGTGTTGGACAATGTGAGATTCGATGGCAAGATTCCATTGCCACAGCAGTATTACATGAGGAAAGGGCGGGGGTCGAAGGAGATTCAGAGCTTTCCACTAGTTTTCTCAGTGGACATGGATGAGCTGGAGGAGAGGGTGGGGGCGTTGGACCGAAACCTGGAATTCTTACAGAGTATAGTATAAATTCTTCTGCTCCCGTCGATAGAATGGATGGGTAACTTCTTGGCAAGGGAAGGTTTTAGGGTACCAAATGACAACGACAGTGAAGGGGAAAAAGAGGACATGGAATTGTCGTTGCTGCTGGATTGGGGGGAGGATTGGATAGAAGAGGATGGAAAGGATGTCAAGGAAATTACTAAAGGCCTAGCCCACAGGAAATGCAGATTGGACTGTCCAGTGAAGGCTCATGCAGTACATGCGAGGCAGATGAGGAAGGAGGCAGAAGAATTGAGCCCAGGGATGGATCCAGGGAGTTTGAGCTCCTCTTCGGTATGTGGTCGACGACACTAAAAAGACAAGGGCAAGCTAGGCCCTAGGTGTATATTATTTGTTGTTATGTCTTGGTTAGGATAGGTGATAGGAGGTTTCAAAATAGTTTGATAAAGATGTAATTATGTATGATAGGAAAGGGGTAAGGGAGCTTGTAGAAGTAGTTTTTGTCTAATGGGTAGGGGGAAAGGGGAAGCTGGTAACAACAATTTTATTTGAATATTGGGTAGTGACAGCAAATATGGACATGAAATCTGTAACTTTTTGTTTGATGATATAATACAATGGGAGCTGGCCCTTACCAGTTATTAAATTATAAAAAAAAAAGAGCTAGTACTTGTGAGTATAGGAGCCACTAGTACTTATAATTGAATAAAATTTCTAAAAAACAACAAATCATGTGATGCCACATCAGCGCACCAACAAAACATGATTTAATACACAACTATTGGTCTAATCATTTTTTTGGGTCTTTTTGGACACTTCAACAAAAAGTGTGCTGATGTGGACCTGAAACCTTAGTTATAAGTAGGGGCCTTGCCAAGTAAGTTGTAAAAAATTCAGAGTTATTTGAAATGGACATGTATGATTTTGAGAGGCACGAAGTTAGGGTGTTCAACTACTAGCTCCTCTCCCTTAGTCACAAGAGTTTTTGTGTGTGAATGTGATGTTTTGAGGGTTTTAATCAAACCTAATAATTTGAGGCAAAACTCCTGCGCTCTTGAAATTCACAAGATTGTTGATAGTGTTAAGCTGAGGATGTCTGGTAGCTCCAAATCATTTGTTGCGGCTTTGGGAAATTGTGGAAACTTGAAAACAAAGAAGAATGTAGGGGTGGTAAGTTTTGGGCTTTCGACAAATCGTTCCAGGTCTCCATCCCATTCTACGGCTACATCAAACCTACAAATACCCCTTGTGGATGCTTTGAATCCCTTAATGGATGTTGGGGTGAAGCATTCCCCTTTGCTTGGGCTACGTTTCCTTCGTGACAAAAATGTCTTTTCTAATTTTCTTAATGGGGTAATTTCGCTGGGTGCTAGTAAGGTTTCACTCACGAAATCACAAAGAGCCCCCTTCTGATATTGATTTTGTTGGATCGATGGGCTCTAGTTCCAACTTGCCAAGGTTTAATCAAATACTCAAGAGGTTGCAATCTTCCTAAATTAGAGTTTTCTATTAATAACTATGAACAAATTCCAACCACAATGTTTGGGAAGGAAGTGGCTGAGCAATGAGAGTGGCTTGTGCAAGTTTTTTTATTTTTATTTTAAGGGTAAAAAGAAGTTTATTAAAATGACACCATATGAGATTTTCAAATGGCAAGAGATATTATTAAGGTAAGAAGAGGGAAAACCCAATGAGGTTTGCTATTGTCATGTTCTTAAAAGAAACCAGAAGAGATCAAATGACTAGCATACTCTTTAATAGTTTGAATCCCTTTAACCCCCCAACCAGAAAAAGAGAGGAGCCAAACCCATTCTATAGGATAATTCAAGAGAAGCATCCAGGAAAAAGAGAACACAAACATCTTCATCCAAAGAGACAAACATTGAGGAGACTCAAGTCTGATCATTATGAATAAATTGGAGAAGTTGTGAAGATTTATTAGAAGACAAAGACCCCAACTCAGAAAGTTGTCAATTGCAGTTGTCCTCTAAAGCTCATTTAGCAAGGAAATCTACTACTATATTCCATTCCTTGATGATATGAATAGAAAAGATAGCCTCAAAATTTGGAGTGAGGCGACAAATCTGCTCAATAAGAGGACTCTTGAATACTTTCTTTGTCCAAAAGAGAAACCAAGACTATGGAATCAAATTCATAGATAACTTTCTTCCAACCCAACACACAAACTTTTTCAAGAGCCACCAGAATGACTTGAGCTTCCATCAAATTATTGTTGTCGATCCCCATAGCATAAGAAAAAAGAAAAGAACTATCCATCACTAGCACAACCAACCCCTCCCATCCCAACAACACCTGGGTTGCCTTTAGAAGAACCAACGATGTTAATTTTGAAAAAACCTAAAGGGGGAGGAAGCCACTTACCAGTCCTATTCAGTTTCCTAGAAGCCTTCAACCTAGAGCCAAATTAAATTTAGGGACAGGTAAGGAAAAAATCCCCAAGTGTCTAGAAAGAAGAGAGTCAAAAGGAGATGGGGTCTACTCAAAAGAACATTTGGCAACAATAGTTTATTTTATTGAATCCATGATCTTTTGCTAAACTTGTGTTGCAAAGATGGTTGTCGTTGCACCAAAAGATCAACCTGCTAATGCCCGATACAACCACCAGAGTTAATGAATCCACGGGAGGTGGTTAAGCCTTGTCACGAACCCAAACGTTGTGATGCACAACACAATGACACCAAGGGTGCACACCTTGCAACAATCCCCCCCAGCGCAAGCATGGGGTTCAAACCCGTGACCTAGGCTCTGATGCACAACGCTTGGGTCTGTGAAAAGGCTTAACCACCTCTCGTGGATTCATTAACTTTGGTGGTTGTATCGGGCATTAACAGCTCAATCTTTTGGTGCAACAACAATCGTCTTTGCAACAACTTGCACAATGAGACTCTAGTGACCCTAGAAGATCCGATGATTCTGTTCTAACCAAATCTACCAAAGAAAAAAAATGGGGCCAAGCTCCCAGACAACCAAAAGGAAAGAAGACATGGGAGGATGACCCAAGCTTACCCATAATTCAAATAAAGTAGGAGAGGTCAATTCCACTATTTCCACAATTTCCCTCAAATGCCCAAGGAGAGAAGGAGCACTAGAAGAAAAAGGTGAGCAACACTTTCTTCATTATTTCCACACAAAACACACTTTGAAGGGCCTTAAAATCCTCTCTATCTAATATTATCCTAGGAGAGACATTTGTTTGACACAATAACCAAATAAAGAAATTGCACTTCGGCCAACTAAATTTGTTCCAATTTTTTCTCCACCAAGGAACATCCCTATTCACATCTTTCATATGCTCCAAAAATTGATAACCAAGTCACCGAATAAGCCCCTTTAGGGTCATGACCCCAAGAAAGAACATCAGCTTCCTCTAGAGAGCAACAAGGTTGATCAGTAAGAATGGAAGAAAGAGTAGCTTGAGCTTCAAACGTGCCCCCCAAGCCAACTACTAGAATTCTTCCAATGATACATTTTAGAATTCCCCAAATAAGAAGAACTTTTAAAATCAACAACTTTTGACCACCCGACTACCTAAAAAAATTCACTCAAGGGTTAAGAGAAGGGGGAAAGAAGAGAGGATCAAGGGTGGAGGTCCCAAGAATCATTCTAGAAAGGAGTTCTATGACCATTTTTGATAAACCATAAAAGACCTTCTTTAACAATTGAAGCCCCTTTCTTAATGGTATTCCAAATTGTTGAACCTTTCCCCATCAAATCCATCCGAGGAACATCCTCATAGCAACTCCTTCCAAATACTTGAAGTTAAAGATTCTAACCTAAGGTTGATCTAAATGCTTGCACCATCTCTGGTCCAATTTGGCAACCAAGGCCTAGCTATTGAGTTTAGATTGTTTAAGGCCACCATATTTCTTAGGTTTGCCTACTTGGTTCCAACTAAACAAACTCCATTTTTGGGAATCCAGATTCCTGGCCTATAACAATTTCTCAGAAAGAGTCAAATTCCTTCAGATTTTAGGGGTTGATAGCACCAAGAATCTATAAATAAGAAGAGATTGCAAAATAGATTTTAACAATGTTGGTCATCCAACAAAAGACAACACCAAAAATTCCAATGAGTAACCCTCATTCAAATTTTGTCCAAAATAATCTTCTACTACTCTCTTTTGGGGCTATTAGTAGATAAGGGAACTCCTAGATAATCCAAAGGGAGATTCCCTATTCTAAAGTGTAAAATTTTTGCAATTATTTGTTGGATAGGCACCATAGTATTGAAGAAAAAAATGTTGGACTTACCCTCATTGATTTGTTGAACAAAAGAAGCCAAATAAATGTCCAAAGCTTTCCTGAAATTGATTGCCTCATTGATTTTAGCAATCCCCATCAAAGAGGTATCATCCTCAAACTAAAGGTGGGAATGTGAGTCTAGATATTGAGCCCAAGACCAACCCTGGATGCAACCATTAACTCTTTGGTGTTGTAGCATTCTACCTAAACCTTCTTCCATCAAGATGAAGAGGTAAGGAAACAGAGGCTCTCCTTGACAAAGTATCCTAGAAATAGAAAACGAGGGGAGGGGATATCATTACTAAGAATAGAGAAGGAAGGAGAAGCCACACAACTCATCACCCAATCAATCCACCCTGAACAAAACCCAAAAGGTGATAAAACATTCTTGAGGAATGACAATCTAACCCTATCATAAGCTTTGGACATGTCCAACTTAATGAACATAGCTTTATCCTTGGAACTAGAGATAGAGTGAATAGCTTCGACAACAACAATAATACTCTCAAGGATCTAATTTCCTTTCACAAAACCACCTTGTTCAAATGAAATAAGAGGAACCAACATCTGCCTCAAGTGTTCTTCAATAAATTTTGTGATAATCTTGTATATAACATTGCAAAGGGTAATAGGATGAAACAAATCAAAGTAATTAGCCTTCTTTTTAGGAATCAAGGTCAAGAAGGTAGAATTAATAGCCTTGAGCATTTGCTTGTTAGCCTAGGGTTCTTGAACAACCTCTGAAAGATCAAGATTCAAAATATCCCAAAATTCCTTAAAAAAATCAATAAAGAAACCATCAAGACTAGAGGATTTACCTTTCTTAATCTGAAACTGTAAGCACTAAAAACATGCATGGGTCCACATGATGATCCAATGATGAGTTGTAATTCTAAACACATACATGTAAGCATGTAATTATACCCTCTCAGTAGTATTCCTCTTGGTGACACATGGATTGAAGTTTTTCGTCTTGTTTGTGTTTCCCTAGTCCCCTAGCTAACCCTCCTAGGTCAACATTTTATTTTTATCGCTTTCTAACTTTGTCAATTTAACCCCCTAGTGTCACAAGATGGGAAATACACTTTCAAACTCCTTTCATCCATTTCAACATTTCAGAGACCTCTAATTGGCCTCCCAAATCATTCCTCATCATCATTTTTGTCACCCATTTCTTCCTTTCTGGGTCACCCATTGCTATTTCTTGATCCTCCCGGGCAACCCATGATCGCCAAGGGTGACCTGCCCTTCTATAAGGAGTGACCCATCTTCTCTCTATCTTTCAGTTAGTTTCTGGGTTCTGATGCCATCCTTAACCCCTTCTAACCATTTCTAGCCCTCAAACTCACCTGTAGAACCCTATCCTTGTGGGTCGCCCCTATCATTTCCTGATCCCCCTGAGCAACCCATGATCCCCTTGGGGGAGACCCTTAATCCATAGGGGTGACCTCCTTGTCAAAATGGGTGACCCAATCATATTTTAAACGTGAATTCCTCTTCAGTTTGGGCCCAAATTAGCTCCATTTTGACTCCAGTTTGCATTCCAATTCGACCCTAACTAAGCCTAGTCTATTTCTAACTCCATCTCCACTCTCAATCACTCTATTCTTAACTCCAACTGAGCTATTCTTATCTCCCTTTCTTCTCATGCTAACTCTCCTTCCTCCATGAGTGATAAGCTATCAAGCTTAGTTCACTATCTAATCAACCCAGTTCACTCAATCAACTCTATTAACTCATCAATCAATTGAGTTAACTCTTCAATCAATCCCACCTCTTGTGATCCTTCCCAACCTATAAATACCCCCCTCTCATAAGTAATAAGGGATGCAAATTCATTGTTGCAACCATTTGAAAAGCTTTGTTTTTGCTCTCCACTAGCATCTTGATGCTCATTGCAAGGCTTGTGTGGCTTTTCTTTCATGTTTACGATAGTTTTCCAATCTTTCTAAAGCTTCTATAGCATTGATATTCTCTCAATTTTCTCTTAAGCCATAGACATTATGCTCACATAGTGCTTTCATAACACTCATAGCTCTCCAAGCTCTCTCTCAATTTCATTTTTTTTAGCTTTCAAAGCTCAAGTCATTACAAATCAATTGCTCTCTTTGTCCCCGTTGTCAAGAGGAAGACCCCACTATTGCAGAGAAGAAAGAGGTTTCCACATACAAGGATTTCTAAGGACCATACAAAGCTCATGCGCCAGATTCATAACAAGTTCTTTAATGCTTTCATAGTAATTAGCTAATCAAATTGCTCTTGAGGAAAGTAATACTTTGTTTCTTTACTCTTGATAGATTATGCATTGTTAGTATAGTTTCCTTTTATTGCATTAGATTAGTTGTTACTTCATTTCATAGATTAAACTTCCTTATTTGAACTAGATTAATTGTTATTTTCTTAATTAGAATAGGTTTCCAAAATCAATCTCGAAAAAATAGAAACATAGTTAGATTTGAATTAGAAAAATCATTTAAAGCTTGCACCCATATTTCAATTTATAGGAATTAAGTCATCTTACCAAATTAGAAAAGAACAAAAAGACATTACTTTGCATACATTTAGCTTGCATACATCAAAACCCAAAAACATTAGAAAAGAGAAAATCAAAACAAAGTGAATACACAAATCCCTCAATTTCATCACAAGGTCAACTTGAAAATGTTAGAAATAACCAAGATCAACTAGTAAAACTAAGAATACTTCCACAAAGCAAGATTGCACATATAAGCGAAAAATTATATTAACAAAAGCTAAGTAAAAAGTGTACATAGTACTTTATTATATAGGCATGAATGAGGCAATCCACCTTGCATGTGGATTGACAAGTGCCCCATGATGTGGCACATGCATGTAGACAAGTATCATATAGGTGTCAACCTTTGGATCACTTGGAATGTGCAAACCAACAACCTTGTGCATGACAAGTGTTGGATGACTACAAAGTGCCTTTTGAGGTGAGATGGAAAGTCTTCCAACCTCAAAAGGTAAGCACATGAGGTTTACCAAACAACTAGGTAACCTCTAACCTCTAAAAGGTTACACATTCAATTAGACAAGATGTTGTCTAGCCTCATCAACCTAAGTACACTTAAGCTATAGTGAATAGATAAATTATTCACTCTAACACCCCCCCTTAAGTGATACTTGTGGAGATTACAAAAGTGCAATAGATACATAAATATGGGTCCCGACTACTAGTCCATGTTAGGTACCCATGTAAAAAGAAATCTCTCATAAAGTGGAGAAAGAAAGAAAATCCAATGCGAAAAAGCTTTCCTCCAAAAGAGAGATGAAAATATACAAGAAGTAGGTAGAAGGAGGACTCAACATGACCCCCCAAGGACTACTTATACAAATATACATGAAGTGTTTCCCCCAAAAGAGAGAAATAGAGAGACTAGAAAGCCCCCATAAGATGACTGATCATGCATTGTTGACTGAAGCTCAAAGATGAATGTTGAAAGTGATGCATGAAAGTCGAACAACATGCCTTCCATGTGGAAGAAGAAGAACTACAGATAGGTGCATGAGATCTTCCCAAGTGAGAAGAACAAAGTGGGTCTCTGAATGTTGCACATAATGTAGACACTCAAAATTGACCTAATTATCATTAGCATCAAATATTGCATTAGCTATCATCTGCATTTGTCTAACACACTTGAGCAATTTCCCTATCACTTATTTCTTCTATTAATTAAATAAATTTATATTTAATTAATTAATTAATTATTTATTTCTTCTAATCTATAATTAAATAATCTTTAATTATTTAATTATCTCTTCATTCTATCTATTTCAATTAAATAAATCTTATTTATTTAATTAAAATTCCCTTCATAATCCCACTTTCTAATTAATTAAATAAATTTTATTTATTTAATTAATTTCTCTTATCACTTATATTTTATCATGAGCCAACATGTGTGTCTCTTTTATTCAAAAAACATGTGTGGTACTACATCTTTTATTTAATATCTTTCACATGTAGTATTTTTTTATGTACACGGTCACACATAAGCCTTATCTTCCCTCCACTTGTCATTTACACATTCACCTATGATTATCAATTCATCTCAGCCACTCACATAGCCACCAAATCTCTACCGTTGATTGATTTTGGTTGAGGTCTATATAAACACCCTCTCTTTCCATACTACATTTATCCCTCATTTTTCATATAGTGTCTACATTATCATATTGAGCATATTGAGCATTTTAGGATCCATCTAGCATATTATCATTATCATCCATCCATCATGGTATCTTTGATCTTCATAATTGTTCATTGTTGAGAAGCAATCGACATCCTAAACAAGGAATTATACAATCTAGGTGATTTTATTCTTGAATTGCATGCTTTTGATTTCACTTGGATTTGATTCTTTGATGGTAGTAGGATTAGGTTTTCAATTATATGCTTGATCTTATTAACCTAATTTTTACCTATCACATTTTGGCACACCTGGTGGGACCTACGTCCTTATTTAACTTTGTTGTTTGAAGTTGTTTTTTTGTGAAGATGAGATTTTCCAAGTGCTTACAGCACATCACAGTCACTTTTAATCGAAAACTAGTCGCCTAAAGAACTTTCACATCGCTTTTAAGCTACAAGACATCACTTTTAACATTTTTTGGATCACTTTTAATCCAACAATGATCACATCTCCCAGTATTCTCATCGCTTTTAATCTGAAACGAATCGCTTCTGGTTGTTTAGGTCGCTTCCTGCAATTAGGGTTTTTTGCTAACATTTGAATTTTTGCAGGGGTTTGGTCACTTTTGAGCTTTAACAGTTTGCATATAGGGTTTCCGCATCACTTCTGAGCAACAACAATTCGCTTTCAGCATAATTCAGATCGCTTTTGAGCAGTAGTCAGTCGCCTCTGGTAGCTGTGTGTCGCTTTCAATTTTATCATCCATAGTTGGGTTTTCTTGGTTATTAATCATCTCTTTGTGCATCATCTTATTGATTGTCCAAGAAAAGGAGGTTGTGAAACTACTAACATATTTGTTGCAGCTTCGATCCGTCCAAGACATTGCATTTTATCACTAATTTAGGAACATTTGGTGCTTAAAAAGACTCATTGTTTGCTCTGTGCTTGATTTATCTTTTTTGGATTGCTTGTTGTGCATGTTTGTAACCCAAATTTAATAGTAAAAGTATCCTCTCCCCTTGCCTATCAAATGGATCTTGGGTACATGAGAACTTGTTATTATCTTTAGAGGATGTGCCTTCCCGGTGTTAGAAGGCTTACGACCCAAGCAGTAATGGGCTAAAGCCAAGTCCTTCTGAACCACTATATAAGAAAAGTGTTTGCATCAAAAGCCATAAATAATGGGTGTTGTTGTGTTATACCGACAGCCAACCTCCCCCAAAACCCTCCAAGGCGTAACCCTTGAAGGCTGGGAGACTCCATAACATAGAGTAGTGTTGCTGCATATATAACCGCCCGAAACAGATGCCCTTACTAGTAACCTTATGTAGTAGCCAAAATCCTTCTGTTTGTTGACACAAAAGGTGGGACCTTTGAAGCTGCCCTGATTCTCGTGGTTCTTAGTAGAGATAGCAGGGACAATTCTAAGGTTTGGTGGGGGGACAAGCCTTGGGAAACCCAAATCTTGGTATGCGTGAGAAGTGAGTGTTGTGGAGGGGAGCCAGTGCTACCAAGATCCTGAAGCTATCCTCTTTGAATAGACATGGCAAGGGAACTCAACAAATATAGTCCTTTCCTAGCCTAGGTTGTACAAGTTTGTGATTGTTATGAGTGTGAGTGACTGAAATTATTGTTTTCTTGTCAAAAACATCATTCAAACGTACCCTCTATCAGACACATACAACTTTTGAACCATAACTATTCACCTTCAGCCAAACCAGGTTGCCTTTAAACAATAGTTATTCACTTTTGGTAGAATTTGCATCACTTTTAAATGATAGTTCTTCACTTTTGGCACAATTCACGTCGCTTTTAACTTGAAACTGATCGCCTCTGGCAAACCTAGTCATCTCTGGTTAACACTGTAGCCTATCATTTGTAACAAAACTAGATTGCTTATGAGCTATTAGTAATCACTTTTGGCATCTTTCCAATCACTTCTAGTCAGATATCAGCAATCAGTATCAACTTAGCCAAATCAGTTGCATTTTCATACTTTCTTAGCTCTATTATCAGCTTTCAGACAATCCTCTGAGCATCTACAGTAACCTGAGCATTGTCTTCTACCTTGAGCATATCAATCCATTAGACTTTTTGAGCTTTCATCCTTTTGAGATCCCAAAATAGCAACCAACCAACAAAACCAGCAAACAAACATTGTCCTTTTGGCTTTACTTAGCTCTAGCAATACCAGCAAACAACATCAACAACCAGCCTTTCCCTTGAGCATGTGAGCTATCCTCTAGGGAAGTTTAACTAACAACCAACAAAACAACAAGAACAACAACCAAACAACCCAACAACAACAACAACCAAGCAACCCATTAGCAAACCAAGCAACCAGCAAACTAGTAAAACAAACCAACACCAAACAATTAGCCAGCCATCACCTTTTGGGTCTCAACCTTGACAAGCTAAGTCCAATTCAAAACATCAACTATCATGCCTCAAACTAGGAGCCAATATGGAGCTGAAATGGAAGCAAAATTGTGAGCTGAGATGGAAGCCAAAATACAACAATCCTGATCAACGCCTCTTAGAGATGCAACTCAATTCACAACCGTGTATGCCTTCTTACATGTTTGTGCCCGAAGGATACACCGTTGGACCGTCATCTTCATAGCAAGTGCAAACCCAAACATTTTAAGAGACCTATAAAGAGCAATCCCAAGATGACTTATCAAAATTTCAAGACACACACGTATGGGACCAAGTTGAAAAGCTTGTTTTATTTGATCCTAATCGCTACTTCTTGCAATTAGCCTGTATGGGAGCCAAATTACCAAGAGACTTTGACATATCTGCTATTCGAGAACACGATCCAAACACTCTTGTTGTTGTTGCAAAGGGACCATCCACTATAGCCACACCATCTCATACCATGTCCATGCTACAAAATCCACCTTCCAACCCATCTCTTTCATTGCCTATTGCTACCCCATCAAACCCACCACACTCAGAGTACACTCTAGAGCCTTTGATAACTCCAACTAAGGTACTTCGCTACCTTTCACAAAATTTGAGCTTTCCACCTTTTCATGTTCCACAACATACTCCTTTTCCTACTAATGGGCTGCATAATTAGTCTCTTTTAAGCTACTTTTTATACTGTAAAGACTTCTTTCATAGCATCCTTTAAGAGATTTATCCATGTTTGGACTATGATATGTTGACCTTCTTTATACTTCTAAGACTTGAACTTATAATATTAATATGGAATGTGATGATCATATTATCTAATGCATGAATTAGATATAGATATGTATAAAAGTATAAATGAGATGTTTTTATGGTTAGTCATGGAGAATGCTTATGGTATATGCTTTTGGGATCTAATTCTATGTGCAGAATTGGATGTGTCACGATGAGATCGAGCATTTGTAGCAAGTTGCAGACAAAGGAGTTAATAGAAGTACTAGTTTCAATGCTAAGAATGCAGAGACAACTAAAGACAATTGTGGAGCATCATGGATAGTAATAAATTAAGGAGTGGATTTGTTTCAAATATGATTGTGGATGTTGTTCATGCATCAGACTTCTAGTTTGATTTGAATTCTTCTTCTTATAGTCAATTAGAATAAGAATGTGATTTTGACTCCACGACCTAGTATCTAGGCGCAGTGAATGATCAGAGTCAGTTAATTAATAAATAAGGCTCTCTCTTCATTTTGTATAGTAAGGGGATGATGAGATATATAAGGTAGCAGAATCAAGTTGTTAGGAGTTCAGTTCGATTCAGTTATCATTTCCTTTTATATGTGCAAAGACTCAAGCATGTTACATTTATGGAATACAATCTGGATATGATAGAAAAGATTTCATTGTTGAACAAATTGCTATGAGTTGATTCTGTGTATGGAATAAGTTAAGCTTTGGTATGTGTTACAAAGATACGTAGAATCTGGATTAGATTTGGTTTTAGTTAAGGAAGATAGTCTCTTGAGCTGGCTACTCAAGGTACTGATTCTCTCCTTGTTTACTTCATTTTAGTTAATGTTGGTTTCTTAGTTTTCTGTTAATCGTAATTTGAATTCAAGTTAGTATTATGTTTTGATCAACTAGATATAATTCATGCACAATTGCATATTAGTGTTTTTTACAAATCCTCCAGAGGTCAGCAGTCAGTCATTTCATTCTTGTCAATTCAATTAAGTTAATTCTACAGTTTCCTTGTTGTAATAGTTATCTACAGACCTTGCTATAGGTACCCGTAGTAACTAAGATTTATAGTTGTTTTCATTGTTTTGTAATTCTGTCAATTCCAGCAAGATAGATTTGTTTGTTTAAGAGTTAAGATAGAATAGTTTGGGAACCATATGAGCCCTGAAGGCATATACTTTGCAAGTACCATCATAATCTTACGCTCCTTGGTCGATAATTTAATGTAGGAATGCATAGTGA
The DNA here is from genome assembly GCA_027924645.1 of Cunninghamia lanceolata. NCBI lineage: Eukaryota > Viridiplantae > Streptophyta > Pinopsida > Cupressales > Cupressaceae > Cunninghamia > Cunninghamia lanceolata. The sequence continues at coordinate 3,563,534 of BSBN01000693.1, forward strand.
TAGAGTGGACTATTCATAGGTTTTCCCCTAAATTAGTTAAGTCTACAACACATTAGTTTTCCTCTACATTTTTGGCACCGTTGCTGGGGATGGTGCTAACTTCTTAGGCTCATTTTGTTTTTACATGTTTTCATAAGTTAAAATATTTTCATGTTTTCTAGCATTAGAGTTAATCAAAACACCTTTCAGGAAACACCAGGCATTCTATTAACATTGTGCAGGACCGCTAAAACATAAAGCTCAATATACTGTATGCGAAGGCAGAGAGACATTTGAGGTAGATTCCTCCCATCAACTTCTCAAAACAATGAGAGTACGACTGATTTTAACAACTACACAATAGGAAGTGCTGAAGGAGAGTTTCCTTTTACATCTTCATCAACACCCCCTACATCTCCATCAGCTTCCTCTACTACCACAGAGGGGACTTTCAGAATAATGGCAGAAGTAGTAGAGGATCCTCTAGGACAAGCTACATTTGAATTTCCTATACCAAACCTAGCACGGGCAGCTACCTTGAAAAATATACCACCATCTGCTTTGCCTGTTTTCTATGGTTTGGTGACTAAAGATCTGACACTTTCCTATTTGAGTTTGACGTTCTATGTAGGAGTTATGATTACACCACCGATCCTTACAGACTCAAGTTGTTCCCTGCTACCCTAAAAGATGTTGCTTTGAGATGGTTTATGGAACTGGGGAAAGATGCCATCCCAGACTGGGATACCATGAAGACAAAGTTCCTGACAAAATACAAAGACTATTGTAGAGAACATGACAGGAGGAGAGATGACATCTTTAGGATGTCACAAAAGGAGGAGGAGCCATTAGAAGACTATGTGGAAAGATTCCAATTTGCCTTGAAGAAAAACCCTCAAAATAAGTTGTCCGAAGAATCATTGAAGCTGGTCTTTTTAAGAGGAGTCAATGATGATTGCATGGATGCCCTAAATCTCATTGGAACAAGAGATATCTCCCAATTACCCTTTGAAGATATTTGTACAGCTTGTAGGAACTACTCCAGGACTTTTTCCAGAAAACCCAGAGGAGAAAGAGTAGCTATTGCAGGCAAGTCAATTAATGGAGTTTCTCGAGTGGAAATTAGTAACCTGCTGACCAATATGAAAGAAGATATCATTAGCCATATGGCTACACAGTTGGACACCCTCCACATTAAAAAGAAACAAGAAGAGGTAGATGCAATTCTCACAGAATACTGCCCAAGCTGTAGATAAAGGAAGGCCAACTATAAATGCAAAAGGGTAGCCAGTATCCAACAAGAGAAGATTAAAAGGCCAGAACTTCAACCATTTGAAGGTGACGATGGGAAACTATTATTTATTGCTTAAAGAAGACCTTGGAAGCAAAGGCAAGGTATGCCCCATGATCCACTTAATTATAATTCATCTTTTCCTTCTGCCAATCAAAATTTTTCTGCTTGGAATAATCAGCCCTAGCCTGCTAATCCAAATTCTTGGCAAAGCCCACCATGGTCTACTCCATAGGCAAGGTGGAACCAACAGCAACAATGGACTCAACAGACTTCCCATGGCCCTACCTACAACCCCCAATGGCCTACCTAACAACAGCAATGGCAACCTCAATGGAACAAGGGCCAACCATGGCAGCCAAACTCCCAATATCAGCAACCATTGCTTCCACCTCAGCCACAGCCACAATAGCAAGCCATTATGCCTCCACCAGCACCTCCAAATCAACCTCCTAGACCTACCCAAATTCCTACCCAACCTGCATCTAACCCTAACAACAAGCATGTTCAATAGGCTTATACTAATGAAGTGATGCAGTACCTCACCTATGGAGTTGAGGTAAGTAATGTTCACCTCAGATCAGGGAAACACCTTGCAGGTTCTTCATCTCCCCAAATTACAGAGCTAGAGGATGGAGAACCCATGGAGGAAGCCTTAGATGAATCACCCTCAGAACTTGAACTAGTTCAGGAACCTCAATCTATATCAAACCCTAAGCCTCCTTTCCCTGAGCGCTTGGTTATCCAAAAATAGTCTCAACAGCTAGAACAACCTACCAATGACCTTATAGGACAGTTGCAAGATATAAATATAAAGATACCCTTGATTCAGGCCATTAAAGATATTCCTATCTACACTAAAACATTTAAGGATCTCTATATCAAGAAACCAGGGAGAAAAAGAGTAGACCCAAAAATAGTCCATGTCTTAGGTAACCTTGCAGACATCATGTTCGGGAATATCAGTGTTCCTAAGTATACTGATCCAGGAAGTCCAGTGGTCGATGTCAAGATCAATGGAGCCCTAATCAAGAATACCTTAATAGACTTGGGTGTAGCAATCAATGTCATGACTAAGGACACAATGCAAATGTTGCAATTAACCAATCTTAGATCTACTCAGACTGTCCTGCAATTGGCTGATAGGTCAACAGTAAAACCTGAAGGTATCATTGAAGACTTAGTGATTGCATTAGATTCCTGGGAATATCCTGCTGACTTCATTGTATTACAACCTAAAGTCAATCTTGTTGGTTACCCTCTTATCCTAGGCAGACCATGGCGTGCTACAATTGATGCATTTATAGGTTGCTGGTCAGGAAACATGATTATATCTAATGGAACCATTACCAAGAAATTGGTGTTGTATCAACCAGCCCAACTGTACCATGAACTGCAGCAAACTATTTGGCCTACTCTAGAAGAGGACAACTATTCTTTGCAAACCCTAATGACCATTGAACGTAGTCCTTTGTTGGATATCCAAGATGAAGATGAGTTACTGGCACACATTATCCAAAATGACTGTGGAAGGCACCCACAACAGCAAGACTGTCTGTCCTGTCTGCAGGATCCATTGAGCAATATAATACCTAGCAGCTCCACAGAAGAAATTTCTCAATTGTTTCATGCCTTACTTCCTCAGCAGCATCTACTAGTCTTTCCTAGCCTTGATGTGTCTTCCATTCAGCCAATGACTAAACTATTAGAGATACAGCCTGGAAGATGTTGACTATCAATAATGCCTTGACTAAAGAACATGAGCAATCCCTTCAAAATGTCCTACAGTCCAATTCAACAACTTTTGCATGGGATTACAATGATATGGAAGGCATTGAACCAAATCTATGCATGCACAAGATCTATATTGATGCTGACTTAAGACCTATCAGGAAACAACAAAGACGTATGAACCCTGCTCTGAGGGACATAGTCAAGGCTAAACTTCAAAAACTTCTGGATGCAGGTTTTATTTACCCCATTTCAGATAGTGAATGGGTTTCACCATTGGTAATAGTTACTAAAAAGGGTGGCAAGTGGAGAGTTTGTGTTGACTACAGAGAACTCAACACTGCCACCATAAAAGATCACTTTCCATTACCCTTTTATTGACCAAGTCCTAGATTCTTTGGCAGGAAAGAAGTACTTCTCATTTCTTGATGGTTTTAGCGGATATAATTAGATAAAGATTGCTCTAGAGGATCAGAATAAAACCACATTTACCTACCCCTGGGGGACCTATGCATACTCTGTTTTGCCATTTGGACTGTGCAATGCTCTAGCTACTTTTCAAAGAGCAGTCCTTAGTATTTTTTCTGATTTTGCTCATGATAGCATGGAGATTTATATGGATGACTTCACCACATATGGTGAAGCATTTGATGAGGCTTTGCAGAATCTTGAAAAAGTTTTGAAAAGATGCACAGAGCATAATTTGTCCTTAAGTAATGAAAAGTGTTTTATGATGATGACTGAAGGAGTGGTGTTGGGACATTTCATTTCATCTACTGGTATCCAAGTTGACCCAAAAAAGATTGAAATAATCTCTACACTGCCAATTCCACAAAAATTGAAGGATGTTAGCAGTTTCCTTGGGCATGCAGGTTATTATAGAAGATTTATTCAAGATTTTAGCAAAATTGTTGCTCCCTTGTTTGCACTTATATCTAAGGATATTGAATTTGCTTGGACCTTTTGAAAAATTGAAAGCAACCCTGACACAGGCCCTAGTCTTCAGAGGTCCAAATTGGAAATTGCCCTTTCATATTCACACTGATGCATCAAACTTTTCCATTGGGGTAGTGTTAGGCTAGCAAGAAGGCAACAAGGAATATGTAATTTACTACATCAGTAAAAACTTGCAGGGGGCGGAGCTAAACTACACAGTAACAGAGAAAGAAATGTTGGCAGTTGTTTATGCCATCAACAAGTTCAGACACTACATAACCAACTACAAATTATTCGTTCATACCAATCACACAGCCATTAGATATTTGATGAACAAACCAATAGTGGGTGGCAGGCTAGTTAGATGGTTATTGTTATTTCAAGAATTTGATATCACAATTGTTGACAGGCCCGGTAGGGCTAATGTAGTGGCTGACTTTTTATCTAGATTGCCCACTCAATCCTCAAATGGTGTGGTTGATGATTCCTTTTCTGATGAGCATCTATTTTCTCTCACTATACACACACCTTGGTATGCAGACATAGCAAATTACTTGGTTTCAGTGCAAATTCTAGGATATTTTTCACAAAGAGAACGGAGACAACTTGTTCACAAATGCTTTCCTTACTCTTGGATCTCAAGTTTTCTCTTCTATACTAGGCCAAACAACATTATGAGAAGATGCATTAGAGAAGATGAAGTGTTTGATATCATGAAGGCTTGTCATGATGAGCCATGTGGGGGACACTTTGCAGCAAAAAGAATGGCCTTCAAAATCTTGACAACAAGGTATTATTGGCCAACACTTCACAAGGATCTATCAAATATACAAGAGGCTGTGATAGGTGTCAAAGAATGGGCAGACCAACTCAAAGTGATGATGCCATTGCGACCAAAAATTTCATTGTCTCCTTATGACAAGTGGGGACTGGATTTTGTTGGTCCTATTTCTCCAACCTCTAACAATAAGGAGTATATTCTTGTATGTACTGATTACCTTACAAAATGGGTTGAGGTCAAAGCACTATAGTTTGCCAGAGATGGTAATGTATCTAAATTCTTATATGAGGACATTTTCACCAGATATGGTGTGCCAAGGGAAGTAGTCACAGACCAAGGTCCTCAGTTTACCTCTGATCTCATCACAAAGTTAGTGGAGGAGTATCAAATAAGGCATAAAAAGTCTACCCCTTATCATCCTCAAGCAAATGGGCAGGTTGAGGTAACCAACAGAGAACTGGAAAAGACCCTAACCAAAACAATACAACTCCATAGGCGAGATTGGGTTACTAGGTTACCAGAGGCTGTTTGGGCCTATAGAACCACCTAGAAAACCACCACAGGGTTTACCCCATATGAATTGGTTTATGGAAAAACAATAGTCCTCCCAATTAAATTTTAACATAAAACACTAAGGACAACTTTTGAGCTTGGGATGGATTTGACAACAACACAGCAATTCAACATCTTAATGCTCTGGATGAAATAAAGCTAGAGGCACTCCACCATACTGAAGTTATCCAGAAACAGAGGGTCAAATGGCAAGACAGTCACATCAAGATCAAATCATTTACAACCGGTGATTGGGCACTTTTATATGACTCCAGGTATAAAGACTTCAGGGGCAAGCTCCAATACAGGTGGCTTGGACCATACAAAATCATGCAAGTTTTCCCAAATGGAGCAGTTTAGTTGCAAACTATAGATGAGGTCAGATTTTCACTCTTGGTCAATGGAAATTAGCTAAAGTTGTATAAGAGGCTATTACAGAGGGAAGACTTCATTATTTCCTTAGCTACTGCATATGATGCTTTTGGCACTCTTGATAACGATACTATCACACTAGTTGATGCAGCATCAGAGGATGATCCACACAACCTGACTAGTGATGCAGAGGTTGAGTTGGAATACTCAACCCCTGTAGCTGAGACATAATTTCTTTTTCTTTCCAAACACATGCACACACTGTACCTTTAACATGATGTTTACAAAATTTAGCTGGGACCTATTTACAAATTTTAGCTAGGACCTGTTTACAAAATTTAGCTAGGACCTATTTACAAATTTCAGCTGGGACCTATTACTTCTACACCTGTTCTAATCACTCTCAAAATCTGCACTTTGGAACAATGTTGCAAGCACCTGTAGCAATTGCAGATGTATTCCATGAAATGCACCACCAATCCACTCAATCTGTACACTACGCCTTGCTTCATCACCATGCCAGCACCTCAAGCGCCGAATTTCAAGAAATTCCATCAAATCACACATGCTGACGTGCCACCTTACCATTCATCCGCATGCATGACCTTACAGTTCCGGTGGATTCATTGCATCATACACAATATCTTCTTTCAAAGAGTGCTCCCACATTTCTTTTCAAGGCATTATTCCCAAGGTAACTCTTCATGATTTCCATTAAATTTCTTTTTATGCATTTATCATTATCCTTATTTACTTCATGCATGCGATAATATTTCATAACATTCCAATTAATAATTACAACTTCCTACCACTTCCTTTGCCACGTGAGTGAGGTCGCTTCACATTCAGTCGGGGGGGAAGGGTTGTCATTTTTGATTTTTGACTGGTTTTCAAATGAGTTTTCATCCCTGTGTACTATGTAAATAACTAGTGAGAGTTACCTTCCTAATATCTTTGCTTAAGTCAAACCGAGTTAACCCTGAGCAATAAGAGGAATTGTAGAAAAGATAAGAATAGGGGTTAAGTCTAACAAGGTGGCAAAGTGGAATTATACAAAGGATTATAGACATGGGATGTGACTTAGTAAGGAGAGAGCCATCTGTACACAAGGAGATTCTTGAAGATGTGCTAGTTTTACCTCTCTTCACTAGAGTAGGATGGCTCGAGTACTTCTTAAAATTGACAGAGTATGACAATGATATGGCCGCAGAATTTGTAGTTACATTGCAAAGTGATGAAGCAGTAGTAAAAGGGTTAATGGTTGATGCTTCTGAGGTAGCTATAGCCCAGGTGACTGGACTGCCATGCACCAGGTCGGAATACCCAGCCCGAGATGATGCAGCCGCTGCTAGAGAAGAATTCTACGAGCGAGGCGAGCATTTAGACTCAACAGCTCAAGGTACAAAATGCCTATCTCTACCATTTTTCTGGGGTAAATGTGCTACCTACATTATTAGGTATTTCACTTGTGATGGGAGGTATAATATGCTCTACACTGTGCATTTTAAATTGCTGAACCATCTTCATCATGAGAAATTGGTGAATATTCTGAACTACCTCTATAACTTCCTAAAGAGAATGGCTTCAGAATACCAAAGGAAGCTAGTAGATACTTTGGTGTCTCATCATTGTCTAATTGCACTACTGGTTAAGAGGAGTTTGCGGATACAATACCCACAAATTGATTGGGAGGCCTTTAAGAATTGTGTTGATATTTCCACCTTGTTGGAGCAACCTCATGAGGAGGAAGAGGAACCCCCATACAATGCTGAACTTCAAGATGAATATGCTCATGAGGAGGAGGAAGAACCCTCATACAATGCTAAACCTATTCATGAAGAACAGGAGGAGGAAAATGTCCCTAAAAATAGACCTGAAGAAACAGGGGAACCTTCATTCTCTCCTTCTGAACATGTGATCCCAAAACTTGTAAGCAAGAAAGGAAAGAAGAAGAAGGAAGGAAAAGACAAAAAGGAAAAAGAAAGAGAAAAATGTCAATACAGGGGAAGTAAAGGAGAAACAAAAGAGGAAAGGTAAAAAGTAGATGAAAAGGGCTGTTGAGAAAGAAACCACTACCCCGAGGAGATTAGTCAGATTGAGGAAACAGATGGCTAAAGAAAAGATTGAAGAATAGAGACAAGATTCTGAGGAAAAGGGAAATGCTCCTGGGAATGTTCCTATTGATATACTTGAAGATGATATCTCTGCAAATAAGGATAATGTGAATGTTTCTTCAAAGAAGAAAAGGTATGTTTCTTCTTCTGACTCTGACTCAGAAGACCCATTTATTGCCAAAAAGATGAGAAAAGCAACCCCTGGTAGCCCTGTTAAAGGAATTTTTAACGCTTCTGATAACAATGATAGTGGTAATGTCAATTTTGAGCAAAGAAATGAATTGTTGGAAGAAAGAGACCTTCGGAAAGAACTTTAGGAGGCATTAAATGAAATCAAAACCCTAGAGGATCAGGTAAAGAGGTATGAAGAGAAGGAGACAGAAAAATAAAAGAGGATACAAGAATTAGAGGAGAGGATTCAGACACAGAATCAAGGGTCTAAATTGGATTTGTTAGCACAATTAGTTGTTAGCAATATCATCTTAGATGAGGAGAAGGAACCCCCTCTGTCATTTCTTGAGGTAAGAACTTCAACATGCCATACCACTATTTCATTGGGTTTTGAGTTGCTAAAAGTCACTAGTAGGTCAAAACAAGACACTGAGAATTGGGATAAAGAAAGGAAAAATTTTAATGAAATAATTGAGAATTAGAATCTTGAAATTAAGAAATTAGAAGCAAAGATGGCAGGTATAATTGACAGGGCCATGGAAATCATTGAATGCAGACCACCTTCAAGGGTTTATGCATTATTTTTAAAGGAGAAATTTCTTAGTTTTGAATTCAATAGATTTGTTAATGACCAACCAGCTCTATAGTCTAGACACAATTTCCTTAGTTATTTTCAAAAGGTTAGTCTAGAACAACAAGATCAGCTATGTGAGTGATGTTTGCACAACTACCTGGTGGAGGAAGATACAGAATGGAATCCCTCCATAAATGTTGGAGATTTATAGCTGAGAGCCATAGCATTATACCTAAATAATGAAAAGTTGAGAGGAGAATTGATGGATAGGTATGAAGAATATGAGAAGAAGGTATCACTACCAATCACACAAGAGGCATTTAACCCTAAAGATGTCCTCATAAAATGGTACAGACTTCTCTCTCATAAGGGCCCAGGTAAAATCATTATGGACTTAAGAATAAGGGATCACAGAAGGATACTGTTGATCATGATATTAGTCATAAACAAACATAGAATAAAAGTTACACAACAACCTTTACTCATCTTGAAAGATACGATGAATTCAGAGAATTCATGATCCCAAGTCTCCGTTGATTAGGTCTTAATCTACTGACGTTACTCAGTGGTTGATGTGTGTTGCTGTTTTCCATTCAGGGGCCTTACGTATTTCTGCAAAATTTCATCATTATTTCTCCAAATATCCTGCTCTATATATCTGCTCCGCATAAATCTCCAATAATTCTACCTCTACACTGTGAATTTAGTCAAATAATGTGCCTACAGGCTGATATTTGCATGATTTCTACCACTATTTATGATTCTTTGCATGATATTTTCAATACTGCATGCATTTAACTCAAATATGCTAATGATTTTCAGTTACCTACGGGATTTCAGCATATTTCTCTATTTCTGCTTATTATTTGTCATGACTTGCAGTTATGGTGATGAATTTATGAAATTAAAAAAAGGAAAAGGGTTAAAGAATGAGATTCCCAAAACTACTTGACTTAGATCACTGATCCACATACAAGCTCCCATACATGCAATGAAAAGAAGGAAACTAGAATCATACTTCACCAGGACATTCCACAAATCCGCATGATCTAGTGCAAATCTTCAAAGGAAAAGTTGATAACAACATGTAATGAAATGAAAGCGCTTCCAGTTGAACACAGCATTCACCAGTACATATCTAGAAATCAACAGGAAGATTACGTAAAATTTACAATCAGGATGTAATCTGAAACTTCATATCCATTCAGTATGCTCAAGAACAGGTACATTTACAGTGATCTGAAGAAAGAACCTTGACATTTCAACAATTCTATCCTCATTAGTCTCAGTAATCCGATCTCCTAATTGATTCTACAGTAATTGGCCTTATTGTGCCAGATGTGTCTGTGTATCTCTTTCTCTTTTTTCTATTAGCCTTATTGCCAGATATATCTATCTATCTCTTTTTTATTTTCTCTATTAGCCTTATTGCCAGATATATCTATCTATCTCCCTTATTTTTGACAAGCTCTGGCTCTTATATAGAGCAAATGCCAGAAAACAGTTACAATGATCCAAGGATCATGATCTTCCCATAACAATCAACGGTCCAGATGAAAAGCACATGCTTCGCCAGTTGGCAAATGTACAGCTGGCACAGAATATTCCAGCATCTTTGATTTGATTCGGTCTCCAGCTGGCAAACAGCATATTTGACAATATCCTCCTCACTTCTGGTTCATGTTGCCTCCATGTGCAACTTTGTAATTATCAGCTTCAGCAGCTCCGGGACTTCCTGCAATAAACAAACATTAAGTTCATCATCATGTGGATAAACAACAGGAATTTAAACGTTTTATTAACCAGGCCTCAAAATGTGTAGCTACAGGCAATCAGGCTTCAAATCTGTGAAAATTATGCACTAAATGCCTAAACAGCGTTAAAAAACACTCGGGTCAACCATTGTTGACTGGAAAATGCAATCGGGTCTTTAAATTTCCATCGCTTCATTTTCCTGCCCATTTTCATGTATATCGGGTTCAAAATAGTGCATATACATCGCAACATATACGAGGAACCAATCGCTTTTAACAAATTATTTCAAATCCGGCTTTGCATGCTATCGGCGAGACCACTACTGTCGGGAAGAAAATTCAAAGCGCGGCCGATGGGGAAACTTAGAGCTTTCTACCTATCTGCAGGATATTGTGAATATGATGCTCCCCCTTCTCGAATGTCCTGATGACGTCACCGTCATGTTCCGCTTCTGTATATTGGGGAAAAGAATGACATCATCATCATCATCATGTCGAAGGAAAATAGGAGGATATGAAATATGATCCTGCTGCTGAGGAAAGGAATATGATGGTGACGTCATCGTCATATCCGGGCTTCATTAAAATGCAAAAGATGATGTCACCGTCATGTTTAGTTAAGATCAGGGGGTAAATGTAATATCGGGTCACCTAAGGAACATGATCAGGTGGTGAATGTAATATGACCCCTTTGCAGCCAAGGTAACCCTCTCGAAAGATCAGGATGATGATGATCATCAGGATATCCGGGGCTTTTGTTAAACTTAGAACATGACGTCATCGTCATATTCGTGAACCGGATCATGTTTTGGAAAATATCCTGTCGAAGGGAAATGTGATGATGATGTCATCCTGATATTTGCTTCTTCGTTTATCGGATTGGGATGACGTCATCAGGATATTTGCAAAAGGTCATATTTCTCGGCAGGAGGACATTACGAAATATCAGGTAGACAAACAAGATCATGATGATCTTGACAACATGACAGGATAAAAATATGATGATCCTCCTCCTCGAATATCATGATGACGTAACCATCATATTCCGTCTTCAGAGCATGAGGATGAGTTGAAGTCATCATCAGGTTAACGCTAGGGTGATATTTAAAATATGATCATGCTGCTGAGAGTATCACCCCCCTTAAAAGATAGGGTGATCATCATGATCATGCAAAAGGAGATCAGGAGGATATGATGATGTCATCATCATATTAGCGAATATCAACAAATATGACCCTCCCTTGAAAGATCAGGATGATGACCCTCCGATAGGACTTTGACATGCGCATGCAAATTATGCAGATGGTGGATTTTCTAAGCAGGGTGATATTATAATATCAGCATGATATTATAATATCAGGTGATGTTATAATATCATGATGCTCGTTGTTATGAAATATGACCCTCCTAAAATCATGTTTGACCAGACCTTTGACCTGTCATAACTTTCTCATATGGACGAATTTTAGGGTGATGTAAAAGGAAAACCTGCCTAGAATTTCAAGATCTTTCTAAATATGAGGTCATAGAAACAAAATATGAACTTTGACAAACTGACCTCATGATGATGACCTGCCTCATCCTGACCTTCATGATGATGATGCACCTGACTCATTTTTACCAAACCGCCAGAAAACAGACAACACAAGCCAAGCCAAAAAGTTGGGTCCCTGTTTTGCCAAGTTAAAATGGGGTGTGTTGTGTAACCACACAACAGATACAGGGAATGATGGGATCCATGTTACAAGGTTGTGTTAGATATGTGCAAAGCAGATGGATCAGTTTGACACCTGCTCTTCAAGGGAAAGAACCTCATTCCTTACATAACTTTATGAACATGTCTAAAAGATTACACATGTATATCTAAATTTTAGAGAATAAAGGTGTGGCATGGTTGCCTCTTACCTACCATCCACCTCTGCTCTTATATCTAGTTCCACACTGGACAAGGGAAAAGGGAGAGGAATTTAGGATTGCAGAGGCCATCATACTACAAAGGATTTCATGCTACAATTGGTTCTATTTGAAATAGGGTGAGGGTGTCAGGGTAGTTATGGACTTGAGGCAAATAGTTTTACATTATAATTCATTTCCCTAGGTATCTGTTGGAGTAATTTTGCTTGAGGGCAAGCAAAAAGTTAGTTGGGGGGAAATGATGGGCTGCAGAATTAGTCTCTTTTAAGCTACTTTTTATACTTTAAAGACTTCTTTCATAGCATCCATTAAGACATTTATCCATGTTTGCACTATGATACGTTGACCTTCTTTATACTTCTAAGACCTAAACTTATAATATTAATATGGAATGTGATGATCATATTATCTAATGCATGAATTAGATATAGATATGTATAAAAGTATAAATGAGATGTTTTTATGGTTAGTCATGGAGAATGCTTGTGGTATATGCTTTTGGGAACTAATTCTATGTGCAGAATTGGACGTGTCACGATAAGATCGAGCATTTGTAGCAGGTTGCAGACAAAGGAGTTAATAGAAGTACTAGTTTCAATGCTAAGAATACAGAGACAACTGAAGACAATTATGGAGTGGATTTATTTCAAATATGATTGTGGATGTTGTTCATGCATCAAAATTCTAATTTGATTTGAATTCTTCTTCTTATAGTCAGTTAGAATAAGAATGTGATCTTGACTCCATGACCTAGTATCTAGGCGTGGTGAATGATCAGAGTCAATTAATAAATAAGGCTCTCTCTCCATTTTGTATAGTAAGGGGAAGATGAGATATATAAGGTAGCAGAGTCAGGTTGTTAGGAGTTCAGTTCGATTCAGTTATCATTTCCTTTTCTATGTGCAAAGACTCAAGCATGTTACATTTATGGAATACAATCTGGATATGACATAAAAGATTTCGTTGTTGAACAAATTGATATGAGTTGATTCTGTGTATGGAATAATTTAAGCTTTGGTATGTGTTACAAAGATACGTAGAATCTGGATTAGATTTGGTTTCAGTTAAGGAAGACAGACTCTTGAGCTAGCCACTCAAGGTATTGATTCTCTCATTGTTTACTTCATTTCAGTTAATGTTGGTTTCTTAGTTTTCTGTTAATCATAATTTGAATTCAAGTTAGTATTATGTTTTGATCAACTAGATATAATTCATGCACAATTACATATTAGTGTTTTTTACAAATCCTCCAGAGGTCAGCAATCAGTCATTTCATTCTTGTCAATTCAATTAAGTTAATTCTACAATTTCCCTGTTGTAATAATTATCTATAGACCTTGTTGTAGGTACCCGTAGCAACTAGGATTTATAGCTTTTTTCATTGTTTTGTAATTCTGTCAATTCCAACAAGATAGATTTGTTTGTTTAAAAGTTAAGATAGAATAGTTTGGGAACCATATGAGCCCTGAAGGCATATACTTTGCAAGTACCATCATAAGCTTACACTCCTTGGTCGATAATTTAATGTAGGAATGCATAGTGATAGAGTGGACTATTCAGATAGGTTTTCCCCTGAATAAGTTAAGTCTACAACACATTAGTTTTCCTCTACACCTACCATGACTGTATCTTGACCTCAAGTATCACAAGCTGTCCATGTTGCACAAGTGCAAATTCCCCAAATATCACAAGCTATCCCAATATTGCAAACTCTGCAAGTGTTGCAAGCTATCCAAACACCACAAGCCATACAAATCTCACAGCCATTGCAAACCCCTACTTCTATTGCATCACATGTGGAAACCACACCCCACACTCATATTCCTATCACCTCTAATATGGTCTCCACAATTTCCACAAATCCATCCAACACACCATATAACCCCAATGTTAGTCTCATTGACATGAGTAACCCACCTATTGTATCACAAGCCAATCCTAGCACCGCTATCTCTTATGTTGATCAACTTACATCACTTCCACTACCTCCATATAATCCTTCACAAACCATCAATCCGTCTTATGCAACCCAAGGATTACCCATTGTCACCCAACACATGACATATACCAATCCTCATGTCATCCAAAACACAAACCCAAATGTTCATCCTTCTTCCTCATCCACCAATCCTTCCATCACTTACCATTGGCGAACGTCAATCCATCCCATACTTCCCATGTGATGCAAAATCTTGGTGCTAATCCATCGCAATACACCCAACCACCACTTGTGTCTCAAGGATAGCAATCCTCAAACACATATGTGTCACATACCAATCCTTTGACATATAATGTGAGCACACAACCTCAACAAATGGTCATGCCCTCATACATTCCGCAACAACAACCACAATATACACCATATTACATTCCACCTCTGAATAGTCAACCCCCTTTGCAACAACATCAACTATCTCAAGTGGATGTTGAACAAATGATTAAAAAGGTGGTAGGACAAAACAAGAAGTCATTTTCTTTAGGAGATATATGCGCTTATCCATTTGACAAGTCACTTCATATGACACCCTTTCCGTCACACTTTGAAATTCCACAATTTGACAAATACAAAGGGAAAGGAAATTCGGATGACCATCTTCGAGCATTCTATGTTGCATGTCTCGATGTCACTCAAGATGATACATATCTTTTGAGACTATTCTCCCAAAGCTTAATGGGACAAGCTCTTGAATGGTTCTCTCATCTACCTCCAGGAATTAAGACTTTTGCAGAATTAGCAAACAAATTTTGATCTCATTTCACTTTTAACATTGAACATGAGGTGAACATGAATGACCTTGTCAACAACAAACAATTCAATGGTGAAGCTTTCTCCTCATTCACTCAATGATGGCATAACATGGCTAGCAAACTATCATGGCAAATACCCGAGAAACAATAGCTTGATATCTTTGTCCAAAATCTTCATCCTGAGCTTTCATTCCAAATACAATTGCAAAGTGCTAGCACCTTTGATGAACTTATCTCCAAAGGAACCACCATTGAATGAGATTTAATAGCTAAGGGCACTATCAAGATTTTCAGAGACAACAAAGACAAACCTCAAATTTCCAATGATAAATCCTATTTTTGGAACAAGAACAAGAATGTCGTTAATGATGGTATTGTGGATCCAAAGAACATACAAACAAGGAAAGCTCCCTTTAACATCCAAGCCGCATCTACAACAAATCAACCTTTTCAACGAAATTGACCAAGAATAAATCAACACCTCGACGACAATTTACTCCTTTAGCGGACCCTATGGAGATAATCTTTCAAAAACTTGTCCAAGCAGGAGATATCACATTACTGGAAGCACCACCCAACGACAAACCGGTCTTCAAAGCTCCTTGGTATAAATAGAATGAATATTACGAATACCATAGAGTCAAAGGACATAAAATAAATGGTGGTAGGCACTTAAAAAATGTCATTCAAGATAGCATCGATCAAGGTCTAATCAAGATCACACTGCCAACATCACAACTCGCACATCAACCAACATCGAACTATGATCTAGATGCCTTCAAGAATCCACTTCCATCTCAGGACAAGACAAGTAACCCTCATACTGGGAATGCTATCCATTACAACTAGGAGTCATCCATGATTGGTAGCATTGACCAAGCCTGCATTTCTACCATTACTATCCAAGGCAAAGCACCCGATTGCCCTGTAACTACTAGAAGAGGCTGCGTTACCATTCAAGGAACACCTATCAATCCTCCTTGACCGTCTTCTAGCTATAATATCCTTGATCACCTTGGCAAAACACCCGCACTTATCTCCATCCTAGAATTGCTTCACATATCCCCCACCCATAAAGCTATCCTTGATAAAGCATTGCAAGAATCTTTGGTGCCTACTGATATCAATACCACACAATTTCAATCTATGGTAGCCAACATTTCAGCCCCTTGCCATCATACCTTCTCTGACAAAGATCTTCGACCATCCATCAACCCATTACATAACGAAGCCCTCCACATAGAAGTGTTTGTAAATCAACGCCGTATCAAACGAATCTTAGTGGATGGTGGAGATGGTCTTAATATATGTTCTTTAAAACTAATAAAACAATTGGGATATTCTAAGAAAGACATTGATACTTCCAAGGTCATTATTATCAAAGCATATGATGATGCTGAGAGGGATACTGACGGAATTATCCATTTGCCTATCCAAGTTGGTCCTGTCACTACTGACACCCGTTGTCAAGTACTTGATATTGAGCTTCCCTATAACATCATCCTTGGTTGTCCATGGATCCATGCCCTCGAAGCAGTTCCTTCTACATACCATCAATGTCTCAAATTTCCACATAACGATGTTGAAGTTACTATCCATGCTGATCCCAATCCATTTGAGTTTTGTCGTGCCTTTCAAGTTAAATATCAAAGCCCTAACTACATTCCTATCAACATCGAAGCATATCCATCTTCATCCTATGTGAACCCATCCTCCTTAATCCTCCGTATCAAGTACACTGAACATGGTCTGGGTGAGTACACATTGCAAGAATCTTGTTGTGTTGGAACTCTTCCCTTATCTCCCAAATCTCATGGCAAACCTTCTACATCCAAGGCATCTTCATCTGCAGCCGTTATAAAAGCTCCACCAACAATATTCATCAAAGGTGGATTCCTTGATGATGAATACATTGAGGATATTAACTCTTGGATATTCTATAATGAGAACGACCAAGTACAACTTGAAGTGGAGAGATATAACAATGGGTTCTGCATCATTAAGAACATGGGTTACAAAGGACATGGCGGATTGGGATCACAGGAACAAGGACCTATGGAACCCATTGTTGTGTCTAATAAGTTTAATAAGCAAGGCCTTGGCTATCAGCCGGAGGTACCGCCTTCCAAAGACATTACGTGCATTTCTGATATGGAAGCCAGACCTTCTTCGGTAGGAGAGATTTCTAATTCAGATACCATCGACGAATCCTCCCTCCATATCACCGACCTTTTTCAAGAAACCTCCATCTTCATGATCTTACCACTTTCTCTAGCTGTAACCCTTCGTCCATTACCCTTTCACTCGTATATCCTGACCTCATCGATTGGGACCAACAGGGGGCACCTATATTGGACACATTTGAAAATGATGAAGCTATTGCTGAATTCCTAGGATTACAACAAGGCATTCCACTAGGTGATCACAAAGTAGGTTTCATGATGGACCTCCCTAAACTAGCATATTTTGGCAGAAGTATCAAATCCTTCAGTCGCAAAAGTGAAATAAATAGAATAAAAATAGATAGGTCACTAGGTGAAAACTGAAAGATGCCTCTTGACCATGCAAAAGTAAAAATAAAGGACGTATCTGAGGGTCAAAACCTCTCTGAGGTGCCCAAGGATGGGGGATTTGATCTTCCAGTCAACACTGATTATCATGAAAAATCAACGGTGCTAGTTAAAAAATCTCAAGAAATGAACTTAGGCACAGAGCAAAATTTGAAGATCACATATTTGGCAGCATCACTATCAGAGAAGGAAAGAAGAAATCTCATAGCGTTCTTCATAAAAAGAGCTATCAATTTTGCATGGACTTATGCTGACATGCTAGGTCTAGATCCATCACTTGTGGTACATCACCTAGCAGTATCTCCTAATGCAAGACCTGTCAAACAAAAATTGTGCAAAATGCACCCCCAAATAGCTCTTTTGGTTAAGGTAAAGATTTAGAAACTGTTAGAAGCAAAGTTCATAAGGCCTATTGATTATCCATAATGGGTTTCAAACTTGGTGCTTGTGGCAAACCCTGATGGACGAGTTCATTGTTGCACAGATTTTAGAGATCTTAACAAAGCATGCCCTAAAGATGACTTTCCATTACCAAGCATAGATAATATTGTAGATCTCACAGTTGGACATGAAATGCTATCCTTGATGGACAGATTCTCAGGATATAACCAAATTAAAATAGCAAAGGAAGATCAAGACAAAACATCATTCATTTGTCCATGGGGTACATACTGCTGGGTTGTAATGCCTTTTGGTCTCAAGAATGTTGGAGCCACTTATCAACGAGCCATGATAATCTTTTTCACACTATCATGGAAGATTATTTTGATGATATTCTAGGAAAATCCAAGACAAGAGAAGAACATCTATAGGTACTGGCACAGATCTTTGATCAACTAGAGAAGTATCAAGTCATGCTGAACCCAAAGAAATGTGTATTTGGTGTAACATCTGGTAAATTGTTGGGATACATTGTGTCTCGATGAGGAATAGAAGTGGACCCTGACAAAGTAAAAGTCATCATGGAAATGCCTCCACCATCAAATCTGAAGCAACTTCGTAGTCTACAAGGAATGTTATAATCCATTCACATATTTATCTCACAATTGGCAGACAAGTGTCATCCTTTTCAACATCTCCTTCGCAAGGGTGAACCTTTTAAGTGGGATGAAAAATGTCAACAAGCCTTCAAAATAATCAAAGAATATCTAGCAACACCTCCTGTGTTAGTACCTCCTGTACTGGATCGACCACTATTGCTCTACATATCTTCAACAACAGCAGCATTGGGTGCCCTTTTAGCTCAGCATGATGATTCAGGAAAAGAACAAGCCATTTACTATATCAGCAAAACTCTTGTGGGATATGAACTTAACTATTCACCTATGGAAAAAGCATGTTTAGCATTGGTGTTTGCTTCCCAAAAGTTGTGACATTACATGTTGAACCAAACAACAAAGCTCATATCTAACGTGGATCCACTCAAATATCTTCTTTCCAAAGCAATCCTTACGGGAAGACTAGCAAAATGGGTTATGATCTTAAGTGAATTTGACATACAATATGTGGATTGAAAGGCCATAAAGAACAATTCATAATTGATTAGTTAGCCGTAGCACCTGCAACAGATATTCATCCAATACATCCAGAGTTCCCTAATGAAGAATTGTTCAATCTAACTTCACCAACATTGTGGCACCTATATTTTGATGGATCTTACACACAACATGGATCAGGAGCAGGGATATTGTTTGTCACCCCTCAAGGAGATTGTATCTCGAAGTCATATAGAATTGCATTTCCATGCACCAATAACATAGCAGAATATGAAGCTTAATCACAGTATTACACATGGTAGTACAGTGGGCTATTAAACAGTTACAGGTTTTTGGTGATTCTGAATTAGTTATCAAATAGGTCTTAGATGAGTATCAAACAAAAGATGAGAAGCTCCTTCCATACAAGGTAATGGTTGACAATTTCAAGAAGTACTTTGACAGTATCACCTTTGAATAGATTCCAAGGATACAAAACAAAGCAGGAGATTCTATGGCTATGATTGGATCTCTTCTAGACATGCCATCCAATGCACATAAGTGCGAGTTTCTAGTTGAACAGCTTCTGATCCCAATATTTGAAGCACCGCAGTCTGAGATTATATGTGAGATTCTTGGTCCCAATTCACCTTGGTATGAGGACATATATAAGTATCTCCGCAATCAAACCTTACCATTTCAACTATCTAATACTCAATGAAAAACCTTTATCTGCCAAACCTCTCGCTACATTATCCTAGGAGACACCTTATATCGTTGGAGTCTTGATGGTATCCTTCTTCGATGTCTTGATTCTGAGGAAGCAAAGGTTGCCTTACATGAAATACATGAAGGTATCTGTGGATCTCATTTTGCTGGCCCTGGTCTTGTTACGAAATGCCTATGAGTTGGATACTATTGGCGAACTATGGAGAAAGATGCACAATAATTTGCAAAGAGATGTCTACAATGTCAGAAACATGGGGATCTAATACATGCACCAGCACATGAACTTTAGCCTATCACTACTCCTTAGCCCTTCTCACAGTGGGGACTTTATCTCATAGGTAAAATCTATCTGACCTCATCAAATGGTCATAAGTTCATTATTACTGCCACTGAATACAAAGTGGGTGGTATTACTGCCACTGAATACAAAGTGGGTGGAAGCAATACCAATGACTTACATTATTGGCAAGCAAATATCCAAGTTTATCTTACTTATATCATTTGCCGATATGGAGTTCCTCAAGCCATTGTCACTGATAATGGTCGTCTTTTCAAAAACCAAGAGGTTAGAGATCTTTGCAACAAGTTCCATATCCAACATAGATTCTTTACACCTTACTATCCTCAAAGTAATGGCCAAGCTGAGGCTTCTAACAAAACAATCATCACGATCCTTAAAAAGATAGTCAATGAAACTGGTCGTGATTGGCATTTACAACTTAATCTAGCATTATGGGCTTATAGAACAAGTGCCAGAACTCCAACTGGTGCTACACCTTATGCTCTTGTGTATGGCACTGAAGCTATTTTACCTATTGAGGTTGAGATCCCCTCACTGCGAGTATCCCTACAACATACTATCTTAGATGAAGAATATAGAGTATCCAGACTCCATGATCTTGAGCTATTAGATGAATGTTGTCTTATAGCACTCAATCATCTCCAAGTCTATCAAAATTGTCTACATCACAGCTACAACAAAAAGATCAAAGAATGAAGATTTCAAGTTGGAGATCTTGTCCTTAAAGAAAATCAAAGGAATCAGCAACATTGTGAGAAACAGGGCAAGTTTGAACCTAATTAGCTTGGTCCTTTTGTCATCACATCAGTCTATGGATTAGGAGCATACACTCTTTCAACACCTGAAGGCATTCCCTTAGATGAACCAATCAACATCATTCATCTAAAGAAGTTCTACCCATGAGTCTCAACATATCCCATCAAAAAAAAAAAGTACAAGATAAATAATTCATCCTCTGGTGAAAACTTGGTAAACAGGTGCCTTGGATAAGTACCATAGTGAAAACCTAGCAAACAGGCACTATGTGTAGAGACCAGCTTCCATCATTTACTTAGTTTATTTGATCACAACTTTCCATAACATCCATCTCCTATCTTGCCTTCATAATCCACTATTGTCCCTATCTGAACATCGCAAGCCATTACCCTTATACATCCATACTAAAAGCCTTTTCACCCTTACCTCTGCCATGCTAGCTCTCATAGTTTGGACTTTGTTGGGGTTAAGATATCATTGGCACCTTAGTATACTATTCGCATGACCACATCCATTGTAGCATCTTCCTAATAAATCTTCATCCAACACTGGGGGCACTTGTTAAACTTTACTTGGGAGTGGATAATCACAGCTCTAGCTCATATCATTTTAGAAAACATCCAAACCAAACATAGCAAAAATCCAAACCAAAGCACAACAAACTTTCAAAACACAACCAAATATTCCAAAAATCCAAAAAAAAATCAAAACATCACAAAAATCCAAGAAATAAAGTTGATTCTTTGACATCAACCATCAACATAAGAAGCAAGAACTACATCTCATCTCTATCGTTCAAAGCCTTGATCCCATGGCTACAGGGAATGTAGGCAATCTAAGATGCAAAGGAAGCACTTTGATTCAAGCATAGATGATAGCCTTCTCTTCCATCATCCATCTTTCATCTTTCTTCTAATCATCCTCCAATCTTTCACTTCCCTTTCTTCTATCTTTCATCACTTACATCATCAATAAACCCAGAACTACATATTCATCATGTCTCATCTATTAGGAATTAAGGTGTCTCAACCTTGGTAATTCCTTGCATTATTCATGATTGTATTTATTTACTCATTGCCTATGTTGTAAATTAATTGTAAATTCCATATTGTCATTTTGTGGGATGTGGCACGATGATGTGTCATCCTACATGGAAGATGACAACTTGTAATTTTGTCCTCACATGAGGAGATAGGTGTCCCACTTTGTGGTAGGAGTATTTTTCCATGTGTCAGCATCTTGGATGTTGTGTAAGGGAATGTTTGACCGAAACGGTTATGACAGATTCCTATGACGAAGTTATGACATGTAAGAGTCAGAAATAGAAGCTTGTAAGACAGGTGAAGACATGTGTCATGAAACATCTTTGAAAAGGGCATATTTGGGTGCCCCAAGGTGGAATATGACATGTTGTAAGAAAATATGCTATTTATAGCCTGTGTATGACAGATTCTCTTACAGCTGTAAGTTGTAGCCACTATAATAGATTTTATGACGGTCGTAAGTGTCGTAAGAGCATCTGTCATAGCCCATTTTGGAAATAGGTGACCTCTCTAAGATGGGAGTTGTGGACAAGTGTCAGGTACATTCTACAATGTTGACCAAGTGTCCTTAGGTGTGGGTTTTGGGCCATGAGGCCAAGTTGGACGCCCATTCCAAGATAGGACCAATTTTGCCTTGTATATTCTATATAAATAGGTGCTTGGAGGGAGATGCAGTATGTGATTTACAGGTACTGTTACTCTACCAGATTGACTCCAGACATGAGTGTTGAAGACCATTGAAGCTTGCATTGTAAGTGTATTGTAAACCATATTCAGTTTTGATAATACATTGTGCAGGTTTCTGAGTGTGGAGTTTTTTACCCGATAAGGGTTTTCCCTACGTTATATCTTTGTCTCTCTTCTTTTGTCTTTTTTCTAGTTCTATGTATTGCTGTAATATCTATGTTAGATGTTTAATGTTGCTGTTATTGTAATAATTAAATTGAATTTACACTCTCCTCCCCTCATTAGATTAGTGTAGGAAGTGATTTCTGCACACCTAGCTTCCTTTCAGTTGGTATCAGAGCCTAGCCAATTTTGGTCTTAGCTGTTGGGTAGGGGTTTTTTGAGCTGATCTTAAGTTGAGTGGGAGTTTGTGCAGAGTATCCTGAATCTTATTGTAGCAAGGAGATGGAAAGAACATCCGAAAGGATTGAGGTGGAGAAATTCAATGGCACTAGAATTTTAACCTATGGAAGCTCAAGATGGAAGACATGCTTGTTGATCGAGACCTCTGGGAAACTATCAATGGAACTAAACCACCTGCAATGTCACAAGCTGATTGGGATCTAAAGGATCGGAAGGCTAAGGGTCTCATAAGACTTAGTTGTGCTGATTCTGTTCTGTTAAGTGTCCATGAGGAGACTACTACAAACTTGCTTTGGAAGAAGTTGGGAGATGTGTATCAAGCCAAATCCCTGGTTAACAAACTTTTTTTGAGAAAGAAGTTGTATTCCCTTCGAATGTAGGATAGAGGATCCATTGTAGAACATATGAATGCTTTTAACATGTTGGTTGCACAATTGACATCCGTTGGTGTAAAGATGGAAGAGGAGGTTTGTTGTATGACCTTGCTTTGTTCTTTGCCGGACTCATGGGATCACCTTGTCATGGCTATTGGAAGCACCACATCCACATTCAAAATGGATGAAGTGGTTTCTTTGCTATTATCTGAAGAGATGCGGAGAAAGTCTTCTTAGGCAGCCAAAGAGGATCTTACAGTTCATGGAATACCTAAGGAGAAAGGGAAAAAGAAGGATAAGAAAGCTGAGAAGGGTAGATCCAAATCCCATGGGAGATCCAAATCTCCTGGAAAGTCCAAGGCTATCTATTGGAACTGTGGTAAATCTGGGCATTTCTGAAAGGAATGAAAAGAGGAAAAGAAAAAGAAGAAGAAGACCCCAAATTCAGATTCTGACAAGTCACAAGATGATGGTGATGCTTTCATCGCAGCCCTGGCAACCCATGCATCTGATGATGTGTGGCTGATTGACTCTGGTGCATCATTCCACATGACCTCGCATTGAGATTGGTTTACTAAGTATTAGGAGTTTGATGGTGGAAAGGTGTATCTGGGTGACGACTCTCATCTAAAGATTATTGGTCGTGGAAGAGTCTCTATTCGATTTCTTGATGGACGAGTGAAGGGGATCTTTGGGGTTATGTACATCCTAGGGTTAGCATGGAACTTGCTTTCTGTAAGTATGTTGAATGATGCAAGTGTGCAGGTTGTCTTTTTGAAAGAAGGATGCAAGATGACTAGAGGAGCTATGGTGCTTGCTAAGGGTACTAGAAGAGGTACTCTATTTCAGCTAGAGGCATGCATTTCATAATGCAATAGTTCTTCTGACTCAAAGAAGAGGGCAATAGTCACTTCATCCCTACCATCTAAACGAGCAGTTAAGAAATCTATTGTATCTAGTCCTGATGGTTGTATTCATGCCTTGGAAGTTAAACTTCCTGCTGAAAAGACAATGTTATGGCATAAGAGATTTGGCCACATTGGTGAGAAGGGTTTGCGTACCCTGAAAAATAAAAACATTGTTGAGGGGTTAGATGATTGTAATCTTGAGTTTGACTTTTGCGAACATTGCATATATGGCAAACAAAACCATGTTAAGTTTTATTCGAGTTCTCATAAGTCTTCTAGTGTGTTGGACCTTGTTCATTCTGATGTATTTGGTTCTATTAATATTCCTTCACTATCAAAATCTATATATTTTGTATCTTTCATAGATGACTACAGTAGAAGGACATGGATTTATTTTCTTAGAAGCAAATCTAAAGTCTATAGTAAGTTTAAGGAGTTTAAGGCCTTTACTGAAAATTAGACTGGTAAAAAGATTAAGTGTTTGAGAACTGACAATGGTGGTGAGTTCTGTTCTACAAAATTTGATAAATATTGTAAGGAACTTGGGATTGAAAGACATAAGACAACTCCATACACCCCGCAACAAAATGGAGTTGGAGAGAGGATGAACAGGACACTGATGGAGAAGACTAGGAGTATGCTTAGTGGAGCTAGCCTAGAACAAAAGTTTTGGGCTAAAGTTGTTGCCACTACTTGCTATCTTGTAAATAGATCTCCTACATCAGCTCTTGTTGGAAAGACACCCATGGAGGTGTGGTCTAATAGAAAACCTTCAATAAGGCATCTTCATGTTTTTGGCTGTGAGGCATATGCACATGTGCCTAGGGAGAAGCGGTCAAAATTGGAGAACAAGGCTGTTAAGTGTATCTTCATTGGCTATGGTCTCAGTGTGAAAGGATACAAGCTTTGGGACCCTATGGCTGAAAAAGTGTTGTATAGCAGAAGTGTCATGTTTAGAGAGCTTACACCTTCTTCCATTGTTTTACAGCCAGAAGAAAAAGAAAAGAAAGAGGATGTTGTTCAATTTCCTGCTACCCTTGAGAAGACTGAACAGAAAGACAATGTTGGACCTGATGATGAGGAGAGCTCTTACAACTCTAAAAGCTCAGATGAAGAAGCTAAACCTAAACCTCAGCTCTTGATGAGGTCTACAAGAATAAGAAAGCAACCTGAAAGGTTTGGTTTTACATTGCTTGATTCTAGTTGTGCTTTTGCTTTGCTTACTAACATCGATGAACCTAGAACTGTATTAGAGGCTATGGACATGAAAGATGCAGTTCCTGGAAGGAGGCCATGGAGGATGAAATGGCTTCCTTGGAAAAGAATCAAACTTGGGACTTGGTGTCTTTCCCTCCTGGATGGAAACCCGTTGGATGCAAATGGGTGTTCAAGAAGAAATTTGGTGCAGATGGCAGTGTTGAGAAGTATAAGGCCAGATTGGTTGCGAAGAGGTATTTACAAGTGGAGCGTATATATTATGGTGAGATCTTCTCTCCCATTGCAAAGATGACATCCATTTGATTCCTATTGTCTCTTGCAGCAGCTTATGACTTAGAGGTAGAACATATGGATGTGAAGACAACTTTCCTTCATGGTGATTTGGAGGAAGAAATCTACATGTCACAACCAGAGCATTACATGGTGAAAGGTAAAGAAACTTTGGTTTGCAAGCTTAAGAAGTATTTGTATGGTTTGAAGTACTCCCCTAGGAGATGGTACTTGAAGTTTGGTGTCTTTGTGTTTTCTATTGGATTTGGGAGATTGAAATCGGATCACTGTGTGTATTATAAGTTTGATGGTGATCGTATTCTCATTGTTGCACTGTATGTTGATGATATGTTGCTCATTGGGAAGGGTAAGAATATGATTTTTGATTTCAAATCTTAGTTGTTAGCATAGTTTGAAATGAAAGATTTAGGGGTACCTAGGTACATTCTAGGAATGGAAATCAAAAGAGACATAACTAACAGAAAACTTTGGTTAAGCTAGAGTAAGTATGTGAAGACCATGTTGGATAGGTTCAACATGGCAGATTGTAGACCACTGTGTGCTCTTGTTTATTTGGGGACAAAGTTGTCTATTGAAGATTGTCCAAAATCTCCTAGTGAGGTGGACGACATGAGCAGAGTATCTTATGCTAGTGTTGTTGGCAGTTTGATGTATGCTATGGTCTGCACAAGACCAGACATTGCCCAAGCAGTGGAAGTCCTTAATCGATTTATGGCTAATCCTGGACGGGTTCATTAGGATGCAGTTAAGCAAGTGTTCAGATATTTGAGGGGTACTTTTGAGTATTCCATATGCTATCATGGTAATGCTACAGGACCTCCGCATTCTATTGATATTCATGGATTTGTGGATTCAGATTGGGCAAGTGACATTGACAACAGGAGATCCACAAGTGCTTATGTGTTTACACTATTTGGTGGTGCTATTAGTCGGATGAGTAAGCGACAACTTGTGGTTGCTTTGTCCACGACAGAAGATGAGTATATGGAAGCAACTCATACTTGTAAGGAAACCATTTGGCTTAAGAGATTATGTTTAGATATTGGTGTTGAAGCAAGTCAGATTATGATCAGTTGTGATAGTTAGAGTGCGATTTGCCTTGCAAAGAATTCAACTTTCCATGCCAAAATAAAGCACATTGATGTTTAGTTTCACTTCGTGCGAGACATGGTTGAGGATGGGAAGGTAAATTTGGAGAAGGTAGATACTTTGAAGAATGTTGTAGATGCATTGATGAAGCCGGTGGGCACAGAGAAGTTCAGATGGTGTTTGGAGTCTATGGGCCTCTCGGCCTATAGCAGTTAAATCCTATTATTCTATTGGCTCTTACAAGGTGTTCGACAAGTGGGAGAATGTTGGGAATTAAGGTCTCTCAACCTTGGTAATTCCTTGCATTATTTATGATTGTATTTATTTATTCATTGCCTATGTTGTAAATTAATTGTAAATTCCATATTGTCATTTTGTGGGATGTGGCACGGTGATGTGTCATCCTACATGGAAAATGACAACTTGTAATTTTCTCCTCACACGAGGAGATAGGCATCCCACTTTGTGGTAGGAGTATTTTGCCATGTGTCAGCATCTTGGATATTGTGTAAGGGAATGTTTAACTGAAACAATTATGACGGATTCCTATGATGAAGTTATGACATGTAAGAGTCAGAAATAGAAGCTTGTAAGACAGGTGAAGACATGTGTCATGAAGCATCTTTGAAAAATGCATATTTGGGAGCCCCAAGGTGGAATATGACATGTTGTAAGAGAATATGCTATTTATAGCCTGTGTATGACAGATTCTCTTACAACTGTAAGTTGTAACCGCTATGACAGATTCTATGATGCTCGTAAGTGTCGTAAGAGCATCTATCATAGCCCATTTTTGAAATAGGCAACCTCTTTGGGATGGAAGCTGTGGACAAGTGTCAGGTACATTCTACAATGTTGACCAAGTGTCCTCAGGCATGGGTTTTGGGCCATGAGGCCAAGTTGGATGCCCATTCCAAGATAGGACCAATTTTGCGTTGTATATTCTATATAAATAGGTGCTTGGAGGAGGAGATGTAGTATGTGATTTACAAGTACTACTACTCCGCTAGATTGACTCCAGACACAAGTGTCAAAGACCATTGAAACTTGCATTGCAAGTGTATTATAAACCATATTCAGTTTTGATAATACATTGTGCAAGTTTCTGAGTGTGGGGTTTTACACCCGATAAGGGTTTTCCCCATGTTATATCTTTGTCTCTCCTCTTCTGTCTTCTTTCTGGTTCTATGTGTATTGCTGTAATATCTCTATTAGATGTTTAATGTTGCTGTTATTATAAGGATTAAATTAAATTTGCACTCTCCTCCCCTCATTAGATTAGTGTAGGAAGTGATTTCCACACACCGAGCTTCCTTTCATCATCACCATCATAATGTGCTTTGATCCCGTGGAAACAAGGTATGTAGGTAGTTTGGAATATGAAGGAAGTATCTAGTATGCAAGCACAGATGATCCACCCCATCTTCATCTTCTTTCTTCTTCCATCTTCTTCTCTTTGACTAGCTCAAGCAAGAAGCAAACTATGTGTATCAGAGAAAGCTCAAGCACTTTCACAAATCAGGGATAAGCCGGAAGCTATTTGTTTGCATGCCTTAAGCCAACATTTACTATAGCACTTTATCAATATCTTTTAGCCTTCAACAGGATGCATCTTTCCTCTCAACAAGGCGCCAGCTTAAATCCATCCAAGAGAACTTAAATTTGGCAAGAGAACATGATGACAGTATCTTTTATTTTATCTTTTGATTTATTTTTTGTCCCTTTCCTATGCCTAATCAAGACTACCTTGATCTATCATATCTTGGTATGTTGCGATGAAGTACAGAATGGGGCATGGTCATATTTCTTTCATATACTGTGTCTGCGGGATGATCTTATTCTCTTCCTATGCGTATCGGTATCTTGTACATGTTGGGATTAGCATCTTGCATATAAATATCTTTTTGCATCTGAGAAGCTAAACAGTCTCTTATGCATTGAGCCTCTTCTATGCTAAGACTATTTCCATACATATAACTAGCAAGGTGTCATTATGTGTAGTGGAGATAAGCTCAAACCTTTGCTTGTAGCGTCAAAGTCCATCTCAAAACACTAGCTGCTATTCATATCTTGTGTATGGTGGTTCAACATCTTGACCTCATGCATTTAGACAAGATTGTAGCACGCTAGTTATGCATTGGATACCTCAACACCTTGGTCTTTTATACCCTGGTGCATAACATCCATATGCCATATCAAACATAAGGATTGCATTTATTTACTTTTGAACAATTACTTTAAAAGTTGTCATACCATTTATCCATTCCATCATCATCTTGAATAGTCCTCAACCAAGATCAATCATCTTTCCTTCATCATTCTTTCCGCTTTCGTTATTTACCTTGTCTTCACCTTGCAAAACAAGTGTGTTAGGCATATATAGGTTCATACCATTATCATTATTTGCCATATATATATATATATATATATATTTGCATTATCATAACATCATTATCATATCATCTCCATAACATAAGACCATAAACTTTCCCGCTCTGCAACTTTCCTGCTCTGATTGGTGTTTGAACTTGTTGCGGTCATGGAGGTCGTCAGCCCAGGGGGGCCCCTGCCCCCCCTTTGGGCCTGCAGGAGCTCCCTGCTGATGTCAGTATAGCCTTGGTTAGTACTGAAGAGACCTCTCCCCCTTCCTTGGGCTTAGACCCCAAGGCTTGGAAACAGGCCTTGCTAGGGAAGTCTAGTAGCCCTGAGGAAGATTCAGTGGACTAGGTGCTGCCAGAACATCAGGAAGGAATGGATTTCCAGATCCCAGATAGAATGATGGACAAGATAACCTCCTCCTTGGAACTATCCCTAGTTTGGAAGTTCCAAGCACTCAGACCCAATATCGACATGGTTAGACGTTGGGTTACAACTAGATGGCACCTCAAAGGTAGTGTGTCGACAAGTGCAGTGTCAGGCGGCCTCTTCCTATTCAAGTTCACAGCTAAGGAGGATTTAGTTTCTACCTTGGCGGGTGGACCTTGGTTTTACGGGAAGCATAACCTTAGTTTAGGTCATTGGAAGCTGGGCTTTGACGATGCAATGGAGCTTAGTAGGTCAGCCTCGGTGTGGGTCAAACTTCCTGGTCTTCCTCTGGAGTACTAGGATGAGGAAATATTCACATGGATTGGCAACTCCTTCGGCCACTTCATAACCATGGACAATACCACCAGAAATAAAACCAGGTTGGTTTTTTCTTGATTCTATGTTAATGTTGACATTCATAAGACTCTTTCAAATATGGTCAAGCTTAAGTCAAAATATGGTAGCTAGGAACAACAAATACTGTATGAAAATTCCATTATCTTTTGCCAAAAATGTAGAAAAAAGGGGCACCTAATTAGTGAGTGCAAAAATGTAAGCCCTATTGAAAAACAGTGCCCAGACGTAGAAAACCTTGCAGATGATTACCCGTTTAAAGAAGATTTGATAAATCTTATGAGGTCTCCTATCAAACCTCAGGGTCTAGTTGATGATCAGGGGTAGAATCTTCAGTCTATGGAGATTCCTGCTCCTTCCCCACCTTTGTCCCTAGATGAGCTGAGGCCGGAGCTAGTTGGTGGTGGCCAGGAGCAGTATATGGAGTTCCCCCTGGATTCAGATGCTACAGAAGAAGGAGAAATCCCTGCTCCCGCAACATGCCCCCTATTCAGGTGACAGACTCTCAGGATTTTGGAGACCTAAGGGTTGTCTGAGATCGACTGGAAGTTCTGGGGCTCTCGTTGGAGTCAGGTCCGCTTGTGAGAGACAAGGAAGTTACTAAGAAGGCCTTTACCTCTCCTAACAAAGTTCTATCCCCAGGGGCCAGTACCAGCAACGAAAGTGGTTGGATAACCCCCAAAAGAAAAGGGAAAGGTCATAACAAGAAGACGGCCGATGTGGGAACTGAAGATAAAGCAGGGAGGCCTTCACAGAGAGAAACTAGATCTAGGGAAGTAGCCAAGGAGATTGCCTATGGGAGACAAAGTACACTGGAGGCTCTCTCCATAAAATCCCGTAAATGAAGATTATCACTTGGAATGTGAGAGGGTTCAATAGCCCACAAAAACAACTCATGATAAAGAGCTATATATATGACAATAAAATAGATTTCATCCTTCTCCAAGAAGTTAAAATGATTGAAGAAAACTTTATAAAAATTGCTAACAACATTTGGCCTATGGCAGATTTCATCATCAGCCCCTCGATTGGTGCTTCTGGGGGACTGGTTACTATGTGGAATAAGCACAAAGTTTTGGGAAGTTATTGCTTGCACTGCAAAAATACTCTAGAAATCATTTGCAAGATGACCAACAAAACCTAGAAGTTGCTCAACATATATGCCCCTAACACCAAAAGAGCCAGAAAAGAGTTGTGGGATGGGCTGAGATCCAAAATCAATGAGGACAGTAGAACTTTCTGGATTGTGGGGGGAGACACACCCCCTTCTACCCCTCAGAGAAATCTGGGGGTAATGAAGATTTTTCTTACAGCATGGTGGATCTTACTAATTTCCTGGGCCATACTGGTCTTATGGACCTAGAAGTCACTAATCAATGGTTCTCCTGGACCAACAGAAGATTGGGGGAATAGTTGATTCAGGTTAAGTTAGATAGAGTGTTGGTTTCTTTGAATTAGGGAAGTATACAACACACCTTCTTGTCCGCTCTTCTGCGTACCATTTCTGATCATAATGCCTTGCTTATGGACTGGACTGAGCATAATAATAAGGACCCTTTCCCGTTCAGGTATGAAATAATGTGGGCCTCCCACCTAGACTTTAAAAACTATATTGCAGACTAGTGGAAAGTTCAGATCCATGGGTCTCCGATGTACAAGCTCACCCAAAAACTAGTGCATGTCAAAAACAAAGTCAAAGGTTGGAATAAGTTCTGCTTTGGTAATGTAATGAAGTCCAAGAATCACCTCTCAGAGAGACTTCTTGAGGTCCAAGGAAAAATGGCCAAGGGTGATGGGAGTGAAAGCTTATACAATACAGAGGAAGAGTTAGTCAGAAAACTGATGGACATTACCAGTAAGGAAGAAATCTTCTTGAAGTAGAAATCTAGGGTTCAATGGCTAAAAGAGGGAGACAGAAACATGACTTTCTTTCACCAATCGGCCATGAAACATAGGAAGAGGAATAGCATTACCAAACTCCTAAACGAGCAGAATATAGAGGTGATGGATGATGGGGACCTTCGAAGACTGGCCTCTGATTACTTCATAAACTTCCTGGCTGAGCAAAACATCAAAGTTGATAATGCTAAAGAAAATCTCCTTCTGGAGTGTATCCGTCAAATTCTTACCGAGGACAGTAATGTGGACCTAATGAAGCCTATTACGGATGAAGAGGTCAAAGCCGTGGTTTTCTCGATGGGGACCTTTAAAGCTCTTGGACTGGACGGGTTCCTCTTGGCTTTTTTTTAGTAATTCTGGGATATAGTGGGTTATGATGTTACGAGTGTTGTCAAAGACTTCTTTAGAACGGGGAAATTTATTAAGTAGATCAATGCTACGTTTTTAGCATTGATCCCTAAGAAAACCATCACGGAAGTCATGGATGACTTCTGCCCCATTAGTCTGTGTAACACCATTTATAAAATCATCATGAAAGTGTTGGTCCTTAGAATCCAGCCACTCCTGGATAAGCTCATCTCTGACAGCCAAAAAGGCTTCGTCCTTGGGAGACAGATTCTGGATGCGGCCATCTCGATCCATGAGATCATTCACTTTATGGATAAAAATAATAGCCCGAGCATGGCCCTTAAGTTGGACATATCTAAAGCTTATGATAGAGTGTCTTGGGACTTCCTGTTCAAGGTTCTCAGAAAGACGGGCTTCAGTGATAGAATTCTCAATATGATAAAGGAGTGTATCACCACTGTTAAATACTCGGTGTTGGTCAATGGCTCACCGCGGGGGTTTTTCGAGGCAGGAAGGGGTTTAAGGCAAGGGGATCCTCTATCCCGCCACTTGTTTATTATGCTGGCCAAGGTCTTGGGAAGAAATATTCTATCCCACCTGGACAGATGATCCCTTACGGGTGTTAAAGCGGCGTCCACCCTGGGTCCATCGGCTGTCCAATAGTTTGTGGATGACACCATGTTGTTTAGGGCGACTTCGGTGGTGGAGACCAAGAGATGGAAAAATCTGCTCAACACGTATGCTAAAGTTTCAGGACAATGCATTAACTATGAAAAGAGCAACATGATTTTCTTTAACACTAATGGGGATATGCAAGCCAAGGTTAGAAACATTCTCTAATGCAATCAGACTACCCTCCCGACTACCTACCTTGGCCTGCCTCTCACGGTCAAAGATGTGACCCAGTCCTACTGGAACATGGTCTTGGAACGTATTAATAAGAAAATGGAAGGCTGGAAAGGAAAGCTCCTTAGCCAAGCTGGAAAACATCAACTGCTGAAAGCCTCCCTTCAAGGCATCCCTACCTATTTTCTCTCTTTGTTCAAAATTCCTAGGTATATGGAAGAGAAATTAGAAAGGATCCAAAGAACCTTCCTCTGGACTAGTGTGGAGGAAAAGAAAAGGATCTCACTGGTTGGTTGGGATACTGTCTGTCAGCCTAAGGCTAATGGGGGTCTAGGGATAAGAAAAACCCAAAGTATGAACAAAGCCTTGTTGACCAAAATAGGGTGGATCTTCCTAAAGGAAGAGAAGGAATGGGCCTATATCATGAAAGCCAAATACCTCTAGGGTGACTCCAATTCCCAACTTCTGTTAAGGGACTCCCTTCCCAAAGGTTCAACCATCTGGAATAAAGTGTCTAAAACTAGGAACTCCCTCTCTCAAGGCATCAAATGGAACCTAGGTAAAGGGGATAAAATTAGGTTATGGGAGGACAACTGGCTAAGGAAGGAACCCCTGGGGAAAGGAAATAATTCCTTGAGGGCTAGAGTGGTGAGCTATTTTGGCACCAAGGTGAGTAACTATCTATTTAGCCATCCCCATAGACAAAGAAAATGGAAGAACTTATCGAAGTGCTACACCAACCATAACGAGTTGCAGGATTATCGGTCTCTTCAATAGGAGCTAGAAAATTATAGAATTCTAGTGTTTCAAAGAGAGGATGAGATGCTGTGGGGTCAAGATAAATAAGGTAAGTTCACAATCAAGTCGGCTTACCATATGCTGTCTAACCGGGGTCAACTGAATATGTTCTGGAAAAAAGTCTAGAACAGGAAGTTATTACCTAAAGTTAACTTCTTCTGGTGGTCAGTGACTCACAACAGAGTCCTTTCCATTGATAACCTTAATAAAAGGGGGTTCCAATTAGTTAACAGATATGTGCTTTGCTGTCAAGAGCAAGAATCCTTACATCATCTATTCCTTCATTGTGAGTTCTCTAAACAATATGGGGAAAAATGCTACAAAAGTTTAATCTAGAGTGGATCTTTTAGGACAATTTGAAGGACTTTGCTATGAGTTGGTCCTCTCCTTACTCTCATCCCAGAATAAATGAGCTATGGAGATAGATTCCCCCGCACCTGGGTTGGAGTGTGTGGAAAGAGAGAAACAACCATATTTTCAGAGAAAGTGCCCATAATTCTGATGAGGTTTTCTTGTATTTTTGCAGTGGTTACGGAAAACACTTCTTCCAGCTCAATACGTGTGGCTAAGCATCCACCTACTACTATTGAAATTCAAATTGCCAAGAACTAGTGGCTAAAGGAGGATATGAGCAAAGTGGACACCTCTAACAAGATGGCCAGGCTTAACACTCATTGGAGATAACCCCCCAGAGGGTGGATCAAACTTAATTTCGATGGTGCGGAAAAAAGTTATCTGGGTCTGCCAGTGGGGGGAATTTTCTAGGACTTCCTTAGAACCCCCATTGCTGCTTATGCTGGGGGAATTGGGCAGCAATCTAATAATATGGCGGAAGGACTAGCTCTCCTTAAAGGTCTAAAGATAGCCCACACTTTGGGTATAGACAACCTCCAAGTGGAAGGAGATTCTAAGTTAATTATTGATGCGGCTATGAGAAGGTCTAATAGTGGTTGGAAGTTGAAGAGCTTAGTTGAAGACATCATCTGCTTACTGGTTGGCTTCAACCAGATGTCCATCAGCCATGTGTATCGAGAGGGAAACAAAGTGGCAAACGTGATGGCAAATTTAGGGCAGGGAATGGACACGTGGCGTTGTTGGAGAAATAGAAAGACTCTCCCACGCCCAATTCAAAATGTCATTAAAGAGGAGTTAAGCCCGGCTCTCAGTTCCTCATGAGATCTAAAGTTAGGGAGAGAGGGTGGGACCATTGGAGTTCTAGGATCTTCAGACAGCTGGACAGTGAGCACAAGTTGGATGGTGACATGAAGAGCAAGTGCCAGCTCGACATTGAGGGGCCTTGTCATTTCAATAGTAGCAGCATTGATAACAAGGTGAGTTGGCAACTTGAGGAAACCTTTCACATGCTGGGCCATGTGAAAACCTGGCTTCACAGCTTGGGAAAGCCCATCTTAAGATTTATTGATGATCTTATGAAGCTTAATAATGATGATCTGAAAGGGAGTAAATGTGCCCATCTGGATTTTTTTAGCAAGTACGCCACCTTAGGCGTGAGAAAAGATGGTATCATTATTACCCTCAGATTAATTTCTATTATCTCTTTAGTCATTAACAACAAACCTGTCAAGAATTACACTAAGATGGCTCTTTGCGCTGTGTTTGATCTGATAATCGACTGTATTGTTTACTTGTTCGATAGTATTATGGAGGGAGATAGGTCTCAGACTGAACTAGAGACGTGTGAGGAATTCAAAACAATGCGACAATATGGCATATTTGTCAGGAGGGAGGGGTCACCTCCTACCTGGAATGCCTTCAGGGCTATGATGAGAGTCTCTCTATTCGGTTTCTGTAGTATTACAATGGCAGAAGGGTTAAGGTTAGCAATGTGGAGTTTGAGGTCTTTGAAGAGGTGATTAGAATGGCTACTGCCCTGCCTACAGACGGGATGAAGCACCCTAGGAAGAGTAAGGTTTCTAACCTTGATGGCATGAATCTTTTTTCTTAACAAAAATGAGGTTCTGAATAGTCTGCAAGGGGGTTTTGACTGCTAGCTTCTTCCTCCTTCATGGGACGAGGTATGTTACTTGATTATGAAGTATTTTACCCTAGAAGGAAGGTTTTGGAGGTTCTTTCACTACCATTTTCTCTGCTTAATCACTTTAGGAGGAGTAAACATATCATCTTCCCCTTCTATCTGCTTTCTTCCTTGGAGTCCTCCATTGTGACAGCCAAAGAACAGCACGCCCTTGACCCCAATGAACCTGAAATTTCACTGCACCAAGGTCTCATCATGAGACTATACAAGTTTCACCTTGCTCTGTGCCCGCCAAAAGCTCCTACTCCTATTAGGATTGAACCCCATAACCCTCCTCTAGTGAGGGAAGGCCTAGTCATCATAGTGGAAGTTACCCCAGATTCTTATGTCAAGTCTTTAAAACCTGGTAAGAAAAAAACCCAAGATGACTAATAGTCCTGAACCCACCACTGAGGACCTCACCCCCACATCTCCTGCTACTACCCTGGAAAAAAGAAAAATTAGTTATGATAACCCTTCCCTACCCAGTAAGAAGAAATGAGAAGCCGTGGAAGAAGGCTATGAAACTGCTAGTGAGATTAGGACCTTGAAAGCTACCCCAGTGGTTGAAGAAGTAAGCACTGAGGAAGATAATGAGGACTCTGACAATGCTCAAGAGGAGGCTTATACCCCCACTAAAAGCAAAATGTGCTACCTGACAACTAGGAGGTCATCTAGGTTGTCCGCTAAGCCGACATCCTTGGACAAGGGGAAAGTGACTGGGTCTGAGAAGGAGGTTGTGATTTTATAGGAAAAGGACTAGCTGGAGGGGAAGAATTCTGAGGTAGAGGAGGATGCACAGGGAGAGGGTAACTCTGAAGAAGGTACCAAGAAGGGTTCTGCGGAGCTCCAGGGTTCGGAGTCAGGGGATAATATCAACATGGACATTGTGATGGAGACTGAGCAGATGGGTGGTGATGTTTCTGTTAATAAAGGCAACAAGATTGAGGTGTTAGATACTAGTGAAGAAGGTCCCAGGAACTTCCCAGATTATAATGTACAAGGCTTAGATACTGACAGTACTGAGGAGAAGATTAAACTGACCAATAAGAAGAAGAAAGGTACTAAAAATAACAAGGGCAAGGCTAAAGAGACCCTGGAGGATAGGATGACCTATTTGGAACAAAAGTTTATTACCTTGGTCAATTTCTCTGCCAAGGTCATGCACAGGTCTGCCACGATAGCCATCAAAATTGTATGTACAATCAACTCATAGGCCTCATCATAATATACAATATACAAGGAAGCCCTAGCGACTACTAGCAGCTCCCTCACCTTATCCACCACCACTGGGTCCTGCACCTGGTCTACCATCTCTAGGAGGCCCCATCACTAAAGCTATAGACCGTGATCCTCCTATCCTTCGTGAAGCTGAAGCTCCTGACCTATGCCTATAGCTAGGCTGCCTCTGCTCTGCCGACACTGGCCCATGATAGAAGCCTCTATAATACTCAGCCTCACCTTGGGCTCTCCTCAGCTCTCCTTGTGATTGTGTCAACTACGTAGCTAGATACATAGTGGCCCCATCTATCCCTAAGGCCTCTACTACTCTATCTCTCTCCACTCTCATCACCTGCATCTACCGCACAACCATATCCCTCTCAGCCTTCACTGCCTGCACCTGTTGTATAGTTGCATCCCTCTCAGTCCTCATAGCCTACATTTGTTGCAAAGTTGTATCTCTCTCTATTGTAACTATCTACACCTGCTGCACAACTGCATCTCTTTCTTTTGTCACCCTCACCAATGTACCATCATCCTGCCCATCACCTCCCTATCCTCTATCTTGTAGCTGCACCTGGTAAGCCTGAGCCTGTGCTCTAGCATGCCTCAATCCCATGACCACCTAGTTTCAGTCTATCTCCACTCTCCTCAGCCTCATCTGAGCCCACTGCCTCCATCTCCTCTCCTCTCTAATCCTCCGCCTCAGCTGCTGAATCCCAACATCATCACCTCCTAGCACTTGTGCCTGTGGCTGTACAAGTACCTGCGCCTATCCCTATCCCTGAATCTCTAGCACCACTGGTACTACTACCTGTACTGGTGGAGCTTGTTGCTGCCTCCACCTAACTGGTCTCTCCATCCCAATCTCCCCTATCTCCCCAGGCCTCGTCAACTAAGTCAGCCTAGCTGTAGCCCAGTATGCATCTTAATCTGGTAAAGTCCCTGGATCTGCAGGACCTTATCTCCATTGCCACATAACTGGCTGTAGACCCTCTCTCTTTGCTAAAGCTATATCCACCACTATCTCTAGCCCCTAATCAAACACCTCCTGCTAAGTCCTCCCAAAAATGGCATCACCTATTGGTACTGCCTATGGTACCCCAAACTGCCTCAACACCCTCTCAGGCAAATAGCACTCTATAATATATATCCCGTGACCAAAAATGTCTCTAGCCTGCCTAGCATAGACAAGCTCTGTGTCCTGCTCCTCCCATCTCTCACAACCAAGCCATGGCCTCCATATAAATCTATCCACCTCATCCAAAGTTTGCCTCTAGTATACTATCCCCCTGTGTTGTTGATAGGTAAGAACTCCCTTGTACATCCTCGCATATGGCTCTCCTGCTACTCGTGCCACCCATCCATCTAGTCTCATCACTGGAATATGCTCATAAGCCCATACATGCAACACTGTGACCCCCATAGACATACTCACTCCAAACATATATGCACAATCATGTGAATAATGATACAACTGCCCCAATACACACTCATCCCATGCATATGTCATCCCATATGAGAACATCCCCTCCATCATAGTCCCCCATCCGAATGGAAATCCTCTCGCCCATCTGTCTCCCACTAGCCATTTGATAATAGCTACCACTACCCGCTACAATCAATAACAAAGCTCCTCCATCCTCACCATCAAAATCTCTGAGCCCTCAGCCCCAATGTCTGGAGTCCCAAATAATCATCTGAATGCAGCTAGACCCAAGTCAGGATCATAATCTACTCTATCTCCATCAATCAAGATGCGCAGAATCTGGAACACATCCTCCAGTGTAATCATCGCCTCTCCCGTCGGCAACAAGAATGAACTGTGCTTGCTCCTCCACTGCTCAACCATCGATGTCATTAGTCCTCAATGTGCCTGCACTAGCTCTAATCTCGACACATGCTCTAAACCAATGATATCTAAAAACAACCACTCCTCTGCATCCAATGCTCTGACCAATTGCAAATCCCTAGGATGTGGCTTTCGTGACAACAATGGTGGTAGTACATCTTGCATCATTTCGCTAACCATATCAGTCTCTTGTGCTAAAAATTGACTTTTGCTGTTAAACCTTACCTATCTTTACTAAAAGCGACCCACTTTTCTACATGTGCTACCTTTTCGACTCTAAGCGAGCCATTTTACTGCAAGCGCACACTTTTTGCTTATACGCGACTCATTTACTATATGCATGCTACTGCTAGTTAAAAGCGACTTGAATTACACTACGCACTCACTTTGTGCCTATAAGTGACCTGCATTTACCATATGTACATTTCTCTTCTCTACCTGACCTAGCTGACCAGAAGCGACCTTATTTTACCCTAAGCGACTAGTTTGCGCCTATAAGCGACCTAAATTACCATAAGCGACTACTTTTCCTATATAAGCGACCTAGACTTCTTATCTTAAACCTACTCACTTGTGGTGACATGTGTGCATTTATTAAGCTTTTAACATTAAAAAATCATGCCTTTAGCAAAAGTTTTTGTACATACCAGTAAGATTGCTCCTGTTGGTCGCCCATGTGTCCTCACTCGCTCGGCCTGATGATCACTGCGTGGAATCACCATCCTGATAGCTCTCCAACACTTGAAGTACCAACACTCTAGGGAGCTCTAGATTTTCTAAAGGCAACAAGCACAAATGAGCCTATTTTCCCTTGAGGGACCTACTTATAGCCCCTTTTCCACACCCTAATTCTTCTAAACCATAGCCTATTTTCTTCTATACCATCCCAATTCATCCCACCCAACCCCTGTTTTCTTCATGTCAACCTTGTTTCTAGCCTTTCCTCTTATCACGAGCCAACCCATCCCTTCCTGGTTAGCCTGGCTTACCTCTCGAGGGGGCATCACCTGTCAGTTACACTAGGGCATAACCTTGTTTATCGAGCGAATCATCATATCTTCTTTGACACAACGTTCTATCACACATTGTATCAAAGAGGGGCAAAATGTAGACACCCAAAATTGACCTAATTATCATTAGTATCAAATATTGCATTAGCTATCATCTGCATTTGTCTAACACACTTGAGCAATTTCCCTATCACTTATTTCTTCTATTAATTAAATAAATTTATATTTATTTAATTAATTCATTGTTTATTTCTTCTAATCTATAATTAAATAATCTTTAATTATTTAATTATCTCTTCATTCTATCTATTTTAATTAAATAAATCTTATTTAAATTTAATTAAAATTCCCTTCATAATCCCACTTTCCAATTAATTAAATAAATTTTACTTATTTAATTAATTTCTCTTATCACTTATCTTTTATCATGAGCCGACATGTGTCTCTTTTATTCAAAAAACATGTGTGGTACTACATCTTTTATTTAATATCTTTCACATGTACTTTTTTATGTACATGGTCACACATAAGCCTTATCTTCCCTCCACTTGTCATTTACACATTCACTTATGATTATCAATTCATCTCAGCGCTTCACATAGCCACCAAATCTCTACCGTTGATTGATTTTGGTTGAGTTCTATATAAACACCCTCTCATTCCATACTACATATATCCATCATTTTTCATATAGCGTCTACATTATCATCTTGAGCATATTAAGCATTTTAGGATCCATCTAGCATATTATCATTATCATCCATCCATCATGGCAGCTTTGATCTTCATAATTATTCATTGTTGAGAAGCAATCAACATCCTAAACAAGGAATCATACAATCTAGGTGATTTTGTTCTTGAATTGCATGCTTTTGATTTCACTTGGATTCGATTATTTGATGGTGGTAGGATTAGGTTTTCAATTATATGCTTGATCTTATTAACCTGATTTTTACCTATCACACATAATTCAGAAACTACATTGAAATCTCTTAAACTGTAGCGAAACCACTAGGGGAATCGAAACAGGATCAAGAGATTGAGTAATATCCTATTACAAATCTGAAGAAGCTTCTTGTGAAGCAACAGGTGAAGGTAGAGGTGGTAACTCAGTTGTCTAAAGAACTGTGAGGTTCGATTGAGCAAGTTGATCCTCCGATGATGTATCCACATTGAATGCTGGAGCGTGAACTGTAGAGTCTTCATCATCAGGTGCAAAGTGTGAAAATGTATAGACATGGGAAAAGTTGTCAACTTTTCCAACTACAACAAGTTCTTTAGTGCGCAAGTCTCTTATCATAATTGATTCTAAATTAAATTCAACTATTTTTCCCAATCCACTGTTGGTGATTTGGTAGATGGAAAGAAGATTCTATGATAATTCTGGAACAAAGAGAACATATTTAATACATCCAGATCCTATTTTAACATTGTCTTTCCCACAAACTGCCATGTAGGAATTGTTTTCAACAAATATCTTTGTTTTTGTTGTTGTGCAGTGTAGTGATGAAAATAGAAGTAGACAAGATGCCATATGATGTGATGCACTAGAATCAAGAACCCATTGCTGAAATTCAAAGACCACAGAGGCACATAGTGCTTTGCCTTTTAATGGTGCTAACGTTGATGGAGAAGAAGAAAGACAAGCCTTGAGTTGTGAATTTTCAAGTTCTTTTTGTTTAATGATTCTCTTGTACTCATCTTCTCTTTTCTTAAAACTTGAAGATTCTTCATGCTCATTTCTCTTACAATAAGAGCAAAGAGGCCTTTCTTTACCTTTTCCTTTTGATGAAGACTCGGATGGAGGATGTGATTTTGTTCCTTTGCTTTTACCTTGATCTCTAGTTTGTTTCTTTGGTGTTTGATTTGAAGAGGAAGATGCAACAAGTGCATGTGTTGATGAAGACTTCAAAACACCCATTTGGATTAACTTATCTTTTTCTCTTGTTAGATTAACTACAAAGTCAACAAGAGAAAGCATAGTGAAGTTTGTACCAAGACCACTTTTGGTAGTATAAAATGTTGAAACAAACACTGAGAACCGATGACCAAGCTTAGACAAAATACTGAGGATCAATTGTTCATCTATTTTGGTGATGCCACATTGTTGGAGTTCAAATATGATTGAATTTAACTTAGTGAAAAATCCTGTATAGTAGTGAAGCCTTGTGGATTAAGACTAATTAGCTCATTCTCAAGTTGATGTCTAGGCATAACATCCTATTTCCCAAACAAACTCTCTAAATGTGTCCATACATCATTAGGTGTTGTTGCAGAATTAAGATGAAAAAGAAGATCTTGAGATATTGCCATACATAGTGTTCCATAAGCTTCATCTCGTTGCAAATGTGGGTTTAGTTTCCAAACCCAATGTGACTATATAATCCTAACTATTTGAGTTTTATCTCCATTGTCTGCTTCCATGCATGGAAGTTGAATGACATTAGAATTATATTCATGTTGCAAATTTGAACACTTGATAACCCCTTTGAAATTATACTGATTTGTAAGAGACCCCCCAGAAAAATGCAAGAAAAAAAATACAATTTGTGTAAGTTTGTAAGCCAAATCATCCATTTATAACATACAAATATTTTTACAATTTTTTGAAAAAATGGCTATCCAAAACTGAAGTTTACCTATACTAATAAATTCCTTGCAAAATTCTGAGCAATTTGAAAAAAAATCGCAAAATTTCAATGTCTTGGGCAAAAGTTACACCCTATCGAAAATTGTGATTACAATTTGCTTTAGAGGTTACAAAACTAGTGAAAAAGGAAAAACAAATTTAAGTTTGACTTCGCCAAACTGAAGTGCACAGAGACACCTTTCCATTGACTATAACCTTGCAAAATTTTGCCTCCATAGGCAAAATTTGTTGCAAAATCAAAAAATTCCAAGTTTAGGGACTTTTGAGGTGCCTGGTGATCAGCCCGATGAAAAAATGTGTTCTCTGGCAATTAAAAAATAGCTAGCAAACCACTAGTGGTCATAGTTGATGTCAATGTTAAGTAAAATGCAAAACTCTAGTGGTTAGTATAACCATTAGAGATACATACAATGCTAATGGAGACAGAGACCTGCGATGTTGACCTTGTGTTAGTGATGACCGAAGTGCACAGAGACACCTTTCCATTGACTATAATCTTGCAAAATTTTTCCTCCATAGGCAAAATTTGTTGCAAAATCAAAAAATTCCAAGTTTAGGGACTTTTGAGATGCCTGGTGGTCAGCCCGATGAAAAAATGTGTTCTCTAGCAGTTACAAAAATAGCTAGCAAACCACTAGTGGTCACAGTTGATGTCAACGTTAAGTAAAATGCAAAACTCTAGTGGTTAGTATAAACATTAGAGATACATACAATGCTAATGGAGAGAGAGACCTGCGATGTTGACCTTGTGTTAGTAAGGATTCAAGACCTCGACCTATGCTGGTTGAGGGAATGTGATGAGAAAGTCGGCGGTTGAAGAGTCATCTGTGGTACACCAAACACAGAATGGAAAAACTCTATTGTGTAGTGTATTAACTGAGGTGAAATGAACTAGGGGCTGAAATGGCCAAAAAATAGGGCCCTTTGATGAACACTGGAGAGTCATCAGAGTATGCATAGAGGGTTGTCGACAAGGGCCATGGGGCCATAGCAGAGTCCCAAAAATAGAAAAACAAAACTTTGAAATAGCCTATGGAGAAAAAACTCAAGCAGAGCTGAATGGTCAGAAGGTTGAATGGGCCTGAGTGTGCCCTACATAGTGGGCAAAAACAAACAGGGCGTGGATACCCTAACCTGGTTGTATGGCCTCAAAACTTCATATGAACTTCCACATACAAAAATGAATGCGACCCATAAACAAAAAAATTGTAGGGGCATGAGTGCCTCTGCAAAAAAAAAATCATTTTTTTTAACAATAATTCCATACAAGTATGGATTTGGCCATACGGCCATACAACCCTAGACGAGGGGTAAACAAATTTTGAAAAAAATTAAATTTATTGAAAATCACCATTTAAAGGGTCACTTTAGCTGTTTCGAGCCTTCTGAACGCAATGGAAGCGTCTATTTGGCACCATGACAAACACTTGCAAGGGATAAATGTAGAAATCACTCAAATAGAGAAACATTTTACCAGTATCACTTTGATACCATGTTAGAAATAACTAAGATCAACTAGTAAAACTGTAAAACTGAGAATACTTCCACAAAGCAAGAGTGCACATATAAGCCAAAAATGATATTAACAAAATGTAAGTAAAAAGTGTACATAGTGCCTTATTATATAGGCATGAATGAGGCAATCCACCTTGCATGTGGATTGACAAATGCCCCATGATGTAGCACACGCATGTAGACAAGTGTCCTATCGGTGTCAACCTTTGGATCACTTGGAATGTGCAAACCAACAACCTTGTGCATGACAAGTGTTGGATGACTACAAAGTGCCTTTTGAGGTGAGATGGAAAGTCTTCTAACCTCAAAAGGTA
This sequence comes from Cunninghamia lanceolata, assembly GCA_027924645.1. Lineage (NCBI taxonomy): Eukaryota > Viridiplantae > Streptophyta > Pinopsida > Cupressales > Cupressaceae > Cunninghamia > Cunninghamia lanceolata. Next base: position 3,607,941 of record BSBN01000693.1, read on the forward strand.
TGCACATGAGGTTTACCAAACAAATAGGTAACCTCTAACCTCTAAAAGGTTGCACATTTAGTTAGACAAGATGTTGTCTAACCTCATCAACCTAAGTACACTTAAGCTATAGTGAATAGATAAATTATTCACTCTAGCAGAAAATACAATTGAAAACTCGATGATACCATCAAAAGGTCGACAGTCAAGTGAAATCATAAAAAAACCTTTGATCACATTGCAAAGTCTAGGTCAAGCAAAAAGTCAACTCTTGGTCAACTCTAGTCAATTCTCCCTCATCTAAGCATACGAATGTGCCCAAGTTAGATGTGAGTGGGATAGGGAAATCCTTGAGGAAACAGAGTCAATACATCCTAGACAACAAACACCTCAAATGGTAGAAGAGCACGAACATGCTCTCAGGATCATTCAAAACGTAGAAATCATATGCCATGTCATACTAGAACTCAACAACAACATAGAATGCCTAAGAGTCATCAACGAACAAAATCGACACCCATATAGGCGTTGGAACTTAAGGAATCCAAATAGGAGATCGACAACTAGTGACCCTTCGGGTCATAGTGTTTTCTCTACCATCATGGTCTTAGAAGAACAAGCATCTACACATATTAGGCCCTAAGACCGGCCAACTGCTCTCTACAACATTCTACTTGCACGAGAACATAACCATCCATGGGTTACGCCTCCACTCGACTAGCTTTTTCCATGAGAGCGAGAGTGACTTAGAGGTCGCCATCAGCAAGGAGACGATTCATGTGATATATTGAGGCTGACTCATTCATGTTTGTGATTGAGTCACGTTTCAAGGAGTACAAAAACACCACCTTCTCTAGTTCATCAATAAAAATTGGCCCTATGAGAAGATTGTTCATATCCTCAAAAACCAAAGGGGGGATGCAGTCCAAAATGAATTGTTCCTCCTCCAAAGCATTAGGACCACTTTCTATGAATAGGAAGGAAAAATACATTAAAGCTTTCCTAGTAATATCTTGGAAATAGGAAAGTTGATCTCCTTCAGTCAAGATGAAAGACAATATAACATTACCACTTCTCCTTTGTTTGATTGAATTATAGAAGAAAGATGTGTTCTTGTCTCCATCCTAAAGCCAGCCGATTCTTGATTTTTTTTTCTAGGATATCTCCTCATGGAGCTCCCATTTGTTAAGCCCTTTAAAACACAAGGACTCCTCAAGAAGATTCTCCTTGGTCATTCCATGTTCCTTACTCTGGAAAGTGATACCGTCTATTTTTCCTGTACTTAAGCATTGTTCCAAAATATATTTTCAAAAGAACATGTATTCCACTTCTTAAGATTGACCTTGACAAACTAAAGCCTCTTGAAGAAAAAATATATAGCAGTACTAAATGAAGACTTTCCCTCCAACCACCATGCAACCATGTATTTATGAATATCTAGATCTTTGCACCACATTAACTGAAACTTGAAAGAAGTCTTTTTACGAAGGGAAAATAAAGAGGAAAAAAAATGATAATCAAATGATCTAATCCCTTCCACTACAAAATGTTTGAAGAAGAAACCCATTTGTCACCAACCCAACATTCAAAGACTAAAAAATTGTCAAGTCATTCAGAAATGAAAGCAATCTCACATCTTATATTATTCCAGGTAAACACTCCACCTCTTGGTTTAACTTCCACCAAGTTAAGAAAAATTATCCTTGAACAAAGTAGAAGAGGGGTCTAGTCAACTAGAGCCTCCAAGTTCTCATCATGGCTAAGAATAACATTAAAACAGCATACTAGAACCCAAGGAGCTAAAGGAAACATAGAATGAACAAATCTAATATGGGACCAAACAAGAGCCTTACCTTGAAAAATAGCGGGAGGATACACATTAGTGAGGAAAATGGAGCTGCTCAAATTAAAGTAGGTACCCACTAAAGATAAGGAGTGTTTGCTCGCTATCCAGCAAGTTGGAGTAACTTGTTGATGAGGATCCCATAAGAAAGTCAACCCTCCAATAGATCCTTGAGCCCCTATACACTAACACTGAATACCTTTCCAAATCTTAGAAGATAGGATAACCATTTCCTCCACAAAAAGCTTAGTTTCTTGAAGAAAGATAATATCAGGCTTGTGTTCCTGAATAAAATCTCAAAGAACCTTTCAATGACGAGTGCTACCCAAACCCCTAGAATTCCATGAAATCACTATAATTTTTGGGAAATGGAGAAGTGAGTGTCTAATGTCCAAATGACACTAGATTCCACTAGTGATCCCCCTATCATCTTCATCTTTTCCTAATCTCTTTTTCTCCCTACTTTGGAGAGCTTTTCTGATGTAACCTTTTTGAGGTTTTTTACTGAAGACCTAACAAAGGTGGAGATTTCTTCTTCAAATCATCCTTTGCACATAGGGAAAGAGAATCGTTTGGCATAACACAATCTACAAAATATTCAATAGGAACCTCTGTAAAAATAGGAGATGTTGCATTTAATCTAGTATCAATATTATCAGCTTCCTGATGTCTAACATATCCCTCAATATGAATGGGAGATGGGGATATCCATTCATTGGGTAACACTTGTATGCCAAAAGAAACATTAGTGTTTATTGGGTTGGACAAGGTACTGGAATTGGGAAGACCCAAGTCTTGGCCAAGATCTATTCCAAGGGCCTCTAGGGTTTGATCAGCCATGGGTGGCTCTGGTTCCTCAAATTTTTATAGGACCTCAAACCTGTTATTGGATTTTCCTCCTATTGCATTCTCTCTTGGATAATTTTGAAACCTCCCATGACTGTGAGTCTCCACCACAACAAAACCATATATGTCCAAACCCTCCACATGAGCCTAGGCTTTGTCTTTTGTTGGGTTCTTCTATACAATTTTTTTAGGAGTTTGGTGGATAGTGGATGCAGCCCTTTGAGGGTAATTTCTTTGTAAATGATCATATGCATGACATAATTGACATTGGAAAGGAAGTGGTTCATAGTCTATTTGTTGAATCTATTACATGTTACCCAATCTTCTTTCAAGAGAATATGGAAGAGGTTTATTGAGGTCAATTTCAGAAACAAATACGAGCATAAGTAGTTACCTTTCTTTCTAATGCAAATTGTGAGGAACCCAAAGGCATCCCAATCACCCCCACAATGGAATGAAGAATATTTGATCTCCAAAACTTGATATTAAGCTAAAAGAGGTGAATCCGGATAAGAATATGAGAGGAGAGTTCTTCAACCATATTGAAACCCACATGTCATGGTTTCATGAACAAGCCCGCTTGGTTATAGAAGTATGAACCACCTTCAAAGGTGATATTTTTGGATTTATTATATTTTAGTCTATAGTATAGATAATAAATAAAACAATAGTTATTAAATAATAAATAAATAGGTTAGTTTATAGTTTATGTAAATAAAACACAAGTTAGTTTTTGGGAAGTTATTCCAATAGGTTGGTTTGGTATGGGAAAATCAAAGGCTTTATAAGCTATTGTAGTGTAATGTGAAAAGTCAAGTTGTGTATGTATGAGAATCTAGATTCAATAAAATATTATTGTATATTGTTCTTTTATTTGCAACAATGGTGTAATCTACATATTGATTTTGTGCTCACCATTTCAATATGGTATTAGAGCATTCACATCTTTGTGCCTGTGAAGACGAGGAATGTCGCACTTGAATTTCTATTGTCTCTAGTGATATAGTGTGTTGATAAAGTGCCAGCATAACAACCAAAGGAATACCTTAGTACATGAGATATTGTAGTAGTGCAATGCATGGGAAGTCGAAAGATTCTAGTGTGCGCATGGGAAGAAGAAAGAAGACTATACTGGCCAAGTGGAAAAAGAAGGAAAGAAGAATGAAGAGTGGCGTGAATATTGAATCTCCAAAATGTAGATCATATAGCCAACCAACATGTGAATGTTGAGTTTTGTTGTGATCTCTGACAATTTTCTAAGGGCAAATCATTCTTTTTGAAATATTAAAAACTCTTGGGAGAATAGAATGCATACATTAATAGATCATCTATATTGATATCTTTTGGTTCAATTCTTCCTCTCGGGTCAGCATCTGAGTTTGGAGTCTTGACATTTGTGGTGATAAGTAGATTGAGTACCTAAATGTATTTGTTTAAGATGTAGTCATTGAAAATAATAGATCATAGTTTTGGTTGCATTTTAAATGTATTTTTAGGAGAAATAAGTGTTTTCTTGGAATTTTGTAATTGGAGTGATAAGGCATTATTTTTGGAGAAATAAGGGATTTTCTAAATTTATATACTTTGGAATGATAATGGAGAAATCATATGTTATTGTAAAATTTGGAGGACATGAATTTCATACATGGCAAGTTAAGGTGCAATTAGTTTTAATAGAACAAGATCTTTGGGATATTGTTAGTGGGACTATTAAAAAACCACAAGATGTAGATGAAGCTGTAAAATGGGTAGCAAAAGATCGTAAAGCCACAACATTGATTGATCTTAGACTTTCTGATGCATATTTGCATCATATTGATCTAACAAAAAATTCAAAGAAAATATTGTAGGGTCTTAATTCTTTATTTGGTTCATAGGCTTCAAGCACTAAGATGTCCATTAAGAAAAAAATTGGCTTGAAGATGAAAGAGGGTGATAGTATTGTTCAACATATTAGTACATTTTGTTCCTTTCTTAATCAACTTGTTGGCATAAAATCTACAATTGAGGATGATGATGCCAAAGCTGTTCTATTAAGTAGTATGCCTTCAAGCTTTGATGATATTGTATTTACTTTAAACAAACTCAATCCAAGCTTAGAAAATGTGATATCCTTCTTGATTGATAAGAAAGTAGAGTTAGTAAAAATCATTCAATTACTAAGGAAACTACTTTGTTTGTCAAAAGAAAAACTAACATTTCAATAGGGAAGAATAAAGACTTCAACGTGCAAAGGATCTCATTGATGGGAAGTTGAAGAAAAATAAAGCTCTCGCTGAAACTAAAAGTGAAGATTGTGGTTTTACAGTGCATAAGGAAGACTCTCCCCACCATGATAGTGAGGAGAACTATCTTTTTTAAATAAAATAGGGTTTCATTGGTCGCTGAAGGCACCAGAGGAAGGAGGTCTATTATCAACTAGCTTCTCGCTCATAGATGATACATTGCATGAGAAGCACAAGTTTTGATCTATGTCCCTTTATGGAGCAAGGAGGGTTTGGCAATTCTTGATAGTACTTGTAGATAGTTTAATCTTTGAAATAGTGTCAGATTGGCATATCTACATTGGTTTAGTTCCTTTTGTACACCAGAGGAGGGATTTGATTCTCATCACATTGGAGGATGGATATTGACACTTTCAAAGGAAAGTGGACTCTCAGAGGAGAGTTGTTCTCTCATATGCAACACTAGAAGAGAGATTTTGACACATTTAGAGGAGATGTGGACTCTCGGAGGAGAGTTTTTCTCTCATTGTGCATGAAGGATGGGAATATTTATGTTCTCTCATGTGGTACATAGGATTTGTAGGTTTGACATACATGAGATCCGTTGATAGATTCAATTTAGTGTTTCTTGGGTAAGTGAGGAAAATTGGTGGAGGCTCTTCATCAAAGTTTCTAGAAGGGATGATGTGTTTAGTCCTTGCAATGTTCCGTCCTTTGTTTGGATTGATGTAATAAGGGGGGAATGTTGGATTTATTACATCTTAGTCTATAGTATAGATAATAAATAAAACAATAGCTATTAAAAAATAAATAAATAGGTTAGTTTATAGTTTATGTAAAAAAATAAAAGTTAGTTTTTAGGAAGTTATTCTTGTAGGTTAGTTTGGTATGGGAAAATCAAAGGCTTTATAAGCCATTGCAATGTAATGTGAAAATTCAAGTTGTGTATGTATGAGAATCCATATTATAATATATTATTTTGTATTGTTCTTTATTTGCAACAATGGTGTAATCTGTATATTGATTTTACGCTCACCATTTCAATAATATTCTGATCAACCATTCTAGAAAAGATCACAAAATACCCATTTATGGTGAGAATAATCTCCATATTGCCCTCAAGTTGCTAGATATGGTAGGCCCAATTCTCCAAAAAGGGCAATGCGACCTTGATGCCCATAAATTTGTAGATCAACACATGCTCAGATAGATACATTACATCACTGACAACAAGGCCCAAATTGATAATAAAATAAGTTGATCCTCACTTTTTTATAGGCAACCATTAGATTGGGGTCAATTTTTGGCCTTCTAATAATATTTGGCATCCTGTGTAGCCTACATCAAGAAGTTGATAAAATTTTCTTGACTAGAAGTTGTGGGCTCATCAGCCCAAACAACATATTTAAAAGAAAAAGGAAGGGGACCCCCTAGGCTCCCTCTAGACACAACTATATGCGACAAGGTAGAAAAATGTGAATGCCTAACACCTAAAATTCTAGCCAAAAAAAACCAATTGTCAAGTTAAAAAATGTAAACACATGTAGGAAAAACCCACAAAAGAAAAGATCCAATTAGTGGCTTATGCAAGTTATCTTATTTTAAATTTCAAAACTTCTAGCTTAGTTTGGTAAAGCTACACAGATAGATGTCTATCCATTAGAAGCCTTTGGTTAAAAAAGGCTTCCTCATATGCACTTATGTAAAAAGTTGGTTCTTAGTTATTTTTCAATCTTAATTTGAAAAGGATGTCTTTCTCAATGGAGACTTGTGTTTTTGGGACTAAGATTTCCTATGTCAAAAATCATGGACTCTTAATTTTAATTCGGGCCTCATAGAATCTTTCCTGGTTTCTCCAACTTGGCAAGGCTTCTAAGTCTCTCTCTATAGTTTTAGAGTGAGGAATTTCTATCATCTATTGGAAATTATTTGGGACATCTTTTTAATGTTCCTAAAACGAATCAAACAATGAGTCATTTTACTTATGCAAGGATCTTGGTTAGATTTGACTTATCCAAGAAATTACCAGAAGAAATGTGTTTGAAAATTGGCAACAGGGTTTTGAAGGGACTATGAAGGGATTGCTTTTAGATGCATATCACATTCTACTACTAGACATTTGGAGTACAAATTGCTTAAAGTTTTCTCATTTAGTTCATTGTCCCACTTCAAAAATGTACTGATTGACCTAGGAGTAGATGTTAGCATTATTCCAAAAGAGTTTGGGAGGAATTCATAATACCAACACTATATGACACACATTATAATATTGCCCTTGTTGACAGTATTGCAATCAATACAATTGGATCATGGATAAATGTAGAAGTTAACGTACTAGGGATCAAGAAGAAAATTGACTTCGAAGTAATTGAAATGAAGGAGCCATTTGGCACATTCAATATCTTGTTGAATTTAGAATGGTTCTTTAACTACAATGGAACAATTGAATTAGGTAAAGAATAATTCTCTTTATTTGATAAGGATAAGATAATACACATTCTTTTAGACACAAATATGAGTAGTGCATTCGTAGAAGAAATAGCACAAGAAGAAAGTGAAGAAGTCAAGAAAGCATTATACTGTTTAGGGAAAATCCCCACAAGATACACCAATGATGAGCCTAACTCAGAGGGGGAGATTATCTTAGATATTAGCAGTTATAACATATATAGATAAGATGCCATGGAGGCTTGGCTTTGGAACAAACTAAAATTAAGGGCTAGAAAATTAATAGGCGATAGAAGGATATGTAGTCTAAGGATGGTTGAGAAAAACTCTAACAATATTACCAAAAAATAATGAAAACCCATCACAAAATTTAGAAAACTAAATTAGAGATGAGGGAGAACAACATATCAAAATTTCACATCATTTGAACCATATCTCATGTGGTATCTCACATATTAAGCTACCATGATACTCTAGAGTTGGAGACCTACTAACTTACATAGAAGGCATGGAGAAAATATTTGGAAGGAAAGATTTGAGATTAGAAGCATTAAAAGATATCCTAGTGTGCAATGTGGCAAGATAGTGGTACACCCATAAGTTGAATATCCCAACTTGGAAATCCTTTATAGTTATGATAAAAACCAAATATCTACTAGAAGAAGGGGATTGGAAGCTTACATCCAAATATTGTAGCGAAATAGATTTAAAACACATTTACAAAACTACATTAGGGAATGGGCTAGTAAGAGATAATATGTTGACAGACTTTACACTTAGTTATTTTATTAGACCTTATTACCCATTGCAAAAAACTTGGTACATCAACCAAGAGAAGAGAGGAGAAACCAAAGATTGGGATATGATACAAAATGACTTCTGTAAAACATTCTCATTCTATATCCCTAATAGATTTATACATAATTCACTACAAAAGATGAAGGAAATAATATTATCACTGGAAAAAGAAGTTAGAAGTTTATGTAGAAACAAAAGAGATCAGACCATTCCATCAAAAGATAAGGGTATTTGGAAGCTTATAAAGTTGATGAATAAGATAGAAACTCTATTGTAAAATCTATGTTATACTACAAAAGGACAAGACTTGAGATGAAGATGAGGAAGAAGATCCACAAAATTTGGAGATAGAAGTTGAGGAAGGAGAAAGAGAGATAGCCACTACAAGTGCACCAAAAAATAAGTACTTTAATCAACCTTTAAAGATAAGAGAAGAAAATATAGAAATAGAGGGGAGCCCTAAACTTGCTAAAATTGAAGACTATTGAAACAAGAGGTAGGTAATGCAAGTTGAGGAAGTGCTAAAAGAATGTGAAGACCCTTTCCCTACACTTTCACCAATCTAAAGGGTATTAAAGAGGAGGCTAGAGTAATGAAAATTCAATTGAAAGAAGACACAAAGCCATAAAGAAAGAGACCATACAAACTTAATCCTAATGTGAAAACCAGAGTAAAGAATAAACTTGACAAAATGTTGGTTGGTCGTACAATCAAACTAGTGGAAAATGCCAAATGGTGTCCTATGGTTGTACACCACAAGAAGATAAGTGAAATAGGGGTGAGAGCAAATAAAATGGACAAGGTTAGAAACACAAACAAAATGCCCCAAAACACTAAGCTTTACCTTGAAATCTTCTTCCTCCTTCGATAAGGTTGAGGAGCTTGCACCCAAAGAGCTCCTAGCTTTACCCAAGTTGATAGTTGGAATGTGGATTGCTCCTTTCTTGCTCAACACAATATGATAAGGATAATGGATTTAGATAGATATTGAGATGGAGATGAGGATGAGAGATGGTTTGGCTATGGAGATGAGGAATGATTTTGGAATTATGAGGTTAAGATGAGATGAGAAGATAGAAATTTTGGCATAGTTTTGATGGGATGAAGAACTTATATAAAATGGCTTGGGTGAGGGTTCTATTTATAGATTTTTGATAAAAGGATGGAGGCTGAGGATTGAAAGTTGAGATCAATGGTTAGGAATGCTTGAGGATTAGGGTTTGGATTGGAGTTGTAGTCTTTTGGGTAAGAGAGATCAAGGGTTAAGATTAGGTCAATGAGATTGGATGGCTCTCATTATTTGTGAATTTTAAATTCACATGGGGAAGGGTGATGAGAATTAAAATGAATTAAAAATTTGTTTTGGGGGAAGAATTGGATATGACAGGTTAGAAGTGAATTTTTTAATTCACACACGGGGAAGAGTTCTCTCCATGGGGAAGAGTTCCATTCATGGGGAAGAGTTTCCATTAATGGATACTAAGACAAGTGGGAAGGTCAAGGACACATATACACTTACATGTGTAAGAGGAAGATGTGCCCCTTTGAATAAAAAATTGATTTTTATTCAAAGTGTGTGGGAGAATGGGTTAAGCAAGGTTTAAATATTAAGTGTTTAGCTTAATCAATTTAGGTCTAGGGGATAGGTAGGCTAGGGTAGCTAATTAAATAGTTGTTATTTAATCAACTGGGCTAGGTTTAGGTTGATTAGTAGGGTAGATTAATTAAATAAGTATGGTTTATTTAATTAATAAGGATTAGGGAGATGGACAAATTAACTAAATAAATATTGAGAATATTTATTTAATCAATGAGGGTAGTGTTGTAAGGTATAGTGATAAATTAGATGAATTAATTGATCACAAAGGATGGATAAATGGTTAAAGGTAGATGCTTAAGGATAAATTAATTAAATAAAATGAATTTATTTAATTAATAGGAGGGATAATTGGTGGTGTAGAGATAAGGGAAATTGGTTTGCGGAGCAAGTCAATTTCAGGTGTCTTGCATTTGCCCCTCTTTGAAATGGTGTTGTGGCTAAGTAACATTATTTCAAAGAAGTTAAAATATAGAGTTGGATTGGATAGAAAAAGGTTTTGGTCTAGAAGAATAGGATAAGGTTTAGGGATGATTAGTAAGGGTGATGTCCCCTCGAGAGGACATGCAGGTTGCAAGAACATGGGTGTGCTCTCGAAATGGATGGAACAAATTGGTAGAAGTGGTTGGAGGATAAGGAGTGAGATGAAAGATTAATGATTTTAGGTAGATGATTAGATGATGGATGGATTGGAAAATGGATGATTATTGTGTTGAAAATGATTTAGAGTAATCCTAGGTTTGTTATAGCAAAGTGGATATTTTTACCAAGGTATAGAAGACCAGGGTGATGATGTTTGTCCAACATTTGCATGGACTAGACACGCCAACAAGAGGGTGGTCCCATGCACGCCCAAGATAGTACAATCTTGTCCAGACGAGGGAAGGGGACTCATAACATAAGCCCTTAATACAAAAAAGGTATGATGAACCTTAGATGCACAAGGAGATCAATATGCTAGAATTGACCCTATGATCCACAAGATATGAATACTAGCTTGGAGTAATAAAACTAACCCACAAGCACAACATACAAAAGCAATGACTATGCCCCATTCTAGATGTTTTTTCCACATACCATGATATAGTGAGATTAAGGTAGTTTTGATGTGATCTTTGAATGGGACAAAAGATAAAAGTCAAAAACCAAAAGACCAATGAACCAAACAAATAGCCATTGTATCTCTTGCCAAGATGGATGATGATTTGATGATGGATTTTGCCTATTGTAGGAATGATATATCCTAAGGCAGGAATCGATGGATGATTGGATCATGCCCATCGTGGGAACAATATATCCTAGGGCATGGTTTTGATGGTTGATGTTGTTGGATTGGCACAAGATATGATGGGTACAAGTTGTGGTTGATATTTATTTGATATTTGATGATTTTTGTTAAGGTATGATTGCTTTGATAGGTGATGCGATGCCTTGGATATTGCATTTGGATCTAGTGTAAGATCAGGGGATTAGGACCATCCAAGCGGGTTGGATCAGTGCATCTTATGTACCTGAGTACTGGATACTTCCTTCGTATTCTAGACTGCCTACATACCCTGTATCCACGGGATCAAGGCACATTAAGATGCAGGTGATGATGATATGTAGTTCTAATTTGTGATGATGATTTGGGATGATTGAGGATAGATGTGTTGATGTTGGAATGATTGTTTTTGGGATTTTTGTAATTTTTTTATTTTTTTGAATTTTTGTGATTTTGAATAGGGAATGGTTTATTATGGTTGCAATGGATTTCATTTGGATAGCCTTTGCACTAGGTACCAATGACAAGGGAACACCAAGTCTAGAGGTGAAGGTGAGCAAAGTTATAGGATTGGATGGATGGATTGGCGGTAGAAGGTGATCGATAGGAGATTCATGATAGATGGATGGATAGATAGGGATAAGGGATAGGATTAGGGATACATGATAGATAGATGGAAGATGGGGATAAAGATTTTCTCCAAAGGCTAGGTTGTAAGGAATCATATGCCTGAATGCTTAGAATTTTGCATGATGGGTTCACGTTTGAATGGATGGACTTTGTAGTAGATGGATGGAGGATATGCTTGGAAAGGGACATATGTCGAGAGGTGTCCAAAGCACGTTTTGATATTTTTCCCCTTATATTTATCAAGAACTGAGGAAGGTATAGTAGATAGAATGAATGGAAAATGATAGGATAAATAGGGGGATAGTGGATAGGAATATGATAGGATAAGTATATGGATAGGATATGCAAGAGGATTATATGGATGTGGGTGAAGGATATGATTTTGCCCCCAAGTGTAGGGATACAAAATGGATGGAGAAGGGATTATGCATGATGCCCATAAGGGGTTTTCATCATGGTACTTGTCCAAGGCACCACAAGGAGTGGTTTTCACCATTGGACGGATTTTTCTCTTTACTATTTTCTTGATTTTTTTGATTTTTTGATTTTTTGATGGAATGGGGACTCTAGCCTCTGTTTCCATAGCAAGGAGAAGATGGTCCCATGTTGGATAGAATTATGGATGATGATTTCATGGATGTTGGTAGATAGGAGAAGATGGAATGGATGGTGGATAGTGGATTATGATGTGGATTATGTAGGATTTATGCAAAAGCATGGACCATAGAGATGTGATGGGGAAGATATGTGGGATAGTGGATGAAAGATGGAGAGATGGGGGTATGTGGGAATGCCATGTGGTGGAGGGGAACCAAGACCAATAGCTACACACACCGTGATGTATTTGGAAGCTTGTATTTTAGATGTGGAGTTGGGAGTAATAGGGATCGAGATACGAGATTTTTAGATAGCCGATTTGGGGTTTTAGGTACCCAAATGGACTTAGGAATTATGGGATTTTTAGATTGGGAGTGGGATGTTTGGGATTTTGGGGTAGATTGGGATGTGAATGCCTCATTAGATTTTGGTGCTTTTTATTTAGGGACCCACACCATTTTTGCTTTTGCTTTTTCTTTTGATGGTGGGGGCTTTGGTAGCCTTTTGGATTTTTGATTTTGCTTGGAAGGGATGACATCTTTAGGCTTTTGTGCTTTATGAGTTGAGGCATTCAAATTATTACTTTTGAATCCCATGGATTTGGTGGAAGCTTCATGTTTGGATGATGTGTGCTTTTGCTGGTCTTGATTTGGAATTTTAGGGGATTTGTGGGTGGAGGGGTTAAAAGTGGATTTATGGCTAAATGAATGAGGGGATTTGAGGATAGGGATGTTTGGCGTTGGTAGGATAGGAGGTAAAGTGGATGTAGTAGGGATATTTGGGGTTGGAAGGATGGGAGGATAAAGGAATTTGAGGATGGGGATATTATGGGTTGGGAGTAGTGGAGGTAAGTTGGATGGGGGGAGATGGATGGTCACATGTTTTTGCAAATGATATGACAATGGAGGGGGAATGGCAACATATGATTTGGAGGTGCGACGAGGTGCACCGTGTTTGGGATTGGATGAATGGATTTCAAATGGATGGTGGGTAGGTGGTACCAATATTTTTAGCTTGTTTTCTTTGGGATGTATAGCCAAGGCCGTGCAAGGATGGATGGAATGTGGTGTGGATGGGCTCCAAGATGCCTTGTTCATGAAGGCCTAAGCCTTTGCATTGATAGTTCATATGTTGGAGCATTCGACATGCAATGGGATGTTTGGTGCTTTGGAAACAAGACGTGAGTCTATTATTTGTTGGAGGAGGATAGGTGGTGGATGGAAGTTGTTCGCCTCCTACGAGGGAGTCACCGTGGATGAAGGTGCTTTTTCCCAGTGGATAAGAGGATGGATTTGGGGTGGGACTGGTAGATGGTGTGGGATCAATAAGTTGGTCACTAGATGGGAGGGTATCAGGGATGGGCTTAGATGGGATGTTTATATCTTGATTAGGAGAAGAGGTTGATGTTTCAACATGCTTTGGATTTGACTCTTGACATAGCTCATGTGTTTGGATAGAAGTGGAAGTGACTTGGATAGATGTGGTAGGTGCATGGATGGATGCAGTAGGTGCTTGTCTTATGGGTTCTTGATCATGGCTATATGATGGTTCTTGACTTATGATAGGAGATTGTTCAAGAGGTTTGGTGGGTGTTGGATTGCATGAGGGTGTTTGATTCCTTGCTAATAGCCAATGGATGGCATCCTTCATGAGTGTATGGGTTGAAGAGCAATATAATAGATGGATAATGATAGTGGATGACATAGGATTAGGATTGGGTTTGGATAGTTGGGTGATGGGATTGGGTAGTGATGGTTCTTGGATGGGTTCAAGGATAGGTGTTGAATTAGATGGTGGTGTTGGAGGTGTGGGGGATTTGGAGGACTCTATATCTTTGTTTTCATTTTTTGCTGATGTTTTTGGATGTTGTGGGCTTAGGATTTGGAAGGTTTGATGGTGGATGGGTGATAGGGATTGATGGATTAAGGTTGATAAGGTTGTATGGATATTGTGGTGTGGGGATTGAGATTGATGGATTAAGGTTGATAAGGTTGTATGGATATTGTGGTGTGGGGATTGAGATTGATGGATTATAAGGTAGATAGGGTGATGGATTAAGGATGATAGGATTGGAGGCATATTGTGATGGAGGGATTAGAGGATGGTGATTAGAGGATGGGGGATTGACATGGGGAAATAGTTGTTGATATAAGCTTTGGATTTTGGCAATGAGGTGTGATAGATTGGTGTTCCCTTGATCAAACTTAGCATGACAAAGGTTGGGGGATGGATAAGTTGGAGGCATTGATTGGTTGGATAGGTATGATGTCATGGATGTATAATTGGATGAAGGTTGATATGAGGTTGAAGGTTGGTATGAGGTTGATGGGGTGGATATGTAGGATGAAGGTTGGTATGATGAAGGTTGATATGATGTGGATGGGTTGGGGTTTTAGGATTCTCCAATGATGAGGTGTACTAAGGGGATATCTTTAATGATGTTTTTGTATTTCTCCTTAGTGATAGGATCAAAATCCTCATAGGCATATTGAAGTCTTTGTAAATGTTGCATTGCTACATAAGGATGCATGTTGTTGGAGAGATATGGGATGATGGAGGATAATGGATGATTGTGATGTTGGGGATCAAATTTCAAGATCTTAGGGTGATTTATTTTTCTTAAAAAAGATAGATGATTCTCTATACTTAAGGTAGACTAATGACACTTAAGTAATAGAGTTGATTGGGTTGATTTGATTGGATGACTTACTTGAGATAGACTAATGATCTCAAGCAAGTTTGGATAAAGGTTAATAATGATCAACTAAGGTCTTGATTTTTGATTGGGTTGATTTGGATTTGGATTTTTATAATGATGTTGGGGGATTTTGATAATGATGTGGGATTTTGGATGAAAGGTTGATGGAGGATGAAGGAGACTAGGTCCTTAACCAAGGTTTGATTTGCAAAGGATGGTTTTTTTTATTAAGGATTAGGGATTGGGATGTTTGATTAGAGTGGATAATGTATGAGGGATGATTCATGTTGGATTTGACTTTGGATTTGATTTGGATGAAATTGATCAAATGGATAAAGGGGTGAGATTAAGATAATGATAATGGTTTGGATTAAGGATGATGAAAAAGATTAGGATGGTTGAGATGAAAGAGGTATGATGGGATGAGTGATTAGGAGGATAATATGGGATTATGCTCAAAGATGGGGATTAATTAAGCTCAAATGATGGGATTTTGGGAAATGTCAAATGTTTCAATGATGGTTTCTTGGAAAGCATATAAACACTCCAAATAAGAGAATATAATAGCCAAAGGTTTTGTGATGCAGAGTGGCACAAAGGAAGCAACAATGGTTCACTCTTCTCTGCCCACTCACCCACTTCACCACTTCATCCAACCAAGGTCATACTCAAGGGTAAATTAAGGATTTGTTATCTAGGCTATCATTCATCTCCTCAAGGCTCCTTCCACACCTTAAGACAGGTCTACAAACACCTTTCCCATAGTTGGTTTGATCCCCAACTTCTCACAACTCTCCAACCCTTACTTGGCCTAGTGAGGCTACTAGACCTCCTAATTCGGTTTTCACTATAGAACTTGACAAAACCCTTAAGAGTCAGGAAAAAAAATGGTGGATTCAAATACCCTTTATGGAACTCCAACAGACCTCCAAGCCTCCAGTTCCAACTCTACTCCAGCAACTCAACACACCCACTAGGTCTCTAGGCCTAATTGATCAAGTTAGGTCTATGTTACAAAGCAAGTGGTCTAATTTGGGTTCATAAAACTAGGACAGGAACTTGGATTACTTCCACAACACCCAAACATCTCAAAACCACCATCCATTCACCCACCCTATCAGAATTTTGTCATTTACATCACCAAATTGCATAATTTTGGTCAAATACATAGGGATATTTGACCTAGGGCATCACTCCAAAAGTCGAGGACTGTTCTTCCCAACAAAATGCTTTTGGAATCCTATAATATACATCCCTAGCCTGCATATCACTGAGTGGCATGAAGTTTCATCAGTTAGAATGCATTCTAGGGCTAGATTTGTATGACAAACCCTAGGAATGAGGGTTTTAGACCAGTTTGAATTCAAACTCCAATATCTTCCTATTGCGATCACTTCAAAACCTCAAACTTGATGCATTAGAATCCTGATTCAACCTAGTTTCAGAAAAACCACATCGATCCACTTGACCAATCCATACAGGTCATACACCAACAAAAATTCTTGGAAAAATAATTAGTTTTATTGGTTTTTGTGCCCAAATCTCTGTACATAATCTTCTCTCCCATACTGGAGTAAGAGAACAACAATATAAACCGATCCAAGTCAGTGGGCAACTTCCAAAAATAGTTTCAACTGTCAAAAATGAGTTGCAACCGACTAAATGTGTCAAGACAACATTGACAACTATGGCATTTTGCATTAACACAAGGATCTTGATTGGTTCAACTTGTCCAATGGAACTCAAAGGACCACCATACTCTCTACAACATGCCAAAACATCAAAACTACCAAATAGACTCAAAAAAACCATCAATAGACCTACTAGGCCTAAGTGACACAACTAGGGTCCAAATGGACTAAGAATGAATTGAGGTTTATATGGTTACCCCAAACCTCTTGACCATACAAAATGGACCTTACAATCATGGCTAGAAAGCCTTATTACAAAACACACTGAACAAGAATATCAAAATACACTTAGGAATCAAAATGCTCCTAGGTGCCCTGCACCATTTTGTTTGTAAAAAATGTGAAAGATTTACCAAAAATGCACAACCTAAGGTGAAGCAAGGACAATACTTGTTGAATTCCCACTTGGATTTCTCCAGCCGCACTTACTCAGAGTAGATAACTTAGAAACTTGGTGACACTGGCTCCCCCTTGCACGACACTCACTTCTTGGGTACACCAAGCTTTGAATCCCAAGAGACACATAGATCTCAAGGGATTTGGTTATCTCTATTTTGAATTGTGAGAACATGGGACGGCTTCAAAGGTCTAACCTCCTGCGCCAACAAGTAGAAGGTTTTTGGCTTCTAAAACAAAGGTTCATAGTGGGGAACATTCGGGGACTTGATGCTCATTCATGCAGCAGTGACCCACTTAAGAGCCTACCCAACCACTTACATCAATCCTTTTGCAAGGAGAGAATGGGGTTGACGTATCTCACACACAAGTGTGTGGATACTAGGGAATTGTTGGAATGAGAATACGTCACCAAGAAGCTTCGACTTTCACCTAGGCCTTTTATATAGCAAACCGAATGGAAAGCACCGCTTGGGGTCGCCAATGAGTTCTCCTTGCGGATGTGTCTCAAGAGCAGGCCTACTTCCTAAAAAGACAAAGAGAGTAGAACCATTTCTCTTTACCCAAGATCCTTTTGAAGGCGAGGGGAGAGGATACTTTGATTCTATCCCTTGGGTGACAAAGATGTGCAAGTGCACCAAACATGGCAAACAATTGATAATGTTCCTTTTAAGCCCAAATGAAATGTTCCTAATGATTGTTTGCAAACACTTGTTAATTTTAATGCACCAATCTCAAAATGTTGTCTATGCTAAGAAAATAAAGATTCTTTTTACGTGCACCAAGATAAAGTGTTTTCTATGCTAAGAAATCCCTACAAGATAGTAGTTTGATGAATGATGCTTTAACATGCATTTTTTATACTTGCAAAGATGAGTTAGCTTCCTGCACAGATCTCGAGAAGAGAAATATAAGAAAGACATCAAAACATAGATAAAATGCATTAAAATAGAAGATGACGCCATAGATTTGGAAAATGGTGCCAATACAGGAAATAGCGCTACAACAGAGGATGGCACCACCTCACAGGATGGTGCCATAGAAGCAAATGAGGCCACATAAACAAATGGCACTACTTCAGAAGATGGCGCCATAATAGGGGACGAAGCCAATACAGAGAGTAGCGGCGATCCAGCTTTTACCTTGTTGTTTGGATAGGATAGCGCCAATCTGGGCTCAAATAGTGCCAATACGATGCAATATAGGTCAAAGCTTCAAAAAATACAAGTTTAGTTGTAAGATATTTATTCAAACAAGGTTAGTAGTTGTTGGCTGCCACAAAGACATTTAGAATACCAATTAAAGTGCTAAAAACAAAGCTCTAAACAAGCCAACCAAACAAGGGTTAGACGACAAGATGTTGGATAAATTTTAGGAAAATTTCGCCATAGTTTCCCCCAGTGTCTATGTGTTTTCTACAAAAATCGAGAGTTAAAAATGTTAAAAATGCCAGAAAACAAGAAGAAGAAGAAGAAATGATTTAAGGCTAATGTGAGTTTGGTTTGTCATGTTGGAATGGCACCACAACAGTTAGAGATAGCGCCACAGGACTGTGAAATGGCGCCACTGTGCGAAGGAATGGCACCAAATAGAGAGTGTTTAGCACCATGACCTACAAAAAACATGTTTTCTATAACAAAACACTCACAAAAATGTTAGATAGGGACCTTGTGGGTCCCACCAGGCATGCCAAATGAGAGAAAAGAAAATGGACAAGGTTAGAAACACAAACAAAATGCCCAAAAACACTAAGTTATACCTTGAAATCTTCTTCCTCCTTCGATAAGGTTGAGGAGCTTGCACCCAAAGAGCTCCTAGCTTTACCCAAGTTGATAGTTGGAATGTGGATTGCTCCTTTCTTGCTCAATAGAATATGATGAGGATAATGGATTTAGATAGAGATTGAGATGGAGATGAGCATGAGAGATGGTTTGGCTATGGAGATGAGGAATGATTTTGGCATTATGAGGTGAAGATGAGATGAGAAGATAGAAATTTTGGCGTAGTTTTGATAGCATGAAGAACTTATATAAAATGGCTTGGGTGAGGGTTCTATTTATAGATTTTTGATAAAAGGATGGAGGGTGAGGATTGAAAGTTTAGATCAATGGCTAGGAATGCTTGAGGATTAGGGTTTGAATTGGAGTTGTAGTCTTGTGACAAGTGTCACAAGAGGGTTGTGTAAGAGAGATCAAGGGTTAAGATTAGGTCAATGAGATTGGATGGCTCTCATTATTTGTGAATTTTAAATTCACATGGGGAAGGGTGATGAGAATTAAAAATTCATTTTGGGGGAAGAGTTGGATATGACAAGTTATATGTGAATTTTTTAATTCACACATGGGGAAGAGTTTCCATTAATGGAGACTAAGACAAGTGGGAAGGTCAAGGACACATGTACACTTACATGTGTAAGAGGAAGATGTGCCCCTTTAAATAAAAAATTGATTTTTATTCAAAGTGTGTGGGAGAATGGGTTAAGCAAGGTTTAATTAAGTGTTTAGCTTAATTAATTTAGGTCTAGGGGATAGGTAGGTTAGGGTAGCTAATTAAATAGTTGTTATTTAATCAACTAGGCTAGGTTTAGGTTGATTAGTAGGGTAGATTAATTAAATAAGTATGGTTTATTTAATTAATAAGGATTAGGGAGATGGACAAATTAACTAAATAAATATTGAGAATATTTATTTAATCAATGAGGGTAGTGTTGTAAGGTATAGTGATAAATTAGATGAATTAATTGATCACAAAGGATGGATAAATGGTTAAGGGTAGATGATTAAGGATAAATTAATTAAATAAAATGAATTTATTTAATTAATAGGATGGATAATTGGCGGTGTAAAGATACGGGAAATTGGTTTGCGGAGCAAGTCAATTTCAGGTGTCTACAAGGGGTATGCATCAATTGTAGGGAATTGAACAAGGCTTGTATACATGATCCTTTTCCCACTCCATTTATAGAAGAAGTGCTAGAATCAATAGTTGGAAAGGGAATTTACTCCTTCATAAATGGATTCTCAAGATGCCATCAAGTAAAGATTCAAGAAGAAGATTATCCCAAAAATACATTTGCAATCAAATGGTGATCATTCATGTATACTGTGATGCCTTTTGACTTAAAGAATGCACCTGTGATATATAGTAGAATCATGGTCAACACATTTAAGGACTTTACTCATAATTTTTTGGAGGTATACCTAGATAACTAGATAGTATATGACTTAATCAAATAACATGTCCAAGTACTTTGTTTTATTCTAGAATAATGTAGAAATTTGCAAATCATTAAATTTGAAGAAATGCATATTTTTGGTACCATTTGGTACATTACTGGGACATATCATATGCAAGGAAGGCTTAATGGTCTATCCACTGAAGGTAGTGATAATCCTAAACCTTCCAACTCCAAAGATAGTGATTAAAGTAAAAACATTCTTGGGTTACATTGGCTATCATATGAAGTTCATTAAAGGATATGTGGTGGTTGTTGGGCCAATATAAGAAATCCTAGAAAAGAAAACAAACAAAACTTTCTAGTGGACAGAGCAATGCTATGAAGCCTCTGATACACTCAAAATGAAGATAGTAGAAGCAAAATCCTAGTATTTCTAGATTGGAATAACCCTTTCCATTTGCATGTGGATGCTTCAGGAACTACAATTGTAGTAGTGTTGGCACAACCAAGAGAAAACAAAGACCACCCAATTGTATTTTCTAGTCGCAAATTATCATAGGAAGAAAGAAATTATACTACAACAAAAAGAGAGGCACTAGCTATGGTTTATGTGTTACAAAATTTTAGATGTAACTCTTGGCAACTCCATTTGTATTATTCACAAATCATGAATATGTCAAATACTTAATGAATAAACTAGTTATACAAGGAAGAATTTGTAGATGGTTACTCCTATTCCAGCAATTTGACTTTAAGATCATGGTAAAACCAAAAAAAGATAAGCAAGGACTAGATTAGCTATTTATGATTGATACAAGAGAAGAGCCAAGGCTTTTTGAGGAAGGATTACTTGGCATAATTGTTTTTAGAGTAAATTCAATACTAGAAGAACTTATAGAAGTAGCATAGCTACTCTCTATAGGACAATTTATAGAAAACTATTCCAAAATGGGAGAAATAGATTGTTGCAGATGTCTTTACCATACACATTAATTGAAGAAGAACTACTTGTGATAGGAAGGGATGGGATTATAAGAAGAGTTGTGCTAGAACATGAGAGAGATAAAATTCTATGAGAAGCTCATGAAGGAATATCTAAAGGACATAACTCCAGAGGAGGCATGTCAAGGAAGGTAATGTTGGAAAAGTTATGGTGGCATACACTGTTCAAAGATGCAAAAATGTATGCAATACATTGTGATGTATGTCAAAGGACCTAGGAAAACCTACCAAAAGAGATGAGATGCCCTTACAACCAGTATTAGCACAAGCCCCATTTGAAAAATAGGCAATTAACTTCAATGGACCTATTGATGCCCTACAAAGAAATCAAAAGCAAGATTCATCATAACAAGGACTAAATATATTACAAATTGGACTAAAGAAGAAGCAATAAAAGATAATAAAACTAAAACTATAGAAAGATTCATCTACCAAAATATCATAACAAGGTTTGGTTGTCCTCTTAGCATAACAAGTGATCAGGGAAAGCACTTTGTGAACAAGACAATTGTGAAACTATTGGACAACTTCATGATCAATCACAATAGAAGTAGCCCCTACTATCCTCAATAAAATGGAGAAATTGAGGATCTAAATAAGATTATAGGAACCACACTTACTAAGATGTACAATAATAACATTACATATTAGGACATCAAAATAGCAATAACGTATGGGCTTATAGAATAACCTACAAAAGATTAACTAAATTCTACCCATTTGAACTAGTATATGGAACTAATGTATCACCACCTGTGCAATATATTGTACCCAACTTAAGGATAGATATTGGATTGCAATTGAATGAGGAAGAATATTTATAGGAAAATTACAAGAATTGGAAAAATTAGATGAGAAAATATTACTAGAAACTTATCACCAAAGTCTAGAAAAATAGTGCCAAATAGCATGGCAGGATAGAAATTTGTTGAACAAAATATTTCAAATTGATGACATGGTTCTCTTATATGACAAAAAATTAAAAAAATAGGGAAAACTAAATATGTAGTGGTTAGGCCCATACAAAATTGTAGAAATAGCTGAGTCTACGGTTGTCAAGTTAAAAACAATACAAGATGAACCACTGAAGGGTTATGTTAATGGCACTAGATTAAAACATTATTATGAAGTCACTTAAGAAATAAAAATTACAAAAAAGTGTATTGTATAATGGTGTAGCCACCAAGCAAAGTGTCTAAAGGAAGAAATGACACAAAGACAAGGGGTAGGTAGGTGAAAAAAATGCACACCCTCTATAAAAAATCTATAAAAGGTGACTCAATCAAAAGAAAAACTCTCTTGTAAAAAAAATTCTAAGAGCTCTACTATAAACCCTAGGCATCAATGAGATAGTGATGAGAATTCTTTCTTAAGAATCTAATTGCAAGATAAAAAAAAAGTAAAGGAATCTAAAATAATGATGACTCTAGTTCTAGTAGATGCAGCAAATAACCTACAACTGGAGTGTAAGAAGTACCCATTCAAAGTAATGGAAGTGGATCCTAATGGGGTCTTCTCCAATGTGCCCACTAACATGATCTACATAGAAGATGTAAGGAAATATATACATACAACACTCACCAAAATAGACCACACAAAGTTTGAGCCATTGCAGCAAACCCTACTGAAACAAGGACAACAAGAATACCTAGATCAATACAAGCAAATCGGTACACTCAAGCTCAACATTTGGAAGGATCTTCTATACTTTTTCATAGAAGAGGGTTGGATAAAGATTATTTTTAGTAGAATTCATGATGACAACATGTACAATGACCAACCCTATTGCATCACCAAGGAAGCAACTCATGTGGTAAGGATTGTGGAACAAAGGCAACCAATCATCAAAGAAAAATGTAAGCACCCAACAAAACTCATAGGAGCTACACCATGTGGAAGAAACCTAGCAATAGAGAAAATCATGAACCTGGCAGTTAGATATGCAACTTTTGGCATCACCCACAAAATCTACTAGACAAACCAAGAAGGGTCTTCTATAGGAATGGCCATTCTTACCACCTACTAGATGGTCAAATTGATTGTGCAAGGTTCTCCAAGAACAACTAATGGACAACATCACTAGAACTAAAGGGAGCAACTGCTACCAATTCTGGTATGGCTCTCTTATAATTTGCTTAGAATTTTATTTCATGAAAAGACTTCCTAGTTTTCTAGGTAAATTTTGGTCACAAAATACCCTAGTTGCTACACAAATCAATGTGCATGGTAAGCACTTCATTGATGCCACCTCCTACAATAAGGTATATTGGGGGTTCTTTAATAACTTTCAAATAGAGATGCAGGTAAGGGACTACATCTCATATGTTGTAGTCAAGAAATATGCAAA
The DNA here is from genome assembly GCA_027924645.1 of Cunninghamia lanceolata. Taxonomy (NCBI): domain Eukaryota; kingdom Viridiplantae; phylum Streptophyta; class Pinopsida; order Cupressales; family Cupressaceae; genus Cunninghamia; species Cunninghamia lanceolata. The sequence continues at coordinate 3,631,480 of BSBN01000693.1, forward strand.
TGAAATAACATTTCTCATAGACAAAGATCACATTTTTATGGAGGTAGTAGAACCACGACAATCATGGGTACCTCAATTACCCTATGATATAAGTGATGAAATTGTACACACAAATGTCAAGGTATTTCTATCCCTTCCAAAGGATTAAAATTGGAAAGGTTTGGTACATTCAAAGAATTCATGCATAAATAGAGTAAGAAAAAGGTTGCGGAACATCTAGAGAAGAATAAGGATAAATTACATAAAAAGTTGGGATTCTAGCAAGATCCTACTGCATTGAAAGTTGCAATAAAATCTAATTCTCCCACCATAGAGGAAATAGGTCCATCCCCAATATGATTCTTAGGATGCTTAAAGATAGAATATCTTGGATTTGAGATAAGGGATTCCCAATCACATAAGCCACTAGGAAAAGAAGATTTGGATAAGCCCTCACCGCCAATCACCATGAGAAGGAAATTACCATTTTCTTCACTGAAAATACAAACAAAGTCACACAAGTCACCAATGAAGGAAGCTATGGAGGATTTACTACAAATGAGTAGTGAAAAGAAGAAAGGTGAGACTTTACAACCAAAAAAAAAGAAAAAAGCTAAAAGAAAATACAATCCTACACAAGAAAAAGATACAAAGGAGATGGAACAAGGAGATGTGATGCAAATGGAAGAAGATGTAGGGACAAACAAACCACCTCCACAAAATAAACCAAAAAGATCCTTCACAAAAAGAAGCCACTATAGAGGTTGAATATAAGGAAGAAGATAAACCTATAATGAATCCATTGAGATTGTACAGATCCCTCTTTACACAAGGAATGCCACTTAAAACTACTTAGATGTACACATAAGTGGGTGCAAAAAATAAGAAAGTCATTGTAGGCACTACTAGCTTATATTTCTAGAACACCTCACACTTTGGTAGAAACAATAGAAGGATCCCTAGAGGAATCAGAAATAGTATTAAGGAAGAAAAGAGAAGAGACAATGAAGGAAGAAGAAGAGATTTGAAGGGAAGCACTAGATGAAAATGTGGTAAAATTATCACTAGGAAAGGAGAGACAAACAATTACAATAAGAAGAACTTAGGTCAAAACATAGGGTGGACATACTCCTTTCACATGTAGCACACACAAGGGATAAAGTTAAGAAAGAAACCATGGAGGCTACTCAAATTTAGCCTACATCGAATTGCTACAAGAAGAGGAGGAAGCATTACAATATAAATAAATACTAAAAAAAGAAAAAGAAGAAGTACAATAAGAGGAGCAACAACAAGTAATATCCTCACCTAAACAACTACCATCCACTCCCATATCTCCATCACTGGATCATATGCAAGAAATCAAATAATTCTTGGCACAACAAAGGCAATTACAACCTATTCCATCTCCTTTGAATTACAATTTCCAATCACCAATTTATCTCAAATATCTCCACTACAAAAATTTCAACTAGGAGACATGTTGCAAACCATTGAAAGGGATGATATGTTGAAACAATAGGTGGACATCATGGATAGTTTTGATAATATTTTGAATACACTCAAGTAGCATCACCAAAAATCATTAAGAACACTTTTGCTCACTTAGGACAACAGTTAAATAAATTCACCGATGACTTGTTGTATCAAATGTAGAATCAAGAGGATGGAATTAAACACAAGTTACTAGTAGAGATAAAAAAAGAAACAAATAAAAGATATAAGGAAGAAGTGTGCCACCACACAAACAAAATTAGAAGTTGAAGTCAATTATATGCAGACTATAGAAGAAAATATAAACACACTATATAAATTTTGTCTTGGATGGCCAACATTAACAAAGGCCTTGAAAATATAGTTGGAAAATATTGAGTACTAAATAATGTAGCAATCAACTAATTATGATGCTTTGAAGGATCTAGATGGCAGCTAGAGAGTATAGATTGAAACTCTCCACAATCAACACTAGCAAGTACAAGACCAAAGAGAAGGACTAAGGGCACAAATCAAGAAACTCCAAGGAGTTAGCCTTGGGCTTGCACATGTTATAGGTCTATTAACATAGGCCATTAAGGTAACCACAACAATTCAGATACCAGATACTCTAGAAGATGTAGAGAAAACCCTAGTAACTAGCAACAAACATATACATTTGCTACATAGAATTATACAGTGGGACAACACATATACCCCTTGAAGGGGATTTACAAACATATTTTTCCTTGAAGGACGGATGCTTCCTAAGTTTGGTGAATGTTGAAGATTATTGTATATTGAATATTCTTTTTCAATTACAACAATTTTAATTAGTATGTAGATCATTGAAAATTTTAAATTTTTAAATATATTGTGCTTTTTATATATGTATGCTATTTTGGATTGTCGACCTATCCTTTATAATCTAGAATTTGTATTCTCCCTCCAATGTTAAATTATAGGAAACTTATTTATCTAACTAGTAGCTTAACTCCAAGATGGAAATTAGAATTACCAGGACTAGCAATTACAATTTTGACTAGCAATCACAATTACAATTAAGCACATGATCATTTTAAGTATTAAGACTATCAATTACAATCACAATCAATCAATCACAATTACAATTTTGACTAGCAATCACAATTACAATTAAACACGTGATAATTTTAAGTATTAAGACTATTAACTACAATCACAATCAATCAATCACAATTTCAATTTTAACTAGCAATTAGAATCAGGACTTACAAATTTTTGTGACTTATTGTATAAATTTTCCTCTTATCTAATTAGAATTAGTAGTTTGCAATTTTACAATTAAACACATGATAATTTTAAGTATTAAATATGAGATATGAAATAAAAGTTTGAATACAGATGCATATAGTGGACATTCAATAAATAGTAAAATAGTCTATGAAATAGATGAAATAGTCTATTAGATAAATACTCACATAATAACAATCCATGTAAAAGATAGTGAAATAGTCACAGTCTATGTCCAGTCAATACTAAAATAGTCATAAGATCCACATGAAATAAACACTCTAATTTACACACGTGTGCAGTTTGAACATGAAATAAATATAACAAATTACATTTTGTGTCCTAAATTTTATCATCATTCATTTCAAGATGCCTTTTGGTTCCACATGACTCAAAAGATGGCTCATGCTGTGTACAAGAAAAAAGAAGCTTCAAATCAATTTTAATGTCAAAACTGCATGCAAATTATTTAAATCAAATATTTAAAACTAAACCATCAAATTAAAATTTTAACTCTAGCCTTGAAAATGTCTAAGCATACCACAACAGGCTCATCATCTCTCATGTCATGCTCGCGTGCAACAGATATTGATTCTGCCAGAGTAAAGGTCTGTGTCACCAATTCCTATATTTCAATAAAACATGAATTAGGCTATCTAGTATAAATACAAAATGCAAGGTTGAATGATATAAAAGACTTTGAAATGACATAGGATTTAACTATAGGACCTGGAATACAACAAATAACGTGTGCATCTATGCAGGCTCATCAATGGTAGGATTAATTGAGCCTACACCTATACTAATCTTATACTGCATATATATATATATATATTCAACTCAAGAAGAATTTAAAATCATGAAATTATACTGGAAATTCAAATTTAAACTAAAAATGTACAAATTTAAGCTACAAACTAGGGAATATGAAGCAGGCTCATGTATAGATGATGGTGGTGGTCCCAGATGGCTTGGTTGGTTTGACACAAAAGTGCCAGGACCTCTCTTCTGCTTTAAATTAAAAAAGGTTCATCACATTTTCATATTATTCTATAATTATTAAAATAGATATCCAATTAAATAATCTAGAGACTAATTTTTAAATGCACAGTGTATTTAATGAACGAGATAGATAGTTAAGGGAAAGTTTATACCTCAACTATATAAGGTCTACCCATCTCTATAGCCATTGACACTAAATGGTCCAACTGCGATGTAGTGGTAGTAGCTGATGGAGTCATCTGTACCAATCAGCATGTAATATATAATATTTATTAAATAGATTGATAATTGATAATTGGATCTATATTTTTATTTTAAATTTAATTTTATTAAATGTGGCATACATACTGAGTCCATAGGAGTGAATAATGTAGCCAAAAAGGACTCCTCCTTTGAAGCGGATGTAGGACCAAAATATGGATGATTACAATTTTGACAAAAATACAGTGTTGACCTCAATGGTGTCAATGGCTGTGAGGTGCTAAGACCAGCACCATCTCCTCTAGGCTATGCAGGCTCTCTAGGATTGACTTCATCTACCAAGCGAGTAGCTTGGTTAGATAAGTTTTCTGAGAGTGACGATAATAGAGGGTGGAGAATGAACAATAGGTATAGTGGGAAAATGTCAATTTGGATCGACATGTGCCCCTAGTCTATGTTGTGGCATTCCACCACCCATGCCCTAAAATAACCTCATATCAAAATAATTGGGCTTTAAGCCCATCACAAACTCAACCCATAATTTTTTCAAAAAATATAGGGGAACCTCATAATTAGTATGTGGTGGATGCTCAAAGACCATCCATGACCACTCCCAAAAGTTATCATCTATTTGCTGATGTGTGTACCATTTTATTGAAATTCTCTTTTTATTTGGTGTTATTTGTTAGCATGTGGAGGGATCAATGAAAAATGGGGCAATCATATTTTTTGTAATAGATAGATCATTGATCTCGTTATACGAGAGACCATCCTCGTAAAACCACCTCCTCTCTTCCCGCCATGAGCGAAATGTGTCTAGATCAGTGTGAATAGCTATCACCAAATCAATAATAGTTTGCATCATAGATACACACCATGAAATATGTGGTGGAGCTTGGATTTGGTTTTGCAAAAAAATGTTTTTTCTTGCAATGTATGTATATTCTCATCGATGGTTGCTCGCAAGTAAGCCTCATCGGGTGGTGGTGGTGGTGGGGGTTGGGGTGGGGGTGGGGAGTCCTAGGGGGGATCAGCCATGTGTAAATTAGGACTAGAAGTAGAGCTGCAATTACAAAAAAAAATTAAAATTGAATTAGGAATTAAAAATATATATTAAATTAAATGTACAACATGTGTTTAAATACATGTACAAATTGAAAACTTGGAAATATATAAATTTTCATGGTTTAAAAAATACATTAAAACATTTAAGTTTACATAATAATGTACATATATATGCATTCAACCAAGTGACCTTTTCCAAGAAAAATTTAAAAGTTAGAAAATGTAAATCAAAATTTGTGTTTAATTCCATAAATATATCCAAACCTATTTTTGTAGGGGATGAATGTGAGAATCATGCATGACTAAAACATGGTATCTAGGGATTTCAGAATAAAGTAATCAATAAAGGAATGCACGACAACTTAGCATGAAAGAATGTGTAAGAATCATTACATGAATTAAACCATTTTTTAGCTCTATCAATCAATGTATCATCATCATGTATGTAAGTATAATTTAATGTAATTTGTATACCCTTACTAAACTTTTGTTTGAATTTTATCCCCTTTCACATGTGTGTGCTTTACATGCCATCTTGACCCTTTTTGCAAAAAGCCTAGCCTTTGTCATTCCCTAGCCATGTTACCATTTCCAATTTTGTTCCTAATCCTTGTTTATCCTTCCTAAGTGTTTTATTTTATTCAACTTTTGAACCCATCTTATGTACTCAACTTCATTTTATGTTTTCCATTGTTGTTGTCCCCTTTACCCCTTTGTTAAGCCTCAAGTTGTCATCTCTAGCCTTGTTTTGTTGGAAACCCTTCCTCACCACTCTTAATTCTTATTTAGGTTTGAAAGTGAGTTCTAGGTTTTAGGTTTAGGTTTAATAAGTCATTTAGGTTAGGTCTAGAAAAAGACATTAGGACTGTCATGTCTAATTTGTAGGTTTTTAGCTTCATGAAAAGAGTTTTACAAATGGTTAAATTAGGACTATGAGATTCATCAGGAACATTGAAAGCCATGAAGACTATGAACAAGCCTATAGTGTATAAGTAGTTCAAGGTCTATATAGACAATTTCAAATTATTTTGAAATATAATTGCTAAAGGTTTATTGTTAAGCCTATATAAAAGAAACCCTAGAAGTTCTATGAAACCCTAGTTCATGGAGGGACTGTCATGTGGCCATAACTCTTTAAAAATATTATATAGTATCCTATTCAAGTCCTAAGAAGCCTCTCAAGTTCTTAAGGGTTTTAGAATAGGCCACTCCTTACTAAACTTGTGTTTCCATTTTATCCATTTTCCCATGTGTGTGCTTTACATGTCATCTTGACCCTTTTTTGCAAAAAGCCTAGACTTTGTCATTCCCTACCCATTTTACCATTTCCAATTTTGTTCCTAATACTTGTTTATCCTTTGTAAGTGTTTTATTTTATTCAATTTTTGAACCCATCCTATGTACTCAACTTTCTTTTATGTTTTCCATTGTTGTTGTCCCCTTTACCCTTTTGTTAAGCCTCAAGTTGTCATCCCTAGCCTTGTTTTGTTGGAAACCCTTCATCACCACTCTTAATTCTTATTTAGGTTTGAAAGTGAGTTATAGGTTTTAGGTTTAGGTTTAAGTCATTTAGGTTAGGTCTAGAAAAAACTATTAGGATTGTCATGTCTAATTTGTAGGTTTTTAGTTTCATGAAAAGAGTTTTACAAATGGTTTTAAGAATGTGACTCATCAGGAACATTGAAATCCATGAAGACTAAGAACGTTCCTATAGTGTATAAGTAGTTTAAGGTCTATAAAGAAAATTTCAAATGATTTTGAAATATCATTGCTAAAGGTTTATTGTTAAGCCTATATAAAAGAAACCCTAGAAGTTCTATGAAACCCTAGTTCATGGAGGGATTGTCATGTGGCCATAACTCTTTACAAATATTATATAGTATCCTATTCAAGTCAGGCAAGAAGCCTCTCAAGTTCTTAAGGGTTTTAGAATAGGCCACTCCATAATAGCCTTGATTTTATTGAGAACAACTTGACTCCTTAACTAGTCAATTAAATAGATGGTAAAGGAAGAAGGAAAACATATAATGGAAGAAGAGTAGATATATCCAAACCAAGAGGATTGCAATAGAATGGAAAAGAAACTAAAAATAACAGTTAAAGTGAAAGAGGACTAGCAATGAGAAAGATTACCTTACCATTTACTAGCTCATAGATGAAGCCACATTATGGTGGTACTACTAGGCTCGAATATTCTCATAGTCAATAGTGGCATTGTGATATGGGAAATAATTAAGGAGTAGTTTCAAAGGCCCAGTATCTAATGAATTAATTGTTATCAATCAAGATTGCACCCATTATGTAAAGCTATGCATCTCAGCAATCCTGTGTAACATGGGATCAAACTCAGGCTGTGGGTGACCTATAGTGAGTTTGAACCTCCAGATTATGGGTTGGTTCCCTTATAATGTTCTAATGGGTTAATGACTTGGCAAGAAAAAGGATAGAAAGAATGAAAATGAAAGGACAAAACTGAAAGCAAATGGGTGGTGATGCACCTAATTGGTTAAAACATGCAACTCTAACTCACAATGTCTTTCAAAAAATCTATACACACAAACCACTTTGGTAATATGACCACAAAAATGATTCTAAGGAAGGCTTGATTAACTTTCTTTTTTGGAGGAAAACTGGTTTCTCATAGCATGAAAGAAATGACTATTTCAATACACAACCTAAGACCTGTGATTTTTACTGCTTTTCAATGCATGCAAGTATAAATGAGACAACGATTTTAAAGGTTTTGATTCTAAATACAATAAAATCTCATCAAATCATTCATAAAACAACACAAATGAGAAGGTAGATACTTGATTCTATTGAAAATAAAGGAACACTTGCATAAAAATGGCAAAAAATAGAACCTGTAACCTATTGTAATGTATTAATCTGCAAAATTGAGTTACAAACACTCTTTCTCTCTACAATGCATAAGAGAGCAAAAAGGCAAGAACTAGAAAAACATAAGTTTTTCTCACAATATATAATCTGCTCTCAAAGAGACCTAGAAAGGTCAGCTGTAGTCAACTGCCTCTAAAAATAATCCCTCCAAAATTGATCCACGAGCAAGCATGAAAATCCCTAAAAAATAGGGTCTTAACTGTAGAAAAAGAAGCCAAAATAGCTTCAAACTGCCTCTAAAACTCAGTTTGACCAAGTGGTGGACCAAACTCTTCTAATTTTGCCCAAAAAATCATGCAAAAGATCCAAAAAGGCTCAGTTAACTTCATCCTCTTGATTTTGCATGACTTTGGGATGAGGAAACAAAGTGAAAAAATAATAAAGTAGTCAAGATGATTTACTTTATTATTTATTATAAATTTATCTATTTTCACCATCTTTGCATTTTTATGATAAATAATAAAGTAATTTATAGTTCATTACTTTATTATTTATTTACATTTGTTTATTATTTTCTAAATCATGCAAAAGAATAGCATTGTCTTTGACTCCCTCTTGACTTGAAGGTCCTCTCACATGCAAGCAATAAGACCCATGATTCTGTATGAGATATGATATGTGACATCAAAACAAGCCCTTATGTCTCCCGTGTCATCTTGATGCACCTTACCTTTGCATCATTATTCCTCCATGCATAATATGTGATGTTTGATTACATTTTTAAGGTCAAAGACCTTTCAATCATGAGGCATTATTTGATTTTGAAAAAGGCCCTTCACGGGCTCCTTGGCATCATTACGTTCAAACATTCAAAGTGTTAACCTCAGGCATAATTTTGGATAACAATGATATCCAAAAGAAAGTCAAAAATTAAGAAAGAAAGCCCACTATGGCTAGGACATTTGACCAAAAGGAATGAAAACCTAAAAAATATCATTTGCACTTTGATTTTTTGGTGGAGAACTTCTGCCTGCAGCACCATTGAAGGTTAGGGTTTGAGGGAAAACCCTCAATTTCTAGCTGTCTTCGAGCATTTTCTTGGAGATTTCTTGTAGATAAGAAAAGGTAAATCCTTCTCTGTCGATACTGAACCATATTTTATGTGTTTGAACACTATTTTCTGGTTTTTGGGCTGCGACCATATGTGCATTTCTGATGTATTTTATGTGTTTCCCACTATGGTTTACTCCCTTTTGTGTGGGGTCGCCATGGCTGACTACTTGAGCTCTTTTGGAAGCAATATAGAGGCAAAAAAATAAGCATAACTTCGTGGCCTCCATGTATTTAGTCTGTGCTACAAAATAAGGTAATAAACTACTCTTGAACTCTATATGTTTCTTTGTATTTCTCCATTGAAATATGTTGAATATGAACTCAGAAACATTTTTAGAGCTTTTGTATACTTTGTGGGTTGCGGCCATATCTTGCATCTATGTTCTATGTTTGTCAAAAAAGATAAAGTTTGTTGCATACAGGGTCGCCATGAAATGTTAGGGTTTCATCATTCTGCTTCTCCATTCTTTTCACTTTGTTTTAAAGATAGAGTCTTTGATATATTTGCATAGGCCGACATGAAACTGGCAGGTTCACTTTTCCTGAGTTGAAACAAACCTTATGGGGTTTGAGACACCTTTCATCCTCTTTATCTTCAAAATCACTATGTATATCTGTAGATCTCAGCCATACTTGGTATTCTTCCATATTTCTAAGCATAATAAACCCTCATGGCTCGAAACTCCTTCTAGCTCCTTTTGCATTTGAGCTTCCTTGTGCAAATATCTGTTGGTTTCATTATTTGAAAATGGTAAAATAGTGAAGTTACTACTAGAAAAACTCTTCATTTATTACATGAACAAGTGCAGCTTTGCTTTGTTGTGGTTCCACCCGAGGACTGCCTTTTATCATCTTGTATTTGTGGTTTTTTGCTTTGGATGTTGATATGGATTTTCTTATTTGTGGAGAAATATATCTGTAGCAGCAAAAGATACTCAATGTTGATCTTTGTAGCTTTGCAACTTTAATTGCTACCTCCTGTAGCTTATTTGTACATGGCTGTCCAACTGTTTCTTTGATAAAAACCTGAATGAGACTCTTAATTGTTCATGGCTGCTCACTTTTTTTTAGCATCTTATGGTAACATAGTCATCTTTGTTTCAACTCTAAGCATTATCAAAAGCATGATTGAGATCTTACAACAGTGATAGCTCAAAAATAAAAGGACTTAATATTTCATAGCTCCACAGTTGGCAATAGTGGTTGCTCTCTTTTATGATGTATCTGTTCCTTATCTTATATTGTTGTGACTGCCCCTTCTCTGCTACTCCATATGGACTTACATATGCACTACATACATACTTACTTATCACGACTTTGGATTGTTATGGCTTTGTCATTTATGCATCATGACTATGGATTGCTCTTGATTCCTATAGCTGCATATGATTTTATTTTATACAGGAAGTTACCATGGCACTCATATTGTATTGTATTTATCATAACTCGATGTTATACATTATGAGTGACATGATAATGATGATTATCATTAATTCATTCAACTTCACACTTTATTAATACCAAAATGATAAATACCTGCTCATTGTTGTTCAATTGCTTCCTTGATGAAGAACTGAATTAGTCACTACTTTATTTTTTTGATCAGCACAAGAGTGCTATCCTATCAATGTGAGCACTTGTACTGATGAAAGTTGCTTTTTGTTATAACCTTTTCATTGATTTCTTTGTTTGAAAGGCTACATGATGTGATTATAATGTTGTTCCTGAGCATCTTGAATGTATACAAAAGATAATGAGATAGTCAGTGACTATAATCATAAAGAAGCATGATGTTTGACAAACCTAATATTCAATTCCACACATTATGAAGCTGTCTTGAATAAGTTCACTACTCATGTATGGTTTTCATTTCATTACTTGAACTGATAATCATGGATGGGCAATGAACTTGAAGCTCATGCACTGACTTGATGCAATAATCCTTTAGTTGAATATGTTTTATTTATTGATCTAGAAGTTTCTTTTCTTAGCTATATTCCCCTTAAGATCAAGGGGCAGCATGTTTGGCTCAACCCTTGTGGGAGCCCACTTTGCACCACATGCTTGAATAAAATCTGTAATAAATATTTCCTTGTACCTACACAAGAAATACATAGGTTAGATATAAAATGTACCTTTGATTCATGATATGGTGTCACTTGCATGGATTTATCTCCTTCTGATATGGTACTCGTATCTACTCATTCTGACTTCTCTTATGTTGATATCTGATTATTGATTACCGCTGCTACATACAAGTGGATGGTACTTTTTATTTGACCTGGTTATGTGTGAAAAGTTTTGGAACCCAGAGCTTCTAACAAAACTTTTTTGCAGGTGTTCTGGAGCTCGACAGATGGAGGGAGATGGAGACCAACTCAACCTCAGGATTCATCATTCGCAGGCAATGACAGGTTCCTCTACTTTTCTTATGCATTTCTTGTTCTTCAAAAGTAAATTTTACGTTTATGTTACACTTTAGTTACTCCCACGGCTTGTGTGGGACACTTTTATACATTCTTTTGAATACAATCAGCTATTTCATTCTATGCAATGACTTATGTATATTTCACTTTCTGAATCAAATACATAGCATAAAATAACTGATCTTTATTTGAAACATATGTATAAAACATGATGTATAATTTGACAGTTTATAAATAACTCTTTTACTTGCACTGAAACATGAAATCCATCAATTCTCTTCATTCTTTGAATGTATTTTCTTGACTGTAGATGATTTCCCTTAACAGGGTGATGTAACATCTCAGCTTGAGCTGTTACATGATTTTGATAAGTGATTTTGCACTTGTCTTCTATCAAGACATCAGGCATTGACTAGATGATCCTGCATAAGCAAAAAAAATTCTACCCCCTCTAAACAACTGATGTTTAGGCCTTGCTAAATTAGGTGTGAACATAATTTAGTAACATGAATATTATACCACTAAAATGAATGACTTATAATTTCTCATGTAGTAAGGCATGATGGTGCTTGAATATAATTCCAAGTTTTTAAGCCTCTTGAAATATGTTGGATATATGTCCTAGGTGGACTAAAGTAAATTAATATATTAGTGGATTGTCCCTAGACATTAAAAGGAAAGTGAAGACCATGAAATCAACAACTCTATTGGATAGAACTTGTAAGGCACAATTGTGGAGGACACTTTTTCATCCAATCAAGTTCATTCCTAGTTGAATCCTACTCATCCATTATTCACCTATCCTAATCATTTATCGTATCCATTTCATATTTCTAATCATTCATTTTCACTTATCCTAATCACCCCATTTTATCCTAATCACTTCATCCCTCTTATCATACTCATCCAACCATCTCATTCCAACTAATCCTTTCATCCGAGCTAATCATCCCTTAATTGTTTAACCCTATCCTAATCATGAATCTTCCATCCATTATCTTAATCATAATCCACTACGATAAAAATTTTATCCATTTGTTTTTAAAACAACATATAGGAAAGCTCTAGGCTATCAAATTACTTCCTAAAATTGATTTGTTCAAGGGTTTATGGTTTAGTGAACTTAGGGCTTATAATTTAGTGTTAGGTTTTATTTTTATGGTTTAGGGTTTAGAGTTTAGTGTTTAGGGTTTATGGTTTATTATTTATGGTTTAGGGTGTATTGTTTATTGTTTAGGGTTTAGGGTTTACTGTTTACGGTTAAGGGTTTAGTGTTTACAGTTTAGGGCTTATGGTTATGAATTAGGGTTTAATGTTTTCAGTTTAGGGTTTAACATTTACAATTTAAGATTGTGAAAAATAACTAAATATCTATCTAAAATGAACCTAGGGTTTCAAATGAAATAACAATAAAAATAACAAAAACAAGACAAAAAATAATGAAAAACAACAGAAAAGCATAGAGCACCAACTTGGCATAGCTGATAGTCAGTCTAGAGTAGGCAGGGAGATCTTGGAGATGGGTGGTGGGGTCAGGCAATGTGGGTACCTTTTTTTAGGCATCCTTTCTCCTATTGTTCCATAGTCTGTGGCTATTAAAATGAAGCCACATACCTATTTCTAAAAAATAAATACTTTTTGAAAATGGGTACCCGTTCCTTTTACAAGTGCCCATTTCATAACGGATGCCCATTTAGCTTCAGGTGCCTAATCTCCTAAATGGGAGTTCATTCCTTAACATGCACCCATTTAGGCTCAAGCTCCTATTCCAATCAGCATTTTCCTTGCGCAGAAAACTTCTACAAAATGTGTACTCATCTTTGTGCATCTACCCACAAGGAGACTCTTCTCAAACTTCTCTCTTCTCATAGTCATAGATCCTACAAAAAGACATAACACAAAGGAAACCAAGCCAATGGAAGCTCTCCACTCAACCATAGACTTGTAGTAAGAATCCCCCAAGCTAGGAGGCCCATAACCAACCATGGGTTCACACACACTCAACAAGATAACATACGCTCACACAATACACTCCAAGCACTCCCACCCATGGAGATTCACAACATAACTTCCATATGCATGGAAGATATAGGGGGAGAGAGTGTACTACTCTCCTCAAATGGAAAGACACCAAAATACATTCTTAACCCGTTTCTCAAAAGATCTTCTCATACCACAACCATCTCAATATCACTTATGGCTCCAAACAATAACATCAAGGCACTCATGCCTCCAAAAGTCAATCTCAAGACACCAATACAAGACTCATAGCCTACCAACTCCACATATGGAAAGGTCTTTCCCCGATAAGGTTCACTCCTCTCTCATTACCCCTAAACAAGGCAAGTTCTCGCACATGGAGAACTCTTGCCAACACAACCCAACTCAACACCAAAGAAAACACATACAAAAACACATAAAACATACTCATACTTGTAAGAAAGAGAAAATGAACTACACTAAGAAGACCTTGAACTCTTGAGAGCTCACCTCTCAATCTTCCAAAGTTGGTGAAGAGATCTTCTAAGGTCCTTCCAAGAAATCCTTCCAACACTTGCTCTAAATCTCCTCTCCAAAGCCAAAATCCCTCCAAAGTAAAAATGAAGAAAAATAACCTTTCTCTCTTCTCAAAGATAGAGATAAATAGGGTTTCAAAAACAATCCCATTGAATGAGGAGGTGACACTTGTCACCTTATCATTCACTCTCAAAATCTTACTTTCCCACAAGTGCTCTCACACGTGTGAGGCATTGGGGAGTAGGGAGTACTTGGGTTTTCTTCCCAAGAAGCTCTTCCATTGGGTGCTCTTACATGTGTAAGGCTTTGGGATCTACCCAATCCCGTACTTGAACCTAGAGGAGTGGGAATGGGATGTGACAAGTCACCCATCCATCTTCCCAAAACCCTAACTCGCCACTCTTTTCCCAAAGTCATTTTGGGTGGTCAAGTCTGAGTTAAAACTTAAGATTTGTGGTCCAAATGGTACCTATCCCATAAGAACTTGACCTAGGGCTCTAAAACACATAAAATAATCACAATAAAGCTTAAAATTCAACTTTTAAATAGCCCCAAAAATTGATGCCCAAGACAACCTTAGGATACTCAAAAACATAAAACAAAGTATTAAACACAATATTTTCATTCTCAAACTACACAAAACCTTAGTCCACCTTAGGGACTAGGTAAGTATCATGATGTTAATCATAGGGGTTACTTGTGAGCCTCTGAATTTCCATTGGCTATGGAATTACCTGCACACTTTCACACACATATCAATAGGTCCAAAATGTTCAATAGCCAAAGCAACTCATTGAATTAACACACACACGAAGTCACATAATAATCCAATTAATTATATTTTAAGGAATCAATTCCATCAGTCATGATATAATTCAATACAATTTCTACTCCATTTACTTTTAAACCAACATAGTCCTGACCATGCAATCATAGATACAATACACTAATCCAATTAACTCATTATAGTCCATTATCAATCCAATTGAATCCCGTAAGTCAAGACATTCATTCCTTATAGATAATGTAGAATACAACCTAAGCAAGTATAAATAAACTATCATTGATATGGCACACACATATCTCTCTACTCTAACCACATCATAATATCCATCAATGTCTAATGAATAGGATCAAAAGCCTACAATAATATCCAAAGTCAAACATACATAACCAAATATAATAAGTCTCTCAAGTTGAATCAAGAAGTACAACAAAGTTGGCCTCACAACAATTTACTAAGGATCATTTCCAAGCACATTTTAGTGATACACAATCAATATGAAAAGTGATGATTAGGATTCACATGTTCGGGTATAGCATATTTGAAGAAGTCTTTAATCTGTCGAGTAATGGGTGCAATACATGATATAGTCTACTTGAAAAAGGTCTTCTGATGAGATTAAGAAGTAGATAATAAGAATGCTCTGCATTGATTCTGAGGATACTGAATTAACCATGGTTTTCTCCAAAATAATCTAGAGTAGAGATGCAACTAGTGTGTTCTAAAGTTTCTATGGCAGAAATAGAATTTTATAAATATTTTGAATTTACTCCTTTCATCAATACTTCTCTCTACACAATCTGGTTGAGATACTAAAAATATTTACATCATAATGTTTTTCCATTATAGATCCTGAAGTATTGAAAGAAGATGCTGATGTTTGCATGAAAATGCCAAGATAGTCTCTGCTAAGATGGTCTATAACAATATTAGTTTTTCCTACAACATGTTGTGCTTCATAATTGTATAGGTTCAAATATGCCTACCATCAGACGTATTTACCTCAGCCATCTTTCCTTCCATGATCCTTTTTCTTTGAATGTTAAGAATCTAGTACAATCAGTTCTTATTATGAAATGTTTCAAATGCATCAATTTAAAAGAAAACTTCTTTAGATTGTTAATAACACTATAAATTTCTTTATCAAAAGAAGTCCATTTTCGATCATCTTCTGGGAAGACTCCACTTGCATATTCAACTGTGAGTTCTTGTCCATCTTTGATAGAAACTAGATGTCCACCCCAGGGAAAATCTAATGCATCTGTATACAAAATGAACTCATCAATGCAAGGTACATGTAATACAAGAAGGGATTGTACCTTTTGTTAGATTTTCTAAATTGTAGTTGTGTGTTCTTTAGTCCATAAATTTATTTTCTTTTTGAGCAACTGTTGTAATGGATCTCAATCAAAACCTCCACCTAGGTAAAAGTTATTTACATAATTTAATATTCTTAAGAATCCTTGCAGCACCTTGAAATTAAGAGGTGACTGAAATTCAAGAACTTTATCTTTAATATGAGGTTGAACCTCAAGTATGTCATTATTAACAATCGTACCTAAAAATTTACAAGAACTTACACAGCACATTGTATCTTTTTAAGGGACAAAACAATCCTTGATTTTAAAGATAAATTATAAAAGGTTTCTAGATGAGATTTATGCTCATTAAAAGTCTTACTGAAAATGAGAATATCATCAATATAAACACATAAGAAGTCTTCACATCGCATGAAGATTTTATCCATCCTTTCTTGGAAATATGCAAGAGCATTCATCAATTCGAATGGCATGACAATCCACTCATAGTGACCAAACGGGCAACTGAAAGCAATCTTGTACTGGTCATCTTCTTTTACACGGATTTGGTAGAATCATGATTTATAATCAATTGAGAGAATATTTTAGAATTGGCAACCTTTTCAAGCAAATAAGATTTATCTGGAATAGGATAAGGAAAAGGGAGAGTAAATGCATTTAGTGTTCTATAATTTATCACCATTCTCTTCTTTTCTTGGCTTCTTTACAAACCATAAAAGCATAACAAACATATTCAGACTGAGAGTGTTTGATAGACTTCCTTTCTTTAAGTTCTTGTATGGCTTGGGCCATATCTAGATAATCACAAGCAAGTATAGGAATTTTCTTTCCAACTTTTATTAGTTTGCCATGTTGTAATCTTATCTCCATTTTAGGCATCTCCTTTTCCCAGAATTTATGAGGGTCTTCTGAGTGAACATCTCTAATCAAAGTTGTTTTAAGTTCAAGTAGTGGCTTTATAGTTTGGATCATGTTTATTACTAGATACTTTTCTGAAGCATAGATAAGTCTAGGAGTACTTATTTTTTCACCATCTAGAGTGAACATTATACTTTTGTGAGTAAATCCATATGGCGTATATCGATCTGTTGGTAATCATTTATGTTTAGGGTTTTAAGCTTGAACATTTGAAGATTTTCCCATTCAAACCTTGAAATTTTTGAATTATAGGGCATTGCATTGCTTCTTCTATCCTGATGATGACCTTCTGTGGTGGGTTCCTAGTTACCAGGTTTCATCCTTGTGCTTTAGTGTTCTTAGGTTAACTAGCTCATGTGGAATATTTTACCGCTTTTCCCATCGCACATGAGAAAGTGTCAAGTTTCTGTGTGTGCAAGTAATCAAATCTATTAGCGGGCTAGTGAAATCTCATTTAGCCTTTGAAAAATGTTGAAAATTTGAGTTATATGCATATTTTAATGCATATCAGGTTGCATGTACAAGGGAGAGTCTTTCACAAGATCCCCGAGAATATTCTGTATTTGTATGCATTTCTGAATGCATATCGAGTTCAAGATGGAAGATACATTGTGGGAATATTCCAGAAAGATCCCATGTTTGTATGTGCAGGAATGGATGTCTGTCAAATGTACATTGGGTCTTATGCAATGAAATATATACAAGGAAGCCAAATATACATGTGCTACAGTACAACGGTCCATTGCGACATGCAAAGTGAACAGTGCAATGTACAAGTGACCTTGTATATTCCGTAATATACAAAGGCAGAAAATGCAATTGGTGGGGCCCACCGTAGGTTTATACAAACAAAGTTGTACATGTTTGGCATACAAGGGATATATGCATTCATCGCATATTCTAAAAATGATTCCCTGCTTGTATGTTTGTGTTTGTATATTCTACATACAAACAAAATATACACTGAGGAGATACATTCCGGACCCGATGAAAGTTTTAGGCTGCTGTATAATTATTTGGAGTCAGTGACTTGTATAAATGTTTGTATATGTCAATATACAACCCAATGTACAATGATAGGGTACAAGCCGGATTCCAAGAAGTGTTCCAATCTAGTAGAAGAAATATTTGGCATCCGCGACTTGTATATTTGCACTTGTATATGTGCCGATGTGCAAACTCATGAGGATACACGGCCCAAACTTGAAGGTTTTTCAAATCTGATGGATAGATGCAATGAAGTCTGCCTTGTATATGTTTTGTGCTTGTATGTGTGTAATATACAAAGCGATGGATGCAGGATGGAGACACAAGTCGGACCTGAACTGAATTCCAGTTTGTTCTATAACATTCGACGTCCACCTTGTATGTTGTATATACATTTGGGTATGCATATACAAGAGCGATAAAGGCAAAATAAAAATAGAAGAGGTCAACGATAGAGGGTCAAGGTGCCTACGTGGCACAATATTATTGGCTGGCGGCTCTTCATACATGTTTTGGGACTGTTGATTTCGGCGATGAGTTTTTGATCGACGGTCAGGTTTTGAACCTTCAGCGATGGTTTTTTCCTTATGTTTGCAGTCATTTTTGAGTGGGAAATTTCCATGGGTGTGCTACTACGGTTTCCAAGAGGAGCTACGGGTGGTTGAACCATTAATGGCAAGATTGCAGACAGGCATGACCCGATGGTCGAACGGCCAAGTACTTGGTTTATGACGGAGAGTTTTCCAGCAGTGGCATAGGGCTCGAGCTCAACTACTCCTCGCCCTTCTCTTTCTTCTTCCCGTTCTGTCCCCTGCTGCATTTATTATTTTGAGCGCCATTTTTGGTGTAGTATACCTGGCAGGAATTTTTGACCTTGCCTTGTGATTAATTTTGTTGAGTACACAGTCTTGGTATAAAAATGCCAAACTGTGTTACTCATTGTGGTTGTTGAAAAACTGGACAAATTTTGGTGCTGTAATAGGAATACAACTTTCTGGTGACTCTATTTCAGGTGTCTTTGCAAGTTTATGAGTTGTATGTTGTATTTATTATACACATAATTATCAATTTCATGTTGATTTGAATGAGTAATGCTTCATTACGTGTGTTTTGTTATTTGTCTCCAGACTAAATGTGTTTTTCTTCTGACTCTGAACATCTAAGTGGTGTTATAGATTCTTGAATATAGGTTTTCTATATTGAATACTTAGTCTCTTACTTCTGCTCAAGGAGTAGATTGAATGTTTTGGATTAAGTGTTGAGAAGAATACATTGCAGTAAGGATGTTTGTAAGCAGAAATAACTAAATACTCTCTCTTGGGTATTGTCTGTAAGGCAGACATTTTAGAAACCCCTTGAAATCTGATTACTATCTTAGGTCTGTGGTAAACATTCACATGTTTATGTCTACTGACTCTGAGCCCTGGATAGGCACCGATCTGGTTTGGTATCTCTGTTGTAACCCAAAGTCCTAGTTTTGCATCCATATATAAATCAAACTCAAACTTTAAATACGAACCTTTAGGATTTTAGAAGTAGTTTTAGGACCCAAAATCCTCTATCTACAATTGAATATAGGCCTAAAGCTAGCCCCTTTGCACTTATCTCACAGTTTTGGTCTACATAAGAGAGGATTTATTTGCTTTGTATCAACATCTCAACTAATTCATGGATGCACTTCATAGATGTTGAGTAGGGAATACCCCCTTGGTTCTGCAGAGCCTAAAGAAGAAGAGGAGATATTTATAGAGTCTATCTCCTATACTGTTGGCCCCTGGCTCGGGAATCCTGTCGATCATCGATGGCTACTTTGTAGGGGTGACTGGGAACAAGCATCCAGTCTGGGAAAAATACCAACAGAAATTGGTGACTCTATTGGGGAGGGATTGATGAAAAAAGAATTGTTATATTTTATCCATCCGAGTCACCAACAGAAATTGGCGACTTCGCTGGGGAATGCTTTGTAAAAGAACCCATATTTTAAAAGAAAACAATTCCTAGTGATAGGTGGCGACTCCGAACTAATCTCCCAACTGGTAAAGTAAAAATTTAGATGCAAGGGAGAAGATCCCAATGTAACCCTTTGTTTGAAGAGTTACCCATAAAAATGATGTATAAGAAAAAAGGGACTGTTTGAGCTAGTCAAGATGCTTCTCCTAGCCCCAGAAAAAATGAATTTATTCAGGACAATCTAGGATCTTTAGAGCAAAAAATACCTTATTTTTAAAATACCGAGGCTAAAATCTAGAATGTATATGAGAGACATTAGAGTGGTGGATTGAAAATGAGGTCAGAGGTGTTTCAAGAACGCCCTTTTGTTGATTCCCCTGACAGATTTGAAGAAGCTAAATCCCTAAGGGATGATGATAATGATGATCAGAATGTGATAAAACCATCCTCTTCTATGCCTAGAGAAGAGGAACTAGCCGATGAAATTAAGAGCTTAAGGGCAGAATTAGAATATCTGCAAGCAGTAAAGATCAGAGATGACATGAGACAGAAAGTGCAAGCTCTGAGAGTCGCTCAGAATGATTCAGTTCCTACCCTTGGCAATGCAAATATGCAAAGAAATCAACACAGGAATGAAGTACAAGATCAGCACAATGATCAAAGACAGAACACACATAATGTTAGAGTACCATTAAATAATGTAAGAAATCAGAATGCAAATAGAAATGCAAATTCTAATCAGTTTGGTAGACAACTATGCATATGCTCAGGATTCACACAACTTTTTGAATAACTTGAGGAGACCTTCTGATGAAGAAATTAGAGCCTTCACAGCTGTAGCAGTGGGTCAAGTCAAAAGCGATTACAACCTAAGAGGTAAAGCTCAGGTAAGCAATTCGTACCAACCAGAAAACACTTTTGTGAGCCGACCAATGCAAAGTTATAAGGGGACTGAAACATATAAGAAACAATGGAACAATAATAAGCAAGGTTTTAAGAAAAAAACAAGTTGTGATTCTCAAGGACAAGAAAATGGAATTCCCCAGGTTGAGAATCAAAATAAAATTTCTCAGGGCAAGGATGACAGTCAAGCAGCCATAAAAACTAAGGCTGGATCATCCCAGGATAAAGGTAAAACGGTGGAGCAAGTTACAACTGTTATTCAAAATTATGCTCCATTTGACATGACTCAAGTCTTATCGCAAATAAAAGTCTCTGTTCCACTGATGGAACTAATGAAAGTGGAAGAATTTAAAAATAAAGCAGTATCCTTAATTTCAGGAGTACCCTGTCAAGCCAAGTTGAGTGATGAACCTCAGGGTAGGAAACAAGCCCTGTGCATTAATGAGGATGAAGTTCCTAAGGTGTATCTGGGGATGACCATGATAAAATGCCCTTCACAAGTGGAACCATTTTATGTCTCCCTTGTCATAAATGGAAAATTAATTAAGAATTGTATGCTTGACTCAGGAGCGTCCACAAACATCATGACGTTGGCTATCATGCAGCAAGCTGGGTTAAAGATAGATAAGGCATGTGGGAAGTGTTATGCCATGGATGCTAGGGAAGTACCTGTCATGGGAATTATGAAAGATGTAGATTTCAGACTGGCAGCATATCCAGAAAAAATTTACAAAATGAACATAACAGTTGTTGACATCAAGCCACAGTATGGCATGTTGTTGTCAAGAAGATGGGTAGCACTGATTGGTGGGAGTATGCAATTAGATCTGTCATATGCTATGATCCCTATGAATGGTAGGGATGTCAAACTAATTAGAGAAGAAAGGTCATTAGAGATAGTGGAGGATCAAGAGTCAGAGGAGCATATATGTTTTGTGGACACCGACTGTGAAAATTTCAGAGTTGTCTCAGATGATAAAGAGGATAAAGGAAAAAAAATTTGCATTCAGGAACTGGATCAATAGGGTCTATGGACCATGTATTTCGATGGAGCTTGTTCAAAGGAAGGCTCTGGTGCTGGAGCTGTATTTCTGTCTCCATCTGGTAAGCTTCTAAAATTCTCCTTCTTACTAAAGTTTACCTGTACAAACAACATTGCAGAGTATGAGGCTCTGTTATTAGGATTAAATGTTGCTTTGAAGCATGGAATTAAGATGCTCAAGGTATTTGGTGATTCAGAGTTAGTTGTGTCCCAAATTAGAGATAAGTATGCATCAAAAAATAAAAGGTTAAAGCAATATAAGCATGCTGTTTGCGATACAATTGAATTGTTTGATGATTTTCAATAAATTGGATAGAGAGATCAAAAAATGTCAGGGCAGATTTTCTAGCTAATGTAGCCATAAGGCCAGATGATATAACTCTATCGGATGTTACAAATGTTGAAGTCAAACTCAGACCTGCAGTGCTAGATAATGTATGTAGCTAGCAAGTGTTTAATGATGATAAAGGTTTACTGAGATTTCTACATTGCATTGATGAGTATGAGAACCAGGAAATGGATTTTTAGAATTTTGTGGAGGTTGTAGATGGAAAAGAAACTCTCTTAGGGAAAAGAATAATTCAACTCAAGACAAATAAGATCCCTAGAGGGTTGGCCGCTTTAGAGAGAGCTTTTGACAATAGGGACCAACTTGTTACAAAATCATCTCCGACAAACAAGAATGATTTAGAAGAGATAAACTTGGGGACATCTCATGCCCCCAAAAAGGTATAGATTGGCAAATAGCTCAAGCCACATATTAGAACTATGTTGATTGCATTACTAAGAAGATATAAGCATGTATTTGCTTGGTCTTATGAGGACCTCAAAGCTTATAGAGAGGATTTATTTTAGCATGAAATCCCTTCGAAGCCTGGAGCTAAACCATTTAGACAAAAATAGAGGCCTATAAATCCAACCTTAGCTCCAAAAATGCAAGAAGAACTTATGAAACTTAGGGAGGCTGGAATAATTATGCCTATCAGGCATTCAACTTGGGTGTCCAACCTTGTCCCAGTTAGAAAAAAGAATGGTGATATCAGACTTTGTGTGGATTTTAGAAATTTGAATGTGTCTTCTTTGAAGGACAATTATCCATTGCCAAACATGGAAGCCATGTTGTAGAAGGTGACTGGCTGTGAACTTCTATCCATGATGGATGGATTTTCAAGGTACAATCAAGTGAAAGTAAAGGAATCAAAGCAATTCAAGACTGCTTTCACTACTCCATGGGGAACATATGTATATGTCAGGATGCCATTTGGACTGACAAATGTAGATGCCACATTTCAAAGGGCAATGGATGTTGTTTTTACAGGATTGATTGATTCAATCTTGGCTGTGTATCAAGATGACTTGACAGCTTATTCAAAAAAGGAAGAGTAGCACTGTATGCATTTGGAGCAAATTTTTATTAGAGCATTAGAGTATGGCATCTCACTTAATCCAAAGAAGTGTGCTTTTGGGGTTGTGGAAGGAAAACTGCTTGGACACATTGTTTCCAAGGATGGAGTCAGGATTGATCCAGAGAGGGTGGCTGCAATTGACAAAATTCAGATCCCTAAAATAGTGAAAGATGTTCAGTCCTTCTTTGGACAAATTAATTTTGTTAGGAGATTTGTTCCTAACTTTGCAGAGACCACCAAAGATATCTCTAAAATACTGAAGAAGAATGCAACTGTCAAATGGGAAGATGAAGCAACCAAATCGTTTCAGAACATAAAAGAGGCAATAAAGATGGCTCCTATATTAAAATCTCCTATTTTTTCTAAGCCATTTCAACTGTTTTCATTTGCTTGTTTCCACACTATTGCTGCATGCTTATTGCAGAAAAATGAAGAAGGGTTTGAACAACCTATTGCTTTCTTTAGTAGGTCATTACAGGCCGCTGAATTGAAGTATGACATCATGGAGAAACAGGCATATGCACTGGTCAGAGCAGTCAAAAGTTTCAGGCCATATTTGGTAGGCTCTCGGATAGTTGCATATGTGCCTCATGCAGCAGTCAAGGATATTTTTACTCAACAAGAGGTAATTGGAAGAAGATGCAGATGGATAAATAAACTACAGGAATTCAACATTGAAATACAAATCAGAAAATTGGTAAGGGGACAAGGTTTGGCAAAACTGATGACATAGTCAAATCTAGAAGCATGCCAAGTGAATATAGTGCATAATGAAGTTATAAATATGTCAGAATCTGAATGGTATAAGGACATATTATATATTACTTGCAGAATTTAAACTATCCTACCCACCTCAGTAATAATCAGATGAGAACCTTGAAGTTACAGGCTATTAAATACATCATTATTCAAGGAGAGTTGTATTGGAAAAACTCTGATGGTGCGCTACTCAGGTGTGTAGATGAGGATCAAGCTAAGGATATTCTAAGTGACATGCACAATGGAGTGTGTGGTGGACACTATGCTACCCATACAATAGCCCACAAAATCCTCAGAGCAGGCTATTGGTGGCCAACTCTTTTCTCAGATGCACACAGAATGGTAAGAAAATGTGATCATTGCCAAAGGTTCTCAGGAAAGCTAAGATATGAAGGTGCATTACCCCTTAGGACTATAACTGTAGAAGCTCCATTTCAGCAATGGGGAATTGATTTTATAGGGAAATCTCAGAAAAATCAAGTGGAGGGCACAGTTGGATTCTAGTTGCCACTGATTACTTCACTAAATGGATTGAAGCCATTCCAACTAAAAAAGCTACAAGCAAGGTGGTGATGGATTTTATTCTGGAAAATATTATTATCAGATTTGGAGTACCAGCCAAATTGGTCGCAGATAATGCCATGTGTTTCAGATCTGGTGAATTTATTGATTTTTGCAGCAATTATGTTTGTTTCATACATCACCATACCACCCGCAAGGGAATGGTCAAGCAGAGTCGAGCAACAAAATTCTCATGAAAATCATCAAAAGGGTGATAGATAAAAATAAAAGGGCTTGGGATTCAAAGCTAAAGTTGGCATTATGGGCTGACAGGGTGACAGTGAAAAGAGTAACTGGAAGGTCTCCTTTTGAATTGGTATATGGTGCAACAACTAGGTTGCCTGTGAATAACCTCCTACCAGTGTACAAATTCATCCAAGGGAACGAGGAGGAGATTAAGGACCAAATGACTGAAAGAATAAATCAGTTGGTTGCACTAGATGAAATCAGAAGAGAAGCACAGAAAACAAACATCAAGAAACAGCAAAGAGTGAAGTATCTGTTTGATAAAAGGGCTACAGAGAGAAGGTTTCAGATAGGTGACTTAGTGCTTATGTGGAATGCAAGAGGCCAAGATAAGGGCAAGCATGGTAAATTTGAGCCCTTATGGACCGGCCCATATCAAGTTGGCAATGTCTATGAGAATGATTCTTACTTTCTCCAAGCCCTAAATGGTGAACTACTACAATTGCTAGTGCACGGTAAATTCCTTAAGACCTTTTTCTCATAAATGAGAACCTTATGTGCACACTGTAAACTTGATGTAAATATTTGTACATGCCTTGTATACTCGGTCATGTTCTAAGTTTTGCATTTTGTCTAGTCTACCTCAGAGTATTCTGATCCTCGCTGCAGTCTTGCACCTGCACGTCCCCAATCGGAGCCTGTTGGTAATCATTTATGTTTAGGGTTTTAAGCTTGAACATTTGCAGATTTTCCCATTCAAACCCTAAAATTTTTGAATCATAGGGCATTGCATTGCTTCTTCTATCCTGATGATGACCTTCTGTGGTGGGTTCCTAGTTACCAGGTTTCATCCTTGTGCTTTAGTGTTCTTAGGTTAACCGGCCCGCATGTAATATTTTATCGCTTTTCCCATCGCGCATGAGAAAGTGTCAAGTTTCTGTGTGTGCAAGTAATCAAATCTGTTAGCGAGCTAGTGAAATCTCATTCGGCCTTTGAAAAATGTTGAAAATTTAAGTTATATGCATATTTTAATGCATATCGGGTCGCATGTACAAGGGAGAATCTTTCGTAGGATCCCTGAGAATATTCTGTATTTGTATGCATTTTCGAATGCATATCAAGTTCAAGATGGAAGATACATTATGGGAATATTCCAGGAAGATCCCATGTTTGTATGTGCAGGAATGGATGTCTGTCAAATGTACATTGGGTCTTATGCAATGAAATATATACAAGGAAGCCAAATATGCATGTACAACAGTACAACGGTCCGTTGCGACATGCAAAGTGAATAGTGCAATGTACAAGTGACCTTGTACATTCCGTAATATACAAAGGCAGAAAATGTTATTGGTGGGGCCCACCGCAGGTTTATACAAACAGGTTTGTACATGTTCGGCATACAAGGGAAATATGCATTCATCGCATATTCTAAAAAAGACTCCCTGCTTGTATGTTTGTGTTTGTATATTCTGCATACAAACAAAATATACATTGAGGAGATACATTCCGGACCCGATGAAAGTTTTAGGCTGCTGTATAATTATTTGGGGTCCATGACTTGTATAAATGTTTGTATATGTCAATATACAACCCAATGTACAATGATAGGGTACAAGCCAGATTCCAAGAAGTGTTCCAATCCAGTAGAAGAAATATTTAGCGTCCGCAACTTGTATATTTGCACTTGTATATGTGCCGATGTGCAAACTCATGAGGATACATGGCCCGGACTTGAAGGTTTTTCAAATATGATGAATAGATGCAATGAAGTCCACCTTGTATATGTTTTACGCTTCTATGTGTGTAATATACAAAGTGATGGATGTAGGATGGAGACATAAGCCGAACCTGAACTGAATTCAAGTTTGTTCTATAACATTCGACATCCGCCTTGTATGTTGTATATGCATTTGGGTTTGCATATACAAGAGCGATAAAGGCAAAATAAAAAGAGAAGAGGTTAGCGATAGAGGGTCAAGGTGCCTACGTGGCACGATATTATTGGTTGGTGGCTCTTCATACATGTTTTGGGACTGTTGATTTCGGCGATGAGTTTTTGATCGACGGTCAGGTTTTGAACCTTCAGCGATGGTTTTTTCCTTGTGTTTGCAATCATTTTTGAGCGGGAAATTTCCATTGGTCCGCTGCTACGGTTTCCAAGAGGAGCTGCAGGTGGTTGAGCCATTAATGGCAGGATTGCAGATAGGCATGGGCTGATGGTCGAACGGCCAAGTACCTAGTTTATGACGGAGAGTTTTCCAGCGGTAGCACAGGGCTCTAGCTCAACTACTCCTTGCCCTTCTCTTGCTTCTTCCCGTTTTATCCCCTGCCGCATTTATTATTTTGAGCGACATTTCTAGTGCAGTATACCTGGTGGGAATTTTTGTCCTTGCCTTGTAATTAATTTTGCTGAGTACACAGTCTTGGTATAAAATTGCCAAACTATGTTACTCATTGTGGTTGTTGAAAAATTGGACAAATTTTGGTGTTGCAATATGAATACAACTTTCTGGTGACTCTATTTCAGGTGTCTTTGCAATTTTATGAGTTGTATGTTGTATGTATTATGCACTGAATTATCAATTTCATGTTGATTTAAATGAGTAATGCTTCATTGCTTGTGTTTTGTTATTTGTCTCCAGACTAAATGTGTTTTTCTTCTAACTCTGAACATCTAAGGGGTGTTATAGATTCTAGAATATAGGTTTTCTATATTGAATACTTAGTCTCTTACTTCTACTCAAGGAGTAGATTGAATGTTTTAGATTAAGTGTTGAGAAGAATACATTGCAGTAAGGATGTTTGTAAGCAGAAATAACTAAATACTCTCTTGGGTATTGTTTGTAAGGCAGACATTTTAGAAACCCCTTGAAATCTGATTACTATCTTAGGTCTGTGGTAAACATTCACATATATATGTCTACTGACTCCGAGCCCTGGATAGGCACCGATCTGGTCTAGTATCTCTGTTGTAACCCAAAGTCCTAGTTTTACATCCATATATAAATCAAACTCAAACTTTAAATACGAACCTTTAGGATTTTAGAAGTAGTTTTAGGACCCAAAATCCTCTATCTACAACTAAATATAGGCCTGAAGCTAGCCCCTTTGCACTTATCTCACAGTTTTAGTCTACATAAGAAAGGATTTGTCTGCTTTGTATCAACATCTCAGCTAATTCATGGATGCACTTCATAGATGTTGAGTAGGGAATACCCCCCTTGGTTCTGCAGAGCCTAAAGAAGAAGAGGAGATATTTATAGAGTCTATCTCCTATACTGTTGGCCCCTGGCTCAGGAATCCTGTCGATCATTGATGGCTACTTTGTAGGGGTGACTGGGAACAAGCATCCAGTTTGGGAAAAATACCAACACGATCAATGAAATTTCTGCTTGAAAGCAAATCCACAGGCATTTGCTCCATTGCAAAGAAGTCACATTTGAATTGTTCTCCTTCTATTTGGAGCTGCTACTAATGATGATATTTATTAAAAATAAACTTGTTTCCTTGGACATCACAAGCAGTATAAGCAATTTTGGTAGTTAATTTTTCCCAATAAGAAGGAATTGGCCTTTTACAGAAGGATAAAGATGTGTCAGTATCAACTTGTGCATCATACTATTTTCCATTGATTGTGAATGTTATATATTGGGAGAATTTCCATGTAAGGAGGTGTATTAAATAATTTGGTTGGACAGCTTTGGTTTTGGTTCTGGTAAGATTGAAAGAACTAACTTTACTTTGCTAGGATCCTTAATGGGAGGTGGAGATATTATTTCGATTTCAAGTTTAGGTTCCATTTCCGCTTCCTCTAATTCTTGAATCTTGATGGTGGACATGTAAGAAGATTATGTTGGGAGATAAAAGTTTGATGGATTATTGGGAGTACTATAAGAAGTACTTGGCATTTCATCATATAGTGGATAATTTGGGTTGGCAGGTATGAATTAACAGTCATCTCCTGAAAAGAAGGATTTTATGGCTCCGGTGATTGTGTCTTCTAATTTTTTAGAGCTTCTACTATATTTCCTATCCTTTCTTTTAGCAACTAAAGGTGTGAATGAAAATGGTTGTTGACATTGTTGAGAAGATGAACATTCATCAAATTCATGGGAAAATTGACTCATACCTTGGTATTGATATTGGTATTGCATGTATTGCTGATATGGTTCTTGATTTTGTTGTCTTCCATGAAATGGTGATCTACCTCTTCCTCTATTCATTCCTCTATATGTTCCTCGTGATCTGTTTCTAGACATTTGATTCATCATTACATTGGAAAATCTTCTTCTGTCTCCAGTTGTTGTTCAACTTCTTGTAAAGTATCTACTAGGTCATCTAGGGTTGCTTCATATTCATAGTCTTCTATGACAGGTTCATAAATGTTGTATTGCATATAAAAATCTTTTTCTTCGTCAACAACATCCCACCAAGCTACTGCATCTTTAGAGGCATAGATAGATTTGATGGCACAATTCTTTGCATGATCATTTAGGGACTTTGTGACCAGGTTTATTTCATATATAACAAATGATTTGAGGGCAAGGATTTTTATGTTTGCAGAGGAATTTATGTTTGGGAGCATAGGAGTGATGATGCAAAAAATTGTGGCATTGGAAGGTGAGTTTGTGTTTGTGATATATCTTCCAGGCTTTGCGGTTGGATTGGGCAAAGGGATTGCAACCATAGGTCTAAATAAAAGTAGGAGCAATACACTAGGATTTGTGCTTAGTGAACTTCTGCTGGTATTTATAGTCATTAATAAAACATAAAATTTGTTCTTTGGTGTACTGAATGATGTCACTGATGGGACATCTTTTGACTGAAATCTCACGGATTTATAAATAGCATATAACTCTATTAGAAATATTATATGGGAGCCCTTCTAAATATTTCATTTTGGCAAACTATTTCTTGTCAGGATGATCAATCTCATAGATCAATTGTCTAAATTTTGTGGAGTGGACTGCAAAATCTTTCAAATCACAACATTTCATTGATAAAATATCTTTCATTAGCCTTTCTTACCTGCAAATAGAATTCTTCAATCAAGAGATCAAGAAGGCATTGCATGGGTGGTCTTTTTACTTGTCGAGAATGACTAGTTTGTGGATCAGCATTTGTAAAATAGTTAGCATAGACAAGTTGTTCCTTTTTCTGTATCAGTTTTCTTAAACTACCAATTATGAGAAATTCCCCAAAGATAATTGATTGCAATTCTACAGGTGTTCTCATTTGAAGAGATTGATAATGTACCAATGATGATGAATGTATTACACCAAGCCTGTATATGTTGATATGGATCACTCATCTCATCTATATCAAGATACTAGGATTGTATGGGACAAGTAGTTCTCATTATCATAATGGTATCAGTAGATTTTTTAGCTCTTTTCTCATGCATTTTCAATTGAGAAGTTTTGGGAAGAACTATGTTGGGAATTAAGGTGTCTCAACCTTGATAATTCTCTGCATTTGTAATGTTTGTATTTATTATTTAATTGCCTATGTTGTAATTATTTGAAAAATCCATATTGTCATATTGTGGGATGTGGCATGGTGATGTGTCAATCCTACATGGATTATGACAACTTGTATTTTTGTCCTCACATGAGGAGATAGGCATCCCACTTAGTGGTAGGAATATTCTATCATGTGTTGACATCCTCCAAGGTGTGTAAGGAATGTTTGACCGAAACGGTTATGACGGATTCCTATGACGAATCTATGACATGTAAGAGTCATAAATAGAAGGTTATAAGATAGGTGATGACATATGTCATGAAGCATCTTTGAATAAGGCATATTTGGGTGCCCCAAGGTGGAATATGACATGTTGTAAGAGAATATGCTATTTATAGCATGTGTATGATAGATTCTCTTACAACTATAAGTTGTAACCGCTATGATAGATTCTATGACGGTCGTAAGTGTCGTAAGAGCATCTGTCATAGCCCATTTTGGAAATAGGTGACCTCTTTGGGATGGGAGCTATGGACAAGTGTCAGACACATTCTACAATATTGACCAAGTGTCCCTAGGCATGGGTTTTGGTCCAATATGCCATGTTGGATGCCCATTCCAAGACAGGTCCAATATTGCCTTGTATTTCCTTTATATACAGGTGCTTGGAGATGGAGTTTGTATCACAGGTTTATAGGTACTGTTATGCTACCGGATTGACTCCAAACATGAGTGTCCAAGACCTTTGAAGCTTGCATTGCAAGTGTATTGTAAACATTCCTTCAGATTTGTTAATACATTGTGCAGGTTTCTGAGTGGGGTTTTTCACCCGATAAGGGTTTTCCCCACTGTAAATCTTTGTCTCTCTTCTTCTGTCTACTTTCTGGTTCTTGTGTTTTGCTGCAATATCTTATGTTAATGGTTTAACATCGCTGTAATAGTTAGGATAAAGTTGAATTTGCATAGCCCTCTCCTCAATAGATTAGTGTAGGAGGCATTTCCACACACCTAGCTTCCTTTCAAACTATAACGGTGGTTTCTAGCTTTTCTCTAGGTCAGTAAGCCAATCTAAAGAAGTAGCTAAATCAAACAATTTATCATCAACATGTTATATGGAGCCTAATCAAACTCAGAGGTTATATTTTCCCCACTTTTATCGGTGTGGTTTCCCCCCAAATTATTTTATAAAGGCATTGGGAGTTATTTTTCTATTAGTCGACATAAAAAAAAATTCTATTTTTGTAACCAACATAAGGCTTGATAAAAGCGGCTAAGGGTTAGGGTTTCTATTGATATTGTATTGTAGCATTTGCAGTGGTATTGAGTTGCAAGGATTGCTAGTTGTAATCAGTTTTGATTTACTAGATAATAATATTGGACTCTCTATTGGTGGATGTAGCTCGAGTTTGGGTGAACCACATTAAAACTTGTCTCTCGCTACTATTATTTCTGTGTATTTTCATTCCTCTATTTAATCTTTATTTACATTTAATTGATATCTTCTGTCGACTAACCCTAACAAGTATCAAAGCGGGTTGTGTTCGATTATCGTCTGCAGGAAGGTCTCACGGTTGAGTAGGAGTCTCACGGTTAAGTGGGAGCAATGGCGTACGAGGGTAAATTGAAGGTCAATAATTTAATGGGCAAAACTATCAGTTATTGAAGATGCAGATGGAGGATTACCTCTATCAAAAGGATTCATGGAGGCCATTGGAAGGAGTATCTAAGAAACTGACAGGAATGACGGATGAGGATTGGGAACTTCTAGACAGAAAGGCACTGGGAACCATTCGGTTGTGCCTAGCACCATCTGTGGCATTCAATATAACATAAGCGAAGACAACAAGTGAACTGATGAAAGATTTGGCTAAATTGTATGAAAAACCCTCAGCCTCAAATAAGGTATCTCTCATGAAGCGTTTGTTTAATCTGAAAATGATTGAAGGTGGATCTATGATAGATCATTTAAATGAGTTTAATATGATTGTCAATTAGTTAACTTCTATAAAAGTGAAATTTGATGAAGAGGTGAGGGATCTCTTAGTTTTATGTTCTTTGCCAGAAAGCTGGACTAGCTTGGTAATGGTTGTAAGTAACTCTATCTCTGGTTCAAACACTTTAAAATTTGATTATGTTGTAGGTGTTATCCTTAGCAAGGAAATGCAACAGAAAAGCTCAGGAGGGTCCACATCAGGTAGTGTTTTGAATGCAGAAAGTAGGGGCAGATCAAAGGAGAGAGGAAAAGGTTTTGGAGGTCATGGGAAGTCACGAGGAAAATCAAAGGATAGGAGATCCCAATTCATAGGACAGAAGGATTGCTAGTACTATGGGAAACCAGGTCATCTGAAGAAATATTGTTGGTCTTGTAAGAATAAAGGAGACAAACAAGAAGGCAATAAGGAGGCAAATGTGGTAAGTAATAAATCTGAAGATGATGCTTTGATTCTAGCCCTAGATATTGCTAATGATTCATGGGTTTTAGATTCAGGGGCCTCATTTCATGTTACGTCCCATAGAAGTTATTTTCTTGATTATGTCCAAGGGGATTTTGGGCTGGTTTATTTGGGAGATAATGAACCCTGTCAGATTGTTGGAAAGGGAAGAATTAAGATTAAGTTACAAAATGGGAATCATTGGCTACTACAAGAGGTAAGGCACGTTCCAAGGCTCAATAGGAATTTAATTTCAGTAGGGCAGCTAGCTGAAGAAGGTTGTATTGTTATATTTATTGATAAAAATTGGAAGGTTACAAGAGGTGCCTTAGTAGTAGCAAAAGGTGTGAAAGTAGGCACCTTATATCTTTGTACAGGTCATACTGTTCCTTCTACTTTAGTTGTTGTAGAGAAAAAATAAACAAGTTCAGGAATAGTTGTTGTAAGTTCATAGGAAGAGACTGAAATAGTTGCTGCAAGTTCTGAGACAACACTGTGGCGTAACAGACTTAGGAATATGAGTGAAAAAGGTATGAAGGCACTTCATTCTAAGAAAGTTTTACTAGGTCTGAAATGTATTAATATGGATTTCTGTGAAAGTTGTGTGTATGGCAAACAAAAGAGAGTCAGATTTCTCAAGGATGGGAAGCAAAAGAAAGATGAAAAGTTGGAGCTTGTGCATACAGATGTATGGGGACCAGCTCAGGTATCTTCTCTCGGTGGCTCTTGGTATTATGTTACATTCATAGATGATACAACTAGGAAGGTATGGATTTATTTCCTTAGGCAGAAATCTAATGTATTTGAAACATTTAAGAAATGGAGAAGCTTGGTTGAGAATGAGATAGGTAAAAGATTAAAATGTCTCAAATCTAATAATGGTGGTGAGTATTGCAGCAAAGAATTTGAGGATTATTGTTCCTTTAATGGAATTTGTAGGTAGAAAATAGTTCTAGGGACTCCACAAGAAAATGGAGTGGCTGAATGCATGAATAGGACAATAATAGAGCATGCAAGGACCATGAGATTACATGTTGGGCTGCCTTTAAACATGTGGGTAGAGGCTGTCAACACCGTTGTATATTTAATTAATAGAGGTCCTTCAGGTCCTTTAGGCTTTGGTATTCCAGAGGAAGCATGGACAGGTAAGAAGGTGAGTTATTCTTTTCTCAAAACCTTCGGATGTGAAGCATTTGCACTGTAGATTCTGAAAATAGAACCAAGCTGGATACAAAATCAAAAAAGTGTACCTTCATTGGATATGGCATTGATGAATTTGGTTATAAGCTTTGGGATTTTGAAAATCAAAAAATTGTGAGAAGCAGGGATGTTGTATTTAATGAGAAGGTGTTGTACAAAGATTAGTTGCAGTAGCATGAGAAGAAAGAAAAGGATTATGTGGTGCTGGATGATACTCCAAATAGTGATGTTCTAGTGGTTCCTCATGCTTCGTAACAACAACCAGAAATACCACAAACTCCAGTGAATGTTAGATGGTCAACAAGGCTAAGTAGACCTCCTGAAAGGTTTTCTCCCTCTTTGTATTCTATTTTGTTAACAAATGCTGGTGAACCAGAAGGGTATGATGAAGCTATGCAAGTGGATACAAAGGTTCAGTGGGAGATTGCAATGAAAGAAGAAATGGACTCCTTGCTGAAAAATCAGACTTGGGAATTATGTAATTTACCTGCAAGTAAAAATGCTTTACCAAACAAATGGGTTTATAGGCTAAAAGAGGAAGATGGAGGTAAGAAAATATTTAAAGCCAGGTTAGTTGTAAAATAATTTGCACAGAAAAGGGCATTGATTTTGATGAGATATTTTCTCTGGTTGTCAAGATGACTTCTATTCGTACTGTTTTAAGTATTGTGGTTGTTGAAGATTTGCATTTGAAACAGCTAGATGTGAAAACTGCCTTTCTCCATGGTGATTTGGAGGAGATATATATGGAACAGCCCCATGGATTTGAGGTCAAAGGTAAGGAGAAACTGGTGTGCAGATTGCAGAAGAGTTTGTATGGCCTGAAACAAGCACCTCAGCAATGGTACTTGAAATTTGATAGTTTTATGGTTGAGCAAGGCTAAAGCTGGTGTAATTTTGACCATTGTGTTTGTTTTAAGAGGTTGGATAATGACAGCTACATTATTTTATTTTTATATGTTGATGACATGTTTGTAGCGGGGTCTAACATGGATCACATAAGAGAGTTGAAACACAGTTAGCATAGTCATTTGCTATGAAGGATTTTGGGGCAGCAAAACAAATCCTTGGTATGAAAATTTGCAAAGATAGGAAGAACAGAAAATTGACTCTATTTCAGGCTGATTATGTTGAAAAGGTGTTGTAGAGATTCCATATGGAGAATGCAAAAGTTGTCAGCACACCTTTGCCTAGTCATTTGAAATTGACTAAGGAGATGTGTCCTAAGACACCAGAGGAGGAAGAAAAAATGTCCAAGGTACGATATGCTTCAGCTGTAGGAAGTTTAATGTACGCCATGGTATGCACGAGACCAGATATTGCACATGTTGTAGGAGTCGTAAGCAGGTATATGAGTCATCCCGAATTGGAGCATTGGAATACAGTAAAATGGATTCTCAGATATTTGAGAGGTACATCCAATAAACACTTATGTTTTAGAGGCTCTAATACTGATTTAGAAGGCTATGTAGACTCAGATTTGGTAGGGGATATTGATACCAGGTGGAGTACTATAGGTTATGTCTTTACTGTAGGTGGGACAGTGGTGAGTTGGATCTCCAAGTTACAAAAGGGGTTGCTTTTTCCACCACAGAGGCAGAGTATGTAGCTGCAACAGAGACAAGCAAGGAGATGATATGGCTGCAATCTTTCATGGAAGAATTGGGCAAACAATAGACTAACAGTTATTTGTTTACAGATAGTTAGAGTGCCATACATCTTGCAAAGAATTATGCCTTGCATTCAAAGACTAAACACATACAGTTGAGGTATCACTTCATTCGCTCAGTGTTGGATGATGGACAGTTAAGGCTGGAAAAGATACATACAGCTGAAAATCTAGTGGATATGTTTACAAATTTAGTGAAAAGGGAGAAGATGGTCTCCTCTTCAACTTCGGTTGGTCTTCAAGACTGACAACAACAAAAATAGAACAGCAAAGTCTAGGGTACTTATTTCCAGTGGGAGCTACAGGGTCAGTGGTGTTATGATCAGTCTCCAAGTGGGAGATGATATGATGTGGAGTCTGATCAGTCTCCAAGTGGGAGATTGTTGTTATATGGAGCCTAATCAGACTCAGAGGTTATATTTTCCCCACTTTTATCAACGTGATTTCCCCCCAAATTATTTTATAAAGGCGTCGAGAGTTATTTTTCTATTAGCTGACATAAAAAAAATCTATTTTTGTAACCGACATAAGGCTTGATAAAAGTGGCTAAGGGTTAGGGTTTCTATTGATATTGTATTGTAGCATTTGCAGCAGTATTGAGTTGCAAGAATTGCTGGTTGTAATCGGTTTTGATTTACTGGATAATAATATTGGACTCTCTATTGGTGGATGTAGCTCAAGTTTGGGTGAACCACATTAAAACTTGTCTCTCGCTGTTATTATTTCTATGTATTTTCATTCCTCTGTTTAATCTTTATTTGCATTTAATTGATATCTTCTGTCGGCTAACCCTAACACAACAATATTGAACCTAGTAACCAATGAGTCAAAAATTTCATTCACGGGAGTGATATTATCTTCTATATGCATGATGTCATCTCTTGATCTATGTAAATTGTTCAATATTTGTTTAGATTTCTTTTGTAAATTTGAGATTGACAGTTTATTATCAGCAACAACATTATGAATATCTACAACAATATTTCCTACCTTTTGTACATTTTTATTTATGAAATCTGTAGTTTCCCTGATATGTAATATATCACTACATGCATCATCTACATTTTCTACAGATGGTCACATAATCTAGAAATATAATTTCTTTACTTAAACTCAAAAGAAGGTTTCTTCTCTTCTGGATTCTATGCTTTGAAAGCATATTGAAATAAGACGATATTTCTAGTATCAATTTTATAGCTTTCATGGAGAGGAGGCCATCTACTATTTTTGTAATAAGAAACTTCTTGTTCCTTATACCATTCAATAGTTTCTACTCAGGGTAGAGTGTGTATATCCATAGAAAGGATGATCTTGTATCATTCTTTTTCCTCTGTCTTTTAGATCCTATTTTCTTGATGGATCGAGTCCTTGGTTTATGGGCTCATCTTCTACCTCAACAAACAACTGAGCTTTCTTCTTGTTGGAGGAAGTAATGAAAGAAGAATGAGTGGAATGGAATTGTTCTTCAAAAGGATTTG
Organism: Cunninghamia lanceolata; assembly: GCA_027924645.1. Classification (NCBI taxonomy): domain Eukaryota; kingdom Viridiplantae; phylum Streptophyta; class Pinopsida; order Cupressales; family Cupressaceae; genus Cunninghamia; species Cunninghamia lanceolata. The sequence continues at coordinate 3,668,429 of BSBN01000693.1, forward strand.
ATACAAAACTACGAGTAGAAATGCTTCTAGGCAAAATACTAATGTGATTGCCTTGGACATTATATACAGGCCTTGTTGCTTGTATTAGTCTAGGTGTGACATGTTGCATCCAGTCTAACTCCCATCTTGTTGGTATATCTATAGTATTGATATGACCTTTCTGTAACTGGACTTCCCCATTTAAGGTATTAGCATAAGGTAGGGATTCTAATATCTTAGGATTGTTTGTATTTGTCATGGAATACAAAACCTTGATTTAGACAGAAGTGTACTTAAACTTACCAAACATATTTAAACCATATAAGGAACTAAACACACCCCAACAATTTAGAGACCCATGATGGACTTCTGCACACCCTTGATCTTGTGCAGAGACAGTAAGATTAGGGTAATTTGTAAAGCACACAATTTTTTTGTAAGGCGAGAAAAACTTGACAACTAACAAGCATGACTATACTCGACTTGATGCCTATCACAAAGTGCTAGGTATGACACCAAGATTAATATTCTTTGGTACACATGATCCTATAGTAACTTGTATTGCTCCAAAATGAACAAAGTTAACTTCCTTATATCTCCTGATATAATCAATTTCATCAGCAAGAAGTATTGACAACATTTTAGTCTAAAATGTCTGGTTAGGGTCATATTCTAGAGTTAATTCTACAATCTTCATCCTAGGGATGATAGACTATTTAAAAGTGGATCTAGCTACTAAATTCTTCAACAAATTTGGGTGCAAAGCACTCTTCTTATATACAGACTCGGCTTTTAGCAGAGGAGGTTGATAAGTACTTACTTGACCAAGGATTACTTCTTCAAAAGTGTCTATATCAGGAACTTCTTTGATCCTCAGTTCTCCTTCCATTGGTTGTATAGGAGGTAACTCAAATATTCCTTCCAAGCTAGCCTCATTGACTCTTTCAATTCCATCTTGCAAACCCGTGAATCTCTGGAATTATCTCATTTCTTTGAAGGGAAAGTAGTCGAGACGATCTAGAATATACTTATAGGGATTTGACAAGAGAGAAAATGAACAAATCAATTGTTTAACAGACAACACCAACAAAATATATTTAAAGATATCTCGATCTCAACACCGAAGTGAAACCCTACAGAGTCGGAACTCTTTGCTCTCTAGATGATAGACTCGATTCCCTTTACTCAAAGACATATAAGATTCTCTAAGGTCAAAATCAACATCCAAGACTCATCTGAGGCTCTGATCCTATTTTCTCGATGGATTGGGTCCTTGGTTTATAGGCTCATCTTCTACCTCAACAAACAACTAAGCTTTCTTCATGTTGGAGGAAGAACTGAAAGAAGAATGAGTGGAATGCAATTGTTCTTAAAAAGGATTTGACAAAAAACTGAGTAGAAATGCTTCTGGGAAAAATACTAATGTGATTTCCTTGGACATTATGTACAGGCCTTGTTGCTTCTATTAGTCTGGATGTGACATGTTGCATCCAATCTAACTAATACCAATCTTTTTATGTCAGTAGAAAGACAGAATAATGAAAACAATGACAGAGGTTGACGTTCGAATGATTACTAAATATTTTTATGTCAGTAGACAGACGAAATAATGAAAACAATAGTGAAGACTAACGGCTAAATGATTATGGCTTCTGATTATTAAATAAACCAAATATTACAGAGATATAGACTAACTACAAATATATTTATGATTAATCAAGATCATTCGTAGAGCATGGCAGAGCATACTCCATATTTGTGAACTTCTAGACCTTCTAAGACTCATAGACTCACTCTACTAAAACTCGATACCCACAATGCTTCCACATGCCCTTATTTATAGTAATTTTAAAATCGTCTTGACCAGTGATTGGGAATCTAACTTGTAATACCAAGAAAACCGGTTAGAAATAAAGGAGGTTTATTGAACAAAATTGGCCAACATTGACTATCCTTTGTAGAGTAAAAGTGATTCCCACTAAGTGCTTGCAGTGGTACTTGATGTTGGAGATGGGATAGGAGGCGATGGTTCTCTGTAGAATATTTCTTCCCATCCAAGTGGCTTCCATCTGGCATGTATCTAGAACTAATGATGGATATTCCAATCACGATAATTATTGTCATAAGAAAGATGAGGAGAGAAATAAGATTCCCATTTGAGCCTCATTTTGACAATTATTCTAGTGACTATATCTTGAGAAAAGTGATGATCGGGATTCACATGTTCGAGTATAGCATATTTGAAGAAGTCTTTAATCTGTCGAGTAATGGGTGCAATACATGATATAGTCTAGTTGAAAAAAGGTCTTCTAATGAGATTAAGAAGTAGATAATAAGAATGATTTGCATTGATTCTGAGATTGCTAAATTGACCATGGTTTTCTCCAAAATAATTTGGAGTAGAGATGCAACCAGTGTGTTTTGAAGTTTCTACGACAAAAATAGAATTTTGTAAATATTCTGGATTTACTCCTTTCATCAATATTTCTATCTATGCAAGTTGGTTGAGAGACTGAAAATAAACATCATTATGTATTTCCATTATAAATTATGGAGTATTGGAAGAAGATGCTAATGTTTGCATGAAAATGCCAATATGGTCTCTACTGAGATGGTCTGCAACAATATTATTTTTTCCTGCAACATGTTGTGCTTCATAATTGTATAGGTTCAAATATGCCTGCCATTGACATATTTAGCTCGGCCATCTTTCCTTCCATGATCCTTTTCTTTGAATGTTAAGAATCTAATACAATCAGTTCTTATTATGAAATGTTTCAAACGCATCAATTTAAGAGAAAAATTCTTTAGATTTTTAGTAGCACTGTAAATCTCTTTATTTGAAGAAATCCATTTTCAAACATCTTCTGGGAAGACTCCACTTGCATATTCAGTTGTAAGTTCTTGTCCATCTTTGATAAAAACTAGATGTCCACCCTAGGAAAAATTTGATGCATCTGTATACAAAATGGACTCATTAGTGCAAGGAACACGTAATACAAGAAGGAATTGTACCTTTTGTTGGATTTTATGAACTGCAGCTATGTTTTCTTTAGTCCATAATATTTTTTTCTTTTTTAGCAGTTGCTATAATGGATCTCAATCAAAATCTACACCTGGGTTAAAGTTATTTACATAATTTAATATTCCTAAGAATCCTTACAACACCTTGAAATTAAGAGGCAACTGAAATTAAAGGACTTTGTCTTTAATATGAGGTTGAACCTCAAGTACTCTATTATTAATAATCATACCTAAAATTTTACAATAATTTACACACCATTGTATCTTTTTGAGGGACAAAACAATCCCTAATTTTAAAGCTAAATTATAAAAGTTTTCTAGATGAGATTTATGCTCATCATAAGTCTTACTAAAAATGAGAATATCATCAATATAAACACATAAGAAGTCTTCATAGCCCATGAATATTTTATCCATCCTTTCCTAGAAATATGCAGGTGCATTCATCAATCCGAATGGCATGACAGTCCACTCATAGTGACCAAATGAGAAACTAAAAGCAATCTTGTACTGGTCATCTTCTTTTACACGGATCTAGTAGAATCCTGATTTACAATCAAATTGAGAGAAGATTTTAGAATTGGAAACTTTTTCAAGAAAATAAGATTAATCTAGAATAGGGTAAGGAAAAGGGAGAGTAATTGCATTTAATGGTTTATAATTTATCACCATTCTCTTCTTTTCTTGGCTTCCTTACAAAACATAAAAGCATAACAAACATATTCAAATTGAGAGTGTTTGATATACTTCCCTTCTTTAAGTTCTTGTGTGGCTTGGGCCATATCTAGATAATCACAAGCAGGTATAGGAATTTTCTTTCCAGCTTTTATCGGTTTTCCATGTTGTAATCTTATCTCCATTTTAGGCATCTCCTTTTCCCAGAATTTCTGAGGGTGTTCTAAGCAAACATCTCCAATCAAAGATGCATTAAGTTCAGGCAGTGGCTCTACAGTCTGGATCTTGTTTATTGTTGGATACTTTTCTAAAGCATAGATAAGTCTAGGAGTACTTATTTTTTCACCATTTAGAGTGAACATTATACTTTTGTAAGTACATCCATATGGCGTATATCAATCACTGAAATTTCCTCCTAGAAGTACATCCATAGACATTTGCTCATTGCAAAGATGTCACATTTGAATTGTTCTCCTTCTATCTGGATATGTTTTTTATGACAATATTTATCACAGATAAACTTGTTTCCTTGGACATCACAAGAAGTATAAGCAGTTTTGGCAGTTAATTTTTCCCAATCAGAAAGAATTGGCTCTTTACAAAAGGATAAAGATGCACTAGTATCAACTTGTGCATCATATTGTTTTCCATTGATTGTGATTGTTATATATTGGGAGAATTTTCCTATAAGGAGGTGTACTAAATAATCTGGTTCCAACTTTGGTTCTGGTTTTGGTAAGACTTAAAGAACTAACTTTACTTTTCTACGATCCTCAATGGGAGGTGGAGATATTATTCCAATTTCAAGTTCAAGTTCCATTTCCTCTTCCTCTAATTCTTGAATCTTGATGGTGTACATTTAAGGATATTCTGTTGGGACATAAAAAAATGGATGGATTATTGGGAGTACTATAAGAAGTACTTGACATTTCATCATATTGTGGATAATTTGGGTTGGCAGGTATGAATGAATAGTCATCTTCTAAAGAGAAGGATTCTATGGCTCTGGGGATTGTGTCTTCTAATTTTTTAGAGCTTCTACTATAATTCCTATCCTTTCTTTTAGCAACTAAAGGTGTGAATGAAATGGTTGTTGATATTTTTGAGAGGATGAACATTCATCGAATTCCTGGGAAAATTGATTCATACCTTGGTGTTGATATTGATATTACACATATTGGTGATATGGTTCTTGATTTTGCTACCTTCCATGAAATGGTGATCTACCTCTTCCTCTATTCATTCCTCTATATGTTCCTCGTGATCTATTTCTCGACGTTTGATTCATCATTACTATGGGAAAATCTGCTTCTATCTCCAGTTGTCATTCAACTTCTTGTAAAGTATCTGCTAGGTCATCTAGGGTTGCTTCATTTTCATCTTCATAGTCTTCTATGACAGGTTCATAAATGTTTTCTTGCATATACAAATCTTCTTCTTCATTGACAACATCCCACCATGTTGCTGCATCTTCAAAGGCATAAACAGCTTTGATGGCACAATTTTTTGCATGACCAGTTAGGGGTTTTGTGACCATGTTTATTGCATAGATAAAAGATGATTTAATTTCCTTAAGGGTGAGGATTTTGATGTTTATGGATTATGTTTAGGAGCATAGGAGTGATGACCCAAAAAATTGTAGCACTAGAAGGTGATTTTTCATTTGTGATATTTCTTTTGGGCTTTGCGGTTGGACCAGGTAAAGAGATTGCAACCATAGGTCTGAATAAAAGTAGGAGCAATACATTGGGCTTTGTGCTTCATGAATTTCTATTGGTATTTACATTCATCAATAAAACATAAAATTTGTTCTTTGGCATACTAAATGATGTCACTGATGGGACAGTCTTTGACTGAAAACTTGCAGATTTTTAAATAGCATGACTCTATCAGAAAGATTATATGGGAGCCCTTCTAAATGTTTCATTTTGGCAAACTCTTTCTACTCAGGATGATCAATCTCATAGATCAATTGTCTGGATTTTGTGGAGTAGGCTGCAAAATCTTTCAGATCACAACATTTCATTGATAAAATATCTTTCATTGGCCTTTTTTTCCTAGAGATAGATTCTGGACAAAATTCTTCAATCAAGAGTTCAAGAAGGCATGAGTGGTCATTTTACTTGTTGGGAATGACTGATTTGTGGATCAACATCTATAAAATAGTTAGCATAGACAAGTTGGTCCTTTTCTGCATTAGTTTTCTTAAACCACCAATTATGAACAATTCCCCAAAGATAATTAACTACAAGTCTACAGAGGTTCTCATTTGAAGAGCCTGATAATGCACCAATGATGATGAATGTATTACACCAAGCCTGTATGTATTGATATGGATCACTCATCTCATCTATATCAAGATACTAGGGTTGTATGTGACAAGTAGTTCTCATCATCATAATGGTATAAATAGATTTGTTGGCTCTTTTCACATGCATTTTCAATTGAAAGTTCTGGGAAGAACTATAACTGCGGTTCTGGCTTTTTCTCTTGGTCGGTAAGCCAATCTAAAGAAGCAGCTAAATCATATAGTTTATCATCAACAGTATTAAACCTAGTAACCAATGACTCAAATTTTTCATTCATGGGAGTGATATTGTCTTCTAGATGCATGATGCCATCTCCTAATATATGCAAATTATTCAATATCTATTTAGATTTCTTTTGTAAATATGAGATTGACAGTTTATTATCAGCAACAACAATATGAATATCTATAGCAATATTTCCTACCTTTTGCACATTTTTATTTATGAAATCTATAGTTTCTTTGATGTGTAATATATCACTACATGCATCATCTATATTTTGTTGCAGATGGTCATAGAATCCAAAAATATAATTTCTTTGCTTCAACTCAAGAGAAGGTTCCTTCTCTTTTGGCTTCTATGGTTGGAAAGCATACTGAAACGAGGAGATATTTCTAGTATCAATTTTATAGCTTACTCAGAGAGGAGGCCATCTACCATTTTTTGTAATAAGAAAAAAATTGTTCCTTATACCATTCAATAGTTTATGCTCAGGGCAGAGTTGTATCATTCCATAGAAAGGATGATCTTGCATCATTCTTTTTCATTTGTCTTTTAGATATTATTTTCTCGATGGATCAGGTCCTTGGTTTATGGGCTCATCTTCTACCTCAACAAACAACTAAGCTTCCTTCCTGTTGGAGGAAGCACTGAAAGAGGAGTGAGTGGAATGGAATTGTTCTTCAAAAGGATTTTACACAAAACTATGAGTAGAAATGCTTCTGGGCAAAATACTAATGTGATTGCTTGGACATTATGTATAGGCCTTATTGCTTCTATCAGTCTGGGTGAAACATGTTGCATCTAGTCTAACTTCCATCTTGCTGGTATATCATGTAGGAGTCCGGACAACACTGAGAGGGGGGGTGAATCAGTGTTGTATTAATTTTCAAACATTTTACAACTTTTTGCAAGCTTTCTCTTACAGAATAGATGGAAAGGAATACATTGAGTTTATATGCACAAGACTTACAATAACAAATGTAAACAAAACATGATCAAACCAATAATATGAACACACATAGAAGAAATCAAGACACAACCTTTTTACCGAGTGGAAAACCCTCAGGGGTAGAAAAACCACTCATGAAGTGCCTCACTGGCTTAATTGAAAAAAAAACATGCCTCACTGGCAATACAAATTGTCTCACTGACAAATATTAAGGTCTCACTAACCATAAGCCACACTGGCATATTGTGCCTCACTGGCAAACCAAATTACCAACAAATGTAATAAGCAAATCAGAGGGATACTCTGTTTCATTCAATACAAATATATGTCTGTCAAATACCCATTCTATTCAATCTGACATCCGGATACACTCAACAATCCTTTATTCTGATCCAATCAACACTGCATTCTAATCCATTCAACACTGCATATCAAATCTATATTCTAATCCAACTCTTCACAACACTGTATGTTTCATCTCTATCCTTCTTAATTCATTCATCAATGCACCTGGAAACAAAATTTATACAAGTTGAATGTCTTTTCACTGCCTTGGAACCTTTCACATTCCTTCATAAATTTCTCCTTCAGATCACATAAATTTCGCAACAAGACTTTTGAAATTTCACTTCTCTGCAAAAACACATTTGCTTTTCTCCTGCAAATAAACTCTTCAATTTTTGATTCATATTCCTGCAAAAAACATTCTCTCATTGCAAACAAAAATAATAAATAAATCTTCAATATAATTTTCTCACAAGACAAATTATCTCCATTAAAACCTTTTCATATCTCTGCATGATGTTTCATATTCTTCATAACACAACAAAAAAACTTCAATCTGATTATCTTTCCTTCAAAATCTTCTTCAAAAATAATCTTCTCAATCTGCCTTATTCTCAAAATAATCTCTTTAAAAAAATCTCCAATCTCCATAAAAAAATCTCCTCAAGAAACTTTGATATTTATCTCTTTACTTCCAATATCCTCAAAAATCTCTTCATAAAGATTTTTCTCATTTAGAAAAAAAACAATAAAAATCTCCTTATAAAAAATCTTTTTACAACTTCAAAAACCCCGAAGAAAAGAAACTCTTCAAAAATAACTAAACTCCAAAAAGGAAATCCTCTAATAACATCTCCACAAAAATCCTTTGTATTCGGGTTTAAACTCCATCTTGAAAGAAACATTCTAAAATCATAATTCACTGCAGACAAAGAAAAAAAACGGTCATGGGAACGTCAAACATCAATGTGAGGGTCGGGCTCCAAGGTTTAAATTATAGCCATTGGATCAAGTTTGCGCGGCCTTTGTATGTTTAAATTCAACCTTAGATTTAAACTTTGCCGCCTGATGTATCATTTGACGACCGAAGCTTTAAGTCTCCGTGGTAGAAGGGCCGGTCACCACCATGGGTAAGAAACCCTCTAGCAGGTCATGTATAAGTGACTGACCTGTATTAATAGGTCAACATTAAATTAAAACAAAAAGGTTATTATTAGAATGACGGGCAGAGAGGGCCTATGTTATAAGATTTAAGTGTTATAAAACTTGATTCAATACCTTTGATCACATACATGTGATCCATCAAGACCCATATAAAATAATACCTATGAAACGATATTCCTCTGATGTAGAATATCATACCACTGAGATCCAGACAACATGAAGATTTATGACATGAAAGGAACAACTCAAAATACTAATGGAATACATTCATAATTCAATCACTTGTGCCTTAACATGAAGAGACCAAGTACTTGTTAGATACACTTTCCACCTCCATTTTAAAGCATCTCATCTGAATCATACTAACACACTTCAACACTGAGATAAGCATCTTCATGAACCATAACTGTGACACCCTGAAGAATATGAAAGAAAATGATTTGGTCTAACCAAAGCATCACAAATGATATGACATGTATGAACCTATCCAATCCTCTTGGTAGACCAAGATCAGATATCACAACTCACTGCAGTCTAAGCTCATACAACATCTCTTGTGAGAACATATACCATCTCCTGTAAAGCATCTTATACATGATCAACAAATACGAAGACAATAGACAAATCACATGCACACCTTTGGATACCATATGAACAGTATACATCCTAATCTTCAACTACCACATGAAAAGCATATATCCTGATCTCAACATCACACATCAAGTGTATTCATGTGATCCTTTGAATACCAACAACTGATATCATCAACCTTGTCAAGAACCAACACATTGCAAACCTTTGAATACCAACAATTGATATCATCAACCTTGTCAAGAACCTGATGAATAATGAAGACCATGCCTACCAAGAATATGTCATGTTTACTGATATGACATTGTGAAGAACACATCTCCTGATGATGCAAGATCAAACCTGTGAAGTATAAAACCATTCTCTATATCTGCAAGATGATGTCTCATGCTCCTGAACACTTTTGACATCAATGACAACCTAACACCATCAATCTCCCCCTTTGTCATTGATGGCAAAATCATCTGATGCATATTTTACTTTCTCCCCCTTTTTGACATCGGATGACAAAGACTATTATCTCCCCCTGAGAACAACTCTACTGAAAAGATGTTATAGCTTGATAATTGCAATCACCCTGCAATATGAGAACTTTGAAAACATAAACTTTTGTTATCTTTGAACCACTTACCAAAATCTTTGAAGCCATTTGTCTTTCATGAAACTTAAATCTGATGATAATAACACTGTGAAAATGAAGACTGACACACTCCTTCCTGATAACATCACAAACTTTCAAAACAAACAGTTCTTCTTCAATCAACAACCTTTTTGACCTGAAATAACAAATCTCCAAGATCTTTCATGTATTAAAGATCACAAACAAATTACTACTCAAAAATATCATTGGTAAACACTGACAAGACTAACCAACATAACTCAACTCAACTCAACACTTATCCACTTCCTGAATTAGTCCTGAAACAACATATCAACCTGAAGTATACCATCCATTTACTGACAGTCAACCTTCTGAACACTTTTGCAAAGAAAATCATAAACATACCAATACTCTTTGATGAACAATTTTGCAGGCATAAAACATGTAGACCCCTCATCACACAATTTGAACAAACCTTTCTGAAAGCTCCAAGGTACATGTCATAAACATAACTCAACAAAGCAATAGATATAATCATCAAACTAATTTCCTGATATGAACTATCATCCTGCATATTCTGACACCTTTTCTTGATAGACCATCTTGTTGTTCCTGCACATATTATACTGTCAAATCTGATATACAACACTCTGGCAGAAACTGATATATACATAATCATATCTGAAACATACTGAAATCAACAAAAACTCTTGCCTCTTGACTTCATCATTCAAAACAAGATATTATTGCAACAACACTTTCCAAAACACTTTGGATTGCAATACCATGATAATTCAACCTAAACAATTTGTGCATTTTGAACTCCTGAAACATTTTTCAATACCTTGAAATCATAATAAGCCAATGAACACCTGTATCACTGTCATACTCCATCAATTTTATAAGCAACTCTAGATGTCATGGCTTGACATACATACCTTACCACTTCAAAACAAGAGGCACACAATTTTCTCATACCTTTCTGAATCATTTTAATGAGGAAGAACATGTCAAATTATTATCCCAATGATCACTTCTAAATGAACATTCATTCTGCAACAAAGAGTGAGGATCATCCTCCTGCACAAGATACCTTTTGCAATCACAATGTCAAACCTGGTATAACCACATTGCAAAATCAAATGCAGGTGAGAGTTCCTTGATGACAACTCAACCATTAATACACAAAATAGGATCAAGTCACAACATCACCAAACTCTTTGAGCATTAAATCCTTTAACAACTTATCAACACCTTGCATTCACTGAACATGTCATTGATCATGGACACCTGATACCACTTGAATCATACAATTTGTACATACTACCCTGAAACATATTACTGATAAAAAAATATCAAAGAACCATGTGAGATTATTACATCAAGAGCACTTCCATATGAACATCCAGTCCATCAATTTTGCATACCAACTGCATTAATAAGCTCTTCCTGCATCACTGATATACACTAAAAATCAACTTAGTTAGCAGCATCTTCAACAACTATCTCACAAGATTGGAAAATATGATAAACAAGACAAGATCACCATTCAAATGATCTCCTTCCTGAAACTTCTTGGGGTCAAATGATAGCACATGAACAACTCCCCCTCACTTCATGTTATCTGTTATGCAACAGATGAAATGACTTGTGCAAGATGCACAAGCTTAGATTCTGACTTCTCTTTACCTTCTTTCTGCTTCCAAATTTTCACAGGTGCTTTCTTCCTCCAAACCTTTTCTGCCTCTTTGCATTTCCAACCTATCAAATCAGGTGATACTTTTCTGCAACTAAATGCTTTGTGACCAGGAGAATTGCAATTATAACAAATTATTCTATAATCATAATCAAATGATTGAGTATTTATATTATGCTTCCAAGCAGTATCATACCTTCTATTCATTTTGCAGTTTCTTTGAATGTGACTAGCATTATTGCACTTGAAACATACAATATTAGTATTCCTTCTGCAATTAACTGATTTGTGTCCAAATTGATTACAAGTATAACAATAACCATTAAATGAATAGTTATACCTGTACATGTATGCTTGTCTAACAGGAGCACTTTTTCTAAAATTTCTTCTTTGATTGTGCACAAATTCATCTCTGGTTTTCTGTTCTGTTTCATTCTTCCTTTTACTTTCTCTGGTAACAACATGATGACTTGAATCAATTTTCCTTCTAGGAGTCTCTCTTGCTTTTGAACATTCTCCTTCTTCAAAACCAAGTCCAGTAGTGTCTCCATATAGTTTTTGTAGCTTGCTTGTGCTTTCTTCAAATTCCTTATACTTCTTAAGACCATCATACTCTTTTCTCAGATTGATAATTTCACCTTCCAGTTTTAGATTCTCAATCCTTGAAACTTCAAGGTTAGAAATTGAGACATCAGCTATCCTCTTAGCTTCTTCAATTTCTATCTTTAATCTAGCAACTAGTTTATCTGAGTCATCAATGTATGTTTTTAAACTTATAATTTGACATCTGGCCTCTTCAAGATCTGTAGATACAATTTCAAGTTCTGAATGTACATTATCTTTAGATTCTCTTTCTTGTTGCAGCAACAAATTTAGTTTCTGATTCTCTCTCTTATACTTCTTGAGTTCACTCAAAGCATATATAAGCTCTCCTTCCATATCTATTTCACATTCTTGTTCTTCATCACTAATAATCTGATCTTCTTCAAAATCTGATTGAGTCTCATCTCCTTCATGTGAAAGATTTTCATCATTGTTACTCTTCTCAGATAATGAGTTGTTTTCTTCTTCAGGTGTACTATCTTGATAAATTTTTATCAATCTCCTCCACATGTCTTGAGCTGTAACACAATCCATAACTTTACAAGTAACATCATTAGATAGAGCACACAATATGGCCTTCTTTACAATCTGATTACATTCAAGGACTTCTTTGTTATTTGCAGAGTTAGAATATCCATTCTCAACAGACATTAAAACATCATATCCTAAAGAGGATAAAAACACTTGCATTCTAACATACCAAACTAAAAAATTTGAACCATTAAACTGAGGAACTCCTGAAATTTTTTCTTCTAATACAATATCAAGATCAACATGAAGAACATCATTATTAACTGACTTTGGATTTGATATGGATGATGTCTTTTGATCAGAATGAATCTTAGCATTTCTCATGTTCTTATTTCTCCTGCACTTACCCATTGAACTCCACACACAGGACCTACCCAAGCTGATTAAGCTGCAAAAGGGAAACTGGCTCTGATACCAATTGTAGGAGTCCGGACAACACTGAGAGGGGGGGTGAATCAGTGTTGTATTAATTTTCAAACATTTTACAACTTTTTGCAAGCTTTCTCTTACAGAATAGATGGAAAGGAATACATTGAGTTTATATGCACAAGACTTACAATAACAAATGTAAACAAAACATGATCAAACCAATAATATGAACACACATAGAAGAAATCAAGACACAACCTTTTTACCGAGTGGAAAACCCTCAGGGGTAGAAAAACCACTCATGAAGTGCCTCACTGGCTTAACTGAAAAAAAAACATGCCTCACTGGCAATACAAATTGTCTCACTGACAAATATTAAGGTCTCACTAACCATAAGCCACACTGGCATATTGTGCCTCACTGGCAAACCAAATTACCAACAAATGTAATAAGCAAATCAGAGGGATACTCTGTTTCATTCAATACAAATATATGTCTGTCAAATACCCATTCTATTCAATCTGACATCTGGATACACTCAACAATCCTTTATTCTGATCCAATCAACACTGCATTCTAATCCATTCAACACTGCATATCAAATCTGTATTCTAATCCAACTCTTCACAACACTGTATGTTTCATCTCTATCCTTCTTAATTCATTCATCAATGCACCTGGAAACAAAATTTATACAAGTTGAATGTCTTTTCACTGCCTTGGAACCTTTCACATTCCTTCATAAATTTCTCCTTCAGATCACATAAATTTCGCAACAAGACTTTTGAAATTTCACTTCTCTGCAAAAACACATTTGCTTTTCTCCTGCAAATAAACTCTTCAATTTTTGATTCATATTCCTGCAAAAAACATTCTCTCATTGCAAACAAAAATAATAAATAAATCTTCAATATAATTTTCTCACAAGACAAATTATCTCCATTAAAACCTTTTCATATCTCTACATGATGTTTCATATTCTTCATAACACAACAAAAAAACTTCAATCTGATTATCTTTCCTTCAAAATCTTCTTCAAAAATAATCTTCTCAATCTGCCTTATTCTCAAAATAATCTCTTTAAAAAAAATCTCCAATCTCCATAAAAAAATCTCCTCAAGAAACTTTGATATTTATCTCTTTACTTCCAATATCCTCAAAAATCTCTTCATAAAGATTTTTCTCATTTAGAAAAAAAACAATAAAAATCTCCTTATAAAAAATCTTTTTACAACTTCAAAAACCCCGAAGAAAAGAAACTCTTCAAAAATAACTAAACTCCAAAAAGGAAATCCTCTAATAACATCTCCACAAAAATCCTTTGTATTCGGGTTTAAACTCCATCTTGAAAGAAACATTCTAAAATCATAATTCACTGCAGACAAAGAAAAAAAACGGTCATGGGAACATCAAACATCAATGTGAGGGTCGGGCTCCAAGGTTTAAATTATAGCCATTGGATCAAGTTTGCGCGGCCTTTGTATGTTTAAATTCAACCTTAGATTTAAACTTTGCCGCCCGATGTATCATTTGACGACCGAAGCTTTAAGTCTCCGTGGTAGAAGGGCCGGTCACCGCCATGGGTAAGAAACCCTCTAGCAGGTCATGTATAAGTGACTGACCTGTATTAATAGGTCAACATTAAATTAAAACAAAAAGGTTATTATTAGAATGACGGGCAGAGAGGGCCTATGTTATAAGATTTAAGTGTTATAAAACTTGATTCAATACCTTTGATCACATACATGTGATCCATCAAGACCCATATAAAATAATACCTATGAAACGATATTCCTCTGATGTAGAATATCATACCACTGAGATCCAGACAACATGAAGATTTATGACATGAAAGGAACAACTCAAAATACTAATGGAATACATTCATAATTCAATCACTTGTGCCTTAACATGAAGAGACCAAGTACTTGTTAGATACACTTTCCACCTCCATTTTAAAGCATCTCATCTGAATCATACTAACACACTTCAACACTGAGATAAGCATCTTCATGAACCATAACTGTGACACCCTGAAGAATATGAAAGCAAATGATTTGGTCTAACCAAAGCATCACAAATGATATGACATGTATGAACCTATCCAATCCTCTTGGTAGACCAAGATCAGATATCACAACTCACTGCAGTCTAAGCTCATACAACATCTCTTGTGAGAACATATACCATCTCCTGTAAAGCATCTTATACATGATCAACAAATACGAAGACAATAGACAAATCACATGCACACCTTTGGATACCATATGAACAGTATACATCCTAATCTTCAACTACCACATGAAAAGCATATATCCTGATCTCAACATCACACATCAAGTGTATTCATGTGATCCTTTGAATACCAACAACTGATATCATCAACCTTGTCAAGAACCAACACATTGCAAACCTTTGAATACCAACAATTGATATCATCAACCTTGTCAAGAACCTGATGAATAATGAAGACCATGCCTACCAAGAATATGTCATGTTTACTGATATGACATTGTGAAGAACACATCTCCTGATGATGCAAGATCAAACCTGTGAAGTATAAAACCATTCTCTATATCTGCAAGATGATGTCTCATGCTCCTGAACACTTTTGACATCAATGACAACCTAACACCATCATATCAATGGTATTGATTTGACCTTTATGTAACTAGACTTCCCCATTTAAGGTCTTAGCATAAGGCAGGGATTCTAATATCTTAAGATTGTTTGTATTCATCATGGAATACAAAACATGGATTTAGATAGAAGCATACTTAAACTTACCAAACATATTTAAACCATATAAGGAACTAAACACACCCCAAAAATTTAGAGACCCATGATGGACTTCTGTAGACCCTTGATCTCATATAGCGACAGTAAGATTAGGGTAATATGTAAAGCACACGAAATTTTTTGTAAGGCGAGACAAACTTGACAACTGACAAGAATGACTATACTTGACTTGACGCCTATCACAGATTGATAGGTATGACATAAGAGGAATATTCTCTGGTACACATAATCCTATAGTAACAAATTATCCTCAATACATTTTTCTTTTAAAAATTAATAAATACATATAAATTTCACCATTAGTTAAATTTATTTATATAATGCACAAGTGAATATTTACATAGTTTAGGGTTAAAATTAGAGTTTAGGGTTTAAAATTTATGATTTTAGGGTTTAGGGATTAGGGAAATACAACTCAAACTTATATTTTAGGGAACCCTATAACTATAAGTTTGAACCATCCCTAATCTCTAAACCCTAAAACCATAAATCATAAACCCTAAACCCTAAACCATAATTTTTAACCCTAAACACTAAATTGTAACTTTTAACCTCTAAACTTACAATTTTAAGGTTTAGGGATTAGGCCAAATACATTTGGTTTACAGTTTTAGGGTTACCAATTGGTTTATGATTTTAGGTAACTATCGTAACCCTAAAACCATAAACCAACTATATTTTCCCTAAACCCTAATTGTTTATCCTAGAATACCTAATCCCTAAAACCAAAACTTTAACCCTAAAATGTACAAGAAAACTTGAAAAGAAGTAGAAAATGCATTTTAAAAACCTTGCCTACCTTAGAAAATTATCAAGTTGAGTCGTGCAGGGAGGAAGCAAATTTTGGATAGTGTTTTGGGGCTGAAAGTGTGGATGCTCATTCATGGTTACCTAGTTGCATTCATATAGCAGTGTAAAAATGGCCGCAAGGGTGAGCAAAAAGCAAAGATACTTTTTATAACAGGCACTCGTTACTAAGAGGGCATCCATTTGTTTCATATACCCATTAATAACTATATATATGTTAGTAAAAGGTCTCCATTACTAATGGTTATCTGCTTAGGTTCAGGACTCCAAACTGTAATATGTTTCTATTTCTTGAAAGCAGGTATACAAATTTTTGGGAACGGGTATGCGACATTTTTGGCCCTGCATGTTTTCCTCTCAAAATGGACCCATTATCTTGCACTTACCCTACACATTGTCCTATGTTCATATTCTCCATTTTCCTTCCTATTATTTCCTCTACTAATTTTCTCTCTACACATTCTTATACATATATCCTTTATTCTCTTCTTCATCAAATTCCAATTAATCCCTCTAAGTTTCCTTTCTCTCTCCCATTTTCAACTTTCCTTGTGTAGACACTTAAAATTGTCCATGTCCTGACCATTACGTAGTCGATACATTACTAGAGGCATCATATGACATTTTATCCTAATCCCACTTATCCTACTTTCCAATTAATTAAATAAATCATATTTATTTAATTAATCTCCCTCTCACATGTTCCAACTAATTAAAATTAAAATTTTGAATTTATCCTCACCTTTCATCTCATTGCAACACTTGTCTACCTCTCAATTGAATCATGTGTGGTACTACAACTTTCATTTTATACACTTCACATGTCCCACTAATTTAAATAAAACATTATTTAAATTAGGTCCTCCCTACACTTGTCACATGACTACAACTCCTCATGGAGTGGGAAACCCTATTCGATCCTAGCCGTCCACATAGCATATTTGAACTTTCGATCTCAACCATTCATTCAAATCAATCATTTCCTATAAATCAACCCTCACACGAGCCATTTGCATAAATGAGTTTCCAAGCAACCTTATGTTGTCAAAATGACGTTAGAGCCTCTCATCATTCATCCTTATTCCATTGTTACAATGAAATAGTGAGCAACCAACATTCCTCCCATATTCAACCTTCAAAATCTTGCATGCCCATGAGAGGTTGAGAAGAGGAATGGAGATAAACCAAGCATAGCGTGGAGATCGTTTTGCATTTGCTTTGTGTTTTGGATTTCTATGCTATCTTGTACTTCATTGTGCTTGTTAGGGTTTGATGATTTGTTGTTTGTGATTTAGCCCTGATTTTTACCCTAGCTACATTTGGTGAACCCGACGTGAAGCTTGCAAATCTAACATTTTTTGTCAATTTCTAAAAAATTAGTTTTTGCAGGTGACCTCTTGGCCTAAAACGGACCTCACCATTGCATCCAGGAGGCCTCGCAGGTGAAAAATGACATAAAATTTGCCTTGTTTCACTTCTAATTTTTTTTTCAATTTCTTGAAATTTTTTTTAGGGTCACAGGTCCGTACAATATGGATCTGTACCATATGGATCCGTAGACCCCCATCCATATTGATTATGGTTTGTGTGTTGTATTGCAGGTTTAATGTTATGGTTGTTGCAGGTTAATCTGTTGACTCTACTTAAAAACCCTAACAGGCTGCAGTCGATAACCTCGGCTCTCCTAGTCGCCTCCCCTCACAGCCCTGTTGCCACCATTGATTGCAAATAAAATCTCCTTGTTGTCCCCTTATTCCTCTCTACGATCTAGTCGCCACCTTATTCGGTGTTGTCACCTGCTATCTAAACCCCCATCGCCGCCCGAATTTCACTCCTCTGCACCACCTGCAGTAATAAACCTAGCCTCCACTCTCAAAAAACCCTTACCTCCACCTTTTTATCCTGGTCGCCACCCAGCGGCGGCCTGACCACCGTTGGGATTCCCGTTGCCGCTTACTCCTAATACCTAGCACCTCCCACTGACACCCCATAGTATCTCGTTGCTGCTTACTCCTAATACCTAGTGCCTCCCGCCGATGCCCCATAGTATCCTATCACCAGCTTCTACAGGGTCTTCAACGCCTTTAACCATGGTCGTTGCTACCATTTCTTCTGTCGTATCGACGCCACCCCTCTTTTTGCCGTCCATTTAGAACTCCAACCACCGCAGGCCCAACTATCAATATTTGCCTATCACCAGCTTAGCGGCCAGTTTAGGGTTCTCGGCCCCTCCACATTGGGGCTTGGTCACAAGCATTGGACTTTTAAGCCCTTTGCGCTATTTCATTTCTTTTTATTATTTTATTTCATTCTCCTAGCCCCTGGTCACATGGGTGACTAGGGGGCTAGTTAGACCCTAACCGCCCAAGCTAGCCGTCAGGATATAACCGGAGCATGTGATCATATTTTCCATAACCACTAGCGGTTAGTTTAAATAGTCAGCCTTGACCCCTTGCCTTCTACATGCTCTAATAGGGCATTTTTTTTCTTTTCCTCATAACTTTGTCATACAGGGTCAAAATTTGCAAACAAGGACTTGTTGGAAATTTGACTTAGCCAACCTCGCTGTGGCATAGGTTTCATTAGGTGACTGTACTATTATCACCTCTTTTTTCTCAGTCAAAGTCAACACTATTTTGTAACTTCAAACGCATATAACTTTGGCAAAATTGATCCATTTTTCATGATTTATTTTTTAAAATTGCATAGAATCTCCTACATTTTCTGATTATGCTATTTATTTTGCTGTATCTATTCATCTTAATCAGATTTAGTCATCTTTCATCTTTTTCATATAACATTTTCCCTTGCAAGTTTACTTGTTCTTTCTTGGTTTTCGTGGCTTCTAGGTGATCACATGGAGCTGTAGCAGCATTGGAATTAGTCATAACAGTAGATTGGAAAGTGAAAATATTTAGGTGCACTCCATTCATCTTTCATCTCTTTTCATTTAATCATAATCATTGTTTGCAAACACACTTCGATTTGGGCATAAAAAGAACATCTTGTTTGCATCACACATTTAGATTTGGGTCTTAAAATGAATTCTTGTCTTCATACACACATTCAAATTGGGCATAAAATGAACCATTGTCTTCCTTCACACATTTTAATTTGGATTAAAAAGAACAAGTGTTTTCATTGCTTGGTGAACTTGAATGTGATCGAAGGTGTGTATACTCTTCTCATGCGCTTCGTGTGACCTTGAGAATCAAAAACACCTCGCATCCATTCAATTTCACACCACACATTTCATTTTCTAAGGGAAATTTACAAGTGTGAGTATGAATCAAGTGTGCGTGTGTATACTCTCTCCTCGCACTACAAGGTGATCTTGGAGATCAAAAACACCCACTTGGTTTGCTTTTATCATACCCTTCCTAGGAGGCTTGCTTGGAGACACACCACTCCAAGGGACGACCTCAACTCTAGCATTCTGGCGGAGTATAAAAAGTGAGGTGTGAATCGAAATACACCCTCTTTGGAAGTTGAAATCTTGTCATTTGGGTTAAGCCCCAAAGAACTTTATAGTTTTGGGAAGTGAAGGTGAAGGGTGGGTTACCCCTTTCTCCTGGTTGTTTGACATTATTTTGCTTTCATTTCACAAAATTGGGCCCCCCATACCTTGAGTATATTGGGGACATCCTTAGTCAACTTGTTCAACCTAGCTTAAGACCCATTTGGCCACACCTACCTGACTAGTCATAGGATTGTTGATGTGTCTTCTTCAAGTGCTTGCTTAATCATCACATTCTTCAAAATTTCAAAGTCAAACTTGCTTATGTGTTTTGCGTGTGTGATTCATGTGTGTACATGTGTAATCATTTGTTTGCAAATTTCCACATCAAGCTATAAACAAAAGCGCATAAACAAGTCATTCTAAATATTCATTCCAATACATTCTTTCCATTTAATTTCATCCTAATCATATCCTAATCACCCTTGTCATATCTTAGTCACATCCTATCATATCCTAATCATTCCACATCATCATCCTAGTCCTAGTTCACTTGTCAAAATGGTCCTAATCCTTAGCAAGCCTAATCCTAATCACAAGCCCAAACTTATACTTCGAGGAGGCCCTCCCCCTAATCCCAATCATGAAGACAATCCTAGACCCAAACTCATACTTAGAGGAGGCCCTCCCTCTAGTCCTAATGATGAAAACAATGCAAAACCTAAGCTCATACTTAGAGGAGGCCCTCCCTCTAATCCTAATGATGAGACAACACCAAAGCCCAAAATCATACTTTGAGGAGGCCCTTCCTCTAATCCCAATAATGAGACAAATCCTAGACCTGAACTTATACTTCAAGGGGGCCCTCCTCATACTTCTAATGATGAAAAAAATCATGTGGCATACTTTAAGGACCAAACTGAAATGCAAAGACTTAAACACGTGTGACACCATGCCACCATTTGAGAACAAGGTCCTAGCACCCCAACTACATGACCTTATCCAAACACTTCATCAAATACCCCAACCCCTAGACCAACAAACCATACAATGGTTCCAAGCCATCATTCAAAAATTTCAACAAATCCAATCACCTCAAATACAACACCTCCTAGCACAAGCCCAACAATTCATAGCCACTTGTCAAATTCAACCAACACAACCTCAACAAATTCCACATCAATCCTATGTGTCATCCCCCTCCACTTCTACCAACATAATCCATCCACTTATCATGTCAATGCCATATCAACCTATCCCACTTCTTTTCATGTCAACCGACATTCATATCAATTCACACCCCAACAAGAACTTATGATCCTAAGTCACCCCTTGAAACAAGATCAAATTCCCTCAAGTTCTAATGCTACCTTTGACAAGGGGAACACTAATCTAGCTTATCCCACCTATAAGTATATTATACCACCATCTAATCGAATGCAGATTCTAAATACACCATGTCCTAGTCCTAAGCCATTGGTCCCTTCACCTTCAAATCCATCATACCCTTCATTACCTACACCATCTAATCCTCCAACTCCACGCCCTAAGTTCAAACATTACAAAAGTAAATCCAAATCCATTCAATCCATTTGACCCTCCATCTAATCAAAGTACAAACCCTAATACTAATCATAAGCCAATACCTTCCACCCCTTTTATTCCCCCACCATGAGACCTATCCACTCCTAGTCCTAATCCATCCAATCCAATTAGCCTTCCACCTAATCACAATCCTAAGCCTTCATCTTTCTCCCTCATTATCCATTCATCCACCCATGCACCTCCAAAGGATGTGATCCAAGGGCTACTAGCAAGGAATCAATCATCACCATGTCATTAAAGTCCTATCCTTGAGCCTACCAAGAAAGCTTCCAACACCATGTCCATTCCTACAACCCATTCATATTGTCCACAACAACTTGAACCTATTCAAGAGTATCCCCCCATGAGTCCAAGTCAACCTTTATCATGCTCCTATGAAATTGACCATCAAGAGTCTCCCACATCCCCTTCCATTCAAGAAAGTCAAGAGTTATGTCAAGAGCATAATCTAAAGCATGTGGAAACATCAAGCCCTTGTCCTAATCAAGATCAAATCACTTTCATTCAACCCCTCCATAACATGTATCTTTTTCATGATCAAGATGAATAACCTATCCATGAGCAACTTGATCCTATTCATACCTCCACAACCATTTATGAGCAAGATACCCAAGACCTACATGCTCAATCTCATGAACGTCTTGTTGACCTATTTGAACATTCACCCCGTTTCATGGCCTTCCTTCAAAGCAAAGAAAATTCTCCTCCATCTATCCCTATCCATGCTCCACCAACTTCCACTTGTCATGATGAGACACATGCCTCCCAAGCAAACATAGAAGATCAAACAAATACCTTAGATCTTAGTGAACACAATGATAATCAAGCTCCCAATGATCCTTCCACATCCACTATCGACCCCATTTCAATTCCACCATCATATCCACTTGGTCTTACCACTTCATCCATGAGTGTTCTTCCCTTCGAAAACAACAAACTTTATCTACCACCTCACCTTCTCCATCCAATATTGAACTCAAGTCTAGTTCCCAAACCACACCTAGTTCCATTGTCCATTGCATACTCCAAAACATGAACTATCAAGGTAAAGGCCTAGGCCTTCACGAACAAGGAATTTTGGAGCCTATCCATGTCAATGTCCCCTCATGCTCATATGGCCTTAGATACACACCCCAAGGTAAACAATCTCAAGATGTTGGTACTACCTCCATGCCTTCTAAATCCACCACTTTCCATCACAAATTCTATCATATACCCAAGACATATGTGGCCATTCCACCTTCATCATTCTACAAGTGTCAAAAGCATGTGACCATACACCTTCCACCATCCAATATACCTCCACTTCTTCCAACTCCTAATATCCCTCCATCCACTTTACCTCCACTTCTCCCAACGCCTAATATCCCTATTATTCAATCCCCTTATCCATTTATCCAAAAATCCCCTTTCAATCCATCCATTCATAAATCCTCTACAAATCCTAATCATGACCAATCAATGCACACATCGACTAAACATGAAGCTTCCATCAATTCCAAGAAATTCAAAAATAAAAATTTGGATGCCTCTACTCATAAAGCCAAAAAACCTAAGGACCCTAATGCCTTGGGACATTAATGCAAAAATTTAAAGCAAAATACATTCAAAAATCCATCCAAGCCCATACCTCCAAAATAAAAGTCAAAAACTAAAATGGTTTAGGTCCCTACGCAAAAAAGCAAGTCAAATGAAGCATCCACATCCTCTTCCATCCAAAAATCCCATTCAGTTCAAAAATCTCAAATTCCTTCATCCCACAAGCAAAGAAAAAATCATAAAAATACTAAGTCTATGTGGGTCCCTAAATCACTAAATTGACTATCTCCTAAGCAAACATCTCCATTGCTTCCTACACCTCCACCAAATCACAAGCTTCAATGTTTATCATGGTGTATGCAACCGTTGGTCATGGTTTCCTTTCATTCCACAACATTCCCACATACCTTCATTTCCCTATCTTTCATCCATTGTCCTACATATCTTACCCATCACCTTCCTATGGTCCATGCTTTTGCATAAGTCTTTCATCCATCCTTGCATAAATCCTACATAATCCACATCATAATCCACTATCTTTCCATGCATAATCCACATCATAATCCACTATCTACCTAATCCATCTCCATCACCTTTTCATGCAATCCCCTAGCAACATCTATGAGCATAATGAGACTTGACATGGCCCATACGTTGACATCACTCTCTAATGGGACTATCACCTTTCATGGAACTACACACTTAAGTCCCTCATTTCCATCTTCCACCTATCCCATCCCAATATTCAAAAAAGTGAAGAAAAAAAGTAAAGAGAAATCCCTTCGTCCAATGGTGAAAACCACCCTTGGTGGCGCCTTGGATAAGTACCATGATGAAAACCTAGAAAATAGGTGTCATGTGTAGGTTGATCATCTATGTCACTTACACTTGGGGGCACATTGTCTCATTCCAACCTATCATTTTCCATCCTACCATTTCTATCCTATCTTACCATCCTTATCCATTACACCCATCTACATACACATACCTATCCTGTTGAGTCCATTCATCCTCCCTTCCTCCTTTTGATCTTGATGAAGATATGGGGGCAACATGTTGACACAGGTTTTGGATATATCTTGATACACCTCGTCCTTTCCAAACCAATCCTATCATAAGCTTTGTCATGTAAAATCCTATCATCCTATTTTCATAGGCTTGGTCATGAAAAATCTTAAGTACTACATCAAGAATGGGGCATGTTATTCCTATGCGACATAGCCTTTGGAGATCACATCTTTGTTCTCGCACGCATACATCCATTCATTCCACTTCACCTATCCTTTTGTCTATCCAATCCCACCTAACTACCTCCTTGCACCTAGACTTGGTCTCTCCTTGTCATTGGTATCTAGCAGAAAGGCTACCTAAATTGTCATCCAATGCCATCCTAAAACATTTCAAAAATACAAAAAAAAAAAATCAAAACATTTCAAAAAATCCAAAAAAATCAAAACATTCCCAAAAACACAAAAAAATCAAACGTTCCCAAAAATTCAAAAAAGGCAAATATCCAACAAAAATCTAAGAAATAAAATCACATTCTTCCATCTATCCATCTAATCAATTCGTCATAATCAAATCAAATCAAATCAATTCAATTCATTCCAATCAAATCAATCATTCAATTCAATTCATCCTCATCAAATCAATTCTTCAATCATTCTTATAAATCACTCAAATCAAATCATCCAATCAACTCATTTCACAAGTCAATCTCATAAATTCTTCAATCATTCAAATCAATTCTTCAATCACTTCATCCAATCATCCACCCAATCAAAATCATCAAATCAATCCATCAATTCCCCTTCTTTAATTCAATTAATCCAATCATCAATTCAATTCAATCCATAAAATCAATCAAGATCATCAATTCAAATCAAATCAATTCTTTCAATCCATTCTTCAAATCATTCCTCAATTCATCAAAATCAATCAAATCAATTCATCATTATTCATTCTATCCAATCATCAAATCAAATCATCAAATCAATTCTCCAAATCACTTCTTTAATTCTATCAATTCACTCCAATCAAATAAATTCTTCCAATATAATTCACTCATTCTAATCAATCACCCAATTCTTCAAATCAAATCATCATTATTCAATTCTTCAAAATCAATCCATCAAATTCCATTCAATCAATCAATCCAATTCTTCAAGTCCATTCAATCAAATCACTCAATCAATTCAATTCATCCAATCTTCAAATCAATTCAATTCTTCCAATCAAATCAATTCATCCAATCCAATCATTCAATCAATTCAATTCTTCCAATCAAATCAGTCATCAATTCTTCCAAATCTATTCATTAAATCAATTGTTCAAATCAAATCAATCATCAATTCGCTCTAATCAATCAAACTCCAATCAAATCCATCCAAGCAATGTTCCAAATGCAAATCATCTTCAATCCATACCAATCAAGTTAAGCAATCAAGTCAAATTATCCAATTACATCAATGGTCTTGATCCTAATCTTGACGTAAATCAAATCAATCAATTAATTAATCAAATCCTGGTGTTGATTTGCATGGCCAACAACACTAGTATCAATCAATCATATCAATTGTCTTATACTGGATGTTGAATTATTGAAACCAGACTAGACGTCTTATACGACATGTTTCATTTCTTGAACCTAGACATTATCAATCACTTATTAGTCAATCAATCACTTAATCATTGGTTTACAGCTTGACAAGGGCAATACCTTGTTGTTTTTGAATCATTTGTGCATGTTTGCTTACTTGCTTGTGTGTGTTATCATTTCATCTTGCATTTGTATCACATCCTTTTCATTCCAGCTAATATTCATATCTTGTGTATGTTGGGATAGCTTTTTGCACTATCCTTTGCATCTAAGCTCATATCATACCTTTTGTGCAATAGGACTTTAATGCTCTAAGTTTACTTCCTCATATGTCTAGACAAGGTTGTATTACGCTGGTGCACAAGACACATCATCACCTTGGTCCTTATACCTTGGTGCATAATGTCTAGTGCTATATCAAACTTCACGGTTTCTCACCTTTATTGCAGCATAACACATCATTCATTTCTTCCATTCATTCCCTCATCTTTCTTCCTTGACCAAACCCTTTCATTTTGAGAGCCTACCCGTGTTTGTCCAACCTGCCTATCCTCTCGAGAGGGCATCATCATCCTATCTTCACGTCATCATCCTTTTCCTCTATACATACCTTAGCTTCTTTGAAATGATGTTACTTCTCTTAGTCACAACATTCACAATATCATCTCAAAGAGGGGCAAAATGTAGACACTTAAAATTGTTCATGTCTTAACCATTACCTAGTCGATACATTACTAGAGGCATCATATGACATTTTGTCTTAATCCCACTCCTAATCCCACTTATCTCACTTTCCAATTAATTAAATAAATCATATTTATTTAATTAATCTCCCTCACATGTTCCAACTAATTCAAATTAAAAATTTGAATTTATCCTCACCTTTCATCTCATTACAACACTTGTCCACCTCTCAATTGAATCATGTGTGGCACTACAACTTTCATTTAATACACTTCACACGTCCCACTAATTTAAATAAAACATTATTAAATTAGGTCCTCCCTACACTTGTCACATGACTACAACTCCTCATGGATTGGGAAACCCTATTTGATCCTAGCCGTCCACATAGCATATTTGAACTTTCGATCTCAACCATTCATTCAAATCAGTCATTTCCTATAAATCAATCCTCACACAAGCCATTTGCATGAATGAGTTTCCAAGCAACCTTATGCTGATGAAATGACGTTAGAGCCTCTCATCATTCATCCTTATGCCATTGTTATGCTGAAATAGTGAGCAACCAACATTCCTCCCATATTCAACCTTCAAAATCTTGCATGCCCATGCCAGGTCAAGAAGAGTAATGGAGATAAACCAAGCGTAGCGTGGATATCAGTTTGCATTTGCTTTGTGTTTTGGATTTCTATGCTATCTTGTACTTCATTGTGCTTGTTAGGGTTTGATAATTTGTTGTTTGTGATTTAGCCCTGATTTTTATCCTAGCTACACCTTGTATCTACACTTTCCCATGTTCATGCGATGTATGTTCATTCCTAGTAATTCCAATACTAATTTGTTCTCCTTGCACCTCTTCCATGAGATGATATATTCTTATTTCTTTAATATTGTCTTCTTACTTCCCCTCATTTAGGTCTATCCCCTTTTTCCTTCATGCCTTGCTCGACATTTGCTCATTCCTACATAACAAATACTCGTCCTCTTTATTTCTGTCTTTTCCTATTTACTATTACCTTACTCCTATCTTGTAATTGTGTCATATTTACCTCTATGCTAGATTACAATTTTTTCATAATATTTCTAGGGTCACACCCCCTCTCCTGTCACATGTTCCTCTTCTTGATCTCAACTTACTTTTTCCATATTTTACACTTATCTCATTTCACTCTAATACGATGACCTATATGCCTATCTTTTTTCTTACATTACACTTAATTTTGCCTCTTCACCCTTCTCGTGCAAGCAACCCCATGGAAGCACTATGCATCTCTTTTGCTTGAGGGACGTTTCCCTAATACACACCTCCAATCTAATGTTTATTGTCTTTTACATTCTATATTTCTTAGCTTAGTGTAAATGGTCTCTTATATAATATGCTTCATTTCTCATGGCCCTTACTATGGGGAAAATTTCATGCTCATATTCTTGGGGCCAACAATTCCTTTCTTTCCCACTCTTCACATTATTCTATCAAATTTTTTATACCTTAGCATATGTTACTTTCTACACTTCTTTCCTCAAATTGTTTGTATCCTCTTGAATCTAATCAATTTAAAGGGGCCATACATTCTCTTCCTTTACCAATTTCATCAAAGTGGTCATATTTGAAGCATTTTATTTTCAGTGGCTCCATCACAGTCTTACCAAATTACCATAATCTAGTGCCTCTATCATAGGTATACCCAAATTATTTTTAGTGGTATCTGTAATGTCAAAAATTGCATGCCCTTGCAATTTCACACTATATTTTGGGCTTACTTTAGTGTCCATTCCCTTATCATATTTTAGGGATCATTTTAGCTTAACCTTAGCCTTTTCCTTCACCAGATTACCAAATGTCTTTATCCGATTCCAATTTTTCTCGATATCTTGGAAACATGTACTAAATTTTGATTGATTTCTCTAGCACACTAGCATGATGCATGGACGTTCGGGCAATGTGATTGCAACACATGAGTTTCCAAAAATTTAAAACACTGCTTCCTGCTTGCTGCCTACTGTTGCCTGTTATAACGTTCATCTATCATAAAAATTCCTTAAGCACTAAAATTTCACCCTTTAGCTTTCCATAACCCTTATGCAAAAACAAATTTTGAATCTCTATCAATCTATCCAGTTTTATTATTCTCTTGGCTATGCTTGGTTGCACATATCTCCATTGTTAAAACTTGTTGAAACTGAAATAACACCATTTTTTAAGATCTATCAAGAATTCATGTTTTTACACTTTGGTTGACTCCTCCAAAGAGCTCACTTTTTCCTCTTCTACATCATGCTGGTAATATTATTCTTGTTCTTATTTTGAATAATATTGTAGCTCTTCTTTATCATTTCCTTCTACATTTCCATTTGGAAGATCTCTTGGTGCAGACCACCACCTTGTTTATTTTTTTACACACACTAAGGTAGCCTTCCATGTGGACCAAGGATTAATTCTCATAGATTTATTTTATTATCACTGCTCTTAATTCATAGATGCACGTAGGATAGGAGCACACACTATTTTTCTCTCTTTATCATTGGTTTTATGTGGAGGTCATAAGATCAACATAAGGGCTTGCCCTGAAGGCAAGCTCCCAAATAACCCTAACATTTTCTTTTGTTTCAGCTACAAGTATTTTGGGAGGCATTCAATGACATGGAGGTTTGTCGGTGTCTTCCCCTTTGCTTGTTATTTCAATATTTCATTTGATTTATATATTTTAGTCTCATTTTATCATTTCTATATTATTTGGTATCCCTTGGTTTGTTACCTTTGTTGTCCTTGTTTTTTTCGTGCAAGTGAGTTCAAAATTTAGTGAAAACTTTGTTTTTTGCAACTTTCTGGGACAACAACATGAGACTGAGATGACAATGCGTGATTTGGACTATAGAACATCTTGTGGATGTATGTGTGCCACGCTAGTATCTAAGATAATAAACTTTATCTTTTGGTGCCAGGTTCCTTTATTTTTGCTATTTACAATTCTGAATCCAATTTTTCAATTCTATATGTTAAATTCTTGTAAATTAACATTTTCCAACCCAACTCTTATATAATGTAAATTAAAAGTTAAGGGTAGCTTAATTTCTCCTTAACGATATCATCTCAATCAGAGCACTTTGACCAAGGTGGTTCTTGCATGACCAAATTTTATATCTAGGTGGCTCCTACACAACCAAATGCATGTCAAGGGTCTCCTTCACATCCATGCATGTTCCTCTCTCGTCAACCACTTCCAATCCAAATGACCCTTCAAGGATACCTATTTCTTTTACTTGGTTAGGGCAATAAAACATGTGGTAGTGTGTGATGCTATTTTTCTACATGGTTTTTTCTTTAACAAATAATTACTACTTTCTCCTATGTGTGCATTTCAGATTTGGAGTGCATACTATAGTGAAATAAAGGTGAAAGAAGGCAAAGATCATTTCTCTCTTGTATCCTTGTGATATATTCTTTGCATATTTTATTACTTTATATGCAATGTATATATTTTTGCATGCTTATCTCACTATAACTTGTAAACCACTAAAGTTGAGGCAAAATGTAGTTAAATTCGGCATACATCACACTTTTCACTATATGTTGTCCACCCATTTTAGTGTCCATTCCACTTTAATATGTTTAGATCACATTTCACCAATTTTTAGGCCTAAAACCTCTCATTGATGTGTCATGCAAGTCAAACAAGGATCCCCCTATTATTACAATTCCATCCCCCATACTCTAAAAATTTGTCTCCCTTAGGTCACTTGCACCCCCACATTAATGTCAAGAAGCATTTTGAACCCCAAACATATCTACCCAACTTTACTTTGATGGAATCTTACCTTTTACACTTGTTTCTAATGTTGTCGTCAAGAACACTAGTGTAGGTGCACTACTTGTGCTAGTGTCCCTAGACACCAGTGTATCGTGCTAGTGCCCCTTTCCAAATTCAAACTTATAATACAAAACAATATCTTTTCAGCCTTACTACATTTTTGTAACGATCATCTCACCAATTAAACCTTATAAAAACACCTTTTGGCTCAATCTTTTGATATCTCTTGGCATTCTTTTACTCTTGAATGATCTCTTGATTTTATACAACTCCATACTAAGTTTTCCTCCACTACATACTAAGTCTTTGGATTCCTCCATTGAAAAATCCCTACAACTCCTCTCCTCCATGGCCAAGACTCTATTTTCCACTCCTTATACCTTCTTCATGCCACATTCTTGAGATCTATCACCCTCATTTCCTCCATTGCAAATCACTATACAAACTTAGCGAGGCCATAGTAACTCCTTTCACTCTTGCACCCACCACAATTAGACTTCCACTCCTAAAGCATCACACATCAGAGCATTTCCATATACTTCGAGGCTAAAACATGTCATCATATGGGACTAACTGGAGCAGTCTCCAAAACCAACATAACCATTTTCCCCCCTTTCAATAGGTTCAACAATAATATCTCGACACGTAATAATATTCCAAAGTCTACAAGCACAGTGAAGATAAGAAAAAATAGGCTAATAACCTTTGAAAGTTGTCAACATCTAGGCAAAAGACACTAGCTCCTAATTTAGGTCAAGAGAGTGGCCTTGTGGTCGGAAGCATGCCTCGTGGGTCTCTAGTGTGAGTTTCAAGTGTTAAGCATCATTTTGATCACATTAGCTACTATAGATGCCAACATGCCCTTGAGGTTAGGAATGTGACCTTAGGTTGGTAGAGTGACCTCTAGGTTGGGAGCATGACCTTTAGTCATGAGCCTGACTGTCAAGTCAAGAGCATCTGTTACAAAACTAGAATTCATTATACCTATCTAGGACCATTCTGAAAAACCTTCAAATCGCTCCAAGCTTCTACCACCATCACCAACTATCAAAACCATATACTCTCTTTCCCTTCACTTTGTCATTTCCTAAACTAGTTTCAATTTCTATTTTATTCTTAAATGTTAGTGTTTACCTTGCTTGAGCATAAACTCTAATTTTGTATTATCCATTGAAAGAATCATATTATCTCAAATAGGGAAACACATTAGAAATTAAAAAAATGGTGTCAGTTCCCGCTACTGGTCCTGCGCATGCCCTAGAAGCGTCATCGGCTCCCGCTATTTCTCCCGCACATGCCCCAGTCGTTCCGATGGGTCATGCTCACGCCTCTATTCCATCAGAGGGCTCAAAGTCTCCTACTATTGGCTCGTGGGTGCTTGGTTTTTCGGTTCAACCTGGACCTGCTTATGGTGCTAGGTGTCCTATGGTGCCTGTAAATGATTTGGGTGTGCTTGTTCGCAGTGGCTCTGCTGATGGGAAGGTCAGCCCTCTTACCTATGCAGTCGCTACTGGCTCTAGGTTTCATGGCAATCCTTCAAAGAGCGCTAACTTTTGACCTCTGCCCTGTGCCAAATCGCCCTTGGTGATGGTTTGCGACCAGGAAGTAATTGACAATGAAGATTTTTATCTCTAGCATGGGGTGATTTGTAGATTCAATGGTTTATGGCCATCTCTTCAAGACCTATACAAATGGGTTCTGGGATCCTAGAAGCCTCTTGTGGAGGGAAAGATAGAGCTCTTTCCCTATGCTAGGGTTTTCTTCATCACTACCTTTGTTTCCTCGGTGGAGAGGGTTCGAATGCTAGATGACAAGGTTTGGATGTGGGGAGTTCACTCCCTCTAGGTCAAACCATGGTTTATCTCCTTCAACCCATTCACCGAACCCCTCAACATCAGGCCAATATGAGTTAAGCTTCCAAATCTTCCTCTCTAGTTCTGGGAAGATTCTTGTTTCGAAGCCATTGGTAATGCTATTGGATGCTTCTTAAAGGTAGATTCCCCTACTTCTAATATGGGACACTCTACATTGGCCCAAATTGTAGTGGATGTTGATACCTCCAATCCTTTTCATGGAGATATAGTCTTAATGGTGGGGGATAGGCCTTGGTCCCAACTTCTTGATTATGATGGCCTCCCCTTCAGATGTCAACGATGCTTCACTATTAGTCACTGTAAGCACCACAATCACGCACAACCTCCACAAGAACCCCTATGATGAGTCATAATCATTGTCATGTACATGTAAGCATGAAATAACATCCTCTCAGCAGCAATTCTCTTGGTGACGTGTCTTTTCTTCCTCTTTGTGTTGTTTCACCTTTGTCATTTTTTCTCTCTTCGCTTTCGACACTTTTTGACACTTTTTCGACACTTGTCAATTTGTGTTTCTTGTGCTTGCGACCTTGTTCCTAAGCCTTGTATGTGTCTTGTAGGTGAGTTTTCACCTTTCCCGAGTCTTTTTCATCCATTCCCACCCCTAGAGGCCTTCTAGAGGTCCTCCCTAGCCATCTCTCACTTTCAGTTTTCAGTTTCACTCAACCAATCCAAATCTCCCCCTAGTATTTTCAAATCTTTCCTGGGAGATTCTACTTTTGCAAGTGAAGATTTGGATTTTCACACATGACTGACATGTTTCCGGAGGCAGATCCTCTCCTTTTCATCTCCTCTACCATCTCTCATCATGCATTTCCACCTAGGTGCCCTCCTTTGAGGGTCGCCCATGGGTTGCCCCCGGGCGACCCTGACTGGTGAAATGGGCGACCCATGGGGAACCCTGTAGTGTTTTCAGTCGCAGAAAAACTCGAGTTTCTAACTCGAAAAAGCTATGTTTTCGCCTATTTTTCTTCCTGTTTGCATGGATTTTTATGCCAAATATAGAGTTAACTATTTCATGCACCTACACATGCATAATTAGCTCTATTTCATCTTTAATTAACAACTCATGTATTCCTTTGCATTCCCATGCACTCCTCCTTCACTTCTTCTTGAGTGTAAGTTTTTATTGGGTAGATCACTCCAATTTTAACTCAAATCACTCTTGAATCTTCTAACTCTCTAATCAAATTGAGTTAACTCTTCTTCTTCTTCACCTCTCATCCCTTCTTCCAACCTATAAATACCCCCTCCCTCAAGCACAAAGGGAAGCAATTTCATTTGTGCACACAACTCTTGCAAGTTATTGCACTCCACATCAAGCATTCTCATGCTCATACAGGACATATGAGCCTTTTGCTTTCGTTTGTTATCTCGTTTAGCTTTTCTAAAAGCTCATTCACATCCATATGCTGCTCACATGACAAGCCACAGTGCTCATCAAACTCTCATTGAGCTCTTTTCAAAGCTTCAAAGCTTCCTTTGCTTCCATTTCCTTTTTGTTGCCAAGAGGATCATGTAATGTTCCATTTTTGGCACATTGATTATTATGGGCATTTGTGCTTGTTCCTAGTCTTTTGGAGGCTATCCAACATGTTTGAGAAGAACTCCAATGTTCTTGGAGTGGTTTTAGTTCAGTCTGCAAAACAGTTAATTGGGTTTTCCTTTTGTAAATGGATAATTTTGTCATGGTTTTGAGCTCAGTTGATGTTCTAGGTAACATTGATGGTTTCTAAAGTTTGATCGGGCTTCTGGTTTGCTCTCCAAGATTCTTGGAGGAGTTTTCTATTTTTGGAAAGTCACCCAGAAGGCATCGTTGCACATCCCAAACCTTACAGAGCATATTGGTTCAGTTTATTTTGCATTCGAAGGTCGTTTGGGATTTTCCGCAAAATTTAATATTTAGTGAGCTATTTTAATTATTATTTTCACTTAAGCTCCTAGGGGTGAAAATAATTAATAAAAATCTAAGTGTTATAGCTCGTTGGAAAGAGGAAGAAAAGTTTTAAATTATGGATGCATCACTTTGGGGCCTTGCAAAGCAGATATTTCATTTATTTTGATAAAGGGGTCTTTGGAGCTAAAAAGAGCCTTTAATTAAAAGTGGTGACTTTAAGTTGTGCACACTTAATGAATTATTTTTTATTGTTGAGGAGAAATATGAAGGGATAAAGGAAATAATATTTTATTTCTCTCAAAAAGTTATAAAAAGAGGAGTTGGGCTCATTGCTGAGGGGAGGCTGATGATTTGTATTGTTATGTTGCCGGAATGAACCTGCGAGTTCTTCCTATTCTCTTGAGGACGAAAACCCTCTTGTGGAATGCTCTTGAGGACGAAACCCTCTTGAGGTTGAGTGTGGTTTCACTACAGGAATCACCATTGTGCTGAAAAAGAGATTGGAGCAAGCTCATACAGAGTTTGCCTTTGAGCTTTCCTGAAGCTGAATAGAGATTGATAGTTTGTGGTGTTTTTGCATTGTAATCTTTCTATATTGCTGGGATGCAGTTTTGTTATGATAGTGATTGTTTTGGATTGAGATTTTTATATTATTGTGAATGTTCTTAGTGGTCGAACCATTGCTGGGCCGTACATGGTGTATTTGGACGAATTGCATTTGAAATTTAATATCAGTCTTTTGTGCCAAAGTTGGTGTTGGGATGTCATTATTGTGCCTAGGCGTCACTCTTTAAGCAGTTTCAATAGTTATTTATCTTGTATTTTAAATGCAATGAGGATCCATACCTTGGCTGGGCCGTACTGGCAGTCTGAGGATCTTTGAAAAATTAAATTCTTTAAGGCTGTTATTACTATTGTATTGCTTGTGATTTGCTATTTATACATAGGCGATTACCATGGAATTGGTTTGCAATGAATTGATGAAGTTTTGAGTATGCTGGGAATGAATCCGTACCTTCTGAGCGTATGACCGGGAAGGGATTCAAGTCAATAATGGGCAGTAGTTTATATCAGTTGAACAATGTAATTCTGCTGTGCATGGTAGTCATTGTTTAGTGATTGGTTTGTACTGATTTGAAGGAGATACTTCTTCTGTGGTTAAAAGTGGGTTTAAGTCTGATCATGGCAGCCATACCTTTGGTAACAGTCTGATTTTCTGCAGCAATAAATGAACAGCAACAAATCTCAGTCATCTGGCATCTGATTTTAGAGACTTCTGTACAGTGTATGATCTTCATTACTCAGGGGTAACTTATCAAGTTATAACTCAAGTATTATTTGCCATCTTTGTATTGCTACATTGAAATCTTTCATTTATGCAACAACATTAAAGACCCCTGGATGGTTTACCGCCAGTGTGGAGTAAATAAACATTGTTTATCTATCTTTACTCACCCACTGAATAAGTGGAGTATTCCACTGAACAAGTGGATGGTTTTGTAATATTTCTTTCTTGTTCTTTACCCACTGAAAGTGGTGAATCCCCACAGTTTGTGGATGCCTGCATATGCAGATGAATGTCTACTTGTTTGCACAATGTTTTAATTGTAATCTAAAGCACATTATGCTCTCACCTTGCCCGATTTGGGATCTTGGTGATCAGAAGTGCGGAGGAATTTAATTGTGCTAACATTTGGTTATCATTGTTCAATTGTTTTGGAAAAAATTTTGAGGGTTGTACATTACAGTGGTATCAGAGCTAGTATGTTCTTGCCAGCCTGTTGGGAAGCTAATTTGTTGCAGATCTTTAAGTTGAGCAAGTCAGTTTTTAGCATTGCTTGTGAGTGATCAGCACTTGCATGTGTGTTCAGAGTTCGGCAGTTGAAAGATTTTGAGCAGTGTTGAGAGATCATGGCATCTCTTATGCAGAAAAGAAGTGAGACAGAGGTTCTGGATGAATTAGAAAGAGTTGTTCAAGAGAAATTGGATCGAAGGAAGTATCATCATGAGGCCACTAAGATTATTGATGAGTACAAAGATCTACCAGATGACTATAAGCAACAACTCTCTTGGAATGCTTTCTTGGAAATCATCAAAGAGGGTAATCTAGATAAAAAGGGATTTATAGAATACATTCAGAAGATAAGGAATGAAGAGGAGATGAAGGAAATGTCCTTGTGTAAGCTTGAGTTAACTACTTCG
Source organism: Cunninghamia lanceolata (assembly GCA_027924645.1). Taxonomy (NCBI): domain Eukaryota; kingdom Viridiplantae; phylum Streptophyta; class Pinopsida; order Cupressales; family Cupressaceae; genus Cunninghamia; species Cunninghamia lanceolata. The sequence goes on from BSBN01000693.1 coordinate 3,704,699, forward strand.
AAGGCAAGGACCAAGAACTTTTCTAAGTATTCACTTTCCAGCCCACCGAACAAGAAGCCGCCTATTTCGGGGAAGAAAGAGTTCAGCAAAAATGAACTTAGAAGAAGAAATGTTTGCTTCCTATGCAAAGATGCTTGGGAGCCTAACCACCAATGCAAGAAAAAAGAAGATGAATCAGCAACCTTCACCACATGTTCTTCCTTTCTGAATGATGTGAAATCTAAAAATGGTGAAGATGAAGACTTGTTAGTTGAAAGAAATGAGTCTAAGCCTCTGTATGATGAAGACAAAGTCACAAAACATGAAACATGCATAGAGGAGTTTGCTGAATTGGAGAAGTCTACAACAGAAATTAGTGAAACTAAGCCTTGCTTTGACGAGGAGCCAAAAGTGTTGGACTTAGCAAGTCCTTCATTTGATGAAGCTACTGAAGATGCCACTACATTTGAGGAGATGAAGATGATCGATAGATTGCTTGCCGGTGACTTTGCAAGTGAGCCTGAGAGGATTGAAGCAATGTGTCTCGTTGAGGACATGGGAGACAATGAAATCACAAAAGATAAAAAGTTTGATGCTGCTGCAAATTTCAGAACAGCACCTAATGAAGAGCATTTCCACCATTCTAGTGATGGAAGTCTTGATTATGAATGGGATTGTTCCATGCAAAGAGAAGAGTAGTTAGATTCTTTAAAGATCCTTGACGAAGAATGTGTTGATGAAGACTTTAAATCAGCCATTGGTGATGATTCAATGTTTGATTATGAGACTGCTATTTCATTTGATCTAAGTGATGAAGAAGATTCAACTCCTATGCAATTTGAAGAACTTAGTATCCTTGCAGACGAGTCAGTTGATGAGCATGTTGATGAAGAGTTTGTTGGAAGATTTGGATTAGCCTCAAAGGTTGGCTCAACATTGAATTTATGTGATGCTACTTCTTGTAGTCAAAGTAGCTATGAAGAGGATAACTTTAAAACTGCTGATTTCAAGGATCATGCTTCTAATGATATGACAGAAAATTTATTGTGTGCAACTGATTTGGATTTTAAGAATCAATTGTTAGTCACAGAAGATAAGGTTGTGCAAGTTCTAACACATTTGGATAGCTCACATAAGTTTGTTGAAGATCACATTTGGAGAGCTGAAGTTGAGAGGAGACAAATGGGCATAGAAAAAAGATCCTCACTTGAAGATTGGTGTGTAGTCAGGAAGGCATTGGAAACTTTGAAATCAGATTATTTGAACTTGCTTATTGATAGGGATCATGTCCTTGAGATTGCTGGCCCAATTTTTGATGCATTGAAGGAAAGAGATGCTGAAATTGATAAGCTTATATTTAAGCTTAAAACAACTATGGATTCTTTAGAGAGTACCCAAATGGCTCTCTTAGAAGTTGAAAGTCAGTTTGTAGATGTACACCAATTCAAGGAACAAGTTGGAGCTACTAGAGCAGATAAAGGCAAGCTGATAATTGAAGAGCTTGATTTGCTCCAAGGAAATTTTGACTTAGGACCGTCTCCTAAGTATGCAAATACAGAGTGGGAGTCAATTGATGAATTGTTTGAATATGAAGGTGAAAACAACTTCCAATCATTTGATGATTTTGTTTCTATGACGGAAGTTGAGTTAATGCATGAAAATTCACTCCTCATGTTGAATGATGAAGAACAATTGGATGTAAATAATATGGAGGAGAATAGTAACAGGATATGGGATCCTGGTGCAAAGCATTCATGGAATATTACTATGCACAGGAACTTTTTCAACTGGAAGCTTTCATCAGTTGTTGAAGATGGACATAAGTTTCAAGTATGCAATGGATTCGGTTCTATGATGGCTCACTTTCATAATGGAGTTTATTTGCAGGATAGTGGTGTTGGTAAGATTGTTTTATGGATGAATTTGGAGTCAAATTTATGTCATGAAGCTACTGTCCTTTATCCAATCAGCCATCATAAATGTTCATTTGCATACAAAATGATTGATTGGAGAGAAATTTTGGTCATAACCTTGACTTATTCTGATTGTAGATGGCCTAAATTTTTTATTGTTCTCAAAAGATTTCAGTTTTGTTGTTGCTATCTCACTTTGAGATCACTGAAATCTGATTTTCATGAGATTATTTCAGACTTGTGTAGCCATGAGATTGATCTTTTTGTTGTTTTTAGCCTTTTATGGGAAGATGACAAAAGTTTTCAGCTGAAAGGAACAAGTGTTACAGTTACTAATGCTCTTTTGGAGAATGAGAATCAGCTGATTCATGGCTGTCATGAGTTGTTTCCAGCTTGTTATGAAGCTGATTTGTGTTCTTCATCGGGGGAGCACTACAGTTTTTGGGTTCTAGTAGTTGTTTTGTGTTGCATGATTGTATTGATGATTGCTAACTCTTTCATTTTTGGAGTTAGTGATGTTTGGGATCCAAATAGTTATGTGATTGGAAGAATGTTTCAGAAGTGTAATCAGAATACCAGCTGTGCAGCTCACAGATATATCAGAATAGAGCAGCAGAAGTGGTGTAGGGCATTCTTCAGATTGATTTGGGATCCAGGTATATTATCCATAATCAGGCAGGTATCTTGGTTGGATAGCATGAATTGCTTGAGGACAAGCAATATTGAGCAGGGAGGACTGTAATGTTCCATTTTTGGCACATTGATTATTATGGGCATTTGTGCTTGTTCCTAGTCTTTTGGAGGCTATCCAACATGTTTGAGAAGAACTCCAATGTTCTTGGAGTGGTTTTAGTTCAGTCTGCAGAACAGTTAATTGGGTTTTCCTTTTGTAAATGGATAATTTTGTCATGGTTTTGAGCTCAGTTGATGTTCTGGGTAACATTGATGGTTTCTAAAGTTTGATCGGGCTTCTGGTTTGCTCTCCAAGATTCTTGAAGGAGTTTTCTATTTTTGGAAAGTCACCCGGAAGGCATCGTTGCACATCCCAAACCTTACAGAGCATATTGGTTCAGTTTATTTTGCATTCGGAGGCCGTTTGGAATTTTCCGCAAAATTTAATATTTAGTGAGCTATTTTAATTATTATTTTCACTTAAGCTCCTAGGGGTGAAAATAATTAATAAAAATCTAAGTGTTATAGCTCGTTGGAAAGAGGAAGAAAAGTTTTAAATTATGGATGCATCACTTTGGGGCCTTGCGAAGCAGATATTTCATTTATTTTGATAAAGGGGTCTTTGGAGCTAAAAAGAGCCTTTAATTAAAAGTGGTGACTTTAAGTTGTGCACACTTAATAAATTATTTTTTATTGTTGAGGAGAAATATGAAGGGATAAAGGAAATAATATTTTATTTCTCTCAAAAAGTTATAAAAAGAGGAGTTGGGCTCATTGCTGAGGGGAGGCTGATGATTTGTATTGTTATGTTGCCGGAATGAACCTGCGAGTTCTTCCTATTCTCTTGAGGACGAAAACCCTCTTGTGGAATGCTCTTGAGGACGAAACCCTCTTGAGGTTGAGTGTGGTTTCACTACAGGAATCACCATTGTGCTGAAGAAGAGATTGGAGCAAGCTCATACAGAGTTTGCCTTTGAGCTTTCCTGAAGCTGAATAGAGATTGATAGTTTGTGGTGTTTTTGCATTGTAATCTTTCTATATTGCTGGGATGCAGTTTTGTTATGATAGTGATTGTTTTGGATTGAGATTTTTATATTATTGTGAATGTTCTTAGTGGTCGAACCATTGCTGGGCCGTACATGGTGTATTTGGACGAATTGCATTTGAAATTTAATATCAGTCTTTTGTGCCAAAGTTGGTGTTGGGATGTCATTATTGTGCCTAGGTGTCACTCTTTAAGCAGTTTCAATAGTTATTTATCTTGTATTTTAAATGCAATGAGGATCCGTACCTTGGCTGGGCCGTACTGGCAGTCTGAGGATCTTTGAAAAATTAAATTCTTTAAGGCTGTTATTACTACTGTATTGCTTGTGATTTGCTATTTATACATAGGCGATTACCATGGAATTGGTTTGCAATGAATTGATGAAGTTTTCAGTATGCTGGGAATGAATCCGTACCTTCTGAGCGTATGACCGGGAAGGGATTCAAGTCAATAATGGGCAGTAGTTTATATCAGTTGAACAATGTAATTCTGCTGTGCATGGTAGTCATTGTTTAGTGATTGGTTTGTACTGATTTGAAGGAGATACTTCTTCTGTGGTTAAAAGTGGGTTTAAGTCTGATCATGGCAGCCATACCTTTGGTAACAGTCTGATTTTCTGCAGCAATAAATGAACAGCAACAAATCTCAGTCATCTGGCATCTGATTTTAGAGACTTCTGTACAGTGTATGATCTTCATTACTCAGGGGTAACTTATCAAGTTATAACTCAAGTATTATTTGCCATCTTTGTATTGCTACATTGAAATCTTTCATTTATGCAACAACATTAAAGACCCCTGGATGGTTTACCGCCAGTGTGGAGTAAATAAACATTGTTTATCTATCTTTACTCACCCACTGAATAAGTGGAGTATTCCCACTGAACAAGTGGATGGTTTTGTAATATTTCTTTCTTGTTCTTTACCCACTGAAAGTGGTGAATCCCCACAGTTTGTGGATGCCTGCATATGCAGATGAATGTCTACTTGTTTGCACAATGTTTTAATTGTAATCTAAAGCACATTATGCTCTCACCTTGCCCGATTTGGGATCTTGGTGATCAGAAGTGCGGAGGAATTTAATTGTGCTAACATTTGGTTATCATTGTTCAATTGTTTTGGAAAAAATTTTGAGGGTTGTACATTACAGATCACCCGGTTGCTACAAGAGGATTCAAGGTTGCCATTACAAGGATTTCTGAGGGTAGTGGAGGCTCACCGTCTCCAGGTTCCTTTATACTTTTTTTCATTTCATAGTAATTAGATAATCAGAACTTTGCTCTTGGAAATAGTAAAATACATGTTTGCTTTTTCCTTGATAGGCTAAGTAAATTTGCATTATTAAATTAGTTTTTCTTTCCAAGTTCATAGATTAAAAGCAATTTCCCTTTCTTAGATTAATTGATCCATCTATTCAGAAAACAAACAAAAACATAGGTTACATTGCATTAGGTAATTTCATCATAGCTTGCATACATTTTCAAATTCCTAGATTGAGGAAAAACACTTTTGATTTCCAAAAACATAAAAAAACACAAAAAAAAATTTTGCATTCATATAGGCTTGCATTCATAAAATCCAAAAAGAACAAAAACATTAGAAACATAGAAGGTTCACAAACCCTTGGTCCCAACACAAGGTCAACTATAGTCAAACATTGGTCAAAACCCTTGATTCCATCACAAGGTCAACAAAGTCAATGCAAAGTCAAACCTTAGGTCGCACAAACCCTAGGTCAAAACCCTAGGTCAAGTCAAGGTTAGCTTAAACCACTTATCTCTTGTCTCGACTCACGAATGTGCCCTGGAGTGAGAGGTGAGTGGGTGAGGGCAATCCTCGACGAGATAGAGAAGATCCACCCAAGACCGCAACAAGACCCACTAGTCATTCAACAACAACAAGAGAGATTTAGACAACTCCTGATACAACAAACATTCATCCAACAACACGAACAATAAAAAAAATCAACGAGAACAACAGTCTACCCACACAATGGTGGAATATCAGGTATCCAAACAGGAGAACAGTGACTAGTGACCCTTCGGGTCATATAGTTATCTTTACAACTACGGTGACAGAACACCACATCCACACAAGCGCACTACAACACAGGCCCCAAGACTGGCCGACCCCTCTCCGCGAAGTCCAGCTCTCTAACGAGCCAGACCACCCTTGTGTCTCGCCTCCTCTCGACTGGCTACTTCCATGAGAGCGAGAGTAACATGGCGGTTCGCCTCGTGGCAAGGCAAGAGGGTCTGTGTGCATGCCAAAACTGACTCAACCGCCCCCGAGGCCACCGAGTCACGATTTTGAGCATACAGACACCTAGCCTCTGATTTTCCTCAAGGTCCTTGCAAGCGTATGGCTACTTGGTGGAAAAATGCCCTTGATGACCATTTGACTGTCCATGCTTCTATGTCTTTGATAGACGATTCTTCTCAGGATGATGAGCCCCCTTTGGATTTGGTGCCTACAAAGTGCATTCTTCTCGAGGGGCTTCCCCTTGTTGCGGATGTGGCTACGAGTCCCTCGACTCCTCATGAGTCCTCTTCTTCTGACAGGGCTCTGCGCCCGTGTGGCGAGTTGTGTGGGCATCCTTGTTCCTGCCTCATCTTTGGCTCTCCCTTCTTCTTCCCCATCTCTTTACACACAGTCTTTGTTGGGGGCTTCAACTAAGTCTCTTTCCCCTTTGCCTGTGGATTTGGGTCCAAATTTGTCTTAGACAATTGTACAAAAAACAAAGAAAGGTCTTCCCTTTATTATCTCTGCTTCACTTCCTAGGATTCAGAGTGCTAGGTGTGCTAGATTGGGATCAGGAGTTGTGTAATTCCCTAATCCTTGGGTGCTTTTCTATGTTTTTTTGTTTTTTTGTAGTTGGGCTACCATTTCGTGTTGTGTTGTTAGTCCCACTTCTCGTGGTACTCTTTTCGTCTGGCTGAGGGTTGTTTTATTGTACAAGGGTCTGGTGCCTTTCAAAATCCATATTTCTGTTGATGTCTTCAGTCTCTCCTCTCATGAGACTCATCTTGCGGCCTACGTGGTAGATTTTGTAATGGATCCAGGCCATTCCCATGTTACTATAATAAAAAACACATTAGAAAATAAAGTAAAATACACAAAATCACTCTAGTTATAAATCTATTCATAATTACACAGAAAGAGTAAAAACTATATGCTTTAGTACTCCAATATTAATCCTAAGGGTATACCATAATATTGGTTGCTCACTGGACACAATCTAACCAATTATATAGCTTTAAACCCCTCTTTATAACACAATGTAAAGGCCTCACAAGAAGGTGATAATTGAATTCCAAACCATGCCTTTCACATCCCCCACTAAAAGAGGAATCATGGACAATATTTACTCGTGAAAGCTTCCCACCAATATTCCCCATAAAAGAGAAGTCATAATGAGAGACTTCATAAATAAAGTAGCAATAATACTAAGTTTTTCCAATCCAAAAGATAACAATGAGCCAAAATGATTTTGTATGATCAAAACATGTATATCACGAAACACTCAAGTGCAACATATGTTTGAACCATTCTAACAAGTTTGCCACCTTGCAATTCTTAAATTACCTACTTGAACAAGCATCCAAGAAAATGAGGGCAAAAATGTGGAAAGCAATTATGACCCAATCACTAACAAATCACCAAATACATATGCACAATCCAAAGATGTGTATAAACCTTGAAACAAAGCACTTAAAACATACCATCCATAGAAGTGATGATGATGGCCAAGATGCTAAAGCCAACTATGACTTGACCACTAATTCAATTAGCTCAAAACTTGAATTAAAACACCAAAACTTACTATCCACAAGATTTTCGATGAAAATCCCAAAGTTGGTCTAGGACTTATAACCCTAAATCATCATCACTATGCCAATAAGCAAAGAATTTATCCATAATCAACAAGCCATAAGTAGCCTCCATCCAACATAGTGATCATAAAGAAATAATCAAATTAATCCTCTTTGGACACTTGACCTTCATTGAGACAATGAATTCAGAGCTCTTTATAAATAGAACCTCTAGTAGAATAACAAAACGAGTCCTATTCAAACACATGGCCTCCACCAAAACAATAAAATCTCCCAAACCAAATCTAGAAAGCAATGATGAAATCAAAATAATAATGCTAACTCCCTAGGATGGCTTGTGCTGACAAGGCCACCTACCTATTAAATGCAATAGAGAATCCATCAATGAGGACATCCAAATACTCCCATTCCCATCAAATCCAACTCCATCGATGGTTCCCAAACATGAAATTGGTGCCTCATCATCAAGGGAATAGCTGGAATCAACTCCATCTTCCCTTGGATCAAGGGCAAACTAAAAGTCTTCAAATGTCTAAAATAACAACACCACTACATAATATTTGAAATATTTTTCCAATGCTTCAAAAATAGAGTTTTATGAAAAATTTATGCTTTTGATATATCAATCTGAAAAAGATATTCATGATGGTCAAATGGATATCAAATTTAACTTGGTCTTTTTAGGGCCTCAACAGCAAATTTTGGAAATTTGCAAAAAAATATGGCTAGCGAATTTTTGCAAGAAATCCAAATATCCAATCAAATCTAGAAAACAAGTGCTCCACACCCCCAAAAGTTAGGAAGAATGCGAGATTATCACCCAAATAAAATCTCCTTTGTATCAAAGCTTTTGTTTAATATCCTCTCCAAAAATAGGCGTAGAATTGTTCAAATACAACCCAAGGCGTTCCTATAGTTTTTCCACATCTTTGCTTACCTTGTGAATGCAAAGGACTAAAACTTGAGGGGCTCTTGTACTATGTGAGAATTAAATGCAAGATCCCATTATCAATTGAAAATAAATCTTGTGTATCCAATAGATCTTTTGCATATAAGAACATTAAAAAAATGGTGGATTACCCTAAGGCATCCTAGAACACAACATAATTAACATAAAATAAAAAATAATGACTTATATGACATTTCATTGTGTGGATCTAGATAGGTAAAGCCATACACATATGTGTGGCTTTGTCTATCTAGATCAACATAGGGAATTTGAACATAACGATAGATTTGTTATAACACTAGTATGAACCCTCTCAAACCTCCTGTTCATATTCTAAGGCAATGCACTTCTAGTTTGTGTTTTTTGTTTTCATACTTTATAGACCATGACACTAACATTGAGGCTCTTAACTCCTATTATTTGGGTAAGACTAGTTTTTTAAGTTTTGTATTTTATGCTTTTTCTTCTTTACAAAAATATTTGTTTTGCTTACTTATTCTAGGTATAGTCACGAAGTTTAGAACAATCACCTTAAAGAGAGAACATGCTTCTAGCCCAAAGGATAGATATTAGATTGGTTGTTTTTACATATGGGGCTTTTCAACCTCATGCTATCATGAGTACAATGAATTGTGACTAGGAAGAACACAATTTATCTTCATATGTCCCATTAGATTCAAGAACACTAAGGAATAATTTAATGAGCTTCTATTAGAACTAACCCTTGCCAATTGAAGATAAAATCAGTGGGCTCCCCATCCCCATCTATATAAAGGGAGAGGACCCAATCGAGACGTGGTTATTATATTAAATAGAGTGGTACTGGCGGGTCAATATCTCTCTTGATGAGTAGGTCGATCCCTCTATATCCCAATCGGTAGGCAGTCAATCTCTATTGTCTCGTCGATCCCAACTAGATCCAAGAAATACAAGCTTCCTAAGTTATAACCAACTATTTCTTTCATCCAAGTATTGTAAGAAAGGTATCATGCACAACATACGACAAAATCATGGAACCATATTACTTGTGTGAAATCCAAAAACATTTGAGCAATACACAATGACAAAGTTTAGTACTACTCTATTAAATTCATCGAGTGATCTCGGCTATCTTTTTAATATGGAAAGAACTTATATGTTTTTATCTAGAACTCATATAACATTAAATAATTTTTCAATAGTAGCATTGCTAATGATGATGTTTATTTAGAGCATGCTCTGACAAAATACTTCCAACATTAATAAAATAAAATTTGCATTATGTTCTAAGCACGTTGTGTTTCCTCCCCAAACTCAAGTTAAGACTTAATGTTATCCAATGAAAAGACAACCATGACATTCCTCTATTAAGGAAGGAAGCTTAATAAAATGGAAGCCAAAAGATCTATTTTCTCCCTAAACAAACTTGAATTAACTCCAATGGCCAAGAATCTCGATAGTGGAAACATGAATGTGGTAGCCATGGCAAACCACCCCTAGAGGGACGCTTTCTCAAGGATGATCGATGATGGCTTACAAAATTTATTATTCATCGCTTTAAATATGCACAAAAGACATGCTAATTAATTCACTTCTTCATCAAATTGAAGTGAAAACAAAACTTGAACAAAACTTTAGCATCGATATCCTTGCTAAAAATTAATAAATATGATTGGGTAGCACATAACTCTAGTTTTTTAAAATACAACATCTGGAAAACAATAAGATCCAATTTGGTAACATAAATTCAATGCCGTTAATTGATTGCCTGATGTCTTGCAATAACAAGTGACACGAGATGCACATAAGATGTGCAGGAACCCATCTCGTGATTGTTACAATGGTTGTAAGATGGGCAAATATGTCATTAGAGTATTTTGTTTCTATTGTGTCAATACGGCACCCATTACTTATTGCTGTTCTCTTGTTTACTTTGTTAGTGGCATTTATCATTTACACTTCCCTAATGACCTGACAATTTAATTAGCAAATCTAGGTTTGTTTTATATGCTTTCCTCATAAAAAGACATCAAAATTTTGAAGTAATCGCACAAGCCATTAAATTAGTTGCATGCCGTTTCTATACCAAGGCATCCCATAATTTTTTTGCAGAGTTCAGTATTGATAATGGTCCTGTCGCTTTTCTCTGTATTTACATTTATGCCAGATTTCACTTGGAATTCTGGCGACTTATGATCCATGTTTATTGCACGTATTAAAATGCTAACAACTCTTCGACGGGAGTTATTAAGCTCAAAAGAATCAACAAACATACTATTGATCAAAATGACAGAAATATTATTGCCCTAAAATGTCTCACTAACCTAGGGTTGTTATTTACAAAAATAAATTAGAGATAATTCACAAAGTTTTCATTGTTATTGAATATTTACAATCGCCATCTCCAGTATCCCAGCCCACTAAAAGCCAATATTCTATTAGCTTTGATAGCGGAAATGGACAATGCCTAATGAATCTTGAATATCCCTGCAAGAATGGAAGTCATTAACTTTGTAATTGTGGATATAGGTACTAAACCAGAAGACCAAGCCTGATCTTCGGCAAGGTAAACCATTTTCCTTATTATTAGTTCCCTTGCACACACGGACTTGCAATAGACTTGGTACAAAAGTGATGAGAATGGAACTCATTCAAGATAACCCTTATTTTTGGCAATTTCTTTTAACACAGTGTATGGTATAGAATCCAACATTTTGCTGGATCCAGTACAACATTCTACAACAGCAGGGTCATACTCAAGATAGCTTATATGGATTATCATACAAAGCTGGAGTGTCTACAGAGGCACAGCTTGACATAACTGTAAACCTTCATGTCCCTTCTTGCCAAGTGGGGTTGGGGAAAGTGGGTGAGAGTGGAGCGCGTTGAATAGGAAAATATTAGAGTTGAGGACAGGATCAAGGGATACGGAGCATACCTCCTCACAGTCGACACAAAGCAAGGGACGGGCATAAAATATCTATGTTACAATATCTAAGAAATAATGAGCATGGATTAATGGCATAGTGTTTGTCCATGAAAGACCCAATGAGCAAAACTGGTTGAGAATTCGCTGGGGCATTCTCCATCTTGTCTTTCTCCTACAGTGCACTCTGATTCTTTAATCTCCTCCAGTGGTGATTCTGTGAGTAGTGTCTCCTTGTAATCAATCCTTTCCATGATAGGTCGATTTGTTTTGTCAATCTGATTTACATATTTAGAATTGTTAGATAAAATCTTTTATCTCAAACTGCAGCTAGTCTACAAATAAAATTTGTGTATATACTTAAACATGGGTTTATTTTTCTTTTACCTCTGACCCCTGATCACAATCGATATTCAAGTCGTTAATTTCCATGGCATTGATAATGTCACTTGCAGAAGAGTTTGTTCTCATTTCTCTGTATATCAAGCATCTGTAAATTTAAATTCACATTAGCAAACATAAAATTGTTGACAAAATGTAAAATACTAGCAAACAGTTCTGCACACAAAAAGGAGATTTTAATTCAGATACTATGTTAAAATGTAGAAACAGGGCATCCAATATTTTATTGATTGGTTTCCGTTTAACTCGTGAACCAATGCAGTCTCTGCTAAGATCAACTTAGTCTCCAATTCACATTAGCAAACATAAAATTATTGAAAAACTGTAAAAGACGAATTTAAATTCACATTAGCAAAAGACTAGCAAACAGTTCTGCACACAAAAAGGAGAGTTTAAGTCAGCTACCATTTTAAAATGCAGAAACAGGACATCCAATATTTTATTGATTGGTTTAACTCATGATCTACTGCAGTCTCTTACTAAGATTAACCTAGTCTCCAATTCAAACCAACAAGAATGGAATATCTATTTAAATTTTTAATCTTTCACCTCAATCCGTTTGTATGAAAATAAATATAATCTCTTCTTGATGTTCCTACAACAACCAAATGATCTTTTCTTGCAGTGCAATGCATTTTTTTTCCCCAATTCTCGTTGCCTTCAATCTAGTCTCTTATCTTTGCTATCTACATTTCTCCTTTTAACTGAAATTAATAAAAACAAGAAACATCCTAGTGAATCGAACTTTGTACAGGCAATTTTTGTCATTTTGTACTGTTACATGGATACATCTCTTCCCACCTCTGCCCAAACCCTTTGTTCCCATCCCCTGTGGCGTCCCCAAGGCACAGTGATGGCAGGGGGTGTCCCCTGGCTGTCCCCTGTCCCCGAGATTTTCAGGGGACACATCCCTGAAGTGTCTCTTTTGGAAGCCCTATGTCGCCAAATTTTGGGGGATTTAAAAAAAAAAAGGAAAAATGTCTATTGCTGAAAAGGTAAAAATTATTAATGTTTTACTGCTGCTGTACTTGAATCAATGAACATTGAATCTTGAATTTGATGCATTATGTGAATTTCTAAACTTGATTCTTGGTGTCATCTACAGATAAACTTGTAAAAATTTAAATTTCCATTATATATATATAATGCCATCACCTGCCATACCAAAAAATGGCCTACCAAACTGCCATCCTGGAAATGCCACAAAACATAGATTTTACATAGTTTTTTAGTAAAATCTTGTATGTTTGATTATATTTTGCTGATATTTTCAGTGAGCTTCTTTAACCATCATCAGATTTACAGGTCATTATTTTGTTTCTACTCCACCCCTTGCTTGCACTCGGTTTTTATTGACGAGCAATGAGCAAATTGATTATTGAGAGCAGCAAAATATATATACATATGCAAGTGGTTTGAATAACCACTTAGTTGAGCATACCTGACCAACCAACTATAACTATCAAAGATAGTTATAGATTGGTAATGTTAATAATGTAAGATATATTATTAACATATTACAATGATGTAATATATAATAAATCTAACATCCCCCCTTATTACATCATATGCGCAAGAGATGAAAGCATGAAAGTCCGGAAAGCTTCGAACTTCACTGCTGCAAGTGATTTTGTAAATATGTCAGCACACTGCTCTTGAGTTGAATAGAATTGGAGCTGAATATTGTGTTGTTGAACATGCTCACGGATATAATGGCACTGAACCTCAATGTGCTTGGTACGCTCATGAAAGACTGAATTGCGAACAAGCTTCAGCACACTCTGATTGTCGCAAAACAAAATGGTACAACCTGTATCAGGAACACCTATACCTGTCAAAATGCGACGTAACCATATCGCCTCACAAACAGCCCCCGCCCCCCACCGGACAACACGATATTGTACCTCTGTGGAAGAGCAAGCATCAGTGGTCTGCTTTTTGCTCCCCCAAGAAATCGGACTAGATCCCAAAATGAAAATGAACCCTGAAGTAGACTTCCTGTCATCCACTGAACCTGTATAGTCCACATCCGTGTATCCACATAATGAAAAATCTATATTCTGCTTGTACTCTAGGCCATATGCCACTATACCACGGATGTATCTCAAAACCCTCTTTGCTACCTTCCAATGAACAACCTTAGGTTCCTGCATGAACCTAGAAAGATCGCTGACAGCATAGCTGATCTCCGGCCTGGTATATGTCAGGTAGATGAGACTCCCAATCAACTGTCGATAAAGAGTAGCATTCACCTGATTAGATGGATCGTGGCAAGAAAGTTGCAAACTTGTCTCCATGGGAGTCAACATTGGTTTGCAATCTTCCATGTGGAACCTCTCGAGCAGTGTCTTGGCATACTTCATCTAAGAAACATAGATCTGATTCTTTTGTTGCCATACTTCAAGACCAAGACAATAATGCAGGAGCTTGTCATGTCAAATGATCTTTTGAGATCATTCTTTGTTGCATCAATCATCTATGGAGAACTCCCTGTGATAACCAGATCGTCGACATAAACAATCAAAATGACAATCTCCCCCCCCCCTTGTTCCTTGAGGTAGAGATTGGGATCATATGGATTCTTAGTAGTGGCCCCTTCTCGCCTAGTAGAGTGAATGTTGCTTTAAAAGGGGGCATGTGACCTTCTACTTTGCAACTTGCGGCTCGCTGCGGATCGCTCCACGTGTTGGCCTTTTGCATCTCCTAACACAAATAAAAGGCAAGACTCTCCCAGGATTGCACCAACGTTCCACGTCTCGGCTCGGCACAAGTTCTATGCAAAAGCTAGTATAAGTTTCCTCCCGAGTTGCGCCACTGCTCCACATGTCCCAGCCTGTCCTCCATTCAGAAAAGGTATGTTTTATTGTTACAATATATGATGGCCATGGAGCGCGCCAAGTGTCAAAAGGATGTGTTGCTGTACCGTGCTTTATTATGGGACCCGCTGGTACTTGGGATCTTCATATCCAATTTACTTTCATACTTGCGGAGATGTGAGAGCCCACCATGTAGATTTTGTGGACTCTCTTCGACAATGTATCTGAGGTGGCAATCTAGATGGAGTTTTCTCATTGGTTTGCGCCTTTTTTTGGTGGTGACAGGGACTGGCATCTCAACAAACTTGTATACATCGTTGATCTGGGTATTCTACGATGCGATCGACGGTTCGCCTTCAAAATATTGAACTGAGTGGTGGCACGTATGGATTGGTGAGCCAATACAGTGGTGGGCTTTTTCATACGTGTGTTGAGTATCCTTCGCCGCCATTTGTACAAGGGGATAAGCTTGTGAGAAGATTGACGAGATGCAGAATTGACTCTTGGGATCTCCGTCCTGGCTTGAGAGGATCTTTCACTCGCGTCACAGCAGGATTTGAACTAAGTGTGTTGTTTAAAATAGATAAGTGCTGTGACCGAGGAGCCAATTTTGATTTTTCTCATTATGGAAATTGACATTTCCGGGTTATGGGAAATCAACATGATGTAGAGTGCCGCCTCCTTTTCCTCTTTGGGCGGTGTTGTCACATTATTGGAGGATTTCCGTTTATGTTCAACATACCATGGTACTAGTTGGAAAAATTTATAAGGCAGGTTGACAGAGTGTGATTACCCGAAGTATGGGGACTTTTACAATCTTGCTATAAATAAACACTTTTGTTGTTATTTCGTATACCATCTCCTTCTGTGTAGACAATATGAGTATTCATCTTTTTAGTATGCTTTTTCCACCATCCTATGCCTTAGGATCTTCTTCTCTATTCTCATGGATAATGATATGTTCTTATAAGATAAATGATTTTAGAGATGTTTTCCTCTAAGGTATCGGTGGAAAAGGAAAGATTCAGGAAGCTTTGCAGCTCCATTGAATCATTGTAAAGTTGTAAACCCTTATTTTCTCCTTGTTTTCATCCGGAGGGGGGCTTTGGATCCCAGTCTGCCGACCCCTGTAACTCCCTATTCTTGTGAGTCTCCAGATTGGGTGTGGAGGCGGAGAGGCGTCATTGCTCCCTCTTCCCTTCCCCCAACATTATGGGTTCTAACAGAGCCTAGGCAACAATGGAAGGGGTGTTATCCTCCTGGGTGAAACAATTGGAAATGGAGGGGAAACATACGACTGCTGCTGCTTCCTTCCTAGCTAGAATAATGGCATAGCTAGAGCCAATTGTATGTGACTCTCTCGGACTTCTGGATAGCTAAGGTGGTTGGAAACCTCCATTCCTGAGTCAAGGGGTCACATCCCTGCACCTGCAATATGGAATAATGAAAGAAATTCTAGTTTCTAGGGTTTCCTTTCGACATAGAACTTTGCATGGATTCCCATTTCGGCGTGCATGGTTAGAGGGGCAAAGCTGAGGATGCTTGTATTGGGAACAAGTATCTGGATGTGAAGGGTGGCTGAGCTGAAAGAGCATCTAGCAAACCACCTTCCGTCAAAATTATGGCTTACCCCCATGCCGAGAGTGGTCAAGCATACACGACAAAATTAGTTGCTCCTATTTGCCGAAGGTGATGATTTACATGCATGAGGTGTGCCTTGGTGGTTGTACACGGTTATTTTGGCATCATGTGTAAAAGGTTGTCAAATGAAAATGTGACATGTGTAAATGGCCCAATGCTTGTTGCTCCCTTGTGTTATAAAAGGGATTTTCAAGGCCATTTACAGGGGTTGGGTTTTTGGTTGATCCCTCGGAGGGCTTTTGGAAATATAAGGCAGAGAATAGAAATCATGTTTTGTTCTAGGATTTTGAGTTTGAACTGTAAGTTTGTTGCAAATTTGTTTAATGGTACTAGCATCTAAATGAATACAAATGGCAGATTTCTAAAGCTAGTTGTTCCCTGAGTGTGGTTTATACGAATTATGAAGTGAAAAAATCAAAGATTGTTCAGTTTGTCTCCATGAAATTTCTTGTCGATGTATATTTCTATTCAAGGCTCTTATTCAAAGAATGAGTTAAATGCTTTAATAGAAACATAGATTTGTGTGAATGTATACGAGGGTATCGTAAGTATGATTGATTCAGAAATCTTGAGTATAATATTGTAAGGCAATGTTATAAAGCTCTCTAATGTTCAGGTTGAATGTTGTTAATAAGTTTTAGTTACATTTAGCTTTGACTCTGTGTCCCTAGGTTAAGACATTGGTTTCTTGCATTTGCGTATGACTTTCAAATCTAGGATCAAACAATCCCAAACACCTTCGAATATCTTTATATTTCAGTTGTAAATGTTTGTTAAGTTTTCATCTCGTTCTATGATCTTGAGAATGCAAAAGCTTGAATGATTTAAGCTAGGTCTTCATATTTTTCATAATCCTCAAGCAAATATGTATAGAACAAATCTTTTATTCACAATATTGATAATAATTGGTACAGGATATTTTAAATACTATCAGGGATCACCCTCTCAGGTCTTGCAGAGCTTGAAGTGCAGAGGGAAAGTTGTTTTAACTTTCACCTATGTGTTGGCCAACCCCCCACCATAACCAAGTATTGAAAGTGGCTAAATCATAGGTTATTCGTGAGATCAGGTTGGGAATTAAAAAAGCACCAGCAGAAATGGCGGCTCTACTGGGGACCCTATTTACCAATTGTCAAGAATTAACCCAATGGTCTGTCATGGGTATTTAGAGTTTGCATAAGTGCATTATCATTATCATTCCCTTTAAAGGGTGGCAACTTTGATATTTTCCTTACCGGTTGATCAAAGAAGAAGTTCTTAGACCCGGAAGAGGTTTCGTTGCAGCGTACTTGAAGAAGTCTTGTGTGGCTCTGCTGTTAGAGAAAACCCCAAAATGAAGATAGGCTTTAAGGAGCTTTATGCTATTTGAAGTCTCAATCCTCTGTGATAAGAGGTGGCGACTCTGTGAGATAAAACTAGATAAATTTTTGAAGAGTGTTTCAGCACTCTTAAGTTTCTAGTTATGAAGAAAATTTGCAACAATTGTAACAAATTTCTAGGTATTTTACATGTTCCTGTCTTTTTGAAGGATAGTTCTACTTTGGAAGGTAGTTTATGAAAGTCTGAGAATAATATTGTTCCTTATTAAGTGAAAACTAAGCACTGAGAGAAAGGAAAGTAGTGATAGGCTTGCATTCTTCTGTATTACTAGAGTGCAGTATCTATTTTGAAAGGAAGTATGTATGTGTTCGAAGAAACTCATTTAGAAAATCTTAGGCAAGTTGATACAGAGATTTGAGTTTGTAAAAGGGTTTAAGATCATGCAGTAAAAGGAAGTTGAGTTTCGGTGTGTAACTGCAAGGTTAATATGAAAGGTCTCTAAGGGACTAGAGATTGTGTCATCAACTTATGCATCCCTGTACGGCCTCAAATGTAACAATGCATAATATACGGCTTCACTCGTGTTATCAAAGAAGTCTCATTAGTGAAAGATATAAGGCTATAAATTTCAGCAATATATTTGGTTTCCCAAATCAGGTACCACATGAAATCAGGGATAAAATACCAAGGTTCAGCGGTGGTAAGCTGAGTTAGCAGGAAAACATCTGCAAAATTTCATTGATGTAATAGGAGACTATGAGTTAGATTTTGAAGATGTTGTCATGAAATTGTTTGTTCAATCCTTAAAGGATGAAGCAAGGGACTGGTTCTCTTATTTACCAACATGCTCGATCTATTTGTGGGATGAGTTTAGAGCAGTTTTCATGGAACAGTTTGGTGAAAGAATCAATGCAAGTTCAGTAATCAGTAAATTTATGGACATTGAGAAAGAAGAGTTAGTCCTAGCATTTAACCTAAGATTTGAAAAAATATTGAGGGACATGCCTGAATCTATTAGACCAAATGATGCAACGAGTTTAGTTGTTTCCTGGGAGCTTTTAACAAAAAATTGAGTTATCAGCTGAGAGATAAAAATCCTTTAACTTTTCATCAGGCTTATGAGATAGCCATAAGCATTGAAAATAACTGGAAGTATGGAATGCACAAGAGTTATTTGTCTACAAGTGTTTGCTGCCCCAAGGCACCCGAGGTTGATGAAAGGTGTAGGTCAGAAGTTGAAAATGAATGTCTAAGCATTTACACCCCTGCTAACCCAAATTTATACACCGGACCATAATGTTGATCACATAGAGCCCCAAATAAATTGTCAGCAATCTTCATGCATTGATGGTCATACGGTCCATTATCAGGCTCTCTTTGATATAAGGAGACATGAGGGAGAATCGGGATATGATTTATTTTTCAGAATTTTGAACACTTATATGGGTATCCCTATTGGTTTCAAGCCTCGGGAGTCGGTATGCATTGATTTGTTTTGTGAGGTGTATGGGTCAGGTTTGAGTTCATTACCTCAAAAGTTGAAGCCAAGTAATTTCGCTCAAGTTCCTAATTGGATAGATATTATAGAGAATGTTGATATCCATGATGATAAAAATGACAAACTCCATAGTGCTGATTATATTTGTCCTATGGCTGGGTATGATTCAAACAATGATGCAATGTATGTAAATGAAGAAGGTATGTTTCAAAACGAAGTTACTAATCATTCTAATGTGGGAGTTGTCTGTGAGCAGCCAAAAAAAGTGGAATATGCACCTGAGGATTCGTTCATGAGAAGTCAAATGCACTACACTGAAAAAATGCAAATGCGTCAGGGGGTATCTTACCATGATACAAATGGTGAAGAGGTAGAGGCATTTTCAAACATTTGGCGTATTACACCGGGTAATGGAACTACTAGCTGCTCCAATGATAAGATCACAGAGGAAGTTCAGTTGGAACCTTGTGATATAACTGTTTTTGATGATGTGTCAAATAGAGTGGGTATTGATGAGGTAATACATTTATCATCAGATACGCAGGAATATTGTATTCTTGATCACAAGTTCACTATTGTTAAAGGCCCTGTCAGTATTAATCAAAATGTTATTATGCCTGTCCACATATATTCAACTCATGAAGTTAATTATGCTGATTATTACTCTGCATGTCATAATGGCCTTTATGAAGTGGAATTGGAAGGTTTTATTCTGGATAAAGATAACATTTGCATGCAGGATGTTAGTGACTTGAGTTCACTCTCAGGTGATTAGGTTAGTAGCACTGCAGAACTTGAAGAGCTTTCTAATTATGTTGTCTCAAATTGTGTTGATATGGCAGAAATTTCAGACATGTGTGTGGAAAAATCAGAGGATGAAGTAAGTAGTGATACCGGCTGCCGTGATTTCAGGACTAATTGCGACTATGTTGATGAAGAAGATATTGACTGTAGTGTTTGAGTGCGGTTATGCTGAGGAAGATTTGAAGATTCATGTAGATGAGGCAGAAATATTTACAGCAAGAATGAATATAAGGCACAACCCCTTATATGACGAGCCTCCGTCTCCATTAGATATTAGAAATGATGATTTTTATTGGTGCAGAGATAATCCACTATTTGCTGAGGACTCTGATGATGCAAGATCTGAGGGGTCGGATGAAGACTTCCTAGTGTTGGAAGAATGTAGGGAAAATGTTGAAGATGCTCAAACAGATGTTTTCAGCTTGGAAAAGGATAATGTTAAATCTAAGGATGGGTCTCCATTATCAGACATTGGAGTGTATGGTGAAATCCGTGATTTATTGGGGTTAGACATGCATAAGTCAATGGTATTGCAGTCTAAGGTGGTGCCTATGAGTATGCAATCCTTATACCTTGGGCAAAGCATAGTTGATCATCCAATTTATATATTTCATTTGGTTGCCTCTAATCAGGATGCACTTGACCCAAGGTTAGAATGTGGCCCTAAGCAAATAAAGCAGCATATAGATAAGCTCCATGAGGGCATTACTTATGAATGTTTTAGATTCGACATAAATGTTGCAGGTGAAGATGAGGATATTAATGCAAATCATTCAATGAATTATGAGTGCTTTCACTTTGCAATTCTGCCTGATAATCTTGAGAGTGACCAAGGAAGTAGTTATGAAAATTATTATAACTAGCTTGATATGATGGATCCATATGTCACCCTGAGGATTTGTGAGGAAATTTTCCAATCTGTGTTTGGTTGTCAAAATCAAAGAGGCCCAAGACAAGTTGAATGTGGCAAATTTGAAGTTTCTAGGGGCAGACAGAGATGTGATGGTGTTATTTCTAATTTTGGCCTGATGCGAACATTGGAAAATAAAATCTTTGGCAGAGGCAGATCTCATTTTCTACTTTGGGGTGGCCTTGGGCCATCTTGTTGTTAAGATTTGCTTCCGGTTTGGTTTTGTTCTCTACATTTCTGCTTGGTTTGGTCTGTTTCACCGAGAGTTTCTCTGGATCTCGCTTTGTTCATGCTGAACAAACGTCCTCGAACATGAGCCATTGATAAATTTTCTGGGCTGTCTTCCAAGTTTAAATGCCTGTGGGTCCTTGGTTAGGGTTTGGTATTCAAAGTATTGAAAATTTCTTGTCCCTAACGTGTAAAACCCTAAAACCTAATGTCTCTTGCAAGGCGTCGTGGTGCCTTTTGTTATAATTGTGAGTTGACCGTCTATTGCCCATACGGATCCTTCGGTCGCATCTTGATGTCTAGGAGTGTCGTCCCTTTTACCGACCCCTCCTTTGGTTCATTGCTCATTGCCTGTGCCTAAAGTTCTGCTTATATGCCTAAGCTTTTGTCGAAGCCCCTTAATGAGTCGTGGCCCCTTCTCACCTAGTAGAGTGAATGTTGTTTTAAAAGGGGGCATGTGCCCTTCTACTTTGCAACTTGCGGTTCATTGCGGATCGCTCCACGTGTTGCCCTTGCACATCTCCTAATGCAAATAAAAGGCAAGACTCTCCTGAGATTGTGCCAACGTTCCACGTGTCGGCTTGGCGCAAGTTCTATGCAAAAACTAGTATAAGTTTCCTCCCGAGTTGTGTCACTGCTCCACATGTCCCAACCTATCCTCCATTCGGAAAAGGTATGTTTTATTGTTACAATATACGATGGCCGCAGAGCACGCCAAGTGTCAAAAGGATGTGTTGTTGTATTGTGCTTTACTATGGGACTCGCTGGTACTTGGGATCTTCGTATCGAGTTTACTTTCATACTTGCGGAGATGTGAGCCCGCCATGTAGACTTTGTGGACTCTCTCTTCGACAATGTATCTGAGGTGGCAATCTAGGTGGAGTTTTCTCATTGGTTTGCGCCTTATTTTTTGTGGTGACAAGGACTGGCATCTCAATAAACTTGTATACACCGTTGATCTGGGTATTCTATGATGCGATCGACGGTTTGCCTTCAAAATATTGAACTGAGTTGTGGTGCATATGGATCGGTGAGCTAGTACAGTGGTGGGCTTTTTCATACGTGTGCTGAGTATCCTTCGCCACCATTTGTACAAGGGGATAAGCTTGTGAAAAGATTGACGGGATGTAGAATTGGCTCTTGGGATCTGCGTCCTGGCTTGAGGGGATCTTTCGCTCGCGTCACAGCAGGATTTGAACTAAGTGTGTTGTTTAAAATGGATATGTGATGTGACCGAGGAGCCAATTTTGATTTTTCTCATTATGGAAATTGACATTTTCGGGTTATGGGAAATCAACATGATGCAAAGTGTCGCCTCCTTTTCCTCTTTGGGCAGTGTTGTCACATTATTGGAGGATTTCCATTTATGTTCAACATGTCGTGGTACTAGTTGGAAAAATTTATAAGGCAGGTTGACAAAGTGTGATTACCCGAAGTATGGGGACTTCTACGGTCTTGCTATAAATAGATGCTTCTGTTGTTACTTCGTATACCATCTCCTTCTGTGCAGCCAATATGAGTATTCATCTTTTTAGTATGCTTTTTCCACCATCCTATGGCTTAGGATTTTCTTCTCTATTCTCATGGATAATGATATGTTGTTATAAGATAAAGGATTTTAGATATGTTTTCCTCTAAGGTATAGGTGGTAAAGGAAAGATTCGGGAAGCTTTGCAGAGTCTATTGAACCATTGTAAACCCTTGTTTTCATCTGGACGGGGGCTTTGGATCCCATTCTGCCGACTCCTGTAACTTCATGTTCTTTGGAGTCTCCAGATTGGGTGTGGAGGTGGAGAGGCGTCATTGCTCCCTCTTCCCTTCCCCTAGCACTATGGGTTCTAACAGAGCCTAGGCAACAATGGAAGGGGTGCTATCCTCCTAGGTGAAACAATTGGAAATGGAGGGAAAACATACGACTACTACTACTTCCTTCCTAGCTGGAATAATGGCACAGCCAAAGCCAACTGTATGTGACTCTCTCGGACTTCTGGATGGCTGAGGTGGTTGGAAACCTCCATTACTGAGTCGAGGGGTCACATCCCCATACCTGCAATATGGAATAATGAAGGAAATTCTAGTTTCTAGGGTTTCCTTTCGACGTAGAAATTTGCAAGTATTCCCATTTCAGCGTGCGCGGTTAGAGGGGCAAAGTTGACGATGCTTGTATTGGGAACAAGTATTTGGATGTGAAGGGTGGCTGAGTTGAAAGAGCATCTAGCAAACCGCCTTCCGTCAAAATCATGGCTTACCCCACGCCAAGAGTGGGCAAGCATACAAGACAAAATTAGTTGCTCCTGTTTGCCGAAGGTGATGATTTACATGCATGAGGCGTGCCTTGGTGGTTGTAGACGGTTATTTTGGCATCATGTGTAAAAGGTTGTCAAATGAAAATGTGACATGTAAATGGCCCGATCCTTGTAGCTCCCTTGTGTTATAAAAGGGATTTTCAAGGCCATTTACAGGGGTTGGGTTTTTGGTTGATCCCTCGGAGGGCTTTTGGAAATATAAGGCAAAGAATAGAAATCATGTTTTGTTCTAAGATTTTGAGTCTGAACTGTATGTTTGTTGCAAATTTGTTTAATAGTACTAGCATCTAAATGAATACAAATGGCAGATTTTTGAAGCTAGTTGTTCCCTGATGTGTGGTTTGTACAAATTATGAAGTGAAAAAATCAGAGATTGTTCAGTTTGTCTCCTTGAAATTTCTTGTAGTTGTATATTTCTATTCAAGGCTCTTATTCAAAGAATGAGTTAAATGCTTTAATAGAAACATAGATTTGTGTGAATGTATACGAGGGTATCGTAAGTATGATTGTTTCAGAAATCTTGAGTATAATATTGTAAGTCAATGTTATAAAGCTCAGGTTGAATGTTGTTAATAAGTTTCAGTTACATTTAGCTTTGACTCTGTGTCCCTAGGTTAAGACACTGGTTGCTTGCATTTGCATATGACTTTCAAAGCCAGGATCAAACAATCCCAAACACCTTCAAAAAAAATCTTTATATTTCAGTTGTAAATGTTTGTTAAGTTAATGTTTCATCTCGTTCTATGATCTTGAGAATGCAAAAGCTTGAATGATTTAAGCCAGGTCTTCATATTTTTCATAATCCTAAAGCAAATCTGTATAGAATAAATCTGCTATTCACAGTATTGATAATAATTGGCACAAGATATTTTAAATACTATCAGAGATCACCCTCCCAGGTCTTGCAGAGCCTGAAATGCAGAGGGAAAGTTATTTTAACTTTCACCTATGTGTTGGCCAACCCCCCACTATAACCAAGTATTGAAAGTGACTAAATCATAGATTATTCGTGAGATCAGGTTGGGAATTAAAAAAGTACCAACAACATGAAGGGCATAAGTTGTTCAAGACAACCAATAAAATCAATGAGGAACTAGATTTGGCTGAAGATGTTCGATCCCAAGGTAGGAATGCTGATGAAAATAAGGAGAATGTCAAACCATCATATGCAACCCAACTTGCAGGAATTTCAAAGTTGCAGCACAAAATGGATATCAATCCCTACTCAAGGCATCATCCTATCATTACCTTAGGGCATGAAGTTTCATCTAAAGAAGAGAGATACTCCAAGCATGTGCTGATCTATAAGTTAAATTCTTTTTGGCCTAGTCTAGTAAATTTGCATTCTTGGATAACAACATGGAAAATGCATTTGAAAGGATTGATAGAGATCTATCCCAATGCCCAAGGGTTCTTTGTGTTATTATGTAAATCTATGGAAGAGAGGGATTTCATTCTAGGCAATGGACCTTGGTTCTGGGACAGCCATGTTCTGTTAATAAAGCCCTGGTTTTCAACTTTTAACCCTACTACTAAGATTTTTTCTGTCATGCCCATCTAGGTTCGTTTAACCTATCTACCTTCGCAATTTTGTGTAGATTCATATTTCCAAAGTACCATAGACCTAGCCACAAAATGGCCTTATTAATTCTATGGCAGCCCCCTATACAAGTTGAGATTGACATCTTGAAAGGCTTACTTGATGAAGTTTGGTTGAAGGTTGAAGATAGGGTATCAAAATAGGTATTGGACTACAAAAATGTTCCATTTAGTTGTCGTAAATGCTTTCAGGTGGGTAATATTGCTGATAACTGTAACGCTGCTAAAGCATCTGCCTCTAAACAAGCAACTTGGTGGAAAGGAGCATGTATTGGGCATCTATCTGTGAACCAGCAACTTTTGATTCCTTCTAGAGATTTGGACTATTCATCTCCTAAGTCTCCATTAAAACAGCACATAGTTAATGATATTTCTAAAGATCTGGCTTGAAAGGATCCATCTTTAGAGGATTCTCCTTCTAAGGCTAGCTTGAAGAATCTCTCTCCAAGGAAGCAGATAGTGGAACCAGAACTGATCGTTAAGGATGGTATTGCAGAGAATACAAACCAAGTAAATTTGATTGTAAGCATCTATGTGCTTCTTCACGCGCTGTTTTTCTTATGGATGATCACTCAAGCATCTTGAATTCTTCTTCTAGTAAAAAAACTCTGGTGGTAATTTCCACGACAAAAGCTCAAATGGATCGGTCTAAGTATAATAATTACAACAGGGATCATCGGGGTCATACCCCTTCCTCAACCACCAGATCAAAAAACTAAGCATCACCCAAAACAAAAAGAAATTAACCATAATTAAGCTAGGTTGAAACACTATGCCTCTCCTGCATCCCATCCTCATCTCCACAGTTGGCTGAAGTCTTGGCTCCAATGCTGGCCACAATCCTTTCTCATGAGCTCATCTCAAGTGGTTGATGAAAAGATACTGTTTAAAATTTGCAACAGTCTTGTTAGCTCACAAACGCCTGCTCAAAACATCATAAATGTTACTGTACAGCTGATCAACTGAGAGATCTTGTCCATCCTTAGTCCCATAGAGATCTGCTTCCTGGACAAACTTGTAGAGGGTGTCAAAATCCTCCTGCTTTCCAATGGTTCCAATACAATTTTGCTGCTCAATCAGATTGTAAATAATTTTACTATGATCTAGTTGGGTACCAACTAACTTCTTCAATTCAGAAATATCTTCGATTCAATATATCCATGTCCCCCTGATTTACTGCCAGGACGGTGTTATCAACTCCAGTCTGGTTAAAATTGGTGGAATTTCCTTTGGAAGTGCCATAGGCAAGGCAGCAGCAAAAGAGGGAAAATTCTGAGTTTTAATGGAAGATACATCAGCAGCTAGGCGTTTCAGTTCTTCTTTAATAGTTTTCTTACAGTGAGCAGGGTAGCCCTAGGGCTGCCAGTAATCCAGGCCTTGTTAATTTTGTTGACCACCACAGCATTATAGAAAAGAGTGTGCCTAGGTCTCATCAAGATGGAACAAGATGTTTACCACAAGGACTTTTTCAATTGCATGATTACCAGTCTGAGAGTAATAACCTAGATTTTAAACTTACTTAAGAAAGGCACCTCTATAAGGGGATGAGAGGTGCCCCACAAACCACTCTCTCTATGACTTTCCCCCATCATAGCATGGCTTCGTAGCCAAGTGGATGGGAGAATGTAGGACGCCTTCTTTGAATTCTTGTGAGCCACACAATGAGAAAGAAAAACCCATGAGAAAAGAGAAAATGGATTCTGCCCAAAACCAAAAATAATACCACAGCAGAGAACCAGACACTATAAAATACCAAGGGCAAAAGAGTAAAAAAACACCAACCTGAAACCAAAAAGAGACTAGAGAATGTCCCACACACACCACACGTTGTTCAATAAAGATCTATAGGAAGGCAAGCTATGTTTGATTTTGCAATTCCCGACTATGCAAATGGATTCTCCCCTGATAGATAGAAGTGGCATAACATTGTTATCATGTGCCCAAATGCAACGCCAAATGAAAACAGAAGGAATGAAATTAGAGGAAATGGAAGAATGACTGCAGAGAATAGTATGATAGGAATGCCCACGAAATTTCAAAACATTCTATAACTGCCACTTCCTAATGGAGCAATTATGTAAGAGGTTACTGGGATTATCAAGGGGTGTGGTGGTGGTTGTTGCATGACGTGAAAATTCAAATCATTGGTAGACACTCCCCTATAAAATTCACAGGTATTAACACCCATCAAATTGATTATTCTCATTCCTAGATAGAGTATATTCCTGTGGGTTCCCTCTAGCAGAGACTTTGCTGCACTTATGATACAATTTTCTTCTCATTAACAATAATATTGCAGCCTTCTTTAAGACTTTCCATTGGCCCATCGAAGATAACTTGGTTTCAACAGCCTAGAAAGGGGGAAGGGGGCAGGGGAGAGAGCATGCTTGGCAAGTAAACTGGCTGCCAGGTTCTTTTCCCTCATAACATAATTAACTTTAAAATATAAAAAGATGTGACCACATTACCTAGAATTGATAAGAAAAATTGCACCTATTTTTTAATTCAAATCCGAGGAGTCTGATGGATCAATGTGATCTCTTACAATTATCAGTTCATGATATTCATAAATGGATCGAGGTTTACCTTTCATATGCATCTTCCTCGCATGAATTTCCTGAGGAAGAAAGCCAGTCCACATCAATCGAGTTTGCTTTGGTTAAGCAAACTCCAATTCCTTGTTGATCACTCTGGAAAAGCCTGTCACTAGTAGGAGGCTGATTCTCATTACAATCGCCAAGTGGCTTCCTGTGACTTGCTAATGGCATAAATCTGAAAAATAATAATCAAGTTTGTCAGCATATATACTAAATCACAGTGCAATTCAGTTACAAAAAGCTATCTAAAATATGGTAGAACATAGATGCAACAATATGGATATAACTAGTGACGGTTCAAAAAGTTAACAAATTTTGCATCTTAAAAATGCATCTTTGCAGTCATTCAATAAATACCTAAATATAAGTTTGATGTTCATCCCTATCTGGGTTCCTGAATTCTGGGGGTAGTAAATGTATAATATAATTTAAAGCTCATACTCTAGCTATGGTACATAATCAGTTTCTAAACCACGTGGTGATTCACTTGACATAAACATTATATCATTCTGTAGGATCACAAGGGTAAGTAGAAAAATGATCAAGAAACAAAAATTCATTGCAAATTTGTAAACATTCTTATTCTATGTTTGGGGTCTATGGTTTTTGTAAATGTATCGAAGCCAATTAAATCCACTGGAAATAATCCGATTTAATATTAATCTCTTCATAAGAGGCATTAAAAAGGAGAAACCACACATCAGAAAGAAGTGCATCAACATTGTGTAACAATAATGTACATAATCCTAGGAGTAGTAGGATAATATTTTATATTTTATATTTCCTAGATGCACTAGAAGCTAAACAATCATCCAGAAGATGAACTAAACAATCATTTTCCTATTGTTAAATATGTACGTTTTGAATGAACGAAGAGAAGCTTTCATTGAATATGTTTTCTGGTTGTCTCGGTCCCATTCATTTCATTTGTCAATATTTTCTTGCATTACATTTCCAGGCCTGACATTGGTGTCAAAGCCAAGTTCATAGCAAGGTTGAGTAAAATCTATCGCTATGAAATTTTGGAATGGAGGAAGTTTGAGGAAATTAGTTGTAGTCCATCATATGTGTATTTTTTTGCAGCCCCATTTTGAATAATTCTTTTTATGTTTAAAAGTTTAATCAGGAACTAGAAGGAAAATATCAAACCAAGGCTTAAATTTGTGTCTGTTTAAATTTGGCAGGAAATTGTGTTTATAAATCTATTTAAAGTCACTCTCTAGGATCAAGAATAATTTGTAGTTGCCCCTACTCCACTTTTACCACCTAACAAATTTCTCTACAAAGCTCCCCAGCACCAGCATTCGCTACATCCTTGAGTGTTTCAATAGAAGTTTTTTCCCCATGCCGCTTGCAGTTATACGTAGTCTCAATCATCAAGCACATTAATTTCTGTTTATTCTTTGTGCTTCATCGTGCAAGGGTTTCCTTTCCTTCAGTGCCAAATAAGAGTCTGTGTTCAGTTTATTCTGTGCCCCCCATGCTCAGTCCATTTCTTGTTTCTGCACTCAGTTTGTTAGTTTATTTCGCTCATTATTCCTTGCTTGCAATACCTGCGTGTCATTCTGTAAAAAATTTCACATGCCCTGGCATATAACTGAGTCTTCTATTTTCTTGTGATGTCCATTATTTCAAACCTATTTTTTGTGCCCTCACACCATCAGATGTGTCTCTTTCGTGGCAAAAATTCGCAAATATTCCACAGATAAAATCCTGCATACTCACACCCATCTTTTTAAGCAGCAATCGTACCCGCGTATGATACTATCCTGCTATACTTGCATCTTTGTTTCTTGAGCTATAGGAGTCGAAGTCGAAGCACAAGTTGTAGCCCAGTTAGTTATCATAATCGGAGAAGGAATCGAAGTCCAAGTCGCAGTCATAGTCCTGTAGATGAACATCCTCGTGTGAGTGATCATTTACGCTCTCGGTTTAGTCCATGGGATTCATATGAAAGTAGAGAAGGGATCGATCTCCTTCAAGGAATAGAAGCTCATTTGTCTCAAAATCATCGGAGAGCTTAGCTACACAGAATCAAGGTACGGCTTGAAATGAAATGAAAGATTTTAATAATGTCCATGAGGCCACAGCAGCCTCTAAGGGACCCAGAACAGCACAACACGAACCAAAGAACCAGGCAGCGAAGCACTAAACAGATTGAAGCCTCCTTTCGAGGTTGGATCTCCTACAATGAAATTTAATCAGTAGGTTTGCAGCTTTATCCAATCTTGCCTCTTCAAACAAGGTGTTTAAACTGGTGATATTCAAGATGCCTTCATAGCTGTCCCGAATGTTGCTGTAGGCTGAGCATTCCATGATGAAATGCCACTCTGTCTCCACCACACCTTTGTTGCAAAAGAAACATATTCTATTTTCCCACTCCTCTTTGGGAATCAACCATCTGCCCGTTTCACATCTAAGATGATGTGAGCTAGTCCTTATTTGCGCAATCAATATTTTTACTTTCCATTTAATATCTGCCCCTATGTAGGCCTTTTCGACATGGTCCCACGTGGGGTTGAACTCCTTTATATAATAAGCTTTTTTTCTTCCCTTTTGATTGGTCCACATGTTGTGTCTAAATTTTTCTCTAACATAATTTTTTATTTCCTCATTGGCATGCAGACACTCCTGCATATTAATGCCCCATTTCTTTAACCACTTAGTCATTTTGTTTCCTTCATGTCTTCTTTCTTCTATTTAGCTCTTCCTCCATGATTAATTTAGGCCAATGGTTGCTCTCCATATTTTGAATCTTTCTTAGTTAACTTACCAAACGAACCATTGCCGACGCCTCTAAAGGGAACAGACCTGTTTCAGCCAATAAAATCTCATATGGGATAGCTTTGAGTGACAAAAATAAGTTAGGACAATCCCCCAGGAGGCAACAATCTCGAGCAAAAAACTGCAAAGGAGAAATTGAAGCTCACAGCCACCACAATGTTCAACCGAGACTCCTCCAACATCATTGTCGTGACTCTTCACATGTTGGATGGCTCATTATCCCCTCAAACTCAAAAGTCTTCAAACTTTGATTTTTAGATTTAAGTTATGAGGGAGTGTAAAATAAATTTGATGGTTTTTTATTTTGGAGGCATATTTTAATATGCTTATGGGAGTGTGTTGAAATAATCATATGGGTAACTAGCATATTTTATAGGGGGGTATTTTAAGCAATATGTTAATGTCTTAAAATCAAAAGTCTAAAAGTCAAAATATTTTTTTGCAAACCAAAACAATCGTAGCATTCGGTATTTGCGATATCTCTAGTTCACATTTACGGGTCAAGTTGTTACAATTGAACTACTGTACCCACTGCCTAATATAGCTACAACAACGACGTCTGTGGCATCACCCCTATAACTTGTTGGAGAGAAATAAGGACATTCTTCATTTTCCATTTCCCTCCGTTATCCATTCGTCGCTATCGTAAGACATAAATCCCGAAAGGGTCTCATTGATAGGGAGAATCCTTTTCACGTATTGCCTATGTGCCACGTACCTCTCTACTCTCACGTGCTTTAATGTTTCTTTCACGTACCAACAAGAATATAGAAAGGACAAGCTTCTTCCACCTACTGATGAGTATATCAGAAGGGCGAGCATATCTAGAGGCTTGGTATATCAGTCTGGAGGTATATAGAAAGGGAAACCTATTGAAGTGATAAGGAACCAGTCCATCTCACTTGACAAAAAATGTCATAAGGTGTTGTGAATTGTATTGTCTCCAAACATTATCGATGGAACCCAACTCAGAAGTGTGTAATCTTTGTGATCATGTCCACATTATAAACCAATGGCATGTTATCTTTACAAATTAATGTCAACAACAAACATAAAACAGAGATAATATCATAATGTTAGTGTCAATACAAGCCTCTATTCATGCAATTTTGCGACCAATACAAGATGTTGCGACAAAAAATCAATAGGTTGCAAAATCAACTACAAGATCAAAAACCTGATGCCTCACCAAAGAAGAAAGATGATGTCAACATTGGTGTTCCTTCTTCAAGCAATTCAACTCAAAAGGCTACTAAAGACAAAAGGTCCTTAAAGAAGAATGTTAAGCCCCTTCATGTATCACAGAAAAATGTTGCAGAGAAGAAAAATGTTCATGTTCCTTCTTCAAGTAGTGTTGAGCCCCCTCATGTGTCACAAAACAGCGTTGCAAAGAAGAATGATGTTGATGTCCCTTCTTCAAGAAGTACAACTCAAAAGGCAGGAAAAGACAGTCTTCGAAGATAAGTGCTGAGCCCCCTCATGTGCCACATAACAAATTTGATTCTAAGTCAAAAAGTGTGTTGTCAAAGGCCATCAAGGATACAATACTTGTTACTATGTTAGTCCTCCCATTGTTAAATCTCCACCTGTTGTGCATGTCTTGGAGACAATAAAACCGAACAAACATCATATTGGTCTAGAGTATACAAGTGTTGTGAATTTTCATGTACTAGAATATTCCAAACCAATCAAATTTGTGTCTGAAGGTATTCAGAACAATAGTCAAGTTGAGTATTCCCCTGTTGGTCAGCCTTGTGAAATTGACAAGTTGTCATGTCAATCAAAATCAACTTGTACTAAAATCCGTCAAGTCCAAACTTCTTGTCATTGTGGGCATCGAAGATATGCCTCCCATAATTTCTTTTATCTCCATCCTTGTCTATCATGCGGTCAACACACATTCTACAAAACAATGTTATGTTACAGATATGCCTACAAAATCAATAAGGTGTATGCATTTGGGATGGATAGATCACTCCAGGTGGCAAATTGAGACTCGCCTTTTATCAAAATCCTATAGGAGAGTCCAATCCACCATTTCAGATGATGGCTTGTCTGTCGACCCAGTTGATGACAATCCCCTTGATGCAGATACTACTTGTTGATGATGTTTTCTTGACAACAACATTAGAATAAAACACCAAGTGCTCTATCCTCTCTTGAACAAAACGTCTCGAATGCTAAACTACGTGATCAAACAAGAACGCTCCAAGGTTCCTTGTAAGTGATTTGCAATGGATAGCCTTGATGGTATGATGTGATAATGTTGTTTACACAGAGGGACTTACGCAGAATTTATTCATCACTCATTCAAATATATACTCTTTCTTTGTGAAATGGAACTTCTTCTAATCAACTACAGAAAGAAAAGGCAAAAGGCAAGGGTTAAGATGGCTAATCTAAGGACAATGATATAATGCACATGCTATGATAGACAAATTCCCTTCCACAACCTAGCTCCGCTTCACCATGAGAACCAACAATTACACGGAGTACATACAATCTCCTAAGGTAATCATATGATTTTCATGTTGTGAACTTCCATCCAAACACCCACAGATGGCGCAATTTGAACGAGCATCCACAACCGAACTTATGCAAACAAGGTTCAGGCTAACTTTGCAAAGTGAGTTACCTTCGGCAATCCACAAAAAGTATGAACCAAAAGGGATTCATGAAATATCTTCACATAAGAAACATTATATCAATAAACTTCTAATCTATCAACTAAGCTACTTTGGAAACCATTCTTAACCATCTTGGAGACAATGAAGACCATGCTAACATTCCAAAATCACAAGATCACCATGAAACATTCAACAATGAGCTTGCATTAATCTTGAAGTGTATCTTTACAACAATCTCTCAATATCTCTTCAATGACTTCGAAGAGTCTCCTCTACAATACTCCTCTACTCTACTGGGAACTAACTCTACTGTGAACTAACTTTTCCTCTCCTCCGAACTAACTATTACAAATGAGGCAACAAGGCCTTTATATAGTTTTCCAGAATACAACAGACGGCCAAGATTGATTTGTGAATGGACGGCCCAGATCTTTACAACAAGGCAATTATGCCTATTTTTAGTATTTTTCAAATGTAGTGGACATATTTTGTACATAGGAAAGAAGGGATGAAGGCATGCTTCCCAAGGTAATAAAGATGATGAGTTGGAAGACTTCTCCCTTGGAGCGCCCTTATCCTCTTGTTTGTGCATGCAGGTACAATGTACTTAGACAAGGATGATGTGGCAACATTTGATTGGTGAGGATGATGCGCATGCCACGTAGGTGCCACCTCAGCAACTCTTATGGATTGCAACAGTTAATTCAATATGCTTCTGAGCATATTCCCAAATTGCATCATCTGTGTGATGTCTTCGAATGTGATTGCTTTGATGAACTTGAATGTTTGGGAATGTATCCTTGCTGATTTTGCCTTGTGTCTTTTGTACATCGGATGTGTATGATACATGTTGCTCATTTGCCTAACTCTATGATACTTCTTCTCCTACAGGATATATGTTGATCTTCTTTGAATGCTTTTTCATAGAGAGTAGCGTAGATAATGATGCTTCCTTCATAAAATGGAGTAGGAGACTTCTCTCAGAGACTTGAAAATTTAGGAAGAACTTGAAGTTTGATGGATGAATGTCCTCTCTGATGCACATGATGAAGTGTACTGGCATGATGAACTTGAAGTGATCTCTTGGAGTGGTAACATGATGTCTCCCTTCCAATGACTGCCTCCTGACTTCATTCCTTGCTTGAAGATGGTTCCAGGCGCCTTGCTCCTTGGATGACTTCTCCGCCCCATTGATGCTCCTGCAACACAGAGAAAGCAACCATTAAACCATTGATAAACATTCAATTTCATAGCACATAGGAATCATTCCCAAGCATATTCATCATGTTACTAGTCTAGGCGCAAATTTAGGTTTTCAGAGAAGTGAAAGTGCGCCTAACATATTTAGTGTGAATTTATGATTTCAAAGCCTTGTGGATGCTTAAAGATGTTCATTCTTGACAAAGTAAAGCCTCCTCATCATTGATTTATACCCTTGTACTTGAGGTGCAAATTTAAGGTTGTCTAGGTGTGAACATGCGCCTTCATTTGATAGGTGTGTATTTCAACTTGTATGGACTTTAGGAACTGTGCGTGCAATTTAGGAACTTATCAAACCCAAATAACCTCAAAATTTATAGATTCAAGCATGTTTTCCCTTAGGCACAAAAAGATGACTTTACAGGTGCAAATTGGCACCTAAGCTTGGGTGAGTGAGTGTTGGACTTAAGCAATTGTAGGTGTGTTGAGAGGTCTAATTCTTCAAGGCGCCACTTTCTTTTGTAACTTCTAACATCCTTTGCTCAAGGCGCACATTGATAGCTTTGCAGGTGTGAAATTGCGCCTTAGCTTACTTGAAGCAATCTTAGCTAAAGCTTGAACCCTC
This sequence comes from Cunninghamia lanceolata, assembly GCA_027924645.1. Classification (NCBI taxonomy): domain Eukaryota; kingdom Viridiplantae; phylum Streptophyta; class Pinopsida; order Cupressales; family Cupressaceae; genus Cunninghamia; species Cunninghamia lanceolata. The sequence goes on from BSBN01000693.1 coordinate 3,739,351, forward strand.
AGTATGTCTCCAAACGCACATTTGTCATTGCCAATGATGATTTCACAAGCTCTAACTCTAAGCGCACATTTTGACTTCTACAGTGGCCTGAATGCGCCTTGACTTCCCTTTGTGATTTTCCAAAAATTCTCTAAGCCAAACAATTCATGTTGATCCTTGGGCACAAATTGGAGTCCCTGGATGATGTTTCCCTCCACTAGGCCTAGGTGCACTTTGGTGATTCTTCAGGAATAAAACTACGCCTTAGGTTCTAGGGTCACAATTCTTGAAAATTTCTTAGTTAGAACTCTTTTAATCACCATTTAGGTGCAAATTTATGATTGTCAGTGATGATTTTGCAAGATTTTATTTTAGGTGCACATAGGTGATTGATCAGGCGCAAATTTGCCCCTAAAGTTATTGTGCCATTTTCTTGCAAAATTTCCTAAGTTCAAACCATTTTGAGGATCAAAATATCAATCTTTATTAAGGCGCCAAGGTTTCATGATAAAAACCTCCTTCTATATTAAGGCGCACTTTACTCACTTTCAGATTCCTGAATTGCACCTTAATGTATGCTTGTCCTTTGTTAATTCGTCTAAGTCCAGAACATGAGGTTGTCATTCAATTGTTTGAGGCGCAACTTACCTTGTCATTACTAAGCACTCAGCTTCCACAGACTCAAAATTTGACACACTCCAGGAAATTATGGTTTCCAACACGAGGTTAAAGATTCAAACACCACCGACTCCATCATGAAATAATCCTAAGACATCATCCAAGACTCATGACAAAGCGCTGGAGCTCAAAAACAGGGGTCCCCATTTGCAATGGGGCGATGTTGTGAAAATGTCACAACACTACTGTCAATCCAATTGTCAATAAACTCAAGATCACAGATATTGTTGAGCAATGGTATGAAAGCCTATTGAGCTGGTCTACCCCTGATGTGGACGCTGATGTCAATCCAATTGATGATGAGCTAAGCACTACAAATACTAATACTTGTACTATTGAGTGACAAGCTACTAAGAAAATTGTAGAGTTGCACTCAATTCCTATAAAGGATAGTTATGCTATTGGTCTCTTTGGTGTTGACAGGAGCAGTGAATTTTTGTACCCATGATTTCCCATTGGGATTTTGATAATGAGCACACTGAGACTGCCAGATATGCAGCTCAATATAGATTAACCTCTTGTTGATTATACTTTTGCACTTGAGTTGTAAGTTGAAAACCCCAAATGACGGCTTGCAAACTCTTCTCATTAAGTTGAAAACTCGAGAGGGCGGCTTAATGGAGACTCGTGATGAAAACCCGAGAGGGCATCATTGAGTTGTGCATTTCTATACATAGGTTCATATATGTTGTTCTCTTTCCAGGGGGCCTTTGCAATAGCTCTCCACTCTCATCTTATAGGGGGAATGCAATGTCCCAAATATTGAATATTGTTTTTTATGAATTTTTTGTATATTTTTCTGTATTAGAACAATATGCAAACTGGAACAGCAAACTAGAAACTAGAAGTATTACTGACACAAGCAGAAATAAAATGAAATCCTTTGAAATCACCCAGTGTATAAGAAGAATTAGATCAAATATGACTGGAAATCTATATGATAGAAATTGCAACCTCATCCAGTGATATTTTATTCAATGTCAAAATGTACAGTGCTGTTATACTGAACTGAGTCATAAATTTCAGAACTACAAGCCAAGAATTCACTCACAAACTGGTGCAACAGCCAATACATGTACTTATGATGATATCTTCAACTTGTTCGATCACCCCTGGTGCTGTTAATTCAATACAGTTCTGCCACAATGCAGATCAATCTATGATATATGGCAATGCCAATGCCCAGCGATCCCTATGAGGTCTACAACAACAATAAATTGATGCTCTAGATGGGTGTAGTCGCTGCACAGATAGTACAGAAATCTCTAATATTGAAGCACCCAGCTCAGTCACAAAATTTGTGATAAGTATTGCAATCATCCCTTATAATGATGTGATCTGTAGTGATAACAAGGGCAGATGGTCCTTAGAAAGGTGGTGCACTCTTGTGATGGAAAGTATGTGCCGGTTGCAGCCACCAACTGAGGTATTTCGGCTTGGAAATGGGGCAGCTAACAACTGTAGATATGGTGCCAACTCTGCCCAAAAACCCCAGACAATAATGTGATGACCAGTCCCCAACAAAGAGCGTTGCCCTTGAATTCGCCTTGGAAGATGACAAGGATTTTTCCTTGTACTATGGCGCTACAAGATGATGTCAATCAACTCCAAAACCCTAAAAATGGCGGATTAGGGTTTGCTTGCAAACATTAATTTGCCCAAACCTAAAAGTGACGAAAAATCTCACATTTTAGTTCACCATGCAATCCCTAAAGTGGAATTGCTAATGCAAGAAGCAAGGGTTTTCGTCCTCACCTCCCAAAATAGAGAGCCAAGAGGGTTTTCGTCCTCCTAGTTCTCAGATAACAACCAAGGGTTTTTGTCCCTGGATGCCCAAAAGAGCATAAACTCCAAAATGAAAACACTAAAATGAATTCGTGGTGGTGAAATGAAGATAGGCACATCCTTCATATATCTTTTCAAATTGGACCCTTGGGTCCTAAATTTCCCTCTAAGTACTTAAAAATACTTTTAATTTTTATTTTAAGTATTTAAAAATACTTTTTATTTTAATACTAGTGTTTAAAAACACCTTTTATTTTAATTATAATAATATTATTAAGTTGCCCCTTAAAATTAGAAATTACCGCGCCCAACTTAAATAATATTATTAATTATTTTAGTCCGAAAAAGGGGACATGACAGGTCAAAATTCAGATTTCGAGTTCTTCGAGCATGGTACTTGGAGAAACGTCAAGATTTTCCTGCCACAAGAGCAATTTTAATGTGTTGACATTGTGGACAGCAAGTGGTTCACATTTTCATCTTGGAAGAAAGTCAAGTCATTTAGTGCATTCTTCAACACACTTTTGGGTTACTGATAGACGCAATCAGCTTGGGTTATCCAATTTTTAGGTCACGTGGTGTAGCTAGCACACTTTTAGATTACTCATGGGCACAATCAGCCTAGGTTCTCAAGTTTTCACTCATAGAAGTGACAAAAATAAAAGTTGAACAACCTTGTACAAATTTCATCACTTAGAACAAAAATGGTGGTGAAAAATTTCATAGCAAACGAGTGCAGTATTCTCTCAAAATGGGATATAGCATTGTGGAAAGCTAACTTGACTAGAGAAAACAAACTCAAGTCTAAATACCAAGTCCATGTCTTGGTTCTTGAAAAACTGCAGAAGGGAATCACTTAGGAAAAACCTTTTGCAAAACATTGGAGCTTCGTATCAAGAAAAAGTGGTGTCATAAACAAGTTGCTCAATGAGCAACACAAACAATGGCTTTACCATTACCCCTATGGATTAAGGGGGGGATGTAGCAATAATATACATAATCCTAGGAGTATTAGGATAATATTTCATATTTTATATTTCCTAGTTGCACTAGAAGTTAAACAGTCAACCCGAAGATGAACTAAATAGTCATTTTCCTTTTTTTTTTAATCGGCCACGAGGGATTATTTAGACTAGCCCCACACCAGCAGAGGTCACAAGGGGGACCTCCTCCCCATCCACATATTCAACTTATTCAACTTAGATTTACTTATTCAACATAGAAGCCTGTAATGGGCTGCCCCTGTTTGTAATAAATTTTTTTTATTTGTGTTATTTTTATTATTGTTGTGGCCTTTCCGAACTAGACAGAAGTTGCAGAAGGGGTTTTGTGTTTTGCATGTAATGTTTTTGCAAATACAATGAAAATATATAACATGCATTGAAAACCTAGAAAATCTATGATAGATATGAGTAAACTAGCAATGACCCAGATCATAGAATCATATAAAATGAATTACTGGTGCATACCCATTTGCAAATCTCCAACTTCATATTCCTGTTGTACTTGAACCAACAATACTGGTGGTAGAAAACACTTCAAAACACTAGCAAATGAATATTCTTTGATATACAATGAATAGCCATGACATTTACATCATTAGGCGACCATAGTGTTTGAGTTTGAAACCCCAAAATGAAGTGATTTAATTTTCTTGAAGACCCACGTTCCTCTACTGTTGTACGACCTTCATGGTTGCTTGCTGCAACTGATAAACTTCTCCAAATGGTATTAAATCTGCCTTCAAACCCTCCGTAAATACCTGCAGCTATAGATGAGGTCCTATCGCCCAAACACAAGATGAGGAAGTCTTCAAAAACACAATAATCTGCTGCTCAAGTGTACGGCCAGGTCTAGGCAGGTACGGCCAGCCTAGAATGATTTCAATGTGCCAGTAAACTCCTCCAAAAATCTGGAAATCTGTTCTTTAGTCCTCCTCCCAAATTATCATAGCAATAAACTTGAGAAATGTTTTTGAAATCCCTTCCGCGACAAACCTACATTCAACCATTGAAGCACAATGCAAACACTGAGTGTATTTGCTTCTTCGAGCATCCAGGGATGATCTTTCACACCTGCAAATGCTGTTACTCATGGAGGTTTTCATCTCCAAAAGCCATGATTTCGAATTTCTCCAAAACTCTCAAACTCTTTGTAAAGCCAAAGCCAAAGCAAATGAAAATAATCCAACATACCAAATGAATTGTCTTTTTCCTTCTTATATTTCCTCTAGAGCTTTTGGAGAGAAATATTTATTTAAAATCACTTAATAATATTTCCCGAGGTGGGTGCAAACTCCATGACTTAAGTGACTCTTAATAATATTTCATTTTTTTTTATACTTAGCCAATATAACCCAAAGTCCAATATTAATATAATATTAATAATTTGCGGACTTTAAAACGGAGCCCCAAATGATCTCGGAATCCAGTGATCTATAGACCATTGAAAAGGCCTTGCCAAGACGCCTCATCTCCAACATTGAAATCCCAAAACAGACAAAAACCCTAATTTGCCAAAAATAGTAAGTCCGGCCTAAGCAAAACAAATCCACCCCAGAAAGTGCCAAATTGAGGATCAAATCGAAACCATGCCAACATCTACTCAAATACTGACAAACCCATCCAAGTCATTGCCAACAGTGGTTCCCTAACCAGGCTGGTTAGTCTACAGGAACTCAATAATAGACTAACTCTCCATCTATCTGCATGGGCTAAAAAGGGGGACATTACAAAGCCACAATGGAAGTCCAAGAGCCACTACTTGGAGTTCTAACTATAGATGTTACTTGGGGGATTCAAACTTGGATCTCCATCTTGAGAAACTTATGGCCTTGCCATTTAAGCACGACTCCTTTCACAGTCATTTTCCTATTGTTAAATATGTACATTTTGAATGAATGAAGAGAAGCTTTCATTGAATATTTTTCTAGTTGTCTCAGTCCCATTCATTTCATTTGTCAATATTTTCTTGCATTACATTTCCGGGCTTGACACATTGAACAATGTTTTCAAATTTTACCATCTGCAATTATTCCCCCACAAAATTGTTTGCACATTTCTGCGTGAAAGTGTTGTCTTTTGAACAGAAGTTTTCCAAACTTTGTAATTTTGAAATGACACTTAAAGCTGAAGTACAAACTGCAAATTACAATCCCAGGACTGTGAAAGAATAAGAAACTTCATGGAATTCCAACTAAGGAAAAATGTCTTTTAATAATAAACAAAATTTCAAGCTGAGAACAAAAACTTCAAAAATCAAATACATCATCAACATGGAATCTTCATAGTCAGGTCACTTCAGAATCCTAGTTATAAATTTCTTCCAAAAATTTTAATAATTTTTTAACTCAAAACTGAAAATGCAAGTATTGAAGAAAAATATATTATTCATAGGCATTTCCTTATGGTAAACATTCCTCGTACTTGTAACATATAGGTGACACACTAGTGTGATCAAAAATCATGAAATAAAGGATCATACTGGTAGTTAAATCATCCCGTCTTCTGTAATTTCACTTTCCTATATTCACTTTTCACAAGAAAATACAAATTCACACTATATTGGAGGATAAAATTCTCCACATTTTAGGTTCATGTAGTGATGGTAATTAGTAATTACCAATAAGATAACAATCATTTGCTCAATTCCCATTCATGCGTTAAGTGGCAACAATAATAGTGGAGGTAATGTTGGACTGAACGGTATTGGCAGGGAAAAGGAAAATTGGTCTCCTCCCCTCGAAAGGGTATGCCAAATTAAACTTTGATGGTGCTACGAAAGGCAATCTTTGATTAGCTGGTGAAGGTTTTGTGATCCGAAACTCGAGTGATGGATTGGTTTATGGTGGCTTTCTCTTCTTTGGAATCTGCCCTAGAAACAAAGTAAAATGGGAATTGTTGATGTGTTTTTTTATGCACATGCAAACTCAGAATAAAATACTAAGTGTATAATCCTCTCTTGAACAAAGTCTCTCAAAGGCTAAACAATGTGATCCAATGAGACAACTCCAAGGTTCATGATGTGTCAGGTCTTGACTTGCAATGGATAGACTCAGTAGTTGATGTGATAATGCTGGTAATCACAAAGGGACTTACGCTGAATTGGCTCCTTACTCCATTCTAAATATGTTATTCTCCTTCTTGTGAAGTGGAACTTCTTCAAACCGGCTATGAAAGAAAGGAAAAAAGGCAAGGGTTGAGAAGGCTACTCTAAGGACAAAGAAATAATGAAACATGCCAGGATAGACAAACTCCTCACGAAACCTGACTCCGTTTCACCATGAGAACCAACAACTACACGAAGCAAGTGCAATCTTCTAAGGTAACCCAATGATTTTCATATTGCAAACACACATCCAAACACCCACAGCTGGCGCAGCTTGAACAAGTATTCACAATCGAACTAAAGCAAATGGAGGTTCAGGCTAACTTTGCAAAGTGAGTTGCCTTCGACAATCCACAAAAAGTATGAACCAAGAGGAATTCATCAAATATCTTTGCATATACTCATTACATCAATGAACTTCTAATTTATTATTAAACAACTTGGAAACATTTCTCCATCACATCCAAGAAATTAGAAATCATGCTAACATTCCAAAACCACAAGATCACCATGCAAACCAACAATGAGCTTGTATTAATTTTGAAGTGTATGATTACAACAATTTCATGTGTCTCTTCAATGATTTCGAAGTCTCCTCTAATCTACTCCTATTCTACTCCTACTCTTGCAAGCTAACAGCTTCCAACCTTTACAAATGAGAGAAATGGGCCTTATATAGGCTCTGAAATTACATGAACAGCCAGGATTGATTTGCAAACCAATGGCCCAGATGAAGACAACAAGGCATAAACATCCGAAAGAGAAGCAGTAAAGGCATGCTTCCCAATGGAATCTTTAGAGCATCTGCCACATGGGTGCCCTCTTTGACTTCTTCTTGATGTACATGTATTGAACTTGGACGGAATATGTGGCAGAGTATAATTGGACTAGTGACGTGTATATGCCACCTCGGCATTGAGCCAACCGGTTTGATCTTCTTTGCGTTCATATTGCTCGAAATATTTCCCAAATTATGTCATCTTTTGTGGAATAGTGTTCTGTTGTGATGTAATCACACATCGCCCCATTGCAAATGGGGACCCCCTCTTTTTTCTGCTTTCTCACTTCGTTTTGCTTTAGGGTTTAGTTTTTCTCTGAGCTTGTAGGTTTGGTTGTGTATCCAGGTCTCAACAATTTCTTGCCAAGAGGTCTATATGCCTTCATCCTGATGCATGTCACTGAGACCCTGAAAATGACTAAGTCTGATATCTTGAAAATCCTAAAAAAATGACTAAGTCTGAAATCTAGTGGATCCTCAAAAATCTAGAATTTGCATGCTAAATCCTATGGATCCAGGAACTATCTCAAACATCCTGGAAGTATATTGATAAATATTTGAAGTATAAGAACTTAAACATATTTTCAATATACTTCCATTCAGGAAATCCAAAATTTAACTAAGGCAAGAAATTCCTCACTCCATGTCCAAACCCGCCCAGACTGGGCGGCCTCACAAGGTCCTCTTGGACAATGTCTTCACCATCAGGAGAGCTTGTCCAGACAACACCCTCAAACCCGCCCAAGGAAAGTTAGGCTATTTTCACAAGCTTTTGCCGATTGAAGGGAGTTAGGGAGTGATGATGGAGTCTAAAACTAAGATTTTGATGAAACTTCCATGCCTCACCTCCAAACCCACCCAGACTGGGCGGCCTTGGCATGAGGTCATGGACTCAACCTCCTACACATGCATTTGTCCAGACAGAACCCTCAAATCCACCTTAGGGAGAGAATTTTCAAAGTTTAGAAGAGATTTTGAGTTCAAGACAAAATCCAAGGGTGGTATCCCAACCCGCCCAACTTGGGCGGCTTCACAGGGTGTTTCTAGATGATGTCTCCACCAGGTGACACTCTCCAGACAACATTTTCAAACCCGCCCAAGGAGAAAAGTGGCTAAGTTTATAAAGTTTTCTAGCATAAAGCACAGGAAGATGATGAAATTCCAATGAAAGTTTGTGAGTTTGAAGGAGTTAAATGCATTTTAAGTCAAATTCCATGGGTCACCTTCAAACCCACCCAGCCTAGGCAGCCTCAAGAGGTGCTCATGGACTATGTCATGTCCCACATGAAATTATCCATACACTGTCCTCAAAGCCACCCAAGGTGAAGAACAACATAAGTTGCAAGTTTGTTTGATGAGAATGATCAAGATGACACCAGAAGGATGAGATAATCAAGTGAAAAGTTTCTAAGTGTCAAAAGTCCAAGGCCTACTCTCAAACCCGCCCTACCTAGGCGGCCTAGAGAGGTGAGTCTAGAGTTTGATGTCTAAGCATTGCAACTACTCCATCCTGATTCCTCCAACTCACCATGGTGCTTCACATCCATGCAAGGTCATTTTAGGAGAAGTTTGAAAAATCACTAAGTCATGCAAATGGAGGAAGAGTGCTAAGGTTAAGATAGAGAGTGTTCACATGGCAAAATCCTTACTAGCACTCCAAAGCCGCCCTTCCTAGGCGGATTTCACCAAGACAGATGGACATCATCACCGAACATCCATGATGTGTCTTTCAACTTCACAAACATCTCAAAATTTTACTAAGTCTTGAAGTTGATAGAAAGGAGTTATCAAATGGAAAAAATGAACATCAAATAAGGTTAAAGTCCACACCCTACCTACCAAGCCGCCCATGCTAGGCGGTCTTGAGCATTTCACTTGGACAACATCACCTCCTCCACAACACACTCTCCATGCACTCTCTTCAAGTCCGCCCTTCTTCCCAAGGTTGTCCATCTCATTCAAGGAGGTCAAGTCATCATTGAAACAAGTGAAGAGGTCTTAAATTATCAAAGTAAAGCCAAAAAAAATGCCTAAGTCATGAAAATCCACACACAACTCTCAAACCCGCCCATGCTAGGCGGCCTTTAGCCCTTCATCCGGACAAGGTCTTGTCCACAACACTCTCTACCTATCACATCTAAACCCGCCCAGCCTGGGCGACCTCACAAGGCAGTGATGGACAATGTCATCATCAAGAGACTTTCTCCAAACACCCCCTCTAAACCCGCCTAAGGCACTTAGGCATGGATTTCATGCGAAAGGGTATGTTTTGAAATGTCATTTTTGACCCCACATGCATACGATGAATGTAATTTGTTGTTGAAAATCCTTTATATCGAGTCTTAATTTGATGTGTTTCTTCTTGTAGGTGATGGAGGATCCAAGGAGGTGAATGGCGAGAGCTCATACATAAGAAGTTTTGAAGGTGGAGGAACGTTGCTCAAACTTGTCATCATCACCACACGAAGGAGCTCCTACATCAAGGCTTAGTATGTCTGGATGAGGAAGACATCAACACCATGCGGAGGGGAGCTAGTCTAAGATGATCAAGGTTACAAGTGTAGTTCATCATCAAGAGCATTATCCGTACGAGGCAAGGATCAGTGGAAGGTTGTCACTTCACCATGCACATCTTGAAGGAGTTCATCATCCAAAGTTGTCTATTTCATGTGCATCCATCATATGCCAGTCTACTACAAGAAGTCACGCACAAGACATCTTCCACCTCAACACTCCAAGAGTCCAGAGTCCTGCAACAACAACATCACAAGATGAGAGATGAGCATGATCATCAAAGCGATCCATGAGTTACATCAAGACAACAAGAAGAAAATATTCTAAGTAAAGTGAACATGAGGTGAACCAGACTAGTTCGTTTGAAGATGCTGAGGTGGCATGTACACATCATCAAGCCAATCGCATCCTGCCATGTCATTCATTCAAGACGGCCCACCATAAAGTTACTTATCACATTGGGAAACGTGCCTTCATTGCCTCTTTCATGTTCTAAAAATGGCAAACTTTGTAACAAACTGCCTTGATGTCTCAATCTCGGCCGTTGATTGCTAAATCAATCTTGGCCCTTCATGTAATTCTTGAGCTCTATATAAAGCTCACTTCTCTCATTTGTAGAGATACATAGAAGGAATCATTAGAGGAAGATAAAGTAGGAGGAGACACTATGGCAATAGGAGTAGAGTAGAAAGAGCTCTTCAAAGTCATTGAAGAGATATATGAGATTGTTGTAAACAAAACACTTCCTAAATCAATACAAGCTCATTGTTGTTGTTCGCATGGTGATCTTGTACGATCAAGGAATGTTCGCATGGTTTCTTATTCTCCAAGATGGTTGAGACGTGGTTCTAAGTAGCTTAGATGATAAAGTAGATAGAGGTCATTGATGTAATGAATATATGCAATGATATTTGATAAATTCCAGTTGGTTCATGCTTTTGATGGCTTGTCGATGGTAAGTCATCATGTAAAGTTAGCCTGAACCACATCTTGCAAATAGTTCGATTGTTGATGCTCCTTCGAGTTGCGCTAGCTGTGGGTACTTTGGAGTGTGTCAACAATATGAAAATCCTTGGTTTATCCTTTGGAGATTGCACCTGTTTCATGTAGTTGTTGCTTGTCATGGTGAAGTGAAATTTGGTTTTTCAAGGAATTTGTCTACCATGGCATTGTTCATCACATCATTGTCCTTAGAATAGCTTTCTTAACCCCTTCTCCTTTTTCATTTTCTTTTCATAGCTGATTAGAAAAATTCCATTTCATAATAAGGAGGAATACATATTTGAATGGAGTGATGAATAAATTATGTGTTAGTCCCTTTGTGTAAACAGCATTATCACATCATACCACCGAGGCTATCCGTTGCAAATCACGTATAAGGAACCTTGGAGCGTTCTTGTTTGATCACGTAGTTTAGCATTCGAGACGATTTGTTCAAGAGAGGATAGAGCACTTGGTGTTTTATTCTAATGTTGTTGTTATCAAGAAAACATCATCAACATGTTCGAACTAGGATTTTCACCTTTGGAACTTGGCATCTTTCGAACTTGAAAACCTGGGAATTTTGGGAATTTCTTGATGTTGTCTTCATGTAATTCATGACTTTTGATGTAGATGCTCATTTTCTCATCTCATGATGCTCTTGCTTCTTCTTGTGCAGGATTCGTGCAAGACTCTGACTCTGAATGGTGCCGGAAGTAGAAGATGTCTTTGTTCATAACTTCTTGGAGTAGATTTCATAATGAATGCTCTCTCTGCCTAGCGCATGAAATAGGTGACCTCTGGATGATCACTTCTTCTCATACATGATGAAGTGATGCTTTTCCTCCGAACATATGAAGTCCTTGCTTCGTGCAAATGATGATCTTGATGTAGGAATTCTCTCGTGTGGCGATGATGTCTTCCTCTTTGAATGCTTTTGACATCGGATCTTCCTTGGACAAACACTTCTTGCCACCAATTCCTGCAAAAGAGAAACCACTTTTAATGGCAAAGATGATAATCATTAACAATATTTCATCATAGATCTCCTAACATTTCACTTTCAGATACCTTGCAAAGGTCCTAGGCTAGATCTTACTTGCAATGAAGAAGGTTTTGTTTTCACGTTTTAAAACTCTGCCTTTTATCTTTTCATGGCCGACCTAGCAACTTGCCTTGGTTTGAGCACATTTGACTAATATTGAAGAAATTTCCTCAATGAGGGCGCACATGAGACTTGTTGAAGAAATTCTTTCAAAGAAGGGCGCACTTAGCATATGTTAAGGAAATTTTTTCTCCAGTGAAGCGCATATGACAAGGATGAGGAAATTTCGAAGATGGAGCGCATATGACAAGGTCAGAAGAAATTTCCAAGAGGAGGGCGCATTGGACAAGTGTTGAGGAAATTTCCTTTGTGAGGGCGCATTTGGCAAGGTGAGGAGAAATGTCTCTAAGGCAGGGCGCATTTGCCATGAGGTGGAGAAACTTTCCCAAGGTAAGCGCACGGAACAACTGACAAGGAAATCTTCAAGGTGGCACACTTGTCTTTCTCCAAGTCTGAGCATATTTGCATGCTATAGAAATGCTTCAATTTGAATGCAAGATGAAGACATATGAAGGCATTCCCTCTTAGAGTGCACATAATGATGATTGAAGAAATCCCAATCTAGGGCGCATATGACACTGGGTGGAGAAATTTCCACTTAGGGCGCATTGGAACAAGGTTAAGGAAATTTCTCATTGGGAGCGCAAATGCTAGGTGTTGAGGAAACTTTCTCAAGTGGAGGGTGCATATGTAGAAGGTAGAAGAAATTTTCCTTAAAGGGGGGTTGCATAGGACAAGTGTTGAGGAAATTTCCTTTGTGAGGGCAGGTTCCACTAGTGTTGAGGAAATTTCTTCAGTGAGGGCGGATTCCACTAGTGCAAAGGAAATTTCTTCAATGAGGGCGGATTCCACTAGTGCAAAGGAAATTTTCCATACTTGGCCACTTTTCAGTGCCCCTATACTTTAAATATTTTGAAATATACTTCCAAGATGTTTGAGATAGGTCTTGGATCCATGAGATTTAACATGCAGATTCTAGATTTTTGAGGATCCACCAGATTTCAGACTTAGTCAGTTTTCAGGATTTCAGGACATCAGACTTAGTCATTTTTCAGTATCTCAAGGACATGTTTAAGCATTCTCAATTGTACCTTGTTTGACGGATGACCTTCCTAATTTCTCACTTGCAAGGAAATTAACTCACTTGACTTGTTTCACGTCGCTCCGGAGAGGCTCATTCTTCATTTCATGGAAGAGACTAGGTCTGACAACACTTCCTAAGGATCCTACAAGCTCAAAGTTGCAGAAAAAGGTGGGTCCCCATTTGCAATGGAGCGATGTGTGATTAGGTCACAACAGGAATCTCTAATAGCTGGTTTAGGAGCAGCATCTTTCAAAAGCTGTCTAAGCTGATAGTGGAAGGCAACTCATTAATAGTAATTAGTGCTTTAAGGAAGGGCAGGAGCCCGAGCTGGAAGTTGAATCGGTATGTAGATGAGGTTAAAGTTTTAAATCAAAATTTTGAAAGTATAAGATTCAAACATTGTAAATGCCATTTTGACTCAATTGTTGATTGTTTAGCAAATGAGGGAATTAATCAAGCCCCAATAATGGCCATATATAGCCATAAGGCTAGCACTTGGAATAATCTAGAACGGCTAGTAGCATATAATCCCCCTTAAATCTCGTTGTCCCATAAATATATGTTAGCCATGTTTTTTACAATAATGCCTCTAAGGCATCATTTGTTAGTAGGTGGCAGGCTGTTGAGCATGCATATCTATGATTAAAGCACATGGCGGAATACAGAAAGTTGGAAATATTGATTGGGCTTTGCATGGCACGTTAATGTCGTTGTGTGTGGCAGCAGCAAAGGAATGTGCTGTTATAAAGAATAGTGTTCTATCATTGGTATGGTGGTGGCGATAGGGCTCAAGCATCGCTAATTTGGTCTCCAGTTTAGGGTTAGGTTCCTAGTTTGGTATGGAGAGTTAGTTGCAAGAGCTTCGTGATAGGTTTCAAATGGCTCAAGGCCAAATCTCAAACAAACGTTTGCAATGTATTTTTTCCTGCCAAGACCTGGCAGCCCTAGCTTTTGTTAAAGGCATTTAGGGAGACCAAACGCTAATGGAAGGTCGCCGTTCCAAAGTAGCTCTTTGTGCGGATTTTATCTCCAATCTTGTTTATTATCTCCTAGATGCTGAAATTAACCTATGGCTCCCTAAAATCTTCCTTCTGAACCAATTTTTTGGTATGATGGTTCAGCATATTGATATATGGAGATTGGTTAGAAGATGCAAGCCAAATCAATGGAAGGTGTTGGCTCAGCTTCGACTCCATCTTTGAGGGTGGATTTGTCGAGCGTGCTTGAGGAGTTGCAAAACAAGATAACAGTTCTGTGAGCTTATTGCAAGGATGTTGGAGAGTATTAGCTGGTCTACATGTCCATCAATATTGAAGGTGTCTTGAGATAGGCAGTGATTTCACCATACTGATTTTCCATGGCCCTACCATGTACAAATCCAGGCACAAGCGAGAGATAAGCTATGAAATTCGTTTCCCATCTCTAGCTGGAAATTCCAGGGGAAGTTCAGTGATTGAGAATGTGCCATTGGTTGAGGAGGTGGTTGACACTAACCATGCTTCACCAAGTGGTAGGGAATGCTGGGGGGTGGTGTAATTAGATGTCCTTATTTTGTTTGTTTTTTTGTTCAGAATCAGTGTTCTGTCTATTCCTTTTTCTGCAGTTTGGATTCTAGTGGCAGTTTTAATGCTTCTCGTCTATTGGTTATGCAGTCTAGTGCACTAGCATTGTCATATATTTTGGTAGCTGGTAGCTGCTCTTTAGAGCAGAATTTTGATAGCTGTAATGCATTGTATCCACAGGTTTTATGTAAACGTTTTTATTTCAAGGGCAGGGGCCCCTATAGAAGCCACGCTATTTTATCTAAAAAAATAACCATTTGCTCAAGAGTTCAATGTAATTAGTAAATCTTTTTTCCTTACATCAAAAATAAGTTTAGAATTCATTCTCACAACTTGCAATTGGTGGCCAAGAATTTGAGGGATGAATATTGCTACACACTGGTGAAGATTTGATCTTTGATAGAGAAATTAATTTGTTTGTTGATCTTTCAGTTCCTGAATATGACTAGACATCTAGTGTAATGAGAAAGAAAAAAGCATTTGAGTATATAATACCCTTTCTCAAAAAATGGAAATATTTAACAGAAACTTTCCTCAAGCGATAGTCTCACTTTTGAGAAACATAGAAAAGATTTACCATTAGTTACCTTGAACAAGAATTTCCATCTCGTATCCTTCGATAAACTGTAAGGGAATCCTCTGTGCAAGTTCTATCTGATTCTTGTAGAGACCTTTCAGTCAATGGCATTTTGGCCTTCAAGGGGTTATCTATAGCAGTCGAATTTGTAGACACTGAGTCAACATTTTGCCAAAGAATATTGCCATCTGATAAACACCTCTTAAAATCTGACCTGTACAAATCAAAGGGTTTTTTGGTCAATCAAATTTTGTACCCACAAAGAAGAAGATGATGAGCAGAATAGAGAAATGCAAACAAACACCAAGATGAACAATAGCAAGTTATCTCTAGCAGCTAAATATTCTATATTACAATTTTAAGAACTCTAATGACACGGAATATGGCATATCATATTGATATTATCTTTTCATGAAAAGTATTCCAAGAAACATACTCATTTTCTCCTAGCTATTAGAAAGCCCTTAATGATGTTTATAATTATCATCAATAGTTTGTTCAGGTTGCTGGTTTACCTTTACCATTCATCCAGACATTGCACAGGATTATATTCTAGAATTAATTGAAGGTGGGATGCAATAAAATAATGATCATTTAACAGATTGTTCAACTTACAGAAGGAGTTGGTACTCACCCACAACTAAGGTCTAATATGAGAGATTCAAACTTGTTAAATATGAATCAACCAAGTTAAAAGTCAAAAGGTGGAAGTATAATGTTAGGAGTATTATTTGAATCAGAAAAAAAAGAAGAAAAAGTGAAATAGTATCTTGCAAGGAAAAACATACCTCACAAGAATAAATATACTATGTTAAAAAAACAAAGGTACATAAATCTGTGAATAATTAATATAGATTCTTCTAGGAAAAGCTCCTAGATATCATTACAAAATGAACTAATTAATGTTAAGAGTTGGAGATTTTGAGAGGAGTTGAATGATAAAGACATAGCCACATGGACTAGTACATTTTATTAAATATACTCACATGGGTTAGTGTACTTTATTAAATATTTTATATAGACACATGGGTATATTGTATATTCTTAAATGTTCTACATAGTCTGTACATCTTTAATCTCTTAGAAGCTTTCTTTTATATAAAAGATATTTTGTTAAACGAATCACTAATTTGGTGTATGAAATCTCCTAATGTAAACACTCCACAAGGGGATTGTTTTTCCATTTACATTATATTGTTTTGAGGTGTACAACCCTACCCCCCTTCGGATTCGAACATGTGACCTCCATTATGGAGTACACACATCTTCACTATCAAGCTAACTCAACTTGTTCATCATCGTATTTTATAAATACATAATATAATAGAGTACACAACATGTAAAATTGTACATAAGTCTTTTGTGTTCTTTCTTGCTTGCAATTGTGCTCACATCAACTAGTATTAGAGCCTACCAATCATGGTTTTTACATAGAATCTTTTTGTAGAAGGTGAAAAAGTAGAGATAGTTTTCTAGGTCATTGCTAAGCAAGACATCAATTTGAAGTACGAGACCCCCTTATTCAAGCACTTCACAAGGGGATTGTTTTTTCCATTTACATTATATTGTTTTGAGGTGTACAATCCTACCCCCTCATATTCGAACTTGTGACCTCCATTACAAAGTACACATTGTTACCATCACGCTAACTCAAGATGTACATCATTATATTTTTTAAATACACAAAATAATAGAGTGTACACCATGTGTACAATTGTAGATAATTCTTTTATGTTCTTTTTTGCTTACAATTGTATCATAGCGTATTGATCATGGCCTTCAGCTCTATTCCTCTCAGGGGTTTCCATATTTTACAATTAGTAGATCTAACACCCTTAGGCCTTTTCAATCACTACCTTCAATCTAGTTGCCTCGAGGACTTATGCTTCTTACACTCCACTAGATCATATCACTTGTAGTAGAGCTTAACAATCATGACCTTTAGATCTAGTCCTCTCAAAGGTTTCTATCTTTTACCCTTAGTAGTGTTGTGCCCATACAAAAAAAAATCATATTGTGTCAAATACCATTCAAATTGGTAATCTTTTCCTCTCAATTTACAAGAGTTGATCCTCGAATTTGCCAAGTCAATTGTGGTCCACTCAATCAACCTACAAATGTCCCATCCTAGTCTTTTCTACTAACTACTTTTGCATGAATAGATGATCACCTCAATCCAATAAAGAGTGAATAGTAATGATGTTCAAAGATAGATCAAAGAAGAAAGAATGGGTCAATCACATGCAAAAGCGCACCAAGAAAGAGAAAAGTGTGCTAGGAAGAAGAAAAGCATACTAGGAAAGGGAAAAGTGCACCAGAAACGTTGAGCACGCACTTTTCTAGAGGTCTTTAAAATTACAAAATTTTCAATGTAATGTATAGGTGCATGCCAATACAAAGGACAATTTTAAAAAAAAAATGAGTTAATGTATCAACACATGCCAATACAAACCAAACATGTTTTTAACCCAAAGTATAGGCACGTACCATAGAGGAAGGGCACACCGATACAAAGGATCATCTCTTCCTTCTACTCGAAATGCACAAGAGTGATGCAAAGGCAAGATGGAGATATCAGGTGTGAATGGACATACAACATTCTAGAAATCCGTTGCACCCTTCAACTAGCTGTCATGCCCTTTTATAGATGTTTGGAACCTTTCACATGCACTAGAAGACTCCAATTTAGAATTGGAACCACCAAACGTCAGCTGGTTCATTTCAAATTATGTTTTCCCAGTGTCGTGATGAAACCACCAATTTTCATCGAGCAGTGATTTCGTTACTGTCTCCAATCATAAAGCAATGGTTTCATCCTATGGACACAACCAAGTGTTTTCAAGAGTATTCTACTTCTGGATTTCACTCCATTGATGCAGATTCTGACTATCCCGATCCATATGAATCAATTTCTCAAAACAAAGACTTGACCATACATATTGGATTGGCTACCATAAATGACATACTACATGGGCCACCAACAACAATGGAACCCAAGCAACTAGAAATGAAACTTTTGCAAAATTGTGTCACTCTTTTGGTGTCTTACATTCACGAGCAAAAAGACAACCAAAATATCCTTCACAACTATCTTAGTCATCAATATGAGTGCCTCAGTCTGTTGAGACAAAACTTTATTAGTGTTTAAAAAATAACAAAAGCAAGAAAAGAAATCTTGACAACAACAAAAAAAAATGAGACGATTGGCTGATGTAATTCAACTAAATATTAATTAAATTCTAGCATGTTTCCTAGTCAAAACAATGGGATTTCCCCCTATGGAAAAACCCTTTGAACATGAGGCTTGAAATATCAATCAAAACTTTTAGTGTGAAACTAGATTCTAGTCAGATTTGCGTGCAGCAAGAGGAGATGAGGAAATTAAATGAGCAAATTGTACCATTCCAACAAATCCCTATAAACTCATCCTCACACAACCTCTTAGAAGATATGCAAATTTGTCTTTTGCACGCTTAATATAGCTTTTGAAAAGAACTTTGCACTGAAAAACTTTGGTCTACCATCTCACTATTATGCAACATTCCATGAAGATGCATCCTCAAGGACCTAGATGATGTCCCTGATGTCCCAGGGACTTGGGGACTTAGAGGGAACATCCCCCTTTTTTAGGACTGGATAGCCTACTCCATTTGGTGAATTAAAAGAAAATTAAACAGATTTTTTAAGAAAAAATAATGCTACAACCCCTAAAAAGCTAAAAGGAAGAGGATTGTCATTGGAGATTCAGCACATTGTATTTACTTTTTATAATTTCAGCTGCTTTTAGTATGTTAAATTTATTGCAATAGCCACCCTCCCCCTAATGTCCACAAAATTCGGAAAAAAATTTAGCATCCCCAAAACTAAGCCCCCCTATCAAAGAAAATCAAAGATACACTCCTATTATGTAGCTCTTTCAAATTTATTAGCATTAGGTATTATTGTTAAGTATTATAGTCATTTTATTGTATATGTTGAAATTAGTTTTACAAGACTCACTGAATCCTGAGATGAGGCACCTAAAACGAGGCATGTAGACTCGACTACGAGTCTCAACGAGTTTCTGCTTGACTTGCTAGACTTGTCAAGACTCAAGGTTAGACTCAGGTGTATAAATTGGAAAAAAACAATATATATATATGAATTTCTAAACCATAAAAAGTAAAAAAAAAAAACCACATTTAGGCCCTAATTACTACTCTAGGGCTTCAACACTCGCATTTTTTGAAGGGTTTGGAGTCTCAACTATTAGAGCTTGGTTAAAAGCAATAAAATTATGAAAAATAGCATGCGTGATGAAGGTCCGTGTGGTCTTAAAGGCCTTAATTTGGGCATGGTGGTGGGGGCTCCACCCCCTAACCCCGCCCTTGTTCTACAACAAGAAGCGCGCCCAAGGTATTGTGCTCAAACCCCATGAGGGGCGCTACCCCTTGAGCTCGCTAGGGGCACTACCCCTAGACCCCTGAGAGGGGCGTCTAAACCACACTATGGGGCTTTGCCCTCAAATCCCCATTCTAGTTTTAAAAAGCAAAAAAGAAAAATCATTTTGGGCCATGTTGGATGGAAAAGCAACATTTTTTAATTCTCTCAAGTTTTTCCCAATTAAATCCCAAGTAATTGAATTACATTTATACTTTTGGTTTCTCAAGTCAATCCCAATCTTGAGTAATACTACTATGGTTCTAGAAGCATTCCAAACTTGTCTGAGATATGAGCACAAGACCCCACATTGAGCTAGTGGTGCTGGGTCAAGTGATATAGGCTGCTCTCTACATAGTTCATGACTACATGTGATTTTTGTTTTTGATGCCATGGATATCATAATCTACGAGTTTTGTACACCTAAAACACTTGAGAATATTTATATATTTAAAAATGTTGTTTCTTTCAACTCAAATCTACTTTTGTACTCATTTGATCTATGTATACTTGTGTATGTGACTAAAGTAGCTTCTAATCAATGTTCCCCAGGGACATATTCCCCCTGATTTTTAGTATCCTTTAAAGTTTCTATTAAACCTACAAAAACCATGTTAAACCCCTTGGCCTAATTGAGTGGCTTCTAACTAAATTAAATATTAAAATAAACTTGTAGCTTTGGCTAGTGGTCAATCTATTTTTAAAAACAAAGCAATTACAAAAACTAAAATCATAAAATATTTTAAAAATAAAATTAAAACAAAAACCACTTTTCCTTGCCCCCTCTACTCATCTTCCTTGCCCGCATTCTCTACTCCTTCCTTTTGTCTCTCCATTGCATTGCATGATATCTCACCCCACAACCCTCTTTCCATTCTCACAAGCTCTCCATTTTTATTTTCTCATGTCGTTTTCCTGCATGCATTCATTCCTCACGCTATTACATGGCTCTCTGCACATTTAAAAACTCATTGCTTTCTCCCACTCGATTTGTCATCAAACATCACTCTGCAATGTTTTCTTTGTTCAAAACCTCACTAGTGCTTTTTTGAAAAATGTTCAAAAGTATTGCACCAATGAAAATAAATTATATATTGTTCAGTTTCTCTAACATCTCATAATCTGAAATATATTTTGCTTGTTATGGAATATGATAATCCATCAGCCATTTACAAAATCATTGAACATGGAGCAAGCATTAAAATCAAAAAAACAAAGAGAAACATCATTAAAGTAAACAACCTATCTTCTTTAATACAACTTTGTCCAGCCTTGTCACTTTTATATATATCGAGATCCCACTACTTGCATGGTTCTTTTCTTACCTTGTTAATAACATTTCAAATAAAAATGTTGTCCTTTGTGCATACATTAGAACTTCATTATCAAAATGATCCACTAGTCACCAACCAAATTGAGAGTGTGTTGTAACTTGTAACCATACAAAATTTCTGTATAAGTGTCACTTTCCAATCTGATGTAAGTCGTTTGTCCTCTAAAAGAGTCATTATGGAATCCTTGTCTCCCATGTCCTTGGATGTCGTGCTTGTAGGTTTTAATCAACATCATTGCATAGCTAATGAAAGGTACTTTTCAATGCATCCAACAAGGCATAAATCAGAGCTTGGATGCAAGAGCTAGTCAAAAGGCATGAAAAACTGGTGGAGACAACTCAAGTGAGTCACTTTTGCCAAATTTACCAAAATAATTAAGTACCAAAAAGTGGTAGAGACAACTTATGTGAGTCGCTTCTGCCGAATTTGTCAAAAGGACTAAAGTATCAAAAAGTTACGGAGACAACTCAAGCGAATCACTTCTGCCAAATTTGCCAAAATGACTAAGTACCAAAAAGTGGCAGAGACTTCAAAAGCAAGAGCTTTTGCTTGGTAGGCCACTTCCAAATGAGTGCTTTTGACAAAATTGGCTTAAGTATGAGTAGCAAAGGTTCCAAAGCGTGCGCTTTGCATGTCAGCCAATTTTCAAGTGGCAAGGGTTCCTCAAGAGCGTGCTTGGCCTTGGCTTGCCACCTCCAAAAGTGTGCCTTCTCAAAGTAACTAAGTTAAAACTGGCAAACATATCTTAAGCATGTGCTTTGTCAATTATAACCCATTTTCAAGTGGCAAGCACCTCTTTAGCACACACTTTCCAGATTAGATGCAAATTTTCAGTCATAAAAGACAATAGACAGTTTGCAAGGGCGCCACAGTCATTTCAGCATGTTTTTTTTTTTCATTTCATATTCATGTCATCTAGGGTTTCAAGACTCATTTCTCATCTTTTTTTAACTTGGATGCCTAGGGTTTTGGCAGTTATTTTTGTAGAGTTGTGTCCAAGCGTTTACAAAGGCACCATAGCAAGAAGTGTTGCTTGCAGCCTGGCAACTGTCGCAGAATTTGAAGGGTTTCATCAGACTTGTCAACTGTCAAGCTTTGTTTGTTTCAAGCATACTTATCATTCAAAACAGCAAATAGCAATATTTTGACATCAACAGTTTTCATCTGCAGCAGTAGCTCTATCAAGATTCAGTTATACACAACAGATGTCAGCTAGATTTAAGGCAGATTTCAGTTGTTTCCTCTAGGTTTGAAGACCGTTTCCTTGATCAACATATTTTTCGATACATTTCTGATCATTCAAGCATCAATAGACTAGGGTTTTCATTACCTAGGGATTCAAACATTTAGTTTGCTGATTCTGTGACAGTTGGAATTTGAAATTGTGTTTTCAGCGAACAGGGTTGTTTTTTCCCTTTTTCCCTAAGGTTTCGTAACACCAGTTATCCAGATTTGGAATAAGGTAATGAGAGTTTGGAAAACAGAAACTAAAAGTTATCATTTCTGTCATTCTTTGTTTAAAACACTTCAAGGTTGATGGTTATTCAACAACAGGGACCATGATAAGCACTTATTAAGCAAGGACTGAGAGGATCCACCATGATTCGGAATGAGGATTGCATCAGAATCACTAAGAGGAGCTTTCAGATTAGCTATTTTTAACTAATCCTATATTTAGAGAGATCCTATTTTGGGAGGATATTGGAGAGCCTATTTTTAGGTTGTTTTAGTGTGCTTTTATCTATAGCATTGTTTAGATTAGTTTTATGCTTTAAAGTGCTTTATTTCCAAGTTTTTCAGTTATTTTTATTGGTTACCTTTACAGACATTGGTTTTTGGGATAATTTAATAATTATCCAAAAATCCCAAAAATAGGGTTTTGTAAACTTCTAAATAAGTGTTTTAAGCACAATATTTCATAATGATAGTTGAAGTTATGTTTATGCTGTAGAAATTGTCATTCAAGTGTTCAATTCGAGTTTTATGTATGTGTGATTAGAGTGTTCAGATTTCATCGATTAGACTGAAAATGAAGAATAGTGCCAGGATTTGTATTGGCAATATTATTCATCTTAGTTGTAGCTTTGTATGCATCTAAGTTACTCAATTTCCAAAATCTTGAGTTGTTCATGTGTGTCAAAAGTAAATCACCTACCATATTTTCATGTATACGGACTTACTAGTTTCTGACTTTAGCCAGTGGGAAGTATTTGTTGTGTCTACTTTAGTTGTTGTTTCATCTGATTTCAAGTCTTAAAATATTAAATCTAGCTTGTGAGAGAAGAGTAGTCCTCAATCTTGTGCCCATACCCGAGGCCAAAAAGATAGGGCAAAATTCATTTAGTTTCTTTCACTTTGCAAAACCCCCAGAAATACTTGTACATAGTGTTAGTATTTGTAGATTTTGTCAATAGTCCAGTGTCTAGGGTTAGTTTAGATTTCAAGGAGTTTCCCCTCATAATTTAAAGAGAGGCTTTACCTCACATACTGTTCTGGTTTCAGTTGTCTTGCAAAACACAAACCAAAAGGCTAACAAAGTATAGTCATATCTCTAACATCAATGAAAGCAACAGTGAAGGGTGAAGGGTGAACTGAATGGAGATTATGCTAAATCATCAATGGGGCTGCCATTAGGTTGTGATTTTGACAACATTTCATCTGCACCCTACACCTCACATCAATTCTATCGTATCTACATGGACTGTATATATTACAGGCATTTACTTTTATGTTGAAAAAACAGATCAACCAAAATACACAATGCCTTTGAATTGTGTCCTTGTGGCTGATCTGTCTACCAACAGCTGTTCTGAATTCAGAAAACAAAGTGAGTTCTATGGCTTGTGGAATGCCATGTACATGGTCTGTGAAAACATAATCCAAATGTAGAAAAAATCTTCAGAGGAAGTGGGTGGGATTTGGGAAAGTGTGAAAGGGGATACATACTGAAAAAAATTCAAACTGAAGAAAATTTTAATATTGATACTCTACTAAACGCAACTTCGGTTAAAGTTGATTATATCAATCAACATAAATATAAGAAACTTAAAATAAAACTTTATCATCATCCTCACTATCAAGTATCAATAAAGTATTCAATTCCAATGTCAAAAGTCTAAGGATTTTAATCATGATAACAAAAGAAATATGTGAATTCCAAGTCACCAGAATTCAAATTGATGAAATTGGAATTTTAATTTGCAGCAATTCTTAATTCCTCTTCAACTTAATTTGGTACGGACTCCTAATTTTAAGTCCCATTACTGTATTACCTTATTAAAATACTGATGTCTCTCTTATGCTACACATGCTTTGAGGTCAAGACTTTTTTGGAGGGGCATGTTATGGACCTAAATTGACAGTTATTAATTAATCATAGCACTAGTTACCAAGGGTCATTATAAAGAGGCACCACCCATTATCTCGTAGGGGCATGATGTAGCATACACAACCCTTGATTCACATATATATCTTATCACCCAATCTTTCATATTCATCTATTTTCTATTCTATTCTATATTCAATATGTAAATATTACATAATTTGTGTGTACCTCAACAAAAACAAAATTTTCTATTTTAGTATAAAATTTATTTAAAATCCATTGTATGGACTGACTAAATTACAACATCTGTTTAAGACTTTAAAAGATGATTAAAATGTTACCATCTATTCTCTTGAGAATATATAAAGAGGCACCACCCATTATCTTGTAGGGGCATGACCTGGCATACACAACCCTTGACTCGCATATAAATCTTATCACCCAATCTTTCATATTCATCTATATTCTATTCTATTCTATATTCAATATGCAAATATTACATATTTTCTGTGTACCTCAACTAAACAATTTTCTATTTTAGTGTAAGACCTATTTAAAATCCATTGTATAGACTGAATAAATTACATCTGTTTTAAGACTTTAAAAGATGATTAAAATGTTACCATCTATTCTTCCCAAGAATATATTATTATATGAATTCACAAAAGTATGAAGTAAACCAAATTGAGTAGTATTCTCTTGGCAGTCCAACGATGTCTAAAGAAACAAATGGATATAATAGAACAGGTTTGACATACCAGTATAACCAAAGCCTATAGCCTTAAGCCACACTCTAAAATAAGAACTGAATAATATGGGTAGGAAATTTCATTCCATTATGAATGCATAAGCTTACCTTGTATTATCATTTACAAAAATATCAATGCGACGTCCAATATTACAATGTTGATCAGAATCCAACTCCCAAAGAGCGGGCTTCCCTTGTTGTGGCTGAAAGTAGCCCAAGAACCTGTTTTCTTAAAGAAAAGTTGCATTGCAGCAATACAACGAACAAGTATGTTGGAATTGTAGACACATGAAAAAAAAAAGTTGAAAAGAACAATTGAAAAGAATTAATTACATCTTCTCCACTGAAAAAATTCCATGTACTCACACATTAATAGCATCCTGCTTTTCTGCATCCATATAAGCATTGCTATAGTAACGCTGAATTGATCTGAAAAATTCTTGTGAATTTGTGGCTGCTCTCCAACGCCCTCTTCTCTCAGAAAATACCTACAGAATGTTTGGCACAATGAATGTTTATTTTATAAAATCAAGTCCAAGTGACACTTACAATACAAAAGACACAAGTTCATATTTTAGAATAAGAGTGTTTTCTGAAAAGGAAACATAATGAAAATATAAAAAATCCTAATAGCTTGAATCAATCACCATGAGATTTGGTAAATGGGTATGGCAGGTAGGATAGGGACACATTCTGGATAGGGACACATTCTGGAATTACATTTAAATATAGTCACCAAGAGACGTGGATATGGGTGGCAGATATGGGTATGGGGGTGGTGCTGTCATCCCTGACCAGTCACTGGGAAGTTGAGGTTCAGGGATGGCAACACTATCCCAACCTACATCTCTATGGTGACAATATTTAAATGTAATATATTTGTGACATTCCTATACTTATACCCTATTTCAGAATGATGTCCCTATCCTGCCTGCCATTACACACATGCACATGTACACGCACACACCGACCTACCCACCCACACACACACACACACTTCATATATCAGGAGTGCGCTAAGAACAAGCCAAGAGAACTAGATAGCTACATATTTGAGATTTGATATGCAGAATAGACATAATTTTTGAAACAAAACATATAGTTTATCATAAAGCCTTTGCTTTCATCCTAGATACCTATTGAAGGTGCAATGGCACTTCCCTATGTGGAGCTGTGGTGGTGTTCATTCTTCAATGTTCTTGTCAATAGTCTCCTTTCTATTTAGAATGCTTGGGTAACAGCACCACAGAATAGACAGCCCTTTCCTCCTGCTTATTAAGACATCAAATAATGAGATTTTGGTTGTCTTTTATAACTTGTAGGTTGCTTAGCAGCAGATTGAAGAGTTGATGAGTGTGTCCTTGCTGAAAGGTTTGGAGCTCAATTTGTTTTAGTATGCCACTAAGAGAGATTTATATTGGACAAAGCAATATGTATAGTGGTTTCCTTAGACTTGGGTTGCCTTGTGGGATGTGCTTCATTGTCTTCAAAAAGATTGAGATTCGGTTTGTAAGTAACATTATCCTTAGGATTTGCAGATCTATCAGTGAGCATAAAATGGTCTCCAAGCTGGTGGTGGTGGGTGGTATAAGGTGGCTGTGCTGTCCAAAGTCAAGGAGATGAGGATGCTGGGAGTTGTTTTGGTAGGAGAAGAAATATAAGGGGGATACTTAGAGATCAGAAGCAGAAGTAACCTTTGTAAGAGTGATTTGGTTACTAATTAGACTAGATTGAACAAGAGAGAAAGCTAAAGTACCTTTTGGAAAAGCATGATTAGACTGGTTGGTGTTAACAATATAACCAAGTTCAACAACCTGGCAAAGGGGGAGATCTTCAACTTTGAACTCTTCATCAAGAATTATTGTAACAGCGCCCTACATTTCAAGATTGTGAGCTTCCTTGCTGTTGGCTGCCATTTTCTCAGTGCTGTTCCTCTTCCTTTTCTATCTTTTTCAAGGTTGATAATTTGTTTTCAAACACCTGCAACTGCAGTAAGGGATATTGACCTTTATAGATTGTTCAGTAACCGCAGGCTTCTCCTTACGCTCATTCTCTCCTCGATTTAAACCTCCGGATGGTAACATCAAATCTAAAGCCTCTTTTGAATCCGTCACAAATTGTTGGTGTGAACAGGGTTATCACCTATCTGGTTTACCCTTGTGTGGATAATTTACATTATTTCACTATTTACTAGTTAAATAATATTCACACATCACACATAATTCACACATGTTAAGTTGACTTAGTGAGTCTTCTAGGTGTTTCTAGTTGAGTCTAGTTGTGTGTTGAGTTGTTGATAGTTGGAGCGAGTTGTCTTATCCTCCACATGTGCAATTAGTTATCATCCTCTAATTGTCACATGATTGTAGGAATATCTCCACTTTCCACTCCACCTTTCTAGCTCTCACCTTGTCTTTATAAGCAAGGCATATCATGTACATTGTAATAACAATCTTTTGCATTCATTGATAAAATAGCATTATTCTCTCATTTGATCTCTGTTGTGCTTTCATGAAGTCCTAGATCCTGGGAGGCTCCAATCATAGCCAACTCTAACATGGTATCAGAGCTCTAGGAAGAATCACTTTGTGTTAGTCAATTTTTTAGAGATCTTGAGTGCAATTCATGGTGGATCTTGATGGTTGAGTATGCTCTTCTCTTGCATCGAATTGATGACCTGGATAATCAGAAAGACTTGATAGAAATACCAGTTTTGTGAGGGTTTCCCCTTCTTGCCCTTGTATTACAGGTGCATTTCAAAGCATGCTGCTGCAAATCTGAGCACACCATTGCGTTCAGAGCAGCCGAAATAGTCAAGATTGCCTTCAGTTTTATCAAAATCCAACATTGGAGGCAAAATTGACGAGGGTTTCAATTTGGGGCTCTTTGGCATCATCCGGGAGGTACCAGCAATTTCGGAGCAATTTGGCCCAAATCGGACATCTCCATTGCATCCGAAGTGGCCAAATCAGTAAGGATCGACTGTAAAATAGTCCAAATTAGACAAAATTGGAATGAAAGGCAAAAAAATTTTGCTTCTTGACCATACAGAATCTTCGCTAAGAATATTCCTTGGTGCAACGTCAGAATCTTGCTTGCGCAGGTGTTGTACAGTGGGTCAAATCAGATCAATCGAAATCCTCCAGGTACAAGCATTTATCACTGTTTAATCCAATAATCTACGGGTAAGAAAGTGTTTTCTGTGGAATTTGTTTGTCGCAGGTTCGTACCTATGTTTGCAGGTACTGGTTTGTTCTGCTGGGTGCCACGTGGCGTGGGCACCAGCTTAACCTTCGGCAAACAAATCGGCAATCTTCTCGACAGTTGTCTAAATATTCTTTTGGCGGCGTTTGTTTCACAGACGGTCTATAGAATCTTCATAGTGATCGACATTTGCATACATATCTCCGACGGTCTATATTTCCAGCCAAGTCTTATTGCGGCGGTCACAATCTCCGTGGTCATCTAAACTTTTCCAGCGACCTCAACAATCCGCAAGGCTTCACATTTCCGGCGGTTACCTTCAAAAATCCCGACGGTCAGCAGTCTCTCAGTGGTTATAACATTTCATTGGCAGCGCTTGTTGTCTACCAGCGGATTTAATACCATCGGTGGGCAATTTTCAAACAACGGGCAGTAAATATCTCTGGCAGGTGTTTAATACCCCAGCTCAGAGGTTACCAGTCTCGGCGGCATTTGCGGACTTTTAATAGCTCTAGTGGCAGTCTTATATCAGTCTGCCGGTCTCTGCCAAACATTTTAGTGACTCATAATTGTCTCACGCTGTCAGAAGAAAAATTCATGCTGGAAATGTCATAAACTCGTCGGATGTTACTATCAGCATATACCTTGAGCCTCCCATAGGCGTGAAAACTCTCGGCAGCCACTGCAAAATTTTTCGGTTTATTATCGACTGCGGATCTTCAACCTTAGGCGGTAAAATCAAACCGCCTGGCCTGCGTCGTAAACTCACACCGGATGATTTTCTAACTCGTCAGTTATTCCATCGGCATATTCCTTGTTCTCTGCAGCAGGTTTCTTGCCCAGCGATCAAATTTCAAACTGGCCGGTAACCACTAGCGGTCTACACTCTCTCTAGCAGTCCAAACTGCCAAAAGGCATTCACGGTAGTGGTCATCAACTCCCGACCGACAAGTTTCAACTATTCAAAATTGAATCACGCCTGTTTATATGCGGTTTTTTGAACTAAATAGTGGTTTCCACAAAAGAAGGTGTTTCTGCGTCGAAAAGAAAGTGGTTTTCAACTTCCAATTGGCGGTTTCCCTCCTAACCAAGGCGGTTTTGCGCCATATATAGGCGGTTTCGACAAAATCAATGGTTTTCCGACTTTTTTTTTTGCTTTTCCAGGAGGGCAAATTTTTTTCCAGCAAAAAGGAATATTCCAAGAATATTTCGCTGACGTCAGCACTACGTCAGCGCCAGGGGGCCATTTTTGCCCCTCAAAGCCTTAAACAAGGGTTTTTTTTCTTTTTTGCATAACTTTTGCCCACAGAGGCAAAATTGGGCAAACGAGATATCGTTGGAAAGTTGATAGAGAGCACTTCGCAATGGTGTCAGTAATTTTCTGAAATTCTGCTGCAAGTGACTGCTACAATAGTTTGAAGACAGATCTTCGTTTTTCACTTCTAAGCTCAACTTTCTGCCATGATCTCCGATTTTCGCGATTCTTGCGGCATCGAAAAGGTCTTCAGAAGCTCTTCAAATCCATCTGTGCACTTTTCTCAGATTCTGCTCCAAGTTCATTTTATTTCATTTGTCAGTTTTTTGGCTTTTGTGTGATAACTTGAACATTTTGGCACCTGAGGAAGTGAAACCTGTTTTGAAGGGATTTGTTTGCTGTGGTAAATCATTGTGAGTGACTGTAATCTCCCTTGAATCTCATTTTTAGAGATTTTCATGCTTTCTCAATTTTGGTCCCTTGAGGACAATTGTAAATCGCACTAAGTATAAAATGCCACAATCATTCCTTTTTTGGGGGGGGCCAATCTCTTTTATTGAGTAACAGGGGGTGTCTTGTGTTCTTTTTTGTACTCTTGCATCATGGATTCACACAAATTTCCTCTACTCACACCATATAACTATCATGAGTGGAAAACTAAAATGGAGATTCATTTAAGAAGTTTGAAAATTCATAGAGTAATAATGGGTACAGAAATTGAACCAAATGCAACTGCAGAAAAGAGAAAGTGGTACAATAGATGTGATCAAACCTATGGAACACTATGCTTGTCTATTTCTCCTGATCTTCTTTTTCATATTGAATCTTGTTCTACACCTAATGAAGTGTGGACTACCTTAGAAAATCTCTTTGGTAAGCAAGATACTATGAGAGGTTTCAAATTGGAGAATGAATTAATTGGTTTGAATCCAACCAATTTTGCAAGCATCCAAGACTTCTTCACAAAACTAAAATCACTTAGATTGCATCTCAAACAATGTGGAATTGAGAAAGAGGACAGTCAATTGATTCTTCCAATCCTTGCCAAGCTTGGTCCTGACTATTCAGTTTTTGTTTCTACCTTTTATACTACTATGGATGCACTTGGGAAAACTTTCACAATGCCTTCACTTGATGAGTTTGCTGCATCACTCACAAGGGAGCAAGCTAAGTTAGTACACGGGCACATTGAAGTCTCCTAGACCTCAAGCACTTCTTGCTAATCAAGGTACAAAGAATAAAAAGGCTTCAACTAGCAAAGGCAAGAAACAAAAAAATAAGGATCTCAAGAACAATGAGCAAGTAAAAGAGTCAACCAAATCACCT
This sequence comes from Cunninghamia lanceolata, assembly GCA_027924645.1. Classification (NCBI taxonomy): domain Eukaryota; kingdom Viridiplantae; phylum Streptophyta; class Pinopsida; order Cupressales; family Cupressaceae; genus Cunninghamia; species Cunninghamia lanceolata. The sequence goes on from BSBN01000693.1 coordinate 3,770,112, forward strand.
ATGTCCTCATCCTCTCCCAAGGAGGAATCATCTAAGAAGGAGAGAACAACGTGTGCATATTGCAAGAAACTACGATATGATGAGCATAAGTGTTATGAGAAGAAAATTGATGAGTTGACTCACATTATTCAAAAGCACAATATCAAAATGCCATCATCATCACCTAGTCCATCCTCTTCTTCAACACCATCATCATCTACACAGACAGGGACAGCAGGTATTGCCAATGGGACAATCAAAGAAAAAGGACAGGCACTCTTTGCTTCTACAAGTCTTCAATCAGAGAGATGGCTTCTTGATTCTGGAGCTTCTCATCATATGGCATCTTCACAACGGATGTTCTCTTCGTTTGAGTCATGTACTTCGCCACCTATTTTGATGGGTAACAATAAATACATGCATGCAACTGGCAAAGGAATTGCTGTTGGAGATAGTACATTCAACAATGTGTTGTGTGTACCTTCCTTAACAACCAATCTCCTTTCCATCTATTAGATTACTCATTGTGGTGCAAGCAAGACAGTTGAGTTCACTCCTGATTCAATGATCATACGAGACTTGGAGAGCAGAGATATCATTGCTGTTGGGATGGCTGATCATGCATCTCGCTTGTATAGGTTCTCCCATTTTGCTTCTTTTGATGATGTAGATCCATTGATTGATACTCATACTCATGCATCAAGTGTGAATCATGTTTCTGAGAAGTTTGGTCACTTGAACCTTGGTGTTCTTTCACCCACTTTGGTTCATGAGACTAGTGCTGAGCTTCCATCACCTCAACCTCCTGCTTCTTCAGAGATCGACATCGACATGGTTTCATCTACTTTAGTTAAGCAAGATCATTCCAGTCTTTCAGACACAGCTTTGTGGGATACTTTCTTGGCAAGTAAATCAGACTTGTTTTGTCTCATATTGCAGATTTGGAGGACACACTTGAGGGGATATCTCTCCTCTTTGATGACAGTTATAGCAGAACTGTTATCCCATCTACTTCGTCTTTGGAGGTTGTTCTTCATGAGTCTACACAGGATTTTGGATTGGTCACACCTCATTACATTGTGCCATTCTTTGATTCTGACATGTGGACACTTGAGCAGTCTTCAGAGGCATCCATCATGAGACTTTTTCCCTCATACCCTGAAATGGAGTTTCTTCGACATCAACCTTTGGATTGGTTTCTTCCTAAGGGGAGAAATGTTGTTTGCAAGTACAGGACACTTTCCAGCGTTCATCTTCAGGCATTCACCATCGGCATAGGAGCTACTTCATTGTGGGGGGGACTTATAGTCTCACACTTGCTCTCCTATGGGGGGTACTTGATTGTACATATGTGATAGAAGTTGTCCTTGGGGGGTCATGTTGAGTCCTCCTACTATCACTTCTTTCACTTTCATTATTTCTGCATTCTCACTTTTGGAGAGGAGTTTTTTCCCATGAAGTTTTCTCTTTTTCTCCACTTGAGATTTGTTGTACATGGGTACCTAACATGGCCTAGTAGCCGGGACCCATCCATCATTGCATCTTGTTTTAGTCAACTACTCCTTAAGTTGCACTTAAGGGGGGGTGTTGGTGTGAACAGGGTTATCACCATAGTTCCATGGAGTTTCGGGGACGGGGACGGGGACGGGGGCGGCCTAAATTTGGGGGCGGCGGGGGAGTGGTGCGCTGAAATACATATAGTACTTGAAAAATTAGTTATAAAAAGATGTATAACTGTAGAAGTCTATAAGATGTATAAATTAGTTATAAATTAGACATGTACGCAAAATGTGGAAGCATAGACAAGGCACATGAATTGTTTGACAGAATGCCTCAAAGAAATGTGGTATCATGGACTGCAATGATTGCAGGATATGCACAAAATGGATTTGTTGAACAGGCTTTAGAAATTTTAAAGCAAATGCAATTGGCTGGTGTAAAGCCAAATTCCACAACTAACATAGACATGTATGCAAAATGTGGAAGCATAGACAAGGCACGTGAACTGTTTGACAGACTGCCTCAAAGAAATACATCGGCAAAATTGGGGGACAGCGGGGGACGGTGGGGGGACGGCGGGGGGATGGCAGGGGATGGTGGGGACGTTTCCCTGAAGTCTCCCCATCTCGGAAACGGGGAGACGTGGGGACGGCTATATTTCAGGGGGGGGACGCGTCCCCATGGAACTAAGGTTATCACCTATCCAGTTTACCCTTGTGTGGATAATTTTCATTATTTAACTATTTACTAGTTAAACAATATTCACATGTCACACATAATTCACACATGTTAAGTTGACTTAGTGAGTCTTCTAGGTGTTTCTAGTTGAGTCTAGTTGTGTGTTGAGTTGTTGATAGTTGAAGTGAGTTGTCTTATCCTCCACATGTGCAATTAGTTATCATCCTCTAATTGTCACATGATTGTAGGAATATCTCCACCTTTCTAGCTCTCACCTTGTCTTTATAAGCAAGGCATATCATGTACATTGTAATAACAATCTTTTTCATTCATTGATAGAATAGCATTATTCTCTCACTTGATCTCTCTTGTGCTTCCATGAAGTCCTAGATCCTGGGTGGCTCCAATCATAGCCAACTCTAACACAAATAATGCACAGTACTTCATTGAGTTGCATTCCAGGGGTATGATGTAGGATCTAAATGTTGTCAAAGCACAGGTTGGGGATGGGATGATGAGGGAATGGTGACATAGAGGTTGAAGCATTTATATTTATTCCCATTCTGACTTGGAAAATCCAAAGATCATTCTCAAAATCATCTGCCAGCGCCCAAAAATTTATACCAGCTGCAAACATGAGGCTGTTGGCAACATAATAGTTATTACAAGAGGAATGACAATGCTTACTTAAGGACTAATGCCTCTGATTCATCTACCTATTTACCTATTTTTGGATAACTATGGAAGCCCTATGCTCCACATGACTTGTTCCAACAATGTTTTTGAAAAATATAAATTTATGTACACAACTTCTTTTGCAGGAAAAGGATTACATGCCTTGTTCCACCTTTGTAAAGCAGTATTAAAATTCTTGTAAACAACTTCTATGGCTGGAAAATGGACTATGCCAAAAAAGATATCTCAAAAGAACAAACAAACGACAATGAATGACAAAACATCATTAAACTTCCAAAGGAGAACAACTTTTTATTTGGATAATGATTAGAAACTAACATTCATTACTACAAGAATGCAATTGCACTACACAACAAAAAAACCCTTATATACAAATTCTACAACAGGACATCAGTAAGCCATGTAGGAAGAAACAAAACAAGTAACAAAAAAGATTATATACCAGAAAAAAATGAGGATAGATGTAAATAAATAAGTATCAACAACATATCATAAGAGTCATCTTAACATAGAAGAAAGAATAACTCAGGAAACAAACTTAAATTCCTTACCAGCACCACATAATAAATTGAGAGTATACAATTCATGGTAGTAGCAGATACGCTAAGATAGCTAGCTTTATTCCTTTCCAAATAACACAAAGCCTCAAATTTTGGTATCTATAATTCACACCAAACATTTTCAAAATATGTACTGTAAGTGATAGACTCCAAATTCACAGAGAAATTATGGACATACATATCCAAACTAGTAGGAAAACACCTAATTCCAATGGTGCAAATTGCCTAGATACAGTAGCAAAACTGAAAGCACAAACCACTAATGGAAGTCTTGCTCTGAAAGTGTCATTAGTGAAAAAGAATATCATGGAAGCATCATTTCAATTGACAATTTTTTTTTAATTATATGGTTAAGAACTAGGCTTTGAAAATATGTATGGTAAAAGAAGTTGAGTGTCTTAAAAGAGCCAAATGAAGGTGATATTAGCAAAAATGCTAGTCACCTTTAATGCTTCTGCAAGTATTGAACAATGCTGAGATAATTTGCTTGGTACATTCTAAAGCCTGCTCATGACTGGTCACGTTCAGCAGAAGATGTTGATTAGAGTTGTTTAACCACCTCATGTTAGGGAAACAACAGATATTAAGGGCAAAATGGTAGAAACAAATAGGAAAAAGACCACAAATCCTAAGAAAGAAGAAGAGGAAATCAAATGGCTGTGGTAGAGTTATTTCATGCGTAGACTAATGTTCAAGCATCTAAAGTTCTAAATGAAGCCAATTTTCATTTGTCTCCTTTGACAAGACCTTCAAGATGATGTCAACAAAAGAGATTCAAATGAAGATGATGTCAACACTCAAGAAATTGATAGGACAACAAATATTAGCACAACAATTGGTCATACAGTAGACAAAAGTGCCTTGGACCATTCCCATGTTCACAAAACCAGCATTAAAGCTAGTAGAAAAAATCAACATTCAACACATCACTTGATTGCTCAAACCAAAAGCTAGTTGCAATGCTTTAAATCCTGTTATAATTCCACACTCTTCAAATCCTATAGATGCTTAGAGGATGATGATTGCCATCTCCCATGAATGACCAGGACATTAAATAGCCACATTTTCACTTTCAATTATTTGCTGTCACAAACCAAACAACTATCCAAATGGAAATCAAATGGCTGTGGTAGAGTTATTTCATGCGTAGACTAATGTTCAAGCATCTAAAGTTCTAAATGAAGCCAATTTTCATTTGTCTCCTTTGACAAGACCTTCAAGATGATGTCAACAAAAGAGATTCAAATGAAGATGATGTCAACACTCAAGAAATTGATAGGACAACAAATATTAGCACAACAATTGGTCATACAGTAGACAAAAGTGCCTTGGACCATTCCCATGTTCACAAAACCAGCATTAAAGCTAGTAGAAAAAATCAACATTCAACACATCACTTGATTGCTCAAACCAAAAGCTAGTTGCAATGCTTTAAATCCTGTTATAATTCCACACTCTTCAAATCCTATAGATGCTTAGAGGATGATGATTGCCATCTCCCATGAATGACCAGGACATTAAATAGCCACATTTTCACTTTCAATTATTTGCTGTCACAAACCAAACAACTATCCAATAGTAAGAGAAATTCAATATGGCCATCATAATGCCTTATATCTCCTTAGCAATATAGAGGTCTTGCTAGCTCATTTTATGCAATTTTCCTAGTTGGACAGATCATGCAACTCTGCACCAGGCCACACAAGATATTTAATAAGCGAACGCAATGCACAAATCATTCAAACAAAGAAAGGAATTGAGAAAGCAAAGAAAGTGTAGTCGAATGGAGACGGCAAATGAGTGAGACGCCCAAACAACCATTGTTTGTTGTTCTATGTTTGTAATGTCCCCATTTTGAGCTAGACATGATTTTGGTTTGAGCTTGGTTTTAGAGGATGGAAATCTATAACGTTGGCTCAACAGGTGATTTTATTGGGATTTTGGCTAAGTATTATTTGGAGATATTGTTCATTTAGCCAAAATATTGTGGATGTGGTCCAATGGAAAATACAATATTTAAATTTTATTTTCATTATTTTATTGATTGGTCAAGGGATTTGACGTCAAGTGGAAAATAAAAGAAAATAAAAATATTAGAGCTTGTGCCAACACCACTTTGGAGGAGAAAAATAAAAATAATAAAATATTATTTTTATTGGATCATGTGCCATCGTCCAAGGGAGATGGTTAAAAAAATAATAAAATATTGTTTCCTCAAGGAGCGCCGCCCAAGGGAAGGATAAAATATTTAAAATAATGTTTTTATGTGTTCAAGAGGAGTTTGCCATTCAAGGGGAAAAATATTTAAAAATGATTTTTTTTAATGCCCAAGGAGAAATCGGCGAGCAAGGAGGAATAAGGAGAAAATTAAATAAAAAATAGTTTTTTAAATATGGGCGATTTGAGCTAGGAGTGAAAATTAAATAAAATTATTGTTTATTTGCTCAAGGGGATTTGCGTTGGGAGAGGAGAAGATAGCATTTAATAAAATGACGGAATGATTTTTAAATGATTGGGATTCATGAGTGAAAGACATTTAAAATTGTTATTTGGCAATTGCTTTTCATTGGTGGATTTCAAATATTTGCAAAATTGAGCAAATTGGGACGCCTAGGCCAAGAGGAGGATAAATAGAGTTGTTTGCCTTCAATTTACAACTATTGATCACTTGGTAAGTTCTTCATTTTAATGTGTTTTGGCTGGAAATTGCATTTTCAATGTTATCAAGGACATGATCCCTTGATTTTGGTGGTTTGGAGATGATCACATTCCACATTGTGAGATGATTTCATATGGATTTCATCATGGATGTTAATTTGCAGGTTTTCATGAAGGGTTTGAAGGACATTTGGCTGATATATGAAGATACATTCATCTACAATTGATATTTCATGCATTTTGGGCAAATCGTTTGGCATAGACAGGATTTGTTTGCATTTTGGAGTAACTTGCATATTCAGATTTTTGCAACTGCAGGGTACAAGAGTGATTAATTTGCAGATCTGAGTGTGATTTGTCATCATTTTAAGACTTTGGCATTATAGAAATCATCTAGACTTCCATCGCTGCCTTCCTAGTGTCCATCCTAGGGTTTGGGAGTGCATTTTGGCATGTTTTTGGTCTCTTTTGCAAATCTGGGCAGTCTGATCAGGTACAGCAGTCATATTAGTCACATCAAACACTTTATTGGGCTTCTACACGGTTACAACAGAGCCGATACATCATCTTGTTTATCCTACATTGCCTTGGCATCATTTTGGCTAGGGTCTGGACTTCATTGTTACTACTTTTGCATTTGTTTTGAAGTCTGATTTTAAATCAGTCCCAATCTAATATAAGGGACAGCCAAAGACAATTGTAATCAGCCATTGAATGAAATAAGGAAGTGAAGTATTGTTTCCGGGTATGCCATTTGATGATTCATATGTTTGATTTGCTATATGATATGTGTGATGTTTCAAGTTCATTTGTTGCAATTTGATTATATGATTGAAAAGTTTAATAACATTGCATAAAGAACCAAAAAAAATTTGCATAGTACAAGTAGGGTTCTTTACAATGGTATCAGAGCATTCAAAATTTCAGAGCAATATCCATTTGGGATATTACAGTGGTATCAGAGCCTAGATCGTACCAGCCTATGGGGTTATGAGCTACTACGTTGATCCATTGCCACATCATTATCAGAGAAGAATAGGTACAATGGGAGACAAGAGGCAAGGTAATCCATAGCGTGATGATGTTGAGAATATGATAAGATAAATGATTGATAATCAGCGACAGATGACAGTAGAATAGTGTACTACAAATCAGAATATTGCACAGATGTTACAGGTTTTGGTGAATAATGTGACAATCAATCCAGCTAATCAAGCTAATCAAGATAATACAGGTGCAGGTAGTGTTGCAGGATCACCTCGTGTTAGGAGGACATGCACACCTACAGTGGATAGGCCTATGCAGCCTACTTTTCTTCCTCGAGAAGAAGAGGTCATTAAGGAGATAGCAGCTGAGACAGAGGAACCACCGTTTGATGAAGATTTGATAACATTGGTTGATGAGTATGATTCACTCCCGGAACATGTAAGGAATCGGATCAACTTCAACAATTACTTGAGTCAGAAACGGGAAAGGCAAAGAGGTAGAGTTGAACAACAAAGACAAAGAAGAGCACAACCTACTCAGCCGAAGGAGTATAAAGATGCATTGAATAAGATTCCTCTCCCTAATTTTGATGGCAGCAGCAAGATCAGTGCTAGAGCATGGGTACACAAGTTGGATACTTGTTTTACACTCAAGCCCATGAGTGAGGAAAAGGCTATACACTTTGCTACTATGCATTTGGAGGGATTGGCGTATGATTGGTGGCACCATGGACTTGTTTCACAAAATCATAACAAGATCACTTCATATGATGAGTTTGTTAATAAACTCATTACTAGATTCGACCGCAAGGATGTTGAGGTCTACTACCGTGAGCTTGCACAGTTGAGACAGATTGGTAGAGTGGACTCATATGTCAATGAGTTTGAGAAGATTGCAGTAATGGTTCCTGACGTGACTGATAGGAGAATCACTATGTTGTTTGTTGAGAGATTGAATGATAGGATTAAGGGTTTGGTCAAGGTTCATAAACCAGCTACATTGGATGAGGCCATTGATCTTGCACTTGACTTGGATACTACTACATTCACTCCACAAAAGAAGAGTTTCAAAGATGATAATGTAAATCAAAAATCTCGTAAGCAGCCCACTCCAAAAAAAGATGAAGGTACTTTTAAGATGGATTATGAGGAGAGAAATGAACTTCGTAGGAAGAAGTTGTGCTTCACTTGCAAACAACCTTGGGAGATTGGTCATAAGTGTCTTGGCAAAGGCAAGGTGCACTACAAAGAGGTAATTGTTGAGGTAGATGATGATTCTACTTCGGATAATGAACATGGACAACCAACACTTAGCTTGGAAAGTGAAGGTAACAAAGGTTGTTCTAGGATTGCTTATCTTTCAAGAGCTTCAAGGTACAATCCATTCATTTTTTAGGGCACATTGTTTGGTTGCAAGGTTATGGCACTTCTTGATAGTGGAGCTACACATAACTACATTGATGAGGGTTTGGTAAAGAAAAAAGGATTGCTTTGAGATGACTTTGAGGGCTTTGATGTGACTATAGTAGGTGGACTTACTATTCTTTGCAAAAAGAAAGTGAGTACGCTTAGCATTATATTTGGTGAGTATACACTTTGTGATGACTTCTATTTTCTTGATTTGAAGGATCAAGAAATTGTGCTTGGCATGCAATGGCTACATTCTTTACAATGGCTCATCCAAGATTTACAAACTATGGAGTTGAGTTTTCTACATGATGGGAACCAAATTATTATGAGAGCCCTCAAGTACACTTTGCCTCAGCAAATAACAGCCAAATCTATGATAGCTATGGGCCATAAATTGTCTCATGAAGGCATAGGTGATGCACATGGAGAAACTTGTATTGGGACAACCTTTGATAGAGGACATGTGATGTTTGAAGTGAATGAAAATACTATAGAATGGCATGACATTATTCCTGATTTGTTTGAGGACAGCAATCCTATAGCTTTGCATTTTCATGAGAGAGACATGTTATCACCTATGATTGATATTCATTTGAGGTCTACTATTGATAATACACAAGATTGGGGTGCTGGATATAGTGATTATGTTGGACTACATAGCATTACACATGATTTTGTATATCAGACCTTTGAAGATGTGGAAAAGACACAAGAAAGGTGCAACATTTGGCTAGAAAGGGCAAAGAAAGCTAAGTTAGTTGCTGGTCAAACAAAACAACACCTTGAGATGGTCATGGAAAAGAAGCAATCAGCTTTGTTTACTCATTTTGGATCAGCCATTGATGATTTGCATATATGTGACAATGAAGATCAAGGTAATTCAGATTTGCATGGTGCATTGGTTCCTTTTGGAGAGCTAGATCAAACCACTGATTTGACACAATCTTATATTGATGAAGACTTCATATGGGAGCATGTGGATTGTTTGATAGGTCATTCTCCATGGTTTGATGGTTATTCTTCATTGCTGGGCATTGAATTATTTGATTTCAGTTTTGATATAGCGGTGTTTGGAACAATTGGAAATCAATATATTCTTGTTGTAGATTGGTCTAATGATGATTTCCTATCTTCTTGCATTGAGATGGCACTTTTTATATCATTTTGGATGATATTTTCAGATTGCATACCGCTGTTCTGATTTATAACACCGAGATAACGGGGATAGATACCCTTGTGTTTGCATTTGTGCTTGGCATCCATCATGTGTTCATGTTACTATTCAGAGCTAGAGGGACTTTCAGCTTGGTTGGCATCTTGTTTGACATCTACATCTTCATGATTGGCATCTACATTATTGTATGGATTGGTATAGATGTGTTTACATCATTGTGCGACAGTGGAAGCGATCCCAGGATCTTCTACATCAGCAGATTTGAGGTTGTTTGTGTGAGTATCTATGGAGAGCCTAGATGGATTTGGGATCCTGGTATTGGTTGGTTCTAATTTGGCACTTGCGATTGCTTGGGGCAAGCAATCTTGGGGTGGGAGGACTTGTAATGTCCCCATTTTGAGCTAACCATGATTTTGGTTTGAGCTTGGTTTTAGAGGATGCAAATCTATAACGTTGGCTCAACAGGTGATTTTATTAGGATTTTGGCTAAGTATTATTTGGAGATATTGTTCATTTAGCCAAATATTGTGGATGTGGTCAAATGGAAAATACAATAGTTAAATTGTACTTTCATTATTTTATTGATTGGTCAAGGGATTTGACGCCAAGTGGAAAATAAAATAAAATTAAAATATTGGAGCTTGTGCCAACGCCACTTTGGAGGAGAAAAATAAAACTAATAAAATATTATTTTTATTGGATCATGTGCCAACGTCCAAAGGATATGGTTTAAAAAATAATAAAATATTGTTTCCTCAAGGAGTGCCACCCAAGGGAAGGATAAAATATTTAAAATAATATTTTTATGTGTTCAAGAGGAGTTCGCCATGCAAGGGGAAAAATATTTAAAAATGATTTTTTTTTAATGCCCAAGGAGAAATCAGTGATCAAGGAGGAATAAGGAGAAAATTAAATAAAAAATAGTTTTTTAAATATGAGCGATTTGAGCTAGGAGTGAAAATTAAATAAAATTATTGTTTATTTGCTCAAGGGGATTGGCATTGGGAGAGGAGAAGAAAACATTTAATAAAATGATGGAATGATTTTAAATGATTGGGATTCATGAGTGAAAGACATTTAAAATTGTTATTTGACAATTGCTTTCCATTGGTGGATTTCAAATATTTGCAAAATTGAGCAAATTGGGACGCCTAGGCCAAGAGGAGGATAAATATTGTTTGCCTTCAATTTGTAACTATTGATCACTTGGTAAGTTTTTCATTTTGATGTGTTTTGGCTGGAAATTGCCTTTTCAGTGTTATAAAAGAGATGATCCCTTGATATATGAAGATACATTCATCTACAATTGATATTTCATGCATTTTGGGCAAATCGTTTGGCATAGACAGGATTTGTTTGCATTTTGGAGTAACTTGCATATTCAGATTTTTGCAACAGCAGGGTACAGCAGTGATTAATTTGCAGAACTGAGTGTGATTTGTCATCATTTGAAGACTATGGCATCATAGAAATCATCTAAACTTCCATCGCTGCCTTCCTAGTATCCATCGCTAGGGTTTGGGAGTGCATTTTGGCATGTTTTTGGTCTCTTTTGCAAATCTGGGCAGTCTGATCAGGTACAGTAGTCATATCAGTCACATCAGACACTTTATTGGGCTTCTACAGAGTTGCAACAAAGCTGATACATTATCTTGTTTATCCTACATTGCCTTCGCATCATTTTGGCTAGGGTTTGGACTTCATTGTTACTACTTTTGCATTTGTTTTGAAGTCTGATTTTAAATCAGTCCCAGTCTGATATAAGGGACAGCCAAAGACAATTGTAATCAGCCATTGAATGAAATAAGGAAGTGAAGTATTGTTACCGGGTATGCCATTTGATGATTCATATGTTTGATTTGCTATATGATACGTGTGATGTTTCAAGTTCATTTGTTGCAATTTGATTATATGATTGAAAAGTTGAATAACATTGCATAAAGAACAAAAAAAATTTGCATTGTACAAGTAGGGTTCTTTACAATGGTATCAGAGCATTCAGAATTTCAGAGCAATATCCATTCAGAATATTACAATGTTCGCCTCCATCTCATTAGCCATTGTTGGTTGCATTCTATGTTCACTTCCATCCCATTAGCCATTGTTGGTTGTTCCCCATCCACTTTCATCCCAACCAATTCAAGAAGTCACCATCAAATTGTTGGCATAGTTCCCTTGATTGTTTGATCTTGGAGTAGTGCAAAGCCTCTTGCTGATGCTTGCACCAAGAAGAGGCAGATTGCCAATTCCGAATCCATCCACCATACCAATCTGCCTGATTGCCAAATTGGGATTGTCGTTAATTGGGTTGATCAGTAGCTTCATTGAGCAAGAAACGATGTGTGATTTGCTGTCATTTGGAGTTGGTGCTCTGTTGAAACTTGAAAATGATGTTCAGCCACCAAATCTTCTTTTTCAGTCTTTTTTGAACATAAGAATTTCCCAATGGCTTCAGTATATTTGTGAAAAGACTACTAGCAATGCCTTAGCATTGATAAGTTTTCCTCTTACTTATGCAAATAAGTGATGATGGAATGCTGATTCTCCTTTGTGCCTTGTAAATTTTGCATCAGTAATAGGGCATTTTCCTACCTGAGATCATGCTTTTTATTCTATGATTATGTGATCTTCAAAATCCCATCAAGAGTATCATTTATGTTAGACCAAAATGAAGAAATTGAACAAGTCAAGAAATAGGCAAAATCAGGTCTATAAACATCTCTTTCTGGATTGACATCACTAATCATGCCTGAGAAAAAACAAGAGTTTTAGAGAAACAAACAAGCATATTAATATAGCTCTATAAAACTCCTTGTCTCTATAGATCAACCAAAAATACGCATTATACTTTCATTTGCATGATAAGAAAGCTCCATTTCTAAACCAAAAAAAGCTTCTTATGAGGCTCCATCGCGCCATAACAATTTTGGATGGGAGAATAGCCATAGAAAGCAAGAAAGGAAAGTGCTAAATGATTAGGTCTCAAAACCATCTCTGATGCCATGTTAAGATGAAGTACGCATAATGGAAATGAAAAAAATAAATATAAAATAATAAAATATACATCAGCTCTATGGATACAGTATCTGTTGTCACATGAAATTGCACCTTGTTTAAACCTAGTTCAAACATTCCAATGACACAATGGGAATGATCTCAATGTGTGGGACTTTGTAGATGAGATCAAACCTCTAGAGAAGGTTGGTTCCTCTCTAAGCCTAAAGCTTAAAAAACTAAACCTATGCTAATAATCACCAAAGAAAAGGGGAGGAGGAGGAATGCTAGAAATGAAAAGGGTGATGCACCAATTTGGGTATTTACTATTTTAACTACAATATCAACCCTAGATGCACAGGATGATCTCAAACGGATGATACACATACACAACTCACAAACCCTTACAGAGGCAAAGAAATGAAATGAATGCTAAGAGGAATATGTCAATCGCAGATAGCAACTCAAACACCCAAGGTCACACAGAGTAAAGCAAATGAGAAGGCATAAAATCAGTGTTGTATTGATCAAAGAGCCAAAGTGTTACAGTTGGTACAGAGTCACGACTGTCAAAAGAACAACCAAAAATACATCTTTTTACATGCATATATAGCTTTTGCAGATCACTGTTGTAGCCTTGGACGAAGGGGAGAAGAGTAGTCGACGCGTTTTGCAAGTTCCCCATGTCTGTTGCGTCACACCCACATGGCCGTGTCAGGAAATCCTACAAAAATGGAGTGTTCGCCCATACCCTGATACATAAATCCATTAAAGAGGGATCTACAGCAGCATTGGGGTGCGAAGAATCCATCTAACACTCCATCGGGCTCTGAAATGAGCATTAATGGCGGGCAAAAGAGTCGTTGAGAAGTCCCAACATGTTTTGAAGAGACAGAAAACCAGGAAGGCAAAATCATTGAGGGCCAACAAATCGGGCTTCCACCAAGTCTTCCTTCTATGAAAAGGAGCAAGAGAAACCCCCTATCTCCAAAACCCCAAAAGAACAAAGGGACACTGTCGAGTTTCGGCGATCGGGCCCTTGCTAGGACATCTATCACTTTTGAAATAATCAAGAAACCCCGAACTCCGAAGTCCAAAGCGAAACAAAGAGACGACGTCAGGCTTCGGTAGTCGAGCCTTCGACATTTAGCTTTCAACAATTGGTACCAGGAACAAGCAACTCTCCGAACCCCAAAGTCCAAAAGACTTAGCCAAATAAACATGCTTTGGCAAACAACTTATCGGGCTTCGGCAAGCAGGCCTCCGCTAGATATTCTATCAACTTTGAGTAGGAGACCAAGAAACCTTCAAGTCCGAACATCGCAAAGGAACCAAGGGCGCAACCTTATCGGGCAACGGAAATCGAACCATCACCGAGTTGATAATCGCTTGAAAACATGAATAAACTGCACCCTTCGACTCCGTAAATACTTAGGCAAATCTGAAAAATCGAGGACCAGGTGTCGGGCCTTCGCAAAGCACTTTCCTTCTAACCGGCAGAAGAACGAACATCATCCTAACCACGCGATCCCGAAATACTTAGAGCAATTTTGAATTATCGGAGATCGGGTTCAAGCCTTCCGCCAAACATCTTCCACTTCTAAACGGGAAAAGAAGAACCTTCAAAGCCCGAAATCCGAAGAAAATAAAAAGCGCCAGAGAAATCCGAAGAATACAAGGTGAAAATCGGGAACAGACCTCTAACCACGCTCATGCCAAAGAAGTGAAGGAAAACGAGAACGTCCAACATAGCGATCCCACAACACTTAGAGAAATAACAAGGCACTAAGGTAGAGTTCAGAGCTGGTAAGGATGGCATGCTAGTAGGGAAAACCCTGAAACTCCGAAACTCCAAAAAAGACATAAAACCTAAAGAAAAAGCTAGGAAACTCTCAACCTTAGATTTGATGGACTTTTACCTTACATTTACACACATGAAGGACCCATTTAGGATATCTCAGATCGGTTATCAACAATGGGTTAAATGGGCGAAGGCAACGAGGGGTGAAAACTTAGGATTTTGATGAATATGGGCAGAAATTGCAAGAGTCCAAAGGGCAGACTATTTGAGTCTAAAAGATTGAAATAAGTCAACAACATCCAAAGAATTAAAGATGATCAAGAGTATATGTTATAATACACAAGTACATTGAGTGAAAGTGCTCACAATATATAGACCTTCAAATAAAGCATGCACATGTAGAAGTGGAAGATTCCTTAACCATTCACAAGTATAGATGGGTGATACAATGAGCACATTCATGGAAGATTCCCTAGAGAGTGGTGACAAAATTAAATAGGGGGAAAAAAGACAAAACCCATACAATAAATAAGGTAAGGGTTAACCCACATGATGTCTATATGTTAAATAAATATTATCAATTTATCACTATGAATTACTTGGATAAATACTATCACCAGCATATATGAACCCTTCCATTCTTTTCCTTATAAGGATTTTATAACCACTTGAATTTTCTACTTCAACCAAGGGCCAAGACGTATTGTTCCTTGAAGTTATCTGTACTAGGCATATATGTCAAGTATTAATGCTAAAGAATCAAACTCACTTCACCCTAAATCTATATTCCACAAAGTTTCCTTTTAAGGCAGATGAGGAAATGCAGGAACGTGAGAAGAAGACACCTAGAAGAACCCCCAAAATCCTAGAAACAATATTTCAAAGGGAAACTCATGGGGTCAGGAACAGAGGGACAAGGACAAGGGACTAATGGGTAGGGACACATTCTCATGAAACATAATCCTAGATATGCATCCTTCTAAATTCTCAATTCACCTTATGTTGAAACATATTATAAACATGACCTTCATTACAAGAGAGAATTTTCTCTGCTAAAATAATAATAACCCAGCAAGCAAAAAGCAATGAATGCATCAAGATATTTTTGAGACTCAAAAGATATGGATTAAGATAGTCTTCCAAAAATAAAAAATGAAAGAAACAAGGTAAGGAACATGTCATTATGGATATGCAAGTTCAGAAAGATTCAGTGCAAAAACACATGAAGTAATTTATAAGAAATCGTGAGATAATAACCTCTTCACCAATGAATTAAGATACCTTGAGATGGTGGTGGATTAGCATTTCAAAATTTAAAACATCAAGATCACAATTCAGTGAATCATAAGCAGTTAAAAGGACAAGCTCAAAACTCTCAATTGATGCTACTTGCACTGAAGTGCTTTAAGGAAAAAGAAAAGCAACTGACCTTGTTATGAGCAGCAGAACCGCCATACTGCAAAGCAAGTGTATCACCCATAGTCTCATACAATCCCATCAAAGCTTCAGATAATCGTGAATCTGAATCAACTTCAGGCATATTTATCAAGCCCAAAGCATGAAGCTGACGACCTAGTGCAACCAAGCCATATGCATATTGAGCAACATTTGTACGGTCCAGACAATCGATACAGTTTGTTCGCAAAACTCCTCTTTGATATAAAGTTTCTTTTTCCAAGTCTTCCTCATTGGGATCATCACAAATCATTGGTGGACACTTTTCCACAGCATTGTCCTTTCTGCAAAATAAAAGACAATAATAAAAAAATGCAGTGGCATCTCGCTACTAAATCAAAGACAAAATTTGGAGTTAAAACTTCCTGTTAAAGTAAGGTTTCACTCTTTGTACAAGACCAAATACTAAAAAGATCAAACAGAAGTCCTAAATTTCTAATAAATGCTATTCTTGGAAAACATGGTCATCTGACATGGTAAACTGATTTATATATTATAAAATAAACATAAGTAGAAGACTAAAAGCTGTACAGCAGTGCTTACAGGTATATTTAGAGCTTTCTGCAAAATAAAAGACAATAATAAGAAAATGCAGTGGCATCTCGCTACTAAATCAAAGACAAAATTTGGAGTTAAAACTTCCTGTTAAACTAAGGTTTCACTCTTTGTACAAGACCAAATAATAAAAAAGATCAAACAGAAAGGCCTAAATTTATAATAAATGTTATTCTTGGAAAACATGGTCATCTAACATGGTAAACTGATTTATCTATTATAAAATTAAACATAAGTAGAAGACTAAAGGCTGTACAGCGGTGCAGCTTACAGGTATGTTTAGAGCTAAGCACAACTGTAAAAGCTTAAATATATAATTAGTTCTTCATGAAATTTACTGGTATGATTAGTCAATCAAATGGACAATATACTTCATTAAAGAAACCTATAAGGTGCCCATTTGATGTTGTACAGTAATATGTGTCCAGAGAAGATTCATCCATCATTGTGAGGTCGCCCAAGTTAGCTGTGTATGCTAGGTTTTAGGGGAGCACTTCAGAGATTCATTGACATTCAGTTTTCCTCCACAGTATTTCAAAGAAGTAAAGACCCACACGATATATGGTTACATTGAACTATTGATAAGAGGAAACAAGAAACTAGAACCGAATTGAATTGTTACTCAACTTTGTAACCAACCTAAGAATCGTAATTGTATATAAAAGCCTCTATGAAATTACAAAAAGTATAATTAACTGATTGCCATGTGAGTTTGAGAGCTTCTGCACAGCTTGACACTCAATTGCTGCTACACCTCCAACACAAGAATTAGAAAACCTATGCTTCCTGAGTTTGCACATCAATTCCTTGGAGTTCTATTAATTCTTGCAATTATTTGCAAATTCAAAATGTAAAATTATCTATTATATATGTTTGTTTAATTCCAATAAAATTTGTTATATCACATAATTCTGTTGTTGTATCATGGTCATGCATGGTGTCTCAAGGAGAGCTATCATTTAGCACTTGAGAAGATATGTATGGAAACTAGATGAATGGCAAGGTATGGAAAAATGTCCGGCATCCTCTTTGGTCTAAGACATAGCAAAAAGGTCAAAGCTTCAAGTGTAGACTAGCAAAATGTTTCTAGAAGTGAAGAAAGAATCAATTAACAAGTTTGCTGACTGATCTACAATCAAGTAAAAATCTCCTCAACTTGTGCATAGATGCTTTGAATCTGTTCTACTAACTTATCAGTTCTTCCTTTCTCATGCATGTTTATATTAGAATCGTTAAGTATAAATGCTTGCAATGCTTCTCTTGTTTTGGTGGAGTTCCCTCATGTAACATTTATATAGTATTCATTATTTTTTTAAAACATATGGCCATTCATATAAATATAAATACTATGGCTATACACACACACACACATATTCATAACCTGTTCCTTCTTATAAGGTGTTAACCTTATAAAACCTTACCTAGTTCAAGGATAAAACCTTCCAACTCCAAGGTATGCCATACCTTTCCACAGATCTGAACCCTCAATATTTTCTCGGTAGCCATCCAATCCAAAAACCAAATCCAAAAGGATTAGACCAATCTCAGACTTAGTGAAATTCAACTTTGTAACACTCCACCTCAGAACATAAAGCTTGAGCATGCCAAGCCATAGACATACTTGACTATTGAGCATCAATTGAACTTTTAGCACTCCACCTCAAACCATAATAAGGCTCAAATATGTGAAGCCACCCCAAGCTTGACTATTAATCATACGTCGGTGTCCAATAATCTCCCTTAAGTATCCCCGAGCTTGACACTTGATTGTGGATTAACTAGTCGACACTCATCCTAAAACCACAACAATGTTTAGAGGAAAAAAAACTTTAATAAAGTAAAAGAAGTGATATAATCACACATCGCCCCATTGCAAATGGGGACCCCCTCTTTTTTCTGATTTCTGTCGTGGCTTTGCTTTAGGGTTTAGTTTTTCTCTAAGCTTCTAGGGTTTGGTAGTGTTGTTTTGCCTAAGTCTTGATATATTCTAGCTAAGGAGTCTATATCTTCTCATTCTGATGCATGTCTTGAAGTCCTGAAAATTGACTAAGTCTGGAATCCTGATGTTCTGAGATCCTGAAATTTGACTAAGTCTGAAATCTGGTGGATCCTCAAAAATCTAGAATCTGCATGTTAAATCCTATGGATCCAGGACCTATCTCAAACATCCAGGAAGTATATTTCAAAATATTTAAAGTATATATTTGAGCATATACTTAAATATATTTTTAAATATGCTTCCATCCAGGACAAGTCAAAATCAGGCGGAAAAAGTTGAAGTCTTGGACCTTGGGCGGAAATTTCCTATGACCATGCAATATGCGCCCAGGATGAGCGGAAATTCCTTGCTCATGAACAATATGTGCCCAAGCAAAAGTAATGATACTTCGTCAATTCGAGCAACAGAAGAGATCAAAACATGAAAATTTGGCTAAATGTTCACAAACAGGGAAAATGCACTCCAAAGAGGGGAAATTGTTCTAGACCCTGCAATTTGTGCCCTAGTTGGAGATGGGTTTGAAATTAGGGGAAATTGTTCTAGCCCTTACAATATGCGCCCTAGGTTGAGGGTCTTCATTTTGGAATGCATTGATTGCTTTAAGGTAAATTCTCGAGAACACTTGTAGAGAATTTGACAAATTGCTCAAGGGAGTTTTGAGAAAGGTTAAAGTTTGATGAAATGTTGAAGTGTTAAAACGGTGGAAAATGTTCTGGAGCTTTCAAAATCCGCCCCATAGGGAAAATCCTCATAAACAAGCAAAATGCGCTCATGTGAGTTTGGTCATTGCAATGTCAAAGTAATGAAATGTTAATACTCAGACAAATTCATGTAAATGCAAGGGAAATCACTTGAGAAAGTTGAAAATGAGAATGTTTTGAATTCACTAAGTGGCAAAGACCAAATGGCGCAAAATGTTCTAGGCCTTGCAAAATGTGCCCTAGCTAGAGGACGAATTTGAAGTGGGGAAATTGTTCGTCAATGAACAATTTGCGCTCTAGGGTGAAAAGAAATTTTGACGAAGGAAATCATGATTGCTGTGAGAATTATCATCTTGAAACTTCATGGAGCGTTGGATAGCATGTTGAAGATTGTTGGATTTCAAAAATTTGCAAAGTCTAAAGTGGAGAAATTGTTCGTACACATACAATATGCGCCCAAGATGAAAACTTCAAAATTTGACTAAGTCTAGGAAATGCAAAAGAGGGAAATTGTTCATATATGAACAATTTGCGCTCCAGGAGGGTTTGATTCAAGAAATGCAAGATCATTCACACAAATGAGATGAAATTCGCCAGAGAGAGAAAGATGTTGAAAGTAAAAACAAAAATTCTAAGTCTAAGTGTTGACAAAAGAGGGAAATTGTTCATCAATGAACAATTTGCGCTCTAGAAGAAAAGGGAAATTTGACAAGGAAAATCATGATTGAGGATTGTTATATTGCAACTTCATCTTGTAGAGCATTGGCCAACTTAGTGATGATAGTTTGAGAAGACTCGGGAAGTTTGCAAAATTTCGAAAAATAGGGAAATTGTTCATGCATGAACAATTTGCACCCTAATTAGGACCTCATTTTTGTGGAGTCAAGGTGATCAAATGCTACTCCAAGTTGTCAAATTCATGGAAATGCATGAGGAAGTTGTGTCAAATTGCTTAAGAGAGTTGATGGAAATAAGAAAAGCTTTTCAAAATTTGACTAAGTGTGAGAAATTCAAAATGGAGGAAAATGTTTGTACATGAACATTATGCGCCCTAAGGGATGATGCCTTTGGAAGTAAAGATTTTCATACAATGAAGATTTGAATGATGAAAACTCTTGGAAATCTCTTGAAGAAATCATTTTAACACTTAGAAATTTTGTGGTTTGAAAAAGTGCAAAATGTTCACACATGTGCAATTCGCGCCCAAGAAATGGAGGAAAATGTTCATGCATGAACATTATGTGCCCATGCAAGAAGGATCCTTTCACATAAGGAGATGAAGACAATTTGTTCAATCATCAACAACTCTGAAAATGATCTCATTTCCAGCAAGGTTTAACCAAGATCCAATGTAAAAAAAATTGAAATTCACCAAGAGGGAATTGAAGGAGAAAAGTAAAAAATTCTAAGTGTTCAAAAAATGCAAACAAAAGAAAATGTTCGTACATGAACAATATGCACCCTTATTGGAGGTCTCCTCTTTGGAGTGAAGGTGATAAAACATTGATTGCCTTAGACAAATTCATAAGAATACATGAAAGGACATGGAAAATTGCTTGCAAAAGTTGGAAGAAACATGAAAGTTTGATGAAGTCCCAAAGTCTAAAACATGGAAAATGCTCATACATGAACAAAATCCGCCCTAGAAGGGTGTAAAATGTTTATATACTTGCAAAACCCGCTCAGCTTATGACAAGGTCGGCCTATGGTAGGGAATTAAGTTTTTTTTAGATTTAAAAAAATCATTGCAAAATGAGGCCGACCTGCCTTAGAGGAAACTTTAAGCGCTATATATAGAGGATGAGATTTTCATTTCAAATCATTTAAAATTCAAAACAAAAAAAGCAGCGAATTACAGCAGACTAGGAGCAGAATCAATAAAGAAGAGGGCAAATTTCAATCAAGAGGAAGACAAATTTCACAAATCCATAAAGGTTGGAGTGGAGCGCCATAAAGAATAGGAGTAATTCTGCATTTTTTCACTCAGATTTGATCAAAAAATCAGAAAATTTAAAGCAGAGCAGCAGGGATATAGCAGAAAATTCCATTGAAAAGATTGAATTTAGTAGAATACTTAAAGTTTTATACTATTCCTTGTTTCAATTCAAGAAATTTAGGGTAAATATATGAGAATTGTGTTAAACTCTTGATTTATTTATCCCACATTCGTAAGGAGGGTGAAAATATTCTTTGAATTTCCTTTATATCACATGTCATGCTAAGATACTAACTTAAGTTTTTTGTAGGTGATGAAGGAGAATGGCGTGAAGTTTGCATATGAGAAGTTCGAGACTGGGAAGAGTGTTGTTCAAGTCCGTGAGGAAGATATCAATGCCACATGAAGGAGAGCTAGTTCAAGATGATCAAGTCCCAAGTACTGCACATCGTCAGGAAGTTATCAAGATTATCATACTACTAATGACGAAAACTTCACTTTTGGAGGAGCATTACTTCATCATGCATAGGAGCAAGATATTGCAAGTCCAAGCTTCAAAGGAGTCACCCATTTCATGCCCCAGGCAGAGATAAAGAAAGATCAAAAAGAACATCCATTATGCATAAATCCACTCCAAAGAGCTCATGTATGAAACATCTTCTACTTCATGCGTCATCTAGAGCCGGAATGAAGGAACCCTGCAAGAACAACATCACATGAAAAGAGAAATGAGCGTGAGCATCATCATTTCATGAATTACATCAAGACATCAAGAAAAATGTCAAATTCCCAAATTTGCAAGTTCGAAAGATGCAAAGTTCCATAGTTGAAAATCCAACAATTTGGGAAAGTATTCCAAGTAGTGTGAACACATTGAAGATTAAACTGGTTCACTCAATGTTGAGGTGGCATGTGCATGCCATGGATCCAATCACACTCCACCACTTCACCCATCTAAGTCCAACACATGTACATCAAGCAAGAGCCAAAGAGGGTGCCCATGTGGAAGATGCTCTAAAGATTCCATTTCATGCTTATCACATTGGGAAACGTGCCTTCATTACCTCTCTTGTATTCTAAAAATAGCAACTTTTGTAACAAATTGTCTTGTTGTCTTCATCTAGGCTGTTGATTCACAAATCAATCTGGGCCATTCATTGTAATTTTGGGCTCTATATAAAGCTGACTTCTCTCATTTGTAAAGGAGATAGATTAGGTAGACATTAGTATATCATTAGTTCTTAGGAGGTAGAATGTTAGAGTAGAAGCTCTTGAAGCATTGACAAGACTTTGGCAAATTGTTGTAAAGATACTACCAAAATCAATACATTCTCATTGAAGCTTGGTGAAACTTGTGTTGTTTTGGGATGTTAGCATGGTTTCCAATTTCTTGAAGATGATTCAAAGCAAGATAGATAGATTTTAGATAAAGTTCATTGATTTGATGAATAAATGTGAAGATATTTGATGAATTCCTCGGTTCATACTTTTTGTGGATTGCCAATGGTGATTTGCAATGCAAAGTTAGCCTGAACCTCACGTTGCAATAGTTCAATTGTGAATGTTCATTCAAGTTGCGCCAACTGTGGGTATTTGGATGTATGTTTACAATTTGAAAATCTTTCATTTCCCTTCTAAGATTGCACTAGCTTTGTGTAGTTGTTGTTCTCATAGCGAAGCGAAGCTCGGTTGGAAGGAATTCATCTATCGAAGCGTTGTCCATCATATCATTGTCCTTAGAATAACTTTCTAAACCCTTGTCTTTTGCATTTTCTTTTCATAGCCAGTTAGAAGAAGTTCCATTTCATAAGGAAGAAGTAACACATTTGAGTGGAGTAAGGAGCACATTCAGCGTAAGTCCCTTTGTGATTACCAGCATGATCACATCAACTACTGAGTCTATCCATAGCAAAACACGAATCAGGAAACCTTGGAGTTGTCTCGATTGATCACATTGTCTAGCATTCGAGAGACTTTGTTCAATACAGGATGGAATACTTGGTATTTTATTCTGAGTTTGCATGTGCAAGAAGAACACATCAACAAAGTGGAATTTAAAATAAATTAAAAAAAAAATACCCTGAACTCAGATGCATCCATGGCCTAGAAAAAGGAAAATTGAATCCTGTTACAGCAAGAAGAATCAAATATTGAACTTATATTTATCTTCTCACTAGTAGAAACAAATAGAAATACTGCTTTGTTTCAGTACAGAGATGAAAATCCCATAAATGTCAAGAAGTTTTTAGTGATAGCCATCTCAGAAGCTTAGTTATCCAAGACATTGTAGTGAATGTAAGCAGCTAAGACATAAAAACCAGTGTTTCTCTGAGTTTCAGGGACAAGGGGCAGCAAAAAAGAAGATTTATGGATTTTGGGGACAGCAGGGAGACAACTATTATAATCATATATAAAAATTAATATTAAAATTTTAAAATTCAATAAAATTTGAGAATAATTCAATCAAAAAGGCATCAACCGAACAATTACACCAAACACCCACATGTGAGATGCATAAAATACCAATTAACAACAAATATCATTACCCTTATTTAAAACATTAATTGAAAAGACACACTATAAACAGACAATCAAACAAACAAGGAGTAAGAGGGAAAAATAAAACATATAGTGCAGGCACAAAAGCAATACAGCTAAAATTGCTGCCAAAATAAGTAAAGTCTCCATTCATTGTATTATAATTTATTTTCTAAGCCAAAAACAGGTGAAATTTAGCCATGCCTGCAAGAAGTCAAACACTGCTAAAGGTCATCATCCTCAGCAACAATGTTTTTTTTTGTCGTTTTTAAGTTGTAGACCATCAGGGACGTCCCTGGGAATACCAAGGCATCCCCTTGGTATTCAATAATATAGGTGATCCCCAAATCCAAGGGACCCTTATGCTAGTCATTTTTCTTAGTTCTTCTTCTTATATGTATTTTCTAAGTAACAAGCAAAGCCTCTTACATTGTTGCCACAGGTTGAGATAGAGCAAATAAGAATAAATATTACTGAGGAGTTAAATGGATGGCTACTCACTTCCCTTGCCTAAAAATCATACCTAAAATTCTATATTGCAGTGTAGTGATAATCATACATTAGTTTGCCATTATCCATGTTAAAGGAGAAAATGATGGCCATTAATAGATTCTTGACTCCCTAATCCAATATTTGAAGAAGCTTTATACACCTAGTATTATTGCTCATCTATGTCATGGAAAACAATATCATGCAATTATTCAATATACAAACGTTGGGCATGCAAATGTCAAATGTCTGATATGGACACCATTACAATCAGTTCTATCTAGTCCAATTTCCTTTAATCTGAGTTTGCAGTGGATTATCTGCATAAAAGTTCTACTAAATTGCATGGAAATGACACATTAACCAAGAGCTAACAAAAATTTAACCAGTGATGATAATAAGTGATATGATTGATGTTAACCCCAAGAGGTATAAAGATTGAATGTGGATGGTGTATTATTACCACAAATCATAAGATTGTTATTACCACAAATCACAGACACATACATGCATTCATGTTGAGTTCATACTTACTCCAAATTGTTCTTAGACTGCTGTTTGTCAATTTTCATGTCAGAAGTTATACAACTATAAAAGAATCCAGTGCAGTCCAATGCATCAACTGCCACTTTTGCTAATAGTTGTAAAACATTTGCCGATTTACTGCAACAACAAAAGATCACAGTTATCAAATACCTGAGATGTTTTATGCAATAGAAGTATTATTCCCTCTAAAAATAACCCATGGAAGTCACTGAAACTCAATAAAATATAAGAAATCATACAAATCCACTAGTTCAAGGCTCAAGCTACAGTTAAGCATGGACCTTCTAAAAATTTTATGTAAATCCCAGTGTATGTACTTCAATTGAGTATCCTCAGGAAGATCTCTGTTAATTTGCTTAACTGCATTGGCAAACTCTGCACATAGAATACTTTCTCGAGGCTTTTTCTCATGCCCCTGCTTTGAAAGATAAAATACATTATTAGTAGAAATAAACATAGAAACAAGGATACAGACAAAAGGATATATTATGCAATCAATAGATCTTTTAAATCTTATTCTAGGGAAGGGGTGGGAGGAAGGGGGCAAATCCTTGCCATAAATATAAGTAGAATCATAATTCTGTAAGGCCTATTATTTCTTCTTTAAGGACTACCATAAGTAGAATCGTATTTCTGCTTTAACACATTTGCAGCAACAGCTGAATTATTTCCTTTTCTGGGAAAAAGTTTCAACTTTCCATTATGAAAAACCTACCTTGATAAGATTCAAAACAATGATGGGATTTCCATATCTCTTTACAAGATTCTCAAAATGAAGTTTTGTAGCCTGATAGTTTGGATCCTTTTTTTGTACTGAACAAAACAATAAATAAGTTGTTAGAAAGGATATACATTGTAAACAAATAAATCTGTAATCAACACATTGGAGGTGTAATCATAAATACATGCTGGAATTTGATAACATACATATAATATCAGGCTTTAAATTTAAGCGTGAAGTTTCCTGAGACCAGTATAGGGGTATCGAGCCTCGATGTTGGACAACAGAGCAAATCTGCCGTGGGCATTCTTCAGACACATCTTCAAAAACAATCTGCTCTGTTTCAACATCATTTGCTACTCTACCTTTATCATTAACTCCTCGTTTCAAATACCTGTTCAACAATTAATTAAAAAAAGCTAAGAAATGCCCAAAGTTGCTTTGTATTTTTCCATTAAATAGCCTCTTCCAGTCAAAAAATTGTATATAACCTCAGTCAAATGCATTTTGTTTTTACAATCTGAAATGCATGAAACAAATTTTGATAATGGCCTCATTGGGTCTTCAACAATATTTTACCTTGTTCCAGCATAATGCCTTGAACGCCTGGCAATGAGAGTCAAACTAAACTGTTTCCCAGAAATCAAAAGCTTAGCCTGAAAGAAGCAAGACAAGCCCACTTTTGAATGAACATCAATTATAAAATATAAGCATAGGCGTCAAATGAAGTTAATTTTACTCACCTACTAAAGTTATGAAAATGAAAATCTGGAAGGTATGGAATCCAAGGGAAATAAGGCCATGACATCCACAAGCATACGTAGTCAAATAGATGATATGTGCTGCATGGTAAAAGAAACAGGAAAAGAGGCATAATAGATTTCAAATCATGAGCATGTGATGTTTGTTTGAGGAGTTTTGATAATGTTATATTTTTCTACCCCGATATTACACAAAAGCCACTTATTATCATTTAATAACATTATTCACGCGTGTCTTATATTTGAGTGTCAAATTGACATACCCAGCCATTCTTGTTTTGTTCCTCTCCTTGTTTCTTGACAAAATATCCACCCTAATATCCTAAGGTACCCAATTACAGGCCAAAATCATATCAAATCATTGAAGAACACAAACTTTCCTTGAAACTATATTCAAGCACATCCAAATAAGCAAGAAAGTATAGTTGTCAGGAACAAGGAATAGCCATAGGAGCCCCAGTCCATTTCCGAGACATGTCAATATGAGATAGGTCTCTCAACAAGGCTCTGGGTTGACCTAGCGTTAAACAAACTTGTCTGCATCTGTGTTTCTCTAAAGCCCATCATAATTATATGTTTTTCATAACCTGTGTAATCTACTCCACCATGATTTGGAAAGTCATAATGAAAGTTTTTGGGAGGAAACTATTAAGTCTGTGTAATATATATATATATATATATATATAATTTCTTCAAATCTGCCTCAACCAAGGCGACAATCATATGCATGCTAATTTTAAGTAGAGGGAAATAAGATAGGTTAAAGAAGTCACCAAATAAGACTGCTTTTCCATTCAAGTATCAAGGCATATGTTCACTAGACATAAGCTAAAACATAGGTCAAAGGTCTTAGAGGTATCGTGTAATTACTGGTGGTTAAGTCAACTCTCAATAGGAACTTCCATTGCTTCAAATTTGTTTGCTGAGAGATAGATGTGACTAAATTTTGCATATTCTTTCACAGTGCCTAATATTCAACATTGGTTTATGTATGCCTTTAACATGGGATGCAATTCTGAAACAGCATGGATGGCTATGCAAGGAGGAATCCTGCAACCATTAGATTCCAGGCACATACATTATTAGCAATATGTAAGCCATTGGGATTTATAAAAGCTAACAAGGGAAACCTATATCCCAGGTTACATTGGCATACAATCAGGTATGGATGTGGTTGTTATGACAGAGAGAATACTGTTTAGTATTTATGTCATTTGCATATTTTGGGATGTTGGGGTGCAAGCATTGAATTGTGGGGTGTGTAAACTGTGATAGAAAAAATAAGAGTCATACAATCAGGTACAAATGAGCCATTTTCCAGAAGCCGGGCATCCATACAACCAACATCAATTCACATCAGTCAACCATTTTCCACAAAACTCTCCTACATGATATATCATATTTGTGTATAATGTGTTAGTGCTTATGATACTTGAGTCACATACACATAGTTACAATTCCTTGTAAAGCCATTAAAGGTCTGGAGAGCTCTTTTATAAATTTTTCAAAAAAAGACTGAAAAAGGCATGGGGGTTCCACAAGCCCTCCCGTGCCCCTTATGAAACCCGAAACACCCTCCTTGTAACACACTAACCCATTTGCATTGCCACTCACAATTACCACAATCATTTTTGCACATGACGAGGAAGGAAAGAGGAAGGTAGTATGTATACTTTATGTAGAATGCATAGTTTATGATTAGTCACCCTTGAATATTCGCATTGCTCACGCAAATGAAACTCATAGCTTGAAAACATGAAATTTAACACACCCAGCTTGCTGCCAAATATGATGATTTTCTACAAAATCTTCAAGTGGTCCCAAAGGCACATCAAGAAAGTTCAATATAACAATTTGCTTGATATGTATTGAGGCTGTCCAAACAATGTGCCATTGCAATCATATGCTCACACACTCTTATGCTCATTATGTTCTAAACATGGAAACATAGTGATTCTATGTTCATCAAAAAAACAATTTGTATTGTTGGGTAGTATTCTTCAATTGTTTAGTTCTACAAAGTAATAGATTAGACACGTCGTACGTTCAATGCTTCTATTTCTTCTGCTAAAATCAAGGGCCACCATAGTTACTAAGTAAACATTCTTTCGCCATCTTAACTATTTGCTACAAACATACCATGTACTTTTGTAGCCTAGTGTTTTAGATCTTTATGAATATGTAATATTTGAAAAAAATCAAAGCATATTTATTTGAATACACACACACACACACACACACACACACACACACACACATAAATATATTTATATATGTATATACTTCTGTCCCCAAAAAATAGCCCCCTAGACTGCCAATCCTCGAAATGTGTGCTGCCATCTTCATCCAAGAAATGTCACTGAACATATGAATTTACCAATCAAATATATTTGTGTGTGCGTATGTGTACAAATATATTTATGTACGTGCATATACATCTATGTTACCAGTTCACTTAGATAAATCCCCAGATCCAGGTCCAATTCGTTCCTAGTCAAGGGTCATAGTCCGGTCCTAGTGGGTGCAAGCAAAAGCTTTTTTAGTTTTATTTTTCATTTTGTACTTTTTTCTTTGTTTTTTCTTCGCACTCTATTTTTTTATTAGGTTATCACATTTCACAAAAAGAATTAAAAATGCCCCTGCATCACCATTAGCACTAGTGTTGTTTCATGGAAAGAATATTTGCGTATGTGCATAAAAAATGGCAGTATTTTGGTGGTGGTGTTATTATTGTTAGCGCTGTTGCGGTGTAAAGTTCATATGATGCTCCTTCACTTTTTAATTTATACAAAACCTTTTCTGACCTCTTTCACGCTCTGCTCTCTTATTTACAAGGAAGGCTAGGCACAAAAATGGACTTTTGCTTGGTCTAATAAAACCTCCTGCAAAAAGCTCTTCAAGGTGCTGATCCATTTCTTTTACTTCTGTGGGGCTGAGTAAATAGGCTGGCTCATGAGGCATTATATGGGCACATTCTGGTCTCAATTTTATTTCACATTCCTCTTGTTCTTCTGTCCAGAACTTTAAAGGATTCATACTGCAACATTCTTTTTCAAGCCTTTCTTTCATTTAACAGAATCTTTCATCTTTATATTTATCTTCAGCTTCCTTCTTTTGTTCCTTTTCTTGTTGAAGAGTAACATGATGCCCTTGGATTTCCTTAGCCCATTCGTTTTTCTCAAGTCAGTGGTTAGCAAACTTAAGAATAGGAATCTTAATATTTTCACCATTGTTCATCAAAGACATGTGAGTTCTTGTTAGAAAAAATGGTTCATACTTAATCAGGAAAGTATGTCTATGTAAAACATCATTATCCATTTCATTTAACTCTAAAAGGTCTGTACTGAAATTTTTACCATTAATTCTGATGTGAACACCTTGTGCACATATGCCAATCTTTAATGCTTCGCCTATGATGGAATGTCCTCTATGCAGTTTTGTCATTTCTTTACAATATTTTTCTGGAATGTCCTTTGTTTTGGCAAAAGATCTTGCTCAGTTTGAATCGACAAATGCATCAAACTCTGATAACTTATAGTCAAAAAAATCAAAGCCAATTTATTATATGTACAACTATTCACAAAATATATGGTTGATATTGCTTCAGAGGTTGACTTTGAATCTACACTCTCTTTTGATTCTGAAGCATCTTTACTATCTACCTTAAATAGAATTTCTTCTATTTTGCCAACAGACTTCTGAATTTCCTTAAACTGTTTCTGTTGGTCTATCATCATCCTTTTGATCCTAGCACTATCATCTAAAAGCATTTCCGTATGTTTGGATCATAGTAAATTGTTTCTGACCTTCTCTTGGATCTCCTTTCTGAACTTTCTGCTTTACTTTTTCGCCAAGATGGCTCTATATAGCCTGAATTTTCCTTTTGATGTTGTTTAATTTCCTTTTTTAACTAATATTTTTCTTCTTTTAGATCAGCAAACAATTTTTTAAGTTTTGGGGATTTGTACAGTTGTTGGGAGGTTTTATGGCTTTTTTATGACAAGTTTTTGAATACATTACCTATTGTATTTCTCTGTAAAAAGAAATTATTATTGGCTTCATGTTATTAACAACACATGTTTTACTTTTTTGCGCCTTTTAAGTGCCCACACAAAGGAAATTACAGATTTTAATATTGAAGTCTATATGATCTTATAAAGTTCTAATGGTTGTTTTGTTTATTAAATGAATGTTATGTGGCCATCTAAACTTAATTTCTATTTTTAGACTAAAATATGTATATATGTACCCAAAGTGTACCCAACCCTACAAAAAAATTTGTCGTACCAACATACCCAAACCCAAACTAGTAACTTACACACACACACACACAGATACATTATACACATAGTCTTATACTATGTTACTAGGCTCTTAGGGTTTGGGTGTCGTTGCAAGATTGAATGGGTCCAGGTCCGAATTTAGGCCTAGGGTCTGGTTTGTGGACAAGACGGCCAAAGCATGGCCCTACTAACCCAAGTAGCCTATGGGCATAGTTTAACTACTCGACAAGTCACCAAGTACTCGTGAGATTTTCACAATGTTGAATTTTCTCAAGTTTAACTTGCCTAGTTATCAGGCCGATTATTTGGTGGGTTTTCGCAAATAAGGTGGCAAGTAAATGGCAAGTACTTGCTAAATCTATGTAAGCAACTCACGACACATAGGAATGATGCTGGAAAAACACTAAAAAATGTGGAAAAAATGTTGATGATGTTTTCTTGACAACAACATTAGAATAAAACACCAAGTGCTCTATCCTCTCTTGAACAAAGCGTCTCGAATGCTAAACTATGTGATCAAACAAGAACGCTCCAAGGTTCCTTGTACGTGATTTGCAACGAATAGCCTTGGTGGTGTGATGTGATTTGCTGTGTCACAAAGGGACTTACGTAGAATTGTCATCTCTCCATTCAAATAAGTTACTCTTTCCTTGTGAAATGGAACTTCTTCTGATCAACTATGAAAAGAAAAGGCAAAAGGCAAGAGTTAAGAAAGCTAATCTAAAGACAATGACATGATGAACGATGCTATGATAGACAAATTCCCTTAGAAAACCAAATTTCACTTCGCCATGATGAGCAACAACTACATGAAATAGGTGCAATCTCCAAGGGATAAACCAAGGATTTTCATATCGTTGACACACTCCAAAGTACCCACAGCTGGCGCAACTCGAAGGAGCATCAACAATCGAACTATTTGCAAGATGTGGTTCAGGGTAACTTTACATGATGACTTACCATCGACAAGCCATCAAAAATATGAACCAACGGGAATTCATCAAATATCATTGCATATATCCATTACATCAATGAACTCTATCTACTTTATCATCTAAACTACTTGAAAACACATCTCCGTCATATTCAATAACTTGAAACCTTGCTAACATTTCAAAGCCACAAGATCACCATGCAAAACAACAACGAGCTTGTATTACTTTTGAAGTGTGTCATTACAACAATCTCATGTCTCTCTTCATAACTTTGAAGAGCTCCCTCTCTACTCTACTCCTACTTGATCTCTACTTCTAATCTCTAATCTCCTATAGCAACTCTACTCCTAATCTCCTCTCTATATCTTACAAATGAGAAGAATGAGCCTTTTATAGACTCCAGAAATTACATGAAGGGCTAGGATTGATTTGACAATCAACGGCCGAGATCGAGACAACCAGGCAGTTTGTTACAAAATTTACTATTTTTAGAACATGAAAGAGGCAATGAAGGCACGTTTCCCAATGTGATAAGCATCTCTGGAGCATCTTTATAGTGGGCCCTCTTACATGGCAAAATGCTATTGGCTTGATGATGTGTACGCGCCACCTCAGCATCTTTGAATGAACTAGCGTGATTCACTTCATGTTCACTTAGAATATTTTCTTCTGGTTGTCTTGATGTAACTCATGGATCACTTTGATGATCATGCTCATCTCTCATCTAGTGATGTTGTGCCTGTGCAGGATCATGCCTCCGGACAGTTGCATGGACTCATGGAGTAGACTAGTGCCTGATGAGATTTCTTCTTGTCTGGCACATGATATGTGAGCTTCTGGATGATGACCTCCTTCAAGATGTGCTTGGTAAAGTGACAACCTTCCACTGATTCTCGCCTCGAACGGATGATGCTCTTGATGATGAACTACACTTGTAACCTTGATCATCTTAGACTAGCTCCCTTTCGCATGGCGTTATATCTACGAAGTCTTCAAAGTAAAATGAACTTGATGCAGGAGCTCTCCTCCATGTGGTGATGATGACAAGTTTGAGCAACGTTCCTCCACCTTCAAAACTTCTCATGTATGAGCTTTCGCCATTCACCTCCTTAGATCCTTCATCACCTACAAGAAGAAACACATCAAATTAAGACTCAACATAAAGGATTTTGAACAACAAATTACATTATCTTATGCATGTGGGATCAAAAAATGGCATTTCAAAGCATCCATCACTTGTCACAATCAAATTTGAAAGTTACACTTTGAATTCACTTGACAATTCACCTCTGTGCCTAGGCGGGTTTAGATGTGATAGGTGGAGAATGTGTTGTGGACAAGACCTTGTCCGGATGAAGGGCTCAAGGCCGCCTAGCATGGGTGGGTTTGAGGGAGGTGTGAGGATTTTTCATGACTTAGACAATTTTTGGCTTGGTTTTGATAATTTAAGAGCTCCTTCGCTTGCTTCCTCGATAATACAGCCTCCTTGCATGAGATGGAAATCCTTAGAAGGATGGGCGAATTTGAAGACAGGGTATGGAGTGTGTGATGTGGATATCCATGTTCTAGGCTCTAGGCCGCCCAAGCTGAGCGGCTTTGGAAGGGGTGAGTGGAATATGCATTGTGGAGGACATGTAGTCCAAGCAGAGGGGTCAAAGCCGCCTAGGAAGGGCAGGTTGGAAGATGACCTTTGGATTTTTCAACTTAAAACAACTTTGCACTTGCTCATTTCACCTTTGACATGTTCATCTTCATTATTACATTGATTTATACTTGCAAATTTATGGTTTTCACCCCTGAGCGGCTTTAGGAGTGTTGTCTGGAGGATGTCATGTGGAAGGAGATGAAGTTATCCAGACATAGAGCTCAAGGCCGCCTAGCATGGGCGGGTTTGGAGATGTAGTGTGGATTTTCAACATTTAATGACCATTCCTCTCCTCATGAAGTCC
This sequence comes from Cunninghamia lanceolata, assembly GCA_027924645.1. Lineage (NCBI taxonomy): Eukaryota > Viridiplantae > Streptophyta > Pinopsida > Cupressales > Cupressaceae > Cunninghamia > Cunninghamia lanceolata. The sequence continues at coordinate 3,803,416 of BSBN01000693.1, forward strand.
CTTCTCTTGAACTTGCCTAAGACTTAGCCATTTTGAGATGTTGATGAAGTGAGAAGGCAAACTTGGAGATGTTAGGTGATGATGTCCTTCTGCATTGGTGAAATCCGCCTAAGAAGGGAGAGATTGGAGGCATTGTCTGGAGTATTTGATGTGGAGGTAAAGTTGTCCACAGGAACCTCTTGAGGCCGCCCAAGTAGGGCGGGTTTAAGGGTGACCTATGGATTTTCATTCAAAACTCACTTAATCTTCTCAAACTTTCAAGTTTCCATTGAAATGTCATCACCTTCTAGTGCTTTATGCTTGAAAACACTTCAAAATTTGATCATTTTCACCTAGGGCGGGATTGGAGACAATGTGTGGAGGAATCCATGAGGTGATGAAGACATTGTCCATGTCTACATGCCAAAGCCGCCCAGGTAGGGCGGGTTTGGACATGACCCTTGGATTTTCATACTTCAAACATTTCCTTCATGTCAATCTTGATAATCTCACCTTTTGAAAGCCATCTTCTTCATCTTTCATCAAGTAGACTTGTAAATCATGCCATCTAAACCCCTGAGTGGTCCTGGAGGCAGCATGTGGAGAGTTTCATGTGGCAGGAGAAAAAGTCCAAGACCCCCTCCTGAGGCCGCCCAGGTAGGGCGGGTTTGGACATGACCCTTGGATTCTTGATGAAAGTGCATCAAAAACCTCTCAAATGCCTTGAAATACATTCAAACTTATGAACTTTCATTAAATCTTCATGATCTCATTGTTTTTCAACTCAAAGCATTGCAAATTTGATAAGTTTTCTCCTTGAGCGGATTTAAGTGTGTTGTCTGGAGAGTATGATGTGCAGGAGGTGAAACTATCCAAGCATGGAGATGAAGGCCGCCCAGAAAGGGCGGGTTTGGGAGCGGTGCCTGGGTTTTGTCACTTAGAGACTTCTCACTCCTTGAACTTGACTTTAACCTTTCCTTGTGATGTCATCTTGAACATTGAAGCCCAACAAACTTTGCTTATTGCATGATTCTTCTCCTTGGGCGATTTTGAAGCAAGTGTCTGGAGAATTTCTTGTGTCAGGAGACATTGTCCACAAAGGCCTCTTGAGGCCGCCCAGGAAGGGCAGGTTTAAGGGTGACCTTTGGATTTTCATTCCAAACTTACTTAATGCCTTCAAAAACCTTCAAATCTCCATCCAACTTTATCACCTTCTAATGTTTTGTGTTCAAACACTTTAAAATTTGCACAATCTTACCTAGGGCGGGATTTGAGAGACTGTCTGGAGTGAATGATGTGAAAGGAGATGAAATCATCCAAGCATAAAGCTCAAGGCCGCCTAGCATGGGCGGGTTTGAAGATGTAGTGTGGATTTTCAACATTTAAGAACTTCTCACCCTTGAACTCGACTCTAGCCTCTCCTTGGCATCATCTCGATCAAACAAACTCAGTCGTTTATGTTATCCCTCATCCTGAGCGGCTTTGGAGAGGGTGCTTGGAGATCTTCATGTGTTAGGTGGTTCAGTCCACAAGGACCTCTTGAGGCCGCCCAGGTAGGGCGGCTTTGGGAGTGACCCTTGGACTTTGACTTCAAACTCACTTAAACTCAAACTTTGCCTACAAGCCATCACATCTTAGTGTTTTATGCATGCAAAAACTTCAACACTCAACCTTTTTCCTCCTAGGGCGGTTTTGAGAGCAGTGTGTGGAGGGACTGGTGTGGCAGGAGGTATTGTCCATGAGTCCCTCATGAGGCCGCCCAGCATGGGCGGGTTGAGAGGTGATGCATGGAATTTACCTTCAAAAGCTCTTGAAAACTTGCAACCTCTCTCCTATGGCAGATTTGGAGACTGAGTCTGGAGAAAGTGCGTGATCACAACCTTGAATCCAAGACCCCATGCCAAGGCCGCCCAGGTAGGGCGGGTTTAGAAGGTGTGCTTGGAATGCAAGTCTTGTCGCCATATCGGAAATGTCCTGAATGGAAGTATATTGAAAATATGTTTAAGGAATTTCTTATACTTTAAATATTTATCAATATACTTCCAGGATGTTTGAAATGGGTCTAGGATCCATAGGATTTAGCATGCAAATTCTAGATTTTGGAGGATCCACCAAATTTCAGACTTAGCCAATTTTCAAGATTTCAGGACATCAGGACATCAGGCTTAGTGATTTTTTATCATTATTTCCAATTATTTCATCCTTGTTGTGAGGAGTTTAAGTAATGCTTGGTTTGGAGATGATGCATGGAATGTTGCTTGTGAACTACTTAACTTTCCTCCAACTTGCAAACCTTGCTTGAAATTCATCATTTCTCAGTGCCTTGTGCTTGAAAACCTTCTAACTTAACCATTTTTTCCTAGGGCGGATTTGATGGTTCTGTCTGGACAAATGCATGTGCAGGAGGCTAAGTCCATGACCTCATGCCAAGGCCGCCCAGTCTGGGCGGGTTTGGAGTTGAGGCATGGAAGTTTCATCAAAATCTTAGTTTTAGACTCCATCATCACTCCCTAACTTCCTTCAGTCAGCAAAAACTCGTGAAAACATCCTAACTTTCCCTGGGCGGGTTTGAAGGTGTTGTCTGGACAAGCTCTCCTGATGGTGAAGACACTGTCCAAGAGGACCTTGTGAGGCCGCCCAGTCTGAGTGGGTTTGGACAGTACCCTTGGATTTCTTGCCTTAGTCAAATTTTGGATTTTCCGAATGGAAGTATATTGAAAATATGTTTAAGTATAAGTCAGATATTGACTTATACTTTAAATATTTATCAATATACTTCCAGGATGTTTGAGATAGGTCCTGGATCCATAGGATTTAGCATGCAGATTCTAGATTTCTGAGGATCCACTGGATTTCAGACTTAGTCATTTTTTCAGGATTTTCAGGATATCAGACTTAGTCATTTTCAAGGTCTCAGTGACATGCATCAGGATGAAGGCATATAGACCTCTTGGCAAGAAACTGTTGAGACTTGCATACACAACACTATCAAAATCATACAAGCTCAGAGGAAAACTAAACCTAGAGCAAAACGAAGCAAGAAAGCAAAAAAAAGAGGGGGTCCCCATTTGCAATGGGGCGATGTGTGATTACATCACAACAGGTAGCCTATGGGCATAGTTTAACTACTCGACGAGTCACCAAGTACTCGTGAGATTTTCACAATGTTGAATTTTCTCAAGTTTAACTTGCCAAGTTATCAGGCCGATTATTTGGTGGGTTTTCGCAAATAAGGTGGCAAGTAAATGGCAAGTACTTGCTAAATCTGTGTAAACAACTCACGACACATAGGAATGATGCTGGAAAAACACTAAAAAATGTGGAAAAAATGTGGAAAAAATGTGATTTTCATACTAAAACACAGTTTTTTTGACTTTTCAAAAATTATGGAAATGGCATGCCCCCAAACCCCCACCAAACTCATTGATACATTTTCTAATTGTATTTTGCATAAGATTTATTTTTTTTAAGAAATTTAAGTATTTTTTAAGTTGCCAAGTTTTGTCGAGTTTTGCCGAGTCGAAAATTTTTTGGTCTACTAAGTTCGAGTATGCAAACTATGCCTTTAGGTATGCTTGGCCATCCCGTTAGCACTATAGATGGGATTTTTTTTAAATGCCAAAACATTGGATAACAAATATATTAGTCATTAAAAAAATATTTATAAAGTTAAAAAGGAATTAAGAAATCATTGTGTATCAAGCATGCATACAGCTAAAAATGCATAAGAGGCACTAGCTAGACCATACCACATTCCACATTCCGTTCAAATATTAAATTGGTTACCTTTCTGGTGGCGAGTGACCTCCTTGTGATAATCTGTACATGTTAATCCACGAGGGCTGATACTGATGTTTCCATTACATGTTTGCATCCATGGAAGGCTTACACAAGCTTGACATGGCCTATATTATTTGTTTTTAATATTTTATCTATTTTAATTTTCTTTTGGTTCATTTGTTTTTAATAATCTAAGTATATTAGGTTTTTATTTGTATAATATATTTATTTTATGCTTAATATTAATTAATTTAATAAATAAAAACACTTATAAAATCATATATTTATTATTAATTTATTTATTATATATTCATTATTTATAAAATTATAAATTAATTTAATTACTTATTTTTAATATATTTATATATAATATTACGAATAATATATTTTTTTGCAAATTATGGGTAATTATATATATAAGTTGTACCCATACCCAAGGAAACAATCGACATACCAACATACCCAAACCCTGAACCCAATCCTAATCCCAATCTCGTACACGAACCGACAACTTAGGTCTTATAGATACATATACATATACATACATATATATTGCTGGTTGCGGCTCCAAACACTAACATACATGTAAGATAAGGAAGAAAATAGAATAGGCTAAGCATCACTTGGAATACCAAGCTAGGGACGAATCTCTGACCCAAGCTCTTCTTTAGCAACTCTATCCTCTTGAAGTCTTTTCAAATCTTTGTTAACAAAAATTGTATCTAGACAAGGAACCAACTTTCCCTCTGATCTCCAAGTTGCCAATCTATCATGTATCTACAAGGGTGAACAATCAATAAGTCGGTCTAGGTAGACCATGCTCTGCCTTAACGTATATCGGCCATTCCTAAGCCATAATAACAATTCTTGATGCAGCCTGAAAAGCTGCATTTTTTCTGCATGGTCATTTGATCCATAGTTGAAAAAAGCGCCAATTACTTGCAAAACTCGTCAGTACTCACGACTCAATTTGGCTTGCAAGTAACTCGCCATATAACTTGGCTGCAAGTTATTGGCGAATTTTTGCCAAAAACTCTCTAATAACTCATGACTGCTATTCAAAAACTCACCTGTGGTTTCATAAGTCTATTTTGCCCCAAGAAAAATGTCATTTTGCATTGTTTCTTAGTCTATTTTATGAGCAGTGGCGTTTGAGTTTGCAAGCATTTGAGAAACAACAAAATGGCTCTTATTCAATGACATTTCAAACGTATGTAACTGTAACACATTTCCATTATTTTTGTTTTTGTGCCTTCATTCTAAATGTTTTGTGCGAGGGTTTTTTGCTTTGTTTTTGTTTTATTTTTTATTTACTGCTAGAGTTTAGTAACTAGTTTTATTTTCTATTTACTGCTAGGCTACAAAGGTTTTGTTTTATTTTTTTCTATTTTTTCCATTTTACTAAGGTTTTTTTCCATTTTTCCAAAAACAAATGGCATCTAAAAGTAGGAGAGATGGTGGCAAGCCTAGGGACCCTGCCTAAAAACATGGGACAGTAGGTACAAAGCAAGGAATGGTAATCTATAACCAATGTGGGATGGATATGAAAGGAGGCATATTTCGCCTCAAATATCACCTTTCACGGTTTACTCGCCGAGGAGATGTGCCATGTACACAAGTGTCTTAGGAGGTTGAGAATGAGGTGAATACTCTCCTTGCATCTTATGATCAAAAGAAAATAGAGAAAAAGAGGAAGACAGAGGCAATGGCATGTATAAGTTCTACAAGGTCACAGGGAGACGTAGGGGGCTCTTCATCTTCCATTGGGCCATGGATACGAGGATTAGGTAGTGTGGACAGTTGCAACAACCCAATCTTTTTTGTTTTGAAATTTTTGCAAATATTTTAAGATGCAAATGCAAATCCTTGCACTTTTTGATCACCTTGATCTTGATGTGGACGAGGTGAGAGCATATAGTGCTTAGACAACACACTAACTGAATGAATGCACTATTGAAAAGTAAAAGGTAGCATAGCCGACCAAAGCATACAGGGGGCAAGGCCGACCCAAATCAACGCCTCTTCGACGGACAAATATGCTTGAATGCAGAAGCCACTGAGAGATTCCAATAGGTCTGATCAAGCCAAATTGGCTGATAGCAATGCAGACCTGATCAATGCCAAAATAGGCTAAACAATATGCAAATGCAATTGGGTTTAGCAGTAAACCGACCAAGCCCTCTTACAATGAATTCAACTGGCAGTATACCATCCAATTTTTATAATATGTTCAATATGCAACTACTATCTAGCGGATGAGCATCCAGATTTACAATGACCATGAAATATGAACTACTGATAATATTAATTTAGTAAACAACAACAATAGTGAAATTTTCTAAAACCAACAAAATGTCACTATTGCATCAAGGGATTAGTCCAAAAATAAATTGCAAACAAGAAAAACTCTGTATATCAAGTTGAAACTGAAGATTTTTGTTGTTGTCTATACTGAACCCACACAAACTCTGCACAAACTATTGTTTCTGAACTGTACAACCCTCTTACTCAACATTGGACTCTAAACTGCATAGTACAACTTCATTGGAGACATGTACGACCTGCCAAATGACATCATACTCTGTTGTAGGTGGAATCAAAACTGTACAACTTCATTTTGCATCAATACGACCCCTCATAACATTGATTTTGGGTGCCAAATGTGTTGCGACTCAGTTTGTGCTTCACACACCCCTCATTCCTTGTACAACTTGCAAGTGGTCTAACATCAACATTCAATAATAGTATGGCTCAGCTATTACCAAATGGTACGGCCCTTGCAGAGTGGTACGAACTCCAAGTAGATTAGATAGTCAAGCAATAAAAAAATGAACTTAGCAAACTCAATAATTCACACCAAAATATCCATGAAATACTGAAACTTAAACTTCAATCAAACCAACTAGAAATCACATAGCTACTCAGCACCATGGTAATCTCTAAGTGGAATTACTCAATCAGCTAGGAGGGTTTTCGTCCTCGAAACTGAACTTACCAAAAGGATTTTCATCCTTCGGCAACAAGAACTCACGTTTATTCTCCAAAGCAACAGAAATAAATAAGCAAGAAGAAGTTTTTTGAAGACAAACCTCCCTTTTATAACTTTTTTGAGGAAATAAAATAATATTATTTCTTTTTCTCACTTATCTCCTCAAAGTTAGAAAATATAATAAAGTGCCATTTTTACCACCTTTTTGCACCTTGGAGCTAGCCACACTTTATTCGAACACTTATAACCTTTTTAAATAATTAAATATAAGTTGTCTTTTAAAATATAATTCAAAATCACTTCTCGACAACTTAATTTAATTATTTAATTATTTTTCCTTTTTCCACCACCTCATTAGCCTAGGTGAAAAATTTGCGGAAAATAGACTAAGGATCATCAACAACTTATGCTTGAGAATGAGACATGACAACAACCATAGTTCCATTTTTTTGTTCCTTTTAACACTCTTGGTGTGCAACCTTCATTGCAAGGTACTACATGGAATAAAGAATCTCGACATGAGGTGATTTTTGGTACTATAACAACATTCCATTTAATGTTGCTACGAGTCCTTATTGGGAGAAAATGGTCCCACATTGACCATGGTAGGTAGGGGGTTCCAAGCCTCAACCCGTTATGAATTGAGTGGCCCATTACTACATGATGTGATCAAAAACAAAAATCAGCTAATAAAGGAACAAAAAAATTTGGAAAAAGTAGGTTAACATTTTCTCTGACGTGTGGATGAATGGTAAGAACAAGACATTCATCAACTTTTTAGTGGCTTTACGAGGACAATTAGTCTTTTTGAAGTCAATTGATGCCCCCAGCAAAATAAAAAATGTCGAGACTTTGTTTAACTTGTTGGATGAAATGGTGATGGAGCCAGGAGTGGAAAATGTTGTCTAGGTAGTGATAGACAATGCAATTGGGTATGTGGCAGCTAGTAGTCTTCTAGAGGCAAAGCACCCTACATTGTTTGAATCCTTTGTGTTGCCCACTACGTTGACCTTCTCCTTGAGGACATAGGGAAACTAAGTTGGGTGAAGAACATGGTGGAAGATGCAAGGAATATCACAAAATACATCTACAACCACACATGGGTCTTAAATCTCACGTGAGAGCACATTGATGGCAAGGAAGGAGACACAATTTGCCACTAATTTCATCACCTTGCAAAGTAATGCAATCACATTGCCCAACCTGAAGTGCATGTTTGTGAGCAAAATGTGGCTGGAGGGTCCTTATTGCAAGAAGGCCAAAGCAGAGGTCATAAAGACCATTTTTTATGATACATTTGCCAAGAGCATGGAGGAAATCATCGAGGTAAGTTTTTGATCAATTTTTTTTAATAATGTTACAATTTGGTAATTTCATAAAATTTTGATATTTTAATTTGCTAATTTTAATTTTTTTTATAAATTTATGATTTAGTTTAATTTCATATTTCATTTCATACACTTTCTTGTTTTAGGTGTCAAAATCGTTTTAGGTGTCAAAATTGTTGGTTAGGGTTCTACGATTGATGGGTGGAGATAAAAACTCCATGGGGTATCTACATGAGGTCGTGGGTAAGGCCAAAGAGATGATTCAGTGTTTGTATGAGTCAAATAAAAACAAATATTAACCCATCTAGCGCATTTTTATCAAAGGTGGAACCAACAACTCAACCAACATAATCATGTTGTTGCCTACTATTTGAACCCTAAGTTTTTCTTCTCCATTTCATTTAGAGTAGATGAGGAGGTTATGAATGGCCTCAACACATGTATGGAGTGGATGGTCCCCAATGAGAACCTTAGAGACATCATACATGATGAGTTACAAATTTATAAGAAAGCGGAGGGGAGGTTGTTTTCTTCACCTCTATGCATTTGAAGAGGAGCCATTCTATAGCCAGGTTAAAAAAACATGTATGTTCAGTTTTAGTTCCTTGTTTACTTTAAGTTTACTAAAATCCTTACAAAGTTATAAATGTTGCCCTTACAAATTTGTGGTGGGATGATTTTGGTGCAACACCTAATCGTCAAAGTCTTGCCATCTACATTTTGTCCCATACCTGTAGCACTTCTGGTTGTGAGCACAATTTAAGTGTTTTTGAGACCATTCCCACAAAGAAGCGCAACAAGTTGACTCAAAAGCGTTTGAATGACCTTGTCTTTTTGCAGTACAACGTTCGATTGCATGCAAAAAAGGTAGAGGGGCAGGAGACACACAATAGCTTGACCTTGATGACATCAATCCATATTCAGATTGGGTTGTGGAGGATGGGGATACATTGTTTACTATTGATGATATTGTTAATTTGGAGAGGGAGAATGGAATGGGAAATGGAAGTGGTAGCATTGGAGTAGGCAGAAGGCGAGGTTGGCAAGCCATTGGAGGGGTTCATCACATTCACAGCATGATCCTATGTCAGGGACACCCACACAACGATAGTAGAGATTTTTGAGCTTTAGTTGAAGAAGTTTATAGATTATGAACATTGAAATTATAATTTCTAATTTTATTTATATCGAAACTTGAAGTTGATATGTATTGAACTTGTTTTTTGGTCTATGATGTGTATAGAACTCTAATTTTAATCTATATATAAAGGAAATCAGTAATGTGTTCCCTAAATTCAGTAATATACATGTTTTGAAGAATATTTTCACAAATTTATGTGTTTTTCAATATTTGAAAAATTTTCCAAATTATTGCCAAGTATTTCCCTAAGATTTTGCCGAGTCTGTGTTTTTGAAAAATTTTGGGTCAGCCGAGTTACTGTCGAGTCCAAGTTTTTCAGCTATGGTTTGATCCATAAGTCAAGGACCTTAGCCCATCACTATCATTCTTCTCCACATTAGGTCAGATATCTATTTCTAAAATCAATGGTGATTAGTGTTCCTCTTGTCCTTAACAACGTGGACTCAAAAGTAAGGATAAATGGTTCCATCATTGTAGCTAAGTGTTTTGACTCTTCCTACTTTGTAACTAGATATCCTTGTGATACAACTCAAATGTGCATCGTAAGTCTTTCCACATTTGACTATTACGTATATTTTTCTAGACAATAATTTAAGAGGTCAAGAAATATGTGAGAAATCAAGAAAAGAGTTCCTGCTTCAACTCCTCAAACATTGTTGAGGCTCTTCCCATAAGAACACAACTTATCCATTTCTCCATTGTAAGTTGGTAAGAGGCCAAGCAATGTATGAGAAGCCAAGAACAGCTTAAATTTCAAAAGGCCTAGGAAACTATGATGTTCCAAGATGTTTGTTGGTGGACAGCAGCAAATGACCTATATCATTTTGGGATCAACGTAAACTCTTGTTTCATCAGTGATATAGCCAAGATATTGGAATTTCTTCATAGTTTCACATACACCAATGCATGTGCAATTTTTGAAACTCTTGTTGAATGTCTTGCAGGTGTTCTTCCCATGTTTTACTGAAAATAAGTATATTATCCAAATAAACAATAACAAAGTAAATTGTGAATGGACCCAATGCATCAATCTTTAGACACATGGAAGTTGTTGGGTTTTTTTTTTAATGGAAACAACTGAATTATATAGATATCGGAGTCTCTACCTTTATATAACAGATTACAACATTTAAACATTATGAGAGAGCATAAATATAAACTAGAAGACGTCCTTTGGTTAAGCTGCCACAAGTCGGGATCTGGTTCGTCAAAGTCACCCAAGGGTCAAACCTGGCCCAATCACACCTCCAAGGGATTTTAACCTCAGTGGATGGTGTAATCAAGGAACATACCATCATCATCACCAATTGAGCTACAACCCTTCGGTATTGAAGAGGACAAAAGGCATAGAAACTATTTTCTTTAAAACCTGTAGTTCTTAAAACATCACACACGTAAATTGGGCTTTGACCAACTTAAGATTGAATTTGGTGCCAAATTTGATGTTGTTAAGATTGTCAAGTAGATAATCAAATCAAAGGATTGAATAGTGAAAGCACACCGGCCATGTGCAAAGCTTCCATCGTGCAAGGAATATGAGATTGCAACATGACAATGGGGGACTGCAATTATACCCTTTCTGAAATCAACTCCTAGATTTGGTACTTCATGTCATCATTCTCAAAAAAAGAAATCCTATTGGGCAGCGATGCTCACAGAACAAAATCGATAGAGTGCTTGAATAGGCACTGCAAAGGAACTCCAGTGTTAAAAAAAACATCATCTTATTCATCAAGGCAGGCAGTCAAGCTGCTTTTGATATATAAATTCTGCCGAAGAAACTTAAAGTTTGTGGAGGTGCTTTTGCAATCATTTTGCAGCAAAGTTGCATGAAACTCAGAGAAAGTTTCAGTTTCTGAAATGGAAACCACTTTGAAAATGTAACACCAAAACTCCCCAGAAATGCGGAAATGACAAAGAAAAGAACAAATTAAAAAATATTAAAAATAGAAATACATAAAAAATGCACTTATTTATGAAACTCCATATAGAAACACAATGATTACTGTCAATAACTAGCCTTTAGAGATGAGTTTATTCATGTCATGCCAAAAAGAACCGCATGATTCACATCATAAACTTAGTGCTTAATCCTTAAAATTGCCAAAATCAACAATTAACCAGGAGAAGACACAACGCCAATAGCTCCTATGGAAGGCACATGGGGAGGATGTTCACCATTGTCGTGATCAAGTACAACCAAGGAGATGTCCAAGATGGGAATTTCAAGATCTATAACCCAGTTGTTTCTTTTCCATAATGTGTATTCTTCTCTCTTGTGAGACACAATACAAAAATTAAAATGCACAAAAGCTATATCCTCCGCCTTCTTTGATCCTCTTCCTGCCTAAGTATAGTCTCAGTTTTACAAGATTGCAGAAACACTGCTGCATTTTTATGTGTGCAAATTTAGAAAATGTAGAAATGATGAAAAGCTTTTCCATAATGAATATTTATGGAAGAATGGGCCATTAGCCTCTTCAGCTAAATTTTAACAATTTCATTATGGCTTTATATTTAATAATTTATATATACAAAAAGTAGAAACAACGAAAGGCACTTTCTGTGATATATTACCATACTTAGTTACCTGCTTAAAGAATCCATATGCCAATGCCACTGTCCAACGTGTGTTGTTGAGGCAGTTGCGGATGCGCTGAGTCAAAAATTCATTCCATACAAACATTGTTTCAAAAAGTACTTTCTCTGTCTCGTCATTAGAAAGGTTCTTTTGCAAACTCCTCGTGACATGGTATGTGTAGCTGAAAAAGAAGTCCTTTGTAATATCCACAGTAGACAGCAGCTTCTTGTATCTATGAAACCACATGAAGAGAATGCCACATAAATATCGATCTTAATATCTTATAATCTCAACATGTTAAGAAAACTAACATAAAATATAAAGTGGCAGAAATTAATCCAGTCAACAGAAAATCTCCCAGTACAGTCCAGTCCAAATATAATTTTAGAATATCTATTTACTCTAATAAGTACACATTAGCAGTCAACTTACAAAATAATTATTTATTCCTTGAGATTAATGTCTTCACTATAAGATATTGAAAGGTAGCCCCATAAAGCAGTTTTAACCAAAATCTCGCAACCTTCAAGAAATCATGCTACAAAGAATCTTAAGAGTAAGACAAATATACAAAACAACAAAAAGTTAAAAAACCCCTTCATCTGTGTCCCAAACACGTCTGCTGGAGAATTTACAGAATTTTATTTTATACAAGACTAAACAGTGCAATGAGAAGAAGTTGCATTTCAGATCAGTGCAGCAGAAACCCTCACCCAGACCAGCAGCTGCACATTGGTGGACCATACGAAGAGATGCTGACAGCCAGGAAGAAGAGCACTAAAAATTCTTCAAGCCTAGCTCCTTGTGGTGGAGGCTTGCATCCTAAGAAGATCAATGTTACACAGCGAGGGGTTCCTTGGACTTTTCCAGGCATCCCTTTCCCCAATGTTTCGAGGACATGGGGACAGCTAGGAAATGTCCCAGGGGCCTGTTAGAGTTGGCTATGATTGGAGCCACCCAAGATCTAGGACTTCATGAAAGCACAAGAGAGATCAAATGAGAGAATAATTCTATTCTATCAATGAATGCAAAAGATTGTTAAAAGAATGTTACAATGTACATGATATGCCTTGCTTATAAAGACAAGGATGAAATGTAAGATGTTGTAGTCATGTGACAAGTGTCTTAATCCTATGACATGCGACAACTATAAGATAAGATGACAACTATCAACAACTAGACACAACTAGAAATATTCAGTAGACTCACTAAGTCAACTTAACATGTGAATTATGTGGGATGTGTGAATATTATTTAACTAATAAATAGTTAAATAATATTAATTATTCACACAAGGGTAAACCGAATAGGTAATAACCCTATTCACACCAACACCCCCCTCCTTAAGTGCAACTTAGTGAGTAGTTGACTAAAGCAAAGATGCAATGATGGTGATGGGTCCCGGCTACTAGGCCATGTTAGGTACCCATGTACAAACAAATCTCTCACAACCGGAGTAAAGGAGAAAAACTCGTAGGAAAAAACCCCTCTCCAAAAGACAGAAAAACATAAAAGTGAAAGAAGTGATAGTAGGACTCAACATGACCCCCCAAGGACACTTCTATCACATATGTACAATCAAATACCCCCCCATAGAAGAGCAATAGTGAGACTAAAGGTCCCCCCCACAATGAAGTAGCTCTTGTGCTGATGGTGAATGCCTGAAGATGAACATTGGAAAGTGTCCTGTACCTGCAAACAACATTTCTCCCTTTAGAAAGAAACCAATCCAAAGGATGATGTAGAAGAAACTCCATCTCCAAGAAGAGATATGAGGGAAGAAGTCTCATAATGGGTGCCTCTAAAAACTGCTCAAGTGTCCACATGTCAAAAGCAAAGGATGGCACTCTGCAATGAGGTGTGACCAATCCAAAATCCTAGGTAGACGCATGAAGAACAACCTCCAAAGACAGTAGATGGGATAACAGTTGTGTTGTAACTATCATCAAAGAGGAGAGATATCCCCTCAAGTGTGTCCTCCAAATCTACAATATGAGACTCACAAAACAAGTCTAATATACCTCTCAAGAAAGTATCCCACAGAGCTGTGTCTGAAAGACCTGAATGATCCTGCTCAACTGAAGTAGAAGAAACCATGTCGATGTCGATCTCTGAAGAAGCAAGAGGTTGAGAAGATGGAAGCTCAGCACTAGTCTCATGAACCAAAGTAGATGAAAGAACACCAAGGTTCAAGTGACCAAACTTCTCCTCAAAAATATGATTCACACTAGATGCATGAGTGTGAATATTAATCAATGGATCTACATCATCAGTAGAAACAAATTGGGAGAATGTATAGAAGCGAGATGAATGATCAACCATCCCAATAGCAATGATATCTCTACTCTCCAAGTCTCTTATGATCACTGAATCAGGAGTGAACTCAACTGTCTTCCCTGCACCACAATGAGTAATCTGGTAGATGGAAAGGAGATTGGTTGAAAAGGAAGGTACACACAATACATTATTGAAAGCGCCCTCTCCAATATCAATAGTCCCTTTACCAGTTGCATGCATGTATGTATTGTTACCCATCAAAACAGGTGGCAAAGTACATGACTCAAATGAAGAGAACATCCCTTGTGAAGATGCCATATGATGAGAAGCTCCATAATCAAGAAGCCATCTCTCTGACTGAAGACTTGTAAAAGCAAAGAGTGCTTGCCCTTTTCCCTTGTTTGTCCCATTAGCAATGTCTGTTGCCCCTGTCTGTGTAGATGATGATGGTGTCGAAGAAGAGGATGTACTAGGTGACATGGATGATGGCAATTTGATATTGTGCTTTTGAATAATGTGAGTCAATTCATCAATTTTCTTCTCATAACACTTATGCTCATGATGTCCTAGTTTCTTGCAATATGCACACTTTGGTCTCTCCTTCATAGATGATTCCTCTTTGGGAGAGGAGGAGGAATTAGGTGAATTAGTTGACTCCTTTACTTGCTAATTGTTCTTGAAATCCTTATTTTTCTGTTTCTTGCCTTTGCTAGGTGAAGCCTTTTGATCCTTTGTACCTTGATTAGCAAGAAGAGCTTGAGGTCTAGGAGACTTCAATATGCCCATGTGTACTAACTTAGCTTGTTCCCTTGTGACTGATGTGGCAAAGTCAAACTCATCAAGTGAAGGCATTGTGAAAGCTTTCCCAAGTGCATCCATAGTAGCATAAAAGGTAGAAATAAAAATTGAATAGTCAAGACCAAGCTTGGCAAAGATTGAAAGAATCAATTGAGTGTCCTCTTTCTCAATTCCACATTGTTTGAGCTACAATCCAAGTGACTTTAGCTTTGTGAAGAAGTCTTGGATGCTTGCAAAGTCAGTTGGATTCAAACCAATTAATTCATTCTCCAATTTGAAACCTCTCATAGTATCTTGCTTACCAAATACATTCTCTAAGGTAGCCCACACTTCATTAGGTGTTTTACAAGATTCAATATGAAAAAGGAGATCAAGAGAAATAAACAAGCATAGTGTTCCATAGGCTTGATCACATCTATTGTACCACTTTCTCTTTTCTGCAACTATTGTTGGTTCAATTTCTATACCCATTATTACTCTATGAATTTTCAAACTTCTTAAATGAATCTCTATTTTAGTTTTTCACTCATGATAGTTATATGGTATGAGTAGAGGAAGTTATAATATGCTACCCCAAATTTTTTTTCAGTTTGTACAATGATATCACAATGTTAGCACAAGAATGCAACCACATAAAACACCTCCGCACTCTCTGATCACCAAGTTCCTAGATGGGCGAGGTGAGAGCATACAGTGCTTTGGCTTATCAATCAAAGCTTTGCAAATGAAACTAAATACAATCTTCCGCTAATAGTGGGCATCTTCTTTACAGCAAGCATCCACTTATTTAGTGGGGTTACTCCACTTATTTAGTGGGTGGTTGAACAAGAAAGATACACAATATATTTCCTCCACACTGGCGGTAAACCATCCAAAGGTTACAAATGTGTTTTGCAATATAAAGGAATAATTACAATGAAGATCAAATTTCAATACTATGGTTAACACCCCCGGTGTGAATAAGTCTCAACTGTGATTAGTTAGAGCATTATCCTTGACATTATCATGTCACAGCTGTAGCAATGCGGATCATAGAAAAAACTCTAAAATATGAAGATTGAACATGCAATAATGATATTAAAATTTCAATTGTGTTCTTTGGGATTAGAGCTATAAGGGTGTTATTGATATCCTTCAGAATGGTACCTTTTTTGCTAGATTTTTCTGCAGCCTCCCAAACATCTCTACCAACAATGTTCCAACATTTATGAAAGAAGCTGACCGAGAAGCCATCCGAACCAAGGGCTTTGTCAAGGTGCAACTGGGTGACCACAAGCTTGATTTCTTCTTCAATGAAGGGAGCAGTCAGCATTTTGTTATGTTCCTCGTTTACTATCTTTGGGATGCAATGAAGTGCTAGGTTTTGAGAGCTCAAATTAGACCCATCCCAATTGTTGAGGAGGTTTTGGAAGTATATATTATAATTTATTGTTAATTATATTAAAATATTTATTATTATTATATATTATATATTATATATTAGATGTGTCGCCATCCCAAAATTTAAGTCACTGGTCCCCCCATCCCTTCATTCTGAAACTTTAGTGAACTATGTAAATTTTTCACTTTTTTCTTTGCCTTTTTCTCATTACTCAAGGACTTCATTTTTGGCTTTTTCTCATTCTTTCACCTTTGTCTTTATTTCTTTGGCTATTTCTTACAAATCTTCATATAGGCTCCAAATCCAAGCAATGAGCATCCATTTGGAGTGCTTGAAAGCCGATGGGATATCATATACCAATTAGCTGCATGTATTTTGTGAGAACTCACTAATTCCATACCATTAGTCATTAAATTTAAAATCTGTAGTATAAATATTTTCTTGGGCTTAGTGTATCCTTTTTGTTACACAAGTTTCTCCAATGGAATTGTCGGAACAGAATAAGTATTTGCTTTGGCATGTTAGTCTAATGCACCCATTATCACTTTTCCCCCAAATTATTCTCCCAACTGCGTAAATCATCTTCAAAATATTATGTAGGTTTTAATCACACCTTTTAAAATTAAAAAAGGAGATTGAACTCCATAACTGATAAGATTTCATGTGCTTCACATCCCAAACTGTGCATGCATCCCCGTGCCTTTATTCTAGCCAGTTTGGTATTTTGTACTAACTCTTGTGAAAATGCTGCAGACAGAACATCTAGCATGTTGCATCCATCTTGTACTTTTCTATTTTCACTCTTCACTAGAATTGCTTTTGGCATCCCCACAGTTTTCTTACTATTACTCCGAACTTGAATGTTGGGTTGTAGTGGGAATAAGTCCATGTGTTATTTAGCTAAACACAGACATCCACTTGCCCTCACGCATACATAGATATGCATATATAAATACCTGTGTGCGTACGCATGTGATTGTGAGTGTGTACAGTTTAATTTCATTCATCGGGCCTTAAATGTTACAGTTGGCATGGCATGTGCATATGTAGCAACCTTTAAATTTATATGGTCAACTGAAGCATTAAATATAAGGAAGACAGTACATACCTTGTCGTTCCAGTGCCATGGAAAAAATGTTCCCAACTTGAGTTGTCTTTCAATAATTCCATGCAATAATATATAACATGTGCTTAATCATAACCCATTGCATAATGATTATTATTAATTACCCATAGAACAAAGGGATGCCTTTCTTCAAGGTATAGTCACAAAAGAAACTATTAGCTATACTGCATCAATCACTGGGATCCAAATCACTGCAAACATGATTTTGACTTGCATTTGCATTAAGACAAACCTACACATACAATAAAAATAATTTCCTTACAGTTGTTGGCTTTGTTTATGGTTGGTCCACTTGTGTCGACCATTTAGTTTAGCTACAGTAAGAATGCATTTCCAATTAGTAATTTTTTTGTCATTTAAAATCATATTAAATCTTTGGAAATGCTAAAGAATATAATAAGGAACAAGAAGCCATATATATTGGCAGACATTCAAAGAAAACTTACAATTTAATGCAGCCTCAACAAAATTGAAACACCAAATTCATGTGCTCCTTTAGAAATCCAAATTACCAGCAACTAATTTACCTAGTTCTAACAATTTAACAGATCATTACACCTCTTTGAATTAAACATAGAACCGCAATCCTTCAAGTTTAAAGGCACTGTTTAACAAGGACCATCTGCTTTGTTCAATAATGCATCCAAGCACACAGAATTTAAACTTACAATTAAAAATGCAACAAATTCCCATTTAATGTCATAATAGAAGACCAATATACCTTTGTTCATCTTTACAATATGCCAAGTTTGTTCGTACAGTAGGATGCGGAACCAAAATTATCTGGCTCTCAGTGATTCCAAATATCGCATGCCCACATATATCTCCAATTTGTCTTCGTTTTTTTATAAGTATCATATAATATGGCTCCAAAAACTTGATAAACCCTACATTCACAAAATAAATGATATAAACAAAAAAAAATAATCTGTTTAGACATTTTTGTTCATTGCTCTATAATTTTATGGTGATGTTCCATTTGCAATACACATAAGCTTTTGTAGTTAGTTTCTTGTGTCTCTCTTATAGACTAAACCACTTCCACTATGACAGTATATCCATATACAATAACAAAGATTGTGAAACCCACCTTATGGGAAACTTATAAAACCAACCATAGAAATAGATTAAACAGTATAAGATAAACCATAGGCAATTGATAAACAAAGGAAGATGGTTAACAAAACATAGTTATCTTCAAATACTTTTCATAAGGAAATTGAATCTAGTAAAATAACCACTCTAGTATGCTACCTCCAGATTTATGAAAAGCTTACAACAAAGTCATTTGACACAATAATGATGGTTGTAACAGAATGATTGAATTACAAAAAGGTTTTGCTAATGGGGTAGCACATTAAGTTGGCTTGATCTTGAGGGAAACATCATGGTTAACCGTGCATGAGTTGGAGTATATGGTAAACATTTTGTATATGGTAAACAAAATCAGGTAAAGTTTTCCACTACTTCTCTAAGAGCAAATGTTATTTTGTAGTTGATATTTTGATATGTTTGGACCTATCCTTATACCATCACTACAAATATCTTTGTTTTATGTTTATAGCTATGTACCCCAGGGACACATCCCCTACATTTTTTGGCCCATTTCCTATAAGGGACATTTCGATGACAGAGTTTTGGACACGTTTCTGAAACACTAGATGGCTACATCCCAGCCAAAATAAAAAGCAATTTTTTTAAAACCACAAAATTGAAAAAAAAAAAGGGATGAGGGAGGCCATAAGGAGTTTAAGGCTCTTCTAGAAAACCAAACTGAGAAGATAAAGATGTTGTGGGTAGATAATGGTGAAGATTTTTACTCAAATGAATTTGAATAGTTTTGTAAGCAATGTCGAATAGCAGCACATAAGACAACTCCATATACACCACAGCAGAATCGAGTTGCAGAGAGAATGAACAGAGCATTGATGGAAAACTCAAGGAGCATGCTCAAAGGTGCAAGTTTAGATCAAAAATTAAGGGCAAAAGTAGTAACGACTACATGTTATTTGATCAACCAATCACCTACATCTGCACTTATTGATAAAACTTTGTAGGAAACATGGACTAGTAAGAACCCTATCTTTAGCATCTGATAGTTTTTGGTTGTGATGCTTACGTGCATGTTCCAAAGGAAAAGAGAACTAAACTGGATTATAAAGCACAGAAGTATATCTTTGTTGTGTATGGCAATGGTATAAAAGGATGACTACTTTAGTCATAATGTAATCTTTAGAGAGGTTAAAAAGCCCCAAAACAAGAATCAAAAAGATGCAGTTTGAATTAAAGGATGGGGAATCTATATCTAAATATGAATCAACAGAAGAAGGTGAACCAAAAGAGGAAGAACCTCATACCCAAAAAGAATATTGAGGAGATCGGTTCAAGAAAGAAGACAACCAAAAAGGTATTATCCACACAATTCTCATTCAGCTTTTGCTTTATTTGCTACAAATAATGATCCTAGAATTGTTGTTGAGGCACTTGATTCAAAGGAAGGTAAATTCTAGAAGAAGGCAATAGATGAAGGGAGACCTCAGACAAAGATATGGCATGGGACTTGATCAGGTTTCCTCCTAGAAGAAAACTTGGAGGCTATGAATGGGTGTTCAAGAAGTTCAACACAAAAGGTAAATTAGAGAAGTGCAAAGCTCACATGATGGGAAATTCCCAACTGGAGGGAATGGGCTTTGGTGAGACTTTCTCTCCTATTGCTATCTTGAGGTAGAACAAATGGATATGAAGACAACTTTCCTACATGGGATTCATGAATAAGAAATATGTCACAACTAGAAAATTGTATAGATAAGAGAAAGGAAGAACTATTTTGCAAGTTGAAGAAGTCCCTTAATGGCCTAAAACAATCACCAAGGATGTGGAATCAAATGTTTGATACTTATGGGTTGAGACTTGGATTTGTACAAACCAAAGATGATCACTATTGAGTTTTCTAGCTCAATTCAAAACTTCTGCACGAGTTCAGTGTGAACATGCAAGTGGTTCGAGTTAATTCTATTTTGCACTTCACTTAAGGGATAAAATGAAATTCTTTTATTTAGCTACTTAAGTTTAATAAAGTGTTGATATACACTAATGACTTAAACTTATCTTCCAAGTCATCTCCTATATGAGATAAGAAGCTTTTTGAAGATTAGATTTTTAGTTGAATAATATAAAGATAGGTGCAAGATAGAAGATTAATAACTCAATGAAGACAATGATATAATTTTGTGCAACTGTTATTGGAACAACTCGTAATGGTCTCTTTGTAAGCTTTCGAAGGAATGCAAAGCTGATTTGAAGGTGTAAACTATTTGTCTTGTTTTCACTTTCGTTGTTTTTTGAATCTTAACAGATGTGCAATTAGTGCAATGTTAAAGAATTTAATTCTTAGTACTGGCCGTACCTGCTGCCATGTATTTGCAAGATTGTTTGATCAAGAGTTGGATCCTATGGTCATTTACTGTGATAATCAGAGTTGTGTCAAACTCTCGAAGAATCCAATGTTTCATTACAGGTCCAAGCACATAGAGATCAATTATCACTTCATTCAAAATAGAATTCAAAAGGGAGCAGTTAAGCTTCAGTATATTTCCACAGATCAGCATGTAGCTAATATTTTGACCAAGCCCTTAGCAAAAGGGAAGTTTGAAGCTTTCAAAGAGAAACTTGGATTGGTGCAAAATTCCTTCCTCGCTAAGAGGGAGTGTTGAGTTTTCTAGCTCAATTCAGAACTTTTGCACAAGTTTAGTGTGAACATGCAAGTGGTTCGAGTTAATTCTATTTTGCATTTCACTTAAGTGATAAAGTGAAATTCTTTTATTTAGCTAATTAAGTTTAATAAAGTGTAGATATACACTAATGACTTAAACTTATCTTCCAAGTCATCTTCTGCATGAGATAAGAAGCTTTTTGAAGATTAGATTTTTAGTTGAATAGTATAAAGATAGGTGCAAGATAGAAGACTAATAACTCAGTGAACACAGTGATATAATTCCGTACAGTTGTTATTTTAACAACTTGTATAGGTTTCCTTGTAAGCTTTCGAAGGAATGCAAAGCTCATTTGAAAGTGTAAATTATCTATCTTTTTTTCGCCTTCGCTGTTTTGAGTTTCAATTATTGTGTGATTTATGCAACGTTATTATCTAACATTAGGACATAGTCATCTAGGTTAAAATTTCATCAATCATAGCAAGTTGGTAACCATTTTGTTATTGCGGTATTATATGTTGATGATATGTTGCTAAGTGGAAACAATAAGGAAATGATCAAGGATGTTAAATCTCAACAGTTATCATAGTTTGATATGAACAATCTTGGAGTTGCAAACTTTATTTGGGCATGGAAATTAAAAGGGATTGTTTAAGCAAGAAACTCTAATTGAATTAGAGGAAGTATATTGAGACTATATTGTAGAAGTTTAGAATGCAAGAATGCTAACCTATTAGTATTCCTATTCTTGATGATTTAGAGTTATCTATAGAACAATGTCCCAAGACACGAGGATATTGAGGACATGTGTCATGTTCCTTATGCAAGTGTCATGTAAGCCTAATGTGCGTCATTGTCTATATTAGACCAAACATTGCACATGCAGTGGGAGTTTTGAGTAATAAAATGTCAAACCCAAGGAACATTGGACTAACGTAAAGAAATCCTTCAGCTATTTGTGTGGCACTTCAAATTATGCAACCTACTACAAAGGAAGACATAAGACAAACATAATAGTAGATATGCAAGGTCTTATTAACGTTGATTGGGTTGAATATCTATTGTCGAAGATCTATGAGTGGTTATATGATTAATTTGATTGGTGGAGCAATCAACTAGATGAGTAAGAGGCACACAATTGTTGCACTTTCAACTACAGAAATTGAGTACATGGTGTTGTACCCATATGAAATTTGTGTGAAAATTGTAATGCCATGGCTAAGCACACGCCACTGTTTGGAAGAAGCAAAATTCCAAGTCAGAAATCTATGCAGGCATGTTGAAGCACGCATCGGTGGTCAACAAAACAGATTTTGAAGTTGTCAAAGATTATAGACGAAGGTAGAAGCATGCACCAGAAAGGAGCTGACAGGTTTAAGGCTGGATGAATTTCTTGCAGTCATAATACATGGGCATGCACCATATAAGGAGAAGGCAAGTTATGTTTTTGTGGAAATTTGCAGGGTAATGCTAGGGTGTGCGCAAAACATAAAAGATGTCAAATTTCAAACAAAATGCTGCAGAGACATGCAAAAACATGCACCCTATAATGGAGACACAATGTTCTAGGATTTTGAAATCTGCAATACCACACA
This sequence comes from Cunninghamia lanceolata, assembly GCA_027924645.1. Classification (NCBI taxonomy): domain Eukaryota; kingdom Viridiplantae; phylum Streptophyta; class Pinopsida; order Cupressales; family Cupressaceae; genus Cunninghamia; species Cunninghamia lanceolata. The sequence goes on from BSBN01000693.1 coordinate 3,826,104, forward strand.
CAGGCGCATGCTTTGACGTATAAAGACATGTTTGCATCAAATCAAAAGTCTGCTAAGACCTAAGAAGCACACATCATTATGACATAGATGAAGTTTGAAAAACAAAAAGTGTAGCCCTATTAAGTGGTGTGTACTTCATAGAGGATTGACCAGTTTCAAAAACCTAAAACATGCACTTGTATTTAAGGGCGCATGCCCATAAATACAGAGACAAATTTCACAAAAACAAAGGGAAGTGCAGGTTTGTTTTCAGCAATCTACAGCAGGAGTTTTCATCATATCAGCAGCAACCATTGTTTTTTGGAATAGGATTTTGTTATCGATTTCAAGTGATTTTCGTTAACATTCAGCAGTGATCATCAATCCTTGACAAGGGTGCCCAATTTCAGAGGGTTCTAGTAAAAAAAACCAGCAACTTTCCTTGGCATTCAGTCACCTACAGCAGTATTCTTTATCAAAATTTCCAGTTAAATGCCTGTTTTCAGTGAATCTTTCCCATTTTTCAAGAAATGTCAAGCATTTCAGAAAGAAGGTTCTACCTCCAAAACCCCAGATTTTCAAATTCATAAGCAGCGCCTAGGGTTTCTGATCACTTCTCAAACATCTGCATTCAAACCCTAGGCTGCCTTGTCACATCAAATTGCCCACAATTCAATCATATCATCAGCAAAGTTTATGAGCAGAACTCAGCAGTATGACAGCAAATACATTGACCTATCAAGAGCAGATCTTCAGTGTAAAAGTGCAGTTTTGAGAACAAACAATAAGTTGTTATTCTTCATTCGGAATGTTTCAAGGTCCATTGTCTAATGTTGATCAAAGGAGATTTCCATAGAAGTTTGGTGTTGCAAAGCATGCAGAGATGACGAAGGATAAATGTTAGGGTTTCATAATATCTAAAGTTGCATATTTTGAGCTCGGGTTTACTAAAAAATCAACATAGAAGGGTATTCAGATTCACGTCACCAAGATTGATTGGTGAATTAGCAGAGTTTCCGAGTTTTTTCAAAGGGATTGCCATGGTCGGGCCAGAAAAACCTTCATCAAAATCATCGCCAAAGCCAACTGTTGGAAGATCTAGTTTTAGCCCGAGCTATTTATAGCCTACACGATTTTTAATCATTGCCATTTTTTAAGAGATAAGCATATGCTAAGAAGCCTACTCTTAGGGGTTATTTATAGATTAACTATTTTTAGATTATCTTCTAGGTCTATTGTTAGCTGATATTTATAAATTATCCTTATCAGAAATCTGTCTGAAGATTTCCTAAGTAAGGATTTAGAATTTGTCGAAAAAATTCTGTAATAATCTTGCTTTGTGTCCAAACAAACTATTTTAAGTGTAGAAATTCTAGTTAGCTTTTTGATTTATTTTTCATGCAAAGCTTTGTAAACATTATAAATAAGTGCCATTTGCATTTAAATTATCATCAATAAAATTTGGTATGCCTATTTTGCTGCTCAAATTGTTGTTGAAATGTTTTGTGTTCTTATATGTTATTGTGCTTTTATGAGTTGAATCAATGTTACAAAACTTGGACTCGGCTTGGACTCGGCAAGCTGATTTTGACCCAGACACGAACTTGGCACTCAAACTCGACAAATTAAAAAAACCATGAAATATAGAGATTTTTAAGGATATAAAACTTGTTTCATGCACCCTTTAATAAATAAACTATAAGGACACAATAAACTAATGAAATAAAAGCTACTTTGATCACATACACAAGTATACATCGATCATGAGTATAAAAGCGGATTTAAACTAAAGGAAAAAACATTTTTAGATATATAAATATTGTCAAGAGTTTTAGGCGTACAAAAATCATGGATTATGATATCCATGGCATCAAAAACAAAAATCACAATATGGAGTCATGAACTATGGTAGAAAGAAGCTTGTATAACTTAGCCCAACATTGCTAGCTCTATGTGGAGTCATGTGTTTGTATCTCAGACAAGTCTGCAAATGCTACTACAACCATAGGAGCATTACTTAGGATAGGGATTGACTTAGCAAACCCAAAGTATAAATGTAATTCAATTACTTGGGATTTAATTGGAAAAAAGTCAAAAGAATTAAAAAATGCTGTTCCATCCAGCATGGCCCAAAATGGTTTTTATTTTTTGCTTTTTAAAACTAGAGCAAGGGTTTAGGGGTAGCGCCCCCGGCAAGGTTGAGGGGCAGCACCCCTTGCAGGGGTCTGGTGGTAGCGCCCCCAGCGGGGTCAAGGGGCAATGTCCCTTGTAGGGTCCAAGGGCAAGGGACATTGCCCCTTGCAGGGTCCAAGGGCAGTGCCCCTAGCGCACTCCCTGTTGTGATACAAGGCGAGGTCGAGGGGCAAAGTCCCCACCACCAAGCCCAAATTAAAGCCTTTGAGACCAAACAGACCTTCACGATGCATGTCATTTTTCATAATTTTATCGCCTTTAACCATCCTTCAAAAGTCCTCCAAACCCTTCAAAAAACACTTGACTTTCACGCTTTTACGTTTAACTATTTTCTATTTTTTATTCCTGTTTCTCCTCGGTTTTCATTAACTTCGCCGAGTCTTCCCAACAAGGCTTGTCAAGTTCGGCGAGTCCGACCAAACTCGCTAGGTACCCGAGTCACGAGTCCTTGCAACCCATTTTGACCTACTTGCCTCAAGACTCATCGAGTCTTGGCGAGTCCTAGAGAGTCTTGTAACTATGAATTGAATATAGCTTAACAGTCCTTGGAAGCTTTGTATTGCAATAGGTATTAAATTGGTGGTTGTAGATTTGAATACAATTTCAATGAAATATAATCTTTTTTCAAGTCCACCACCAAAAGAAAATATTATTTATTTATTTTCTTTTAATTTTATTTTATTTTTCTCCAATTTGGGTGTCCCACATAAATAATAATAAAATAATATTATTTTATTATTTATTTTTTTGTCCCTTGAGCGGCCACCCTTGTCTTAATAAAATAATATTTTAAATAATAAAATATTATGTATTGCCTTTTGCCATCCTTTTTTTTTTCTTATTTTTTCTCTTTTTCCACATGAGTGCCAATTTTTGTGGGAAATATTATAATATTTTAATAATAAAATATTATAATTTAACTTCACTTCCAATATTTCATTTTTCCATCTTTTTATTTATTTTCCATTTTTCCACCTAGGTCGTTTTTCCTCTTGGCATAATATTTTAATATTTTTGGCTTTTCTAAAAATAATATAAAAATACCAAAAGCCAAAATATAACTTTATTTCATCAAAGAAAAATAGTTGAAGCCATAAAATTCAACATTCCATTCTCCAAGCCTCAACAACATTCGTTTTTCCAACCTTGCTCAAAAAGGGGACATTACAAGTCCTCCCACCCCGAGATTGTTTGCCCTCAAGCAATCACATGTGACCAATCTGCATTAGAACCAACCAATACCCGGGTCCCAAATCCATCTAGGCTCACCATACATACTCAATGTGAAATGAGGAACATCTCTCATCATAACATCCATAATACTCACACATACTTCCTCAAAGTTGCTCGTGCAAAAGATAACATCAATGTTAAAACTGAAAATCTGATTTAAACTCATCTTGGGACCACTTCCACTGTCATAAACTGATGCAAACTCATCATTACTCAACCTCCAAGTGTTGTAGTGACAATCCCATGCACACAAATTTAATGGCTCAACTAAATCTGAAACACTTATGTCTCTTTCTTCATGTGTAGGCAAAACATTAGTGGTTGATCCACTAAGTCAGTGATCAACTATCCCATCCACATCTACCATGTGAGCCTTCAATGGGTTCTCTAAATGTTGTCTTGCTTGGACAGCCAACAACTTTGTCTTCCTAGCTCTTTGTACCCATCCATCACACATGTATTGAGTCTTCTTAACATCCTCCATGGTATGATGTACAAAATTAGAATTGTTGTGGCTGGAATCTTCAACGCACTCCTTATGCTTAACACCCAAGTCATAGGTGCCAACATTGGGAGACTCTTCCATCTCACTATCCTCATGTGAAGTGGCTGCTATCTCATGATTATGTGAGGAAATAGGACTGATATCACAAAACAAAAAATTAGAACTGCTGTCTACCCTTGTGCGATGTCCTCAACATTCGTAGATGCATGCTCTTCAAAGGTGGTATTGTCTTCATATGTATGATCAATAGTTGCTGATTTGTTCAATTCCATGTACTCCTTACTTGTGGATGCATGAAGTGAATCTTCTTTGCCCAACTGATTTTTGCTTTTCTTTTCTTCTTCGTACTGTGCAAGTAATTCAATAGTTGTCATGAAGCGTTGCTGGGCTGCCGTGAAGCGTTGTTGACTCTTGACCAAATTATTCATACCATTCATAAGCTCTTTCATATGTCGATCATTTCTTTGTGGACTCATACTATTCCTTCTATCACCCATTGTGCTAACTGTTTCAAAACCTGTTTGTCTTACAACCTGATTTCCAAACTGAATTCTACCCTCCAGGCTGGCAAGACCCAAGCTCTGATACCACTGTAAGAACCCTTAACCAGATTCTTGCTTAAAACCATAATTTTCTGATTTTTTAACTATGCAAAAATGAGCTCTAATACCACTGTAAGAACCCTATCTAAATCTGCCCTGAAAATAACCTTGTTGAACTGAATTTTCTGATTTGTTTTTCTTGAGTTTTACTTAGGGTTTTCAAGTTTTGTTTTCACCAATATGATAGAAATGTTGTGTAGATGCAAAGGTTGCAATATGACAATAAAATAACACCGAATGATGACTGAAAATGAAATAACCAGCTCACTAGTACAACCAAATATCAACATAAAACATAAGTGAACATACCCGAATGGAGAATATGACTTATTTATTCAATAGTAGTTGGCTGATTACAAAAACAGAGGTATGATATAAAAATCAGACTAGTATATGAGTGCAAATTGAGTCCAAAGATGACCCAAAACATGTACAAATGAATCTCCAATGAAGTCACAACAAATGCCAACTAGTTGATGATGAATGCCAATGATAATCCAAGCCAAATGAAGTCTGATTTACAACCTATAGCTGCTGATATAAAATCAAATGTCAAAACCCTAGCTGAAACATGCCAAAAATGCCTCCAAAGTGTAGCCGCTATGTCTAAGAGTGAATCGATTATGCCCAATATGCAAACTATCACCATATACCATCAAAATATGTCATAATATCATCAAATCTGCAACTGATATGAACTTGTAGAAGTCTGAAACACACAACCAGCTTGCTAAATGATGATGCCAAACACAAATTTGTCCTCCAAAACCAAGTGCTTCAATGTCAAACCCTCATAAATCAATCTAACAATGAAATAGCATCACAAACACCTTCATATCTGAATTCCAACCTTCAAACCCTACTGATTGTAGTTGTTCTCTTCAAACCTTAGCCGATTGAAGCTTGAATCCATCAATTAACCTGCAAATAAGCTCAATAATGGATTCTAGGTGAATCCATCTCCATAGTGAATTGGGTATTCGTCCAAATCACTTCTATTCAAGGGTTTTCGTCCTTAGATACCACTGAAACTCTGTTACAGCCAAGAGAAGCTCTCTAAAATGCAAAATCCAAAAGATCGATGATATGAAAAACACTCCAAATGACCTCCTTTTAATCTCTTCACCTTGGGCACCCAATTTAAATGAAATATAATCTTTTTTCAAGTCCACCGCCAAAAAAAATATATTATTTATTTATTTTCTTTTAATTTTATTTTCTTTTTCTCCAATTTGGACGTCCCACATAAATAATAATAAAATAATATTATTTTATTATTTTTCCTTTTTCTCCCTTGAGCGGCCACCCTTGGCTTAGTAAAATAATATTTTAAATAATAAAATAGTATTTATTATCTTTTGCCATCCTTTTTTTTTTTTCTTATTTTTTCTCTTTTTCCACATGAGCGCCAATTTTTGTGGGAAATATTATAATATTTTAACAATAAAATATTATAATTTAACTTCACTTCCAATATTTCATTTTTCCATCTTTTTCTTTATTTTCCATTTTCCACCTAGGTCGTTTTTCCTCTTGGCATAATATTTTAATATTTTTGGCTTTTTCTAAAAATAATATAATAATACCAAAAGCCAAAATATAACTTCATTTCATCAAAGAAAACTAGTTGAAGCCATAAAATTCAACATTCCATTCGCCAAGTCTTGACAACATTCGTTTTTCCAACCTTGCTCAAAAAGGGGACATTACAATGTATGTGTAGATGAAGTGAATCAAAATGTTTTTATTGTTAACTGCAAGCTTTGTATTGTAGGTCACAGTGAAGTGTGTCTTGTAGCTTTGTATGATATTCCCCTCTTTTGATTTACCAAGTCCTTTGTGTAGTTTAAACCAATCTTAGTTTTATGTGTACTTGCACCACTCAATATTTGCCTTTAGCTAAACAATGCGAGCGTGGTAGTTATAGTAGGATTTACTTTCAGTCAAAAAAAAAACTTAAAACTCTCTCACCTTGAGTAGAAGTGCAAGTCAACCCTTTGGTCTAGCCTAAGAATAAAAAGATATGTTTTTATTTTAAGTTTGTTTGTATTGCATGCTTAAATATACACCTTTAGTTTTGTTCACTATGCATGAACCACCCCAGAAAACATACATGTACAATTTTAAATAGCAAGTACAAAATGTTCAAATTAGGGTTTTAAGTTAGTTTTTGTTACAAGGAGCTTCCCCTTTGAATTTGATGAGCAGCTCTACAACACATCTGTTTCGTTTTGTGTTGCACTAAAAAGTGTGAATTAACACACTAATGTTTACCCGCAATATGGTATTTCAAACAAAACTTGGAGTAAACAGAAATATAACATGAATCATATTGCATGATACGAGAACTCAGAAGTATATCTTATTGATTCAAACTGGAGAATTACATTCAACACCAGAGCTCCCCATACAATGATTTGACGATAGATATATAGGTTTGTCGGACGGTTGCCAACCGTCACGAACGACACACCGGTCGGAAGTAACTACTCGCCGATACCAACTAACAACCACACTTGCCAATACAAACTAATCAAGCATATTTGCCGATATAAACTAACATAACAAATATAAATTCGGCCTAACATCATCCCCCCCAAAAAAAACAAGTCGTCTTCCAGACGACGGAAAAAAACACGACTTTCACCATCCTTCAGTCAGCATACGACGGCAAGGGTTCTCGTACAGTGATGTACGGTTCGACTTATCTGATGCGTGCAGGATCTAGTGTATCTGCTTGATTTGTTGCTAGAATCACTTTTACGTTTAATGTTTGATCAAATCCATCCATCTGATTCAAGAGCTCCATCAAACTTCTCAAAACTTTTCTATCAGCCCCATTTTGTGCATCAACCCATGCTGTTGCAATTGCGTCTACTTCGTCAATGAAAATTTCTGCAGAGCATTTCCAACGTAATATCTGACAGGAATCCTCCTTCCATTATACTTTGTGGATGTCCATATCCTTTTCAAACGTTGTCATTTAGCAAGTCATGGGTCTGGTATCACACCAACGGATTGGATTTGCTTACAAGTTTCTAAAGCTTTTCAATAAACATATTTTGTGTATATCCTGCAATCACTGTAGTTCGTCAAACCATATCATTTGAGGCACATCATCAAGCTGTTCATTCACGTTGTCTCTGGTTCCACATTTTACATATATGTTGGACAGCGCACTTGCAACCGCTACAAAAAATCCGCTTTCAATTATGCTTTCATGGATGTCGATATTGTCTTGCCTGATGGTTGCATGGTTTGGAATAATTTATTTTGTGGATTATAAACGTGGTAGGGCATTTCTTTTCAGGTTTGAAGTTTGAGTAACCACCATATGACCACCTTTTGTGCACCTGCTGGACGTTGGTCACCTCATCGATTTTCTTTTCTAGACCTTTGCAATATACGACGACTTCTCAGATTCTGGCGTTCGCATAACTACGCAATCTCCGGCTTTGACGACGATTTGTATGTCAAAGAGCCTCTATGATGACAACTTATCTATTTCCTTCCTCAGCTCTAACCTTACGGTTTCCTCCTTCTAGCAGAAGCTTATGTCGATTGATGTCTCCCTCATTTCCTATCGATGATGTTTGAGCACCTTCAGTCATACGGCGCATCATCGTATGGCAACCTCCTCCTTCATCATACAGCCGGACAATGTGTTGTTCATCATATGCACCACTCGCCACCTTCGATATATTGTTCGGCGATTGAAATACTTCAAAGTCTTCACTTGAATCGGCCACTTCTATATTTGATGTCAATTATGAATTTGAATCTCTACACTCTTCAGGGGGCAGCGATTAGATATGTGCTGCTACAGATTGACAATCAAATAAATGATATCCTCCGTTCGTTCGGTGCACAAGATACCAACCAGCGCTCACGGATACATGAAGCAGGGACTACATGCTGAGCTCCCGCAACATTCTGCCTTAGCGATATACCATCAGTGATATGATACAGCGACTATGATACACCACATAGCCTCGGACAATATGGCAGATTCAAAATAGAAGTAAGATCGATTCAGTAAAAGAAAGTATTTTTAAGAAATCCACACTCCATTTGGGCTCAATCATGCAATTCATTCACTTCTTGCTCCATAAATGCACCATAACTAAGAGAAAATATTACATTTATACAAGATCGGGAGTTTTTATGTGTAATTATACCCTTATTATGTTAATATGGTAAGTCCTTGGTGAATTAGACTTACTATCCACATATAACTCTTTGCTAATAATCAATTGTTATTTCAATTTGAGGCTAGGTAATGTACCACATCCATGCTAAAGAAATAATCATTATTTCTGGCTCCTAACTCTGTTTGAATGGATCCAAATACAGGCTTGTCATATGTTGTTGAAATAAAAATGTGATTTCTAGGGATACGAACTTTGTTTCGTAGCGATGCTTACAACAGACAACTTTGTTTTTATGTATATTTATACCCTTATTATGTTAATATGGTAAGTCCTTGGTGAATTAGACTTACTACCCACATATAACTCTTTGCTAAATAATCAATTGCTATTTCAATTTGGGGCTAGGTAATGTACCACATCCATGCTAAAGAATTAATCATTATTTCTGGCTCCTAACTCTGTTTGAATGGATCCAAATACAGGCTTGTCATATGTTGTTGAAATAACAATGTGATTTCTAGGGATACGAACTTTGTTTCTAGCGATGCTTAGAACAGACAACATAGCATCCTTAAATCCTTCTCACATATTCTAATTTTTTCATAAATTAAATCCATTCTAATTTTATATGTTTGTGTTTCACTTGGCACATCAGAGCAAGAAGCATAACAAAAGTCCACTCCAAAATCTCTCAGACACAACCAATAATCTCCTATGAGAAAGATTGCCAAAAATTGCAAAGAAGATACAATGCAATGTTTCACAAGTACCATACTCTAGAAACAAAAGTTTAAATTTCTTGAAATTATCAAAATCAATACTTTGTTTAACTATAACCCACCAGCATGATCTTTAAGGTCTGGTATTATTGGTAAATCGGCCATCAGGAGGGGGGGGGGGAGATCATCAAGAATTCAATTTATGAAAGATATGAAGAAAGAATACTTAGTTAAATAATGAAAATTGTAAAAAAGTTAAGATATAAAAAATAAGAAAGGAACATAGAAAATAATGTTCCCTTAAGAATCTCCCTAGAGAGCTCACAAAGAAATTAAATTAAGAAAGATGATTACTAATGGATGTTCAATAGTGTATTCCTTTAGATAATACCATATTGAAACATTTTCCTAATTAGAACTTATCTCACCTAAAAAATTTAAAAGATTTTGTTATACTTGTGCTTATTCATTGCAAAATGTTACCTTTGAAACATTTTCCTAATTAGAACTTATCTCACCTAAAAAATTTAAAAGATTTTGTTATACTTGTGCTTATTCATTGCAAAATGTTACCTTAGGCATGGGGACAACCTATTAACACCTTAATAGCCAATATAGGTTGCAAGCGAAGTTTGTTTAATGAAGTTTAATTAAATTCAATAGTAAAGGATGAATAAGAACATACTGCTCAACTTATGACATGTATAACAAAAGGGAGCATTAACCTTCAGAATATAGTGGTTAATAACCTAATTATAATCAAGTTACATCTAATATTGTATAGAAGAGTGAGAGAGACGCACGCCCACACTAACATCTTGTCCTTTAACATTCTTATTGCATACCTCAAGATCACACCCAGAGTATCTTCGACATACTAATAATAAAAAGAAAATAAAGAGCAATGAAAAAAGAATATTTTTTAACAATCAAGAACCAGGAATCAACATCATTATGATTCAATTCAATAATGATAACATTATGATAAAAATATTCCAAAATCAATGAAAGATACCCTAGTTTTTATAGCATAATATCAGGAAAATTTTAATTGGCAGAGATTTTAGAGAATGCAACTATATAAAAAGTATGATCAACAGCTAAGAGATGTATTATAACTCGCAGCAAAATGACAAATGGGGAAAATAGCATTTTTTTGCAATTATTATCTTGTGACATCCATCGCTTCTAATGGGTATGGTACATAACATACCTTAGTTTAGACTTAAAACAATACATTCTACAAAAGGAAATTGTTTCTTTAATACAAACATGTAAGATCAATTGTTGTACCCAGCAAGCACATACCAACAATTCCATAGCACTTGGTGACAAAATTAAGGCCGCCTGTCGACTTGTTGCCTTCATCTATCCTCTTTAATAGCTCTTGACACTCATTTTTTGTATAAGTGGTAGGATCTTCACGAATTATTAATTCAGAGGGGTCCAGCCTATCTATCTTCAGGACTCTCCAATGTGCTCTTCTTTTGTCCCTTCCTAGCATATAGAAGTTCTGTGAGAAATAAAACCACTAGATATGTTAGGTATATAACCAACCTCAGTCTAGTCAAAGCTAGTGAGACAAGTGGCAATTTTCTAGCCTTGGCTCAGAAATTCTCTCTTGGAATGTTAAAAAGCAAACTCTTTTCACTTCATCAAATACAAAAATTGAAAATAAGATTGTATTTAGTGCAGCCTGTGAAACAGTTTGCCTTTGATAGGTTCTTGAGTATCTTAATGTACAACAGAATTGTCCAAATTCCATGTTTTGCAACAATCAATTATGAATCTGGTAAGGAATCAACTTGTGCCAAGATGTAACATTAAAAATTCATTAACTCTACATCTGGGAACTTGAAATGATCTATTGTGTGAGTCGATATCGACTTGTTGACATCTTCATAAAAGCACTTAACAGGGAAATTTTTGAGAGATTCAAAACTATGTTAGGTGTTAAAAACAATGCAAATGCCATTAAGTGGTGTATTAGAATAAATTCATGGTCGTCATATCACGATCACTTTATAAGGTCATTGTTACTTATAGTATATCCTGGTTAGGTATGACAGTTTCTTTGGGTAGTTTGACCTCACAATAAACATAAACAGGGTGTGAATTTTACACATATCATTGAATAACAAAAGCTTTTTTATTTTCTTTTTCATTATGCAGAGTAGGTTTGTTTCTGTGTTTATGCTCTACCAGTATACACGGAGGCAGACATCACATTATCCAAAGAAATTACACAAAAGTACAAGTTGCGAAAACAAAGAGGGACTTTTCTAATGTATCTAATTTTTAACACTTGGGGTGCATAGTATAAGCAAGACTATTTTTTATAGCACTAGCACCTCTTCCTAGTAATCACATCGAGCAGATACATTGTGAATGAATGACAAATATAGAGAAGCTTCACGTTCTTAGCTGATCATGTTAAAAATAATATTTTATACAATTACACAAAATACAATTTTCTAAAACATATAAATTGGCATTTCCACTTGATTGTTTCACTTTACTAATCAAAAAAATACAAACACTATGTTCTAGGAAATAATAGATATACTGTAAGATTTCAATGTAAACCTGTTTCTCTGAGTTTCGGGGACGGCAGGAAAAAAACAGATTTCGGAGATGGCAGGGGACGGCTATTAAAACAATATATAAAAATTAATATTTTAATATTAAAAAACAAATTAATTTTAAAAATAACTTAAACAAACTGAAAAAAGCTGAAATTTTATAGAGTAAACACAAAACGCTGAATTTACAATGACAGTCCCTTGATCCAATGACCCATACAATAATATGATAGTCATTTCATCAATTCATGAATACAAGAACAAACAACAAACTACAAAGTTAGCTGAGAATCAAAACTAATCAAAATGCCAAAACAAGAAAAGCATGGCTGCATGTAATAACGAGCTCAATAATGGGCTTTAGAGTTTAGACAAGTTTAGGAGTTGCATGTAGCAACAAGCTCAATAATGGGCTTTAGAGTTTAGAGTTTAGAGTCTTAGACAAGTTTATTTTAAATTAAGGCTTATTTATGCTTTTTGCAATTGTCAACAATGACAACCATGGGGGATGCCTAAGGAATGCTGGGGACAGAAGGGCATCCCCTTGAGGTTACCTATCCATGGGGACATCCCCAAATGGCTGTGACATCTCCTTTTTTCTTTACTTGGGGAACAGAGAAGGGATGTTTTGTCCCGATCCCCAAATTTCCAAGATGTTTGGGATGACCCAAAAACCTCGGGTACATTTGTGTCCCCATGGTATGCTGATGTAGAAGTGTTAAAGAGGAACTATTTAGATAAAAATGATCAATGCTTGGAATTCTAGCCAAACCATAATGTTGTCCATGACCATGTGCAACGATGCATAAATTTAACCTTGCAAACTCACCAAACCTACAAAGGCAATTCAATGTCCAACAACATCCATTTACATGTTTGCAGCTCAAGTACAAGCATGCAAATACCATAGTTCCACAAAGGAAGAGCTGGTCCCCAAAAGCTAGTGCTCTACAACTCACAACTTCATTCATGACTGAACCTCAATTTTGACCTTGTTTGCAACGTGTGTATCAATCTGTGACCTCACCAACTGATCTATTGGAACGTCACATCACACTAGCACTACTTGCGAAAAACTTGTCTAATCACAAGGTTGTGACAAAACCTTAATTGTGACCTTGTTTGCAACTCGTATACAATTTTGTGACCTCACCAACCAATCTATTGGAAGTGAAACAAAAAGGAAAATGGCTTCTATCTTCCAATGGCTAACCCACCTAAGAACTTGTTTTCCATTGATAAAACTGAAATGAGGCCTTAATCTGCAGATTTATGAGGGCATATCTAGCACCTAAAAGTTTAAAACATTAAGAATATGGATCCAAGACAACTGTAAACCAGCTAGTTCAGAGGATATCCTCATTATGGCCAAAGGATACTTTACTGCTATATTTTTCAAAAAAGCAAGAAAGAAACCAAGTGTTCCAAGGAGGACCATGGTTCATGAAAAAATCAGTATTATACATAAAGCATTGGTCTCAGCTTTCAATCCCACAGAGGATCTCCAAAGCACTATCCCAGTCTGGGTAAAGCTATCTCTCCAACCCAATGAATACTGACAAGAATCGCCCTTGAAATAAATAGAAGCCTTACATCCTCTAAATACAAAGCATCCAGGAGTTTTAAACTATGCACGAATCCACGTAAATATACATTTAAAGCAGCCTTTGCCAGGCAGAATATTGCTAGAAATAGGTGGCATCAAGTGGAAGCAGCCAATGGACTATTAAAATATACCACTCTAATGCAGGGTCTGCCATGAATAGGACACCTGGGTCCTTCTCAACCTTCAAATGCCCAATAAGAGGAGACTACACACAATCTCTGTTTGTCAAACCTGAAGGAATAACAGACATTAGACAGCAACATACAAAAAGAAGAAAAATTACAAGATCATCATCCAGCAGATGATAAGTTTCAAAAAGCCTATGTAGGGAAGGGTAAAAGCTAAACCCAAAAGGCAAAACAAATTGTTTCCAATAACCCCTCTGAGATCTTAGCAGGTATAGTCATAGTGGACCTGGAATATGGTGAGGGCATACCTCATCCAATCACCCAAATAAAAATAATGTCCCAAGAGCAGCCTGCAAAAAGACTAAGCAAAAGGAGAAAGCAATAGTTATCAGATTCACATGCACAGAAAATCCACACAGAACAAGCACAAAGGGGAGAAAACCAAATACAAAGTAGAAATTTAAAGAGAATCTAATCCCCACAAATATCCAAATCTGGGAACCAACTAGAGGTAGCTCTGCAAAGTTGCAAACAATAAAGAGACAAATCTGCGAGCCAAAACAACCCCATGAAAAATGAACTCAAATCGAAAAACCAAAACCAGCTCACCCAACCAAACACTTGAGACAAGCACCTCAGATTCCACACAATCCATGTACTATGGATTATATTACGGAATGCAATGGTCATTGGATGGGTGTCCCCAACAAACACCTCCTGCTCAAAGACAAGGCTAGTCAAGATAATATTGATCTGATTCTAATACAAGAAACCGCAAGCCAATAACCTGCAAAGCATAAAATGTATCGGCATCTAGGGAAGCAAGCAAATCCATTTTTATGCTAATACCAAGGATGTTCATTTAAAGTGACCCAACAAGGCATGTTTCCTACTCCCATTCCTCATTCCTGCTAGAAGTGATTTCTTGTTTCTATTCTTATGAAATACAGGAAAAGATCAGTCTTGTAAATATTTATGTTCCAACTTATGGAACCATCAGAATTTATTTTCTTGAGCAAATAAGAGATTGGGTAAAGGGTAATACATCTATGATCTCATGAACTCATTTTGATGGAAGAATTTTGTTCCGTAAATTATCCAAAGATTAGTAAAGGAGGGCACTAATTTAACATCACAACTACAGATGCTTTAGTGGATCTTATTGAGGATGCTGGTATGATAGAAATGGAATTTTCTAAAGGTCATGTCACCTAGGCAAACCATAGGAAAGGAAGACATTATATTAATGAAAAATCAGACCAAATAATTATCTCACCCTAGTGGGTTTCAGTTGGAGCACAGATAAATGCAGGGGTCAATGATTACACACTCTCAGATCACTAGCCAATAAGATTGGAAATAACACCAATTGTATTTGCATGGAAATCCCAGATCACATTTGAAAGCATGTGGCTTACTCATCCCAAAGTGCACACCAAGGTGGCCCAATGATGGACAACGGTTCAGAATATCACATGTCATGCAATGTACAAATTTGTGAACAAACTCAAATCACTTAAATATCCAGATGAAAGCTTGGAATCGAAGTGAATTTGATAATATTTTTTGCTCAGCTCAAAGAAGCAATCATAAGACTAGCTCAACATAAAAAGCACATCAAAGAACATGGATTCAATGAAACCGTGGCTGCCCAAGAACAATAGCTCATAGATGAGATTGTAATAATCCAACTGAGAGAGAAGCAGTATTGAAGGCAAAGACCAAAACATAAAATGGATCACAAAAGAATATGTCAACACAGCTTTCTTATAAAACTGGCTTTAAAGAAGCGGCATATACAACACTCCTGAAAAGATCAAGGTTGAGAATCACATATTTTTGAACATAGGCCGGGTTACTGCAGCTCATGCCACATACTATTTCATCCAATTGTTGACTCAAGAGCAAACAAGCCCACCAAAATATGATCCCAATAGAAGAGCAAAAATCTTCCAAGGGCAATACGTGCCTCAGAGTCTCAGACAATCAACAAATCATAAAGCCAAACAAGGAAGACAAATTAAGTAGAAATGTTCTCTTTGAACAAGGATAAATCTCTGGAACCAGAAAGCTTTTCAGCTCTAGTATTATCAGCAATTTTGGGATCTTATCAAACAAGATTGTGGCAGTGGTGGAAGAATCTAGAAGAAATTTCAAAATGTTAACCAAGATATGTATCATCCAACTGGATTAAATCCCACAATTTATTAAAGCTGGTCCAATGGATCAGTATTGACCAATTGCACTCTGCAATAGGATCAACAACATAATATCAAATATCATTGGCCAAAGGCCGAATATCTTTCTTATAAAGCTTATTTCTGAAAAAAAATCAACTTTTGTCCTAGACCAACAATAACAGACAATATCATGGCAATGCAAAAATTACTCCACTCAACTAAAATTCAGCACAGAACAAGTAGCATGGCATAAATGGATATGTCAAAAGCCTTTGACAGGTGTAGTTGGACATTTCAACTCAGATTTTGTAGGCCTTTCAATTTAGCAGTCAAGTAGCCAGCTCGATCGATAGTTGCATCAAAACGCTGACTTTCTTTGTATCAATCAATGGTCATCCTAGGGAGTGGTCTAAGCCATCCTTAGGGCAGAGGCGAGGAGGCCCACTCATCCCTTATTAGTTATTTTAAAGGGGAATCTAATTTGACTCATAAAGATGGCACAAGAAGATGGTAAAATTCGTGGACTACTAGCTATAGATGGGGGGATAGATACTCATCCTGCTGATTTGTTAATGACACTCATATATTCCCCATTCTCATAATCAAAGAAATAGAAAAACACATAATCATTCTCAAAGCATATCAGATGGCCTCATGACAAGAAGCCAACGCAAGCAAATTTGTAGTTGTCTTGAAATGTAAAAAAAAGAGGTGCTTCGGATAAACAATTACCAAGTGAACTATCTGGAATTTCCAATCCATTGGACATCCACCACAGTCCTTTGGGAACATTTCAAAAATAGAATAGTTCAATTGGCAAGGACAATGCTACAAGCAATACCCATTTACCTTCTCACTCTACTACCTCTTCCAGGGTCAGTAGAACAAGAGTTAGTGTTCATTCAAAGGAAATTCATTTGGTAAGGAATGGAAGAGGTCTTCAAGCAGCCCTTGTGACTTGGCATATTGTCACCAAGCATAAGAAAGATGTAGAGCTGAATATTAAAAATCTAAGGAACTTTATCCAAGTCTTCTGGACGAGATTAGCACGGATACTACGTCTTCTACTTTTCCCTGACTTATTTTTTCCCACTTCTTGTCTTTATTTACTCCTAGTTAGAGCTTCTTTACCTTCTAACTAATTATCTCTTTATCTACATGACAGATATTTCACGCAGTCTGATGTGGGGCCCCCTAACAGAGAGAGAAGAGCTATTTACTCTATGAATAATCAGATACTCTGTAGCCACTTGGACACTCATGGATGGCATGACTCTTAAGAACAAAATGCACACTGACGTGAAGCATTCACATTTTTTTTCAAAGCAACCATTGGATATACTAACCCACATGCCTCTTCCTCAAAACATAGCACCTCCAAATCCTTCACCATAAATCTGCATTAAAGTCACCTCACCAGAGATGTAGAAACACCATTGGGAATAAATTCATCTTCCATGGTATAGTATAGATTGCATAATAGATTTCAATTGAAGGTTCTCACTTACCTCGAGCAAATATGAGATAAGAATTGCTTGTTTCAGTTGGGTTTTCGTTATGGACATTAATGGCACCAAATGCAAAAGTAACTCAACACTAAAGGATGATTAAATGCCAATCAAGGAAGGAGCTATGTCGTAGTCTAAGGGATGAACCCTCCAAGTCACCCCACTCAAGACTAAAGCCCCTCAAATCCCAATGTCATTGGTCCCAAATGGCATTCAATTTGATTTTTTTAGTCAATTTTTGACAGTGTAGCTGGGTTCAAAATCTTCCCAAAATATTTGCAAGCTTTGCAATCATTTCTTGCAGTCAATCAGCCAGATTTTCTTTGCTTGGGAACTGCTACTGTTATAGTCATGCATAATCAAAGGAGATCAAGATTTATGGAAAAATCTATAAATGGGACCAGAAGTTATTGTAAACTCAAGTGTTTGCACATAGCCAATAATCCACTTAGAGTTTATAGCAGAAGTAAACAAATAAAGAGAATGAGGTATAAGAATTTGATAATGCATAACTTCAACAGTCAACAAGGGGTTTCATGGGCTAACTACCCTGCAAGGTAAACAGGCAATTAAATTGATGGTGAGGACCGTGCCATCGTCCCATAGTGACCAGAGCCAAGCAAAATCTCCACATTCAACAGGCTTAGCAGGTTAGGGTTATGGTTCAACAATCATGTAATTCTCTCTCACCATCTTCTTTGTCTACTTCTATAATTAGTCTCCCACCTTTGCCTCCCGGAATTCTACATCCTACCTAGGTTCTCTCTGCCTCTGAGATTTATAATATGACCCATGTAAGGAACCCACTTGATATTCATCCCCAATTTCAGCCTTTACAAATTCCAAATATTCATGCAGTTATTCAAAATACCAATATGCAAGAAGGTTTCCAGTCTGCTTCAGTTTCCATTCCTAACATGTGTTCTACTCCTTCCATTGAGTTCCATACTTTTTCCCTCCATAAACCCACTCTAAAGGAGCCACATATTCTAAAAAGGACATGGATAGATTTGCAGAAGAGACTGCTTTCATCAAATAGCTGACATAAATCACTGGAAGCATTTACAATATGTGCATAAAGAGAGTAAAAATGGGAAGAAATTTCCATTTTTGAAAAATGTATGGCACTCATGGTAAACTGCACCCAGCTGCAAAAAGACTGCATTCAAGCTCTGCAGTAATGTATAGAGCAACAGTAGTGTTTGTTCTACCTGTCATAATTTCCAAAATATCCACTGTAGGATTCAGGCAATAGAGCAAATTTTAGCCACCAAAAGAGCAAAAAAAGGACTGGCTGAAGTTATTCAGTGAAATTCCCAGTATTCAAGCAACAACAGACAAGCAGCTCAGTCTAAATGCTTTGAGGAATACTCCATTAACGGGGGAATGGTATGCTTTGTTGTATACGCCCCTCCCCAGGATTGCAGCTCCAACTTGGAAACCCCTGGAGATTGCTCCTGCTATCATGGATGACCAAGCATCTAAGTATCTTCACCAATTTTCCACTGCCTCGAGGGAGGAGTTCATGCTTAAGATTGGAGTCTTTGAGCAGTGAATTCCCTGCTTAGTTCTAGTAATTGCTCAGGAACTTTTAAATGACAAAACGGAATAGAGTCAATAGCCAATCTGACTCTTAGGGAGGTTAGCTTTTGGGTCCAGGCTCAGATAGCTGACCTAACAGTGACCTAGCAAGCTAGATCATGTTGACTAGGCACAGTTTGTCTTTTGTCTGCTGAAGCCGAAATAAGCTTCCACTGTAAATGTCATTTTCTTATTCTGTAAGATATAAGAAACATATTCTCAAAAAATGTACTACTAATAAATTGAAGTTTAATATTTTCATATATTTTTTAAGAAGGTTATGCCAAAGAAGAGGAGACTCTTATATATGAAGAGGAGCAAATTTAATGTATCAAGAAGACGAAGAGCAAACTCTTATGTATCAACTTCAAGAGCATATTATTATATCAAGAAGAAGAGCATAATCCTATCTGTCAAAAAAAGATAGAGAACTAATCAGAATTTGTTTGCTAATAAATTTTACACTGCCAGAGAACAGTAATTGCAATAATAACTGAAGTAATTGAACAACACAGAGGATATAGAATGATCAAAGCTTTATAAAAAGGTAGTGTTCAATACAGTTTGCTCGGTACAGGGAGGACCTGATATTCATAACATAAGACTTGCTATTTGAATGAAGAGACTTAAGGTTATTGATTAACTGCCAACAACTGAAACTCAAGTCATTACATCGCTACCTAATGCCGACAACCTATGACACCAAGTTTGTGTTCGTGTTCGAGTTCAAGTTCAGCGAAGATAAAATTCGAAACAAATTGTCAACTGATAAAATTTGTGATTAAATTCGAATAATATGAATCTACACTTTTTATTGATTAAATTAATATATTAATAAATTTGAATATTATAAATCTACAACTTTTATTAATAAAGTTACAAATAAGTTATAAATATTAATGAAGTTAGTATATTAATAAAGTTATAAATAAATTATAAATTTTAATATATATTATTAATTTTAAAAATTATTAACATTACGTTGTAGACTTTAAACCTAAAAGTTTTAGGTTAAAAAACATGAAAATAATCATTAAAAGAAAAACAAAAGACATAATGATTGTTGAACATTAATATTAACAAGAAAAAGAAAAAGAAAGAAACAAATGCAGCTGCTCCCAATGGATGCCGCTGAACAAACGAACAGTCAAAACACTGCTGGTAAAAACTGAACGGCTCTGCCACATGTCAAACATTGCTGCCATGCACAGTAACAACTGAACAAAAGAACTGCCAAATGCACAGTGATGCCACTGTCGAATGCCTTTGGATCAACCACACACAGTCACACCTAAGTTGCCGGTTGGGGTTACAGGTTACGGGTTTGCGTACGCTGGTATAATGATAATTTTTCCATGGATTCGATATGGCTAGGTACAGCTGTACTATATATATAATACTAAAAAATTAAAAATATATTAAAATACCCATAATTTGCAACAAAAAAATATACAGAATCAAAAACACGTTTGATACTTGATACTACGATAGTGATAAAGATAATTGATAGTTCATACAAAATAGTAAATACAATAAAAAAATCTGCACTTGCTCATCATCAAAAGCATCAAAGTCATCACTTGATTCAACTTCATTTTAACCACAAGCAACCACGGTGCCACTCCCACTAGCTGCATCTTGTGTAGGAGCCTTCTCATCATCTAAAGTTACTCTAGCAAGCTCTAAAACAGATGCATCGAAGTTGGCACACTCAGAGGTTATATCCCAATTCTTCAACACCCCATGCTTGTAGTCGACTTCCGTATGTGATGGGAGCCACAAGTAGGAATGCACATGGACCAAATCTACTGTTTCTTTTTGCAGCCAACCGGTTGCTCTTAAATGAGTGGATATTGAAGCTTTGTGTGGCTTGTGCTTGTGAAATGAAGCAAAATGCCTATGCAATCCCTCATCTTTGAAGAAAAACCGGCAAGCTTCAAAAATGCAAAATGGCAACTTGGAACGATATTGGAGGTTTGTGTGGCTTGTGATTGTGAAATGAAGGAAAAAAAGTGTTTTGTGTCATTCTCAGAGTTTCCAAACAGATTTTAGGTTACTTTATGACACATAAATGCTTTCTTTGATTTTAAAAATACGTTTTTTAAAAGTTTGGATGATTTTTTTTTATTTGGGCGGCTGTGGGTTCTATCAAAAATGGCCGGGCACAAATGAACCAGTGCAGAAAGGGGCATGCAAAGGGCGTAGAAAGAGCGCAAACAAGGGTTACTAAACATGAAAAACTAAGGCATTCACAAATAGCTGCAATGAAAGCTAAGGCATTGGCAAAACACCAACAGATGATACATTTGTCAGTCATACCAAAGCACATTTTACAGAAAAAAACACAAAATGATAAAACTCTTAACTTCTTCCTTCAAAAATACATGTGGCCATTTTTAATGGCAATTTTCAACAATTTTTAGGGTTTTTTTTAAATTCACCAAATTTCAAATTTTTATAATAAAATTCAGCGAGACCAGTGACTTAGCCAATGACTAAAAGGATTGACATAACAGTGCCAGCTTACAAACAAATAGTTTATTTATTTCTGCAGTCTACACAATTTACAATAGATAAGTATTACAGAACATTTTTGAAGCAGTGGTAGATAAGTTTTGACATTTATGATAAGATTGATTCGTGACCAAACAAACTCTATTCTGGTAAATAATCTTCATCTAGATTTTCACTTAATACTGGAAGAAGCAGCCTATTTAGTATTATCACGTAAGCTCATCTTATTTTGGATACAACAGCATTATTGTGAAGAAAATTTTGACATAGTATTGCCTAGCTATATTTTAAGCAAGGAATGATCCCAATCATATGATTACCTACTCCTAATGAAGCTTGAAGTAAAGATTAAGCAATCAAACTTAATTAACTTCTGACAGGGGTAGATGTGTAGAGTAAATACTAAATATAGTAATGTTATAATAAAATCTTATGAAAGATCATGTTGAAGAATTATGGCATAAGCTATAGTATGTTATGCAAGAAGATTTGTAATGTTCCCTTCTAGGATATTCCTGATTTCTGTACCTGTATACAATAATAATCACTAGAAAAGGACATTATTAATATTAGAGATCAATAAATTAGGATAATATTCAATTCATAGCATCATTCCTATTAAATTCATCTATCATTCATATTAAACTCATCTATCATAGCATAATTAATAATGAGATCAATACTTCATAACATAAATAATGAGATCAAATCATCATAGCATAATCCACATTTAGTTCAATCCATAACACAATTCCCCAAGCCAATCACATAATGAATCTTCCCGGAGCGTTAGTAAGTAACAATATTGTCAAGAGCATGAAAGGGGTCAGTCCACCTAACATCTCCCGGTTCACCTTGGAGGCTGGCCGTCCTCCTTGATCAAGCCCAGGAGCATTTAGTAGCCTCCCAGACCACGAGTGCCCACCTCGGGGTGGCGTGCTTGATAAGATACCTTGATCAAGCCCAGGAGCACTTAATAACCTCCCAGCCCACGAGTGGCACACCTCGGGGTGGCATACTTGATAAGATGCATGAAGTCCGCTATTCTACAAGCCCGGGAACACTCATAAGCCTCCCAGCCCACGAGCACTTAACTCGGGGTGGCGTACTTGATGAAGGGGCCTTTCGGCACTTCACCATCATATTTCAAATAATAAGTCTTGATCGCTGATTTCAAACCTCCCTATCTTTGCCCTCTTATATCTTTGCAAGGGATACGTCTTTGGCCAATAGAAATGACCCTTCCCAATTCGTACTTCTTCCAAAAACAATTTGCACCTTTTCCTAAATCGTAACATATAATAGGACCGCTGCCTCTTTAATATTAATGAAGTCGGCTTCTGTTTCAATATAGGGAAGGTCAGCCATATATTTTTATTTATGAAGTCGGCCTATGTTTCAATATAGGGAGTTGGCCATTCCTATAATGGGACATTTCGAGATTTATGTTGTAGGTGTAGAGAATGCTACAGTGAAGAAGGAAGGAGTCACCCACTGATGGTAGGGTAGTCCTTCCAATAGCGGAAGAAGTGTGTTCCTTTTATATGTTGCAGGTTTTTGTTTACTCTATAATCTTGTATATTTTGTACTCAATATAAACTTCAGTGTTTACTATCACTGCATTTCTAATGTATGTTTAAATGCTTTTCTTTTTTATGCTATTTTCTAATTTAGCGATACTAGGATAAGACCGCAATAGACCACAATGATACCTAATTCTCAAAGCACAGTTGTAACTGCAATACCAATGGTATTTTAACCAGAAAAATTACATCCAAGCAGACACATTTGAGTAGATAACAGGGATTGATTTTTTTTCTTATAATTACGATTGTCTGAAACATCAAATCCTAAGAAAGATTACAATGTGTGCAATAATTTAATGCTTAGAAGTCATTATAGGAACTGCATTTAAACTATTTATTATTCATATCAACGATGTATTTAACTTGTCAATACAATGCACATGACCGGTTACATTTTGTTGAAGGGACAGGATAACATGTGTGTTGATGTGGAGAAATTTGACGACAAATACAGTTTTCACACAATTCTGCATAGAGACCTAAATTTCTTATAAGTATGAATAAAGCTACTTCAAGAATATGCTAAACTCTGAAACAAATAAACCTAGTTGACATTTCTAACAGAATCTTGTACATAATAAAGATAATTACATCAAAAACTTGTCTTAATTTATGTCCCTATGCCAAGTAGTTCTTAATCAGCTGCCATTTGCACTAACTGACTACTCCTGTGAATCTGTAGTAAAATAGTTGATTTCCACAAAGTAAAGAAACAAAATACTATGATCAGTCCAAATAACTTGAAACAAAATTATCTTCTAGGATTCTAGAAGAATGTCTTAAGCTACTTTAACAAACTATTGAAAACTGTTAAAAATGTTCATAACTAGTTCCCTAGCTTAGCAGAACTCTCTTTCAAATAAAGATTATTACATTCAAAGCTTGTATTAATTTATGTCCCTGTGCCAAGCTAGTCTGGCGCAACCCTAATTCTGATTTCTTTCTGTTAGGGACATTCCCAGAGTTTTATCTAATCTCTTACAAGAAAATATTTAATCTTCCTGATTAAATAAATGTGCAAACCTATCTCTATAGGAACTAAAGCCCTGTTACATTCTGTGAGTGAAATGCCTTGGAAAGCAAGAGTAAACAGATCAAACATACAAGAAACTTATCTTACTATCCATAAATTTAACAATATTCCAGAGGAATTGCATTTTAATTTATGTCCATGTGCAAAGAGGCTCTTAATCCACTGCCATTTGCACTTTCTAACTACTCTGTATTAATTAAAGCAAAAATATTTCGATTTCCTTATAGAAAATAAAAGCAATACTCCGACTACTCCAAGTAACTTGAATAAAATTAGTATTCACAGAGTATATAGCATAAATTCTTGAAAGAGGTTTTCTGCTGCTATGAGAAACTGGTTAAAATAGTCAAGTTTCAACCCTATGGCACTGGCTTAGTAGAAACCTGCTTAAAATAATTTTTATTGCATTCAAAGCTTGTAAGGATTTGTCTCCATGTGCCATGCTGCTCTTGATTGAAATCAATTCTAATTAATTGTTGCTAACATCTTTCAAGAAAAAGTGAAATATTCGAGGATATTCTAAGAATTTAACCTAATCTCTTACAAGAAAATATTATATCTCCATATGAAAGATGCCTGAAAACCAACCTTTAGGTCAAAACTAAAGGCCTGTTACAATCTGTGAACAGAATGCCTTGGAAAGCAAGAGATAAGTCGGTAGCTTTCATAATATTCCACAGTACTTGCATCTAAAAACACAAATAAACAGAAAGCCAAGTTGAGCCTTCATATTTTGAAATGGACAATACAGAGGATATGTCGGCACATTAGCTGACCAGCAAGCTGAGATTCTTTTGTTTTTCAGTTCCAACAACGATATGAGCAAATATTTAATATTTATATAAATCAACTAATTTGGGCAAATATTTATGAACTTGAACTTAAACGGTGAAACAAATAACACGCCACAATAAAAATCAGGATGATGAAAACCTAAACTATACAATTTGAGCAACAAATACAAGACAATTTAGTGTACATCTCAGCACATTAGCCAGACTGGTCAACTACAATAGTTTTGTTAAAATTCAGTTCTAATTTGTAACAAAATGAATTATGAAACAAATGACAAGCCACGAAAATATCTGGATGATGAAAGCTTGATCTACACAATTTGTGTAAGAAACAAAACATCATTGAGTGCATATCTCAGCACATTAACCAACTGATAATAGTTTTGTTAAATACCAGTTCTAACAAAAATTTGAGCAAATGATTAACCCTTGTAAATCTCAAGGAAAAGCTTATAAAAATCAACTAAAAATGCAAATGCAAATTACATGCCACAAAAGATACGGATCGTACGAATGCGATTTAAACAATTTATGCAAGAAATATAGCACAATTTAGTGGACATCTCCGCACCTTGGCCAACAGGATAACTCAACATTTCAGTTCTGAGAAATTTTGGTATAAGACATATAGAATTTGACCAAAACAGTGAAGAGTAAGATGACAGACCTCATAGTACACCTCATTTTACTTGTAAATTTATACCAAAAAGCCTAAAGCAGGGCCTTTTCTGAGGTACCTAAATCTCATTTGACTATATTATTATGTTTCTCTCTCTCAAGCATAGAATTAAGACTTGTATTGCTTGGAAAACGGATTATTATACCCATAAATGTCGAAAAAATAAAAAAAAACACTCATCATAAAGACCTGATCCAAAAAAATTGCTCATTTGACTATATTATTATGTTTCTCTCTCTCAGGCATAGAATTAAGACTTGTATTGCTTGGAAAACGGATTATTATACCCGTAAATGTCAAAAAAAGAAGAAAAAAAACACTCATCATAAAGACCTGATCCAAAAATATTGTGCAGGAAATGCAACTTAATGAAAACTTGATCTAAGCATTTCCTGTAAGAATCTCTGACACTAATGAAAGCCTGATCTGTACAACAAAAAAACATTAAAAAAGCGGAGAAAAATAAAATTTACATACCGATCGAGTTTCGTAAAGCTTGAATTTCTGCAGAGAATAACTCTTGTCCTCCAAATTTTTACCACAGCCATCTACGCAGCATTCCTCTTTCTCCAGCGACATCAATTACCTCCTCCTCTGTCAAACTCCACTAAGCACTCATGTAAGATATTCCGATTTCTTCATTCGCGGCAAAGTAAAACTCTTTCGCTGCCAAAGAAGCTAAAATATACCGAGTCTTGAAATAAATCAGCCGCTGAAATTTAACCAGAGTTCTGTGGGCGCCTGTGACGGTAAATAGAAAGCAGAGGAGTCGTCACGAATCACGAGAGGTAAACACAACACCGCTATTGTTTTGCATAAATATTATCCCTACAAATCTCAAATACTCTGCGCCTTCTGCGAATAATGCACACCACACCTTCCCCGTAAGCCCAAATCCAACTCCTTTCCTTGTCTTTTTTTATTTTTTTTCTATGTTTTTTCTTGTTTTTCTTTTGGTTTCCCAGTTTTACCGCGGAGGAATTATCTATCCTCTTGTGCGGACTCTGTGGTTCGAATAAAAACGTAAGGAGAACAGAGTTTTAGTTTGGTTTTGAGAGTTGAACACGAATTCCAAGTGGCCACATGCAGGTGTTGTACTAGACGACAAGGTTTATTAATTTCTCGAAAAACAGATACCTACTAATAAATGATGACACGTCAACCTGTATTTTTAGGCTTGCGTGGCACGGGACCCACGATGGTGACGTGTGCACACTAGTAATTGTTTGCCTTGTTTACCGACCACGGTGGCAGGCAGGCTTTCTAGTGGACTTTAGAAGCTCAATGATTGAAGGGGCGAGTGATTTTCGTTTTCTATGCAATTATTAAGGCATCAGCTCAAAGAAACGCTTTTAGACCGTGACTTGGATGCCTTTCCCTAATTAATTAATTATCTTTACTCCTTTCCTTTGTCATTTTGTGTCTTTACTCCTTCGGGTGCCCCTTCAATCGTGGCCCATGCTTTGTGGTTGGGGACATCTAATTTGGATTTCCTCCAACTTTCATCTAGCATCATTTTGCAATCATGTGACCAAATTTTGCACTAGTCTAATCAGTCCTTCGTATGCCTCTCCCTTGACCAATGGGATGGGATAAAGGCGAGGGCAGCGTCTATGCAACATACAAAATACACCAAATGTATCTGTATGGTGTCATAATACATCCAATAATCTATAATCAATATCACAAATTAAAATAATCTATAATCAAACTAATTTATAGACAGTGCCAAAGGCAAAATATAACAAAACTATCTCTTTTCCATAATTTTCTCACTTTTTTTCTTCCATGATTTTTATTTTTTAATTTTTTAATTTTTCACTTAGATAAAATAGCATCATGTGAAAAAGAAACTCAGGTTTCCACTATTTTTTAATTGTAGAAATAAGAATGAAATAAAAACATAATAAAACTATCTCTTTTCCATAGTTTATTTGATTTTCTCCCTTTTTTTCTTCCATCATTTTTATTTTTTAATTTTTTAATTTTTTTTGGTTTGATATTTTTGGTGATTTAAAAAGAAATTGATAATAAGAAAATCACAAAAAATATGGAACCAAAAAAAATTGGAAAAAATAAAAAATAAAAACTAAAAAAAGAAATTGGAAAAAATAAAAAATAAAAAATAAAAACCAAAAAGAAATTGAAAATAAGAAAATGACAAAAACTATGGAGGAAAAAATAAAAATAAAAACCCAAAAACAAATTGGAAAAAATAAAAAATAAAAAAGAAATTGGAAAAAAAATTTAAAAAAAAAACAAAAAAGAAATTGAAAATAAGAAAATCACAAAAACTATGGGACCAAAAAAGAAATTGGACAAAATAAAAAATAAAAACCAAATTTTAATTTTTTTGTTTTGTTTTTAAATTGGAATCATTTTTTTTTTTTTTTTTAAAAATTATATATATTGGAATCTTACAAAATTACACGGAATCAGAATCTTTGAGCTCTTCAACTCCACCCCTGTTGTGAATGTAGGAACGCCTCTCGGCGTAATTATCTCGAGAATACTTTAAGAACTCCTTTTGGTTTTTTGAAGCTCAACTTTGATGGTGCTTTTAAGGGCAACGTAGGTAAAGCGGGTGTAGTGATTATCGTGAGAGATGATTTGGGGAACTTTCTAGCAAGTGGGTCTTTCTTCGTTGGGACTAAAATGAATAATGAAGCATGATAGATGGTAATTGTGGAAGGTTTGAACATAACTCATGTAAAAGGTTGTAAGAATATTAAGGTGGAAGCCAATTCAATGATTGTCATTCAGGGTTTAAATAGAAGTTCTTATAATAGTTGGTAAGATAAGCCTCTTTTGGCTAAGGCTACCCTAATAAGTGAAGATTTTAAAAATAATTTTGTTTTCTCGCCGTTTTTAGGAGGGGAAACAAGCAGTTGATCTTTTAGCCAATCATGGGGTTGAGATTAACCCCATGACCTATTTCCTATCTAACAATTTAGTTGCATGGAGTAATCTAGACAAGATTTTTCTTCTCGAAAAGTCATCATAATCATCAATGGTTCAACTGAATGTATGTTTTTGGAGTACTTTTCAAGGCATTTTGAATAGATTTGGTATGCATTTGTGGATCTGACCACTATAAAGTATGATGATCCATATTTATTTTGTATTATGGCTAATTATGGTTGAGGATGGCTAATCATAAGCAAATTTCTTGAGGTTGGTAGCTGGTGTTGTTATATGGAGCCTAATCAAACTTGGAGGTTAAATTTACCCCACTTTTATTGGCACGGTTCCCCCCCCCAAAAAATTATTTAACGAGGTCAAGGGGCAGCACCCTTGGCGCGATCCCTGTCGCGATATAGGGCAGGGTCAAGGGGCAGCGCCCCCGAAATCCCCAACAATTTTTTATTATTTTATTAAGGCATCAGGAGTTATTTTTATATTGGCTGACATAAAAATAAAAAATAAAACCCTATTTTGTAACCGACATAAGGCTTGATAAAAGTGGCTAAGGGTTAGGGTTTCAGTTGATGTATTGTAGCATTTTGCAGCGATATTGAGTTGCAAGGATTGCTGGTTGTAATCAATTTTGATTTACTAGATAATAATATTGGACTCTCTGTTGGTGGATGTAGCCCGAGTTTGGGTGAACCATGTTAAAACTTGTCTCTCGTTGTTATTATTGTTGTGTATTTTCATTCCTCTGTTTAATCGTTATTTGTATTTAATTGATATCTTCTGCATGCAAACCCTAACAGCTAGTAGCTTATGAGAATAGTTATTTCATCATGCCTTGTCTTGTTTTAGCCAAGCAATTGATATGAGTTGGTGTTTTGGTGGCTCTTTGGTTGTGCTTGGCTTGCTTGGTTTATTGGTTGTGGTGGGTGTTTTCTATGTATGTCCATGTTGTGATCCTTTCTTTATGGCTTGTGGTAGGAAGAGGGCCCCTCATCAACCTTTCCTCTGTAAAGTTGTTTCAAATAGACCCTTGAAATTCACCTTTGATTGCACCTACTTGAGCTATTTCTAATTGGTGAAATGTGTGTTGGATGATGAAAGCATAATAAAGTTGGGGAAATTATGAAACAAGGTATCCATAAGAGATTAATTTGTGGCTCATATGGAAACTAAAGTGGTTGATGCAGTGATTAGGGACTAGTTGTGCAAGTTCCTCCTCCTAGAGGAATCCCTCATGGTGACCATTGTCAACCCATCATCTCCTACTGTAGGCGGTGCCTTGGTAGAAGTTGTCTCTCGTGGTGAATCTAACGTTTTGAACAAGGAGCTTCTTGTGATGAACCACGAGCTTTAGGATGTGAAGAACTTCTATCTAGACATTGTTATGTCGTAAAATGTCCCCCTAGGACTTTTTACTACCTAGTTTAGCTCCTAGGTCCCCTTAGTTTAATCATGCATGTGTAAATCTTGTCTTGGGGCAAATTCCCCCGAAACCCATGTCAAATGGTGCTTAGGGGTCCACTCTGATGGTAAATCATGACTAAAATAGCTCTCTAGACTTGGGCGCCCACGCCCTAGTCCAGACCTATTTTGTCAAGACTCAAATTTAAAAGTGTCAGTTTATGATTGTTAAAGATTTCCCTTTGTCAGCCTTTTCAATTTAAATTATGAATGTTAGCAACAATGCATATATAAACATGTTTAGGGCTTAATTTTAAACTAGAGTGGATTAAGATGAACTTATGATTATCAAGCAAAGAGCATTCAAGGCATTCATTGTGTTGTAGAGCAGTATTGTGTTATGTTTGTATGTGTTTGTTGCAGATTTGGCTCCATCAACTCATTCCTCGTGATTTGAAGGCACTTCATCTCCGTGAGGGTTTTCACCTCTAAGGTGATATCTACTTTGTGTTTCAATCAATCTATCTTATCATTTGATTTTGCCTTTGTCCACCAAGGACACACACTCTATCTAATAACGGTGTTGGAAGGCTTGAAAGCCATACTAGGGCTTGACTAAGGCAAGCTCCTTAACACCACAACCCCTAACCCC
Organism: Cunninghamia lanceolata; assembly: GCA_027924645.1. Taxonomy (NCBI): domain Eukaryota; kingdom Viridiplantae; phylum Streptophyta; class Pinopsida; order Cupressales; family Cupressaceae; genus Cunninghamia; species Cunninghamia lanceolata. The sequence goes on from BSBN01000693.1 coordinate 3,856,646, forward strand.
TCTCTTGTGATTGCAAGTTATAGGTGCAGGATCTTGTGGAAAGGAGTTGCAGGAGATCAGAGCAGAGGATAAAGATTCAGGATCTGACGAAAATAGCAAAGAATATTTCCTTCTGGACAAGGGCACCCACCCCTATGTCCTCCTAATTGTCATTGCCAGAAACTCTGAATAGGTTGTAGTCTTCATCATCTTACAATTCTAAATCTATAGAAAAAGTGACCTGTTGGACTAGGGCACCCGCCCTAGTGTCCCTGAAGTTTTCGCTTTCCGAAATCAGAATCCTAGTATGTTTCTAATTTGCATTTAGTGTCTTCTTGTGTGATCATTTGTCATGTTTCATTCGTTTGTATACGATTTCATATAATTAGGGTTTAAGGCTTAATCAGATTAAGGTTTAACAAATTTATCCATATATTCCAACTTTCCTTATTATCTCAAAGTGACACCAAACTTGTAGTTGAGTCCTCTTGCAAGAGAAGTGACTTGACTCGATTTATGTCCTTGAATGGTATATGTGTGTAATGTTAGAAAATGTCCCATTGGGGCTTTTCCTTCATTAGGTTTAGCTCCCAGGTCTTTTAACTACATTTAGGACATCTTGCATCATATTTTGACATCCTGATGAAATGAACCTTAAGTTTCATGACAAATGAGACCTAGGGGGATCCCTTGAACATAACCCTGACCAAAATAGGGAGGGAGGACTTGGGCGCCCACGCCCTAGTCCTGCCCTATTTTGGGTCAGTCCCAAATTTTTAGTGTCGGTTTGTGACTGTTATTTGGGTCCTATGCCGACACGATAAGTTTGAATTACGAAATTCTTGGTGAGAGTGTTTGTAGTTGCTTATACAAGCATGTTTAGGCATTCATTTGTAAACTAGATGATTACTAGCTAGCAATTTGGATTCTCAAGTTTATGTGAAGGTGATTCAAGGCATTCATTGTGTAGCAAGAGTGGATTTGTGTTGTTTGTGTTTGTATTTGCATATTTGAGCAATCATCTCCTCATGGCATGAAGAGCTTCTTCCTCCCATGAGATTTTCACTGCAAGGTGACATCATTTGTGTTTTTGAGCATCTATCATTTAGTTTTTGCCTCTACCTCCAAGGGCACGCACTTTCTATCTGACAACGGTGTTTAGAAGACTTGAATGTCTCTCTGGGGCTTGACTGAGGCAAGCCTCTAAAAACCACAACCCCCTCCCAAAGTTTCTGTGATTGCAGGTTACAGGTTGAAGATACAAGAAAAGTGGAGTTGCAGGAGGGTACTACAGAGTGTCAGATTTGTAGATCAGAGTTAAAAATAGCACCCTGGACTTGGGCACCCGCTACCAAGTCCTCTGGATTCCATGACGGGAAAATCTCTGATACAATAGGAACAGGTTGCAGATCAAGTTTCCACTTCCCAACAAAAACCTGGGCATTGGACTTGGGCACCCGCTACTTAGTCCTCGACTGTTTCACTTTCAAACCCTGAAAACAGGTGCATAATTATTTGTCATTTTACATCTTTCTGTAGAAGCATTTTCTGATATTCGTATGTTTGCTTCCGTATTTGCACAATTAGGGTCTTAAGGTATAATTGAGTATAATTGACAATCAAATCATACAAATATAAATTTCCCTACATCTCACAGTGACCTAGGGTATGATAGTACATTGCAACTTGACCCTAGGTCCTTAAATGAAAGGGTGAAAGGAGGATACATACACAAAACTAGCAAAAACTCAACTATCTAAATTTTACCCTTTACATTTTGGTGAACCCATGTTGTTGGACTTGTTTGCACCTTGCTAAGTGTTTTGCTTTAGATTTATAGTGATTTCATTCATTCATATAGTCATTCATCTTATTGCATTAGAAAACTTACTAAAATTTTGAAAAATTAGAAAAATTGGAAAAATTGCATTCTAGGGTTTGCATGTTGCATCAATTAATTTGAATTTCATCAAATTTCTAATTTTTGCATTAGATCTGAGATAAATTGTAGAAAATTACAAAAATTAAATAGCTTGCATTGCATTTTTATCACAAAATTGCTCGGGTTTTGTTGGAAATTTTGCATTTTTCATATTACCTAGTAATTTCAAAAATTAGGGTTTGTAGGCAAAATCTTGTTTCAGATTTTTCTACTGATCTTAGACACTCATTCAAATTTGCATTTGGATGTAGTGTTGCATTTTAGTGTAAATTTGTATTTAGATTTCAAAAATTTGCATTTTTACATAAAAAAATTTCAACAAAATCTAGCATTTTCAATGATTTTTCCTTAGATTTGCACTTGCATTTTGCATGGTAGGATGTGAAAATAATTTTTAGATCTAAGTGGAATTAATTTTCATCATAGATCAGATTGCATTTTGCATCAAGATCTCAAACCTAGGGCTTGAAAAACTTTGATTTTCACTAGATTTGGCCTTATCGACTCTCAAAATTTGCACCATAGGCGTGTTGTGAAGAATATTTTTGCACTAATTTGTTGTTATCAAGGTCATTATCTGCTACCTCTCCTAAAAATATTCACAACACCTTTTTATTGGGCTCTTGTATCAAAAATTTGGTGAAAAACTACACATTTTTGCTATATTTGCCCTAGGGTTTGACCTAGATTGCACTCCAAGCGTTTTGTAAAAGATTTTATGATTGTAGGTGACTGAAATCATTACTATTATTTTTTGCACCTCCTAAAATTCTTTACAACACCCCTTTTTCTAGATCTTGGAGTTGAAAAATCATGAAAAATTGCATAATTTTGCTATATTTTTACTAGGGTTTGCTCTTGAGCGGCACTCTAAACATGTTGTGACAGATTTTTTTGGCACTAGGTGGCTGTTATTACTAATATAATTTGTTTTCCATCATCATTTTCCTCACAACACCCTTTGTCATACTCTTTTGCATTGAGATTTGGTGAAAAAACTACATATTTTAGTGTATTTTCACTAGATTTTGACTTATCATCATCCTAGATTTGCATCAAAAGCGTGTTGTAAAGGATATTATTGTTGTATTGGACTAATATCAGGCATATTATTTTTTGCCCCTGATCAATTTCCTTACAACACCTTTTCTATCATAAATTTGCATTGAAAAAGTTGAAAAAATTAAGCATTTTAGTTCATTTTTCATACATAGTCTTTGGCATAAATTTTGGAAAAGATTTTAAAATCTGATTTTACATTGAAAACAATGCAATGGCATCTTCATGTTATTCTTCTTTCAAATCTCTGCATGAGTATATCCTAGACTTTGAAAAAAAAAAAAAATTCAGTAATGAGAATCCTCATGTTCTAGAGCACATAGCTTATGCAAGTGGTATTGATGCTTCTGTATGTTCTACATATGAGTTGCAATTACTTTGTTATACACATGATTTCAATAGCTTCACTTTACTCATAGGAGCATATCCTTTGATATTAGAAGATTTAACCAAATTCATCTATAGGAATACTCATGAGAAAGATGAGAGTGAAAAGCCTTTTTCCACCACAGAGTATGATGATGATGTACCTTCCTCTCATCCCAATGCTCTCCCTCACCAAGATGTAGTTTTAGTGGATGAGAAAAGGTCTCTCACATTAAATACTTTGGGGATGGATGTTGGGTGCAATCAAGAGGGAAACAATGTGATACTTATTAATAGACTTGGTAGCAATATTCCTAAGATGATTGTCCAAGGGGCACCTAGTGCACCCTCTTGCTTAAAGCTAGTGATTACAGTTCAAGGTAAACCTCCCTTTGACATCTTCAACTATGCAAAGCAAATTAATCAAATAAATCATGGTGTTCAAAATGTAATTGCTCATACATACAACACCCGTAATAATAAACAAAGTAAGCAAGTACCACATGTGCCACTCTCTCTTCCATGTTCTCAACCTATGCTCCCTCCACCACCTTGCCTTACTCATAACAGTGGTCAAGAGTATGATCTTGTCGAACAACTTCGTGCCACTCTGGCTAAGATCTCTATTTGGCATTTAATACAAACATCACCAACATACCGTGGAATGCTCCAAGAAGATTTACAAAAGATGATTGTACCGCCTGCTGTTAAGCCGAATGATGTAGTAGCTCTATTAGATTGTATGCATGCAACAAAAAAGATATTCTCTTTCAACCACATGAATTACTATCAATTGAAGTTCAAAACCAATATGATCCTCTTATAATCTTTGTCACAAAAAACAAAACATTGGTTAAGAGAGTTATGATTGATAATGGATCAGCTCTTAATGTTTGTGGCATTGACTTGTTACATAAGATTAAAGTTGATACATCTGCCATCAAGCTGAAAACATTAAGTATTTGTGGTTTTGACAATGTTGGACGACAATTCGTGGAGACTATAACTTTACCTATATACAAGTGGGACCTGTGATTGTGCCTACCCTGATTCATGTCATGCCTTGTTCTTTATCTTACAACATGATTCTTGGTAGACCTTGGAGTAATGCATTAGGGGCAGTCCCTTCCACCCTGCATCACTCAATCAAATTTATATTCAAAGGTAAACTTCATACTATTCATGTTCATCCTGAACCAAATAACTATTTGCATATTGAAACACAAATACCAGTTTACAATCATATGAGCTTAAACAATTTACGAGCTGATGATGTTTTGAAAGACTCTATACCATTGAATGCACTCTTTGGTGATGATTGGGGCTCATTAGATTTTAATCCCTGCAATATAGGGGAATATAAAATTAATAGCCTTGTCTCATCAAAAGTAGCATCGATCTCACCTAAGCAATCTTTTGAAACACCTAAGAAACCTAAAGTCCCCTTGGTAGAAAATAAAAACAACACTCTCACTTATACCACAAACTACGAGACCTATGAGGCTTCACCATCTTCTAAGGAAATGACATCCCTTTATGGTCGAGGATTTAAAATCTTTTATAACAATTATGAATATGTAGGTAAGGGAGGTGATGTAAATCAACAATGGATTCAAATACCTATAGAATCTGCTTCAACACATTACTCAAGCGGCATTGGATATAATCCTTTTAAAGAAAAGAAAGCCTCCCGTCATCCTAAACTTAATGTTAATGCAATATCAACAAGACCAAAACAACATGACATATATCCTAGATATGTATGCTCCTAACATTGGGATGAAACAGGTAAGTATTTCTAACCCTTTATCTCTCTCATGATGTGCTTCCCCCGTGATGTGTTATGTGTTGTTTAAGCCTCCCGGGATGACCCCTAATTCTCTTGTAAGGTCTGGGATACCAGGAGACCACCAATGTTGTGACCTTCTATTTGTATCATCATTCTTCTATATTGCCTCTCTCTCTGATTTCATTGTTGTGTGTTGTGTCTTACGGACATAGCGTTGTGGTTGGTGACTTGGGGGCACCCTCCTACATGACTATCCCTAAGACACTTATTTCTCCTCTCTTATTTATTGTTTCCCTTCCTCTAGTGTTTCTATCTAGCAGGGTGGATGATGAAAAACATTTATATTGATGCGGACCTAGCATCCCTTTAGTGAGAAATCAAAAATTTGACTTAGTTCCTAATATGATGATGGGGTTGTATATCTTATCCAACACTTGGCTAGTAGAAGCACTCGTGCTTTCTGCGTAGTGATTTTGATGATTTTTATCTCACTTACAAATCTTAACAATATTATTGCTTCATGCACTTTGTTTGTCTTTGAATCTCACCTTGGTGGTACTCAGTTCATAGATTTTCATGATATAGCCCCATGATTATCCTCGATCCTCGAATTCGTAGTATAACCTTGGCTCTTTGTGTGATTAATCATATGCATTGATATTGTTGTTTATCATGATTGTGGACACTAACATGTTTCTTGCAGGGATGTGTTTGTGGGAACATTTGGCGATCATAAAGTACATGTCACCTCCATGGGGCATGGGCTTTGCGAGAGTCTATGTTCCCTTATGTGTTTTCTTCCTACCTTAACGTGCTTGATATCGATACCTGATATCAACCACCTTAAGGTGGGGGCATATATAAGATAAGTTGTCTATTATAGATGTTAGCAATGTGCTTGTCTTTAGGTGCACTTTAAAGATTGGTGGCGATGAGTCCCTCATGCACTCTGAGTTTGTTTGCAATCAATCAATCAATCATCTTAAGCCCTTTGCGGAGGCGGAGATGGTGTACTTCTCGGTGCAGATGGCATCATCCTGTCATTTTCAAAAAGTCCTCATCGGGAGGTGGGGAGCGGTTCTGTGACTAACTCAACCCTTAAGTGTGTCTTCGGCGATTGTTGTGGCAAAGCCCAATCATCAGTGTGTGCCTGTAATGTGCCTGAGATGGTGATGAGCCTAGAAATAGGAACACTCCATCGCTTGTCTGCCGTGTTTTCTCCATGTCTTCAAAGTGTGTGTGTTTGGTGTGCTTGCTTTGTTTGGCGTGTTTATTGCCCCATATGCAGTCTAAAGACCAGCGTGATGAGTGCTTCCTACATTTTGGGAGGTTTGGTGTGTCTTGCGTGTGTGTTGCCCCATATATGCAGTCTAAAGACCAGTGCGATGAGTGCTTCCTGCATTATGGGAGGTGTGTTTACTTTCCTTGTACTTGCATCTACATTTCATATATATGAGAAAAAGAAAAGAAAAGAAATCATTCGTGTCTTCTATGCATTAACTGTCTTCTATGCATCTACTATATTCTCTGTGTTTTGCATGACTGTAATTGTCTTCTTCGTGTTTTACGTGACTGTAACTATCTTCTCCGTGTTTTACATGCCTATCATTGTCTTCAATGTGTCTGGCATGTCTTCTCCATGCTTGGCGTATTTACTATGTTTGTTGACCGTACTTTAATGCATGTATTGGTCTTGCATTTATACATTCATTAAAGTGGGGGCTAAATGTAACGTCGAAAAATGTCCCCTTGGGGGCTTTTCCCTCATAAGGTTTAGCTCCCGGGTCTTTTAACTACATTTAGGACATCTTGCATCATATTTTGACATCCCGATGAAATGAACCCTAAGTTTCATGACAAATGAGACCTAGGGGAATCCCTTGAACATAACCCTAACCAAAATAGGGAGGGAGGACTTGGGCACCCGCACCCTAGTCCTGCCCTATTTTGGGTCAGTCCCAAATTTTTAGTGTCAGCTTGTGACCGTTATTTGGGTCCTATGCCGACACGGTAAGTTTGAATTACGAAATTCTTAGCGGGAGTGTTTGTAGTTGCATATATAAGCATGTTTAGGCATTCATTTGTAAACTAGATGATTACTAGCTAGCAATTTGGATTCTCAAGTTTATGTGAAGGTGATTCAAGGCATTCATTATGTAGTAAGAGTAGATTTGTGTTGTCTATGTGTTTGTATTTGCAGATTTGAGCAATCATCTCCTCATGGCATGAAGAGCTTCTTCCTCCCATGAGATCTTCACTACAAGGTGACATTATTTGTGTTTTTTAGAATTTATCATTTAGTTTTTGCCTCTGCGTCCAAGGGCACACACTCTCTATCTAACAACGGTGTTCGAAAGACTTGAATGTCTCTCCGGGGCTTGACTGAGGCAAGCCTCTAAACACCACAACCCCCTCCCAAAGTTTCTGTGATTGCAGGTTACAGGTTGAAGATACAAGAAAAGTGGAGTTGCAGGAAGGTACTACAGAGTGTCAGATTTGTAGATGAGAGTTAAAAATAGCACCCTGGACTTGGGCACCTGCTACCAAGTCCTTCGGATTCTGTGGCGGGAAAATCTCTGATACAATAGGAACGGGTTGCAGATCAAGTTTTCAGATCCCAACAAAAACCTGGGCATTAGACTTGGGTGCCCGCTACTTAGTCCTTGACTATTCTACTTCCGAACCCTGAAAATAGGTGCACAGTTATTTGTCATTTTACATCTTTTTGTAGTAGCATTTTTTTATATTCATCTGTTTGCTTCTGTATTTGCCTAATTAGGGTCTTAAGGTATAATTGAGCATAATGGAGTATAATTGACAATCAAATCATACAAATCCAAATTTCCCTACATCTCACAGTGACCTAGGGTATGACAGTACATTGCAACTTGACCCTAGGTCCTTGAATGAAAGGGTGAAAGGAGGATACATACACAAAACTATCAAAAACTCAACTATCCAAATTTTACCCTTTACAATGTGAAAGGACAGTTTGATTGAATCTATCTAAAACACTACCTCACTCATCATTCCCACTTTTCATATATAATAGATATGAAAAAAGTTATGTAAAATATGTGTATCACTCATTAGAAAGGTACCCTTGAAGATACTAGCAACTATACTCTCATGTAGCTTGGTGATGGCAATATCATCCATGTAACTAAGAGGTACAATGTCATCCATGGTGTCAACTTCCCTCGAGTGGATAATATGTGTCCTAGAAAGGGGCAATAATGTTTGGACAACTTCAATATCTAGTTCCAGTTGTGTTGGAAAATGGAGTGTTACCCTATTGTCTTGCTTTTATTTGCATTTTTCTTAATTATTTGTTAAAAAATGAGCTACACTTGAACCATAAATGGATCTGTCACCAAGTGGATCAATAGCTCAGTGCTAGGGCACCCCAACAACAAATGGGTGGTCCTAGGTTCGACTCCTAGGTGGTCCATGAAAAAGTTTATCATGGTATCAAAGCTAGGCCAAGCTAGGAGCCCTGAGCACCTACTGTAGCTCAAGGGAGTGTTGGAAAATGAGTCACATCTGAACCATAGATGGATCAGCCACCAAGTGAGCCGATAGCTTAGTTGTACAACACCCTAGGAACAAATAGGCAGTCCTAGGTTTGACTCCTAGCTAGTCTATGAAGAAGTTTAACATTATAAGCTGTGAGCCTTAATGTAGTTAGTTTTTTTGGTGTTTTTAGTTGGTGGGATTGCATGTTCTTCGTTGGGCCCTTATTTTGTATCACTGATTTATTTTAGTTAGTTTCTTATATTTAGGTTCTGGCACTTTGTGTCTATATAGCCTGGTGATTGTTTTGTCCGAAGGGTCTCCCTTTGATATCCCTTCTCATTATATGTTTTGTTTTCTTTATACTTATGCATGGGTGGGGACCCTAATGGAAATCCTTGTTTATTATCAAAAAATTGAAGAAAATTAGTTAATTACCTTTTTAAGTAATTTTAAAAAGTATAGTTTTAGTTCTCAATTTCTGAAACGTTATACAATTAGTACTAATTAGGTAAATAGATATGCTATAGGGGTGCTTGTCAATCATGGAAAAAATCTAGGAGGATCTTCCTCTAAAGATCATCCTCCTCCCAAAATGTCTCATTGTATTACATTCTTCTTCTTTGATTATGTGACTTACTTATTCACTGCTTGATTTTTCAATTATGTGTGTTTCTTCTTAGTATGGATTTATTCTTTTTGTAAACACACTATCAAGGGGTGGCATAATTAGCATTAATTTTCTTTTCCATTTTTGTTGAACCTTTGAAGATGATTGTGTAGGAATATTTTTCATTTGTCGTACCAAGACACTAGTCTTGGGAACCCATGTGGTATTGTTCTTAGCTTGAAACATTGGTTTTTGTACTATTGTTTCTTTATTTTTTTTGGTGTAATGAAAGATGATTTTTTATTGGCTTGACCCTTTTCCTTTTGCTGTTCTTTTTTATGCATGTAACCATTCCTGGTATACCTCACAAAGATCTATTTCCACTACATATGGAGTTTCGTGTGGAGTTAGAATGTATGCACTTTAATGTAAAGTGACTCAACTCTGCAATGGGTTTATATGAATCACATAGAATTTTTATCATTGTCCCTTTATGAACAAATTTTATACATGATGCACAACTGAAGGTACCTCTTTTAAGTGTTATATCCAAGGTCTACAAAGTAGTGTAGAGAATCTACCAGAATATTAAATGGTGTGACATAAAAGTTACACTTCTTTTGATCTAACTTTAAGTAGTCTAGTGTACAAATCAATAGTCCATTTGCCATTTTTAGAGAAACTCTTGAATGAGTGTATGAATTCGGCTTCAAACGTTTTGGAAAAAATAAATCCTTTGTACATATGTTACATTAATTTGTAGAATCAACAAGGATATCTCCAATGACATGAGATCATGTATCTCACCTAACACATACAATGGACCATAATTATTGTTATGTGGGATATTCTCATTAGAAAATGTGATCAATAGTAGTAGGAGAGAAAGATGTAGCTTGAGAATGTATTGTTCCTACAAAGGCATATGTATGCAATGTATCATGTGAATTAATGCAATGATCATCTAAAATATTGTGGTCCATAATAATAGAACCATGTGTCTCCATATGACTAATATGGTTAGGGAATGGATTAGTATAGATTTGTAAATTTTAGTTTGGAGGTGCAACCATATGATTTTTATTATCATTAGCACATTCAATATAAATCATGTTATTATCTATGAGAACTTGTATATTATGTTATAAGCCCATGCATGATTTAGTATGATGCCCTTTGACTCTATGGTAATGACAAAATGCCTAGTCATTATAATTATTTGGCTAGGACCCGATAGATCAATAGAGTCCTAAAGAGTAATCAAGTCCTAAAGAGTAATCAAATTAGAGCTCAACAAACTTTGAAACAAATTGTCCAAAGGTTTTTGTAACTTTGTAAAGTATCTAGGAGCATTTTGTTTGAAAGAAGGAATACTAGTCATAGCAACTTGGTTGACATTCTCCTTCTTATCCTTGTAACCATCACCCTTAGAAAAAAATCTAGACTTTTGAAATTTTTAAGTATATGAAGAAGCATTAGGAGTTGATGATCCATATTTGAATACGTTTTGGCTAATAGAGCTTAGATTCAACTATTCTGACATGTGCAAATATGTGGGAGTGAAAATGGAAAAGGAAGACCAATGAATAACCCTTTTGTTGGTGTGGTTTCCTCCCCTATTGAAAATTCTATAAAAGCCTCTAGTTTGGGTGTTTTTTGGGTTTTATTTCTAGGGATATGTTTATCTAAATTGTTATCTTGGCATTTTGGCCTTGTCCCAATGTTTGTTTCATTTCCTCGTATTGAAGCTATATATCCATTACAATCCCCCAACTAGTTCACCTCTATTCTTTTTCCTTGTTCTATCTTTATTCCTAGTTTTAAATGGTCAAGTGTATGCTTCATTACATTTTAAATGTTATTTATTCTCTAGATGAATGTTTTATCCTTTAAAATCCACATGTTTTTTCTCCCTTAGTTGAATATTTGGTTTCTCTAGAATTAGTTTATGGTTTCCATGTGTTCATATTTCATTGGCTTTATTTGGTTCCATGAGTACGTTAAATGCTTGTTGTGTGTTTACATCCTTCTGCTCACATGTGTATTACCTTAAAGCAAAATTTCTTACGCAACATGGGGAACAAATGCATAGGATTCACTTTGTGTTATGTTTCACTACTTGTTCTCATGATGGTAGACTTGGGAAATAAATTAAACTATAGATTTCCAATAAGACAGACTTTGAAGCTCCCAAAAACATGTACTCTAAAAAACCTATGCTACAAAAAAGCATGTGATCTAAAAAATCCTTTGCACAGTTTTTAGGTCTGAGTTTTAAATTGAGGTCATCTAGTAAGGATCATGGTGTTCTCAAAGGAGATTATGGCTATTTATATTTAAAAAGTGCTCATCTATATTGTTCCAAATGGCACACCTTTGATTGGATCAAACTTGAAATTTTTCTAGTGAAATAGGTTGGAAAATATCCTTGCATCAAGTTTTACTCAAAAAGACATTGGCACCATGTATTTTGGTATTCTTTAAAATTTGTTTGTGGTTGCCATATGGTGTTCTCTAGAGTAAGCTCATATCCAAGTTATTATTGAAGGCATTAAAGCATTCGCCTTTTCTACCTGGTTGCTCCAAGATGTCTCATATCTAAAATAGTTTACAATTGATTTACTATATAATTTTGGTCCTAGATTTAGCCCCAAAGCATTTGCCTTTTGTTATGATCTGTAGAGTGTTTTAGACTTGATAGAACTTTATTCCCTAGTTTCTTTAGATTTCAAGTCTAGGTATTTAAATCAATTTACATCTAGATATGTGGTGGGGTCAGTTTGTGACTCAGTGTTAAGGTGGCAAAATCCCGTTGGTTTCAAATGTCTTGGGAGGTAATAAAACAAATGCGAGATGTGATGAAATTTGGTTTACTGAGTGCATTCACATTTAGTTTTGTTTTGTAGGATAATGATGTCTTCTTTCATTTCTCAAATCTTAGACCTAAGTTGTTTTTATCTCTAGTTAATTGTAGTTTCAAGTAAGGTTTATTCTATGGTTTTTGGTGATGTGGTAAGGATTATTGTACAATTGGCTTCTCTCCAATGATTAATGCATGTCATTTCCTAGTTGGTTGTTTTTCTTAGAGGAAGGAGGTAGATCCAAAGTGATGTTTATATCTAATTCAATTAGGTTTTAGATCTAGATTTGCTTAAAGGACTTTAGTGCTATCTTTTGCTTTGGATGATGAACCTAGCGATAAAGTTGATTTGAGATGATAGTGTCTTTGGGTCTCTTTTTTAACTAAGGTTATACGTTGGGGCTATGGTGATTTTAGAGTTGATATTAACTATTGATTCCCATATTGCCTACTCTTGACTGATTCCAAGTGGCATTTTTTTAATCTATAGATCTAAAGATTAAATTGACCACTTCTCTTCATTTGTAGAAGTCCTAAGATTGATCTAGACCATAAATATTTTTTGTCTTACCTTTAGTTGTGGCCAAGTGGATAAAGATGCAAGTGTTCATGCCAATTAGGCCCATATTTTTCAAAATCATATTATTTAGTTGGTATAGATGTCCATGCATCGAATCTTGATCTATTTCTAATAACTCTAGCGGTTGTGAGTAAACTTGGTGAAATTTTAATTGATCATAGGGATGATTTCCTAATAGAATGGAACCATTGTCTAGTTTTCTTGTTAGTTGTTCATATTTTGAAATGGTTTTCCTTGAGGACTATTTTTAGTTTTTATTTATTCAACCCACTAGTAATAATTTCTAAGAGTGTCAGTTCTAATTGACCCCTTTTGATATTGGAGTTCTTTGATTTACTATTGAGTGGGTAAACATGTGTTGATCATCCTAATGAGGTATGCTCTATTCATTTGTTTATAAATTTTTAACTTAGTTTCTTGAGTTAAAGATCTTTTGTCATCCCCTGCCTTCAAGTGTCAAAGTGTCCAAAATTATTCTTAAGCATCAAATTTGTTCTTTATTTTAGAGTTTATCTTGATAAAGTTTGTAAATCCTTTTGTGAAACATAAATGAAAAATGACATGATTTACAAAAAGTTATTGGTTAATAGTGTGGTGTTCTAGGAGATTTCTTTATCTTCAAGGTCACATTTGTTGGTATATTAATGTAGTAGATTAGCTTTCAAACTAGTACTAAATGTAAATAACTTTTCAATTCAATATATGGAGCATTTTGGATCATTGATGGATAATTAAGGATTTCTCCATAATTAATTGGCCATTTTATTTTGAGATTGCATCTTGATTATGCACCAATGCTCATAGAAAGTGTTGATCTATATTTGAACATTGGGTCAAAAGATCTATATTTTATAAGTGTTAGCTCTAAATTTTTACTCACCCATGTATAAAGACACTAGTCTTAGGATACAAGTGATCAAAATTTTATTTCAAAGAATGTCTTCTCTATGTTGTACTTTATAATTTCTCATACCTATAAATTATCCTTAAAGCCGTAAAGAACTAGTATTAGAAGCATTATTTAATGTTCTCTACGACTAAATATCATGTAGGTTGTAACTTATCATTTGCTTAGAAGATCTTTGGTTGTACGATCACAAAGGCTAGCATAAATGATAGTTAGTGACAATGATTGGATGAGTTCTATGCCAATAGAGTTTATCCTTTGCATGCCACATATTCTATCATTTCTCTTTAATTATTTTATGAGGTCTAAAGGAAAACCCTCCTAGTTTCATTAGACTCCAAAATGTAGAAGAGTTGTACTCATTGTTATTAATTGGCCTAGATCCACTTGTGCTTTGTTAATAAATTTACACTCAAAACATGCTTGTCATATCCATAGGAGTAATTCTATGAGTAAATTAGTAGGTTTATAAGAAAGGAGAATGGAGTACCAACACCTTCCATGTTCTTTACTTGATTCATGGGTCAACCTACTAATGGTGATTTGTGGTTTGTCTCAAAGTTGGAGCTTGATGAGGTGACTGGTGCATTGCTCTCATAGGAGATAATCCCAAAAACATTAGAACCCATCAAAGATGATTTAACTATTAGAGGTCATTTTAAGGATGGGAGCATGGACAAGAAGGACAAATGACCTAAATCTAAGGGGAGATCTAAGTCTTCTAGTAGATCTAAAGTCAAGATTGGAACTATAGGAAAACTATCTGCACACTAAAAATGACTACAAGGAGAAGACCAAGAAGGATTTTGATGATGATTCAAACTTGAGAGCCTCAAATAAATACACTAGCGATGTGTATTGTATCCCTTTGCATGCATGTATGTGAGGATGCATGATTGACTGACTTTGGGTTTCTTTCTAGATGACTCCTCAATGGGAGTGGTTTTCTGTTTATGAGATCTTTAATGGTGGGAAGGTGTATTTGGGAGACAACTCATCTTTCAATATTGTTGGTTATGGTATATTTGTGCTCATTTTTAAAATACCTTTTTGGTATTCTATGCATTTTAGTTTTGGTAAGGAGCCTATTGTTAGTAAGCAAAATTTATGATGTGGGTGTGTAGGTGGTATTCAATAAGGAAGGATGATGGTACATGGAGCCATGGGATTGGCTAAGGGATTCCATTCTAGAACTCTATTTCATTTTAATGCAAGCAACATAGAATGTAATAGTTATGTGGTTCTTAATTCAAGGAAGCACAAGATTCATGTTGTGAAGACTATGTTGTGGCATGAGCATATGGGCCACATTGGTGAGAAAGGACTTAGGGCCTTTAAATCTAAGAATTTGATAGAGGGTCTAATTATATGCTCCCTAGATTTTGAATTTTGTGAAATTTTATATATAGAAAGTAAAATTGTGTGAAGTTTTACTCAAGCTCTGCTAATCTTTAAGGATTTGGGGTTTATATATTAGGTTATGATAATGAAATTATCTACAAAAAGGGAAGAAGAATGTGGTAGCCAATTTCCTTTCCTTGAAATATAATGACCAAGGAACCTCATGTGCTTTATCATTTTTTAATCCAAATTGGTTATAGATGGTCAAACACAAATGGCAACAAGATGAAAAATTTCAATAGCTTCTTTATTAGCTCAAAAATTATTCCATAATTAATCCTAGATATGCTTGGGATGGTACCTATTTGTGTTTCAAAGGGTGAATTATTCTTTCAATAGATTCTTCTCTTCAAACCTCATTATTATAGGAATTGCACGAGTCCCCTTCCATAGGGCATTTTGGGTTCTTAAAGACGTGTGAAAGAATAAAACACACTTTTTTTGGATGGTGTGAAAATGACATATAAAAGTTTGTTGCAAAATGGGATATCTGCCAATGACAAAAAAGAGTACTTATCTAGACTTTAGGCACTCTACAACAATTGCTAATTTTAACCACAATATGAACTAACATCTCCATGGATTTTATTGAAGGATTGCCTAAATCATGGAGAGAATCAATCATTTTGGTGGTGGTTGAACATCTCTCCAAGTTTGTCCATTTATGTTCCTTGGCCCATCTATATCATACATATTATTTTTGAAGTCTTCTTTAACCAAGTCTTTCACCTTCATGGTATTCCCAAGTTCCCACCATTTATCATATTAACCCTGTCTTCACAAGTAACTTTTGGTAGGAACTATTCAAGATGCATGGAATGCAACTAAAGATGACCTTAGCATATCACCTAGAAATTGATGGTTGGATAGAGAGTCGATATATTCTTGGAGACTTACTTATGTTGTTTTGATTTAAAATAATAGACTCAATAGGCTAAGTGGCCTCCCCTTTCAGAATGGAAATACAACATCTCTTATCATTCTTCTACCAAGATGATGCCAATTTGGTCAACCTCCACCATCCATTACTTCCTACTTGCCAAATAGTTTAAAGGTACAAGTTGTTGAACCATTCTCAACACTTGTATCTCGTCTAAACTCTCAAAGATAATATTGGTGCTCCAAATTGTTCCTTTTGATTCCAAAGGATATACATTGAAATTTAGCCCTAGAGAACAAAGTCAAGCTAAATGATCAAGTGATCCTTATAATCAAATCATAATCAATTTAGGTTAATTGATAAGAGCGAACCACTATTCTACACTTTTGGATCTATTGGGCCAAGGAGGGTGTTCCTAGATATTTTTATAAGATAATTAAATAGAAATGAAATTAGCATGATCACATGGCTTAGTCATATTCTATGCATAAGGATACCCCAAATGTTTGTCACTAATTACTCTTTATATTGGCTTATCAGTATTTTAGATCATAAATATTTAAACATATTGATATCAAGTTACAGTGCAATTAAAGATAAAAAACTAGACTAATATTCCCAAATGTAAAATCATTTACAATATCTTACTTCATGTGCAACCTAGGAGGACCTAGAAAATGTATCTCCCTAAAAGTGGTTAACAAGTGCAAGATCTCACTATATATGGTGGAGGTAAGTATTAATGAGCTTATGCAAACTAATAGGACAAATTATAATAATTTACAAAGTACAAGGAATGGTATTCATTATACAATACGATCAATCAACCATTTGTAGCCAGTGCCTACTCTAATGGGAAACAAAGTCAAAAACCTAGAAAAGGGGAAAAGTATTTAAGTAAAGCTTATCAGGTAAACTAGAATTTTATTATGGAATCCAATTAGTGTTGATACAAATTCATCCAAAATAAAACATAGTTAACTCAAAATACATTAACCAAATTAGGATTTCTTCTAGACCATAGATGATCCATAGTATCCCTTATGTGGGTTTGGAAAAAGTACATTTACAAGAGCATACAAGCATCTTGTCAAAACTTAATGTTAAAGACTAATCATAAACCTATAAAAAGTCAACAAATGTGACCTGAGAAGTATGGTAAATTACCTGCTTCTAGAAATAATGTACTAGCTATTGAAAATCTTCCCCTTACAAGCATTATTTGCTTGCACTCTTCACCAAAATTCACATAGATATTTTCCATAACCTTTTGTAGCTATGGCATACATCATTTGATCACCCAAGAATACACTCTAGGATTCCCTATAAATAAATTTAGCCAAGAGATCCATTTTCCTAGTAGGAAAGTTGTATTTATAACCATTATATATTGCTTAGATCTCATACACAAGTGACACATGTTTTCATTTACATTGTTGCATCTACAATACCGAAAAGAATGATTAAATTTTGTTAGTTTTCTGTCATTCTATTCAGCTCATGATAACAGAAAATACTTGATTACATTTGGGCGCTAAATGAATATCAGAACATAGTATATTTGTGCCCTAATATTTGGCTTCATAAGTATAGTTTTCAATTTGCCTATGTATGTCCAATACTTGCATTGGCTAATAATATTGACATTTTGTTGGGCCTCATGAAACATTTTAGATCTAGTACATAATACCCCATAAATATTTCAAGTGCACAAGACTCTTCGTGGGCTAACCACTACTTGGAAACTACAAAGTACCACTTAACATCTAAATTAGACATCCTTGGGCACCAAATCCACCTTAGATCATGTAGCACATTCAATTAAGCCACATGTACTATAGGACCTCCCTTAGTAAGCTGGGAAATATATGTTCATGACCTATGTGAGAGAACTAAAACCTGAGGGCAATTACTCCTTGAACAGATCAATGGCTCATATGAAGTTTGGAAGATTAGAAAATCAAAGGAGAGGAACTATGACATTCTACAAATATACATATATTAATCATATACTATCATGTGGATGTTGTTGCATAAAACTGCCTATCGCTTTGTTTATCATGGCTCAAGCTTACATTTCGTTGATTAGCAACTTAGCTTCTCTAACCATGCCCACTTCTAAAAATATTCATCATGCCATCATAAAGTCCCCATTCATCTCAACAAAGCATTATCTCAACTAGGTAATTAACACTTCAACCCCTTCCATCAATTTGAACCATTAATATTTAACCTCTATTGAAAATTGAAACTCTAGCTTGTTGGATAACCAATTTGAATTTTAATCTTTATCGATAACCTAGATTTGGTAGATTTGTGGATCACCTAATGTGCTCACCATTTCATCTATGAATACACAAAAGTTGATTAAATAATGACACGTGGCCATTAGATACTTCATTAAAACGTATCCATAAAGAATGGTCACAATGCTTCCACCCCCAAAATCAACATCTTTGGTAGGTCTATAGATTCCAAAGATGAACCTCCTTTGATCTACTAATATACTGATATGCATCAAATTATGCCACATGTTCATCAAATCCATAGTCTATATCAACTCTAGAACATCAAACCAACTCACACAAAAACACTACTTAGTAAACATGTTAAGCCCACCATATCTTTTCCACTAGCTTCCATTTGGTAAAATCTCATTCATTCCCACAAAGATGGACCCCTGTAGAAGTTCCACATATTTATCCTTCAACCAACAAGAAGTAATCACAATATTCCAACTATCCTTCATTCATTCCTTGTTTAAAAAATCAAATATTTACCATGATCAATGATTGAGATGCTTTGCACCTTCAAAATAAAAGTTTTCAATAGATGTGTAGATCATCAAAGTGCATGCCACTTTAATCAATCAATCTATTGATATTCATCTAATTATGACATGTAGCACCACTCCCGTGGTCCAAATCTGCATGTGGAATAAACTACTAACTCCTTTAGGAACCAATAACTATTGTCTTCCATGTTTAATGTCTAAATAAGGTCCTTTACTAACACATTCACATTATGTCAAAACTTCTTTTATTGGATGAAGAAGGATCTATCATTCTCAAGCTAGAAAGATCATCCCACAATAGTATGTCCCATTAATGGGATGGAGCAAAAAATGAGCCCAAGATGCCAAAAATTACAAAATACCTTCAAATAAATGTCTACCTTTGAATGAAGAACCTTCATTTGAAGGTGCTATCATCATGACCTTTGAATGAAGTTTTTTTTTAAATTTTAAAATGTTTTATGTTCAAAATGTGTTACGAAGGGGACCTTCATATGAAGGACCTTCAAATGAAAGTACTTTTAACTAGCTTCATTTGAAGGTCCCTCTGATGCCATCCCATTGTTGCTCACAAAGTTTCAGAGAATTTTTTGTTTCAAAGCAAGGGTTGGACCATCAAATGCAGTCATCATGACCTAAAATTTTGCTAGATTGTAGGCATTAGAGTAAAATTTTTGAAAAGTATATTATGTAATATATTTTATTTATTTAATTATGATATATTTTTTCTATTTTTAGTTAATATAGGTTTTTTACCAAACATAAGGATCTTTGTTTGATGCACATGGAAAATAGAAAATGGTAGAAAAAATTCTAAAAAAATTTACACTCTTCATATCAATGTCCTCGTTTCACTATAAATAAATAAAATTAATTTCAATATATACAAAAACATGTTATATATCATGGAATAAAATCACTCTAAATTATAATTAATGTGAATTAAAAAATTAATAATAAATAAAATATGTAAACAAAAATTATGAAAAAATATACATACACTAGATATCAGTGTTAGAGATATGTTTTTAAGAAATTGTGAGTTTATCTTATTTCTAATAAAAATTATGCATTATGGAATAAATGTCACTCATTAAAATACTATGAAGTTATAAAAACTAAGTTATTAAAAATGCTTTAAAATGACACATTATTTTTAATTTTTTTTAAAAAAATGTATATTTAGAATCCACACACAAAATAAAAAATCACTAGTTCACATAATCTTCAAATTCTTAATGGTTTGTTTGTTATAAGTGATAGAAACTGAAAATTTGGTTTAAAATGTTGATTTCAATGTCCCACTTAGGCCAAAAAGTGGGACACACTATTGTGAGATCACTTAGAAGCTATTTTAGACCAATGCTCATGGTCACTCCATAATTGCACTAACATAGAGGTTTTGGTTCTAGGGAGAGGATTACAATGAGAATACAACACTTGGGAACCTCTCTACCAACTTCAACATCAATTTCCCTACTTCAAGCCTTAAGGACAAGGCTTTTCAAGGAGGAGGGCACATTAGGACCCTTATGTCTTAACCCTTATAATTTTGAGCACTGTAATAGTCATGGTATATTTATTTAATTAATATTACAATGTGTTGATTTATCCCACATTGGTTATACCTTGTAAGTCACTCTTTATGAGGAATTTATATTGATATTGTAATAAAGCAAATATGATCTTGGAATTGTAATTTGTAATAGCTCTCAAGGAGGTTTCCCCCTTGAAGAGACCTATGATATTTGTTCTCTAATATCAATATAAGTATATTAGTAGCTATTTTTTGAGCAATGTATTCTTTTTCACATGTTATTGTTTTGTTTTATAATATTTTGTGCACGAGATCCAAAAAAAATCACCTTCATAATTTTTAGTTTTTAGAAATTACTAACTTTATGTAGGGGGAATTTTTGAAACCACCAGGGTGAGTTTGTAACTAGTACCTACTAAAAAGTAGAAGTTTCATCTTGAGGAAAAAAAGATAATTTGAAATGAATCATCTCCCTATATCTTCAAATTCTATTTAAAAATCCTTATACACATATCTAGAGTCTTCCATCACTCTATATAAAGCAATTGACAACCCAAAGCAAAGGGTAGGAGGAGAATTGAAGTGGTTGTATCTCTAAGAAGTAGAAGAATGATTTGAAGTAGTGAAATGGGCTTGACAAAGATTGTAATACATATTTGTACTCATCTATTTGAGCAATACACTCTAGTAGAAGAGCAATTGCCTCTAAACTGTAGTTTTTACCCTTCACAAGATTTTCATAGGATAAATCTTGTGTTTGTGTATCATTCTTTCCATTTCAACACTTATTTTCTTGTATGAAAACTCTTTGATTCTTTTATAGTTTCACTAACATTTGGGAATCTAAATAGCATAATAGCATTAAATTTGACTCCCTAGTTTCTAGCTACATTTTGGTGGAAAGCATAAATCACCTACTCTGTATGATATATTTCTATCAAGAAATAAAAATATAAATAATAAGATCTAAATAAAAAGATAAGAATTGAATACCTGGAGAAAGGATAAGTGTACTTAGCTGATTTAGATGATTTGGTGATTTGATGCTTGATGTTGACTTGTTATGTTGCTACAAGTGATCAAGATTAGGATTTAGATCTAGAAAAAGGATCATAATATTATGAAAACAATGCTTAGAGATTACTAATGATGCAGTTAATGTCACTTCATGCAACCTAGTCTAGGACAAGGCTACATCATGTGGCCTAGTCCTTAATGTGTGGCATATTACTGTGTTGAGGTGACATGCAAAATCTATTGCACCTATGTCTTCTGACATGTAACAAAAAATGAGTTGTATTAAAAATCATAACAGGTCTTGTTTTGAGGTGAGAGTTGAAGACCTAGGTTTGTCTCAGATGCAATTGAAACCCCTAAATGTTGATGTACAATATCAGAGACATGCCATTCAAAATATGCAAGATGCAAATGACTTGATGGGATGATGTGTGATGTAAACTATGAATTCAAATGGTCTCTAATTGAATATGAATTTTGAATGATTCTTGTTGATACTTAATGGTGATATTTGATGCTTTCTTATGACCAAATAATGCCATAAATTCATGTCCTTGTTTGGTCAATTTGTATTTTATATGTGTGTGTGATAGACTAACAACTATATTTCAAAAGTGCTAGGTTGGGAGGGAGAAATTAGAATTTGAATAAGGTGGAGTAGGTCATGCCATGCAACCTGGTCCATGGAAAGGGTCACGCAATGTGACCTATTCCAATATAGCAAGGGATCTAAATGTGTGGATTGATCTTAGTGTGTAAGGAGGTTTGGCTAATGGGTTTGGGAGCAAGGGTTGATTTGTGTTCCAAACAAGTTAAATTGAGCACTACAATTGTATATTTATGATGTGTGCTTAAAGTGGTGTAAAAGTGTAGGATATGCACTTTTATCCTTTACATTTCCCCCCCCACTCTAGTTTGGATGTGAATCTAGACAAGTTATGCATGTGAATGTAAAATATGTAGTAAAAGAGATATATAAGAATGAAAGGATGCGATGTTGGATCTTTAGATGACACCTTGATGTCATCATGTACCTATAAAAGCATGACATCCTTTTGCATTTTCATAAAAAAATATTACCTGTACTAGGGAAGAAAATGTTAGGACATTTAAAAATCAGTAATAATTAATCATTGCGCGTAGCTTATGTGAAGTGAAGGAAAAGCATAAAAATTGGTGTAGTGTATGCTATGGTATTTAGGGTATGGTGGATTTAGTATCATTGCGTCCCCCACAAAGTATACATTATTTTGGGGCCTTGATGGTTCTCAAAGAATAAACACACTCAGTGGACTAAATATGTTATGGCAAAAGTGTATGATTGAATGACATAGGTCAAGTACTGTATTAGAGTGTAGAAGGTAAGGGAAAGATAAATAGTGGAATGGTTACAAACTACAATGAGAATTATATTGTGCAAAGTTTTATTACACAATAATCCTATGGAAGATATAAGAGGTTAGAGGATTATGAATTCCTAGTTTATCTTCCTATTCTACCACTAAGCTAGCTAACTTCTAACTTCGTATCTTACTAACTAACTGCTTGCAAAAAATGGTAGTTTACAATAATATACATGGAGGTTAATGGGTGGCTTGATGCCTAAAAGACTCTAACACTTTGCTAAATTATGGTTAGAATCCTCGATGTTATCGCTACCCAAGAATAGTGTTGTAATTGTATGTGTGGAATAGATTGCTAGGATACACACCATTGAATCTATGTGGCAAGCTTGGAGTGGAGTTAGGTTGTCATGTTACCACCATGTGATTTGTAAGATACTGATGGAGCCACACATGATATACATTTAAGTTCTTACAGAGGTATGAGCTCCCAAGTGTCCCATAGCCTCTTGGATCAATACACTTAGTGGGTGGTGTGAAGGGATCATGCCACATGGAAATTGTGGAGTATGATAAATATGGCCCCAACAACATATGTACATAAACACCTTATAAAGTTGGTATATATGGAATCATGATGCATACGCCAATCATGAAGTTGGAACCGATATGGCCTACATGACGTATGTAAGTATGATACCATACAAAAGTGGGTGTAGATAGAATCATGATGCATAAGGTAATCATTTAGTTGTAATTGATGTTCCCCCATAATGTATGCAAGCATGACACCATGTAAATTTTGGTGTAGATAGAATCATGATGCATAAGGAAATCATGGAGTCAAAATGGATGTAGCCATAATGATGTATTCAAGATTGATACTCTTTAAAGAATTAAAAAATAAGAAATGTATGTCCCCTCAAATTAAGTTTATAATAACATCATATATTTAATTTGAGGAGAGAGATAATATATAGTATTGTAATGGATAAATACAATATTATAGTGTCCATAGATGGGAGTCTTATTATTTTTTGTTATGGATCATATGTAGGCGGGTAGATGGCTATCCCCATCTGAGAGAAATCATGGATGTAAAATGTATGGACATATGCCATATATTTTTGTGAAAGGACGATATAAGTCTTATAGGATATGATCATGTAAGTATAGTATAATGAGTGTCATATAAGATATCCTCATGTAAGAATGACATAAGAAGTGAGTTGTAAGAAGTTATTGTGAAGGCACCATATGAAAAATTTCATGTAAGATATTATTATGTAAGAATGACATAAGTTTTCACTGTGTGAAAATAATGTTGTGGTGTTATCATGTGAAAATAATATAATGGTGTCATTTAAGATGTCATCATGTGAAAACGACATAATGAATAACATATAATATGTTATCATGAAAGGACAACATAAGTAGGGTCATGTAAGAATATGGAAAGAGATGTGTGAGATGTTATCATGTAAGAACAAAGCATTTAATGTCATGTGAGACGTTATCATTTTCACAACATGGAATGAGGTCATGTGATAGTGTGATCATATGTAAAAAAAAATTGCTTATCCTAGTATAGATGAAGAACTTGGATTGTAGAATAAAACACTATAAATGCCCCTAGATGGGGAAGCTAAGTATTGTGGTGTGTATGGTGATGGCAAGGGATATGAGTGAAGGAAAGAAAGGTCAATAAATTATAAAAGACCAATATGGAAGGAGGCAAGGACCATAAATATGTAACAAGAAATGAGTGATGATGACAAGGGCCATACAAGTATAAAAGAGAACATGCAAATGCAAAAGGAAAAATTGTAATTGATAAAGGCAAGTGATGTGCAAATGTAACTAAAAATTATTTAAATAAGTTATGAACCAAAAAGAAAGGGAAACTATGTTTTTGGTCACTATGAAGGAAGTGTCTTGAGGACACTTGCATTGATTTGCATAATCCCAATTTCATATAGGAAAAAAAACATAAAGGTAAATGGAAAACAAATAAGAGGTTATTCAAGGTTGGAAGGGGTCATGAAATGAAAAGGAACGTTCATGCTAAGTTGTGTCAACATTCAACATAAAAGGCATCTTTGTGTTGTCTACACGTTTCAATGAACATGTGAAAAAGAAAAAGTCAAAGAAAACAAAAAAATAAGCAAAATATATGAATTATTTGTAGAATGTGAGTAGTAAGTGTGGTTTTTCCTTTGGTGGATTTTTTAAAGGAAGAAAGGTACACATAAACACTTCCTACACTAATCTAATGAGGAGAGTGTTGTGCAAATTTTCAATCTTTTAACAATTACAGAAAGTAGAAACACATATAAACATTAAATAAACAATATGTCATAACACAAGTGTATGTGGGGAAAACCCTTTTGAGAGGAAAACCCCATACTCCAAAGTAGCTTAATGTAGTAAACAACACAATTACAATGCACTTGCAGAGAAGTCTTCATAGGAGTATCACCAACTAGAGATTTGGAGGAATTTCAAAAACATAACAACACCTACAAAACTTGCTATGAAACCTCCATTTCAAGCACCCAATAAATAGGAGATACAATACATGAAACCATAAAATATTAATTAGAAAACCATGAGCTGAAACCACCCAAAATAGTGGCACCCAAATTCTTAGTTAGAAATCCAACACCTAAATTCCAAGATGAGTCCACAAACTAAAAATAACATATTCCTTCCACCTATCATTGTTGGTGTAAAATTATATTTACACATTAGCATAAATTTACTAGGGAGTCATTAGATAGGATTTATTTTCCTATTTTCTTTTATTAATGTGTCAATCTCATTACATAGGATAAGATTGTCTTATCTCCTTTTCTGTTTTGTCTATTTCTAAAAAATGTGAATGTACTTAATCATTGTAATTACCCATTTGATAATTTAATGCACATGAAGTATTGATTGCAAGTTGATCCTCTAGTTTTTGCTTTTTGAATTAGCTCTCTTTGTAGAAGCAATACTATAGATGATCTTACAATCAAACATGGTATTAGAGCTTAGATCTATAAGTCTCTTCTCGAATTTGAGACGGTTTTAGCCATGAGGTCATAATTGGTGCATCATGGTGTGAAACGAACCTCCCAAATGAGTCTAGAAGACATCAAAACCTGAAGATCACGTGTCCAAACCCCAAAATTTGAGTCTAGAAAATTTTAGGTGAATTTTTTTGGTCTTGATTTTCATTTAAGTTAAAATTTCATAAGGTGTATGAATTCTGTACTATTACATACATCCATATGTGGTTGTACTATCCTTACTGCACCTCTATGCAATTCCTACATCATCCATTAGTCTTCAACCTTCCATCTAACAGTCTTTGCAAAAAATTGGTGGGTTTCATAATTAATCAGTAGGAGTTTTTGGTTGAAGGTTTTCTATATTAGCGACTGGGCATTGACTAGTGGTCATTGTTTTGGAGGGAGGTTGGATTTAATTTTGAGGCATGGTCATATCAAGTCCTCGACCCCTAGTCACCTTCTATAGGGAGCTTAACACTTGCACTATCGCTTCTCAACCCATGCCGCTCTTTTTTCAACCCACTGCTTGGCCACAACCAAATTGTCACCGTGGCCAAACCTCAGCTTGTCTGTCACTACTGGAGGGCACGCCACCCATTTGGGCCACTGCCATTGCTCCAACCACCCAAGAACCACTAGAGGGCCACCTGCCTCTATTTTTATTTGCCTAAAGGGGAGGGGATTTTGTTTTTGCCATATCTTGGTCATATGAAATCGATTTTCTACAAACAAATAGGCATCAAAAAGTTGCTTCTATGCATTATCTAGTAGTGTTTTTTTATTTTTTTAGAATATGTTGTTGTTTTATTACAGGTTGAATTCCAAACATCTTTTATATCTTCTAAGCTCATAAATTTCACCTAGCATCTCCAATTTTTGAGATCAAATAGGCAATGGAAAGGTATTGAGGAGCTCTACATAGCCACCCATGTGATTTTCTAGATTCAACTCTAGGTTTATTTTATCTAGTTTTTCAGTTTTACTCTTTTTAATTAAAAACTTAGACATATTGGCACTTGCAAAGTTTTGTTTTTTGCGTGGGCTTCATCACTGCTTCTCCATTTCTGCACTTAAGTTTGTTGGTTTTATCATGTCTCCAAATTTATGAAAAATCAAATGTGATTATTGTGGGAAGAAAAGGCACACTATAGATGATTACATGCTGAAACAACTTGATGAATTAAAATAACTCTATGAGCTTCATTAGTTGAAGCAACTTTGCATTGTCAATGTCATTAGTTTGCCAAATTCTTCTAACCCAATAATTGCAAAAATATATTCATCACTTGTTGCTACATCGCTTCACTGAGAGCTTCCAGTGATTATTTGCAGCAAGACATTTTCAATTTTCCAGATCTGCCTCATTGGGACACATATCTACCAGACATATCATCCTTGTTTGTAGAGTCCTGTATTGCAGATTTGGAGGACCTCATTAAGGACATTTATTTTCTATTTGATGTCATCCTAGGTGGAGTTGCATCACCACCATCATCTTCTTCAGAGATTGTTTTTCATTCTCCTATTCAGTCACAGTTTGATAGTGGATTGGAGACCTTTGAGTAGCATTCAGAGAAATCATTATTGTATTTGGATCATGTGCATAGTTCAGAGACATTCATCCTTCTTCATGCATATTCTTATTTGGAATGGTAAGATATTTTGCATACATCTATAGTTCTGTCTCTTCCCAAGCGGAGGACTGTTGTTTGACATTCTTGGATCTTCATTATCATCCTGTGTCAGGCATCTAACAGCATTGCAGGAGTCATCTTGAAGGGAGGTTGCATGGTTTCTCTTCTTATTTCTATTTTGGGAGGGAGCATTTCCTCGCATGGAGTTCCATCCTTCTCACTTCTGTGGGGTTGTCAAGACCTCTCTACATCCTCCCATATGGGGGGTTGTACATACCTATGTTTTCTCTTTTTTGGAGAGGAGTTTTGTCCCAATGGGTTTTCTCCTTTGCTCCTTTTATGAGAGATTCTTTCTTTGTAAAAGGGTGCCTGATCAGGCCTTGTTGTTGGGACCCATCTCCATCTCCATATTTCCTTTTAGCTTGGGTGTAACCTCCCTAAGTTACACTTATGTGGGGTGTTGGTGTAAAATTATATTTACACATTAGCATAAGTTTATTAGGGAGTCATTAGATAAGATTTATTTTCCTATTCTCTTTATTTAATGTGTCAATCTTATCACATAGGATCTAAGATTGCCTTATCTGCTTTTTCACTTTGTCTATTCTTGACAATTGTGAATGTATTTAATCATTGTAATTACTCATTTGGTAATTTAATGCACTTGAAGTATTGATTGCAAGTTGATCCTCTCATTTTTGCTTTTTGAAGTAGCTCTCTTTGTAGAAGAAATATTGTAGATGATATTGGAATCTAACAATCATAACCTCATTATAATCCACTCACCAAATTGGGTGTTCTATTTAAGCACCATTATCCCTATCCAAAGATGCCTTATGATGTGTTGGTCAACAAGTGTAACTCTCTTTTATATCTTTTTTATGTGTTGATGTTTTCACATTTCCAATGCAGGAGGCCCAACTTCCAAAGGCCATAATTTTTTATCTGAGAAGCTAATTGGGCCTTTTAAAAAAAAAAAATTGTAGAGCTCAAAGAAGTCCACATGACAAGCACCCACGAACTAGTAATGAACAACTTCAAATTTTTATTTTGGCCAAAAACCAACTCTATAGCCCATAAATTGAGTTTTTCTATTTTTCAACCTGAAAATCACACTATTTGTAATCTTAACATTAGGTGCAAGGTTGAGACACCTTTGCTAACAATTTTTTGGGTTTTTGATGAATGGATCAAATTATAAAGATCACATTATTCGAGAGAGACTCATAACCATCCCTCAAATTTAAGATAAGATATCCTAATGTATTGTGGATTTGTTTGTTAGGGAATTTTGGAGTTGTCCCAAAATGTTCATACTTATCTCTTAATAAATAAAGATTGTAGACAAGCTTCTTGATAGAAGCTTTCAAAATGCATCTAGGACCATCAATGGATTGTATTGAATAAAATCATTAATGTAGAAAGGCATGTGATAGCTATTATTTGGATTTGGTTGTTGGTAAAAGTAATGAGTGGTGATAAAAGTGTATTAGATTGATATTTAATAGCTTTGCCACAATCCTCAAATCATCTAGATGGAGATTGTAAGGTGACACAATGAAGCTCCTCTTCATTTATTTCCATGTTATCTACTTGCTCATGCTGGGGGATGAGATATGTATATGAGTGTTCATGATAATCATTTGTACTAAGGAAATTTCTATGGACTCTAAAAGATGATATATCATTAAGAGACATCAGATTTCCATAGTCCATAATGATTGTAGTTAAATTGTAATGCCCCTAGCATTTTGGCTTGTGATAGTTGTTAGTTTCATATTTCTCTTTGCCAGTTTTGAGACAGTTGTTAGTCTTTCTTTGAATTGATACAGTTCTGAGACATTTGATTAGTAGGTGATGGTTTATGTTTATTTTCTATCTTGATGGACTATGTTCGATTGATATAGTTAGACTAGTGTTATGAGTTTATGATGACATTATTATTATTTCAGTTATGATGTGATAGACATGATTAGTAATGGATTAATATTTGCATGTTTTATTAGATCTGTTGATATCTGTTTTCAAATGGAGTGGTTATAATCTCATTCAAGAGCAGGGATGGTGTAGTATTACTCGCTTCGAGTACCCTACTACGCCGTGATTCTCTGACTATGTGTGTAGACATATATATTGGATCGTATACAACCAATTGTTCGGATGCAAGCTACAGGTACCGAGCCTCGACTCCACCTGGTATAACAAGTTTGAGCGGGCTCTTGCACCAATGGGTATTAGTGATGGGAGAGAACGCAAGGTCTATTTCACTAGGTCGGTCCTTGTCTTCTATTGTGGTCTCGAGTCGTGTTGTGTCGCTTGGTCCTTGCCTTGTATGTTTGGTAATCTTGTGTTGTGGAGTATCATCGAGTTGTGTGAATAATGCTCATGCGTAGTTGGATAATACTTTAATGATTTATTATTAAATAATAATGCTTCTATTATGGTTATTGGATAATATTTGGTTTAGCCTAGAATTTTGTATGATACCTTAGTTAAATTTTAAAATAGACTAGAATTAATTATCTGGTACCCTAGAGTATTTGTGTCATAAGTTGTGGTTATGGGTAATTAGTATGTATTTGGTTAAAGAATAATTTTTGGGTAAGTGAATTAATGCCTTGAGTTGTCAATTTTGAAATTGTAAGATTTGGGATCTCTTTTTATAGCAAATTTTTGAATTCTCAGAGGAGTGGGATGTTGGGTAACGGATGCATGTCTGCATTAATTTTTGAGCTGAACCATTTTTATTTTGGGAGATTTTCTTTGTTCGGAGGGGAGTTGGAAAGAGAACTGAGATTGGGGGGAGAAGAACAAAGAATTTCGTTGCAGGAATTGGAGAAATTTTGAGGAGGGACTAAAATTCGGGTATGTGATTTATCTCTCTCTGTGAAAATTTACAATTGTTGTAGTTTATAATTTAAAATTTATTACAGCATGTTCTGTGTGTGAAACTTGCATGTTCTGTGTGTGGAACTTGCATGTTCTGTAACTTGGAATTTAAATATCCTTGTGTGCTCTGTGTGGTCGAATGTTGCTCCAACCTCTGTACATTCCTTCAAGATGTATTCTTCTGGTTTAGCCTATGTCTTAATCCTTCTAAACTCATGTGCCCAATCATCTGTAACCCTGCAATATGACCTCAATCCTAAGAAATAGATGACTCAATTTTAATCTTTTATCAATCTCTTATCCCATTCGTTCTTGCAAATTTATCTCACATATGTTTCTCTCATATAGAAGTGAAATGCCCAGTAAGAAAGAGTTTCCAATATGCACATCAATGTGCCTCTCTCTTCTAACAAATTGCTACTGCCTTTATTCAGTGGCAGCTTGAATGAGTTGAATGCATATGAGGCCATTTTAAATGCTCCACCATTCTTCAGAAGGCCCTTTTTTTTTTTTTTCATGTCACCTTGTGTAGTATCCAATACGCTTCCTGTGATGATACCCTTGGGTTATGTAAATCTGAAAGGATTGTGCATTCTATCTTTACCTACATGCATACCTTTTTGGAAGCCGTTCCAATTTTTAAATCTAGACAATCGTTGTTCTTCCTATTGCTTGTCGACCCTCCCATTCATGGCAACCTACAAGTGCTTACAACCACCTATTTGGTCCTCATATTATTCATATTTCCTTTTTACCTTAGATTCCTTGCTTTTATCTGTGTAACCCTGATTAAAATCTTGTGCCTCCAACACTACCTCCACTGGGAAGTTACCCTGCAATCATGGCTTGGACTTCGTCTAGATCATGTGAATTTTTCTTCACAATTCCTTCATATCTGCATTAAATTTTTTTTTCTTGATGGCTGAATGACATCCATTTATTTCATTATTTGCTTTAGATCTAAAACTCAGCTAGAAGCAAATAAGAAAATAAACAAGTCTTTAGCATAGTGTTTCATTTTTTTCTTTAAGCTTAGGTTTTGAACTATTAATAGGAAATATCCATTTCTATTGCTAGATAGTAGCAGATTTCTATGTATTTCGCTGCCACCTTCTAGTGAGAGTTGGCCTTAAACATAGTTTTTCGCTAGGAATTTGGCCTTTTAGCACTGTAGATTTGAAATGTAATCTGGGAGGTCATAGTTCTTAGTAGATCTATGTTATGTTTAAACTTAAAATGCTAGATGGGCACAAGGCGTTAAAACCTATCCCTTATGTTAGCTTGTAAGACCGGCTGTGGCTTGCATCTTAGGAAATGGGTTGCATTGGAGTCGCTTTATACAGATTCTGCAGTCATAGATGTATTAGGTGTAGTCGATAGTGATAACTTTATTTGTGTAGGTCATTGTGGCTATTTCTAGCATTCTCTATTAGTAGGATCGATGGGGAGGCCTTTACGTATGGGGGAAAAAGAAATACCTTGTCTTTTAGTTATGCTTATTAGAATTTTAGCGGTAGGAAAATCCATATGTATCTTGTTGGAAATCGGAAGTGGTAATAGGTTAGGAATTAAATAGGTTTATGGTATTTTGTTTTGAGATCATAATATAGAAGCTTATAGTCGTGTATTAGAAGTGTAGAGGGCAAGTACTGTTGGAAACTCATGTCAATAGGAAAACGCTTACATTGTTATAGTGTTTATTTTGTAATAGTAATGGTTAAATGTTAGATAAACAAAAATTATGCTACGGGAAAAGAAGTATAATTGTAGCTATTGGTGTTTTTATGTCTAGGGTAATCCATGGTCGTAGGAAGATATTTATATAGTTGTTTTGTTTTTACTAGAATTGGTAGTTGGTAAATGCAATGGAAGTTATGCTTATGGCGAAGTATATAGATTTATAACTTTTAGTTGTTCATTTGAAATTATAGTTGGTTAAAATTATTGGGAGTTTATGCTTTTGGAAAACATAGGTATATATTTATAGTTTGTTTTTAAGTAGACAATAAATTTGTTTAAGAATTTACATTTAGAGTTGTAGAAAAATTATTAATTCTGTTAACTAGAATTTTATTTGTAATGAAGTTAAAATTTCATAGTTAATTTCATGATTAAATTAGGAGTACATTGAATCTCTTATGCTTGATTATCCTCCTTGTCGTGTCTTTATGCTTGTTTGAGTTATTGTGTTTAATGTGGAGGTGGAGTTTATGTCTGTGATTTGGTTAATTGTGAAGTGGGAATCTTGAGAGATGTCATGACTACTTGGTGTCTAGACATGAAAGCATTGTCCTTGTTGGATATTGGTTACCTTTTTATTGGTTTGTACCGAACTCCAGAGGTGTGGTGTCTTGGTCTTTGGTTTAGATAGTGGCATGTCAATGTAATGGGATAATTGGATTTTGGTGTCTTGTAATGAATGGGAACTGGTCTCTTGGATATAGTGCTTGGTATCTGTTTTGTATCATGATGGGATGTGATGTCTTAAAATTCCTCTCTCATGCATGTCATCTGTTTCAGATGTTGGATAAGGGAAGCTAGTGTAGGATGAAGAGTGGCTTCCATGGTGGGGCCGGTGCCCGAAGTGGCTGCCAAGATAACCCCATGGAAGTGGTAATCAAGTGATAACTTAAAATATACCTAGGTGGGTTGGGCAGTCTTTCACATAACAAGATAAGCATGTTTCCTCACCCATGCCTTGAGTGCTTTCGAAGGCTAAGGATGGGATGAGAAGGCCTGGTCGGCAAGGTCGACCTCCTTGTCCACATGAAAGGATGTGTCAGCTCCGCATGTGTCACCCTATGGGGCTGGTGCCAAAGGGTCGCCAAGAGAACCATAGATGGGGGCCGGCTTCTAGTGAGAAATAGCCTGGATAACCCATGATTAGGACCATGCGATGACACTCTCCTCGCTACAGCTTAGCTACTTCCCTCCTTTGCTTTCATTGTTACCTCTGGAGTGATTTTCTGTCTTGTGTAGTTTTTGTTGATATGGTCAGTTGTGTCAAGTCAGTTGTCATTCTATTATTTTGGATGTTGTTACTTTGGCTTGGTGGAATCCTCGTTGTTATCTCCTAGCTCGGAGGGGTGGACCTCAAGGTTCCACATGGTTGGGTGGCAGAGCTATCCATTGGTCTTCTTAGAGATTTGGTTCGAGTCCTGTGCAGAGGTGTTCCAGTTCTAGATTGCTTTCCACCTTCAGAGATGTTGTATACTTTCTTATGTATTCAGTTGTAAACTGACATGATCGGTCTTGTAATCTTGTACTGGAACTTTGTAAAAAAACTATCTTGCAAAAGTAAAAGTGGTTCTTTTTGTAGTATCAGTATAACTTATATCTCTTGTGTGGTTTTAATTGTTTATTCAATGATGTAGTTATGTTGCCCTAGAGGTGTTAGAAGTGCACTTTTCTTTACATTGTGTATTGTGATTTATTTGGTTGCTAATAATGCAATTTCTTGCTTTCAAAAAAAAAGAAAATTATCTCTGTAATTTTGTACTTTTTAAATCTACCACTCCAGGGTTGCATGACGGGGCATCACATAAATACTTGAGGTATAAACTTGCACATAGTTAATTCTTGAAGTATTTAACTACAATGATATATCATGAGAAGTTGTAAAGAGTTCCATGGCATTATCTAAGGTTTGGCCACTAGAGGTTCAAAGACTAAGATCATTATGAGAATGCACTATGGAAAAGTAGTAATGAAATGAATAAAATCACTTGCTAAAAATGGAATAAATTATAATAAACATTAAATCATCAAACCATTGTGGTGCTTGTGTAATTAAACCTTTCCTAAATGTATGCATAAGAAATTATCATTATGTATGTGCTTATAATGTGAAGAAAGGAAATATCTAACATGTAAGCACACATCTCAATTTTTATTAAATATAACAATCATAAAATCACTAATAATATGCTCATCATACATATTATGAACTAATTTATTAATAACTAATGAATCATTAGGGACATTCATGGAAGTATCGAGGGTAGAGGGGAAAGGCTATCATGTGTTACATGACATATATCATCACCATAATACATAGTGTAGACACATAAATTTGTCCATCACCTAGTCGACACGACCTTGTAATGTTTTGCCCTAGGTCCTAGGTCTTCCCACTCATAATTCCAACTCAATCACATTCCTAATTAATTAAATAAACACACTTTATTTAATTAATCTCCCTAATCACATGTCTCACATAATTCAAATTAAATATCTAAATTAATCTCTCACCTTTCGTCTCATTCAAATAAGTGTCACATGCTACATCCTCCACTTAATCCCTTCACATGTCAAACTAATTTAAATAATCTTTTATTTAAATTAGATTCCTTTTATCACAATCGAACACTTGTCCACTTTCTTTTTGTGTGATGTGGGGTAGTACATCTTGCATTTAATACAAGTCACATGTGCTAGCTAATTCAAATAAAATATTTGAATTAGATTCCTTTTATTCTCCTTCGCACACTTGTCACATGACTACGATTTCTTGAGGTGCAAGGAAACCCTTATCAACCCTAATCAATCTCAACCGTCCATATCATTCAAAATAACTCTCAATCACAACCGTCCATTCGAATTTGCCTTTTCTATAAAGGTAGCCTCTCTTGAGCCATTTGTAACGAATCTTATTCTAGTATCCTCATGTTGTCAAATTTTCCTCTCAATCATCCATCATCAATCTATCATCCATCCATCTTGCATCATTCATCTATCAATCCCTATCTTCATGTTATGCTGCTGAATTGTGAGTAATCAACATTCATCTCTTTGGGTAAAGCTAGAGTGTTTTGGTGCAACACTCTCCACCTTATCAATGGATTGTGGATCAATGTGAAGGTATTGCATTGTTTGTTTTGTATTTTGTTATTGTTTTCCTTCATGTTAGATTTCCATGATCTCACATAGCAACATCATGAGTAATTAAAGAACAAATATTCTCATCACTTGAGTAATCATCCTTAATTTCATTGTTTGATATATCAATGCAAGTGGGAGATGTAATTAGTAGTAATTCACTATGAAATGACATGAAACAAGTGTCGCAATCATGAAGCATATGGAAAAGTGAAGTGAATGTATCTAGAATTGATGGAAAAATGGTAATGAGATTTATTAAATATTGAAATTAGGATATACATTGAAATAATGAGTGAATAGAGCATGACACAACTTCTTCATGAAAGGACATCATGTTATCAAGGATTAATGGGTAATGTATAATGAACTAAGAAAATACATTAGAATCCTTGAGATAAGAAATCAAATTGATCATGTACAAGGGCTTGCAACAATCCGTATTGAATAAAATGAAGTCAAATTCAGGACCTACGGATTGTAGGGTTAGAAGATCCCAAGATGTAGCAATGAAGGCAAAATATGACATGTCTGGAATCTCAAAGGAAAAGAAGCCTAATCTAGGGCTAAGATCTGGGTTGGGATGAATGTTAAGGCTTACAAAAATATAATGAACTAACTCTAAAACCCTATGATGCCCTATCTCCTACACTATATGATTTAGATGTAGTCAAGTAACAACCAATATGAACAATTAGATCTAAATTAGAAGAGTTATGAATTGAATAATTAGAGAAGGGATAAGAGTAATTAGCTTATTTAGATGCTATGATGGATTTGATAATTGATGTTAATTCATTGCTGTGTTGTTACAAGTTTTCATGATCTAGATTTGGAACAGGGATCAAAATATTGTGTCAAAGGTGCTTAGAGATTACTAATGATGTGCACAAAGTCACGTCATGTGAATTGCTCTAGGACAGGTTTCCATTATGTGACTTAGTCTAGGATATGTCACACTATATGACCTAGTCATATGTTGATGTGACCTATTTGAAGTCTATTGAACCTATATCATCTACTCATATTTTAAATTATAGTAGAAAATAAGATATACTTAAAAAACATCATATAATAGAAATTTCTTTGAAACACAGAGTTATATAACCCATTTTTATGCTATTGAAATCCACCCAAACTAGAGACTATTTATTTTGAAACCATATACTTATACCCCCATGAAACATCGAGTAATTTTGAACTTTTTAATTTCCTACATATCAATCTCCATTTCAGGTTTCAGGGAATTCTCCACAACATCATAGCACCTTCGAGTTCAATGCAAAATTAAGGAAAACCCGATACGATTCGAGTTATACACCCGACAAAGGAAGTCCCCTTTTACTATACATGGACCAAAAAAAAATTATTATGGCGGGGCTGAGTCATTCGTACCCTTTCCGAAACTTGGTGCGCACCTAGAACTCTTCTTGTGCCTTGTTTCAACATGTATGTGTAGGAGACTTGATTTTGACTTTAGTTGTTCAACTGCTGACGTAACTTACAGTTTAACTAGTATTCGTCGACTCTAGCTTTTTGTGCTATCAAGAGTTTCTCAAGGCCTAAAATAGATTTTGCTTTCCTAGAACGTGAAGACTCACTGACACACAAATTATACTCTTTGAGCATATGACATGTAGAGCCATCCAAAACTAAAATCAAGTGGTAGTGGCGTTGTCCTTTGATTCCTAACAAAATACATAAGAGGGGTTGTCTCCTAATGGGGAGTACAAAGATAAAAAGAACCAAGCTTGTTTTATTAAAAAATAAAACTCTTAGATGTTGATGTACAAGATCACAAACACATTTTTAGGTGTTTTTTAATTGATTGAATTTAGAGTGATTCTTGTCGATACTTGATAGTGATATTTGACACCTGGTAGTGACTTAGACATGTTTATAAATACACATTTTTAATTGATCTCAATTTGAGATGTTTGGCATGCTTATTGACAGGATAAAAACTATATTCTCGAATGGTCATCTTAGGAACGAGAAATTTTTTATGATGAATACTGCATTATCTTTATTGAAATATAAAAATAAGATACACTAGTTCACATAAAAGATGAGGGGGAATGGAATCACACCCCCAATAGTCAATGCAAGAACAATGAACAAGTAACAAGCCAAGAGATTACAACATGAGATATAGAAAATTGGAATTCGAATATAGTCCAAGATAGTAGGGGATCCAAAGATGTGGACCGGTCCTAGTTTGTAAAGAGGTTTGTCTAGTGGTTTTAGGATTAGGGGCTAATTTATGCACCAAACAAGTTGAGTTGAGTACTATGACAATTTATTAATGATGTGCTCAAAGTGATGTAAAATAAAGATGTAAAAATGTAAGCTATGCAACCCCCCTCTCCCACTCTTTCCTTTTGATTAAAAAATGTGTGTCTTAAACTTTCTTACTCATCATCGTAGACTACGAAAATCTTATATTAATTTTATGTATAAAAATAATAATGAATTGAACTCAAGCAACATAGATAATATCATCTTTGATCAAATGAACATTCAAATTCATGTTATATTCTCCTAGAAAATAAAAATCTTATAAAATTAGAGTTTTAAGAATGGAAAAAATGTTATTTTATATATAGATAGAGATTTTTATTAGCCATCTTCCCCACTACGTGCATTTAGACCATGGCTCAACACTTATGTAGTTCCCACACTAGCATCTACTTCATGCTCTGAGTCTGTGAACCCCCGTTATAACATGCACACTCTTGGTTATCAAATATGTATTATATAATGACCGAAGCTATGCATGAAAAATATATTAGAGTACTGGAATTGGCAGGGCTTCTATATCTCTATTCATTCATGTTTCAATGGGTACAATCATAAGGTTTTATAGGTGCTTCGTCCTAATGAGATTGACTCTTTAAGATATTGTAAAATTTTAGTTAACTATCGACATTCATTCTAAATTTATAATTGAAGATTATGTAGCACTCTAGTTAACTCAACTATGATTGTATTGAATAGACATTACTACATCCTTAATCCTATAGTGTGCTTAGGGTTATAAGTAGTTGACTTGTGGCTACCTTAACTCTTAATTAAGTTATATAATCATTAATATAGTATGATATAGGAGCTAGTGGTTAGTTTATGATCATCATATTGCAAATTGTGTTCTTGTTGGAGACTTTCAAAGGTTTGCCCCCTCAAAGTGGCTTATTATTCTAAAGTATTATCAAGTATTTGCAACATATTTCTTACTGTATTCTTCACTAATGCAAGTTATTTCATTACAAGTGGTATCAGAGTATGATGGCATCCGGAAGGCAAGAAACAAGGTGATTTTTTTAATTCAGGAGGTCAAATTGTGAAGTGCATATCTCTCTCAATTTGACAATTTTTTTAAAAATAGAGGGTTGATCAAGAAAATATTGAAGTTGCTATAGTCTAGATTTGAGGTTATTTGGAGTAGAATTGAAGGAGTTATTGTAAAATGAGGGTTTCCACCAAATTCACTCCTAAGGCTACAAATCGATGGATTTTTTGGAGATTTTTATGACAGGTGTAAGCTACAGTAAAAAATTTAGATTAATTGAATTTTGTGTAATTGCAAAATTATTTTGCCTCATCATGGTGGGGCCTTCAACAAGAGGCAAAGGAAGGAATCCAATCACTCCTAGCAAGACTCCTAACAAAGATGATCCAATAGTATAGGAGATGGATCCCATAACCATTGAAGATATAAGGGTAGAAATCACCAAGGTTAAGGAGGAAATCAAGTTAGAAATGGAGGAACATATGCAAGGGATTGCTAAGAAAGAAGATATCAATCTAGTATTCAAAGAATTAGCTTCCCTCAAGATTTTATTGGGATAGGAAGCTTCACACAACAAAACATGGGAAGAAAATTTATCTTTTAAGGGAAATGAAGCCTCTTGGTTTGATTCATATCTAAAGCAGGATCATCACCCAAATATTTCTATAGGCAAATCTAGGCACTTCACACCAAATATGGATATGTGATAGTTCGATGGTAAGGATCCAACCAATTGGCTTTGCCAAATGGAGTAGTTCTTTGATCTTCGTCATGTTCCATGTCAACAAAAGGTTGCAATGGCATCCTTATACTTGGAACTAGAGCAATTCATTTGGTATCATTGGAAAGAGAATAAAAAGAAGGGATGTGTTGTCACATGGTTCATTTTCCAAGAGGAACTCATTACACATTATAGCGACAATATTATGGATAGCTACTTCAACTAGATTATTGAGTTAAAAAAGATAGGTATAGTCAAGGAATCTACTCAGTAATTCCAAAATTTGTCTTTAAGAGTGGAGCATGTTACAAAGGAAATTTTGAAGGGATTATTTCTAGGGAGAATAAAGGACCACATCAAATATGAGGTACGCATGTTCAATCCAACTTGTGTGTCCCAAGCAATGATTATGGCAAGGCAGGTAGAGGAAAATTTTATGGCCAACACAAGGCAAGGGTTTGTAAACATAAGTCATAGAATTAGTCCTACATAGTCATTGCCTTAAGTTACCAGACCGACTCCTTAACAAATTGAAGAAAAAGGGGTAAAAGGGTTATGTTTTAATTGTGATGGAAAATAGAGAAGAGGAAATAAATGTGCATAAAAATAAGTTATTCTACATTGAAGGGTTGAGTGAGGAAGAAGATAATGAAGAAGAAATATTAGAACTTGGCAATGAACTAGATGAGGAATTAGGAGATCCCCAACCAACCATTTCTTATTGTGCACTCTCTAGCATTAGCATGCCACAAACTCTCAAGGTAGTGGGTTTCTTGAAGAAAGAGAGAGTAACAGTATTGATAGACTTAGGAAGCACTCACAACTTCATCAAAAAGAAGTTAGCTGCTTGTCTGAATTATTTTTAATATCCAACTTCAGAATTTCAAGTCCTGATTGTAGATGGGAGTACTATCAGTTGTTCGGGGAAATTCCATAGCACTAAATTGGCTATGGGAGATTACCGACTTGATTTCCTAATGCTTTCTATCTCCATGGGTGTAATAGATATTATGTTGGGAGTACAATGGTTTACTACATTGAGGATAATTGAAATGAATTTTTAGGAGCTATTCGTGTGTTTTCACTCAAAGGGAAGGACAATAGAACTAAGAGTGTTACATGCCAGGTCTCCATAGAGGGTAAGTTCTCATCAAATGCAAAATATACTTAACAAGGGCACATATGGGTTTGTAGCCCAATTATTTTTATTAGAAGCATATCACTCAAAGGCTTCTACCCACCAAATTTGCAAGTAGTTGTAGATAAGCACTCAATAGTTTTCGAGAGATGCCAAAAGGATTGCCTCTTAAAATAGATAATGATCATGCCATTTAACTTGTACCGGAGATCCAACCACCCAACATCAAGCCCTACAGGTATCCATATGTACAAAAAAGAGAGTTAAGAATATGGTTCTAGAGATGCGAGAGGCAAGTATTATTAGGCATAGTCTAAGTGTTTACTCCTCTCCAATGGTAATGGTGTGCAAGAATGATGACACTTGGAGATGTGTCTAGGTGATTAGTGAGAGTTCAACAATTACGCCATAAAAGATAACTTTCTCTTTCTAGTAATTGATGATTTATTAGATGAGCTTAACCAGTGTTTATTTTACCTTGTACTTGATCTTCATTCTAGCTATCATCAAATCAAAATTATAGATGAAGATGTTTATAAGATATCTTTTTGAACTTGGTGGTGCCCACCTAGGGTTAGGGTTTTGAGTTGGGTCTGCAAGCTTATATTTGTGTTCTTCCAAACCCTTGATACCTTAGGTTTTATGTCCCTTCGGACTTCTACGTTGTATCTTCTATTTTGTTGTTGACCTCCTGTAGCGGGTTCCTGGTTGCTTAAGTTACATTTTCATGCCTTTGCGCTCATTTGTTGATTGGCCCCTATGCATTGCTTTACCGCTTTATCCTGTCGTGTTTAAGAAAAGATGCTAAGTTTAAAATCACTCTATGTAGCGGTGAAATCTATCGAATGTATGTGTCTTTGTATGTACAAGTCCAAATGTACATTAGCGGGCCAAAAATGTCAATCGGCTTTCAAAAAGTGAAAAAATGTGATTGTATGCATTTTAAATGCATATCGGGTTTGTATATGCATTGAGGAATCTATTGCAGATTTCGAGAATATTCCCTACTTGTATGCGAGGGTTTGCATGTATATTTGTGTTGTATGTTTGGACATGCAATGACTAGATACAAAGGGAAACATGCAAGCAAAAGATACATTGGCAACATATAGGGAAAATATGCAAAGCAGAATGTACATTGCAAATATACAAAAGGGCCGACATGCATTCGCTACAGTGACAGAGGGTCATCGGCAAGACAGGATGCATCGGCAGCCAATTCCAAAGTTTGCCCGACGGCCGATGCATATACAATGGAGATGTGCAAAGGACTGATATGCAAGAGGTGGGACCCGCAGGCATACAAAAAGGTTTGTATATGTTCGACATACAAAGCAAAATGTATATCAAAATATGCAAGTGCGATATACATTCCTGAGATGCATTGGCCAGACCCGAAAGGGGTATGCGATGTAGTTAATTCAGAGTTGGAGTCCAGATGAATGTATGTTTTTGCTTGTATGTTTGCATTGCATATGCAATATACAAGGTGAACATACAAAGGAATCTGTACAAGTCGGGCCCGATTTAAAAGTCAAATTCGGCAAATTCAAAGTTGGGGGTCCGCGGCTTGCATGTATATGGCGTTGTATATGCCGATATACAAAAGATTGAAGATACAAGGCCGGATTTCAAAATGTTTCCAATCTATTTTATAAAATTTAAAATCCACAGAATGTACATTGCGTTTGTATATGCAATATACAAAGTGAAGATGCAAAAGAAAATATACAAGCTGGACCTGAACCCAATTTCAATTTGATCTATAATATTTTGGGGTCTGCCTTGTATTTGGTTGTTGTATGTATATGCGTTTACATATACAGGGTGAAAAAAGGCAAAAAAGGTAGAAAGGGAAAAATGCATGTTTGCGATGAGAAAAGTCAGCAATGGCAAGGAAGCATCTACGTGGCACATTCTCATTGGCCAGCGACTTGCCTGTTTGATTTGAGTCATAGATTTGGGAGATGCAAAGAAGGATCGACGGCTATGTTCGAA
The DNA here is from genome assembly GCA_027924645.1 of Cunninghamia lanceolata. Lineage (NCBI taxonomy): Eukaryota > Viridiplantae > Streptophyta > Pinopsida > Cupressales > Cupressaceae > Cunninghamia > Cunninghamia lanceolata. The sequence continues at coordinate 3,898,823 of BSBN01000693.1, forward strand.
TACAGGGTTTTCTTCGCAACTGCAATGGCATTCTTGGCGGGAGAGCTTCCAAAGCACGTGGTTTGCTGCGTTCCCGTAGGACACTGGTAGGTCGACCATTGATTGCAGAATTACAAAGGCATGGCTCGATGATGGACGTGCCACCTACCAGTTTTAAGAGGAAGATCCCCAAACTAGCGGCACTGGGCTCAAGTCCAACCACTCCTTGCCTTTCCTCCTGCCTGCTGCATTGATTGTTTTGGGTGCCATTCCATGGTGCATTATAATTGGCAGAATTTTGATTTGACCATTGTATGGTTCTGTTGAAGGCACATTCTGAGTATATCAGAGGTGTGTGCCTCATTTTTGTTGTTGTTAAAAACTGGACAAATTTTGGTGCTGTGATAAGATACAACTTCATTGGTGGCTCTGTTTTGGTTGTCTTGTGAGTTTATGAATCATATGTTGAATGTTTCATGCATAATCTTACTGGTTTCATGTTGATGTAAATGAGTAATGCTTCATTGCATGTATTCTGTTATTTGTCTCCAAATTGAATGTGTTCTTCTTCTGAATATGAACAACTAAGGGGTGTTTAAGATTCTAGGATGTGGGTTTGCTATGTTGAATGCTTGATCTTTTACTTCTGCTCAAGCAGTAGATTAAATGTTCAGTGTTAAGTGTTGTGAAGAATATATTGCAGTGAGGATGTCTATAAGCAGAGATAACTGAATACTTAGTTTTGGAAAGTATCTGTAAGGCAAACACTACAAAACCCCCTTGAAACCTAGTTATTGATTTGAGTTTATGGTCATCATTCACATATGTATGTCTATTGACTCCGAGCCCTGAGATAGGCACCAGTCCAATCTTGTATTGAGGTTACAACCAAAGTCCCAGTTTTGCATCCAAATACAAAACATAAATTCATACTTCAAATACAAACCTTTAGGACATTTAGAAGTAGTTTTAGGACCAAAATCCTCTGTCTCACAACTGAACATAAGCCCAAAGTTAGCCCCTCTGCACTTATTTTACAGTTTTGGTCTGCATATATGAGGATTTATTTGCTTTGTCTCAACATCCCACCAAGTTAATAAGCATTTTTCATGGATGTTGAATAGGGAATACCCCCCTTGGTTCTGCAGAGCCTAAAGAAGAAGAGGAGATATTTATAGAGTCTATCTCCTGTACTATTGGCCCCTGGTCCGGAAATCCTGTTGATCAATGATGGCTACTTTGTAGGGACAACTGGGAAACATCCAGTCAGATTGAACACTAACATAACCCATAAGGGCTGCCATGAATTTTTGGTAATGCCTTTTAGCCTTACAAATGCACCATATCCTGGATAAGGGAATGCACACATCAGGTGGGTGGGGTATAGAGAGTCTGGCATCAAGATTGATAAATATCCTAGGCACTGGGATTAAGATAACTTATTCATTCAAATGGATCAACTAGAATTTATTTATGCCTAGATCTGAAGAAATAACTCTCGAATGTGGATCGAAACTATCGAATGTGGATTAGAAAGAGTGAATCAAAGAAATAGGTATGATGGGTAGGACACGGGTTCACGTACATTCATGATTCTTTTCCCACCATATGAGGTCAACATGATGTAGAGCATATGAGTTGGAATTCATTTATTCATCTTTGGGTGTTTGCCTCCCCCACGCATGACATCTTAATATATAGAAAAACATGAGAGAAACCCTCACAACATGCAAATCAATTTTTGAACATTCTTGAATAGGATTAGCTTTATGCTAATCCATCCAAGTGTGTGTTTGGATTCAAAGAAGTGGAGTACCTGGGTCATATAATTTCACATGAGGGAGTCAAGGTGGACCCTCACAAGATTAAGGCCATAGTAGAATGGAAAATGCCTAGGACCCTCAAGAACCTATGAGGTTTCTTAGGGCTTACAGGTTACTATCACTAATTTGTAAACAATTATGGTAGCATAAAATCACCTTTCACAACCTTATTGAAGAAGGATTCCTTCTAGTGGAATGAGGTGGCTACTAGGGCATTTAAGAAGCTAAAGGAAGCCATGTGCACAACTCTAGTTCTAGCTACCCTAGATTTTCTAAAACATTTATTATGGAATGTGATGCTTCAGTACATGGAATAGGAGAAGTACTCATGCAAGAAGGAAGGCTCATAGAATTTGAGAGCTGCCAACTCAAAGGTAAGAACTTGTTGGAGCTAGTTTATGAGAAGGAAATGTTGGCTGTCCTACACGTAATCAAATAATGGAGACCTTATCTAATGGTAAGACACTTTAAGGTAAAGAGAGATCATGATAGTCTCAAATACTTCTTGAAATAGAGGTTGTCATTTGAAGAACAACAAAAATGGATCACAAAGATGTTGGGATATGACTTTGAGATCATATATAAGAAAGGAAAGGAGAATATTGTTGTTGATGTTGTATCTAGGATGGATGAACCCACATAGTCACTATTGTATGCCATTTCCATATTGCAAGTAGATTCAGTAAATGAGGCATGAGAAGAGTGTGAGAAGGACATGGACACTCAAACTCTCATTGAGAAACTCCAACAAGATTCAAGTGTGACAAAAAAATTTGCATGGAAAGGAAATGCTTTATGGTACAAGGATAGGTTGTACTTATATAAGAACTCAACCCTTAAGTTTAAGGTGTTGGTAGAATTTCATGCTTCTCTAGTAGGTGGGCACTCAAGATTCTTGAAGACTTATTATAGAGTTGTATCACATGTAGAAAATGAGCATAAAAGAACAAACTAAAACAATATTAGCCTATACTAATCATAGTCCAATGCAACCTCATGATTGGGTATAAAAGGAATGCATACAAACAAAGGAAGCTAAAATAGTTAACTACCATGCAAACCTTGCTTGCTTTATATGTGCTCCTTTGATGTTTGATTGTTGATTGCTCCTCAAATTGACAACTTAACTTTGCATTTCATGGAGTCTTGATAATGGCTTCGGTTGATGGCTATTTATAGATTTATGGGATGGTGGATGAAGGGCTAGGATTGATTTGGAAGATCAATGGTTGAGAATGATTGAGAGGTTTGGATTTATGAGAGCTTTCCAAGTGGCAAGATTGGATTGGAGGATAAGGATTGTCCTTAGATTGAGAGGAAATCAAGGGTGGAAAAGTGAGTTGGATAAATTGAATGGATATGATTGAAAAGGGGCAAAAGGACCCTTTGTACAAAGGACATGCCCATCCCTTTGTAAGAGACCCATGTGGTCATGTACAAAAGGCCATACCTTTGTACACGTGGGAGGATGCGAGTGATTTGAATGGGTTAGTGAGGGCTTAAGAATGTGCAACCATGTGATTAAGTTGATTAAGTGGATTAGTCAACTTAATCAAAGGTGCACAAAATAGGGAATTAAATAAATAGAAATATTTATTTAATTCATGGGATGGGAAAAAAGGATATTAGATAAATGAATATTTATCTAATGTTGGACTATATAAGATGGATGATAAATGATTAAATAATTATTTATACTAGGGAAAGGTACATATGAGGGTATAGATGAATAGTGAATAGTACATGAATAGTGATTTTAATAATAAAATATTATTTAATCACTATCAAAAAAGGGATTGCATAATTAACTGTCTAAATAGGTGTTTGTTCTGTTAATCATGGAAGAAAGTGGTTTATGGATGTCCTGATTGTAGATGAATAGTAACAAGATGATGAGTGGACAATTTTAGGTGTCTACAAGAGTCAAGCAAGATTTCTTTTTGGATGGGTTCAAAGGGGATATTAAAAAATTTGCAACAAAATGCATGGTATGCTAGCAAAATAAAGGGGAGACTATTAAGACTCTATGTCTTTTGCAACCCTTATCTATTCCAAGTCAGAGGTGGGAGGAGGTATCAATGGATTTCATCACAAGTTTTCCTAGATCTAGAGGAAAAAAGTTCATCATGGTTGTTGTGGATCATCTCACCAAATATGAACATTTTTAATCTTTGTCAACCCATTTGTAGCAAGCATTGTAGGAATAACCTTTATGAATACTATTCAAAAACTACATGGGACTCTAAAATTCATAGTAAGTGACCATGATCCTATATTTACAATTATTTTTTAGATTGACCTATTTTTAGGTTTGGGCACTCAACTTGCTTGTAGTTTGTCATATCATCTATAATCAGATGGACATACTGAGGTGGTCAACAAGTGCTTGAAGGTTTATCTTTGATGTTTTTCAATGGATAAACAAGAGAGATGGGTATAATGGCTGCCACTAGCAGAATGGTAGTATAACACTTCTTTCCATACTTCCTCTAAAATGTCCCCATTTTGGCACTATATGGCTATCAACAACCATCAATCACCTCTTAATTGTGGGTACACCCAAAGGTCCAAACAGTTGAAAAACACATTTAGCATTAGCAAGAGGTACTTGCTAGTCTTAGGAGAACTAGGCAATGGCACATAACATAATGAAGTAATACATTGATTAGCACCACAATGAAAGGACTTTTCAAGTAGGAGATTGGGTCTTTGTGTGATTATAACTAGATAAGGAAATGTCACTAAAGCAACAACAAAAAGATAATAAGATTGCACCCAAGTATTATGGTCCTTATAAGGTCTTGCAAAGGATTGGTAGTGTAGCATACAAAATAGAGTTACCTATGTCAACAAAAATACATCTAGCATTCCATGTTTCATGCTTGAAGAAGGTTATTGGACAAAGAGTTGCAACATAGACTAAGTTTCTAAAGCTTGACAAGGAGGGACAAATAATTTTGGAACCTAATGAATTCCTTCAAACATGCTTTAAGAGGTTGCAAATGAGGGTGATCATAGAGTATTTGAACAAATTGAAGAAAATTTACCTATAAGTCCATAGTCACCCAACAACTAGTGATTTAATTATAAATTAGAGTTGACATCGGATCTACTATTCCAAGTTAGAATGCCTTTAAACTTAGGTTGAATGTTATCATTTGTTCCTACAATAATATAATAGATGTTCTCTTAGTCTTTTTCTTCAACATGAGCCATTTCCACATATGGAGATTTATGAGAGTGGTCTACTGGAATTATCATTCTTTTGTCCTCATTCTAAAAACTCATTATGTGTCATTTTAATCACAATTTTACTTTGGCTTGGAAATATAATGGCATACCCAAAAGTGTGAGATTCAACTCTACATCTACCATTTCAATTACTTTAAATTCAACACAGAACTTTACTACTCCTTCAATATTCATCTCCACATCTTACAATAAACTGAGTGGTTGTTCTTTTATATTATTAGCCATGTATAAGACATGGGGTGATGGGCATGGCATGAAATGTCCCATAGTGCTTTTGTTAATACATCGACTTCAGTACCTATATCAATGAGCACATCACATAATAGATAGTTATTCAACTCTAAGGGAAATTGTATCTCTGTATAATACCATGGTTCTAGAGCATGCAAGATCTTACACATCTCCTTCCAATGCTTGCGGCAACATGGTGTACACATCTTCACAGGTTCTTGATGTGATATCCTTTGTAGCAATAGCTTGAAAATTGAAAGGACTACCTTGGAATAGGAATTTTAAAATGGTGTAGCCACTATCTAGCTCATTGCATTCCAAGCTTTGTTTTGCTACTACTTATTTTTGTGTTGCATGGAACATTTGTGCAACATCACAATATAATTGGTGTTATTTGTTGAGCCCAATCTACTTGTATCTATTAGTAACCTTGGAGACATTCTCCTTAGGCTAGGTAGCTAGTGTAGAACTTTACAATGTACCTATATCACATGGTTGATCACCCCATTGCTTTTCTCACATGTGTGCTACTATGTGTAAGGATTTAAATTGGTTTCTTAGGGGTAGTGCTAATTGATCTTTGCATATCATCTTGGTGACCGTCTTGTCAGCCACCCAATGCTACAAAAGTGAGGAGAACTCCTCTATTTGTGGTCCCTATATATCCTCACAAAGGAAGCTTAGGGCATTTACACAAAGTATGGCAAGGTTCACCTCAATTATAGAAATAGATGGTTTGACCACAACAAGCATCTCATCCACCTAAGCACCCAAACCTTCTAGATCCATGTTCTTGATAGCACATCATGCTTTGATGTTCTAGCTAAGGTTGCATGATGGTGATCAATACTTGCTTTCCAAACGTCTCGCACAATGCTTCCATAGCATGCCATGTGATAGGATCATGTATGGAAATTTGACACATGTCCCACCATAAATCAATGGTGATTTCTTTTAAATTCTGGAGCAAAGAGCAGGCTAAAGTTTCATGGTGGTCGTGACAAATAACACTTTTTGGATGCATGGAGGTGAGGGAAATTGAGAAATTCCCATGGTTTGATATCTCACCATTAGGCAATAAGTTGTCATATGACCTTTGCTCCAACATTTGATACAACATAAGACCCTCTTTGATTCTATTTTATCTACAAGATGTTCCATTCTTATGGCCATTTGACCAATTTTTTCTTCTAGTCATGCAGTTAGAGCATAGGTCTACAAATTTCCCAATGCTTCTAGTTGCAAAGTGGCTTCTAAAGATTTTTATTAAAGGGGATCATGTATTGTACTAGTTAACTTTGAATGTGCACAATTAGTTCACCAATAAATGTCTCCTAAATTACTTGGTCAATAATCTATAGAATTTTGGAGATGAGCTCTTTGAACCTTTAATCATACCTTCATATAGACTCACTAGATTATTGCTTGATGTCCTTACACATGCTAAAGTTTCTATGAAACATCTTCAGGTAGTCAAACTCTACAAGGAATTTGGCTTTAAGATCTACAAGATTGACCTTCTTTCCATCAAGATCATATCTAGAGTACAAGTCTTATGTTCAAACATTTAATGTGGACACAAAGAGACGCATCTTGTGGGAATCATTGGTGATGTTCTTAGCATGCCAATAAATCTCACATGCCTTCCAATGGTGTACAACATCTTCATCACTAATGAATGGTTTTATGGTCGTGAGTGTAAGCTCATAGATGATTGCATGATTTTGTGTATTTTTACTTTATGTTGTTAATGTTAGTTGCACAAATAGTTTATCTACATGAATGCTAGTTTCTTATGAAAATTCCTTAAATTCATAAACTAATTTATGAAAAATTATTTCTCCTATTCCTATGGGTACCTCTATGTTGCTAGTGATATTCTTAGTTTGTTGATCCAAAGTGTGCTCAACAGACTATTATTATTGTTTAATGAAAGTATCTGATTGACAAGATCCACATGGGGTGGTGGTCTTGGGCCACAACATGGTTTATCTCTATCAAATCCCACATACTCTACTTCAAGAATTATCACTTTAGGTTCATAGATGAGTGTTCCATTCTATAGATTACATATCTTTATCCATACACACTTGACCCATCCTTCCTCATTAGATACTTATATATGATTTACAGATCATCAACACTCTCACATGTGTCACCTTCTTTGCGCACGATGTGCCAAGTTGAATCATCTTATCTTTGATGCAATAATTATAGCTTTGTGCCATTTCTTATACCTTTCCATGTGCCTCAACCTTGAATTGGTGGCCTCCATAGTGGTTGCACACACTAATTAACTCATGAAACAATTGTCCCCTCCACCACAAACTTGATTGCATCAGTAGAAGACTACTCCACGTCAAAAGTCTCAATATGTTTCTAAACTAGTAGCATTTTACCCATAGCAAAATTTTCAACATATTTTCCCAAATAGGTGTTAGGAACTTGTGTAGTGCTTCCTTTACTAAAGTGTGTAGTAATGATAAACTAGCTATGCAGGTATCAATTGCACCTTTGATAAAAATATCAACTACATGCATATACACTAGAACTATGAAGTCATGCTTTGTGTCCACTATATTACACATTGGTGTTCAATTTAATACTTTTGAGCCATGCAAATCTAATATAAAATGTGCCTAGGAAGCTCGACAAAACTCCTCATATAGGGGTTTAAATAGTTCTTGCTTATGACATTGTCGAATCCTTTTTCCTACAAGGATCTCTTGATGGATGAAATCTTCTAACTTATGTGTAAACTGATGAGTGCTATAATTGTCTCTTTGAATCTATGTGTTTCCTATTTCAAAGCCAATTTCTACAGACATGTTTTAAGCTAAGTCTCTAATTAATATCTAGACAAAGCACTACATTATCTGTAGTATGTTTTAATGAATGTCTATATGTTAAACTAGTTATTTTCAAATATAATGTGGTATGATTAGCTTGTTTATGATGATCTTAGTGAGTAGGGATTTTTCTATAGGACTAACCCCTTTCTGCAGCAACCAAGAACAATAACTTGTAGCCAAAACTGTAGAGTTCCTGCAGCCAAAGGACCAGTTCCCTGCAACTGAAGAATCTACTTCCTACAATCAAAGGACCAGCTTATGCAGCAAGGAATGTAGTTACTTATAGCTGCCCAAGCGACAATTAGCTCCTTCTCTGCATATAAGAATGAGTTCTAGAAATAATAAGGAAAGAGTGTGCACTAGATAGCAAGCGCCTATTTTTCAACAAGGAACGTGTAGGGATTGAATGAGTCCAAGATGACCATTCCTATGTTTCTTACTTAGCTTGCTTGTACCACAGTCCTATTTTAAGTATTCCTCTTTGGTTGTTTTAAGTTTAAGTTTTCTAGTTTGATTTTGCTTTTCTAAAAATAAGAACCCTTCCCTTGTATAATGGGAAGTGGGCCAACTGGTCATTAGTTTCCATAAATGTATGAATTCTTGTTGGATGTGTATATATTTTTTTCATCCAACATATCTAGGATAGTTAGATTTTTTTCATGTGAATGTACTAGATTGTTGTAGTCAATAAGAAATTAGAGTTTCCCATCACAATTATTTTTACATCACAATTATTTTTATTCTTACTCTTGGAATATGGTGAATTGATTGATGAACTGATTTTGATTAAGTAGTTGATAAAAGGAAAAGGACATAGTCAATCCAAGTAAGGGCCCACTTGAGGTGGAATGTGTTGATGGTGGTTTTAGCATGCAGCAACGCAGGTGTGATTGTTGGTTTCACACCTCTTGAAAAGTATCCTACCTTAAGTAAGACTACTCCAAGGATAATACAGATAGGTCTTAGCTTGCTTGGAATCTCTCAATTGGTATGTTCTAGCTGTGCCTACAAGGGGTCTTACATGCAATCTGCAACTCTTTAGGTTTGGGGCAGCAAGCACACATAAACCCTTTATGACTTCAGCTGATAAAATGATGTAAAATGCTGCTAAAAGTCCTATCTAACAATTAACAATGGTTTTATAGAAAATGCAAAAGGTTAGGGTTTTAGAAGAATCCTAAGTGACATTCACAATGCATAGGTCACCTTTAGTAGAATACTCTGAAAACTTTTAACTGGCTTCCTGAGTTACCAAACTGAAATGGGTGTTACAGTGCTGCAGAAAATGGTGCTATCTTCAATGGAAATCAATAGATTTTTAGATCACATTCATTTGTTAAATACCCAATAAATGGCATAACTTAACTTGTGAAATGCAATTGAACTTTAGCATAAACAATTAGCCCAGACTAACTTTACACAGCTATCTACCATCAGCAAATAACTAAAAGTATGGACTTAGAGTATTCATCAGATACTTCAACAAACCATGAACATTACAAAAGCACAACTAACTTAACTATGGGAGAGCAAGAAGTGAACCATGAAAACCAAAATGAGCCAATACAAGACACAAATTCTCAAAATTACTGCAGAAACTTGCTTTGCATTACTTTAAATGGCATAGAGTCAACAATTCGGCATCAAATCTCTCTTACAAACAAAGAAAATGGTAGCCCTTTATATAGAAAAGAAGCATACCAAGTTTTCAAATGAACGGTGGAGATTAACTCAACACCGATGGTCCAGATTGTTGGATCTAGGGCATACAACTGAGAGGGGGGGGTGAATCAGTTGTATAAAACTTCTTGTTCTTTCAAACACTTGATTCTTGGTTGTTAGTTAACAGCATATCAATTAATCATCCATGAAAGCATTATACACAAACACAAGAGCAGATAAACATCAACACATTGAACACCAAGATTTTGACGTGGAAAACCCGGTTAAGGGAAAAACCACGGGGTGATTAACCCAAGAATTATTCTCTGTTAGAAGAATAAGAAAAAGAATGGCACTTGCCAATTAGGGCTCACTGCCCGAGCACACTGCTCACAAAGAGGCCCACTGCCTACAAGGAGACACACTGTCTACAAAGTGATAAGAATCACAGTCTTGAACTGGAGAATGACATCTCTACCATGTCCGGATCAGTTCCATTTAAGCCCAAAGACTTCTACTCTGCCTTTCGCACTTCTCTTCACTATGCTACACTCATCCACACAAAACCACACTTTGAAATGAACTCACAAACGGTTATTTATACAAGACATCGACTTAGGAACAAACATCTAAGTCAGCAAACAACCATAAGAGTATCCGCAAGATGAATAACACATCCGGTCGGCCATCACAAGAACATTCGCAGGATGAACAACTCATCCGGTCAGCTAAACAGAGCAAGAACTTCATCCGGAAGAATAACTTCAATTCTGGGCTCTACTATCAATGCGGACCAACAACACAACCTAAACATGATCCAAGAACCTTCACAAGCCTGCCTGAATGACCGGATACATCCGCACTTCCTCTACTTACTGGAATCTCTTATCTTCCTCATCCGGAACTTCAAGAACACAGTCTGTCGCCACTGTCATAATGCAAGAGGTACTTCCGGACCTCCAAATCATACACAAATTAGGATGACACATCACAAGGACATCCCAAACACTCCTTCCAATCCGCAGATTAGGACAATACAATTCCGGACCTCACCGGACCTTTTTGTGATCCTCTGTCACCTCTGGATACTTGCCGGAACCGGTTCCATACCGACAGCCACAACTCCTTCAGATCTTCATGCGGACCTCTGAAATCTTAACTGAAGCATCTCAAGACTCATATCTACTAACCCTTTAATCCGCATCCTCCGGTTCTCATCCTATATAGTACATTTGCCTTCTTCTCATCACTGTTCTTCACTGTTCCTGACTGAGGCTAATTTTCTCAATATCCTCAGCACACAGCTCATCAAATCCTTCTTGTCAATGCAATATGAGTATGTTGACATCAATGACAACACTGGCTCACCTCATACTTGCAACAATCTCCCCCTTTGTCATTGATGGCAACATATGATGTGAAAAACCATTTAGACAAGAACTTCTCTTTTCTATCACCGCTCCCCCTATCAATAACAACTTTTCACATGTCTTCTCTTCCTTTACTACTCCCCCTTTGATCATCAACCACTTGTTTTTCACATGTCTTCTCTCCCCCTTTGACATCAATGGCAAAGGGCTCATACTTGCAATTCTCATACATCAGAATCATACCAGCTGCTCCCCCTTAGTTCCAGCTCCCCATCATTAATCCGGATCACAAGATGTGACTGTGATATCCACCGGACTGATGCACATCAGTGCATCCTAGTTCATCACCGGAGGGGCCATGACCCCTAACTTTTCCCGGAGATATTCAAAAGAATCCTTGGGAAGAGGTTTAGTAAAGATATCTGCAATCTGATCCTTGGAGGGAACATACTCCAATCTGACTTCTTCCTTGTTTACTTGTTCTCTCAAAAAGTGAAACTTGATAGATATGTGCTTAGTCTTAGAATGCAACACCGGATTCTTAGAAATATCAATTGCACTTGAATTATCACAGAAAATTGTGATAGGCTCCTCATATTCAATTTTAATGTCTCTTAGCATCTGCTTCATCCATAAGATTTGAGTGCAACTACCTGCTGCTGCAATGTATTCTACTTCAGTTGTAGACAGAGATATTGCATCTTGTTTCTTGCTTAACCAAGAAACCAATCTCTTCCCCAAAAAGAATGCTCCACCACTAGTGCTCTTACGGTCATCCACATCACCTGCCCAATCTGCATCTGTGTAAGCATGAAGAGAGAAATCCGGATCTCTAGGGTACCATAGACCATACTCAACTGTTCCTTTCAAGTACCTAAAAATTCTTTTGATTGCCATAACATGAGATTCTCTAGGATCAGCCTGGAATCTTGCCACAAGACCAACAGCCTGCATTATATCTGGTCTAGTTTGAGTGAGATACAACAATCCACCAATCATTGATCTATACTTTGTCTGATCTACCTTTGGAGAATCATCATCTTTGCTTAACTTACATCCGGTTGCCATAGGAGTGTTCATTGGCTTTGAGTCTTCCATACCAAATTTCCTTAACAATTCTTTCACATATTTGGTCTGAGAAATGAAGATCCCTTCTTTTGTTTGAGTAATTTGCAGACCCAAGAAGAAATTCATTTCACCAAGCAGAGACATTTCAAACTCACTTTTCATCTAATTTGCAAAAGTTTTGCACATACTATCTCTTCCTCCAAAAATGATATCATCCACAAACACTTCAACAATCAAAATGTTATCATGATCAATTTTAAAATATAAGTTACTATCAGCAGTACCTTTGTTGAATCCAATCTGCACAAGATGCTTATCCAACCTTTCATACCATGCTCTTGGGGCTTGCTTCAATCCATACAAAGCTTTCTTCAACTTGCAGACCATATCATCATTATCAGACAATTGAAATCCATCCGGTTGTTCAATGTAGACTTCTTCTTCCAGATCACCATTTAGGAAGGCAGACTTGACATCCATCTGATATACCTTGAAGTCTTTGAAGGCAGCATATGCAAGAAGTAATCTGACTGCTTCAATTCTTGCCACCGGAGCAAAAGTCTCTTCAAAGTCAATTCCTTCTATTTGAGAGTACCCTTTGCAGACCAATCTAGCTTTGTTTCTGATTACTTCACCAGCTTCATTTAGTTTGTTCCGAAAGACCCACTTGGTTCCAATTACATTTCTGTCTCTAGGTCTGGGAACAAGATCCCAAGTATGATTTTTCTCAATTTGCATCAATTCATCTTCCATTGCTTTGGTCCAGTTTTCATCATTGCAGGCTTCATTTATTGTTTTAGGTTCAATCTTTGAAATCAGACAACATTCATCCTGATTTTGAGCAACATTCCTTCTAGTTTGTACACCTTTGCTTATGTCACCTATGATCTGATCTTCAGAGTGGTTCAGTCTTACATACCTTGGAATTTTGGGAGTATCCTGCACTGCTGCTTCTTGATCAGGCTCATTCAAACCTTTCTCTTCTTCCTGATTTACCGGATCAGGCTGACTCTGTCTCACCGGAGAGGATTGAGTTCCTTGAACACTGTCTTGGTCATCTTCATCAAACTCATAAAATCTTGAAGGCTTCTCAATTCCTTCATCAACTTTTACATTGGTGCTTTCTATCATCTTCCTCAATCTCTTATTGTAACACCGGTATGCTTTGCTTTGAGTGGAGTAACCCAAGAAAATTCCTTCATCACTTCTAGCATCAAACTTTCCTAGATCTTCATCTCTTTTAATATAACACTTGCTACCAAATACTCTGAAATATTTCACAGTAGGAGTGATGCCAAACCAGAGTTCATAGGGGGTCTTACCGGTGTTGTTTATAATTTGAACTCGATTGAGAGTGTAGACTGCAGTGCTGATAGCTTCTTTCCAAAACATCTGAGGAACATTTGCTTCCAACATCATTGTCCTGGCAGCTTCCTGGATGGTCTGGTTCTTTCTCTCAACTACTCCATTCTGCTGTGGAGTCCTAGGAGCAGACAACTGTCTCCTTATACCCTGCTTCTCACAAAAGTCAATGAACTCACCAGATGTAAATTCACCACCTCTATCAGACCTTAGACACTTTAGTTTCAATCCGGTTTGATTCTCTACCATAGCTTTGAAGATTTTGAACTTCTCAAATGCTTCTGATTTTTCTTTTAAAAAGGTAACCCACATCATCCGGGAATGATCATCAATTAACAACATGAAATATCTATCACCTTGCAGACTCTTGATTCTTGTCGGACCACAGAGATCAGTATGTACTAATTCCAACAATCCAGTAGAAGACTGATCTTTGCTTTTGAAAGAGACTCTGCTTTGTTTACCTAACTGACATTCTTTGCACACACTATTTGTAGGTTTCATCAATTTTGGAAGATCTCTTACAGCCTGAGTATTGCTTATCTTGATGATGTTATCAAAATTTACATGACACATTCTTCTATGCCATAACCAACTCTGATCAATTTGAGCAAACAAACAACTTTTATTTGAACCAACCAGATGAAAGATATTACCTTTTGTCTGAGTACCGGATGCAATTTCAGTTCCAGAGCTTGTAAAGATTCTGCATTTTCCATTCTTGAACCGGAGATCATAGCCTTTGTCCACTAACTGACCAACACTGAGAAGATTGTGCTTCAATCCTTCAACATATAGTACATTACCTGTTTTGCTCTTTCCATCAAAGGAAATAGTTCCCCTACCTCTGATTCTGCCAGCAAAATTGTCACCAAACTTTACCATTCCTCCTTCATATCTTTCCAAATCTAAGAACTTATTCTTGTCACCAGTCATATGGTGAGAACATCCACTGTCAATAACCCAATCATCCTTTTCTTCCACTTGAGCAGCTAAAGCTTTTTCAACAACTTTGTGATTGACAGATTCAGAGAGTATTGAATCTTCTTCCTTGATGGCAATAAACACCCACTCATTTCTGGATTTGCTTCCTAGTTCTGATTCATCATCTGTTACTCCTTCATTGTCATCTTCTTCATGAACATAATAGCAATTCTTTTGAAACCTTTGTCTGTTAGTATTAGACCTTGCAGATCTTTCCGGACATCTTGAAGCAAAATGACCAATCTTATTGCAGTTGAAACACTTAAAGGGTAGTTTTCCTTCATACTTACCAGATCCTCTTGGCAGTCTCTTTGCAATGAGGGCTTCAAGTTGAGCTGTTTCTGCTTCTTCTTCTTCCATGTCTCTTCTTGCTTGATCATACCATGACATCTTCCTTGATGAGTTTTCTCCCGGATCAAATCTCTGTTTGCCTTTCACATAGGTACTGGCTTTGAAAGCAGATTCAGTCTTGGGAGGATCATCTCCAAACTCGGTCATTTCAAATGCAGCTAGTTTGCCAGCCAGTTGTTCTCTTGTGACAGTTGTGTGGGCTCTGAATTCATCAATGGCAGCAACCTTGATTTTGTAGGCAGCAGGAAGGGATCTTAGGATTTTGCAGACAATCTCATTTTCATCTAGAGTTCCACCAGCATTTCTAATTCCACATACCAGCTCATTCATTCTTGGCATAAAGGTAGTGATGTTTTCATCATCTCTCATTTTCAATCTTTCAAATTTCCCTTTCAGACTTTGCAACCTTGCACTTTTGACAAACTCATCTCCTTCATACAGAAGTTCCAGTTTAGTCAGGATCTCATATGCAGTTGGTAGGTCAATAACATTCGAGAGATCTGAGTCATTCAATGCGCTTAGAAGAGCTTCCTTGGTCCGCAGATTGTTTTCAGCTTCTGTGATTTCATTCAGAGTTGTCGGACCACCTTGTGGAGGTACATAAGGTTTTGAAACCATAGCCAAGTATGCTTTTCCCATACATTCCAAGTGACACTTCATGCGACCTTTCCAAAGAGTGAAGTTGGTTCCATCGAACTTCGGACTATCCTTCTTGTAAGACGACATCCTGGATCTCCTCAAGCGGTTAAGCTTCTTTCAGAGGAACTTGGCTCTGATACCAATTGTTGGATCTAGGGCATACAACTGAGAGGGGGGGTGAATCAGTTGTATAAAACTTCTTGTTCTTTCAAACACTTGATTCTTGGTTGTTAGTTAACAGCATATCAATTAATCATCCATGAAAGCATTATACACAAACACAAGAGCAGATAAACATCAACACATTGAACACCAAGATTTTGACGTGGAAAACCCGGTTAAGGGAAAAACCACGGGGTGATTAACCCAAGAATTATTCTCTGTTAGAAGAATAAGAAAAAGAATGGCACTTGCCAATTAGGGCTCACTGCCCGAGCACACTGCTCACAAAGAGGCCCACTGCCTACAAGGAGACACACTGTCTACAAAGTGATAAGAATCACAGTCTTGAACTGGAGAATGACATCTCTACCATGTCCGGATCAGTTCCATTTAAGCCCAAAGACTTCTGCTCTACCTTTCGCACTTCTCTTCACTATGCTACACTCATCCACACAAAACCACACTTTGAAATGAACTCACAAATGGTTATTTATACAAGACATCGACTTAGGAACAAACATCTAAGTCGGCAAACAACCATAAGAGTATCCGCAAGATGAATAACACATCCGGTCGGCCATCACAAGAACATTCGCAGGATGAACAACTCATCCGGTCGGCTAAACAGAGCAAGAACTTCATCCGGAAGAATAACTTCAATTCCGGGCTCTACTATCAATGCGGACCAACAACACAACCTAAACATGATCCAAGAACCTTCACAAGCCTGCCTGAATGACCGGATACATCCGCACTTCCTCTACTTACTGGAATCTCTTGTCTTCCTCATCCGGAACTTCAAGAACACAGTCTGTCGCCACTGTCATAATGCAAGAGGTACTTCCGGACCTCCAAATCATACACAAATCAGGATGACACATCACAAGGACATCCCAAACACTCCTTCCAATCCGCAGATTAGGATAATACAATTCCGGACCTCACCGGACCTTTTTGTGATCTTCTGTCACCTCTGGATACTTGCCGGAACCGGTTCCATACCGACAGCCACAACTCCTTCAGATCTTCATGCGGACCTCTGAAATCTTAACTGAAGCATCTCAAGACTCATATCTACTAACCCTTTAATCCGCATCCTCCGGTTCTCATCCTATACAGTACATTTGCCTTCTTCTCATCACTGTTCTTCACTGTTCCTGACTGAGGCTAATTTTCTCAATATCCTCAGCACACAGCTTATCAAATCCTTCTTGTTAATGCAATATGAGTATGTTGACATCAATGACAACACTGGCTCACCTCATACTTGCAACACAGATTACATCAATAAATACAATTATAACAACTCACATCAATTCTCGGATTACATTTTGTCTTCTATGAAAAAGATGAAAAACAACCCCCATATACATTGAATCTAGTCAATTTGACTAGCCAACTCAATATATTAGTAGAAAAGAACATTTTAGAAGAATGAAAAAGATAAAATAGAAAACATGCTGCCCGGAATACAACAATTTACAATTATGATGGGATTACATCCTTAGAATATTCAAAATAATATCAGGATTCTTTATCTAAGTCAATTTTGTCTTTGCTAGCCAACTTGTTACGGTAAGTCAGCCACGTGTCAAGTGTAGGATTAATCTCAGATGGATCTGGATCCTTCAAATGATTTATCCTATAGTCAAACATCTCTAGCTCCTGACTGAATTTACTGTATATCTTTTCTATCTCTGTACCTGCCTTGTGAACCGCCTTGAATTCGGCTCTGAGGTCACTTGCCTTGTCCAATCTATCCTCCATATTGAGCGTGGCATCTTCAAAAATCACCTTATGTAACTTATCTTTACACTTCTCGATATCAAATGGGGCATAATCATCGTAGGATGCTTCCCGACAATCCTTTAAAGAGTCATTGATATCATATATGATTGATCTTAGCTCCTCATCGACTGGCTTATATGCTTCTTTTATATGCTTAAAAGTTTCTTTTCTCAAAAGCAACTATTGATACCATTCAACGGCCTTGGGCAGCTGATTCCCAGTCAAAATATTCTCTACAACTAGAGTCTGGGCAGGCAATTCTTTGATACTCTTTATCCAAAAATACATATGTGAATAGTACTCATTGAAGGAGTCACACTCTTCGCGCAAGTCTTTCCATTTCTTATGCAATTCTAACAATTTCTTGTGCGCTTGAGCAGAGGCACTAATAGTTTCACATCCCATCTCAAAAAATTTTAATAACCAATTTTCTGTACCTTGGGATTTGGATCTTACCTCACTCAATCTGGCCATTTCATTAGTAGACAGAAAAGTGGGTATCGTCCTTATATCGCCTCCTGCATCTACTGGCTTTACCAAAAACTAAAGGCATGCGCGAAGTTCTTCATCCTGCTGCTTCAAATCCTTCTTGGACATTTCATCCTTGTCCAGTTGTTCCAAAATTGATGTGACCAAATCCTTAAAATCATCCACTCTTTGAGCATGAGTGGCTGGTCCCAGGTTAACTATAGATATTATGTAATCTTCTGCCATGACTTGTTCTTTTGCTATGTCAGCTGGTTGGACTGCTATTTCTGCAATTCTCGAACCTGATTCATCCCTATAAATTCTGGACTATATCTTAGCCTTCTTTTGCTTCTTGGGCTTCTGAGCCTTTGATAAAATTGTACTCAGATCAAGCTGCATTATCTCCACTTGTGGCTTAGGATATGCCATTCTGCTATGCAGCCATTCAGGTGTAGAAGATTTATTCAATTCAGTGGCTCCATCACCATCAATTACAACCAGCTCTCTGGGTGATTTCTGTGCCAATGCATAAACAATATAGGATGTCCATCTGAAGAAACTTTTGTCCTTGAAATTGCTAAAGGCCTCATGAATGTTGTTGCTAAGGATTTGAGCCCAGTGGAACTTAGCCCCTTTCAATATCTCAATGATAATCACAAACATCCAATCCTCAAAAGTGGAGGCTGTAGGCAGTCCATATATCCTACTCAAGAAAGTTACTAAATCTCCAATTTTCATCATGGAAATCACTTCTATATAGTATTCAGGGAAGTTTGATGAGAGCAGACCTTCTGCTTTTGGCCCAATTGTCATTTATGTACTTTCTGCAGCCTTCTACATCTTTGTTATACGTCTCCTGTGATCCTTGTTTGTCTGGCATAGTCATAACCTTGTGCCAAGGAATATCAAAGGTCTCAGCTAGAGAAGGTGGGCTTAAATCAGCCAAGATATCCCCACTGGTTGTTTGGATTGTTCTTGTCATTACATCATACCTATCTACACAAGTTGCCATCAGTTCTGCACATTGTACTGAGGTGGGGAAGGCAACAGCTTGTGATATACCATTGTCCCTGAGTATTCTGGCCCTAGGGGTTGGGTTCAGACTGAAGACCCTCAATCTGAAGTCATCTAGGTCTATGTGACCTAGGTCTGTATCTCCCACATCACTCCACCTGGAGTGGATCTTGGTTTCTGGAGGGATTCCTTTGAATTCGTACTTCATAGCTTGGGCTTGAGTAGTCATTTAGTCTGCAGGATTGGACCTTATAAGTTTGATACCTTGAGGAATCTCTTAACATACTCCTAAGTTTAAGATGAGCCTTAATGCATCTGCTAGTACTATTGATATACCCTTTGAAGGAAACTCAAATCTAACATTTATTGCAATTATAACAATCATCATTAATACATGCAAAGAAACATCTAATGTTGCAATAAATTTCATGAAAATCATCATTATCAATGCATTACAACATTAACTCTATCATTTTGGGCACTTTCCCTTTGAAAATTCTTTAAAAATTTAGTCATTTGCATGTTTTGCATTATTTTTAGGGTCATCCGACCAGCAGGCAGAAAAGTGCTGAAATTAGGGTTTGTCGACCTCAATGGGAGAAACGGGTTTGTCCGACCCAAGGTTCAACAATTATTCATGTTTTTTGCAATTTGCATAGATTTTGAAGGTCACCAACTTGCGCGGCTTTTGAAGGTCACCGACTTCCGTCAGTTGTCAAGTCGGTCAATTGTGATTTAGCGCAGATCCTCTTGATATCATTTGTATTATATTTGCGCAGGATTCAGCTTGGTCCGATTTGCGCAAGTTTCAGTTGCTACTGACCAAGTCGGTGGGAAAGTGTTAAAGCGTAAAGTCAGACAAGATCATTTTTAGCGCAAGGCCGATGTATTGTTTCTAGTGAGTTTTTGAGACGCCACTGACTTTGTGGAGAAATTCGGGGTGTCCGACCAAGTCGGAGACAAGGTCTTTTAGCACAAGGTCGGTGCAAGGGATTTTCAGCGCAAAAAGTAGTTTCAAGGTTAGCGGGGTTTTGCGGTCCTCCCGACCTAATCAGTGAGACGTGACACGGGCATGTAGGTCAGAGGTCGATGTTTTTAGCGCATAATGGATTTGAAAGTGTGGCGCAGGTTTTAGAGGTCACCGATTGACTAGAGAATCGAGAAATTTACAGGTCGGTCAGACCTCATTTTGGCGCTAAAAATGAATGCTTCTACGACAGAATTTGTCTAAGTTTTATTTTAGTCAACTCAAGGCCATCCATTTATGTTTTCAACAGGGAATCGTAGCGGGGTTTCAACGAAGAACAAACAATCTATGCATGGAAACCCTAACTAGAAACCCTAAGAATGTTTGTTTTAGAAAGATAAATGTTCAATCAAACCCTAATTGCATGTAGTGAAATCTCGAAGGACGAGGTTCAAGAACCCTACCTAGTAAATGCGGAAGGTGCGTCTGGACTGTGCAGGCAAGTCGCAATTTCAAGCTTGGGCAGATTGACAACAAGAGTGTTCAAATTTCCAAACAGAGCTCCCAAAATCCCGTCGAATGCAAAAGAAATGGTTTAAAATGGAGGATTTGGCATTAATGCACAACGTACGTCTGTCAGTTTTAGGGTTTGGCACGGTTTCTCCCTAGCTCAGACCTGGCGGGGAAATTGGGTGCGTTGGACCTGGTCGGACAGGATCGTTTTCAGCGCTAGAACTTATAAATTTAATTTGCACAGTTTGCAGTCATTTAAGGTTCCTCCGACTTACAGGCATTTTGGCCTCGTCTGACTTAGTTGGTGATTAATCAATCTAGCGCAAGTCAGGGACAGTTGATTCTAGCGCAGAAGTCTGTCAGAGAGGAAATTAGTGCTGAAGTCAGTGACAACGGATTTTAGTGCTAGGTCAGTTGGAAGATAATCTAGCGCAATGGTCAGATAGATAGGAACTCAGCGCAAAGGTCAGAGCAAGAGCAATCTAGTGCAAAAGGGAAATTCAAGGCCTTGAGAAGGAATATAAAAAACCAACCTAGCATATTCTTAAAGTAATTTCTCAATATCATCATTCAGTTAAGGTCAAAATGCACTTTGAACACTTAACCACTTGGGAGATGAAAAGATCCTAATGACACCCTGAGCCAAATCAAAAGAGGGGGTCCTCATTTTTGAATGGGGCGTGTGTGCGAGGCACAACAGAATGCAACCTATTAGTATTAGATTCTTGCAATCAGATTTAGATTTGTTTGATTCTATTTTAGTTTATTACTCTATTTTAGTTGAATATAGTTAATATAGTTAGCTTCAGAGTTTATAAGGTAGTTTTCCTATTTTTCAGTATTACATTCCTTTCCTAGTTTGTAAAGAATATCATTTACTAGCTATACACAACCATAGTGTCCCAATATCTACTTTGGTTGTACACATAGTGTCCCTGGATTGATAAAGTAAATGTAGTATATCATCACTCATTGAGCTGCTTGATACGGGATGAGGACATCCATTGAGTTATATGCAAGCCTTAGCTGCATTAGGTTTAATGGGAATTGTTATTGCTTGACCTAAACGACTTGAATATTTCCTCTCATGTTAACTTCCAATTCATGTCTAAATGAAAACATAGAAATTATCAAAGGGTCCTAGCAATGGAACGAAAATGTTAGCCATCTTCCCACCACGTGCATTTAGACCATGGCTTAACACTTATGTAGTCAACTTCCATTATCATTTACTTCACACTCTCACCTAAAGCAAGTATTATGAGTCTGTGAACCCTTGTTATAACTTACACACTCTTAGTTAGATCATATATGTATTTATATAATGACATAAACTATGCGTATAAAGCATTTTAGAGTATTGAAATTGGCAAAGCTTCTCTACCTCTTTTCATTCATATTTCAAAGGGTACAATCATGGGGTTTTTATAGACACTTTGCCCCATCACAATTGACTCTTTAAGATCTCATAAATTTTAGTTAATTGCGACATTCATTCCCAATTTACAATTGAAGACTGTGCATGTGCTCTAGTTAACTTATATATGATTGCACTGAACAATTGCACACTTGATGTGAGCTGGAGTTAACTAGTCAAAATAGTGACACAATTACTGTACGCTCAAAATTGTGACTCCGGTTGCCTGAGGGCTGTCGGGTCAGATTTTGGCATGCACACGGACCCTTCTCTCCTTGCCACGGGGTGATCTGCCACGTCACTCTCACTCACGTGGAATTAGCCAGTCGACATGAGGTGAGACACGGTGGGGGTCTGATTCTTTGGAGAGCTGGACTTCACCGAGAGGGGTCAACAAGTTTTGTGGCCTTTGTTGTTGTCCATTTAATTGCATGCTTTGCTCAATTGTTGTTGTAGTTGAGATAACCCTATGACCCGAAGGGTCACTGGTTTCTCTCCTTCTGTTTGGACTTCTTTGATTCCACCTCTGTGTGGGTAAGCGATTGTTCTTGTTGATTTTCTCTTGTCTTCGTATGCATTGTAAGAATTCTTGTTGTATCTGTCGTTGTCTAGTTTCTTCTAACAAGAGGACAAATGGGTCTCCTTGCGGTAGAACAAACATCTATTGCTGTGGTCATGGATGGATCTCCTCGATCTTGTCACGGATAGCCCTCACCCACTCTCCTCTCACTCCTAAGCACATTCATGAATCAGAAGAGAGGAAGTCATGTGATTACTAACCTTAACCAGATCTAGGGTTTTGACCTAGGGTTTTGTTGACCTAGGGTTTGACTTTGTTTTTACCTTGTGATGAAATCAAGGGTTTGTTTGGAATTGTTTGAACCATTATTACCTTGTGATGGAATCGAGGGTTTGCAATTTTGTCTATTCTAATGCTTCTATATGCATGCAAACTAAATGATATGCAAACGTTCTTTTTGGTATTTTTTAGAGTATTTTGGAAATAAAAGTGCTTTTAATCTATGAAAGGGAAATATGTATGCAATTCTATATGACTTTTCCAATGCAATGTTAACCTGTGTTTTTTTGTGTTTTCGATGTTTTGAATGCAATTTAATCTAAGAAAAGGGAAAATGCTTCTTCTAATAAACTAGATCTAGAAATATGAAAGTGTTTAATCTAACATGCAAGATCTAACTATCAAGGAAAAAACAATGTTTTACTGTTCTCAAGAGCAAATTTGATTCTCTAATTACTATGAATTGAAAGAAAACAATGAAGGAACCTGAGAGAAACAAAGATTTGTTGACTCCACTACCCTTAGTAATCCTTGTAATAGGCAATCTCAAATCCTTTTGTGGCAGCAGGTGATCCTCTTGACAACAAAATGACCCAAAGAAGCAAAAAGAAGCTTTGATGAAGCTTGTATGAGCTTGATGAGAGCTTGGATTGAGCACAATGTTTTAGAATGAAGCAACGTGATGCTACTTGGTTGAACAAATAAAGCAAAAGGCACCTTCGTCCTGTAAGAGCATTTGAATGCTAAGTTGGAGAGCAAAATTTGGCAAAGCTATGTGCACAATGAATTTGCCTTCGTGGAAGAGCTTTGAAGCTATGCACAATGAGAGCTTTAAAGCTTTGAAGAAATAAAGAAAGAAATGAGGAAAAAGGCTCAAAGGTCTGTGAAGAAGCTTGAAAAAGCTTGTGAAGATGAGAAGAGTATTCTCCAACTTGCTCAACTTGGAAAATAATGAAGAGGTGAGGGGTATTTATAGGTTAGAAGAAGGGATGAGAGGTGGAAATGATTGAGAAGTTAAGTTAATTGATTGAAGAGTTAACAAGGATTGATTGGGGAGTGAACTGGAATGATTACCCAATGAACTAAATTGATTAGAGAGTGATGAAGCAATGATAGCTTATCACTGAAGAAGAAATAGAGTTAGAAGAATGCATGATATTGATTGAGGAGTTAATTATAGATAAAATGGAGTTAATTATGCATGTGTGGGTGCATAAAATAGTCAATGCCATATTAGGCATAAAAAATCATGTGAACTGGAAGAAAAATGGGCGAAAACAAAGCTAAAACGAGTGAGAAACTCAAGTTTTTTCGCAGCTGTAAACAAGACAGGATCGCCCCTTTTGCCAATAGGGTTGCCCTTGGGTGACCATGGGTCACTTAGGGGGTGACCCTAGGTCACCCCTGGGAGATCTTGCATTTTTTTAGGGTCACCCTGGGAGATCCTGCATGTTTGAGGGGAGATCCTGTTGTTTAAGGCTCTAGGTGAAAATTGATAGTTGGAGATTGATTTTGGAGGGATAAGGAAGCCATAAGGCTCCAGAAACAAGTGAGAATGATGCAAATGATGTGGTCACCCCTTTTATTAGTCCAAATCGCCCAGGGGTAACCCTGAACTAATAGGGGGGGACCTTGGAATAGTTTTTTTGAATTGGTCATAAAACTTCTGGGAGCTTGTTCAGGCACATACAGACTCCTTTTTAGTTGCCATTTTTTAAAGTGCATAATTTTTTGAGGGCTATGCAATGGTTCTATTAGTTTTTCTTGAAAATGTCACGAAGTTATACTTTCAGACCATTTTTCTCAGGGTATCTTGTCAGTCTCTCAAGCCCTAAAAAGTTAGGTAACCAATTGGAAGGTGAGTTGGATGGGTGAGGAAGAAAGAATGGATGGGAAAGGTCAATTACAACAAATAGATGAATACAAGGCTTAGGGACTAAGTCACAAGCATAGGAAACAAGAATCGACAAGTGTTAACAAGCTGTCGAAAAGTGTCGACGACAGGGGGAGAGAGAAAATGATAAAGAGGAAACAACACAAGACAAGAAAGAAGACATGTCATCAAGAGGTTCGCTTCTTAGAGGACATTATTTCACACTTACATGTACATGTCAAGGATTTACATCATCATAGGGGTCCTCGTGGAGGCTGTGCATGATTTTTGTACTTACAGTTACATATAAAAATGCAAGTATTATGGCACCACCATTTTTAATAACATCCACGAGACCAAAACAATCTATTGGACCTCAAGAACAAAAATCATACCCAAAGAAGTTAAACATTGCCAAAAAAAATGAAAATTCGTGTAGTTAAGTTGTAGTTTGAATCTCTGCTATTTTTTTGCTTCTAAAGGTTCACTCTTCTACTATAGATTTTGATTAAAGTTCCCCACTTTTTTCACATTTTTCTTTGAATACATGTTAGATATAGAGATCCCCTAAAAGTTGTCCATGTAACTAGCTTGAATGTCATAATATGTGAGGCATTCCATGATATAATTGCATTTCATCTCTACTGTGCACAATGTGCAGGAAAGGCATATTCTCTCTTCGCATCTTTCTTTTAGGATCTTCCACCTAGTTGTCTTGCATCTAATTTGGTGTTATTCGGTGTTCACTAAACTATGAGTATCTTCATTGTCCATTTACTTTTTGGGCGTCTATCTAAGTTTTTTGGTTGTGCTGTGGGATTAAACTTGGTCATTTAGTATTTCTTTTTCCCACTGAGTTGCTTTATCGACATACTTAGTTTAAACTTTCAGGTGACATAATTTTTAATCTCTTGTTTGGTGACTGGGTATTCTTGTAGGTTGATACCCCACTTTTCATCAACAATTTTTTTTGTTCATCTATGTCCTCTTAATTTTATTCAACTCTTATCTCATTACTACCTTTGGCCACCTATCCTCCTCCATGTTCTCTATTTTCTTTAAATAGCATAGGAGATGTATCGTAACTCTTGCTTCTATCAAAAAAGGACATATTTCTATTAGGTGAATTTCATATGGGACCAATGCTTTAATCTTTAAGTTGCTCTTGATTAAGCATTTTTGAATTCTCTTAATTTGTCTCCATTTTAGACTTGAGGTACTACTAGCTCAAACTTCACACTCGTAGAGCACCATTGGCACTATTGGTAGTGTAA
The DNA here is from genome assembly GCA_027924645.1 of Cunninghamia lanceolata. Taxonomy (NCBI): domain Eukaryota; kingdom Viridiplantae; phylum Streptophyta; class Pinopsida; order Cupressales; family Cupressaceae; genus Cunninghamia; species Cunninghamia lanceolata. The sequence continues at coordinate 3,924,671 of BSBN01000693.1, forward strand.
ACAAGACCCTAGTGGTTTTCAAATCCTTCAAATCAACATCTTTGCACCTATTTTGAAGAGAGCATAGTGCTCTTCACCCTCCTTAGATTTTCTTCATCATGCATGTTTTCCAACTAAGTTTGTTAGTGAAATTAAGCCCTAGGTATTTGTATTAAAAAACTATCTCAAGTGGGTTCCCTTGATTATGAAGCTTACATGCTTCTTATCCTTTCGGTGCAAGAAAAATAATATCTTAGTTTTGTTGGTGTTGACTTACATCTTGACCTCTTTAGAAAATAGTTGTAAGGATTTTGAATGATCCATTAAGCTTTAGGCTATTGTTTCAGTCAAAATAAGCTCATTTGGATATAGGAGGAATTTTATGACATAACTAGCTACTTGAACCTTGTCACCCCTTAATTTATCTATCCATTTTTCTAATTGTCAATATAGAGGCCAAATAAAATGGGTGATAGTCAACATCCTTGTTTAATCCCTATGTCACTACTAAAGCATTATGTTAATTCTGTGTGCATTCTAATCTTGGGTCTAACTTGCTCATAGATCCTATGGACTACAATCCTGTATTCCTTTGGAACTCCAAGTTCTTCAATCTTGTCTCATATCTTATTTATAGGAGTCATGTGAAATGCTTTCTTGAAGTCAACTAAGCAACATAAGACTTCTTCTCCTTTGTTGTGCCATATTTTTTTAATTAAACCCCCGAGAGTGATTGTTGACAGAAAAATCTAGACCAGAGTCTAAGGTTTTATATTCTATTATATGTAATAAACTTCGGTGTGATGGAATAAAAAGGGAGAACTTAGATATGCAATAAGTGTAAACCAAATTATAATAAATTATATAAATTCATATATATATAGACACACCCATATGTGTACATAAAATCATATATTAATATACTTTAATGTCTTACACATGTCTTATAATTCATTCTTCATTCTTTCATCTTACTTATTATCTTCCTTATTCTCACACATATTTAATTCATATGATCTGTGCTTTTATCTCTCCCTTTCCTCTTCCTTATATAGCCTCTTAATACCTTTTCATGGTATCTTTCCCTTATGTCATTTCATAAAAACTCTTAATTATCTTCTTCCCACGAATTCACCCTTTCCTTTATGATATTTATCCTTATTATAGTCTATTTAGGAGTGTTAGGGTGTGTTTAAGACTATTTAAGGCTTATATAATAGATATATGGGTCTATAAATGACACAAATGACCTGTGTGGTGCCTCACAACCTTCTATATCCTACCAACATTCTCCCCAGTCCTAAAAGATTATCTTGTCCTCAAGACAACCTGGTGAAACCACTTGTATCCTTCATGATTACCTTTCTTGTCATGGTTCTTCCTCAGTAGCAGCCATCTGGCACATTCAGCAGCATCCTCATTAGCGTGCTCTAACTTCATCTTCTTTAGCCGTAACCCTTCTAGCACACTTTATTTCAACTCCCTCAACAACAACCCCTTTGGCACGCTTTTTTTTAAAAATTTTTTTTTTTCAGAATTGGATAGACTATTGTTATATTTTCAAGGATCCCCCCTTTTCCATTCATCATCCCTTAGGTGCCTAACCCCCTCTCACGAGGCTAGGGACTAAAAAAATCTTCTGCAAATCATAAATTTTTAATGTCCTATTTATATTATTTCCTTTAATAGGGTGTGTGCAAGAAGTTGAGTCCACTTTTTGGCCAAAAAGTGGAAGTGTTTTCCCTGATTTTCAGAATTTGTCACATTTGACCTAAACATTTGAAGCACTTAAAGGTGGGATCTTGAAAAAAGTTAGTAAATATGAAATGTAGTACTCGGAGTCTAGTTTCCAAATATGTAATTTTTTTTAATACCCAGATGATACAAATTGATTTTTAATAGGCATTTCTAAACCCACTTTTTAAAAGCCACTTTTTTTACTATACCATGCACATGTACGCCATCTATATTTTGACCTAAATAATCATATTTTTCTAAATCCTTTTAGGAAAAGATTTGTAACTCACTGAAGCACGTTTTCCATATTGTTTGTAATTTTTTATTGAATATTTTTTTTGTTAATTTTTTATTGGTCATTTTTGGTGTTTTAAAAAATCGTCGTGTACATCACGCATAAGATGACCTAAACTTATCATGTTTTGATTTTTTTTTTCAAATTGAAAAGAATTGTTTGAAGTACGTTTTCGTACAATTTTTTTTACAAAAAATTATTTTGATAAAAGTTATTAAAATATTAAAAAACCATGATAATGCAAGTTTATGGACCTGTTTCATCAGAAATTAATTAAAAAATAGAAAAATAATCCAATTGTAAAAAAATTTACATATTTGGAATCTACAGTCTCATCTATAATGGGTTTTAATTTCGTCAAAAAATTCTACAAAAAAGGCTTTCAGACATATGCCCAAAGTCACTATTTTGTTGTGACATTGACAAGACCTTCAACTTGCAGGTCAAACCAGGTCCAAAGCCAAGGGTCGGGTTCCCAAACCTTTTTTCTAACGCAAAACCCATAGCAAAAATTGGGTTAGAAATTCAAATTTTATGAAATGGGATCCCATTTTGAAATGCGATCCCGTTTTGAAACGCGATCCCATTTTGAAATGGGATCCCGTTTCGGGATCCTGTTTCTAGAAAACGAGATCTCGCTTTTGGCTTGGGATCCCAAAGCATGACGGGATCCCATTTCATAAAAAAGGGATCCCATTTTGATTTACCCGATTTCAGGTTTTCTTCGAAGTCTGAAATTTCTACCTTAAGTGGACTCATCTTTGTGCATTTACCCAATACTTCTTTGTAGTCCACACTTCTCACTTTTGATGATTTGACTTGTTCTTGCATAATTCATTTTATGTTCGACACAAGAATACTTATGCCTATACAACACTTTAAACATACTTGTAACTTGTTTCTAATTTGATCCATCAATCCATCCATAATTCATTTCCATACAATTCGACATAGATTTATTTTTCCACTCTTTGTTCCAGCACATCTTTTCATAATGATTCTTTAATCCACAAATAGTACAATGGCAAAGATCCCAACATGTTTCCTTCCTATGTCCTAGCCTATGACAATAAGAACACTTGATTTCTTGAATTGACTTGTTTGTACTCACATTACCTGTAACATGCTTTGTAGTTTATTTACCTCTATGTCCAAGACCTTTCTTCCTTGGCCTCACTTTTGGTTCAATGGGCTCTTTAATTCCTTGTTCATACTTTCCCAAACTTTTTCTTGAATATCCCATTCTTTTCATCATTTTGAAACAAAGATTCTTTGAAAAACTTCCTATGTCATTATCATCCTAACTAGCAATTTTTGCAGATTCAATATCCTTGTTATCTTCAATTTTACATTCATTTCCTAAAGAGAAGCTTCAACTATATCACATGAATCATTTGTATCACATGAAACATCACAAAGTAATGGTTTAGACCTTAGATAATTGTTTCCCTTTATGCATGCTGCAAGTGATTGATCTAACTGATTATTTTTGTCTTTTAATTTTAATATAAATTATCCTTTTGTAGACTATTTTTCTCTTCTAACCTCTTCAACTTTTCTTTTAGTTCTCCATTTTTATCTTGAACTTTTTCCAATTGTTTTTCTAAATTATAGTTTTCACATAAATATTCACTTGTATCCTTTCCTAACTCCTTTATCCTTTCTATTAGTGCTTTATTATCCTTTTTAACTTTCATCAATTCTTCTCCCGAAAAATCTTTTTCACACATCAAATTTTCATTTTCCTTCTTAACTCTTTTACCAACTTTTCCAATTGAAACAAATAATTTCTTTATTTAATGGAATTGACCACACATATTCATAATAAATATTTTAACCATGTATAAGTTAAAAAAATCCAAATATTTCATTTCTTCTCAACTTTTTTTAACACCGCTTTCTTCTTTGGTATGATTTCCCTCCTTATGCAACAACAACAGAGGTTCTCGCAACGGAACCAAATGTTGACAGAAAAACCTAGACTAGAGTCTAAGGTTTTATACTTTGTTATATGTAGTAAACTTCGGTGTGATGCAATAAAAAGAGAGAACTTAAATATGCAATAAATATAAACCAAATGATAAGAAATTATATAAATTCATATATATACACCCATATGTATATAAAATCATATATTAATATACTTAAATGTCTTACACATTGTAATATCCCTTGCTATTTCAGACCTTATTTTGCTGATTAAAGGCTCAAGGAATATTGTCAAACACTTCTGATATAAACCCAATGCTTGCTGGTCTGTGTTTTCAGTCTGATATTTTTGCTTGATAATGATAGCTGAGTATTCTAAATGCTCATAAATTCAAACTATAATGTCTAAGCATTAATCTAAATACATATATGACTTCTTTTTTGGTATTTTTGATGCATATACATGAAAATTAGACATGAAATGCACACCTACAGCCAATTGACATTTTGTCACACACTTGGCATGCATACTATTATGCTAATCATGATGGATATTAATATGCACATTACATCAAATAGATGGCCTACAACTTATCACTCCTTTATTGAGATATATTGTCTAATACAATGCTGATATGAATGGCCAAGACTCTTGGCTCTACAATTTTATGCAACTCCTAAAATAACAACTATGAAACAATGCTGATATAAAGATGCTAACTTATGAAAGAACCTGGAAATGTAAGTTGCTGTGAATCGATGACGAAGATGAAGGAATGGCAGCGTCAAAATAGCTCATAAACATCCCTCTCGAGCTCCAATCGTGCCTCTCAAGTGTAGCACCCAGCCTTCTCATCAACCAAGGAAAGGAGTCCCTTCCAAACCCAAATTGAAACCCTATCCTAGCTGCCTCGTACTGTAGCGTTACTGTTCATGGCACTGTAGCAACATTGTAGCGTACTGTAGCAAATCACTGTAGCAAAACACTGTAGCGCGCACTGTAGCAAATTACTGTAGCGCGCAATGTAGCGTCACTGTAGCGCTACTGTAGCAAATCACTGTAGCGTATTGTAGCAAATCACTGTAGCAAACACTGTAACAGCCAATAGGAAAACTTCTGATATGCAAATTGATACCTCCAAACCCCTGTTAACACTGCAGATTTAAGCACAAATGAAAGGACTAAAGTATCCCTTCCAATTTGCAACCCTTCGGAGGATATTTCACCACCTCAGTTATGCTAATCTATGGGAGTTTCCGTTCCCAAAGACCAAATATGCAGAAACCCTTGGCTCCACAAAACTCATCAAATGTAAATGTCAAGAATCAGATCCCTGGAAGCTTGCCTTGCCCCTTCCTTTATACTTTTTAATCACACTTTCAAGAGGCTTCTAGAAAAATCCTATTATTTTATTTTAGTGACTTTAATGATCTAATGTGTATTTTAAGTCACTATATTAAATTAATTAAATATAAGGTTACCTTTTGATTTCAAATTAAGTAATAACCTTATAAAATAATTAATTTAATAATATCTCCCTTATTTCGTCAATTAGCCTTCGGGAGTTAAAGGTTAAATTACTCATCATGAAAATCACCTAGGAAGGGGACATTACACACGTCTTATAATTCATTCTCCATTCTTTCCTCTTATTATCTTCCTTCTTCTCACACATATTTAATTCATATGATCCATGCTCTTATCTCTCCCTTTCCTCTTCTTTATATAACTTCTGAATACCTTTTCATGGTGTTTTTCCCTTATGTCATTTCATAAACACTCTTAATTATCTTCTTCCCACGAATTCACCCTTTCCTTTATGATATTTATCTTTATTATAACTTATTTAGGAGAGTTAGGGTGTGTTTAAGGCTATTTAAGACCTATATAATAGATATATGGATCTAGAAATGACTCAAATGACCTATGTGATACCTCACAACCTTCTATATCCTACCAAAGTGATGTAATGATTTACTTATCAAATGCTTTGGTTTGAGGCTGCTTACTCTTTTGCCCTCTTTTCTTGTTTTTCAACCCAATAACTAACTTTATGTTCAACCTCACTTCCGTCATTTTTTTCTATTAAAAGTTTGATCATAACAACTCTATAATTTGATGGGTTGTTGATAGAGAAGGTATGATTGAACCAGTGGTCCACTCCACAGCAAAAACCTTCCCAAACAATGCTGTCTCTTTTGTGAGGGAGAGAGTTACAATTTGGCTGACTAAAAAAAAAAAAATTCCTACTCTCTAGGACAGTAGTGATAGGCTCGTTGACCTGTAAAATCATAAATCAGTACAGAATTGCCGAGTCAAAACTGTAAAAGAAACTCGGGAGAATGTGCCAGAGAAACTATGAATACCAAAGCCACGACCTTTAAAAAACAACTTTGCGCATTAACTCGCAAAGACAGAAACGAAACCCTAAAAGTAACAGTAAAAGTTTCACAAAGCAATGTTCAAATTGGCAACGTAAGAGTCTGAGTCACATCGAGGAATAGATAGGCTTGTGTGGCGTGCAAGGAAAGAGATGATACGGAACACAGGTGTACACCCACTCCACCGTCATTACACGCTTTCGTGTGACGAACTTCCTCGCACATGAAATTCACAGAAAGAAAACAAAACAATTAGCCAAACGTTTGGTACATGTTGGAATCATGGCGTCTCTTTGGGCGAATGATTAAATCAATCAAAGATAAGTCACCATCTATAAGCGTCTCTTCGAGCTCTGATTTGACGCTAAATAATTGCACAGCAAAAACGAGATAATTGCGGGTTTCGCCACGGCGGCAACTACTACAGTGACGTGTGAACTTGTAGTCCAGTGATTTAATTTAAATTTATTTTCTGTACCTGTAGTTCCAGTCCAAACCCATAATTGTCATTGTTACATTTAATGCGTGCGGTTTTTTTATTTTCAGTCAACACGACAATATACAACTTTCATATTGAAATTGTGTTATGCACAGATTATACATATTCATTTTCATATTCAATGCTTGTGCCCATTTCATTGTTAATGTAGTTCCGTGCTGGAATGATGTGAAACCATTTTAGGTCTGAAAGATGGGAGAAGTATGTGTTTGTGTAATTCACGTGGTAGTGAAACTGGTGAAAGGATAATGATGTTTTGGCGTGTGGTATTGTAGCAAAGCTATTCTAATGGCTACAAGGCAGGTCACGTGTTCAATTCGCTTTAATCTGATTTCCTCCCCAAGAACTTGTACTTCAAACCAAAGTTCTTTTCCCATGCATATCTGTTAGGAGGAGAGGGCCCCATGGTGGTGATGAACTTCTAACTTTAGTGGTCAATGGGGGTGAGTCACCTATTGAGTTTAGGGATGCACATATACATGTGGGTGCTATGTTGGCACTATATATATATATATTGTCATGTAGTTAAAAGATTTTGTCATATTGGCAAAATTTATTTTATATTAAATGTAGTTAAAGATTTTGTCATATTAGCAAATTTTTTTATGTTAGTTATATAAAAAGAATAGGTCATGTCTCTCTCTCACACGTATAACGTGTGTGAGAGATTTATTATTTTCATTTTTATAAAAGATATATAATTTGTTTTTTATATATATATGTATATGTTAGATTTATTATTTTAAATTTGTATACCTATGTTATTTATCATTTAGTTTTATGTTTATTTTGAGAAAATATCTTAAACACGTGTATATATCGTAGACATGATATTTCCATAGTCCATGATCAAGTTAAAGCTTTTGGAAACACTGTGTTTTGCTTTTTCTCTGTCAAAAAAGTAAAATAGAGTGTTTCCAGAAGCTTTAACTTGAACATGTATATATCGATAAATGATGTAATTTTGTGTGAAGTTAGGCTCATTTCCTTAATCTTTACCGGTCCATATACACACATATTCCTATACACTTAGCCCCTACCTTATCCTTACACACACATACTTTGATACATTTGACTTATATATGCATTTGTGACATTTATCTATACACCTACCATGATATAGATATTACCCACTTGGATTTGAATGTTTGCCTACCTAGGGTCATTTTGCAATCACAAACTTAACCCTTTTCTTTCTAAAATTCAAGTTCAAATTTTGGCCGATTGGCCCCCTTTGTTTTCCCTTCACGAGCCAACTAAGTACACGTTCTGAGAAATTTGATTATGTGTGCTAGTATTTAAAGACATTTAATGCATTTATTCTAATGGTTTGAAGATCTCTCATTTCTCAAACATTCCAGAGCATTAAAAGAGCAATCAATAGCAAAACATGTGAGTTTGATGCATTAAAAGGAGTAAGAAATCTATATACATCACTCTAGGGTTGATGCTTGTCGTCTTCATACTTTTGTACACATTTTTGGGGGTTGACCTAGGAGAACTCATCTCCTTGAGACATAATGATGCCCTTCTAAGGTATTTCTAAATATTGCTAGCCCTGGGATGTTAAAAAGGAGCAACGCAACTAAAGATCATCCAGGGGAGCAAGAAAGCAAAATTCTACATTGTGTAGGGTCGAGTCTAGACTTAAAGGATGAATCCACAACCACCGACTTCACCCAAACTTGTGGACTTGATCCCCCAAAAAAACAAATTCGACGTAGGTCTAGAGGCACTCACAGATAGAGAGATCACCTTTTCTTGAGTAGATATGAGCCATATTCTAGAATCTTCATCAAAGGTCTATATTCTTTGGTCATAGAGCTAAGTAATTCACCCATCACATTACTTTCCTAAAGTTGCTATTACAAATTATTAGATTTATTAGTCCTAGCTAATCATTAGTTAATCGAGGTTGATTTGTGCTTAATTCATTGCATTTACTTAATTAGCCTAGGTTAACCCTACGGTTCAAGTTTATTTTCCTTTACATTTTTGGCAAACCCGTCAAATCTTACACAACCTAGTCTTCTTTCTAAGGTTACTCCTTACACTAGGATTTTTAGATCTGCAATTTTTTAATTTAAATCTTATTTTTAGATCTAAGCTTCTTTATATATCCTTGTGCGTCATTGATATATCTTACTTTTAGGGGTTGGTTCTTATTTATACCTCTCATCCATCCCCCATCCTACCCACCTTTATATTGGCTTCATGATTTACATTTCCCACTTTTTTCATCTATTTTACCTCTGATATTTCTAATTTAAGATTCGTTTCCCCTTGCCATATTATTGTTTATGCCAAGAGCCACTTGTGATGCTAATCTTCCTCTGAGGAGTGCTCGCTTCAACCATAATATGGATACCCAATTTGATAACATCTTTAATGGTGGTTGTATTGATATCAACATAGCTCACCAAGAGGATTATGATCATGATGCACATGTGGACTAACAAGATATTCAAGTTATGGGGCAATTTTTGATAGATGCATTACAAAAAGCTAAATCTCATCATCAATTAGCAAGTATTCTCCACAAGACACTAGTAGGATGTCCTCTTGGCATAATTGTATAAGATCTTGGATCCTTAATGAGACTTTCTAATGATGTATCCTCTTCCAACCCTGTTCCTACCACTTCCATAGCTACTACCACCATCAACCCTAATGTTACCCCTATCACTTCCATTATCCCCATCTCATTCCCTTTTGGCTTTACTCCCCAATATGGCTTATCTAAAGGTTACACTCCTCCCTTTATCACCCCTAGTAGTATCCCTTTTAGTATTCTACCTATATCTACCTCTACCATCTCCATAGCCACCACTATTACAATGTCCACCAATCTAGTACATACCATCTCCCCATCCCAAGTTATGACTAATACTTCTTACACTATGTCTAACCCATAATTTACATATATGTCCATGCCTCTTACATCCCAACCTCTCTATACCTCCTCTTCCATTTCCCACATTCCCAATACCACAATTGTTCCCATTACTACCTTGGATACACTTGTGCAAAGAAAATCTATAGAATGAAATTAAGGATAACAAGAAGGATACTATTTGATACAACACTGAGGCTAGAGGTCCCAATGAAGGGTTGCTTAACTATGTGTATCCTAAGACCTCACATTTACACATCATAAAGAAAATGGATTCTTTATTTCATTTGCATGGGAATATGGTTACAAATTACATGGGCTATGCCCTTTTGTACATTGAGTGCTTCAACTTTGGGTATTCACATAGGTCCACCCACACATAGGTGGCCTTTCTATAGTAATTTACCCCTCTGTCTATGTCTTCCATTATTCTCATAGGATCCTAACATATAGAGGACCTAGCTTTGAGAGCTGAGCTGAAAACTAAAAAACCAAAATTTGCTCTCTATCTCACCTTATATAGCCACTTGGGATTTCAAAAATACCCTTGTTATCAAATCACCAACATGTAGCCTATAATTAATTGTGCCACTGATCTACACCATTTGACATGGTTATCAATCCTACCGACCCTTCTAACATCACAATCCCAAAATAGATTTGATTTTGATAGTTGCCAGCCCATTTGATTGGTTCGTAACCTAAGGCCACTAATAGTACATGCTTTCCACTTCATTTTTATACTATTCCATTATGTGCCATTGTGCCAATGTTGCTCATCCTTTGAGTGCATCATCTAATAACACTCTTGTGTGGATAACTACTCACTCATTTGTCTTCATGCAAAACTCTTTCCTACATGTGATCTCAATCATTGCATCCATTGCACAATCTCCATAGAATGTGTAAGGCTCTACACATTTTCTTTCCTTCACTCATGTGCCTTCCTTCCATTCATCCATGCCTATCACATGTGTCTATCTCTATGCCATGACCTATTCCGATGTTCATATGCACACTTCCTTTCCTATCACTAAGCTTCTCTTGTGTGCCACTTCTTAATGCCAAGGCTCTAAGAACCTAGAAATGCTTCCCCCATTTTCTAGTTACTATAGGAATTCTAATAGACTTGGGATACTCCTACATCAAACTTCCTAGGTAACAAAAGAAGTGAGCCCCTACTCTCTAGTTGAGAACACACCCATTTGACCATAAGGTGTAATGGTCATAATCTTTTTGCTCACCTAATGTTTACCTAGTCTCTTTTCCTTCTTCTTGACCTTGCCTAGGTCATAGGTCATCCTTCTCTACCTTTTACTCATCTATACTCCTAGCCCCCATGGTTTTACTTCTCCTATTGTGGGTTTCAACCCATTTTCATCTACCCACTTCCACCAATTGCTCCTTATTGCATGTTCCATTCATGCTTCTCCCTTGGCACCTTTAGCGACAACCTTATGCCTGTAGTGTCAGAAATTACATACCCTCTATAATCTCCACATTATAATGTGCACCCATTTTAGTGTCCACTCATGTAGCATGTTTTATGTTTCACTTATCCATTTTCCTAGTATTTGCCCTAATCCAAAGTGCCAAATATGATGTTCTTTGTGTTTTTGTTTAATTCTACACTTGTTTTGTGTACCTAAGATTTTTCTTATTTGTTTGCAATCTTTTTTATTTTTGATAGCCACAGGACTCTAGTGCACTTGCGATCTCTGTGAGTGTGGTAGCATCCTCAAATTTTAAAATTTGCACACATGTTTAAACACACTTTTTTTTCTATTTTTTTGTCTATTGAAAGCCTTGACTGTATTGCTTTTTCACATTTTCTCTCCAATGGTTCTCTTTTGTCTATAAAATAACATTTTATGGCAGCACTTTCTCTCTTAAACATTCCTTTTACTGTCTTAATCATTCTTTTTATTTTCTTAGTCCTTTCCCTATTCTTTTAGCTACATCATTTTTATTTTTCTGGTTATTCTCATGCTATGCATCTTCTCTCCCTTCAAAAGATCCCATTCTCCCTCATTTTCCCAAAGGATTGAAATGCAATGGAGATCTACATGATAGTGTGAAGGATTTCATATTTTTATTCTTGGTTTTTATCTCCATTTTCTTTACAACACCAAAGGGTTTTGAGTTTATGAGAAAAATCTTCAACCATTGAGATACCCACTTGTTTCCTTTTGGGTAAAACTTAGTTCTTCAGTTTATGCTTGTTCCTTTCATCTCTAACATTATGATTTGTTGTAGATTTTTATTTACATTGTTCTCATATCTTGGAGTTTCATTTATAACACTATTGCTAATAGAAATAAATTATTCTTCCTTTCTTTTTCTAATCTTTGAAATAGAGGTTATGGTTAGTTGCTCCTCTCTCATTCTTTGAGTGAAATTCCCTTCTCTTCCCTTCTTCTTTTCTCTTTTTGGAAAAGTGATGTGGGAAGTTGCTTCTTTCCTCTTCTATTGAGTGAGCTCCCTTCCTTTTCTCTTCTTCTCCTTCTTACTTCAAAGGGTTACTCTCCCTTGAGTTCCTCTTGATTTAAGGAAGCTTCCTTTTGATTTTGTTGCCCTTTGAGTCCTTGATTTGGTGAACATGTTGTTATGTTCTCTAGTTTATTTTAAAATTTATCATATCTTTGTAGTCTCATACTTGGCACTCAAATTGGATTATTCACTTCCCTTTGTCCTCATGCACAAATAACATAGTAAGTAGATCTCATAGATTTATTTATCACTAGTTGCTACACATAATTATTCTATCCCTAGTCACAAATGTAAGTGCACACACAAAAATATATTTGGTATCGCGTGCAGGTTGAAAGACCAAAATAGAGGTTTGTCCATTTTGGCAAGCTCCTATGCAGTCACATCCTTTCCCTCTTTGTCTTATATGCAAGTGTAAGTAGGAATTCAGAACTCAAAATAGAAAACTAATCAAAACAAGATGCTCCTATCCTAAACTCATGCAAACCTCAAATAAAGTTCAAATAATGAAATTAAAACATGAACAAAGTTATCAAATGCAAACTCTATGATAAAGTAGATTTTCTCCATAGATTTCAAATGTGGACGCTTAAAGACTCGTGCAAAATTTTTTATAGCATGTACATGTGGATATGATGAAAGAATAATTGTGATAGATACTCAATCCGGTTGACACTTGATTTGATGGGGTAATTTATAGATGTTTTGTTAGGGATGTGAATGGTCAAGATATGATATTGAATGTGTAATGTAGAAAATTGCATACCCTCACAATTTCATGTTGTGTTTTAACCCACTTTGGTGTTGGCTCCTGTAGCATGCTTTTAGGGCCACTTGAGCCTAACCTTGGCCTATTTCACCCCTCACCAAGGTTTTCCAAATTTCACATCACATGTTTATTTCTTTGAATTTTATGAGAACATGTGCATAATATTAGAGAATTTTCTCAGGATGTAAGCATAAAACACAGATGTCTACACGATGTGTTGGCATCCTGAAGATTCCAAAATTCAAAATAGTTGTTTCTTCTACATTATCATCTGATTCCATTAGTGGTAACACTCATTCACCAGTGAAATGGCCTCTGTAAGTTTGTCTAACCCTTGGATTATCTTTTCTTCCATATATAAACTCAAATTAAAATTATTTCCTTCTTCTAACTTCAGATTTTTGGGGAAAACCTCTTGGCTCTCACAAAAAGAAATCTTGACGATTTTGGTGCTCTCTCTAAATTGTAACATCTCTCCTTCTTTTAGTTTGGGTTAGCTTCATATTTGCAGCTTGACCATTATGGAGGCTCTCTCAAGGGATTGACATTGTTCACACACTGATTTGATCCTCAAGGAGTTTACAACCTCCTCTATTGTCTCAAACTTGCTAATATTATTTCATTGCAAAGAAATAGTGTTATTCGATTGGCTTATTATACACTTCATTATCTCTATTTTGGAAAACTTGTGGTGTAGACCACCACCTTATTTTCCTTTATGCAGACTAGGGTATTCTTCCCCATAGACCAGGGTTGATACTCATAGTTTTTGTTCATTGTCATTACTGTTATTTTCCTAGACGCACTTAGGAAGTAAGAACACACACATGTTTTAATATTTTTCCATATTGGCTATCCATGGAGGTTGAAATACCAACATAGGGGCTTAACTTGAAGGCAAGCTCACAAACAACCCCAACAATTTTCTTTGGTCTTTACTGTTGCAATTATTTTGGAGAGATTCAACTGCACAAGGGTTTAATAGTCCCTTCATCTTTATTCTCTTTCTTTATTTTGTATTTTCAATCTTTCAATTAGTCATTTCAATGTGTTTATCTTGATAGATTGTATTATTTTGCATGCTGCTAGGTCCTCTTTCTGGTTTATTGTACATGCTGGGTAGCTAGTTGGACCTGGATAGAATCATTAATTGAAGATTTTCTTGGTTTTATTTATGTACAGATGATAGCATGATGCACAAATGTCTGCATGACGTGCTGGCATTCTGGGTTAAGGCTCTTCCCTTTTGGTACCTGGTGCCTCTTTTGTTCCTGTTATCAGTTTTGAATTCATCTCTATGATTTGGCATTTAGATTTCTAGACTTTACAGTTTTATTGTTGTATCGTTATGCTTTAACTTACTGAAAGTAGTTATCTTCTAAGTGTAAATAAACAATAGGGTTTAGCTAGAGTTATTTTTCTTTTCCTAATTGGATATAAGTAGAAACACTTCCTTGAAGCTAGTTAGATCCTAGTGTAATACCTTAAAAAATAATTCTAATTAGAAAGTATAGATCTTTTTAATTAGAGCTTAATTTTCTATATACAAAATGAACAGTGGAGATTAATTGAGAGTAAGTGGAGAATCTTCCTTAACTAGAAATAGTCAAAAGGAGTAAAGAGGGGTTATGACACCATTTTAATGAACTCTAAAATGGGTGAAGAAAAATAGTTGTTTTTATTTATTTATTTTGACTATTTTTTTTGGCAAAAAGTGACTAAGCACCATAATTATATTATATAATATAGAGTGTATTACAAAAAAGCAGGAAAAAAGAGCCTGCAAACCAAATAGCAATAAATAGAGAGCCTGCCAACTAGAAACCAGCTACCCTAGAGAAAAATGGAGGCCAAAGCCTAAACAGAGCATATCAAAGCAAAGCTAAACATGCCCTTAGATATACGGGCTTACAAAAGAGACTGCATAGATGAACTATTTACAACAAAACCATAAACAAGAACTTAACTAGCCGCAACATCATTCAAATCCCGCAACAAAAAGTTACCCGCAACTGCATCCAGATCAACTGGAGACCCAGGAGGAGGAGAACCCTAAGGATGAAACTGAAGCAGGAACAACAAAGCATGAAATTTTTCTTCCACAATATTCACCAACGCCTCCCCCAATTCACTCCTATGAGCATGAAGAGAAATGTGTAGGAGATCTTCATTTTCATGGCGAATGGCCGAACCAAAAGCATTGAAAGTGCAATTGTGAGCCGGTGAATGGAGGATGTGGCATTTTGTGAACATTCCCCCCAATTAATGCACCAGATTTAAACAGATCGTAATGTTGAAAGGCTTCAATCAACAGGTCCTCTGAATACAGAAAATGGTGAACATATTTGGTAACTGCCTTACCAGAGAGGAATCCTGAACCAAGTCCATCACATTGGACACAAACATCGACACAATTTGAGACGGGTAGAGAGATCTCGCACGGGCATCCAGCAAATCTTTCCCAACCACCTCACGGAAAGCTTCTTCAATGTCTTGATTTTCAATGGCAAATACAGAAGCTAAACCATCTGAATTCACAGACCCGAAGAAGGCCATCTCCCATTTCTGAATAGGGAAGAGAAGTCTGGGATTCAATTGGATCTCCATCCTTCACAAACGAATGAATGAAATATGGAAAAAGCCACAGTTAAATAAACCAGAGGAGCCAAGCACTAATAGCTTGCCATCATATCCAAATCACATAAGTGATGTAATATTACAGAAATCCACTGTGAACTAAAAGGAAGTACAGGAAGATAGGAATTAGTGAAGATTTCCTTGCCTATGAAAGATATCACCAATAAAGACTGCATCATTATGATCTTAAATCGCACGTATGACCTGCAAAAAATAAAGAAAGGTTAGATAAAAAGAATGTGGCATTTATGCCACACATGTGAGCGATTCATTCACCACAATGTCTTGAATATTAGGGAATCCTCCAATACTTCCACTATCCAAGACCAAAGTATCCTCCTCCAAAACATAACCTAAATTGGCTAATGCATCAGCCAATTTGTTCCCTTCTCTGTAACAATGAGATATGAAATTTTTTTCAAAGGATTGCAAAATGTCCCATGCCTCTTGAAGTAAGTAATTAAGTTTCTAGTTTAAGACAAAATTCTTTTTCAAAGCATTTATAATGACCAAGGAGTCTCCTTCAATATGAAGATCAACAATATTAATCTTTTTAGCCAATTTCAAGCCTTCAACTAAAGCCAAAATTTCTACTTGATTATTTGTAGACTCTAGAATTCTACTGGAAAATGCCAAAATTAAATCTCCTGAAGCATTTCTTAAAGCACCCCAATCAAAGTAGGCCCAGGATTACCACGCGAAGCACCATCAAAATTAAGTTTCACAAAACCAAAATCAGGAGGCTTCCACTTAATAGAGCTTCTTTTGACTAATTAGTTGTGCATGGATTAAAAATAGGGGGAAATCTTGGAGGAGTTATGACAGAATATGAGTGGATTGTAAGGAAGATAAGGTAGTGGAACAACATCCTACAATAATCTTGAGAGGAGGATTATGCACAAATTTTTAGATCATTACAACAATTACATAAATTATACAAAAATAAACATAAATAACAATCATACCACAACACAGTGATTTATGTGGGGAAAACCCTTTTGAGAAAAAAACCCCACACTCCAAAAGCAACTCAATATATTATTCGAAAATCTCAAGATTACAATATACTTGTAGAGAAAGATTTCATAGGAGTATCACCAACCAAAGATCTAGAGGCAACTCAACAACATCTATAAGACTCTTAAACACAACCTCCATCTCAAGCATCTAATATATAGGAGATACAATACATGAAACTATTAAATGCTAATTACAAATCCATTATAATTCCCACCTATGTCAACCATTGTCATCTTGTGTGATAGATGAGTTTTGGTGCATTGATCCCAATATTGGATCCTATGCTATTGATTATTTCTATAGTGTTTTGTGTGTTCTCGTGATTTGGTGTCATTGCATTGATCCCGATGAGGTTGTTGCCATTGAGGTGTTTTGAGGGTGTAGTCTAGATTCTTTATGAGATGTTTTGTATGACCATCAAGTGGTTTCCGATGAGGTCATGTTATGTATTGTTATATTATTAGAGTTTAAGCTTCACTGTTTTCATTTAAATAACATTCTGGGTGGGTGGATATGATTTCCTTTAGTATGATTATGTTAGATGATTAACTGCATCTTGATCGTATTGTTAGAATACATGATTTAATTAAAAATGCATACTAGATGATTAATATTTATTTACGTAATTTCTATCATTGCTTCGACTATTGTTACGTTTTGAGTAGATGCATGTAACATTCGCAATGAGTGTGCAGGAAATTATAGGTCTTGACCAATGACTGAAACGTGGAGTAGATGAGATGGGACGCTTGGCTGTCTTACTTCATGATCCTTTTGTTGTGTAAAACCAGTGAAAACCTCATCCGAATCGATTGCAATTTTGGATTCCACTTGTTATAGACTGGTGAATGTCTTCTGGGTGTGTTTGATTTATTGCTTGTGTGATTTTGCATGTGCATGGTATGTAAAAAATATCTTATGGTGTTTTTGAAATCATTAATTGTGCTTTTATTTCCTAGCATAGAGGAAAGATAATTTAACTGATTTAATTGAGTTATGAAGTGTTTAATTTTGAAAAGGCATTGTATTTTATTTAAATATGTTTTAGAAATAATGTGTTCGGGGTGAAATACATTCTAATTGCAAAGTTAGAATTATTCCATAGGAAAGGAATTATTTATTTATCTGGGTGTGAATTATTTAATTGTAAAGGCGTGTATTTTATTGCCTTGTGCTTGGAGAGGATTAATTTCTAATTGAAAAGAAATATTTGTTTTGAGTGATTTTATTTTGGTGGAAAAGAATAAAAGGTTTTATTTATTTAATTTTGAGTTTGGGGGATATATGCAAAAAGGTGTTATATTATTTTCATTATGAATGGTTTGAAAATTGAGAGCAAATATGGAGTTGCGGAAACCCTCTTTTGGAAGAAAATTGGATTTGTTCATACAAGGAGATCGCCTGGTCGAATCGAATCATGTGAACAACGAAAAAGTTTCACCTCTTCCATACCTTCAGTTTGAGTTAGGTATTTCTCCTGTTGGTTGTGTATTTAATTTTATTTAATAATTTTCATTTTGTAGGAAATTCTATTTTTGGAAAATTTAATTTCCTACCCAAACCTTGTGAAATTTTTTGGAAACTACAATTTTATTTTAAAAGTGTCTTGTTGGGTAGATTAGGCACAAGAGGGTATGTTTGCATTTTCAGTTTTTGGATTTCTTAGAAAGTGTGAAAAGTGCATGAATTTCCCTATTTTGACCTATCAAAAACTGTTAAAAAAATAATGTGAGTGGAAAAGTTTGTTGTTGGGTTAATTTAGAACAAGATGGTGTTTTTAGAATTTTGTATTTCTTTGTAATTCAAAAGTTGACTTTTTTGGGTAAAGGTTTTGAGGAAGGATGCTTCAAGATCCATCAATGGTGAACCCTAGATATTCCTGGAATTTATTTTATTTTATTTTATGATTTTTTTGGAAATTCTAAATGTTGTATGTTATGTGGAATGATGTATTCTCCCATATATTTAATTTTATAGTTGCATTGGGAAGCATGCCTTGAGGGGGTAAAATACTCTTTTTTCTATTTTTGGGTTCCTTGAAGGAAAAAGCCCTTGTTTGTGTGGTTTGGGTAGTTTCCAACTCATTGGATGATGTTGGATGCAAGGAGTGCACTCGAGTAGTGCCCCTTGAGCCTGTTTGTAATGAATAGAGTGGTTGTTGTACACTTTGTGTCTCTTATGTGTGAGTGGTGGATGTACACCTTGTGACTCTTATGTGTGGGTGGCAGACGTATATCTTGATGCTCTTATGTGTGAGTGGTAGATGGACACTTTGATGCTCTGTGCGTGAGTGGTGGTATCCTTACCTTGATGCTCATATGAGAGTGGAATGTCCTTTCCTTGATTCTCCTATGAGAGTGGTGGCATCCTTACCTTAATGCTCATATGAGAGTAGTGACACCATTATTGATATGCTTGTTGTTGAGTGTTATCCTTTCTTGTGCATTGATTGGCATGTGTGCCATATGTTGCCTTATGCTCTTTGTGGTGTGTGTAGTCGCATGTGCTTTGTGAGCACTAGTTATGTGAGTGTTACCTTATTGTACTTGTGTGTGATTCCATATTGTGACTCTTGGGTGAGTGATGTGTTTTAGACATTTGTACTTGATTGAGTGTTCTATGTATTCCTTTGTTTGGTGTGAGATGGCCTTGATAGCGGGTTTGCCATGATCATCTACTACATAGCTCGGGGTTGCCTAGAGTGGCATAGTAATCTGTTGCACTCGAAGATGGTAATATGGTTGGGAGGTGAGTAACATTTCCCCATTGGTCCTATTGAGATGATCTTGTAGGAGCTGGATGAGTTCTATGTCTATTTCTAGACACTTTGACTATGTTGTTCTATGTGCCTGTCAGGGCATTTTGGTGGCAGTTTATTATGATGTATATTCATGCTTTGTATTATTTATTTATTGGAGTGTGATCCTTCCATGTAAATGGGAAGTAGCCTCCACCGTGTTGTATTTTTATGATGTCATTTGGTTAGAAAACAAATAATGATTTGGATGGAATTTATCATTTTTGTGACTTTATCTCAGGTGCTAGAAATGGTTAGTTGAGGATGTTGGAGTCCTTTATTTTGTATGATATACTTATACTATGCTATGTTTATTGATTGGGATGTATTGTTACCACATTATGATCGAGATTTCCATGTTTGGTTTTTGCCCGATTCGATGTTGGTGTCGAATGATCATGGCAATTCATTTGGAATTTATCATATTTGGCATGTATGTTAGTAAGCTAGAAATGTTATATTTCTTAATATGATTGGGTTGTTACACATATGGTTCCTATGGTTGCATTGTTTGTCATTGATGTCAACACTGTCACAAGGTCGTCATTGATGTCAACACTGATATGAATGTCTAATAGTGTTCATAGTTGGATGTGATGATCCTAAAGAAGATATATTGAGATGAGAAGATATGCATGCCATGCTCCTGAAGAAGATACATTGAGATGGGAATTAGAAGTTCATATCATGCCTTGTTCATTGCAGAATTGAGTATGAAGTTATATTCAGATGGGAATTAGAAGCATCAAGAAGACACATTAATATGGGCATTAGAAGCACTAAGATGTAGTACTGATTGACTAAGATATGTTGTATGCTCTCTTCCACTATCCCTAAGAATGCATATGTTAAGGCAAAGAAGATTTAGTCTCTGGAAGTGGGTGATAGTATCTATTTTAGAATGACCACCTTTGAAGACTGTCCGAGAAATTGCTCAGCATTTCCATCAGGTTGGTTTTAGGCCTTTGCAAATTGGAATATAGCTTAATGTAATGACAAATCTTGCATATTCCAAGTTTCATGATGTGTGAACTATCGAAAGTATGTTTTGCAAAAGATAGAGTGAAGACAGTGTTGGTTCTGTGAAGACAATCACTACATGGAAGCAGGATGCTCCGCATTCCTCCACATTTGAAGATTTGGCTATGCAGTTCTAAAGGTATGTTAAGATTGCAGTGAAGCTGATAATTCCAAAGATTTAGATCATTTACTCTTCCACTATGAAAGTTGTGCATGACAGAGTATTGACATGTGTTCTAGTAGAATAAGCCAATGTTGAAGGTTTAATGGAATGATTTGTATTGCTCCGCAAATGAATGATTGCCCTTGTGGTTTTGAGGAGTTTCTAGATGAGCATTATATGTTTCTTTTCAGTTTCAAGGTTCTTGGTGGTCTGCAACTCAGTTTTTCAAATGACAACATGTTTTAGTGTATTCCAGATGGCAGAGTGTTCTCAGAGTTAATGATTGAAGTTGTACGACATAATTCTTTGATGTGTGGTGGCAAAGGAGTGTTTGGGGGTGTTTTATGAGTCATGTGAACTCATCTAGAAAAGTGTCATGAAGATCTTTCTTGTTTCCAATACCGCACAAGATTTTTCAAGTTGATGTGGCCGTTATACTTCAAGTCTTCATGTATTTTTCTTAAAGTTGTTCTATTTCCAAATGAACGGAGTGTGCGGATGTAATTCCTTGATGTTTGAAGGTATGAAGGATGTTTTGGACTTGGTTAAGCAAGATTTGGAGCCCACATGAGAGGAACCTCCTGCAACAATATAATGAAAAATGCACGAAATACAAAAATAGCAGAACACAGAAGGAATTTATTAATCGTAGGCCACTTCGAGGGGGCAACCTCCTTTGAGAAAGCTCAATACAATAAACTCATGGATGCCTTCATTGGCCTCAACGCGTACTTATATACTAATTCTAATCTAGACAACTATTACTCCCCATGAATGTGGGATAATACAATATACTCACAGGATGACTTACAAAGCATATGTGTCCAACAACAATATACTAATAAAGTAAAGAGAAGGGTTAAACATGGGTTCCTAACATCCCCTCCCTCTTAGAAAAGCTTTGTCCTCAAAGCTTAAGATGTGGAAATTGTTGCTGAATCTGAAGGAGTGGTTCCCATGTAGCATCCTTTGGTTGCATTCCGTGCCACTGAATTAATACCTCTGTGATGGATCGAGAGCAAAGCTGACGAGTGCGCCTATCAAGGATTGCCTCTGGCTCCAAAATGATGGATCCTTCGTTATCCAGTTCTGGTAAAATAGTATGTGCTCTGATGTTGGTGCCAAGAACTTTCTTTAGACAAGTGACATGAAATACTGGATGAACGCGGGAAGGAGGAAGCTCCAATTTATAAGCAACTAACCCAATCTTCTGAAGAACCTTATATGGCCCATAGAACTTTGGAGCCAACTTATGACACCCTTTGAGTTTCAGGGAGGATTGCTTGTATGGATGTAGACGAAGAAAAATCATATCACCTACTTGAAAAGTGCGCTCAAAACGGTGCTGATTAGCTTGTTGTTTCATTTGATTTCTTGCCATGTGAAGATTGTCCTGCAAAATGTGAAGAGTTTGATCTCAGGTTCAGAGAATCGTGTTAACTACCTGAACTGGTGAACTGCTGGGGGTGCATGGAAGGAGCACTGGCGGTGCCTGACCATAGACTGCTTCATATGGAGTAATTTTAGATGTAGTGTGGTGGGAGTTATTGTACCACCATTCAGCGAGAGGGAGCCACTTTGCCCACTGATGCTGTTATTCTAAGGTGAAACAACGAAGATAAGTTTCCAAACATTTGTTGATAACTTCACTGTTGATAACTAAGAGGGGGGGTGAATCAGTTATCCTTAATTCGCTTTCAATTCAAACACTTAAATCCACTTTGTTAATCAATAGCATAGCAATTAATCATTCATGGAAGCATAAGATATAAACACCAGAGCAGATACACATCAACACATGAAACACCAAGATTTTGACGTGGAAAACCTGATTAAGGGAGAAACCACGGGGTGATTAATCCAAGGATTATTCTCTGTTAGAAGAATAAGAAAAATGGATGGCACATGCCAATTAGGGCTCACTGCCCGAGCACACTGCTCACAAGGAGGCACATAGCCTACAAGAGACACACTGTCTACAAGATAACAAGTATTACAAACTTGAACTGGAGATTGATATCTTTACCATGTCTGGATTAGTTCGATTTAAGCCCAAAAACTCCCGCTCTGCCTTTCGCACTTCCCTTCGCTATATCACTCTCATCACCGCAAGACACACTTCAAAATGAATTCACAAACCCTTATTTATACAAGGCATCAACTTAGGAACAATCATCTAAGTCAGAAAACATCTACAAGTTCATTCGCAAGACGTGTAATACATCCGGTCGGCCTGTCTCAGGAAGAACACCAACAATCGGTGGTCTTTTCATCAAATCCAAACTCTAACTTTAATGTGGACTGCCAATAAGAATTGTACATGATCCAAGGATCACCGAAACCTTTCCTGAGTCATCAAGAACATCCGCACTTTATCATCTTACTAGAATTCTTCTCTTCTTCATCCGGAACTTCAAGAACACAGTCTGTTGCCACTGTCATAATGCAAAAGGTTCTTCCGGACCTCCAAACAATGCACAAATCAAGTTGTAACTTAATACTAACTTCTTAAACACTCCCTCCAATCCACATAATGAGAGAATGTAATTCCAGAACTCACCGGACCAATCTGTGACACTCTGTCACCACTGAACACCTGTTGGAACCGGTTCTACACAAACAACCATAACTTCTTTAGATCTTTATGCGGACCTCTGAAATCTTAAATAGAACATCTCAAGATTCATATCTACAAACCCTTTAAACCGCATCCTCTGATCCTCAACCTATTGAGTACTTTTGCCTTCTTCTCATCACTGTTCTTCACTGTTCCTGATGGAGACTAATTTTCTCAATATCCTCAGCACACAGCTCATCCAATCCTTCTTATCAATGCAATATGAGTATGTTGACATCAATGACAACACTAATTAACCTCATACTTGCAACAATCTCCCCCTTTGTCATTGATGGCAACATATGATGTGAAAAACCATCAAGACAAGAACTTCTCCTTTCTGTCACAACTCCCCCTATCAGTAACAACTCTTCACATGTCTTCTCTTCCTTTACTGCTCCCCCTTTGATCATCAACCACTTGTTTTTCACATGTCTTCTCTCCCCCTTTGACATCAATGGCAAAGGGCTCATACTTGCAATTCTAACACGTCAGAATCATACCAGCTGCTCCCCCTTAGTAGCAGCTCCCCATCATCAATCCGGATCACAAGATATGACTGTGAAATCCACCGGATTGATGCACATCAGTGCATCCTAGTTCATTACCGGAGGGTCCATGACCCCTAACTTCTCCCTGAGAAACTCAAAAGAGTCCTTGGGAAGAGGTTTAGTAAAAATATCTGCAATCTGATCCTTGGAGGGCACATACTCCAATCTGACTTCACCCTTGTTCACTTGTTCTCTCAAAAAGTGAAATTTGATAGATATATGCTTGGTCTAAGAATGCAATACTGGATTCTTAGAAATATTTCTTGCACTTTAATTATCATAGAAAAGTGTGATAGGTTCCTCATATTCTATTTGAATATCTCTTAGCATTTGCTTCATCCACAAAAGTTGAGTGCAACTACTTGCTGCTGCAATGTATTCTACTTCTGTTGTAGACAGGGAAATTGCTTCTTGTTTCTTGCTTATCCAAGAAACCAACCTTTTTCCCAAAAAGAATGCTCCTCCACTTGTACTCTTCCTATCATCCACATCTCTTGCCCAATCTGCATCTGTATATGCATGAAGAGAAAAGTCATGATCTCTGGGATACCACAGGCCATACTCAACTGTTCCTTTCAAGTACCTAAAAATTCTTTTGATTGCCATGACATGAGATTCTCTGGGATCAGCCTGGAATCTCGCCACAAGACCAACAACCTGCATTATATCTGGTCTAATCTAAGTGAGATACAGTAATCCACCAATCATTGATCTGTACTTTGTCTGATCTGTCTTAGGAGAGTCATCATCTTTGCTCAACTTACATCCGGTAGCCATGGGAGTGTTCATTGGCTTTGAATCTTCCATTCCAAATTTCTTCAATAGTTCTTTTACATATTTGGTCTGAGAGATAAAGATTCCTTTCTCTGTCTGAGTAATTTGCAGACCCAAGAAGATATTCATTTCACTGAGTATTGACATTTCAAACTCACTTTTCATTTGGTTTGCAAAGGTTTTACACATACTGTCTCTTCCTCCAAAAATGATATCATCAACAAATACTTCAACAATCAAGATATTTTCATGATCAATTTGGAAATATAGGTTACTATCAGCAGTACCTTTGTTGAAACCAATCTTTAAAAGATGTTTGTCCAGCCTCTCATACCATGCTCTTGGGGCTTGCTTTAGACCATACAGTGCCTTCTTTAATTTGCAGACCATATCACCATGCTCAGATAATTGAAATCCATCCGGTTGTTCAATGTACACCTCTTCTTCTAGGTCACCATTCAAGAAAGCAGATTTGACATCCATCTGATACACTTTGAAATCTTTGAAGGCAACAAATGCAAGAAATAGTCTGACTGCTTCAATTCTTGCCACCGGAGCAAAGGTTTCCTCAAAATCAATCCCTTCTATTTGAGAGTAGCCTTTGCAGACTAATCTGGCCTTATTTCTAATTACTTCACTAACTTCATTTAGTTTGTTCCAGAAGACCCATTTTGTTCCAATCACATTCTTGTTTCTAGGTCTAGAAACAAGATCCCAAGTGTGATTTTTCTCAATTTGCATTAATTCTTCTTCCATTGCTTTTGTCCAATTTTCATCATTGCATGCTTCATTTATTGTCTTAGGTTCAATCTTTGAAATTAGACAACATTCATCTAAATTTTGAGCAACATTCCTTCTAGTTTGCACACCTTTGCTTTTGTCACCTATGATCTGATCTTCAGAGTGGTTCAATTTTACATACCTTAGAACTTTGGGAGTTTCTTGCACTTCTGCTTCATGATCATGCTCAATCAGACTTGTCTCTTCTTCCTAATTTACCGGATCAGTCTGAATCTGACTTTCAGGAGAGGATGGAGCACCTTGAGTCAGAACATCATTCTGATCATCTTCATCATACTCATAAAATCTTGAGGGCTTCTCAATACCTTCATCAACCTTCACATTTGTACTTTCTATCATCTTTCTCAGTCTCTTATTGTAACAGCGATAAGCTTTGCTTTGAGTGGAGTAACCCAAGAAAATTCCTTCATCACTTCTAGCATCAAACTTTTCTAGATCTTCATCTCTTTTAATGTAACACTTGCTACCAAATACTCTGAAATATCTCACAGTAGGAGTGATGCCAAACCAAAGTTCATAAGGAGTCTTATCGGTATTGCTTCTGATTTGAACTCGATTGAGAGTGTAGACTACAGTGCTGACAACTTCTTTCCAAAACATCTGGGAACATTTGCTTCCATCATCATTGTCCTGGATGCTTCCTGGATGGTTCGGTTTTTTCTCTCAACTACTCCATTTTGCTGTGGAGTCCTAGGAGTAGACAACTGTCTCTTTATACCATGCTTCTCACAAAAGTCTATGAATTCACCGGATGTGAATTCACCACCTCTATCAGACCTCAGACATTTCAGTTTTAATCCGGTTTGATTTTCTACCATAGCCTTGAAGATTTTGAACTTCTCAAAAGCTTCTGATTTCTCTTTCAGAAAGGTAACCCACATCATCCGGGAATGGTCATCAATCAGTAACATGAAATATCTATCACCTTGCATACTCTTGATTCTTGTTGGACCACATAGATCAGTATGAACTAACTCCAATAATCCATTAGAGGACTGATCCTTGCTTTTGAATGAGACTCTGCTCTGTTTACCTAGCTGACATTCTTTGCACAAACTATTTGTAGGTTTTACCAACTTTGGAAGATCTCTTACAGCCTGAGTATTGCTTATCTTGATGATGTTATCAAAATTTACATGACACATCCTTCTATGCCATAACCAACTCTGATCAACTTGTACAAATAGACAACTTTTATAAGTACCAACTAGATGGAAGATATTACCTTTTGTTTGAGTACCGGATGCAATCTCAGTTCCGAAGCTTTCAAAGATTCTGCATCTTCCATTCTTGAACTAGAGATCATAACCTTTGTCCACCAACTGACCAACACTGAGAAGATTGTGCTTCAATCCTTCAACATACAATACATTACCAGTTTTGTTCTTTCCATCAAAAGAGATAGTTCCCCTACCTCTGATTCTACCAGCTGAATTGTCACCAAACTTTACCATTCCTCCTTCATACCTTTCCAAATCTAAGAACTTGTTCTTGTCATCTATCATATGGTGAGAGCATCCATTGTCAATAACCCAATCATCATTTTCTTCAACTTGGGCAGCCAAGGCTCTTTCTATAACCTTATGATTGATAGATTCAGGGAATATTGGATCTTCTTCCTTGATGGCAATGAACACCCATTCATTTCTGGATTTGTCTCCTATCTCTGATTCATCATCTGTTACTCCTTCATTATCAGCTTCTTCATGAACATAATAACAATTCTTTTGGAACCTTTGTCTGTTAGAATTTGATCTTGTGGATCTTTCCGGACATCTTGAAGCAAAGTGACCAATCTTATTGCAGTTGAAGCATTTAAAGGGTAATTTTCCTTCATAGTTACCGGATCCCCTTGGCAGTCTTTTTGCAATGAGGGCTTCAAGTTGAGCTGTTTCTACTTCTTCCTCTTCCATGTCTTTTCTTGCTTGATCATACCATGACAGCTTCCTTGAAGAGTTTTCTCCCAGATCAAATCTTTGTTTGCCTTTCACATAGGCACTAGCTTTGAATACAGATTCGGTCTTGGGGGGATCATCTCCAAACTTGGTCATTTCAAATGCAGCCAGTTTGCCAGCCAATTGGTCTCTTGTGACAGTTGTATGAGCTCTAAATTCATCAATGGCAGCAACCTTTATTTTGTAGGTAGCAGGAAGGGATCTAAGAATTTTGCAAACTATCTCATTTTCATCCAAAACTCCACCAGCATTCCTAATTCCACACACCAGCTCATTTACTCTTGGCATAAAGGTAGTGATATTTTCATCATCTCTCATCTTCAATCTTTCAAATTTCCCTTTGAGACTCTGCAACCTTGCACTCTTAACAAACTCATCTCCTTCATGCAAAAGTTTCAGTTTAATCCATATCTCATAGGCAGTTGGTAGGTCAATAACATTTGAGAGCTCTGAGTCAATTAATGTGCTTAGAAGAGCTTCTTTGGTTCGTAGATTGTTTTCAGCATCTGTGATTTCATTTAGAGTTGTCAGACCACCCTATGGAGGTACATATGGTTTTGTGACCATGGATAAGTATGCTTTTCCCATACACTCCAAGTGACATTTCATATGGCCTTTCCAAAGAGTGAAGTTGGTTCCGTCAAACTTCGGACTGTCCTTCTTGTATGACGACATCCTAGATCTCCTCAAGCGGTTAAGCTCTTTTTAGAGGAACTCGGCTCTGATACCAATTTTTGATAACTGAGAGGGGGGTGAATCAGTTATCCTTAATTCACTTTCAATTCAAACACTTAAATCCACTTTGTTAATCAATAGCATAGCAATTAATCATTCATGGAAGCATAAGGTATAAACACCAGAGCAGATACACATCAACACATGAAACACCAAGATTTTGACGTGGAAAACCCGGTTAAGGGAAAAACCACGGGGTGATTAACCCAAGGATTATTCTCTGTTAGAAGACTAAGAAAAATGGATGGCACATGCCAATTAGGGCTCACTGCCCGAGCACACTACTCACAAGGAGGCACACTACCTACAAGAGACACACTGTCTACAAGATAACAAGTATTACAAACTTGAACTGGAGATTGACATCTTTACCATGTCTGGATCAGTTCCATTTAAGCCCAAAAACTCCTGCTCTGCCTTTCGCACTTCCCTTCGCTATATCACTCTCATCACTGCAAGACACACTTCAAAATGAATTCACAAACCCTTATTTATACAAGGCATCAACTTAGGAACAATCATCTAAGTTGGCAAACATCTACAAGTTCATTCGCAAGATGTGTAATACATCCGGTCGGCCTGTCTCAGGAAGAACACCAACAATCGGTGGTCTTTTCATCAAATCCAAACTCTAACTTCAATGCGGACCGCCAATAAGAATTGTACACGATCCAAGGATCACCGAAACCTTTCCTGAGTCATCAAGAACATCCGCACTTTATCATCTTACTGTAATTCTTCTCTTCTTCATCTGGAACTTCAAGAACACAGTCTGTTGCCACTGTCATAATGCAAAAGGTTCTTCCGGACCTCCAAATAATGCACAAATCAAGTTGTAACTTAATACTGACTTCTTAAACACTCCCTCCAATCCGCAGAATGAGAGAATGTAATTCCAGAACTCACCGGACCAATCTGTGACACTCTGTCACCACTGAACACCTGCCGGAACCGGTTCTACACAAACAACCATAACTTCTTTAGATCTTTATGCGGACCTCTGAAATCTTAACTGGAACATCTCAAGATTCATATCTACAAACCCTTTAAACCACATCCTCTAATCCTCAACCTATTGAGTACTTTTGCCTTCTTCTCATCACTATTCTTCACTATTCCTGATGGAGACTAATTTTCTCAATATCCTCAGCACACAGCTCATCCAATCCTTCTTATCAATGCAATATGAGTATGTTGACATCAATGACAACACTGATTAACCTCATACTTGCAACATTCAGTCTGACCATCTATTTGTGGGTGATACCCTGAACTCATCTTCAGTTTGGTGCCAGTGTGGTGAAATAGTTCTGTCCAAAAATGACTGGTGAAAGTGGCATCATGATCTAAGACAATGGAAGAAGGGATTCCATGAAGACAGAAGATCTGGTCCCTGAAAATCTGTACGATGGAGGAGGCGGTATAGGGATGGCTGAGGGCACAAAAATGACTATATTTGGAGAGGCGATCAACCACAATGAAGATCGCTGTCTTCCCTCCAGATTTAGGGAGCCCCTCAATGAAATCCATAGAAATATCTATCCAAATTCATGTAGGGATGGGCAAGGGTTCTGGCAATCTAGGAAGGAGTGTCGTTTCACCCTTGTTGCGCTGGTAGGTATCACATTCAGTCACCATCTGTTGAATTTCCCTTTTCATTCCCTTCCAAAAGAAGTTACGCCATGCCCGCTCATAAGTTTTGAGGAACCCAGAGTGCCCTGCCGATGGAGAAGCATGGAGTTCATAGAAGACAGCTTGTTGAAGATCTGTGTTCTAGGGAAGCACCAGATGACCCTTGTATCTCAGAGAAGCACCATCCCAAGAGTAATGCGATACAGCCGAAGGGTTATTGGCCAACTGCTGGATGATTTGAGATAATGAAGAGTCATTGACATAGCCCTATTGGACATATTCCAGCCAATTTGGAACAAGCATAGAAATAACCAAAATAGAAGCTTGGTCATCAAATGTGCAAGAAAGAGCATCCGCCACAATATTATCCTTACCCTTCTTGTAAGTGATCCCATAGTCATAACCCATGAGTTTGCTAACCCATTTCTGTTGTACTGGGGAGGAGACCCGTTGTTCTAGGAAATATTTCAGACTCTAGTGATCAGTCTTGATGCAGAAATGATTCCCTAATAGGTATGACCGCCACTTCTATACTGCATGCAAAATAGCCATCATTTCCTTCTCATATGTAGAGAGTACTAAATTCTTACCCGAAAGGGCTTTGCTGATGAACGCAATGGGATGTTCATCTTGAAGGAGAACAGCACCAAGTCCATTGCCACAAGCATCACTCTCAATAGTGAAGGTCTTGGAAAAATTTGGCATAGCTAGAACAGGTGTAGTACACAGCTTGTTTCAATTTTTTAAATGCACAGTCAGCAGCATGTGTCCATGTAAAAGCATCCTTTTTCAACAGAGCTATTAATGGAGCTGCAATCTTCCCGTAATCCTTGACAAACTTGCAGTAGTAGCTAGTCAGTCCCAAAAAACCACGGAGGCTCTTGAGTGTCTGAGGATGTGGCCAATTTTTCATGGCATCTATTTTGGTAGGATCCACTCGAACCCCTTGGGCTGAAACAATATGCTTGAGATACTCCACTTCCTCCTGCCCAAAAACACATTTAGACTATTTTGCACAGAGATGATGATCAAAGAGAATTTGTAGTACAAGATCCAGATGCTGGAGATGCTCAGCCCATGTTTTACTATAGATGAGGATATCATCAAAGAAGACCAGAATGAATTTCTGCAAGTAGGGCCGGAATATTTTATTCATCAATGCCTGGAATGTGGAAGGAGCATTAGTGAGGCCAAAGGGCATGACCAAAAACTCATAGTGGCCATTATGTGTGTGGAAAGCCATTTTAGGGATATCATCCTCATGAACCTGAATTTGGTATACCCAGAACGAAGATCCAACTTGGAGAAAAAATGAGCACCATGAATCTCATCAAGAAGCTCATCAACAATAGGAATCAGAAACTTATCCTTGATTGTGATGTGATTAAGTTCTCGGAAGTCAATGTAGAGGCGCCATGACCCATCTTTTTTTCGGACAAGAACTAGTGAAGAAAAGGAACTGGTACTAGGGCGAATAATACCTTGCTTCAGTAAGTCCTGAACGAGCATCTCAATCTCTGTCTTTTGGTGAAATGGGTAGTAGTAGGGCCTGATGTTGGGAGGAACGCTTCCAGGAAGGAGCTGAATACAATGGTCCTCTGGTCATGATGGTGGCAATCCCACTGGTTCAACAAAGACACATGCATATCTATCCAAAATTCATTGTAGATCCGAAGGACTAGTGGAGACCGCTGATGGTTGCATCTGAATGGAATGGAGCTGAGCGATAACACCATGTGAATTCTTCTTAAGGAGCTTTTCCATGCGATGTGAATTGATGATGCTGAGAGACCCTAGTTGTAAGCCCTTCAATGTGTGTTTTTGCCCATTGTCTGAAAACTGCATCCAAAGTTCAGCAAAATCCCATAAGATGGGTCCAAGTGTGTGTAACCATTGAGCGCCCAAAACCACATCACATCCACCTGAGGGCAAGGAAAACATGTCGGAGCATAGGTTATAATCTCCAATAGAGATACGCACATTGTGACACTTCCCTTTGCAAGGTAATGTGCCCCCATTAGTAATCATGACTTAAAAGCTGGAGCAAGGATGGACAAAACAATCAGCCTGTTTGGTGATCTGAGGTTCAATGAAGTTATGAGTACTACCCGAATCAATGAGTATTGTAAGAGGGAGCTTCTTGAAGTAACCCTTGACCCGCATGGTTTGTGGGGTGGTGACTCCTGCTATAGCATGGAGAGAGATCTCTGGTTGGTCTTCCTAAGAAGGAGGGTCAACAGGCGGCTACTGAATGTCGACCTGATCATCTACTGTATCCTGAGCATCTTCATAAACTTTAGTTGTAGGTGGAGAATCCACATCCAAGAGATAGAGCTTTTGCTCAACACATCTATGTCCCCGAGTGAATTTCTCATCACAATTATAATAAATCCCTTTTTCTCTACGTGCCCTCATCTCTGCTTCAGACAAATGCTTGATAGGAGATGGCGTGATTGGAGGTCTTTGGGAAACCATATTTCTGAATGGAACAAAAGTGGATTTGGAGCGCTGTTGAGTTGTGATCTTGTCCTCCGCCAACTTAGCCAACCCTAGGGCTTCCATCATTGTGCTGGGACGGAACATTTTAACCTCAGATCGGATTGCATCCTTCAGACCACCGACAAAACAACTCCTAAAAAATTCATCAGACAATGTGATTGGCTAGTTTCTCAAATTTTGTCTGATATTCTCTCACAGTGCCTGTTTGGCGAAGTTTAGTGAGTGCTCTTGTGAAGTCATCAAAAGCACTAGGGCCAAATTGTTGCAAAATGAGTTTGTAAAAATCTGTCCATTTTGGCTCTTCATGAGCCTTGATGTACCAACGGAACCATTGAAGGGCTTCATGTTACAAATGAAAGGATGCAAGTGGGACTTTGTTGACATCAAAAGTATTATGCAGACTGAAATATTGTTCTGCCTGATATATCCATCCAGTCGGATCATCACCATTGAAGCGAGGAAAATCAAGCTTCGGCCCACGAAAATTGCTGGAAGAAGAGAACCCAGTGTCTGCAGAAGACTCTGGCTGCCGTCTATTGTTCATGGCTGAATGCTGAAGATTGAGGCTGAGAATTTTTTCATCCAGATCTTGGAGTTTGGTCTTGAGGGCTACAAGTTGATCCTCTATGTTTTTTGCTCCTGCGTGGGTGACAACCATAACCAGGAGTTTTTTTTTTGGGAATGGGTAGAAAAATAAAAACAAAAACTTTTTTACTAAAGGAAAATTTGAATTTGGGAAAAACTTGATGGGTAATTGGGGTTTGACTAGGTTTTGGACACTTTCTGAGGGACAGGGAAGTAGAAAATGGGGATTTCAGAAGCGAGGTGAAAGAATGGGAAAATTTGTCTAAGAGGGACAAAGGAGCAGAAATAGGAAATGAACATTGTGGCAAAATTTGAAGGTGATTGGGTGAGAATCGAAGAAGTTATGGAAAACCCTAAAAATAGACAAATGTGGGATTTCTGGCTTCGATAAGTGGAATTTGGGATAGGGTCCTCAAGGAAGGAAATATGCAGAATGGAATTTTAGGGGTTCTAGTGAATTTTCAGAGGAAACGGAGTTAAAGCAAGGAAGATATGGCTAAAAAATGATCTGCAATGGGATCTGCAACGACTGGACAGATGTAATTTGTGATTTACCAGCTGACAATAGATATGGACCCCAGGTATGTTCAGCTTCCTAAAGGTTCAGGGGATTCACTTGGCTACCAATGCTATCTAAAGGCTTGCGTATTGGGGCAGTACCCCTCACTCCACGGCTCAGGTAAAACTGATAACCACTTTGCTAGAAATGACAGCTCTTGGTTTACCTCACGGATGGGAACTAGTCAATTAGGTAGGGGTCGTTGCCCTTTTTGCTGGCAGATCCTCTCAATGGGCCAGCTACTTCGGGGTTCCTGTGGTACTCCTCAGAATGAGTTTTAGGGCTATGCCCAGGCACTTCCCACAGTTAAGCGGATAGGGATTATTCCCTTATCCGAACCTGAAATTGAAATGAATAATATAGATGCAAAGAAAAAAGAACTACTGTAATAATCACAGCGCCTGGAGGCCACTGCAAATTTTTTTTTGGCAAAAATTCCACCCAGCGAGCCCAAGAAAGCGCTCTGATACCAGATGAGAGGAACCTCATGCAATAATATAATTAAAAATGCACGAAATACAGAAATAGTAGAACACAAAAGGAATTTATTGATCACAGGTGGGGACAACCTCCTTTGAGCAAGCTCAATACAATAAACTCGTGGATGCCTTCATTGGCCTCAACACGTACTTATATACTAAGTCTAATCTAAACAACTATTACTCTCCATGAATGTGGGATAATACAATATACTCATGGGACGACTTACAAAGCATATGCGTCCAACATCAATATACTAATAAAGTAAAGAGAAGGGTTAAACACGGGTTCCTAACACCGCAAGGCTTGGATCTTCTACTGGTGTAACATGTGTTCACTTAGGACCTATCTTCTACCCGTTTCATTTTGTGCGATGTCTGGCCGACTTGTAAATGTATTTTTCATATTGTATCTGGCTGACAAGCTATGTAATCAATGTAATATCATGTATAAATAGTGAATCAAATTGGGTGAGGAAGGTATGATTGCAAGTTGATTGAAAAGGGTCGCAAGTAGATAAAAAGTAGAATAGATGCATCATTGATGTGCAATTGAAGGAGAAAGAGAAGATGTTGTTGATGTTGTTTGGGTTCATCTTGAAGACATATTTGTGATAGTGATCTAGTATAGAGTGTGCCTAACTGATTAGATCTTCAAAAGAAAGTGTGAAGAGGTAGAAGTGCAATCATCAAAAGTGTGAGTTTCAATGTTAGTTTTCAAACAGTAGAAAGACTAGTTTTCAGATAGTAGAAAGACTGTCATACTATAATATTTTGTAAGTGTGTTCTTATTTTAGGGAGTAGTAGCTTCCTTGGGAGTGATACTAAAATAAAGTCATCAGGGAGTAGAATATTCCTTGGGAGTGATCCTAAATCAAAGTTACTTAGGGAGTAGCAGCTTCCTTGGGTTAAAGCCCCTAAAACAAAGTTATTATTTGAGCTTCATATATTATGCATTAATTCTCACCGTGGTTTTTCCCTTCTAGGGGTTTCCACGTATATTTGGTGTTATATGTTGATGTGCATTATGTTATTCTTTCATGTTGATTTTGTGATGCTTAAGGTTTAATCTGCTCCGGATAAGTTAAAGTTTTTGAAATTGGAAATTATTTAAATACTGATTCACCCCCCTCTCAATATTCTTGTGTTTCTAACAATTGGTATCAGAGCCAAGTTCCTCTGAGGGAAGCTTAATTGTTTGAGGAAGGTCCATGTGGCACAAGGAGGATCCAGTAAGATACCTAGGTTTGATGGAATGAATTATTCTTTTTGGAAGCTAAGGATGGAAGCCTACATCATTTCTCTATGGTGTGGAGTTTGGGAATCTGTCAAGAAATGTTACACTATTCCTGCTACTATTCATACAGATGCAGATGGAATCAAGAAGTATGATAACAATGCCAAGGCAAAGTTTGCCATCATGAGTGGATTAACTGATTCAGAACTTTCAAAGGTGATGAGTTGTATCTATGTTAAAGAAGTCTGGGATAAACTTGAAACCATTAATGAAGGAGATAAGAAATTAAAGCAAGCTAAGATGCAAATCCTTAGAAGCAAATTTAAAACCCTAAAGATGATAGAGGATGAAAACATTGCTGGATTTATGCTCCAAGTGAATGAAGTGGTCAATGACATCAAAGGTCTTGGTGGTGAAATAAAAGAGGATGAAATTGTGAAGAAGGTTCTGAGATCTCTTCCCAAATCTTATAGTCATAAAGTATCTGCTATTGAGGAGACTGCAGACTTGGATAAATACTCTTTAGACCAAATATTTGGGACCCTTAGTGCTTTTGAAATGAGAGATTTTCACAATGATGTTCCAAAGAAAGAAGCTGCTTTCAAAGTCAGTAAAAAGACAAAGGATGAATCTGCTGATGAAGATGAAAGCCTTGATGATGTTGTAGAAAATTTTGTAAGAACACTAAAGAAAGGCTCTGGCAAATATAAAGGTAAGTTACCATTCAAATATTTCAATTGTGGAAAGGTTGGTCACTTTGCTTCTAAATGTCCTCTTAAAGAAGCTACGAGAAGCAACAAAAATAGTAAATTCAAAAGGAGTCTATTTTCCATAGAAGATAGTTGTTCTTAAGAAGATGCTTCAAATGATAAAACACTTTTCTAGGCCGTGAGTGTTGGTGACAAAAAGGATGATGTTGGAAAATGTGGAAAAATTGATACCTTGCAAACGGTCCAAAAGAATGAAAGATCAATGATTGTATGGACTACCTTCCATGCAAAAGAAGAAACCAAATCTTGGGTTATTCATAGTGGTTGTTCAAATCATATGACTGGTGAGAAAGAGAAGTTTATCAGCTTTGATAAGTGGGATGGTAGAGCTGTCAAGTTTGGAGGTGACGAGTCAACTCAAATATGTGGAAAAGGTGTCATAACTATTGATGGAAAGAATAGGACTGAGGATGTTCTCTATGTCAAAGGATTACAACACAATATTCTTAGTGTCAGTCAGATGTGCAGGAAAGGTTACAATCTTACTTTTCATGCCAATGGTTGTGAAATCAGGAAGGTAGGATCCAAAAAGCTAGTTGCAGAAGGTATCAAGACATGTGGTGATATTTATCACTTGAAAGAGGCAAATGGAAGAACATGTCTGTTGACTCAATCCAGTGAGTGTTGGCTGTGGCACAATAGAATTGGACACAACAACTTTTATAATATGGTAAGAATCAACTCTACTTATGTAGTGAGATATATGCATAAGATAATCAAGCCTGCAAACACTATATGCAAGGAATGTCAAATGGGAAAGTAGACAAAGACAAGTTTTAAAATCAAGGAGTACTCTTCTTCAAAGCCATTGGAGTTGATTCACACAGACCTATGTGGACCTACAAGAGTAAAGAGTCAACAAGGTGAAAGGTATTTTATGTTGCTCATTGATGATTATTCTAGAATGACTTGGGTTACTTTCTTAAGAGAAAAATCTGATGCCCTTGATAAGTTTAAAGTTTTCAAAGCTTTGGTTGAAAATGAAATGGATACTAAGATCAAATGTTTAAGGTTAGATAGAGGAGGTGAGTTTACTTCAAATGAATCTGAAAAGTTTTGTGAAGATCATGGTATTAGGAGGCATTTATATGCTCCTAGAACCCCTCAACAAAATGGGATAGTGGAAAGAAAGAATAGGATTGTGCAAGAAATATCTAGGGAAATGTTGAAAGATGCAGATTTGCCTGATATATATTGGAAGGAAGTAATTCACACTGCTGTCTATCTAACTAACAGAGTGCAGTTAAGGGTCAACAACACTAAGACCCCTTATGAGTTGTGGTATGGAAGACCTCCCACTGTTAGATACTTTAGGATCTTTGGCAGCAAATGCTATATCAGAAGAGATGAAGAATGTTACATCCCCAATTTTCGTCTTGCTAATACTTTTTACTTTTACTTGGACATAAGTAAATCTATTTTGATGTTTAGATTAATATCAAGGAAAGACATAGATTCTACTAAATTTCATTTATGGAATTATGGAAATGAATATGTTATATCGATTTAATAATTGCATTATGTGAATTTGGTTTATTATTTGAATAATGATGCACTAATCGTAATCTGTTGATTTCAAGTTTTATACAGGATTACAGGTTCCAGATGATTCTCAGAGAAAAGAGAGAGAGAGTATCTTTCAAGGAGAGAAATATAGACCTTGGGTTACAAGTGATTATTTGCCAAAACGAGTATGAGTGTTTAACAAAAACGTGAACTGATATCGATAGAGGTAAGTCATGTTTTGTCAATATAGCTTTTGAGTCTATTCAACAAGTAGTCAATATCTTTTGATTCTTTTATGGGTTAGTTATATGTGTTGATATTGTCATTTGTAAAAGAAAATGACATCTTCAGAGTAGAACGATGTCCGTTTATGATTAACGTAAATCTTATGTTGACATTGTCGCAAAATTGTTGTGTTAGTATCCTTAGGTCATATAAGGTTCTATTGTTGACATTTAACGTCATATGACAATCTCATCAAGTCAAGTTGATGTGAATTAACAAAGGACTGTGAAGGGGAGACAAGCTTGACCCTTTCACATTATTCATAAGCCTTTCAACTTATTATTATTATATATATATCTATTGATCAAAGCATAAATGATCAAGAAGTGTTGATGTCATGTTAAACCATACTTAAATATAAACATATATATGTATGCATCGATTCGAGGTTAATACCTTATAGTTATTAATGCTTGCTCAATCATGGAGCAGCCATAGGCTTGTTTATAGGAATACTTTCCTTTATCTCAAGTGATGGATCAAACCACTCTAAGTGATCATTAAATGATCGAACTGTGTTATTATTGATATGTTAGCCTCTATTGAGAAGAGTTTGTGGTGTTACAAACCACATTCATTTTACTCCTTGCATAGAACGTCTCCCCATCGACATGTGAAAGACGTTGCATCTTATGTGGTTTTGGTTGTAATCAAAACAGTGCGTGGACTATTTGAAAATTCATTGTGTCTCTAACTGTTTTAGTGGGAGAGCAAAGATATGATGACTCATTAAGAGTCGCGTTTGAGTCTTTAAAGAAACAACTCAGTATGACTCGAGGATTATTATTATTTGGTATTATGCTTTTAGAGGGAGCACTATGAACAACAAAATCCATTTTTTCATGCTTAGGAGGTTCGCGGTGGGCAATAAGAAAAGATAACAATTCTTGAGAGGAAGTAAACGTCAAGTCATAGGCGATGATTTGAGTTTTCAGTCTGCAGTTCTTCTTATCTTGAAGCCATCGCTATCAGGTTATTTCCTTTCGGCTTTGTGTGTATTGTAAGCTTTGTTAAATCAAATGTTTTATGTGTTATCCAATGTAGTCTGGTTGTAGACATTCGATTATGCTAGTGAGGTTAAACCATTCAATTCATTGTGTATTTGTTTTAATCCAATGGTGTCAACTATATTAAACTGTTGATAGAGTTAATAGATAAATTGTTTAGTTATCTTCAGGAGTTTCGATGGCATTGATTAAGCTTGGTTGGCCGATGCATGATAATATCATTGAAATCTATACATTAGAACCTGAGTCAAAAACATTCTTATTGTTTGAGAATTGATTAAACATGTCATATTACCGTTTAAATGATTGAATGATCATTACAAATTACATACCTGTAGAAGGTTATTTCTATGGTCATCGTATGCCTTGGATGACCGAACCAGTCGCCTTGATGATTGAGATATAACATGCAGCTGATCAACTATGATATTATAGGTTTAAAATCATGCTAAGACATTCGGTGTTGCTTAGTACAAAATGATACTTAGATATGTTTACTCTTTGGATATGAGTAACATGACCAATCAAAAAATTAAGTTGATATCAAATGAATTATCCTATGTATAGTTTTATATCAAATGATTTCTATTCAAACACTTAGATTCTTAAATATTGGAAAACTATCTTATATCTAGTCAAGTGATGGAAACTAGGAATAAGTTTGGTAAATGAAATAAGTACCATAGAACCATCTTTATTATCTATTATATTAATCTTGATGAGTATAATATTGTTGTAAATTATTATGATGAGATTAGAGAAGTCTAAACTTGAATATTGCATAGTATGGAAACATATATATGTATATAATCTAAACTATGGTGATTATCCATGTTATTGCAATAAGATGATAGAAGGAAATCAAAACTCCATTGTGTAGGAGGTAATACCTTTTCTAGTGCCATATTATTCTTAATCTTGATGAGTTAACCTAGAGGTCATTTTTAAACCTTAGTCTATAGTTATGAGATATGGATATTTTGAAATATCAGATTATTAATAGTTGTAATGAAAACCCTAGAGTCAGAAAATGAAAACAAATGATTAGTTATATCCATATGAACTTGTCTTAAGTCGAGTAGACTATTGTCATGAAAGATGTTAAATCCATTTATGTAAACATAGTTGATAAGGATAAACTGCAAGAATACGACAGTATCCAAGTCGAGTAGGGGTGGGTGAACATTTCAACCATTTTCATTACGAACGTTATTGATATTAAAACTTTGGCCAAAGTAATGCATTCATTTTCTACATGCATTGTCGGTTCACTGTATCTAGATTGCATAACCTATCAGAAAATCATACTTAGCTAGAGGGTATCTAGGGTTGTATGGTTGATAGAGTTGTGTAGGATACAACACTATGTACTTAGGAAGGCAAATTACCACTGGTCACCTTTGGTCTATATTCCTCGTGAAGGGTAGGGCCACTTCCTATTTGGAAGATGTGTGGGAGACCGTCGGTCTGTGGATGGAGGTAAAACACTTGAAAGATGCTCTCTCTTTCCAGCAGAAAACATGCCAAGGCTTGTGATAAAGATGTCAGATATTCAGAAGAAGTGATCTTTCCAGAATTGTTTATGTAATTAAAATACTTATGCAAATACTTGTAATTGAGAAAGACAATATGTCATATTTGTATTATGTAAGTGAATCTTGCAATTTGTTGTTACTTGATTTTATGTTAAATAAAAGAAAAATTTTCTCTCATTTTTACCTTGTTGAAATTATTCCTTGGTAAGTTCTCTATATTATTGTGTTTTTAGAACATGGATGTTACAAAGAAGACCTAGGAAAGTTTGATTCAAGATGTGATGAAATAATCTTTCTTGGTTACTCAACCAGAAGCAAGGCCTATAGATGCTACAACAAAAGGTTGGGAAAGATGATTGAAAGCACAAATGTCAAAGTAGATGAAGACTTGTATCAGATCTCACAAGATTCATAAGACATTGGATCTGATATCTTTCCTTGCATTGAGGATGAAGAAGAAGTGAAAGAAGAAAATGAACAAGAACCAAAGTAGATGCCTAAGACCCTAGCAAAGTATGTTCAAAAGAATCACTCAACAGAGCGGATAATTGGAGACAAGAATGAAGGTGTGCAGACAAGGAGAAGGTTTTCCAAGACACAAGAGCAAGCAAACTTGTGTTTGTTATCAAAAGTAGAACCTAAGACCTTTGCTGAAGCCAACAAGGATGAGGGATGGATAAAAGCCATGGAAGAAGAATTGGATCAGATTGAGAAGAATCAAACATGGGAATGGGTTCCCAGACCAACAAACAAGAATATTATAGGAACAAAATGGGTGTTCTAGAACAAACTGAATG
Organism: Cunninghamia lanceolata; assembly: GCA_027924645.1. Classification (NCBI taxonomy): domain Eukaryota; kingdom Viridiplantae; phylum Streptophyta; class Pinopsida; order Cupressales; family Cupressaceae; genus Cunninghamia; species Cunninghamia lanceolata. The sequence goes on from BSBN01000693.1 coordinate 3,965,605, forward strand.
AAGAAGGTGAAGTTATAAGGAATAAAGCAAGATTAGTATGTAAAGGATACACTCAAGTAGAAGGTATTGATTTTGAGGAGACTTATGCTCTGGTAGCACGGATGGAAGCAATCAAAATGTTCCTTGCTCTTGCTGCTCATAAGAACTTCAAAGTATATCAGATGGATGTCAAGTCAATATTTTTGAATGGTGACCTCGAAGAAGAAGTATACATTTAAAAACTAGATGGTTTCCAGATATCAGAAGATCTAGACATGGTATGCAGACTCAAAAAGGCTTTGTATGGTCTCAAGAAAGCATCTAGGGCTTGGTATGCAAGATTAGACATGTACTTACTTCAGCAGGGCTTCAAGAAAGGTACCACAGATAGTAATCTTTATATAAAGGAAGAAGGAGAGATGATTTTGATAGTTGCAGTATATGTTGATGACATTATCTTTGGTGGAGATGATGATATGTGTAAAAGGTTTGCAGAGGAGATGCAAAAAGCATTTGAGATGTCCATGATTGGTGAAATGTCTTTCTTCCTTGGACTTCAAATCTCCCAGCTAGATGTTGGTATCTTTATTTCTCAAGCTAAGTATGTCAAGGAATTATTGAAGAAGTTTAGTATGGAGGATTCAAAACCAGTGAATACTCCCATGGTCACTGGATGTCACTTGAGAAAAGATGATGAGTCTCCGAAGTTGGATCAGACTGTCTATAGGTCTATGATTGGAGAATTGTTGTACTTGACTACTTCTAGACCTTACATAATACATGCAGTATGTGTGTTTTCCAGATATCAAGCTAATCCTAAGAAAACACATGATAAGGTAGTAAAAAGGATATTCAGATACTTGAAAGGAACTTTAGAATATGGTCTATGGTATCCAAAAGGTAATGACTTTGATTTGAGTGCATATACTAATGCTGACTGGGCTAGTTGTGTTGATGATAGAAGTACAGGTGGTGGTGCTTTCTTTCTAGGAAGCAGATTGGTTTCATGGCAGAGTAAGAAGAAAGACTCAGTGTCCTTATCAACTATAGAGGCAGAGTATATTGCAGCAACCTCTTGCTATACACAAGTGTTGTGGATGAAGCAAACATTGAAGGATATCAAGGTATTATATGATGAGCCTATTCCTATTTTGTGTGAGAATACAAGTGCTATCAATATTTCCAAGAATCCAGTGATGCATTCTAGAACCAAGCATATAGTAATCAGGTATCACTTTTTAAGAGAGAAGGTTTTAGATAAGGAAGTGAAGTTAGAATATGTCCCAATAAAGGATCAAATTGCAGATATCTTTACAAAGGCTCTTGCAGAGGACATCTTTGAGGATCTCTAACAGAAGTTAGGGGTAATTGCCCCTCCTTCTTGCTAAAGATGCATAGTGATGCATCTGTTCAGGGGGAGTTAATGTTATATCTTTGTTTCCTAGACTGATGATGGCTACCTCTCACGGGGAGCAGGTAGTGGTTGTTGATGATAGGGAGAGTTTGTTTGTTGCAAGAAAAGTTATAACCTAAAGAAAAATAGGCAAATGTATGGTTGTTGATGAAGATGATGGTAGTTGACCTTTGTCCTTGATGTCAAATGGGGAGAAATGTGCAAGCATTTGTTTCCATCAATTCCAAAGGGGGAGATTGTTACACATATGGTTCCTATGGTTGCATTATTTATCATTGATGTCAACATTGTCACAAAGTTGTAATTGATGTCAACACTGATATGAATGTGTAATAATGTTCATAGTTGGATGTGATGCTCCTGACGAAGATATATTAAGATGAGAAGATATGCATGCCATGCTCCTGAAGAAGATACATTGAGATGGGAATTAGAAGTTCATATCATGCCTTGTTCTTTGCAGAATTGAGTATGGAGTTATATTCAAATGGGAATTAGAAGCATCAAGAAGACACATTAAAATGGGAATTAGAAGCACTAAGATGTGGTACTAATGGACTAAGATATGTTGTATGTTTTCTTCCACTATCCCTAAGAAAGCATGTGTTAAGGCAAAGAAGATTCAGTCTCTAGAAGTGGGTGATAGTCTCTGTTTTAGAATGACCACCTTTAAAGACTGTCTAGGAAATTGCTCAACATTTCCATTAGGTTGGTTTTGGGCCTTTGTGGAGTGGAATATAGATTAATGTAATGACAAATCTTGCATATTCCAAGTTTCATGATGTGTGAACTACTGAAAGTATGTTTTGCAAAAGATAGAGTGAAGACAGTGTTGGTTTTGTGGAGACAATCACTACATGGAAGCAAGATGCTCTGCATTCCTCTGCATTTGAAAATTTGGCTATGCAGTTTTGAAGGTATGTTAAGATTGCAGTGAAGATGATAATTCTAGAGATTCAGATCATTTACCCTTCCGCTGTGAAAGTTGTGCATGATAGAGTACCGTCATGTGTTCTAGCAGAATAAGCCAGTGTTGAAGGTTTGATGGAATACTCCGCATTCCTTTGTAAATGAATGATTGCCCTTGTAGTTTTGAGGACATGTTTATAGATGAGAATTATATATTTCTTTTCAGTTTTAAGGTTCTTGGTTGTCTACAACTCAGTTTTTCAAATGACAACATGTTGTAGTGTGTTCCAGATGGCAGAGTGTTCTAAGAGTTAATGATTGAAGCTATGCAACACAATTCTTTGATGTGTGGTGGAAAAGAAGTGTTAGGGGGTGTTTTATGAGTTATGTGAACTCATCTAGAAAAGTTTCATGAAGATCTTTCTTGTTTCCAGTACCACAGAAGGTTTTTCAAGTTGATGTGGCCATTATACTTCAAGTCTTCATGTATTTTCCTTAAAGCTGTCCCATTTCCAAATGAGTAGAGTGTGTGGATGTGATTCCTTGATGTTTGAAGCTATGAAGGATGTTCTTGACCTGGTTAAGCAAGAGTTGGGGTCCGCAAGGCTTGGATCTTCTGCTGGTGTAATGTGTGTGTTCACTTAGGACCTATCTTCTACACATTTCATATTGTGTGATGTCTAGCTGAATTGTAAATGCATTTTTCATATTATATTTAGATGAAAAGCTATGTAATCAATGTAATATCATGTATAAATAGTGAATCAAATTGAGTGAGGAAGGCATGATTGCAAGTTGATTGAAAAAGTTTGCAATAAATAAAAAGTAGAATAGATGCATTATTGATGTGCGACTGAAGTAGAAAGATCAGATGTTGTTGATGCTATCCGGATTCATATTGAAGACATATTTGTGATAGTGATCAAGTATAGAGTGTGCCTAACTGATCAAATCTTCAGAAGAAAGTGTGAAGAGGTAGAAGTGCAATCATCAAAAGTGTGAGTTTCAATGTCAGTTTTCAGACAGTAGAAAGACCGTCATACTGTAATCTTTTGTAAGTGTGCTATTATTTCAAGGAGTAGTAGCCTCCTTGGGAGTGAATCTAAAATAAAGTCATCAGGGAGTAGAAGCTTCCTTGGGTGTGACCCTAAATCAAAGTTACTTAGGGAGTAGCAGCTTCCTTGGGTTAAAGCCCCTAAAACAAAGTTATTATTTGAGCTTCATACATTGTGAGTTAATCCTCACCGTGGTTTTTCCCTTCTAGGGTTTTCCACGTATATCTGGTGTTATGTGTTGATGTGCATTGTGTTATTCTTTCATGTTGATATTGTGATTCTTTAGGTTTAATCTGCTCCGGATAAGTTGAAGTTGTTGAAATTGAAAGTTGTTTGAATACTGATTCATCCTCCCTCTCAGTATTCTTGTGTGTCTAACATGGGTATCATGATTCAAGATTATATGGAATGTTGTTTATGGTTGATTAGTGGTTTCCTAGTGTTTTTAATCCTTTTGGTTGCATCATTTTGATGAGGTGTCATGGTTGATCATCCTTTCGACTTGTAGTTTGAATGTCGACATGGTTTGGTGGGTTCGCCACATGTTGACATTGGTTGTCTCTTTTAGAGAAGTGTGTGTCTTGCTTCACCTTCTCTCTAGAGCCTTTGTGTGGCACTTGGGTGATTTTTCATTCTTAGTGTACAATTGTGACATGTGGGTGTCACACTTGCATCATGAAAAATTGGTTCATCTTGTGTTTGTCCACTAATGTCTCGGTGTAAAAGATGGGGCATTACAACCATGAGATAAAACCACCCAAAAGTAGCACCCAAATTATTAGGGTTTTATTATCTCCAATCAAAGATGCCTTATGATGTGTCAAGACATGCATCAATGTGTGTAACTCCCCTTACACCTCTTTTCTATGTCCAACATGCTTTTATATTTTCCAATACGAGAGGCCCAACTTTTAGAGGCTATAACTTTTGATCTGGGAGGTTGATTGGGCCCATTTTTTAAAATTGAAGAGATCAAAAAGATCTATGCATTGAGAACCCTCGATGGCAGTGCCGAACAAACTAAATTTTTTATTTTGTCTAAAAACCAACTCTATGGCCCATAAATTGAGTTTTTCTATTTTTATAACATAAAAATTACATTGCTAGTAATTTCAAGGTTGAGACACCTTTCAAACATTCTCCCACTTGTAAAAAACCTCACAAGAGTAAAGGGAATATCAACACCATGATTTAATTTCTAGGGGATGAGAGACCCATAGACTCCGAACACCATCCAAACTTCTCTTTGCTCACATGCTTAGTTAATGAATCTGCAACATTCATCAAAGTCTCTACGTTAACCAACTTTACCCTACCATCCTCAACCATATATTTAACAAAATGATATTGTACATCAATGTGCTGGTCTTGACATGAAATTTTGGGTTCTTAGTTAGACAGATCACACTATGACTATCACAATAAACTATCATTACACCTTGTTTCATTCCAATATCTGAATACAGTCTCGTAAGTCAAATGCCTTATTTACAATAATGAGTATATACCATATACTTAGATTCAGTAGTGGAAAAAGAAACCATAGCCTATCACTTACTCATCCAACTAATTGCACCACCAAATAAATTAAACACATAAGCACTGGTGGATATTCTGCTATCAACATCACCTGCCCACTTTGAATCCACATAACCATGAATATCAAGGGAATTCATGTCTCCTATAACATTACCATGATAACACAAAGAAAACTTTGAGGTACCTCACAAATATTTGAAGACTCTTATAATTTCATCCCAATGAACTCTACTAGGATTAGACATGTATTTCAAAAGAAATCCCACTACTTGGGCAATGTCTGGTCTAGTGCAGACCATATCATACATCAAACTTCTGACTACACTCTAGTAAGGCACTCTACTCATATCTTCCATCTCTGATGGGGATGTTGGACATTGTGAATCAGATAATTTTTTTCCAACTATACGAGGAACACACAATTGTCTACAATCCTACATGTTAAACCTATGTAAAACTGAATTGACATACTTACCTTGGCCAAGCCACAATTTTCTATTCACTATATCTCTTTTGATTTGCATCCCAAGAATGTGTTTAGCTGCATTAAGATTCTTCATTTCAAATTTAGCTGCAAGTTGAGACTTTAGTTCTAAAATCATTCCTTTCCCTTTACTAATGAATAACATATCATCATCATATAATGCAATAAATAGGAAACAACCACCATCATATTTATAATAAACATTGTGATCTGATTTAGAATACTCAAATCGGGCAAACTCAACACCTATGTATCAAATTTTTGGTACTACATCCTAGGATTTTGTTTGAGGCCATACAAAGTTTTCTTCAATTTACAAGCCAAAATACTTTACGTTTCACCATGTAGTGCTCTAGCTATGTTTGCAAGCACTAGAAACATGCAAAGCTTGCATGAGAACCCTATGATGATGTAAAATCCTAATCACATACATGGAAGCATGAATAAAATGCCCTCTTAGTAGTGCTTATCTTGGCAACACTATTGGCCCACGATTACTGTTAAACCAAAGGATTGACCTATCAATTTCTGATACAAGCGCTAGAGTTAATGAATCCACGGGAGGCAGTTAGTCCATGTCACAAATCCCATGGGAGCACTGACCATCTACCAACAAACTCCCCCTAGGGTTGCCCAGGGGATTCGAACCTATGACCTTTCACTCTGATACCAATTGTTGGCCCATGATTGCCATTAAACCAAAAGGTCGACCTATCAATTTCTGATACAAGCCCCAAAGTTAATGAATCCATGGGAGGCAGTTAGTCCATGTCACAAATCCCATGGGGAACGCTGACCATCTGCCAACAGACATGTGTCTTTGTTTGTTTTTCACTTTGTGATTTTCTTGCCTTCCAAGGTCCTACACACTTGTTGATGACTGTTTTGATGCAATCATAACAATAAGTTAAAATTCACATATAATGAGCTGAAACTATACTTGAAAGATAAGAAGGAATCATTTGAGATTCAACTAATCCCAAGTCTACAATGGTTCGGTTGGTCAAGTTCAGTTGGTCAATGTGAAGCTGTAATGTTCAAGGGGCCTTACGTAGTTTAGGTTTGTTTGGTGGTTTACTGGACTAAGAATATGCAAAAAGGTCATGAGATATGTCAATACTTTTCATTCCTTTGCATAAAAGTGATACTGTGCTGCAAGTTTTAGATGGTTTTCTTGAATTTTTGCAGCGTTCTTCTTTATCTATTTATGAAAACTGTCTACTTATAGCTCTGTTATGCATGCTTCTTCAAATTTGAGACAATTTCCTTTAGATTTCTACGTTTTCAGCTAAATATTTCAGATGGGTTGGGAAAAGTTAGAAAGATCTAATCTATACCTCATTTAATCTACCAAAGGATCTAATTGTTTCTGTTATGCACTATGTAAATACTACAGTAATTTGATCAAATCCACAGTAAAAACCTTAAATGTAAGTTCTGAGCATTTTCACAAACATACATTTAAAATTGCAAGCTCTCAAAGAAAATATTTCAAAACACAAAGAAGAGCAGGAGAACACTCAGAAGATAGATGCAGAACTCCAGATTCTATTATATTAGAAACGAATAGTCATACATGATTTACAATGTAGGAATGACTCTTAGTTTCATTGATCATACTACAGAGAACTTACAAGCTTTACAGATACAGTAAGGCAGCTAGACATTCCACGCGCACCTTACTGCAGACAAACAGGCGACCTCCTTCTTCTACCTCTAAACTATGCTAACTTGCTGTATGTTCCTAAAAGAAAAATTCTGTTGTAACCCTTGTTGTTTTCCTAAAATCCCTGTTGTAAAGTATTACAGTGTAGAAAGGCACAATATAAAGACATTCTGATTGTCCTTACTACAGCAAAAACCTAACTGAACCCCTGGTTCAAACCCTTGGTTACAGCAATAAATACAGGTGAACCAGTTCTTCAAAAATATCTTTGAGCAGTGTCAAATCTGGGCGAAATATTGCCCCTTCTGAGAAGTTCCGGCAGCTGGGTAATAACTTCTGTTTGTCTGTTGTAGTAATACCTTCAGCTGCAACTCTGTCCTTCACTTGAATGGCCTTGACTTTTCGCACTTCATCCTTATCTTCCTGCTCCTGAGATCAGATTTCCTTCCTCCATGAGGTCACTGTGTTGACTTTCTAGCTGCTTCCTCAACTGCAAGCCTGCAAGACAAGACAAGCAATAAGTATTTCATTTATCACATAAACAGCATGAAATTAAAATAACCGTTTAAACCCAGGTGACTGCGCAAGATTGTGGAAATCGGATCCAGAATACTCCTCAAAACGCGTCCAAAATGCGTTCAGACTGCTCAAAATTCATCGGGTCAACTATCGCTGACCAGGAAAATGCCACAGGCGCCAAAAAAACACTTTAAAATTCCACCGCCTCATTTCCCGCCCATCGGCATGACCATCGCTATCGGCGCGTCAAAAAAACACGTTGGTCGACATTCTCTTCATCATCATGATATTCTGGAAATATGATGTTCTCCCTTCTGAAGGTCCAGATGACGTCATCATGATATTTCGCTTCTGCATATTGGAGAAAAGAACATCATCATCATCATCATCATGTTGAAGGAGAAAAGGAGGATATGAAATATAATCCTGCTGCAGAGGAAAGGAAAATGATGGTGACGTCATTGTCATATTCGGGCTTCATTAAAGTGCAAAAAATGACGTCATCATCATGTTCAGTTAAGATCAGGGGATAATTGTGATATCGGGTCACCTAAGGAGCATGATCAGGATGATGAGGATCATATGACCCGATTTGCGGCCAAGGTAACCCTCTCGAAAGATCAGGATGATGATGATCATCAGGATATTTGGGGCTTCTGTCGAACTTAGAATAAGACGTCATCATCATATTCGTGAACCGAATCGTGCTTTGAAAAAATATCCTGCCGAAGGGAAAATGTGATGATGATGATCATCAGGATATTTGCTTCTTCGTTTATCAGATCGGGATGACGTCATCATGATATTCGGAGCCTTCGTTAAACTTAGAACATGACATCATCATGATATTCGGGAACCGGATCATGATTTAGAAAATATCCTACCGAAGGGAAATCAGGATGATGAGGATCATCAGGATATTTTCAAAAGGTCGTTCTTCTCGGCAGGAGGACTTCACGAAATGTTGGGTGAACAAACAAGATCATGATGATCTTGACAACAGGACAGGATAAAAATATGATGATGATGATCCTCCTCATCGAATTATCATGATGACGTAATCATCATATTTCGTCTTCGGAGCACATGAGTTGAGGTCATCATCATATTTGTGTTAGGGTGATATTGTAAAATATGATCATGCTGTTGAGGAATGGAATATCGCCTCCTTCTTCAAAAAGATAGGGTGATCATCATGATCATGCAAAAGGAGATCAGGAGGATATGAATATGATGACCCTCTTAATTGAATATCATGATGATGTCTCCATCACTTAGCGAAGTTCAGCGAATGACCCTCTTGTGAAAGATCAGGATGATGATCATGATTATGCAAAAGGAGATCAGGAGGATATGAAGTCGTCATCATCATCTTAGCGAAGTTCAGCAAATATCATGATGATGACCCTCCGATAGGATTTGAACATGCGCATGCAAATATGCCGAAGGTGGATTTTCTAAGTCAGGGTGATCTTATAATATCATCATGATATTATAAGATCAGGCGATGCAAAAATATCATGATGATGCTCGCTATACAGAGACCGCTCGACGGGGGAAACTTGCCGTGACTTAAAGTTGACGTCATCATGATATTTGAACCTCAGGATATTATCGGGGGGGGCGTTTCAAATATGATGATGATGATGTTCATGCAGCAAAACCGAGTTTATAATATGACCCTCCTAAAATCATGATGCTGACGATGCGCCTAAGGCCATTTGACGGGTAAAGGGCACTACCACCTAAGATTGACGTCCGGATATTGCGACTGCCTGATTTTTATCAGGTGATAGACCAAGATCATGATGACCTTGACAACATGAAAAATGATGATCACTTGCGATTATCAGGTTTGACCAAAACTTTGACCGTGCATAACTTCCACATATGGACGAATTTTCAAGTGAAGTAAAAGGCAAACCTGCATGGAATTTCAAGCTCTTTTTAAATATGTGGTCATAGAAATAAAATATGAACTTTGACAAACTGACCTCATGATGATGACCTACCTCATCCAATATCATGATGATGATGCACCTGACCTTCATTTTTACCAAACCGCCAGAAAGCAGAAAAACACAAGCAGAAGCAAAAAGTAAAACATCAGCAGGGGTCCCCATTTTGCTAAGGAGCATAATGGGGCATGTTGTGAACATCACAACAACACTGTCTTCCTAGTCACCTAACCCATCTTTGATGAATCACTCTTTTCACTTTCCATCCTTGATGACATGACTAATCAACTTCACAGGAGGGGAAATTAATATTCCCTAGGAGCTTTCCCATCCATTATTTCTTCTCCACCCATCCAACTCACTTTTCAATTGGCTACCAAACTTTTTAGGGCTTGAGAAACTGATAGGATGCCTTGAGAAAAATGATTTGAAAGTATAATTTCAAGACACTTTCAAGAAAAACTAATAGCACCATTGCAAGTGCTCAAAAAATTGTGTGATTTAAAAAAATGATACCCAAAAAGGAGTCCGTATGTGCCCAAACAAGCTCCCAGAAGTTCCCTATGTCATTTAAAAAAAAAGTTTTTGGGTTGCTCCTGGTGACCCTAGGTTGCTCTGGTGATCCATGGGTGACCTGACCTAGTAAAAGGGGTAACTGAAGGGTGACCCTTGCGGGATTTCAAATGTGAATTTCTCCTTCAATTTTAGCCAAAAATGCCCTATTTTGCCCTAGTTTTTATGGAAATTCAAGCCTAACATGGAGTAAACCATTCTCAATCCATCCATCACTCCCAATAAAGAAAATTTATCCATGCGATTCAATTTCATCTCCTCTCTAACTCTTCATGACTATCATTCTTCCCTAACAAAAACCCCACTTCCTCATCCACAACCATGTCAAATGTAACCACATCCACTCCCTAAATTACCCTCAACATCCTTAACAAGGCCATGTACACGAATGCTTCAATGAGTGTACCCCAAATTGATGCCAACACCATATCTTTCATAATGCAATTATTTTCTCAACCACTCTATAACACAACAAATACCAATCCATACAACAACCCCTTATCTAACTCCACATACACACAACCCCCCGTCTCTCATCCACCTATCTCACAACCACCCATTGCGTCATCTTCCATTCAAAACCCTAACCAACAACAAATTCCACCGCACATTTTGCAACAACTCTTCACTTATCAACAACATCAAACCCAACAAAATCAAAGCCAAAACCCACCTCAACATCAACAAATCCCCCATTTCCTCCAACAATTAATCCATCAACAATAATCACATGTACCAAAACCTCCACCATACCAAGATTTATCCAGCATTGTGCAAACCTTGATCTAAAAGGTTGACGACATGCAACATGGGAACAAGAGAAAACAATATTCCTTCAAAGATATTTGCCCATATCCATTTGATAGAACTATTCCCATGCCACCCTTCCCTAAAAATTTCAAAACACCAAAATTTGACAAATACAAAGGGAAAGGGGACCCTATGGAACACCTTAGGGAGTTTAACATCTATTTCCTTGAGGTCTCATATGATGACACATACTTGATGAGACTCTTTCCTAGAAGCCTAGGTGGTTGTTATGTCATTAAAAGTATCCCTATGAGTTTTTACCACCTAGTTTAGCTCCTTGGTTCCCTTAATTTAATCATGCATGTTTAAAACTTATCCCAGAGCAATTTCCCTTGAAACCCATGTCAAATGTGGCTTAGGGGTCCACTATAATGTTTATCATGACTCAAAAACCACTCCTAGACTTGGGCGCCCATGCCCTAGTCTAGACCTATTTTGCTGGGACCTATATTTAAATTGTCAGCATAGGACCTTTAAAAAGGTTTCCCCTTGTCATCCTTTTCAATTTGAATTATGAAAGTTTAGCGGGAATGCATATATAAACATGTTTAGGACTTTATTTTAAACCTAGATGGATAATGCAAACTTGTGATATTGAGCTAACGGATTTCAAGGTATTCATTGTGTTGTAGAGCAGACTTGTGTTGTTATTGTGTTTGTTTGTTGCATAGTTGGCTTCATCAATCCATCTCCTCATGGTGTGAAAGATCTTCATTTTCTATGAAGGCTTCACCTCTAAGGTGACATCTATTTGTGTTTTAAACAATCTATTGTATCATTTGATTTTGCCTCTATCCACCAAGGACACACACTTTATCTAACAACGGTATTGGAAGGCTTGATTGCCATTTCAGGGCTTGATCGAGGCAATCTCCTAAACACCACAACCCCCAAACCCCTATCTTGTGATTGTAGGTTACAGGTGTGGGATCTTGCAAAGTGGAGTTGCAGAAGACTAGAGTAGAAGATAGAGATTCAGGATCTGAGAAGAAAGTGGGGAAAATAAGACCTACTAGACTAGGGTGCCCACCCCATAGTCCTCCTAACTGACATCTCCAGAAACTCTAAAGCAGGTTGTAGTCCTAATCACCTCACTATTCCAGATCTTTAGAAAAAGTGGTCTGTTGGAGTAGGGTGCCCGCCCCAGTGTACCCAAAGTTTTAGCCTTCAAAAATTTGAATCCTAGTATGTTTCTAATCTACATTTAGTGCTTTCATATGTGATCATTTGTCGTGTCTTGTTTGTCTGTATCTGGAATAATATAATTAGGGTTTAAGGCTTAATTAAACTAGGGTTTGACAAATATATCAATTTAATATATCTTTCCATATTGTTCCTAAGTGACATCAACCTGTAGCTGAGTCCTCTCCATCTATAGTGACTTGACTTGATTTGTCCTTAAATGTTATTGTGAAAGGAGGGTTTTATTGAATCTACCTTAACCACACTTCAACCCTTATCTTCTTTTCATACATAACAGTGGTCAAGCCACCAAATGGTTTGCTCATCTTCCCCTTGCTATCAAAACATTCCATAATCTTGCGGAGAAATTTGTAAATCATTTCTCCTATAACTTTGAACATGAAATATCCATGACTGACCTTTGCAACACCAAACAAAAGAATGAGGAATCCTTCGTTGCCTTTTTACAAAGGTGGATAAGCCTAGCAAGAAAACTCCTTTGGCCTATTCCTGAGAAACAATTAGTGACTATGTTTGTTACTAATTTAAACCAAGAAATGGGATTCCACTTACAAAGCCAATGTGCATCAACATTTGAAGAGGTCATAGATAAAGGAACAACCATAGAAAGAGACCTCATTCCAAAGGGGGCTATCAAAATTTACAATAATGACAACAAGAACAACAAAAACAACAAAGTCAACAACAACAACACCAATACCTCCAACACAAACAACAATACCCAATCCAATGATAAACCTCACTTTTGGGGTAAAAACAAAAACACCCTGAATGATGGTGTCACCAATGTGAAGAGCATCCAAAACATAAAAACCACCGCACTATCAAATCCATCCACAAGAAACAATGTAAATATTCCTAAGGGACCACCAAAACAAAACAATGTACCTAAGAGGAGATTCACACCCTTAGGTGAACCTATCGAGGACATTTTAAGAAATCTCGTCAAGGCGGATCTAATCATATTGCCACCTATTTGCCCTATGATGAGAACCAATTTAAACCCTCTTGGTTTGATGAAAATGCCTATTGTGAATACCATCTTGTGAAAGGGCATAAAACATCTAACTGTATGATGTTGAAACATTTCATCCAAGATCTTGTAGATAGAGGTGATATAACCATTGATGAACCTCCAAAGCAATCACCTAATGCTAATTTAGGAGCATACAAGAACCCACTTCTGGATCACAACAAGTGAAAGGCCTCTTCCTCGAATCAATCCTACAATGTCATGATGCCTCTCTCTTCTTTTGACTCTATTGTGGGTCAAATATAATATTCTTCCAATCATGTCAATACCATCACCATTAGAGCCAAAACACCCCATTGTGTCATTACCACTCATCGTGGCCACATCTCTATCCACAGAGCCCCCACCAACGATCAACCTTCTACATCTGCACCTACTAATCCTCCATCCACTCATAAGTATAACCTCCTAGATCAGCTCGGAAAGACTCCCACTCAAATTTCCATCCTTGAGTTGCTTCGTACATCCCCCTCCAGAAGTATGTCCTTGACAAAGCCTGGATGGAAACCCAAGTCCCTACTAGCTTGAATGTTGATCAATTCCAAGCCATGGTAGGACACATAGCCTCTCCCCATCATCTCACCTTCTTGGAAAAATACCTACCCACATCTAATGCCTCACATAATAAAGCCCTCTACATTGAAGTCCTAATCCATAAACATACCATTAAACGAGTCTTAATAGATGGTGGCTATGGCTTAAATCTTTGCACTCTAAAACTATTAATACACTAGGGATACTCTGATGTGGTTGTGCACTCTAGTGAGTGTATAACCATCAAAGGATATGATGATACATAAAGATTGTCTGAGGGTACCATTAGATTTCCCATTCAAGTGGGATAAAAGATTTTATAAACCAAATGTCAAGTTCTTGATCTTGACCTCCCATACAACATTCTCCTTGGACAACCTTGGATTCATGCCATGCAAGCCATTCCATCCACTTTTCATCAATGCCTAAAATTCCCATATAATGGCATGGAAGTCAATATCTATGTTGATCACCATCCTTTCCAATACTATAGCTTCTTGGAAGGACAAGGTCAAACTTTATGTCCTTACAACAATGACACCAAAGCCTCTACTGCCAACACCAATCCAAAATCTTCCATCTCATACATTGACCCTTCCAACATCACATCCACATCACAAACATCCACTCCTCCTGAGGTCAAGATTAAGATAAGTGACATGGGATGTGGAGAATATGATCTACACGGCACATTCTATGTAGGGTTACTCCCACCATCCCCTAAGATGTTTGGTGATCCTAAAGACAACGAGGTTTCCATGTTTGTCATCAAATGCAATCCATCTCCTATCTTCGAGTGCAAACACTTCATGGAATACTGGTGCAGAAGCACCTCGAGACATAGAGGATCTAGAGGATCCCTCGTATTTTCTATTGTGTCCAAATGTTATGTTGTAAGCCTTTGAGCCATATCGAAAGATTGTATACGTGTCATTCCAGATTGTAAACGAATTGAAAGAGATTGTAACCGAACAAGTAGAGTGTAACCGATTGGCAGGGTGGTTGAGGAACGGTTTCACCTTCCACCTTCTGTAACTGCCAATGTATGAGTCTTTAAATAGTTATCTCTGTATTTGTAGAAGGGAGAGACAGAGAGGAAGAACAAATCTGTATTAATATTTAGAAGAAGGAAATAAAGAGTTTCTGTCGTTTTGGTGTAACCCCTGGAATGTAGTTTGGAAGCATTCCATTGGTTGAGGTTTCTTCGAAACCAGTGGAATGTCTTCCTTAGGAGTAGATCTTTTCCTTTTCTGTTGAGTGTTAGTTTTTTTCTTTGTGTTGTTCGGTGATAGAATCACAGAAGATGTTATCGACATGAATCTCCAGTTATCTTGGCGAAGGTATCTTTAGGATGCTATAGAAGAATGAATGTATTCTGAAGTGTATGCGGAGTAGATACATTGTATCGAGTCTATCGACTGTACATGGTGAATTCATAACGACACTATATGTATAGAGTCGAGTCATCGGTATAGAGAGAGCCATCGGAAAAGAACGAACGAGTTCCACCGACGGTTGAAGTCTGACCGATGGAGAAATTGATATTAAGTATTTCGGGGTGAGAACTAAGAAGTCTCACCAATGGAAGGCTCATCGGTGAGAGATGTATTATCGGCGGATGAGGAGGAGGTGCTACCGACGGTCCAAGTCATGCCGATGGGTCAATGTTCAACGGAGTAAGTGGTGTATTAAGTCATCGGCGAGAGAAAGCATATCGGCGAAAGAATCCGATGCTGGGCCGACAGTCCAAGTGTTGCCGATGGAGAAGTGGGAGTTGGACGCTCATCGGTGTGACCGATAGCGTCGGCAGAAGATTCAAGGAACTCGCCGATAGGATAATATCATGCCGATAGGCACATAACCAAATCCACTCATCGCTGAGAGATATGTATCGGCGAAGGTCTCTTTCGTTTGACCGATGGTGTGCAGTCTTGCCGATAGGCAAGAATAGGTATATTTCGGTGTGACATTTAAATTGTCTTGCCGATATACTCTGTAAAGGTTATTTTGTGGGCTTTCCAAGGATTCCACAACCTATTTTATCTGTTAACTGGTTTTCCCTCTGCATCAAATACAATGTCCTCGAAGACATATCCTCATGGTTATACAAAGATGAAAATGCACAACAAGAAGCTCCTATCCTCCCAACTAAGATCTATGGAAAGGGTCTTGAGATTGTCAAATACATGGGTTACAAAGGCTAATGCAGCATGGATCTTCATGAACAAGGAATTATTGAACCCATTCAAGAAACAAGGAAACCTTACCTCCAAAGGCTAGGATATGGGAAACAAGATTCTACCCTCACCAAACTTGAGTGTATCTTGCGTGAGGATGCTAGGTCTTTCCCTATGATTGATAACATCAATGAAGAGGACCATCAAGACTCTTTCATTGATTTCTCCAAACTTTTCAAACCATCCATATGCAACATCTACACCCTAACAACCATGCCATCAACATCCAATGACGTACCTCTCGTCTATCCCCGACTCATAGATTGGGACCAACAAGGACCTCTTGTCCTTGATGTTGCACAAAATGATGAAGTTATTGCAACATTCCTAGGGGTTAGAGACCATATGCCCCTTAGAGACCATAAGGCTGGCTATATCATGGAACTAAACACATCCACATACTTTGGGGAGATGATCCAATCTCTTTGTCACAAAAGTATGAAAATAAAAATAACATGCCCTAGTGAAAACCAACTTGTGGCACTTTTAGATGACGAAAAAATCAAAATAAGGACATATCACCTAGTGAAAACCTCCCCAAGGTGCTAGGGGATGAGAGAATGGATCTCCTTGAGGTACCCAAGCTCTATCAAGAAAGGTCACTGATCCTAGTAGAAGCATCACATGAAATGAACCTTGGAATAGAAGAAGCACCCAAGATCACATTTCAAGCAAAATCCCTCACAACAGTAGAACACAAAGCCTTCTTGGCCTTCTTCAAACAAAGAAGTCATAACTGTTGGCAAGAGACACTATATGGATTCATGGTTGTTGTCATTGATGGCAACAAAGGTCATCCCACACATCCGCAAGTCATGATGTGTCTCTACCGGAAGTCAGAATAAAGAAAGTTGTGGTCCGGTAAAGAAGAACAGAGCATGTGGCAAGGTCCGACAGATTGGTCCGGACCTCTCAGAGGAAGTGTCTTGGTGCAGTGCGGATTTGGGGAAGTCAAGAGGACTACCTTGAGTGGTATATTCCAAGGATTTAGCCTCCGGTGATGGACAAAGAAAAAGATATGAATGGTTGAGTACCGGATTCCTGAGAGACAGTGAAAACAGAGGAAGAACTGACTGGCAGAGTATCAGACTACTTTCCGGATGGGTTACTGTTGATGACAGAGGTTGTGAAGGCATGAATCATGTTTGGCCAACATGATTAATGACATCTACAAGTATATGCTTGATCCGCATTGCTTGGTGAGGAAGGATTCAGCCGACAGAATGAGAGTTTGTAAGAAACTAAGACTGTTCCGGATGCCGACTAGAAAGGTGATGAAACTACTTGTGCGGATATATATAGAGGATGGATTTAGTTGTGAAGTGTGGTGTGAGAGTGGAGAGATATGCGAATAAGTCCAGAGAAAGAGCAGAGGTAGCAAAAAGGATCCGGTATGTGAAAGATAGCAGAACAAAGAACAGAGGAAAGATGAAGTGCAGCAGATCAGTGTACTGAGCCTAACCGGAACTGAACTCCAGCATATGCAGATGCTTCCAATCAGTTCAAGACTGTGATTATCATCACTTTGTAGACAGTGTGTCTTCTTGTAGGTAGTGGGCCTCTTGTGAGCAGTGTGCTCGGGCAGTGAGCCCTAATTGGCAAGTGCCATTTTTGTAATTTCCTATTCTTCTAACAGAGAATAATTCTTGGGTTAATCACCCCGTGGTTTTCTCCCTTAACAGGGTTTCCACGTCAAAAATACTGTGTCATGTGTTTCTTACTTCATGGTTAATGTTTTGTGTTTGATTTTATGCTGCTTCAATTAAGAGGAAAGTTCAATAAGGGAAATAATTAGGATAACTGATTCACCCCCCCCTCTCAGTTATCAACAATTGGTATCAGAGCTAAGTTCCTCCTAATAGAGCCTAACAGCTTGAGGAAGATCTGGGATTTCAAATGGATGCATATGGTTTAAGGGAGCAACTCAAGACTGCCCTTGAGGATCTTGAACAGTCAAATTCTGAAGTCAGTGAATTAAAGGAAAGACTCAAACAGGCTGATGAATTTATGAGAGAATTAAAAGACAAATTAAGTCTCTCTATGAAAAAGAGAAAGGAGCTGCTTCAACAGTTGGCAAGACAAAGTGAAGAAAGCAATACAAATGAGGAATTGACTGAGCAAACCAAGTTATGTGAAAAGTTATCAAAAGAAGTCATTATGTTAAGACATGAAATGGAATCAGGAACTATAAAGTTTACTCAAGAGATTGAAGAAAAAAGAAAGGCTGAAGACAATCTAAGACAATCTCTTAAAGAAAAATCAGAAGAATGCCACCAGATGGACAGGATTATCAGACACCTTGAATCTGATCTTGAAGATGCCAAAGATAATGAAGGAAAACTTGAGGATCAAATTGCCTCTCTCAAAAGAGACCTTCAAACAGCAAATGAATATAAAGAGAAATTCAAGATAAGTTCTGCTCAACTTGAAGTTCTTCTTGGAAGTCAAAAGAGGACAGATGACAAGTATGGCTTGGGATATGAGAAAGGAGAAAGCTCTGGATCCGGTCAGAAGAATCTTGGATCAGAAAATCCAAGGAGCAGGCCTAGAAGACCTCCGGTAAGACAGCCAAATGCTCAAAGATATCCATCCTTCAATAGATACTGCCACAGCTGCAACCACTTTGGTCACAAAGCTAATCAGTGCAGAATGAGAATGAATCAGAATAATTCATCCTTCTCCGGACAGTGCTTCAACTGCAAAAGGTATGGACACAAATCCCATGAATGTAGAATTATGCAAGTAAACAAATCATTCAAAGGTAGATGCTTCACATTCAATAGAATAGGTCATAGGGCTAATCAATGCAGATCAAGAGGATATCAGTCAAATATGCAAAGGAATGTTATTTGCCAAATCTGCAATAGGTCCGGTCATAATGCTAAAGTCTGCAGAAACAAGAATCAGGACAAAAGAGGTCCGGTGTATAATCAGAATCAAGACAAGGGTAAACAAAAGATGAATGCGGATGAGGTTAGGAATCAGATGAGCAAGATTTGGGTGAAGAAAAGTTCAGAGAATGTAGAGGTTGGATCCGCACCAGACTCTGGTGCTGATATTTCTTCCGGAAATTAAAAGTGAGCTCTGGCTCAGGGGGAGACTCAAAGAAAATCTTGTTCCCCCAGCCAAACAAGTGATGCCGGATGTTGCACAAGATGCGGATCAAAGGGTTTGTAAATATGAGTCTTGAGATACTTCAGTCAAGTTTTCAGAGGTCCGCATGGAGTTATGAAGAAGCTATGATCGATCAAATAAGACCTGTTCAGGGAAATGCTCCGGTATGATAAAGGATTACAAAAAGGTCCGGAAAGATCTGGAAATGCACTATCTTGTTCTGCGGATTGGACAGAGTGTTTGAGATGATCTTGTAATATGCCACCTCGATTTATTCATGATTGATAGATCCGGATGATATCCATAGATCAGGACTAATCCGGGATACTCCAAGCTATCCAGACAAGGCAAACCGGAATGATGTAGGTGAAGCATTTATTGCAGACAGGTATTAGGGTTCGCGGAGCAATTTAAGGGATTTCTCAAAGGTCATTTGCTCATTCTGCACTCGAGAAGAAGCGAAAAGTGGAGCTCTGCAACAAGGTTCTTCAAGCACACCAAGGATCTCCTGCCGAAGCTATTGGATAAAGAAATCAATCCAACCACTCCGTGCAAACCGAAGGCGCATAAGGTATTCTCCGTTTTTCATTACCTCACTGCAAATCTTTGAAGAATGGCTACTCCAAACATAGTTAAGATCTCCGATAGACCTCGCCCCTCATTCAAGAAACATCCCTACAAATCATTGGAGGTTGACCCACTAGGAGCCTTCTCTAGTGTTCCTCACGGAGTTTTACACACCGAAGACATTAGGGTTTACATACATGCAAACATTGAGGAATTTGGGGATTTCAAATTAAGAGACCTCTATCACAAGCAGCTGATTGACAATGCTTTTGAGCTTAAACCAGAGTATAAGGATATTCAGAAGAAACAATTTGAGCAATTTATTCATTTCCCCTGTTTTGAAGAGGATGAATGGGTCCGGTATGTACTGAGCAGGATGCATGACAACTTTCTATGGCTAGATAGACCCTGCAAGATCACAAAAGAGGCAATTAGAGCAGTAACTGGCCTATACTCCTCCGGAGGAGTACCTATCCTTAAATCTGTCAAGAACAACATTGTAACTGAGGCCACCGGATCAAAATTTGACAAGAGGGCAATGACCATTGAAGATATTTCGGATCCGGATATCAAATATGCATCAATGATAATAGGATACAAGATCTATCACTCCAGCAGGGAGAATTCTGTATCCGGAACTGCAGTATACACTGCTTTTGAAATGCTAAGGAAAAATGCAGAATATGACCTCTGCGAACTACTGCTAAGCCAATTAATGGAAAATATACAGAAAATCAAGAAGGATAAGAAGAATTCCTTCAAGTATGGTACTCTTATTGTATGTTTATTCTTCTACTTCATGAATGAGCTACCCGGAACAAGTGGATGGGTATGGCAGAATGACAAACCTGTTGCAGTCCAGATAAGAGACTACTTGCATGGACTTGGGGATGCAAAAGCGAGAAATTCAGCTCTATGGGGATACTTCAAAAACTTTCAGAGCATGATGCAAGCAAGAGAGAGAATTCCCCAGTCTCTCATTGAGAAATACAAGGACTCAGTGTGCTTTATGGTTGACACTGATCAGTGCCTGATGGAGGCAGTGGAGCCAAGGACTGTCTGGATCATGCCCATGGGGTACGAAGTTGATGAACAGATAGTGGAGCTGCATGTTCAACACATGCTAAGTCAACCCAAAGATCCTAAGGCAAAAAGGTTTGGAACCTTTGAGGAGCTGAGTATAAAGTTACATGTAGAACTCAGGGAACCTGAGATCAAAAGAAAAGTGAGAAAAGAAGTAGAGCACATTGCTCAAGGTCTTGGAATCTCAAAGGAGGCACTTGATGCCAGCCGGGAAAAGAGGAGGAAGGCCGAGGAAGAAGAGAAAAGCAAAGAAAGTGCTCCGGTTGGAGCTCCCACCCGGACCAGATCAACAAAGAGATCTGCACCTCCCTCAACCAAAAGTTCAAAACCGGAAGTCCAGGCATCCGGTAAGAGATCAAAGGCAAAAGCCACAAGGGCTTATGGAAGCCAAAAGGATGAAGAGGAGACAGAATCAGATGAAGGAGTAAGAGAAGTAAAGAAACAGAAAAAGAAAGGATCCGGTAAGCCCTCCACAGGCCAAGAAAATGAGGAAATGGTAGAGGTAACTGTTGAAAAGCCCACTCTGTCATTAGAGAGCATAATCAAGTCGGTCACGGTGGATGGAAACCTTCAACCAATGACAGAATCATATGATGACTTCAGTGAGGCCGACCAAAAGACTCTGCAGGAGGCCACAGTGAAATATCTTAACATATATAATAAGGCTTTCATTGAAATAATATCTCTTATTCCTAAAAGCCTAGAAAAGGAAATGGAAGTGAGAAAAAATAATGCTCATGCTAAAGATCTTGAGATCCGGGAGCAGATAGCTATTCAGCTATATCCTCAAATTGATCCCAAGACAATGAACATTATCTTCAAGGACTGTAAAGATGAGTTCAGAAGCAAAGCCAGGATGAATCAACTCATGCTTGGTGAGACTGACAAAGTGGCCCAAGAAACAGAAGAGATCCTCCGGAAGGCCTTCAAAAGGTTCAATCTTCCTGTTGTAGAGGACTTAGGTGCAGAAACAGCTGCTGATTTGGAATCTTCTGTTCTGGAAGAAGTGAGCCCTGAACAGACAAGTGAGGACTTGGGACCCTCTGCTCAAGAAGAAGTGGCCCATGAACAAGTTAGCATCTCTCCTCCGGTTTCCCCTACAGTCTCCGGATCCAAAGAAGAAGAGCAACTACAGGAGAAGGAAGCAGTGGTGAAAGACAAAGAGGTTGACAGTTCTAAGACTGCAGAAGAGAAGAAACATCTGTCTCCGGCAAGAGACACTGCACAAACTGTTCAACAATTTTTGAGCAAAGAAACTCTAGAGATTGATGAACCGGAGCTTCTAAAAGGCCCATTTGATTTTGACTCTCTCTCTCCGGTACAAACAATGAAGATAGCTTCATTTGCAAATGCCAAGGCAAATGAAAAGCTCCTGAAGTCTCATATGGAAGACTGTGAGTTGATAGAGGCTGCTTCCGGAGTACTTGTGAAGATCATGCCATCAATCCAGATAGATCCGACAGCCTCCACTTCCGGTAATCTAAAAACCTTAGTCAGCAGTGTTGATACACATTTTGATTCTTTAGAAAAATCAGCTGAAGAAAAGGTCCGGAAGGAATTTTTGGATAAGAGATTTTCAGAGATATTAGAATTAATCTCTAAAGACAAGAAGATTGTAAGCATTGGAATAAGGAGCTTAGAGAATGCTCTTAAGGATGGCGGTGATATCTATAAATTTTGTATATCCTGGTCAAAGGCAACAGCAGCATTTGACAAGAAAATAAAAGAGGAACAGGATAAGCTACAAAGCTTATCTCAAAGTTTTGATCCTCTCTCTTCCTCTATAATAAATCAAGAATGTCAGACTATTGCAGTCTTGAACGAAATAAAGAATCTTGAGAAGGAAAGGAAGAACATCACCAACCGGATGGGAGAACTTAGAAGGATTATAATCCCTAAGTTGGAAACCATGCATGAGGCCATCAGTGATGCTAGGACCACCGCCCAAACAAAAGATCCGACAGATCTCAAGCGGGCAGAAGCGTTTGCATTCTTGTTAAGTGGTCACATTTCAATTTTGGACAGAATGAAGCAAAGTTGGGCTACCGAAATGATTCAATTACAGACATCCTTTGCAGACATTCTTCAATATATGTGAGTATGTAAATATGCGGCTAAGTATAAGAAATTTTTGAAAATTTTGATATGCGGACCCTACCCTTTGCCATTGATGTCAAAGGGGGAGTGAGGAGCAGTGAAAAATGAGGAATCCAACTAAGGGGGAGTTCCGGAAATTGTATATAAAGACAGAGCATCAGCAAAGGGGGAGCATAGTGAAAACACTTAGTCATTTTTCACTAAGTGTTGCCATCAATGCCAAAGGGGGAGATTGTTGGCAAGAGACACTATATGGATTCATGGTTGTTGTCATTGATGGAAACAAAGGTCATCCCACACATCCGCAAGTCATGATGTGTCTCTACCGGAAGTCAGAATAAAGAAAGTTGTGGTCCGGTAAAGAAGAACAGAGCATGTGGCAAGGTCCGACAGATTGGTCCGGACCTCTCAGAGGAAGTGTCTTGGTGCAGTGCGGATTTGGGGAAGTCAAGAGGACTACCTTGAGTGGTATATTCCAAGGATTTAGCCTCCGGTGATGGACAAAGAAAAAGATATGAATGGTTGAGTACCGGATTCCTGAGAGACAGTGAAAACAGAGGAAGAACTGACTGGCAGAGTATCAGACTACTTTCCGGATGGGTTACTGTTGATGACAGAGGTTGTGAAGGCATGAATCATGTTTGGCCGACATGATTAATGACATCTACAAGTATATGCTTGATCCGCATTGCTTGGTGAGGAAGGATTCAGCCGACAGAATGAGAGTTTGTAAGAAACTAAGACTGTTCCGGATGCCGACTAGAAAGGTGATGAAACTACTTGTGCGGATATATATAGAGGATGGATTTAGTTGTGAAGTGTGGTGTGAGAGTGGAGAGATATGCGAATAAGTCCAGAGAAAGAGAAGAGGTAGCAAAAAGGATCCGGTATGTGAAAGATAGCAGAACAAAGAACAGAGGAAAGATGAAGTGCAGCAGATCAGTGTACTGAGCCTAACCGGAACTGAACTCCAGCATATGCAGATGCTTCCAATCAGTTCAAGACTGTGATTATCATCACTTTGTAGACAGTGTGTCTTCTTGTAGGCAGTGGGCCTCTTGTGAGCAGTGTGCTCGGGCAGTGAGCCCTAATTGGCAAGTGCCATTTTTGTAATTTCCTATTCTTCTAACAGAGAATAATTCTTGGGTTAATCACCCCGTGGTTTTCTCCCTTAACAGGGTTTCCACGTCAAAAATACTGTGTCATGTGTTTCTTACTTCATGGTTAATGTTTTGTGTTTGATTTTATGCTGCTTCAATTAAGAGGAAAGTTCAATAAGGGAAATAATTAGGATAACTGATTCACCCCCCCCCTCTCAGTTATCAACAATAACTTTGCATGGACATATGTTGATATGCTAGGATTGGACTCCGAACTAGTTGTCCATCATCTTGATGTACACCCTAATGCAAAACTGGTAAAACAAAAGCTAAGAAAAATGAATCAACAAGTGACACTCCTCGTCAAGGAAGAACTCAAGAAGCTTCTAGATGTGGGATTCAATCATCCTATAGATTATCCTGAATGGATATCAAACATTGTACTCGTAGAAAAAGTCACTGGGGGCATCTGTTGTTGCACAAACTTCTGAGATCTTAACAAGGCATGCCCTAAAGATGACTTTACACTACCCAACATAGATATCATTGTGGATCTCATTGCAGGACATGAAAGGTTGTCCTTAATGGATGAATTTTCTGGTTATAATCAAATCAGGATAGCTAAAGAAGACCAACACAAGACTTCTTTCATATGTCCATGGGGAACCTACTGTTAGGTTGTGATGCCCTTTAGATTGAAAAATGTAAGAGCCGCATATCAGAGAGCCATGATAGTCATCTTCCATGAACTTTTCCATAGCATAATGGAAGATTACGTAGATGATTTACTGGGAAAATCAAAGACTAGAGAAGATTATTTGAATGTGTTGGCAAAAATCATTGACAGATTAGAAGAATACAAGGTGCAGCTAAATCCTAAGAAATGTGTCTTTGGGGTCACCTCTAGAAAGCTCCTAGGGTACATTTTATCAAGAAGAGGGATATAAGTTAATCCTGCTAAGGTTAAGGCTATAGTGGACATGCCTCCACCTAAAACACTCAAGCAACTTTGTAGCCTCCAAGGGAAGATTCAATCCATCCATCGCTTCATAGCACTTGTAGATAAGTGTTAGCCATTCCAGCATCTTCTTTGAAAAAACACAACATTTGTATGGGATGACAAGTGTCAGAAAGCCTTTGAACACCTAAAGGAATATCTTGCTATGCCACCCATCCTTATTCCACCAAAGCAAGGACAACCCCTCCTTCTATACATCTCAACAACAGAAATAGCAATAGGGGCTTTGCTAGCACAACATGATGAACAAGGAAAAGAGAGAGCCATATATTATATCAGCCACACTTTGGTGACCTATAAGCTAAATTATACTCCTATTGAATGAGCATGCCTTGTCATTTTCTTCACATCACAAAAGCTAAGACACTATATGCTCAATCACAAGACAAAGCTCATTACCAAAATTGATCCACTGAAGTATGTATTGACTACAACATCTCTCACAGGATGAATGGCTAAGTGGGTCATGATCTTAAGTGAGTTTGACATTGAGTACATAGAGCGAAAGGCTATCAAAGGACAAGTTATTGTTGATCAATTGGTCAATGCACCTATCTTGACAAAACAACCATTTCTTTCAGAATTCCCAGATGAGTCAATACTGATAATAGCACCAACGACAAATACATGGAAAATGTATTTTGACGGATCCTGCACACATCATGGCTTGGGGGTAGGCATTTTGTTTATTACCCCTCAAGGAGACACTATTCCAAAGTCCTACAAAATAACATTGCCATGCACAAACAATGTAGCAGAATACGATGCCTTTATTACAGGTCTTTGCATGGCCATCTAGTGGAAGATTGAAAGGTATAGTTTATGGTGACTCCCAGCTAGTTATCAGACAAGTCAATAATGAATATAGAACAAAGGATGACAAGCCCCTACCATATAAAATAATGATTGATGATTTCAAGGACTACTTTCATGACATCCATTTTGAACAAATACCAAGGTTGAATAAAAAGCAGTAGATGCCATGGCTACTATATCTCTAGTTGATATGAAAAAGGATAGCAAAAAATGTGAGTTCTTGATTGAAGAACTTCCACTACCATCCTATGACATCCCACAATCTGAGCTAGTGTGTGACATTGTTGGTCCCTTATCTCCATGGTACTAGGAGACCTACATGTACCTCCATGACAACATCATCCCACCCAACTTAACAACTGCATAACGAAAAACCTTCATCCATCAAACCTCCTGTTTCACCATCATAGGTGATACCCTCTACTGAAAAAGTCTTGATGGTACTCTTTTGTGATACCTCAATTCTAGAGAAGCCGAAGTGGTCTTACAAGAGGTACACGAAGGTATTTGTGGGGCACACTCTAGTGGACCTACTTTAGCAAAGAAGATTCTAAGGATAGGATACTACTGGCCCACTATGGAATAAGACCCCCATCGGTTTGTAAAGAAATGTCTATCATGTCAATAGCATGGTGATCTTATCCATGCACCATCACAAGAATTGCAACCGATCACAACTCCCTGGCCCTTCTCACAATGGGGGCTCAATCTCATAGGAAAAATTCACCCAGCATCATCCAATGGCCATAAATTCATCATCATCACTACCGAATATTTCACCAAATGGGTAGAAGCCATTCCACTCACTTACACCACTGGCATCCAAATCACAAAAATCATACTCTACTACATAATATGTTGTTATGGAATCCTCCTTTCCATCATCACTGACAACAGGAAACCATTCAAGAACCAAGAAGTTTGCACCCTTTGTGAAAAATTTCACATCCAACACCACTTCTTTACACCGTATTACCCTCAAGGTAATGGTCAAGACAAAGCTTCCAACAAAACCATCTTATGCATCCTGAAAAAGACAATTAATGAAGTCAGTCGTGACTGACACCTTCAACTTAATCCCGCTCTATGGGCTTATCGTACAAGCTTTCGTACCCCCATAGGATCCACTCTGTACTCTTTAGTATTTGGTTTCGTAGCCATTTTGCCTATCGAGGTCGAGCTCCCTTCTCTCAGGATTTCATTGTAGAATATCATTACTGAAGAGGAATATCAAGTTGCATGCCTGAATGAGCTAGAATTGCTGGATGAAAAAGTGTCCGAATGCTCTAAATCATCTCTAGACCTATCAAAATCACCTAGGTAGAAGCTACAATAAGAAGATTAAGAACTACCGATTTGAAATAGGCAACCTTGTCCTTATGGAAAATCAAAGGAACCTACAAGAGTGCCACAAGAAAGGAAAGTTCGAGCCTAACTGCTTAGGAGCCTATGTCATTACAGCTAGCTATGGATCAAGAGCTTATTAGCTTGCAACACCTGAGGGGCAGCCTCTGGATGAGCCAATGAACATCATGCACTTGAAAAGGTTCTATGCCTAACCCATCGAGTATCCCAAGTCAAAAATTTAAAAAAATCAAAACAACTTAAATCCAAAAAAAAAATCAAGAAAAAAACCTGAGTGCAATAAAGTCATCCAATGGTGAAAATCACTTCATTGATGCCTTGGATAAGTACCATGGTGAAAACCTATCTCAGGCACCATGAGTACTGCCCGGTCCTACCATCTAAAAAGTCCTCATATCTATCACATCACTCCATATCATTGCCATCACATGGCTTGGAATTCTAAAAACATTTAACCTCACACCATCCCCCACCCCTTTATCACCCCACCCGAGGTAAATTCCTGAAAATAGGATCATTGTATTCCCTCCCTATATAGCTTAAAATTTAGGAAATCCAAAAACATCATAAAACCACCAAAAATCCAAAAAATTAGAAAAACCACAAAAAAACCAAAAACATTAGAAAATTCAAAACCCCCCAAAAATTAGAAAATTACAAAAACCCCAAAAACAATCTTAATCATCCAAACTCACCAAATACATCATCATCTCATCATCCACCCCGAACCATCCCTACATCATCACTACAAACTAGAACTACACATTCATCATCACCCGCATCTTAAAGCACCTTGATCCTGTGGATACAGGGTATGTAGGCAGTCTGGAATACAAAAGAAGTATCTAATACTCAGGTACAAAAGATGCACCCATCAAACCCGCTTAGATGGTCCCTATTTCTTGAGCTTACTAAATCCAAGAATAATACACTGGCTAAGAATATGCTTAAATGCATCATATCTCACACAAAAATCATCAATCAACAAACCAACTATAATCAAGACATATGACCTACTATCATTCTACCTATCCTCTGAATTTTATCCAACATCATCCAACTAATTCTCGCCTTAATGGATATATCAATCCTACAATAGGCAAAATCTATCATCCTATCAACACTTATCTTGGCAAGAGATACAATGGTTGTTTGTATGGTTTGTTGGTCTTTTTGATTGTTGATTTTTACCTTTGGTTTGATTTTAGGGATCATTCCAAAGCTACCTTGATTTCACTATATCATGGTACATGACGGAAAACACCTAGAATATAGCATGGTCATTATTTTGTATGTTGTGCTTGTCTCATTGCTCCAAGTATGGTATTCATATCTTAAAGATGTAGGGTCAATTCTAGCATATTGTTCCCCTTTTGCATCTAAGGTTAATCATACCTTATGTGCTAAGGAATTATGCTATGAGTCCCCTTCCCTCATCTAGGCAGGATTATACTACCTTGGGCATGCATGGGATCATCCTATTGTTTGCAGGGCTAGTCCATGCAAAGACGGATATATATCATCACCTTGGCTCTTTATACCCTGGTGAAAATATGCCCTTTTGATATAATAAATCTAGGAATGCTCTCAAAATGTCAACACAAACACTTATTCTAACCCATCTACCTCTCATCCCACATCCATCAAATCAATATCTAGTATTTGCATTTAACTAACCCAATCTCATCAACCACCCTAACAAGCTTCTATCCCTCATCCCATCACATCCCACATCATCCCACAACAAAATCCCTCTCACAACATGGCATCTAAAGACCTAATACAAACCTATCCCTACCATCCCTAAACCTATCCCTACCATCCCTAAACCTATCTCAACCATTCCCCGAACCCTCTTAACCCCATCTCCCATGGTTCTAAGAATCATAATGTATCATGACAAATATCCATATCAACACATCATTAACCGTTGCACATAATTAACCATTACAAATCATTAACCATTTCACATCATTAACCATAGTACATCATTAACCATTGCACTTTCATTATCCATTGCATAATATATGTTTATTAATCTGAGCATATATTTACATTCCATTACATCCATTTACATAATATATGTTTATTAATCTAAGCATATATTTTCCATTTCATCATCCATTTACATAATATATGTTTATTAATCTATTCAGCATATATTTTCCATTTCATTTTCCATTG
This sequence comes from Cunninghamia lanceolata, assembly GCA_027924645.1. Lineage (NCBI taxonomy): Eukaryota > Viridiplantae > Streptophyta > Pinopsida > Cupressales > Cupressaceae > Cunninghamia > Cunninghamia lanceolata. The sequence continues at coordinate 3,994,862 of BSBN01000693.1, forward strand.
CATAATATATGTTTATTAATCTAAGCATATATTCTCACTATCTATTTGCATAATATATGTTTATTAATCTGAGCATATATTGCATTAACCTAAAAACCTATTCATCCATATCACATTCATATAATCCACATCATAATCCATAAAACCATAAAAACCCATTTGCATACCATACATTAACATTGACATAACATACCTATATCCATCCATAATCATATAGAAACATACACCAATGCATAAATACTTAAACCCATATACATAAAACCAATAATCCATACATCAGTGCATAAACAACATCATAATCACAACATCCATAATCATCCATAATCATAAAACCATAACCATAAATGAATTAACATCATATATCGCCGCTAAAAAATATACATGTATCGCTCAAAATACACATTGAATAAATGTCATGATACAAAAATGCCTCGAAGGCTAAAGTATATCAAAATACAAGGCCCGGGGGTATATAAATAAAATCATGAACCATGGGCTGATGATCCCCTGGCAGAATCAATAGGAGAACTTGGAGGAGATCTATGTGGTCTAGGTGGCTGTGGCCCCATAGGCTGTTGTTGTCGAGAAGGTGGCCGTTGTGAAGACAATGGCTGGTGTACAGACTGTTGAGACCGTCTAGATCTCTGTGAGCCTAATATCCATGATCTGCTCCACTAGTTGTAGCTTGGCACCCTCTGTCCCTCAGGTACCACAGTGCAGTATGCCCCATAGTAATACTCTGTCATAGCCTGCTGATTTGATAGTTGTTGTTGTATTTGTTACTGAGAGGCTAAGTAATCTCCCCACAACTGAGCCATATTGGTGCTAGCTATGACACCCTACATGCATGTAATCTCCTATTGCAGATGAGCCACCTAAGCCTTAGCCTATTGTGCATTGCTCTCATCTGTCTATAGCCTCACCTTAGCCCCCTGTCTCATCAAAGCCTCTACATCCCTCTCACCTGTCACATGCACTATATGTGCCTGCATCTACCCCTAGAGGTGCCCTATCTGGGCCTACAAGATCTAGATCTAAGGATCCCCATCACCACCACTAAGTCCATCCAAAAGGACTTGAACACCCTGTAGGGTCTGCAGCTGCCCCAAAGCATTATCCCACTTTGTAGTAACCTGCACCAGGTCCTATTGTTGCCTCACCACCACCTCCTCTAGGCTAGCTACCTAGGCACATAATGTCGTTGTATCATTCTCCTCATCTCCTCAAGGCCAAGGCCATTGTTAACTAGCATAAATAGTGGGATTAGGTCCTATACCTGATGGCCCCACACCTGATGTCCTAGTACCTAACATGCCTACTTGTAACGGTGCCTGTAAAGGTGCCTGCACTAATGCCTGAGTAGCTGGCACCTGTCCTATCTGACCTTGCCTTGCTAGAACCTACCCTGCTGGAACCTACCCTACTGGTACCTGGCCTACCTATACCTATGCCTAAATTAGAGGATCCTATCCACCAGGTGCCTGCCCTCCTCCCACTACCTACCTCGTAGCTACCACAGCTAACACATCAATCCCATCATCATCATTAATAGGTACATCCTCATAGATGTACTCTACCTCTATCGCATCTCCCTTCTCTCCTTCCTCCTCCTCCTCCACCTCAGGCTCTGCCTTAACCTCTGCCTCTAGGTCTGTCAAATGAACAAGTCTCACTTGTTGCCACCATAGATCATAAACCAGGGTCATCCTCACATCTGCTATCTGGCTGCCCTAGTCCCACTGCACTGGCTACAGTTCTACCCAATCCAATAAAGCCACTTGTGGCTGAATCTATGCAGGCTAGGCCAGTATATCCTAAGGTGTTCAAGCAAATATCACCGTCACCTAGGGAAAATCCTACACTAGCCCAAACTATCGCATCACTCATGATGAAATGTACCTATAAATGGTATGGTCTCCTCACCCCATTGGATACTAAGGCTGGAAAATGAAGGGCATATGTATATGATCATCAACCCATGTCTCCACACCTATATACAATTGCCAGATGACCGTATCCATGTCATCAATCTGTCACCACTAATACCACAACTACCCCATATGTGTAAGCACAACAGGTGGCCTATATAAGAAGACATATGCCTCAAATCGAGCCCTATGATAGGTAGAATCAGGCCTCATGATCTTGATATGCTACCATGCCCACACATGGAGTAGTGTCACTCCCACCCCTAGACTCCTATCCAAATGATAAACTACCAGATGCATCTCATGATACAACTAGGCTAACAAGCATGAGCCTTAGGCAAACACCACATCCTGAGTGATCATAGCCTCAAACACTCTCCCCTGGCCAATTAAAAAGTCCTGCGATCACTGATCCAGATTCAATATACCTCCAACCAATGCACACACATATAATGTGAAAGGATACACCCTAGCTGCCTGAGTGCATGTATACCACATCTACCGTTGATCCTGGGCATATACTAGATGGACAAACACAAATACGCTGTCCATAGTTGCTACTACTAACCATACATCATATGTCACTCTCTCTCCTCATATGGGGATCCTAAGGATCCTCCATATGTCCTCTAGGGTGATTGTGATCTCACCCGTAGGAAGTAAGAAAGAGCATGTCTCACTCCTCCATTGCTCCACTAGGGCTGACATCATGGCCCTATGCGCTCATATCTGGGACATCTCATAAATCATCTGAAGCCCTATCCTCCCTAGTTGAACTAGATTGGCTTGATCAAACTACGATCTTAATGCTATCATTGATGGCACCTGACGCTCTCATGATTGTAAGATCCTACCTAGAATCTACATTAAAAAAATCACCAAAATCAGCTCTTTTTCTCAAAAATAGTGTTATGGCACTAATTTAGAACCCCATAGCACCAATTTAGAACATGGCACTAATCCTTGGCCATATAGTGCTAATTTAGAGGATCGTGCTAAACATTGATCACATAGCGCTACTCCAAAAGATAGTGCTAATTCCTGACCCTTTCGCACTAAATGAGAGCCTAGTGCTAAACCATGACCATATGGCGCTAAACCGCCATTTGACCTTAAAACCATAATTTACTTGGTGCTAATGCAAAGGACTGTACTAAATGCCACCCTTATCACACTAAATGAGACGATAACGCTAAAGCACTCGTAGATAGCGCTAAACCATAAAAACCCCCAACTTTGGCGCTAAACCAGATGTCAGCGCTAAACCTTAGATGGATGGTGCTAAACCATCCAAAACTATCTTTTTACCCATGAACATAGCACTAAACCATGGCGGATGGTGCTAAACCATCCGAAATTCTCCTTTTGCCCATGGCGCCGATCCAGAGGATCGCACTAATCTACTTCCTAATAGCTCTACATGGCTATGTGATGGCGCTAATCTACCTAACTACCCATTTCCCAAGCTTGTAAACTAGCCCAAAACTTGAAATCACAAAGTTATGGTTGATCAACATACTTGTGGATGCACCTCTATCAATCGACCGTAGTCACATACCCTCTCAGATTAGTGTCAGAATCACAGGAATGTAGGTTGCACCATGTCTCATTCTCCTCCTCTCTCGTGTAATAAGCTTAGAGTGTGCAAATGTGGCACTTTGGGCCCACACTTGCTATATATAGTTGTCATGTCATATCCCCAGGCACCCTTTTCTCTCTCCAGGCCACAAAATGTAACCTTTTTCATCCATTTTTCTTCCTACCCACTTGATTTTCCATCCTCTACTAGTTTTTCATCACTATTTCCTCCTTTCTAGAGTTCACCTGAAAAAATTTAATTTTTTCACTTGACCTCTTAAGGGGGCATTCCTCATCCGTTTCACTCCTTCCCAATAGCTGGGGCAAAAATTCTTTGACTTGACACCATTTCCCTATTAGGTCACGACGCCATGTCAAAGAGGGGCAAATGAAGACATCTAAAAATGTCTTAACCCTTCAACCACCCTTAGACCACCATCCACATCACAAATTTCCCATCTAATTAATTAATTAAATTTTTATATAATTAATCAGCCTAGGATATCCCATCCATTCTTTATCAATTTACCCTTAAAACTGAATTAATTAAATTAATTTAGCATCATACCTTATTAACATCAACCCAATTAATTAAATAAATATGCTAAATTTTTATTCAGTTAATTTGTACACTTCCCTAAACCTGATTAATTAGATAAATCACAATTATTTAATTAATCTACCCTACCAATCAGCCTACGCCTAGCTTAGCTGATTAAATAGCCAATATTTAATTAGCTACCCTAGCCTACCTAGCCCCTAGATCTGGATTAATTAAATAAATCATTATTTAATTAATCCTAAACCCTGTTTAACCCATTCACTAATTTTTTCCAGCCACATTAATTAAGTTAATCACCTTGATTAACTTGGTCAAAGCATCATTAATCCATTCTCCCACAACCCACAAATTAAAAATTTCAAAATAATCCCATGGGTCACATGACCCTTCCACCTCACCTTACTATTTGTTGGTCATGATGTTAGTCACAAACAAGCATAGAATAAAAGTACACATTAACCTTTATTCATCTTGAAAGATGCGATGAATTTAGAGAATTCATGATCCCAAGTCTCCAGTGATTAGGTCTTAATCTTCTGACGTTACTCAGAGGTTGATGTGTGTTGCTGTTTCCATTTTGGGGCCTTACATAAAGTTCATCATCATGACATTATTTCTGCAAAGATTCTTCACAGAGAGGTCATTTTATACAGTTACTTGATCAAATGATGCAGGGATATTCAAATCTTTGCATGATATTTAGCAATTATACATGCTTTAGCTTCAAATATGCTAAATATTTGCAATTATCTACGAGATGTCTGCATATTTTGTGTTATTTGCTTAAGATTATCAGTTATTTGCAATTGTGATAGTGAAATGCTCTGAAATTTAAAAGAAATTGAAAGAAATGCTTCAAATGAAAGATGAATCTTCAGCTATTGAACCACATGTATATCAGATACAGTCATGAGGAGAAGAAAACCAAACCATATGTTCACCAAGATATTCCACAGCTAGATACAGTAGGTGCTAACTTCAAAGCAATTGTATGAAAACAATGTATGTAAGTAGACATGCACTCTAAAGGATGCAGCAAATCACCACATAAATCTAGAATTCACACACTGATTACTCAAGATTTACTATGAATTGTAACCAAAACAGTCTTCTCATTCACTAAGTATACAAAAATATAAATGTATACAAAAAGCTTTGAAATGAGCCCTGAATATTTTAGCAGACAAATTCCAATTAAGTTTCGAATGTTCAAAATGAAGCATTCCTGCACCTTTTATAGAACAAGGTGAGGAATTCGTTACAAAAGATCAACGATCTTGATTTGTCTATGAATATCTACGGTCAAGATTTCACTTTGACTATGTCAACCTTACAAAATGGCACAAGTTGCTAGCTAGCAACTATCTAAAAAACTTATTTCCTCCAAGTATCTGATGCTGATATTTATTTTATGCTGCATCATCATCATGTGCATCGCTTCCCGAACTTTCATCATCCTGATGATGATGACTTCGCATATGAGGCTGCTTGCTGCTCTGGATCTGTTCATGTAACTGCACAATTTTATCTATTTCCCTGCCATCCTGAGTCTTTGCTTTGATGATGGCGTGCTTGTGTGCCTCATATTTGTGTCTACTGCTATCCAGTTTATCTTTCCTGTCTTGTAGCGTCTCATTGTAATTTTTCATCTTGACTTTGATTCTCATTATTTTGTCTATGACTTCTTCTGTCAAGTGGACAAGTAGATCATCAGCTACTGATTGGAAGTTGCCGTGTAAAGCTTTGATGGCAAACTCTTCATCTTGATTTTCAACTTTCCCTTCCACTTTTCCTTCTAGTGTTTCCAATATTTCTGCCTCAACAGACATTAAATCATGCAACTTCATGCTGATATCTCTCAGTTTATTATTGCATCTTCTGAGTACTCCACATACAAATTGAATATCCTTATACCATATGTCAACCAACAAGGCAATATTACTGTTTAGTACTTGTTTATTGATGAGCAGCTGAGGATTTATCCTCCTTATTTCTCCCAAGATGTCTAATACTTTTTCCAATTTGTAAGACCTTTTTCCTATCTGCATCTGCAATTTGTCTACCTTGGTCCTGGAGTCACTGAGAGTGTTCCACCTCTTCAAAGAGTCCTTTACCACTTCCTTCGCATCACCCAATGTGGATGACATCCATCTCCTTAGTACAGATGCCTCATGTTTCATGAGGTCTAATTTATTCACCTCCTCTTGAGAAATAACAGTCAATGGGAATGCATCTTCAGTTGAAGTATCTTCAGTATTGTCAGCCTTCCTATGTAGGCATGCAACTGAGCAATGTGCTCTTTGTGTTGCTTATTTTTCTCCTTCTCTCTTTTCACCTTCTGAATTAAAGAATCAATAATATCCTTGCCCTCTTGACCCTCTTGGTCTTCATTGGCAAATCCTAAGTCCACTGTGCTGATCTGGAACTCATCTAAGGTAATTTTACCTTTTTCTTTCTCCACAGTAGGTATTGCAATCTGTGCGGTCCTCCTCCCAGTTGTTGGATCTCTTTTGATGGCCAAAGTCATTCTGGCCTTCCTCTTAGGTTTTATTAAATTCTCAGAGAATAAGGTGGAGACATCAAATTCTTGAATTTCAAATTCTTCTTCTGCATTTACCTCTTTCTCCAACCACGGAGGTACCTGATCATGTTTCTCTGCATCATGATGATGTTCACCTGTATCTCCTATTTCTGTCAGCAGATGTGATGGAGAAGGTGATTTCCTTAATTCTTCTTCATGATGCTCACTTTGACGTTGATCCTGAGGCACATCCTCCTGTTGAGGAACTTCTTTCTCCAGAGGAGCATCTTCTTGAGGTGGAGGATCTTGTGATGTATCTATATGCTGATCATGATGATCATGATCCTTTTCTGTCATTACCTCATCCTCCTTTGGCTTTTCCTCCTGCTGAGGAACATTCTTAGTTGTGGATAATTGAGAAGTCTCCTTAAGTGTTGGTGCTGGTTTTGTAATCACAATTTGTTCTGCACCTGTGCTACTTATTTCTTGAACCTTGGCAGCAGGATCTTCTACCACATCTTTCTCATCAGCCTTCCTTTCCTGAACCTCTACTATAGCAGGTTCTGCCGATGCATCTTGTGCACTTGGTTGGATTATTTCTGAAGCATGGCCTTCTGGTTCTGCCATCTTCACTTCTTCTGCAGGTTGCCCTTTGTCAGATGATTCTGTTGGATGTTCAGGATTTACATCTTGTTTCTTTGTTATGTCTATCACCGCAGGATTTGTCACCTCTGCAATCAGTGTATCTAGCCCCATTTCTTGGGCTATCTGCTCTGGGCTCTTTTCTTTCTCGATTTCCACTTGCTTCATCTCCTCCAGTATAGTTTGAACTGGTGGAGTCTTGTGAGGAGTCATGTCCATACCTGCAGCAAGGGTTTCCATCTTCTGTGAAGCCACCTCCTGCACAACTTCATCATTAGACAAATTTATTGTCTCATCTAGCAAGATGTGACCTTCTGCTTGTGTCGTGGAAGTTTCTTTCATCTGCTCTTCTGTGAGCTCAGTCTTAAACTTAACTATGGTAGGAAGTGGAACATTATGCTGAAGTTCCTTATGCACTTCACTACCTGCCCCTTGTAACAATGTAGGGGACTATTTTATTTCACCTCTCATGGAGGTTCTCAGTTTCTTAGGTGGGGTGGACACCACCACCTGTGGAGCTCCTCTTTTTCTTTTTATTATCAAAGGAGCCTTTTCTTCTTTAGGCTCTTCCTCTATGAGGGTATCCTCTTCATCTGGTTTTCTTGAGGATTGACCCTCTTCATGGGTCTCAGTAGTTTCAGCCTCTGTTGTCTTACTCTTCTTGGACTTTCCTTTCCTCATCCTTAGAGGGGATGCTGATCCTGATGCTGCTGCCTCCTCAGCTACAAATACTGCCCTTTCAATAATAACCCCTTTGGGTTCATTGTCTATTTTCTTGCCCCTTGGGGGTCTTTTGTTCTATTGTTGTGGTGGAGGGAGTCTATCTCCTTTAGACTTTCTCTTCTCATTCAGGAAGTCATCATACTCTCCATCAAGAATATCCTGCCCCTTCTTCTTGTTGTCCACTGTAATGGCAACACCCTTCTTCTTCAATGCCCCTATCTGTTCATCAACCCAGGCCTGGGTTAGCTGTATGGTCCTGGCAATGAAGGGGTCCAAGGATATATCCTTTTGTATGGTGAGGTCAGGTGCAGAGATGGTATAATTATATATTTTCTTCTGCTCATGCTCATCTGCAATTATCCTGCCATCATCTTTCTTCAATTGTTGGGGGATGGGGATGCAATCAAAGGTTCGGATTTGATTCAAAGTTAGCCTTTGATATCTTCTTCTTCTTGCTTCTGCTTCATCTTCAATGTCAGCCCAGAAGTCTTCTAGGTGCCTCTGATGAATAGGCTTTCCTATTATTTTCTGCATCCTACCATAAGGATCATATGGTCTTATTAATGGAAAAGGCTGCAACTTCATTTTATTCAGGGTGACCATCACCTTCTTTATGTTCTCTGAATCAGGACACATGTACCAGCCAATGGTGACTGGAAACAAGATTGGTGGCAACTTATTTGCATCTTTGTATGTTTTTATCATCATGGAGCTCTGCCTGATGAACTCCATCAGTATCACTGCATCAGTGGGATACCTTGGCAGCATGAGGGGAGGTCCTTCAAAACCCTCAATCCTCATGTAGGAAAATGTGGCAAACTGAATATACTAGGCTCCATGCCTGTAAATTATCTCTTGAGCCTCCATGCTCAATCTCTTTCTTCTGTCCTCCTCCATGGTCCTCACCAGATGCATAGAGAATGCATCATTGACCAATTTGTATTCTTGGAGGTAATGGGCTCTTTGTAGCTAGGGATGATGATCCCAGATATGCATAGCATTGACTGTTCCTGTGACTTTCCCATCTGTAACCAGTGCATCAAATGTGCCTTTATAAGCATAGGAGTAAATAATGTATGATGTCATATAGAAAACACAATTTGAACCTCCTAGGTTCATTAGCTGCTCATGCAGAGCATCACTTATTAGATGGCCCCACAGTGGCTTGATATCTGAGTACAAACACATCATTATTACACCATACATCGAGTCTGTAAAACTACCAGCATCAGGCTGGCCTGTTACTCTGTTCAATACTGCAATCATGTATTGATATTCATTAGCAAAATCATATTTGAATAGATGCACAGGAAGTTTGGCTGCTGCAGGATATGTACTATTTTTAGCCCTCCATTGATACATATTCTTCCTGGCTTGTTTCTTGTTATTTTCATATTCTTTCTCTGACTTCTTCAGGTCCACACTTTTAACCTTGCTACCCAATGGCAATCCAAATGTCTTCGAGAGACCCTTAATGGATAGGTCAGCATATATTCTCCCATGCTTCATCACCTGCCTGGTCTCTGGATTGTAATTCCTGGCACACTCGATAACCAGTTCTGGAGACTCCATGGAGTACGGAAAACCGGCGGCATTCCACATCCCAGATACAAAAACTGCATCCAGCACAGGACTCTTGTTATTCTCATCGTTCAACCTAGCTGACCATGCTTCCAAATTGGTACTCCCCTGATGGGTATCTGTAATTGCGCCATATTTGAATAGGACGCCCCTCTGGGAGGAAAACATAGGCCTATCAAATTCTGCTTGACACTTAACTAACCTCTTGTCAGCCATCGATGCCTGCAATTAACAAAATATTGTCTTACAATGGGTTCTCACATGCATGCATATAGCAATTAACTCTACTAATCATCATGTCTACTGTATCCATTCAACATTAACTAATCATGTGGATGCATAAACTAGAACTTCAGATTAACAACCCATACCTGATTATCACAAAAATAACAGGACGAGGGTTTCATTTGCTTACATGGATATGCAAATTTCCTTTTATACCAATGGACTTCTGACAATGCTCTTAATTTTGCTGATGATCACGCACTCCCTTCTATCTGTGAGCTCAATTCATGCAACTATCGTCTGTATGAGGATATGGAAGCTGGTGCTCTATAAAAACAAATTTATCGCAAGGTAAAAATGAAATGACGATGAATTCACCTTTTTAACCATACACTTAGGGTGAATTTAGGGCAAACCCTGACAGATTGGATCTTATTTGTTAATTTTCGCATAGAAAGTCAGTATTTCGCCGGCTGTTCCATCGGGTCTTGTGATTGGTAGGAACTACCTACCATGTCTGCGCGCATTAAATGACAATGGCGGCAACGGGAGCGGGGTGATATTCGCAAGACAGGATGATATTCAAATGATAGGAGGATGTTTGCAAATATCATCCCAAGTTTAATATGATCATCCTCCTTGAGAGGAAAAACTATCATTGACAAGATCAGGTGATGAACGCACCCTTTGGTTATGTTTAGCACATCAGGAGGATATCTCAATATATCGGGTGATGTTTCAAGGATGATGATGACTGAACAAACTTACATGTCCCCCTTTCAAAATATCAGGATGACATCATCCTAATATTCACTTAGTGTATCGGCAAGGCATCATGACATCATCGTCATGATATGGGAACAGGATCATGTTTATGAAATATCCTGCCGAGAGGTAAATGTGATGATGATGTCATCGTCATGTTTGTTTCTTCGTTTACCGGATTTGGATGACATCATCATGATATTGGCTTAGGGGGATATTTCACAGCAGGAGGATATTATGAAATATCGGGTTACTTTGAAAAATATGATCCTTGCGAAATGCATAAGGCTAGTGACGAGTAAAAGTTACTATCACCTAAAATTGATGTCCAGATATTCGGACCGCATAATTTTATTGGGTGATATACTATATTGGGGTGACCTTTTATAATATGACTGATGTTACGAAATATGACCCTCCCCCTGGGAATATCAGGTTTGACTCAAACTTTGACCATTCATAACTTTCACATCCTGACGAATATCAGGGTGATGTAAAAGACAAACCTGCATGGAATTTAATGCTCTTTCTAAATATGAGGTTTTTGGAATAAAATATGAAATTTGATGAATTGACCTCATGATGATCACTTACCCAGCCTTTCAATGCATGATGATCTGCATGACTTACTTTTACCAAACCGCCAGAAAGCACAGAACACAAGCCAAAAAGCTAGGTCCCTATTTTGTCAAGTCAAAATGGGGCGTGTTGTGTAACCACACAACAACTTGCCACCAAAGAAAACAAACAAATTCTAATGATTCAAGTGATGTGATCACATTCTTCCATAGTATTCTAATTCTTCCTGATCATAAGCATCATGATCTTCTGAATGATAAAATTTCATCATGATAACAATGCTAACAAAGGATCATGTGTGTGCAGATGATTAATTATCTTCATCTTGAAAGCAAGTTGAAAACATAAGTAACTGGTGTTAAACTACATAGTTGGAGATCATCCCTCATAGCTAACCTAGATAGAGCCTTGCTGCCAGCAGGCGTCTATAGCCCCGGCAAGGTTATCTATACAATCTCCCTAAGTAGAGCCCCACTGCCAGCAGGCATCTATAGCCCCGGTAGAGTTACTTAGATGGCCTAATTTTATTTCTTTTCTGAATTTTTTTGTTAAAATTTGTATCTGATATCATCATGTCAACTCATTTGTACAAGGTATAGTCACTTGCAGCTTTAGGTTGGAGATTGTATTGGTAGCAAGGGAGTCTCTTTAGATTTTTCACTTAACACCTATACTTGTGTGTTCAACAAACCCAAGGCTGTTAGGTGTTTCATTGTGATTGATTCACTTTGATCAAGAAAAGGCACCCTGATGAAAGGATATCACAGACCTGATCATGAATACTTCTCAGGTTGAATTACAACCTATGTCTAAATTTGATCTCATCACTTGAATCCTAACAATTTAGTTATTTTCTGTGGTAATGAGGTGCATCATCTTAACTAACCAAAACAAGGTCTCAACAAACAAAATAGAACAAACAAAAACAAAACAAACTGTACAGACAACTATACAAATGCACAATATGATACACATGACTGTCATGAAGTCACTCAGGCTTGGAAATAATGTTTGAGGAATTGTCCATTGATTGGCAATGGGACATCCTCACCTGTCAGGTTCTTAAGCCTATAAGTGATGTCTCCTAGTATCTCAGAAATTTGAAAGGGACCTATCCATAATCTGTCAAATTTGCCATGGTCACCTTTCCTCTCATGGGCTTTATCCCACATCAGGACTAAATCAAATATCCTGAAGGCTTTAACTTTGGCTCTCTTGTCAAACCAATGTTTGACAATAGCCTGATGTTTTGCAAACTAGTCAATTGCTTGACTCCTTTTCTCTTCCAGGTGCATCAACTGAAGCAACCTGACTTCTTGTCTATTATCAATGCCTAGGTATTCTTGGGCAAACTGCAGAGTAGGAATTTTCAAGTTTACAGGAAGGATAGGATCCACCCCATATACCAATTGGAAAGGTGAGTTTCCTAATGCTGTTTTCATTCTAGTTCTGTCTACCCATAAGGCATATTTCAGAAATGAGTTCCATTCCCTAGGGTTCTTCTCTATTAGTTTTCTTATGATATTCAATAAATTCTTGTTGGTGGATTCTGCTAATCCATTCCCTTGGGGATAGTAGTTGGATGAAAACTTAAGTATGATCCCATGATCAAAAGCCCAACTTGACAATTTAGTTGAAGTGAAGGTAGAACCATTATCACTTACCAAAGCATAAGGAGTTCCATACCTGGTGACAATGTTGCTCTCCAGAAATTTAATGACATCATCTGTAGTACAAGTCTTGCTGCTAACAACCTCAGTCCATTTGGTACAATAGTCAGTAATTGTTAAGACATACCTATGGCCTAAGGAGGATGGAGGATTGATTGGTCCTATGAAGTCCATGCCCCATTGTGCAAATGGGCGCTCTTCCATCACTAGCTGCAAGGGTTGTGCAGCATATTTCTCTCTATTGGCAGCAACCTGACATACATGACAACATTTAACATGATTAGCTGTATCTTTAAAAACTATGGGCCAGTAATATCCTACTCAGAGGATTGCACGTGTCGTGGCCAAGGCTGATCCATGTGCTATTCCGAACTTGCCATGTAACTCTGATAGAACCTTATTTGCTTTTGGCTTTTCTAAGCATCTCAGGTATATTCCTTCATAATTCTTCTTGAATAGGGTTCCTCCCTTCATCATATACTTTTGTGACCTTATCTTCAAGGCTCTTCTATGTGAAGCTTGCAATCTCGGAGGACATCTTCCAGTAATCAAGATGTGCCTGTTATCTGAATACCATTCCTTATTGTTCTTATCATTGATAACATACTGCTGACTTGTGATGTTTGGGTCAATTTCAGATATCATTTGGCTTAAAGCCTGTCCTCTTACCAGCTTCATTGGTGTAATTTCCATGTCATACTCTTGTAATACAGTAATCCACTTGGCTCTTTTTTCACCAGGCTCACTCTACATGAGCAGCATCTTCACTGCTACATCAGGCACTACTGCAATCACCTTGCTTCTCAGTATATAATGCCTGAATTTCTTTACTGCCCTGACTAATGCAAGTGCTTGTCTTTCAACATCCACATATCTTAGTTCAGCATCCTTGAAAGGACAGCTCATGAAGGCTATTGGTTTCTCTTCTTTTTCTTCATTCCTTTGAGTTAACACTGCTGCAGAGGTATGTTCTAAAGAAAATGAATAGATGAAGAAGTCCTTTGTGTAATCTGGACTGATGAGTATAGGAACATCTGATATGGCTTTCTTTATGTCCTCAAAAGCAGCTTTAGCTTCTGCTGTCCACTCAATCTTGGCATCTTTTTTCAGCATAGCATTTAGTGGTCTGACTATTTCTGCAAAACCAGTGATGAATTTTCTTACAAAGTTAATCTTACCAAAGTAAGACTTAAGTTCTTTCTTGCTTCCAGGAAGTTGTATTTTCATGATAGACTCCACCCTGTCAAGATCAATGATGATTCCATCTTCAGTTATCAAATGGCCTAATAACTTTCCTGTTGTCACCCCAAATATGCATTTCTTGGGGTTCAGTGATATTCCATACTCTTCACATTTCTGAGATCTGCTACTTGATTTCCCCTTTCTTTGGAGAATACTGTCAAGTCATCCATGTAGATGACTATACATTTTCCTATTAAGCCTCTAAAGGCTATGTCCATTGCTCATTGGAATGTTGCTCCAACATTTATAAGTCCGAATGGCATACGTCTATATGCAAATATCCCCCACTTGGTGGTGAAGGCAGTTTTCAATCTGTCAATTTTATCAACCATCACTTGGTTGTATCCGGAAAAGCCATCCAGGAAGGACATCATTTTGGCTCCATTTACAATCTGCAGAACTTCATCTAATGAGGGTAAATGATAATTATCCTTTTCTGATGCTCTATTCAGATTCCTGAAATCTACACATAGCCTGATGTCTCCATTCTTCTTCCTAACTGGCACTAGATTTGCCACCCAAGTGGAGTGCCTCACAGGAAAGATTATCCTGGAATTTAACAATTTCTTGACTTCTTCAAATATTATTGGTTCAAGCAAAGCATTGACTAGCCTTTGCTTCTGTCTGAAAGGTTTAGCATCTGGCTTGAGAGGTATAGTATGAGTTATGAAAGATGTGTCATATGTCTTCAGCTCATCATAAGTCCATGCAATTACATGAATGTAATCCTTAAGGGCTTGAGTTATTCCTTCTAACTCTTCTGGTGTGCAAACCTTACCTATCAAGACATTTTTCTTATCATCATCCTGTCCGATATTCACTTGTGAATATTGACCTCCATCAGCTTTGGGAAGATCCTTCTGCTTCAGCATATTATCCAAATCAAAGGCTCTTTCTAATTCAATCATGCCTTTGGGAATTCTATTGCTAGGAAACTCTAATATTTCATCTTCTTCCCAGACATGATCTTCCATACTATTCTCATCTATAATCTGAGCATCAAATACATCCCTGTTGGAGATGAAATCAAGAATGTGCTGGTCATCATCAAAGACCTGAAGATTGGTAACATTATCAGGTACTGATGGTATAGATACCAGTTCTACTGAAAATCTCTTCAGACCTTATATAGATAGTGGATCCAATGTACTAGCAGCCTGGGCAAGTGCATCTGCCCTGTGATTCTGTTCTCTAGGAACAAGGGTGATGTTAAATGCATCAAAGTCTTCAATCAAATCCCACACTCTGTGTCTATAATTTGACAATTTTTTATAGTTGCAAGAGTAGATTCCTCTTACTTGTCTGATAACTAATTCTGAGTCTCCAAAGACATGCACAATTTTCACTTTCTTTTTAAGAGAAAACAGTATCCCATGAATCAAAGCTTCATACTCTGTCACATTATTAGTACAGGGGAACTGTAACCTATATGCAGCTAAGTAGGATTTCCCTGATGGATCAATAAGATCAATCCCTACTCCGGCTCCTTGCTTGGATTTGGATCCATCAAATCTAAGGATCCAAGACTTATCTTCAGCATGAGGTTTAGCTAAACCTTTATTTTTCTTTGCAGCTTTGGCAGCTGCTCCACCTGATATCCATTTTAACTTAGGAATGTTAGCTCCCTCAGACTTCATCTTTTCTTCCTTCTGAGAAGCTGATTTTTCTTCTTGTTTTCCATCATCAGGAGGATGATCTTTTGGATCAGGCTCTGTATGTTTCTTCAAAATGTGTAGACACAGTGAACAAGTGGTCTCCGAATGAGGTGTCTCATGCAGCCTACACCAACCTTCAGTTAGTGCATCTTGTGGATGTTTCTTTTGTCTTATCATTTTCTTAATTTCTCTAGACAAGAACTCTTCAAATCTAGTCAGGTTACTGCCTTTGTCTTCATCAGACAATTCATAGTCTGACTCCATCAGACAATCACTCCTCGGGGTGATCTTTCCTTTTTTGTTAACATTTATCTGATTGTACACCAGAATTTCTTCTATTCTCTGTTCATGACCTTTATCATGATCTATCACTTTTTCTATGGTTCCTACAGAAGGCAAAAAAGAATCAATGCCATCATCATCACCATATGTAGAACTTACCTCAGAATATGATGATGATGCCTTACTACATGTCTGCTCCAGCGTCATCATGTGTAAGCATGTTTCGCAAGTCTTTTCTGAATGCGCTTTGTTGTGTAATCTGCACCATCCATCAATCAAAATATCATTAGCAGGTATATTTAACAATTGACAATGCTTTACCTGTTTGGACAGATGCATCTCAAAGTCTCTGAAGCAATCTATTTCATTTTCATTCTCAAAATTATTATCAGTTTCTACATCTGGCACACCCTCCTGATGATCATGATGATGATGATGATGATGAAAGTCAAGCATCAGGATCTCTTCTATCCTGATAGTCTATGGTCTAATGGCATAAACTCCAGGCTCAATGTCAACATACATGATCTCATTCGTTTTATTATACTCAATTATCATGTGCTTCATTCTGGGTTCAGCATCTATTTTCTTATCTGGTTTGGTATACCTTTCCAAGGTAACCACATGTGAC
This sequence comes from Cunninghamia lanceolata, assembly GCA_027924645.1. NCBI lineage: Eukaryota > Viridiplantae > Streptophyta > Pinopsida > Cupressales > Cupressaceae > Cunninghamia > Cunninghamia lanceolata. Next base: position 4,011,446 of record BSBN01000693.1, read on the forward strand.
TGAAGTCAGTGGACATATATCCATTCAAAGTCTTTGACCAGTCTCTGCTAAGTAGCATCCCATATGTATTAGGTATGTCAACTACCTGGATATCAATGTAATATTGGATCATGGGATCAGATGCTAGCTACATGTGTATATGAGTTAGTTCTCCTACTACACTCACTTCTGTTTTATCTAGCTGTGTCACCTTTTTTAGGGATTTGGCAGGGTGCAGTCCTAAGGCATTGCATATGGACAAGGGCATCACATTTGTTGATGCACTCGAATCTACCAGACAGTTGTGTAAATTCTTTCCAAACATCCTTATGGTAAGGAGGAAAGGTGGTGACTCACTCTTATCTCTGTATAATGTCATATGTGATGTTTTTGTAGCTTGGACAGTAGCTGGCATTTTAGGCTTGATATTACTATCTCTAGTAGCATGATCTTTATTGCTAAGATGACCTAGAGAAGGAATGTCCTCTTTAGGAGCAGGATCATCTAGTGACTTCATGAATGCTTTTTTGATTGCAGGAGTTTTCAGTAACTCTGACAGAGAGAGGCTGATCTTTATCTTTTTCATTTCATCTGCCAAGTATGTAACCAATTTATCAGACTCATGAGGCAAGCTAACAGCCTTTGATGCTGTATTCTGTGGTGACAGATATTGGGCATTTACCTTGGGGAACCTAGGGTTATTGCTAGCTTTGGGGTCCGGAGGTGTGTTGAAATTGTTTGGAGGTAGAGATGATGTCAGTGGACCAGTAGGTCTGTTGGAGCTACTTCTCAAGTTATAGTTATGCTTGCTAGGATATTGCTGTTGGTATGCATGCACCTCCTCATGTTCAATAGAAGGCTCATTCTCATCTTCAAAAGGGAAGACATATTTTGACTCAAAAGCTAAAGCAGATTCTTCATATGCATGAGAATAATTTTGATGATCAGTATAGCTTTCTAGCACTAGGGTTGAATCATATCCACAAGGAACTATTTCATTACCTTCTACCTGATGTGGATGTCCGGCAGTATTAGACACTTCTGTTTGAAAAATGCTGGTAGTAATTTGAAATTGTGGACAGTCTAACTCTACATGCGCATTTGTGTTGTGGATCCTGCACCAGTTGGTGAGGGCTGCCTCAGCAAAATTGACTCTAGTAGTCTGTCTAGCTTCACCAGATGGCTGATTATCTAAGGGTGATGGTAATGAACCATTATTTGGCCTGGAATTCCATACTCTAGGCTGTCTTTAAGGATTACTATTATTTCCACCACTATTATTGAAATCATTGTTGTTATTGTATCCTCTGTCTGGATAATTTGGTCTGTCATTGGAGTAATTTCTATTCTGATTTGACTGGGAATAGAAACTTTGATTTCTCAAATGTGTCACTTCTATGGTGAGTTTTCTTAGTTGAGTAGAAATTTCTTTAATTTCCTCCTTCTCTTCTTGAGCTTTGGCTACTGCATTCTCACTTTGAGGCTTGAAGAAAGAGGATCCATGGTTATTGTTAGACAGATCAGTACCTTGAGGCGTCTGAATTTGTGCAGGATATTGGGGAGTTTGGCCATTCCCATTAGGAGGTGGCATGATACTTAATGGAGGCACCTGCAAAGGTGTAGGCATGACTGCTGGAGGTATCATTGCATCATTAGGATATTGTGTAGGATATGATGCAGGATGTTGTGCAGGATATGTTGGATACATGCTAGGCAATGTAGGGAATGTAATATTTGGAGTAGGAGCTGGGACTAGCTGCTGATTTACTTTGATAGCTTCTTGAAAGGCTCCTGTCAAGGTAGTGATCTCAGGATGTGTTCTCCTGATGAACATGGAAGTCAATGGATCCAAGGCTGAATAATAGATACTCCTAGTAGAAGCATCTGCTACTACATAAGGAGCAACTAACTTGGATAGCATTTTCTAGAACCTAGCATTAAAATTGGCAATAGGTTCATTCTCGAATCTTTTGATTGTAGCAAACATGTGGTAATTCATAGATGGATCAATAGGGACCTTGAACCTATCAAGAAAGGCTTTCTCTAGGACAGTCCATGAACCAACAAAGGCTTGACCAAGACTAATAAACCAATTATAAGCCTCTTCCCCTAAGGAAAAAAGAAATAATCTGCATACAACATGTTGATGTTCTATTCTGGCTCTACAACAAGCTTCTTTAAATGTCCTGATAAGGATGATATTTTGGACAAAGTTTGTCCAGATTCTTTGGCAACTCATGATATGCATTGAAGGTTAAAGATGATTCCGCTGCAAAGAAAGACATTGTGACCAGAGGAGGTTGTGCCGGTGGTACAGCTGGCTGAGGTTGGACTTGGGGTTGAGGTTGAATAGGAGGTGTCACAGATATCCCAGAAGGTACTTGCAAACCAACAGGAGTTATAGGAGGAGATTTTGGTGAAGCTCCTGATGCACTAGACCTGGGAGTATGATGGATGTCTACAGTTCTAGGTCTGAAACCTCTAACAGGAAATTCTTCAAAGATTCCACTAGATCTATACCTGGTATTTATCCTGTGAGCCAGGATTTCTCAATTTTGAGGCAAATTGGCTGAAACTGACCGGATGATCGTGAATATTGAATGAATTTCACCGGTTGAGACAATATTTGTGGTCGGATGACTGATTGGATTGAATATTTACAAAATATTTGCAAAGATACTACAAATATGAAAGGATATTTGAGGTATAATGACTCTTACCATAGGATATCAAGTTTCTAAGGCCAAAGCTCTTCAAAGCTTGAAAGGATTTACTTAGCATTGGTTGATATTTGTGAATTCATGATGATCTACTATAAAGCTTGCAATATTTACGACTAACTTCAGGAACTTTACACAAAATGAACATTTACAAGCCTGTTACAGTAAATATTTGAGCAATATTTGAAATTCACGAATGTACTGGGGTTACCTTACTCTCTGCATCATCAAACCTAAAAATAATGATGATGAGTGTGTTCTTTCGGATAAAGGTTCACCTTCTAACACCAATTTGTGTTGCGTTAGGAATGAGGAGCCTACATAAAATGTATGATGAATGACACAATGGTGTCTTTTCCAGTTGGTCCTCCTTCTAGCGCCAATTTATGTTGGTCATGATGTTAGTCACAAACAAGCATAGAATAAAAGTACACATTAACCTTTATTCATCTTGAAAGATGCGATGAATTCAGAGAATTAATGATCCCAAGTCTCCGGTGATTAGGTCTTAATCTTCTAACGTTACTCAGAGGTTGATGTGTGTTACTATTTCCATTTTGGGGCCTTACATAAAGTTCATCATCATGACATTATTTCTGCAAAGATTCTTCACAGAGAGGTCATTTTATACAGTTACTTGATCAAATGATGCAGGGATATTCAAATCTTTACATGATATTTACCAATTATACATGCTTTAGCTTCAAATATGCTATATATTTGCAATTATCTACGAGATGTCTGCATATTTTGTGTTATTTGCTTAAGATTATCAGTTATTTGCAATTGTGATAGTGAAATGCTCTGAAATTTAAAAGAAATTGAAAGAAATGCTTCAAATGAAAGATGAATCTTCAGCTATTGAACCACATGTATATCAGATACAGTCATGAGGAGAAGAAAACCAAACCATATGTTCACTAGGACATTCCACAGCTAGATACAATAGGTGCTAACTTCAAAGGAATTGTATGAAAACAATGTATGTAAGTAGACATGCACTCCAAAGGACGCAGCAAATCACCACATAAATCCAAAATTCACACATTGATTACTCAAGATTTACTATGAATTGTAACCAAAATAGTCTTCTCATTCACTAAGTATGCAAAGATATAAATGTATATAAAAAGCTTTGAAATGAGCCCTAAATATTTCAGCAGACAAATTTCAATTAAGTTTCGAATGTTCAAAATGAAGCATTCCTGCACCTTTTATAGAACAAGGTGAGGAATCCATTACAAAAGATCAATGATCTTGATTTGTCTATGAATATCTACGGTCAAGATTTCACTTTGACTATGTCAACCTTACAAAATGGCACAAGTTTCCAGCTAGCAACTATCTAAAAAACTTATTTCCTCCAAGTATCCGATGCTGATATTTACTTTATGCTGCATCATCATCATGTGCATCACTTCCTGAACTTTCATCATCCTGATGATGATAACTTCGCATATGAGGCTGCATGCTGCTCTGGATCTGGAACTCATCTAAGGTAATTTTACCTTTTTCTTTCTCCACAGTAGATATTGCAATCTGTGCGGTCCTCCTCCCAGTTGTTGGATCTCTTTTGATGGCCGAAGTCATTCTGGCCTTCCTCTTAGGTTTTATTATATTCTCAGAGAATAAGGTGGAGACATCAAATTCTTGAATTTCAAATTCTTCTTCTGCATTTACCTCTTTCTCCAACCACGGAGGTACCTGATCATGTTTCTCTGCATCATCATGATGTTCACCTGTATCTCCTGTTTCTGTCAGCAGATGTGATGGAGAAGGTGATTTCCTTAATTCTTCTTTATGATGCTCACTTTGACGTTGATCCTGTGGCAGATCCTCCTGTTGAGGAACTTCTTTCTCCAGAGGAGCATCTTCCTGAGGTGGAGGATCTTGTGATTTATCTATATGCTGATCATGATGATCATGATCCTCTTCTGTCATTACCTCATCCTCCTTTGGCTTTTCCTCCTGTTGAGGAACATTCTCAGTTGTGGATAATTGAGAAGTCTCCTTAAGTGCTAGTGCTAGTTCTATAATCACAATTTGTTCTGCACCTGTGCTACTTATTTCTTGAACCTTGGTAGTAGGATCTTCTACCACATCTTTCTCATGAGCCTTCCTTTCCTGAACTTCTACTATAGCAGGTTCTGCTGATGCATCTTGTGCACTTGGTTGGCTTATTTCTGAAGCATGGCCTTCTGGTTCTGCCATCTTCACTTCTTCTGCAGGTTGCCCTTTGTCAGGTGATCCTGTTGGATGTTCAGGATTTACATCCTGTTTCTCTGTTATGTCTATCACCGCAGGATTTGTCACCTCTACAATTAGTGTATCTAGCCCCATTTCTTGGGCTATCTACTTTGGGCTCTTCTCTTTCTTGATTTCCACTTGCTTCATCTCCTCCAGTATAGTTTGAACAGGTGGAGTCTTGTGAGGGGTCATGTGCGTACCTGCAGCAAGGGTTTCCATCTTCTGTGAAGCCACCTCCTGCACAACTTCATCATCAGACAAATTTATTGTCTCGTCTAGCGAGATGTGACCTTCTACTTGTGTCATGGAAGTTTCTTTCATCTACTCTTCTGTGAGCTCGGTCTTAAACTTAACTATGGTAGGAAGTGGAACATTATGCTGAAGTTCCTTATGCACTTCACTACCTGCCCCTTGTAACAATGTAGGGGACTGTTTTATTTCACCTCTCATGGAGGTTCTCAGTTTCTTAGGTGGAGTGGACACCACCACCTGTGGAGCTCTTCTTTTTCTTTTTATTATCAAAGGAGCCTCTTCTTCTTCAGGCTCTTCCTCTATGAGGGTATCCTCTTCATCTGGTTTTCTTGAGGACTGACCCTCTTCATGGGTCTCAGTAGTTCCAGCCTCTGCTGTCTTACTCTTCTTGGACTTTCCTTTCCTCATCCTTGGAGGGGATGCTGATCCTGATCCAGATCTTGATCCTGATGCTGTTGCCTCCTCAGCTACAAATTCTGCCCTTTCAATAATAACCCCTTTGGGTTCATTGTCTATTTTCTTTCCCCTTGGGGCTCTTTTTCTCTGTTGTTGTGGTGGAGGGAGTCTATCTCCTTTAGACTTTCTCTTCTCATTCAGGAAGTCATCATACTCTCCATCGAGAATATCCTACCCCTTCTTCTTGTTGTCCACCATAATGGCAACACCCTTCTTCTTCAATGCCCCTATCTGTTCATCAACCCAGGCTTGGGTTAGCTGTATGGTCCTGGCAATGAAGGGGTCCAAGGATATATCCTCTTGTATGGTGAGGTCAGGTGCAGAGATGGTATCATTGTATATTTTCTTCTGCTCAAACTCATCTGCAATTATCCTGCCATCATCTTTCTTCAATTGTTGGGGGATGGGGATGCAATCAAAGGTTTGGATTTGATTCAAAGTTAGCCTTTGATATCTTCTTCTTCTTGTTTTTGCTTCATCTTCAATGTCAGCCCAGAAGTCTTCTAGGTGCCTCTGATGAATAGGCTTTCCTATTATTTTCTGCATCCTACCATAAGGATCATATGGTCTTATTAATGGAAAAGGCTGCAATATTTTATTTAGGGTGACCATCACCTTCTTTATGTTCTCTAAATCAGGACACATGTACCAGGCAATGGTGACTGGAAACAAGATTGGTGGCAACTTCTTTGCATCTTTGTATGTTTTTATCATCGTGGAGCTCTACCTGATGAACTCCATCAGTATCACTGCATCAATGGGATACCTTGGCAGCATGAGGGGAGGTCCTTCAAAAAACTCAATCCTCATGTAGGAAAATGTGGCAAACTGAATATACTAGGCTCCATGCCTGTAAATTATCTCTTGAGCCTCCATGCTCAATCTCTTTCTTCTGTCCTCCTCCATGGTCCTCACCAGATGCATAGAGAATGCATCATTGACCAATTTGTAGTCTTGGAGGTAATGGGCTCTTTGCAGCTAGGGATGATGATCCCAGATATGCACAGCATTGACTGTTCCTGTGACTTTCCCATCTGTAACCAGTGCATCAAATGTGCCTTTATAAGCACAGGAGTAAATAATGTATGATGTCATATAGAAAGCACAATTTGAACCTCCTAGGTTCATCAGCTGCTCATGCAGAGCATCACTTATTAGCTGGCCCCACAGTGGCTTTATATCTGAGTACAAACACATCATTATTACACCATACATCCAGTATCTAAAACTACCAGCATCAGGCTGGCCTGTTACTCTGTTCAATAGTGCAATCATGTATTGATATTCATCAGCAAAATCATATTTGAATAGATGCACAGGAAGTTTGGCTGTTGCAGGATATGTACTGTTTTCAGCCCTCCATAGATACATATTCTTCCTGGCTTGTTTCTTGTTGTTTTCATATTCTTTCTCTGACTTCTTCAGGTCCACACTTTTAACCTTGCTGCCTAATGGCAATCCAAATGTCTTGGAGAGACCCTTGATGGATAGGTCAGCATATATCCTCCCATGCTTCATCACCTGCCTGGTCTCTGGATTGTAATTCCTAGCACACTCGATAACTAGTTTCGGAGACTCCATGGATTACGGAAAACCGGCGGCATTCCACATCCTGGATATGAAAATTGCATCCAGCACAGGACTCTTGTTATTCTCATCATCCAACCTGGTTGACCATGCTTCCAAATTAGTACTCCCCTGATGGGTATCTGTAATTGCACCATATTTGAACAGGACGCCCCTCTGGGAGGAAAACATAGGCCTATCAAATTCTGCTTGACACTTAACTAACCTCTTGTCAGCCATCGATGCCTGCAATTAACAAAATCTTTTCTTACAATGGGTTCTCACATGCATGCATATAGCAATTAACTCTACTAATCATCATGTCTACTGTATCCATTCAACATTAACTAATCATGTGGATGCATAAACTAGAACTTCAGATTAACAACCCATACCTGATTATCACAAAAATAACAGGACGAGGGTTTCATTTGCTTACATGGATATGCAAATTTCCTTTTATACCAATGGACTTCTGACAATGCTCTTAATTTTGCTGATGATCACGCACTCCCTTCTATCTGTGAGCTCAATTCGTGCAACTATCGTCTGTATGAGGATATGGAAGCTGGTGCTCTGTAAAAACAAATTTATCACAAGGTAAAAATGAAATGACGGTGAACTCACCTTTTTAACCATACACAGGGTGAGTTTAAGGCAAACCCTGACAGATTGGATCTTATTCGTTAATTTTCGCACGGAAAGTCAGGATTTCGCCAGCTGTTCCATCGGGTCTTGTGATCGGCGGGAACTACCTACCATGTCTGCGCACATTAAATGACAATGGCGGCAATGGGAGCAGGGTGATATTCGCAAGACACGATGATATTCAAATGATAGGAGGATGTTTGCAAATATCGTCTCAAGTTTAATATGATCATCCTCCTTGAGAGGAAAAACTATTGTTGACAAGATCAGGTGACGAACGCACCCTTTGGTTATGTTTAGCACATCAGGAGGATATCTTGATATATCAGGTGATGTTTCAAGGATGATGATGACTGAACAAACTTACATGTCCCCCTTTCACAATATCAAGATGACGTCATCTTGATATTCACTCAGTGTATCGGCAAGGCATCATGACGTCATTGTCATGATATGGGAATAGGATCATGTTTATGAAATATCCTGCCAAGAGGTAAATGTGATGATGATGTCATCATCATGTTTGTTTCTTCGTTTACCGGACTTGGATGACATCATCATGATATTGGCTTAGGGGGATATTTCACAGCAGAAGGATATTATGAAATATCGGGTTACTTTGAAAAATATGATCCTCGCGAAATGCATAAGGCTATTGACGGGTAAAGGTTACTATCACCTAAAATTGACATCCAGATATTCAGACCGCACGACTTTATTGGGTGATATACTATATCGGGGTGACCTTTTATAATATGACTGATGTTACAAAATATGACCCTCCCCCTAGGAATATCAGGTTTGACTCAAACTTTCACCATTCACAACTTTCACATCCTGAGGAATATCAGGGTGATGTAAAAGACTAACCTGCATGGAATTTAATGCTCTTTCTAAATATGAGGTTTTTGGAATAAAATATGAAATTTGACGAATTGACCTCATGATGATCACTTACCCAGCCTTTCAATGCATGATGATCTGCATGACTTACTTTTACCAAACTGCCAGAAAGCACAGAACACAAGCCAAAAAGCTGGGTCCCTATTTTGTCAGTCAAAATGGGGCGTGTTGTGTAACCACACAACACTATTTCCATGATAAGCTCTTCTCTATGCCATGAGCTCACACATGTGAGTTATAAAATTTCCCATGTGTCACATGACCTTCACACTCCCACATAAAATAGAATTTTTAATTCCACATCCTCCCAAAAATGAATTTTAAATTCATCACTTGTTTTAAACCTCATTAAATGCAAAGACTTCCCCAGAAATGAATAAAAGATTCATTTTTATTCTCCACCCTTCAAAGTTGTTGATCAAATCTCATCCATCCATCTCATCTTTTATCCTCCACCATTGATCTCAACTTTTAATCTCCATCGTTGGATCAATCTCCCCCCAAATTTGCCTATAAATACAAGCCTCCACAAGTCATTTTCACATCCAAGTTTAGATGAAATCCATTATTCCAAAATCGCTCTAAGATCATCTCCTCCATAGCTAGATAATGCCAAATTGTGTCCACATTTGAGAGCAATCCACATTTAAGTGATTTATTTGGGTAAAGCTAAGGAGTTTGGGTGCATCTCCTTCCACCTTATCAAGGAGTGAGGAGGCTTCAAGGCTTTTGAAGGTATAATATTTGTGTTTTGCTTTCATTTTCTTGTTTTGATGCTTTCTAGTTTTCTTCATCTTCAGGTCCTCATTGTATTATTTATTCACTTTTTATGATAATTATTTTCTTATTTTGCTCAATATTCATTTGTCGAAGCTATTCTAGTATTTTCATTCTAATCTTGGTTGCTCCAACACATAAATCTCTTCCTCCTCCATTAATAGAGTGTATGCAACCTTGAATTTAACCATATTTTGATTCAAGAAGAATTTACAAAATCTAAAACTACCCTTCTACTCCAAATCCACCCAATATCAACAATTTCAAAAAAAAATGGGAAGAGATGATTCTAATAATTTTTTCTATAATCTTGGATTTAAAATAGACTTTTCCCAATTCTACAACATAAAATTAAAATAATAAAATTCCTAAAACAGTTCCTTAATCCAAGTGTTTCTTACAACTAAGCCACATATGCTCCACCTAGTGTGGGCATGGTAATGGAGAATTCTATTCCAAATTTAAACTTTCCAATTAAACACAAAAGAGGGAAAATACCATTTTAATGAAGAACACAAGCAAAGGAAACAATTTCTTTCCTTGAATCCAAGCATAAACTAAGCAATCTTCTTCCAAGAAATTCCAATCACTAAGCAATCCACAAATTTATCCTTTCATGCAATCCAAGAATTTTATTTCCAAAATGGAAAGAAGAGAGGGTTTGAAAGATAGAGAGATTTTCTTTTGAAAGAGGATTGAATTATGCATTTCAATTCTAAGTTTTTAAAAAATATTTTCCAAAGATTCACTTTTTTTTTCTTTTTCTTTTTTCACCTTTTCTAATAAGACATTTGTTTTTGGAAGGAATTAAAATAAAAGAAACCTTTGTAGCATAAGACATTAAAAATTATTCATTTTCTTCACTAGCTAATAATTTATTTTAATTCCCTAAGGCAATTAAATTCAATATATTTTCTTTCTACAAGGGATAATAAAATGATATAATTTCCCCTACTGTAGTATAATTAAATATCATTTTCACAATTACAATAAGTACACATTTTAAGATAATTTTAAATACAAAGTGCCAAGGTAGAAATAAACACATGTACATGAATTCCACACTTTATGAGTTTTCACAACATACAGATTCTGGAATCGCCTTCGATTTGGATTTGGATTATCACAGGGATACACAAGATTCATCTCATACTCAAATCGAGTGAGATAAAGGTTAACACACATAGATTTTAACCCAACACAAATGTCTCATTTATAACCACTGTTGGGGAATAACCCTATACTTGCACACTCAGGTCAAACATTAGGCGTACCTACTCATATATAATAGCTACAACAAAGCATAAATATCCAACATTGTATCATATCATATAAACCAAATAAACATCAAATCTAACATGAATCATCAACTATAATCATATGGATACAATAATTGAATGTAATCCACATACTAATCCATGTACAATAGACACACTTGTATAATACACATAGATATACATACATACATACATACATATATCAAAGAAGTGGAATGGTAACATTGAAAGAACCAACATAAAGTCACAACGTAAACATCCATAGACAAATGCCTAAATGACAATACAAAACCCCATCAAAAATACCTCGATGGTATAATAAAACATCATCACTAATAATAGTAGTAAAATAAAAGAAAAAGTCAATAAATGACAAGGCACAAGTGCTAGAGGAATTACATAATGTATCAAGGGAATCAAGGTCAAAGGCCTCAATACTAGCCAAATAGATACCAAAATCAATAGATTTAAGGGCAAAATCAAGATTAACAATCAAATTAGATTGTGCTAGTATTAACACCTTTGCAACAAGTTCCTCACAATTTGGTTAGAGACTTGATTCCCAAACAAAATAAATTTTTTGATGATCCCAACATGTGGTGCTTTCTGTGCAATGATTCTCACCCATCTAGGGCTTTCCCAAGATGGAATTTGTAGTAAAAGGTAGGTGAACAAAGGCAAACTATTTCCAGGGTAGAGGGGCAATACCTGAACTTCCTTATCAATCTATGGGAGTCCATAATGTGGCTTTAATAGCTCAATTGCAAGGCATGTCTCTAGAACAAAGAAGAAGAGATAGTTTTAGAATAAGAACTATTTTTGTGTATTAAAGAAGAAGAGGGAATATTTTCCAATGATCCAACCACATTGAAGTATCTTTAAGTTCAGTCCAACTATTTCACAAGGTCTAAGAAAAGAATGGCAGAGAATCTAGTTCTTGAACCAAGATTGGAGCTAATCCAAAAGGTCATCAGTGCTTTCAATTATAATTCTTCAATTCCAAGGTGGGACGTTGTAAATTCAAATTAGTGGCCTGAGATTATACAAACACAATTCATAGGAGCATCTAATGTGATACCCAAGAGGCTAAGGTATCAGGCTAATCCACGTTACTTTCTAAAAGCTCAAGTTGCTAGACTACTTAATGTGGTTTACCAACTCAAGAAAATGGCTATGAGCATTTTGTTGTGGGATTTCCTATCTATCATTGAGCAAAGGAATTTACTTCAAGAAGCTTTGAAGATGCAAGAAGATCTAGTAAAAATGGCTTCATAAACCATTAATGCTGGAAGGAAGATAGTAAAATAATGAAAGACCATCCCGATCAATAAACTTGTTACTCTTCATAATGTTGGTGCAGAGGTGAGTAAATATAATCCTTTTCCATTTTACTTAACTTTGATAATTGGAAAGAAATTGTTACATAATTCCATGATAGAATTTGGTGCAAGTGCCACAGTTATGCCCAAAAGAATTGTTGACAGCATGGGGTTAACCTATGAACATATGGAAAAGGGAATCATGCAACTAGATGGAAAAAAAGGTACAAATAGTAGGCATCATAACAACTCTCCTTCTCACTTTGTATGCCTTGCCTAATATCATTGTGTCGTAAGATGCTATAATAATTGATATACCTCCAGTATTTGGCCTATGTTTATCTAGGGATATATTTTCAAGATAGGAGGTTATCTCTCCCTATATTGGTCCCATCTTCTCCTTAGGCCCAATTATGGTTCTAAATTAAACATTGTGTCAGAACCAATTCATTAGGAGCACATTACTCATGAATTACTGGCTAACTTTGAGCCCACTCATAGCATGTTTACAAAAGAAGAGAAGGTGAGCATGGAGCTCTTAGAGGGAGAAAAGAACTAGAGTGCATATGTATCAAATTAGATAAATGAATGGACAATGGAATGGTCAAAATGGGATCCTTACAATAACTTTGATTCAACTAGTTTGGGGACTTTGTGATATATGATGAGGAGAATGCTATTCCCAAAGTAAATGATATTTAGAATCCAGTTAGCAAGGAAGTTGAGAGTGATTTGAAGTTACTGAAACTATAGTTGGATGGTTCCAGATGCACTAATGATTTAGGATTAGGGATGTGTTTCATTTCACCTAATGAGAAGAAAGTGTTTAGAGATTTATGTTTCTAGTTCATCTATACAAATAATGAGGTTGAATCTAAGTCACTAACATATGAAATCATTTTAGAAGAGAAAATGAAAGTTGAGCAATTGAAAATTTTTAGAGACTCTAAAATGGTCATCAAACAGGTCAAAGGTCTGGTTGCCACCAAAAATGTCAGGATAAGATCATATTTCCATATGGTATGGGACCTTCGAGAGGGTTTTAAAGTGTTGAATCTCTAGTTTATTCCAATAACTCAAAACATTGAAGCAAATCAGATGGCTACGATTGGATCCCAATTTGATTTGACAAAAGACCTCTTGAAAAATGAGGATCACATGAAGTTAATTATATGGCCTGCAATTCTAGATAATTAAGACCATTGCTAGGTTATCAAAATTGATGCTTGGATTATGTTTTTTATTCAATAGTTAAGAGAATTCACACAACAACTTCAACCAAAAATTGACAAAGCCTATGGGGATCAAATCTTATAGCTCAAGTCAAATACATTGGAGAAAGGATTGAACACTTTTGAAATTTTTTTCACCCCTGATGATGAAAAAGGAGATAAAATAAAGTTCACTACATATAAGGGGGGTTGTTTTGAAATAGAAGTATTTCTTGGTAAGAAGGTAAAAATGGGAAGGGTATGTACTCAAAAAGGAGTTGACAAGATAATTTTTCTTTGTGAAAAGTATGATAGAGTCATAGCATGTAACTATGAAGAATTGGAAGGGTACAAAAGGACATAGTTATCATACTATTGAACTTTCTATAGACTTGAAAACAATCAAGCAGAAGCAAAGACTGGTCAATCCTATGATCGATCCCTTGATGAAACAAGAGATGACTAAATTGATTTAGTCAAAGATCATTTTTCCTATTAAGCACTCAAGGTGGGTATCAAACTTGGTACTAGTTAAAAAAAATGGATAAATTAGGCTAAATGTGGATTTTAGAGACTTGAATAAAGTCTCTCTTAAGGATCACTATCCTCTTCCATCAATGAAATATATATTGTAGACAATGGTTGGTTTTGAATGTTTTTCCCTACTAGACAGATTCTTTCATTATAACTAGATTTGGGTGATAGAGGAAGAGCAGTACAAGACAACATTCACCACTAAGTGGGGGATGTTTACATATGCCAAAATGCCCTTCTATTTGTCAAATGTAAGTGCAATCTTTCAGAGAGCCATGGACATTGCTTTTAGTGAACTAATAAATAAGATCATCCTAATATACCTAGATGATCTCACCATTTTCTCTTAAAGGGAGGATCACTTTTAACATTTGGAGCAAGTTTTCCAAAAATATATCAGGAGTTTAGAATCTCCTTGAACCCAAAGAAATGTGTCTTTGAAGTCCCTTAGGGAAAACTCCTTGGACATGTTTTATCAAAAGATAATTTCCATTGATCCAGACAGAGTGCAAGACATTGTGGAGCTATGCTTGCTAGTAAATAAGAAGACAATTCAATCTTTCTTTAGAAAGATTAACTTTGTGGGAACGTTTATTTCTAATTTTTCTAGTTTTGTGAGACCTATAACTCTTATGCTAAAAAAAGGATAAGGAGTTTAAATGGATTGCTAAAGGAATGGAGGATTTTGAGAAAATGAAGCTTGAAATATCGACAATCCTACTTTGGTAAACCCTAATTTCTCAAAAGACTTTATCACATATGTTTTTAGTGGAGATAAAAACAAAGCAGCAGTTTTAACACAAAAAAATGATTCTAGGAAAGGAGAGTGCCAAATTGCCTTTATCTCAAGAACCCTCAAAGACTATGAAGAGAAATATGATTTCGTTGAAAAGAAAATGTATGCTCTAGTTAAGGGATTGAAGAAATCTAGACACCTCATATTAGGAAATAAAATCATATTGAATTTATTGTTCACCCTAGCATGAGAGAATACATCATGGAGGGAGAAATAAGTGAAAAAAGGGCTACTTGGATTAAAAATATTATGGAGTATGATGTGGAAATCAAACCCACCAAGATGGTGAGAGTCAAAGCATTGTGCCAACACATAGCCAAAAATGATAAACTCTAAAGTGTAAATGACATAGATGTGGCCTTAATGAATGAAAGAGAAGAGTTAGAGGCATGGGTTGATGAAAGGATCAAGTTTATTGAAACCAATAAATATTTGACGTTTTTACCTAATTTTAGAAAGAGATCTTATAGTCTACAAGGAACTTCTTATGTTTTGATTGATAAAGTATTGTTTGAAAGAAGTTTTAATGACATTCTCATGAGGTGTGTTGTAGGAAGTGCCACTGAAAAATTGTTGCACGAGTTCCATCAAGGGGTATCAGGAGGACACATCTTGGCTCTAAAAACAATTGCAAAAATATCCTACTTAGGTTATTAATAACCCTCCATGTTTGTGGATTGTGACAAATGTGTTAGAAAATACCAATAGTGTTAGCTTTACATCAGAAAAAGAAGAAATATTGTGCTTCCTCTAAGGATAATTCTAGTATAATAACCATTCACTCAGTGGGGTTTAATCTTCATTGGGATGATTAATCCAACTTCAAGCAAATAACGTAAGTGGATTCTCATAGCCACATATTACTTCATCAGATGGACTGAAGTGATAGCGTCAAAGGAAGCAACAAGGGGAGTCATTGTCATTTTTCTAGAAGACATTATCAATAGATTTAGTGTCCCTCAAACTATAATAACTGATAATGTGAAGGCATTTTGAGGGGCAAAACTTTTAGAATTTTCCTTGAAATATGATGTCTATTTAAAAGTATCTTCTAACTACTATTTTTAATGGAATGGATTAGCTAATTTAACCAATAAGAAAATGGTTAGGATAATCAAAAGGATTGGTTTAGAGAATTATAGATAATGGCACAAAAATCTAAAGTTAGCAAGTTGTGGGTAGATCAAATTTCTCTTGAAAGGACAATAATGACATCTCTATATGCTCTAGTTTATGATAAAGAAGCCTCCTTGATTATATCAATGGAACTTCTAGACTTGTAGTTGGTCAAATAGCTAGTGATTGAAGATGGAGCTATAGAAGTTAGGGTAGTTTAGTTTTTGGAATTAGAAGCGAAGAGAGAATTTATAGAGGATTCAATGGCCTGCCATTAGTAGGTTGTCAAATGATGGTTTGATAAGCATTCTTTCAAGCCTAATTTCAAGATTAAGGATTCAGTCATTAAGTGGGAAGAAAGAGCAGCTAAGTCGAAGCACCATTATAAGTTCAATTCCCTCTAGAGTGGACCATATATACCATTGTGGCTTCCAAAGAGCATAACTCCTTCAACCTCATGAATGAAGTGGGTGAGATCTTAGATATCCTTGTTAATGGGATTTATCTTAAACATCATGAATAGTCCTCCAATTGTAGTATTGATGATGTACATATGTATTATATTCCTTTTTCTATTCACATGTGTTTTTTTCTTCTTTAGAAGGTGTTTCAATGTTTTCCTTTTAGGGCCTTTTAGCTAGGTAGGCGTTGCATTGTTTTCAAATTTTCATGTAAAAATTTGAACTTTTTGTAATAAGGAAATAAGAGGAAGAGTGTTCAAGAAGATCATTTCAAGTTGCTAAAAATTTGAACATATTTCTCAAAGAATTGGACATTTCTCCACCAACCATGCAACTATCCATGTTGTCATCTTTAATGCTTAGGGTTTCTAAATTTGGAAAGATCCTCCATAAATCTAGTAACTACTTGATTGAGGGTATTAAATGAGGATCACCATCGCAAAGAATAGCCATCATGACTAAAAGCCATAATAAGAGGGTAGTTGATGATTTAATGTTTGTAATTTATGTTAGAGAAAGTCTTGTCAATAAAGATTGCATATTTTGGAGGCAAAAATTAAAATTTGGCATTTTGAAAAGATCACACAAGCGAGGGAAATAAAGCTAGGAGCATGAGTTCACCAACTTGTAGTGATGGATAAATCAATGATGGGGTTCCTTTTCATATGTAGTGCCTATAAATAGGGGTAGTTAGTTCATTTGAACCTTATTACAATTTCAAATATCAAGTGCTCATATGTTCTTTTCTTCAATACCTCTCTACTCAGTGGTGTGCTCTATTTTTTGAAAATGGGAGTGCTCAAAATAACTATACTTAGAATAAATCTTGCTAAAAAGGAAGAGAGATGCTTAGACCTAATAATGCTATGTACTCCTTGCCCCCAGAACAATAAATCCTATGCCTCTACTCTAGCATAGGTGAAGGTGCCATCATTAATTGGAAATGTCAAGGTGGTGAAGAAAGGGAAGTCTTCCAAGCGACCCTTGTATTTGATATATCTGACAATAACTTTGATCTTATACTCTCAAAGCCAGTGAAGAACCTATGAGAAGGAGCCAATGCATGGTTGCTTGAAAAGCTTTGGTTTGGTGAAAACTAAACTTTTAGCATCTGGGTTTGGAGTTCCACTTTGGCACAATACATGGTTCCATAGGTTTACCCATACCCAAAGTTGGTACAAGCTTGTTTGGAGTTCTATGATTATAAGATAAGGCTCATACAAGGAAAGACTATCCAAGTAGTGGTGAGTGTCGATAGTGTTAGAGTGATGCTACAACTACAACACATGGTAGAGGCCTTTCACTACAGCAACAACTTGAAAAAGACCTAGGACACTAGGATTAACCAACTTAGGTTCCTTAATGAAGAGATTGACCTAGATGGAGGGAACACTTAGTTACCCAAGATTCCCATCACACTGTGCTAATTCCAACCAAATGTGCAGGATTGATCTTGTATCAGAATGACCAATTATTTTAGGCATTTATGCACTTGGCCATCACGAATGATTTCATGGATCCACATAAGGTTATTCTAGTCTCCTCTTGGACAAATGTACTCCCCCAAACTTTAGATTAGTATGAGTTTGTGGAGAATTTGCTTGTTTCTACCCTTCTCAAATTGAGTTATGATGACATCACCAAACTGAGCTAGAGACAACAAGGGATCATGAAAAATAGTAAGTTGCCTTTTGATTGGTACTAGGAGAAACATTACACCATGATTAGACTTAGGAATGGAACTAATTGATGACTACTAGAGCTATGACCTAGATGGATTCATGGAAAAATGGGTGATGAAACTAAGAGTAAAAACCCCATCAAAGTTAGCCTAACATAGAATAAAAAAAGCACCTAGCCAAGGATTCTCTTGACTCCTATGTGGAGATTTTTGAGCTCTCCACCAAGAGGATTTCTCCCTAGGAAGATTTATACACTCCATAGTGGATCTATGATCCAAGTAAGATCATAATGCATAGCATTCACAAAGCCTTGAAGGATTAGGGCTGGAGCAAAGTTAAAATATAGTCTTACTCGAAATATAGGTAACAAGTGGATGAGCTAGAGAAAGCATATGGATAGGTCACCACTGATGGAACTTGGGAGAAATTATGGGATGAGGGGCATGACTCCCTAGCCTCTAGCTATGACACCAATAATATCCCAAGAGGAGGAACTGCAAAATCTCAAGAAGAAACAAAAGAGGCTTAAAGCTCACTCACCACTGAAACTAGTAGTTGTTTGGTAGAAGAGGTCCTTCCACAAGCGCATAGTCATCCATGAATAATACTACTCCATTCCATGTAATGTCAGTCCTCACAAGCCCTGACCCATTTGGCTTAATCAACGTCATCTTCTTGAATCCTTAGGGTGTAGTTAGAATAGGCTCATCAGGCCACACAAGAAACTCTCCAAAAGGAAATGGAGAGGTTTCAAAGACTAACCAAACAATAGCACCTGTCTAGCCCCCAAGTAGAAGAAGAGTAAGTTGTAATTGCAATAGAGTTGATAGCAGTCACTACATAGATACCTCCAGACCAAGGCTTGGAGCCCTCAATATTTGTAGAACCATTGAGGAAAAGAAGGAAGTTGGTAGTAGAATGGATTCTTAACTCTAAAGAAGAAGATACACAAGTACCACCTCAAGTGCTATAGTAAGGCCTAGTCCTTCCAACCACCCCAATCATAATGGTAAGTATGTCTACCACTTCCACTTCTCTTGAACCATTTTTTCCTACACCTGCTCTTTCAATTTCCCTTATTCAATCTATTTGCTTTGTTTAACATTTAGTTTAAGCCCCTTCCTCTGTTGAGGTAGCCCCTACTATTAAAGTCATCACAACATCATCCCTCTCATTGCTACCACCCATCCTATCTATTTCCCTGCTAACTGTTCTTGGATCATGGTTGATCCTCCCTCTCATCTCCCTGCCATTTCCAACCCAAATCCCTTAGCAACCTCCACATCCTACCTTTAGCCTCCCCCATTTTCCCCATCCACTCTCATGGTCCACTTTCCTCTACTCCCATAGTAGAAATGGTACTAGCCCAACAACTGGTGACATTCCCTTATGGTCTTCCCCAAGGATCCCTATTTGCCACTAGTTTCATCCACTCTCCATTAGAGTTGCAACAACTAATGATCACAACTAAGCAGACCTATGAGGCCAAGATGGATAGCTGGAGACAAAGGGAATATAAAGCCTTGACTCACACATATGTTAGGTCATTGTACAATATTGCTAAATGATCATTGATGATTATGCATATGACCCCTAATGTGGATAAGCCATAAGGCTTGATGTAGCTAGGGGATTATTCAATTCATGTAGTGGGAATGATCCTATTAAAATCTTAACCAAAGGATAGGGTCAAGATTATGGAGGAAACATAGAAGTTAGTCACCACTAACTTCCTCAAGCTTAGCAGAAAGCTTGAAAAGAGGGAAGCTAAGTTGGCAAGAAACAAGGACACCATGAAACAACTTAGAGCGTAACTGAAGGCTCATGATAAAGAGATCCAAAAGTTGAAGAATGATCTCAAAGATTAGGTTCCATTTGAGTGGCTATATATGGAACAAATAAAGTATAGCATGGTGCATTCAAAACTAGGCAAAACCAATCTCACCATTGAAGGACATCACCAAGAATTACAAAAGGTAGAAGAATTAGAACAAGCAAGAGTGGTGGAGGCCACATAGATCAATAGGAGATTGACTGAGTTGATGTACCAATGTACAAAATACATAAACAATTTAGCAATTTCAAGTGAAGTTCCAATTGGCTAAGCAATCACTTAGAGTCACATCCTTGATAAAGGAACTATACACATCATAGTGGGTGAGGATTGCAATGATGACCACAAGCTCAATTCAACTTTGAAGTTCATTGCCTCTGCACAAGCTCTTAATGCAAAGGTGAAATTTGAGGTG
Source organism: Cunninghamia lanceolata (assembly GCA_027924645.1). Taxonomy (NCBI): domain Eukaryota; kingdom Viridiplantae; phylum Streptophyta; class Pinopsida; order Cupressales; family Cupressaceae; genus Cunninghamia; species Cunninghamia lanceolata. The sequence goes on from BSBN01000693.1 coordinate 4,031,639, forward strand.
GATGAAGCCCTCTCTTGCTATCTCCAAAGGTCTCCTAAGTGTAATCCCTAGTTGAAAAACTCTACGTCGTGCCAGTTGAATGCTTCATTGTAACATGTGTTGATAATAGGAGATCCTGCACAACCAAGGTTATTGGGATCTTAAGAAAAACTAAAGTCACTCTAAAGTGCAAGGCCCAACCACTACTTTAGAGTAGGTTGTGCAAGGGATGAAGGGGAATTTAGTCTCTTTGGTGTAATAGGCACTACCCTCCCCATTCTAGGATGATAAAATTGTTGATAATTGAGAGGGGGGGTGAATCAGTTATCTTAATTATTTGACTTTCTTTTCTTCTTTAACAATTAATGCAATATCAAATCATATAAGCAAACATAACCATGGAAGCAAAAATAAACTCAACACACATTACACAATATTTTTGACGTGGAAAACCCTGTTAAGGGAAAAAACCACGAGGTGATTAACCCAAGATTGTATTCTCTGTTAAAAGAATAAGGTAGTACAAAATGGCACTTGCCAATTAGGGCTCACTGCCCGAGCATACTGCTCACAAGAGGCTCACTGCCTACAATAGTTTATAGAAGGAAACTAGGTACTTGAACTGATGAGAAGCATCCACATATGCTTTGGTTCAGTTCTGGTTAAGCTCAATATATTGATCTACTGCACTTCATTCTTCCTCTGCCTTAGTGTTGTTGTTCTGTCACATACCGGACCTCTATTTCTATTTCCACATTGTTCTCTAATTTTCTTTGCACTACTCAATACACCACACACACCTTCATACCGAAATCAATCTAGTATATATATCTGCTTCAATGATTTCAATCATCTTTCTAGTCGGCATCTGGAGAACTCAAGATATTTCCAAACTCTGGCCTGTCGGCTGAATCCATGCTTACTAAGTGATGTGTATCAAAAATATTGTCATAGAAGTCATCAATCATGTCGGCCAATCATGAATGATACCTTAAGAACCTTGATCACCATCAATATCTCATCCAGATTAACGTCTGATGCTCTGTCGGTCAGTTCTTCCTCTGTCTACTCTGCCAAACAGAAAACCCAATACTTAGGTGCTCATATCTCTTCACTCTTTCATCACTGGAGGCTCAATCCCTGGAATCTATCAGTCAAGGTACTCCTCTTGACTTCCCTAAGTCCACACTTTACAGAGATACTTCCTCTGAGAGATTTGGACCCAATTGTCAAACCCTGCTGCATGCTCTGTTCTTGGTCACCAAACCAAAATACTCTTCAATCTGACTTCCAGTATAGACACACCATGTCCTGCAGATGTGTGGGATGAACTTTGTTGCCATGAATGACAACACTCATGAAGCCACATAGTGTCTCTTGCCAACAATGTCCCCCTTTGGCATTGATGGCAACAATTAGTGAAAAATGACTAAGTGTCATACTACACTCCCCCTTGGCTGATGCTTTGTTCTAATGTACATTTTTTAGAGCTCCCCCTTAGCTAGATTCCACATTTTTCACTGCTACTCACTCCCCCTTTGACATCAATGGCAAAGGGTAGAATCTGCACACCAAAATTCCCAAAAATTGAACTATACTTAGCCGCATAAGTATATATACATGTTATACTTACATATACTGAAGTATATCTGCAAAAGTTGTCTTCAACTGGACAAATTTTGTTGCCCAACTCTTCTTCATCCTGTCCAAAATTGAGATGTGACCACTCAACAGGAATGCAAAAGCCTCTGCCCTCTTTAGATCTGTCGGATCACTGGTCCAGGCTGTGGTCTGAGCATCAGTTAGGGCCTCATGCATGGCCTCTAATTTAGGGATAATTATCCCTCTAAGTTCACTTAACCTGCTTATTCTATTTTTCTTCTCCTTCTCAAGCTTCTTTATTTCATTTATGACTGCAATAGTCTGACACTCTTGATTTATTAAGGAAGAGGTGAGAGGATCAAAACTTTGAGATAAACTTGATAGTTTGCTCTCTTGTTCTTCCACCTTCTTGGTGATGTATGTTGTTACGATGGACCAAGATAGACAAAATTTGTATAGATCTCCACCATCTTTAAGAGCATTCTCTAGGCTCTTTATTCCAATATCCAGATTTCTCCTATCATTTGTTATTAGCCCTTGAACTTTAGAGAATCTCTTATCCAAAAACTCCTTCCGGACCTTTGCTTCAGCCGACTTCTCTAAGGAATCAAAATGTGTATTAATAGAATTTACAAGAGATTTTAGATTACCAGATGAGGAGGCCGAAAGATCCTTCTGGAAGGATGGCATGTTCTTCTCCAATACCTCGGTTGCAATTTCTATCAGCTCACAGTCTTCCATGTGAGACTTCAAAAGTTTTTCTTTTGCCTTTGCTTGAGTGAAGGATGCTATCTTCGTTGTTTGAACCGGGGAGAGGGAATCAAAGTTGAATGGTCCTTGAAGTAGCTCTGGTTCATCTAATTCTATCATTTCTTTTGTCAGAAAGTCTTTGACTACTTCTGCAGTGTCTCTTACCGGAGATAGAGTTTTCTTCCCTTCTTAAACCTCAGAACTGTCTCCTGGAGTCTTCTCTGTTTGATCTTCTTCTCTTCCCTTCACCTCTTCTTCTTGACTTATTTTCTCCTCTATCCTTTCTTCTCCTTTAGGTCTGGAGTCTGTTGGGGAATCTAGATGAGAGATATTTACTTCTTTATGGACTTCCTCTTCCGGAGCAGAGGAATCTAGATCCATAGTTCCTTCCTCACTTATCTCCTTTGGATCTTCTACATTTTTCTCAGTAGGTTCATCATCTAAGTCCTCTATAACAGGAATATTGAATCTTTTATAGGCATTCTGGAGGATCTCTTCAGTCTCTTTAGCCACCTGATCAGTCTCTTCGAGAATAAGCTTGTTCATTATGGCTTTGCTCCGGAACTCATCCTTGCAATCTTTGAAGATCATGCTCATTTGCTTTGGAGTGATGGAGGGATAGAGCTGAATAGCTATTTGTTCTCAGATCTCTAGGTCCTTTGCCTTGGCATTGTTCTTTCTTATTTCAAGCTCCTTCTCTAGGCTTTTGGGAATTAAGGAGATGATTTCAATTAATGCTTTGTTGTAAATGTTTAGATACCTGACTGTAGCTTCTTGCAAGATCTTCTGATCAGCTTCACTATAATCATCATAAAATTCAGTCATTAGTTTCAGGTTCCCATCCACAGTGACTGATTTGATGATATCATCAATGCAGAGAGTAGGCCTTTCAACAAATTCTTCTGCCTCTTCTTCCTTGTTATGACCAGTAGAGGGTTCACTAGATGTTTTCTTCTTCTTCTTCATTGTCTTGATCTCCTCATCAGATTCTGTCTCTTCATCATCCTTTTGACTGATGTAAGACCTTGTGGCCTTTGTCTTAGTTCTCTTCTCTCCCTTTCCAGATGTCCTGACTTCCAATTTTGATGCTTTTTGACTCGTAGAGGTGGCAGGCCCAGAGCTCTTGGAGGATCTGGTCCGGGAGGGGGCTTGCACCGAAGCACTTTCTTTTTCAGTTTCTTGCCTTTCTTTCTCTGCCCTTTCCATCTTCTCTCTATTTGCATCAAGTGCCTCCTTTGAAATTCCATGCCTCTTGGCAAATTCTTCTACTTCCCTCCTTACTTTTCTTTTGATCTCAGGCTGTCTTAGTTCAACATGAACTTTTACACTCAGCTCTTGGTAGGTTCCAAACCTTTCTGCCTTAGGGTCCTTGGGCTGACTCAGCAGATGTTGGATATGCAGTTCTAGGATTTTCTCATCAACCTCATACCCCATTGGCATGATCCATACTATTCTTGGTTCCACTGCCTCCATTAGGCATTGATCAGTGTCTACCATAAAGCACACTGTATCCTTGTATTTTTCAACTAGAGATTGAGGGATTCTTTCTCTGGCCTGCATCATGCTTTGGAATTTTTTGAAGTAACGCCATAGTGTTGTGTTTTGTGCCTTGGCATCACCAAGCCCATGCAAGTAATCTCTGATTTGAATGGCAATAGGTCTGTCATTTTGCCACATCCAGCCACTAGTTCCGGATAGTTCATTCATATAGTAGAAGAATAGGCAAAGTATCAAGCCACCATACTTGAATGAATTCTTTTTATCCTTCTTTATTTTCTGTAAATTCTCTAACAGTTGGTACAAGAGAAGCTCACAAAGATCATAGTCAGCATTTTCTCTTAGCATCTGATAAGCAGTGTAAATTACAGTTCCGGGTACTAAATTTTCCCTGCTAGAGTGATATGTCTTGTAACTAATTATCATGGAGGCAAACTTGATATCCGGATCAGTGATATCTTCTATTGTCATTGCTCTCTTGTCAAATTTTGATCTGGTAGCCTCACTCACAGTTTAGTTTTTAACCGATTTGAGAACAGGTAACCCACTGGATGAGTGTAATCCGGTTACTGCCCTAATTGCCTCCTTGGTTATCTTGAATGGCCTTATTAACCACATAAAGTTGTCATGCACTCTGCTCATAACATACCAGACCCAGTCATCTTTAGCAAAACAGGGGAAATGAATGTAATGTCCAAAATGCTTATCTCGGATGGCCTTGTATTGAGGTTTGAGTTCAAATGATTCATCTATCAGTTCCTTGTGGTAGATATCCATCAACTTGGATTCTCCAAAATCTTCAATGTTTGCGTGTATGTAAACCCTAACGTCTTCTACATGTAGAACTCCATGTGGAATGCTAGAAAATGCGCTTAAGGGATCAACTTCCAGAGATTTTTAGGGGTGTTTCTTGAATTTAGGGCGCAGCCTATCAGTAATCTTCACAACATTCGGAGTAGCCATCTTTCAAAGATTCAGAGAGAGATATTTAAGAGCGGAAAATACCTTTTTACGCCTTTAGGGTTCACAAAATGAGCCGGATAGGATTGTTGGACGAATTGACTTCTACAGCTGATCTTTGAGAGATTTGAGGCAATTTTATTACAGAGCTCCTTCTCTCTTCTTCTTGAATGTAAATGTGTAAATGTTCAATAAGAGAACCCTTATATCTCTGCGCAAACCCTAATTCCACATTGCCATAAATGCGCAACTTAAGTCATTCCGATTACCTTGTTCTCCTTGTTCTGAGAAAGATCTTTTCCAGATCACTAAGATGCACCTAGAGTTATTCTCAGTGATTATTGACAATCTATCTTCCTTTCTCCAATCATTTCATTTATCCGCAGATCAAGATTTCTCAAATTTGAATCATATCGGATTTGACTGTGAAAAATCTGCTTCTTACCGGATGACTGTTAAACTAGATTAATATTGGAAAATTAACCTCTTTTAAACTTCTTGCGGATCTTCCATATCTTTACCAAGGCTTAATTAGATGTTTCTTTGAGAACCCTTTCATCCACAACTTTGCATGTGCCAATTTCAGGCACCAATTAATCTGGCTAGGGGAAATTATTTTCCTTTTTGACTCCCCTTGAGCTAGAGCTCATCTTATTTAGTTTCCGGAAGGAATATCAGCACCAGATTCTGGTGCGGATCCATCCCCAACATTTTCTGTACTTCTCTTTACCCAAATCTTGTTCATCTCCCTTTGAATTTCATCCGCATTCACTTTTCCTTTTCCTTTGTCTTGATTTTGATTATGATGCACCAGACCCCTTTTATCCTGATTCTTACTTCTATAGAATTTGGCAATATGAACGGATCTATTGCAATTGTAGCAAACAACATTTCTTTGTGGATTTGATTGATATCCTCTTGATCTGCATTGATTAGCCATATGTCCCATTCTATTGCATGCAAAGCATCTACCATTGAATGAATTGTTCATTTGCATATTTCTACATTCTTGAGATTTGTGACCATACCTTTTGTAGTTAAAACATTGTCCGGAGAAGGATGAATTAGTCTGATTCATTCTTCTTCTACACTGATTTGCTTTATGACCAAAGTTATTGCAATTGTGGCAGTATCCATTGAAGGATGGATATCTTTGAGCATTTGGTTGCCTTACCGGAGGTCTTCTAGGCTTGTTCCTTGGATTTCCTAATTCAGAGTTCTTCTGACTGGATCCAGAGCTTTCCCCTTTTTCATACCCCAAGCCTTGCTTGTCATCTACCTTCTTTTGGCTTTTAAGAAGAACTTCAAGTTGAGTAGAGCTTATCTTGAATTTCTCTTTGTATTCATTTTTTGTTTGAAGATCCCTTTTAAGAGTGTCTATCTGATTCTAAAGTTATTCTTCATTGTCTCTAGCTTCTTCAAGATCAGATTCCAGATGCCTGATTATTTTGTCCATTTTGTGGCAGTCTTCTGACTTCTCTTTGAGAGATTGTTTTAGATTATCTTCACTTTTTCTTTTCTCTTCAATTTCTTGGGTGAATTTCATAACTCCTGATTCCATTTCATGTCTTACCATAATGACCTCTTTTGATAACTTCTCACATAACTTGGTTTTCTCATTCAGATTTTCATTAGTATCGTTGGCTTCATTTTGATTTGCTAATTGTTGAAGAAGTTCCTTTCTTTTCTTCATTGAGATACTTAGTTTTTCTTTGAGTTTATTTATGAAATCATCAACTTGTCTGAGTCTTTCCCTCAGGTCATTGACTTCAGAGTGAGATTGATCAAGATCATCTAGGGTAGACTGAAGTTGTTCCCTCATACCATACATATCCATTGAGATTCCCAGATCTTCCTCAAGCTGTTAGGCTCTTTTAGAAGGAACTTGGCTTTGATACCAATTGTTGATAACTGAGAGGGGGGGTGAATCAGTTATCTTAATTATTTGACTTTCTTTTCTTCTTTAACAATTAGTGCAATATCAAATCATATAAGCAAACATAACCATGGAAGCAGAAATAAAATCAACACACATGACACAATATTTTTGACATGGAAAACCATGTTAAGGGAAAAAACCACGGGGTGATTAACCCAAGATTGTATTCTCTGTTAAAAGAATAAGGTAGTACAAAATGGCACTTGCCAATTAGGGCTCACTGCCCGAGCACACTGCTCACAAGAGGCTCACTACCTGCAATAGTTTATAGAAGGAAACCAGGTACTTGAACTGATGAGAAGCATCCACATATGCTTAGGTTCAATTCTGGTTAAGCTCAATATACTGATCTACTGCACTTCATTCTTCCTCTGCCTTAGTGCTGCTGTTATGTCACATATCGGACCTCTATTTCTATTTCCACACCATTCTCTATTTCTATTTCTATTTCGCACTATTCAATACACCACACACACCTTCATATTGAAATCAATTTGGTATATATATCTACATCAATGATTTCAATCATCTTTCTAGTCGGCACCCGAAGAACTCAAGATATTTCCAAACTCTAGTCTGTCAGCTGAATCCATGCTTACTAAGTGATGCGTATCAAAATATGGTCATAGAAGTCATCAATCATGTCGGCCAATCATGAATGATACCTTAAGAACCTTGATCACCATCAATATCTCATCTGGATTAAGGTCTGATGCTCTGCCGATCAGTTCTTCCTCTGTCTACTCTGCCAAATAGAAACCCAATACTTAAGTGCTCATATCTCTTCACTCTTTCATCATTGGAGATGAATCCCTGGAATCTATCAGTCAAGGTACTCCTCTTGACTTCCCCAAGTCCGCACTTTACAGAGATACTTCCTCTAAGAGATCCGGACCTGATTGTCAGACCTTGCTGCATGCTCTGTTCTTGGTCACTAGACCAAAATACTCTTCAATCTGACTTTCGGTATAGACACACCATGTCCTGCGGATGTGTGGGATGAACTTTGTTGCCATGAATGACAACACTCATGAAGCCACATAGTGTCTCTTGCCAACAAAAATAGTTCTAGGAGAAGAGGAATTTAAGGTAATGCTCACAAATAAATAAGCAGACAAGACATCATTTGGGGGTTGGGTCCATATACCAAGCATTGCGGATATAGAGGCAATTCCCTATCCTCTATCATAGTTGGACTTCCAAAGTCAAGAGCATTTCACACATATATTATTGATTTAGATAATGATTTTGAAGGCTTTTAATAAGAAAGGCCATCTAATTGACATGGAATGGGAGTCACTTTAATCCGCCATGGAGAAAATGTAAGTACTCTCTTTCATGTGAGTACTCAATTTTAAAATTTGGACTTTGTTTGGATGAGCTCAAGTTCCCAAAAACTAGTAGCTGGATTCTTCCTTGGATATGAGGATCCCTTGAGAGGTCATTATAACTATAAATATTTGCTCTTCGTTCACCCTCTTAGGACACCATTTTCTTCAAATGCTTGTCCCCTTCACAACTTTTCTTTCCAGATAGCCTTTTTCTCTTTTTGGCTTGATTATCTATCAGTTGCAGGATGTTCTCAAAATTCTTCTATGATATGTTATAAATTTTGGTTACTGCGGGATTTTCCATGGGCTCTACAAGGTTCTTTTTTGAGGGCTTTCGTAAAATAAATTTACACGATTGATCATTTTCAGAGATCAACGTTACGTGCAACATTTAGATGATGTCAATCTGACACCATCTTCATGTTGCACCATTGGTTGAGAATTAACACCTTAGCATAGCATGGTCCCCATCATGGTAGATTTCAAAAGGTATGTAGTTCTCTTCGAGTGCCGCAGAGTCATCAATTTCACTTCAAAGATCAATGATTGGCACACCATTTCAAGGTTATCAATCTAACAACTTGAAACTATTGCACTATTATATGAGTTTCGGTGAGTTGGCAAAGCCGGTGAGCCCAAGTTTTTGTTAAAATTGAGTGTAGAAAAATAATACAAGGAAATATGATGTTTGTATGTTATGTGACTCCTTGGCACTCCCTAAAGTGTTCACTCTGGTAGGGTGTTTCTGTTGCACCATTATCTAGATATGACATGGTGGAGGAGTGGGCCCCATTTTCTATTAAAGGCTAGGAAGCACAACACATGGTTTTGAGATGTTATAGAACTGTTGATCACCTTCTAAGATCAATGGTGCATGCAACATTTGAGAGTTGTCAGTTTGACAACTCAAAAATGTTGTGTTATTGATTGCCAAGGTACATATGAGATTTTAGTGGATCTCATTGTAAAAAGAGGTTCATAAGGGAATATAAGGCCATAACTAGGAAATATGGCACTGCAACGCTCTTCAAAGGCATTGTTGTGTTGACACATTATTTTTGTTGTGCCATTGGTGGGCGAGGCATGCAATACAAGGAAAATGGATCTCTCAGAGCCATTTTATATATTCAAAAGATACCCTATCTAACAACTATGATGAACAACTTTTTAAGAAGGAAAAAATGCCACATATCTCAAACCATATTATTGTTTAGATCTCCATTTTTAGCTCCACTATGTGAATTCACAACATGCAGTTCTTGACTTTTAGATTATTGGCACTCTTTTATCTTTGAATAGGGATATAAATATGAAGGTTATGGTCATTGTAAAATGGGAGGAAACTGGTAGAGAAAACTCTATTCTTTTGTTTTTCTAGCCTTCAAGACAAAATATTTTATGTCATTATATTCAGTTATTAAGAAAAAAGTGATTGTGCACTTGGCCTTTCATGTTAATTATAGTGAAAATTGATATAATTGAAAAAAATATCTTCTTGTTGTGCCTATCAATTGTTTTCTTTACTATTTCATAGTTAAGTTATTGATATGTCATTTAAGCCTTAGTTCATATGTTCTAAGTTCTATGACATGTATGCAATATAACGATCGTGCACATTTGTGCCCTTTTCTATTTGTTGCAATATCAAGTACATTTTGGATAAAATGAATTTTGTGCAAATATTAGGCAGTAATAGTAAATCTCGTGCTTGGTGCATTGCCCCATACATTAGGATTTCATTTATAGCATTCTTTCCCCCTTTTCTTCTATTTAATTTGATTTTAATTCGTTAAAAACATATGAAGAACTGGCTTCTTAATCATAGAGGTTATCTTATGAATCATGCCTCACATTCATAAGATTTCCCATGCTAATACAGAGGAGCATGAAAGTGCAAATTTGAATATCAACAGTATGTTCCTTGATTACACCATCTACCAAGGTTCAAACCCTCGAAGATGTGACTGGGCTAGGTTCATCCCCTATGTGGCTTTGACAAACAAAGGATAACTTTTGGTTTAGATGCATGCTTACTCGTTGTGTTGTAATCTGCGTGTTCATAAAAGGTAGAGATGTCGATATTTATATAAACCAATTGTTTCCATAAAAAAATAGTTTTAGAAATCAATAAACTCTTTAATTAATTTTAACTCATTACATAGAGGGGGGAATATTAATATTGGTTAATATTAAGATTCCTTGATTACTCCATTCACCAAGGTTCAAATCCTTTAGAAATGTAATTAACCTTTGTTTAAATGATTCTATTATATATATATATAATTCCTTAAACATCTTATTAAAATTCAAACAACTTATGGCATTACCTATAAACTGTTTTTAATTGAAAGAAAGCTTCATTAAAAAATAATAGAATAGATAACCTTTGTCATGAAATGAAAACATAAACTGTAAAATCAAAGTCCACATCAATTACAGTTAAAGTTTTCCATTCACTTTTTAAACACAATAAAAATGTGGAGAGAAGCTACACATGAGTGCAAGTGGAATAGTGGGATCTACTCTACAACTCTAAATGGGAAGACTTCATGAAATGAAAACATAAACTCTAAAATCAAAGTCCACATCAATTACAGTTAAAGTTTTCTATTCACTTTTTAAACACAATAAAAAAGTGGAGAGAAGCTACACATGAGTGCTGAGTGGAATAGTGAGATTTGCTCTACAACTTTAAATGGGAAGACTTCTGAAGTAGCAGCCAATTAATATTATTTTGAAGCATTCTTGCCCATATAATTTTATAGATTTTCGTTACATGACAATTATCTCATTTATTCTTGTTTTTCTTATTAATTTAAAATATATATTAATAAAGTAAAATTGTACAAAATTAATTATTAAATGTTTTGAATGATGTAAAGATTGGGAAAAAAATGTTTCATGGAATACAAATATCAATAATTAATTTTTTAAATATTTTTAATACGTATGATTAATAAATACATGTATTAATTAAATAGTTCTGATCAAATAATCTTACCAAAAGCAAATACTAAACAAATATTTAATGTTTAATATTTAATAGCAAATACTCTTTTTACGGCCCCCACATTTTTTTTGGTTTTTTGTTTGAAGAATATTATAGGCCAACGATGGATGTACTTTTTTACTAAAATAATAATAATAATTATTTTGTTAAATTGGCTGTATGAACGTTTCCCTATTAAAGGTGTCTATTTTCTTGGAAAGCCCCCGCCCACAACAATCCTCATTTTGTGGGCATTTCGTACAATAAAGTTGAATCCCATCTCATTAAATGGAGTCATCTATTTCTTTCATTATTGACATTTTTTCTAAATATAGAACTTGCTTTATGGCATTATGCAACTTTAATCAAATAGAGACATTTCTTGGACATTAACTTGCATTTAAAGCATTCACATCCATTACAAGATTCAGTTTACCCAATGTTTTCATAATGTTTTCAAACACTAGGAATTTGTTCTTGGAATTACTTTTATGATTAAAAAATTAGAATGTCTTTATGATTATATTTAGAAAGAAAATAAAATATACTTAATAGTCGTGTAGGATTTAATCAGTTCTAATGGTGTTGTGTAGTACAAGTATTTTGCTTTTTGAAGTTTATTCATTATTTGTAAATAATTAGTAGTTGTTTTGTTTTTACCTACAAAATAGACAAAAAATATTCCTTTCCAATCATATAATGACACATAAGACATGTTTTACAACATGCCTTGTTGCATATGTTTCAGTCTACATTTTTTTAGGTGTTTTTGGACAACTTAGTGAAGATGTCGCTAATGTGGCTACATTGTTGGTGCCTAAAACCTTAAATAATAGCTTTAAGCTTTTAACTCACCTACAAAAGCATGCTTAATTTTTTGTAGAAACCCGACTTACTTTTAAAAGCTCAACGAGTGCAAAGATAGGATGGATGACTATTGTGTAGGGAAAATTAATATATCAAGCAAAGTAGGTTATAGATTAATATTTGTGTAGGGAAAATAAACATCTATAAGATAAGATAATGATATTATTGTATGAAAGCTCAAAATTGGTCCATTGGATTGAAAATATAATGTAAAAATAGAATAGGGAGTGCAAGCACAAGACTAGTGAATCCAAAAAGGAATAAAAATAAACACTAAATAGAAAGGAAATGAAAACAAATAATATCCCTCACAAGTTTCATCATATCTAAAAGCCTATCATGAGGTGGATTCCTCCTTAATCCTAAAGAAGAAACAATCTGAATGAAACAAACAATCCTTCAACCATAAAGCATTGTGGGAGCAAAGTCTTTGGCCAAATGTTAGCAAAGATCAAACATCTCCCAAAAGAAAGGAGCTAAGCATCTTTGATCCTCATAAGCCATGAATGCCTTGAGATAGTTACTAGTAGTTGCACCTTAACTTGTGCAATGGGTACGCTGAGATGGCATGTAGATAAAAGTAATTATTGGTTTTTTAAGAAGAGAGCATACCATTTTGTTGTTGGTGAATGGTTGTTGTCCATCCACCATTTGAACATTGAAAGAATGTAGTGATATATGTTGACATGCATGCAAGTAAAGTTGTTTTTGAATAGTAGTGGGTAAAAGTAAGTATGTTTGTAAAGTTTGTATTTTGTTTAAGTCAATTATTTACAAGTGATAGCAACCTTTATTGGTCATCTTATTCTTTCTCAAGCATGTTGAGCCCATCTAGTTGAAATGGAAGGCCTAGGTATAGACTTGACTAGGATTCCCATTGATGAAATCTTTCTTCTTGTAGCATTGCGTGTCCCTAGTTAGAAGGAGCTTCATTATCATTGTCTATCAATGGATCTAGAGATGTAACATTCTTTACATTTGTTGGCCTTTTGAGATGCTCCAAATGTCCATGTTTGTGCCACTTCAATAAGTGACCTTGTTTTCCATTGTACTGGTCATGCCATATATGAACCAATGAAGGTTGGAGACAAGATGTTACTACTATTAGAGATAGCTACACTTTACTATGCAATGGGTACACACCATCTTTGGATTGTTGGTATGAAACGACTAATTGAAAGTCACTCCCTATTTTTTTTAATCTCTCTTTCCATTTATATCTCTTATCTCTATCTCTCTCCTACTCTATCTATCTTTCTCTATTCCTCTTTATCTTTCTCTCTATTTTTTAAATGTACCATTACATGAGGCTCTGGTGGAGCTAAATGATCTGGACCAACCCATACCAAGCTCCACTTTTTGCATTGTAAAAGTAGCATAGCTTGATCTTTAATGTAGGGTTTTTCATTAGAATGCTTGACCATAGCCCCAAGTCTATCATACAATAGAATAGTTTTTGCCACTATGTTTATGCAGTTAAGCTTAGTTTTGTAATCTCATGATGGCCAATGATTTTTCATTTTAAGAAATGTCTCTTCAATTGTCATAGATGGTAAAGGTAAAATCTAAAAACAATTATTCATAGGAAGGTTATTCATGTAGCCATATTTTCTAATTGAAACTAAAAAGTGCTTTGAATCCACAAATTTTAGTTCAACATCATATATAAATAAGGATATGGTTTGCCCATACGCCCTTTGCCATACTATATACATATTCAAAGTAAAAGTATGGTGGGATTTTCTCAAACTATTTAACCTTTCACTTCTAATCCATAAGGTGATCTGGAACTCCAAATCCAACCAATTCTTTAACATGGTGTGGAAAACAAAAATTTATATCTTTATTTTCTATAGACAAACCTTTGGAAGACATACACTCACATCCTCTATGATTTCGTTCAATCCTTGTTAAAGGAAACCATGTTTAGCATGACTAATTGAACTAATAACCCTAGGATTGTAATTGGCAACATCTTTCTCTTCTCTATCTTTCTTCCTCTCTACTCATCTCTCTTTGTGCAACTCTATTTCTCTCCCCTCTTTGTATCTCTTTCTCATTCTCTATATAAAGATCTCTCTCTCCCATTGTCTCTTTATCCCTCTCTATCCTCCCTCTCTCTCGTCTTTGTACTCATCTCTCTTTATTTAACTCTATTTGTCTCCCCTCTTTGTCTCTTTTCATCGTTCTATTTATAAAGATATCCCTCTATATAAAGATCTCTATCCCTCTCTCTCCCCCTCTCTCTCCTTCTCTCTCTACTCATCTCTCTCTTTTTGTTTAACTCTATTTTTCTCCTCTCTTGTTCTATTATATAACTATAATATAGATTTTATATAAAAAAACAAGTATATAATTAAATCATTACAAGTTACCACTTGGACAATAAGCATGTAGACCTCTATTCTGTAGATGGAATTGTTATGTGCCTTATTAAGTATAACACTTCATAAGAAATCAAATTTGATTTAATCTTTAATCTTTCTAATGTGGATAAAGTCTTAAGGTTTCCTTTATATGTGTAGGGCTTAGAAATTGTGTTGATGAAGGTATTCATAGTAAAATGTACTCTATCTCTCTCCCTCTCTATCTTTCTACCTCTATACCTATCTCTATGTTTCTCTTTACCTCTCTCTCTCTCTTTCTCCTCTCTCTTTCTCTCTTTCTCCTCTCTCTATTTTAGTCTTTGACCCCTCTCTCTCCCCCTTTTTATCTCTTATCTCTATCTCTCTTTCTCTATTACTCTCTCTCCCTCTTTATCTTTGTATCACTCTACCTCCCTCTATATCTCTTTATCTCCTCTCTCTATCTCTCCACCCTTTCTTCCCCCTCTCTCCCTCTCTATCTCTGTATCACTCTACCTCTCTCTATATATCTCTTTGTCTTCTCTCTTTGTCTCTTACTATTTTGATTTTATTTTATTTTTGTAATACTAAGGTTTTAAAAAGTTTGTGATAGTTTGATTTTGGTTGTGTTACAGGCCTTTCGTATGGGGTGGATGATTAGACACCTAGAGTTAAGCTTAAAAGATTGTTAATTCTTATTTAAGGTTTATATATGGCTTTTTACAATGATCACATTTATTTAAAGTAAAATTTCATCTAATTTACTAAAATTTACAAATTTGTAGAAATTAGAAGAATCCATAAGTAAATTGGTATTTTTCACTTTAAAAATGAAAAAGCAATTTCAAAAACAATCTAGAAGCTTACTATCCTATTACATTCTTAATACTTATTGCATTTAAAAGTTTCAAACCCTATCTTTGTTTGGAATTACCAATTCATTACTAAGCCATATTTGATGATTGATTACAATCTACAACATTTGCATTGGATTGATTTCTCAATTAGAAATAGTCTCAATAAATGTTTTATAATTTTCTCTATTTTTTACATATTAAGTATTCTCACACTAGTGTCAAAAATATGAAATAAAAATACGATCAAAAAATTCAAAGAACTTTGATAGGCTTTTGGGGCCAAAAATTTGTCATCTTCCAACAAATCAAATCAATAATGTGAAAAATCAAATCTTCCCACAAATCAGATCTTTGCCATCTAAATATATGAAATCATATTAATGAATCTAAGTTACAAATATCATTATTGGGAAAAATTAAATCTTAAGTTACTAATATCATTATTGTGAAAAATTATCCTCTCTCTCTCTCTCTCTATATATATATATATATCACTTATCTCTTACGATTGAAGAGGCATTTTGTAAAATACAAAAACATTAGACCATATTTACATTTCCCAACATTACACGACTTGACTGGATGATGGTAGCAATGAAGAATGGGACTTAAGAACATGCGTGAAACAACCATAGAAAAGAAATCGCTTTCTTGACGATGGCAAATTGAAAATAGTGAATATAATTAACCTAACGAAATAAAACAACCATCAATGGGTACACCAACAATGATTGTATTCACTGAGTGCATTACTCAAAACATGATAGAGGCTATGTTGGTGTCTAGGGAAAGCATTGCATATGTTCAGTTTGTTCAGCTATTAATGAATGAAATGCAGAACAACCATGACCATTTCAGTCATCTTGCATCCTTCTTGTGCAACGAGTATGCCGATGATGATTGTATTTGTATAGTGTGGCAATGCATGAGGTATATCTCTTTCTCTATTCCTCTCCGTCTCTCTCTCTCTTCCCCCTCTCTCTCTCCCCATTATACCATCTCCACATTGGAATCTACACTCATGACTAACAAGTGCAATCCTAAAGTCTTCCTTATACAACCCATCACAACACAAAATCATTTCATTCGCTAGATGTGTGTTTTGTACCACTACCAATGCACCATTGTACATTAGCCATACTTTTATTATATAATTTATATTTCATTTACATTGTGCACATTTCACCATTATAACTTTCAATAATCATTCTATTTCCTAATGATATGGATTCGTATATTAATTCTTTTCTAATGATTTGGATTTATATTTTAACTATAAAATTTGAAAGTTATACAATTGAATTATAAATTATTAATTATTGTAAAACACTAATTCTATTAAGAAAACAAATTAATTTTTTTTATCCATATAAAACCTACTGTCATAACGTAAACTAAGGTGATGTAAGAAATTGTGATTTGATGTAAATTAATAAATAAATTCAATATACTATTATATTATAAAATCATATATTTATAGTAAATATATTATAGATTTAATATTTATTTAATATTTTTGCTTAATTCCATTTAAAAAAGTGATTGGAAAAGCTCTCTTATGCTTCATTTCAAATAGAAATATTCCATATAAAATATTTATTTCTTTTAATGCTATTTAATTAATTATAATAACAACTATTAAAAATTAACTTAAAAATTTTGCAACCATCAAATATTTTACTTTTATAAACAAAAGTTTATTATAAATATTACTTGAAAAAATCTGACCACTCTAATACTTAAATTTCAAGAGAGTCAAACTCTTAAACTTTCAATGTGAATTGAATCCTTTAATTTTTAGCGAAATGAAATGTTTAATGATTGCAACACGCAACAAGGGCTGCGTTGCAGCTGGAGTCCCTGCCTAAAGCTGTAAGCTAAGAGATTTCTGATTTTAGATTGGCAGCAAGAGCAGCTATCACTGGTGGAGGATTGAGCATCATCTGGCACTAGCATGCTAGAATATTGTTGCTGCAATGTCTTTTGTGCTGTAGAATAAAAGGTGTTTTAAAATCAGTTAAAATCAGTGCTAAAGCAATGATACAACTCTGTAAGCATGTTATGGTCCATCATGTTTTTTCCTCACTTTTGTGATCATGACAGGAGTGTGTGTTCTTGCAACAATCTTAAGTTTGATACTTGTCTATAGGACCAGGATTGTCTGCAGAAGTATCTATGGAAAAAATCTAAATTTAGAGGAGAGACACTTAAGGAAGGATAGTGATTTACGGGGCCAAGCCTCTTCTAGTGACCAGAGACCTGGTGTTTTGAAGAACATGTAGCCTGTTCTATTGACAATCTTGAAACTTGTCACTGTTAGTTTTTAAGCTGGTGGAGTATGATTTTTATTACTGGTACTTGATTGCAGGCCTGAAATGATAGGAACATGTATGGATGGAAGCTCCAAATTGGACCGCGACAGTCCTGCTCAGTGATAACTATTGCTAGATTATCAATTGGTTTGCAATGAGAATTTTAGGAAGAGAGTAAGGATGGTTGTATAATAAAGAATCTATTTATAGATTAGGTATCCAAATTACCTAGTTATAACTACTGACATTTGCTTTAACTCTGATGTTTTAGAAATAATGATAGCAAAAGCCTGCTTTCACCATCAATGAGAAAGTAAGTTTTATTGTAAATCTGAGCCACATATCATCTAAAGACCTACACAATACAGCCATGAGGCAAACAAATTTCACACTATAGTCATGTTCACATGCCTTGTTTATGATACAAATCTGCAAGCAGAACGTGTGAGCCATAGCTTGTTTTTAACCTACACCCTGACTATCTACCTGTAGAAAAATTTAAAACGCTTCCACTATAAACCCTAAATATGGAAAAAATTAAAACGCTTATACTGTAAACCCTAGATATTCACCCTAAAAATAATTAAAAAGAACTGGAAACAAGGACTAACAATGCACATGGCCTCATTTTCATTGTTGTTTGTCTGTAGATCACCCACACAAAAGCCTCCTTCACACCAAGAGAAACAAACAAAATAGGGAAAATAATTTATAAACCAGAAGAAGCAAAAGTGGGAGATAACATATAAAACTTACAGAAGGGCCTCATGTCAGTGAACTTGGCCTTTTTAGCAATGGTAAAAATATTTCCATGTCCAGAGGACCAAAACCCCCATAAAGATGAAGCAGGAGAGATGATTACAGCGAAGTTGCGTTTGGTGGCGGCAGTAGTGGCAGACCGGGCAGAAATGCATGGTGTCCTCACACAGCATAACGGTAAGGGGATGCATTTGTATGAGAGCGACTCCTATTAAAATCCCTAGTTGGCAACAAATCTAAATAAAAAGATACACAGATAGTTGTGAAGTATTAAAAATAGGGTGCACTTCCCTCACCAACATCACGCTGGCGGCACTCATTCTCCAGGGTTTACCCAATAATAATAGTAATAATATTGCTGCCACCCTTTTGTATGGCCTCTCCACAGCTTTGATGTGCAGTGTGAACAAAATGCAGCCTTCACAGTTAGCAGAGGAGCAGAGAATGGCAGCACGGCTCTTCCGGCAGCTCAACACTAACATCCACACAAACCTTGCTCTGCCTCCCCACCTTCGGCAGGAGCAGAGTGCCGACTCCTTCCTTGCCAAGGCCTTCTTCTACATCAGTGTCTGCAAGGGAAAATGGGCCACACGCGTCCATGCTGGAACCCATGAGGACATGCAAATCTCAAACCAGCCACGAGTTGAAATTGGATCACATGCCGAGACGTAGCAAAAAAAAGGAAACCCTATGCAAAGACAAGCTAAAATATTAAGAATCCAAAAACTATCTCAACTAAATTGCCAATGCGACTTAGGTTTAACTTTGATTATTGTCATTGCATAGATATGAATGGGAAATAATACCAAGGATAGACTAAAAAGCTTAGGCTAATTTTGATTATAACACTTGCACAAAGTCCAACATCCAAAGAAATGTTAACACCCAAAGAAATGCTATTACGGTGAAAACAATAGTTACCCTGCCGAAGGCAGGGACTAACAAGCTTTCAAAAAATGGGAAAGTCATTATAATAGTAATTATGCAAATCTATATTATCTCGGTAAGTGTTATGCATTTTTTGGTTTAAGTTATGAACATTTTAAAGTGATTGCCATCAATCCTTGTGATGCCAATCGCACGGTTACGAAAAAAAGTGATGAAATGAACCAAAACCAGGTTTTAACTTGCCCAACGATTCTTCCATTCACTTACCTGTACATGTATCAATAGTAAATTCCATCCCTAGCTTGGTGACATGAAAATAAATGGAAAAAAAAGGAAAAAGAACGGTGATCTTAAAATGGGGAAAACAAACGGTCAGTTGGGTTTCTTCACATCATCTTGCATCCTTTATCAATGAGTCTTAGCCATCGATTTCCTTGCCAGGTCAGTCCCTCTCAGTTCCCTCTTGGACGTAATTAAATTCGTTGTCCTTCATACTAGCATCTACATGGTGGCCACATCTACTTCTTGGTAGACCTATTTCTATTATGGGTTTCTACCAACTACAGAGTGCGTGGAACATCTGGCTTCCTTACTATATCTGTAAAGCTTGTAAGTTCTCTATAATTTGATCAATGAAACTAAGAGTCATTCCAACATTGTAAATCATGTATGACTGTTTGTTTCTAATACAATAGAATCTGGAGTTCTGCATCTATCTTCTAAGTGTTCTCCTGCTCTTCTTTGTGTTTTGAAATATTTTTCTTTGAGAGCTTACAATTTTAAATGTATGTTTGTGAAAATGCTCATAACTTACATTTAAGGTTTTTACTATGGATTTGATCAAATTGCTACATGATTTACATAGTGCATAACAGAATAATTAGATCCTTTGGTAGATTTAAATGATGTTTAGATTAAATCTTTCTAACTTTTCCCAACCCATCTGAAATATTTAGCTTAAAAGGTAGAGATTTGAAGGAAATTTGTCTCATATTTGAAGAAGCATGAACAACAGAGTTAAAAGTAGACAAGTTTTCATAAATATATAAAGAGGAAAGCTGCAATAACCCAGAAAACTCATTCACAGCTTTATAACATAGCAATACTTGTATGCAAATGAACAAAACACTTGTTGATATCTATGATCTTTTGCATAATCTGAGTCCAGTAAACCAAAAAAGAAACCCTAAACTATGTAAGGCCCCTTGAACATTACAGCTTCACATTGACCAACTGAATTTGACCAATAGGTCAAGACCTGACCATTGTAGACTTGGGATTAAGTGAATCTTAAACGATTCCTTCTTATCTTTCAAGTATAGTTTCAGTTCATTATATGTGAATTTCACATGGTGGTCATGCAGTGATGACATCATACGGTGGGGTCCCCCTTTGAGAGTATGATCCGGTCTAGGCACATAGTAGTTATGATATTTTATTGCAGGGTTTAACTGCGTAGTTTTTGAGTCAAACACATGACCCATATTTCATGAGTAGTGGTTCACATGAACCCATCTCTCATGTTAATGAATGGTCCACTTAGCACTCGTTGCATCTAGGTGATGCTCATAGGGGTGAACCATTGGGTCTTCCCGGGAGGTCACCCATCCCAGTACTACTCTGACTCTGCATGATGGACATAGTAGTTGGTAAAATTTACTACTTGTCTTAGTGGAAAGACAAAGTCATGCAGCATGATGGACACTTGCCAAATATGATATACACATATACACAGCGTAAAGGAAGCAACATTATATATCATGCCTTCATTTAGCTCCATGCTAGGAAAAAGAGAATCGGACAATAAGGAGTATTTGGAGTGAGTGAGAAAGGGAAAGTGGCTCCTACAATATCACTGATGGTTTGTTTTTAAGTTGGGTGAAAAATACAAAGCCCAATGGTGGAGAGTCTTGTTAACATAGATTACATGCAAGATTTCAACGAGCCTTTCGTTTTTGTTAGTTTGAAGCCATTTTTTTCTTTTTCTCTCAAATTGAATGTCTTGTGAGTCCTCATACTATTATTTTCTTCTTAGTCACAAGAAGTTTAATACCTTCATTTTGTTTCTATCAAATTGAATGTCTCATAAGTCTTCTTGTGCTGAGTTGTTACCTTTATCTTAATCACAGGGAGTTTAATACTTTTAATCTTTGTTCCTTTCAAATTGATCATACATTGGATATCCCTAGTATGGAGTCAAATTCTATTTTGTTCACTAACATTGTTGATGCCCGTAGGAAGATTCTAAAGATCAAACAATGAAAGGTAAAGAGGAATTGATCTATATGGAGTAGTTATAGTTTTTCAAGTTTGTTAAGAATCTGTACACAAAACAACATGACCAACCAGAGTGCAGTGAAAAAATCTTGTTTTCTTTGCATTAAAATGAGTATATTCACTAGCAAAAACATTGAAATAGAGGCTTGTTGATATGTGCCAGACAACTGAGAGGGGGGGTGAATCAGTTGTCACAAAAACTTAAACACTTTCTGCAATTTAAACATTCATCACTTATCCACAATTATTATGATTTAACAATGAGAGCATGAAATCAAAAAATTAACCATATATACAACATCAAACACAAGAGACACTAGATTTACGTGGAAAACCCCAAGGTAGGGAAAAACCACGGAGAGGATTAACTCTCAATATATATTGCAATCTTGAAATAGTGATGTTCAGGCTTGGTCACCCCATGGGCCTAAACATACTGGCTTACTGCCATGAAGAACAACTAGGTCTAGCAGGTTCACTACCTCAACCCTAAACCTAGCAAGATTACAATAAGGGTTGTCAAACCCTACTGGTGGCTTATTGCTAGATTCACTACCACGATTAACACCTTTCTTTATTGTGAATAAATAATTCCTCAGCTCTGCTCTTCCTCTACTCTGCTCTTCCTCTTCTCTGCTCTGCCTTTAGGCCTTTCTTAATATATTCTCATTTTCACTCAAGGACAACTTTTCCATGACTTAGCTATAAGTATTTATACACTACATCAACCTTGGAATGATCATCAAGGTCAGCATCAACCATCGGAACAATCTCTAAGGTTAGTATTACAAACATTTACAAAATAGGTCTTGACCTATTGCAACATCATGTAAAGGGAATGAAATGCAGATCATGTCATGCCTTAGCTAGGACTCAAACACGGTCTTCCATGCCACAACATGCTTCCTCAATCTTTCAGAGATCTCCGCAATCACTGGGATCAACCAGGTCTGCCAAGACTAGTTACACGCTACGTTATCTAGGAACAATCTTCACACACCATCTCAATTTCTTAACGCAGACCAAAGTCTAGATAGGAACATAATTAGGAGACATCCACAAGCACGTTATAATCATTAGGAGCAACCACACGAATCTTAACCACTTTATCCATATGAATCTTCTCACCAAAACACATGAACTTTACTATCTTCAACTATCATAAAAGAAAGATAGCTTGCTGACCACCAAACCTTGAACTATTGCAACTGTAGGCACTTATCATCATCCTAGACTTCCCTCTAGAACCATGGAGCAAACTACATTATTGCAGAGGAATGTGGAGCCAAATACTATCTTCCTATCTCAACTGAACTTATAGAAAAAACAGGCTTCACTCTGGTGAACACAACTCACTCAGATCTTTATGCAGATGGCTCAGACCTGAAATGTAGCATCCTTAGACATACCTCTAACTTACTTTCAATCTACAGACCATGATCTTCAAGTAGGAATAAATGCGAAGCAATTTACCAGACCGTTCTTCAGCATACAACTCACTGTCTGTACTACACTTCTCTGTAACTCACTTGTTTCTTTCGGAGAGGCTAATTTTCTCAATATCCTCAACATGCAAGTCTTCTAAACAAGTAATAGAATAAGATACAGTTGACACCAATGACAACAAGAATATGTTGACATCAATGACAACACCGATTAGGCACATACTTGCAACAATCTCCCCCTTTGTCATTGATGGCAACATATGATGTGAAAAATTGCAATAGCCATCAAGACAAGATTCTCCCCCTTTCTCTTTACACACTGCACTCTAAGTTTTTCACATGACTTCTCTCCCCCTTTGACATCAATGGCAAAGGGCACATACTTTCACTCTTCTGCTCTGATCTAATCTCTCTTCTGAACTTTCTTCAACTGACTGGTCCCCCTTACTTGATGCTTTCTTGACTACAACTTTGGTTCTTTATGTGAAGTTTTCTCCTTCTTGGTTTGACAATTCTCACCTTAGGATCTTGCTACTACTACCCTGTTTTCTCTGCCAGCAACACTGCAATACTTACTACTCTTTATCAAAAATTCATATTAGCATCATTTACCTGCTTCCCTTGGGAGATAATTTCATAATCTTCTTGACTTCAACAACCATCTTTGATTCTTACATGCACTGCTACACCTTTTTCCTTTTATTGCTTTGATTGAAAACTTATCTTTGCATACCTCATCCAAAGAATTGTCTATTCATCTACAATTCTTTTTCTTTGCACATGCACCTTGGCTCTTCTTATCCAAGAACTGGTCTTTAGTGTGGTACTTCTGTACAATCTCTGGGGATCTTAGGAATTCTTTCTGGAACTTCTTCTTCTTCACCATAACTGTCTTCTTGTTCAACAGGTTTAGTAGCTACTCAGATGTGATATTCTTTCTCTGATTTCATCAACCTTCACAATAGCACTCTCAATGATCTTTCCCAGACTTATATTGTACCAATTTTGACTTGAACTTTATTTTAGCAGTATGTATATCTTTTCTCCAGTATGCATCCGATAGGTCAGCTTCCCCGAACATTGATCTAGTAGCCTCTCAGACTGACCTATATTTCCTTTTAACAACTTCATTCTACTGAGGAGTCCTGGTAGACAATTGTCTCCTTATCCCTTGTTTTTTTTTTTACAAAAATATTGAATTCATTTGATGTGAACTTACCTCTACTATTAGATCTTAAGCATTAGATCCTCAGTTGTATCTCATTCCTAGTCAATGCCTTGAAAGCTCATCTAGTTCATAATCATTCAACTTTGAGCTCATCTGTAGATTTTCAAACCATTTCCAAAGTTACTCATTATTCTCAAGATCAGACAAATTTATGGATATAGGTGTAGTTACTAATTAATAACCATATGCCAGAACTGTAGAACATTATCTTCAACAGCGAACCCAAGTAGACCAGAATACCAGAGCCATGCCACTTGATTTTATTGGTTAGATACTTAGACAAAATTCATGACTTGTCAGCTTGTCCCTTAAGTACACACTTGACCAATTCGTCTGTCACGTCATAACTCCACATGAAACTCTAAAATTTATATGCAACAATCATCATTGACCTCTTGACATACTTTCATAACCGCACATCAAAATTCTCAATAGTGGAAGAATGCGGACAAAAATACTCAGATGCTTTATACTGTTTTAGGCTTAACTCTGAACCACATATAATGATCATAAATTGCGGAAGCATACTGATTCAATCTCTGTTACTTTATATATTGCTCATACTTTAGTCATTTTGGGCTTCCAAACCATAATCCTTTTGTACCTTGATCTACAAAGTTCCTTTCAAGCAATCTGCCATGTAAGTCCTCATATCTTTGTGCTAAATCTAAGCACTGACTATCTGGCTGGGGGATTTAGAATTTTCAATACAACTCCCCCTGAGCCATGACTCACAATCTACTTCTCAGAGGAAGTAGCTTCTCCAGAGCCTAGAGCAGACTCATCTCTTCCTTCATTTGTTTCCTTCCTGACCCAAACCTTGTTCATTTCTTCCTTGACTTCTGTCGGATCAACCTTTTCCACTGATTTCTTCAATTCTTCTTGATTATCCTTCTTCATGTTCTTACTTCTACAAAATCTTGCAACATGTCCAATCTTGTTGCAAATGAAGTGCATAGTATTTTTCTGACCATTGTTCCTTTCATTCATCCTTGACCTGCATAGATTAGCTTTATGCCCAACTTTATTGCATATATAATAGTAGTCACTGAAGGATTCCATTTTGCCATTTGTCCCATAGCCTTTTCTCACTTGGCTTCTACATGCATTAGCTCTATGTCCCATTTTGTGATAAGCATAGCATCTAATGGAATTCTGACTAGAGAAGGATGGGAAATTTTGATTCACCCTATTTCTACACCAATTAGCCTTGTGACCAAATTTGTTACATAAATTGTAGTAACCATTGAAAGAAAAGTACCTTTGAGTGTTTGGCTGTTTGATTGATAGTCTTCTGCTTATTTAATTCTGAGTCCGTCTGATCTTGTCCTCTTCCTGACTTGTTCTGAATCCTTTATCTTTTCCAAATGTTATGCCTTCTCTATCATTTTTGTATTCTGCTATTAACCTATCATATATGGCAACACTCACACTGAATTGATCTCTTTGAGCTTGTACATGTTTTTGCAATTGCTATTGTAGCTCTAGATTTTTCTTTGACTTCAAGAGAGTCATTCTCAAATACAAACTTGAATCCCTCCCTGCATAACTGTGTAGTGCTTAAGAGATTTTGTTTCAAACCTTTTACATAGAGAACATCTTCAGAAATTTGTCTGTTGCCAAAATTTGTCGATCCTATTCCATAGACTTCAATAGTGAAGTCATATCCAAACCTGACTAGCCCTTCATTGTATTCTTCCAAACTAAAGAACTTACTTCTATCTCCAGTCATGGTTTGAGTAGCTACTATCAATAACCCAACAATCTTCATCACTAGTACAAGCTTCAAACCATCTTTGATGATTGTCATTTTGTTCTTCGTGAATCACTTCCTTGGACAATCTGCTCTTGATATCTCTTGATGAGCATTCAATTTTATCAGAGTATTTTCTTTCCTTTTGTCTCCATTTGGATCTCCCTTGAGTTGTTAGACTCTTTCCAAAGGGACTTGGCTTTGATACCAATGATTGATATGCACCGAACAACTAAGAGGGGGGGTGAATAAGTTGTCACAAAACCTTAAACACTTTCTGTAATTTAAACATTCATCACTTATCCACAATTATTATGATTTAACAATGAGAGCATAAAATCATAAACTTAACCACATATATAACATCAAACACAAGAGACACCAGATTTACGTGGAAAACCCCAAGGTGGGGAAAAACAACAGAGAGGATTAACTCTCAATATATATTACAATCTTGAAATAGTGATGTTTAGGCTTGGTCACCCCATGGGCCTAGACATACTAGCTTACTGCCATGAAGAACAACTAGGTCTAGTAGGCTCACTGCCTCAACCCTAAACCTAGCAAGATTACAATAAGGGTTGTTAAACCTTGAGGGTTGTTAAACCCTATTGGTGGCTTATTTCTAGATTCACTGCCATGATTAACACCTTTCTTTATTGTGAATAAACAATTCCTCAGCTTTGCTCTTCCTCTACCCTGCTCTTCCTCTACTCTACTCTTCCTCTTCTTTCCTCTGCCTCTTCTCTGCTCTGCCTTTAGACCTTTCTTAATATATTCTCATTTTTTCTCAAGGACAACTTTTCCATGACTTAACTACAAGTATTTATACACTACATCAACCTTGGAATGATCATCAAGGTCGGCATCAACCATTGGAACAATCTCCAAGGTCACTATTACAAACATTTACAAAATAGGTCCTGACCTATTGCAACATCATGCAAAGGGAATGAAATGTGGATCATGTCATGCCTTAGCTGGGACTCAAACATGATCTTCCATGCCACAACATGCTTCCTCAATCTTTCAGAGATCTCTGCAATCACTGGGATCAACCAGGTCAACCAAAACTTGTTACACGCTATGTTATCTGGGAACAATCTTCACACACCATCTCAATTTCTTAACGTAGACCAAAGTCTAGATAGGAACATGATTAGGAGACATCCACAAGCACATTATAATCATCAAGAGCAACCACAAAAACCTTAACTGGAACACATGAACTTTATTGTCTTCAACTGTCATAAAAGAAAGATAGCTTGCGAACCACCAAACCACAAACCATTGCAACTGTAGGCACTTATCATCATCCCAGACTTCCCTCTAGAACTATAGAGCAAACTACTTTATTGCGGAGGAATGCAGAGCCAAATACTGTCTTCCTATCTCAACTGAACTTACAGAAAAAGCAGGCTTCACTCTAGTGAACACAACTCACTCAGATCTTCATGTGGATGGCTCAGACTCAAAATGTAGCATCCTAAGACATACCTCTAACTTAATTCTAATCTGCAGACCACGATCTTCAAGCATCAATAAATGCAGAGCAATTTACGGGACTGTTCTTCAGCATACAACTCACTGTCTGTACTGCACTTCTCTGTAACTCACTAGTTTCTTCCAGAGAGGCTAATTCTCTCAATATCCTCAACATACAAGTCTTCTAAACAAGTAATAGAATAAGATACAGTTGACACCAATGAAAACAAGAATATGTTGACATCAATGACAACACAAATTAGGCACATACTTGCAACAAGGCCAACATAGATTTTTTAAAAATCATTCTCTATAACCAGAAATAACAACCACGCTTTAAAAACCACATAGTGGCTATAGTTCCATGGTAGGATTTTCAAGTTTCATTCTCTTGGGATTCAAGAAATGTCTCTATTCCCAACTCCTCAAGGAAAATTTAAAGCAAAAAAGTAAGAGTTTGCTTGACATCGGGGCCTCTATGAAAAGCAAGAGTAAAACAACTGACATGTTAATGAATTTTTTCACATGTCAAGTTACGGTTTCTACATTTTAGTTTATTAAAGATGAGTGTTGTTCTATTAATTGACAGGGGGTTTTGTGGGTTCAAGTGGAGAATGAGAAAGTGTTGGTCATAAAATGCAAGGATGGCTAAGGGGAAGAGGAGTGTAAATTTCTATTGCCTCCTTCACCCATTGTGCTTTCATTTTAATTTGGATGATATAACTTACCCCGGGTGACGTGGGCTCCTACTAATTGATCGAAAGTCTGTAAGACTTATGGGAAGGTATTTCACTTTTAGTAGTTTGATAAGGGAGTAACCTACAAAGAAAAGAAGCTTAAAGATCATGAAAGCATCCAGCTGCAGTTGAAGTTCTTGCAGTAGAGGTGGGTGGAGATTCTTGGGTGGAGGGGTACTAAGGCCTCCTGTACTTGTCATTCACACTGTATAGAATGGCATTAATAAAAACCATTGACTCCCCTGAACGGAAAAAAACTTGGTGACTGCAAACAAAAAAGTCCATCAGACTTTTCCCGTGCCATACCAATGAAACTTTGCTAGACTTTGCCAAATGTATGAAAACAAATTGACAAAAATGAATGAACAAGATGATTTCAATCATCTTGCATCTCTCTCAGACAACACTGACCGTCGATGGGTAAAGTCATCCCACTCTCCTCACAAATGGAATGCCTTCAACGTAATAATAGTCACTTAAGAGGCAAAGTAATTGTCCCATAATCTTATATTAAGGAGAACATATAAAAACAAAATGATCCACACTCTCAAGATCCATCAAAGAAATTTGATAAATTTGGTGTGTAATGAAATTACATGCATAAGAGAAAAATAAAATAGGAAATAAGCTACAAATACTCGATAATACTTGATAATAATAAGCCACTTTGAGGGGACAATCCTCCAAAAGTTTCCAATAGGAATAAAATTTGCAATGTGATGATAATAAACTAACCATTACCTCTTATATACCATACTTATGCCATCGATGCCACCCAAGCTAACCTAACTAGCTATGTAAGACTATATAAATGATCATATAACTTAATTAAGGGTTATGCTAGCCACAAGTTGACCACACATATCCCAATACAATCAATGGATTAAGGGTACACCATTGCCCCCCTCTTTAGAGAAGCATCATCCTCAATGTGAATCAACAGTGAATGCTTTTGCATGAAATCTTCATTTTCCCATGTAATATCTTTAACAAGAGAATTCTTCCACTTGAGCAAAATACTCTATAATTGCCCTCATTTGCAACTTCCTAGTGCATGTTTGAAGGACTCCCTTAGGTTCAAAATCATTTTTCCCTCCTCACCAAGCTTTGGTAGATTTCATTGGGTTGAAAATATGGTGATGGATGGTACTAATATGGTGCCAAAAATAGAGACATTTTGGATGAAGTGTGGAAAAAAGTGTTAGATTACCATTTTTCTAATGGTAGGCATTGGACCAATCTCTCTTGTTTAACTAAAGTAAGAAATTAGAGATAGCCTTCGAAGCACCTATTGACCACCTTAGTCTGTCCATCTAATTGGGGATGATAAGATAAGTTATGAGAAAGCTAAGTGACTAAACATGAGAATAAGTTAGTCCAAAAATTACTTGTAAATATAGGATCATGATCACTTATTGTAATTTTTGGAGTCCCATGCAATTTTTGAATGGTATCCATAAAGGTTGTTGCTACAATACTTGCTATAAATGGGTGTGACAAAGCACAAAAAAAACATATTTGGTGAGTCAATCCACAAAAAACATAATTCCTTTAGACTTGAGCAAACCACTAATGAAATCCATGGATACCTCCTCCCACCTCTAGCTTGGAATAGATAAGGATTTCAAAAGGCTTCGAGTCTTAATTGTCTTTCCTTTATTTTATTGGAATATTGTGTATTTTGCCACAAATTTCTAGAAATCCCCTTTGAGCCCATCCTAAAAGAAATCTTGCTTGATTCTATAATATCATGATATTAAGGCATTATTTAAATTAAAGATTTAAACATCAAAATAAAAGTTGGTGAAGTTGTTTTGTGAAATACGATACTAAGTCAAATTAAATAATAGAGGTAATTGCATATGTTAATAATTATATTAATATATAATATATTTATAGTGAGATATATTATATTATTATTATTTAGTAATTGACAAGATTAAATATATTAAAATAATAAATTATAAATCTTCCATATAAATATAATATTTCAATATCATAAATATTATTATCATTATATAATAATATAAATATTTACATTATACAATATACAATAAAAATCAATATCATTATTATTATATAAATAATAATATCATTAATAAATGACATTGAGTATTATAATCGATCCTTTAGAATAAGACAAGCAATCATATAAGTCCCAAGGTAATAGTCAAAAGGTAGCGGTCAAACTAAATAAGCAATTATACAAATCAGTGATCTTGGTAAGATATGATAATTATCAAATAAGGCAGTAGATAATATATTAGACAACAACAATGAATGTCACTAAGGGTGTGATTAATATTATAAGATAAAATCAAGCAAGGGATCGATGGTAAAAGAGGCATCAATTAATGTAGACAACGATTAATAGGCAACAGTTAGTATAATCATTGCAAACAAATTCAAAAGCTGCGATCAACCTAAAGGCAACAACCAATATACATGACTCTTTTAAGAGTCATCACTCTTCTAAGGATGTCTCTTATAGGATCAAAGGGTATATATAGGGAGAAATAAGAGGCAGTTGAGAGGAGAAAAAGATAGAATTAAGAAGAATATTTCTGAGTAGAATATAATTCTGATATATAAATATAACATCAGATTGGAGAAGAAGATAGTAGATACAAATACAATAAGAATAGTATAAATAATATTTAAAGAGAATTATATATTGATTTATTTATATATATTAAACTAAACTGAATTGTAGACTGCATTAATCTATAGGATATGATGAATGGACTATAGACATAAATTTTGATATATTTACTCCTACACTCTGATATATCTCATGTTGAATTATATACTCCTCTTTGACTCTTTCATAGAGTAATAGAGGCAAAAATACAAATGAATCAATAATGGATACATATTTGGAAATTGTCTAGAAACTACCTGCATTCTGATTGTGATCCAGTTAGGAGGGGTGAATCATAACTTAAGTAGACTGTCTAAAAACCCCACCCAGGTTTCCACTCCATAGGCCCAAACCAAGGGTTGGGCATTCTGCCCCATAGGCTCGAGGCAAGGGTTGGGTCAAGGAGGGGTGGGGGTTCCACATAGGATTATGCCCCATAGGCTCGAGACAAGGGTTGGGCAATAGGACTGTGGTAGGCCTTAGGCTACTTAAGATTTTATGATTCCCCTCCCCTAGTGTGTTGGTGACTCTTCTTACATATGTGTTTCCATCTGTAAGTATGATTATGTTGGATTACTAGGATACCCTTTGGAGACCTCACTCCCCTATCATGGGTATAGTGTTATAAGGAGGCCAATCATGAGGAAATAAGGAAAGATGGCAAAATGGGGGGATAACGGATAAATTAGAATCCTCACTAGGTACGCCACCTCATCTGAATGGCATGGGCCACATGAGGCCAAGGGGGTTCTGCCTTTTAATTGAAGGGTTTTGCCCTTGGGCCTAGAGAGGCTAAGTCACCCCATCGAGTCACTCTCTTCCATGCTTTACTATGATTGAGCATCCTAAGGTAAGATTTAATTGAGTTTATTAATAGTTATGGACTTACTAATGTTTAAGATTTCTAACTTATTGTAGGGAATAAGTCAAGACAAGGTACTCTCTAAACCTTTGTTTACTTGGAAATTGATAATTTAGGGAAAATTAGTATTGTTCCCAAAATGGGACATTACAGTGGTATCAAAGCAGCCATCCTACCATTCTGTGTATACTTTGTGATTTATGTGTATTCAAAGGTTTACCTTGTGACTTATGTGTATACGTGTATTCATGTGACTTATGTATTTAAGTGTATACTTTACAACTTACATGTATGTTTTGTGCTTGAGCTACTTTCCTACTTGCTTGAGATAGTTGCTTGTCTGCTTGAGCTACTTGCCTACTTTCTTGAGCTACTTGCCTACTTGCTTGAGCTACTTTCTTGTCTACTTGAGCTACTTGCTTACTTGCTTGAGCTACTTGCTTGACTACTTGAGCTACTTGGTTACTTGCTTGAGCTACTTGCTTGTCTACTTCAGCTACTTGCTTACTTGCTTAAGCTACTTGCTTGCTTACTTGAGCTACTTGCCTACTTGCTTGAGCTACTTGCTTGTCTACTTGAGATACTTGCCTACTTGCTTGAGCCACTTTCTTGTCTATTTGAGCTACTTGCCTACTTGCTTGAGCTACTTGCTTGTCTATTTGAGCTACTTGCCTACTTGCCTGATGTTGGTTGCTTGCAAATTGGTGTACTCACTTCTATATTTAACATCCTAAGGAGATCACTCACCACCATTAAACCTTGAGGTGGAAAAGGGAAGAGCATTTCATCTAAGAAAGGTATCCAAAACATCATTAAAGAATTCAATTGAGATTTAGGACCTCCTAGGACCACTAAGGTATCATATCAACCTAGGAGGATCAATCTCTTAAAACTCAAAACAACAATTCATGGAGGAAATAGACAAGTTTAGAATCATCATAGTTATAATTACTTGATGACAAGCAATTTTGGGCGGGGTGGACTGTAATATCTTGATATTAAGGCATTGTTTAAATTAAAGATTTAAACATCATAATAAAAGTTGGTGAAGTTGTTTTGTGAAATATGGTACTAAGTCAAATTAAATAATAGAGGTAATTGTGTATATGTTAATAAATATATTAATATATAATATATTTATAATGATATATATTATATTATTATTATTTAGTAATTGACAAGATTAAATATATTAAAATAATAAATTATAAATCTTCCATATAAATATAATATTTCAATATCATAAATATTATTATCATTATATAATAATGTAAATATTTACATTATACAATATACAATAAAAATCAATATCATTATTATTATATAAATAATAATATCATTAATAAATGATATTGTGTATTAGAATTGATCCTTTAGAATAATACAAGCAATCATATAAGTCCTAAGGTAGTAGTCAAAAGGCAGCGGTCAAACTAAATAAGCAATCATACAAATCAATGATCTTGGTAAGATATGATAATTATCAAATAAAGCAGCAGGTAATATATTAGACAGCAACAACGAATGTCACTAAGGGTGCGATTAATATTATAAGATAAAAGCAAGCAAGGGATCGATGGTAAAAGAGGCATCAATTAATGTAGACAATGATTAATAGGTAACGGTTAGTATAATCATTGCAAACAAATTCAAAAGTTGCGATCAGCCTAAAGGTAGCAACCAATATACATGACTCTTTGAAGAGTCATCAGTCTTCTAAGGGTCTCTCTTATAGGAGAAAAGGGAATATATAGGGAGAAATAAGAGGCAGTTGAGAGGAGAAAAAGATAGAATTAAGAAGAATATTTCTAAGTAGAATATAATTTTGATATATAAATATAACAAAAGATTAGAGAAGAAGATAGTAGATACAAATACAATAAGCATAATATAAATAATATTTAAAGAGAATTATATACTAGTTTATTCATCATATCCTACAGATTAATGCAGTCTACAATTCAGTTTAGTTTAATATATATATATATATATTTGATATATTTACTCCTGCACTCTGATATATCTCATGCTGAATTATATACTCATGTTTGACTCTTTCATAGAATAATAGAGGCAAAAATATAAATGAATCAATAATGGTTGCATATTTGGAAATTGTCTAGAAACTACCTGCATTCTGACTGTGATCTAGTTAGGAGGGGTGAATCATAACTTAAGTAGATTGTCTAAAAACCCCACCCAAGTTTCCACCCCACAGGCCCAAACCAAGGGTTGGGCATTCTTCCCCACAGGCCCAAGGTAAGGGTTGGGTCAAGGAGGGGTGGGGGTTCCACATAGGATTATGCCCCATAGGCTCGAGACAAGGGTTGGGCAATAGGATAGTGGTAGGCCTTAGGCTACTTGAGATTTTATGATTCCCCTCCCCTAGTATTCTGAGTGACTCTTCTTACATATGCATTTCCATCTGTAAGTATGATTATGTTGGATTACTAGGATACCCTTTGGAGACCTCACTCCCCTATCATGGGTATAGTGTTATAAGGAGGCCAATCATGAGGAAATAAGGAAAGATGGCAAGATGAGGGGATAACGGATAAATTAGAATCCTCACTAGGTACGCCACCTCATATAAATGGCATGGGCCACATTCAACCAAGGGGGTTCTGCCTTTTAATTGAAGGGTTTTGCCCTTGGGCCTAGAGAGGCTAAGTCACCCCATCAAGTCACTCTCTTCCATGTTTTCCTATGATTGAGCATCCTAAGGTAAGATTTAATTGAGTTTATTAATAGTTATGGACTTACTGATGTTTAAGATTTCTAACTTGTTGTAGGGAATAAGTTAAGACAAGGTACTTTCTAAACCTTTGTTTACTTGGAAATTGATAATTTAGGAAAAATTAGTATTGTTCCCAAAAGGGGACATTACAGATTCTATGATAAATCTTTAATAAAATTGAATTCCCACATGTAGGAGAAGCATGGAGATCTACCAAAACCTTAATTTTAAGGGTTCAATTCTTACAAAAGTATAACCTATCCTTTTACGATAGAGGGTCTTCTTTACATAAAAATTTGTCTGACACACTAGAATCTTGTTTGAGATTTTGAATGAGATTTTGAGTATCCATGTCCTTCTCCCATTTTTCTCATATGTCATCCACCCAACCTACCCACAATATGGAAATGACATACAATAGTGACTTTGCAGGTTTACCCCTCCTAGATAGAGCATCAACGACAACATTCTTCTTTCCTTTCCTATATATGATCTGAAAGTCATATCCCAACATCTTTGTAACCCATTTTTTTGTTCTTCAAATTAAAACCTTTGTTCCAAGAAGTATTTGAGACTGTTGTGATCTATCTTTACCTTAAAGTGTCTTCCCATTAAAAAAGGTCTCCTTTGTTTGATTACATGTAGGGTAGCCATCATTTCCTTCTCATATATTCTTGGAAAAATTCTTACCTTTGAGTTGGAAACTCTCAAATGCTAAGGGTCTTCCCTCTTACATGAGTACTACTCCTATGCTAGAACCAAAAGCATCACATTCCAAAATGAAGGTTTTAGAAAAATCTGGGGTAACTAGAACTAGAGTTGTGCACATGGCTTCTTTGAGCTTCTCAAATGCAAGTGGTAGCTTCCTTATTCCATTAGAGAGAGTACTTATTCAATAAAGTTGTGAATGGTGTCACTACGCTGCCATAATTTTCATAAATTTGTGATGGTAACTAGTAAGCCCTAAGAAAACATGTATGTTCTTGAGGGTTCTAGGTATTTTCCATCTACTATGGCCTTGCTCTTGTGAGGGTCCACCTTGTCTCTCTCATGTGAAGCAATATGACCTAGGTAAATCCACTTCTTTGACTCCAAAATACACTTGCAATACCAAAGAAATTTCTACAAAAATGGCTTGAAAATAGAGTTCATCCAACTTTGAAATGTAGATGGTGCATTTGTGAGGTCAAAAGGCATCACCAAAAATTCATAGTGGCCCTCATGGGTTTGAAAAGTTTTCTTATGTAGATCGTCATCTCTAGTTTTGATTTGATGATAACCAAAATGAAGATCAACTTTGGTAAGGAGAAAGTAATTGGATATAGTCAATATAAATGATCTAGATGATAAATTGATTGGTTGATGGAATGTAGGAGAGAGGGGTGGTGGATGAGATGGATGAATGATAGGTCATGCTACATTGGAGGAGAAACCTTGGAATTTTATATAGCACAAGATGTTATGCACCAAGGTATAAAGATGAGGGTGATGATGTGTCCCATGCAAAAAAGGATTGACTCAAAAGAAAAGGTCACAAGGAACCATACGACATATGTCAAGTCATGATATAGAAGACCATGATGTCTTTGTGGTGGTATGCTACAAGGACCAGTGCAGATGCAAGAAAACTGATAACACACACAAGCAATCAAGCAAGCATGCATAAACACTCACAAAGACAAATAAGAGTTGTTGTCCCTATCAAGTTGAAAATTGATGATTGATTGTTTGATGATGAGGATAGTGTTGATGTGGGAATGATATATCTCAAGAAAAAAATGAGGATTGGAAATGGTATATCCTAATTATGATTGATGTTGGAATGATATATCCTAAAAGCAATGTGAGGACTGGGAACAATATATCCCAATGATGATGATTGGATTGTAGAAGGTCAAAGTTTGCAACAAGGTTGGGAACAAAACTGATGGAAGCTTTTGGATGATGGACTAGATTTCTTTACTAGGTTTATGCGGATTAAGGATTTCTTGTGCTTGGATTCCAGAGTACTTAATAACGGATTGGGATCGATGCATTGGTGTGTGTTTGAGTAACCATTTTCTAGAACCAATGACAATGGAAAACCAAGTCTAGAAGCAAGGATGAAAGGAGAATTGGATGGATGGATTAAGAGATTGTTGATAGTGGGTGGGAGGGATGGGAGATGCATGGTAGATGGATGGAGGATCTCCAAGGACTATGTCATAAGGGAATAACATGCCCCATGCTATAAAGGTCTTTTAGGATGTTATAGTAAAGGGATATAGTGTACTGCATGAGCTAAAACAAGATGTTTGGAGGATTTGTTGTAGATGAATTTTCTATGTCAAGAGATTACCAAAGAATGTTCCAGTATCATGCCTCAATCATTATCAAGATTAAAAGCAAGTAGGGAGGATGTATATGAATGATGGAAAGAATATGTAGATATTGATGGCTTAGGATAATATGATGGGGGTAGGATGGAATAGATGAGACAACTTGTACCCAAGTGCAAGTACATAGACAACCAATTTACACATGATGCCCATGAATGGATTTTCATCATGGTACTTATCGAAGGTGCCATGAAATGGTTTTCACCATTGTACAAATGATTTTCTCTTTACCATTATGTTTTTTTTGGATTGTTTTAATCTTTTGGTTTTGTGATTCTTTGGATTTCTATTTCATTGATTGGATGGCATTGATAACTTGATATTAATAGGGTCTTCACATGTCCCTTCCCATCTAATATAGTTGATGTGGATGCTTCTGTCATAACATGCCAATAGTGACCTACCTGGTGTAATTTCTTTGTCAAGATCATAATGCACATGCACAATCCATTGACTTTGTTGTGATCCTCGTTAATAATGGAGTTGTCCTTATTCGAATGTTTACATCTTGATAGGGTACCATAATAGCCCTTATGATAAAGCATTGATTCCATAATGCAGTGGATTTGGGATTTGGGGTTTTTAGATTTGAGGCATGATTTTGGATTTGGATGGGGGATGTTGGATGTGGAATTAGGTGAATGAGGTTTTTAGGATTTAGGTGGATAGATTGGTAATTTAGATTTGGTTAGAGGATTCTTGACTAAACATACTTAGGATGGTGGATTAGGGAGTTTGGATTTTGGATTAAGATGGCAATTAGGACCAACATTTATATACACCTTATGTGTTGGGACTGGTGATAATCTTGAAGGTGGTGGACACCTATTATATGAAACATTCTTATACACTATATGTGTTGGGAGCAATGATAATATTGAACGTGGTGGACACCTACTATATGCAATGTTATTATACACCTTATGTGTTGGAAGAAATGATAATATTGAAGGTAGTGGACACCTATTATATGAAAGGTGCATCTTTTGATGTGGCTCTACATTTTGAGTGATTTCTTGATTTGATTGGTCCAATTTGCTTTGGGACAAATATTTCTTTTATGTGTCTTCCTTGATTTTTGGATGCATTCACCTTTGATGTTTGATTTTAATCCTTTACTTTGTATACTTTACAATTTGGTTGGTCACAATCAATAGGTCTAGGTTGTGGAGGATAAAGTTGGATTGTATGGATAGTGTAGGTGGAATGATTGTTGGTAGAAGGATTTTTGTAGGGGCTATGAATGGTCCCTATCTTAATGCTTTCACTAAATGAATTTTCTTTAGTGATGATGAAAGTATCACTAACATCATTAGATTGTTTAAATGATTGAAATTATATCTAATGCCTCGACCATGATTGATGTAGATTAGGATAGGCTCTAGGATGCCTTTCTCATGAAGGCCCAATCCTTTTCCTCGACGGTTCATGCTTTTACATATCTTGCTTGTAATAGGATACTTATTGTTTTCAAAGCATGATGGTAGCCCATTGATGTGTTGAAAAGAAATATAAGAACTTTCTATTGTCCTATCCATGAGAAAGCCTAAATTGATGAAGGTGCTAGATCTTAGTTGATAGATTCCTTGTTCTTTCTCTTTATGTACACTTGTTGTGACTTGATCATTGTTTGTGCTTGTTGTACCTTGATCATTTTAATTCTCAATGGTAGCTTACTCATTGATATGTTTGATATGATAAATGCATTTACTTCATTGTCTATGTGGTCATGGGGATCAAGTGTCTCATCATGGGAAGTGGATATTGGATAAGATTGATAAGATGATGGATATGATTAGTTTGGATTTCTCGATCCTAGATGGTATAAAGTTAGATGAGGGGATTGACTTGGTTCTCTAGATCATAGATAGGATCATGATCATAGATGGGAGCAACTTTGATAGTTTTTTCTTGATTTGGTGATAGGCAAGGTTGAAGAGGCTTTTGGACAAGCTCTTGACATAGCTCGTTAATTGCTTCTTGGATAAGAGGGATGCATATTTTTGGTTTTGATATCCCCACTAGTGATTAGATCATGGATATACTCCTTGATTCCTACACATTGATTGGCTGGATGCCTTTGACTCTTATAATTTTTATGGACTTTATGGATTTCGGATTTGTATGAATTTTATTCGTTTACCCTCACATATAGGTTGACTTACATAGATAGTATCTCTATGGGGATCATGATTAGTCTTAATTGGTTTTGGATTGGTAATGTTTTTGCATGATGGTACTTGTATTTGGGTGGGAATGGTGCTAGGGGGTTGTTGAGTAACCTGAGTAGGTCTAGGATTATAACCATATTGCCAAAAATATGTGTATATTTGTGAAAGAATGATGGAATTAGATTAGAGTCATTTCTAGATTTGTCAACTTTCCTTTGTCTTTTCCTATTGTGATCCTTTGCTAGTAGTCCTTGAACAAAATCCTTCATAGATTATTTAGGTGAGGTAGGATTAGATGATTGATAGGATTTTTTATTTGATTTTTGGTTGGTTTGTGAAGTCTTGGATGGTGAAGGACTAACATAGGAGGATGAGACTTTGATAAAATTAAATTGGTTTTGAGGGTCTTGTCCTAGAATGGTATTTCCTTTGTTAAGGCTGCCATGAGGATGACTTATGGACATTTTATTTTGGTTCAAGGGGTAGCTAGTGCTAACATGTTCTTGGCTGAAAGGCTCTTGATTATGCATGATTGGGAGATTATAGATTATGGAAAGCTTTCTCCTCATGATGTTGTCAAGGGTTTCATCATCAATTATATCATCATTATGATATTCATCTTGATCCACAAGGCTATCATCATCATCATTTGGATAAATGAGCTCATCTAAGGGATGCATGAATTTTTCTTTTACTTCAATTTTGATTCTTGCATGGGCATTATTTTTGTATTGGTTACATTTGAAATATTCATCAAGATCTATAAGTCCCTCATCATCATA
The DNA here is from genome assembly GCA_027924645.1 of Cunninghamia lanceolata. Taxonomy (NCBI): domain Eukaryota; kingdom Viridiplantae; phylum Streptophyta; class Pinopsida; order Cupressales; family Cupressaceae; genus Cunninghamia; species Cunninghamia lanceolata. The sequence continues at coordinate 4,071,210 of BSBN01000693.1, forward strand.
ATTTGGATAAAGGATCTCATCTAAGGGATGCATGAATTTTTATTTTACTTTAATTGTGGGTTTGAGTCCCACCAAGAATGCCAAAATGTTTATGCTAAAATATGAAACAAAATGAGGAATAATGTATAAAAATAAAGAACCTATTTCACATATAACACCTTAGATTAAGTGACTCTAAGGACAATGCTAACGAAGGGGGGAGGATGTTTGTGGAGGAAGCTAGTGATGAGACTGAGGATGGTGATGGCCACAGGCATGACATTGCTGCCTTGAGGGGTTGTGTGGAGAAGCTGGAACAATTAATAAGCAATGTGCTCAGGCGTATGGTGTTACTTAATCTTTCTGTGTTGCAGGATCTTGGGACTACTGTTGCTGATGACAAAGAGGAGAATTTCAAAAAGTTGGATGATTTTATTGAATCTCTGGCTAAAATATGGGAGAATGTTTCTCCTTAGCTCAGTTTTCTATTATGTTGTCTATTCTCTGCTACTTTATATCTACTGTCTTTAGACTGGTTTTGTTGTCTATGTTGTTTTTGCTGGTTAAACGGGTTATGCTGTAACTATTTTGAGGCTCTTCTATTCTTGTGCCTCTGGGGTCTCTTTTTGCTATAATGTAAGGGTTCGACCCCTTGTTTTAGCCACCTTATATAATCAAAAACACCTTAGATTAAGTAAAGGGTTAGAAAGGATCAATGAGAGATATAAAGATCTCACCAACACCAAACCTTGTTGCACCAAATAGTGGTTATTCTCCAATAGGTATTGAGATTGATTGTTGATTTTCTCACACCAATAGCATAACTTTGCATTCCAAGAGCTTGTTTCAAATAGTTTTATTGAGGTTTGATTTATATTTTTATGATGAGGAGGATCAATGTACGAGAGTGATTTATGAGATCAATGGATGTGGTTACTTGAGAGGTTACGGTGCATGAGAAACTACCAAGTGGAACTTGATGATTGATGCACATGATGAGGGCTTGGATTAAGAGGATGGAGGATGAGGATTAAATTAGGATGAATTGATAAGATTGAATAAGACAAACTAGGGTAAGGATTGGAAGCTTCTAGAGCTTATCCTTATATGAATGGTTAGGATTAAAAGATGTAGTATGTAAATAGATGGTGGAGATGTAAGATTAGTTTGAATTTTGTGGGAGTGTCTAGGTTCAATGAATCTAGAAAATTTTTAGCTAGTCATGTGACTTCTTAAATTTTATATTCATTTATTTGTGGATAATGCATGAGAATGGGATTTGATTAGGATAAGTGGGGAATTAGACTAGGATTTAGGAATTTAGAGTAATGAATCAAATAATGAAATTATTTAATTAAGTAGTGGAGAGGGATGTGGGAAATTGAGCTAATTTAATCAATTTGATGATGAATGATAGAAATGTGGCTAAGATGGTGTGAGAAAGTGTCAAAAGTGGTATTAGTGTTGTGATTTTTTTGATAATGGTAAGTTGCAAACCAAGGTGTAGATCCCTATTACAAAAGGCCATAGAGGCAGCAAAATAGGCCAACAGGCCACAAACAACAGAACAACAACCAACTAATAGCTACTAAGCATATTAGAGAAAATACATAACCAATACCAAAAACAAAAGAAAGACCATAAACTACTTAAGCTGCATGTTCCATTCCTCCATGAGGAATCCAAGCAGTTCATCCTTACTAGCAGAGTTTCTCTCCTTATTCTTCTTACCATCTTGAATATCCCATAGAACATCCAAAGAGTTAGCTTCTGGATGGGTCACTTTGGAACATAGGGTGTAGTGCCCCTCCATTTTCACTTTGGATGTGTCAGGTATGTCTGACATTTGGGTTATTTAGTTTGGATTGTTTATTTGATTCTTAGGTTAATCATGGCATTAAAATAATATTGTTAGTCATAAAGACATTTTTTATAATTAAATAAATATAAATGCCTTTATGTAAATTTAGCTTATTGAATATGTATATATATCATATTAGTACTTAAGTTAATAAATAAAAATATTATTATTAAATGTTGTGTTGAGTGGCAAATAAAATAGGTAGCATTTATGTGTTGTCATAAAATCTATTTTTAGCAAAGATAAAATAAAATCATATAGGAGTTATTGGGGGGGAATCTTCTAGAAGTGGAAGAGGAAAAGTCTTTGCAGGTTTTAAAAAGATCAAGAAATCTTTGAGAATAAAAAGGGAAAAAAAGGAGGGAAAAGGAGGGAAGGGCAAGAGAAGATTTTTAACTTCCAGGTATTCATTCTGTATGTTTAAATTTTCTTCTGATTGTATAATATAATTTCAAATGGATTTGGTTAAATTCTTTCTTCATAAGATACAGATAGGAAGACATTGTTGAATGATTATCCTTCCTCCTATTCTTGAATGTTTCCTCAACTTGGATTCATCTATTTGACTTGCATGTGAATATTTGATCATCATGCATGAGCCATTGAAGGCTCTTCCTTTGTTTACATTCATTTGACATCTTCCTTGCTTGGTCGATGACCCTTCATTCATCAAATCTCCTTGATGCATTTCTAAAAGTTTAAATCAAACCATTTTATAAGGTGATAATCCTTTCCATGCCATATCAGAATACTCTTTTATAGTTGCTCTGTATCAACCTTCTAATATGATACCTTCATTATTTCATGACATGCAAATGTTTCTTCTATCTTTGGTTCGACCGACATAATAGTTTATATTTTGATATCAAAGAAGAACCCTTATTGGTATCAACTTTAAACCCTTGTTTATGCTTTGATATACATTTGTACCCTGTCCCTAAGTTCTCATTTTGGCACAAGTGCAAAAATGGATGATCCACTAGCTGCCATGCAATTTTATTTGTCAGAAATCCACCTTTGTTTATACTTTGATGCATGTCCACACCGTAATTTAAATTGGCATCTAGTGATAGAGTTATGGTGTCCATAAGATAGCCAGTCAAGAAGGTCACCCAAACACATGTAACAATCAACTGTAGCCATAAGGTAATAAGGGTTACTCATGTGATTGAAATATATCCATACCTCACCAAAGTTTGTAGTGCATCAATACAAACCATAAGGCGCGTACCCTGCAATCATTAAGATGACAGCTTTATGAGGCAATCAATTAAACAGTTTGTGTACCTTGTCTGTGCTTCCTCATTTTGCATATATATCTGCCAGAGCTTTTCCAACATTAATATCAAAAAAAAAAATCTACCCTCCATTATGCATCAATGGATGTCCTTATTTTCTTCCAAGCTCCCGATTTGGTGCATGCAGTGAGGATGCTAGAATAGGTTGTAAAAATTATTCTTTTACCAGCTAGTGCCTATCAAATCAATTTTGTGCACACCCTGCATCATTAATTCCATAAGATGAAAGTCTCATGGAAACATTTTGAAATAAATCCATTTTATGCTTATCCTACAATCACCATATTCCATGAGAGGACTTCTCTATTTGGCATTCTACCAAACATTTCACACATTTTCTCTATGTTTCCAATTTATACATATATGTCTGCCACAGTAATTGCAACTACAACATTTGCCTTAATAAAATTTGCCTCAACAAAATTTGGCTTTACGCTGTCAATCACATTTGATGGAGTTTCTCAAGCCTATTCTTCAAATCCATTTTTAAATTCCCGCGATCATTGCATTCCATGAGATGACATCTCTTTGAGGCAATTGGTCAAAAGCTTGCTTAATTTTTTTCTTTCTTTGATATGCTTTCACATTTTGCATACATGTCTAAAACCTTTCAACATATCCATTCCATGTATCATTTATTTAATTTCATGTGTTCTTTTAAACATGCAAAACTTACTTCAGTTTGCATAAATAAATATTAACTCTTCATTTAAGAGTTTCTTGAATGGAATAGCTTCTTTCTATAACTTGATATCCTATATTTAAGAGGAATCTTCTAATATTAGAGAACAAAAATCAATTGTTATTATTTTAATCCTATCTTATCTAATCTTTTTTTTTAGAAAGATTATCAAAATAGGAAAGACAAGATGAGACTAATTCTTTGTTTAGAATTAAAATATCATTTTACATTATAGATTTATTTAAAAATAATTAAATAAACAAAAATCAAGGATATTTGTGTAACCATCAATATTTTGCCAAATGTGATTACTTTGTCTTAGTATAGTATTTATTTAATTTAGACATGAATAAAATATTAGTTTAGAAAGAATATTGTCCTTTGTATAAAGATTTATCAAAATCTTAATTTTATTATAAATTAAGATTTTTATCAAGATTAGGAAATAACATTACTTGTGAATATGATTTATATTTAGGAGTATGATTTCATCTTATTCTTAGATATATATTTGTCTTGTATTTATTTATTTGTTTAAATTGCATTAGTATTAGTTATATATTTTATTATTATTATTTTATATAGATAAGTGTTAATGTTAAATACAACTTTAAGTTAGAAGATACATTTTAAATCTTCTTTATTTAGAAACTTTAAGTTTCAATTCAAGTTTTACTTTTAGTTCTCCTCGTTAACTATGAATTTAAAGCATCATCAAGTCATCATATCTCTTATTAGATAACTAGATCAATTAGTTCTTTCTAAATATTTAATACCTTTTATACATTTCTATTAGTTATTCCCTTTTAATATATTAGAAGTAAAAATCTGTTAGTAAGTGTAAACCTTATTGTCTTATATTATTCTATGTAAGAATAGAAAGTAATTATAACTTTTGGTATGATTGTTTACATATAAAAGATCTCTAATGGAGAATAGAATAGAAAGTATTTATTATTTTCATGATCTTAGATTTAGTTGTTGAATTAACAATTCATATTATAGTTGATTGATTTACTTTCTTTTAGTTGTATTTTGTTTTTACCTAGCCGGGGAATAGATATTTTATGGGTTAAGACCTTATCTCTCTCTCTCTCTCTATATATATATTTAATAAAATAAAATAAAATTGAAATTATATATAATATATATATGTTAGTTCATATATTTTGTGGAATTAAATAAAATGGATAGAATATAGCAATTAGAGAAAGAGTAATTAGAAAATCTTGAGTATTATAAAGATTGGTATTTATAAATATTCCTAACTTGTCTTGTCAAATTTTAAATTTGTTATGTAATCTCAAATATATTCTTGCCAAAGTGATTTTTATTTAATTATAGGATAATAATATTATTGATCATGATTAGAGGTTTAGAAAGATGAATTTAGACTATAATACCTTTTTGTGATTATTCATTTCATGGCTTACATTGTTAAAGGAAATTAGTTCAATTTGGTGAAGTGCTAATATTAGTGATTATGGAATTGTTATCATGTCTATTTAGTTTATAAATTACATTAATAGAAATTATATATCTTGGAAGATTATGGCTTGTGATTAAATAGTTTTACATGTGTTGGAAGCCAAATTTGAGATTTAATCTTGTAGAAAGGAAGACCAAATTACATCTTAGAAGAAGTTATGAAGATAGATAACTATCGTATTGTTGTTAAGACATGTTTTCCAAAATGATATACTTACTGTAACGGCTATTGTTGCTGATATAACGCCTTGTATTAGTATGTTTTGGTTACAAGAATGCATGATTGGATGTTGTATATGTGGTGTACGTTGTCTCCCTCATAATTTCTTGAGATTATAAAGCTTCCATTGTATATGTTAACCTAAGTTATAAATTGTATGATACCATCTCATGGTTGCAAATTCAAGTTTCGAACTACGAAGTCTTTGCGCTGCACATACGTAGGCAAGGCCATCATGAGCCCCCAAGACATTAGGTCAGCCCCTTAGGGCCTTAGGCTTTTCATTTGATGTAATTGATATTTGTATTGTGTCATTAATAAAGACTAATGTTTCAGTAGATGTGCAGTTTGAGATCTATAAGCCATGCAGGACTCTGGAGCTAAGGAGGTACCTTTCCACTTGGCAAATAGCTGGCTATCCGGTAGTATTGGTAAAGGTGTATAAATATGCATAAACTTATTGAAATATTTGTATCTTACATTTCATTTTTATGAATGTTGATATACTCTGATTATTGATTTGAGGTTTACTAAGATAAATTTTGTAAATTGATATCTTATCATCCTGTTGAGTTTATTAATGTTATTTTCTTGGTAGGCATTACTAATTGTGCATGTGTGTATTCAGTACAACCCATGGATGTTAGTTGATCATGTTAGTAATTAGTAATGTGGTCATGTAGTTAAACATAATTTGAATGTGTTATGTATGTTATTGAATATTGCTTAATTACAATAATGCAGTCATGTTATCCCTAGAGATGTTAGTTAACTTGTTGAATCCAACTAAATTATATTTTGTTACCATTATTTCTATTGAAAAAAAACTTTCAACCTTTTTATTGGTTTAGTTGACTTATCTCTAGGGTTGTATGGCAAGGCATTACATTTGGTATCAGAGCGAGGTTGCAGCACTGGGATGTTTGGTTAATGTTGTCGCCCATGTCTAGTTATAGTAATTCTTCTTATGCATGTGATAGGAACACATGTGTTGGATACCATGCTTTAATCTAAACACTCAGCTTGATGTATTGGATAGATGATCATGATATTGATTTTTAGCATCATGTGATATGTAGAAAAAGTAGAGTGAAAGAAAACTAGAAAGGGAAATGGATAAAAGGTAATGTTATGATTTTGCAAATAGAATCACATTGGTTATGGAAATAAATGTATTTATGGTATATGATCCTTGAGTAGTAATGGAATTATGTATGTAAATGTATCTTCCCCTGTAAATGTGAGAAACCAGTAACTATGCATTGATTGAGTGTTGTGAATACCCCGTACTTGCTTTGTGTGCCCATGGGATGGTGATACTGGGTACGCATCCATGGGGAATATGTTGTATTTTTAGTGTGGGATTAACCATACCATCATGTGTGCTTGTGTGATGTTACTTGAATTGAGGGCCAACCCATGTGTGGCTGAAAATATATATAAGAGTAGCCAAAATTTAGATTCATAGACTCTCTTCTTTTGGTTCTCTAGCCCCTCAATTTGTGAAGGGGTAGTAGCAGCCACAAAGTTCCTTGGGCAGAGTGTGCAGCGTATGCATATTGTGGTACAGAGAGGTTCCTCGCTCAACCAAACTTGAGGAAACGTACTCACTACTTCTCCTTATGATGGATCAAGGTACTTGATCCATATGTGCTAGCCTAATCCCCATAGTTCTTAAGCATCTGGATGGTATTTCTTGGATGATCATCTACCTTGTCTTCACGAAAGGTATGATATGCCACATGAGTTGTTAGTTGGGGGCCAGGGTCTAGGACCTACATGGACAACCCAACTGGAACTATGTGATGACATGTGCTGCCACATGGGGGCCAAGGTCTAGGGTGAAAGGGACCTGCATGAATAACCCAAGTGAGACCATGTGCCCCATGTATATTTTACGGTCCAGCATGTTGAGGGAGGTTTGTTACCCATGCTGAGATAAATTCTGTATCTGCACATGTTCAGACATGATACAATAGGTACGATGCCACACCCCACTGATGTTCTGACATAGTGCTGTTGATGATGCTGTGTTGCTGATGGTAGCGAGCTAGGCTTGAGGACATGATGCCACATGCTTAGACATGTGAAGGTGCACTATGGGATTGTCTGATGATAGCCTACTTGTGTGATGAGCGTAACGGGGCCTCGTACACTTGTAGTGGGATACTCATGTTTTCTTTTGATAGTGTTTAGGTCAGTTAGCATATGGGTATGTCCTAGCCATGTGTACCTCTAGCTACGATGAGTACATGTGTGTGCCTTTTCCATGAGGTGGCACAATGCGGGGTGTGTTCTGCACGTGCCTACTTCTGCGGAGCCACAGACACACTGCCATACAGTATATGACCAGTGCATGCCTTCTCTGGCTGGCATATGACCATGCCACACTGAGACATGATGCAGGATGTGGCCAAGGTGTACATTCCATGCAGGCAGCCAAGGAGTGCAAGGGCCATTGGGCTAGTCCATGCCGCATGACGACGCTATGCAGGGTGTAGTCGAGGACTACACTCTGATCCATGTGGATGATGTGCTCACTCCACACCACATGAGGGCTACTACTATAGCCTGACGTTGTTCCCTCCTTCCTCGTTTGGTGGCTAGTATCTAGTCACACAGTGTTGTAAAGTGTAATTTCAAAGATTGTGGACTTTATCTATGGTTATTGATGACTTTCTATTGATTGTGATGGCCAACACTTTGTTTCTATTTGATTTTGATGGTTTAGCCACACTTTGTGATCTTATTTGCTTGTAGCCCTCCTGGTTACATTTGATTTAGTGTTGAAATTGCATGCATTTCTTGCTTTATTGTTGAAATTGAATTTTTATTAAATCTTTCTTTATGACTTTGGTGGCTAAACTAGTTTATCCTTATTATTTTCGATGTCGGCCATGTGTCGTATTGTGATTCCTCTCCAAGGACGTATGAGGCGGACTTGGTGAGTGTATATGAGGAAGCAGACACAGCGAACCTTGAGGATGGGGGTATGTGAGGTTGTTATACAGCTCGGACCCACTACCCACTTGTGTGATGACTATCTCTTGGAGGCTAACCACCTTATACAACAAGAGAGAGGTCATTATGGACTTGTTTGGATGGTCTCACCCTGTGCGTGTGGCCAAACACCAACAATCCACTGAGTGTGAGGTATGGATTATGTGAGATTGATTTTGGCTCTTAGCTCATGGATTATGTATCATGGATTAGTATGCTACTTTGCAGTATCCAGATGGACCCTTGTGTAGCCTTGTGATGTGATTCCCGGTGATGTGAATTTGTGTGTATGTGAAGAATGTATGGTAAATCATGATAAATTGTACTTATGAATGATAAATTGTGTTTGGATTTAGTGTGGTACAATAATTAAAGTGAAATGTCTTATTTTAAATGATGGATATTTAATGGAAAATGTGTGTTTTACATGTAAAATATGTTGATATTTTGTGCAAATTAGCATTCTGACCTATTGATTGCTTAACAAAAAATTGGAAGAAGAATTGCAATGGTGGTGTATTTGAAATTGAATACTTTATATGTTTATGATATGATGATTTCTACTAGTTAGGATTTAAAAAGGGTGCAATGTTCTCTTTGTCCTGAAGAAACTTATGGGTGTCAATGCTATCAAGTAAGCATTTTGAGTGGATTATGTACTATGAAATCATTTTTGAAATACAAGTCTTGTTGTGACATTAGAAGTAGAAGGGTAAAGTATGTTTGAAATGGAGTATATAAGATAAATCTCTTTCCATAGGCAAACTAGTGTATATTATTTTCATGAGATGAATCAGCTTTGATGTTGGTACTAACGTGTTATGTTTCCACCCTAGTTGCGACTTCCAAGAGTAAGTCAAGTTTTAGGGGGGGAGGATGTAGTGCCCCTCCATTTTCACTTTGGATGTGTCAGGTATGTCTGACATTTGTGTTATTTAGTTTGGATTGTTTATTTGATGCTTAGGTTAATCATGGCATTAAAATAATATTGTTAGTCATAAAGATATTTTTGATAATTAAATAAATATAATTGCCTTTATGTAAATATAGCTTATTGAATATGTATATATATCATATTAGTAGTTACGCTAATAAATAAATATATTATTATTATTAAATGTTGTGTTGAGTGGCAAATAAAATAGGTAGCATTTATGTGTTGTCATAAAATCTATTTTTAGAAAAGATAAAATAAAATCACATAGGAGTTATTGGGGGGGAATCTTCTAGAAGTGGAAGAGGAAAAGTCTTATGCAAGTTTTAAAAAGATCAAGAAATCTGTGGGAAAAAATGGAGGGAAAATGAGGGAAGGGCAAGAGAAGCTTTTTAACTTCTAGGTATGCATTTTGTATGTTTAAATTTTCTTCTGTGTTGTTTGCACAAGGAACTCAAAATAGATCTCATTGAAAAACCTTGTTTTCTTGTATAATATAATTTCAAATAGATTTGGTTAAATTCTTTCTTCATAAGAATACAGATAGGAAGACACTTTTGAATGATTATCCTTCCTCCTATTCTTGAATGTTTCCTCAACTTGGATTCATCTATTTGACTTGCATGTGAATATTTGATCATCATGCATGAGCCATTGAAGGCCCTTCCTTTGTTTACATTCATTTGACATCTTCCTTGCTTGGTTGATGACCCTTCATTCATCAAATCTCCTTGATGCATTTTTGAAAGTTTAAATCAAAGCATTTTATAAGGTGATAATCCTTTCCATGCCGTATCAAAATACTCTTTTATAGTTGCTCTGTATTAGCCTTCTAATATGATACCTTCATTATTTCATGACATGCAAATGTTTCTTCTCTCTTTGGTTCGACCAGCATAATAGTTTATATTTTGATATCAAAGAAGAACCCTTATTGATATCAACTTTAAACCCTTATTTATGCTTTGATATACATTCATACCCTGTCCCTAAGTTCTCATTTTGGCACAAGTGCAAAAATGGATGATCCACCAGCTGCCATGCAATTTTATTTTTCAGAAATCCACCTTTGTTTATCCTTTGATGCATGTCCAGACCGTAATTTAAATTGGCATCTAGTGATAGAGTTATGGTGTCCATAGGATAGCCAGTCAAGAAGGTCAACCAAACACATACAACAATCAACTGTAGCCATGAGGTAATAAGGGTTACTCATGTGATTGAAGTATATCGATCCCTCACCAAAGTTTGTAGTGCATCCATACAAACCATAAGGCACGTACCTTGCAATCGTTAAGATGACAACTTTATGAGGCAATCAGTTAAATAGCTTGTGTACCTTGTCTATGCTTCCTCATTTTGCATATATATCCACCAGAGATTTTCCAACATTAATATAAAAAAAAAAATCTACCCTCCATTATGCATCAATGGATGTCCCTATTTTGTTCCAAGCTCCTGATTTGGTGCATGTAGTGTGAATGCTAGAATAGGGTGCATAAATTATTCTTTTACCAGCTAGTGCCTATCATATCCATTTTGTGCATACCCTACATCATTAATTCCATAAGATGAAAGTCTCATGGAAACATTCTGAAATGAATCCATTTTATATTTATCCTACAATCACCATATTCCATGCTCACGACTTCTCTATTTGGCATTCTACCAAACATTTCGCACATTCGCACATTTTCTCTGTGTTTCCAATTTATGCATATATGTCTACCACAATAATTACAACTACAACATTTGCCTCAATAAAATTTGCCTCAACAAAATTTGGCTTTACACTGTCAATCACATTTGATGGAGTTTCTCAAGCCTGTTCTCCAAATCCATGCGATCTATGCATTCCATGAGATGACATCTCTTTGAGGCAATTGGTCAAAAGCTTGCTTAATTTTTTTCTTTCTTTGATATGCTTTCACATTTTGCATACATGTCTAAAACCTTTCAACATATCCATTCCGTGTATCATTTATTTCATTTCATGTGTTCTTTTAAAGATGTAAAACTTACTTTAGTTTGCATAAATAAATATTAACTCTTCATTTAAGAGTTTCTTGAATGGAATAGTTTCTTTCTATAAATTGATATCCTATATTTAAGATGAATCTTCTAATATTAGAGAACAAAAATCAATTGTTATTATTTTAATCCTATCTTATCTAATCCTTTTTTTTAGAAAGATTATCATAATAGGAAAGACAAGATGAAACTAATTCTTTGTTTAGAATTAAAATATCATTTTACATTATAGATTTATTTAAAAATAATTAAATAAACAAAAATCAAGGATATTTGTGTAACCATCAATATTTTGCCAAATGTGATTACTTTGTCTTAGTATAGTATTTATTTAATTTAGACATGAATAAAATATTAGTTTAGAAAGAATATTGTCCTTTGTATAAAGATTATCAAAATCTTAATTGTATTATACATTAGATTTTTATCAAGATTAGGAAATAGCATTACTTGTGAATATGATTTATATTTAGGAGTATGATTTCATCTTGTATTTATATATATAATTGTCTTTTATTTATTTGTTTATTTTTTATTTTTTAAATTGCATTAGTATTAGTTTTATATTTTATTATTATTATTTTATATAGATAAGTGTTAATGTTAAATAGAACTTTAAGTTAGAAGCTAAATTTTAAATCTTCTTTATTTAGAAACTTTAAGTTTCAATTTAAGTTTTACTTTTAGTACGCCTTGTTAACTATGAATTTAAATCATTGATCAAGTCATCATATCTCTTATTAGATAACTAGATCAATTAGTTCTTTCTAAATATTTAATACCTTTTATATATTTTTATTAGTTATTCCCTTTTAATATATTAGAAGTAAAAATATGTTAGTAAGTGTAAACCTTATTGTCTTATTTTTTTTTTTTTGGCAAAAGTGGCAAGCCATTGAAATATATTATATTATAAAAGATTAATTACAAATAGATTGGTTCAAAAGGGGATACTAGCAGGAAAGGACCAGTAAGAAAACCTCCAGTTATAGCCTAGATTGATCACAAAATCATTACAACATCAACCCAAACATGGGGATCTACAACATGATTTTTCATCAAAACTGCTAAATGGGTAGCCTTGCAAAGACTACCTCCACCTAAGTATCAAAATAGTCTATCCACTGCCAAAAAACATCTACAAAATGGAAGACCAAATATAGACATGTCGAGGCCATTCCAAGGCCAATATAGATATTACAATAATTAACCCAAAACATTAGGACTTTCCAAAAAATTAACGTAGAAAAACACTTTAGGCAGTAGCATTAAGATCTACAACAATGAAACCCTGAACAGGTTCCACTTCTACATCATTGTCTTCAAGTGGAGGAGGTGGCAGAGGAGGAGGAACAATACAAACCAGGAACGAAAGAGCATTATAAACTTCCCTTATAGCTTCTGTAAAATCTGAACCAAGCTCCTTTGAATGACAGTTTAAACTATTTTGCACTAAAACTTGGCAGTTGTTTTGAAGGCCATGAAGAATGGCTTTGTAAATACACTGGGTAGCTGGGGGGCACCTCAAATCCTTATGCATAAAAAGCCCACCAATTAGAGAAGAACCTAAAAACAAGTCATAATCTTCCAAGGCAGAATTAAATTTGTCAAGAGAAAAGAAAAACTCATGAACAAAAAGAAAATCCAAATTTTTAACCATATTCACATTCTGAGTAAGGGCCATAGCATTAGACAAGAAGTGAGATACTACCTACGATGGATAAATAGGCCTAGGGAAACCCAACATTTCACGACCACAAACTGAAATGACTGCATTATGCACCTCATTATCATAAAACTTAAAGACTTCAGCAAAATCATCTGGTTGAAGAAGGCTCTGAAAGGGTTTTTCCCATTTCTAAATCAGAAAATAAAGCCTCTTACTACGCTAAATAGACCCCATTAATCAAAGCACACTCAAGGAAATCTGAGACCAAATTCCAACTCAAAACTAGCTACAAAAGCATGATGCAGACAAATGAGGAGTTAGTCGATATTTGTAGCCAAAGCTTAGGCGAGTGATAAATGCCAATTAATCATCCAAAGTCCCATACTATTAATTCGCAACAAGTGAACATAGGGGATAAAGAATAATGTACAGATCGAAAACCCTTCGCACATGAATGGCAGTCCCAAAAAGATGAATAATCATTTGTTGCTAAATTTAGCATTGCACCAAAAAAATAGATCCTGTCGTACCAAGCCGTTGATAAAAAACAATATAATCATATCACTAAAATTAGATCCGTGACCTTAGCATGACCAACCTCAGCCTTATGAACTCCTGCCAATTCAAATTTATGAATAGGTTTTGCTTTCTTTAGAGGCTATGGAAGAGATAGAATGAAATTGCATATGGAATCAGAATCTAAAATTATATTTTGCCAATTATTATCCAAAGCAAGATTTGCTAATCCATCTGCAAGTCCATTAGCTTCTCTATAGCAATGGACAATCTCAAAGTTAGCAAAAGAATCCAACAACCTCCAGGCCTCTGATAACAGATAATTCAAAAACCATTTAAAAGAGGATCTAGATTTAAGAGCAATAATTATAACAAGAGAGTCCCCTTCCACACAAATATTAGAAATTCCTTGACTGCTTGCTAACCTTAAGCCTTCCATTGCTACCATAGTTTCTACTTGATTGTTTGTCCCTTCCTGATACCCGAAGAAAGTGCTACCAAGCTTTCTCCATTGGAATTTCTTAAGACACAACCAATAGCCGATGGGCCAGGATTACCCCTTGAGGCTCCATCAAAATTTAGTTTTATTTGTCCTTCCACTGGAGGAGACCAGGTAACCTTACTTCTATCCACTTTATGAATAATGGAGAAACAATTGGAAGGAGGCAGACTTAAGAACTCCTAATTTTTTACCATAAGAGAATCCTAGCTTAAAAAAGATAACTTAGAGTTACCTGGGGAGTTAAGATGAGCTACAATAGTTTCACAAATAGATTTTTCAATGATACCCCAAATCTCATCTAAAGATCTTTGTTCTTTTCAAAAAATTCTCCTATTTCTCTCTAACCAAATGGACCAGATTATAATAGAGGGAGTAACAAGCCGAAGAGATGCAAAGTTGAATCTTTATAAAGAATTGGCCAGCTAAGAAATAGAGATTTTAAATTATCTGGCAAGGGAGAAAACCAACATAACTTTTGACATGCCCAATACCAATAGGAAGAAGCAAAAGGACAAGTTACAAACATATGATCTGTGCTTTCCTCTACTGTATCACAGAAAAGACAATTAAAGGAACCCGAGATCCCCAACTTCCCCAATCTTTGACTTGTCAAGATTCTATTATTGTAAGCTAGCCAAGCAAAGGAACAACTTTGGGTAAACAAGGCTTATTCCAGCACAGGAAGAAAGGCCAATTGTACCTCTGATTATTTGAAGGATTCAATAAGGAACTTGTTGACACTCATTTTGACCAGGGGTTGATTTGTCATGATCAGGAGGTTTCTTCATTTGAAGCCTTTATCTTCTTGCCCATTTTTTCTAAGTGTTGGACCTCCTCAGTATTTTTCAACTGCAACATCATATTTTCCTGAGGAGGAGGTCATCATCATCATGTTTGTTTCCATGATGGTCAGCATCATCATGTTCTCCTTCGACCGGTTTCTCATCGTCATCATCATATTTCGCTGTCGGGTGATGTTCGGGTTTTATCCTGATGATGCTGCCGAGCTACAGTGCGCCCTGATCTGCTTGCGAGGGTGATGTTTCAAAGTCTCCGGTGATCTTCCATTTATCACCTTGCGCGAGCATGATGATGATGTTGCTTATTCTTTGAAGTGCTCGACACAACTTGTTTTTTCTTAAGGGTCGTCATCATCATGATATTTCCAGTTTTCATCTTGCTGCTTGCGGAGGTCATCATATTTTCTGCCTTCATGATATTTCGCCGGGGTGATATTTTTATTATCGGGTGATCTTGGTTAACATCATCCTGATGATGTTGTTGAAGAGTTGTAATTGCGACCCGATATTCACTAGGGTCATCATATTTTGGAACGTCAGGATGATCTTAGTCAATATCATCCTGATGATGTTGTATTACTTCTTGTTCTTTGTTTCTCATCCTGATGATGCTGACGTCATCCGCATATCAGGGTGATATTTTTCTTTCTGCCTATCTGCATCATGATATTCGCGAAGGGGGGGGTGATATTTTCATATCACCCGGATATATGTTTGTTCGAACATCATGATGATGTTGATATTAAGGAGATATCCGCCTGCTAGCTTCGCGCATTATCTACTGGGGGTGATCTTTTCAAGCAGTATCATCATATTCAGTTATCGCCCCGATCTTATAGAGGAGCTACAGTGCAACCTGATATTTGAACATCATCAGGATATTTCCAAATATCCGGTTGTCTTCCGAATATCATGATGATGTAAATATGATGATGACGTCATCAAGGTCCGCGGGGGTCATATTTCTAACACTGATCATCTTGAAGAGACCTCCTGATATTTGCAAACATGATGATGACGTCATCCGGATGTGAGGAGGTGTGCAGTAGGCGGATATGATGATGACGTCAGCAGGATATGATGATGACGTCATCAGGATGTTCATCGGCCAGACTTTTGTTATAAGCTCAGCAGGAGGATGTTCCTCCGAAGGATCAGGTTGTGCCGATTATCATGAAGGTTATATTTCAAATATCATGATGACGTCAGGGTGATATTTCGAACAACAGGATATCATGCTGCTGGAAGATGATGATGATGAGGTTCTATACTAGTGTCGTCAGGAGCAAAAGCACCGACACGATATATGCTCATGACCTAGTATATAAGGTGTTATTGAGGTCATCGCGGGGTGCATGTGGGATATTGTTATCCTGCATATTCGAAATATCATGATGATGAGTCTCAGCGGGAAATGGTTGCAACTGCAGATTTGATGATCTTCCCAAGGCCGCGGGTTGGTGCGCCATTAATGGCGCTTGTTGCAGAGGTATGGGCGATGGCGTGGGTCGGTCTTGTACCCGACTGGAGGTGTCAATCAGCGGGCAGGAGCGCAGGGCTCGAGAAATCTTCCTGTCTCCTCCCCCACCTGCTGCATTCAAGTTTGGGCGCCAATCCGGTTGTGTTTGAGCGCCATTTCCATGATACTGTGTATCTGGCGAAATTTTGGTCAACATTGTAATTAATTGCTGAGCACCTACCTGGCTGTTATAAGCAGGTTGTGTTGTTCATTTGAGAGGTTGTTGAAAGTTGATGATTTTGGCCCTGTAATGCATAACAAGCTGATCTGGTTGCTCTGTACAGCTTACCTGTGAGTTTATGTATCTCTTGTTGTTTGTTTTTGGCATGAACCCACTGATTTCATGATTAAATTTATATGAGAAATGCTGTTTGGCATGTGTTGTGTTAATTCTGTCTCCAGTATTGCATGTATCCTTCTTCTGAATCTGGATGTTTGGTAATGTTTAGATTCTAGAACATAGAATTCCTGTGTTGAATGTCTGATCTTTTAACTTCTATTCAAGGGGTAGATTAAACTGTTTTCAGGTCGAACATTGGGAGGGATATACTGCAGTAGGGATACCATAAGTAGAGATAACCTAACACTTTGTATTGGGAGATGCCTGTAAGGCAGGTATCACATAGATCCCCTTGAAATCCAGTTTTAGTTGTTTATGCTGATCATTCACAGGTGTATGTCTATTGACTCCAGGCCCTGGATAGGCACCAATCATGCTTTGCTTTGTGTTATAACCATATCCAGCTTTGCATCCACACTTAAACTCCAAAGCAAAATCTAAAACCAACATTAGGACATTAGAGTTAGTTTAGGATCCTCAGTCCTCTGTCTACAACTGCAAATAGGCCCAAAGCTAGCCCCTTTGCCCTTATCTTTCAGTTTTGGTCTACTTACAGGAGGACTATCTGCTTTCTGTCAACATCCCAGCCTTGCATGCATATCCTCATGGATGTTGAGTAGGGAATACCCCCCTGGGTCTTGCAGAGCCTGAAGAAGAAGAGGAGATAAAATATAGAGTCTATCTCCTATACTGTTGACCCCCTGGCCCAGAGCTCCTGTTGATCACTGATGGCTACCTTGTAGGGATATCTGGGAATAAGCATCCAGTCTGGGAAAAAGTCAACAGAAATTGGCGACTCTACTGGGGACTGAAAAGTAAAAGATTATCTAATCATCTCCAGTGATATATATGTGACCCATCTGAGTCAGCAATAATAGAAAACACCCTGGGGAACCTTGTGAAAGAACCCTGGTTTTCAGAAGAAAACAGTTCCTAGAAATAGGTGGCGACTCCGAAGTAATCTCCCAACCGGTCAAAGTAAATTATATGCAGGGGAGAAGATCCCAACAAAATCCTCTATTTGAAGAGTTACCATTAACAAAAAGAATGATGTATAGAAGAAAGGGAACTGTCTCAGCTAGTCATGAGAGCTCCCCCAGAAAAAGTGATGAGGTACAAGATAACCCTAGGCCATCAGGACAGCATGCTCCTTATTTTTCAAGTGCAGAAGCAGATATCCAAGGTGCATATGAGAGGCAACAGGGTGGTAGTATGAGAATGAGGTCAGAGGTGTTCCAAGAACGCCCTTTTCTAGACCCAAGTGAGAGGTTTGAAGAGGCAGAGTCCCTAAGGGATGATGAAGATGATGACCCAAATGGTTTGAGACCATCTACCTCCAGACCTAAGGATGAACAATTGGCAGAAGAAATCAAAAGCCTAAGAGCAGAATTAGAATACCTACAAGCCATGAAAATCAGAGATGATATACAGCAGAAAGTGCAAGCCTTGAGAACTGCCCAAAATAATTCAGTTCCTACCTTAGAAAACGCAAATATGCAAAGACGTCAGCAAAGATATGAAATGCAACATCAGCATCATGATGACAGACAATATGTGAATGATGCTAGGATACCACTAAACAATGCAGGAAACCAAAATGCAAATAGAAATGTTAATGTTAATCAGCCAAACAGACAGCCTATGCAGCTAGATAGATTCAGACAGCTGGTGTTTGATGGTATTCCTGGGTATCCTAACCCTATTGATAAGCATCTGAGGCTGCAAGTGCCTAAGTTTTCAGGAAATAATACAGTGTCAGGAGAAGATCATCTAAAGGCCTTCCAAAATGTCATGGACAATTTTGAGGTTGAGCATGAGGATGTTTTCATGAAGTCATTCATGCAATCCTTAATAGATGAGGCAAGAGAATGGTACAGGAATCTGCCTGACCGGAGCATATCATCATGGGATGATTTTAAGAGGATATTCAAGGAGCAATATGGTGATAAGACTGACCCTAGCTTCTTTGTAAATGAGTTCACCAGCATCACCAAAGGGTCAAATGAGCAGGTTGCAGACTTTAATGCAAGATTTACTAAAGTGTTGAACAAATTGCCACATCATATGAGGCCAAATGAACCAATGTGCATAATTTTGTACATCAATGCCTTTGATGCAAAGACTGCATATGGACTGAGAGATAAAGGTCCTGCCACTCTCAGGGATGCTTTCAGGATTGCAGTAAATATTGAAAACAATAGGAAAGCATCAGGCAAGACAAATAGAAGGGATGATGTAAAAATTCTGCAGAATCCAAATAAGCCTCAGAACACTCAAGGTAGTACATCTGCTCCTGAAGATAAGATAGACAAACTGGCAAATGTTGTTAAGGACCTGAGCTATAGATTAGCTAGAAGTGAAAAAGGGATGGGTCCTGATAGGCAAGTCTATCAAAGGCAGGAAAAGAGGCCATCATTACATGATATGCCTTATAACACCAATTGGCATGATGGTAAGCCTGTATATCCACGTAACAACACAAGTCAGAGGGCTCAACATGCCAAGGAAACTCCTGATCCCCTGAAGAAAACTATAAATATTGCTGATGATGCTCCGTGGTGTATAATCTGTCAGATGCCACATTCACAATCACAGTGCATGATTGCCCAATCTTTGTATGATAATGCTACATCTTGTAATGAGTGCAATGAGCCACATCATGTGCAGGATGATGATGTTAACATGATGTCCATAGGTAATGGATATACTCTTTATGATGCTGATGAGAAGACAGATGATCAGGTTCAGGCCTGCCAACAGTCCCCATATGATGAAGATCATGAGGATAATTATGTGTATGCTCAGAACCCACACAATTTTCTGAGTAGCTTACACCGACCTTCTGATGAGGAAATCAGAGCCTTCACAGCTGCAGCAGTTGCTCAGGTCAAGAGCAACTACAATCTCAGAGGTAAAAATCAGGTTGGCAGCCCACATCAGCCAGAAGATATTTCTGCAGGTCAGCAGATGCATGGTCATAAAGGAACTGAACCACAAAAAAGGCAGTGGGTAAATAACAAGCAGAACTTTAGATACAGAACAGGTCATGATTTCCAAGGACCAGAAAACAAAACCCCTCAGGCTGAAGATCAAAGTAGAGGTTCCCAAGACAGGAATGATGATCAGGGAACTATGAGAATGAAAGCTAAGTCAGCTCAGGATAAAAGCAAGATTGTGGAGCAAGCTACAACTGCTGTACAAAACTGCGCTCCATTTGATATAGCCCAGATCCTCACTCAGGTAAAGGTCTCTGTTCCACTTATGGAACTCATGAAAGTGGAAGAGATCAAGAATAGAGCAATATCCCTAATCTCAGGGGTACCTTTTCAAGCTAAGCAAAATGATCAGACCCAGGGTGAGAAACAGGTCATGTGCAATGAAGAAGATGAGACTCCTGAAGTATATTTAGGAATGACCATGACAAAGTGTCCTTCACAGGTGGAACCATTTTATGTTTCCCTGGTTATAAATGGTAAAATAATTAGAAATTGTATGCTTGACTCTGGAGCATCCACAAATGTCATGCCTTTGGCTATCATGCAACAAACAGGATTAAAAATTGACAAGGCATGTGGAAAATGCTATGCGATGGATGCCAGAGAGGTACCAGTTATTGGAATCATGAAGGATGTGGATTTCAAACTGGCAGCATTTCCTGAAAAGAAATATAAGATGAATATAACAGTGGTTGACATCAAGCCACAGTATGGTATGCTGCTGTCAAGAAGATGGGCAGCACTAATAGGTGGAAGTATGCAGCTGGACCTATCATATGCCATGATTCCAATGAATGGCAGGGATGTCAAGCTAATTAGAGAGCAAAGATCATCAGAGACAGTGGAAGACCAAGAAGCAAATGAACAGGTATGCTTTCTGGACACTGACTGTGATAACTTCAGGGTTGTCTCAGATGATACAGAAGATGAAAAGAAAAATGTCTGCACTGAAGAGCTGGATCAGCAGGGGTTATGGACCATGTTTTTTGATGGAGCTTGTGCAAAAGAAGGCTCTGGAGCTGGAGTTGTTTTCCTGTCTCCAACTGGTAAGCTCCTCAAATCCTCTTTTTTGCTGAGGTTTGATTGCACAAATAATATTGCAGAATATGAGGCTTTACTTTTAGGCCTGAATATTGCTCTCAAACATGGAATTAAAATGTTAAGAGTATTTGGAGACTCTGAGCTGATTGTATCCCAAATCAGAAATAAGTATGCTGCAAAGAATAGAAGACTGAAACAATACAAGCATGCTGTTTGGGATACTATTGAGTTATTTGATGCATTTTCAATTGGCTGGGTAGAAAGGTCAAAAAATGTTATGGCTGATTTCTTAGCCAATGTTGCAATAAGGCCAGATGACATCACTCTGTCAGGTGTCACAGATGTAGAAGTTAAAATTAGGCCTGCCATACCAGAAAACATATGCAGTTGGCAAGTTTTTAATGATGATAGGGATTTGCTGAAATTTTTGCACTGCATAGATGAGTATGAGAACCAACAGATTGATTTCCAAGCTTTTGTAGAAACTGTAGATGGAAAAGAGACTCTTGTAGGGAAGGAGATCATCCAGTTGAAGACTAACAAGATCCCTAGAGGGTTAGTGGCTTTGGAAAGAGCCTTTGACAGTAGAGACAAAATGGTCACAAGGACATCCCCCACAAATAAGGAGGATTTAGAAGAAATAAATTTGGGGACATCTCAGGCCCCTCAGAAGGTATATATTGGCAAACAGCTCAAACCACACATAAGAAGTATGCTGATTGCATTGCTAAAAAGGTATAAACATGTTTTTGCTTGGTCATATGAGGACCTAAAAGCTTATAGAGAAGACTTATTCCAGCATGAGATCCCACTGAAGCCTGAAGCTAAGCCATTTAGACAGAGGCAAAGGCCTATAAATCCTACCTTAGCTCCCAAGATGCAGGAAGAACTCAAAAGGCTCAGGGATGCTGGAATAATTGTGCCCATTAGACATTCAACTTGGGTGTCTAACCTTGTCCCAGTCAGGAAAAAGAATGGTGATATTAGGCTTTGTGTGGATTTCAGGAACTTGAATGTATCCTCTTTGAAGGATAACTATCCATTGCCTAATATGGAAGCTATGTTGCAGAGGGTGACTGGTTGTGAACTCCTATCCATGATGGATGGATTTTCAGGATATAATCAGGTAAAGGTAAAAGAATCAGAACAGTATAAGACTGCCTTTACCACTCCATGGGGAACATATGTGTATGTTAGAATGCCATTTGGACTAACAAATGCAGGTGCTACATTTCAAAGAGCAATGGATGTTGCTTTTGCAGGGCTGATTGATTCAATCTTGGCAGTATATCAGGATGACCTGACTGCCTACTCAAAGAAAGAGGAGCAGCATTGCATGCATCTGGAGCAGATCTTCATAAGAGCACTAGAATATGGTATTTCTCTAAACCCAAAGAAGTGTGCCTTTGGAGTAGTTGAAGGAAAACTTCTGGGACACATTGTTTCCAAAGATGGAGTCAGGATAGATCCAGAGAGAGTGGCAGCTATTGACAGGATCCAAATGCCAAAAAGTGTGAAAGGAGTTCAGTCCTTCTTTGGACAGGTAAACTTTGTCAGAAGATTTGTTCCCAACTTTGCAGAGATCACAAGGAACATTTCCAAGATGATGAAGAAGGATGCAACTGTCAACTGGGAAAGGGAAGCAGCAGAATCATTTCAGAATATCAAAGAGGCAATTAAGATGGCCCCTGTTCTTAAATCACCTGATTTTTCTAGGCCATTCCAGGTGTTCTCATTTGCTTCCTTTCATACTGTAGCTGCATGTTTGTTACAGAAAAATGAAGAGGGTTTTGAACAGCCCATTGCTTTCTTCAGTATGTCCCTGCAGGCCTCTGAATTGAAGTATGATATTATGGAAAAACAGGCATATGCACTTGTTAGAGCCATTAAAAATTTCAGACCATACTTGGTAGGGTCATATATCATTGCATATGTGCCTCATGCTGCAGTCAAAGACATATTCACTCAGCAAGAGGTGACTGGAAGAAGGTGCAGATGGATAAACAAACTGCAGGAATTCAACATAGACATACAGGTTACTAAGTTGATAAGAGGACAAGGACTAGCCAGGATGATGGCACAGTCAAACTTGGAAGCATGCCAAGTTAATGCAGTCCAAGATGAGAATGTAAGTGTATCAGGATCTGAATGGTACAAGGATATTGTCTATTATTTGCAAAATCTGAATTGTCCTTCCCATTTCAGTGACAATCAAAAGAGGACTCTGAAGCTACATGCAATCAGGTATGTCATTGTTCAAGGTGAGCTGTACTGGAAAAATCCTGATGGTGTGCTGCTGAGATGTGTGGATAAGAATATGGCTAACAATATTTTAATTGACATGCATAAAGGATTATGTGGTGGCCATTATACTGCCCAAACAACAGCTCATAAAATTCTCAGGGCAGGATATTGGTGGCCCACCCTCTTTTCAGATGCACAGAGGTTAGTAAGAAAATGTGACCCTTGCCAGAGATTCTCAGGAAAGCTGAAATATCATGGTGCTTTACCCCTCAGAGCTGCACCTGTGGATGCTCCATTCCAGCAATGGGGAATTGATTTTATAGGGGAAATTGCAGACAAATCAAGTGGGGGACACAGTTGGATTTTGGTGGCAACTGACTACTTTACCAAATGGATTGAGGCCATTCCAACTAAAAGAGCTACAAGTAAGGTGGTGACAGACTTCATACTAGAGAACATCATCATCAGGTTTGGAGTACCATCTAAAATAATCACTGATAATGCTATGTGCTTCAGATCAGGTGAGTTTGTTGATTTTTGCAACAAGTATGGGGTAAGCCTGTCATATACATCACCATATCACCCACAAGGAAATGGTCAAGCAGAATCAAGCAATAGGAGCATCATGAAAATTATCAAGAGGATACTGGACAAGAACAAGAGGGCTTGGGATTCAAAGTTGAATTTAGCAGTATGGGCTGACAGAGTGACTGTGAAAAGGGCTATTGGGAAATCACCTTTTGAGCTGGTATATGGTACATTAGCTAGACTGCCCATAAACAATCTCCTACCAGTTTACAAGTTCATTCAGGAAAATGATGAAGACCTTGAAGATCCCATGACAGAAAGAGTGAATCAGCTAGTTGCATTGGATGAAGACAGGAGGAGAGCCCACCAGATCAATCTCAAAAGACAACAGGATATGAAATATCAGTTTGACAGGAGAGCTACAAAAAGGAAGTTTCAAGTAAATGATCTGGTGCTTATTTGGAATGCTAAAGATCAGGAAAAGGGTAAACATGGTAAGTTTCAACCCTTATGGATGGGCCCATATCAGGTTTGCAATACTCATGGGGAGGATTCTTATTTCCTCCAGGCCCTAGATGGTGAAATTCTGGAATTGCCTGTGCATGGCCAATTCCTTAAGTTCTATTTTGCATAATGACTGGTTGCTGTGCACATTTGTAAAATATGTATGTAGTGTAAGTGCCTTGTACAGCTCACGTTTTTTGGTTTTTTGTCAGGTCTGCCCGGAGATCTGGTTCTCGCTGCAGGTTTTCACCTGCACGTCCCCATTCGGAGCCACTGTTGACACTCATTTTGACCAGGGGTTGATTTGTCATGATCAGGAGGTTTCTTCATTTGAAGCCTTTATCTTCTTGCCCATTTTTTCTAAGTGTTGGACCTCCTCAGTATTTTTCAACTGCAACATCATATTTTCCTGAGGAGGAGGTCATCATCATCATGTTTGTTTCCATGATGGTCAGCATCATCATGTTCTCCTTCGACCGGTTTCTCATCGTCATCATCATATTTCGCTGTCGGGTGATGTTCGGGTTTTATCCTGATGATGCTGCCGAGCTACAGTGCGCCCTGATCTGCTTGCGAGGGTGATGTTTCAAAGTCTCCGGTGATCTTCCATTTATCACCTTGCGCGAGCATGATGATGATGTTGCTTATTCTTTGAAGTGCTCGACACAACTTGTTTTTTCTTAAGGGTCGTCATCATCATGATATTTCCAGTTTTCATCTTGCTGCTTGCGGAGGTCATCATATTTTCTGCCTTCATGATATTTCGCCGGGGTGATATTTTTATTATCGGGTGATCTTGGTTAACATCATCCTGATGATGTTGTTGAAGAGTTGTAATTGCGACCCGATATTCACTAGGGTCATCATATTTTGGAACGTCAGGATGATCTTAGTCAATATCATCCTGATGATGTTGTATTACTTCTTGTTCTTTGTTTCTCATCCTGATGATGTTGACGTCATCCGCATATCAGGGTGATATTTTTCTTTCTGCCTATCTGCATCATGATATTCGCGAAGGGGGGGGTGATATTTTCATATCACCCGGATATATGTTTGTTCGAACATCATGATGATGTTGATATTAAGGAGATATCCGCCTGCTAGCTTCGCGCATTATCTACTGGGGGTGATCTTTTCAAGCAGTATCATCATATTCAGTTATCGCCCCGATCTTATAGAGGAGCTACAGTGCAACCTGATATTTGAACATCATCAGGATATTTCCAAATATCCGGTTGTCTTCCGAATATCATGATGATGTAAATATGATGATGACGTCATCAAGGTCCGCGGGGGTCATATTTCTAACACTGATCATCTTGAAGAGACCTCCTGATATTTGCAAACATGATGATGACGTCATCCGGATGTGAGGAGGTGTGCAGTAGGCGGATATGATGATGACGTCAGCAGGATATGATGATGACGTCATCAGGATGTTCATCGGCCAGACTTTTGTTATAAGCTCAGCAGGAGGATGTTCCTCCGAAGGATCAGGTTGTGCCGATTATCATGAAGGTTATATTTCAAATATCATGATGACGTCAGGGTGATATTTCGAACAACAGGATATCATGCTGCTGGAAGATGATGATGATGAGGTTCTATACTAGTGTCGTCAGGAGCAAAAGCACCGACACGATATATGCTCATGACCTAGTATATAAGGTGTTATTGAGGTCATCGCGGGGTGCATGTGGGATATTGTTATCCTGCATATTCGAAATATCATGATGATGAGTCTCGGCGGGAAATGGTTGCAACTGCAGATTTGATGATCTTCCCAAGGCCGCGGGTTGGTGCGCCATTAATGGCGCTTGTTGCAGAGGTATGGGCGATGGCGTGGGTCGGTCTTGTACCCGACTGGAGGTGTCAATCAGCGGGCAGGAGCGCAGGGCTCGAGAAATCTTCCTGTCTCCTCCCCCACCTGCTGCATTCAAGTTTGGGTGCCAATCCGGTTGTGTTTGAGCGCCATTTCCATGATACTGTGTATCTGGCGAAATTTTGGTCAACATTGTAATTAATTGCTGAGCACCTACCTGGCTGTTATAAGCAGGTTGTGTTGTTCATTTGAGAGGTTGTTGAAAGTTGATGATTTTGGCCCTGTAATGCATAACAAGCTGATCTGGTTGCTCTGTACAGCTTACCTGTGAGTTTATGTATCTCTTGTTGTTTGTTTTTGGCATGAACCCACTGATTTCATGATTAAATTTATATGAGAAATGCTGTTTGGCATGTGTTGTGTTAATTCTGTCTCCAGTATTGCATGTATCCTTCTTCTGAATCTGGATGTTTGGTAATGTTTAGATTCTAGAACATAGAATTCCTGTGTTGAATGTCTGATCTTTTAACTTCTATTCAAGGGGTAGATTAAACTGTTTTCAGGTCGAACATTGGGAGGGATATACTGCAGTAGGGATACCATAAGTAGAGATAACCTAACACTTTGTATTGGGAGATGCCTGTAAGGCAGGTATCACATAGATCCCCTTGAAATCCAGTTTTAGTTGTTTATGCTGATCATTCACAGGTGTATGTCTATTGACTCCAGGCCCTGGATAGGCACCAATCATGCTTTGCTTTGTGTTATAACCATATCCAGCTTTGCATCCACACTTAAACTCCAAAGCAAAATCTAAAACCAACATTAGGACATTAGAGTTAGTTTAGGATCCTCAGTCCTCTGTCTACAACTGCAAATAGGCCCAAAGCTAGCCCCTTTGCCCTTATCTTTCAGTTTTGGTCTACTTACAGGAGGACTATCTGCTTTCTGTCAACATCCCAGCCTTGCATGCATATCCTCATGGATGTTGAGTAGGGAATACCCCCCTGGGTCTTGCAGAGCCTGAAGAAGAAGAGGAGATAAAATATAGAGTCTATCTCCTATACTGTTGACCCCCTGGCCCAGAGCTCCTGTTGATCACTGATGGCTACCTTGTAGGGATATCTGGGAATAAGCATCCAGTCTGGGAAAAAGTCAACAGAACTATAGCCTTCTTTTACTGAATATTGACCAGTCTTAGAGAATGACCAAATGAGAGCATCATCTCTATCTTAATATACTATTTTCCTATCCTTTAATAAAGAAGAAAGAAGGGCCTTTTGATCCGATGGGAAATCACAATTACCAAAGTCTTTCCATTTGACTCTAGGAGGACAAAAATTTGAATCAATAAGAAAATAATCATTAACCTTAGTTCCCCACAAGTTGGAAAGGACCACTTTGGCTTGATTTAGGTCTGGGTGGCTACAAAGACGAGGCAAACCATTCCATGAATCAAGTGAAAAAGAAGCCTTATTACCCCTGTGAATTACCCATGAAAGGTGAGGAAGAATAACCCTTCTACAAACAATAAGGAAATTCCAATTTTTTTACTCAACAGGGGGATTAGAGAGTGTAAAGATTCTTTCAGGAAGAGGAGAATCAAGGTATTTAAAATTCATCAATCTGCACCACTTTGCTTCTGGTTTAGTGAAGAGCCTCCAAGACAATTTAGCTCCTAAGGCCAAATTATGAAACTCTAAATTATGAATGCCTGATCCCCCAAAACAAATTGAAGAACAAACTCTAGATCCCAAGCAAATAGAGCTATTTTCCTTTCCTTAGTCTCATTACCTTTCCATAGGAAGTCCCTTAGAAACTTTTCAATTTCATAAATTACCCCTTTAGGCATTTTCAACACAGTAATCACATAAATAGGAAGAGCTGTCAATACTGATTTTATGAGAGCTACTCTCCTTGCCAACATTAACCATTTACCCTTCCATGAAGTAGTTCTCTTTTGAATTGTCTGAATAACCGAACTCCAAAAAACATTTTTATGGGAACCACTGAACAATGGAACACCCAAATACTTAGAAGGCAAAGTCTCAATGTTGTAGCCAAGAAAGGAAGCAATACAAGTCTGTATAATAGCATTAGAATTGAAGAAGAAAATCTTAGATTTTTGAGGATTAATGGCTTATCCCGAAACTTGACAATAAAGAGAAACTACCTTCTTGACATTTGGCCTCTGACATAGAAGGAACTCCATATAAAAGAGTATCATCTGCAAAAAGAGTATGAGTAAAAGCAAAAGGAACCCTTGGAATAATGAGGCCTTTCCAAAAACCTCTAACATTCTGATCCAAAACTAACCTGCTAAAGGCTTCAGCCATGATAATGAACAAAAATGGTGAAATTAGATCACCTTGTCTAACCCCTTGACTAGATTGGAAAAAGCTAGAAGGGGAACCATTTACCAACACAGAAAACTTCACACCTGAGGTACAAGAATAGATCCACTTACACCATTTTAGAGCAAACCCAAATTTAGACATAACCTTCATTAAAAAATCCCAAGAAACCCTGTCATAAGCCTTCATCATATCTAATTTCAAAATTATTGCCTGCAACCTGTTTGATTGAATAGAGTGAAGGATTTCATGAACCATAATGGCTCCATTAGAAGTTTCCCTACTTGGAACAAAGCCCCCCTATTCTTCTGAAATAATTTTGGGGATAATTAAAGCAAGTCTCAAAGAAATGGCTTTTGTGAAAAATCTTATATAAAGTATTGCAAAGCGAGATTGGCCTAAAATCAGAGAAAGAGATTGGAGAACTACATTTGGGAATCAATACAATACAAGTAACATTCATCTCCTTAAGAATGGATCTATCTCTCCTTGCTTCTTCTAAAGCTAACCACACATCCTTCCCAATGAAATCCCAACATTTCTGAAAGAAAAGAGGTGTAAAACCATCTGGTCCTAGAGCTTTATTTGGGTTTAAAGAAAAAATCACACTTTTAACTTCTTCCAATGTAAATTCCTTTAATAAGAGATCATTATCTTCTTTTTTAATCATATTTGGAATACAATCCAAAATCTTATTTTCAAGAACAAGATCAAGAGGATCATTCTACTTGGACAATAGATTAGTTAAAAAATTAACTGCTTCATCTCTAATTTGATGAATATCTGAAAGGACAACTCCATCACCTGATTTAATTGACCTTATCAAATTTTGTTGACAATGAACTTTTAAGGAAGAATGAAAGAACTTAGTATTCCTGTCCCCCTCCCTAAGCCAGATTTCTCTAGATTTTTTACACCAATATATTTCTTCCCTTGCCAAAATCTCCTCCAATTCACTCTTACATAACTTCTCTTTCTCAAAAATCTCCTGATTCATTCCTTGACTGATGATTTGATCATTAATAGCTTGAAGATGAGAAATCAATGCACTTTTCTGAGAAAAAATATTACAGAAATGGTCCTTATTCCAAATAAAAATCTTTGACTTAAGCCAATTCAATTTTTTACAAATCTGAAACATTCTTGAACCTTCAAAATATGGAGCTGAAATCCACCAATCTTTTAATAAAGGAAGGAAATTAGATTCTCTGAACCACATAGCTTCAAATTTAAAATATTTTCTACCCTCAAAAGAATTAGATGAAGGTAAGACCTCCAAGAAGATAGGAAGATTATTGCTTGTGATTAAATAGTTTTACATGTGTTGGAAGCCAAATTTGAGATTTAATCTTGTAGAAAGGAAGACTGAATTACATCTTAGAAGAAGTTATGAAGATAGATAACTATCGTATTGTTGTTAAGACATGTTTTCCAAAATGATATACTTACTGTAACGGCTTGTGTTGATGATATAACATCTTGTATCAATATGTTTTTGTTACGAGAAGGCATCGTTGGATGTTGTATATGTGGTGTATGTTGTCTCCCTCATAATTTATTAAGATTATAAAGCTTCCATTGTATATGTTAACCCAAGTTATAAATTGTATGATAACATCTCATGGTTGCAAGTTCAAGTCCCAAACTATGAAGTCTCTACAATGCGCATATGTAGGCAAGGCCATCATGAGCCCCTGAGACATTAGGTCAGCCCCTTAGGGCCTTAAGCTTTTCATTTGATGTAATTGATATTTGTATTGTGTCATTAATAATGACTAATGTTTCAGTAGATGTGCAGTTTGAGATCTGTAAGCCATGCAGGACTCTGGAGCTAAGGAGGTACCTTTCCACTTGGCAAATAGCTAGCTATCTGGTAGTATTGGTAAAGGTGTATAAATGTGCATAAACTTATTGAAATATTTGTATCTTACATTTTATTTTTGATGAATGTTGATATACTCTAATTATTGACTTGAGGTTTACTAAGATAAATTTTGTAAATTGATATGTTATCATCCCGTTGAGTTCATTAATGTTATTTTCTTGGTAGGTATTACTAATTGTGCATGTGTGTATTTAGTACAACCCATGGCTATTAGTTGATCATGTTAGCAATTAGTAATGTGGTCATGTAGTTAAACATAATTTGAATGTGTTATGTATGTTATTGAATATTGCTTAATTACAATAATGCAGTCATGTTATCCCTAGAGATGTTAGTTAACTTGTTGAATCTGACTAAATTATATATATATATATATTTTGAAAAAGTGGTAAAACCATTGAAATTATATTAATTAAAAAGAGAGAAATACAAAATGCCAGATTCAAGGAGGCATACCGGTAGGAAAGAATCGTCAAAGAAAACCTCCGGTTATAGCCCATTTTAGACAATTACATAACAAAATCGACTCATAAAGATGAGTCAATCCAAAAATAGAAGTCTGTGTCTCAAGCCTTAGAAGAAATCATTCTGAGACAAAATAATATTTACACGACAGCTGACAGAATCGACCAAAATCAAAAACTAAAACTTACTGCTAACACAAAAAAATAGGGGATCCCTATTATTCTTCAACATCAATAACCTGTGGAACACGGGCCTCATCTTCCACTAGCTGAGGAGGAGGAGGCGGAGGAGGAGGAACATAATTCAACAAGAAATGAAGAGCATTCAAGATTTCTGTAGCAGTATCTACCAATTGGTTCCCTAGTTCTCGCCTGTGGCAATGAATGGTATTCTAGAAGGATACTACACAGTTATTTTGGAGGCCATGCATAAACGCATTGAAAAGGTAGTGGAGCTCAGGAGTATGAAATGGAAACCTGCAATCAAACAAACCTCCCACAAGAGCAGTACCCGAATGCAAATCATAGTCTTCTAAAGCATCATTGAAAGAGTCTATAGAAAAATGAACATTCTAAACAAACATAACACCCAAATTCCTTACCCTATCATGGCTTTGCAAAAGATCCATAGCATTGGAAAGAAAATGTGATACTGCTTGAGACGGGTAAATAGAAACTAGAGAATGTAAAACATGCAATCCACAAACCTGAGTGATAGCCCTTTCAATTGAAACCTCATAGATCTTAAAAACTTCCTGCATTGAATTCGGATTAAGAAAACCAAGAAGGGGTCATTCCCAATTCCGGATAGGCAAAAGAATTCTATTGTTTTGTTGGACAGAGCCCATACTGGAGTTTAAAGCTTGAGAACTAAAAGTTGCAAAAAAAGATAGAATTGAAATAAGAAACAAGACTTGCAACAAATTATAAGTATAGTATAAAGGTGAATAACATCAAATAAATGAGATCAATCTTGTCAGATTACCATTGTGCAAAAACTGCCACCCTGCATCCAAGAAATGCATCAAAGTACTATGCACCAAATGAAGGTATACTCAAAGCACTTGAACATCGTCAGCTTGTCAGCACAGAGTGTGCCACTATAATAGGGAAGAGTGAAGTTAATAATGATCAAGGTAGTCACTAAAAATTACACCAAAAGATAACCGAGTTAGAATTTTTTGTCCTTTTCCACGATGTAACTAACTCCGAGGATCAATAGAAAGGAGTTGGAGTCCCATTCTATAGTAGAATCATTAATGCTGAATGCAAAATTAGCAAAAAAATCTGCTAATAGATTGCCTTCTCGGTATGTATGAATGATTTTAAAAGATTGGAAATGTTCCAATATATTCCTTCCAAACTTTAAAATATAATCTATTTTCCAGCTTGGAGAAGAATTATTAGAAAAAGCTCTTACAATATTCAATGAATCCCCTTCCACTATAAGATTTGTAATACCACATTTTAAGGCTAAGTTTAAACCAGCTATTAAAGCCAATGCCTCTGCCTCATTATTTGTGAGTACACCCAGCTTAACTGACAAAGCTGTAAGAACAACACCATTATGATTCCTCAGAACACAACCCGCACTAGAATTACCAGGATTACCTCTGCTCGCACCGTCAAAGTTGAGTTTAATAAAAGATTAAGGCAGAGGGATCCATTTAATAGTGGATCTATCAATCTTGACTTCAGAATTAAAACAGTTTGAATTAGGTAGCCTTAAAAAATTCCAAAATTTTAATATCGAATCATCCCAAGACGTAAAAATTAGAGAACCCTCCTTTTTTGAAACTAGTGAAGCTGAGACTACTTCTGAAATTATTTTTTCAATTTTTCCAATAACTATATAAAAAGAATTGCTTACTTTTTAAAATATTCTACTGTTTCTTTCTAGCCACAGTGACCAAATAACAATACTTGGTGAAACCAACCATAAAGCAGAAAAAGTAGACTTTGAAAATAACATAGGCCAACTTTGGAAAACTTGAAGAAGAGAAAAAGGAAGAGGCCCTTTCCAACTTAATTTAGAAAGAAGCCAATACCAAACCTTCAAGGAAAAGGTACAATTCAGCAAAAGATGATCCACTGATTCCTCCACTTCATAGCAAAAAAGGACATAAGAAAGAATTAGTGACCCTAAGCTTAGCTAACCTATCACTAGTAAGGATTCTATAATTCAGAGCCAACCAGGAAAATGCTCCCGCTTTAGGTAGGCAAGGACCACTCCAATAGAGCTTGTAAGGCCAATTAATAGTTGAATTAGAATCCTTACTAATGATACTTATATATCCTTGCTTTACCGTGTAATGACTAGACTTTGAAGGAGCCCAAACTAATTTATCCTTTTCCCCTGAAATAAAAATTCTTCTATCCTACAAGATATTCTTAAGAAAAATCTTCTGCTCTTGAGGAATCAAAAAATCATCAAAATTTTTCCACTTGACTTTATTAATTTCTGAACTATGGTCAATTTCAAAATAATCTCTAACTTTTATGCCCCAAACCTGGCACAAAAAAAATTTGATCTCTTGAAGACCTTCTATTTTAGATAGAGGTGGATGATTGTTCCAGGAATCATCCCAAAAAAGAGAAGAATTTCCATCATGAATAACCCAAGATAAAAAAGGGGAAATCACCTCTCTACAATTTATCAAAAAGTTCCAAATATGAGAACCCTCCTTTGGATTAAGAATAGTGAAGAGTCTTTCAGGAGGAAAAGAATCTAAATATTTTGCATACATTATTTTCCCCCACTTGAATTTTGACTTTTCATATAAACTCCAAACCAATTTAGCTCCAAGAGCTTTATTTTGTGCTTCAATGTTATGAATTCCAGAGCCTCCTAGCTGTTTCAAAGTACAAATTTTATCCCAAGAAATTAGGGGGATCTTTTTCCCATTCAAGTTAGAGCCATTCCACAAAATTTTTGTCAAAATGCTCACAATACAAGAAAGGATGGATTTGGGAACCATATGCACTAAAAGCATATAAATAGGAACTGCTGATAAGACTGTTTTGATCATAAGAATTTTCCATGCCAATGTTAGCCATTTACCTTTCCAAGAAGAAATCTTAGCTTTAATACTTGTAATAAGTTTATCCCAA
This sequence comes from Cunninghamia lanceolata, assembly GCA_027924645.1. Taxonomy (NCBI): domain Eukaryota; kingdom Viridiplantae; phylum Streptophyta; class Pinopsida; order Cupressales; family Cupressaceae; genus Cunninghamia; species Cunninghamia lanceolata. The sequence goes on from BSBN01000693.1 coordinate 4,105,001, forward strand.
AACATGTTTTTAATTGAGCCCGAGAAAAGAGGAATTCCCAAATATCTTGAAGGGAGAACATCAACTTGAAAACTGAGAAACTTAGCAATCCTTTGTTACACCAAGGGAGATGAAAATAAGAAAAAAAATTTAGACTTGCTCTGATTCACTTTCTGACCCAATACTAAACAATATTTGGAAATAACATCATTCAAAACTTTAGCTTCCATCATCACAGGCTGCCCAAACAGTAAAGTATCATCTGCAAATAAAGCATGTGTAATAGAAAAAGGGACTCTAGGAAGTTTTATCCCTTTCCAATTACCCAAAGAATTTTGCCTCATAATTAATCTACTCAAGCCTTCAGCCATTATTATAAAGAGAAAAGGAGAAAGAGGATCACCTTGCCTTAATCCTTGAGAGGACTTAAAGAAATCAGATTAAGAACCATTAATCAAGACTGAAAAACTTGTACCAGTAATACAAGATGAGATCCATTTGCACCATTTAGAAGAGAATCCAAATTTAAGGAGAACTTGAAATAAAAAATCCCAAGACACTCTATCATAAGCTTTTAACATATCCAACTTAACCAACATAGCAGGAAGTTTATGTTGATGGATTGAATGCAATACCTCATGGGCTACCAAAGCACCTTCTGAAGTTTCCTTGCCTGGAACAAAACCTCCTTGTTCATCAGATATAATTTTTGGGATAAGAGTAGCCAATCTTAAATTAATTGCTTTATAAATGATCTTGTATAAAGTATTACAAAGAGAAATGGGTCTAAAGTCAGCAAAAGAGGAGGGGGAAGCAACTTTGGGGATCAAAGCAATGAAAGTAGAATTAATTTCTCTCAAAACAGTTCTATTTCTGTGAGCTTCCTCTACAGCCAACCAGACATCATTACCTACAAATTCCCAACATTTTTGGAAGAAAAGAGGGGTAAAACCATCTGGACCAGGAGATTTGTCCAGATCTAGGGAGAAGACTACTACCTTGATTTCATCTAATGAAAAATGTTTCATCAATTTCAAATTGTCTTCTTGTGAAATCAGTTTAGGAATATGATTTAAAACTTCTACAATAGTCGAATTGGAGACCGTATTGATCCCTTTAGAAAGGAGTTTCTGAAAAAAATTAATTCCTTCTTTTTGAATAAGAACATCATCTTGCAAAATATTCCCCATAGAGTCTTTAATTGAAAAAATAGAATTCTTATGTCTTCTTACCAAAGTCGATACATGAAATTTTTTTGTATTTCTATCTCCTTCCCTCAACCACGACTCCCTTGATTTCTGCCTCTAAACAATTTCTTCCCGGGCTAAAACTTCCTCTAAATTAGATTGAAGAACTTTTACATATTCAAATGAAGCCCTATCCAAACCCTTTTTAATAATAACTTCATTCATCTGTTCTAATTGAGATTGTAATGATACTTTTTGAGAAAAGATGTTACCAAAAGAAGTTTTATTCCATTCCTGAAGTTTTCCCCTTATGAATTTCAACCTTTCATTAAGCCAAAACATGAGTGATCCTTTCACAAAAGGAGCATTCTTCCACCAGGATTCCAGTAAGGATAAAAAGTTTTTATCTCTGAACCACATAGCTTGAAACTTAAAAGAAGATCTAAATTTCTTTCTAATCTTATCCACTTCCAGTTGGAGAGAAATGGGAAAATGATCGGAGGCAGTAAAAGGGAGAACAGATGAACCATGAATTTTAGAATGAAGACACCATTTAGAAGAAAACAAAAATCTATCCAACCTTTCTACAATATTTAAAAAATCCTTTCTCCTGTATGACCAAGTGAAGCTCCCATTCAATAATGGACTGTCGACTAATGCATTATCTGAAATAAAATCAGTAAAATCTTCAATTACCTACTGAGGAGGACAAATGCCTCCCAACTTTTCTGATAAACATGAAATGGCATTAAAATCTCCTCCTAAAATAACTTTCTCTCCAGATAGTTGTTCTAAAAGTGCTGCTAAAATGTCCCAACACTATTTTTTCCCTCTAGTGACAATTGGTCCATAAATATTAAATAACCAAAAACTTGATGATGGGGAAGTTATTTTAACCAATAAATTTTTTTGAGTAGAACAAATCAGATCTGCATCACAAATTTTACAATCCCAAAGAATAGCCAAGCCTTCTGAAGCCCCCTAAGAAGGAAAATGATGGAACTTCCATTTGAACCAGTTTGGAAAAATAATATCAGCTTGAGATTGAGATAATTTTGATTCTTGAAGAAAAACAATGTCTGTACCAGAGGAATCTAACTGACGCTTAACCAAGCATCTCTTGTTAGGGGCATTAATGCCCCTAACATTCCAAGATAGGATCTTCATTGGTCGTGGGGAGAGTTTCTCACTCTCCCCGATCTTAGACATGTTTCGAGGGTAGCCTGCAAGCCGGCTTTAATTTCTTCCTGAGTTTTAAAAGATTTTGGTTTACGTCGTCTCTTAGAAGGAGAAATAGCACTAGATTTGGTAGGCGAATCCTGACTTAAAGATTGAGAAATAGACAGCTTTGTGTCAAAATAAAAAACCTCACTACCAATCCCATCGCCTAACGAAACCTTCCAGTTTGATTTCCCCTGATTTAATTAGCTATCTATCACTAAGCTTGGAACAAAAGTGTTATTATCAGTAGAAATACCTTCAATAGTATTTGATTTTTCTGTAACTACCTCATCCGCTAGTTCTTCAATGAGATCAAAAGCAACTTTTCGAATAATTTTGTCAACAAAAACTCTTGCTTCCTCCTTAGAAAAAGGAAAATTTGCCAAACCTGAACCATCCTGTTGATTAACATTGAACATGTTGATATCCTCCTCATTATTAAAGGATGTGAATAATTTTTTCTTAATTTTATCATTATGAAAATTTGGGGTATCGAAATCCTCAATTTTACCAAAAGCAAACTCAAAAGAACATTCTTCTGATAGATACTTAACAAAATGTTACCCCTCATCTAAAACAAAAGAATTAACTAGATGATTTAAAGAAGCTTCCCCAATATTAACAGAATTACGATTTTCCCTTGAAAAATTATTTTTTTCTGAATCCTTAGAAGCCCATTTTGACTCAAAAAGCTCTGGTTTTTCCATAGTCATAGGATTTTCAAAAACAACTACTTGTTTCTAGATCCCAAATTTAGAATGAAATTCCATAAATTTAGGAAAAGGAAATGAAGTATTAAGGATTATAGAAAACCTTACTGGCATCTCTGGTTTTTGAAAATTAGACATATCATGCTTGATAAAAAAACCCATTTTCTTAGCACATAATTCAATAATATTAAGATCACTGTATTCCAAAGGTAAATTAGGCAATGTGATCCAAAATGGAAAAAAATTCATGTTAGCTTTAATAGGATCAAAATTAGGCTCCCATTTCTGTATACAGATCCCTTTACCTTGGAAAAACCATAGTTTTTGATTTAGGGTTTCATCACGAAAATAGCTGTTTTAAAAAATTACCATAAAAACACATAAATCTTTATGTAAGAAAAAAACATTTGAAACCCCTTTTCAAGAAACCCTAACCCAATCAAGAAAATTATCAAAATTAAACTTGGAATTCCATACCTTACCAATAAGGGCCCGTGAAGCTAGATCTTGGATATAGGGGTTTACCATATCATCCGGAATATGAATGTTAACAATTTCTGCAGAAACCCTACCATCAATTTTAGTACCATCTTCACGATTATTAGGGGTAACCGGAATTGCTTTTTCCTTCCATACCTGACGAATGCCACTTCCAGATTCTACTTTTCCTGGATCACTAGCTTGAGTATTTGCATAGCGCAGATTCTGAAGATTGAACCTTCTGTTATTGTAGAAACCAAAAGAACCAAAGTTTCGAAAGCCAGGGGAGCCATAGCGAGATGGGAAATGACTCTGTCTAGGATTACGAAAAGCTCCTCGAAACCCTAAGCCTTCATTCTCCTAAAAAGATGAATGCCTTCTTGCCCTAGATGTTTCAAAAAATAAACTCTGTTGAGAGCGCAGAGGTCTTCTAGAAAAGACCTCAAAATTTTGTTGCATTTTACAATATCTTGCAGTTTTTTGACTAAATTATATTTTGTTACCATTTTTTCTATTTAAAAAATTAATTTATGCCTTTTTATTGATTTAGTTGACTTATCTCTAGGGTTGAATGGTAGAGCATTACATTTGGTATCAGAGCCAGGTTGCAGCACTGGGATGTCTGGTTAATGTTGTCTCCCATGTCTAGTTATAGTAATTCTTCTTATGCATGTGATAGGAACACATGTGTTGGATACCATGCTTCAATCTAAACACCCAGCTTGATGTATTGGATAGATGATCATGATATTGATTTTTAGCATCATGTGATATGTAGAAAAAGTAGAGTGAAAGAAAACTAGAAAGGGAAATGGATAAAAGGTAATGTTATGATTTTGTAAATAGAATCACATTGGTTATGGAAATAAATATATTTATGGTATATGATCCTTGAGCAGTAATGGAATTATGTATGTAATGTTGAGTGTTGTGAATACCCCATATTTGCTTTGTGTACCCATGGGATGGTGATACTGGGTACTCATCCATGGGGAATATGTTGTATTTTTAGTGTGGGATTAACCATACCATCATGTGTGCTTGTATGATCTTACCTGAATTGAGGGCCAACCCATGTGTAACTAGAAATATATAGGAGTAGCCAAAAGTTAGATTCATAGATTCTCTTCTTTTGGTTCTCTAGCCCCTTACTCTGTGAAGGGGTAGTAGCAACCACAAAGTTCCTTGGGCAGAGTGTGCAACGTATGCATATTGTGGCAAAGAGCGGTTCCCTGCTCAATTGAACCTAAGGAAACGTACTCACTACTTCCCCTTATGATGGATCAGGGTACTTGATCCATATGTGTTAGCCTAATCCCCACAGTTCTTGAGCATCTGGATGGTATTTATTGGATGATCATCTACCTTATCTTCACGAAAGGTATGATATGCCACATGAGTTGTCAGTTGGGGGCCGGGGTCTAGGACCTACATGGACAATTCCCAACTGGAACTATGTGATGACATGTGTCACCACACGGGGGCCGCGGTTTGGGGTGAAAGGGACCTGCATGGATAACCCAAGTGAGACCATGTGCCCCATGTATATTTTAAGGTCCAGCATGTGGAGGGAGGTTTGTTACCCATGCTGAGATAGATTTCGTATCTGCACATGTTCTGACATGATGCAATAGGTACGATGCCACACCCCACTAATGTTTCGACATAGTACTGGTGATGATGCCATGTTGCTGATGGTAGCAAGCTAGGCTTGAGGACACGGTGCCACGTGCTTAGACAAGTGAAGGTGCACTATGAGATTGTGTTATGATAGCCTACTTGTGTGATGAGTGTAATGGGGCCTCACACACTTGTAGAGGGATACTCATGTTTGATTTCAACAGTGTTTGGGTCAGTTAGCATATGGTATGTCCTAGCCATGTATACCTCTGGCTATGGCAAGTACCTATGTGTGCCTTTTCCACGAGGTGGCACTATGCGGGGTGTGTTCTACGTGTGCCTACTTCCGTGGAGCCACAGACACATTGCCATGTAGTATATGACCAGTACATGCCTTCTTCAGCTAGTGTATGACCATACCGCGCTGAGACACAATGTGGGATTTGGATGAGGTGGACATTCCATGCAGGCAGCCAAGGAGTGCGAGGGCCACTTGGCTAGTCCATGCCGAGTGACGATGCAATGCAAGGTGTAGCAGAGGAGTACACTCTGATCCATGTGGATGGTGTGCTCACTCCGCACCACATGAGGGCTACTACTATAGCCTGACATTGTTCCCTCCTTCCTTGTTTGGTGGCTAGTATCTAGTCACACAGTGTTATATTGTGCAATTTCAAAGATTGTGGACTTTCTCTATGGTTATTGATGATTTTCTATTGATTGTGATGGCTGACACTTTGTTTCTATTTGATTGTGATGGTTTAGCCACACTTTGTGATCATATTTTCTTGTAGCCCTCGTGGTTGCATTTGATTTAGGGTTACTCATGTGATTGAAGTATATCCATCCCTCACCAAAATTTGTAGTGCATCCATACAAACCATAAGGCGCATACCCTACAATCATTAAGATGATAGCTTTATGAGGCAATCAGTTAAACAGTTTGTGTACCTTGTCTATGCTTCCTCATTTTGTAGATATATCTGCTAGAGCCTTTCCAACATTAATATAAAAAAAAATCTACCCTCTATTATGCATCAATGGATGTCCTTATTTTGTTCCAAGCTCCCAATTTGGTGCATGCAATGAGGATGATAGAATAGGTTGCAGAAATTGTTCTTTTACTAGCTAGTGCCTATCATATCCATATTTTGCATACCCTGCATCATTAATTCCATAAGATGAAAGTCTGATGGAAACATTCTGAAATAAATCTATTTTATGCTTATCCTACAATCACCATATTCCATGAGATGACTTCTCTATTTGACATTCTGCCAAACATTTCACAAATTTTGTGTTTCCAATTTATGCATATATGTCTGCCACAGTAATTGCAACTACAACATTTGCCTTAATACAATTTGCCTCAACAACATTTGGCTTTATGCTGTCAGTCACATTTGATGGAGTTTCTCAATCCTGTTCTCCAAATCTATTTTTAAATTCCTACGATCATTGCATTCCATGAGATGACATCTCTTTGAGGCAATTGGTCAAAAGCTTGCTTAATTTTTTTCTCTCTTTGATATGCTTTCACATTTTGCATACATGTCTAAAACCTTTCAACATATCCATTCTGTGGATCATTTATTTAATTTCATGTGTTCTTTTAAACATGCAAAACTTACTTCAGTTTGCATAAATAAATATTAACTCTTCATTTAAGAGTTTCTTGAATGGAATAGTTTCTTTCTATAACTTGATATCCTATATTTAAGAGGAATCTTCTAATATTAGAGAACAAAAATCAATTGTTATTATTTTAATCCTATCTTATCTAATCTTTTTTTAGAAAGATTATCATAATAGGAAAGACAAAATGAGACTAATTCTTTGTTTAGAATTAAAATATCATTTTACATTATAGATTTATTTAAAAATAATTAAATAAATAAAAATCAAGGATATTTGTGTAACCATCAATATTTTGCCAAATGTGATTACTTTGTCTTAGTATAGTATTTATTTAATTTAGACATGAATAAAATATTAGTTTAGAAAGAATATTGTCCTTTGTATAAAGATTTATCAAAATCTTAATTGTATTATAAATTAAGATTTTTATCAAGATTAGGAAATAGCATTAGTTGTGAATATGATTTATATTTAGGAGTATGATTTCATCTTGTTCTTATATATATAATTGTCTTGTGTTTATTATTTATTTATTTTAAGTTGCATTAGTATTAGTTTTATATTTTATTATTATTATTTTATATAGATAAGTGTTAATGTTAAATATAACTTTAAGTTAGAAACTAAAATTTAAATCTTCTTTATTTAGAAACTTTAAGTTTCAATTTAAGTTTTACTTTTAGTATTGCTTGTTAACTATGAATTTAAATCATTGATCAATTCATCATATCTCTTATTAGATAACTAGATCAATTAGTTCTTTCTAAATATTTAATACCTTTTATACATTTCTATTAGTTATTCCCTTTAAATATATTAGAAGTAAAAATATGTTAGTAAGTGTAAACCTTATTGTCTTATATTATTCTATTTAAGAATAGAAAGTAATTATAACTTTTGGTATGATTGTTTACATATAAAAGATCTCTAATGGAGAATATAATAGAAAGTATTTATTATTTTCATGATCTTAGATTTAGTTGATGAATTAACAATTCATATTATAGTTGATTGATTTACTTTCTCTTAGTTGTATTTTGTTTTTACCTAGCTGGGGAATAGATATTTTATGGGTTAAGACCTTATCTCTCTCTCTCTCTCTCTCTCTCTTTATATAATATAATAAAAGAAAATAAATTAAAATTAAAATTATATATAATATATATATGTTAGTTCATGTAGTTTGTGGAATTAAATAAAATGGATAGAATATAGCAATTAGAAAAAGAGTAATCGAAAAATCTTGAGTATTATAAAGATCGGTATTTATAAATATTCTGAACTTGTCTTGTCAAATTTCAAATTCGTTATGTAATCTCAAATATATTCTTGCCAAAGTGATTTTTTAAATAATTAAAGTGATTTTTATTTAATTATAGGATAATAATATTATTGATCATGATTAGAGGTTTAGAAAGATGAATTAAGACTATAATACATTTTTTGTGATTATTGATTTCATGGCTTACATTGTTAAAGGAAATAGTTCAATTTGGTGAAGTGCTAATATTAGTGATTATGGAATTGTTATCGTGTCTATTTAGTTTATAAATTACATTAATAGAAATTATATATCTTGGAAGATTATTGCTTGTGATTAAATAGTTTTACATGTGTTGGAAGCCAAATTTGAGATTTAATCTTGTAGAAAGGAAGACCGAATTACATCTTAGAAGAAGTTATGAAGATAGATAACTATTGTATTGTTGTTAAGACATGTTTTCCAAAATGATATTCTTACTGTAACGGCTTGTGTTGATGATATAATGTCTTGTATCAGTATGTTTTGGTTACGAGAATGCATCATTGGATGTTGCATATGTGGTGTATGTTGTCTCCCTCATAAGTTCTTGAGATTATAAAGCTTCCATTGTATATACATTAACCCAAGTTATAAATTGTATGATACCATCTCATGGTTGCAAGTTCAAGTCCAAAACTAGGAAGTCTCTGCACTGAGCAGTATGTAGGCAAGGCCATCATGAGCCCCCGAGACATTAGGTTGGCTGCTTAGGGCCTTAGGCTTTTCATTTGATGTAATTGATATTTGTATTGTGTCATTAATAAGGACTAATGTTTTAGTAGATGTGTAGTTTGAGATCTATAAGCCATGCCAGATTTTGGAGCTAAGGAGGTACCTTTCCACTTGGTGAATAGCTAGCTATCTAGCAGTATTGGTAAAGGTGTATAAATGTGCATAAACTTATTGAAATATTTTTATCTTACATTTCATTTTTGATGAATGTTGATATACTCTGATCATTGACTTGAGGTTTACTAAGATAAATTTTGTAAATTGATATCTTACCATCCTGTTGAGTTCATTAATGTTATTTTCTTGGTAGGCATTACTAATCGTGCATGTGTATTCAGTACAACCCATGGCTGTTAGTTGATCATGTTAGTAATTAGTAATGTGGTCATGTAGTTAAACATAATTTGAATGTGTTATGTATGTTATTGAATATTGCTTAATTACAATAATGCAGTCATGTTATCCCTAGAGATGTTAGTTAACTTGTTGAATCCAACTAAATTATATTTTGTTACCATTATTTCTATTAAATTTTTTTTTTTTGCCTTTTTATTGCTTTAGTTTACTTATCTCTAGGGTTGCATGGCGGGGCATTAGATTTGGTATTAGAGCCAGGTTGCAACACTAGGATCTCTGGTTAATGTTGTCACCCATGTCTAGTTATAGTAATTCTTCTTATGCATGTAATAGGAACACTTGTGTTGGATACCATGCTTTAATCTAAACACCTAGCTTGATGTATTGGATAGATAATTATAATATTGATTTTTAGCATCATGTGATATGTAGAAAAAGTAGAGTGAAAGAAAACTAGAAAGGGAAATGGATAATAGGTAATGTTATGATTTTGCAAATAGAATCACATTGGTTATGGAAATAAATGTATTTATGGTATATGATCCTTGAGTAGTAATGGAATTGTGTATGTAAATGTATCTTCCCCTGTAAATGTGAGAAACCAGTAACTGTGCATTGGTTGAGTGTTGTGAATACCCCGTACTTGCTTTATGTACCCATGGGATGGTGATACTGGGTACCCATCCATGGGGAATATGTTGTATTTTTGGTGTGGGATTAACCATACCATCATGTGTACTTGTATGATGTTACCTGAATTGAGGGCCAACCCATGTGTGGTTGAAAATATATATAAGAGTAGCCAAAAGTTAGATTCATAGATTCTCTTCTTTTGGTTCTCTAGCCCCTCAATCTGTGAAGAGGTAGTAGTAGTCACAAAGTTCCTTGGGCGGAGTGTGCAATGTATGTATATTGCGTTACAAAGTGGTTCCCCACTCAACCTAACCCAAGGAAATGTACTCACTACTTCCCCTTATGATGGATCAGGGTACTTGATCCATATGTGCTAGCCTAATCCCCATAGTTCTTAAGCATCTGGATGGTATTTCTTGGATGATCATCTACCTTGTCTTCACGGAAGGTATGATATGCCACATGAGTTGTCAGTTGGGGGCCGGGGTCTAGGACCTACATGGACAGTTCCTAATTGGAACTATGTGATGACGTGTCGTGACATGGGGGCCGGGGTCTATGGTGAAAGGGACTTGCATGGATAACCTAATTGAGACCATGTGCCCCATGTATATTTTAAGGTCCAACATGTGGAGTAAGGTTTGTTACCCATGTTGAGATAGATTCCGTATCTACACATGTTCCGACATGATGTAATACGTACGATGCCACACCCCACTAATGTTCCAACACAATGTTGGTGATGATGTCGTGTTGTTGATGGTAGCGAGCTGGGCTCAAGGACACAATGGCACATGCTTAGACACATGAAGGTGCACTATGAGATTGTGTTATGATAGCCTACTTGTGTGATGAGCATAATGGGGCCTCACACACTTGTAGAGGGATACTCATGTTTTCATTCGACAGTGTTTGGGTTGGTTAGCATATGGGTATGTCCTAGTCATGTATACGTCTAGCTACAGTGAGTACTTGCATGTGCCTTTTCCATGAGGTGGCGCTATGTGGGGTGTGTTCTGTGTGTGCCTACTTCCGCGGAGCCACAGACACACTGCCATGTGGTATATGACCAGTACGTACCTTCTCCGGCTGGTGTATCACCATGTTGCACTGAGACATGATGCGAGATGTGGCTGAGGTGCACATTCCATGCGGGCAACCAAGGAGTGCAAGGGCCACTTGGCTAGTCCATGCCGCGTGATGATGTGATGTAGGGTGTAGCCAAGGAGTACACTCTGATCCATGTGGATGGCGTGCTCACTCCGCACCACATGAGGGCTACTGCTATAGCCTGACGTTCCCTCCTTCCTCCTTTGGTGGCTAGTATCTAGTCACACAGTGTTATATAATGCAATTTCTAAGATTGTGGACTTTCTCTATAGTTATTGATGATTTTCTATTGATTGTGATGGCCAACACTTTGTTTCTATTTGATTGTGATGGTTTAGCCACACTTTGTGATCTTATTTGCTTATAGCCCTGGTGGTTACATTTGATTTGGTGTTGAAATTGAGCGCATTTCTTTCTTTATTGTTGAAATTGAATTTTTATTAAATCTATCTTTATGACTTTGGTGGCTAAACTAGTTTATCCTTATTGTTTTTGATGTTGGCCATGTGTCATATTGTGATTCCTCTCCAAGGATGTATGAGGCAGACTTGGTGAGTGTATATGAGGAAGCAGACGCAGGGAACCTTGAGGATGGGGGTATGTGAGGTTGTTATACAGCTAGGACCCACTACCCACCTATGTGTGATGACTATCTCTTGGAGGCTAACAACCTTATACAACAAGAGAGAGGTCATTATGGTCTTGTTTGGATGGTCTCACCTTGTGTGTGTGGCCTAACACTAACAAGCCACTGAGTGTGAGGTATGGATTATGTGAGATGGATTTTGCCTCTTGGATCATGGATTATGTATCATGGATTAGTATGCTACTTTCTGGTATCTAGATGGACCCTTGTGTAGCCTTGTGATGTGATTCCCGATGATGTGAAGTTGTGTGTATGTGAAGAATGTATGGTAAATCATGATAAATTGTACTTATGAAATGATAAATTGTATTTGGATTTAGTGTGGTACAATAATTAAAGTGAAATGTCTCATTTTAAATGATGGATATTTAATGGAAAATGTGTGTTTTACGTGTAAAATATGTTGATATTTTGTTCAAATTAACATTCTAACCTATTGATTGCTTAACAAAAAATTGGAAGAAGAATTGCAATGGTGGTGTATTTGAAATTGAATACTTTATATGTTTATGATGTGATGATTTCTACTAGTTAGCGTTTAAAAAGGGTGCAATGTTCTCTTTGCCCTGAAGAAACTTATGGGTGTCAATGCTATCAAGTAAGGATTTTGAGTGGATTATGTACTAAGAAATCATTTTTGAAATACAAGTCTTGTTGTGACATTAGAAGTGGAAGGGTAAAGTATTTTTGAAATGGAGTATATAAGATAAATCTCTTTCCATAGGCAAACTAGTGTATATTATTTTCATGAGATGAATCAGCTTTGATGTTGGTACTAACGTGTTATGTTTCCACCCTAGTTGCGACCTCCGGGAGTAAGTCAAATTTTAGGGGGGGAGGATGTAGTGCCCCTCCATTTTCACTTTGGATGTGTCAGGTATGTTTGACATTTGGGTTATTTAGTTTGGATTGTTTATTTGATTCTTAGGTTAATCATGGCATTGAAATAATATTGTTAGTCATAAAGACATTTTTGATAATTAAATAAATATAAATTCCTTTATGTAAATTTAGCTTATTGAATATGTATATATATCATATTAGTAGTTACGTTAATAAATAAATATATTATTATTATTAAATGTTGTGTTGAGTGGCAAATAAAATAGGTAGAATTTATGTGTTGTCATAAAATCTATTTTTAGCAAAGATAAAATGAAATCATATAGGAGTTATTGGGGGGAATCTTCTAGAAGTGGAAGAGGAAAAGTCTTCTGCAGGTTTTAAAAAGATCAAGAAATCTTTGGGAAAAAAAAAGGGAAAAAATAGAGGGAAAAGGAGGGAAGGGCAAGAGAAGCTTTTTAACTTCCATGTATGCATTCTGTATATTTAAATTTTCTTTTGTGTTGTTTGCACAAGGAATCTGAAATAGATTTTGTTGAAAAACCTTGTTTCCTTGTATAATATAATTTCAAATGGATTTGGTTAAATTCTTTCTTCATAAGAATACAAATAGGAAGACATTGTTGAATGATTAGCCTTCCTCCTATTCTCGAATGTTTCCTCAACTTGGATTCATCTATTTGACTTGCATGTGAATATTTGATCATCATGCACGAGCCATTGAAGGCTCTTCCTATGTTTACATTCATTTGACATCTTCCGTGCTTGGTCGATGACCCTTCATTCATCAAATCTCCTTGATGCATTTCTGAAAGTTTAAATCAAACCATTTTATAAGGTGATAATCCTTTCCATGCCATATCAGAATACTCTTTTATAGTTTCTCTATATTAGCCTTCTAATATGATACCTTCATTATTTCATGACATTCAAATGTTTCTTCTCTCTTTGGTTTGACCGGCATAATAGTTTATATTTTGATATCAAAGAAGAACCCTTATCTGTAGCAACTTTAAACCCTTATTTATTCTTTGATATACATTCATACCCTACCCCTAAGTTCTCATTTTGGCACAAGTGCAAAAATGGATGATCCACCATCCACCATGCAATTTTATTTGTTAAAAATCCACCTCTTTTTATGCTTTGATGCATGTCCACACCATAATTTAAATTGGCATCTAGTGATAAAGTTATCGTGTCCATAAGATAGCCAGTCAATAAGGTTGACCAAACACATGTAACAATCAACTATAACCATAAGGTAATAAGGGTTACTCATGTGTTTGAAGTATATCCATCCCTCACCAAAGTTTGTAGTGCATCCATACAAACCATAAGGCGCGTACCCTGCAATCATTAAGATGACAGCTTTATGAGGCAATCAGGTAAACAGTTTGTGTACCTTGTCTGTACTTCCTCATTTTGCATATATATCTGCCAGAGCTTTTCCAACATTAATATCAAAAAATAAAACTACCCTCCATTATGCATCAATGGATGTTCTTATTTTGTTCCAAGCTCTTGATTTGGTGCATGCAGTGAGGATGCTAGAATAGGTTGCAGAAATTGTTCTTTTACCAGCTAGTGCCTATCATATCCATTTTGTGTATACCCTACATCATTAATTCCATAAGATGAAAGTCTCATGGAAACATTCTAAAATAAATCCATTTTATGCTTATCCTACAATCACCATATTCGATGCTCATGACTTCTCTATTTGGCATTCTGCCAAACATTTCACACAATTTCTCTATTTTTCCAATTTATGCATATATGTCTGCCACAATAATTGCAACTACAAATTTGCCTTAATAAAATTTGTCTCAACAAAATTTGGCTTTACATTGTCAATCACATTTGATGGAGTTTCTCAAGCCTGTTCTCCAAATCCATTTTTAAATTCCTGCGATCATTGTATTCCATGAGATGACATCTCTTTGAGGCAATTGGTCAAAAGGTTGCTTATTTTTTTTCTTTCTTTGATATGCTTTCACATTTTTCATACATGTCTAAAACCTTTCAACATATCCATTCCGTGGATCATTTATTTAATTTCATGTGTTGTTTTAAACATGCAAAACTTACTTCGGTCTGCATAAATAATTATTAACTATTCATTTAAGAGTTTCTTGAATGGAATAGTTTCTTTCTATAACTTGATATCCTATATTTAAGAGGAATCTTCTAATATTAGAGAACAAAAATCAATTGTTATTATTTTAATCCTATCTTATCTAATCTTTTTTTAGAAAGATTATCATAATAGGAAAGACAAGATGAGACTAATTCTTTGTTTAGAATTAAAATATCATTTTACATTATAGATTTATTTTAAAATAATTAAATAAATAAAAATCAAGGATATTTGTGTAACCATCAGTATTTTGCCAAATGTGATTACTTTGTCTTAGTATAGTATTTATTTAATTTAGACATGAATAAAATATTAGTTTAGAAAGAATATTGTCCTTTGTATAAATATTTATCAAAATCTTAATTGTATTATAAATTAAGATTTTTATCAAGATTAGTAAATAGCATTAGTTGTGAATATGATTTATATTTAAGAGTATGATTTCATCTTGTTCTTATATATATAATTGTCTTGTATTTATTTATTTATTTATTTTAAGTTGCATTAGTATTAGTTTTATATTTTATTATTATTATTTTATATAGATAAGTGTTAATGTTAAATATAACTTTAAGTTAGAAACTAAAATTTAAATCTTCTTTATTTAGAAACTTTAAGTTTCAATTTTAGTTTTAATTTTAGTATTCCTTGTTAACTATGAATTTAAATCATTGATCAAGTCATCATATCTCTTATTAGATAACTAGATCAATTAGTTCTTTCTAAATATTTAATACCTTTTATACATTTCTATTAGTTATTCCCTTTTAATATATTAGAAGTAAAAATATGTTAGTAATTGTAAACCTTATTGTCTTATATTATTCTATTTAAGAATAGAAAGTAATTATAACTTTTGGTTTACATATAAAAGATCTCTAATGGAGAATAGAATAGAAAGTATTTATTATTTTCATGATCTTAGATTTAGTTGATGAATTAACAATTCATATTATAGTTGATTGATTTACTTTCTTTTAGTTGTATTTTGTTTTTACCTAGCTGGGGAATAGATATTTTATGGGTTAAGACCTTATCTCTCTCTCTCTATATATATATATATATAATAAAATAAAATAAATTAAAATTAAAATTATATATAATATATATGTTAGTTCATGTAGTTTGTGGAATTAAATAAAATGGATAGAATATAGCAATTAGAGAAAGAGTAATAAAAAAATCTTGAGTATTATAAAGATCGGTATTTATAAATATTCCTAACTTGTCTTGTCAAATTTCAAATGCGTTATGTAATTTCAAATATATTCTTGCCAAAGTGATTTTTTTTAAAGAATTAAAGTGATTTTTATTTAATTATTGGATAATAATATTATTGATCATGATTAGAGGTTTAGAAAGATGAATTAAGACTATAATACCTTTTTTGTGATTATTGATTTCATGGCTTACATTGTTAAAGGAAATTAGTTCAATTTGGTGAAGTGCTAATATTAGTGATTATGGAATTGTTATCGTGTCTATTTAGTTTATAAATTACATTAATAGAAATTATATATCTTGGAAGATTATTGCTTGTGATTAAATAGTTTTACATGTGTTGGAAGCCAAATTTGAGATTTAATCTTGTAGAAAGGAAGACCGAATTACATCTTAGAAGAAGTTATGAAGATAGATAACTATCGTATTGTTGTTAAGACATATTTTTCGGAATGATATACTTACTGTAATGGCTTGTGTTGATGATATAACATCTTGTATCAGTATGTTTTGGTTACGAGAATGCATCATTGGATGTTGTATATGTGGTGTATGTTGTCTCCCTCATAAGTTCTTGAGATTATAAAGCTTCCGTTGTATATGGCAACCCAAGTTATAAATTGTATGATACCATCTCATGGTTGCAAGTTCAAGTCCTAAACTACAAAGTCTCTGCACTGCATGTATGTAGGCAAGGCCATCATGAGCCCCCAAGACATTAGGTTGGCCCCTTAAGGCCTTAGGCTTTTCATTTGATGTAATTGATATTTGCGCTGTCTCATTAATAAGGACTAATGTTTCAGTAGATGTGCAGTTTGAGATGTATAAGCAATGCAGGACTCTAGAGCTAAGGAGGTACCTTTCCACTTGGTGAATAGCTAACTATCTAGCAGTATTGGTAAAGGTGTATAAATGTACATAAACTTATTGAAATATTTGTATCTTACATTTCATTTTTGATGATGTTGATATACTCTGATTATTGACTTGAGGTTTACTAAGATAAATTTTGTAAATTGATATCTTATCATCCTATTGAGTTCATTAATGCTATTTTCTTGGTAGGCATTACTAATTGTGCATGTGTGTATTTAGTACAACCCATGGCTGTTAGTTGATCATGTTAGTAATTAGTAATGTGGTCATGTAGTTAAACATAATTTGAATGTGTTATGTATGTTATTGAATAGTGCTTAATTACAATAATGCAGTCATGTTATCCCTAGAGATGTTAGTTAACTTGTTGAATCCGACTAAATTATATTTTGTTACCATTATTTCTATTTTTTTTTTAAATTGTGTTTTTATTTCTTTAGTTGACTTATCTTTAAGGTTGCATAGTGGGGCATTACACAGGGTTGCCATCACCCTCATCTTATCTTAGAGGGAAGTCATCCTGACGTTCAGATCACCCATATCCTTTTTAAACAAACTGTAACTATCACACTTTTCCACACTAGCCGCCTCCTTAGCCAGAGACTCCATAACCTCAACCTCATCCTCCTCAGTTTAATAGAAAGAA
The DNA here is from genome assembly GCA_027924645.1 of Cunninghamia lanceolata. Lineage (NCBI taxonomy): Eukaryota > Viridiplantae > Streptophyta > Pinopsida > Cupressales > Cupressaceae > Cunninghamia > Cunninghamia lanceolata. The sequence goes on from BSBN01000693.1 coordinate 4,122,343, forward strand.
TTATTCAACTCTTCAAACAAAATAGCTCCCTCTTGAACCGTTGGATGCTTAGGATGTGGTTAATTTTAGGTGTTTGCACTATCAATGCAAAAATTCTCTACTACTTGATGACAAGCAAATCTATAACGAGATCCACACATAACAAGAGTGTAAAATGAAAAATTCACCCTATGAGATAACTTACTTAACTACAATATTGCAACCACGTTCATCACACAACAAGATTCATAACATTTGAAATGCTTCAAAAGGAATGATCATATAATTGGGGACTCTAGTCCTAGCCAAAACCATAACCCTTGAAGGCAACTATTCCTTTTTACAAGCCAAAATGCAAACTATTAAATAAGTAGTTACATAGTTAGAGTCACAAAATGATTGATTCATTAATGTTTTTATTATGACTACACAACATTCTTTAGGAATTTCATACATATGACCCAAACATAACCCTTTTCTTATTTTTCCAATTTTCACAATGCAAGATCACACCTAGATTCTTCATCAATCCTATGGAAGAATGCAATTTGAGGATCTAAGTTACTCAAATAATATATTCCATTAATGTAACATTTTTCTCTTATACACGAACATAACTAGTTCACAATATAATGGCATACAATTAAAGCAGGACTATGCAAGATGTACTACATGCAAGCATTTATTATTACCATGTGAAAGGATGGAAACAATTATTTAAAATATAGCGAGGGGGTAAGAAAGTATGATACTCTTTACAATATGATACACACAATCAAGGGTGCACAATACAATGTCATTTTACATAAGCATTAAATTGCATCACTTTCCTTCTAGAAATTAGGCATATGAATGATACATCATAGATCTCTTGCAGAACCAAATGCATCACTTGCTAGACTACACAATGTTTGACCAAAGTTCTAAGAACATTCACATTTCATTTCATAATAAAGTTTTCCTAATCACACTATCAATGTAGCTATACTAGCACAATCATGACCCCACAAAGGTCATTTAATTAATCACACAAGTAGAATCCTTGTCAAGAATTCAAGGATTCAAGAAGGTGCATCATACACAAGGAATAGCTTCTTAACAAGCACAAGGGTCTAACTAATCCCTTAATCAATGTATTCCAAAGACATACACATGCAAGTAAAACATGTTAGGGAACAACATATGGTGCATGCAAACACACACACAACCAAGGTAAGACCCCACACATGCTCACACAAATAAGTAGAAACACATAACTCAAAGCTCCTAATGTGACAAAATGGGCTTTGATACCAAATACAATGCCCCAATCTTTTACCAAGACATTAACAGACAAAAACTAGACAATGTTTTCATTTACTTGTCACATTCACACTCATGCACACAAGGTGTCATGAAAAATCACAATGACACATAGAAAAACCATCACAAATGCAGAAAGCATGGTGGCACAAATGGAATACTTTGCTAATTATGTAACAAGGTCACCATGATGATCAAATGAGAGGATAAAATTTCCTCGATAATAGAGATTAGACACAAGCCCTCGATCCCATTCTCTCACAACCACAAGGGATATAATGAGAGTGACAACTAATTTTCTAAACATCCAATTATGACACAATCCACATTTAAGAAGATGTGTGAATGACATCAACTCACTAGGATTAGTTACACAAGGGGTAGGACAATTGGGAGATACAAGTTCTCAACCTATTGAATAGTTGACTAGTTGATTACACACAAACCAACCAAGTTGACTTTATGATATAGGGATCATCTTATTTTAACAACCACTAATGCTCAAAAATGGATACGAGATGATGAATATGGTATGAAAATACATACCACAACCTCCAACACAAAGAACATATGCCAATGAGGTCCTAGATCTATGACAATCAAGACTTTGGACACACACCCTAAGGGTTGGGTATGAGGACATAAATATCTCTTAAAATACTCAAAGGACCACATTGAACTAATATGCTAGGCACACAAAAATAGACCTCTATGGACAATTCTTCTTTAGGATTCTTTAGAAAAAGTGTAGTAAATGCTCATTGTCTAAAGGGTCTAGACTATAATGCACTTTCTAGAAACCAATGCACATTCGAGACTCTAGTGCATATTTATGACACTAGCACACTTGTGTTGTAGTAATCAACTTATGCTATAGTCTTAAGTAAAGATTTATCATTCCTAACATATTAGATCAAAAACTTAAACTTTTCCAAGGGTTTTGTGATATAGATGTTAATTCATTGATAAAGTACATACACATAAAATTGAACAAGATCACACATCTATTAGGATGTGGATCTAAGAATCATGTACTAAGAGGGATAGAGAGATAGGGGGACACAATGAGACACCCAACTCACTCTAGGCTAGTCATCCTAACACTAGGCATGACTCCCAACACCAAAGTGTCATAACTCACAAGAATCTTAAACACTAACCTAGACATGAATAGGTCAAGCCAATAATTAAAAAAAATCATTAAAACACCACACCAATGAACATCTATTCAACTACATGCATGAAAACACATGTATGACAAGAATGACAGGCAAGCTAGGGATATGATCACCACATGGGATCCCATTTTCAACCATCTAGTACATCATTTTAATCACATCAATAAAAAATAGGATACATTCCAAATATGATACTTTGCATGTCCATTCTAAAAGAATTTTAAACTAGGGTTTCTAATCACGTTTCTATTAGATAGCTAAACATGAGAAATGTAACTAGCCACCCAATTAAACAATAAAAAATAATGAAAAATATAGAAATTAAATAACACATACATGCCACAATTTGAATTTCCTTTTTCAAAACATAAATAGATTCCACATTTCAAATAAAGATGGACCATCATTAAATCATTACATAGATTTCCATGATACAAGTTTACACATAAAAGAATAATAAGGTATAATCTCAGATTAGGAAAACTATCCTTCTAATCCACCTGAGTACATCAAATATACATGTTTAACTTTTCATTAAAAATTGTGTTGTCTATGGGAATTACCAATTTACAGGTGGAAGGAGACTCCAAACTTGTCATTGACTTTGCTATGGGTAAAACTCATCCTGGTTGGCATGTTGTCAATATTATAGATGATATCAAGGGCCTTTCTCATGGGTTCGAGAGATATGATTTGGCCCACACTTATTGTGAAGGTAATGGTGTGGAAAATACTTTGGCAAATGTTGGTATAAATTTTAATAATTGGAGATGCTGGAGGAACTTAGGAGACCTCCCTAAGCCTATTAAAGACCTAATTCAAAATGAGATGCAAAATCACTCCAATACCTAATGAAGCCCAAACTTTGGTTTATGATTAATTCCTACATTGGGGATGATTTCAAACATGTTCATGCTTCCCTTTTTGGCCAAGGTAGTAAGATGATGAGAGCGGAGATGGAGGTTGAGTTGATGAGTCAACATGTTGATCACATGGGCAGCAAAAAGAAAATGAGATGGTAAATATATTTTAGATTCTTGGCAACATTTTTGAATGATAATGACAAGTTGGATTCATACAATCATTTAAATTCAAGTTATTTTAACTTAGATCATTTCAACATCACCCCTGATGACACCAACTTGGAAAGTTATAGTATCCTCCATATTTATTTGAAGGGAACTCAGAGAAGTAGCTTCCATTTGCATAGTTGTAGAGGTGTCCATAGAAGTAACATACCCCGTCTACAAATTCTTATCCTTTTTCCTTGCTTGGCTTGCTAGTTTTGGTCTATTACTATGGGAGGAGACATGCTGCATATGGAGCCGATATCCTATTATGAGTTCAAGAAAGATGAGACCCTTTGGAATATTTGTAGTGAAGGGGGAGTGGATCCATTCCTATAGTGTCTCAATGGATATGACCAAAACCTGTCTATGTAATTTATAGACTCCTGGGATCATAGATAGTGCAATTAGGTGGGGTTGACTTTGAATTTTTTGAAGAGGTTATTAGCCAGGACACTAGTATGTCTTGCAGAGGTAAGAAGCTCAAAAAATAAGAGTAAGGTCCCTGATACAAAGAGCTTGACCATATTTTTCAATCAGGGTGAAGAGTCGATGAAAATGTATGGTGGCTTTGAAAGAGAGAAACTTCCATCCCCATGGGATAAGGTATGCTACATGGTCATAAAATACTTTACTTTGGAAGGTTGATTCAAATGATTTTATCAATATCATTTTCCCCTGCTCAACACTTTAGGTGCAATTTGTTTCTTAGCTTCCCTTTTTACCTTCTCAAATTTCTTGAGGCCTCTGTCAAAGATGCTAAAGATAGTCATGCTAACAACCTTGCTAAACCCCTAACTCCATTGCACCAAGGGTTAATCTTGAGGCTTTACAACTTTCACCTGGCCTTGTGTCCTTTGAATCCCATTAAATCTTGTCTCATTGAAAACCCCCTGTTGTGTCTCCCTCTTCCTCTAAAGGCAAGCTTAAGAAGTGTTTCTATGAGGGAAGTTACCCTTGTGGATCCCATGGTGGACGAGGAGAATATTGTTTAGCCCAAGGGCTTGGGGTATAAACTCAAACCTCCCCTAAAGTTATCTACCCCTAAAACCCCTAAGACCAGTGGCTCTAAAACCCCTAAATCTGGTGGTCCTAAGATTTACTCCCATAAAGAGGTAGCTACTAGCCCCTATTCCCTCAAGAAGAGCTCCCAGAAGAAAGAGGACCTCAAGCCTTCTTGTAAAAGAAACCTGGAGGAGATTATGACTACTAAAAGAAAAAAGGCTAAAGGGTGCATTCAGTATGAAGAAGGTGAGTGCAGGTTTATTGATGTTGAGATGTTTACTCCCAAAGAGAAAAATAATATTGAGATGGTTTAGACTGGTACTGAGAATTTAGGGTGTGAGAAGGATTATGGTTAGATGTGTTGGAATAGGGAAGACAACTGAGAGGGGGGGTGTGAATCAGTTGTCTCAAAACTTTAACACTTGTTGCAATTAAATCTTTTCTACGACTTACTTAGAAATCATTATTGTAATCGTGAAAGCATGCATCAATAACACATGAGTAGAAACACAAATAACAAACTTGACACCAAGATTTTTAATGTGGAAACCCAGTTAAGGGAAAACCACGGTGGAGGTTAGCCCACAAAAATTAATACCCTATTAAAAGTATTACAAATGGGGAAGACACATGCCTTCAGGCTCACTGCCCAAAGCTCACTACTCAAAGAGGATCACTTCCTACATAAATGATTACAAGAAGATTAAAGAGTGTTTGAACTGATCAATAGCATCTACCAATGTAGGAATTCAGTTCTGATTAAGTACAGAATACTGATCTTACATACTTCATCCTTGCTCTGCCTTGTTTATTGTTCTGCCATGATCCGGTCCCTAGATCTTTTTCCTTTACACTTCTTTCTACCTTTTTCACTCTTACTCAATCATCTCATCATGATTGTACACCAAAAAAATTGAATCCTTCAACTATATATATCCGCATCAAGAAATTCAATCAATTGTAGTTAGCTTCAAGAAAACTTAGATTATTATTAAGAACTCTATTCTGTCAGCTGAATCTATCCACAAATATCAACGCAAACCAAATACTTGTGTTCCCAGATCATCAATCAAGTTAGCCAATGCCACTGATTATCACTAATTGGTTATCCAACAACTTTCCTACATCTGGACCAAGATCAAATACTAGGTCGCCCTGTTCTTCTTCTGACTGTGCTGACTAATTAGAACCCGATACTTAGATCCTTATAACTTTTGAATCCTTTATCACTAGAGGTTAAATCTCTAGATTTAGATAGTACTAACAATCCTTATCACTTACTCAGATCTGTAGTATACTATGAATTACCATAAGAGAGATCTGAATTGAGACATTGGACCTTGTCACATGCTCTATTTCTGACATCCAGATTTAGACAAATCCTCACTCTAACATCCAGTATGAACAAATTAGGTAATGTGGATGTGTGGGATAGACCTAGTTGCCATCAATGAAAACCCCTGTCATGCGTAGCAGTGACTCTTGCCAACAATCTCCTCCTCTGGCATTGATGGCAACACTTAGTGAAAAATGACTAAGTGTCAGAACAACTCCCCCTTTTTATGTACACTTATGCTTTTCACTGTTCTCCAGTGCTCCCCTTTTGCTAGATTCCTCATTTTTCACTACTCTTCACTCCCCCTTTGACATCAATGGCAAAGGGTGGGATCCACAAACAAAAAATTTACACAAAAATTCTACATATTAGGCTGCATATGCACAAACAATCCTTAAGTCTTATTTACATAAACTTAAGTACATCACCAAAAATATTCTTCAATCATGCCAGCTTGCTATCCTAGCTCTTCTTCAGTGTGTTCAAAATTGAGATGTGGCCACTAAATAGGAATGCCTATGATTCTGTCATCTGCAGATCAATGGGGTCACTTGACTAAGTTGCAACTTGGGCTTCGGTCAAAGCATTGTACATTGCTTCCATTTTGGGAGAAATTAGTCCCCTGAGCTTACTCCTCCTTGTCTCTATCATTTCCTTCTCTTTTGTCAAATTTTTAATATCTTCGATCAAGATGATCACTTGACCCTCCTTACTTGTCACTGATGTTGTCACCAGATCAAAAGAATTGGATACACTAGATAATTTTTGCTTAGACTCCTTTATTTTATCTTCTATATTGTCTATAACTTTGGGACAGGATAAGCAAATTTTTTATATATTTCCTCCTTCTGTAAGAGCATTTTGAATACTCTTTACATTGGCATCCAACACTATTCTATCTACTCTAATAAATCCTTTTAGAGAATCAAATCTTTTATCATTGAATTCTTTTTGAACCTTGACTTCTGCAGACTTCTCTAGAGACTCAAAATGAGAACTTACCAAGTTTATCAGGGTCTTTAACTGTCCGGAGGGGGATGCAGAAGAATCCTTTTGGTATGTTGGCATGATTTTCTCTAAAATTGTTGATGCCAGACCAAGTAGCTTACTATCTTCTATGTGAGACTTCAAACTGTCTTCTCTAGCTTTAGCTTGAGCAATGGAAGCCAGCTTTATCTTTTGTACCGAAGATAATGTGTCAAAATTTATTGGACCTTGGATTATGTCCTAATCTTCTTCAATTTGTTTATCCCTTTCCAAAATTTCTTTTACTGCCTCCACAGTGTCTCTTGCCCAAGATGATGATGTGTCTATCTGATTCTTACTGGTACTGTCAACTGGATTATGCTTCTTGGGCTCTTCATCATCCTTTACAATCTCTTCTTCTTTATCATTTTTATCCTTGACTTCTTCTGCTTCTTGGTTCTTAGCCTTTTCTATTTCATGCTCTTCAATCTTCAATGAATCATCTTCAATTTGATCATCTATTTCTATATTTATCTCTATATCCCTTTTGTTAGAATGATTTAGAGGAGTTAGAATACCTCCTACATCAACAATTTCATCTGTCATCTTTTCATCTTCCTTGCTTATAGTTTCCTCTTCCAGGATAGAGAGGTTATCTATTCCAAATTGTTGCTCATCCTTTTGCTGCTCTTCTTCATCTAGAACTAATGTGTCATTAGTAGATTTATCTATAATCACAAAGAACTTTTTTTTGTCCAATGCTTTTCTTAGAATTTTCTCAATTTCTTGAAAAACTTCGTGTATTTCTCTAATCATCAATTTGTTCATCCTTGTCTTACTCCTGAATTCATTTTTGACCTCTTTAAAATTTTATCTACCTCTTTGCTAGAAATCACCAGACATAGAGTGGTCAACACATGTTTCCTCAGCTCCATATGTTTTGTCTTAGCAATTTCTTTTCTCATTTCCAAGATGTTTCTTAAGCCTTTTGGAACTTCTGACAAAATTTCTACTAGTGCTCGACTGTATACATTCAAGTACTTGATAGTGACTTCTTCCAAAAGTCTTTTGTTAGTGTTATTGTAAATATCATAGAATTTAGTGAATGGTTTTAAATTCCCATCAACAGTAATTGTCTTGACAATGTTTTTCATAGAGGGAATTGGCTTTTCAACATTAGCCTCTGATTTCTGCCTCTTATTTGTCATCCTTCTTTGCTTCTCCTTAGACACTTTGACTGCTTTAGTGCATGTGGCCTTTAGCTCTTTAAGCCCATCATCAGAATCTATCTTTTCTTCATTCTCCTTTTCCAAACTGTCATATGACCTCTTTGCCTTTACTTTTGTTCTTTTCCTTTCCTTACCGGATGATATGTCTTCTGGTTTCTTAGAATTGGCAGGTTTTGGGGGAATAGGGATAGCAGTAGAGCTTCTAGTGGTTTGTGGTGTGGAAGAGGATTCTACCAAAGCACTTGCTTGTTTCTTACCCTACTTCTCCCTCTCAGCCTTTTCAGTTCTTTCCCTAAATTGCCTCACAACTTCCTTGGCAAGGCCTAGATTCTCGGCTAACTGCTCAACTTCTTTCCTCACTTTCCTATTGGTTTTAGGTTTTCTGAGCTCAACATGCAATTTAGTACTTAGTTCCTCATATGTCCCAAATCTTTCAACTATTGTGTCCTTTGGCTTGCTCGAAAGGTGTTGAGCATAAAATTTCAGAATTTTCTCATCTACCTCATACCCCATGGGCATGATCCAAATAGTTCTAGGTTCTACTGCTTCTATTAAGCATTGATCAGTGTCCACCATAAAACATATTTCATTCTTGTACTTCTCAACAACTGATTTAGGGATTCTTTCTCTAGAATTCATCATATTCTAAAAATTCTTGAAGTAGCCCTAGATTACAATCTTCTATGCTTTATAGTCACCAAAGCAATGTAGATGATCTTTGATCTGAATAGCATCTGGCTCGTCATTAGTCTATTGCACACCCTTTACTCCAGGTACCTCATTCATAAAGTAGAAAAATAAACATAGAACCAATGTACCATATTTAAAGGTGTTTTTCTTATCTTTCTTGATTTTGTTCAAGTTCTCAATTAGTTGGTTCTGCAATAATTCACACAAGTCATAATCTACATTTTCTTTGAACATTTTGTATGTAGCATATATGGCCATTTAGGAGACAAAGTTCTCCCTATTGGAATGATAAATTTTGTAACCAATTACCATTCAAGCAAACTTAACATCTGGATAAATAATATCATTAATGGTCATTGCCCTTTTGTCAAATTTGGCACCGGTTGCATCAGTTACAGTATGGTTCTTCATGGATTTCAGCATGGGTAAACCACCAGTTGAATTCAACCCAGTCACAATCTTGATAGCATCCTTTGTAATTTTGAATGGTTTTAATAGCCACAAAAACTCATCATGCATTCGGCTTAAAACATACTAGACCCATTCATCTTCATCGAATGTTGGAAACCCCATAATCTAGATGAAATGTTTATCATGTAGTGCCTTATACTCGGGTTTAAGATTGTGATTTTCATCCCTTAGATGGCTCTCAAAAAAATCTACAAATCTTGAGTCCCCAAATTCATCTATGCTTGCTTGAATATAAACCCTAATATCTTCAACATGCAACACACCATATGAAACACTTGAAAATGCACCTAACGGGTTGACTTCTATTGATTTGTGTGGATGCTTCTTAAATTTGGGTTGAGGCCTTTCAGTAATATCAACAACCAAAGGTGTAGCCATTGCAAAAGATTACAAGTTCAAAGCTTCACATATAAATACATTTTTCATGAAATTAGGGTTGGCAGATAAATTCACCGGTCGCACTTCAAATCCTTGAAATCTTATCTTAGACACTATTCTTCTTTCTCTCTTTGAATGCAAAATGTTTCAAATGAAGAGTGAATGACCTTTTTATGCTCCACAAAATCTAATTTTCCTTTGTAATAAATGCTCTACTCTAACACATCTGGTTGCACTATTTCTGCATACAGTCGACCCTTAATTGTTCCACAAATCACCATATCCACTTCTTTTCTTCCAGAAATCCTTTCAAATGACCTGTAATAACCCAAATTATTTTCTCTCATCATGCCAGATTTAGGCACCCACTTACTGGCTAGGGGGATTTGATTTTTAATGCACCTCCCCCTGAGCTAGAGCTCCTAATTCAATTCTCGAAGGAATTGTTAGCCCTGGATTCTGGTGCGAACCCGTTATTATTATTCATAACACTTTTCTTGACCCATTTCTTGCTCATTTCACTCTGGATCTCATTCACATCAATTTTTCCCTTGCCTTTGTCTTGTCTCTGCTCATCCAGTTTTTTGTTTACTGGGCCTCTTCTTTCATTATTCCTACTTCTACAGAATCTTACCAAATGACCGGATCAGTTACAATTGAAGCACACAACATTTCTTTGCCCATTTGATTGATTTCCTCTTGATATGCACTAATTAGCCATATGTCCAATTCTATTGCATGCAAAGCATTTGCCATTGAAAGAATTGCTATTTCCTCTATTGTTAGAGTTATTCATTATCATACTTGTGCATTCATTGGATCTATGACCATACCTCTTACACTTCAAGCATTGACCGGAGAAGGATGGACCACTTTGATTTATTCTGCTTCTACACTGAGTAGCTTTATGACCAAATTTATTGCAAATAAAACAATTTCCATTGAAAGATGGATACTTTTGAGCATTAGGTTGTCTTACCGAAGGTCTTCTAGGTTTATTTCTCCCATTCCCTGATTGAGAATTTCTTTGTCTAGATCTAGAGCTTTCACCTTTCTCATACCCAAGACCATGCTTGTCATCAGCCTTCTTTTGACTCTCAAGCAACACTTCAAGTTTAGCTGAGTTTATTTTGAACTTCTCCTTGTATTCATTTGCAACTTCTAGGTCATGTCTGAGGATGACAATTTGCCTTTCAAGTTCCTCCTCATTATATCTACATTCTTGTAGATCAGATTTTAGCTGACCAATTACTCTATCCATTCTGCAACATTCTTCTATTCTTTCCTTCAAAGTTTGATTCAGGTTTTCTTCATTCTTCTTCCTTTCCTCAATTTCTTTGGTTAGGCTCATCACCCCAGATTCCATCTCATGTTTTAGAATAAAACTTCTTTTGTCAGCTTCTCACATTCCTTTGTCTTTTCTTCCAGAGCCTCATTTATGCCATTTTTTCAGTAAGATTAATTAGCTGATGAAGTGGCTCCTTCTTCTTTTCCATATATTTTTTTAGTTTTTCTTTTAAAATGTCAATGCAATCATCAACATCTTTGAAGTTTGCTTTCAGTTCATTTACTTCTACTTTAGACTGATCAAGATCTTCTAAAGCTAATTGAAGTTGTTCTCTGAGTGAACCCATTCCCAGATCTTCCTCAAGCTATTGGGCTTCTTCCAAGGAACCTTTCTCTGATACCAATTGTTGGAATTAGGGAAGAGAAATGAGAGGGGGGTGAATCAGTTGTCTCAAAACTTTAAAACTTTCTGCAATTAAATCTTTTCTACCACTTACTTACAAATCATTATTGTAATAATGAAAGCATGCATCAATAAGACATGAGCAGAAATACAAATAACACACTTGACACAAAGATTTTTAACATGGAAACCCAATTAAGGGAAAACCATAGTGGAGGTTAGTCCACAAAAATTAATACCCTGTTAAAAGTATTACAAATGGGGAAGGCACATGCCTTCGGGCTCACTGCCCAGAGCTCATTGTTCAAAGAGACTCATTGCCTACAAAAATGATTACAAGAAGATTATAGAGTGTTTGAACTGATGAATAACATCTACCAATGCAAGAATTTAGTTCCGATTAAGTACATAATACTAATCTTAGACACTTCATCCTTGCTCTACCCTATTTACTATTCTACCATGATCCGGTCCCTAGATCTTTTTCCTTCACACTTCTTTCTACCTTTTTCACTCTTACTCAATCATCTCATCATGATCGCACACCAAAACACTTGAATCCTTCAACTCTATATATCCGCATCAAGAAATTCAATCAACTATAGTCAGCTTCAAGAAAACTTAGATTATTATTAAGAACTCTATTCTATTGGCTGAATCTATGCACAAATATCAACGCGGACCAAATACTTGTGTTCCTAGATCATCAATCAAGTTGACCAATGCCACTGATTATCACTAATTTCTTATCCAACAAATTTCTTGCATCCGGATCAAGATCAAATACTAGGTCACCCTATTCTTCTTCTGACTGTGCTGACTAACTGGAACCCGATACTTCGATCCTTATAACTTTTGAATCGTTTATCACCAGAGGCTAAATCTTTAGATTTAGATAGTACTAACAATCCTTATCACTTCCTCAGATCCATAGTATACTATGAATTACCATCAGAGAGATCTAGAATAAGATACTGGACCCTATCACATGCTCTGTTTCTGACATCCAGATTTGGACAATCCTCACTCTGACATCCGGTATGAACAAATCATGTAATACGGATGTGTGGGATAGACCTAGTTCCCATCAATGACAACACCTGTCATGCATAGCAGTGTCTCTTGCCAACAAGATGGAGAAAGGGGATTCTGATCAAATGGTGAAAGGGGACCTGGGTATTATTGAGGAGTAGAGGATTAGGAGGCCTAGCATAAGAAGGTCTAATAGGCTTGCTGGCATTCCTACCACCACTCTATAGGACACTGTTAAGACCAATGAATCTCAACAAGGAGAGGAAAGTGAGGAAAATGAGGGGGAAGAATAGAATGTGAAGCTGCAAGATTCCCCTGAAGACTATAAAGAAGGTGGGGAGGGTCCTAGCCTATTTTCAAAGATGAATGCACCTGACTCAGACTTTGAGGCCACTCATCACCTTGGAGAGACTCAAACTGATCACCTTGTGGAGACTCCAACTGATGTTAATAAGGACTGTGCTGCCTGTTCCTAGATTGCTATTGAGGTTGCTAGCATCAAGAGTAAGTTGGCTAATATGGAGGAGAAGTTTAGGATCCTGACCCATTTCACCACTAAGATTATGCATCATTATGCTACCACCATGGTTGTCTTGTAGGATACAAAGTTGACAAAGCATGGGATTGGAGCTGATAATATGAAGAATTATGAGGAAATGTAATTCCTTACTAATGACTGGGGACAACTGTTTAATTAGTTTCTTGTCTATGTTCTCCTGATGTTATTTTTGATTTTTGATTATGTATGGTTTAAACTTCTATTGTTAATGTACTATTAATGTGCTATCAGTGTGTTGCTTGTGCACTGGTTTTGGCTAGTTTTGGGCCTATTTCATTTTCCCTCTAGGCTATTTTGTAAAGGGATCAACACCCTTGTTTTGTTGCTTACCATAATAAAAAAACATCATTGTTTAGTTATAAGGGGAGAGCATCATTCAACTGCTTTAGCTCCAACCACAGACTTGCTGGTCCCCCACACATCTTCCCACTGTAAGAGGCCTGGCCCTTTGATGAGGGTTATAGATGGAGATGTTTGTAGCAGAACCAAATCCAAGAACCAAGTGCAAATGTGAATACTCATAACATGTAGTCAATCAGGTAGTTCCTATATACCTCCTACCTACCATGATTTCTGAGTAACACGAGTCTATGAATATAGTGAACTGATGATGCTTACAACTATTGCATCACTTTAGCCAAAACATTTGCATAAATACAGGGCATCCATTTATGCAATACTATCTCTTTCTTGACTCTCCATGATAATTAATGACTAACAAAATGTAGGTATAGGCTAAAATGTATATACTATACTTTGGGCACCAATCTCCTAGTATTCTCTACCCTGAGATGGTCCTACTAGCCTTTTTCTATAAAATATGGTCTTAGGTCCATATGTAACAGTCGAGTCCCAATATCTTGGTATTCCTTACATTGAAATGGTCTCATCTTCTAGAGTTTAATAAGATGAACAATGACACAATATATATTATTTTTTGATCTCTTGGTATGCCCTACCCTTGAGATAGCTTAATGAATGCAATAATGTAAGCATAAGAATAACTATGTTTCCATTCTCTCGGTATACTCTTACCCTAAGATGGTTTAATAAATACAATATTAATAACTTTGATTTCCATTTTCTTAGTATACCACTACTCATTATAGGAATACAATAATGCAAGAATAACTTTAGTTTATAACTATGGGACTATACCCACATAATAACATCGAGACTATCAATAATATATCATATACCTACAAATAAATGATAACTTGGAATTATGTATTTTATATGAAAATGCATGCTATTATTAGGTTCCTCATAACCCTTAAGGACCAATGCAATATTATCAACTTATAAATAATCACATGAAACTTATCCATAACTCTTAGAGAATTTACTAGAATATTTTCTTTACCACAACATTATGCAACTATCAAATTGAGTGATCCTCTATACCATGAGGTTGACTAACCATAAATGAGAAGGACATGTTATAGATTAAAATGTGTACACTAGCATCTTACACCTAGTTTAGCACCCAGAAGGACCTAAAATGTTTACACTTGTTAATTAGGACCTATTATAACACCTTTTTGAGCATTGAGCATGTAATTCTTGATCCCGATGCACAAAACTCAAAAAAGTAATTATAAGGCATGGTTAATCACACTTTAAGTGCCTTATTCTGAGAGATTGGGGCTAAGGGACCAGGGTGCCCAAGCACCCTTGTGCCATTTTTTGCCCTGGCCTAATTAATGGCTTGTCATCTTGTGACCTCTTAAATGATTCCCAATGTCAGCCTCATGTGGTTCAATTCTCCATAAATTAGCGGGAATGCATATAAAAGAAAGTTAGTTTATTCATTTGAACACACCGAAGCTATCTATAACTTCTTGAAAGATTCTTCTTCTCTCTCATGCTATCTACTCTTCTCTAAAGCTCTCTATTGTGTTTTATTGATGTGACACTATCATATTGCAGGTCTTGTGATGATCCTTCTACATCTTTGGGCTACACCAACTTCTTGAGTCAAGTTGTGATGCCACATCAAGCATGCTAGGGTTTCCATGCTCATGGTGACTTCTTTCCTTCATGCTTTGTTCTAGCATTCCATTCTACTTTAGATTTGCCTCTGCCCTACTAGGGAACATGCTCTTTATCTATCATCTTTGATATTGTGGAGGTGGAAACACCATTCACAGAGATTGACTAAGGAAATCTCTTAAATAGAACCCAACTATCTTCCTTCTTGTGTATGTGTAGGTCAGAAGAGCAGGTTTCTAGAGGTGGCTTCTAGGAAGAAGGTAGAGCTGGCATGTATAGACCCAACAAAGGTATTAGTTTTTGTAAACCCTAATTAGGGTATAGGGAACCCAAGTGACCTAGTCCTTGACCTCCTAACTTTAGATCTAGGTTCTCCTCTATTCATTGGTCTTTGTGGTGCTTTCAAATTGTTTGTATCTTTTTTTTATAGTCTATTATGCTCCGATCTTTGTCAACAAGGGTTTCATGTCTTTGCTTTAGCTTGATTGATTGGATTTGGTTGATTTCATCTCTATGCAAAAATAGAGTAGAAACCCTATAGTTTGGCTCTCCTTTTTGGGTAGAATCCAAGTTTGGTTTGTGTCCTAATGTTTTGTAGAAGAGGGTTTGACCTAGTTTGATCTATTGAGCTACTCTCTCTTTTCTGCATAACATTTTGGTGAACTTGACATTTCTTGCACTTTGGGATCCTTCTTGCATCAGATATGAGATATTTTCTGCCTTATATTATTAGATTACATTCATTCATCATTTTGCATAGTTATATAGCTTAACTTTGCATTCTTTCATTGTTAGGGTTTGAAAAAACCTTGCAATTTTAGGAAATCTAACTAATCTTCAACCTAGGGTTTGTAGATTAGTGTGTTGTTTCAGATCTTGTTACATTATTGGATTGATTAAATGGATTTAATTTTCTGTACCTTATCATCCTTTCTATTTTAGAGCATTATTGCATTGAAAATGTGAAAAAATCAATCATTTTAGGCTTACAAAAGGCATATTTGTGCATTGTTTTCATTGCTCATGTTGTAGATGATCATAGAAAGATTTAAATTTATGATTTTTGCATTATATATGATTTCCTTTACAGTAGATAATAATTTTGTGGTGTTTCATCTTGCATTTAAAACTCTTATTTGTTAGGGTTTGTCAAAAAAGTAGTGTCATTTTTCAAGAACCTAGTCAAATTCAAAACCTAGGGTTTGTAATCAAGATCTTGTTTCAGATTTTTCTGCTATTATTTACATTTAAAATCTGATCTTTCATTTTTGTAGCATGTCATAAACTTCATTGATGTTCAAAAATAATTCTTGCATCGAAAAATTGTGGTTTAGGAAGTAAGCATTTAAAATATAGGGTTTTGCTAGTAAACCCTAGCTAGTCTTGCATTTAGTGCATCTTCATCAAAGAAAAAAAATATCTAAAACTTTGTTGCATTCAAGTGGATACATAATTTAGGCACTTCTTTTTCACATACAACACATCCTACATTTACAAGACTTAGTTGTTGTGGTTACCAAAAATATCACATTTTTGGAATACCCTGCTTTTCTTGCACTTGTAGGTCTTTGATTGCAATCTTATTGGGATATTGGTTGTACTTGGTTAATAAGTTGTGCATTTCTATTCTATATCATATTTTCCTATAGTAAACAAGTCATTTCATTATGTCTTCTTCTTGTTTGAAATATTTACATGCACATATCATGTATTTCAAAAAAAATTCTAAATTCATTAATATGCATCCTCACATTTTAGATAACATAGCATCCATGTATGATATATCTCATGATTATGATAAATATTCTTTTTCTACAATTCATAATCATACCATTGACATCATCCCTAAGGCATGTGATGGTGACTTAGCTTTTCCTAATTCGCCCTATGCTTTGGATCCCTCTCCCAAAAATGAAGGCATTTTGGTGCAAGAGGATAAGATCATTGACATACTCCTTAGACTCTCTTCTAGAGATAATGTTGAACATACTACTTCTACTTCTACCATAGTACATGATAATTCTATGGTTCATCATATTAATCTTCCTCCTTTAGTTGAATCTTCAAGTACCTTGAATATCACTAAAGAAGTGAAGACCCTTGATCTTCCTCCTTTGGTTGAATGTTCAAGTACCTTGGATATCACTAAAGAAGTGAAGACCCTTGATCTTCCTCCTTTGGTTGAATGTTCAGGTACCTCAGATATCACTAAGGGTGTGAATACCCTAGATATTTCTCCTTTGGTTGCATGTTCAATTCCCTTGGACATCACTAAGGATACAATCATCAACAATCATCTTAACAACACTTCACCCTCGCTTCATTCCAATGCTCTCCCTTCAAAGGATGAAACACTAGTGGATGAGGAGTAGTCTCTCACATTAAATCCCTTGGGGATGGATGTTGAGCTTACTCAAAAATAAAATAATATCAATTCAATCACCATTAATTGACTTATTTCGCCCACTAAAGCGATAGTGAATAAGTGTACTAATGTTCCTAAAATCATTGTGCACGAGGCACCTTATACACCTCCTCACTTCAAACTGGTGATTATGGTTCAAGGTGATCCAACACCACCTTGACCCCCAAGTTACATTCTCAATCTTGCAAAACAAATTACTCAAAAGAGTCAAGGTGTTCAAAATATGTCACAACTTCACATGATCGCTCACACATATAACACCTGTAATAAAAATAAGCATGCACCGAGTGTGCCCATTTCTCTTCCACCTTCTCAACCTATCCTACCTCAAGTACCTCATCTTCCTCCACATATTGGTACAGAATATGATCTTGTCAAGCAGCTTCGTGCTACTCTGACTAAGATCTCTCTATGGGATTTAATACAAACATTGCCTACATACAACAGAATGATCCATGAGGCTCTACAAAAGGTAGTTGTTCCACCTTCTGGTAGACTGAATGATGTAACATCTCTTCTTAGTTGTATGCATGTGACAACATCAGATATATCATTTCAACAACATGAGTTACCCCCATAGAAGTTCAAACCAATGTGAACCTCTTATGATATTCATCATGTTTGGTAACATGAGGATAAGACACACTATGATTGATGGTGGATTAGGCCTTAATGTTTGTGGAATATATTGTTTAAATAAACTCAATATTGATACATCTCTCATCAAACAAGATAAAATGAGCATTTGTGGCTTTAATAATGTTGGTGTTGGGAATTAAGGTGTCTCAACCTTTGCAAGTTCCTATTTAGTAATGAAAAAGGGGGAAAATGATAAAAGGGTTAAATCCTCCTTTCTCTACAAACATTCAAGGACATATCAACCAAGTTGAATCACACTTTTACAAGAGGATTCACCTACAGGTTAGGCTGTCACTTGGAACGATGTGAAAATTTAGAGATTGCTAATTAATGTATCAATTTAATGCTCAAATATCCTTAAAACCCTAATTATGCAAAACAATAAGTAAAATGATGAATTACGACAAATTCTTGTAGACTAAGGTAGTAGGCAGAGATTAGTTACTGATTGTTTTTAGAAGTTTGAGATGTGGAATACTCAGGGACATTAGCATTGGCACCCATATCCAAGGTGGTGTTTTCTTCGTGGAATCCTGATCTCCTTCCGACACTGATGATCACTGTATTTTCCATTTCTATCTTGAGAGACGCAGAGGACACTGGTACTAGTGCCTGAGTCCAAGGCAGGGTATTCTTCAAGATGTTGGAACCTCTTTAGATGTTGATTGTCACTGTTACAATGATTTATGTGTTTTCAACCTCAGAGGACATTGGCATTGGCACCTGAGTCTGAGCATTTCTTTTCTTTAGAGATCTGGAATCTACACACTATGTTACTGTTCCCTGCAACTCCACTCCATCAATATGTGACATCTATAACCTACAATCACAAGGAGAGTGGTTGGGGGTTGTGGTATTTAGAGGCTTGCCTCAGTCAATCCCTGGTGAGACATTCAAGTCTTTCAAACACCGTTGTTAGATAGGGAGTGTGTATCCTTGCAGGATAGAGGCAAAACAAATTGATATATGATTCAAACACAAATAGATATCACCTTGGAGGTGTAGCTCACATGTAGATGAAAATATTTCAATCACATGAGAAGATGAAGCTAAATCTGCAATCATAAACACAATAACAATGCTCTTCTCTGCAACAATGAATATCTTGAATGCTCTAAAATCATAAGTTCACCAAAAGTTCACAATCATCTTCTAGTTTACAAATGAAACCCTAAACATGCTTTTATATGCAACTAAACACATTCCCACTAAGAATTTCATAATTCAAACTTAAGATGTTGGCATGGGACTTGCCTGAAATAGGGTAGGACAAGGGCACTAGTGCCCATGTCCATAGGTCCTTTTTCAATTTTGGGACTTGCCTGAAATAGGGTAGGACAAGGGCACTAGTGCCCATGTCCATAGGTCCTTTTTCAAGGCAGGGCTAAGTGCTACAATGTCCTTCATGCCCCATGTGACATGGGTTTCAGGCCATTTTCTTCTGGGAGTTAGAATGAACATGTATGATGCAAAACAAGGGACCTGAGAGCTAAACCTAGGAGGGAAAATATCTAGGGAGACATTTTTTGACATAAAAGTTCCTACTATTGTATATATTTATTTAACACTACGTTGTAGGATCCCATAGTCAACACCTTGTAAATTTTGGTGACTTTTTCAGCTGCAGTTTCCCCCCAAAGTAATTAACAGGGGAGTGCAGGGGGTAGATCCCCTTGTGTGAGGCCTAGGGAACTTATCCCCCCAGTGGGAACTTGGGGGTGGAGCCCATGCTAGGGGTCTGGGGGTAGCTCCCCCGAAGAAAAAAATGCCCTATATTTAATAAAGGTGTCGACAATTATTTTGTTATTGACTGACATGGATAAACCAACATTAGATAACCGATAAAGAGGGTTGATAAATAAGCAACTGGAGAATGTAAAACATCATGGGATACGAATGAGAATCGATAGTGTGTACTCTTGAAAGAACTTGCATTGCAAGTGTGTTGTAATCATCTTTTGATTTGATAATACTATAATGGATGAAAAGAGGGTTTAGGGAGTTGATTGATAGTTTGATTAGGTTATCCTTTCACTCAATACATTCAAGGACATTTAACCAAGTTGAATTACAACTTTTACAAGAGGACTAAACTATCAGGTTGGCTGTCACTTGGAATGATAAGAAAATTTGGAATTTGTTAATTGATTTGTTAACTTTTAGCCCGATTAAGCCTAAAACCCTAATTACACAAAATCGTAAGTAAACAGACAAAATACGACAAATGCTTCTACATAAAAACACTAAATACAGATTAGATATATACCAAATTTTAGATTTCAGAATGTAGAAACTTTAGGGTTGAAGGAGTGGGCACCCAAGCCCAAGGTGGCACTTTTTCTGAGGGCATCAGGATAAAACCAGCTACAGACTACAACCTGCTCCAAGATTTCTAGGACTTCAAAACTAGAGGTCAAAAGAGTGGGCACCCTTGACCTTTTAGTAATATTTTTTGCCTTTTTATTTAGATCCAGGATCCTTTTACTCTGCAATAATCCTCTACAACTCCTCTCCACAAGATCTAATACCTATCACCTATAATCATAAGAGAAGGGTTGGGGGTTATGGTGTTTAGGAACTTGCCTTGGTCAAGCCCCAAAATGGCATTCAAGCCTTCCAACACCATTGTTAGATAGAGAGTGCGTGTCCTTGCAGGACATAGGCAAAAACAATGATAAAATAAATAGATTGAATCATAAATAGATATCACCTTGGAGGTGTAGCTCTCAAGGAGAGGAAGATCTTTCATGCCATGAGAAGATGAAGCCAAATGTGCAATAACAAACACAACAACATAATTCTTCTCTTCAACACAATGAATTCCTTGAATGCTCTATGATCATAAGTTCACCTTAATCTCAAAATCAACTTCTAGTTTTCAAATGAAGTCCTAAACATGATTATATATGCATTCCTACTACAATTTCATAATTTAAAGTTAAGATGCTGACAATGGAAACCTTTTAATGATCACCAACTGACATTCAAATTTGGGACCCCGATAAAATAGGGAAGGGCAAGGGTGTAGGCGCCCAAGGCTAGGGACCTATTTTGGGGCTGGATTAAGCTCAGAGATGTTCCTTGAGTCCCATTTGACATGGGTTTCAGGGGATTTTGTCTTAAAATCCATTTCCAATATGCATGATTAAAATTAAGGGACCCGGGAACTAAACTTAGGAGGTAAAAGTCCAAGGGGGACATTTTATGAAATAACAAATATATTGTGCAAGTTTTGGAGTGGGGTTTTTTTACCTGAAAGGGTTTTCCCCATGTATATCTTGTGTTGTGAGTTTTGTATTTGCATTTGGATATTGTTATTACCTTTCTGTTAATGTGCATCTAATAACTTGTAACTATAAAAGTTAGAATTTGCATATATCTTTCCTCAGTAGATCAATGTAGGAAACATTTTTGCATACCTTGCTTCTTTTTAGTTGGTATTAGAGATTGCTCAACTTTGGTTCTAGTTGTTGGGTAAAGGGTTTTCTGAGCTAATCTTAATTTGAGTGGGAGCTTGTACAGAGAATTTTAAAATCTTTTTTGTAGGAAAGAGATCATGGTAAGTACATTTGGGAGGTTTGAGATAGAGAAGTTTAATGACAGTAATTTTGAGTTGTGGAAACTCACAATGGAGGACATGCTTGTAGATCAAGATTTATGGGATGCAATATCTAGTACAAAACCAATGACAATGTCTCAAGTAGATTGGGATCTCAAAGATTGAAAAGTTAAGGGTTTGATAAGACTCTATTTGGATGATTCAGTGCTCCTGAATATCCATGAAGAGAAGATTGCAAAGGATCTTTGCAAGAAGCTTGGAGATCTTTATCAGGCTAAATCTTAGGTGAACAAGTTATTCTTGTGAAATAAATTGTATTCTCTGATGATGGAAGATGGAGGATCTGTTGCTGATCACCTGAATACATTCAATATGCTTGTTGCCCAGTTGACCTCTGTTGGTGTGAAGATGGAGGAGGGGGATCGACGTATGACATTACTATGTTCCTTACTTGATTAGTGGGATCACCTTCTTATGGCCATTGGCAGTACCACTACCACATTCAAAATGGATGAAGTGGTTTCTTTGTTGTTGTCTAAAGAGATGTAGAGAAAGTCTTCCAAATCAGCTAAGGAGGCTCTTCCAATTCAAGGTAGATCTAAAGAGAAGGGAAAGAAAAAGGATGAGAAGAAAGAATAAAAAGGAAGATCCAAATCTATTGGGAGATTCAAGTCTCTTGGAAATTCCAAGGCTCTATGTTGGAACTGCAGCAAACTCGGTCACTTCCACAAAGAGTGCAAGGAGGAGAATAAGAAAAAGAAGAACTATGATTTAGATTCTGACAAGTCCTCTGAGGATGAAGAAGAAGCATTTGTCTCCACCTTGGAAACACATGCATCTAAAGATTTATGGTTTATTGACTCTGGTTCTTTTCACATGACCTCTCATCGGGGTTGGTTTTCAAAGTATGAAGAATATGGTGGTGGGAAGGTGTACTTGGGTGATAACTCTCACCTGAAGATTGTTGGTTGTGGAATTTACTTGATTCGATTCCCTGATGAATGAGTGAAGGGGATCAATGGTGTTTTGCGTATCCTTGGTTTGGCACGGAACCTTCTTTCTATAAGTAAGTTGAATGATGTGGGTGTGCAAGTTATTTTCTTGAATGGAAGATGCATGATGATTAGAGGATCTATGGTATTAGCTAAGGGTGTTCAGATTGGCACTCTATTTTAGCCTGATGCATGTGCAGTTCAAAGCAATAGAGCGTCTATTTCAAAGAAGAGAACTTCAAAGTCTTCATACTCACCATTGGAACCAACAAAAAAGGGGACTATTGCATCTACTTTGATGGTTGTGCTTTTTGAGTACCTAAGTGTGCTCATTTTATGGAGAGGAAGTTTCCAGCTAAGAAGACAATGTTATGGCACCAAAGGCTTGGTCAGATTGGTGAAAAGGGTTTGAGGACCCTAAAAAATTAAAACCTCATTGAGTATATGAATGATTGTAAACTTGAGTTTGATTTTTTTGAACATTACATTTATGGTAAGAAAAACCATGTTCAATTTTATTCCAGTTCTCATAAATCTTCTAAGGTGTTGGACTTGATTCATTCTAATGTGTTTAATCCAATTAATGTTCCTTCAATTTCAAAATCTGTTTACTTTGTTTCATTCATTGATGATTACAGTAGAAGGACATGGGTGTATTTCCTTAGAAGTAAATTTGAAGTCTTTAATAGATTCAAAGAGTTCAAAGGTCTTGTAGAGAATCAGAAGGATAGAAAGACTAAGTGTTTGAGGACTAATAACGGTGGTGAGTATTGTTCAACAGATTTTGACAAGTTCTATAAAGAACATGGGATTGAGAGGCACAAGACAACTCCATATACCCCTCAACAGAATGGATTTGCAGAGAGGATGAATCGAATGTTGATGGAGAGGGCAAGGAGTATGCTAAGTGGAGCTAGCCTTGAACTAAAGTTTTGGGTTGAAGCTATTTCTACCACTTGTTACTTGGTTAACAGGTCTCCTACATCAACGCTTGTTGATATGACACCTATGGAGGTGTGGTTTGGTAAAACGCCTTCATTGCAACATATTCAAGTATTTGGTTGTGAGGCATATACACATGTGCCTAAGGAAAAGAGGTCTAAGTTTGAGAACAAGGTTGTTAAGTGTATCTTCATTGGTTATGGCATCGGTGTGAAAGGGTACAAACTTTTGGATCTAGTGGTTGAGATAGCTTTGTTTATTAGAAATGTTATCTTTAGAGAGCTCAATTTTTCTTCTATTGTTTTACAGCTAGAGAAGGAAAAAGAGAAAGAGGATTTGGTTTAGCTTCCTTCCACTCTTGTGAAAGTTCAACCAAAAACATCTATTGGACCTAATAATGAGGAGAGCTCTGGTATCTCTGAAAGTTTAGAAGAAGATGAAGAACCTCAACCTCAATCTTTGAGGAGGTCCATGTGGATAAGATGACAACCTGATAGGTTTGGTTATTCATTGCATGATTCCTGTTATATTTTTTCTTTGATTTCTAACATTGATGATCCTAGAACTGTGAAAGAGGCTATGGGTATGGAAGATTCAAGTTCCTGGAAGGAGGCCATGGAAGAGGAGATGACTTCTTTGGAAAACAATAATACTTGGGACTTGGTGCCTTTTCCTGAAGGACGAAAACTTGTCGGATGCAAATGGGTGTTCAAAAAAAATTTTGGTGTAGATGGTAGCATTGAGAAATATAAGGCTAGATTGGTTGTGAAGGGGTATTCTCAAGTGGAGGGAATTGACTATGGTGATATTTTCTCTCCCGTTACAAAGATAACATCTATTTAGTTCTTGTTATCTTTTGTAACAACATATGTGGAATAGATGGATGTGAAGACAACATTCCTTCATGGTGACATGGAGGAGGAAATCTATATGTCCCAACTAGAGCACTATGTGGTGAAAGGTAAAGAAAATCTGGTTTGCAAGTTGAATAAGTCTTTGTATGGTTTGAAATAGTCTCCTAGGATGTGGTACCAGAAGTTTGATGCCTTTGTGTTGAGTATTGGATATTTGAGATTGAAATTAGATTGTTGTGTTTATTACAAGTTTGACAATGATTGCATTCTCATTATTGCATTGTATGTTGATGATATGTTACTCATTGAGAATGGTAAAAATTTTATTTATGATTTGAAGTCTCAGTTGTTAGCACAGTTTGAGATGAGAAATCTAGGGGCAACTCGGTGCATTCTGAGATGAAGATTAGAAGAGATAGAGCAAATATAAAACTTTGGTTAGGGTAGAGTATGTATGTTAACAGTATGTTGGAGAGATTCAGCATGGTAGATTACAAACCTTTGACTATTCCTGTTACGATGGGGACACAATTATCTATTGCAGATTGTCCAAAGTCTCCTTCTAAGATAGAGGATATGAGAAGAGTTCCTTATGCTAGTGAGGTTGGTAGTTTGATGTAAGAAATGGTCTGTACTAGACCAGACATTTCCCAAGCAATGGGAGTCCTTAGTCAATTTATGGCTAATCCTAGATGGGTACATTGTGATGAAGTGAAGAGAGTGTTCAGATATTTACAAGGTACTTCCAAGTATTCCTTATGTTATCATGGTTATCCTATAGGACCTCATCATTCACTTTGTATTTATGGCTTTGTGGATTCAGATTGGGTAGGTGACATTGACAGTAGGAGATCCACCAATGCTTATGTGTTCACTATGTTTGGTGGTGTTATTAGTTGGATGAGTAAGTGGCAACCTATGGTCACTTTGTCCACTACTAAAGTTGAGTACATGGAAGCAACTCATGCTTGTAAAGAAGCCATTTGGCTTAAGATATTGTGTTCTAATGTTGGGTTTGATGCATGGAAGATTACTATTTGTTGTGACAGTCAGAGTGCCATATGTTTGGCAAAGAATCCTACATTCCATGCAAGGACTAAGCATATTGATGTCCAATACCATTTTGTTTGTGACATGGTAGAGCATGGCAAAGTGAATTTGGATAAAGTTAACACTTTGATGAATGTTGCAGATGCCTTGACAAAACCTATGAGCATGGAGAAGATCATTTGGTTCTTAGAGTCTATGGGCCTCTCAGCCCCTAATAGCTAAATCCTGTCATTCTATTGGCTCTTGAAAGGTGTTTGACAAGTGGGAGAATTTTGAGATTTAAGGCGTCTCAACCTTTACAAGTTCCTAATGTTATATTTATTTATTTAGCACTATGTTGTAGGATCACATAGTCAACACCTTATAAATTTTGGCAACTTTATTAGTCGTAGTTTCTCTCTAAAGTAATTAATGGGGGAGTGCAGGGAGGGAGAGCCCCTCCTGCAGGGCCTGGAGAACTTATCCCCCCAGTGGGGGCCTAGGGATGGAGCCCATGATAGGTGTCTGGGGGAAATGCCCCCAGTGGGGGTTGCTGGGGGTCCGCCCCCAGCCAGGGGCTCGGGGGTAGCGCTCCCAAAGAAAAAAATGCCCTATATTTTATGAAGGTGTCAACAGTTATTTTGTTATTGGTCGACATGGATAAACTGACATTGGCTAACTGACAAAGAGGATTGATAAATAAGTGGCTGGAGAATGTTAAATGTCATGGGATGTGTATGAGAATCGACAATTTGTACTCCTGAAAGAACTTGCATTGCAAGTGTGTTGTAATCATCTTTTGATTTGATAATACATTATGCAGGTTTTAGAGTGTGGGGTTTTTTACCTGAAAGGATTTTCCCCACGTATATCTTGTGTTGTGAGTTTTGTATTTGCATTTGGATGTTGTTATTACCTTTCTTTTAATGTGCATCTAATAACTTATAATTGTAAAAGTTAAAATTTGCATATATCTTTCCTCAGTAGATTAGTGTAGGAAGCATTTCCACATACCTTGCTTCCTTTCAGTTGGTAAGACATCACTTGGTACAATCACCTTAGATATTAAGGCTAGACCTATGACACTGCCTACCCTTATCCATGTCATGCCTAATTCTCTTTCATACAATCTTCTTCTTAGTAGATTGTGGATTCATGCCATGGGGGAAGTCCCATCTACCCTTCTTCATTCAATAAAATTCATCTTTGAAAATGAATTACATACAATTGTAGCTAATCTAATTCCAGAAAGTTGCTTACAAACAAAAGTGAGAGATCAAATTCCTTTAAGTGATTAGATCCCTTCTTTAAAAGAAAAATCACTATTCTCCACTACTAACAATAGTATTGGTTAGGATAGTGTTGGTCTGTCAAATGCATTTTTTGATGATGATTGGGGTTCGTTAGATTTTACACCCTCCTTTGCGAGTGAATATAAAACCTCACCCCCACTCCCAAAGACCTTGAAGGTAAATGAAATTTCTTCAACACAATCTCATACTCCTACAAAGTTTAAACTCAAAATTAATGATGATGGAACCTTTAAAATAGATGAAGATCCACCTTCTTCTATAGAAATGGCAGCCATTTGTGATAAAGTACCATCTAATTCTAATGTATGTCTTGGTAGTGACATGGTCTCTTTAGATTTCAACCCCCATGGGATGGATGAAATAAAGTTTGACCCTCTTCACCATGATAAAAAGAATGATCCTTCTTCTTCAACACATTTCAACAAGGATAGTCATATGACCTCTCCCCTTCCTTCAGATTTGGAGAAGCGTTATGGGCTTGGATTCAAAATTCTTTCTAAACAAGGATACAATGGAAATGGGTTGGGATGTAAAGAACAAGGAATTAAGGAACCTGTGAAACCGACACTAAAGTAGGTTTTGGTTTTTAACCTTCTCCTATGTTCTCTTCACCATTTTTGCAATAAAAAGGATTGCTTCCTACTCCCCCTAAATCTGCTCTTCTATTTCAACAAGAGTGTATTTTGTTGAGTCTACTCAAAGACTGCTTAATCACTCTTCCTACTTGAAAACACAAAAATATTCAACAAAATAATCTTTCATCACCCCATTATTGTGCATATCATCGAGCACTTGGTCATTCCACTAACGAATGTTGAGTCTTGGGTGACAAAATTCAACAACTTTGAACAAGGTTTGTCTCTAGTACTCCTCACCATGCTTGATGTAGTCCCTATACCACCTTGTCCTCCATCCATTTCATAATCAAGTTACGGGAGGATGATTTGTTATAGGCCGATGCACAAGTGTGGTCACTCCTTCTCACTTATGTTATGCTTGTATGTATTTTTATCCCCATGTTGTGATGTTTTGTTGATTGTTAGTTCTCCCTTGACACCCTTGTTAGCACAAAGGTACAAGGAGTAAGAACGTGTCGTGCCATTCTTCTATATGTTGTGATGTGTAATTTTGTTATTTTTCTTGGATGATTTAGCATCCTTTCATGTTGATTCAATTTATGTGTACCCTACTTTCATGTGATCTTTCTTCCATCTATGTGGCACCTTGTAGCAATGCTCAACATCATACCATGACTACACAAGCCATTGTGTATCATGCCTATAACCATTTCCTTGGTTTTCTCATCTTGGGGGCAACCCCTTGTCATGATGTAGCTTTTGAAAACACATATCATTTGGGCATGTGCTTTTAGAAAGATCTCGTACCTATTTTATATTTTTTCATCACTCTACCTTAAAGGAAATTTCTCCCTAATGGAGTTAGCAATCACTTTAAGGTGGAGGGCATATATCATGCTATGAGAGTTACTCTCTAATATTTCTATCTAAACACTTGTTGATTATCTTTGTTATTCCACTCTCTTGGAAAGGATTATGTTTAGCTTGGAAACAAGATCTTGAGTCTATCTTGTTCTCCTAAGTTGAAGCTCCTTGCATGTTTGGGAGAAGGGTTATGCCACCAACTAGAGTTTGGTAGTAAGGTCACTTCGCCTTCTTATTCTACAAGACTTCATGAAAATACTCTTGTGGGAGGTAGCTTGATGTATTCCCTTGAGTGGAAGCACTTTCCTCTTGAGATTGTGTGTATGATGTGTTTGTACTCCTCTTGTGCTTATCATTTTTAACTAACCCCTTAGTATTCTTCTTTATTGCATCTTGAGGAATGATGCATGGTGATTGAGACAATGTTTAGACTGAGGTCTCCTTTGTCATGCTGACTCAAGGTATTCCATGTTATGATTCTTGTGATTGATGTAAGATGCATGTATTCTCCTCATATATTCTTATTCTATATATGTTCTTCATTCCTCACACGTGCCTTGCATATATTCTCTTTATGTATTCTCCTTGAATTCTTAATGTGTATTTCATGTGTATTCTATGTATACTTTATTCCTTATGTGTATACTTTGTGTCAAGCATGTATGTTGTGTGTATGTTGTGTATACTTTGTCTATGGTGTGTATACTTTGTGTATTGCATGTATACATTGTGATTTCTCAAGTGTATGCCATGTGTATATCTTGTCTTATCTCATGTTTGCTAAGTGCTTCATGTGTATGTGAATTATGTCATGTGTCTTTTGTATATGAAATTTATCATAGACTCCTAGGATCCTAAACTCAGGGGCTTGATTACCCCTCAATTTTGGTGACATTCTATGGCTTCTATGATCCTACGTGTTTGTAACCTTAGAATCCTAAGCTTGGGGCCTTAATCACCCCTCAATCTTGGTAGATTTCTTGGGGCTTCTATGTCTTGTGTGTTTGATATCCATCCTTTAGTATGGTAAGTTCATACCCACACTAAAGTGGGGGATAAATGTTATAGAGTAAAATGTGTACACTAGCATTTTACACTTAGTTTAGCATCCAGATGAACCTAAAATGCTTACACTTGTTAATTAGACCTATTATAACACCTTTTTGAGCATTAAATGTGGAAAGGTAATTATAAGGCATGACTAAGCACACTTTAAGTGCCTTATATCAGGAGTTTGGGGATAAGGGACCAGGGCACCCAAGCACCCTTGTCCCCCTTTTAGCCCCGACCTAATTAATGGCTTATCATCTTGGGACCTCTTAAATGATTCCCAATGTTAGCCTCATGTGGTTCAATTCTCTAGAAATCAGTGGGAATGAATATAAAATAAAGTTAGTTTATTCATTTGAACACACCTAAGCTATCTCTAACTTCTTGAAAGATTCTTCTTCTCTCTCATGCTCTCTACTCTTCTCTAAAGCTCTCTATTGTGGATTATTGTTGTGGCACTAACATATTGCAGGTCTTGTGAAGATCCTTCTACTTCTTTGGGCTACACCAACTTCTTGACTCAATTTGTGATGCCACATCAAGTATTCTAGGGTTTCCATGCTCATGGTGACTTCTTTCCTTCATGCTTTGTTCTAGCATTCCTTTCTAGTTTAAATTTGCCTCTGCCCTCCTAGGGTACACACTCTTTATCTATCATTTTTTCTATTGTGGAGGTGGAAACACCATTCATGTAGCTTGATTGAGTAAATCTCCTAAATAGCACCCAACCATCTTCCTTCTTGTGTGTGTAGGTAATAAGAGCAGGTTTTTGGAGGTGGCTTCCAGGAAGAAGGTAGAGCTGATAGATATAGACCCGATGAAGGCATTAGTTTCTATAAACCCTAATTAGGGTCTAGGGCACCCAAGCACCCTGGTCCTTGACCTCTTGATTCAAGATCCAGGTTCTCCTCTATTCACTGGTCTTTGTGGTGCTTTCAGATTTTTTGTATCTATTTTCAATTGTCTGTTACGCTCTAATCTTTGTCAACTAGGGTTTCATTTCTTTTGTCTACCTTGATTGATTGGATTAGGTTAATTTCTTCTCTATACAACAAAAGGGAAGAACCCCTATAGTTTGGCTCTCCTTCTTGGGTAGAAGCCAATCTCAGTTTGTGTCCTAATGTTTTGTAGAAGAGGATTTGACCTAGTTTGATTTATTGAGCTAGTCTCTCTTTTATACATAAAAGGACAATAAAAGAAAAGAGTTAGTTAAGGAGTCTATTCATAGACCACAACAATGAGACTAGACTTAACAAAGATCCATGACCTTCCCCATATCAGGTTATGGACTATCCCATACTTGAACTTTGTGAGGGCGATTATTTTTACCTTCCTTATTTTGTTCATTATGCATTTCAGTTGATGACATTATCAGACTTTTTAGAGACTATGGTTTCATTTTGCAGACTTGATTATATCTCCTAATTTGATATGACATTGATTAGACATATGGTGATTCAATTTGATCATATTTGATGCTATTTTGTGATTCAACATACGAGATATATTAGATGATGTTTTGTGAGATGATTTCTAGTTATTTATGTGATGATGATTATTTGAAATGTGATAGAAAAATGCAGTTTAATTCAGATTTATGTTATAGTTGATTATTGTTGTATTTGATGGCTTGAATTTAATTCCAGTTGCTTCGGCTATGATTATTCATGATATGATTGACACTTGATCGAGATGTGCAGGTTTTACATTCCCAAGCCATAGGAAATTAGAGGTAGAATTTACACCAATGTTATTCCCTGTGAAACCAAACCATTCCCAAGAGGGATAAGGATCACGTTTCAAAATTGAGTGTTGATTTAAGTGCTTGATTTAAATTTTATCATTTTGGCCTAGTACCCTTTGTTTGAATTAATTAATATTAAGTGTTGTATGATTTTTAATTGACTTACACCACTTGGTATTTGTTTTTATTTTTGAGGCCATTTAAAGTGGATTTATGACCCCCTTGGTGAACCTTAGTGTCCCAAAATTTACCCTAGGTGGTTACCCATGGGTCTAGGGTCAATTTTGACTAACCCTTGGATTAACTCACTTTTGGTCACCTTAAACTATGGTTTAGTCTAAGTGACAAAATTTGAAATTAGATAAGGTGGGAGATGAGTCATGCTTTGGGAAAGACTCATCTCCCTTCCCAATGTTTGGGAATCCCTTCCCTAGGAGGACTTGGGAGGTCTCCAAGACTCCCAAGTGTGTGGGATCTTCCCCCAAGACTCTCACACGTGTGAGAGCATCTTGGAGGGAGATGGCTCTCTTAGAGAATAAGAGGATGCCATATGGCATCCCTTATCCTCTTGGAGCTTTGAAAAGGAATGCCACCTCACCACTTGTCCTCTCACACATGTGTGAGAGCACAAGTGGATAAGGTGAGGATTGAGATGGAATTGGAGGATGACACTTGTCATCCTCACACTTCCTCTCCCTTGCAAGTGGCATAGGAGGAGGAAGGAGAAGGTGACAAGTGTCACCTTCTCATTCCTCAAGGCCAAAATTGATGGCCTATATTATCTCCTCTTGTTGAGGAGTGTGGGGTTCTTGCATTTTGGAGTTTCTTTCTATTTTTGAGCAATTTTGGGAAAGTTAGAGAAATTCTTGGAGGTTGGAAGGTTTGGAGAAGCTTGGATCTCATCACCAAACGTGCTTCCATTATAGGGCTTTGAAGGTAAGCCTCATGAACTATGTTCTTCACCCTTTCTTATTTATTGTGATGTGTTTGTATTTTTTTTTGTTGGTTGTTGTTTCATTATTTGTGTGGGATGGGAGTATGGTGAGAGCACCTCCATTTGGAGGTAAGGCTCAACTTGTTTGGGGTAGGGGAAAGGAACCTCCTTGAGGTCACTCCTAGATTGTGTTATTTATGCCTTGAGGGCTTTTACTTGTTGTGGAGATTATATGAATGGGCAAGAGTGCCATGGAGGTTATTTTGTGATATTTGGAGAGTTGTGGTTTTGGAAATTTTTGGCTTGAGGCCATGAGATTGGTGTTTTAGTATTTTTGGGTGACCTTTGAAGTAGAGGGGTCCATTCCCTACCCCCATCAAACTCATTTTCATGAGTTGTGTTATGTGTTATTCTTGGGGTTGTTTTTGTGTTGTTGTTTGATTTTGTTGTTGAGTGTGTGCAATTGTGTGAATCCCTACCTCCATAGGTCAGGGGTGACCCACTTGCGGGTCTACGGTAGGGAGGAGGGCATTTCGTAGTAGCTAGGTTGTTCTTCTTGTTGTGTTTTATTTTCAGGTGCATATATGGAGAAATGCAGCTTGTTGAGAAGTCTATTTTTGTGTAGTTTGTTCCCTTTGTTGTTGGCTATTTGAGCCATGGCCATTGGTGCCCTAATGTATTTATTTGTCAAGTTTATGCCCTTGAAGTTGGCTGTGGTAAATGTTGAAATGCAGACATTCTATTTATTTTATTTAAAAGTTGTTATTCCCCTTATTGTGGAGTTGGTTTTGTGTTGAGAAAAACATGAGTTGATTTATTTTCTGTCATCATTCTTTTCAAAAAAATATATATATGTATGAGTGTTGTTGAATAAATTTTATTGTATTCCAAGAAAGAAAGAGAAAATTTATATACATTTGCTATCATTGTTTCTTTCAAAAAAAAATAGGCATAAGTTGTATTATTGCTGTCATTGTTTCCTTAAAAAAAAGAAAATATGCATCAGTTGCTGTTTATATGTTAATTGCAAACAAAGAAAGAGAAAAATAGAAATATGACTGTCTTATTATTTGCAAAAAAAAAAAGGGGGAAAGTTGCATGGTGATATTTATTTAAAAAAAATGGCATTCTGCTCTATTCCTTACTGTCAAAATAAAATATATTAGTGGTCTATTTAGCACTGCTATTTCAATATATATATATATATATATATATATATATATATATATATATATATATATATATATATATATATATATATATACATCGTTGTTTATTTTTTTGTTTCAAGAAAAAGAAAGAGAGTTAATACTGGTTTATCTTTTTGATACAAAACAGAAATTTAGAAATCCATATTAGCCCAGATTTGTATTGTTGGGAAGAATTATTTTGATGGATATATACATATATATATATATATTTACATTATTTGTTATATAGAAAATCATGTTGTTGTTTTACACAAAAAAGAACAAACTTAAGTTTATATTTCTGTATATAACAAAACACACACACACACACACACACACACATATATACAACAATGGAAAATATACTTTTTCTGTGAGGTTAGAATGGACTGAATGTATATGTAGATTTGTGTATGTATATACATATATATATATATATATATACATATATATATACATATATATATATACATATATATATACATATATATATATACATATATATATACATATATATATATATACATATATATATACATATATACATATATATATATATACATACATATATATATACATATATATACATACATATATATATACATATACATATATACATATACATATATACATACATATATATACATATATATATATATACATACATATATATATATACATACATATATATATATATATATATATATATATATATATATATATATATATATATATATATATATATATATCAGACAATATACATTTAGTATCCAATGAATAGATTACAGTGATGTAAATTTGGGGCGAACGGATTGAAAGACAATTTATAGTTGTAAACAAAAATAAAACATTTTTGGTGGGACTGCGCCGCTCCACGGCTCCTGTAGCTCCATCTCCACCGTCGGCCCCTTTGCTGCCTTTCAAACCCTACAGCAATGTCATCAGATGTGCATTATATACTTTGATTTGTATATATACCAATCTCTCTCTGTTAAACACAAAAAAATATGTATACATCTATAATATTAAACCTACTGTGTATACCTCCATGGGAGGCAGTCTCCATCCATGGCCTCCATGGTTCATTTCAAAACTCTATCTGCAAGCAAATGAGGCAAACAAAACCAAGGAAAAGAATGAGTTAAGGAATTAGGGCAACAAAAAAAAAGGATAAAGAGAAGACAATGAAAGTAGAAAATAATAAACTAAAATAATTAGGGCTTTTCCATTTTGAAAACCATTATCATTTTATTGAGAGGGAATTGTGAGGAATTTCATTTCATTCCTTATTTATAAATTCTCCCTATTTTTGCCTTTCTTTTATCTCTTGGGTCATTTAAAAGTTGTCTTTATTTTAGATGGAGGTTTGCATTTAGCCTTTATTACCTTGCGAATTAATTTTATTTTTGCTAAGTTGGGAAGAGTATTCCCCTTGGATTTAATTTATTCATCATAGTTGGGATATTTGTTTTATTTTTCCCTAGTGGGATTTTATCATTTTAATTATTTATCTATTTTATTATTATTTTACGGGAATGAGAATCTTAACCTCTTCCCTTCTCTATTTTTCTGAGATCGTTAATAAATATAATCCCAAAGTTATATTTATTAACGGACTCAAACTTGTTAAACAAATTTGGCGTCTTGTTATTATTTTATTATTCTCTTTTCGAATTTCTAACCTTTTTGTGCAAGGTCGATTTATTCAACCTTGGAGGATATTATTTTGTTATTTTAAATTATTTTAAATTTGTTCTTAAGTTTGATTATTTATTCTTAAATTTTATTTAAATTCTTATTGGTGTTTTATTTTAAAATTTTTAATGCGATAATTGAAAACGCGTTATACTATCAGATTTTTCCTAGATTTCTAGGGTTTTAATTTTATGTTATTTTATTAATTTTTATTTCACCATCCCACTTTAATCATATGTCCATCATTCCATCATTTTCTTAATCATTTTTTGATTTCAATTTGGACCTGAATTAGAGTTAGGTTTTGATGCTAATCATCTTCACACCTAGGAAACTAGGGGTTTTGATTTAAAGTCAGTCTAACCCTAAAAGTGACACACTTAGTGTCGCATACCTCCTAGATGGCTATCATCATGTAGGGGGCTGCATGGGACAACGCACCTCCCCAAATTATGTTGACATGTTTATGCCTTATGTGATTTGCCACCGAGCACATAGACGCGTGCGAGGGGGTTCCTAGGGATAGGTAGAAAAGTTTTTCGTAACTTGTGTCATGACCACATGGCAAATGTGGACATGACATGTGTGTTGTGTGTTATGACCGCATGGGAAATATAGGCATGCTAAACTTACATGACCATTAAAATATTTGAATGTATCTCCAATAATACAAACATACAAATGACTTACATTTGGCTTAGCACTTGGCCCCATTTAATCCTTTATATGCCAAGATGGAATTAACATGGATATAAGGAGGATTCATACTTGGCTTCACATGGGAACATAAGTGTTCAACGAAACTCAAGCTATTTGAACTCACTAATAGGGTTTCTTTAATATAATACAATAATTAATGATATAGCTAACATAAGTATCAACTCCAACTAAGGGTCTAGATTCCATCTATTATGGTAGTAGTTGATATGCATGAGCATTGGATTTATATCTAGTTATTAGTACTTCAAACAAATGGGGAACAATCACAACAACCACCCAAATGGACTGATAGGTCTTAAATAATGGTAAAATTAGAATCCATAGAGAGCAGATAGAATGACCATGATTGATAACAATATGA
This sequence comes from Cunninghamia lanceolata, assembly GCA_027924645.1. NCBI lineage: Eukaryota > Viridiplantae > Streptophyta > Pinopsida > Cupressales > Cupressaceae > Cunninghamia > Cunninghamia lanceolata. The sequence goes on from BSBN01000693.1 coordinate 4,158,106, forward strand.
GAGTGATAACAATTAATATGCCTATGTCCAAGGACTGCATGGTCCCTTCACAACCTCAAGCCACAACTTACAATAACAAAACATTACAAACAACTGCGAACCTCTCATGGCCTTTATCCACAACTCATTGTAACCTTAGCATTATTTATATATGAATAACAATCTATAGCTTTACAACCTAAGACAAGGTGAGCTCATGGTTCCATGGTTTAGCAACCATATACAAGGTAATACCAAAGTATATATATTAATGACCCAATATAACCAAGGATAAGATTGCACCGATATGATAACCAAATCAACATGCAAAAATATAGATACAATCTTCTATGTAACCATATTCTAATTAGATAAAATCTAATAACAATATTATGGTATGGACAAATTGACTAAGGTATTCATACTTGTAGATTCTCTTGCAATCTACTTGGTCTTCACATTGACCCAATTTTCCCCTCCAAAGTAATGCAACACTATTTGAACTGACCTCATCTAATTCTTAGATCAAATATGGATTATATAGAATGCTACACCATGCAAATGAGTTTGGCTATTGTAGACTAATCTATGACCAGAGAAAGAAATGAATGACTATTTTCAACCCACCTCTATTACACTTATTTCCCTTACTACCATCAACTATTTTTAGCCTCCACCATTGCAAATGCACTTTAATGGCCCCATATTCCCATTTGGCAATGATTACCACATAAGGGGAATAAAATAGAAAAAAAAAATATCATAGGATTTCCACTATTAGTAATAAATTTGAAATAAGATCATGCTCATAAAACAATATTAAATTTATAATTGAATCAACTATAATGATACTATAGTTACAAGCATCTACACCATAAATATATGGTAACTATATTGTTCTAGTGAAATACAAACATTAATAATAATTGAATATGAAAATATTAAATTGAATAATAATATATATCTACTTCAAACTCACTCTTCTATTTTGATAAATATAACTGGGAAGGGCCTGAACCTATGAGAAAAAATCCAAAAGGCGAACCGAATGAGTTTTACAAGAAGTAAAACTTACTAGGAACAAACGAAAAAAAATAAAAATAGAGAGAGCCAGTAGAACTAGCTACAACTAAAAGGACCAACTACAGACCAATAAGAAAAACTATTGCTTAGATAAATTCTTCAGGCCACTAATTTCCTTCCATTCCCTGTTTAAAAAGTTTAGTTCGTCTTCGAAAGTATTATCATCCTATTACACATATGGTTCTTAGGGTTGTCATTGATGTCAACACTGTCACTAGGTTGTCATTGATGTCAACACTATCATGGTGGTATGATGGGTATGATAGAGTTCATGGTTGGGTGTCATGTCCCATCCAACAAGAGAATAAGAGAAAGAGAAGAAGTGCAAGGAAAGAAGACACAGTGAGAGCAAGAGAAGAAGATACAGTTCATGGTTGGATGTCATGTCCCATCCAGCAAAGAAAAGAGAGAAGATATAGTTCATATTAGGATGGGAATTAGAAGCACAAAGATGATCAAATGTGTTTCTAATGCTACCGATGGCTTGTAGTATGTATGATCCAAGTTTCATGATGATTGCATTACCAGAAGAGTGTTTTGTTGTTGATTGTTTGAAGACAGTGCCACCTCTATAAAGATGTTCTGTATAGGACAATGGAATGCTCCACATTCCTCCGCATTTGCAGATATGGCCATGCAGTTTTAGAATTGTGTTCAAGATACAACGAAGGTGATAATTCCAATTTTTTAGATAATTTTTCCTTCTATTGTGAAATTTGTGCATGATAGAGTATCAACATGTGTTCTGGCAGAGTAAGGTAGTGATGGAGGCCTATTGGAATGCTCTGCATTCCTATGGAAATGAATGATTGCCCTTGTAGTTTTGAGAACATGTTTATGGGTGTGTATTACATGCTTCCTTTCAATTTCAAGGTTCTTGGTGGTTCCTAGCTTAGTTTTTCAAATAACATGTTGTAGTGTGTTCCAAATGACAGAGTGTTCTTAAAGTTAATGATTGGATCTGTGCGGCACAATTATCTGGTGTGTGGTGGTAAAGGAGTGTTTGGGGATATTTTATGAGTCATGTGGACTGATCTGGAAAATTTTCATGAAGATCTTTCTTGTTTCTAGTACCACACAAGGTTTTCAAATTGATGTAGCAATTATACTTCAAGTCTTCATGTGTTTTCCTTAAATCTATCCTATTTTCAAATGAGCAAAGTGTGTGGATGTAATTCCTTGGTGTTTGAAGCTATGAAGGATGTTTTGGACCTAGTTAAGGAAGTGTTGGGGTCTACAAGGCTTGAATCTTCTCTAATGTAACGTGTGGTTTCACTTAGGACCTATCTTCTACATGTTTCATATTATGTGTTGTCTGGCTGACTTGTATATGTATTTTTCATGTTGTATTTGGATAACAAGCAATGTAATCAATGTAATATCATGTATAAATAGTAAATCAAAGTGAGTGAGGTGAGGTGTGATTACAATGTTATTGAAAAGTTCACTATTAGATAGAAAGCGCAATAAATACATTGTTGATGTGCGACTGAAGGAGAAAGAGTAGAAGTTGTTGATGCTGTCCAGATTCATCTTGAAAACATATTTGTGATAGTAATCAAGTATAGAGTGTGCCTAACTGATCAGAACTTCAGAAGAAAGTGTGAAGAGGTAGAAGTACAATCATCAAAAGTGTGAGTTTTAATGTTAGTTTTCAGACAAGAGAAAGACTGTCATACTGTAATATTTTGTAAGTGTGTTATCAATTTAGGGAGTAGTAGCTTGCTTGGGTGTAACCCTAAATCAAAGTTACTTAGGGAGTAGTAACTTCCTATGGTTATAGCCCCTAAAACAAAGTTATTATTTGAGCTTCATATATTGTGACTTAATCCTCACCATGGCTTTTCCCTTCTAGCGTTTTCCACGTATATCTAGTGTTATGTGTTGATGTGCATTGTGTTAATATTTCATGTTCATGTTAATTCTATGATGCTTAAGTTTTAAATATCCTCCAAATAAGTTGATATTGTTAAAATTGAAGATTGATTAGATACTAATTCACCCCCCTCTCAGTATCTTGGTGTGTTCAACACATCCATCTTATTGTCTTGTTCCTCCTAAATTTCATTGATGATCTGCTTGCCTTTAGTGCCTTTGCTTTTAGTTTTGGTTCTATTGGCTGGACAAGTGTTGACCTATTTCACATTAATTTGGGAAGGAGCCCCTATTTTAGTTTCTCTCGCAGCCTTGCACTTCTCCATCTCTTCTTAGAAAACATAAAGAGTAGTGGCTGAATTTTTGACCATCTCCTTGCTAAAAGACACAATTTCTATCATGTTCTTCTTAATCTATTCTTGATTAGCCTTTATCTTGTTGATTTCTTCCTCAATTCCCTCCCCATTCTCAAATATCCTTGTAAGATTCTCCCCTTCCTTCCAAAGTTCATCTGCATTCTCCCTAGGCCAGTCAGAGGTCTCCAATTGAGTTATAACCTCTAGGTGTTGGATTTTGTGCTTGACATGGTTCATCTATGCCAATTGCCATTTAAGAACCTAGTTTTGCAAGTCCATAGCCTGATATAAGGTAGCCACTTTCTCCACCATCTGATGAAAAGAGTTACAATCAACCTTCTCTCTACTGTGGATGGTGACATGGGGATTGCTGATAGTGGGGGTGACCTGAGCTTTCTTAGAAGGGGGGTCCAGAATCTTATGTTTCTTGCTTTAGCTCTCAAAAGTATTAGTAAAATTTCTTTTACCTTTCATCTAAGGCAGGTCATCAACAATAGGGGAATCCTCTCTGACTATGTCTTTCCCTTTGTTCTTCCTATCCTGAACAGGGGAATTATCTCTTATAACACCCTTCCCTTTGTTCTTCTCTCCCATGGCTGGGGGGTCCTTGAGGGATTTCAAATTGGGTTTATTGGGGGCATCAACAGTAGTTTTCACAAAGTTGGTCACAACATGGTTCGTCTCCTTGCATGCCTTTTTACTAGACTGGGCCTTGGAAGTAGAGGCTTCATGAGATTTGGCAGGCATGGAAACATTCTCTCTGGTTAGGGTTTCAACAAAGATAGTTGGACTACTATCAAGGGTTTGATTTCTCCCAGACACCTCAGGAAGCTTCTCCACAAGCTGGTAGTTGTAGATTCTTGGTTTGAAAGCCAAAATAAGAATTAGAGAGAGCTCAAACTTATAAATGGAGTAGATTAAACTCTGGTGGAGAGGTAGGGATTTCTCTACTACCAAAAGTTTTTAGATAGAGTCCTCAAGGGATGTGAAGAGCCAGTAAGAGAAGTTAATTTTCATATCATGTTGAAAGTGATTAAGAAGAGGGAAAAGGTAAGCATGAAACCTTTTGAATCTACCCTCTAAAGTGACATACCTGATAAGAATTTTGGCCACCCTTTTCTAAACATCGGGAAGATCCTTGCAGCTGAAGCCATTCTGAAGTCTACCTACATTCTCTCCTTCTTGAAGAAACTTCCTCATGTCATCTTGGTAGTTTCCTTTGACCTTCTTTGAGAGTCTAGTGGCCTCCATTCTCAAACCTGTCACCTCTGCACTTAGCTCCTCGGTGACCCTGAAGGAGATTCCTCTCACATAAACTACCCCTGCCTTCCAAGAAGTTGCAAACTCCTTGGACAATAGAGTATCATACCCATTCATGGCTTGTATGAACTGGGTAAAATTGCCCCTTTCTAAGATATTCCATAGATCTACATCCTTCTTTATGCTTTCAAACCTAGTTGATTTAGTTTGAAGAAGATCACCACCCATATTGGTAAACCCAGAATTAAGAACAACCAATTTAGCTCTGTAAGGAGACACAATAAGGAGAATAAACTAGATACATTGGGAAAGAAATGCATTTAGAACAGGTCTTATCTTGTCATTATTACTATTAGTCCTTCAGTTAAGAACCCTCATGTGAGTAGTCCCCTTCTTCGCAGAGACATTCATATCCTTAGGTGTGATTGATATTATTATCACAGGTTATGGTTTTCATAGGGTCAGGAATGACCTCTCCAATTTTCCAATTTAAAATATCTTCAACCTTAGTACCTAAATTATCTAAGACATCAACTTTTCCATTCCCTTGTCTATAGACATGTCACAAATCAACTTTCTCTAGGGTTGACAACATTTATTTGCTCAAATCTATTAGGTCTTTGAGGGACCAATTGGGATTAGCTTTGGAAGTAAGCATGTTTATAATATTTTTTGAGTCCCCTTCCACAACCAATTTCTTAATACCATGGTCCACAACCATTATGATACTTTGATAAGCTATGTTGGCTTCAACAAAGTTTCTCATGTGTCCCCAAATTCTCTGCATATGCTCCCAACACCCTTCCTTCACTGTCTCTTAAGAGACTGCCCCCACCCACTTGACCCAGGTTCCCTTTAAAAGCTCTGTCAAAGTTGAATTTGATCCATCCAGAGTCAGGGGGACCAACTCACTCTTATGTTACTATTGTTCTTTGTGAATATATATATATATATATATACACTTCTTCAAACTCACTCTTCTATTACTATTGTTGTTTCTAATACTATTATTTTATTTTTAATAAATAAAATACCATTTAAAGACATTAGATTTCCATAGTCCATAATATTAGATTTGAATTCTTCTAGATTTAATTGTGTAATGCATATTTCAATTATACAGTTAATCCATGAGCATTCAAATCTAATAAAATGCCAATTAAACTAGAAAATGAGAGTTGAATAAAATATCATATGAATCCCTATTTAAAAAAAGAAAAAACATCCAAAAATTACATGCAAGTTTTTTTAAGTAATCAAACTAGAATTGATAAGCATTTAAGTTCATTTGGTAAATGCCTCCTATGAAGGTGCCTATAGAGGGAGTCATAAGCTACAATAGTTGGTGCAGGGGAGGTGTGAGGGTTTGGGAAAGTAGAGCTTTGTCTAGGATGAGGTTGTGCTCCTCCTTACTTCCAAAAATGCCTTATATAGTGTAATAAGGCTGTGAATACAAATAGATTAAAAAAATTACTTGTTGATTTATTTATACACTCTTTTTCTTTTCTTTTTTTTTCACTCAAAAGTTTATTTAAATTTATATCAGTAATTGTTCATTTAAAAGTTTATTTAAATTTATATCACTAATTGTTTTGAGGTTGTATAAAGCCTCCCACCCATGCATAGGCTGAATTATACATCTATATAAGTTTAAAAAATGTGGGAATGGGATTTATCTACCTAGCAAGCCCATTCCTTGAAAAATTCTTATGGAAATTAAATATAATTGTTTTATGGATACAACAATGGGTGTGGGGAAAAGTTTGGTTACCAAAACTCATACCCAAAATTAATTTATTTTGGTGGACCCTTGTTCATAATAAGATCCTCACCTTAGACCACTTGAAAATGAGAGGGTTTCTTATTCCAATTATTGTGTCCTCTATGGTGAAGAGGAAGTGTCACTCATCTTCTATTGTTTTGTAACTTCTCTTGGGAGGTGTGGAGTCTTACTTTGTAGTGGCTGAATGTGTCTTGGGTTACTAATGATAGTGTGGTTTCTTTTGTTAGAACTTGGAGATCTCCCTTTCACCCCACATTCCCTATGAATAAGGAACTATGAAACCAAATTCCTCTTCACCTGGCCTAGAATTTGTGGAAGGAACATAATAATAGAATCTTTAGGGAGAAATTCAGAACTCCTATAGAGGTTTTCCAGGCCTTTTCTAAACTGCTTGCTGAAAACATAAACTCCTGCAAGTTCAAAGCAGCTGAGAATCCCCCAAGGCAAGAAGATCAATATATGTTAAAATGGTGAGAAGTCAATCTGAGCATCTGTGCAATATTAATACCTCCAAGAAAATTCCTAGGGCTAGAACCTGCTAGGATCTACCTCAGAAGGGCTAGTTCAAACTGAATTTTGATGGGGTGGCCAAAGGGAACCCTGGAGAGGCCAGTGGTGGAGGCATAATTAGGTTTGACTCTAGAATTTTTGTGGCTGCCTACATTGGGGGGCTAGCTATTAAGAGCAATAATGAGGCTGAGGCATTACCCATGCTTTGGGGAATTAAGATTACTCTTTCTATGAATATCAAGTATTTGCATGTAGAGGGAGATTCTCAGCTGATTGTCAATGCAACCTTAGGGTCGGCTAGCCTGAGATGGATTTTGTCTAATATGGTGGGAGACATCCACTTGCTCCTTAATGCCATGGAAGATTACAAAGTGTCCCACATATACAAAGAAGGTAATGTCATGGCAGATGCCATGGCCAACCTTGGGATAAACAAAAATGGATGGCGATGTTGGAGGCAATCCTCTAGTCTCTTTATTGAGAAATATGGGTGTAAGTCTCTATGTTCTTAATATAGTTAGAGGGGAGTGCCTTGGAGGGAGCGATGACCTCCCTTTCCTATGCATTATTTGGATGTGTTGTATGGAGTATCTAAATATGCAGGAGGGTGGCAAGTTTCAAAACTAGCATAGAGCCATTGGAATTCAAATCCATAAGGGCGGGAATGATGATGTGGACTGATAGAGACTGACTTTGAGGATGATCGATGACTGGATGATGTGGTGGCGGGAAACCTTGTGGAGTAGTGAGTGGATGATAGGATGGTAAGGTTGTAATTATTTTCTTTCCATCCTTGTCCTTAGTGATGTTTACTCTCGCATGAGGTGGTGGACATGGGTCTTTTCTGAGGAGGTGCACTAGGGTGGCAAGGATTCTGCATATTGCTCAAATAATTACTGCAAATTTAATTTAGAGATTCACACTCTTTGGATGAGATAGGATTACATGAGTGACATTATTTATCCTTATGTTCATTCTAGTTGGCATCTTGCTCATAAAAATTGCCTTTATGTTATTCTCTTGCCTTGGCTGCTTAATGGGTTTTAGACAATTAGTATGGGAGGTGACATTTTGAAAATATAGCTAGCCTCACCTGAGGAGTTCAGAAAGAGTCCCACGGTGAGGCATATCATTCAAGAAGGTGAAGTGGCATCCTTCCTAGAAGCCATGATAGGCTACGATGAGAACCTATCCAGGCAATTCACTAACTCTTGGGATGATAATAGGCGGGTTCATGTCGGGGGCATTGGCTTCAAAGTTCCAGAGGAGATTATCGAGCATGCCACTGGTATGCCTATCAAGGGAAAGAAGCATAGTCAGAGGAGTAAGGTGTCAGATCCTGAAAACATGGGGCTATTTTTTAAATAGGAGGAAGCTATTGTCAAGCTCCATGGTGGCTTTAAGAGAGAGAAGATGCCTTCTTTGTGGGGACAAGTCTACCTCATGATAATAAAATACTTTATGCTAGAGGGGTGTTTCAAGGTATTTTATCACTATCACTTCACTTTTCTCAATCATTTTAGATATAGGCTGGAGCTTAGCCTCCCCATCTTCCTACTTTCATCCTTAGAAAAATCCATTTAGGATATCAAGGGGATTTAGTCCAAGAATCCTAACTATTCATCCATCCCTCATCACCAAGGACTCATCCTTTAGCAATACCATTTCCATCTTGCATTGTGCCCACCCAAGAAAATTAAAGTCAGCCTTTTGGACAATTCTCCCTCAGCTTGGACCTCTGCTATTAAGGGTAAGGGTAAAAAAGTTGTTGGGACCCCCAAAACCATGACACCTAGGAACCCTAAAGGGGGACCTAGAATCATGGAAACCCATGAGGCTTCACCTATAGGGACCCCTATTTTGGAGTCTAAATCTAAAACCCCTAAAAAAGCTAGCAAGAAAAACAAATCCCCTACCCTAGAGATTGATAAGGAAACTGTGGTGGTGGCTAAGAGGGGACCGAGAGGCCAAGGAGGAAGAGGATATTCAATACCATAAGAAGGTTAAAATTGGGAGGGTGGAATTCCTGAGGGATGAGGGTACTTCAAAGGTCATTGATCTAGAGACAGGTTCCATATAGGGAGAGGAAGGAGATTTGGGTGCTACTGCTACTAAAAATCTTGTTCATGGTGTTCAGAGGTCTATTCGAATTGCTGGCATTCCATCTGCCAATGGGTAGGGAATGGAGTTATCTAGAGAATTTGAGTTTTTGGAGGATACTTTAGGGGAAGGGGAAGATGAGACTCCCACAGAGTCACTTCATGAAGATAGAGCCCATCATTTTCCTGAATTGAACCTGCCGTATTCGAATGACCAAGAGGAAGAAATGGAGGAAGCCCAGGGGAAAAAGAAGGAAGATGTCTACTATCTATGTAACAAGATAGCTAAGGATATGGTTGAACTTAAAATCAAGATGGAAAAACTCCAAAAGAAGTGGAGGGTGATGGCAAAATTTGTGGCTAAGGTTCTCCACTATGTGACGTCTGTGTTCTCAGCTACTAAACATTTTGATGTTAATGTCAAAGGTATTGGGGTGGATAGTTTGGGAGACTACAAGGACATACTCAAGTTCCTATCCAAATATGGGATATCTGAGAATTCCTAGTTGGTCCCTTGTTGGTCTTTGGTTTTTTGTTGTTTTTGATTAGTCTGTTCATTTTTTGGTGTGTTTCTTTGTTGTCTGGGTGTTGTTAATGTACTATCTCTGGCTCATTTAAGGCCTTGTTTTTCCCTGTGGGCTACTTGTAAAGGATCCTAGACCCTCTTTTCCAGTTGATCTAATAAAAAACAATGGGTGTGAGGAAGATAATATAACTATTTGATGAAATTCCCAACTTGAATTGAACCTACAGGGATTGCACATGAAGTGCTTGACAAAATGTCTCTAAAATATGAACATGCCTAGTACTGCTATTTTAGATAGTACTCCATCTTAAAAGAGAATACCTTAGAGGAATATGATTTAGGAATACCAAGGTTATATGAAAAACACCAATGAAAAGCATCAAATTGAATTAATGATTTATTTCATTCTTACAATCACTTAGGGTACACATAAGAGAATCTACCAATGAAATATGATTGCTTGGACTCATCCAATTCATAAACAAATCTTCAAATATAGGCAATGCTAGAAAATCTAAGTAAGAACTACCTTAGTCTCCAAACTATGTAAGCACAAGCAATGAAATGATGATATCCAACATAATTATGTAAACAAGTGTTCAATTTTGGGCAATACTGTAACACTAATTGAATAAATTATGCAACATAATAGATTGATTATGGCATAATAGATATTTATTTTCAGAAAAAATATTAAGAGTGTAACTGAATGAGTCATTATTTTTTTAAAGTTCTTGCAACTAAATATTTTTGCAATCAATTATATAATTCTCTGTTTAAAGTAATGATTTCCTCAATTACATGGAGTTGAACCATTATTCATACAAACATTTTGTACATTCCTTTTACCTTACTGCAATGTGTTGACAATGAACACCTTGTTTTCTTTTTAATCATAATGAATATGGTATTACCTGATATTTTAGCATAATCATTAAAAGTAGAATACCAAAGAACTACCACAAAAGAGTATTAACATACCTTTAACTATCTAGCATTTCCATATTTCAATTCAAACAACTTTAGTGTAGTTCAAAAAATATGAACCATATGACTACAATTTTTAGTAGCTTAATGAATTACTTTGCCCACCTCTATCTAACACATGAATGGATTGAATGATTTACAAAATAGAATTTAACAATTTTTTTGCAACTTGCTCTAGGTTTACAATAACATACTTCTCTTTACATTGGATAAAACTACATAAATAATGGGTTCTAGAACCAACAACAAGTGAAAGACATCTAAGTCAAAATTCATCAATCTCTTTGCAATGTATCCATGAACTTCAACTCTAACTAGCAGAAAAAAAATGTCTACCTCTTAGCCATGTGTATCTCTAAGGTTCACCCCTCTAGACAAGGAGGTGGTTGAAGGGCCAGTAATCAAACACACTCACACCATACAATATAATTACATAGGTATACATTAACATATAAGAAATACACATAGTTAATCTCATAATACATACTAGATGCAAAACAATTTGATTAGCAAAAGGAAGAGGAATAAGTCTCAAACCAATGGAGTGTCATCACTTAGATCACAAGATCAATCAAAGGTTGGAAAGTATAGTATTCTACAATAAGTGTTTCCCAATAGCATCTAGATTCTAAATCATCCTTTATAGACTAGATTGATGCTCTTCACAATATCATGCTTGAATCCTCAAAGGATCAATTTTGGATATTGTGGTTTATCTTACAAGTTTTATTAAGTGTGATACCCAATTTATTTTAATGAAACTCATTCCTCTATACCCACCTATTGTATTCCAACAAAGGCAATAGAGTGAGGCCACTCCATGTCCTCACTGAACCTCATTTCCTATACACACTAAGCTAACCATTTCATCAGGGAAAACACAAGATTTTACCATCACTACAATACAATTTTTAGCCAGTAATATATGTTCACATTCTTTGAAATCAATATGATTTCACAACCAATTTTATATGGTTTCAAATAAAAGGGTTTGTAGTGTGTGTGTTTATATATATATATATCTGTGTGTGTGTGTGTGTATATATATATATATATACATATAACACTAAGGGATAGGCACTTCATTTAGTAGAGTTTTCAAGCTATTTTCAGAAACACCTAGCTTGTAAACAAAATAATAATAAATAATAGATAAAAACAAAATATTTAGTGCCTTTTTTAGCACAATGTAAAGAATGCCATTTGTTGGGTCCCAAAACCGCTGCTCCACTTCCTAGAAAAAAAATCACTTTCAAGGGCAGCGTTGCCATCATAAAAGTAAAACCTAATCATCCACAGACCATGGAGGGTTGAAGGCCAATGAACGAGAGTGGGTTTTCTCTCATGCACTTTGATCTTAGCTTAAACTCGAGAGGGTATTCCCTGAGGTTAGAACCAGATGAACAACTAAAAATTGGTGGCTAAACCCAATCCATTGACTTGGTTCCAAAAATTGTCACTAAACCAAGATAAACCAACCACATATAGACCTCAATATAGTTGATTACACACCTTGCATATGAACCCATAAATCACACATCTTATATCCCCATAAGATACATTCATTTAATATTCCATACATAATGGCAACATATAGACATACATGGCATGATTCATAAAGTATTGAAATAATTTTATATCACTACAAATTTATCCCTAGTTATAATATTGAATCATGAATAACATGTAAAACTAACCTAATCCTACTCCTAGGCTATCGGTGAATGGTTTATTCATTTGAAGGCATATGACCAGTCATGAGCTTCCAAGACTGATGCCAATCTGATGGGTAACACTGTCCATGATTCTAGCAAGAAACAACAAATTGAAACTAAAGTAAAGTGAGCTATGCATGAGAAATTCCACTTTGAATATGCCTTTGACTCATTACCATTGTTTATCATTTTAATCAAACGGTTGTATTTGAATTTTGCAGCCCTTTTGGCATGTGCCTTTTAAAAGAATTACTGGAGCCTAAAATTTGTTTTGGGCCACACGATCAGATTATGATCGTGTGGCCCAAAACAAATTTTGGACCCTAGCAAGCCTTTTAAAAGGCACATGTCAAAAGGGCCACATAATTCAACTATAACTATCTGATCAAAATGATAATCAATGGCAAGAATTTAGTTGTATTTTAGTCTTTTTCTAAGTGAAATATTTAAAAAATAATTAAACCAATTGTCACATTGTCACACCTACTGACCTCTTGGTGGACCCATCTTTTGAGGAAGAAGAGTTAAGTATAAGTGAGGACATAATGTCCTTAGCTTCATTTTGTATCACTCCTTTGAGCTCAATTTCAGGCTTTTATGCGAGAAAAATATTTTTCAAGGATGATATGATGGACTTAATGATAAAATGGAATTCATCGCGATATCACGTCTTTTGGTTGATAGGTTTTTTTCAGATGCAATGGTGCGATAAGTGATTGACTATCACAGGAGCGCTTGGTGGGAAGAAGTGAAGGGATATTCTTTGCACTAGTGCAATGATATGTTTAGTGGTTGGCGGGTCTCATCCCAAGGAGAATGAAGTTGGCACCTAGCGCGTGAGTGCACAAGAAGTAGTATGGGTCCCTCAAGGCTCCTAATGATGTGATAAGGTGACACGTGGCTTTAGCATGTGAGAAACATCCTTTATTCACATTTTTTTGATTGGCTAGTGATTGTTGGATTGATTCTTTTGTATTTGTGACCATTGATTTCATTTTTTATCTGACTTAATCAACAGGTGAAATTCAAATCTTGGGTAATAAAAATAAAATCCAAAGGGTAATTATAGTATGGTAGATTTGGCTTGAATTTTTGAGAAAATTAGTTACTGCTCGAGTATGCAAGAAGGTGATTTGACAGTAGACACAATTCTCAAGCAATTCTTGATGCTTAGTTAGATTTTGATATGTGAACTTTGCCCTTGTCTGTGTGAAGAGGAATTTCTAGACAGATAACAATTAATTCACACCTCCATTTCATGCTTGAAAATATTGCAAATGAATTCACAACAACAAATCCAAGTGTGTGAATAGCTAGAATAAAATAAAATTAAAGGCAATTGCTCACACAAGGAACCCCTGTTCATTGCTATAAATAAGGGTGTTTTTCATGAATTGTTCACATCATCAACTACCATGAGTATTGTGCAAGCTTTATCTTTTGTTTCCCAAAGAGGAATGCCTCTATTTTCTTGGTTGCAGATTTGCTCTTTCCATATTAAGGAAGAAGTAAATACTTCCTGGAGAATGGGGGGAACTAGAAATAGTAGGGATTTTTGTCTACAATAGTTTAGCCGATTTCCATGAACCATAGCAGAGTTAAGTTATTCTCGAGAGGAACTAGATGGACCATGCACACCATTGTTTGCTACTAAGGGTTACAACATGTAGGATGTGCCCTATTCACCGAGTCAAAGAAGTCCTGGCTTCTTTGGTGATTAAGTTTTGATGGGGGTAAGGAGTTGACTTGCCTTCCCAACAGTCTTTCATGTGAGCCTGAGCACTCGATGGAAAGCGAGTGCCTATTTTTCACTTTAAAAGAGGATCTCCAGTCATCCAAAAGTTTCTAGAATAAGGAATTGGCTGAAAGGCCAATCATAGTTATGATGTAGTTTCTTAGGTGCAAATATTAAATGCGTCATAACTAAAAATTATACTATGAAAGTTTTAAATTGACATAAGTAGTCTATTTATAGGCTCTTGATTGTCATAGTATAGGAGGGAGATCCACACTTGAGAAACAAATATGATCAGGTGGATGTAAAAAAATTATTTTCTGGGCTATGGGTATAAGGTATCTACATCTTGGGGAGTAGGTTTCTATAATAGATTAGGTGCATTTTTAAGATTGCAGACAAAGAGATTCGCCTTCATATGTACAAATTTCTATATGGCAATTTTCAATTCAGATTGAGTAATATGAATAACACAACATGTGTGTGTTTTCTGCAATTGTCTCCTTGAATGTATGCATCTCTTTTGTGAATGAATGAATCAAGGGTTCTATATTTCGCTTATACACATTTGTTGTATTGAATGTTTTTGTTTGTTTCTTCTAATCAAGGATTGGATTATAAATGATTTAAATAGAACATAGGAAGTGATGTATTGCATTAGGGATTTTTGAAGAAGAATTGCAAAAAATACTATTTCTTGGGTGTATCATTGCAAGCCGCTGGTATAAGTATGCCCTCTGAATTTGATATTTTGTTGTTATAGAGGAAACATTTGCAGTAGGGATTTTGACTTTACTACACTAATTAAGGCACCATTCAGAAGATTTGCTTGCCCAAGGGTCTAGGAAGAATAATGATTATAAGAATGGATAACTTGGTGTTCATTTTTAGTGAGTTGTAGTTTAGTGCATCTTTGTGCATGTTCTCACAATAAAATAGAGAAGATAGTCCAAGAACTTTGCCATTTTTGGAGTTATCTTAAAAATCTTGGTGTATACACAAGAACATTCTGCCTAATGATGAAAATTTAGATATATTGGTTGTGAATAAGGGAATACCCCCTAGGTGCGACAGAACTTGAAGTGTAGGGGAGATAACTGTGGATGGTTTCCCACCTTGTTAAATAATCTCCCATTTTGTTGGTCAAGTCTCTTCTTGAAATCTGAACATAACAAGTGGCAAATCTTTAGGATTCAATGCATGTAGATTTGAGAACCAACACCTCCAAGTGTAAAAAAGGAAAAAGGAAAATGCCACCCATTCACAAGGGAAAGAAAAGTATGCCTGGCCACAATACTAATCTACAAAAGAAATAACTCCTCATGCAAATCAAACTAAAAAAATTCAATCTCTGGCATATCTCTAAGTTGAGCTGCAACGTTTTAACTTTTAACTTGGCATTCATGTTGTTGCTCAACATCATCTTCACATGTATGCTGGGCCCATATAAATAACTCTAATTTAGGTGGAACACCATCATCCACAACAATAGAAACATTAGCTTCATCACAAAGGAAAGTTTCATAATCACAAGTGTCAAACTCTTGGATAATAGGTGGCCAACATACACAGATATCACAAGTGCTAATACAATCACCAATTTCTAAATCTTGAACATGATTCAACTCAAAATTCAAACCATCGACACACAAATTAGAACCAAGAGACACCTCATATGAAGAACCAATTTCTTCTAATTATCTCTCTTTTTGGAGTTCATTTCTTTAATTTGTTGTGTCATATCCATTGTTGTGAACTAGTTGGTGACACACTTCTTCCTCATTAGTTTTTCAAACATTTTCTTGTGGCCTATATGAAGCACAATTTGGATGGGGAAGACAAGAAATGTTGTGCCAAAGAAATAGGCTCTCATATGCGTCCACATGATCACCATATTCACACTCTTCAAGGATAAATTTTTCAAATTAAAATTCCATGCCTACACCAACATCTATCTCAGATTAGTTATCATTTAGGGCAGCCACATTTCCATCTTGCTCATGCAATCAAATACGAGTAGCCTAATCCTCACTTACATGAAAAAAAGGGGGCATATCATTAAACAAGAAATAGGTTTCTTAAGCATTCTCTATTGCACTTACCTATGCACAATCTTCATAATCAACTTCATCAACTGATTGAAATGGCTACACACTTGCGCACACACCTTCCTCTTTGTTTAGCATACCACATACCTCATGCTTGTGTTGAAAGGCATCATTAGTTTCATCATTTTCATCTTCAATGGATGAACAATCCAACTAAAGGTAGGTGCATACATTTCTTTCATCATCATCATTGTCACATGATGCACCATCTTCTCTTTCTAACCTTCTGACTATACAATCATATTCATTTGGTGTTGTACTCACTTGATTTGTTGTATCCACAGAACTGCTACTCACATCAACATGTTCCTTACCTTGATAGTGCTTGCATTTGTGGACAACAAACTCATTATGTAGTCACCCCTTACCTTCTCCACAGATTCTAAATACGTTTGCTACAAAATTTTTATTTAAAAATCTTCCCGCACTGAACTCAATCCAACTTTCAATGCCTCAAAAAACATATCTATGCATGTAAGAGTGTTAGGTCTAAAATTGTTTGGAATATTAGAAAGAGCAATGGAAAACTTGTGACTAAAATCCATGCTAGAAATTCTCTCTTGCCTTCTATTTTTTTTCTAATTTTGTGACAAGATCAGTAGGGTCAAAACCTTTAGCAAACCCATTTTCAAAATCAACCACAAGTTCATTCCAAGAGGCAAAGGATTGCCTTAAAAAAACTCTGAATCAATTCTTTAGCCTTGCCACGTAAGGACATACCAAAGAATATCATGTACATGTCTTCAACTTCAAACTGGCGATCTTCCATGAATTCTAAAAACTCATCAACACGTGTGTCCCCTTTACAAATATTGTATCCATCAAACTTGGGCAACTGCTTGTAGACATTGGTTGGCATGTTCTTTGTTTTTTAATCAACCCAAGAGAGGTCCAATTTATTATAAATAGGATCCATGGGAATGATAGGGATTGAGCAACTTGACTTTTAGGGGCAATATGGTGCAGGAGCACCCAACCCACAGTGGCCTCCATGAGGCATTAGCTATTTAAATTTCATTATGATGTTTCCAATAAGGTTCTAGATGACCATTCATTGTAATAAGGTTTGTTTGACCAATGCATGTGCATTTTAGTTGTATCTAGGTTCAATTGTAAGTCGCATGGGACACTTGGCAAATTTGTATTCATGAGGGTTGTTAGGGAGTTGGAGGTTGTTAGATCTCCCAGCCGATTGGAATGATCTCCCAGCCACCTGGAGTGGAGTTGGTACTACTCATGATGAGTAGATAAATACCCAAGGTTAGATCGATTGTGATCATGATCATATTGTAGACAATTTGGATTGTGCTCTGTATGTATTCGCATTTCTAAGAAGCATAATGAACAAGTACTGTTGTATTGTGCATCTTTCTGTTATTCAATCTCATTAGGGTTTTCCTCTGTGCAATCAGTTTTCCTATTTTGAGGCTGAGATGGGTTCTTAACCTATTCCACCAATTAGATTTCTTCAAAATTGGTGGAATGGCTATACAGTGTTTTCATTTTGTTTGTGTTCATGTTTGTAGGATTGCATACAGTATGCATTGAAAGATCCTAGCATTGTCATGTGCTAGGTTGGTAGGGTGAAAGATTTGTGTTAGGTTGGCGAAGGAATGGATCTATGCAGTTGTGGAGTTGTTGGGTTTGCAGAGGTTCAAAATAGCGAAGATCTGTGTTCTTTCTCGAAGATGCATTTTGTGTATATTTCACAATTGTATGTCAGATAAATATTCTGTGTATATATTGCAAAGGCTTGTTGAGTTTTGCATGTCACAGAGCATATCGGGAAGCATTGGTGTATTGTATGTCAAGGTTGTATGTAGTAAACATACTATGTGAAGGTACAAGTGTATCGGCATACAAAGAGGGTCAATGATCGAGTCAATGGTTAGTTCTGTATGAATGCTGAAGATTGCATCTTTGGAATGCATGTTGTGAATGTACATTGTTGGTATACATTCTCTATGTATACCACTAATGTGTGTCGAGTTCATTTCCTGTGTATCTCGCAGTTGAATGTTCATGTGTATCCCACAGATGTACATTGCAGTTGTATGTGGTGAATGTACATTGTGAATGTACATCGGGTTGGTTACAATGAAAGTCAATGGTTGACTTCGGTGAATGCATGTTCTGAATGCATATTCAGGTTGTATGTTTTGAATGTATATCGATAATATACATTGCGCACATACTTTATGTTAGATGCAAGGGGCAACTGGTAGCAACGGTAGTGGAAACTGGTGTTCGCAGGTCATGCGATGTATGCACAAGTGTTTGGCATAAGGATAGAGTGGCAGATACATTTGGGTTGCTGGCAGTAGTGGGTCATGCAATGCATGTATAATTTGGTTGTATTAGGTTGTCACTAGTATGTTGTGATTGCATATTGCAATTGTATGTGGGGAACATACATTTTATATGATACAAAGTGTGACCCGAATCAGTGGTAAGAAGAACTGGGAGTAGCAAGTCAAACCTTGTATATGCAAGGATATTCATCGGCATGAGATAGCGTATTAGGGAAAAGGTATTTTGGTTGGCCGATTGTGTATAGTTTTGCTGATGGGCATGTAAAGCATAGACATGCAATGGGGAATGTATGTTAGGGGCATTGGCTCTGCACCATAGTGGCATCAGAGCTTAGCAAAAGATTTGGGCTGTTGTGTGCTTGGTTCTATCACTGAGAAGGCAGAAGTAGAAGGATCAAGAGGTTAGCAAGATGCCTCCAAAAGGTATTGGTATGGCCAGAGAATTACAAGAGATGAAGGAAAAACATGCTAAGGAGATGAGGAAGATGAAAGAGCTTGCAGAAGCCTTTCAAGCTAGGCTTGCAGCCTTGGAGACAAATAAAAGAAGAGAAGTGGAAGAAAGTGAATCAGAAAAAGAAGATGATGATGAAGAATTTGAAGATGTAAATGAAGATCTGAATCCTTAAGATCAGAGATTTACAAAACTATTAAAGGCAATCAAGAATAACAAACCCAAGGTAAAGATTGATGTTCCAAAGTATATTGGAAGTTTAAATGAGGAAGAGTTACTTGATTGGATTGCTGCATTAGATAATCATTTCGACTGTGAGGAGGTTCATGAGGAGCAGAAAGTAAAGATTGCAAAGACCAAATTGATAGGTCATGCTTTGGTATGGTGGGATTACATACAGTTAGAGAGGAGAAAGCAAGGTAAGTCAAAGATTTCTTCATGGGACAAGATGGTAGCAAGAATCAAAGGTAAATTTTTAACCCAGGATTATGAAATTCAAATGTTTAAAAAGCTTCAATTTTTAAGACAAAAAGAAATGGATGTGAAGGCATATACTGAGGAATTTTATAAGTTAAGTATGAGGTCTAGTCATCATGAGAATGAGGTTGAAAAGGTTGCTAGATATTTGGCTGGTTTGAGATTGAACATACAAGATGGCTAACCCTAGAAGTGTGGAAGAATGTTATCAAATGGCAATTAGGATTGAGGAGAAGATGAAAAGGACACAAGATAAGTCCATGAGAGGAAGAGGCAACAATATCAGAGGAAGAGGATCAACTCCTAGAATAAGGCAAATCAATGAGAACCAAGAAGAGACTAGTAAGGGACAAGAACAGTCTGATTTCAAGGGTGGATGGAGAGGTACCAAGGGCAAATTTGGAGGTAGTAGAGGTTCTAATGTTTTCACTAGGAGATGTTATCATTGTAATGAAATTGGTCATCCTACATTCAAATGTCCATAGAAGCAAGGTTCATCATCAAGAGGTGATAGGACGAATGACAAGAGGGTTCAATTTGTGCAAGAAGAGGAGGTAGATGCAAGTGTTAACTCTCTAATGGGGAGTACAGCACCATGTCAAGATGGAGAATCATTGATGCTAAGGAGAACAATCTTGAAGACATCCAAGGATATGCTACAATGGAGAGCACTTTTTAGGACCAAGTGCAAAAGCAAAGGTAAATTATGCAAGGTAGTAATAGATTCTGGTTCAACAGACCATATGGTATTTTAGGAAATGGTGGATAAGCTGAAACTAGAAAGGATTCCTCATCAAAATCCTTACAAAGCATCTTGGGTAAGTGATAGTCAATCACTTTTGGTATATGAACAAGTATATGTTGATTTTCAGATTGGGGAATATCAGGATAGGGTTTTATGTGACATTTTGCCCATGGAATGTTGTCACCTGCTTTTGGGTAGGCCATGGCAATTTGATAGGAGAGTATTGTATGATGGGTATGCTAACACCTATACCATCAAGAAGGATGGGAGAACTTTTGTGATGACACCATTGCAGGAGGATGCTGAAGCAAAGGAGACAGCTAAGATTATTTTGGTAGGTAAGAAGGAGTTTGTGAAGATGCCTACAGCAGAGTCAAAGGAAGTTAAGGATATCTCAAGGAGTGGAGATCACAGTTTGAAGAAGATTTCAGTTCTGACTAACAGAGATTAGGTGGATCAGCAGACAGTCAAGGAGTAGGTTTGTACACAACCACAAGCT
Organism: Cunninghamia lanceolata; assembly: GCA_027924645.1. Lineage (NCBI taxonomy): Eukaryota > Viridiplantae > Streptophyta > Pinopsida > Cupressales > Cupressaceae > Cunninghamia > Cunninghamia lanceolata. The sequence goes on from BSBN01000693.1 coordinate 4,178,606, forward strand.
GATTGGAAAGACAAGGATGCACTCATAGTAGGGACTATTGTTTGTCCTCTAAGAGTTGAAAGACAAACACATTCTGCCATAGCAGTAAATAAGGTTTCCACTGCAGGTGTTCAAATAGGGATGATAGTCAGACAGACTGGCAAGCACAAGACAGGTACAACCTACAATGCTAGGCATGTGTATTTTCTCCCATGGCAACAGGTTGCAGTCCAGCGCTCATGGGGCAGACCTGAAACAATAGAAGGAAAAGGTGGATCAAGTCAAAGCATTAACTCATGGGGCATGAGTTCTTTTCGCTGTGGGGAGTATGGTGCAGGAGCACCCAACCCACAGTGGCCTCCATGAGGTATTAGCTATTTAAAGTTCATTTTGATGTTTCCAATAAGGTCCTAAATGACCATTCATTGTAATAAGGTCTATTTGACCAATGCATGTGCATTTTAGTTGTATATGTAGACACCTAAAAATGGCTTCTACCATCGAACTGACTCCTTACATTCCTAAACATGTCAATTTCCCTCCTAACCAATTAATTAAATTTTTATTTAATTAATTATCCCTTCATTACCCTATTTTCCATCATATTATCCCCAAAATTGAATTAATTTCATTAATTCAATAGTCTAAAACCTTAGCCAATTGATTTAATAAATATGCAATATTTATTATTTCAATTTCCCTCTATCCTAATTCCTAAATCCACCTCACAAAATCCACCTCATCAATCCACCTCATCTCTTCCACCTCACCATGTGGCACATATAATTAAATATTCTTAATATTTAATTAGCTAATATCCTCCATTATCTAAAAATGAATTTAAAATTCAATTGTCCCCCACTATCATCCACTAATTGAATTTTTAATTCAATGGTCCTCCACTAATTGAATTTTTAATTCAATGGTCATCCACTAATTGAATTTTTAATTCAATGGTCTTCCACTAATTGAATTTTTAATTTAATTGTCCTCCACTAATTGAATTTTTAATTCAATTATCCTCCACTCTTCCACTAATTAAATTTTTAATTCAATTATTCCATCTCACTACCACATCCATCTTTGGGTCCAATGTAATCAAATTAGATTCTCTAAGGTCTCCATCCCCATCTCATCCTACATCTAGAAATCAACCCCATATACGTGCATGCCCATCACAAGATCACAAAGCAAAAAGAATCAAGAAATGGCAGAACATTGGCAATTTGGCATGCCTAACACCGATAGCTACAATAGACCCATCAATCCAAATCCACCTACATATTCCTTCATCCCCCCATATGGTCCTAATGAAAATCCCTTCAGTTACTTACGACAAACACAACCATCACCCCCCACCACCACCACCAACACAAAACGTCCCCATTACTTCCCAAGATGACCTAGATGTCTTAAGCTTCACGCAAGACACCGATAACATGGACATGCTTGACAAAGTCCTACAGTCAGATCCAAATAGATTTCTAGATCATCTTCTCAAAATAGGTGCTCAACTACCCCCCATAATGACATCATCACACCCATCCACCTTGACAATCGCCTCTACCCCATCAAATAACCAAGCATCCACATCTAACACCCAACCCACTATCTCTCAAATGACAATGCCCATCATCTCTCAAACATCCACACCTATTGTATCTACCACCAACACGATCTCTACTGCTACCACGTCTACCATTACTACCAATATCCCTAACCCCACCACGTCACAACCCGTCACCACATCCACTACTACAACAATGGTAAACCCTTCCATGCCACAAATTACCATGGGCATACAAGGTAACATTACGCAAGCAAGTACATCCACAAGTGTGCCTCCACCTATTCCCAACACCATGGCATATCTATGACAGTTGTTCTCACAACCACCGTACAATACATCCAACCCATCGCATTCCTACCAATCCAACGTCAATCCATCCATTGTCACATATCCACATAACCTCGTAACATCATCTACACCATATCAAACAAATCCCCAATATCAAACCCCACCCCACTTGCAACATCTCACCAACCAACAGGCGTACATCCAACAAACACAACAACCACAGGATATCAAAATTGTTGTACAAGGCTTAGTCCAATAGGTAGCAGACTTACAAACTGGGGGCAAATGCAAACACTATTCCTTTGAGGATATTTGCCCCTACCCATTTGATTGCACATTATACATGCCCCCTTTCCCCAAGAACTTCGAGACACCTAAATTCGACAAATACAAGGGAAAGGGAGACCCTAGGGACCACCTTAGGGAGTTCTACATAGCTCGCTTAGAAGTCTCTAATAACGACACCTATCTAATGAGACTATTCCCATGAAGCCTCGACGGTCAAGCCGCTGAATGGTTTGCACATCTCCCCCCTGGCATTAGGACCTTCCCTGAGCTTGCAGAGAAGTTTGTGAACCACTTCTCCTACAATTTTGAGCATGAAATATCCATGACCACCCTTGTAACACCAAACAAAAGAACAGTGAAGCCTTTGCTTCCTTCTTGCAAAGGTGGAGAGGCTTAGCAAGCAAACTCCCATGGCCCATTCCTGAAAAACAACTCATCACCATGTTCATGGCCAATCTCAATTAGGAATTAGGGTTTCATCTGCAAATACTTTGTGCATCTACCTTTGAAGAGGTCATCAACAAAGGTACTACCATCGAACGAGCCCTCATTGCCAAGGGCTCCATCAAACTGTACGACCCCAAATCCAACAACAACTACAAATCCAATAACAACACCCCCAATACCAACAACAACGCCAACACACCATCAAATGACAAATCACGTTATTGGGGGAACAACAAGAACAATTTGAACGACGGTGTCATAGAGGTGAAGGTCATCCAACATATACAAAACCAAACACCTGCGCATACATATGCAACAAATGTCAATAACCAGAGAGGCCCAACTAAACCACGCAAACCACGCAGACAATTCACATCTTAGGGGAACCTGTCGAAGACATCCTTGATAGATGTCTCAAGCAAAATTTTATCACACTTCCACCCATTAGACCCTGTCAAGAGAATGAACTAAAAGTCGCATGGTACAATGAGAATGACTACTGTGAATACCACCGCGTGGCGGGTCATAAAACAACCGACTGCATGCAACTCAAACATTGCATCCAAGACCTTATCAAACAAAATCTAGTCAGTCTTGATCACAACACCCAACCATCACCAAACGCCAACCTAGGAGCTTACAAGGATCCCCTACCTAATCATAACAAAGCCTTGTCGTCCAACCAAACCTACAATATCACCCCACCACCCGCATCTTACGACTCTATAGTAGGACGTATAGAAGCATCATCCCATCATGTCAACATAGTCACCATCCGTACACAAGCACCTGATTGTGCTGTTACAACCCGCCGTGGCCGTATATCTATTCGCACAGCCCCTGCCATTGAACCAACACCCGCATCCACATCAGATCCCCTACCTCCTCACCCAAATGTACGTGCATCACCTACGCACCAATATAACCTCCTAGAACACCTAGGAAAGACACCCACACAAATTTCCATCCTCAAGTTGCTTCGTAGATCTCCCCTTCATAAAGATGTCCTCGATAAAGCACTCTTGCAAACACAAGTCCTTGCCAACTTGAATGTAACAGAATTCCAAGACATGGTAGGACACATCGCCTACCCCATCATCTCACCTTCTCAGAAAAGGACCTACCCGCCTCTGATCACATACATAACGACACCCTGCACATCGAAGTCCGCATCCACAAGCACACCATTAAAAGAGTCTTAATAGATGGTGGCTCCTGTCTCAACATATGCACTCTAAAAATGCTAAAACACTTGGGGTATTCCGATGTGGTTGTCGACACTAGCGAGTGCATCATGATCAAAGGATATGATGACACTCAACACCTCTGTAAAGGCACTATCAAGCTTCCCATTCAAGTGGGACAAAAAATATTAGAAACCAAATGTCAGGTTCTTGATCTCGACCTCCCCTACAACATCCTTCTCGGCAGACCATGGATCCATGCCATGCAAGCTGTCCCATACACCTTCCATCAATGCCTCAAATTCCCTCACAATGGTATAGAGGTCATAGTCTATGCCGATCCTCGCCCCTTCCAGTTCTGTAGTTTTCTGGAAGGCCACAACCAAACCTTCTGCCCATACAATAAAGCCACCACTAAAGCCAATCCAACAGCATCAAATTCATATATCGACCCCACAACCATTGCCACCACATCATCCCAAGCACCTCCACCACCTGAGGTCAAGATCAAGCTAACTGACATGAGATGTGGGGAATATGACCTGCACGGCACCTTTTGTGTAGGTACATTACCCAATCCTAAGACATTTGGCATCCCAAAAGCAGAGGTAGCCAACACAATCATCATCAGGTGCAAACCCTCACCCATCTTTGAGAAGAAACACCTTCTGGATTAGGATGTACTCGAAGATATCTCATCCTGGCTATACAAGGATGAAGAACCTGAGCAAGAAGCCCCCATAATCCCAATAGAAATCTATGGCAAGGGTTCTGAAATTGTCAAGAGCATGGGCTATAAAGGACAAGGTGGTATAGGCCTTCATGAACAGGGAATCGTAGAACCACTGCAGGCAATAAAGAATCCCTATACTCAAGGGTTAGGGTATGGTGAACCACAATGCATCCTCGCTACCGACGAGTGTATCTTATTCGAGGTCACTACGGCCTCCTTAGACATCGACAATGTTAATGATCCGAGCCTTCAAGACTCCTTTAGCCATTTCGCCGACTTCTTCAACTCATCCATTTGTACCATTTACTCTGTCACCACTCTCCCTTCACCCTCCAATTTCTTTCCACTAGTCTACCTTGACCTCATTGATTGGGACCAACGGGGAACTCCTATCTTCGACATCGCACCTAACAATGAGGCCATCACTGCAATGATGGGGGTAAGAGATCACTTCCCTTTGGGAGATCACAGAGCCGGATACATCATGGAACTCAATCCGGATGCCTATTTCAGGGAGACAACCCCTACTTCTAGTCATAAAAACATACAAATAAAAAATGGATCTGATGGTGAAAACTGTTCTACGGTAATATCAGATCCTACAAAAATAAAAATAAACGACGTATCTTATGGTGAAAACCTCCACAAGGTGCCAGAAGATGGAAGCATGGGCCTCCCTGAAATAGATAAAGTCTATCCTGACAGATCACCCATCTTGGTTGAACCAGCTCAAGAAATGAACCTTGGAACAAAGGAAGAACCCAAAATCACATACAGAGCAGAATCTCTCAACATACAGGAACAAGAGAACTTCTTGTCCTTCTTCACCACAGGATATCAACACTATTGTACAAGGCTTAGTCCAACAGGTAGTGGACATAGCCTTCCAACATCTGCTCTAAAAAGACATAGCCTTCGTCTGGAACACTCAGTGTCAGAGTGCCTTTGACCAAATAAAAGAATACCTGGCTAATCCTCCTATGCTAACTCCACCAAGGCAAGGAAAACCCCTCCTACTTTACATCTCCATAACAGAGATAGCCATCAGAGCCTTGCTAGCACAACTCGACGAGTAGGGGAAAGAAAGAGCCATTTACTATATCAGCCGCACCTTGATCTCGTATAAGCTCAATTATACACAAATTAAATGAGCATGTTTAGCCCTTGTCTTTACGTCCCAAAAGTTGAGACACTACATACTCAATCACAAGACAAAGCTCATTGCTAAGATCAACCCACTAAAATATCTCCTAAACAGAGCTACCCTTACTGGCAGAATGGATAAATGGGTCATGATTCTAACAGAGTTTGACATAGAATACACTGAGAGAAAGGCCATCAAAGGGTAGGTTATAGCAGATCAACTGGCTGAAGCACCTATCCCTACAGAGCATCCTACAATTGCAGACTTTCCAGACGAGGCCATCCTGACAATCACACCAACCACAGACACATGGAAGATGTATTTTGATGGATCATACACCCACAGAGGCTCGGGGGCAGGTGTCCTATTTGTTACCCCTCAAGGAGACACAATCCCTAAATCCTTCAAGATCACATTTCCATGTACCAACAACATAGCAGAGTATGAGGCCCTCATCACAGGTCTCCGCATGGCCATCCAATGGAAAATTGAAAAGCTACTGGTGTATGGCGACTCTCAACTGGTCATCAGGCAGGTCAATAATGAATACAAAACCAAGGATGACAAGCTCCTTCCCTATAAAAAGATGGTCGATGATTTCAAAGATTACTTCGAAGACATCCACTTCAAGTAAATCCCACGGCTCAATAACAAAGCAACCGATGCCATGGCAACTATCGGATCTCTGGTAGACATGAAGAAGGACAGCAAGAAATGCGAGTTCCTGATTGAAGAACTCCCTATCCCAGCATACGATGTTCCTCAATCCGAACTAGTGTGTGAAGTCGTTGGTCCCTTGCCCTCATGGTACCAAGAAACATACATATATCTCCACGACAACATCCTCCGCCCTAATCTGTCCACCTCACAAAGAAAATCATTCATCCGTCAAGCCTCTCATTTCATCCTTATAGGCAATACATTATACAAAAGGAGTCTTGATGGTATGCTTCTACGATGTTTAGACTCTAGGGAAGCCGAGGTACCCTTGGAGGAGGTACACGCCAACATCTATGGGGCACATTCAAGTGGACCCACCCTTTCCTAAAAGATCCTCAGGACCGGATATTATTGGCCCACAATGGAACAAGATTCCCACAAGTTTATCAAGAAATGCCTCCCATGCTAACAGCATGGCGATCTCATCCACGCACCAGCACAAGAGCTGCAAGCGATCACAATGCCATGGCCTTTCTCATAGTGGGGACTCAACCTCGTAGGAAAAATACATCCTCCATCCTCTAATGGCCATAAGTTCATTATCACTACTACCGAATACTTCACAAAGTGGGTGGAAGCAATACCACTCACCTTCACCACAGGTATCCAAATCTCAAAATTCATCCTCCACTATATCATCTGCTGATATGGTATTCCCCATTCCATCATCACTGACAATGGAAAGCCCTTCAAAAACCAAGAAGTTTGCACCTTGTGCAAAAAATTCGACATCAAACACCACTTCTCCACACCATATTACCCTCAAGGAAACGGTCAAGCAGAGGCTTCTAACAAAACCATCCTCTGCATTCTCAAGAAGACAGTCAATGAGGCTAGCTGTGACTGGCACCTCCAACTCAACCCCGCCCTATGGGCCTACTACACAAGCATCTGCACTCCTACAGGAGCCATCCCATTCTCACTAGTATTTGGATCTAAAGCCATTTTACCTATAGAGGTCGAGCTCCCATCTCTCCGAGTGTCCTTGCACAACATTATCTCTGATGAGGACTACGGCGTCACAAGGTTGCATTAATTACAACTACTGGATGAGAAACGCCTGAATGCATTGAATCACCTACAAGCATACCAAAACTGCCTCAGAAGAAGCTACAACAAAAAGATTAGAACCAAAAAATTTGAGGTAGGTGACCTTGTCCTAATGGAAAATTAGAAGAACCTGCAAGAGCGTCCGAAGCAAGGAAAGTTTGATTCCAATTGGCTAGGACCTTATGTCATCACCGCCGATTATGGGTCAGGAGCCTATCAGCTTGAAACACCTGAGGGGCAGCCTCTAGATGAGCCGATGAACATCCTACATCTCAAGAAATTCTATGCATAACCCATCTGGTACCCCAAGTCAAAACATCAAAATAAATCAAAAAAATCAAAAACACCAAAAAAATTAGAAAATCAAGAAAAATCAGAGGGCAATAAAAACTTCCAATGGTGAAAATCACTTCGGTAACGCCTTGGATAAGTACCATGGTGAAAACCTATTTCAGGCACCATGCGTAGTGGCCAGTTCTACCATCTAAGAAGTCCTCTTTCTATCACGTCACTCCATATTTCACGCACCCCATGGCTTGGAATTTTGAAACATAAAAAATACAAAAACAATAGAAAATGCAAAAAACCCAAAAACAACACATCTCATCGCCATCATCAAACACACATCAATCTTCATCACATCACACCCATCCTGAACCATTCCCACATCATCAAGTCTTGCCAGAACTACATATTCATTTCGCCCGCATCTTAAAAGTACCTTGATCCCATGGACACAGGGTATGTAGGCAGTCTGGAATACGAAGGATGTTTCCAGTACTCAGGTACCTAAGATGCACACATCCACCTTGTGGGATGGTCCAGCTTCTGATTTTCCTTCACCACACCAAGGGACTCCCACACCATCATCTTCAATTGATACACAGTTGTGCATCCAGAAACTCTCAAGTTAATTGAGCTACCATTTGTCGATGTCTTCCAAGACCTCTTTGATGTGCGTCGTTCAATATCAGATAAAGACCCAGAGGAAGCTAAAATGGACCTAGGAGGTTCTTTACCTCGAGAAAGATGTTTATGAATCTCCTCATTTCTATATTCCAATTTACGCATAAATTCACAACTTTCTCTATCCTCTATGCACTCTTTATAGATCTCTGGTTGTGTTCTTAGAGTGTGGATTTTACTCATCTTACACTCCTGATCATCAACATTTAAGTCCTCCTCTATTTTTGGCACTTCCTTACAGCTTCCATACATATCATTTGCTTCAGAATTTTGAAATTCAACTAGAAAACCATCATAATAAGTCATGCCCTTTCTACAAAATCAAACAAATCCAAAAACATCACAAAATCAACAAATCCAAACACATCATAAACATCAAAAAATCCCAGAATAATCTATTCATCACAAAAATCAAACTTGCTCCATCACACTCTCATCATCGTCACATTTATCATCATCCCACATCATCATCACATCTATCCTCAATAAGCTTACACTCGATCCAAGCTTCGCATCACCTATCAAAGCATTGTCCTTAATCAAACTCCTCAACTATCAAATCAGCATCAATCACAACTTGTCACCTTCACATCTTGAGCCAATTTTACAACATCATCCAATCCTCTATCAATTCCTGCCTTAGGATATATCTTTCCTATGATAGGCAGAATCTATCAAATCATCATCCATCTTGGCAAGAGCTACAATGGCTACTTGTTTGGTTTGTTGGTCTTTTAATTTTTGATTTTTATCTTTTGTCCTATTCGAAGATCACATCAAAGCTACCTTGATCTTACTATATCATGGTATGTGGCAAAAACATCTAGAATGGGGTATAGTCTTGCTTTTGTATGCTGTGCTTGTGGGTTGGTTTCATTACTCCAAGCTAGTATTCATATCTTGTTGATCATAGGGTCTATTCTAGCAAATTGATCTCCTTATGCATCTACGGTTCATCATACCTTTTGTGTACTAAGGACTTATGCTATGAGTCCCCTTCCCTCGTCTAGACAAGGTTGTACTATCTTGGGCATGCATGGGATCATCCCTTTGTTTGCGTGTCTAGTCCATGCCACTATTGGATAAACATCATCACCCTAGTCTTCTATACCTTGGTGAAAATATCCACTTTGCTATATCAAACCTAGGATTGCTCTAAATCATTTTTAGCACAATGATCATCCACCAATCAATTTCCCCACATTATCACACTTTCATCTCACCTCTTATCCTCCAACCACATCTACCAATCTGTTCCATCCATTTCGCGAGCATAATCGTGTTCTTGCAACCTGCCTATCCTCTCGAGGGGGCATCATCCTTACCAATTATCCCCAAACCTTACCAGATTCTTCTAAGCCAAAATCTTTTTTCTATCCAATCCAACTCTATGTATTAACTTCTTTGAAATGATGTTACTTAGCCGCAACACCATCTCAAAGAGGGGCAAATGTAGACACCTAAAAATGGCTTCTACCATCGAATTGACTCCTGACATCCCTAAACATGTCAATTTCCCTCCTAACCTGTAATGCCCCACCATGCAACCTTAGAGATAAGTCAACTAACACACTACAAAGGCAGAAATATTTTTTTTTCAAAGAGAATTAACGGTACAAAAATATAACATAGTCTGTTATAACAAGTTAACCAACATCACTAGGGAAAACATGACCGCATTATTGAAATTAAGCAAAATTCAACAATATACTAAACTCAATTAAATTATATTTAATTACATGACTAAATTACAAATCACTAACATGATCTACTAATAGCCACAGTTGTTCTAAATCCAAATGAGTACACATGTACACACAATGAAGTAATGTCTACCCAATAATGAGCTCATCAGGAGGTTAAGATTTCAATTTACATACTTTATCATAGAAAATCAACATTCTTCAAAATAAAAAGTAAAATGCAACGTTACAATAAGTTTATACACATTTTACACTTTTACCAATACCATCGGGTAGTCATCAGTTCACCAAGTGAGAAAGTACCTCCTTAGCTCCCAAAACCTGCATGGATATAGATCTCATCTGCACATCTACTTGAAATATTAGTCCGTTATAATTATTAATATCACTTGTATGAAATGACTCGCCTAAGGCCCTAAGGGGCCGACTTAGTGTCTCAGGGGCTCATATTGGCCTTGCCTATGTACGCATAGCATAGAGACTTCGTAGTTCGAGACTTGATCTTGCAACCACAAATGGCTTCTAACAATAATGATAATAAATAGTTATCCTTGTCAACAAAGTGTGAAGAGTCATCAAACATTCTTATTGCGCATCTAGACAACTTCATAACCGGAAACCTTTACAATACAAAATAAAGAAAAGTCTTCAACCTCAATCAATTACATACAAGGTCAATAATAAACTAATCAAATATCTTACTTAACAAGTAAAGAGATACCTCCTCAACTAAGGTTTGCAATAAGATAAAACTATCAGTGATAATTACTAACTACTAACTTAAGGTTATTAACTTGGTTGATCAAAAAAAATATTTACTTCAACACTTTATCACATTTCTTTAAATTAAAGAATAGGGAAGTTCAAAACACTATGGACAATTCTATTAATTACCATAATTAATAAAGGAAGAATATAACCAACAAGTTTCAAAACTATCCCAACCTTAATCTAGGAGAAAGGGTAGAACCCAATTGAGTATTGGTAGACTGATAGATGCATATTTCATAAGAATGCAATGTCAAACTTATCCAATGAACCTAAGCAAAAAAGTTACAAGATTATAACCTACTTTAGGTCTATTACTTACTCTACATTACTTCTTGTTTAATCATATATAGCTTGTTGACTCAATTTGATTATCTATTTAAACAATCTTTAATCTCCCTTACTAAAGAATAATATGTTATCTCATAAGATTATGCCATCCCATCAAAATCACACATTAACACAAAAATTATAAACTTTTGTACAAGCCCAAGCATAATTAACATATCAATTTCTCCTTTCAAGAATTAATAAACTAATACGAATATTATACATTTATTTATAAATACAAGATAAAATCATAATAAAATAAACAAGATAATTTCTTTCTATATATTCATAATTGCTATAAGCAATATAAATTCATGATCTTTATATTAATAAAAGCAAATTCTTTTAATAATTATATACACAAAATAATCTATTATTTTAGAATATAGAATAAATGTCTATTCTTATCTTTTAATAAAAAAAAAAGACTTATCTCTCTTTTATTTTTAACTTCTAAACATTATTCTTCTTTTTTTTTTTTTATAAATCAGCCGGTAGGTGGATGGATACAAATGTATACCTGTATACGTGTGTCGGCAGAGTGGTCTCATGGAAATGCCATCACATATAATGCAATAATTGAAAGATACACACAAAATGGATTATCTTCTCTCAACATTCTCCTATGCGGCCTGTGTAAAATAGGAACTTGAAATTTATTTAGAAACTTATAAGAAAATGTAGTTGGCAACTATAAGGGCATAAGATGTTGGGATAATGCCTCCTAGAAATGTGTTCTTGTGGAATGAAGTGATTCCAGGATGTGCACACAAAGGGGTCTGTTGAAAGGGCTTTAGAAACTTTTATGCAATGCATTTGGCAGAAGAAAAGCCAATTTCCTAACCTTTGCTAACATCCACACTGGCTGCGCCAGAATGGGAGCTTCAAATAGGATAAGGACATACATCTTAACATAAATGAAAATGAATTAATCCAAGTGTTGTAGTTGCAATTGCCCCGGTAGACATATATGCAAAACTGTGGAAAGAGATAACCAGGCATGGGGGCTGTTGACAAAATAATTCAATAAACAAAATGATCGCAGGGATAGCAACGATGGCAAGATTCGCACACAGTGATTTTGTTCAGAAGACTGTAGTAGCTTTCAAGCCATGTCAGCTGGTAGATGTGAAGTTTAACTCCAAGATCTTCGCCAGCATCCCACGACCTGTACCCAAGGGGTCGCCCATGACAGGGTAAGGGCATACTCCAAAGCCTAAAGAAAAATGGAGGAATCTTCACCAGAAATAATAGGTGGAAATGCTCTGGTCGACCCATATGCAAGTTGTAGGGACTTAAACAAGGCACGTCCACTCTATGTGAATCCAACCCTCAGGTTAGATGCAGATCCTACAGTCTTCCCCAATGTCCTCCCTACCCTTTTACCAAAAGGGGGCATTAGCACAGGGCGTAGACATCCATCAAGACATACTGGAAGGTGGGTTTTATGCAAGTAACAGTTGGATACTCTATTACAAACATATACGCGAAGGTGGATGCTCAGGAGAGGAACGAGAACTGCTTGTCATAACTCACAAAGAAATGTCATCTCATGGATTGCTCAACTTAGTCAAGACAGGGGACTGTTTGACGGATTACAAAATAGAGGTTTTGTCTCCTCAATGCAATGTTTGCGTGGCTGCATAAATAGATACATTGAATAGACAAAAAACTAGAGGACTCACATGATAATCCCACTATCGGTGTGTCTTAGTTGCGCCATCCTTCTCCCTGCACATCTTCTATTCGTTATTCTTTTTTTTCCCCTCTACAACCTGCTACTGTGCCTAAATCCCATTGCTATTCCTCCCCATCTACCTCCTAGAATGGTGCGATCCCCCCGTCTTTCTTGTTCTCCTGCCGACCATGCCCCTCTTCCCCAGTTGTGAGAAACTCCCTTGTCCCCCTGTCCCCCTTTCCCTCCCATACCCTCTTGATATTAAGGTGTGATAAATTATTTTTTTAAAGGCACTACAGAATAGGCAGCTGTCATACATAAAGTGCCTGACAGGCAAGATCGATCCTCAAAACTAGGCCCTTGACCAAGGCTTAAATTCGACAGTTGTATAGCTGCATTGAGGCATTTTGTTGAAAACTACAATCAAAATTTTAAAAAAAAAACTGTATCCTCAAAAGAGAGATTTTGATCAAACTGCCATGATTTATATAAGACTAAGATAATAATTACTTAAAAATAAATAGTATTCAAATACACACATTAAATAGTATTCAAATACACACCTTTATATATGGTTTTTATATATTTTACTAATACTAAGGTATGTTATAGTGTTTAAAATAGTTTTCTCCTACTAAGATATGTCAATAGAAATTTAAGGGCACCATTGAAGATAAGTACTATCGTAAAAGGGATTGGGCCTGTTAAGCCATGTTTTCCACTTAAACCAATGAGTATCATAATTACATAATTAAACTAACATCAAAATTAGCTACTATTCAACTATTTTATTTATCCCAAAAAACAAAGTTTAACTTCCTACAAAAATTAATTCAAGAAGACAAATGTAAACTCTAGTTCACATTTATTTCATTCAGCATGAATGTATATAAAATTCATAATATATATATATATATATATATATATATATATATATATATATATATGTATATGTATATATATATACATATATATATATATACATATATATATACATATATATATATGTATATATATATATATGTATATATATATATGTATATGTATATGTATATGTATATATATATGTATATGTATATGTATATGTGTATGTATGTATGTATATATGTATATATGTATATATATATATATATATATATATATATATATATATATATATATATATATATATATATATATATATATATATATATATATATATATATATATATATATATATATATATATATATAAAGGCCACAATATACAAAGGGGAGATTTTAGAACAAGGCCAAATTCTAAATAGGATCAAGTTCATAAACTATATAGATTTCATAAACACATTAAGCATACTAGGATAATCCATAATATTCTAAGGGCACCAAAGAATAGATAGATATGATAAAAGAAGGCTTGTCAAACAAGGTTCCCTATACACCTGCTACTAAAAGCACAATCAAAATTAATAAGAACACTCATCTCATAACCGAATGAAAATTACTAATAGATTAAACTAATCAAGCATGACTAACTTTTAACCCCATAAGCCTTTCAAAATAACCTCATACTTAGAGCCAACAACCCTACTTAGAACTAGGTACACAAAAATGACATCACAACAAAAGCAAGGAGGTTTCCTGCAATTGGACCATGGACAACCATAGAGAAAACCAATAAGGTGACTGAGAAAACAAGGCCACTCTACATCATGCAAGCAGCACATACATTTCACAGGGTTTCTCACAACAAAAGGGATCGAACTCGCGAAGGATACCGGTTGGAGGAAGGAAAAAAAAACCAACACAAGTACAACCTTCAACTCATAACCCAAAAGAAGGGTTTAGGGGACTGACATACCACAAGAGAACAAGGTAGATATCTCAACCACTGGCCAGGTATGGTGGAATTGTCAAATGGTTCCGTGATCCCATGTCTCCGCCTCCACATCCACCCATTGGCCAACACCTACATATGTATATCCTGCACACTCAATTTAAATGTCAAATCCAACAATTGCAGATCATAGCCAAAGTACATATAATGACCAATGAGGATGCATAATCTAGTTAGGTTCATATCCATCATACAATTGCATCAAAATTAATCAATTCATTCTATCATTTTCTCTAGAACTTTAAAATGAATCAGCACATACCAATGAGATAAGAATAGGCCTTACATAACCAATTAATTAAATTTTTATTTAATTAATTATCCCTTCATTACCCTATTTTCCATCATATTATCCCCAAAATTGAATTAATTTCATTAATTCAATAGTCTAAAACCTTAGCCAATTGATTTAATAAATATGCAATATTTATTATTTCAATTTCCCTCTATCCTAAGTCCTAAATCCACCTCACAAAATCCACCTCATCAATCAACCTCATCTCTTCCACCTCACCATGTGGCACATATAATTAAATATTTTTAATATTTAATTAGCTAATATCCTCCATTATCCAAAAATGAATTTAAAATTCAATTGTCCCCCACTATCATCCACTAATTGAATTTTTAATTCAATGGTCATCCACTAATTGAATTTTTAATTTAATTGTCCTCCACTAATTGAATTTTTAATTCAATTGTCCTCCACTAGTTGAATTAAAAAATTCAATTTGTCATAATCCACTCTTCTCAAAAAAGAATTTTTAATTCATCCATTATGAATTAAAGATTCACAAATAATGAGAGCCATTGATCTCATCTTTTGATCCTCACCCTCCATTCCTTTTTCAAAAATCTATAAATGAAACCCTCACCCAAGCCATTCATAACAACTTCTTCTTGCATCAAAACCATGTCCAAATTTCTCTCAAAATCTCTTCATCATACTATCATCATATTATGTTGAAAGCAAGAGCAATCCACATTTCAATCAAATAGGGAATATCATGTCTTAGGAGCTCTTGGGTGCAAGCTTCCTCCTCCCTTGATGAGATTGGGTCTTCATGTGAGGTATAATTTTGTGTTTTATGCATTTAGTTTATGTTTTCACTTCATTTTGTTTTCCTAATCTACAGTATCTAGGTTCAATTGTAAGTCCCACGGGACACTTGGCAAATTTGTATTCACGAGGGTTGTTAGGCAGTTGTAGGTTGTTAGATCTCCCAGCCGCTTGGAGTGGAGTTGGTACTACTCATGATGAGTAGATAAATACCCAAGGTTAGATTGATTGTGATCATGATCATATTGTAGACAATTTGGATTGTGCTCTGTATGTATTCGCATTTTTGAGAAGCATAATAAACAAGTCCTATTGTATTGTGCATCTTTCTATTATTTGATCTCATTAGGGTTTTCCTCTGTGCAATCAGTTTTCCTGTTTTGAGGCTGAGATGGGTTCTTAACCCTTCCACCAGTTAGATTTCTTTGAAATCGGTGGAATAGCTATACAGTGTTTTAGTTTTGTTTTATGTTTTGTTCGTGTTCATATTTGCAGGATCGCGTACAGTATGCATTGAAAGATCCTAGCATTGTCATGTGCTAGGTTGGCAAGGTGAAAGATATGTGTTAGGTTGGCAGAGGAATGGATCTGTGCAGTTGTGGAGTTGTTGGGTTTGTAGAGGTTCAAAATAGTGAAGATCTGTGTTGTTTCCCAAAGATGCATTTTGTGTATATATCGCAATTGTATGTCAGATATATATTCCATGTATATATCACAAAGGCTTGTTGAGTTTTGCATGTCGCAGAGCATACCAGGAAGCATTGGTGTATTGTATGTCAAGGTTGTATGTAGTAAACATACATTGTGAAAGTGCAAGTGTATCGGCATACAAAGAGGGTCAACGATCGGGTCAATGGTCAGTTCTGTATGAATGCTGAAGATCACATCTTTGGAATGCATGTTGTGAATGTACATTGTGAATGTACATTGTTGGTATACATTCTTTGTGTATACCACTAATATGTGTCAGGTTCATTTCCTGTGTATCTCACAGTTGAATGTTCATGTGTATCCCGCAGATGCACATTGCGGTTGTATGTGGTGAATGTACATTGCGAATGTACATCGGGTTGGTTACAATGAAAGTCAATGGTTGACTTTGGCGAATGCATGTTTTGAATGCAAGTTCCGAATGCATATTCAGGTTGTATGTTTTGAATGTATATCAATAATATACATTGCGCACATACTTTGTGTTAGATGCAAGGGGTGATCGGTAGCGACGGTAGTGGAAACTGATGTTCGTAGGTCATGCGATGTATGCACAAGTGTTTAGCATAAGGATAGAGTGGCAGATACATTTGGGTTGCTGGCAGTAGTAGGTCATGCAATGCATGTATAAGTTGGTTGTATCGGGTTGTCGCTGGTATGTTGTGATTGCATATTACAATTATATGTGGGGAACATACATTTTATATGATACAAAGTGTGACTGGAATCAATGGTAAGAAGAACTGGGAGCAGCAAGTCAAACTTTGTATATGCAAGGATATTCATCGGCATGAGATAGCGTATTGGGGAAAAGGTATTTTGGTTGGCCGATTGTGCATAGTTTTACCGATGGGCATGTAAAGCATAGACATGCAATAGGGAATGTATGTTAGGGGCATTGGTTCTGCATCATTAAGCCCAACATGAACCAAACCATGAACATCAACCATCTAATTACTGACATCAAACCATCCATGCTAACTTAAACATTATCAAACTTATTGAGAGCGTGTAGAAATTATATTCTATATCATGCATATGAATCATATAAACTCCTGTATGATCAATATCAACACCTTGTGATCCTGCAACACCTTTTGACATCAATGACAATCAACTCAAACACCTTTTTGACATCAATGACAATTTACCTTCATCAGATACTTCAAAAGCATCTGAAGGAATTTGAAATTATGCAAATATATGTTAATTAAATACCTAGATTACAAATAGTAACACGAATAATGTAACCCTCGTTGAGTAGATCAGGAATGCGATAAGCAGAAATGAATCTTATGCCTCCTGTCACGCACATCTCCTTACCATTCTCTGTCATTGTTTACTGAAACACTTCTCTATTTTGGTAGGCTATGCCTGAAAATAAGGTTTTGACCAAGGTTTTAGAGTATGTTTATTAAAATGAAAACTCTATTTTAGTGGGCTACACCTGAAAATAAGATTTGGATGAAAGTTTTAGAGTATTTTGGTGGGCTATCGATTCTTGATACCTTTAATGATTTATTCAAATGGATTGTGACTAAATAAATGACTAACTATTTTGTCATTTTTATGTGTGACTAAATTATTTTTTAGTCAATGACCAAATTAGTCATTTATTTACTCATTTATAGCTGAGTTAGAAAAAATTAGTAGAATTTAGTCATTTTTTAGTTGTTGTGACTAAAAGTTTTAGTCACTTAGTCATTTATTTACCAAAATTCTACTAGTGATCAATAGATTCTTTGAAATGTTTATAGCACTTGTATTATCACAGAGGATTGCAACTGGATCTTTATGCACAACTCCTATGTCCTTCAATGTCTGCATCATCCATAACACTTGAGTACAAAAACATGTTGCTGCAATATACTCTGCTTCTGCAGTTGACAAAGAGATTGAATCTTGCTTCTTGCTCAGCCATGAAACCAATCTATTACCTAAAAGGAAACTGCCTCCACTTGTACTCTTTCTGTCATCAACATCTTCAGTCCAATCAGCATCTGTATAAGCACTAAGAGTGAAATCATTATCCTTTTGATACCATAAGCCATGATCTAGTGTGCCTTTTAAATACCTCAAGATTCTCCTTACTGCCATCACATATGACTCTCTTGGATCTACTTGAAATCTTGCAACAAGACAAACTACATGCATAATATCAGGTCTGGTTTAAGTTAGATAAAGCAATCCTCCAATCATGGATTTGTACTTTTTCTGATCAGTCTTGGGTGATTCATCAGTTTTACTCAACTTGCAACCAGTTACCATGGGAGTACATACTAGTTTAGAGTCTTCCATCCCAAACTTCTTCAACAACTCCTTCACATACTTAGACAAAGATATGAAGATTCCTTTATCTGATTGATTAATTTGCAAACCCAGAAAGAAATTCATTTCACCAAACATAGACATCTCAAACTCATTTTACATTTCACCTACAAACTTCATGCACATACCTTCATTGCCTCCAAAGATAATGTCATCAACAAAGACTACAACAATCAAGATCTGATTATCATTGATTTTGAAATATAGATTGCTGTCAGCAGTGCCTTTACTGACCATAATTGCAACAAATATTTGTCTAACCATGCATACCAGGGTCTGGGTGCTTGTTTTAGTCCATACAAGGCCTTCTTCAATCTACACACCATATCACCTTGTTTTGATAATTGAAATCCTTCTGGTTTCTCAATGTATACCTCTTCTTCCAATTCACCATTCAAGAAAGTAGAATTAACATCCATCTAATACACTTTGAAGTCTTTGAATGCTACAAATGGCAAAAACATTCTAATAGCTTCAATTCTTGCCATAGGAGAATAGGTCTCTTCAAAATCTATTCCTTCAACTTGAGAGTATGCTTTGCATACCAATCTTGCTTTGTTTCTTACTACTTCTCCATTCTCATTCAACATGTTTCTGAAAACCCATTTGGTGCCAATCACATTTTTATCAACAGGTCTAGGAACCAATTCCCAAGTTTGATTCTTCTCAATTTGTATCAATTCTTCTTCCATGGATTTTACCCAATTTTCATCATTGCAAGCTTCATTCACAGTTTTTGGTTCAACTTTTGAAAGCAAACAGTAAGTCACTTGTTCTTCTGTAGCTCTTTTTCTTGTCAGTACACCTTTGTTTTTGTCACCTATAATCTGATCTTCAAAATGATTAATCCTTACATAAATGGGAGTCTTAGCAACATTTTTCGGAGCCTCTTCTTCATTTTGATTGTCATCTTGCTCAACTTTTTCTTCATTTGCTATAATTATAGGTTCATCTGGTTCATAGCAACTCAGATCTAATATTCATTCCTTTCCTTCATCTACCTTCACATTAGCACTCTCAACAATCTTATTCAGTCTCTTATTGTAGCACCGGTAATCCTTACTCTTGGTAGAGTAACCAAGAAAAATTCCTTCATCACATCTAGCATCAAACTTACCTAGTTATTCATCTCTTTTGATATAACATTTGCTTCCAAAAACTTTGAAATAATTCACTGTAGGAATCCTTCCATACCATAATTCAAAAGGAGTTTTAGAACTGTTACCTTTCACTTGAACTCTATGTAGGATGTACACAGAAGTATGTATGGCTTCTTTCTAGTATACTTCTAGTAAGTCAGCTTCCTTTAACATAGTCCTGGCAGCTTCTTGAACTGTCCCATTTTTCCTTTCAACAACTCCATTTTTCTGAAGAGTCCTAGGTGTAGACAATTGTCTTTTTATCCCTTGTTCTTCACAAAAAATATTGAATTCATTTGATGTGAACTCACCTCCTCTATCAGACCTTAAGCATTTGGTTCTCAAATCCAACTCATTCTCAACCATTGCTTTGAAAACTTTGAACTTGTCTAGAGCTTCAGATTTCTCTTTTAGAAAGGTGACCCGAGTCATTCTAGAATAGTCATCAATAAGCAACATATAATACCTGTCACCTTGTAGACTTCTTGGTCTTGTGGGATCACACAAGTCTGTATGTACTAGCTTTTGAAACTTGTTTTTGTTTCTTTCCCAAATTGACACTCCTTGCAAATGGTGTTGGCTAGCTTCACAAGTTTAGGTAGATCTCTTACAGCCTGTGCAAAACTTATTTTCACCAAATTGTTAAAATTGATATGACACATCCTTCTATACCACAACCAACTCTCATCTGTCTAGGCCAATAAACAATAATCATTAGTTCCTCTTAATTGGTAGATGTTACCTCTAGTCTTCTTACCAGTAGTAATCATAGTTCTGGAGCTTTCCATGATCTTGCACCCATTGTCTTTGAATCTTAGATCATAACCTTTGTCACACATCTGACCAACACTCAAAAGATTATGTTTCAAGCCCTTCACATATAGGACATTATTAGTATTATGCTTTCCATCAAATGAAATAGATCCTTTTCCACAAATCTTACCAATTGCATTGTCTCCAAACCTAACTAGTCCTCCATCATACTTTTCCAAACTCACAAATGTACTTATGTCATCGGTCATGTGATGTGAGCATCCACTATCAATAATCCATTCATCCTTATGTTTCCCAACCTAAATAGCCAAAGCACTGTCTTCCACTAGTTTGTCTTCCTTCACACAGCTAGCAGGATTAGTAGACACGGGTTCTTCTTTGATAGCAATAAACAAGTATTCATTTGCACTAGTACTAGCATCATCAAATTCATCATCAGTCACACCTTCTTCATCAAAATCTCTAATATAATAGCATTTCTTTGGAGCTCTAGCCCTGTTCTGAAATCTTTTTCTATTCCTTTCAACTCTTTCAGGACATCTAGAAGCATAATGACCAACTTTACCACATGAAATACATTTGAAAGGTAATTTTCCTTTGAACTTACCAGAACCTCTTTGCAATATGTTCACAAAGTTAGCTTCAATTTCATTAAAGTCGTCAATAGGCCCCACTTTGTATTTTTCAGCTCTGGAGATCTTTTCAGAAGTACTGGCTTTGAAAGTAGTCTCAACTTTTTGCAGAGCATCACCAAATTCTCTCATCTCAAAGGTTGTAAGTTTTCTAAGTAATTGATCCTTGTCGACAGTTTTCACAATCATTAATTCTTCAATTGTAGGTAC
Source organism: Cunninghamia lanceolata (assembly GCA_027924645.1). Classification (NCBI taxonomy): domain Eukaryota; kingdom Viridiplantae; phylum Streptophyta; class Pinopsida; order Cupressales; family Cupressaceae; genus Cunninghamia; species Cunninghamia lanceolata. The sequence goes on from BSBN01000693.1 coordinate 4,200,180, forward strand.
CTTGTGATTGTAGGATTTTGGTATTGATCTAGGAATTTTCATCACAACTTCCTTCTCACCAATAGTTCCTCCCATTCCTTTAATCCATTTACAAGTTCATCAACCTTTTGCATGAAGGATGTTATGTTTTCATCTTCATTCATCTTTAAACCCACATATTTCACTTTCAAGCCCTATAACTTGGCTTCTTTTATAGAATCATCTCCTTCATATAGATTTTTAACTTCTCCAAAACTTCATTTGCAGTTTCTAGATACATGACTTTTACCAACTCAGTGTCAGTCAAGGCACTTAACAGAGCATCTCTAGCTTTTGTATTCAACTCATATTCTTTGATTTCATCTTCAGTTGTCAAACAATTTTCAGGCATGGTATATTCTATCTCTACAGCTTTCCACACTTTATAACTAAGATAAAGGAGATGGATTTTCATTCGTACCTTCCATAGAGAATAATTTGTCCCATCAAACTATGGAGCCTCCTTTTTAAAAGACATCCTGGATCTTCCTCAAGCTATTAGGCTTTCTTCTAAGTAACTGGCTCTGATACCAATTGTTGAAATGTACCAAACAACTGAGAGGGGGGGTGAATCAGTTGTCTCCAAAACTTTAACCTCTTATGAACATTAACTCATCAAACTCTTGATTACTGTTACTCAGATATAACAATAAAAGCATGAATTGAAAAACTTAACATGATAATACAATCAACACATGAGACACTAGATTTTTACATGGAAAACCCTATGAGGGAAAAACCATCATGGGTGTTAGCCCACAGAAATATATGAGTTATAACAATACCAAAAAATAGAGGCTCACTACCCAAAATGCTCACTACAAATGTCAATGCTGACTGCCAAGATTGGCTCACTACCAAGGGGTTGCTCACTACCAAAGGTTGGCTCACTGCCAAGATTGGTGAACTAATTTGATAACATCTACTCCATGCTTGTGTTTAGTTCCATTGAAGTGCAGTATATCTCCTCTACTCTGCTCATTTACACCTTCACACTTATCTTCTCATTTTTGTACATCCATACACTTTTCGCAACTACATTACATGTTTTTATACAACTCATCAACCTTGAATGTACATCAAGGTCAACATTACATTCATCAAATGTTGGAGAAATCTCCAAGGTCAACATTACAAACATACATAGAAAATAAGACTGGACCTAATACAAAAATTACTAAGGGAAGTATGTAATGATGTATGTGAATCACACAATGCCTTAGTTGGGACTCAAATATAATCTTCCATGCCACAACACGCTACTAGACAATCTTCAATGCATCTCTGCAATTAGTGAAAGCAACCAAGTTAGCCAAGATTGGTGTTCACATTGAGACTTTCAAGAACAATCTTTATCTTCAATCCAAATTTATCTTTGCAAACCAATCCAAAAGTAGGAATATGATCAGGAGACATCCACAATCACATTGAAATCATCAGGAACAATCGCACAACCTCTAACCACTCTATCAAAAGAATTCTTCAAATCAGAGCTCATAAAAAATAATGTCAGTTACTGCCATAAGGAAAAGATCCCTTGCGGATGACCAAATCATGAACCATTAAAGTTGAAGGCACTTAACATCATCTCAGACTTAACTCTAGAACTGTAGATCAAAATACTTTAATGCGAAGGAATGCGGAGCATAATACATTCTCCCTGTCACCAATGAATACTCAGAAAAATAGCTTTTACTCTGGTGAGCATAACTCACTCAAATCTTCATACCGGAGGCTCATAGTTGGAATATAGCATCTTCAAACATGCCTATAAATAACTTCCAATCTGTAGACAAAGATATTTATTCTACAGGAAATATAGAGCAATATGTTGGATTGTTCTTCTGTAGACAAAGATATTCTGCAACATACTGTTTCTACTAGAGGAGCAAATTTTCTCAATATCCTCAATATCAGGATTTCCAACACTTACATAGCCAAATACAAAGCATCTAACTCATTACAAGCAAGCATCAAAACAAGAGCACAGTTGACACCAATGACAACACTAGTTTGGCACATACTTGCAACACATGTTTGAGATCATGCGAATATCTAGAGATGAAAACATTACAAGCTACTTACAGAAGGTGGATGAAGTTGTCAATGGCATTAAAGGACTTGGTGGAGATGTGAATGAAAAAGAAGTAGTATTGAAGGCAATCAGAACTCTTCCTAAAGCTTATAGTCATAAAGTTTTTGCTATTGAAGAATTACAAAATTTGAATCAATTTACTAAAGATCGTTTCCTTAGTACCTTAAGTGCTTTTGAAATGAGAGAATTTGGAACAATTAGTGCAAAGGCTAAGACTGCCTTCAAGGCTAGAAAATCTGAGAAGATTGTGGAATCAGATCAGGAGGATTCAGATGATATGGAAGCTAACTTTGTGAGAAAAATTAAATTGAGTACTGGTAAGTACAGTGGTAAGTTGTCTTTCAAGTGTTTTAGTTGTGGAAAGATTGGTCATTATTCTTCAAGATGTCTGGAAAGAATTTTGAGAAGTAAGAACAAGAAAACAAGAGTAGAGTGCCTAAAAAGAGCTACTATGTTAGAGAAGATGCAAGTATATCTAAGTATGAATTTGATTATGAAAATGATGAGGATAATGAATGTTTGTTCATAGCTTTAAAAGATGATACTATGAAGGAAAAGGCTCTAGAGGTAAGTCTTAATACTGAAGGTACTTTGATATCTGCTTTTCATACCAGACAGGAAAAGAACTATTGGGTCATTGACAATGGATGCTCAAATCATATGACCGGTGATAAAAGTAAGTTTGTTAAACTTGAAAAATATGATGGAGGACTAGTTAGATTTGTTGATGATACAACTACTAAGATATGTGGAAGAGGCTCAATTAGTTTTGATGGCAAGCACAATATTGATGATGTTATTTATGTTAAGGGCTTAAAGAATAACCTCTTGAGTGTTGGACAAAGGTGTTGCAAAGGATACAATCTTGTGTTTCAGGATGGTGGTTGTGAGATCAGAAAAGACTTCAGAACTATGATTGTTTCTAGGAAGAGGACTGATGGAAATGTTTATTAGCTCAAAGGTGGTGATGGTTATTGCTTCATGACTCAGATAAGTGAGAGCTGGCTATGGCATAGGAGATTGCATCACATCAATTTTGATAGCCTAGTAAGAATAAGTTCAGTTCAAGTTGTGAGAGATATGCTAAAGATTACAAATCCTATCAATGATATTTGTAAGTAATGTCAAATTACAAGGAAAGCAAGAAGTAGTTTCAAAGTCAAGGATCAATCTTCTACTAGACTGTTGGAATTGGTGCATACAGATCTTTGTAGTCCTACCAAGGTAAGGATTTTTCAAGGTGACAGGTATTTCATGCTATTGATTGATGATTATTCTAGGATGACATGGGTTACTTTTCTCAAAGAAAAATCTGAAGGCCTAGATAAGTTCAAAGCATTCAAAGTCATGATCGAGAATGAAATGGATATGAGAATCAAATGTTTGAGGTCTAACAGAGGTGGAATGTTCACAGCCTCCAATGAGTTTAACATGTTTTGTGAGAATCATGGTATAAAGAGGCACTTATCTTCCCCTAGGACTCCTTAGTAGAATGGAATGGTTAAAAGGAAGAATAGGACTATTCAAGAAGCTGCAAGGACAATGATAAAAGAAGCAAACCTACCGGAGGTCTACTCAAGAGAAGAAATTCATACTGTTGTTTATATACTGAATAGAGTGCAAGCAAGAGCAAACAATACAAAGACTCCTTATGAGTTATGGACAAAGTACTTCAGAGTGTTTGGAAGCAAATGTTATATTAGAAGGGATGAAGAAAATCTAGGAAATTTTGATGCAAGATCTGATGAAGGTGTCTTCCTTGGGTATTCTACTAAAAGCAAAGCTTAGTGGTGCTACAACAAGAGGCTAAGAAGGATTATTGAGAGTGCAAATGTCAAAGTTGATGAAGATCTAATGAACAATTTAGAAGTGAATGGATATGAATCAGATGACTTCTTTTGCAGAGAAGAAGAAAATGCTAAGGAAAAGGAAGTGCATGTTGAAGAGGAAGAAGGTTCAGAAAATACTCCTAAAACTCCCAAGTATGTGCAGAGGCATCATTCCAAAGATCGGATCATTGGTGACAAGAACAAAGGTATGCTAACAAGAAGGAAAGTTGTTGAAGAATAGGTAAATCTATGTTTACTCTCTAAAGTTGAACCTAAGAAAGTAATTGAAGCATGCAAGGATGAGTATTGGATGAAATCTATGGAAGAAGAACTAATGTAGATTGAGAAGAATCAAACTTGGGAACTTGTCCCAAGACAAACAAACAAAAATGTGATTGGAACTAAGTGGGCATTCTGGAACAAACTGAATGAGAATGGAGAAGCGGTAAGAAAGAAGGCAAGGCTTGTGTGTAAAGGTTACTCACAAGTAGAAGGAATAGACTATGAGGAAATTTATGCTCTAATGGAAAGAATGGAGGCCATTAGAATGTTTTTGGCTTTTGCAGCACATAAGGATTTCAAAGTATATCAAATGGATGTGAAGTCATCTTTCTTGTTGGAAGAAGTATACATAAAACAATCGGATGGATTTCAGTTATCAGATAAATTGGATATGGTTTGCAAGTTGAAGAAGGCACTGTATGCATTGAAGTAAGCCCCTAGAGCTTGGTATGCAAGGTTAGATAGGTATTTAATACAACAAGGATTCAATAAAGGTTTTGTAGATAGTAATCTGTACATCAAAGTGGGAGAAGATCAAATTCTGATTGTGGAAGTATATGTAGATGACATAATCTTTGGAGGAAATGAAGGTATGTGCAAGGGTTTTGCAGATGAAATGTAGAAAGAATTTGAAATGTCAATGTGTGGTGAGATGAACTTCTTCCTTGGGCTATAGATCAATCAGAAAGATAAAGGTATTTTCATTTCACAATCAAAGTATGTCAAGGAGATGTTGAAGAAGTCCGGAATGGAAAACCCTAAACCAGTATGTACCCCTATGAAAATTGGTTGTAAGCAAAGAAAGAATGATGAATCTCCTAAGGCTAATCAGAGAAGGTATAGATCAATGATTGGAGGATTGCTATATTTAACTGCTACTAGACCAGATATTATGCATGTAGTTTGTCTTGTGGTTAGATTTCAAGAAGATCCCAGAGAGTCACATGTTACAACAGTGAAGAGGATATTCAAATATTTAAAGGGCACTCTAGATCATGGCTTGTGGTATCCAAAGGATGATAACTTTTCTCTAAGTGCTTATACAGATGTAGATTGGGTTGGTTGTGTAGATGACAAGAAAAGTACTAGTGGTGGTTCATTCTTTCTTGGAGATAGAGTGGTGTCATGGTTAAGTAAGAAGTGGGATTTAGTATCTCTGTCTACTGTAGAGGCATAATACATTGCAACAACATCTTGTTGCACACGGGTGTTATGGTTGAGGCAAACCTTGAAGGACATCATAGTTGTATATGATGAACCTATTCCTATCTTCTATGATAATACAAGTGCTATTGACATTTCAAAGAATCCAGTGATGCACTCAATGACAAAACATATATCAATCCAGTATCACTTTCTGAGAGAGAAGGTTGTAGAGAATGAAGTGAAGCTTGAGTATGTGCCTACAAAGGATTAGATTGCTAATATATTCACCAAGGCTCTTCCTAAGGATACATTTGAGTATCTCTGAGAGAAGTTAGGGGTTATTACCCCTCCTTCCTTGAACTAGATGCATAAGGAGATGCATCAGTCCAATAGATTTCAAAATGTGTTCCTTATTTTAGACTAATGTTGGAGGCTACCTCTCAAGGGTAGTAGGTAGTGGTCATGATGGTTGTGGTAGTCATGGGGAGTAGGTTCTAATTTTAGTTGCTTCTAAGGGGGAGTATGTAGAGAAGTAAAATAAATGAAGTTGAAGAACAATAGTAAGTAGGAACAAGGTTGAGCAGTTGTCCAAAAGTAAGATTGAAAGAGAGATGTGTAGCCCTTTTCCATTTATGTTGAATGTGGAGAGAGAGAAATGTGAAAAAGGAAAGAGTTAGTTGTCAAGAAGAGAATAACAAGCTGAGGGGGAAAGAAAGAGAAAGGAATTGTTGGTATGAAGCATAGTTTTGAGAATGTTGTGTTGATGGCTTTTCACATTATGTGTTTCCATCAATGACAAAGGGGGAGATTGTTGCAAGTATGTACAGTCGGTGTTGTCATTGATGTCAACAAGCTTGTGTTGTCATTGATGTCAACTGTGTCATCTATGTGAGTAAGAAATGGTGAAAGAGTATGAGTAGTTAGTGGTAAGTGGATACTCTTGTTATGTCGTAAAATGTCCCCCTAGGACTTTTACCTCCTAAGTTTCACTCTTGGGTCCCTTAGTTTTAATCATACATGTTAGAAATGAATCTTGAAAAAAAAACCTCAAAACCCATGACAAATGGGACTCAGGGGACATCTTTGAGCTTAATCCAACCCCAAAATAGGTCCCAAGGCTTAGGCACCTTTGCCTTGCCTTATTTTGTCAGGGTCTCAAATTTGAATGTCGGTTGGTGACTGTTAAAAGGTTTCTGTTGTCGGCATCTTGAGTTTGAATTATGAAATTTGTAGCGAGAATTCATATATAATCATGTTTAGGACTTCATTTGTAAACTAGAAGATGATTTTGCGATTTTAGCAAACTTATGATTTTAGAGCATTCAAGGCATTCATTGTGTTGCATATCAGACTTGTGTTGTTGTTGTGTTTGTTATTACAGATTTATCTTCATCTTCTCATGGTGTGAAAGAGATTCATCTTTGTGAGAGCTACACCTCTAAGGTGATATCTATTTGTGATTCAATATATCATTTTTATCATTGCTTTTGCCTCTGTCCTACAAGGAAATGCACTCTCTATCTAATAATGGTTTTGGAAGGCTTGAATGCCATTCCAGGGCTTGACTGAGGCAAGCTCCTAAACACCACAACCCCCAACCCCTCTCTTGTGATTAAAAGTGATAGGTATCAGATCTTGCAGAGAGGAGTTGCAGAGGATCATTACAGAGTAGAAGGATCTTCGATTCGAAGAAAAAGGAAGAAAATAGCACAAAAAGCTCAACGGTGCCTGCTCTTTTGACCCTTAGTTTCGCAGTGCAGGAAATCTTTGAAGTGGTTGTAGTCTATAGTAGGTTTGGTCACGAAGCCCTTAGAAAAAGTAGTACCTTGGGCTTGGGTGCACGTCCCTTTGACTCCAACTTTTCCACATTCTAAAACTCAAAATTTGGTATGTATCTAATCTATATTTAGTGTCTTTCTGTAGAAGAATTTGTCATGTTGCATCTGTTTGCTTATGATTTTGCATAATTAGGGTTTTAGGCTTAATCAGGCTAAGTGTTAACAAATTAATCAACAAATTCCAAATTTCCTTATCATTCCAAGTGAGAGCCAACCTGATAGTTGAGTCCTCTTGTAAAAGTTGTGATTCAACTCGGTTAAATATCCTTAAATGTATTGAGTGAAAGGAGGACCTAATCAAACAATCAATCAATCCCATCAGCCCTCTTTTCTTACATTACATTTTGGCGAACCCGTGTTTCATTGTCATCATTTTACATTTGAAAATCTTACAAATGAATTAAAAATTTTAAAAAAAACAAGCATCCTAGGCTTGCATTTAGACATAGTTTACACTATTTTCATTACATTTCATCTAAATAGTTTAAATCTTTGATATTTACATCAGATCTAACATAAATTACAGCATTACATCATTACATAATCATTTACCTTGCATTTTCATACTTTGTTTATTAGGGTTTGCTTGAAATTGTGCATTTTTCATATAACCTAGTATTTGCAAAAGCCAGGGTTTGTGGTTAAAATCTTGTTTCATATTTTACTACTCCTTTGAACACTCTTTCAAATCTGATTTTGGACTATAGTTTTGTTGCATTGCACATTTTTGCATTTACATTTGCATCCTTAGAACATTTGCATTGGAAAAATTGAAAAAATTGAGCATTTTTAGGTCATAAACAAGCATAGTTTTGTTTTGTTTCATTACATTAGTCATTAATATCATTCATTTCAAACCTTGCATTCATTTCAAAACATACATACATTGTTCATTTGAAAATTTGGTATCATTTCACACTCTTTCTTGGAAATTTGCATGTTTTTAATTACACATTGTATATTTCAATGCTAAGGGTTTATGCACTTTCTTTAAATAAACTTACAAATCACTCATATTGCCTTGTTGTATTGTATTATTTCATTCTACCCACTTCATTTGTTGTGGAATCTATGTGTCTTTTAGTACCCACTTCCCTCAAGCAAGTGTGTTAGTGTGAAATAGTCTCGCATACATGGCTTCTAATCGCAACAATAATGCTAGGTTCCCTCCTAGGCCTTATATCAAAAGAAAGACTCTTGAACCTGAATTAGTATTCACACCTCACGATAGAACAACTAGAGACATTAAAGGACCTCTTTACATCACAGTGAAGGTAATGGAGACTCATATGCATGGAACACTTATAGATCCTAATTGTATGACAAATGTGGCAACATAAGAATTCCTTTATTCACATGATTTGATACAAGATTCTTATGAACCTACGGACATAATGATCAAAACACATACTGAAGCTTTTATTCCTACCTATGGGAAGATATCTTTATTGGTTATGGTATTTGAGAAAGTTGTGGAACTATTATTTGATGTCATCACTACATCCAACCTCTTCTGCATAAAATTAGGACATCTATGGCTAAAAGCTATGAATGTTGTCCCCTCAACAATTCACAAATGCATACAATTTCCTTTACATGGAAAAGTGCACACTATTCACCATAATACATGGCAACCCATGGTTACTTATAAGAACTTTACTCTTGATTACTTTTGGCCACAACCTACCATAGAACCTAAACCACGAAGAGATCAACTTTTCTTAGGATATAGACAATATAAAGTAAAAGTACTATCCAGAGTGCCTGGACCTTCTATTCAACAAGAGACAATCCAGAAACAACTCGCATTAGAAGAATTTCCTAGATCAAAAGGTAAGGAAATCTATGTTGAGGTTCCTCCTCCATCATCCTTGCTAGGATTAGGAGGTACTCATAGAGAATAGAGTACTTCATCAAAACAAATTAAGTTTGTACAGGCTTCCTCCTTTAAAATGTCAAAAACTATGGGAAATCATGAGAATCCTTTTGAAAACATCACTAATAAACAATGAAGAAATAGAAAAGCAAGAGAAAGGAGGAAGAGAAGACAAGCTTTTGTTCAACGAAATGCATCTCAACAAGAAAACATTCCACCACCTAACATTCAACCAAACAAAGAAGAGCTTAAAGAAAAAGAATTTAAGGACAATGAAAAAAGTTGGGCTATCATACCTTATGTCCCTCTCTCCACTAACTTTTGAGATTGGGAAGATGATGATTTTCTCTATGACAATCACTAGTTCGGTTGTGCAACAGGTAAGTATTTCTAACCCTGGTGGTTACCTTTGTCATAGCATAGTTTGATCGTTTATGTGACCTTCCCTCTTGTGTTGTGTTCCCCTGTGATGTGTTATGTGTTGTTTAGGCCTCCTTGGATGACCCTTGATACTCTTGTAAGGTCAAGGAGACCACCTCTGTTGTGACCTTTCTTCTATTTGTTTCATCATTCTTCTATCTTGTCTCTCCTCTATTTTATTATTGTGTGTCATGCCTTAGGGTCATAGCATTGCAGTTAATGACCTGGGGGCATCCTCCTATGTGGTGTTCCTAAGGCACTTGTTCTCCTCTCTTATTTTACTTTTTACCTTCTTCTAGTGATTTTATCTAGTCAACGGATGATAAAAAAACAAACAACTAACTGATATGGACTGCATGTCCCTTCAACGAGCAAAGAAAAATGGACCTAGTCCATACATGAAGAAGGGGTTCATTTATATATTCGATGCTTGGCTAGTAGAATCACTCTGTGTGATATTTGATGTTGTCTTATCTTTCTAATAAATCATAACAATACATCTACTCCATGCACTGTGATTGTTTTGTATCTCACCTTGTTGTTACACTCAGTTCTGAGATGCCTACAGTATAAGTCCAATGGCTATACTCAGATTCAAACCCGTATGTGTAGCCTTGGTTTCTTTGATGTGACTATTTTCATGCATAGATTTTGTGTTTTTCTTTGGTTATTATCTTAGAGTAAGATTTGTAACCTCTCTTGTTATCTTATATTAGCATATCTTATCATTGTGTTTTTGGAAACATTCGGTGATCGCGAGCACATGTCACCTTGGGGGCATAGGCTTTGCGGGAGCTCCTGCTTCCTTGTGGGTTTTCTCTCTACCTTAACGTGCTTGATATCAGTACATGACATCAACCACCTTAAGGTGGGGGCATATATAAGGTAATATGTCTGATGATTTTGGAACTAACAAAGTGTGTTTGTAAGCCCTCTGTGGAGGTGGGATAACATATCTCTTAAGCTAGTGCATATCCTTTTATTTTAAAAGCCCTCTACAGAGGTAGGATGGTGTGTCTCTTGAGCTAGTGCACATCCTTTTATTTTAAAAGTCATCTATAGGGTTGGGGTTGGATCTTGAGACTATCCTCCCTTAAGCATGTCTTTGCCGATTGATGTGGCATAAACCCAACCATTAGGTGTGTCTACAACATGTTTGAGATGGTGGGACTTAGCAATAAGTTCATTCCATCACCTTGTTTGTCATGTTTAAGACGTATAGTATGTCTATGGTATGCCATACGGCACTTGTGTTTTCCGTGTGTCTTCTGTGTGTTTTCCCCCTCATGTAGTGTAAAGGGTCTAGCAACGAGTCCCCCCTATGCTTGGGTTTGTATGACGTGTTTTCCCCCTCGTGTAGTGTAAAGTGTGTGGCAATGAGTCCCCCCTACGCTTGGGTTTGTATTGCGTGTTTTCCCCCTCATGTAGTGTAAAGGGTGTGGTGACGAGTCCCCCCTGTGCTTGGGTTTTGTATGGTGTGTTTTCTCCCCTTGGTGTAGTGTAAAGAGTGTGGTGATGACTCCCCCCTACATTCTTGGGTTTTGTGTGTTGCAATTTTTATTTCCATGTATCTATATATATAAATGAAAAAATTATCATTGTCTTCATTGTGTTTTGCGTGACTGCTCTTGTGTCTTCATCATGTTTTACATGTCTTCAATATTGTCTTCTCCATGTCTTGCATGTTTGTTACTATCTTCATTGTGTTTTGTGTGTCTGTGATGTGTTTTCTAATGCTTACCTAAGATTGGGGGATAGAAATAGTTCCTCAATCTTTGTGTATGCATTAGCTTTAAGTGCATGGCATGTTTTCTATGTTTTCAACCATACTTTAATGCATGTGTGGATCGTAAGATCATACATACATTAAAGTGGGGGCTAAATGTTATGTCATAAAATGTCTCCCTAGGACTTTTAACTCCTAAGTTAAGCTCCCAGGTCCCTTAGTTTTAATCATGCATGTTAGAAATGAATCTCAAAACAAAATCCCCTGAAAGCCATGACAAATGGGACTCAAGGGGACATCTCTGAGCTTAATCTAGCCCCAAAATAGGTCCCAGGACTTGGGCACCCACGCCTTGCCCTACCCTATTTTGTCGAGGTCCCAAATTTGAATGTCAATTGGTGACTGTTAAAAGGTTTCCATTGTCAACATATTGAGTTTGAATTTGTAACGTTAGAAAATGTCCCCTTGGAGGCTTTTCCCTCATAAGGTTTAGCTCTCGGGTCTTTAGCATGCATTTAGGACATTTTAGTTCATATTTTGGCATCCTGATGGAATGAGACCTGGGTTTCATGGCAAATTGGACCGAGGAGGACCCCTTGAGCTGTACCCTAACCAAAATAGGGGGGGAGGACTTGGGCGCCTGCACCCTAGTCCTGCCCTATTTTGCGGTAGCCTCAATTTCTGGGTGTTGGTTAGTGACCGTTAGTTGGTTCTTTTGCCGACATGGTAAAGTTTGATTTTTAAAATCTTGGCAGGAATACTTGTAGGTGCATATATAAGCATGTGTAGGCATTCATTTGTAAACTAGATGATTACTAGCAAGCTAAAGTGTTCTCAAGGTGATTCAAGGCTTTCTATTGTGTTGCAAGAGCAGACTTGTATGTTTTATGTGTTGATATTTGCATATTTGAGCATCAATCTCCTCATGGCATGAAGAGCATCTTCCTCCATGAGAGCTTCACTACAAGGTGACATATCATTGTGTTTTTATCATTGATTCCTTTGGTCTTTTGCCTCTACCTCACAAGGGCATGCACTCTTTGTCTGACAACGGTGTTCAGAGACTTAAGTGTCCTCCAGGGCTTGACTGAGGCAAGCCTCTAAACACCACAACCCCCAAACCAAGTCTTGTGATTGCAGGTTCCAGGTGTCGCACCTAGAAAAAGTGGAGTTGTAGGAAGGCTTGGCAGGCATCAAGGATTCAGGATCTGAAGAAAATTAGGACATAGGAGCACTTCTAAGACTTGGGCACTCGCACCAGTGTCCTTCGTAGACAGATCTTAGGAAATAGAAGTTATAGGGGTGATCAGTGTTAGAAGGAGGTCTAGATTCCCCAAAAAAGTAGGTACCTTGGACTTGGGCACTCGTACCTTAGTCACTGACTGTTCCACTTCAGAACCCCAAAAATAGGTATTATGTGATTTGGTATTTTACTCCTGTATGCAAGAGCTTTTTCTGTTATTCATTAATTTGTTGTTTTATTTGCATAATTAGGGTTTTAATAGTTAATTGGACATAAGAGAAGGAAAATTAATAATTAAATTACCTAATCCAAGTTTCCCTTTATTTGTAAGTGACCTAGGGTATGATAGTTCTTGCCACTCAACCCTAGATCCTTCAATGTTTAGTGGAAAGGAGGGTTTTAATATCTAAACAACAAAAGATTAACAAAATCCAAATTTTACTCTAAACATTTTGGTGAACCCATGTTTTTGGACTTAAATTGCAACTTGCTGAGTGTTTTCCTTTAGATTTGGTGTGATTTCATTCATTTATTTAGTCATTTACTTTATTGCATTGAGAAAAATTCAAAAAAAATGAAAAATTGGAAAAATACAAAAAAATTGCATTGTTTGGCTTACTAAATTGCATCGTTTGGCTTACTAAATTGCATCAGTTATTCCTAAATTTTCCTAATTCATGATTTTTACATAAGATCTGATAAAAAATATAGAACATTTCTTACAACACCCCCTTTGCTAGATCTTGGAATTGAAAAACTGTGAAAATAGCCTATTTTTGCTATATTTTCACTAGGATTTGACCTTAAGTGGCACTAACAGCGTGTTGTGATGGATATCTTAGCACCAAGTGGCTGTTATTACTGATATTATTCACTGTCCATCATCATTTTTTGACTTGGCATTACCTTGGATATGCATCAAGAGTGTGTTGAGAGTGATTATATTGTTGTTTTGGACTGATATCAGACATATAAATTGCTACCCTTAACTGAAATCCTCACAGCATCCTTTGCTTCAATCATTTGCATTGAAAACATATCAAAAAATCAGGTGTTTTTTCATAAATTTTGCATTAATGGATTTTTCTAATGGTAGATCTTTAGAAGATCTATATGAGTACATTGTGAACTATGAGAATTTTTGCAAATTCACTAACAAATATCCTCAAGTCTTGCATCAAATAGCATACATCTATGGCATTGACATCCATGTGATATTCTTCGATCAATAGCCTACTTTGATAACTTTTGTGATAATGTGGATGTTTTTCCTTCAATCATGGAGAATCTCAAAAGTTTTATAATTGAAAACAATCATGGGGAAAGTAGTGGTGACAACTTTACTCCCGCCCTCCCTTTGTTTCATGATGATATAATGCAAATCCTTTCTGAGACCTATGAGAATGAAATAGCAATGGGTGATCTATCAAATAAAGAGACTTGTCCCAACATAACCCCACTTGGTGAGGATATATTGGCACAAGAAAAAGATATCATTGATACATTTATCCATACTACTTTTCCATCCCTTCCCGCTCTCCCTAATCAGGATGAAGCTTTGGATGATGAGGATTCTCTTTGTGACTATTGGCTTGAATCTAATGATAATTTGCCACCTGATGTTGACGAACTTCTCAATGACATTCTAAACAAGAAAACAAATCATGAACTGTCACATACTTTGGAAAGCAATGAAATCCCACATACTGTGGAAGAACAAGCTATCCCTTTGACAAAAGCCATTCTAACACCCTATATAGGGACTGAAATGGGTATCTTTTGGATGCCTCCAAAAGCTCATTTAAATGGCATTTCAAATGCTCCTATAGTTGACACAGATAATGGAAACATCCCCTCTCAACCATCATTAAGAGAAACCTTTCCTACACAGTTACCCTCACAAACTCATGAACATATGGAAGAGAGAAGAAGTCATAACACCTTAACCATTATGATAAAGATCAAGATTCGTGATATCCACTAGCCCAGAAGGGGCCCTACAGGTAAATATTTCTAACCCTTTATCTCTCTGATGTGCTTCCCTTGTTTTGTGTTATGTGTTGTTTAGGCCTCTTGGGATGACCTCGGATTCTCCCGTAAGGTTCAGGATACCAAGAGACCACCTCTATTGTGACCTTCTTCTATTTGTATCATCATTCTTCTATATTGCCTCTCTCTCTGATTTCATTGTTGTGTGTTGTGTCTTACAGACATAGCATCATGGTTGGTGACTTGGGGGCACCCTCCTACGTGATTGTCCCTAAGACACTTGTTTTCTCCTCTCTTATTTATTGTTTCCCTTCCTCTAGTGTTTCCATCTAGCAGGCGGATGACGACAAACATTTATATTGATGCGGACCTAGTGTCCCTTTTGAGAGCAATCAAAAATTGGACTTAGTTCCTAATATGACGATGGGGTTGTATATTTTATCTGACGCTTGGCTAGTGGAAGCACTCGTGCTTTCCGTGTAGTGAATTTGATGATGTTTCTGTCGCATTTACAAACCTTAACAATACTGCTGCTCTATACACCTTTGTTTATCTTTGAATCTAGCCTTGGTGGTACTCGATTCAGAGAGCTTCGTGATATAGCCTCACAGTTATCCTCAAACTCTGAATTCATGGTATAACCTTGGCTCTTTGTGTGGTTAATCATATGCATTGATGTTGTTGTTTATCATGATCTTGTAGACACTAAAATGTTTCTTGTAGGGATGTTCTTGTGGGAACATTTGGCAATCGTAAAGTACATGTCACCTCCGGGGGGCATGGGCTTTGCAAAAGTCGGTGTTCCCTTGTGTGTTTTTTCCTACCTTAACGTGCTTGATATTGATAACTGATATCAACCACCTTAAGGTGGGGGCATATATAAGGTAAGCTGTCTGTTATAGATGTTAGCAATGTGTTTGACCCCAGATGCAGAGACTTGCACCCCAGAATAGTGCATCGTGCATCCTAAGTTTGTTTGCAATCAATCAATCAATCATGTAAGCCCTCTACGGAGGCAGGATATCGAGCATATCCTTTTTCTTAAGCCCTCTGCGGAGGTGGGGATGGTGTATTTCTCAGAGCAGATTACATCATCCTATCATTTTCAAAAGTCCTCTGTGGAGGTGGGGAGCGGTTCTGTGACTAACTCAACCCCTAAGCGTGTCCTCAGCGATTGTTGTGGTGAAGCCCAATCATCGGTGTGTGCCTGTAATGTGCCTGAGATGGTGTTGGAACTAGAAATAGGTACACTCCATCACTTGTCTACTGTGTTTCTCCGTGTCTTCAAGTGTGTGTGTTTTGGCGTGCTTGTTTTGTTTGGCATATTTGTTGCCCCATATGCAGAGACCAATGCCCTCAGGTAGTGCTTCCTACATTTTGGGAGGTTTTACGTGTCTTGCATGTGTGTTGCCCCATATATACAGAGACATGTGCCCTCAGGTAGTGCATCCTGTATTATGGGAGGTTTGTTTACTTTCCAGTACTTGCATTTGCATTTCATATATATGAGAAAAACAAAAGAAAATATATCATTTATGTCTTCCATGCATTAATGTGTCTTCTATGCATTGACTGTCTGCTCCGTGTTCTGTGTGACTGTAACTATCTTCTCCATGTTTTGCATGCCTGTTACTATCTTTCATGTGATTGTTGTGTCTTCTCCTTGCTTGGTGTGTTTGGTGTGTTTGTGACCTTACTTTAATGCATGTATGGGCCTTGTGTTTATACATACATTAAAGTGGGGGCTAAATGTAACGTTAGAAAATGTCCCCTTGGGGGATTTTCCCTCATAAGGTTTAGCTCTCGGGTCTTTAGCATGCATTTAGGACATTTTAATTCATATTTTGGCATCTCGATGGAATGAGACATGGGTTTCATGAAAAATGGGACCTAGGAGGACCCCTTGAGCTGTACCCTACCCAAAATAGGGGGAGGACTTGGGCGCTGCAACCTAGTCCTGCCCTATTTTGGGGCAGCCCTAATTTATGGGTGTCGGTTAGTGACCGTTAGTTGGTTCTTTTGCCAACACGGTAAAGTTTGATTTTTAAAATCTTAGCGGGAATGCTTGTAGGTGCATATATAAGAATATGTAGGCATTCATTTGTAAACTAGATGATTACTAGCAAGCTAAAGTGTTCTCAAGGTGATTCAAGGCTTTCTATTGTGTTGCAAGAGCAGACTTGTATGTTTTGTGTTGATATTTGTAGATTTGAGCATCAATCTTCTCATGGCATGAAGAGCATCTTCCTCCATGAGATCTTCACTACAAGGTGACATATCATTGTGTTTTTATCATTGATTCCTTTGGTTTTTTGCCTCTACCTCACAAGGGCATGCACTCTTTGTCTAACAATGGTGTTCAGAGACTTAAGTGTCCTCCGGCGCTTGACTGAGGCAAGCCTCTAAACACCACAACCCCCAAACCAAATCTTGTGATTGCAGGTTATAGGTGTCACATCCAGAAAAAGTGGAGTTGCAGGAAGGCTTGGTAGGCATCAAGGATTCAGGATCTGAAGAAAAGTAGGACACAGGAGCACTTCCAGGACTTGGACAGTCATACCAGTGTCCTTTGTAGATAGATCTCAAGAAACAAAAGTTACAGGGTTGATCAGTGTCGCAAGGAGGTCCATATTCCCCCAAAAGGTAGGTACCTTGGACTTGGACACCTACACCTTAGTCCCTAACTGTTCCGCTTTGGAACCCCAAAAATAGGTATTTTGTGATTTGGTATTTTACTCCTGTCTGCAAGAGCTTTTTCTGTTATTCATCAATTTGTTGTTGTATTTGCATAATTAGGGTTTTAATGGTTAATTAGACATAAGAGAAGGAAAATTAATAATTAAATTCCATAATCCAAGTTTCCCTTCATTTGTAAGTGACCTAGGGTATGATAGTGCTTGCCACTCAACCCTAGATCCTTCAATGTTTAGTGGAAAGGAGGGTTTTAACATCTAAACAATAAAAGATTAACAAAATCCAAATTTTACTCTAAACAGAATTATGAAATTTGTACCAGGAATGCATATATAATCATGTTTAGGACTTCATTTGCAAACTAGAAGATGATTTTGAGATTTTGGCAAACTTATGATTTTAGAGCATTTAAGGCATTCGTTGTGTTGCAGAGCAGACTTGTGTTGTTATTATGTTTGTTAGTACAGATTTGTCTTCATCTTCTCATGGCGTAAAAGAGCTTCATCTCTGTGAGAGCTACACCTCTGAAGTGATATCTATTTGTGATTCAATCAATCATTTTTATAATTCCTTTTGCCTTTGTCCTATAAGCACACGCACTCTCTATCTGACAATGATGTTGGAAGGATTTAATGTTATTCTGGGGCTTGACCAAGGCAAGCTCCTAAACACCACAATCCCCAACCCCTCTCTTGTGATTATAGGTGACATGTATTGGATCTTGTGGAGAGAAGTTGTAGAGGATCATTGCAAAGTCAAAGTATCCCAGATTTGAAGAAAAAAGGAAAAAAATAGTACAAAAAGCTCAAGGGCTCCCGCTCTTTTGACCCTCAGTTTTGCAATGCAGAAAATCTCTAAAGTGGTTGCAGTATGCAGCAGTTTTCGTCCCAAAGCCCTAAAAAAAGTAGTACCTTGGACTTGGGCACTCACCCCTTTGACCCCAACTTTCTTGTAGTCTAAAACTCAAAATCTAGTATGTATCTGATCTGTATAGTGTTTTTTTATAGAAGGATTTGTTGTGTATCATTTGTTTGGTTATGATTTTGCATAATTAAGGTTTTAGGATTAATCAGGCTAAGAGTTAACAAATCAATCAACAAATTCCAAATTTCCTTATCATTCCAAGTGATAGCCAACCTAATAGTTGAGTCCTCTTGCAAAAGTTATGATTCAACTTGGTTAAATTTCCTTGAATGTATTAAACCGTGCAAGGAGGACCTAATCAAATAATCAATCAATCCCATCAACCCTCTTTTCATACATTACAACTGTCTTTGATGATGAGGTTGTTGCAATGGTATGAGCTATTTGGTAGATGATTTGGTTTCTCTCAAGAGGTGCTAAAGATGTTAAGAATATGTTTCCGTTTATTGGTTTCCAAGTGCTTTTGATAAAATTTGATTAATAAAGGAAACAATGTGTTGAAGTGGCATTTTGGTTTACAGAGTAGTGTTCTAGTTTTGCTCTATATTTCCTCTATGTTGAAGATCTATCTTTGCAGTTTGGACATGTTGTTTAGAGGTGCTAAGAGATGTTATATTCTAAATTTTGTTCTCTAGTTTGAGGTGTAGAGGAAGTTGTGTTCACCAGTGTATGGACTGTATTTCAGAGCTTTACAGAGATGTCTAGGAAAAACTATTTTTCTCCACATTTCTCTGCAGATTTATTTTTGACCTTGTGGTTCTGGATTTGAGCTTATAATTCTTATATATTGCTTTAGTTCAATTTGTTCATGGTTTAGTTCTCCGAGAGTTTATTTCTTGAGTTGCAGTGTATGACAGAGTTGTTTGAGTGCTCTGGTGTCAACTTCAGTAAAATGAAAGTTGTTGCAGAAGAATTTGGTGGATGTTAGGATGTTTTAAGATGTTTATGGAATACTCTAGACTATGTTGAAGCATTGCATGTGGTCTATGAGTTGTTTTTGGGTTTGAGGAAGTGTGTACTTAAAATTTCATTGTGTTAACATAGGATTTGCCAACCTTGGGTGTTTACACTAATTGCAAAGTTGCTTCAGTGATTGTAGTAGCATGGAGTGGTGTGCTTGGATGAATTTAGATCCAAGCTAAGGTGTGTTGTGGTCCACCTTCATTGCTTTCTGCCATAGGATTGTTTAGGTCTAGACCTAATTTGAATTTTGAGGGTTAAGGTGATTTTTTGACCTTGGAGAATGCGTTCAAGGTTGAAGACAATATAAATAAGTATCAAGGGATTGTGATCAAGGGTGGGCACAATAAGAGTGATGCAAATAATAGACTAGATGAATGTTGTTGGAAAGAGACACTGCAAGGTATATCATGTGTTATCATTGATGGCAACTAAGTCCATTCCACACATCCGCAATGTAGTATCAGATCATACCGGAAGTCAGTTCCAAGATTTGACAAGACTGGATAGATAGGAACAGGGTATGGTAGAGTTCAGTATTTTGGTTAGCGAACCTCTCCAGTTAATCATTGTGTGTTGCAAATTTGAGAAAGTGTAGAGGAATGTTAGGACAATCTAAATCTAAGATTTCAACCTCTGGTGACAAAGGGATCAAAAGTTATGAGCATCTGAGTACTGGTTCCTAATATGACAGAATAGTCCAGTGAAGAACAGGCCAACCTGTGTCAGATTCTTTTGTGGATCTAGTAGAAGTATTTTGGTGAGTTGCGTATGGGATATAATGTTAGTGGCCGACATGTGTGGTGACCTGTAAGTGATATTTTTGGTACGCATCAATATTGATGTATGGATTGAGCTGACAGAATAGAGTACTTGTATTATTTGTTAAAGGTCGACAGATAAGTGATTGAGTTTGTTGATGTGGATATTTATAACCAATGGATTCAAATGTTGTGAAAAGTGATAGGAATGTGAATATGGAGTAAGTGTGAAAAAGGTAGATAGAATTCCAAAAGAAAAGAGATCTGAGGTTTAGATTATGGTAGAGTAGTAAACAGGACAGAATAAAGATGAAGTGTGTAAAATCATTATTCTGTGCTTAACTGAAACTGAATTCTTGCATTGGCAGATGTTACTTATCAATTCAAACAATTTGTAATCCTTTTGTAATCATTCTTGTAGGTAGTGAGCCTCTCTTGAGCAGTGTGCTCTGGGCAGTGAGCCTAAAGGTATGTGCCTTCCCCTTTTGTAATACTTTTAACAGAGTATAATCTTTGTGGGTTAACCCCCACCATAGTTTTTCCCTTAACCGGGTTTCCACATCAAAATATTGGTGTCAAGTGTGTTGTTTATGTTTCTGCTCATGTATTATTAATTCTTGATCTTCACGATTATGTCTTTAATCTGTTAAGAAGTGGTAAAGAAGAATTAACTACAACAAGATTTAAAAGTATTATGACAACTGATTCACTCCCCCTCTCAGTTATCAACCCTATATCCAACAATTGGTATTAGAGAAAAGTTCCTTGAAAGAAGCCTAATAGCTTGAGGAGGATCTGGGATGGAGTTTTCATGGATTCACTCAGAGAACAACTTCAATTGGCTCTAGAAGATCTTGATTGGTCCAAAGCAGAAATAGATGATCTAAAAGTGAACCTTAAGGATGTTGATGATTGCATTGACTTGCCAAAAGATAAACTAAAGAAATCAATGGAAAAAAGGAAGGAACTACTTCATCAGCTAGCTAATCTTATTGAAGAAAATGGCATGAATGAGGCTTTGGAAGAAAAGACAAAGGAATGTGAAAAGTTGACAAAAGAAGTTTATGTTCTAAAACATGAGATGGAATCTAGGATAATGAGGCTAACCAAAGAAATTGATCAAAGGAAGAAGATTGAAGAAGACTTAAATCAAACTCTAAAAGAAAAGACTGAAGAATGCTACAGATTGGATAGAGTAGCTGGCCATCTAGAGTCTGATTATAAGAAAGCAGAGACAATGAGAGATAACTTCAGAGGAAAATTGTCATTCTCAGACATGACCTAGAAGTTGCAAATGAATACAAGGAGAAGTTCAAGATAAGCTCAGCTAAACTTGAAGCACTACTTGAGAGTCAAAAAAAGGTTGATGACAAGCATGGTCTTCGATATGAGAAAGGTGAAAGCTCTGGATCCAGATAAAGAAATTTTCAACCAAGGAATGGGAGAAATAGACCTAGAAAACCTCTGGTAAGACAACCTAATGCTCAAAGATATCCATCATTCAATGGAAATTATTTTAATTGCAATAAATTTGGTCATAGACCTACTCAGTGTAGAAGCAGAGTAAATCAAAATGGTCCATCCTTCTCCAGTCAATGCTTCAAGTGTAAGAGGTATGGTCATAGATCAAATGAATGTAAAAGTATGATAATGAATAAATCTAACAATAGAGGAAATGGAAACCCTTTCATTGGTTACTACTTTACTTGCAATGGGTTTGGACACATGGCTAATCAGTGCAGATCAAGAGGAAATCAAGTATATAAGCAAATAAATATTGTGTGCACTAATTGCAATATATCTGGTCATATTGCAAAATTCTGCAGAAGTAGGAATAATGAAAGAAGAAGTCTGGTAAATAGAAAACTAGATGAGCTAAGACAAGACAAAGGCAAGGCTAAAATTGAAGTGAATGAGATCCATAATAAAATAAATAGGACATGGGCCAAGAAAAGTGTTGTGAATAATAATAATAGGTCTGCACTAGAATTCGGTGCTGATAATTCCTCCAGGAATTGAATTAGGAGCTCTGGCTCAAGGGGAGCTGCAATAAAATCTAAAATCCCCTAGCCTGTAAGTGGATACCTGAATTTGGCATAGTGAGAGAAAATAATTTGGATTATTATACATCATTTGAAAGTATTTTTGGAAGATAAAAAGTGGATATGATGATTTACAAAGTAATTAAAGATCAACTGTATGCAAAAATAGTGTAACCAGATGTGTTAGGGCAGAGCATTTATTACAAAGGCAAATTAGGTTTTTGCGGAGCATAAAAAGGTCATTCATTCTTCCTTTGAATCACTTTGCATTTGAAGATAGCAAGAAGAAGAGCATCTGAGCTAAGATTTCAAAGGATTTGAAGTGCGACCAGAAAATTTGTCTGCTAACCCTAACTCTGTGGAAGAAAAAGGTATTTATCTGTGAAGCCTTGAATTTGAAATCTTTTGCAATGACCACTCCTCTTGTTGTTGATATTACTGAAAGGCCCTGGCCAAAATTTAAGAAGCATTCTCACAAGTCAATCAAAATCAAACCTTTATGAGCATTTTCTAGTGTCCCATATGGAGTTCTGCATGTTGAGGATATTAGGGCATACATCCATTGTAGAATAAAAGAATTTGGAAACCTAAAACTCTTAGATTTGTTTAACAACTACCTAATGGATGATATCTACAAATTGAAACCAAAATACAAAGCCCTAGAGAGCAAATGTTTTCGGCAAGTCATTAAATTTCTGACATTTGATGAGAATGAGTGGGTTCTATATATTTTAAGCCGAATGCATGATGAGTTCATATGGCTATTGAAACCATTCAAGATTACAAAGGATGTTATCAAGATTGTAACTGCATTAAACTCAACTGGTGGACTACCCATGTTGAAAGCTGTGAAAAACCAGATAGTGACTGATGCTACCGGTGGCAAGTTTGACAAAAGAGCAATGACCATCAATGATATTGTAGATCCGGATGTTAAGTTTGCATCTATGGTGATTGTATACAATATTTACCACTCTAGCATGGAGAATTCTATCTTTGGAACTGCCATAGATACAACGTATCAAATGTTGAAGAAGAATGCAGATTATGACCTATGTGAGCTGTTACAAAACCAATTGATTGAAAATTTAAGCAAAATCAAAAAGGATAAGAAAAACACCTTCAAATATGGTTCCCTAGTTATATGTTTGTTCTTCTATTTTATGAATGAAGTACTTGGAGTACAAGGTGTGTACTAGACAAATGACAGGCCAGTTGCTTGGCAAATAAGAGATCATCTACTTAGCATTGGAGACTCAAATGCACAAAAGACTGCAATCTGGGGTTACTTTAAAAAATTTTAGAATATGATGCATTCTAGGGAAAGAATCCCCAATTCAATAGTTGAGAAATACAAGGATGAAATCTGCTTTATGGTGGACACTAATCAGTGCCTAATAGAAGTTGCGGAACCCAAAATTGTATGGATTATGCCTATGGGCTATGAGTTTGATGAGAAGATCTTGGACATGTATGCTCAACATCTCCCGAGGAAATCAAAAGACACCTCTGTTGAAAGGTTTGGAATGTATAAGGAGCTAAGTCTAAAATTCCATGTTGAGCTTTGGCAACCAGAGATCAAGAGAAAAGTTCAGAGGCAAGTTGAAAGGTATGCTAAAAGCATTGACCTAACCAAGGAAGTAGTGAAGCAAAACAGAGAAAGAATTGAAAAGGTTAAAAAGGAGAAACAACATAAGAAACATGAAGATCATGCTTCGGTGGGACCATTCTCCACTTCAAGGACTAATAGAAGCTCTGTTACTATCATTGTTTCCCTTAAACCTACAAAACTGGAAGACAAATTATCAGGTAAGGAAATGAAAAGAACAAAAGTAATGGCAAAAAGACCATATAGAAGTTTGGAAGAAATGGATGAAGAGAAGATAGATACAGATGATGAACTTAAGGGGCTAAATGCCACAAGTGCTAAAGCTATTAAAGTATTTAAAGAAAAGCCTTTCGAAAGAAAGAAGACAATAAAGAGACAAAAATCAGAAGCTGATACTGAGAAGAAAATTCCCTCTGTGAAAAATATGGTCAAGAAAATCACTGTTGATGGGAACTTAAAACCATTAACTAAATTCTATGATCTCTGTAGTAATGCTAACAAAAGACTCTTGGAAGAAGCTACTATCAAGTACTTGAATGTGTTCAATTGAGCACTGGTATAAATTCTATCTGAAGTTCCAAAATATCTGAAGGATATATTAGAAATTAGGAAAGAAGCTGCCAAGGTAAAAGATATGGAGTTAAGAGAACATGTATTAACCACTCTATGTCTGGTAATCTCTAGAAAAGAAGCAAACAAAATCTTCAAAGAGGTCAAAAATGAATTTAGGAGCAAGAAGATAATGACTAAATTGATCATTAGAGAGATAGATGAAATAGTTCAAGAAAGTGAACAAATTTTGAGAAAAGCATTGGACAAAAACAAGTTCTTTGTTGTGTCAGATGAGCCTGCTGATGACACTCTAGTCCTGAATGAAGAAGAGTAGCAGAAGGATGAGCAACAATATGGAATAGATGACTCCTCTATTCTGGAAATGGAGCAAATAAACAAGGAAGATATAGAGATGGTGAATAAAACTGATGATGCAGGATACTTTAACTCTATCTGATCAATCCGGAAAAGAAGACAATGATGAGAATACTGCTACTACACAAGATCCTCTAGAATAGATCTCAAATGGTGAGGACAAAGGAAAGAATCCCACTACAGATGACACAGAGAAAGGTGAAGCAAGGAAAGAAGAAGAAGTCAAAGGTAAGGAAGATAAAGCAAAAGAAGATGGTGCAAATGTTGATGCATCCAAACAAAATAGTCATGTCACTAAGAAAACCTAAGGAAAGGAAGGTGGTCCAGAAATTGTGGCAAGAGACACTACAGATGCAATGAAGAGTTTTTGAGTAAAGAGATACTAGAGTTTGATGAACTAGAATTGATTCAAGGACCACTCAACCTGGATACTTTCTCTCCAGTTCAATTGATGAAGATAGCATCTTTCACACAAGCCAAGTCAAGAGAAAATGTATTGAAATCTCACATAGAGGACAATGAATTGCTAGGCCTTGCATCTGGTATATTGGAGAAGTTAATGCCAACATTCCAAAAGAATCCATCTGATTCTCCCTCTGGAAATCTGAAGAGCCTTGTAAATTCTATAAGTACTCACTTTGAGTCCTTTGAAAAATTTGTAGAAGTTAAAGTTTAGAATGAATTTAATACCAAAAGATTTTATGCACTTAAAGGCATGATTGCGATAGACAGATTAGTGCTAGATAACACTATAAAGAATATTCAAAATGCTCTTTCAGAAGGAGGTAGTATATATAAGTTTTGTTTATCTACTCCTGAAGTCATAGAGAATATAGAAGATAAAATAAAGGACTCCAAACATAAATTGTCAAGTATGTCCCAAGCCTTTGATCCACTGACAGTATCAATGGCAAGTAAGGAGTGCCAAGCAATTAGTCTGATAGAAGAAATAAAGACAATGACAAGAGAAAAGGAAAACATTGAAGCAAGAATGGGTGAGCTTCGGGGATTGATTTCCCCTAAGATAGAATCTATGTTCAATGTTGTAACAGAAGCCCAAATTGCTACTCAAACAAGTGATCCCATTGACCTTCAAAAAGATGAAGCATAAGCATTTTTGTTCAATGGGCACATTGCAACTTTGAATAGTATGAAGAAGAGTTGGGATACAGAGTTGGCCCTATTGAGGAATATTTTTGGAGATGTACTTAAGTATATGTAAATATAACTTAAGGATTGGTTGTACATATGCGGCATTGTATATAGAATTTTTGGGTGAATTTTGGATTGCAGATTCAATCCTTTGCCATTGATGTCAAAGGGGGAGTGAAGAGTAGTGAAAATGCAAGAAAATGAAGAATCCATCAAAGGGGGAGTAGTGGAAGAATATATAAGTGTACATAGTAGGGGGAGTTAGTCATGACACTTAGTCATCTTTCACTAAGTGTTGCCATCAATGCCAAAGGGGGAGATTGTTGGCAAGAGACACTGCAAGGTATATCATGTGTTGTCATTGATAGCAACTAAATCCATTCCACACATCTGTAGTCTAGTATCAGATCATATCAGAACTCAGTTCCAAGATTTGACAAGACCAGATAGACAAGAACAGGGTATGGCAGATTTTAGTATTTTGGTCAGCGGACCTCTCCAGTTAATCATTGTGTGTTGTGAATTTGAGGAAGTGTAGAGGAATTTTAAGACAATCTAAATCTAATATTTCATCCTTTGGTGACAAAGGGATCAAAAGTTATGAGTATCTGAGTACCGGATCCTAATATGATAGAACAGTCTAGTGAAGAACAGGCTGACCTGTGTCAGATTCTTTTGCGAATCTAGTAGAAGTATTTTGGTGAGTTGCATATGGGATATAATGTTAGTGACCAAAATGTATGGTGACCTGTAAGTGATACTTTTGGTATGCATCAATATTGATGTATGGATTCAGCTAACATAACAGAGTACTTGTATTGTTTGTTAAAGGCTGAAAGATAAGTGATTGAGTTTGTTGATGCGGATATATATAACCAATGGATTTGAATGTTGCAAAAAGTGATAGGAATGGAAATATGGAGTAAGTGTGAAAAATGTAGATAGAAGTTTGAAAGAAAAGAGATCTGAGGTCTAAATTATGGTAGAGCAGTAAACAGGGTAGAATAAAGATGAAGTGTGTAAAATCAATATTTTGTGCTTAACCGGAACTGAATTCTTGCATTGGCAGATGCTACTTATCAGTTCAAACAATTTGCAATCCTTTTGTAATCATTCTTGTAGGTAGTGAGCCTCTCTTGAGGAGTGAGCTCTAGGCAATGAACCCAAAGGCATGTGCCTTCTCCTTTTGTAATACTTTTAACAGAGTATAATCTTTGTGGGTTAACCCCCACCATGGTTTTTCCCTTAATCAGGTTTCCACATCAAAATCTTGGTGTCAAGTGTGTTGTTTATGTTTCTGCTCATGTATTATTAATTCTTTCTCTTCATGATTATGTCTTTAATCTGTTAAGAAGTGGTAAAGAAGAATTAACTGCAACAAGCTTTAAAAGTTTTATAACTGATTCACCCCCCCTCTCAGTTGTCATCCCTAATTCCAACAAATGTGTGATGTAGTACAAGTTTTTCATGTGTTAGATTATTGGATGAAGTGAGTAGAAGGTGTCTACAATTATTTGGTGTAACTGTGAAGGTGTTGATGGTGTTGCAATGGAATTCCTTGTTGCATTGAGATAGTTTTCTCCTTGTAACAATCTTCTCTATCTTCTTCTCTATTCTGGCAGTGAGCCTTTCTTTTGGGTAGTGAGCCTTCTGGTAGTGAGCCTATTGTTTTTTGATGTTGATACTACTTTATATTGTGAGCTAATCCTCACTGTGGTTTTTCCCTTCTTGGTTTTCCACGTAAATCTGGTGTTCTCTTGTGTTTGTTGTTAAGTTGATTCAATTTCTGTTATTTTCTTTCATGCTTAATCATCATAATAGTTTAAGGGTTAATTGAATTGATGTGGTTCTAAATATATTTGAGGGTTTTGGAATTGTAAGTTACAATTGATTCACCCCCTCCCTCTCATTTGTCTTGTGAATTCAACATAATGCAATAGTTTTGGGGGTGTTTGAACCCAGTTATTCACCTTATCTTGCCACATTTGCTAGTATGAATGTAATAGAGTTTTGATAATGTATGACAATATTTAAATCAATACAAGCCTTTGTTTTGGGTCACTCTTCTATTATAGATGGATTATTGTATGTTTTTTTTATATTATTAAGTATTTTTACCATATGTGATTTAATCTATGAAATGCATGTAAATGTAGTTCTATTTTTTGTTGATGCTTGTTAGATTCATTTCCCTCCTCTTTATTGTTCTTGACTCTGTTGCCCATTAGAGTAGGTACTGATCTGATTTGGGGATGGATCAATCACTTCTTTTAAAATTAATCTTCTACCTTGTTGGTTGTAAGAGTAGGATTAGTTCATAGTTTCACATGATGTTCATGACTGAGTTTTATAACCAAGGATGAATCTCAAGAAATCCAAAACTGTTTTAATCAATGAGAGTCATGGACATGTATGTCTACACTATGTATTCTATGTATGAAAATTTTAAGTGGATTCATCTTCATGTGCATATGCATAGTGCAACAATCAACTTGTTTGGAGGTTTCTGCAACCAGTCATCTTGGCCTAGTGATAGCTTTGGGGGTAAAATGTACATTGGGTATGGTTGTGGGTGTTATTTGTGTTCTATTTCATGCCTCTAGGAATATCCCTCCTTGGTTTAGTTGAACCAAAAGTGAAGAGGAGAATGTCCACTCCTATTAGTTGGCCAAAATCATCCTCAACTTGTTAATAAACCTCTTTCTAATCATCTTGATGACACCTTTGGCCTAGATGATTGGGTAATAATATAGGGTTTTGGATCTTGATTATTTTGGGAACTAACATTTTGGTGCCTTTGCTAGGGATGAACTAAAAGGTTACTCTATTTTATATACCTTTGTAATAGTCATCAGAGTTTGCATCAGTTTACTATTAACATTTTTGTGCATAGTTTTTGGCTTCCCCTCAAATTACACCAACATTTTGGTGTCATTGTCAAGGAAGATCTTATTACTAGGTCAAAAAAACATTGAAGACTGTTGGTTGAACCTAGAAACATTTATGCCTTGGTGAGTTTGTTTGTTCCAAGGAAATCCTCATTCAATGAGATGGTGACTCTGATGTTACAAAAATAATTTTTTTTTCTATTGTTCATTTGTGTGAATGCTCTATCTCAGTGTGCAACGACAAGTTAATACACAAAGTCATTCTTTCTTCCCCCTCTTGAAAAAAGAAGTCTTGTGCAAAGGATTTATAAAATGAAAGAGATCTAGTTCTATTTCAGTATGTTGTGAATGTTCAGTCATGGCCTGTTGGCACTATAATGGTTCTAGGGTGGATCCCTCATATGCATCATCTTATGTCTCAGGCCCTAGATACTATTTAGAATGCCCTACATCTTGAATCGCCCTTCCTCATTGTCAAATGCCCATGCAAAATCAAAATGATTTAGCTAGGCTTGAATATGAAATTAAAAAAGGGAAATCAATTTCTTGAGTGCCTGTTGCAGCAAGAAGAGGAAATTTAAAAAATCAAGCCTCTCAAGTCCAAGGTACAATCTAATACTCTTCTTGCTATCATTAGCAGTTCTTATTCTCAACCTCCTCCCATTGCCAATGAGACCATATATAAACAGTTGGACCTTGCATGGGTTGATTATGAAAGCCAATCCATGCCCAACAAAATCTATTTTCAAATGCCAATCTTTTACGGGTGTGAAGTTTATGATGGGGAGGCACACATTAATGCATTTATAGATTTTTGGACAAATTTCAATATGAGGATGAAGACATGTGGATGAGATTTTTTTAGATCTCTATGTATATTGGCATAAAAATGGCTCGTTGGTTTTCCTACACATCATTTTTCTACTTGGAATGATTTGGCGACTATATTTGAGGAGTTTGCAAGTGGTTTAGATCATGTTATTCTTGTTCAAGACCTAAAAAAATAGATGTTTTGAGGGTGAATCCAGTAGGGAGTTCAGTCACCATTTTGTTGTTGCATTATCTAAAATCCTAGATGCTTTCAAACCCATTGTCCCAACATGCATTAATATGTTTTTTAAATCATATGAAGTTGGTTTGAATTTATTGTTGGATAACTTGAAGCCTATTAGTTTGTAGCAGGCTTACTTATGCGTTGACAACTTGGTAAAGATAATAGATGAATATGTTGTTTTACTACTATCCCTAAAGGTAAATTTTGTTCGAACTGAATTAAGGATGGGCAACAATACAAGTTAGTTTGGGTCTATAGTTGAAAGGGTAGCATAACGTGATGCAATGTCATTTGGTGCTGTTGATTTGCCACTTGTTT
Organism: Cunninghamia lanceolata; assembly: GCA_027924645.1. Lineage (NCBI taxonomy): Eukaryota > Viridiplantae > Streptophyta > Pinopsida > Cupressales > Cupressaceae > Cunninghamia > Cunninghamia lanceolata. The sequence continues at coordinate 4,229,971 of BSBN01000693.1, forward strand.
CCTAGCCTGGCATCAAGGTTGATAGAGGTATGCATGCACTTGATGATAACCAATCTGAGGTAGGTAATAGTGCATGCATTGGTCGCTATTGTGAGGATGATGATAGGGACAAGTTTTATGGAATTGATGCAACATTGGAATAGATTGACAGTGTGGTTAGGAGGATTGAAGTGAATGATAGTGCAACACTATATTAAAGTAATGCAAATGATGAGGCTAGTTTTGAAATTGATTTATTCTTTGGTGGGTCAGTTCATGGTCATAAAAATGATGATTGCTCATATTATGAACTCTCATGCATTGTTCCTCTTGATAGTGGTATTGATGTTGCTAAGGTAAGTGGGGAAGTTGAAGTGCAAAATTATTTTCTCTTTAGATGTGCTTCCTTGCTTTGTTGAGGATGATGTACACACCTTCATTATTACAAATGAGAAGAAGGAATAGTGTGAAGTTGTGCAAGATCATGTTCTTGTTCCAAATCAGAAAATTTTGAACCTTGATGAATTTCTAGAGCTTGGTTTGGAACAACTATCTTATGTTGATGTGGATTGCATTGAGGATGCATTTTTTGGGCTCATTGGTTAAGCATGATGATGCTAGTGTTGTGTGTTCTCATATGAACTAGATTTATTTCTTGCATAAGGATGAAGAAGAGTATATCATTAATGTTTTTCTGAATAGTAGTTTGTTTGCAGCAAGTTGCATCGAAGAGCATAAAATAGAGGCAATTTGAAGAAGGTGAGTCTTCATTGGAAGTACCTAAAATTTCTGGGTATAGAATTGGATTTGATTCAAGTCTTTGATTCAATCATGGATGAGTATGTCAGCATTTGTGGTATAAATGGGATGCATGATAAGTTTGATCCATCATGTGGCATTACCCAACTTGACTGTACACTTGAATTGGATTCACTTCAGCTTGGCATTGAGGAGGATAATCTTGTTCATGCTCATTTGTGTGTGGATCTTGATTTGTACCATGCTACCATGGAGTTGGAAAGTGAAATTTGCAATGTGGGTTAGCATGATGGTGAGTCTTATTTTCTGTTGTTGCCATGTCTTGATGGTAATCATTTCTTCTTCCAGCCTGGGGACTTTAAAAAAATATAGTTTGCATTTGTATGCTAGGTGAAGCTTCATTTGATGCTACTTGGAGGTGAATAGAATTTTGGATTGAGGATGCCAAGCTCATTTGTTCAACTTGTATGTGATAGAGGTGAGTAACCTCATTCATCTTTAGCAGAGTTGCCCTGCTTCATGCTAAAATTTTGATTCATAGCCATCCTTTTGTCGATGTGCTTAGTAATTTCATGCCATTGGTTGTGTATGTGTTGCCATGTATATAACATCATTGTTTCTATACATATGTTTCATGTGTGTGTGTTTTCCCCATCCTCCTGTCCTCATTTTTTTTCTTTTGGTCTACCCAGAGATAGTTGGTTCTCATTGTATCAATGTATGCCACATGTCCCCAACTAGAGCCAATATTGGTCCTTCATTTTCACTTCTTGAAACATATATTTTTCTTTTCCCAAATCTATTTAAATCCCATCAAATAATATCCTATGTTTGGCTTCCTATGTTTTGCCTTTGTCTATTTGCCTACATAATTTGTGGAAAAATCCAAATTTGACTAAGTTACACCCTACAAGGATAAAATAAAAAATTAGCAAAGGCATGAAAAAGAAGAGAGAAGAGAGTGATAGGCAAGTAAAAGAGGGCAGTTCTTGCCCATTGGCAAATCCTCGACAAGTGAATCCCTGACAGATAGGAACAAGGCAAGAAAAGGAAAAAAATGTAGGGTTTAAAGTGTTAGTACAGTGTAGGAAAGCTTCTGTAATGTAAATCTTCACATGATGATATGTCTCCATGGAAGAATGTAATAGTTTAGGGGGGTGTTTGAACCCAATTATTCACCTTCTCTTGTCACATTTGATGGTATGATTGTAACTGAGTTTTGATAATGTATGATAGCATTTAAATCAATACAACCCTTTGTGTTGGGTCACTCCTATGTTATAGATGGATTATTCCATGTTTTTTTTGGATTATTATGTTAGAAATTAGGATCTTAGGATACTAATCATTATGAACAAGTTATAAAATAAATATAAATGAAAATTATAGAAGCATAGATATAACACATTACATAGGATATACATGGGGAAAACCCTTTTAGGGAAAAGCCCCCATAAAGCATCATTTTATTAAAACACTTACAAAATATAGTCTATTAAATAATAGACTGAACTTGGTGATATACTCCTCTACATACTTCTATATGGCCAGTAATACCTCACGTGCATAGTGATATAATTCACTATAAAACTCTAAATTCACACACTCAAATGAGAGATAACCTCCTTAAATAAAGGAGAAAGGGTGGCATAATACCTAAAGGGACATTAGTTACACCCATTCAAAGAATCATTTGTAAATAATTAATAATCTAATAGTTATTAGATTATTAATTATTAAATGGCATATGATTTATAACATAAGGTTTTATAACCTTATATCAAAATATTATATAAATGTTATAAGGGTATGACCCTAAAAACATTATGTTCTAACACTCCCCCTTGATGTTAATAGGGGGCATCATATGCCAATTTTGTTAAAAGAAAAAATAAAGTACCCGTCATGTAGGTCTTCTATGACAGTGATAAATAGGGACACAAATATATGTCAAAATGAAGAGCATGTATTCTAGACTACATGAAAGTCATCTTGTCACAATTTATAATCTTGTGTTTTAAAAAATGATGCAAGGTCTTACAATGTTTTTGTTGGAGCTAGGAACTCCTCAAACCAGCCCTGCTCCAAGTTCATTACATATTTCTCATATGTCTTACATAATACAATGCTTTTACAAGTGGAAGATTTACAAAGAAGAATTTTTAATATGCATATAGGGCTTACATATAATGCAAGGAGTTAACTATATATAATGCCTAGTGGTCTTACTTTTTACCTTTTAGGTCTTACATAGAGCTAGAATTATTAGATATACTCTTTCCCCCTCAATGTCAACTCCTTACATCTTGAGGTGTTAAAATGCCTAAGGTCTTATTTTATGCCTTAGGTCTTACATCTAGAGGTGCTATGGGCATTCACACTCCCCCTCAATGGCCAAGCATTGATTTGAATTTGGAGAATTTGGTATTGCACAAAGGTTTGATGTTATATTTCATATATATTTTTTATGATTACTTGGAGCCTAGACCAAGTCTTCTTGACATAGTATTGATGCAAGTATGTGCTAATCGGTGTTGTCATTGATATCAACATGTTTGTGTTGTCATTAGTGTCAATTGTGCTCTTATTTTGTTACTTAATTGTGATGAGTTAGTTTCTTTGTATTGTGTTGTATAAGTGCTGAAGATGATAAGAATATGTTCCTGATATTGAGTTGCCAAGTGCTCTAGAGAAAATTTGGTTCATACTGAAGATAGAGTTGTGAAGATGTATTCTGGATACTATATGAGTTTTTGTTCTGCATTTCTTCTGTGTTGAAGACTAAAGTGTGAGATTTGGATATGTTTTGGAGAAGTGTTTGAAGAAGATAAATCCATAATTTGATGGTATGGATTGCTGTGCAGAAAAAGTTCTATTCACTAGTTTGAAGATTGTGCCTGGCAGCATTTGCAGTGTGATAGGGAGAAAGCATTTTTCTTCGCATTCCTTTGCAGTTTGGTTTTTGGTCTTGCAGTTTTGGACATATGTTTATAAGGTCCTTAGCTATCTTCATTCCAAAAAATTTGTAATTTGGTGCTCTAGAAAGAAATTTATTGATTAAAAGAGTTTGATAATGTTTGTTGTGAGCAATCTATGATCTGTCTTCAAGTGATATTTGTTGTCTTCAAGTGAGATCTGTTGTGGTTGGATTTTTTGGCTCCTAGGTGATTTTATGTTGTTTGTGGTTGTCTCTAGATTGTGTTGAAGGCATGTGCTTTATCTGAAATCCATGATGAATTTCTTGGAAGTGTGTGTCTAAGTATTCTTCGTGTTTACACAAGTTTGGCCGACTTGGGTGCTAATACTCTTTGCAGATGTGTTTTGTGGATTGTAGAAGCATGTTGAAGTGTGTGAAGATGTATTTGGGTCTGAGCTAAGCCATGAAGTGTTCTTCCTTCATTCATTTGCTCCACAAGTTTATTTCGGTCTAGACCTAATTTGAATTATGTATGTTTGCCAACCTTGGAGATTGTTCCAAAGGTTGTAAATTGTATTGCCGACCTTGATGTGTGTTCCAAGGTCGATGATTGGTATAAATAAATGTAATGAATTCATGTGTTGGAGTGTGGATACGAAGATGAGAGTGTTTGTGTTGTAAAAGCAGCGAAAGTGATATGTATTATGCTTCAATGGAACTAAACTCAGGCATGTTGTAGATGCTACTATATTAGTTCATGGAAGTGAGCCACCCCTCCTGGCAGTGAGCCAACCCTCGATAGTGAGCCACCCTATTGGTAGTGAGCCCTATTTGTAGTGAGCATTTCTTTAGACAGTGAGTCCTTGGGTAGTGAGCCCTTTGGTAGTGAGCCTATTTTGTTATTCAGTATTGTTACTACATTATATTGTGAGCTAGTTCACTCACCATGGTTTTTCCCTTTTAGGGTTTTCCACATAAAAATATGGTGTTCATGTGTGTATGGTGTTGATGTGTTTCAGTTTTGTATCTACACTTCATGTTTAATCTTCATAACAGATAAAGGGGTTGAAGTAAGTGATTGTGAATGTGATTTTGTTTAAGAAGAGTTAAAGTTTTTGATACAACTGATTCACCCCCCTCCCTCTCAATTGTTTTCTGCCTTCAACAAGTATATATGCCATCTAATAATCAGTCTTATAAAACTAAATAATAATATTAGGATGGAAGGACTTTTCTTTGAAAGGGAGTGTCCATTAACTTCAAATGTTCTTTATTTCTAGAAATAGGAATCTTGAGTAAGAGTAAATAGATTTATCCTATAATCAAGTGTGACTTGTAATAGCACCCAAATGAAAAACATTTCCAATAATCTCCTTTAAACACATTAATTTTTTTATAGTGACTTTGTAGTCAACTTTTGATTAGAGAGCTATAGAAGATAGTTGTTTAAATATTAATCCATCCATGTGATAGTAGTTGCACCATATTTTGAAGACAGATTGAGATATATGTCCTATCAATAAGGTTACCAACATAATTAGTAATATATTAATCAATAAAATTTATTTTTGTTGCAAAAATAATAAAAGCCCATGATTAAGTAAGTCAACATATAATATGCTATGACAATACTTAAAAATGATCTAACAATCTTATTATGGAGATCATATGGAATTTTCATAAGTATAAGTATGTATAATTTTCCATATTTCTACAAGGAAAAAAAATATTCATTAAACATATAGTAATTAACCATAAAACATTAAAGCAATAGGTGAGCTATCATTTCCAAGCTTACTCCCTAGACAGTGTACAAGGGTGATAGCCACCCATTACAAGTAGGTGCTTTGATACCCAATAAATTTATAGTTTTAGAGAAAATACATACTTCTTGTTGGAATTAAGGAACACTGATAGGGGGGTGAATCAGTGTTCTGCAAAACTTCTTAGATTGTTCCTTAAGTTATTTGTTACATACATTCAAAAGAAAAAACCATAAACATAAGAACAAAAACAACAAGATCATAACACATGAACACTAGGATTTTTACGTGGAAACTCAGTTAAGGGAAAAACCACGGTAGGGGTTAACCGACAAGAAATTATACTTTCTTAAAAGTATTACAAATGGGGAAGGCACATGCCTTTGAGATCACTACCCAGAGCTCACTACTCAAAGAGGCTCACTACCTACAAGAATGATTATAAGAAGATTATAGAATGTTTGAACTGATGAATAACATCTGTCAATGCAAGAATTCAGTTCTAGTTAAGTACAAAATACTGATCTTACACACTTCATCCTTACTCTACCTTGTTTACTGTTCTACCATGATCTAGACCTTAGATCTCTTCTCTTTTGCACTTCTTTCTGCCTTTTTGTACTTACTCCATCATCAACACTCACACCTCAAAACACTCGAATCCATCGACTATATATATTCGCATCAAGAAATTCAATCAACTGTAGTCAGCTTGAAGAAAACTTAGAACTTTTATTAAAAAGTCTATTCTGTCAACTGAATCCTTGCACAAATAATAACGTAGACCAAAAACTTGTATTCTTAAATCATTGATCATGTCAGCCAATACCACTAATTGTCACTAATTGCTTATCCAACAACTTTTCTGTATCCAGACCAAGATCAAATACTAGGTTGGCTTGTTCTTCTTCTGATTGTGCTAACTAATTGGACCTTGATACTTAGATGCTTATATATTTTGAATCCTTCATCATCAGATGTTACAATTATGGATTTAGAGTCCTAACAATCCTTATCACTCCCTTAGATCTACAACACACTATGATTTACCACCGGAGAGATCTGGACCAAGATACTGAACCCTGTCACATGCTCAATTTCTGACATTTGGACTTAGACATATCCTCACTCTGACTTCTAGTATGAACAAATCATGTAATGTGGATGTGTAGGATAGACTTAGTTTCCATCAATGACAACACCAATCATGCGTAGTAGTGTCTCTTGCCAGCAATCTCCCCCTTTGCCATTGATGGCAACACTTAGTCAAAATGACTAAGTGTCAGAACAACTCCCCCTTACTAAGTATACTTATGCTTTTCACTATTCTTCAATGCTCCCCCTTTGTTGGATTCCTCATTTTTCACTACTCTTCACTCCCCCTTTGATGTCAATGGCAAAGGTTGGGGTCTGCAAACCAAAAATTACACAAAAATTCTACATGCCAGGCCACATATGTACAAACAATCCTTAAGTCTTATTTACATAAACTTAAGTATATCACCAAAAATGTTCTTCAATTGTGCCAACTCACTATCCCATCTCTTCTTCATAGTGTTCAAAATTGAGATGTGACCACTGAATAGGAATTCTTGTGATTCTGTCATCCGTAGATCAATGGGGTCACTTGACTGGGCTGTAGCTTGGGCTTCGGTCAGAACATTGAACATTGCTTCCATTTTGGGGGAAATTAGTCCCTGAAACTCACTCATCCTTGCCTCTATGCTATCCTTTTCTTTTGTTAATTTCTTTATATCTTCAATCAAGCTAATTGCTTGACTCTCCTTGCTTGTTACTGATGTTGTCACAGGATCAAAAGATTTGGATACACTAGATAGTTTTTGCTTAGACACTTTTATTTTATCTTCAATATCCTCTATAACTTTAGGATAGGATGAGTAAAATTTATATATGTTTCCTCCTTTTGTAAGAGCATTTTGAATACTCTTTACACTGGCATCCAACACCATTCTATCTACTCCAATCAACCCCTTTAAAGCATCAAATCTTTTATCATTGAATTCCTTTTGAACCTTGACTTCTGTAGATTTTTCAAGAGATTCAAAATGGGTACTTATAGAGTTTATCAAGTCCTTTAAATGTCTGGAGGGGGATATTGAATAGTCCTTTTGAAAGTGGGCATGATCTTCTCTAAGATCCCTGATGCTAGACCAAATAGCTCGCTTTCTTCTATGTGAGACTTTAGTATATCTTCTCTTGCTTTGGCTTGAGCTATAGAAGCCAAATTTATCTTCTACATTGGAGATAAGGTATCAAAATTTATTGGACCTGGAATTATATCCTGATCTTCTCTAATTTGTTTATCTCTTTCCAGAATTTTCTTCACTACTTCTGTAGTGTCTCTTGCCCAAAATGATGATGTATCTATCTAATCCTTACCAGTACTGTCAACTGGATTGTCCTGCTTGGGCTCTCCATCAACCTTTGCAATCTCTTCTTCATTTTCATTTTTCTCCTTGGCCTTTTCTACTTCTTAGTCCTCACCTTCTTCAAATTCATGCTCTTTATTCTTCAATTTGATCATCTGCTTCAACATTCATCTATGTATCTTCTTTGCAAGATTGATCTGGAGGAGTTTGAATACCTCTTGTAGCATCAGTTTCATCTGTCATCTTTACATCTTCCTTGTTTAGTGCTTCCTCTTCTAGAATAGAGGGTTCATCTAACTCAGTTTACTGCTCATTGATCTTCAATTCTTCAACATCCAGAATTGAGGAGTCAATCCCATCATCAATCTCTTTTTCAACAATAGGTAGATTATGTCTTTTCAATGCATTCAAAAGGATCTCTTGATTATTTTTGACTATCTCATCTATTTCACCAAGCATGAGTTTATTCATTCTCTCCTTACTCCTAAAGTCATCCTTTACTTCTTTGAATATCATGTTCATCTGATCTAGAGTAATCTAAGGGCACAAATTTATCAACACATGCTCCCTAATCTCAATGTCTTTACGTTTTGCATTTTCTTTTCTTAACTCTAGAATATCTACAAGACTTTTTGGGATTTCAAAAGTTATTTCAATCAAAGCCTTATTGTAGATGTTCAAATATTTTATTGTTGCTTCTTCTAGAACCCTCTTATCAGTATCACTGTAATGATCAAAGAATGCAATCATTGGCCTTAAGTTACCATCTACAGTGACTGATTTGATGATATCATCCATAGAGAGAGTAGGCTTTTCAATATATGTTTCAGTCTTTTGCCTCTTGCTTTCTCTTTTTCTTCCAGAGGGCTTCTCCTTAGACACCTTGGTTGCTTTTGTACCTAATACCTTTAATTCTTTGACTTCAACATTAGAATCAGTTTCTTCTTCATCATTCTTCATGCTTTTATATGTTCGGGAGGCCTTAGGTTTCACCCTTTTCCCTTCTTTTCTAGATGATTTGCCTTTCGGTTTCTTAGGTTTGGCAGGTTTTGGGGGAACAAGGGCAGCAATAGAGCTTCTGGTTTTTCTAGGCTGGTTGGAGGAGACTTCTGGAGCACTTGCCTATATCTTATCTTGCTTCTCCTTCTCATCTTTTTCTATCCTTTCTTTGTTCTACTTCACAGCTTCCTTAGTTATGCCAATACTTTCAGCATACATCTCTACTTGCTTTTGAGCTTTCCTTTTGAATTCTGGTTTTCTGAGCTCAAGATGCAATTTGATACTTAGCTCCTTATACGTTCCAAATCTTTCAACTATGGTATCCTTTGACTTGCTTAGAAGGTGTTGAGCATACATGTCTAATTTACTTGTTCATCAACTTCATAACCCATAGACATAATCCATACTGTTCTTGGTTCAACAGCTTCCATTAACCACTTATCTATATCTACCATAAAACATACTATATCCTTGTATTTTTCAACTAGAGAAGAAGGAATTCTCTCCCTTGAATGCATCATGCTCTGAAAATTCTTAAAAAATCCCCGAAGAGCTATCCTTTAGGCATTGGCATCTCTAATATTGTTCAAGTGCTCTCTTATTTGAATAGCAACAGATTTATTACTGATCCAACACATGCTTTTCTTGCCGGGTAACTCGTTCATGAAATAGAAGAACAAACATAAGACTAGTGTACCATATTTGAAGGTGTTCTTCTTATCCTTCTTTACCTTATTCAAATTTTCCATCAACTAGTTTTGCAACAACTTGCACAAGTCATAATCAACATTCTCTCTCAACATCTGACAAGCTGCATAGATAGCCATACTAGATACATAATTTTCCCTACTAGAATGATAAATCTTGTATCCAATCACCATTGAAGCAAACTTAACATCTGGATCAATAATGTCATTGATAGTCATTACCCTTTTGTCAAACTTTAAAATGGTAGCATCAGTCACAGTTTGATTTTTTATAGCCTTCAACATTGGCAATCCACCGAATGAGTTTAACCCTGTAACAACTTTGATGGCGTCCTTGGTGATTTTGAAAGGTTTAATTAGCCAAATAAACTCATCATGCATATAGCTTAAAACATATCAGACCCATTCATCTTCATTGAAGCATGGAAACCATATAACCTGAATGAAATGTTTATCATGCAGTGCCTTATACTCAGGTTTAAGACCAAGAATTTCATCCCTCAAATGATTCTTAAACAAATCTACAAACCCTGATTCTCCAAATTCATCTATGCTGGCATGAATGTAGGCCCTAATATCCTCAACATGTAATATGCCATACAAAACACTTGAAAATGTACCTAACGGGTTGACTTCTACTAATTTGTGTGGATGCTTCTTGAATTTGGGTCGAGGCCTTTCAGTAATATCAACAACCAAGCCTTTCAGTAATATCAACAACCAACGGTGTAGCCATTGCAAAAGATCACAAGTTCAAAGTTTCGCAGAAAATACCTTTTTCTTCACGGAGTTAGGGTTAGTGGATGAATTCACCAGTTGCACTTCAAATCCTTGAAATCTTAGCTTAGGTGCTCTTCTGCTTGCTTTCTTTGAATGCAAAGTGATCCAAATTCTTGAATGAATGACCTTTTATCTTCTACAAAACCTAATTCTTCATTGTAATAAATGATCTACCCTAACACATCCGGTTACACTATTTTTGCATACAGTCAATCTTCAAGTGCTCTGCAATCAGTCACATTAGCTTCTTTTCTTCTGGAGTTAGCTTCAATAGATCTAAAATAAGCTTCTTTAACTTCATTCATTGTGCTAGATTCAAGTACCCACTTACTAGCTAGGGGAAGTAGATTTTCAAAGCAGCTCCCCTTAAGCCAGAGCTCCTAATTCAATTCCTGGAGGAATTATCAGCACCAGATTCCAGTGTGGATCCATTATCAACATTCATTTCACCTTTCTTTACCAATGTTTTGCTCATTTCATTCTTGACCTCATTCACATCAACTTTACCCTTGCCTTTGTCTTGTCTCTGCATGTTTTGGTTTCTATTTACCAGACATTTTCTATTATTCCTGCTTCTGTAGAATCTTGCAATATCACTAGATCTATTGCAATTAAAGCACACAACATTTCTTTTCTTATTTAGTTGATTCCCTCTTGATCTGCACTGATTGACCATGTGTCCAAATCCATTGCATGCAAAATAGTAGCCATTAAAGGAATTGCCATTTCCTCTATTGTTAGATTTATTCATTATCATACTTCTACATTCATTGGATCTATGACCATACCTTTTACAATTGAAGTATTGACCAGAGGAGGATGGACTACTTGGATTCACTTTACTTCTGCATTGAGTAGCTCTATGACCAAATTTATTGCGCTTGAAACAATTGCCATTGAAAGATGGATACCTTTGAGCATTGGGTTGTCTTACCAAAGGTCTTCTAGGATTCCTTCTTTGATTTCTTTCATCAGGATTTCTTTGACCAAATCTAGAGCTTTCACCTTTTTCAAATCCTAGACCATGCTTATCATCTACCTTCTTATGATTATCAAGCAGCACCTCAAGTTTAGCTGAGCTTATCTTGAATTTCTCTTTATATTCATTTGCAACTTCTAGGTCATGTTTGGGAATGACAATTTACCTTTCATGTTCTTTTTCATTGTCTCTGCTTTCACGTAGATTAGACTCTAGATGGCTAGCAATTCTATCCAATTTACAGTATTCTTTTGTTCTTTCTTTCAGAGTTTGTTTCAGGACTTCTTCAGTCTTCTTTCTTTCCTCAATTTCTTTGGTTAACCTCATCACCCTAGATTCCATTTCATGTTTTAGAATAGAAACTTATTTTTCTAGCTTCTCACATTCCTTTGTCTTCTTCTTTAGAGCCTCATCCATGTCATTGTCTACATTCTAATTTCCTAGTTGAAGAAGTAGCTCCTTTCTCTTTTCATTAGATTTGCTCAATTTCTCTTTTAAGGTCTCAATCAATTCTTTAGCATCTTTAAGGTTTTCTTGTAGTTCTTTGACATCTGCTCTGGATTGATCACGATCTTCTAAAACAAGTTTAAGTTGTTCCTGAAGGTTGTATGAATCCATTTTAATACCTTCCCAGATCTTCCTTAAGCTATTAAACTTATTTCAAGGAACCTTGCTCTGATACCAATTGTTGGAATTAAGTAACACTAAGAGGGGGGTGAATTAGTGTTATGCAAAACTTCTTAGATTGTTCCTTAATTTATTTGCCACATACATTCAAAAGAAAGAACTATAAACATAAGAATAGAAACAACAAGATCATAACACATGAACACTAGGATTTTTACGTGGAAACCCAGTTAAGGGAAAAACCATGGTGGGGGTTAACCCACAAGAAATTATACTCTGTTAAAAGTATTACAAATGGGGAAGGCACATGCCTTCAGGCTCACTACCCAGAGTTCACTGCTCAAAGAGGCTCATTACCTATAGGAATGATTATAAGAAGATTACAAAATGTTTGAACTGATGAATAGCATCTGCTAATGCAAGAATTCAGTTCTGGTTAAGTACAGAATACTGATCTTACACACTTCATCCTTACTTTGCCCTGTTTACTATTCTACCATGATCCAAACCTTAGATCTCTTCTCTTTTGCACTTCTTTCTACCTTTTCACACTTACTCCATCATCACATCACACACACACACACACCTCAAAACACTCGAATCCATCAACTATATATATTCGCATCAATAAATTCAATCAACTGTAGTCGGCTTGAAGAAAACTTAGAACTTTTATTAAAAAGTCTGTTCTGTTGGCTAAATCCATGCACAAATAATAATGCGAACCAAAAACTAGTGTTCTCAAATCATCGATCATGTCGGTCAATACCACTAATTGTCACTAATTACTTATCCAACAACTTTTCTGTATCTGGACCAAGTTCAAATACTAGGTCGGCATGTTCTTCTTCTGATTGTGCTAACTAATTGGACCCTGATACTTAGATGCTTATATCTTTTGAATCCTTCATCACCAGAGCTTAAGATTCTGGATTTAGATAGTCCTGACAATCCTTATCACTACCTTAGATCCGTAACACACTGTGATTTACCACCGGAGAGATCTAGACCAAGATACCAGACCCTGTCACATGCTCTATTTTTGACATCCAGACTTAGACAAATCCTCACTCTGACTTCCAGTATGAACAAATCATGTAATGTGGATGTGTAGGATAAACTTAGTTGCCATCAATGACAACACCTGTCATGTGGAGCAGTGTCTCTTACCAACACTTCTTTAGATAGTTAAGAAAAATACTTATATATTGAATCAAAATGTCTTCTTAGATTTACTCATTTGGACATACCTTTTTAGCTAATTGTAGTATTGCCCCTTAATGAACCTTTCTTTTCCATGACATATAGGGTAAAATTATTTCTTGATTATAACAATATTTAATTAACTATTATCAAATTTTATCAATACCCTAGCCATACAAACTCATCCAAGGTTTTTATCAAATTATTTCATATACAAGATAATTATTATAAGAGATGTTAGGTTTATAATCAGAGAAGTTAGTCCTTCAACTTTTATAACTCTAGTGATGGAAGGATTTCCATTTATTTCCCTCCTAATGTATGTGCTAGGCCTTTCCATTTCCATCTTACCATAGTCTCATAATTCTTTGAATCATAGGCATATGATATGATTGTTAGATAAGTTATCGAAAGGGAGTTGAGAAATTAAAAACACTCCATTGTAAATATTGTTAGTAGATCTAAATGACATAACAAAATTGAAAACTCAATCATAAGAATGGCATATTTTTATTGAAGTGGCCATAAAATCTGTATTAAGTCAAGTTAATCTAAGTAAACCACCAGATACACCAATTTAACTACTTGTTAAGAACATTGTTCTTTTTCATTGTAATGATAAATAGAAAAATAAGAAAAAATGGTTAATTAAATGTTAAAAAAATTCCAAGGAGGTGATGACAAATTAGATTCAAGGGATCTCTAATTTCATGGCATTTTTAATAATATCTTCTAGGAGGTTAGCCAATAAGCTCTACCTTCAATGGAAAAGGTGGGCCTATTAAGTTAGAACTCCAATTATGTCATCAAGTTCCCTTTGAATATAATATTGTCTATGGTCATAGTAGAAATCATAACATATACTAAAGAGATAAATATAGAAAATTATTTTAGGTTTCTTTCCTTGAGAAAAGAGACTACAATGTTTACATATATGTGTGGTTTGATATTAAAAATTCTTGAAATGTGATTCAGTTGGAGGTGACAAAAAGTACTTGATTTCAACTTTGATTTATATAAGCATGTGAAATGATTATGGGGCATATTGAAGAGCAAGTTCATATGAGTGTTATCTAGGTTTAACTCCCCTTAGTGCCATAAGGAAAGAATATGAAGGGAGAGTGATAAAAGATATGTTGAAAAATGCAACCTTAGGAACTTGAGAATGATGAAGCTAAACCTATGCCACATGACTTATCAACAAGAAAAATTATAGATATATATAATAGAATAGAATAGAATATGATCATTAAGATTTTACTAATTACATTATAGTATGAATAATCCTAGTATGTTGGAGACTTAGTAGAGAGTGATAACTTGAGAAGAAAAAATTTCATTGCCTTGGTAATAAGTTGATAAATTTGTGTGAAGACACATATCACTACCCACTCTCTTTCTCTTATCCTCATCCTGAGTATGATTCCAATGCAAATTCATTTTGTAGTATAATAGATAGCTCTTTGTTTTCACAACTTATATTGCAACCCATTGTATTGTGATTTGATTTCAAGTTGATGAGCATAGAGAATTATTCTAAGTTTATGATCTATAAATGTTGGCTCTTATCCATGGTCATTAAAATAAAGCATTGTAGTAAAATGTTATGAAAATACATTGTCAAAGCTTGAAATTATTCATCAAGAAAGATTGTCCATAGGTCTTAATCTTTGGAAACAAAGATGGGTTAGACCAATTAACACTATGCATATGGATATGATAAATAAGGTCATTATGAATTGATTCTATGTATTCAATTTTCTCCATTGTCCCCATCTTTCAAATTTTTACGAACATATCAATCTTTGTAAGATCCTTAGTTCTAAAAAATAAATGATAGAAAAGAAATTTTAAAATATTTATAATCTTATTTTTAATAGTTTTAATTTTAATTAATCTTAATATTCTTAATTAATCTTATTACTTACTATTAAATTTTGGAGTAATCTCACTCTTATAAATTCTTACTCTTAAATTTCTCCTTATATGAAAGATGAAGAAAAAGCTTATTTTTAGATATAACCCTCTTTAAATATATATGATATTACTTATAGATGATATTACCTACTTTAAGAGATGTTCATCCACTTACTTTTAAATGATATTACTTATAATGAAAGGAAGTGGCCATACCAATAAAGGTTGCAACCAAGGAAAGGAGAGGTTATGAACAAGGAAAGGAGAGGTTTCGACCATCTTAATTACTAGTAAAAGCACCAAAGGTGCTATCAAATGGCCGATATGCACAAATATTTATAGGCCTATCACTAAATAATATACATTTGAATGCCATTAAGTGTAGTATTTGGTGGATAAGGCTATAAATACTATAACTATTAGTTTCATTATAAGTCTTTATTAAGTGCTTTGTAGTAGGCAAAAACTTCTTGTAATGCCTACACTAAAATAATAATAATAAATAAAGATTTATTAAACCAATCACTTTATATTATGACATAAATTGGCTCAAAGAGATATCAACACCATTTGAAACTTAATGAACAACAGCTGAGCAACATTTTCGTTTAAATTAGAAAGGAAGAATTGCCTTCAAATAAGGAAATATAAATTTTATTAAACTTATTGATTGAGAAAAAACAAATCTATTTAATTTAATTACAATTTGATTTACAATTATACCAATAAATAAGATATTTTATATGCTAACTAAAGAGACTCAAAATATATACCACTTACTCTAATAATTTCCCCTTCTAAATATATCTTTGTAGAGAGATAACACCACTTGTCTTATTCATTCTTTGCTTTCTAGCTAAAATATAATAGAAATAGAAAGTATTATATTAATAGTAATCCACCATATGATATTTATTCACTTCTATTATTCTAATCATTTGCCCTAAACTAATATAAAGATGAGTTAAACAAATTGTATAAATAATTTGATTTATTTGGACAGTGACTTAACTATAAATATATATACATAGGCTATGAAGAAAGATCATAGGGGATTGGTTTAAAGATCTTAACTCAAACTGGTACACTAAATACTACCCTAAATAATTAAATATCATAATGAGCTTTATTGAGATTCTTGGAAAGAAACAGTATTATCTGCGCCCAAAAAAAATATCCATCTTATATTTTCCTAAATAGTGCTTAACATTATTCATACGCTACTTAAACTCAACTCCCTCTACATAAGTAAACTTCAACTTAACATGTATTATTTCTAATTCCCTACCATCATTTTAAAAAAAAATAATGTTGAGATAAAATGACAAAGATCTAATTATTGCACAATATCATATCTTTTATGGATTCTTCATCAGATAATTGATCTTAGAAACTGTTTACCCTATAGTATTTCTAAACGTAATCAAAGGCTCAATATAGCTCAAACATAGATGCAAAGCCATTACAAAATGATAAACTACAAGCGTGATATAAATCTATTAATGTAAGTCCATCATTTAATACTATATATATATATATAAGTATAGCTTGCGAACCATATGGCAATGGAGCACATTAATCTTATTGTGCCCATAGGATAACAAAGTTTGCAAAGAACTCTTTATCTCGACTACAAATGACTGAGTGCAATATCATTTTTAATATTAATACCTTAAGCTCATAACTTTATGCCGATTTGGCTGAGGCTAAAATGTTAATAACGTATTGCAATTTCATTACACATCACTCTCTCCACTCATAGTTATCATTCTATACTAACTTATTACCCTTATGTGAGACATTTCATTTGCATATGAATGTATTTCTATTGATACAAAATATAAACTACTGACTCAAGTTTTATTTCCAAATGATTAGGATTTAATACAATATAAAATAATAGTTTTCTTAAAAGAAAAGCTCTCAACATAGTAGAATTAAAAAAAATGACTCAAAGTAATCATATTGTTATAAAGAATTCATTCCATAAATAATTATTGCCTCCTTATATCATGCGAAAAGCAATGCTCCACTTTGTCTTAGCTGTGAGCTTTCTCTTCCATGATTTAGACGCTTCTGCAAAGCCCAGTCTAATAATACTGATAATGCTGAGTGATTTTTTGGACCAGAAGAAGCATAAATGCCAAGTTTTGTACCTTGGTTATACCAAAAATTCTAGGATTAATGATCTATTTGAAAGTTGGGGACTGGTCAATCAAAAGATGCTCCATGTAATCTAAACTATAAATAAAGGATACCATAAGCAAGAAGAGTTGTGCAAGTCACTCTCATTTTCCACTCAAAATCAATTGTTTGGGTTGAGAAAAAAGTAGTATCTTTAGTCCATAAACAGAATTCTGTACCAATGCATATCCATTACAAGGCACTTTAATTGCCAGACTTTTCAATCCTTGCAACTCTTCTAGACCTTCTATACTCTGTAGCTGATGACATTCACCAATTGTGACTCGCTCCAGACAACCTAGATGTGCCAGGGTCGGTAATGATTTTAATCTTTTACAATGCCTTGGTTCAAACACTTAGATAACCCTGATATTGTTTCCAATTTGGGACATGACCACACACTTAGAATATTCAGTCAATCTAAATCTATTTCTAATTCTTCCAAACGACTTCTTGTGTGGTTACACAACACGCCCCATTTTGCCTTTGCAAAACAGGGACCCAACTTTTTGTTTCTTCTTGATTGTTTTCCTGCTTTGGGTGGTTTGGTAAAATTCAGTCATGTATGTCACCTTTATTGAGGTATGTACATCGCAAGGAGAGGTCAGTTGTCCAAGTTAGCATTTACTATTGTAGACACCTAAAAATGTCTTCTACCATCAAACTGACTCCTGACATCCCTAAACATGTCAATTTCCCTCCTAACCAATTAATTAAATTTTAATTTAATTAATTATCCCTTCATTACCCTATTTTCCATCATATTATCCCCAAAATTGAATTAATTTCATTAATTCAATAGTCTAAAACCTTAGCCAATTGATTTAATAAATATGCAATATTTATTATTCAATTTCCCTCTATCCTAAGTCCTAAATCCACCTCACAAAATCCACCTCATCAATCCACCTCATCTTTCCACGTCATCTCTTCCACCTCACCATGTCGCACATATAATTAAATATTCTTAATATTTAATTAGCTAATAGCCTCCATTATCTAAAAATGAATTTAAAATTTAATTGTCCCCCACTATCATCCACTATTGAATTTAAAATTCAATTGTCCCCCACTATCATCCACTATTGAATTTTTAATTCAATGGTCCTCCACTAATTGAATTTTTAATTCAATTGTCCTCTAGTAATTGAATTTTTAATTCAATGGTCATCCACTAATTGAATTTTTAATTCAATTGTCCTCCACTAAATGAATTTTTAATTCAATTGTCCTCCACTAATTGAATTTTTAATTCAATTGTCATCCACTAATTGAATTGAAAATTTAATTTTTCATAATCCACTCTCATTAAAAATGAATTTTTAATTCATCCACTATGAATTTAAAATTCACAAAAAATGAGAGCCATTGATCTCATCTTTTGATCCTCACCCTCCATTGCCTTTTCAGAAAATCTATAAATGAAACCCTCACCCAAGCCATTCATAACAACTTCTTCTTCCATCAAAACCATGCTCAAATTTCTCTCAAATCTCTAATCTATCTATCCTCTAATCCTTCATCTACATTTGTGTCGAAAGCAAGAGCAATCCACATTTGAATCAAATAGGGTTATCTAATCTAGGAGCTCTTGGGTGCAAGCTTCCTCCTCCCTTGATGAGATTGGGTCTTCATGTGAGGTATACCTTTATGTTTTTATGCATTTAGTTTTTGTTTTCACTTCATTTGTTCACTTAATCTACATTGGCACGCCCGGTGGGACCCACAAGGTCCAAATCTAATCCTTTTTGTGAGTTTTTGGTGTGAGTTACGTGTTTTTGCAGGTATAGCACCATCCATCCTACGCAGTAGCGCTATCTCTAGCAGATATTAGCGCTATCCACTGCTTTAGCACCATCCCTACATAGCATTCTCTATTCTAACTTCCACTCACATGTCTTCTCTTTAACAATCTTCCCATTGCTTTTTGTGCCTAAAATGGTCTCTGTTTTGTAGGAAAATTAGAAAATACAAGGGGAGGTTATGCCGAAAATTTTCTAAAATCCAAGCATATTTTTTGGTTAACATTTTGTCTTGTTTTCTTCATCTGTTGTGCTAACAAGGCTAACAAGACCTCAATTTTGTTGTCTGACCTTTTGTGTTGTTCAGAAAAAACCACTTTTTTTGCAGGTCACATCTTGGGCTAGTCTATTTGCTCCGTTTTCATTCTAGTGACTTGCAGGTGATCATACAAGGCTGGAACAACATTAGGCATCAACATCTATAACAATTTGGATAGCAAATTAACCAGGTCCAATCATTTCCTCTCTTATCTTTTCATCTTGTTTGCAAACACATTTAGATTTTGGGTATAAAATGAACAACTTATTTGCAATCATACCATTGAAATTGGGCTTAAAACAAATCATTGTCTTCCAACACATTTGGATTTGGGTCTAAAATAAACAAGTTCTTGTATTGTCTTCTACACATTGAATTTCTAAAGTTAATGAACCCCATGCGAGTGTGACCAAGTAAATGTGTATGCTCTCTCCTCGCATCCTAACATGAACTTGGAGATCAAAAATATTTATTTGTGTTACTTTTGTTAAACCTTAGAGATGCCTGCCTTGGTGGGGAAAGAGGTACTCACTCCAAGGGAATGACCTCAAGTGGTACTTTCATCCGGTCCGCTATAAAAATCAAAGGATAAGGCAAAAGCCAAGTCTAACCGGTATTAACACTCACCATACAGTGCTAACTCGAAAGGAGGTGTACCTTTGTGTATATTAAAACTCCTAGTAGAGTTAGTTAAAGTCTTAAGTGGCTTGCTGGATGCTCGTGGGGTGCCGGTCCCTGAGATTTTCACTAGAACCTCCTTGTGATAGTGGCCTTGCCTTGACTAGGATTTGTTGACTTGTCTTCACATGCTTGTTTAACCATCATCACATTCTTCCAAACTAACAACGTACTTATGTGTCTTGCGTGAGTGATTCATGTGTGTATATGCATAATCATTTGTGTGAACATTGCCAAATCAAGCTATAAGCACCAAACACATAAACCAATCAATCTAAACATTCATCCTAGTCACCTTCATCCTAATCAACTTCATCCAAACAATCCACATCATCATCGAATCATAACCAAGCACTTGCCAAACATGACTTAAGACTTAAACACTTGTGTGACATCATGTCAATCTTAAAGGACCTTCAAAAAATCCTTCATATGCTTCGCCACATGCATGCAAGCCAATCACCTTTAGAGCAACAAACCTTTCAAAGCATTCAAGAACTGATTCAAATATGTCAAACAAACCAATCCTCACACATACAATACCTCTTGGAAGAAATCCAACACCTCTTGGCCACTTGCAGAGTCCAACGACCATCCTATCTAGCACCTATCCCATCATATCTATCTACTCATCAACCTAATTCGATACCAACTTATTCCATTTCTTCTAATGTTATCCCTTATCCATATCAACACATTCAACTACAACAACATCAACCAATTCAACAATTCCAACCATTACAACAACCCATTCAACAATTCCACCAACAAGTCATACCTCAACAAATTCCAACTCAATCCTATGTGTCATCCACATCAACCTATGCCACATCAATCTATCAACCTCCACCTCAACAATATCCAATTCCTCATTCTAACATTCCAACACATCATCAAACCCATCCACAAGGCAACCAAGTGTCATCACGACAAGAACATGTAAGCCCAAATCCACATTGGCAACAAGATCAAATGCCCTCAACTTCATACCAAACCCAAGACCTTTTATCTACATATCCCACCATTTCACTCAACCCCCAAGACTATCAATGGCCTCCACAACAAGCACAAGTGAGCCTAAGTCCACCCTTGCAACAAGAAGCATATGCAACTCCAAGTGGACCCATGTACATAAATCAAGCAAGCCCAAGTTATCCTATGCAAATCTTAAGTACCTTTGACAAGGGAGATACCAATCTAGCTAATGCATCCTATGAGTGGCCTACTAGCCCTATCATAAGACCACCATGTGATCCTACCCCTAGTCCATTGGTCCACCAACCTTCATCACCGTCATCCTCATGTTCTACCAATCTTCCACCACAAGATCCCTTGGACACATCCACTATTATTGCTCATCCATTATATTGCCCATCCACTCATACCCTTGCGAAGGATGTGATCCATTGGCTACTAGCTAGGAATAAACTACCTCAATGTCAAACACCCATTCATGAGCCTACCAAAGAACTTCCAAAGGTCATGTCCAATCCTGTAATCCCATCATGTGGTCCACCTATCCTTGATCCTATCCAAGAGCCCTCAATTAATGTTCTTATCCCTTCAAGCCCATCATGGCACCTACAAGCCATCAATCCTGTTCAAGAGTCCCCTATTATGAATCCAAGTCAAGAGTCATCATGTTCTCATGTTGTTGACCAAGAGCATGTCCAACCTTTACAAGAGTCATCCACTTCCATTCAAGCAAACCAAGAGCTATGTCAAGAGTTTAATCCTAAGTCTGTGGAAACATCAACCCCTTATCTAAGTCAAGATCAAAACACTTCCCTCCACCCCATCCATAACATATATCTTTTCCACGATCAAGATGATAGCCATAATGATGAATCTATCCATGAGAATCTTGATCCTATTCATACCCCTACAACTATCCATGAACAAGACACCCAAGGCCTACATGCTTTATCCAATGAAAGTCTTGTTGACCTACTTCAGCATTCACCCCGTTTCATGGCCTTCCTTCAAAGAAAAGAGATCTCTTCCTCTAGCCATAATCCCACAACATCCACTTGTCATGATGAGACACTTGTCCCCCAAGTAAGCATAAAAGATCAAACAAATAGCTTGGATCTTAAAGAACATAATGAACATAATCAAGATCCTAATGATCATTCATCCATATCCACCATCAACTCCACTTCAAATCCACCATCATATCCCCTTGTTCTTACCACCTTCATCCATGAATGTTCTTCCTTAGGACAACAACGACCTTTATCCACTTCACCTTCTCCAACCAATAATGAGCTCAAGTCTAATGTTCAAAGCACACCTAGTCCCATTGTTCATCGCATCTTCGAAAACATGAACTACCAAGGCAAAGGTCTAGGCCTTTATGAACAAGGTATTTTGGAGCTGATTCATGTCAAGATCCCTCCATGCTCATATGGCCTTGGATACACACCCCAAGGTAAACAAGGCCAAGATGTTGGTAATCCCTTCATGCATCCTAAACCTACCACTTTCCATCGCACCCCCCATCATCTACCCAAAATGTATGTTGCCATTCCACCTCCATCAACCTATAAATGTCAAAAGCATGTGACCGTACACCTTCTGACATCCACTTTGCCTCCAGTTTTACCAACTCCAAATATCCCTCCATCCACCTTGCCACCGTTTCTTCCAACACCTAACATACCTATCATTCATAAGTATCCTTACATACCTAATCATGGCCAACAAAAGCACACATCGCCTAAGCATACAACTTCTTATCATTGCATCCACTCCACCCATACCATGGGATTCAAAAGCAAAAATTTTGATGCCTCTACTTATAAAGCTAAAAATCCTACCAAAAATCTTACAGATCTTCATACCTTAGGACATAAAGAATCAAACTCAAAGCAAAGTTCATCTAAGCAGCTACCCAAGTCCAAACCTCCACAAGAAAAGACCAAAAGCAAAATGGTTTGGGTTCCTAAGAAAATAGTTAGAAAGTCAAATGAGGCATCCTCATCCACATCTCAAGAATCCCAATCATCTATCTCCATCCAAAAGCCTACTTCTATCCAAAACTTCCATTCCCTTCAAAAATCCCACAAGCAAAGCAAAAGCACTAAAAATATTAAATCTATGTGGGTTCCTAAATCACTTCATCAACCATCTCCTAAGAAAACAACCCCATTGCTTCCTACACCACCATCCAATCAAAAGTTTCAATGTTTATCACGGTGTGTGCAGCCGTTGGTCATGGTTCCCTTCCACTCCACAGCACCTCCACATAACTACATCTCCCCATCTTCCATCCATTATCCTACATATCTCCCCAATGCTATCCCTATGGTCAATGCTTTGGCATAAACTTTTCATCCATATTCATTCCATAAGCCTATATAAATCGACACCATATGCCACTAGCCTACCCTACCATAATTCCACATTATAATCCATTATCTACCTAATCCATCTCCCATCCATGCAATCCCTTATCAACATCTATGAGCATAATGACATGGTCCATGCAAATACATCATCCATCTCTAATGGAACGCTATCACCTCTCATAGCACTAGACACTTGAGTTCGTCCTATCTATTACCATGGTGTAAACCTGGCAAACAGGTGCCATGTGTAATTGTCATCCCATCTAAAAAACAAAAAAAAAAAATCAAAATTGTAAAGAGAAATCCCTTCGTCCAATGGTGAAAACCTAATATCCAGGCACCTTGGATAAGTACCATGATGAAAACCTGGCAAACAGGCGTCATGTGTAGGTTGCTCTTCTATGTCACTCACACTTGGGGGCACATGGTCTCATCCATCTTATCATTTTCAACTTATCATTTTCCATTATATCATGCTACATAAACATGCCTATCCTACTAAACCCATTTATCCATACATCCTTCCGCCTTTTGATTTTGATGAAGACATAGGGGCAAAATATTGAAACATGTTTGGATATATCTTGGCATACTTTCTTTCCAAACCAAGTCCTATCCATTGACCATTTATCCATCCCATTTAAACCGATCCATCATGTCATCCTATCATCATAAGCGCCATGTAAAATCCAATCATGTCATCCCTTGGTCATGAACTTTGTCCTGCAAAAAATTCTAAGCATTACCACCTAGAATGGGGCAAGTTCTTCTGATGCAACATAGCCTTTGAAGATCACATCCTAGCTCCCTTATGATCCATCCACTATGGCATATCCTTATCATGAGCTTTCCACTATAGCTTACCTTTCCGTTTATCATGAGACATCACATTTACTATGAGCCCGTCCTTTTATCCATCTTACCTCCATCCATGCACCTAGACTTGGTTTTTTCCCTTGTCATTGGTATCTAGCATAAAGGTTATCCACACGAAATCCAATGCAACCATCTCATTATAAATCATGCCCTTTCTACAAAATTAGAAAATCCAAAAAAATCAAAAAATCCATAAAATCCAAAAAAAAATTAAAAAAAATCCAAAAACATCACAAAATCATAAAATACAAAAACAATAGAAAATAGAAAATCACCCAAATCATCCAACACATTTCATCTTCCAACATCACCACATCTATCATCAATGAGCTTACACTAGATCCCAGCATCGCATCACCTATCAAAGCATCATCCCTTCACAAAAAAATATCAACTATCAAATCAGCATCAACCACAACTTGTCACCATCATATCTTGAGCCAATCTTACAA
Organism: Cunninghamia lanceolata; assembly: GCA_027924645.1. Classification (NCBI taxonomy): domain Eukaryota; kingdom Viridiplantae; phylum Streptophyta; class Pinopsida; order Cupressales; family Cupressaceae; genus Cunninghamia; species Cunninghamia lanceolata. The sequence goes on from BSBN01000693.1 coordinate 4,254,592, forward strand.
ACCATGATCCAATTATCTATCAATTCATGCCTTAGGATATGTCTTTCCTATGATAGGCAGAATCTATCAAATCATTATCCATTTTGGCAAGAGATACAATGGCTACTTGTTTGGTTTGTTGGTCTTTTTGTTTTTGATTTTTATCTTTTGTCCTATTCGAAGATCACATCAAAGCTACCTTGATCTCACTATATCATGGTATGTGGTGAAAACATCTAGAATGGGACATAGTCTTGTTTTGTATGCTATGCTTGTGGGTTGGTTTCATTACTCCAAGCTAGTATTCATATCTTGTTGATCATAGGGTCGGTTCTAGCATATTGATCTCCTTATGCATCTAAGGTTCATCATACCTTCTATGTACTAAGGACTTATGCTATGAGTCCCCTTCTCTCATCTAGACAAGGTTGTACTATCTTGGGCATGCATGGGATCATCCCTTTGTCTGCGTGTCTCATCCATACAAACATTGGATAAACATCATCACCCTGGTCTTCTATACCTTGGTGAACATATCCACTTTGCTATATCAAACCTAGGATTGCTCTAAATCAATTTCAGCACAATGATCATCCACCAATCATCTCCGAACATCATCCTCCTTATATCCCACCTCTTATCCTCCAACCACATCTACCAATTTGTTCCATCCATTTCGCGAGCACAACCGTGTTCTTGCAACCTGCCTATCCTCTCGAGGGGGCATCATCCATACCAATTATCCCCAAACCTTACCCTATTCTTCTAAACTAAATTTTTTTTTTATCCAATCCAACTCTATAACTCTATGTTTTAACTTCTTTGAAATGATGTTACTTAGCTGCAACACCATCTCAAAGAGGGGCAAATGTAGACACCTAAAAATGTCTTCTACCATCGAACTGACTCCTAACATCCCTAAACATGTCAATTTCCCTCCTAACCAATTAATTAAATTTTAATTTAATTAATTATCCCTTCATTACCCTATTTTCCATCATATTATCCCCAAAATTGAATTAATTTCATTAATTCAATAGTCTAAAACCTTAGCCAATTGATTTAATAAATATGCAATATTTATTATTTCAATTTCCCTCTATCCTAAGTCCTAAATCCACCTCACAAAATCCACCTCATCAATCCACCTCATCTTTCCACCTCATCTCTTCCACCTCACCATGTTGCACATATAATTAAATATTCTTAATATTTAATTAGCTAATATCCTCCATTATCTAAAAATGAATTTAAAATTCAATTGTCCCCCACTATCATCCACTATTGAATTTAAAATTCAATTGTCCCCCACTATCATCCACTAATTGAATTTTTAATTCAATGGTCATCCACTAATTGAATTTTTAATTCAACGGTCATCCACTAATTGAATTTTTAATTCAATGGTCCTCCAGTAATTGAATTTTTAATTCAATTGTCCTCCACTAATTGAATTTTTAATTCAATGGTCATCCACTAATTGAATTTTTAATTCAATTGTCCTCCACTAATTGAATTTTTAATTCAATTGTCATCCACTAATTGAATTGAAAATTCAATTTGTCATAATCCACTAAATGAATTTTTAATTCATCCACTATGAATTTAAAATTCACAAAAAATGAGAGCCATTGATCTCATCTTTTGATCCTCACCCTCCATTGCCTTTTCAGAAAATCTATAAATGAAACCCTCACCCAAGCCATTCATAACAACTTCTTCTTTCATCAAAACCATGCTCAAATTTCTCTCAAATCTCTAATCTATCTATCCTCTAATCCTTCATCTACATTTGTGTTGAAAGCAAGAGCAATCCACATTTGAATCAAATAGGGTTATCTAATCTAGGAGCTCTTGGGTGCAAGCTTCCTCCTCCCTTGATGAGATTGGGTCTTCATGCGGGGTATAACTTTGTGTTTTTATGCATTTAGTTTATGTTTTCACTTCATTTGTTCACCTAATGTACAACTATCATAAATCTCATGATTAGAAAAAGTACAAAATTCTAAGCAGGTTTGCCTTTTGGATCACCCTGATATTGTTTAAAGGTAGAAAGTTACGTTGAGTCAAAGGTCAGTCAACCCTGATATTTCACATAAGGGGGTTCATATTTCTAAATATCAATCATATTTGTTTAGATGATCCTGACTTAGAAAAATCACCCGATGTTCATTCCATCCCTGATACTCGAACTTCAAGCTTAAATAGGGATGAGTAGTTGCCTGTCATAAACTTCATGTATTTGCGAGGGGGTCATATTTCCTTATATCCGTCATCTTAGAAAATATCACCCTTTCACAAATATCACCCTATGCAAATATGACCATGATGTCACTCAATTCCAACGAATGAAAGAGATCACCTTAGTGATGATGTCATCATAACCCGATAACAAAGAGGATAGGATGGCATGATGATGTCATTGATCTACACCCAAGGGGGGTCATGTTTCGTAATATCCCTTGTTTTAATTTTATGACCCGATCTTGCTTCGTAGTCAAAGGTTGACCATATCACCCCAATCTTTAGTAAACGATTATCCCATGCACAAGAGGGGGGTCATATTTTCCTATGGGGGTCATATTTTCAAATATCCCTAATCTTCCAAAGATCAGCCTCTGGCATTAAATGCCCTTTTGATTTAAAATATAAATCAGACACTTGGTGGCATCTACCAACTCCATGCAAATTATCAACAAATTTGATCAAAACAACACATATGCCCTAATTTGTCGTATCGATCAGTTTAAAAGTAAAATTTAAGGGTTATTTACATTTACCCTTGCAATAATTTAAATTTACAGAGCTTTGAAAGTTAATATCTCACAGTCATCTACTGGCATATCATCACCCTCAGCATAACAGAATAGAATAGTTGATATTGCATATCTGCATTTTCTCCATTATCAGTCATATAACAAGAAGGGAAAAGTGAATATTAGGTAAGTAAATCAAAACCCCCTTTGTTGTCGTTTACTGCAAATCACCAGGTAAAGCATGTTTTAATAGGTTAATCTGCATGATGATGATGCATGAAGTAAATTGCAATGTTGAATAATAATTATGAAATGCAAAATATTCTTGAATTTCCCCATACAAAGACCCTAGGGTAAGAAATGAATATTTTTATCGCAGAATCTAATGGCAGAGGTCAGGAAGAATAGATCTGACTCAGAGTTCTTGAAACCTATGTTTGTATAGCCTGAGGGAGTAGGATTTAGATATGGTCTAATAGATGACACACATCAAGGGAAAATAGAGTTGGATGCATGGACAAGAAGACTAGACGATGATACTGATAACCCTATACTAGATAGGATATTCACAACTGTATGTGGCACATAGCCAGATTCCCATATGCAATGGAGGCCACTGAATTGGTAGTGGAGTGTGCCAGAAACTATAACCCCGAGAATAGAAGAGTGGAAAAACATGGCAAAGTATATGTTGACTTCTCAATCAAGGGCATTGCTACCACTTTTAGTTTGCCTATGGAGAATAAAGTGGTCAGTGTAAACCTAACTTAGAGAAAGAGTACAATAATAACAAGAAAGAGGCTAGGAAATTCATCCACCAATGGAGGGCCAAGGACAATACATACACAGCCTCTGCGAAGTTGCCTGTTTACTTATACAAATTTGATTTTGATGAGGAGTATCAATACATGATTGCCTTATTAAGCAGGATGACCAGAAAGCAACATGCTGGCAACCTTGAAAATTGGATGTATGGAATCATCCAAATGGTGTTATATTTAGACAACAAGCCTCTATGTGCTAAGATCATCAATGACAACTTGGATGAGGGCATGAGAAAGCTAGGTGGTAAGGCTTGTATATTCCATATGACCTCCTATGTCATATATGCATATGCTTTTCATGGCACATTTAATGCCCTACAAACAGTGGGTAAAGTTGGAAACAGCACCAGTGATGTAAACATTTGGGACCATTATCCCTAATTACAGAGAAGAGCATATCTCCAAGACTACAAACTGATAAATGACTCCTTTTCAATGCATTTAGTCAGAACCATGGAGGAGGACAAAACTAAGAGATTGAGCATGGAGGCTCAAGCCATTATATATAAGCATGGGGCTTGGTTTATCCAATTCCCCACCTTCTCATACATAAGAATAGAAGGATTTGAGGGGCAACCTCTCATGTTGCCAAGATACACCACTGATAGGGACATCTTAATGGAATTTGTTAGACAAGTGTCTACTTCAGTTGAGGCTCACCTAGAGTAGAAGAAGATTCCTCCTGTATTGTCCCCAGTGTACATAGGCTGGTACATATGCGTTGACAGATAGGGCATTAAGGATGCTATTAGAGGGTTACAGCTCATGTACCTGCAACCATTTTCTATAGCAAGGTCATATGACCCATATGGTAGAATATAGAAGTTATTGGGGAACAAATACACCAAAAACATATCAAAGATTATTGGACTGATTGTGATGATGAGGCAGAGGTTAGGAGAAAAACTCTCAAAGGCTCACCGTCAACCAGATCCTTACTTTTGATTGTATTTCAGTTCCTGCACAATTACATGATGATGATGGAAAGATAATGTCTAATGAATATGAGGATAAAAAGGTGTATAATGACACCATATCTACCCCTGATCTAACACTGCTAGAAGAGACCTCATTAGATCAAATAATGCGAGGGGTCATCCAACTGACCTAGAGTTGGGTAATTGCTAAGGTTACTAAATTGAAGAGGAAGGGTATGGCCCTCACAGTTGATATTAACAATAAAAGACAAGAACTATCAGAAGAAGAATATGATGATTTTCTCATTGAAAAGAGGAAATCTAATGGAAAGAGACTACCTGATGAAGAGCAATAGCCACCACACAAAGGCAAGAAGGCTGAACCTGAGTAGAAAGTGATGAATATCAAGAGGCTTCCATCAAAGGTGATGGGGCATCAACATCTACACCAGCATCCACATCACAACATCCCCCTGTGAAGCAGAAAAGCAAGAAGGTAGTGAAGCCTATTTCTAAAGATGTAGAGAAACAAAAGGAGAATGAGCCTCTACAAGAGAATCCCTTGGAGGAAGAACAGGTGGATAAGGGACCTAAATATGATGACTTGATGATAACAAGAAAGAAAAGAAAAGTAGTGCTACAAACACCACCACCAAAGAAGCAAAGAACAACAATGAGGGAAAATGTCAGCATGGACCCTATCATGTTAAGGGGTGCAGGTGGTTTAATATTTATGATGGACTTACAACATGATGTCCCCATTCCTGAAATAATTCAATTTAAAACTGAGAAAGCCAAAGATTGGACAAAAGAGGTGCATATGGCTAGTAAAGGGTCCCCTTTTCCTTTGGATGATACTATTGAATTGTCTGATGATGAAATAGTTCAGGATGTGGTTGCTCAGCATAAGAAGACCTTAGTTGCCAATACTAAGATGACCCCTCATGGGACCCCAATGGTTTGAAAAGTTACTAGCCAAGTGAGGGATGAAATGGATGAAATAGACCAAGATAACCCTGAAGAAGTAGCCCAACAAATAGGGCTAGCTAATTTGGTAGAGCAGGTTACTAGTCCTGCAACGATAGACTTAACCTACCAGGGTGATATCAGCCCATATAAAGGTAGTGATCAACCTCTAGAACCTAAAAAGGTTAAAAATGATATGACACCAGATCAAGGCAAAGATCAAGATAATGCACCCACCAGACAAGGACAATCAGAGGCACAATTTCAAAATAAAGGTGATTAGGATATGCCAGACAAAAGTGTTGATCAAAACTAGGGCTTTTCTTCAACACATGATGAAAGAGGTGATCAGGGTAACTATCTAGGATCAAGAGAGAAATCAGCTCAGAAATAAATAATCTTGGAAGAAGCTGGTGCATCTAAGGCTAAAGAGCAAAGTTGCCACAAGGTGGAGGTCTAGAGAGAGAAATAGAGAATGCAACCAAGGGTGATCTGGGTGATTCCCAAGGTCAAAATACATAGTCTTCTCAAGAGACTAATGTACCACAAGATGAGAAAAAGGAAAAGGCTCACGAAGCTCCAGGGGAGAATGTACAAATAGAGGAGGTGCAAGATCAAGGTATGCACACTTTACAAAATCCTCCACCTCAGAAAGAAATCCTTCAGAAAGAGGTACCTAAAAAAGATCCCCCTCATGAGAATGTTCATGAGGAAGAAATTAGAAAGGAACATTTACCAAAGAGGACAGAACATAATGCAGAGTCACAAGACACTTAGAATAAGGAGGGTGATCATCAAGAGCCTAAGCGTGATGTCCCTTATTGGTTGTGACAAGAGATAAGTCTGCAACAAATAGAGGAGGTACATGATTTTGATGTTTCTACATTGTTTGCTAAGAGCATGATTAAACCAAGAAGAAAGGCAAGGATGACATCTGCAATAAGAAGAGACCCTACTATGGGTAGGAGAACAGCCTAGGTAGCCTTACCAATAGTAGAAAAGGAGAAAGGAAAAATAAGCCTTGACGAATTTCAGATCATACATGTTGATCTAGGCTTTGCAAATGAAGACCAGGAGGGTTAGGAAGGAATGGATATTATTGATTCTTTGACCCAAAGGGTGGAAAAGTAAAAGGAGAAGAGGAAGAAACATAAAGAGCACATTGCTCAATTCCATTCTTTTATAAAAGGGTTAATTAATTCTGATCATGTACCTACTGATCTAGCTACCCCACTAACCATTATATTCCAAGAAGAAGTTACTAGGTTAGATTTGATGAAGCATAAAGCACAACTGATGGACAAATGGTTCATGTCTTCTATTTTTGAAGCTAAGGAAGTGGTAAAGACCTCCCTAGATAGGTGTAATTCTCTTAGGACTTTAAAAAGAAAGGTGGAAAAACTACATAATGAAGTAGGTGGAAGATCCTCCAAACTAGAGACGCACCTAGATGCTTTGGGGGAGATGAAAAGAATTGATGTATAGATAATTATAAAGAACAACATATTAGATAATAACACCTCCTAAATGCTAAGTATATGGTATGAAGATACTAGATTTGAATGTGACATATTGAAGAGATGCAACAGTAAACTCAGGGATATCAGTGTCAAATTGCATAATCTAATGGCACATGAGGCAGAAACCCTGGAGGCCTTAGAAGGGAAGGTAGAAGGGAAAATAGAAAATTAGGATACTTATTTTTCTATTCAGGCTTTCCATGACAACTTTAAGAAAGATGCAGAGGAGCCCTTGCACCATTTGATAGAAGAGGTGATAAACAAGGTCATGAGGATGAATGTTAGGGTAGAAACTTATAATGAAACATTGAACAACAGGAAAAGTAGGAAGGATGCCCTTCAAGAGAAATTTTATTCTCACAGGCATGCAGTAATAAAAGCTAAGGTTCAAGATGGTGGTGAAATTGATAGAATAGTACAGTTGTATGAATCTATCTGGGCAACAATAAGAGTACACATAGGAGATGATCTGCATTGGAATGACAGTGATAATGAAGAGGATGATGATGAAGAAAATGACAGAGAAGATGAAAGTGAAGAAGAAGAGAATGAAGAATAAAGAGAGATGCATGATAATTGGGTCATATGCATTATCAACATGGAAGATGCTTGAATCCAACAGAGGGTTGCCAGCTGGCAACTTGTGCCACATATAGAGATGTTGACTAAGTCAATGAGAAATGTTGACCGTTGATCTGAATAGATAAATCTTGACCATTAGTCATTTGCAACTGCCTCCTCTCCTTATTCTATAAAAGGGGAAGGAGTGCACTCTATAAGGCATTAGAAACTTAATTTAAATTGGATTGTTGAAGAATTCAGGACTGATTTCAAGGCTATTGTGAATGTACATGTCTTTTGAATACTTAATGAAAAAGAAGCTCGTGTTGATTACAAATTATTGTAAATCTTGAGTAATCAGTGAGTGAGATCTGGATATATGCATTGATTAGTTGCATCCCTTGGAGTGCTTGTCAGTCTGTATGTGTTGTTTTCATTCCTTGTTCCTTTGAAGTTAGCATCAGCCATACCTAGCTATAGAACATCCTAGTGAAATTATGCTTTGATTTCTTCTCTTCATGACTGTATCTAGAATGTATGTGACTCATTAGCTAAAGGTTCACCAAATTTAGAAGTATTTCTTTTAATTTTCTTGAATTTCATTACAAATCACCCTCACAATTGCAAATAACATACAATCTAAAGCAAATAAACATGAAATATGCCTATATCTCGTAAATAATTGAACATACAGAGCATATTTTGAGTGAAAGCATGTTAAGTTGATAAATATCATGCAAATACATAGTAATATCCATGATATACATATGAATATCCACTTATAAGCACATCATTTGATTGAATATACAGTGTAGAAGTATAATACAAGTTCACGAAAGTAAATGCTTAGAAGAATTGATCAAACTTATAAATATTACTATAATCTGTGGATCATAGTAGAAATAACCTTGTTTGTGAAGTAAATTTACAGTAAATAGATGTAGAACCAGACATACAGGCAACGATTTACCATACATATAGTTTAAGACCCCTTGAAATAGAAAACAACATGTCACATCAACCTCTGAGCAACGTCAGACAATCATGACCTGATCAACGGAGACTTGGAGTCATCAATTTGTTCATAATTGATCATACTTTTTAAGATAATAAAGGTTTGTTGTGCAAATTTTTATGCATGTTGTTATGACTAACAATCATCATCAACATAAATTGCCACTAGTAGGAGGGCCTAGATTTTATGAAAGGTGAATTAGTTGAATATGCATATCCCTGTGTTAGAAGTGAGGTAATCTTCTTAAAGCTCATCACAATTATTCATGCTTTGAGTGTTCTTGCAAAGATTTGTTTTCTCTATATCCTTTCATATCTGTTCATCATAAATATTTTAGAATTGAGCATAGATACCATGAACTTTACAGTCAATTCTTGTAATCTTTGAAAATTTGAGTTGTTATTCAGTTTTTCTTGCTAGATCCTTGCTGATATTTACTTGTATCACTGGATATCCTAGTATCGGTGTCCAGAAGTCTTGTACCTACTCATATTTGCAAGTTTTATGTAAATATTGCATAAATATCCAGTCAATCTTAGATTTTGGTTGTAAATATCCCCTTTATTTGGTCAATCTAGTTGATCTTTACAGAAAATTAAGTCAAGTTTTCACAAATTGTAGGAACCCTAGCTCTCAGGCCAAATACTAGGTCCAGATCCAGTGGACTCTTTGAGGAACTCCCTATCCGTGAACTTAGGTCTACAGCTATAGACATTCATCACACTCCTGGTTCTAGTACATTAGAATCTTCGCCAGGGAATACTCTAATAACCCCTGTTGAATTGCAGACACCTACAAGACCACCTGTTATCCCTCAAGTCCAACAACCACCAGTTACTATGTCGTTCTTTGTTGTAGATTCACCTTTGACCTTTAATACATATCATCCTTTACCTAAAAATCCTGACAAGATTTGTCCTAAATATCATCCATATCAGGATGCTTATGATCACATCAGAACATTCAAGGAAGCTTGCTATAGAGCAAGGATTGAACATCAAGATGTGGTATGCAGATTATTTCCATTTTCCTTAGGAGAAGAAGCATATAATTGGTATATCAATCTTCGTCAAGTTCAGTTGGCTCATGGGCTGCCTTAGAGAAAGCCTTCAAAGATAGATTCAAGATACCTATAGATCCTTCAATGAATTATCACCTATTTTCCACAATCAAAAGATTTGAAGGAGAACCTATTGCCAATTTTAATGCTAGATTCCAAAAGATTCTTTTAAAGCTAGTAGCTCCTTATACTGTAGTAGATTAAGCTTCTAGGAGTATATACTATTTAGCCTTAGATCCCCTAACTTCTATGTTCATAAGGAGGACACATCCTAATGTCACAACTCTGGTAGAAGCTTTTGAAGAAGCTATAAAAGTCAATCAGCAATTGATCGCTACTCCAACACCTAATATTGCCTTCTCTACACATCATGCATACCCTTCTGAACAACAGAACAATGGAGCCATGATGCCTCCGACTGTAATGCCAGGTCCTTTACAAGTACCTCCACTCAGCATCATGCCACCTCCAAATGGAAATGGCCAGATAGTTCAATATCTAGGACATGTACAAGTGCCTCAGGATGTAGTACATAATAATAAAAATGGTTCTTCCTTTTTTAAACCCCAAATAGAGAATACATAGTATCTAAAGTTCAAGAAGAGAAGGAAGAAATTAAAGAAATGTCAGCACAATTGAGAAAATTGACAACTGAAATCACTGATTTGAGAAGTTAGAATTTCTATTCTCAACCAAATCAAAATAGAGGATATAACAATGACAGATCTAGATATCCTGATAGGGGATACAACAATGATAGGAACTACAACAATAACAATAAAAACAGTGGTAACAATAATGCTCCTAGACAACCTAGTGTGTGGAACACTAGGCCAAATAATGGTTCTTTGCCATCACCCTTTTATAATCAGCCTCCTAGTGAACCTAAGCAAACCACTAGGGTGAACCTAGCAGAAGTAGCCCTTACAAACTAGTGTAGGATCCATAACACCAATGCTCATGCTGAATTGGATTGTCCTCAATTTAGGATAGCAGCTAGTAAATTTCAAGTTGAGGTATCAAATACCACAGGTAATCCTCCTTTTGTAGAAGGAAATGAAATTGTCCCTTGTGGATATGACTCTGCCCTAGTATTGGAAAGTTTTACCAATCATTCTCACCATCAAGCAACTTTAGCTCATGAGAATTATACTCTAGCATGTGAGGAGTCAACCATGGCTTTTGAAACAAATTACATTTTTCCTTTTGAGGATGAGAATGAACCATCAGTTGAACATGAGGAAGTGCATGCCTATCAGCAACAATATCAAGTAGACATAACTATAACCTCTAGATTAACTCAAATAGAAATTCTGGTCCCCTAACCACATATTTGCCTCCGAACAATTTTAACACTCTTCCTGATCCAAAGGAAAATAATAACCTTGGGTTTCCTAAGGTTAATGCTCAATACTTAGCACCACAAAATGCAGTGGCAAAAGCAAATAATCGGCCTCCTGGGTCTAATAAATTGGTTACATACTTAGCAGATGAAATGAAAAAGATCAAAATTAGCTTGCCATTGTCAGAATTACTTAAAACCCCAACTATTAAGAAGGCATTTATGAAATCTTTAGATGACCCTACACCAAAAGAAGATAGTCATTCCCCTAATCCAAACTAGACTTTGAATAAAGATCATGTAGCTAAGGATAATAATGTTAAACAGAAAACTTCAGCCACTATTCAAACTGCTGAAACTTCACATATGACCCTTTACAGGTATAAGACTGAGTCACCTCCATTTCTCCTTACCATAAGGATGTTCAGTAAGAATTTGCATAACTGCTTAGTAGATTCAGGTGCATCTACCAACGTAATGCCATTGTCTATATGTAACGCTTTAGGGTTACATCCTACCAAGTCACTAAAGAAGGTGACACAGTTAGATAAGACTGAGGTGAGTGTTGTAGGAGAGTTAACTCACATTCATATGCAATTAGCATCAGATCCAAGGATTCAATATTACATTGACATCTAGGTAATAGATATCCCCGATACATATGGAATGTTGCTTAGCAGGGATTGGTCAAAAACACTTAATGGGTACATGTCCACTAATATTAGTCACATGTGGCTACCTTGGAAGGGGATTCCCAACTAGATTCAAATAGATGTTGAACCTCAGATAAAGCACATGATTACTGAGTATAAAAAAGCCAATGAAATCATGTATGTGGATGTTGAAGAGTTTACACCATTAGACCTTAAATAGTCAAGATAGAGGAGATCCTCATGCATGATATTCATGTTTATAGGGATGATCTTCAAAAGGATAGAATGATTATAGAGTCTGATTATAGTTCAGATGATAGTGATGAGTTAGATCATTTTAAGAACTTTGAATTGTATTTATCCAAAGAGATGCAACATTGTTGAATGTTAAATATATCTAATGAAGATGTGTTGATTGAGAGAAGGTGTAGGTTATATGATGAAACACATTCTGAAAAAAAATTGTGATGCATGTTTAGACATGATGGAGCTGGAATAGACATATAGTGAGAAAGAATTGTCACCACTTGAGGTAAGTCATATAGATAGTTATAGTGATACTGACTCTTGTTCATCATCTGCATGTACAGAAGAAAGTATATATTAGGATGAAAGTTACGGTCATAACTAAGAGGAGATCCTGATGAATATTGAGAGCACTTCCAAGGATGAAAGTAATATCACCCTAGGGGCTGACTGTTTGATTGAATTAGATTATGAAGTATCTGATGAAGATAAAGGGAGTAATTTGACTAAGTTTGAAGAGTTTTTATCAAAACATATTTAGAGGATGTTGTTACAGCATACTTCTCCACATGATGCTCTAATTGAAGGTTGGTGTAGATTACAGGTAGCACCACATTCGGAGACTACTTGCTCATTATGATTGCACATTTTGAAGAAGTAGATGATGCTTCATTCAAAGGTTTATTCCCCTTATAATAAGGAAGAAAAACAAATATCAGCTTCACATCGGTCAGATAAAGTGCAAGTAGAGAAGAATAAGTCACCAAAGCTGAAACGGATATCAGGTGGTGCAGCTGCCAGAGCTAAAAAGAAGAGAGAAGGTCCTGATAAGCCTTTAACTAAAGATAAGCCATGGATCCTTAGGTTTGATGGATCTAAGTCAAAACAAGGAGCTGGAGTAGGAATAGATCTCATTGATCCAGTTGGAAAATCCTATTTAGCAGCATATAGATTACAAATCCCATGCACAAATGATGTGACAAAGTATGAAGCTTTAATTCATGGGATATTGTTTGCACTCAAGAAAAAGTTAAAGATTATGCATGTCTATGGAGACTTAGAATTGGTGGTAAGACAAGAAAGAGGTATATACTCTTGCAATTATAAAAGGTTGTCTAATTACAGACACAGGGTATGGGATTTAATAGAAGACTTTGATGCATTCAACATCACACATGTGCCTAGAGAACTGAATCATAGAGCAAATGCCTTGGCTCAAGTTGCAAGCACTTTGGAGCCATTGTCCATATCTAGATTGAAGAGGTTTTTAGTTGAATTAATATCAGTACCCTCTATACTAGACAATGTCGCCAATCTCCAGGTGTTTGATGATGACCAACTCATTTTAGATTTCATATCAAACAGAGATGTGTTTGATGCATAGATCATAGATAAAAGAAATGTAGAGGATCATACATGGGAAGAAGAGGAGATCATGGATCTGCCAAGTAATAAAATTCCCAAGGGGATGATAGAATTAGAAAGAGCATTTGATTTGCACAATATGCTAAAGTAGAAAGATCTCCCAAGGACGAACAGAGGAGAATATTCACTAGTCAATATAGGACATAATGAAGAAAAAATGAATGTCCTAATTAGCAAAGTTTGTATAGAAGAAGAAATGGCAAGGATAACCCAAGCACTTAAGGATTATATCCATGTTATCACCTGGACTTATGATGAATTTAAGACTTATGATACCTCAATCATCACCCATACTATACCATTGAAACCAGATGTTAAGCCTTTTAGACAAAAACATAGGCCTGTTAATGCCTTATTAGAACCCATCATTTCTTAAGAAGTCAAGAAACTGCTCAATGCAAGGATCATATTTCCTGTGAGACACTCCACATGGGTAGCCAATTTGGTTCCTGTGAGAAAGAAAAATGGTGATATCAGGTTATGTGTAGACTTCAAAAATTTGAACAGAGCTTCTAAAAAGGACAACTATCCTTTACCTTCACTAGATGAGGTCTTACGAATAGTTAATGGTGCACAGATGATGTCATTCTTGGATAGTTTCTCAGGTTATAACCAGGTGATGGTAAATAAAATAGACAAATTGAAAACTGCATTCACCACCAAGTGGGGTATATTTGCCTATCGGCGCATGCCTTTTGGATTGATAAATGCTGGCACAACCTTTTAGCATGCAATAGCTATAGCTTTCAGAGGGTTAATTGGTAAATGCATAGTCATTTATATGGATGATTTAATAGTCTTCTCTAAGAATAGGGGTGATCACATAGAAAACCTCATGAGTGTGCTAAAAAAGTGTGAACAATATGGTTTATCATTAAATCCCATGAAGTGCATATTCGAAGTAACCAGAGGAAAGTTACTAGGTCATTTGATAACAGAGAATGGGATCATCATTGACCCTGTAAGAGTAGAATCAATCATGAAGTTGCATCTTCCTGGAAGCAAGAAAGAACTTAAATCATACTTTGGTAAGATAAATTTTGTTAGGAAATTCATTACTGACTTTGCAGAGATTATCAGGCCATTGAATGCAATGCTTAAGAAGGATGTCAAAATTGAATGGACTCCTGAAGCTAGAGCAGCATTTGAAGACATCAAGAAAGCCATATCTGATGCCCCTGTTCTGATCAGTCATGATTATACAAGAGATTTCTACATTTATTCATTTGCTTCAAACCATACATCAGTAGCAACATTAACACAGAGAAATGAGGCTAAAGAAGAAAAGCCTATAGCTTTTATGAGCTGCTCATTCAAGGATGCAGAGCTTAGATACATGGATGTTGAGAGACAGGCTCTTGCTTTAGTCTGAGCAATCAAGAAATTTAGACACTACATTTTGAGAAGTAAGATAATTGTTGTAGTACCAGATGCAGTAGTGAAAATGCTCCTAATGCAGAGTGAGCCTGGTGAGAATATTTAAATGGATAACAGTTCTCCAAGAATATGGTATGGATATAACAACCGTGAAGCTAGTAAGAGGACAAGCTTTAGGCCAAATGATATCAAAAATTGATCCTAACATCATGAGCCAACAATATGTGGTAAACACTAGAGAAAATGAAGAATGGTATTCAGATATTAGACATGTCTTGATTACTAGGAGATGGCCATCAAAATTGTAGGCTTCATAGAGGAGATATACCTCAGATGCCTAGAAAGGCAAGAAGCAAATAAAAGTGTTAGCAGAGTTACATGATAAGTTTGGAACTTCACATGGATCACATCTAGCCACTGCTCATGCTATCTTGAGAGTAGGATATTATTGGCCCACTATCTTTAAGGACACTGCTGAACATATTAAATGTTGTCATACATGTCAAGTTGCAGCTAACAAAGAAAGATATGTTACCCGGCCCTTGCAACCAGTGATGGAGATGCGCTCATTTACCCAATGGGGCATGGATTTCATAGGACCCATCAATCCTTCATCATCTTTAGGAGATAGGTATGTCCTGACTATTACTGATTATTTTACCAGGTGGACTAAAGGTGTTAGCAATAAGACATGCAATGCTGATGATGTGATCAAATTCTTGGAAAGCAACATAGTGACCAGGTATGGAATTCCTTATTCTTTGGTGTGTGACAATGGACCTGCCTTTGCATCATTAAAACTATCTAGTTGGGCTTTTGATCATGGAGTTATCTTAAAATTCTCCTCAAATTATTATCCTCAAGGGAATGGACTAGCAGAGTCTACAAATAAGAACTTATTGAATATCATAAAGAAATTTATAGAAAAGAACCCTAGGGAGTGGAATACCCTATTGAAGTATGCCTTATGGGTGGATAGAACCAGGATGAAGGTTACATTAGGAAATTCCCCTTATCAATTAGTGTATGGTGTGGATCCTATCCTCCTTGTTAACCTAAAGATCCCTACATTGTAGTTTACACAAGAATATCTAGGCATAGACAACAAACAAGAGGTTAGATTACTTCAGCTCATGCATTTAGAAGAAAAAATAAATAGAGCAATCAATCAATTTGCTAAACATCAGGCTATTATCAAACGCTAGTTTGATAAAAGAGCTAGAATCAAAGCTTTTAGGATTTCAGATGTAGTACTAGCATGGAATAAAGCACATGAAAAGAAAAGTGATCATGCTAAATTTGACAAACTTTGGATAGGTCCTTTTCAAATTTCAGAGATCCTTGGAGATAGTACCTATAGACTTAAGACTCTAACCGATGAGGATGTCCCATTACCAGTTAATGGACAATTCCTCAAACATTACTTCCAAGCCTAAAAATAGGGTCATGTAAGTCATTTGTATCATAATGTACATATTGTATAGTTGTTTGTACAGTTTTGCTTTGTTTGTGTGTTTGTTTGTTTTGTTGAGTCTTTATTTTGGTTGGTCATGATGATGTAGCTTATCACCCTATGAAACCAACCAAATTGTTAGGATTCAAGTGATGAGAACAAATTCCTATATAGGTTATGACTCATTTTGGGGATTATCATTGATCAAGTCTGTGATATCCTTTTCGTCATGGTGCCATTTCTTAATTGAGGAGATTTTTCACAATGATTCACCTAACAGCCTTGGGTTTGTGGAACACATCAGTATAGGTGTTAAGTGAAAAATTTAAAGGGACTCCCTTGCTACCATTACAATCTCCAACCTAAATCAGCAAGTGACCACACCTTGCATATTGAGCTTACATGATCACATCATATGAACAAAAGAGATAAATATTGAAAATCCAAGAGGATAAATTAGGCCATCTAAGGAACTCTACTAGGGCTATAGTCTCCTACTGGCAGTGGGGATCTACTTAGGGGGATTGTATAGATAACCTTGTCAGGGCTATGGATGCCTGCTAGCAACAAGGCTCTATCCCGGTTGGCTATGAGGGATAAATCCCAAAATATGTAGCTTAACACCAGTTACTCATGTTTTCAACTTACTTTCAAGATGAGGATAATTAATCATCTACACACACTCAATCCCTTACTAGAACTGTTGCCATAATGAACATCATATCATTAAAGAAAGGTCATAATACTTATGCCTAGAAGGAGTTAAAATACTCCCATCATTTGAATCATTTGAATTTAGTTGTTTTCTTTGGTGGAAAGTTGTTGTGTGGTTACACAACATGCCCCATTTTGCCTTCGCAAAATAGGGACCCAACTTTTTGTTTCTGTTTTCTTATTTTCCTGCTTTGGGCAGTTTGGCAAATTTAGTCATGTATGTCACCTTTACTAAGGTATGTGCATCACAAGGAGAGGTCAGTTGTTCAAGTTAGAATTTTCTATCATAAACCTCATAATTATAAAGAGTACAAAATTCTAAGAAGGTTTGCCTTTTGGATCACCCTGATATTGTTTAAAGGTAGAAAGTTACGTTGAGTCAAAGATTAGTCAACCCTGATATTTCACATAAGGGGGGTCATATTTCTGAATATCAGTCATATTTGTTTAGATGATCCTGACTTAGAAAAATTACCCGATGTTCATTCCATCCCTGATACACGAATGATAAACTTAAATGGGGATGACTAGTTGTCCATCATAAACTTCATGTATTTGCGAGGGGGTCATATTTCCTTATATCCGTCATCTTAGAAAATATCACCCTTTCACAAATATCACCTTGTGCAAATATGACCATGACGTCACTCAATTCCAACGAGTGAAAGAGATTACCTTGGTGATGACATCATCATAACTCAATAACAAAGAGGATAGGAAGGCATGATGATGTCATCATGATCTACACCTGAGGGGGGTCATGTTTCATAATATCCCTTGTTTTAATTTTATGACCCGATCTTGCTTCGTAGTCAAAGGTTGACAATATCACCCTAATCTTTAGTAAACGATTATCCCGCGCACAAGAGGGGGGGTCATATTTTCAAATATCCCTAATCTTCCAAAGATCACCCTCTGGTATTAAATGCAAATTCCAATGGTAGGTGGTGCCCTTTAGATTTCAAATATAAATTAGACACTTGGCGGCATCTACCAACTCCATGCAAATTATCAATGGATTCGATCAAAACAACACATATGCCCTAATTTGTCGTACCGATCAGTTTAAAAGTAAAATTTAAGGGTTATTTACATTTACCCTTGTGATAATTGAAATTTACATAGCTTTGAAAGTTAATACCTCATAGTCATCTACCGGCACAGCATCACCCGCAGCGTAACGGAATGGAACAATTGATATTGAATATCTGTATTTTCTCCATTGGGAAAAGTGAATATCAGGTAAATAAATCAAAACCCCCTTTGTTGTCGTTTACTGCAAACCACCAGGTAAAGCATATTTTAATAGGTTAATCTGCATGATGATGATGCATGAAGTAAATTGCAATGTTGAATAATAATTATGAAATGCATAATATTCTTGAATTTCCCCATACAAAGACCCTAGGGTAAGAAATGAATATTTTTACCACAGGATCTAATGGCAAAGGTCAGGAAGAACATATCCAACTCAAAGTTCTTGAAACCCATGTTTGTACAGCCTAAGGGAGTAGGATTCAGATATGGTCTAATAGATGACACACATCAAGGGAAAATAGAGTTGGATGCATGGACAAGAAGACTAGATGATGATACTGATAACCCTATACTAGATAGGATATTCACAACTAGTATGTGGCACGTAGCTGGATTCCCATATGCAATGGAGGCCACTGAGCTGGTAGTGGAGTGTACCATAAACTATAACCCTGAGAATAGAAGAGTGGAACAACATGGTAGAGTATATGCTGACTTCTTAATCAACGACATTGTTGCCACTTTCGATTTGCCTATGGGGAATAAAGTGGTCAATGTAAACCTAAGTAAGTTAGAGAAAGAGTAAAATAATAACAAGAAAGAGGCCAGGAAAGTCATTTACCAATGGAGGGCCAAGGACAGTACATACACAACCTCTACAAAGTTGCCTGTTTACTTATACAAATTTGATTTTGATGAGGAGTATCAATACATGAATGCCTTATTAAGCAGGATAACTGATAAGCAACATGCTGGCAACTTTGAAAATTGGATGTATGGAATCATCCAAATGGTGTTATATTCAGACAACAAGCCTCTGTGGGCTAACATCATCGGTGACAGCTTGGATGAGGGCATGAGAAAGCTAGGTGGTAAGGCTTGTATATTCCATATGACCTCCTATGTCATATATGCATGTGCTTTTCATGGCACATTTAACGCCCTACAAATGGTGGGTAAGGTTGGAAACAACACCGGTGATGTAAACATTTGGCACCATTATCCCCAATTATAGAGGAGAGCATTGTTGAAAACAAGGTAGATAACTGAGAGGGGGGTGAATCAGTTATCTCAAAATTTCCTTGACTTTCTTTTCTTTTGTTATCTTAATATTCAGTGTTGTATCAAAACATGAAAGCATATGTAATTAGAAAAACAAAAATAAAATCAACACACAAAACACAAGGATTTTTACATGGAAACCCTATTAAGGGAAAAACCATGGGGTGACTAACCCAAGATTGTATTCTCTATTCAAAGAATAAGGAGTACAAAAATGGTACTTGCCAATTAGGGCTCGCTTCCTGAGCACACTGCTCACAAGAGGCACACTGCCTATAAGAGACTCACTGTCTACAAATATTACAGAAGATAATCAAGTGTTTGAACTGATGAGAGGCATCTACAAATGCAGGATTTCAGTTTCAGTTTAGGCACAATATACTGATCTGATGCACTTCATTCTTCCTCTGTTTAATGTTGTTGTTCTATCACATATCAGACTTGAATTGTTGTTCTCAGACTTCTTCTTGCTTTTCTTTGCACTTTATTTCATTACTTGTTCACACACACTCTTACATGCTAAAATCTATTTGGTATATATATCCGCATCAAGGATTTTTATCAACTTTCTAGTCGGCAACAAGAACACTGTAAGTTATTAATCTGTCAGCTGAATCCATGCTTGATCTGTGATGCGTATCAAAAACATAGGCATAGAAGTCATTAATCATGTTGGCCAACAACGTATAATCCCACAAATTGCTTGATCAACACCTTCTACTCATCCAGATTGAAGTCTGATACTCTACCGGATAGTTCTTCCTTTGTCTGCTCTGCCTGACTGGAACCCAACACTCAGATGCTCATATCTTTTTCTTGCTTTATCACTAGAGGCTAAATATTTGGAATATAGTAGTCATGATACCCCTCTTGACTTGGTCAAGTCTGCAACTTACTGAGTTACACCATTTGAGAGACCCAGACTTGATTGTCGGACCTTGTTACATACTCTATTCTTGTTCACCAGACTAAAACAATCTTCAATCTAACTTTCGGTATAGGCATACTATGTACTGTGGATGTGTAGGATAGACTTTGTTGCCATCAATGAAAACACTTATGAAGCCACACAGTGTCTCTTGCCAACAATATCCCCCTTTGGCATTGATGGCAACACTTAGTGAAAAATGGCTAAGTGTCGCAGTAACTCCCCCTTGGCTGATGCTCTGTCTTTTGCATTTTTTTACTGGAGCTCCCCCTTAGTGGGATTCCACATTTTTCACTACTCCTCACTCCCCCTTTGACATCAATGGCAAAGGGTGGAATTCACATACCAAAATTTGCAAAAATTGTCCTATACATGGCCACATAAGTATATATATGTTATACTTACATATACTTAGGTATATCTGCAAAAGTAGTCTTCAGTTGTACAAACTCTGTGGCCTAGCTCTACTTCATCCTATCCAAAATGGAGATGTGACCACTCAACAAAAATGCATATGCTTCTAACCTTCTTAAATCTACTGGATCACTAGTCTGGGTTGTGCTCTGAGCATCTGTCAAGGCCTCATGCATTGCCTCTAGCTTAGGGATAATTATCCCTCTAAGTTCACCCATTCTGTTCATTATGTTCTTCATTTCTTTGTCCAACCTCTTTATTTAATTTATGGTAACAATAGCCTGGCATTCTTAATTCATTAGAGAGGTAGTAAGGGGATCAAAATTTTGAGATAAACTTGATAATTTTCCTTCTTGTTCTTTCACTTTCTTCTCAATGTCCTCTGTCACTTTGGGCCAAGATAAATAGAATTTGTATATGTCCCCACCATATTAAAGAGTGTTTTCAAGGCTCTTTATTCTAATGTCAAGGGTCCTCCTATCATTAGCAATAAGTCCTTGCACTTTAGTGAATCTTTTCCCCAGAAACGCCTTCCAAACCTTTGCTTCTACTGATTTCTCTAGAGATTCAAAATGAGTGTTGACAGAATTTACCAAAGTTTTCAAGTTACCAGATGGTGAGGCTGAAAGATCCTTTTGGTAGGATGGCATGATCTTCTCCAACATCTCGAATGCAATATCCAATAGTTCATAGTCCTCCATGTGAGATTTCAAGAGTTTTTCTTTTGCTTTGGCTTGAGCAAAAGAAGCTATTTTTATTGTCTGAACTAGGGAGAGAGAGTCAAAATTCAATGGTCCCTGAAATAGCTCAGGTTCATCTAGTTCCATCATTTGTCTTTTTAAGAAGTTCTTCATTGTCTCTGTAGTGTCTCTTGCTGGAGATTGAGACTTCTTTGAAATATCAGAAGAGTCATCAATAGTCCTTTCTGCATGTTCTTCTTATTTTCCCTTAACCTCTTCTTCTTGAATCTTCTTCTCCTCTCTTCTACCTTCTCCTTCAACTTCTGACTCTGGAATGTCTATAGTGGGATCCGGAGGAGAGATGTCACCTATGTTTATTGCTTCATGACCTTCCTCTTCTGGAATAGAGGAATTCAAGTCCTTAGACTTCTCTTCATCTATTTCCTTTGATCCTTCTACTTCCTTGTCAAAAGATTCTTCATTGGTTACATTTAATCCTTCAACATCCATGGTAGAAGGTTCTTCATCTGTTTCCTCTACAATAGGAAGATTGAATCTCTTCAAATCATTCTAGAGGATATATTTAGTTTCACTTGCTACTTGGTCTATTTCTCCAAGCATGAGTTTGTTCATTCTTGCCTTGCTCTGGAACTCATTCTTACACTCCTTAAAAATCATGTCCATTTGTTTTGGAGTGATGGAAGGATAGAGTTGTATTATTATCTATTCCCGAATCTCTAGGTCTTTTGCCATTGCATTCTCTTTTCTCAGCTCAAGTAACTTTTCTAGGTTCTTAGAAATTAAAGATATAATTTTAATGAAGGCTTTATTGTAAATGTTCAAATACCTAACAGTAGCCTCTTCTAGAATTCTCTTGTTAGCATCATTGTATGCATCATAGAACTCAGTCACCGGCTACAAGTTCCCATCCATAGTTACTACCTTGATGATGTTATCAATGGAAAGAGTGGGCTTTTCAATAAATTCCTCTTCCTTCTCTTCCTCATCTCTACTAGTAGAGAACTTTCCGGATGTTCTCTTCTTCTTCAGTTTCTTGATTTCTTCATCTGATTCTATTTCTTCATCATCCTTATGACTTGTATATGTTCTTGAGGCTTTGGTCTTCATTCTCTTTTCACTTTTGCTTTATGGCTTGACTTCTAGTTTAGTAGCCTTTGAGCTTTAAGGGGTGACAGGTGCAGAGCTCTTGGAAGATCTAGTCTGGGAGGAGGCTTGTACCAAAATGTCTCCTTTCTTTGCTTCTTGTTTCTCTTTCTCAGCCTTCTCCATTTTCTCTCTATTAGCATCCATAGCCTCCTTTGATAGGCCAAATCTTTTGGCAATTTCTTCAACTTCCTTCTTACTTTCCTCTTTATCTCTGACTGTCTTAACTCAACATGTATTTTTACACTTAGCTCTTGAAAGGTTCCAAACCTTTTTGCTTTAGTGTCCTTGGGCTGGCTCAGCAGATGTTGAATATGAAGCTCCAAGATTTTTTCATCGACTTCATATCCCATAGGCATTATCCACACAATCCTTGGCTTAACTACCTCCATTAGGCATTGATCAGTGTCAACCATAAAGCAAACAGTGTCCTTGTATTTCTCAACTATGGACTATGGAATTCTCTCTTTGGCTTGCATCATACTCTAGAAGTTCTTGAAGTAACCCCACAGAGCCATGTTTTCAGATTGAGCATCACCAAGTCCATACATGTAATCTCTGATCTGAATTACAACCAGTTTATCATTTTACCAAACCCAACCACTTGATCTAGGTAGCTCATTCATATAATAAAAGAACAGACATAGTATTAGACAACCATATTTAAAGGAATTCTTCTTCTCCTTTTTGATCTTCTGTAGGTTTTCCAATAGTTGATTTAGAAGAAGCTCACATAGATCATAGTCTGCATCTTCCCTCAACATTTGATATGTTGCATAGATTGTTGTGCCAGACACAAAGTTCTCCCTGCTTGAATGATAGATCTTGTACCTAATTATCATTGAGGCAAACTTAACATCCAGATCTATGATGTCATCTATGGTCATTGCTCTTTTGTCAAATTTAGATCTGGTGGCTTCAGTTACTGTTTGGTTCTTCACGGATTTAAGTGCAGGTAACCCACCAGATGCATGCAGTCCGATCACTGCCCTGATGGCATCTTTAGTTATCTTGAAGGGCCTCATTAGCCACATGAAATTATCATGCATCCTGTTTAGAACATATCGGACCCAATCATCTTCTACAAAACATGGAAAATGTATGCAATGTCCGAAGTGTTTATCCCATAGGGCCTTGAATTCAGGTTTGAGTTCAAAATTCTCATCTATTAGCTATTTGTGATAAATGTCCATCAATTTTGAGTCTCCAAATTCCTCAATGGTGGCATGGATATAAACCCTAACGTCTTCTACATGCAATACTTCATGTGGAATGCTAGAAAATGTGCCCAAAGGATCAACTTCTAGAGATTTATAGGGGTGTTTCTTGAATTTAGGATGCGACCTATCAGAGATCTTGACAACCATTGGAGTAGCCATTTTGTAAGAGATTCAAAGAGAGATTTTCAGAATGGAAGTACCTTTTCACGCTTTAGGGTTTGAAATAGGAGCTAAAACAAATCGCTGGTTGAATTTGTTTTTCAGTTGATCTTGAGTGAATTGTAGAAACTTTATTGTAGAGCTCTTCTTTTCTTCTTCATGAGTGAAAGAACCCTTTTATCCTTGCACAACTTAAGTTATTTGGTTGCCCTATTTTGAGAGGGATCTTCTTGAATCACTGCGCTGAACTTAGAATCATTGTCAGTGAGGATTGACAATGTATATTTTTTCTTCAATCATGCCATGGGTCCGCAGATCAAAGCATTTTAATTCTAAATCATATTGGATCTATCTATGCAATTATGCTTTACTGAATAGCTATCAAAACCAGATTAACTTGAGCAGTTATAAGTCTTGTAAAACTCCATGCAGATCTTTTACATTTTGACTGAAGGTTATTTGGAAATTTTTCTTGAGAACCCTTTAATCCGCAGCATGAGATGTTTACGCAATGTGCTGAATTTAGGCACTAGCTGACTGGGTGGGGGAAATTTTTTTCTCTGTGACTCCCCCTGAGCCAGAGCTCACCTTTTTAGTTTTCGGAAGGAATATCAACACCAGATTCTGATGTGGATCCATCCCCAATATTTTCTATACTGTTCTTCACCCAAATATTGCTCATCTCCTTTTGAACTTCATCTGCATTCACTTTACCTTTCCCCTTATCTTATTTCTGATTATGTTCCACCAGACCTTTTCTATCCTAATTTCTACTTCTGCAGAATTTGGCAATATGACCAGATCTATTGCAATTGTAACATACAACATCTCTTTGCTTATTTGATTGATATCCTCTTAATCTACATTGATTAGCCATATGTCCCATTCTATTGCATGCAAAGCATCTACCATTGAATGAATTATTTTGATGCAGAGGAAACGCAACAGAAGCTTACAAATGGGAAGGAGGAGTCATTAACACAACCAACATGTTAAAATCCTGGACATGCAGTATGTAATACCTATCGGCTTATCATCATCATCATATTTCTTGCTAACACAGACAGCATCATCATATTTCAAAGAGGCATGAAATATCCTCCTGCTAACTACTGTTCACTTCCTTATCGCCTTTTTCCTTTCACCTGTCAGCAGCATCATGATACTCGACTATCACAATTATCCTTCTGATGATCACTATTCACTTAGCGCCAAACTCTATCGGCAGCATCATGATGTTTAGCATCATCTTCACCCTTCGTCAGTAGGATATGAAATATCTGGTTCCTCTCATATATCCTGATGATGACACTTCACGCACCTTTCCTTCGATGCTTACATCACCCCGATATTGACCTTCTTTAAACAAACAGCATCAGGATATGACTTATCAGGTCATATTGAAACATCCTGATGATGTTAACCAAACTTTATGCCGATGACTTACGCCGATGCCAAAACACTTAGCGACAGCAGGATAAACTTGCATAGGGTGATATTCGCAATATCCTGATGACGATGACGTCACTTGCACCCGATGATGATGATATAAGACACTTATATCCTCCGCAACATGATAATGAATATCCGGTGATCTTTTCAATATCCTGATGATGACCTTTCCGGTCCTTAGCCAAAAAGTGAACTTTCACTTCTGCATGTGATAGCGACATGCGGACGATGGATACACACGAAAGATGATCCTGACGATGATATACACACTGAGTATATATCCAACTTATATCATCCTGATGCACTTGAAACATACAGTCTTCGTCAGCTTCATAACCTGATCCGGATAGCGATATACTCGTAGATGACGATACGATTCACTCCGTCTGGAAAAGCACATGCAGATCCCTGTATATCCGTCAGCTGCATGCAAACTCACAGAACCGCACAATTTCACAAAGAAAATATGATGATCGGGCCGGATCACCTTCAGATCAAAACTTAACAGTTTATCTTCCTAAATCCTAGCACATGAGGATGCTAGGTTGATTCACAGCATGCTACCAATCGATCTCCCACACAATGAAATGCATAAACAGAAAACTAAAATACAACCTAAACTAACATGCATGACCATTCCACCGATTCACAGAATCAACCGGTGGAAGGGTTGAAAGAATCCATTAACCTGTAATCAGAACAGAAATCAAAACATAAACAGCTGATAAACCAGATAATGCAATTTGATGAGATCTTATTCAGATGAAACACAAATGTCCTGTTTCTACAACACTATCGAACAACAATGTTTCACAATGTCTGGACTAATCTCTGGATCTCACTCAATCACCAGTACAACATAACATAACTACTACTCTCTGATATGATCTCAAACCCTAACTGATCTAAGTTATTTATAGCAATATCCTACGAGTACTACCAACATGATTCCCAGCGGCTGGGAGCTTCCAAGCGGCTGGGAGAAGACAGCTCATACTACCTGATCACGAACTCTAACTGCCTGCACACTCTCCTAGGCTGATCTAATACATATGCATTGGTCCAAAGGACCTTATTACATTATGAAGTCAAACATGCTAAAAATAGACTAATGTCCTGTCATGCGGACAATGAACCTATATCCTGTCTTGTAGGGGTGCTCCTGCACCATACTCCCCAGAAGAAGAAATCTCAAGTCCACTTGAGATGAGAGTATGAAGATCTACACCATGTTTCTGGATCTGCTCTTCAGTCATCCAGACTGCTTTAGAATTAGATTTTCCCTGCCAAGATACTAGATACTCCAAGTACTGTTTGTTCCGGGTCTGTTTGACCACTTGGGTGTCCAAAACCTTCTGCAACTGTGGAGGATCATGCTTGGGAATGTCATCATCGACTGTATCCTGTAGGAGATCCTGATCTGCATCTGGATAAGACTTGTATGGAGTTAAATCACATACATTGAATATAGGGGACAAACCAAGATTAGGGGGGAGTTGTATCTCATAAGCATTCTGTCCATGCTTGTGCAAGATCTGACATGGTCCAACTTTTCTCTGCATAAGTTTAGTATATTTGCCCTTAGGAAGTCTGTCCTTCTTCAAATGAACCCATACCAAATCTCCAACATCAAACTGTACATCCTTCTTCTTTTTATCAGCATATTCCTTATACTTCAAGGTGGTTTATTGCAGTTGGGTCTTGACTTGATCATGAACCTCTTTGATGGCTTCTGCAAAAGCTTCTCCTTTTGCACTAATAGGGTCTACTGTAGGTAGATCTCTCAATTCCAAAATTCCTCTTGGATGCACACCATAAACTATCTGGAAAGGTGATTTTCCTGTGCTCCTATTGACAGTATCATTATAGGAAAATTCAGCTTGAGATAGAATATTATCCCACTTTTCTCCATGTTGTTTTGTCAAACATCTAAGCAAATTTCCTAAGGAACGGTTCACTACTTCAGTTTGTCCATCCGTTTGAGGATGATATGCAGAGGAAAAAGACAAATTTGTTCCAAGTTTCTTCCAAAGAGTTCTCCAGAAGTGACCAATAAACTTCACATCCCTATCTGACACTATGCTCAATGGCAATCCATGGATCCTAACAATCTCCCTGAAAAACAAATCTGCAATGTATGAAGCATCAGCAGTGGTTTTGCATGGCAAGAAATGTGCCATTTTGCTGAATCTATCCACTACAACAAAAACACTGTCAAACCCTGTCCTTGTCCTTGGTAAACCCAAGACAAAATCCATACTTATGCTTTCCCATGGTCTGGAAGGAATGGGTAAGGGCTGATATAGACCTACATTAGTCGACCTGCCTTTAGCTTTCTGACATATCACACATGTCTCTACAAACTTTCAGACATCTGATTGTAACTTAGGCCAAAAGTAATGTCTTCGGACAAGATCAAGAGTCTTATCTAGACCAAAATGACCTGCCATAGCTCCACAATGTTTCTCCTTAATGATGTTTAACCTCATAGAACACCTTGGAATACATAACTGTCCACCTTTGAACAACAATCCATTCTGAATCAAAAATTCAGAGAATTCAGCATGATATTTCTCTCCAAAAGAAGTACATACATGATATATTTCCCCAAAATCTTCATCAGTCTCATACATGGTCTTTAGTGAATCAATGCCAACACTTTCTAACTAAATCTGGTTGACTGTTAGAACTCTCCTGCTCAAAGCATCTGCAACTTTATTCTTGACTCCTTTCTTATGCTTCAATGTAAAAGTAAACGCTTGTAAGGTTTCTACCCATTTCATGTGTCTGTGGTTCAGCTTTTCCTGGCTGTTTATGAAACTCAGAGCCTGGTTATCTGTGAATACTATGAATTCCTTTGGCATCAAGTAATGCCTCCATTTCTTGAGTGACTGGACTAAAGCATACATTTCCAAATCATATGAGGAATACCTCTTTTTAGCATCATTGAGCTTCTCACTGAAAAATGTAATAGGTCTACCTTCTTGGCTGAGTACTGCTCCAATGGCCATGTGACTGGCATCACATTCCACCTGAAAGATTTTGTTAAAGTCTGGAAGTGCAAGGACTGGCTGATGTGCCACCTTCTTCTTCAATGTTTCAAAAGAATCATCTGCTCTTTGAGTCCAAACAAATCTGCACTTCTGTCCTCCTTTGATGGTATCAAGCATGGGTGCACAAATATGACTAAACCCTCTTATAAACTTCCTGTAGAAGGTTGCTAACCCATGGAAACTTCTGACATCATTCATAGTCTTTGGGGTTGGCCAAGACAATATGGCACTTACCTTCTCCTTATCCATTTGTAACTTTCCTTGTGAAATGACAAAACCCAAATATGTGATCTCCTCTTGCATGAACAAACACTTGTCTAAATTTATCATCAGCTGCTCTTCATGTAACCTCTTAAGAACCAAATCTATGTGTCTGAGATGTTCTTCTTTTGTGTTGCTGAAAATCAGAATGTCATCTAGATATACTATGACAAACTTACCAATGAACTCTTTCAAAACCTCATTCATGAACCTCATAAAAGTACTAGGTGCATTAGATAAACCAAAAGGCATAACCTTCCATTCATATAACCCTTCATTAGTTTTGAATGCTGTTTTCCAGTCATCTCCTGGCCTAATCCTGATCTGATGATATCCACTCTTCAAATCTATTTTTGTAAAATACTTAGCACCTCCCAAACAGTCAAGTAAATCCTCTATCCTAGGGATTGGAAACCTATACCTGATTGTGATCTTGTTAATAGCTCTGGAATCTGTGCAAAGCCTCCAAGTACCTTCCTTCTTTGGTGCTAGTATAGCTGGTACTGCACATGGACTTAAACTTTTCCCAATCAGACCTGAATCCAATAATTCTTCAATTTGTCTGGCTACTTCTGCATTCTGTTCTGGAGTTAGCTTATAGGCTGCTTTGTTTGGAAGTGTTGACCCTGGAATTAAGTCTATGCAGTGACTAATATCCCTGACAGGTGGTAGGGATCTTGGCATTCCCTCTGAGATGATACCTTTGTACTTATCCAATAGCTCTTGGATAGCTAGGTCTATGAACCTTTGCTTCTTCTCTTCCTTGACTTCTTGCTGTTGTTCTTTATTCACCCTCATACATGGGATTAGGGCATATGCAACTGCACCTTCTGCTGCTACTTCTTTCATGAACTGTTTACCTTCCATCAGCATTACCTTCACCTCTTTTCCTTTAGATTTCTCCTCCTTCTCCGTCAATGGTAGTAACTTTATAACCTTACCATCTTTAGTAATTGTATAGGTGTTTCTAACACCATCATGTTGTGCCTTCAAATCATACTGCCATGGTCTACCAAATAAAAGATTGCAAGCATCCATCGTGGTAATGTTAAACAACAACTTATCCTTATATGCTCCAATCTGAAATTCTACCCAAGCCTGCTCTTCTACAATTGTCTGCTGACCTTGGGTAAGCCATGAGACTTTATATGGGGATGGGTGAGGCAATCTCCTAAGCTTAAGCTTTGTCACCATTTCTTCAGACACAAAATTTTCAGTAGAACCAGAATCAATCAAAACTTTACATGCCTTACCTCCTGCTTTGCAAATAGTCCTGAAAATAGACTTTCTTTGAGGGGATTCTTTGTCAGGTACCTTCATGGTAGTCACTGTTCTTCTCATCATTAGAGACTCTCCACTTTCTGGGTATCCAAAATTATTAGGAGCATTCACGCTCTGAAAATCATTAGAGCCTGTCATACTTTGATTATCAGGTTCTTGGACCAGATTTGTTCTCCTTTCTCCTGTTGAGCTTGTGGCCTTTTCTGGACATCTGCTGGCTATATGGCCTTCTTTGTTACAGTTATAACATCTGATGGATCCTCTTCCCTGGGATCTTCCTCTGAAAGGTCTTCTACCTCTGAAGTTTCCTTGCTGACTATAATTTTCCCCCTCGTTCTGACTATTGTTTCCCTTACTATTGTCATGACTGGATTCTCCTTGATATCCATGTCCATGTCCTCTACCTCTAAAAGGACCTCTTCCACCCCTTTGTTGTCTTCCTCTTCCTCTATTGTGTTGTTCTTGTTTTCTCTTTAACTTCTCTTCCACTTTCAATGCCAACTGAAAGCACTTCTGAACTGTATCTGGATTATGCAGACTTAAATCTTCCTGAATGTTGAACCTCAATCCATTAAGGTATCTAGCTACCTT
Organism: Cunninghamia lanceolata; assembly: GCA_027924645.1. Classification (NCBI taxonomy): domain Eukaryota; kingdom Viridiplantae; phylum Streptophyta; class Pinopsida; order Cupressales; family Cupressaceae; genus Cunninghamia; species Cunninghamia lanceolata. The sequence goes on from BSBN01000693.1 coordinate 4,284,922, forward strand.
CTCTTCCTCACTTTCCTTTACTTTTGTTTTCATACAAAGTTTCATGAATTCTTCTGTATATGAGCTGACATCTAGCTCCTTCTGCTTCAGGTTTTGCTTCCTCTTGTGTAATTGGATACTGTAATCCAATGGGACATAAGCTTCCTTTACTAATGCCATCATTTTCTTCCATGTGGTGACTCTACACTTTCCTTCTTGTAATCTATCACCTTGGACGAAATTCCACCATGTCAAGGCAGCTTCTTTCATTTTTGACTGGGCTATTTTCACCCTCTGTTGTTCTGGTATCTCCTCTGTTTCAAAGAAATTGTTCAAGGAGTCTATCCACTCCATCACTGAATCAGGTTCCATCTTTCCTGTAAACACTGGCAAATCCAGTTTCACATCCATGGTTCTCCTCTCCATGGCCTTGAGGGCGTTCAATAGTGGTCTCTAGTCTGCAGGAACGACCTCCTCGTTCCAACTAGGGATCTCTTCTTCTTCCCTATCTTCTTCTCTACCAGAACCTACTCTGCTCCTCAACTTCTCTAACTCATCCTTCAATTCCTGATTCTGAGCCTTCACGGCCTTGCTCTCTGCAATCTGTTTCTTCACTAGAACTGCCAACTCAACGTTGGTCATCCTTGTCAGAATCTCAGATGTTCCTTCTTCATCTGACATCCTGCTATATCTTGATCTTTTCCAGAAGATCCTTCCTTTTCTCTGATACCACTATGATGCAGAGGAAACGCAACAGAAGCTTACAAATGGGAAGGAGGAGTCATTAACACAACCAACATGTTAAAATCCTAGACATGTAGTATGTAATACCTATCGGCTTATCATCATCATCATATTTCTTGCTAACACAGACAGCATCATCATATTTCGAAGAGGCATGAAATATCCTCCTGCTAACTACTGTTCACTTCCTTATCGCCTTTTTCCTTTCGCCTGTCAGCAGCATCATGATACTCGACTATCACAATTATCCTCCTGATGATCACTATTCACTTAGCGCCAAACTCTATCGGCAGCATCATGATGTTTAGCATCATCTTCACCCTTCGTCAGTAGGATATGAAATATCCGGTTCCTCTCATATATCCTGATGACGACACTTCATGCACCTTTCCTTCGATGCTTACGTCGCCCCGATATCGACCTTCTTTAAACAAACAGCATCAGGATATGACTTATCAGGTCATATTGAAACATCCTGATGATGTTAACCAAACTTTATGCCGATGACTTACGCCGATGCCAAAACACTTAGCGACAGCAGGATAAACTTGCATAGGGTGATATTCGCAATATCCTGATGACGATGACGTCACTTGCACCCGATGATGATGATATAAGACACTTATATCCTCCGCAACATGATAATGAATATCCGGTGATCTTTTCAATATCCTGATGATGACCTTTCCGGTCCTTAGCCAAAAAGTGAACTTTCACTTCTGCATGCGATAGCGACATGCGGACGATGGATACACATGAAAGATGATCCTAACGATGATATACACACTGAGTATATATCCAACTTATATCATCCTGATGCACTTGAAACATACAGTCTTCGTCAGCTTCATAACCCAATCTAGATAGCGATATACTCGTAGATGACGATACGATTCACTCCGTCTAGAAAAGCACATGCAGATCCCTGTATATCCGTCAGCTGCATGCAAACTCACAGAACCGCACAATTTCACAAAGAAAATATGATGATCGGGCCGGATCACCTTCAGATCAAAACTTAATAGTTTATCTTCCTAAATCCTAGCACATGAGGATGCTAGGTTGATTCACAGCATGCTACCAATCGATCTCCCACACAATGAAATGCATAAACAGAAAACTAAAATACAACCTAAACTAACATGCATGACCATTCCACCGATTCACAGAATCAACCGGTGGAAGGGTTGAAAGAATCCATTAACCTGTAATCAGAACAGAAATCAAAACATAAATAGCTGATAAACCAGATAATGTAATTTGATGAGATCTTATTCAGATGAAACACAAATGTCCTGTTTCTACAACACTATCGAACAACAATGTTTCACAATGTCTGGACTAATCTCTGGATCTCACTCAATCACCAGTACAACATAACATAACTACTACTCTCTGATATGATCTCAAACCCTAACTGATCTGAGTTATTTATAGCAATATCCTACGAGTACTACCAACCCGATTCCCAGCGGCTGGGAGCTTCCAAGCGGCTGGGAGAAGACAGCTCATACTACCTGATCACGAACTCTAACTGCCTGCACACTCTCCTAGGCTGATCTAATACATATGCATTGGTCCAAAGGACCTTATTACATTATGAAGTCAAACATGCTAAAAATAGACTAATGTCCTGTCATGCGGACAATGAACCTATATCCTGTCTCGTAGGGGTGCTCCTGCACCATATTTATTTGCATATTTATGCATTCATTAGATTTGTGACCGTACCTTTTGCAATTAAAACATTGTCTGGAGAAGGATGGATTATTTTGATTCATTCTTCTCCTGCACTGAGTTGCTCTATGACTGAAATTGTTGCAATTGAAGCAGTGTCCATTGAAGGATGGATATCTTTGGGCATATGGTTGCCTTACCAGAGGTCTTCTAGGCTTGTTTCTTTGATTTCCTGATCCAAAGTTCTTTTGACTGGATCCGAAGCTTTCACCTTTCTCATATCTCAAGCCACGCTTATCATCTACCCTCTTTTGGCTTTCAAGAAGAACTTCAAGTTGGGCTGAGCTTATCTTGAATTTCTCTTTGTATTCATTTGATGTTTGAAGATCTTGTTTAAGAGTGTCTATCTGATTCTTGAGTTATTCTCCATTGTCTCTAGCTTATTCAAGATCATATTCAAGATGCCTGATTATTCTATCTATTTTGTGGGAGTCCTCTATTTTCTCCTTGAGGGCTTGTTTTAGATTATCTTCAATCTTCCTTTTTTCTTCAATTTCTTGACTGAACCTCATAACCCTTGATTCCATTTCATGCCTTACCATAATGACTTCTTTTGATAGCTTCTCACATAGCTTATTTTTCTCATTCAGATCTTCATTAGTATCATTGAATTCACTCTGATTGGCTAATTTTTGAAGTAGTTCCTTTCTCTTTTTCATAGAAATACTAAGTTTTTCTTTTATCTCATTTATGAATTCATCAGCTTGTTTGAGTCTTTCTCTCAAATTATTGACTTCAGAGTGGGATTGTTCAAGATCATCAAAAGTAGACTGAAGTTGTTCCTTCATACCATATGCATCCACTGAGATTCCCAGATCTTCCTCAAGCTGTTAGGCTTTGTTCAGAGGAACCTTACTCTGATACCAATTGTTGGAAACAAGGTAGATAACTAAGAGGGGTGGTGAATCAGTTATCTCAAAATTTCCTTGACTTTCTTTTCTTTTGTTATCTTAATATTTAGTGTTGTATCAAAACATAAAAGCATATATAATCAGAAGAACAGAAATAAAATCAACACACATAACACAAGAATTTTTACGTGGAAACCCTGTTAAGGGAAAAACCACGAGGTGACTAACCCAAGATTGTATTCTCTGTTAAAAGAATAAGGAGTACAAAAATGGCACTTGCCAATTAGCGCTCATTGCCCAAGCACACCGCCTATAAGAGACTCACTATCTACAAATCTTACAGAAGATAATCAAGTGTTTGAACTGATGAGAGGCATCTACAAATGTAGGAGTTCAGTTCCAGTTTAGGCACAATATACTGATCTGATTCACTTCATTCTTCCTCTATTTAATGATGTTGTTCTATCACATACCAGACTTGAATTGTTGTTCTCACACTTCTCCCTACTTTACTTTGCACTTTATTTCATTACTTGTTCACGCATACTCTTACATGCTGAAATCTATCTGGTATATATATCCGCATCAAGGATTTTTATCAACTTTCTAATTAGCAACAAGAACACTTCAAGTTATTAATTTGTCAGCTAAATCCATGCTTGATTTGTGATGCATATCAAAACATAGGAATAGAAGTCATTAATCATGTTGGCCAATAACGTATAATCCCACAAATTGCTTGATCAACACCTTTTACTCATTCGGATAGTTCTTCCTCTGTCTGCTCTGCCTGACTGGAACCCAACACTCAGATGCTCATATCTTTTTCTTACTTTATCATCGGAGGCTAAATCTTTGGAATATAGTAGTCATGATACTCCTCTTGACTTGTTCAAGTCTGCAACTTACTAAGTTACACCATCTGAGAGATCCAGACATAATTGTCGGACCTTGTTACATACTCTGTTCTTGTTCACTAGACTAAAACAATCTTCAATCTGACTTCCGGTATAGGCATACTATGTATTGTGGATGTGTGGGATAAACTTTGTTGCCATCAATGACAACACTTATGAAGCCACATAGTGTCTCTTGCCAACAAGCATATCTCCAAGACTACAAACTGGTAAATGACTCCTTTTCAATGCATTTTGTCAAAACCATGGAGGAGGATAGAACTAAGAGATTAAGAAAGGAGGCTCAAGCCATTATATATAAGCATGGGGCTTGGTTTATCCAATTCCCCACCTTCTCATACATAAGAATAGAAGGATTTGAGGGGCAACCTCTCATGTTGCCAAGATACCCCACTAATAGGGTCATCATAATGGAATTTGTTAGACAAGTGTCTACTTCAGTTGACGCTCACCTGGAGCAGAAGAAGATTCCTCCTGTATTGTTCCCTATGTACATAGGCTGGTATATATGCCTTGACAGATAGAGCATTAAGGATGCTATTGGAGGGTTATAGCTCATGCACCTATAGCTATTTTCTATAGCAAGGTCATACGACCCATATGGGACAATGTAAAAGTTATTGGGGAAACAAATACACCAAAAACATCTTGAAGATTATTAGACTGATTGTGATGATGAGTCAGAGGTTAGGAGAAGAAATTATCAAAGGCTCACCCTCAACTAGATCCTAACTTTTTATTTTATTTCAGTTCTTGCACAATTACATGATGATGATGGAAAGATAATGTCTAATGAATATGAGGATAAAAAGGTATATAATGACACCATCTCTGCCCCTAATCTAACACTGCCTGAAGAGACCTCATTAGATCAAATAATACAAGGGGTCATCCAACTGACCCAAAGTTGGGTAACTGCTAAGGTCACTAAATTGAAAAGGAAGGGTATGGCCCTCACAGTTGATAATAAGAAGAAAAGACAAGAATTATCAGAAGAAGAATATGATGATTTTCTCATTGAAAAGAGGAAATCTAATGGAGAGAGACTACCTAATGAAGAGCAACAGCCACCATGCAAAGGTAAGAAGGCTAAACCTGAGTAGCAAGGGGTGATTATCAAGAGGCTTCCATCAAAAGGTGATGGGGCATCAACATCTGCACCAGTATCCACATCACAACATCCCCCTGCAAAGCAGAAAAGCAAGAAGGTAGTGAAGCCTGTTCCTGAAGATGTAGAGAAACAAGTGGAGAATGAGCCTCTACAAAAAAATCCCTTGGAGGAAGAATAGGTGGATAAGGGACCTAAAGATGATGACTTGATAATAACAAGTAAGAAAATAAAAGAAGTGCTACAAACACCACCACCAAAGAAGAAAAGAACAACAATGAGGGGAAATGTCAGCATTGACCCTATCATGTTAAGGGGTACAGGTGGTTTAACATTTATGAAGGACTTACAACATGATGTCCACATTCCTAAAATAATTTGGTTTAAAATTGAGAAAGCTGAAGAGCAGACAAAAGAGGTGCATATGGCTAGTAAAGGGTCCCCTTTTCCTCTAGATGATACTGTTGAATTGTCTAATGATGAAATAGTTTAGGAGTGGCTGCTCAGCATATGGAGACCTTAGTTGCCAATACTAAGATGACCCCTCATGGAACCCAAATAGTTTAAAAAGAGACTAGCCAAGAGAGGGATGAAATGCATGAAACAGAGCAGGATAATCCTGAAGAAGTAGCCCAACAAATAGGGCTAGCTAATTTGGTAGAGCAGGTTACTAGTCCTGCAGCGATAGACTTAACCTACCAGGTTGATATCAGCCCAAATAAAGGTAGTGATCAACCTCTAGATCCTGAAAAGGTTAAAAATGATATGACACCTGATCAAAGTAAATATCAAAATAATGCACCCACTGGACAGGGACAATCAGAGGCACAACTTCATAATAAAGGTGATCAGGATATGCTAGACAAAAGTGCTGATCAAAACTAGGGATTTTCTTCAACACATGATGAAAGAGGTGATCAGGGTAACTATCTAGGATCAAGAGAGAAATTAGCTGAGAAAGAAATAATCTTGGAAGAAGCTGGTGTATCTAAGGGTGGAGAGAAAATTTTACTATAAGGTGGAGGTCCAGAGAGAGAAATAGAGAATGCGACCAAGGGTGATCTGGGTGATCCCCAAGGTCAAAATACACAGTCTTCTCAAGAGACTAATGTACCACAAGATGAGGAAAAGGAAAAGGATCAAGAAGCTCTAGGGGAGAATGTACAAATAGAGGAGGTCCAAAACAAAAGGTATGCATACTTTACAAAATCCTCCACCTCAGAAAGAAATCCCTCAGAAAGAGGTACCTAAAAAAATCCCCGTCATGAGAATGTGCATGAGGAAGAAATCAGAAAAGAACATTCACCAAAGAGGATAGGACATAATGTAGATTCACAAGACACTCAGAATAAGGAGGGTGATCATCAAGAGCCTAAGGGTAATGTCCCTTATTAGCTGCAACAAGAGATAAGTTTGCAACAAATAGAGGAGGTACATGATTTTGATGTTTCTACATTGTTTGTTGGGAGCATGATTAAACTAAGAAGAAAGGCAAGGATGACATCTGCAATAAGAAGAGACCCTACTACAGGTAGGAGAACAACCCAGGTAGCCTTACCAACAGTAGAAAAGGAGAAAGGAAAAATAAGCCTTGAGGAATTTCAAATCAGAGATGTTGATCTAGGCTTTGCAAATGAAGACTAGGAGGGTCAGGAAGGAAAGGATATTATTGATTCTTTGACCCAAAGGGTGAAAAAGGAAAAGGAGAAGAGTAAGAAACATAAAGAGCACATTGCTCAATTGCATTCTTTTATAAAAGGGTTAATTAACTATGATCATGTACCTACTGATCCAGCTACCCCACTAACCATTATATCCCAAGAAGAAGTTACTAGATTAGATTTGATGAAGCATAAAGCACAACTGATGGACAAATGGTTCATGTCTTCTATTTTTGAAGCTGAGCAAGTTATGAAGACCTCCCTAGATAGGTGGAATTCTCTTAGCACTTTAAAAAGAAAGGTGGATAAACTATAGAATGAAGTAGGCATAAGATCCTTCAAACTAGAGAAGCACCTAGATGCTTTGGGGGAGATGAAAAGAATTGATGTACAGATACTTATAAAGAACAACATATTAGATAATAACACCTCCCAGCTGCTAATTATATGGTATGAAGATATTGGATTCGAATGTGACATATTGAAGAGATGCAGCGGTAAACTTAGGGATATCAGTGTCAAATTGCATAATCTAATGGCACAAGAGGCAGAAACCCTAGAGGCCTTAGAAGGGAAGGTAGAAGGGAAAATAGAAAATTAGGATACTAATTTTTCTATTTAGGCTTTGCATGACAACTTTAAGCAAGCTTCATAAGATTCCCTGCACCATTTGATAGAAGAGGTGATAAACAAGGTCATGAGGATGAAGGTCAGGGTGGAAACATTTAATGAAACACTGAAGAGTAGGAAAACTAGGATGGATGCCCTTCAAGAAAAATTTCAATCTCATAGGCATGCAGTAATAAAATCCAAGGTTCAAGATGGTGGTGAAATTAATAGAATAGTACAGTTGTATGAATCCATCAAGGCAAAAATAAGAGTACACATAGGAGATGATCTGCATCAGAATGACAGTGATAATGAAGAGGATGATGATGAAGAAAATGATAGAGAAGATGAAAGTGAAGAAGAAGAGAATGAAGAGTAAAGAGAGATGCATGATAATTGGGTCATATGCATTATTAGCATGGAAGGTGCTTGAATCCAACAGAGGGTTTCTAGCTGGCAACTTGTGCCACATATAGAGATGTTGACTAAGTCAATGAGAAATGTTGACCGTTGATCTAAATAAATAAATCTTGACCATTGGTCACTTGTAACCTCCTCCTCTCCTTATTCTATAAAAGGTGAAGGAGTGCACTCTATAAGGCATTAGAAACTTAATTGAAATTAGATTGCTGAAGAATTCAGGACTGATTTCAAGGATATTGTGAATGTACATGTCTTTTGAATACTTAATGAAAGAGAAGCTTGTGTTGATTACAAATTATTGTAAATCTTGAGTAATCAGTGAGTGAGATCTAGATATATGCATTGATTAGCTATGTCCCTTGGAGTGCTTGTCAGTCTGCATGTGTTGTTTCATTCCTTGTTCCTTTGAAGTTAGCATCAACCATAGCTAGCTGTGGAACATCCTGGTGAAATTATGGTTTGATTTCTTCTCTTCATGATTGTATCTAGAATGTATGTGACTCATTGGCTAAAGGTTCACCAAATTTAGAAGTATTTCTTTTAATTTTCTTGAATTTCATTACAAATATCCCTCACAATTGTAAATAACGTACAATCTAAAGAAAATAAACATGAAATATGCCTATATCTCATAAATAATTGAACATACAGAGCATATTTTGAGTGAAAGCATGTTAAGTTGATAAATATCATGCAAATGCATATTAATATCCATGGTATACATATGAATATCCACTTATAAGCACATCATTTGATTGAATATACACTGCAGAAGTATAAAACAAGTTCATGAAAGTAAATGCTTAGAAGAATTTATCAAACTTATAAATATTACTATAATCTATGGAGCATGGTAGAAATAACCTTGTTTGTGAAGCAAATTTACAGGAAACAGATGTAGAACCAAACATACATGCAACGATTTACCATACATACAATGTAAGACCCCTTGAAATGGAAAACAACAAGTCACATCAACCTCTGAGTAACGTCAGATGATCATGTCCTGATCAACGGAGACTTGGAGTCATCAATTTGTTCCAAATTGATTGTACTTTTCAAGATAATAAAGGTTTGTTGTGCAAATTTTTATGCATGTTGTTATGACTAACAATCATCGTCAACACAACTGAACATTCCAATTAAATCTGGAAGATTTTGCTATGAGCGACAAAAGGAAATCTTCAAATTTCTCAACTCAAAACTGGCCTAGCATTCACAATCAATTTCAGAAATTGAATCAGTTCTTTGGTATTCTTAAATGTATGCTATGTCGTGAAGGGAGATTTAATTTCCAGAAACAAAGAAAGTTATAGAGAAATGAATAAAAGTAATAAAGAGGGCAAGAAAAGAAAGTTACCTTGAATCTCCTATGGAATTGTTGCCAGATTAATCATGCAAAACCTACACAATCCGTATTCCCAAACAAAAACCTACCCAAATTTGCCTCCTATTCTAGAGGCTAAACATGAAAATAAATAGAAAAGAACATTCCATTATCTCTCCTTCTTGTAACGTCCACCATGACTCTTCCACTTCCATTTCCATCATCCATATTCTCATAAACTAAAATTAGCTCCACTAAAATTAATGGATGACGATTTATGTGTAGTAGGTTTTTTTTTTTTTTTTTAATTGGAGAACAAAAAATTGAAAGACTACCAAAAAATGAAGGACTGCCAAAATTTAAATTTGTGGAGTGGGACTACCAAATTTTTTTAAAAATTTGTGGACGACGAAATTAGTGGGACTACCAAATTTTTTAAAAAATTTGTGGACAACGAAATTAGTGGGACTACCAATTTTTTGGCAGTTACAAGATGTGTGGACATATAGAATGGCCTATCGGCCAAAATATGAATGGATGCTTCGACCATACTATATTTTATAAAAGTATGTCTTTATTAATAGATTTGATTTTTATTAATTTTTTTTGGACTATATCAAAAAGAAATTGTTTCATAAAAAATCATTTTTGATTTTTAATTATAAGAGATTCTTACAACATAAAAATTATGACTTTCCTTAAATAATGAAGGAAACTCTTATATATTAATGTGAGGATCGTGATCACTACTTAAAAAAACCTTGCTCCTTAAAGATGTGACAAAATTATGTTCTCATTTGAATTAAGGGTTTGCAAAAACTTAAACATTTAGATTTCAGGGCTCACATTTGACGCTTTTAAAGTCACAACCCTAAGGGTTTACAAAAGATTTTGATCTATTAATAGACCATGATATGAAAGTTTTTGATGACTGAATTAGATAGCTTTTAAAAAGACATATGATTAATAAGTTGATTAAAAAAATTCATGATTATTTATTAGTAATTTTAAATCATTTGATATATAATGAACCAAAAAATCTATAAGACTAAAAAATATATATATCTAAAGACGTAGTCAAGGATAAGGGTAAAAATGAATGATAACTTCACATTGCAAATTAACACCACACAAAGAGAATAAGTGATTAGGAAAAAAAATTTGATGAGTATGTTAGAAAAAGATTAGAATGAAAATTCTATTCGACATCAGTTAAATAAAAATGGTTAGCATTCCTTTTAATGAATTGATTTTAAAATAATAGAAAAGGCAATCCAGATGTCTTGCACAACTAGCCTTTCACATGTGTTGATAGAGCATAAAGAGGCTTCCCTTCAAGTTCTACATATCTTCTAATATAACCTGTAAAAATGCTTAGTATAGCCTAACCTTCTCTGATACAATGTTAGAAGTTAAGATCTTAAGATACTAATCATTATGAACAAGATATAAAATAAATATAAATGAGAATCATACAAGTATAAATATAACACATTACACAAGATATACATGGTGAAAACCCTTTCAGGTAAAAATCCCCATAAAACATCATTTTATTAAAACACTTACAAAATATAGTCTATTAAAGAATAGACTAAACCTGGGGATATACTCCTCTACATACTTCCACGTGGCCAATAATACCTCATGTGCATAGTGATATAATCCACTATAAAACTCCAAATTCACACACTCTCAAATGAGAGATAACCTCCTTAAATAAAGAAGGGGTGGCATAATACCTAAAGGGGTATTAGTCACTTCCATTCAAAGCAACCATTTGTAAATAATTAATAATCTAATAGTTATTAGATTATTAATTATTAAATGGCATATGTTTTATAACATAAGGTTTTATAACCTTATATTAGAACATTGTATAAATGTTATAAGGGTATGACTCCTAATAACATTATGTTCTAACATATTAAGTATGTTTATTATATGGGATTTAATCTATGAAATGCATGCAAATGTAATTCTAGTTTCTATTGATGCTTGTTAGATTTATTTCTCCCCTCGTTGATGTTCTTAATTTTGTTGCCATCAGAGTAGGCACTGATCTAATTTGGGGATGGATCAATCACTTCTTTTAAAATTAAATTTTTTCCTTGTTGGTTGTATGAGTAGGAGTGGAATTAGTTTAGGGTTTCACATGCTATTCATGACTCAATTTTATAACCAAGGATGAATCTCAAGCAATCAAAAACTATTCTAATCATATGAGAGTCATGGGCATGTATGCCTACACTATGCATTCTGTGTATGAAAAGTCTAAGTGGATTCATCTTAAGGAATGTGATTTTGCCATCTTTGGGTGCCTATGCATAGTGGGGTAAGTGCAAGAAGATGGGGGGCCAAAAAGGGGTCTTAAGTGGCCACTTCTTTTATGAAATTAGGAAATACTGGCCTTGGATGAGAAATTAAGCATAGTTACACTCAAAATTTTAAGATGCAACAAAAACAATGTTCGTAGTGCTCCAAGTCTACTTTCTAAACTACTAATGTTTTTTGAAAATGGTATAGATTAAGGGGTTTAAAAAAGGGAGCCATAGAAATTGGTGTTGTTTCTATCAAAAAATATAACATAGCGTGTTTTGTGGCTCCCTCAAAAGGTTAACTTTTTTTTGGTATTTTAAAAATTGCTTCAATAAGAAATTAACTAATAGCATGTAGTTTATGCCCAATTTTTTTGATAATTTTTTAATGAATATTTGATTTTTTTTCTAATTTTTAAAGTGGACACATCCTGAAAAATAGAATTTTGGTCGTGCTACCCCTATAAATTTTGAAAACTAATTGAAAATCAATTTCTTTTAATATGTGTAGAACGGAGTCTAGTTTATAAAAATATAATTTATTTGAAATTTCAATGAACAGTTAATTTATAAAGAAAAAAGACCAAACACTGGTTTTTTTCAAACAATAGACACACAAACAAGAGAAATTAAAGATGAAAGGCTTAACATTGTCAAAATGTGAAAAAAATTACATCGTTAAATAGCTAAGAGAAAGCCTAACATTACCTAGGTGTTCGATTTGTTTGACCTTGAAACACGTGTAAATTTGAGGGTTAGCACGAATGAAATTATGTGAAATTGTGTAGAATATGCAAAAACATGTCCTTGGATGTTGGGAAGGCACTCCAAGCCATTGGGTTGGAAATCCAAAGCAAATCCCAAGCCTAAGGCTTGGGATTCCCAAAGCAATATATATTGCGAGTATGTTATAACGCACTCGCATTATGTCTTGCTTGGAATGTTTTATGTTCAAGGTTTTTAAGTATGTTTGATGTATGTATGTTTGTATATATATTTGTATTTATGTATGCATGTATGTATGTATACATGTAATCATGTATGTATGAATGTATGTATGCATGCTTGTATGTATGTATGTATGCATGATTGTATGTATGTATGCATGTATGTATGTATGTATGCCTATATGTATGTATGTATTCTTATATGTACATGTATGTATATATTTATTCTTTTATGTATGTATGTATGTATGTATGTATGCTTGTATGTATGTATGTATGCTTGTATGTATGTATGCATGCTTGTATGCATGTATATATGTATATGCATGTATGTATGTATGTATGTATGTATGTATGTAAGGGTTTTGGGTTTAGGGTATATAAGGACCCGAGCCCATATAGTTTTTTAGGTTTGAGGGTTGAGGATTTTGGGTTTAGGGTTTAAGGTATAGGGTTGAGGGTTGAGGGATTAGGGCTTAAGTGATAGGTTGAGGGTTGAGGGTAGAGGGTAGAGGGTTGACGGTTATAGTTGAGGGATAATATTTAGCTTGTTGAGTTTATAAGATTAATTGTGTAAGGTATCAAGATTAGGGTTTAGGATATTGGGTTTAGGGTTTACTATATGGATTGAGGGTATATAAGGCATAGGGTGACTTAGGTTGAGAGTGTATGGTTTAGGTTTTAAGTATAGGGTTGAGGCACAATATTCAGGGTTTAGGGTATAAGGGTGAGGTTATAGGGCATAGGGATGAGGGTTTGAGGGTGTAGGTTTCAGAGGGTTGAGGATTGAGGGATTGGGGCTTAAATATATGGTTGATGATATAGTGTAGAGGGTTGAGAGTTTACAGTTGAGGGATAATGTTCAAGGTTGAGTGTCTAAGATATAGGTTTTAGGGTTTAAGGTTGAGGGTATAAAGCATATGGATGAGGGTTGAGATTTTAGGGCGTAAGTATAGGGTTGAGGGTATAGGGTATAGGGTAGAGGTTTGAAGGTTGGCATAGTGTGGAGGGTAGAGGGTTTAGGGATAGGGTTTAGCGTTGAAGGTTTAAGGGTTGAGGGTTGAGGCTTTAGGGCTGAGGGTTAAGGGATTAGGGTTTAAGGTATAGTGTCAAGGGTAAAGAGTTTAGGGATAGGGTTTAGGGTTGAAGGTTTAAGGGTTGAGGGTTAAGCCTTTAGGGTTGAGGGTTAAGGGATTAGGTTTTAAGGTATAGTTTCGAGGGTAGAGGGTTTAGGGTCTAGGGTTAAGGGATTAGTGTTTAAGGTATAGTGTCAAGGGTTCAGGGTTTAGGGATAGGGTTTAGGATTTAAGGTTTAAGGATTGAGGCTTTAGGGATAGGATTTAGAGTTTAGGGTTAAGTGAGAGACCTAGATGGCTAAGGACAGATGGAGAGGCAGATAAGGAGTGACTGAGAGATGTAGAAAGGGGAGAGTAGAGAGGTGAGGTGGAGACAGAGGTGAAAGATAGAGAGGTGAGGGGAGAGATAGAATAAAATGAGAGAGTTAATTTGGAAAACTGGGAGAAATATAGGTAAGGAGGAGGGAGAGAGGTGGAGAGGAAGGGAATTATCTAGAGAGCCCTAAGAGATATACAAGTGAGAGACCTGCAACCTAGGGAGAGAGGGGTGAGAGAGATAGGGGAGAGATGGGGGTGAGGCAGATAGGGGAGGAAAGGGGTGGATAAGGGTTGAGGGTTTAAGGCTTTAGGGTTTAAGGGTCAAGGGTTTAGGTTTTAAGGGTTAGGGGATTAGGGTTTAAGGTATAGTGTCAAGGGTTGAGGGTTTAGGATTTAAAGTTTAAGGGTTAAAGGTTGAGGCTTTAGGGATAGGGTTTATGGTTTAGGTTTAAGGGATTAGGGTTTAAGGTATAGTGTCAAGGGTTGAGGGTTTAGGGATAGGGTTTAGTATTTAAGGTTTAAGGGTTGAGACTTTAGGGAGAGGGTTTAGGGTTAAGTGAGAGACCTAGATAGCTAAGGACAGATGGAGAGGTAGACAATGAGTGACTGAGAGACATAGTGAGGGGAGAGCTAGAGAGGGGAGAGGTAGAGAGGTAAGGGGGGACAGAGGTGAGAGATAGAGAGCTGAGGGGAAAGATAGAAGAAAATGAGGGAAATATGGGTAAGGAGGAGGGAGAGAGGTGGAGAGGTGAGGAGTTTTGTATAGCAAGCTAAAACATGCTCGAGTTATAACGTGAGCACATTATAATGTGAGTGTGTTTTTTTGTTCTATTGAAATGGTAAAATAGCTAAGATACCCATGATCCAGGCCCACATACTGTATTTTCTACTGGTTATGCGCATGTTCCAACAAAAATGCTTTTTGTGTTGTTGGGAAGTGCACATGCAATTTTTTCACATTCTACCATCTTTGCATGAGCTTTCCACCACCTTTTTCTGGTTTTCCAACTTAAATGCATTGAGAATTAATAGAAAAACTTTATCAAGAGCCATTGGAAGGTGCCAAAGAATCGAGGACATTGATGCCAATGAATTATGGGTGTTCTCATGGAGACTACCATGAAAGGATAAACCAATTGTTGAAGCATTGAGATCACTAATTGAATACTTTTGGAAAAATTACACAAGGGTATCTCCAAATCAAAGGGATGTGGTAAGAAGGAGAATTGGTAGTCAAAACCGTGAGCCACATCCAAAGCATTTTTTGGATACGACTCAAACACAGTTTTTTGGTAAATTTCTAGAGATGTATCCTCAAATTAAAATTTGTCAAAGATATTTTGAAATGCTAAAACCTTTCTATGTCAAAATAAACCACACACGCACTACATGTTGTAGATTACATATTGAATTTTTTGACCATTTTGATTTTTATCAGTCTAAATGTTTAGATTTGCATACTAACAATATTTTGCAGGATTGTGGCATACATGCCCCACCAAAATCTTCAAGAGACTTCATATCAACAATTTTATGTGAAAGAGAGGAAGGTCAAATATTCTATAGGAAATTATGCTTGGATGGCACATGTCATCATTGCGATGGCTTACAATGTATGCCAATAGGTGAACATATGGAAAGCACACATGCAGTTGGAAACAAACTAGTAGAGTTCAGTAAGTATAAAATAGTGGCCTACAATACAAAAGATTGTAAAGAAGCAAAGAGGTGTGATTTGGTTATTCAAAAGATTCCAATCTATCAGTTTATGTCTACATTTTGTGACAGTATAGTGTATGAGTATGCAAGGCATACCCATAAAGCTCAATGGTTGGACTTGCAATTCAAGTTATGCAAAGATGCATTTCCGCTTGGTAGCATTGTTTCATTCATTGACTTTGCAGAGAACTACACTCTACAACCATAGCATGAGGTGCAATCACAATATTACAACCCTACATAGGTTTCTATCTTTGTGCACATCGCATTCATTCATGTGAATCATATTATAGAGGATGATAGAAAAATCATAAGGGAGTATCATTTTTATATTAGTGATGATTGCACACATTCTACAGAGTTCGTGCAAGTTTGTTTTCAGGTGTTCTACAATGTTTTGGCTAGAAGGGGCATATCATTCAGTTAGCATATCATATGGTCACATAACTATGCATCACAATTCAAGAACTCATAGATGTTCTATTTTCTAAGTAGGAAGCATAATATTATAGGTGTTTAACATATGTGGAATTTTTGTGAGGTCGAGCATGGAAAGGGGGAGCATGATGGTGTAGGAACATGTATCAAAAGAGCCATAGCACAAGAAGAGTTAAAGCATAAAGATAATGCAAAGTTGACAGATGCAAAATCAATTATTGAGTGGTGTAATGCTTTGATAGGTCCAGGTAATGACGGTAAGTCTTCAGTTCATAGATTTTTTTGGTTCATAGATGATACTAACATTGCACCATATGAGGATTATTGTATAGTGATAGGATCAAGTGAGCTACACTCTTTCAGAAGCTCAAATGTAGGTTCATGGAGTATACATACACAAAAGATGGCATGCTTTTGTTCTTCATGTACAATTCAAGCCTGAAATGAGTGTGAGTCAAAGGAGTGGGTTGATGAATGGTTGTTAAGTTATCTTAGGCCACTTGACATGTATCGGCCCCTAACGGAACTAGAACTGACACAGATGGAATCATCAATTGACTTTAATTACATATCAGATCTAGTTCAACTAGGTAATATATCTACTTGCATAGTTTTTGAAATTCCTAATGTTATCTTACTTTGTAGTGTTTTTTAATGTTGACTAATTTCATCTAATTTGCTACACATATCAATGTAGGGCATGTTTATGTAGTTATTGTAGATGAAGACAATGAAGAAGGAATGAATTATTACTTGTGTCATTGTGTTGAGGCCAAAAAGAAATTGGAGGCCCCAGTTACAGATGGAGAAAACATTGAATACCCTATAGGCTCAGTGGTTGTTACTGGAACATGGCTTAGAAGGTACCCACATAAAAGTGTTAATGTTTGGTTGCTTCAGGGCTTTGACATGCATCGGAAGATTCTTCATTAGTCAAACCTTGTCATGGCATCCAATGTTCATTTGATACAATATCAAGGTAGACCTTTGAACAAGACTATGTGGAAGGTTCTTGAGTCTGACCATGAGGCAATACTTGACACAATAAAGAGTAGAGCACACTCGGAAGGTTGGTTGGATTAAATTGTAAGTATGCACATTGATTTTGTAAAGTCATGTTATTGATATTAATGTATTGCAGTTGATAGTTAGACCTTTCATTTCTATATTTCAAGTTTACATATGTTTTGGTTCCAAGTTTACATATGTTTGTCTTTTTTTGCTGCTACATTTTTACACATATACAGTGAATATTGGGTAGATTATATGCATATTTATGGTTTCACCATTTGACCATCTGGAGACCTCAATTTACAAAATTGACCTTTGCAGCCCTAGATAAGACTTGGGAGACCCTTCCTTAACCATCATTTCACCTAAAACATGATCATGAAAAGGAATAACGAGGGGTGTTAACATGTAATAGCCCTTAAGAGTCCAAAGTGTAAAAAGGCAACAATCTTTGACGAGCTATTACTTGGAAACCATGTCACTTAGAAACATTTCTTCTAAGTCTATGGGATCATGTAGGGCCCCTCTACAATAACCTCCCTCATTTTTTGAAATCACTAAGGTGTTTTCCTGTGGTGTCCAATTTTTAGTTGATGGAAAAAGTGTCAGATGCATGCAGTGTAAAGTTGCAAAGGGGTGTAACTTTTATTCTTCTCCTCGTGCAACCAAACCAATAGTCCCAACGCATCCAGATGGGTACATTTAGGCTAAGTATGGTCTTGTTTTACACCCAAACATATCAAAACAGTCTGAGCTACATTGTATCGGTGATATCCCTTAAGAGACCAAAGTGCAAAAAGGCAGCAATCTTTGACGAGTTGTTACTTGGAAACCATGGCACTTAGAAAAATTCCATCTAAGGCTATGGGATCATGTAGGGCCCCTCTACAATAACCTCTCTCATTTTTTGATATCTCTAAGGTGTTTGCCTGTGATGTCCAGTTTTCAGTTGATGGAAAAAGTTTCAGATGCATGTAGTGTATAATTGCAAAGGGGTGTAATTTTTGTTATGTTCCTCATGCAACCAAACTGACAGTTCCAACATATCCATATGGGTATGTTTAAGCTAGCCATGGTCATGTTTCCCACCCAAAGATGTCAAAATAGTCTCAGCTACATTCTATTAGTGATATCCCTTAAGAGACCCATTGATGATGATTGTTAGTCATAACAACATGCACAAAAATTTGCACAACAAACCTTTATTATCTTCAAAAGTATGATCAATTTGGAATAAATTGATGAGTCCAAGTCTCCATTGATCAGGTCATGATCATCTGACGTTACTCAGAGGTTGATGTGACATGTTTTCCATTTCAAGGGGTCTTACACTGTCTGTATGGTAAATTGTTGCCTGTATATCTGGATCTGCATCTATTTCCTGTAAATTTACTTCACAAATGAGGTTATTTTTACTATGCTCCACAGATTATAGTAATATTTATAAGTTTGATCAATTCTTCTAACCATTTACTATCATAAACTTGTATATACTTCTACACTGTATGTTTATTCAAATAATATACCTACAAGTATATATTCACATGTTTATCATTAATGTACATCTATATTTGCATAATATTTGTCATTTTTGACATGCTTTTACTCAAAATATGCTTGGTATATTCAATTATTTACGGGGTAAAGGCATATTTCATGTTTATTTTCTTTATGTTGTATGTTATGTGCAATTGTGAAGGTGATTTGTAATGAACTTTAAGAAAATGAAAAGAAATACTTCTAAATTTGGTGAACCTTTGGCTATTGAGTCATATACATTCTAGATACAGTCATGAAGAGAAGGAATCAAACCATAATTTCACCAAGTTGTTCCACAGCTAGACATGGTTGATGCTAACTTCAAAGGAACAAGGAATGAAAACAATACATATAGATTGACAAGCACTCCAAGGGACATAGCTAATAAATGCATATATCTAGATCTCATTCACTGACTACTCAAGATTTACAATAATTTGTAATCAACACAACCTGTCTTTCATTAAGTATTCAAAAGACATGTACATTCACAAAAGCCTTGAAATCAGTCCTGAATGTTTCAGCAATCTAATTTCAATTAAGTTTCTAATGTTTTAAAGAGTGCACTCCTTCCCCTTTTATAGAATAAGGAGAGGATGTGATTACAAATGACCAATGGTTAAGATTTATCTATTCAGATCAACAGTCAAGATCTCTCATTGACTTAGTTAATATTCGCATGTGGCACAAGTTGCGAGTTGGCAACTATCTAGAGAGACTCATTTGCTTGTAAGTGGATTATGCATATGATTTTATTATCATGCATCTTTACTTACTCTTCATCTCCTTCTTCTTCACTTTCCTCTTCTCCATCATCATCTTCATTATCACTGTCACTCTGATGCAGATCATCCCCTACATGTACCTTCATGGTTGCCCTGATGGATTCATATGACTGCACTATTCTATCAATTTCACTTCCATCCTAAACCTTGGCCTTTATTACTGCATGCCTGTCGAAATGAAATTTTGCTTGAAGGGCATCCATCTTACTTTTCTTGTTGTTCAATGTTTCATTATATGTTTCCACCCTGACCTTTATACTCATGATTTTGGTTATTACCTCTTCTGTCAAATGGTGCAGGGGATCCTCTGCAGCTTGCTTAAAATTATCATGAAAAGCTTGCAAAGAAAAATTAGTATCCTAGTTTTCAATTTTCCCTTCTACCTTTCCTTCTAGAGCCTCCAAGGTTTCAGCTTCTTTTGCCATAAGATTATGCAATTTGACACTTATGTCCCTGATTTTGCCACTGCATCTCTTCAAAATGTCACACTCAAATCTAGTGTCTTCATACCAAATACTAAGTAGTTGGGAAGTGTTATTATCTAGTATGTTGTTCTTCATAAGTATTTGTACATCAATTCTTTTCATCTCCCCCAAAGCATCTAGGTGCTTCTCTAGTTTGAAGTGTCTCCTGCCTACTTCATTCTGCAACTTGTCCACCTTTCTTTTCAAAGTGCTTAGAGAATTCCACCTATCCAGGGAGGTCTTCACCACTTCCTCAACTTCAAAAATAGAAGACATGAACCACTTGCCCATTAGTTGCACCTTATGCTTCATTAAATCTAATCTAGTAATCTCTTCTTGGGATATAATGGTTAATGGAGTGGTTGGACTGACAGGTGTGTGCTTAGGATCAATTAATCCCTTAATAAAATAATGCAATTGAGAAATGTGCTCTTTATGTTTCTTATTCTTTTCCTTTTCTCTTTTCACCTTTTGTGTCAAAGAATCAATAATATATTTACCTTCTTGACCCTCCTAGTCCTCATTTACAAAACCTAGATCAAAATTTCTTATCTTTACCTTCTTGACCACTCGAATGGTTGCCTTGACTACTTAGCCACTTGTTTAGTATACCAAAAATCCCTATTTGTTGACACAAAAGGCAAAGCCTTTGAAACGGCCCCAATTCATTTGATTCTTAGTAGAGGTAGCAGGGATAATCCTAAGGTTCAGTGGGGGTACGAGCCTAAGGAAACCCAGATCTGGTATGCATGAGAAGTGAGTATCACGGAGGGGAGCCAGTGCTACCAGATCCTAGAGCTACACACATTGAATATGCACAGCTAGGGGATTCAACAAATACTGTCCTATCTAGCCTAGGTTGTACTTGTTCTTGTGTCAAAAAGTCCAAAATACAAAAAAATAACAAAAGATAAAAATCATGAAAACTTCTATGCGCTTCCTGTGTCTTTTGCCATAATTGAAAACTCAAAATTCAAGAAAAGACCAAGTTTTCACCCAAAAATAGGAATTTTCAAAAAACACTGTAAAAACCAACTTTGCCAGATATATGCATATGCTTTGACCTGCTGCGCTTTTATTCTCTGTTTCTGGGCATTTGTAGCTGTGCATCTATCATAGTAAGCTTTTCCGGTCTTGTGTCAATTTCTGTAGAGATGGCAAACCAATTAGAATATATTGCTCAAACACTCCAATATCTACAATTGCAAGTAAACTTAGGTCCCTTGCCCCAAGATTGTATAGCAATTGCTCAACAAATCCAAGTCTAACAACAAGAAATGGCAAGCTTGCAAGCTGAACAAGCCAGTACTAGCTATGCCTTGCCCCAAACTCGTAAATCATTTTCCCATCTTAATGATACTATTGACAAGGCAAGCACCACCTCAAGTTGGAAATCATATACCACCTCGCCTACTAGGCCTCCTTCACCATCTCCTAGAGCACATAGCCCAGAGCATACTAATCCTACTCCTAGCTCAAAACTGCCCAAAGAATCCCATGATGATTGGCTCCAAAGACTATTCTACAAGCCTAAAAGAGAAAATAAAGCTAAGGTAAACTCCAAATCCATCCATTCATTACCTCATCCATGTACTCCTACACCTACGAAGGATGTGATCCAAGGACTATTAGCAGAGAGTCAACCTTGTCTTCAAATTCCAGTCTTTGACCTTACCAAAGATTCTTCCAATAACATGTCAAATCCTAAAACCCCTTCATATGATCCTCAACCCCTTGAGCTTATCAAAGAGTCTCCTACCATGAACCCAAGTCAAGAGCTATTGTACCTTCATGTTGATAACCATCAAGAACATGTCAAGTCTATCCAAGAGCTATCCACTTCCATTCAAGCACATCAAGAGTTATGTCAAGAGCACACCTTAGAGCATGTGGAAACATTCACGCTTTGTCTAAATCAAGATCAAGGCACCCCCATCCAATTCCAATCTATTCATAACATATATCTCCTCCACAATCAAGATAATCCCTATGAAGAAGTTATCCATGAGCAACTTCATCCTATACATAAAGAAGAAATCTAATTCCAATCAATCCATAACATATATCTCTTCTATGATCAAGATACTATCTTTTATGAAGAAGCTTTCCATGAACAACTTCATCCCATACCCATCTATGAGAAACAAACCTCCATTACTCCTATCCATCTTCCATCTAGTCCTATCCATGATCCAACTGTTGGCTCTTTCTCTCCAAATCGGCAGAGGGTTTGCCAGTTCCAATGCACAGGCAGATCCGGCCAACATATACAGGAGGTTGCATGAGTTGCCTCCCCTTCACTTCTGGTTCTGCCACACCAAGGGGGGTGTCCCTATTTGCTAAAGATGTAACTTTTACTCTCCCACTGACATAAAGATCTAGCTTTATAATAACAGGCAAAATACTCTCACTTTAGGACCAAGATTTGTGTGATAAATCACAAGGTTGGCACTGTTCTTGGACATGTATCACTAGTTATGGATGAGAGTATGCCAGGGGTCCTAATCCTACTCCTACAACTAACAGGTTGGAAATATGGAAGGATTTGAATTTGATGTTATGGATGCAAGACAAGGGGGGTTTTGGATCATAACTACTACACAAGAAGCAGACTGGTGCCTATCTCAGGGCAAGGAGTCAACTAGACGTATACAAGTGAATGATCTGCACTAGCATTCAAGTTTCAAGGGGTTAGGACTGGTATTTGCCTTACAAACACCACCCAAGAATGGGTATTTAGCTACCTCTACTTACAAATATCCCAGTTGACATGCAATGTTCTCCATACTTAACCTAAGACAATTTAATCCACTCCTTCAATGGAAGTCACAGATCAAGCATGTAATATATAAAATCTATATTCTAGAATCTGAGAAACCCTTAGCAACCAGATTCAGAAGAAGAAAAAGCATACAACAAGTGGAGACAGATAGCCTAACACATGCAACAATGCATTTTTCATATAAACATGACATGAAACTGAATATGTATATGCAACATGCATTCGAAATGCAACTCATAAACTCCAAAGAGATACAACAGCCAAGAAGCTTTATTTTTCGTTATTTTTCACAAAAGTTACTGAGGTCTTCAACAACCAGAACTGAGTAACACAGTTTGCCTTTTATAGCAAGACTGTGTACTCAGCAATAATTACATGACATTCTCAAAAATTCACCAGATGCACTATACCAAAAATGGCACCCAAAACATCGAATGCAGCATGAAGAAGAAATAGGGAAAGCAAGTAGGATCAGGAAATGTCCAATCATCTGAGGGTTTTTCATTACAATCTAGTAGTTGACCTATCAATCATTGACCCATGCCTCTGCATTTTGCCATTAATGGCCCAGTTACCCGTGGGATGCATCAGTTGTGTGCATAGAGATTTTCTCACCTGAAATGCAACAGAATACAAAGAAAAACCCATCACTGTTGTAAGTTTAAAACTAGCCGTCGATTCCATCTTCTTCCCCCTGATCAACAACATCCAATCGCTTTGAAAAGTCACCCACCAATAAGAGCGTGCCACATAGGCACCCTGCGCTTCCATCGCTGACTTTTCTACCATCCACTTTGCCATTTTCGCCTTGTATATGCATATTCAAATGCATATACAAATGCCCACTTTCCTACCTTTCAAATCCTTTGTATATGCCAACGCAAATGCATATACATACAACTGTATGCATACAAAGCGTGGACCCTAAATGTTTATAAAGCAAGTTGAAATCGCACCTGGGTCCCACCTTGTATCTCTCTTTTGCATCTATCGCTTTGTATATTGCATATACAAATGCAATATACATGCCGCGGATTTCAAATTTTTATGAAACAAGTTGCAATCACTTTGAAAACTGGCTTGTATCTCATCCCTTTGTATATCGGCATATACAATACCATATACATGCAAGCCGCAGATGCCAACTTTGAATTTGCTAAATTTGATCCTTGAATTGGGTCCGGCTTGCATATCGCTCCCTTGTATGTTCGGCTTGTATATCAGCTTGTATATTACATTATACAAATGTAATATACAAGCAAAAACATACATTCAATCAGACCTGAGCCCTTATCAACTACATTACATACTTTTTCAGATCCGGGCCTTGCATCTTAGGAATGTATGTTCCTTTGTATGTGCGAACATACAATCGCACATATACAAGTGGTGGGTCTTGGCCTATGTATCCTGCATTTACTTGCACCTTTTCTTTGCATGCGCCTGTATGTATATTACATATACATTCTGCCTTGTATATCCACGGGCCCCAACAAATGTATCTCCCCTTTTGCTTGCTGCTTGTATGTCGCATATACATTGCGACTTGTATGTTGGAGATACAATGACCCTTGTATGTCCGCGGGCCCCATCACTTGTATACTGGCCCTTGTACATCTCCGTTGTATATGCATCGGCTGATGCATCTTTTGCACTGTAGTGAATGCATGTCGGGGAAACATCTAACTTGGGCGTCGATGTGCATTGTCTCACCGATGAACCTCCCACTATAGCGAATGCATGTCAACCTTTTGCATTTTTTCCTTTGTATGTAGCCCTTGCATGTTTAAACATACAACACAAATATACATGCAAACCCTCTCATACAAGTAGGGAATATTCCCAAAATCTACGACAGAGTCCTCAATGCATATACAAACCCGATATGCATTGCGAAATGCATACAACCAACTTTTTACCATTTTGGAAGGCCAATTGAACATACAAACCGCCTTGTATGCCCGAATGTACATTTGACCTACATGTATATACAAGCAGCCTTGTATATACAAAGACACATACATACAACTAATTTTTTGTATTTTTTCAACTGTAGAGAAAGAGTTAGAATTTCTTGGATTTTTAAGGAAGGTGCCTACGAATTCAAATGCTTGAAACCTAAATGTTTATGCAGGCACCAACATTGGCTCTATCTGGGGATGCATGCCTCTTGCAGGCATGGTGAGAACTTCAATATCTCTGGTTTCACGGATTGGGCCTTATCCATTGGGCAACAAAGTCAAACATTGCACCAACCTACATCACAAAGTATATTTTCAGACATTATTTTGGCAGCCCCGAGCAGCCAAAAATGAAGAACCACAACCTTTTCCTGTCAAATGCCTGATTCCACTCTGAATAATCCCAACCATAGTTAAAAACATTAAAATAATCTGCCCACATGCTGATCTTGTCAATTACACGCTTTACCATTTTTTAGAGCTTGCCTCTGTCATCCTGTATCTCACAATCAGACATATAACCATACACACTAGAATATATTTCTTTTAGCATTAGGTAACATATGTATGTCATAATCCTCAAACAATATATCCTCATTATCTATCTGGCTGTTGCACATTACCAGACACTCATCCAGCTGATCCATAAACTCAAAACAGTCATAAAATATGAGACCCTCAATATCATTCATATCACTTATTGACATTGAAAACAAAACCTGATCCACACACACATTGTTGCACATGTCTAGAACAACTGATGCTAAACATTCATTATCTACGGTTTGCAAATTAGTATCATCATTTTCAAACAGAGGGTTAATTCTGCACCAATGAAGGTCATGACTCACAATGTCAAATGCATCTAGAGGCTCATCATAAAGGGGATTCACACTCATTGCAAAGGCCTCTACTTCTTCTTCATGAAAATCCATTTCTTTTTCATCCTTAAATCTAAAGTCATAAGAAGAACAAACCTGATCCATGACTTGATCATGGATATCATCACTATCATCTGATTGCCCTACATACAAAATTTTTGCTACCTCAATGCACTCTGAAGTTGAACTATCCATATCACTTTCCAGCCCTCTAATACTTCCTAATGAAATTGATATTGATTCCTGATCCATATGATCACAACTTTGCACAACTGGATCATTTAAACATGAATGCTCCTTGCTGAGGACTGGCATATTAATATCATTTGAAAAATTATTACAATCAACTTCATTTGCTGGGCAAATCAGGACATCCTCCTCCATGGCAGAGCCATCATTAACTTGGAATGATGCATAAACAAGAACAACAAGGGTGTGAGTACTTTGGCATTCATCCCCAACACTTAAACTATGTCTTTCATCAACATTGGGGACCACAGGGCAGCAGAAATTTTTAGAGAAATAACCTTTTTGAATCCCATACCTCCAATTGTTCTCAATGTCTATTGCAAACTAGTGTGCCTGATGCAATGTGGTGGGTTCCTTGTCTCTCAATCTATAACTCATTTTCTTATCCAGTACTCCCAAATAGACAACTAAGCATAATGCATCATTAGGTCTCATGCATTCTAGAATTCTTTTCAATGTCTTCATAAATCTGAGGTTAAAGGCAGGAATCAACTCATCCTCTTCTATATGGATATACATGAAATCACTAATAACTGCATATTTAGACTTTCTTTCACCATATTGTTCTAGAAATGCAGATTTGAATTCTTGCCAAGAGCTGATAGAGTGGGCTAGAATATAGGAGAACCAGTCCCTTGCATCTTCATCTAGAGATTGAACAAATAATCTAATAACTATGTCTTCATGGTCAACCTCAAAGTCATCTATCACATTTATAAACTATTGCAAGTGTCTCTCAGCTGATTCATCCTTTATACCATTGAATTTGGGCACATACTTTTTGATTTTAGATGGAAAAGCATTTGGATAACCACAAATGCCATTAAAATTGATGGGCTTATATCTACCAATGCTGAAACTTCTTTTATTACATGGTTGGGACTGATTGTTACACATGGTTGAATTTGACACCTCACAAGGGTGCATGTCTTGATAATACGTCTTTATGTGTTTTTGAAACCCTCTTTTCAACTTAGATTTTCAATCACAACAATGATCTTAGGCCTTTTAAAATACAAACTGCTGTTTCAACTTGCCTAAAGTCCTCTATACGAGTCTTTCAACAACATTGCATACTTCATCTAGAAGTACAAACTAAGTTCTTACAAAAGCATGCAATCTCACCACCAATATTTCCCTATTAACCAGTGCTACTTCACCAAATAGGGAATCTTTTTAAAACTTATACACCATGGTTCTTTTGGAAACCAAAATATGTGAAAATACCTAGATATATTGCAGCAGCTACAAATTCTTTTCTCTGACTAAGAGAAAGAATATCTAACACCTATTGTATTTTCTATTAGGTTCTTTATATGCACAGTCACCACCTCCTTGACTGAGGAATGAGCTTTCAAATAGGCTGAAGTTGAAAATTCATTTCTTTTCTTTCTGGGTCATCCAACAGTAGAGCCACACGTATAAATTTTCAAATTTGCTGCAACAAACACTTCCAGGTCTGATCCTTCAATCTTTTAGACTCAAACTTTCATGGATATGGCATTTGATTCCCCAGCGGAGTTGCCAATTATGTTGGTTCTTTCTCTCCAGATCGGCAGAGGGTTTGGAAGTTCCAATGCATAGATAGATCCGGCCAACATATACAGGAGGTTGCATGAGCTACCTCCCCTTCACTTCTGGTTCTGCCGCACGAAGGGGGGTGTCCCTATTTGCTAAAGATGTAACTTTTACTCTCCCACTGACATAAAGATCTAGCTTTATAATAACAGGTAGAATACTCTCACTTTAGGACCAAGATTTGTGTGATAAATCACAAGGTTGGCACTGTTCTTGGACATGTATCACTGGTTATGGATGAGAGTATGCTAGGGGTCCTAATCCTACTCCTACAACTAACAGGTTGGAAATATGGAAGGATTTGAATTTGATGTTTTGGATGCAAGACAAGGGGGTTTTGGATCATAACTACTACACAAGAAGCAGACTGGTGCCTATCTCAGGGCAAGGAGTCAACTAGACGTATACAAGTGAATGATCGTCACTGGCATTCAAGTTTCAAGGGGTTAGGAATGGTATTTGCCTTACAAACACCACCCAAGAATGGGTATTTAGCTACCTCTACTTACAAATATCCCAGCTGACATCCAATCTTCTCCATACTTAACCTAAGACAATTTAATCCACTCCTTGAATGGAAGTCACAGATCAAGCATGCAATACATAAAATCTATATTCTAGAATCTGAGAAACCCTTAGCAACCAGATTCAGAAGAAGAAAAAGCATACAACAAGTGGAGATAGACACCAAAACGCATGCAAAAATGCATTTTTCATATAAACATGACATGAAACTGAATATGTATGTGCAACATGCATTCAAAATGCAACTCATAAACTCCAAAGAGATGCAACAACCAAGAAGCTCTATTTTTTGTTATTTTTCACAAAAGTTGCCCAGGTCTTCAACAACCAGAACTAAGTAACACCGTTTGCCTTTTATAGCAAGACTATGTACTCAGCAATAATTACACGGCATTCTCAAAAATTTGACAGATGCACTACACCAAAAATGGTGCCCAAAACATTGAATGCAGCATGAAGAAGAAAGAGAGAAAGTAGGTAGGATCGGGAAATGTGTAGTCGTCTGAGGGTTTTTCATTACAATATGGTAGTTGACCTGTTAATCATTGACCCATGCCTCTGTATTTCGCCATTAATGGCCTAGTTACCCACGGGATGCATCAGTTGCGTGCATAGAGATTTTCTCGCCTGAAATGCGATAGAATACAAAGAAAAACCCATCGCTGCTGTAAGTTTAAAACCAGTCGTCGATTCCATCTTCTTCCCTGTAATCAACCGCATCCAATCACTTTGAAAAGTCACCCACCAATAAGAAAATTCCACATAGGCACCCTGCGTTTCCATCACTAACTTTTTTGCCATCCACTTCACCATGTTTGCCTTGTATATGCATATTCAAATGCACATACAACTGTCTGCTTTCCTGCCTTTTAAATCCTTTGTATATGCCAATGCAAATGCATATACATACAACTATATGCATACAAAGAGTAGACCCCAAATGTTTATAAAGCAAGTTGAAATCGCACCTGGGTCGCACCTTGTATCTCTCTTTTGCATCTATCAATTTGTATATTGCATATACAAATGCAATATACATGCCGCAAATTTCAAATTTTTATGAAACAAGTTGCAATCACTTTGAAAACCAGCTTGTATCTCATCCCTTTGTATATCGGCATATACAATGCCATATACATGCAAGCCACGAACTCCAACTTCGAGTTTGCTAAATTTGATCTTTGAATCAGGTCTTGCTTGCATATCGCTCCCT
The DNA here is from genome assembly GCA_027924645.1 of Cunninghamia lanceolata. Taxonomy (NCBI): domain Eukaryota; kingdom Viridiplantae; phylum Streptophyta; class Pinopsida; order Cupressales; family Cupressaceae; genus Cunninghamia; species Cunninghamia lanceolata. Next base: position 4,314,082 of record BSBN01000693.1, read on the forward strand.
TGTATGTTCACCTTGTATATCAGCTTGTATATCACATTATACAAATACAATATACAAGAAAAAACATACATTCAATTGGACCTAAGCCCTTATCAACTACATTGCATACTTTTTCAGATCTGGGCCTTGCATCTTAGGAATGTATGTTCCTTTGTATGTGCGAACATACAATCGCACATATACAAGAGGTGGGCCTCAGCCTGTGTATCCTACCTTTACTTGGACCTTTTCTTTCCATGCGTCCAAATGTATATTGCATATACATTCTGCCTTGTATATCTGCGGGCCCCACCAAATGTATCTCCCTTTTTGCTTGTTACTTGTATGTCGCATATACATTACGACTTGTATGTTAGAGATACAATGACCCTTATATGTTTGCAGGCCCCATCACTTGTATACCATCCCTTATACATCTCCATTGTATATGCATCAGTTGATTCATCTTTTGCACTATAGCGAATGCATGTTGGGGAAACATCTAACTTGGGCACCGATGTGCATTGTCTCACCAATGAACCTCCAATTGTAGTTTATGCATGTCATCCTTTTGCTTTTTTTCCTTTGTATGTAGCTGTTACATGTTTAAACATACAACACAAATATACATGCAAACCCTCTCATACAAGCAGAGAATATTCCAAGAATCTACGACAGATTCCTCAATGCATATACAAACCCGATATGCATTGCGAAATGCATACAACCAACTTTTTACCATTTTTGAAGGCTGATTGAACATACAAACCACCTTGTATGCTTGAATGTACATTTGACATGCATGTATATACATGCAGCCTTGTATATACAAAGACACATGCATACAACTGATTTTTTGCATTTTTTCAACTGTAGAGGCCGAAAGAGATAGAATTTTTTGGTTTTTTAAGGAAGGTGCCTACGAATTCGAATGCTTGAAACCTGAATGTTTATGCAAGCACCAACACCAATAACTTCCACTTCCCTTGATGAGACACTTGCCTCTCAAGTGCACATGGATGATCAACCCAATAACTTGGACCCTAAAGAGCATAATGAAAATCAAGATCCTAACGATCCTCCTCCATCTATTATCGACCATGTTGCAAATCTGTTATCATATCCCCTTTGTCTCACTACCTTCATGCATGAATGTTCTTCCTTAGAACACCAACAACCATTGTCTACCTCTTCACCTTCCTCATCCAATAAGGAACTCGTGTCTAGTGCATCTATACATAATCCCATGGTCCACTGCATACTCCAAAATATGAACTCTCAAGGTAAAGGCTTAGGCCTTCATGAACAAGGTATTTTGGAGCCTATCCATGTCAAAGTTCCTCCACCTTCATACAGCCTTGGATACATACCCCAAGGTGAGAAATCTCAAGATGTTGGTACTTACTCCACTCCTCCTCAGTCCACCACTTTCCATCGTACATCCTATCATATCCCCAAACATATGTCGCCATTCCACCTCCATCATCCTACAGTTGTCCAAAGCATGTGACCATACACCTTCCACCATCCAATCTACCTCCACTACTTCCAACTCCTAATATCCCTCCACGCATTTTACCACCACTTATTCCAACACCTTATCCATCCATCTATAAATCCTCTAACAATCCCAATCATGGACAATAGATGCACATGTTGTCTAAACAACAAGCTTCCACCAACCCCACTTCCCCCATCCCATAGGAATTCAATAGAAAATATTTGGATGCCTCTACCTATAAAGTCACAAATCCTAAAGGTCCTCATGCTTGTAGATACAAAAGTCAAGAATCAAAGAAACATCCATCTCAAGCATTGCATACACCCACACACCTTAAACCAAAACTAAAAAAGGTGTGGGTCCCCAAGCATCAAATAATTACTTCAGAAGCTGCACAAAGCCTGCATATACCCAAGCCCATACCTTCGTAGCTAAAACCTAAAAGCAAAATGGTTTGGGTACCTAAGAAAAAAGACATCAAGTTAAATGAGGCATCCACCCATCAAGAATCCTGACCATCCCCTTTGTCCTTTTCCACCCAAAAGTATCAAATCCTTCCATCCCACATGACAAGCAAAAATCAGAAAACTACTAAGTCTATGTGGGTCCCTAAAGGCCTACATCACTCATCCACTAGGTAAAAATCTCCTTTGCTTCCTACACCACCTTCCTATCATATGCTTCAATGTTTATCACAGTGTGTGCAACCATTGGTCATGGTTCCCCTCCATTCCATGACACTTTTGTATAAATCCATCTCCCCTCCCTCCCACTACTATCCTACATATCTTCCTCATCCTATGCTCCATGCTTTTACATAAACCTTCCTTCCATCCTTACATAAGTCCTTCTGTATTCTGCATCATCATCCACTATCACACCTTCCATTATCTAATATCTACCTTCTCCATATCTCACTTTCATGCAATCCCCTACCAACATCTATGGAAACACTTGACTTGGTCCATGTGATGACATCCATTGAGACTATCACCTTTCAAGGAACTAGATTCTCGAGTCCTTATCCATATCCACTTTCTCCTATCTAAATATTCAAAAAAAAAAAAGTAAAGAAAAATCCTTTTGTCCAATGGTGAAAACTTGGCAAACAGGCACCTTGGATAAGTACCATGATGAAAACCTGGCAAATAGACGTCATGTGTAAGTTGATCTCCTATGTCACCTACACTTGGGGGCACTTTGTCTCATCACCATATCACTCTTCTCCTATTAGTTTCTTTCCATACCATTTCCTAGCATATCCTTCTATCCATTACACACCTATCCTGTCATGTCCATCCACCCTAAAATGTTCCATTCCTCTATTTTTCTTGATCTCGATAAAGATTGGGGGCACAATGTTGACAAATGTTTTAGATGTCTCTTGACATACCTTATCCCTCCAAAACCACACAAATCCTTCATTATCCTCTCATCATCCTTTGTCGTAAGCTTTGAGTTATTCCTATGCGACATAGTCCTTGGAGATCACATCCTTAATTCCTTCTATCCACTATTGCCCATCCTCATACATACCCATTCCATTCTTTATCACCCATACATATGCTTATCTGTGGTGTTTCCCTTGTCATCAGTATCTAGCATTAAGGCTATCTAAAATTCTTATCCAGTAGCCTGTCCACAGTGTTAGCCTAGCATAGCCTCTGTCATGAGTGTTATCTGTTCCATATCTGATCCATAGATGTTCCATATCTGATCCATATATGTTCCATATCTGATCCATATCTATTCCATATCGTGTCTCATCCAATCCATATCTTAGGTCCATCAGAGTTCTTCCCAAACTACGTTGCCTCTGCATTGTCACATAGGCAAGTTCATCTAGCAATAAGCCCTCGAGGCACTAGGTCAGTCCCTTAGTGTCCATCTCTTCATATGTGTTTGTCAGGTCATCCATAATAAGTTGATCCTTAGTTTTCACTGGGGGCAAGTCCTTGACCTGGTTATGGAATTGGATTCTTGAATGCCACTTGTTGTAAGAGGACACCAATAAGGATTGTGATACCTTTCACTAGACAAGTACATGCAGTAAAGCAAGCTTCCCAAAAACAAAAATCTTGACGTAAAATATCAACCTATCCAAGGCAAAACAAGCAAATCCAAAACATATCAAAATGATTTTTATCAATACTATGGCAAGGAAGCACATCTAATGCAAGAATGTTTTGTGGAAAGGTTAAGTTAGAGAGTCTTGATTTTTGTTATTATGTCTTTCTATGCTACTCGAGGATGCCAAAAGCTAGAGCTGCTATGATGGGGGCATAATCATTTTTCTTTGTCTATTGTTTGTGGATCAATCCTTAGTAGTGTGACAACTTTTGTCTAACGACATGATCAACAAAAGATCATCGAGGACTTTTGAGGTTTGAACATGAAAAAGGGCAATCCTTGTCTGTTGAAATGCAAGAAATACTCAGGTCATCTAGATTTAATTTTGACTAGATGCTTGTATTAACTTGCTATATCAAAATCCATGTAAGCAATACTTAGGTCATCCTGGTTTAATTATACCTAGATGCTTGTATTTTCTTACAACATAATAAATCCCGATGATGAAATAAGCACTTCAAAATACTTGCAATATCAAGATGGAAAATCTCCATATCCATAACATATCAAGAAAGCATTCCTTATCCACATCCATAATGTATCCAATTACATCTCAAGTCCATATCCATATCCCATGCAATAAAAATTCTATGCAGAGTATCAATGTTTACAAATAAAAGCTTGTGATTTCTTATGTCGAGTCATTCTTCTATCAATCAAATTTCTATCTATCTTCATATCTCTCGTCAATAGTTCTAGATGTCAATCCAAGCAATGATCCACATGCAAGTCCATCCTTAATCCATACCAATCAAGTCAAGTCAATCTTGTCAAATGATTCATTCACAATCAGTGGTCTTGATCCTTGTCTGGTCATAAACCAACTCGATCAGTTATAATCAAACATTTGTCTTATATAGGATGTAGCATTGTCGAAATTAGACCAATACATGTGTCTTACACGACATCCTTCATTTCCTGAAACCAGACACTGTCCTTTGTGTTTCTCTAGGGATCTATTGTTCCCCACCATGACAATGCTATTGTATATCGTTATTAGTATATCGTTGGTTTACCGCTTGACAAGGGCAATACCTTGTTTGTTCTTGTATCATTTGTGCATACTTGTTTACTTTCTTGTGTGTGTTATCATTTTATCTTGCATCACATATCATTCGGCTCTTTCTTCAAACCTTTTTTTTCTTCATCCTAACCTATTTCTCCTCTTCTTCATCGTGAGATTGTCCGTTTGACGCCTTCTGCCTTCTTCCCATCTAATCTCCCAAGGGGGCATCCTATCATCGTTAAACTTGGACCAAGGACAAACTGGGGCACGTATCATTTTCAAATAATTCTTATTCTTTGAAACACCATGATAAAACACATTGTATCAAAGAGGGACAAAATGTATACACCTAAAAATGACATGACTCTACTTAAATAAATATTTTTAATATTTATTTCATCTTCATTTTCCTCTATCAATAAATAAATAAATTTATTTAATTAATTTCATCTATATCAACTTTATTCTTCTAAAAAATTAAATAATTTTAATTATTTAATTAAATCTTTCATTCTTCCAAGTTTATTTAAATAAAATCTCCAAAAATAAAATATATTTAAATATTTTATTTATTCCTCCAAATTATCTACAAGTAATTAAATAAATCTATTTATTTAATTATGCTTTCTTATCTTCTAGAAAATCTTCAATATCTTCTAAAAATAGACTCTTCTTGTCATACAAAAGCAAAAGCTGAGTTAACTGATTTAAAGGAAATCCATTTTATCAACAAAGCTCTTAAATTAGAAAAATATATTCTAATTTAAGAAAATGAAAAATCATCCTCATCAAGAACGCAGTTAACTCAACAAAGCTTCTTTTTGAATGATACATGTCCTCCTTCTATTTGTACACATTCTCTCGAACATTCTCCTTCGTTGATCTTCTTATTTCTTCTCAACCGTTGATCCTCTCTCACACAACTCTATAAATACAACCCTCTTCTTCTTCATTTGATATAATCAATCATTTGAGTAAAACTTATGCTGCAAGAACTATAGCGCGCCATTGGCACCCCATTTTCATATCATTCATCATCCATCCATTTCATAGTGTGTTGAAGTTCATCTTTAACACACCAAGTATCAGAGCCATTTCTCCTTGTCATCTTGAGGAATAGAAGCAAGGAAGCAAGCTTCCTGAGGGCCATCTTCATCACTGAAAGATCAAGAAAGAATAGGTGAGCAATGGAAGTCGTAAGGTAAAAGGTTGTGAGTGTCTTCTCTCTTTTATTTTAAATCCTTATATCTTCATATTCCATTGATGTTTGGGTTTTTATTCTTCAATTGATTATCCCATTTTTACCCTTACATTTTTGGCACCCACCATGGGGCTCTTGCCCCTAATCTAACAAAAAATTTGAGTTTCAAGTGATAGGTTTCATACAGGTTTCCCTTATGGCTTTTGATAGGTTCAATTGGCGCATCTGAGAAATCCCATGGTACATTTACCTCTTGGTTCGGCGCACACAATCTTCTAGCACATACATCTTCCAAGCTAGTGCATCTTCTCACTGTTTTGGTGCTTTTACAATTACAGCGCATACATCTTCTGAATCGATGCTTTTGCCTCTTGTTCCGGCGCCTGCATAAACCCGGTGCATATACTTTCCATCACAGCACTTTTATACTGTTTGATGGCACATTTGTTAATTTAATGTATTTACACCTTCTTCCTGTGCTTTTGACACCTGTCTTAGCACATCTGTACAACAACGCATACAGGCTTTGTTTCTGCGCATTCAGACTATATTGCGGCGCATCTGATCTGTCACTGTGGTTTTTAGGATTTCTTGTGATTTTTCTGATTAAGCTAACATTTGTCTTGCAGGATTAGAGGCTGGAATAGATCATTTAGCTGCATTGATTAATTCACTTAGATTAATTAAGGGAAAAAGTTTTTTTTAAAAAAATGCATACAAATCTCACGTAGCCTTTAACTAGGAGGATAGTAACTGAACCACTACGATCTTTGCATATTGCTATCTTTCTTGGTTAGAATATTGCTATCTTGCAAACGAAATGAACATTGCTATCTTTTAAACACTTCAAAGTTAAAAAAATGTGTGAGTGCACAAGTAGATAGCACATTTAGTTTTTTTCCTTTTAACTAGGTTTAGATTAATCAGTGTCTTCTATGATAGTTGAATGACGATAGGCTTATGCTCTCCCCTTTATGGGGTGACTAGAACACCAGACTTGTTATTCCCTTTGTATAACTTTTAGAGGGGCCTGCCCTTGGATGCCCGCCTATCCAAGTGGGAATGACCCTGAGTGGTAATAGGCTAAAGCCAAGCCCTACCAATCCACTTAAAATAAATTGTGCTTGAGGCAAAAGCCTATTGCAATGAGTGCTGCTGTGTTACACCAACGGCCAACCTCCCCCAAAAACTGCCAAGGTGTAACTGGGAGACTCCATAACGGAGAGTAGTGTCGCCGCACGTGTAACCACTCGAACGGTTGCCTTGAAAACTTAGCCACTTGTTTAGTATACTAAAAACTGTTATTTGTTGACACAAAAGGTGGAGCCTTTGAATTGGCCCTGATTCATATGATTCTTAGTAGAGGTAGCAGGGACAATCCTAAGGTTCAGTGGGGGTGCGAGCCTAAGGAAACTCAGAACTGGTATGTGTGAGAAGTGAGTGTCGTGGAGGGGAGCCGGTGCTACCAAATCCTGGAGCTACACACTTTGAATATGCACAACCAGGGGATTTAAAAAATATTGACCTATCCAGCCTAGGTTATACTTGTTCTTGTGTCAAAAAGTCTAAAATATAAAAAAATAACAAAAGATAAAAATCATGAAAACTTCTATGCACTTGCTGTGTCTTTTGCCATAATTAAAAACTCAAAATTCAAGAAAAGACCAAGTTTTCACCCAAAAATAGAAATGTTTGAAAAGTGTGCCAAAAAACTTTGTAAAAACAAACTTTGCCAGATCTATGCATATGCTTTGACCTGCTATGATTTTATCCTCTATTTTTGTGCATTTGTAGCTGCGTATCTATCACAATAAGCTTTTCTGGTCTTGTGTCAATTTCTGTAGAGATGGCAAACCAATTAGAATATATTGCTCAAACACTCCAATATCTGCAATTGCAAGTAAACTTAGGTCCCTCACCCCAAGATTGTATAGCAATTGCTTAACAAATCCAAGTCTTACAACAAGAAATGGCAATCTTGCAAGCTGAACAAGCCAGTACTAGCTATGCCTTGCCCCAAACTCATACATCCTTTTGCCATCTTAATGATACTATTGACAAGGCAAGCACCACCTCAAGTTGGAAATCATATACCACCCCATCTACTAGGCCTCCTTCACCATCACCTAGAGCACATAACCCAAAGCATACTAATCCTACTCCTAGCTCGAAAGCGCCCAAAGAATCCCATGATGATTGGCTGCAAAGACTATTCTACAAGCCTAAAAGAGAAAGAAAAGCTATGGAAAACTCAAAATCCATCCATTCATTACCTCATCCATGTACTCCTACACCTATGAAGGATGTGATCCAAGGACTATTAATAGAGAGTCAACCATGTATTCAAATTCCGGTCCTCAACCTTACCAAGGATTCTTCCAATAACATGTCAAATCCTACAACCCATTCATGTGATCCTCAACCCCTTGAGCTTATCGAAGAGTCTCCTACCATGAACCCAAGTCAAGAGCTATTGTACCTTCATGTTGATAATCATCAAGAACATGTCAAGTCTATCCAAGAGCTATCCACTTTCATTCAAGCACATCAAGAGTTATGTCAAGAGCACACCTTAGAGCATGTGGAAACATTCACCCTTTGTCTAAATCAAGATCAAAGCACCCCCATCCAATTCCAATCTATTCATAACATATATCTCCTCCACGATCAAGATAATCCCTATGAAGAAGTTATCCATGAGCAACTTGATCCTATACATAAAGAAGAAATCCAATTCCAATCAATCCATAACCTATATCTCTTCTATGATCAAGATACTATCTTCCATGAAGAAGCTTTCGATGAACAACTTGATCCCATACCCATATATGAGAAAGAAACCTCCATTACTCATATCCATCTTCCATCTATTCCTATCCATGATCCAACAACTTCCACTTCCCTTCATGAGACACTTGCCTCGCAAGTGCACATGGATGATCAACCCAATAACTTGGACCCTAAAGAGCATAATGAAAATCAAGATCCTAACGATCCTCCTCCATCTATTATTGACCATGTTGCAAATCCGTTATCATATCGCCTTTGTCTCACTACCTTCATGCATGAATGTTCTTCCTTAGAACACTAACAACCATTGTCTACCTCTTTGCCTTCCTCATCCAATAAGGAACTCGTATCTAGTGCACCTATACATAATCCCATGGTCCACCGCATACTCCACAATATGAACTATCAAGGTAAAGGCTTAGGCCTTCATGAACAAGGTATTTTGGAGCCTATCCATGTCAAAGTTCCTCCACCTTCATACAGCCTTGGATACATACCCCAAGGTGAGCAATCTCAAGATGTTGGTACTTCCTCCACTCCTCCTCAGTCCACCACTTTCCATCGTACCTCCTATCTATCCCCAAAACATATGACGCCATTCCACCTCAATCATCCTACAATTGTCCAAAGCATGTGACCATACACCTTCTACCATACAATCTACCTCCGCTACTTCCAACTCCTAATATCCCTCCATGCATTTTACCACCACTTCTTCCAACACCTTATTCATCCATCTATAAATCCTCTAACCATCCCAATCATGGCCAGCAGATGCACATGTTGTGTAAACAATGAGCTTCCACCAACCCCACTTCCCCCATCCCACAGGAATTCAATAGCAAATATTTGGATGCCTCTACCTATAAAGTCACAAATCCTAAAGGTCCTCATGCCTACGGATACAAAAGTCAAGAATCAAAGAAAAATCCATCTCAAGCGTTGTATACACCCACACACCTCAAAGCAAAATTGAAAAAGGTGTGGGTCCCCAAGCATCAAATAATTACTTCAGAAGCTACACAAAGGCTGCATATACCCAAGCCCATACCTTCGCAGGTAAAACCTAAAAGCAAAATGGTTTGGGTACCTAAGCATAAAGCCATCAAGTTAAATGAGGCATCCACCCATCAAGAATCCCGACCATCCCCTTTCTCCTTTTCCACCCAAAAGTATCAAATCCTTCCATCCCACATGATAAGCAAAAATTAGAAAAATACTAAGTCTATGTGGGTCCCTAAAGGCCTACATCACTCATCCACCAGGCAAAAATCTCCATTGTTTCCTTCACCACCTTCCCATCATAAGCTTCAATGTTTATCACAGTGTGTGCAACTGTTGGTCATGGTTCCCTTCCATTCCATGACACTTTCGTATAAATCTATCTCCCCTCCCTCCCACTACTATCCTACATATCTTCCTCATCCTATGGTCCATGCTTTTACATAAACCTTCCTTCTATCCTTGCATAAGTCCTTCTGTATTATACATCATCATCCACTATCACACCTTCCATTATCCAATATCTACCTTCTCCATATCTCACTTTCATGCAATCCCCTACCAACATCTATGGAAACACTTGACTTGGTCCATGTGATGACATCCATTGAGACTATCACCTTTCAAGGAACTAGATTCTCGAGTCCTTATCCATATCCACTTTCTCCTATCTAAATATTCAAAAAAAAAAACTAAAGAAAAATTCTTTCATCCAATGGTGAAAACTTGGCAAACAAGAGCCTTCGATAAGTACCATGATGAAAACCTAGCAAACAGGTGTCATGTGTAAGTTGATCTCCTATGTCACCTGCACTTGGGGGCACTTTGTCTCATCACCATATCACTCTTCTCCTATTATTTTTCTTCCGTACCATTTCCTAGCATATCCTTCTATCCATTACATACCTATCATGTCGTGTCCATCCATCCTAAAATCTTCCATTCCTCTATTTTTCTTGATCTTGATAAAGATTGGGGGCACAATGTTGACAAATGTTTTAGATGTCTCTTGACATACCTTATCCCTCCAAAACCACACAAATCCTTCATTATCCTCTCATCATCCTTCGTCATAAGCTTTGAGTTATTCCTATGCGACATAGTCCTTGGAGATCACATCCTTGATTCCTTCTATCCACTATTGCCCATCCTCATACATACCCGTTCCATTCTTTATCACCCATACATCTGCCTATCTATGGTGTTTCCCTTGTCATCAGTATCTAGCATTAAGGCTATCCAAAATTCTTATCCAGTATCCTGTCCACAGTGTCAGCCTAGCATAGCCTCTATCATCAGTGTTATCTATTCCATATCTGATCCATAGCTATTCCATATCTAATCCATATCTATTCTGTATCTGATCCATAGATGTTCCATATGTGTTCCATATCTAATCCATATTTGTTCCATATCATGTCTCATCCGATCCATATCTTAGGCCCATCAGGGTTCTTCCCAAACTACGTTGCCTCTGCATCGTCATGTAGGCAAGGCCATTTAGCAATGAGCCCCTGAGGCACTAGGTTAGTCCCTTAAGGTCCGTCTCTTCATATCTGTTTGTTGGATCATCCATAATAAGTCGATCCTTAGTTTTCACTGGGAGCAAGTCCTTGACCTGGTTATGGAATTGGATTCTTGAATGCCACTTATTCTAAGAGGACACCAATAAGGATTGTGATACCTTTCACTAGACAAGCGCACACAGCAAAGCAAGCTTCCCAAAAACAAAAATCTTGACTTAAAACATCAACCTATCCAAGGCAAAGCAAGCAAATCCAAAACATATCAAAATGATTTTTATCAATACTATGGCAAGGAAGCACATCTAATGCAAGAATGTTTTGTGGAAAGGTTAAGTTAGAGAGTCTTGATTTTTGTTATTATGTCTTTCTATGCTACTCGAGGATGCCAAAAGCTAGAGATGCTATGATGGGGACATAATCATATTTCTTTGTCTGTTGTTTGTGGATCAATCCTTAGTAGTGTGACAACTTTTGTCTAACGACATGATCAACAAAAGATCATCAGGGACTTCCGAGGTTTGAACATGAAAAAGGGCTATCCTTGTCTGTTGAAATGCAAGAAATACTCAGGTCATCTAGATTCGATTTTGACTAGATGCTTGTATTAACTTGCTATATCAAAATCCATGTAAGCAATACTCAGGTCATCCTAGTTTAATTATACCTAGATGCTTGTATTTTCTTACAACATAATAAAGCCCAATGGTGAAATAAGCACTTCAAAATACTTGCAATATCAAGATGACAAGTATCCATATCCATATCCATAGTATATCTAATTGCACTCCATATCCCCATCCAATAAAGATTCTATGCAGAGTATCAATGTTGGCGAAAGCTTGTGATTCCTTCTATCGAGTCATTCCTCTATCGATCAAATTTCTATCTATCTTCATATCTCTCATTAATAGTTCCAGCTATCAATCTGAGCAATGATCTAAATGCAAGTCTATCCTTAATCCATACCAATCATGTTAATCATTCTTGTCAAATGATCCAATCACACTTAGTGGTCTTGATCCATGTCTGGTTGTAAACCAACATCAATCAATCATCAGTATCAGTGGGATGTATCTTTCCCACACCTATCGTGTTGCTCTAGGGATCTATCGTTCCCCGCCATGACAACACTATTGTATATCATTATCAGTATATCATTGTTTTACCGCTTGACAAGGGCAATACCTTGTTTGTTCTTGTATCATTTGTGCATACTTGCTTACTTGCTGGTGTGTGTTATCATTTTATCTTACATCATGTATCATTCGGCTCTTTATTCAACCCATTTTTCTTCATCCTAACCTATTCTTCCGCCTTCTTCTTCATGAGATTGTTCGTCTCACGCTTTCTGCCGTCTTCCTGTCCAATCTCTTGAGGGGGCATCCTGTCATTAAACTTGTACCAGGGACAAACTGGGGCATGTATCATTGTCAAAAATTCTTATTCTTTGAAACGTGATAAAACACATTGCATCAAAGAGGGGCAAAAGTATACACCTAAAAATGACATGACTCTACCTAAATAAATATTTTAAATATTTATTTCATCTTCATATTCCTCTATCAATAAATAAATTAATTAATTAATTTATTTGATTCATTTCCTCCCATCTAATTAAATAAATTACATTTATTTAATTAATTTCATCTATATCAACTTTATTCTTCTAAATAAATTAAATAATTTTAATTATTTAATTAAATATTTCATTCTTCCAAATTTAAATAAAATGCAAATTTATTTAGTTAAAATCTCCAAAAATAAAATATATTTAAATATTTTATTTATTCCTCCAAATTATCTACAAGTAATTAAATAAATCTATTTATTTAATTATGCTTTCTTATCTTCTAGAAAATCTTCAATATCTTCAAAAATAAGCTCTTCTTGTCATTAAAAAGAAAAAGCTAAGTTAACTAATTTAAAGCAAATCTATTTTATCAACAAAGCTCTTAAATTAGAAAAATATATTCTAATTTAAGAAAATGAAAACTCATCCTCATCAAGAAAGTAGTTAATGATGGTGATAGTTTGTCATTGATGTCAAAAGGTATTGAGAAAGTTGTTCATGATCATTCATTTCACAGTTGTTCACATAGTATTGAAGGATGTTGTCAGTTGGGATTGAATTGATAAATGGATGATAATATTACAAGTGTTTGATAACATTCATGTACCAATCATGCTCACTATATTGGTGTTTCAAGTGCTTACAAGATCACATGAATACATTGATGTTACTTTATTACAGTTGGAAGGAAATAGAATTGATGGTAAGAGTTTCTTGTTTCAGGATGAAATTGATCATAAGTTTGGAAATGTGATGTCATACAATTGAGGTCACAGGTTGTGCTCAAGATAGTGGGATCTTGCTTTATGTTATGTTTACATGATACTTTCTGATGGTTGAAGTCCATTTTTCTACTGTCTCCATGTTGCATGAACAAGATGCAAAGTGTAGGTTGTGCTTATATCATCTTCACAAGTTGATATGTTTAATGCATAAGATCAGGTGTCTTGATATGTTTGGTGTAGAGCTCTCTTCACTCATATCAAATCTTGAGCAGGATTGAGAAGTTGATCTTCATAATACTCATATCTTCACTTGAATGAATTCAGGGATTGAATAGCTATGCTTCAAAGAGTTGTCAAATGAAGTGGTCAAAGGTTCTCAAAGATATCAATGATATAGTCAATTTTTCATTATTCAAGGTGTGATTGAAGCTTGAGACAAATCATGTGGAGTTGTTGTTCTTTCACCTCTCACATTCTACATGATCCTGCTGATTAGAAACTCTGATATACTCCTACATGTCTTCATAAGCTTCTAAGTTCTCAAAAATTACTAAGTCACTAAAATCCCATTCTTGCTCATTGTGTGGTATATGCTCTTTTGTTTTTAAATAGTCATTGACTTCCTATCACAGGTTAAATCACTTTAAAAAACCTGCTAAAGGGCTCTTTTTCGATATATGTCACCGGCCCCCTTTGGTCATTACCAATATCTTCGGTCATTCAAATGTTAGATAGGCGTCTAAACTTTAGAAGACTTAATTGAGAGCACAATAAATGATGAAGTGCTTTTTTAATGAGGAGCTCCACATAAGTGGAATATATTTGTCTTCAAATCTCCATTCGAAGGAAAAAGGCATTGCATTGTTTGAATATATTTTATAAAGGGAGAGTTTGTTTGAATTTATGCCTAATTTTTATGAGCCCATTTTTTATGAAGTTGTTTTATGCTATAAAGGCCGATGGAATATATAAAATGGAGATCTTTGAATATTATTAAGGAAAGCATGTTTTATAGAATGCTTTTTAAGTTTAGAAATTTTTAATTTCTATTTTATTTGCTTTTTTTTTAAAAAGCATGAGATCCATTATAGAATGCATAGGAGTTTTTCAAGGAGCCTTTATAGGAGATGGCTATTTTTTTAAAAAGCAATATTTTTGGAAAAAGCCATTGAAGAATTTAGTGAATTTTTTATGTGAGAAGATTGATTTTTGATAAATCATTTTGCATAGAAGATGAACAATTTTTTTTGAGAAAATATAGAGGTTGTTTGCAAAGAAGAATTTGAGGAGATTTTTGTAAAATAAATATTTATGGAGAATTGGAAATGTTTTTTTTGTAAAATGAAGATTGATTTTCTTGAGAAGAAAAAGAGTTTGATTACAGGAATTTGCAGAGAAGGAGATTGCATGAAGATGAAAAGTCTTATGCAAAATGAAGTGTTTTTTCAGGAATATGAAGAATCATACATGAAGGGCATTGGATGAAGATATTAGTTTTGAAGACAATATTTACAGAGATGAGAATATGAAGTGTTTTTGGAGATTGTTTTTCAGAGATGAATTAATTTTATTGAAGATTTTATTTATAGAGATTGAAGAATATCAAAGTTTTTCAGATTGAAAGAGATTTGATTTTTTTAAGAAGAAATTGCAGAGATGGAAGATGAAGTTGCTCAGAGATTTTGTTTTTCTCCTACAGGGCATTGATTAATTTTATTGAAGATTTGTTTATGATCTTACAATTGTTTTAGATGAATTATTTATGCAGATGTCAAGGGTCAGAAGGTGAAAGTAAAACAAAAATAAAGAAGAAGTTTTTTAGTTTGAAATATGAAAGGTAATGTGAAAATAATTTTGCAGAATGTTGAGAGATATCTATTTATTGGCTTCACATTGATAGTGTGTGTGGAACTGTATACAGAGAATGAATTGTTTGAGTATCAGATGCACTATTGGAGACATACACATGGAGAAATCACATATGTAGAAGTATGTAAAAGAAAATGGTCTTGATTAGAAAATCAAACAGGAGGTATAAGGTTGTATACAATGGTGCAAATCTAATTGAACGGCAATCATGTCTTGCACACAAAGTTTGATGTTTTGTTAATAGTGATTGTGTTTGCCAGTGAGGCACAGTATGCCAATGAGGCTTGTGGTCAGTGAGACCATGGGACTTCTATATGTATTTGTCAGTGAGACACATATTGTAGCCAGTGAGGCAGTTTTGGAGTGGTTTCTATACCCCAGGAGGGTTTTCCACTCATGCAAATTTGTGTTATGTGTCATAATGTTTTCATCTGTATGTATGTATGTTAATACTTTGCTTATAAGGTTTTGTTCTCCTTCTTCATTCTCAGTTTTGTGCATATGTGTTTGATAAATCAATGATATCCTTCTATCCTTGTGCTTTGAAAGTTAAAGTTTGAAAAAGGTTTGAAAATTTACACAACACTGATTCACCCCCCCTCTCAGTGTTGTCCTGGACTCCTACAGTTAACTCAACAAAGCTTCTTTTTGAATGACACATGTCCTTCTATTCGTGCACATTGTCTTGAACATTCTCCTTCGTTGATCTTCTTATTTCTTCTCAACCATTGATCCTCTCTCACACAACTCTATAAATACAACCCTCTTCTTCTTCATTTGATATAATCAATCATTTGAGTAAAACTTATGCTGCAGGAACTATAGCATGCCATTGGCACCCCATTTTCATATCATTCATCATCCATCCATTTCATAGTATGTTTGAAGTTCATCTTCAAACATACCAAGTATCAAAGCCACTTCTCCTTGTCATCTTGAGGAATCGAAGCCAAGAAGCAAGCTTCCTGAGGGCCATCTTCATCACCACAAGATCAAGAAAGAAAAGGTGAACAATGGAAGTCGCAATGTAAAAGGTTGTGAGTATCACTCTTTATCTATTTTAAATCTCCTTTTATCTTCATATTCCATTGATGTTTGGGTTTTTATTCTTCAATTGATTATCCCATTTTTACCCTTACAGGATATGTAGAGAGCTAATTGAGTTTCAACATAGAAAATGCATGACACAAAGTGAAAACCAAGATAGTGGACATATGGTTGATAATCGTAAATCATTTTTGTATAAGAATGTTAGTACCATACCAAAAGATTCAAATGATTGTGTAAGGTCAATAATTGGTAAACATCATATTACACATAAACTGGTAGAAAACATTGCAACATCTATGAGTCAACCAAAAACACATCAAAATATGTTCACTCCTGCAAAGCCTGAGGTAAAAGAGGTACTTCCTGTTGAAACAAGAAATCTAGTAAGAAACAATTCATAAAATGTGGATTTTAAAATGTGATGGATCAAAATCCAAACAAGGGGTAGGGGAAGGAATAGAGCTTATTGATCCTGATGGTAAGTCATTTTTGGCAGCTTTTAGATTATAGTTTCCTTGTACTAACAATGTAGCTGAGTATGAAGCATTAGTGCATGGATTGGTAATGACCATTAAAAAGAAGGTAAAATTTTTTCAAGTTCTGTCTGATTCTGAATTGGTAGTCAGGCAAGTTAGAAAACTATATGCCTACAATTTTCAAAAAATGGTGAGTTATAGGCATAGAGTCTGGGATTTGATTCAATCTTTTGATGCTTTTAATATCATACATATTCCTAGGGAGTTGAATCAACGTTCAGATGCCTTAGTAGTTGCAGCTAGTATCCTTGAACCATTAGATTTGTCAGGATTGAAGAAATTTGCAATAGAACTAGTATCTATTCCTAGTATTCCTGATAACGTAACAAATTTTCAAGTATTTGAGGGTGATCAGAAAATTCTTGATTTTATAACAAGTCATGATGTTTTTGAAACATAGATCATAGATGAACATGATAGACCAGAAATATCTTGGGATCAGGAGGACATTGTTGACTTGAAAAGTAATTCTTTACCAAAAGGTGTTATTATGCTAGAAAAGATCTTTGATTTTGATGGAGTTGTTAGACAAAGAAACCTTCCTAAAACATATGGAGTTAAATGTGAACCATTAAATTTAGGTACTGACAAGGATCCTCAAAATGTTTTAATTGGTAAAACATGTTCCCCTGAGTTTAGAGCTGATATAGCTGTTGTATGAAAGATTATAAACATATGATTGTGTGGACGTATGAAGATCTTAAAACATATGATACATCCATCATAACCCACGTAATTCTTGTGAAACTAGGAGTGAAACCATTTAGATAGAAACAAAGGCTAGTAAATGCCATACTAGAACCCTTGATCTTTGAGGAGGTCAAGAAGTTGTTATCTGCAAAGATAATTTTTCCTATAAGACATTCTACTTGGGTAGGTAATCTAGTGCTTGTGAGAAAGAAGAATGGAGACATTAGACTTTGTGTTGACTTTAGGAATCTTAATAAGGCATCTAAGAAAGACAATTATCCTTTGCCTCCTTTAGATGAAGTTTTACAGGTAGTTAATGATGCTAAGATGATGTCCTTTCTTGATGGATTTTCTGGTTATAATCAAGTCTTGGTAGATAAAGAAGATAGGTTGAAGACCACATTCACATGTAAATGGGGTAATTATGCCTATAAAAGAATGTCATTTGGTGTAATCAATGCAGGTGCTACATTCCAAAGAGCTATGGATATTACTTTTTGTAGATTAACAGGAAAATGCATTGTGATTTATATGGATGATTTAACATTTTTTTCTAAAGACAGGTCTAACCATGCAGATGATTTGAGGAAAGTATTACAAAGATGTGAAAAGTATGGTATAATTCTTAATCTAAAGAAACATGTCTTTGGGGTAACAGAAGGTAAACTATTAGGACATATTATTTCTAAGAATGGCATTTCCATTGATCCAAATAGAGTGAAAGGGATAAACATATTATAGTTGCCTTCCAGTAAGAAAGAACTAAAGTCATTTTTTGGTAAGATAAACTTTGTTAGGAAATTTATTATTGGCTTTGTTGAGATAGTATAGCCTTTGAATGCTATGCTTAAGAAGGATGCCTAGATAGAATGGATAGTAGTGGCCAAGGCATCATTCAAAGATATAAAGGAAGCTATTGCTAATGCTCCTATATTAATGAGTCCAGATTATACTAAGCCATTTTACATATATTCTTTTGCATCTAAACACTCATGTGCAGCAGCTTTAACACAAAAGGGTGAGGAAAATGAGGAAAAGCCAATAGCATTCATGAGTGCTCCCCTTAAAGGTGCAGAGTTGAAATACCTGGATACTGAAAGGTAGTCTTTTGCTTTAGTGAAGATAGTGAAGAAGTTCAGGCATTACATCTTAAGGAGTCAAGTTAAAGCTATTGTGCCTGATGCTGCAGTAAAGATGTTATTAATGCAAAATGAGCCAGGAGACAAAAGAGGAAAATGGATCACCATGTTACAAGAGATAGATTTGGAAATCATTCCAATGAAATTGGTCCAAGGTCAAGCTCTAGTCTAGACTATAGTGAATACAGACCTTAAGATTGTTCATCAACAGTATGTTGTGCATACAAGTACCACCAAGGGATGGTATGATGATCTTAATTTGTTCCTAATATCAGGAAAATATCCTAGTCATATGAAATCTTCACAGGGAAGAGCACTAGGGTTGAGATCTCAGAAATACATGATCCAAGGAGGTATATTATTCAAAAAGAATCATGAGGGAATATACCTGAAATGTTTGAACATAGAACAAGAAGATAAAGTAATGTTAGAGTTACATGATAAATATGGAATAGCCCATGGGTCTCATTTGGCTACTACACACAAAAGCTTGAGGGCAGGGTATTATTGGCCTACCATGTTTAAGGATACTGAAGAACACATTAAATGTTGACACATATGTCAAACCACCACTGATAGGGGAAGGAATATGACTCATCCATTGTAACATGTGATAGAAACTAGACTATTTGTACAATGGGGGTTAGATTTCATTAGAGTCATTAATCCTCCATCTTTTGCTAGGCAAAAGTTTATCTTGACAGTGACAAACTATTGCACCAGGTGGACAGAGGCAACTTGCTGTAATTTTTCTACCACTAAGGTTGTCATCAAATTTGTAGAGGAAAATATCATAACAAGATTTAGAGTACCCTATTTATTGGCATGTGACAATGGCCCTACATTTTCTTCTTTAAAATTTTCAAACTGGGCATTCGAATGGTATTGTTTTGAAATTTTCATCAAATTATTATCCATGGGGAAATGGTTTAGCAAAATTCACTAACCAAAATTTGTTAGATATCATTAAGAAATTGATTGCTAAAAACCCTAGGGAATGAAATACATTGTTAAAATATGCTTTATGGGTTGAAAGAACAAAAGTTAAGGTAGTGTTGGGAAATTCACCTTATCATTTCGTATATGGCACAAATGCAATTTTGCCTGTTAATCTAAGAATACCAACCTGGAAGTTTGCTAATGAATACTTAGGTTTTGATGATCAAAGAGAAGCTAGGTTAGTTAAATTGCTACACCTAGATGAAAAAAGGAATGAAGCCATAGATAAGTTTGCAAAACATTAAGTAGTATTAAAAAGATGGTTTGATAAAAGAGCTAGAGTCAAAACTTTCAGAATTTCAGACTTGGTCTTATGCTGGGATAAAGCACATGAGAAAAAGGGTAATCACGGGAAATTTGATAAATTGTGGATGGGTCCACTCCAGATAGCTGAAATTATAGGAAACAACACATTCAGGTTGAAGACTTTAACTGGTGAAGATATTCCATTACCTGTTAATGGTCAATATCTTAATCATTATTTTTAGGTCTAAAGGTGTTGAACTAAGTTTCATTGTGTATTATATTTTGAATATTGTATAGTCTCATGTTTGTGTGGTTTTTCTATTTGTTTGTTTGGTTGTTTGTTGTTTTGGGATCTTCGTTTTGATTTTGGGGGGAACAGGAGAAAACTACAACCATTGAAAACAATGGGATTTATAAGACTAAGAAACTATTTGAAATTTATGCATAAGTTGCGACTTTTATAGATGTAGTTTGCCTGTTTGGTCTTTTAAGGTTTATTCACCATCAACAAATTTGAGTGTTCAGGGAATCATACAAATACACATCTTTAAGATTCTAGGAGTAGGTTGGGAGGATAGTGGACATTTGTATTAAATGAAAAATCTAAAGGTTTGCCTTTGCTACCACTATAATCTCCACCCTACATATCATTAACAGGATTCCACTATCTATTCAACATGAGGTTTATTGCAATATCAAAAGTATTAAATATAAATACAAAGTGAATGATCAAAAGAAATCATTTGAAAACATATGAGGACTACTAGATAACTCCAGTGGGCTATGGACATTTGCTGGCAGTGGCCCTCTATTTGGGGATATCATAGGAGATAACCTTGACGGGGCTATGGATGCCTGACTAGCAGCAAGGCTCTATCCGAGTTGGCTTAGAAGCTTAAATCCATCTATGTAGTTTAATGCAAATGGTTGTTGTGTTCTAAATCTAATCTAATGTGTTGGTGCCTACTACAAGTTTGGGTTTTGAGTAGTTGAATTTGCAGGCCTTTCATGAAAAACACAAAAAATTTCTAAGTAGTTTGGCCTTTCTCTATTGTATGTGGCTGTCTATATATGTCTTTGTATGTACAAGTTCAAATGTACATTGGTAGGCCCGAAAAAGAGTTAAATTGGCTTAAGAAAGGGTGAAAAATAGTTGTATGCATTGTTGTATGCGCATCGGGCTTGTATGTGGCATTTAGATACATTTCTGGTAGTGGAAATGTGGTTGTACATGGCAGATTCTAGGTATATTCCCCGTTTGTATCGAAAGGTTGCATGTATATTTTGTTGTATATTTGATATACAATGGGTGAGATACAAGGCAAAACATGCAAACGGTGGACTTTAAAAAGTTTCAAATCGTGTTGAATAAGTGGTCGGGCCCACAGGTATGTGCAAGCGGATTATATGTATGTGACAAATACAATTGAACATACAATGCAGAATGTACAATCCCGGATCTCAAAAAGTTATTAAATTGGGCCTGGTGGATTCATACATACAATGGCAAAGTTGAAAAGTCAAAGGCATTTCCTTGTATGTTGGGTTGTATGTATATGCGCATGTACAATTGCATATACAAGTGAATGTACAAGTAGGCAGGTGCAAGGGGCGGACACAGCCAGAAAGTTAGTTGCATTTGTGAAAAAGGTGAGGTTCACCATTGTATATTGGGATTGTATGTTCCCAATATATAATCGGACATACAATGAGCAAATAAAAAGAAATATACAAGAGGAAGCGGTTAAAGTCAATGGTCTTCAGGAACCTGGTGGGGTCTGCGCAGTTGTATGTCCCATGGGTTGTATGTATGTGCTATATAGAATGCAAAATACAAAAGCACATATACAACCCGGATGCGAAAGGAGAATGTGTTATGGCAGATTTCAGGCTGGGGTCTGTGGGTTGTATATTGCACATTGTATGTATGTGCGATATACAATGTGAGATACAATGAACTAGATACAAGCCAGATTCAAATGTTATTCCAATTTGATTGATAAATGGCTGGAGTCCACGGGTTGTATATTGCACATTGTATGTGTGATATACAAGGAGATATACAAAAGGGAAGATACAAGCCGGACCCGACTGCGATTTCAAATTGATTCATAAAGATTTGGAATCCGCAGTTGTATGTATATTACATGTTATACATGCGATATACAAAGCGATGTACAAGGAAGGAGATGCAAGTTGGAACCAATGGTAATTACAATTTGTTATATAGAGATTTGGGGTTCGCCTTGTATGTTTGCGATTGTATGTATATATAATTACATATATAACTACAGATACAAAGGGTTGATGCAATGGTTCGATGGTGAATAGGATGCAATGGTGGGTCCCGATAACTCAGAGATGCAATTTTTCAGCGATAGTGATCCAATGGCAGGCTGCCACGTGTCCGAGAGTAGTTGTATGTATATGCATGTGCATTTACAAAGATTTGAATATGCAACAGGTGAGAAAGGCAAAAAGTTTGCATAAATGCATAAGGTATTTTTAAGTTGTGAAAAGTTAAAGGAGAGAAAGCTTGCATGGCACGATTTCATTGGTCGAGGACTTTTCGGTGTGGGTGATTGGGATTGTCCGATCTAGTTGGTGAACCGAAGCCATGGATCTTAGAGAGGAGGAAAGGAATCGACGGCCTTGTTTTAAATTTTTTAAGGAGGGATTTGTATGTGTTCACAGTTGCATTTCAAGTGGGAAGAAACTTCATAAACACGCGAACTGTTGCTACATCTTGAAATCAGTAGGTTGGCCATTAATGGCAAAATTTGCAGAGGCACAGTCTTGATTAATAGGTCAACTACCTAATTAAGGGCAAAAATCTTCAGTCGGTGGCTCACATCTCGAACCCGCCTGCCCTTTCCTCTTCTTCTCACGGCTGCATTGAATGTTTTGGGTGCCATTTTGATGGTGCAATGTATCTAGCAAAATTTTGAAGTGACATTGTACTTAATGCTGAGAGCACATTCTTGATGTATAAGAGAACTGTGTCACTCATTTTTCTGGTTGTTGAAGAGTTGGGCAATTTTTGGGAGGAATAACAAAAAATAGAGCATTTCTTGGTTGTTCTATCTCTTTTTGTGAGTTTATGAGTTGCATTTGAATGTAGGTTGCATATCTGTTCAGTTTCATGTTGTCTTTATATGAAAAATGCCTTTTTTGCATGTGTTTAGCTATTTGTCTCCATGGCTGTATGCATCCCTTCTTCTGAATTTGGTTGCTAAGGGTTACTAAGATTCTAGGATATAGATTTCTGTATTACATGCTTGAGCTCTAACTTCCATTCAAAGGGTGGATTAAACTATTTTAGATTAAGTATGAGGAAGAATGCATGGCAGCAGGGATGTTTGTAAGTAGAGGCAGTTGAATACCCATTCTTGGGCGGTATTTGTAAGGCAAATACCAATCATAACCCCTTGAAACTTGAATGCTAGTGCGAATCATTCACTTGTATACGTCTAGTTGACTCGTTGCCCTGAGATAGGCACCAGTCTGCTTCTTGTGTTGTGTTATGTTTCCAAAACCCCTGTCTTGCATCCAAAACATAAATACAAATCCTTTCAAAATTCCAACCTGTTAGTTGTAGGAGTAGGATTAGGACCCCTATATACTCTCATCCATAACCAGTCAAATATGTCCAAGAAAGTTGCCAACCTTGTGATTTATCACACAAATCTTGGTCCTAAAATGAGAGTATTATGCCTGCTATTGTAAAGCTAAATCTTTCTATTGGGAGTGAGTCAAACGTTAAATCTTTAGCTACAGGGATACCCCCCTTGGTGTGGCAGAACCAAAAGTGAAGGGGAGGTAGCTCACACAACCTCCTATATTAGTTGGCCAAATCTATATGTGCATAGGAACTGGCAAACCCTCTACTGATTCAGATCAAAGATCCAACAAAGTGGCGACTCTACTAGGGAAAGAGTTGAATAGTGTGAAATCATTGCTGCATATCTGGATCTTTCATGTGAATAGTAGTGCTCTGCTGGCAGAGTGAACTCAAAAAATATTTGTTCTATGATGAGCTTTCAGTTGTTTGAAGGTTTTATCCTCTTTGGAGAGGTGGTGACTCTACAAAAAAGTTCTCAGTGCACATGAAAGGCTGATGTATGTTGTTGTGATCTAAAAATATTTTTGTTCAAGACTTCAACATCTGGATGAGAAAAGGTACACGGCTTCTTCCCACTTGTATTTGTTGTTTTATTGCATAAGTTAAATGCCAAGGGGAAGCCTTAGGTCTTAGGTAGGCATAAAATGTCTAAGAGTGAAGATAACATGAATCCAAACAAGTATTCACCCATACTTAGCCAAGAGGGGAATGAAGTGTTGTGTAAAAAATTTGAAGAGATAAAGAATAGGTTGATATCCTTAGAGCCTCGGTAGGCTCAGTTAAATAATAACCCTATTGTGTCTGCCAGTCAGAATTCTAAACCTCTTGTCATCTCTTTTGATCATTTGTATGACCAATTAGATTTGTCATGGGTTGACTATGAAGTTGAAAGTATGCCTGCTCAGATTTACAATTAGATTCCTAGATTTAGTGGACACAGTGTGTGTGATGGGGGTGCACATATCCAAACACTCATTTAGAGATGAGGATATGTGGAAGAGGTTTTTTGTTAGATCCTTTGGTGCTAGAGCTAGAGATTGGTATTTGAGCTTTCCAAAGAGATCCTTTGCCTGTTGGGATGAACTTGTTGACTTTTTTAGAAAGGAATTTGCAAGAGAACCAGTTGATCTTGTTGCAAGGTTAATGGAAATTAGAAGACAAGATGAAAAGCCCAATATTGATTTCAGTCATAGATTTGTAGTTGCCCTTTCACAAATCCCTGAAGACTTCAAACCTGATACTCCAGCATGCATTAGTATGTATTTTGAAGCCTTTGAGAAGGGCTCTAGTGCATTGTTGAGGGAATTCAAGATAACAAGTGTGCAGATGGCATACAAGTTTTTGGAAAATACAGAAAAAATGAGGAATGAGAACATACAGAATTCCCTGTCCATGGGCTTTGGTGTGAATAGCAGTTGTGTGGTTGCAAATGACCAAATGATTATGACATCGTTTGAAGATAAATGTGAAAATGAAAATATAGAAGGTGACAATGCTGCTATGTTAGAACATGGTGATGAAAACAATGTTCAACTGGATTGTTCACCAATTAAGGATGTCAACGAAAGGTTCAATGATGACTTCCAATGCAAGGTTGAGGTATTTGGTTCTAAAAACAATGATGAGATTATGGACAGCAATGAATACTTGTTTGAGTGGGTTTGTGGAGATGATTGTGAGTATTGTACACAAGATAGAGAAGAAATAAGCAAACAAAGGAGCAATTCCATGTTTGAATCATTGTCTTTTATTCAGACACATGGAGATGATGAAGAGAAATCAAAGATTGAAACAAGTAGTAGTGCTGAGCATGAATGTTCTTTATTTGATTATAGTTTTGTTTATGACACATAGGCTGGTACTCCTCCACACAAGGAATTCATTGGTAATGAAAATGCATGTTTGGTTGCCTATGAACCAGTGGCATACTATAATGAAGCTGAAACACTTGGATCAACCCTCTTCCATGCAAATGATACATATGCTGAGGAGGATCTGTTTGAGTATGGTGAGAATCTAAGCACTGTTATTGATGAGGATTCTGATTTTCATCCTGATGAAAGAGAGACCAACATATATCATGAATGTTATTGCAAAGAGGTGCCAGAGTTTGATCCATTCCTGTTTGGTGCAGCTGAAGGTTGTTTGCATGAAGTGCACAAATATGAATATGAAAGCTTCTTCTTTGATATGCAAGCTTATGATAAAATGAGGCCTGATGATCCTAGCTATATGGTGGACTATGAGTGTTTTTAGTTTTCAGTCTAGCTGGGACATCATTTTACAATGCATTTTGCTGATATAGATGATGATAAGTGTTATATGTCATATGAGAATGCATTGTTTGATGAATATGACATTCACATGTTGCTTGATGTTAAAGGTTGCTTGCATAAGGTTTACAGAGGTAGTGCTGACAGGGGCAAGCTTAATGAGATGTTTGAATATGCAAATGACCAGGTTTGTTTGTGGGCAGATCATGGTAGTACCTTCAGGCTTGATCAAGTGAAATCAGAAGAAAATCAAGTATTTGACAAAGGGAAATTCTAGTTTTTCCTTTTTGGTGGCCCTGGACCGCCAAGTAAATTTTAAAAAAATGTGATTTGTGATGCAGGTTGGTGCAATGTTCAACTCTGTAGCCCAATGGATAAGGCCTGGTCTTCATCCCAGAGATCTGGAGTTCTCACCATGCCTGCAAGAGGCATGCATCCTTAGACACAGCCAATGTTGGTGCTTGCTACAAGTTTGGGTTTCAATTAGTTGAATTCGCAGGCCTTTCATGAAAAACCCAAAAAATTTCTAAGTAGTTCAGCCTTTTGCTGTTGTATGTGGCCGTTTGTATATGTCTTTGTATGTACAAGTTCAAATGTACATTGGCGGACCCAAAAAAGAGTTAAATTGGCTTCAGAAAGGGTGAAAAATAGTTGTATGCATTGTTGTATGCACATCAGGCATGTATGTGGCATTTAGATACATTTTTGGGCGTGGAAATGTGGTTGTACATGGTAGATTCTAGGTATATTCCCCATTTGTATCGAAAGATTGCATGTATATTTTGTTGTATATTCGATATACAATGGGTGAGATACAAGGTAGAACATGCAAATGACAGACTTCAAAAAAGTTTCAAATCAGGTTGAATAAGTGGTCGGGCCCACAGGTATGTGCAAGTGGATTGTATGTATGTGACAAATACAATTGAACATACAATGCAGAAAGTACAATCTTGGATCTCAAAAAGTTATTAAATCAGGCTTGGTGGATACATACATACAATGGCAAAGTTGAAAAGTCAAAGGCATTTCCTTGTATGTTGGGTTGTATGTATATTCACATGTACAATTGCGTATACAAGTGAATGTACAAGTAGGCAGGTGCAAGGGGTAGACATGGCCAAAAAGTTAGTTACATTTGTAAAAAAGGTGAGGTTCACTATTGTATATTGGGATTGTATGTTCCCAATATACAATCAGACATACAAAGAGCAGATACAAAGATATATACAAGTGGGAGCAGTCAAAGTCAATGGTCTTCGGGAACCTGGTGGGGCCCACACAGTTGTATGTCCTATGGGTTGTATGTATGTGCTATATAGAATGCAAAATACAAAAGCACATATACAACCCAAACGCAAAAGGAGAATGTGTTATGGCAGATTTCAAGCTGGGGTCCATGGGTTGTATATTGCACATTGTATGTATGTACGATATACAATGTGAGATACAATGAACTAGATACAAGCTAGATTAGAATCTTATTCCAATCTGATTGATAAATGGCTAGAGTCTGCGGGTTGTATATTGCACATTGTATGTGCAATATACAAGGAGATATACAAAAGGGAAGATACAAGCCGGACCCGACTGTGATTTCAAATTGATTCATAAAGATTTGGAGTCCGCAGTTGTATGTATATTGCATGTTGTACATGTGATATACAAAGTGATGTACAAGGAAGGAGATGCAAGCCAGACCTGATGGTAATTGCAATTTGTTTTATAACAATTTAGGGTCCACCTTGTATGTTTGCGATTGTATGTATATACAATTGCATATATCACTGCAGATACAAAGGGTTGATGCAATGGTCCGATGGTGAATAGGATGCAGTGGTGGGTTCCAATAATTTAGAGATGTAATTTTTCAGCGATAGTGATCCAATGGCAGGCTGCCATGTGTCCGAGAGTAGTTGTATGTATATGCATGTGCATTTACAAAGATTTAAATATGCAACAGGTGAGAAAGGTAAAAGGTTTGCATAAATGCATAAAGTATTTTTACTCTGTGAAAAGTTAAAGGAGAGAAAGCATGTGTGGCACGATTTCATTGGTTGAGGACTTTTTAGCATGGGTGATTAGGATTGTCCAATCTAGTCGGTGAACCGAAGCTGTGGATCTTAGAGAGGAGGAAAGGAATTGACGGCCTTGTTTTAAATTTTTGAAGGAGGGATTTGTATGTGTTCACAGTTGCATTTCAAGCGGGAAGAAACTTCATAAACATGCGAACTGTTGCTGCATCCCAAAATCGGTAGGTTGGCCATTAATGGCAAAATTTGTAGAGGCATGGTCTTGATTGATAGGTCAACTACCTGATTAAGGGCAAAAATATTCAGTCGGCATCTCACATACCGAACCCACCTGGCCTTTCCTCTTCTTCTCACAGCTGTATTGAATGTTTTGGGCACCATTTTGATGGTGCGATCTATCTAGCAAAATTTTGAAGTGACATTGTACTTAATGCTGAGTGCACGTTCTTGATGTATAAGAGAACTGTGTCACTCATTTTTCTAGTTGTTGAAGACTTGCACATTTTTTGGGAGGAATAACAAAAAATAGAGCATTTCTTGGTTGTTCTATCTCTTTTTGTGAGTTTATGAGTTGCATTTGAATGCAGGTTGCATATCTATTCAGTTTCATGTTGTCTTTATATGAAAAATGCTTTTTTGCATGTGTTTAGCTATTTGTCTCCATGGCTGTATGCATCCCTTTTTCTGAATCTGGTTGCTAAGGGTTACTAAGATTCTAGGATATAGATTTATGTATTGCATGCTTGATCTCTAACTTCCATTCAAGGAGTGGATTAAACTGTTTTAGATTAAGTATGAGGAACAATGCATGGCAGTAGGGATGTTTGTAAGTAGAGGCAGTTGAATACCCATTCTTGGGCAGTATTTGTAAGGCAAATACCAATCCTAACCCCTTGAAACTTGAATGCCAGTATAAATTATTCACTTGTATACATCTAGTTGACTCCTTGCCCTGAGATAGGCACCATTCTGCTTCTTGTGTTGTGTTATGTTTCCAAAAACCCTGTCTTGCATCTAAAACATAAATACAAATCCTTTCAAAAAGCTAACCTGTTACTTGTAGGAGTAGGATTAGGACCCCTGCATACTCTCATCCATAACTAGTCAGATATGTCCAAGAAAGTTACCAACCTTGTGATTTATCACATAAATCTTGGTCCTAAAATGAGAGTATTCTGCCTACTGTTGTAAAGCTAAATCTTTCTATTTTGAGTGAGTCAAATTTTTAATCTTTAGCTACAGGGATACCCCACTTGGTGTGGTAGAACGAGAAGTGAAGGGGAGGTAGCTCACGCAACCTCTTGTATTAGTTGGCCAAATCTACCCGTGCATAGGAACTGGGAAACCCTCTTCTGATTTAGATCAAAGATCCAACATAATGAATGGGAATAAATCAGTTGCACACACTTAAATTCCTATTGAAGGCTACTTTTGATGTTAGTGAATACATTCTTTCAGTGATTAAGTAGCATCTTGCATACAATGTAGTTAGAAATCTATGATTTATTTCATCTTATTCCTTGAGTTTTGTTGAATTTAATTGTTTTATTTGGTTTCTATTTGTTGTGATGCTCATAACACGCCCCATTTTGCCCTTTAGCAAAATGAGGACCCCTGTTGTGGCTTTTGCTTTTTCCTTGTGTGGTTCTACTTGCTTGGTGGTATAGGCAAAATGACATGGATGCTTGAAATTTGAGTTATACAGAGTTTGTGTATAAGTGGTTGTTACCAATAGAATCTGCATGAAAAATCATCTAGGGTTGCCTTTTGAACCATTTGAAAATTCTGCATTTTTTGAGAGTTATGCTTGTTTTTAGGAGAAGTCAATGTTGAATTGATGGCGGTCAACGTGTATCTGATATACATTGTTATTTGCATGTATATGTTAATCTTTTAGTCTGTCGGGTTACTTTATTCATTGTATAATGTATATTGTGTGCATTAAAAACATTCAAGTCCCGACCCAATGGCATCTTACAGTGAACTATATAAAACATTAAAGTCAGTTGTATTTTGTATATTATAATGCATGTATTAAAAATACAAATGTAATATATACATGGGCAAACATCAAAATAAGTTGAAAGCAGTGCATAAGGTAGCAGGCATGATAACCTTGAAATGAGCAGTGAGGAAGAAGCAGACAAACAAGGACCTAAATCTCCTCTTCTCTCCAAGTAGTCAATAAAGAATATTAAAATAATTGATCCTTTTGAAAGCATGGTGCCAAGGGATCTCGTGGAAGAGGTCAAGGAAGTAGCCCAAGAAATATTGAAGAATCAAGTCGAGGAAGAAGAAAATATAGATATGGAGGAACAAGGGGATGATGAAGGACAAGATCCACCACAAGAGGGCCTTAATCCTAAGTTTCCCCATGAGGAGGAACAACAAAATGCAGAAAATGTTCAACCTCCACAGCAGCAACAAGTTCCTCCACCATCACCACAATACCAACAACAAGAGCAAGAACATGAACAAGAAGAAGTACTCATAGAAGGAGCACATGAAGAAGTGTTAAATGAGGAAGCCACAAATACAAACAAAGACATGCTAGCTTGGTTGGAGTCTGAGGTGAGATAGGATATGGCAGTCGAAGTGGCACCAATTGATATCAAGACCTTGTTAGCTTGTGAGGTCAGGAGAAAAGGTAGAAAAAAGGCTAGAACTATGTCGGCCATAAAGAGGGATTCTTCTGGTGGAAGGACTGCACAAATAGAAATTCCCTAGGTGGATAAGGAGAAAATATCATAAATAAGTGTCGAGGAATACAAAGTGATCAGTGTGGATCTCAGTCATGTGAATACGGAGCAGCACATTGAAGAGTTGTAGGAAATGATTGAGTTCACTACAAGAAGATTGAGAAAAGATAAACAGAAAATATAGCATTTGAAGGGGCAAATTGCCCAATATGAACAATTCATTCAAGGGATATTTGATCCCACACAAAATATACCAAAATTAGCTCTGGAGTTAACTATTCTTTCTAAGGAACAAATAGAAGGAATAGAGAATAAGAAGCATGAGGCTAATAAGTTGGAGGATTTTGTTAAATCATTCATTCATAAAGGAGAAGAGGTAATAAAAATTGCCATTGGCAATTGGAACATCACCCTGATTGAGAGAAATAATTGTGCACACATTGTACAAAAGTTTCAAGAAAGAATAAGGCAAAACAGAGATGAATTAAAGAAGCTCAAGGCTTTGGAAGAACATACACAGTGTTGGGTTTTTTCCCAACTGGATGCATCCCAGTTATCCCTATAATGTAGCCATCAATGATCAATAGGATTTCTAGGCCAGGGGCCAACAGTACAGGAGATAGACTCTATAGATATCTCCTCTTCTTCTTTAGGCTCTGCAAAACCAAGGGGGGTGCTCCCTATTCAACATCCATAAAATGTGCATGTGAACTCACTGGGATGTTGATATAAAGCAAATAAATCCTCTCTTATGCAGACCAAAACTGTGAAGTAAGTGCAAAGGGGCTAGCTTTGGGCCTATATTTAGTTGTGATACAAATGATTTTGCTCCTAAACTACTTCTAATGTCCTAAAGGTTTGTAGTTGAAGTTTGAGTTTGTTTTTTGTATTTGGATGTGAGACTGGGACTTTGGGTTGTAACCTCAATACATGACTAGATTGGTCACTATCCAGGGCTCAGAGTCAATAGACATACACATATGAATGATTATCATAAACTTGGATCAGTAACTGGGTTTCAAGGGGAGGTTTTAGTGCCTGCCTTATAGATACTTCTCAAAATCAAGTGCTTAGTCATTCATACTTGATGGTATCCCTGCTGCAACATACCTTTCCCAATGATTAACCTAAAACATTCAATTTGCTCCTTGAACAAAGGAAAGAAACTAATCAATCAACACAGAAAATCTATGTTCCTGAATCCCAAATAACCCTTAGCTATTCAGATTCAAAAGAACAAATGCCCAATACTTGGAGACAAATGACCAAACACATGCAACAAAGCATTTCTCATATAAAAACAACATGAAACCAGTAGATTATGCACAAGTGATTAATAAACTCACAAGACACCCAAAATAGAGCTACCAACGAAGTTGTATCCTATTACAACACCAAAATTTTCCAGTTTTCAACAACAAATGAGTAACACAGTTTGCATTTTATAACAAGACTGTGTAGTCAGCAAAAATTACATGGCAATTCAAAATTTCTGCCAGATACATTGCACCAAAAAATAGTGCCCAAAACAATGAATGTAGCACAAAGAGGAAGAGGAAGGAGTAGGTGGAATCGGGATGCGTGCAACCACTTGAAGATTTTCCACATAAAAATGGTGGTTGGCTAGTCAATCATTGGCCCATGCCTCTGCATTTTGCCATTAATGGCCCAGCTACCCACATCTCCTCTTGAAATGCAGCAACAAATGCATAAGAAGTTTTCCTGCCTGAAATGTAGCCACAGATACAAAGAAATCCTATCCTCCTATCACCAACATCAATGGCATCCAATAGCTCTGAAAAGTCACCCACCAGTGATATCGTGCCACGTAGGTACCCTGTGCTTCCATCACTGACTTTTCTGCCATCTATTTTGCTATTTTTGCCATGTATATGCATATTCAAATGCATATACAAACAACTGCCTGCATATAAAGCGCGGACCCCAAATTGTTATAGAACAAATTAAAATTGCATTCAGGTCCTGCCTTGTACATTTTTCTTTGCATATCTTCTTTGTATATTGCAGATACAAACGCAATATAGATTCTGCGGATTTCAAATTTTCATGAAGCATTTTGAAAGTGCTTTGAAATCTAGCCTGTATCTAACTCCCTTCGTATATCGGCATATACAATGCCATATACATGCAAGCCGCAGACGCCAACCACCCTATCAATCAGATTGGACGAATTTGAAGTCTGGGCCTTGTCTCTTCAATCTTTGCATGTCAGCTTGCATATCACATTATACAAATGCAATACATACAATGCGGACCCCAAATGTTTATAAAATACTTTTGAAGTCTCCATCGGGTCCAGGTGTTGTATGTAGCCGCCTTGTATAAAACCAATGTATATCGCATATACAATACGAACATACAATCAAAACATACATACAAATAGTGGACTTCACTTTTTATCAACTAGAATGTATGCTCACTTCAGATCCGACTTGAATATTTGCGAATGCATATTTGATTGTATGTGCGAACATATAATCGCAAAAATATGCAATCAGTTGGCTCCACCTTTTGGTTCTTGTCTTGCATGTATGAGGGTCCCACCCTTTGTATATAGCAAATGTATATTTCCGCCAATGCATTTGCTCGACATACACTTTGCCTTGTATATCTACAGGCCCCACCAAATGCATCTCTTGCACTGTAGCAAATGCATGTGTGCTTCCTTGTATGCTACTCGATGTACAAGACCCCTTTGTATCTTTGCACTGTAGTGGATGCATGTTGAGGAAACTTCTAACTCGGTTGCCGACGTGCATTGTCTCACCAATGAACCTCCTTCACTGTAGTGAATGCATGTCGGCGTTTTGCATTTTTTCCTTTGTATGTAGCCATTGCATGTTTAAACATACAACACAAATATAC
Source organism: Cunninghamia lanceolata (assembly GCA_027924645.1). Taxonomy (NCBI): domain Eukaryota; kingdom Viridiplantae; phylum Streptophyta; class Pinopsida; order Cupressales; family Cupressaceae; genus Cunninghamia; species Cunninghamia lanceolata. Next base: position 4,347,554 of record BSBN01000693.1, read on the forward strand.
ATGCAAACCCTCTCATACAAGCAGGGAATATTTCTAGAATCTGTGACAAATTCCTCAATGCATATATAAACTTGATATGCATTCAAAATGCATACAATCAATTTTTTCACTTTTTTGAAGGCCGATTGAACATTTTTGGGCTCGCCAATGTACATTTTCACTTGTACATACAAAGACACAAACATGCGATAGATTTCACCGCTGCACAGAATGATTCTGAAACTTAGCATTTTTTTAGGTGCGACAGGAAAAGGCAGTAGTGCAATGCATGGGGGCCGGTCAACCAATGAGCGCCAAGGCATGAAAATGCCACTAATGTAAATAGGAACCTGCTACAGGAGGTCAACAACAAAATAGAAAATATAATGCAAAAGGCCAAGGGAAAAATTAACCTAAGGCACTAATGCTTTGAAAGAATAAAAATATAAGCTTGCAAACTTGATTTAGAACCCTAACCCTAGGTGAGTACCACCATTGGCTCCGATTGGGGACCCTAGGTGAGTACCACCATTGGCTCCGATTGGGGATGTGCAGGCGTGAGGCTGCAGTGAGAACCAAACCACTCCGGGACAGACCAGACAAAACGCAAAACTCAAAACACGATCGACTCTACAAGGCATGTACAAACTATTCACACCTAATTTACAATGTGCACACAAGATATCCATTTATGAGAAGTAAGGTTTTAGGAACTGACCGTGCATAGGCAATTCCAGTAGTTCACCATTTAGGGCCTAGAGAAAGTAGGAATCTTCTCCATGAGTATTGCTGATTTGATATGGGCCCATCCATAAGGGCTCAAATTTACCATGTTTGCCCTTCTCCTAGTTCTTTGCATTCCAAACAAGGATCAAGTCATTTATCTAGAACTTCCTTTCTGTAGTCCTTTTATCAAACAAATATTTTACCTTTTGTTGTTTCTTAACATTTGTCTTTTGTGCCTCTCTTATGATTTCATCCAGTGCAACCAGTTGATTTATCCTTTCATTCATTGAGTCCTCAATCTCTTCCTCATTCTCCTGTATGAATCTATAAACCGGTAAGAGATTATTCATGGGCAATTTAGCTGTTGCACCATACACTAACTCAAAAGGTGACCTCCCAACTACTTTTTTCACTATTATCCTGTCAGCCCATAATGCCATCTTCAGCTTTGAATCCCAAGCCCTTTTTTTCTTATCTACCATCTTTTTTATGATTTTCATGATGCTTTTGTTACTTGACTCTGCTTGGCCATTTCCTTGTGGATGATATGGTGATGCATATGACAAATCAATCCCATACTTGTTGCAAAAATCAACAAACTCACCAGATCTGAAACACATAGCATTGTCTGTGACCACTTTGACTGGTACTCCAAATCTGATAATAATGTTTTCCAAAATAAAATCCATCACCACCTTGCTTGTAGCTTTCTTAGTTGGAATGGCTTCAATCCATTTAGTAAAGTAGTCAGTAGCAACCAAAATCCAACTATGTCCTCCACTTGATTTTTCTGAAATCTCCCCTATAAAATCAATTCCCCATTGCTAAAATGGAGCCTCTACAGTTACAGTTCTAAGGGGTAATGCACCTTCATACTTTAGTTTTCCTGAGAACCTCTGACAGGGATCACATTTTCTTACCATCTTTTGTGCATCTGAGAAAAGAGTTGGCCACCAATAGCCTGCTCTAACAATTTTGTGAGCTGTTGTCTGGGCAGTATAGTGTCCACCACACACTCCTTTGTACATGTCATTTAAAATATCTTTAGCTTGAGTTTCATCCACACACCTAAGTAGTACACCATTAGGATTTTTCCAATACAACTCTCCATAAATAATGATGTATTTAATAGCATGTAACTTTAAGGTCCTTTCTGATTATCACTGAGATGGGAACGACAATTTAAATTCTGCAAATAATGTACAATATCCTTGTACCATTTAGATTTTGACATGTTTACAACCTCATTCTGCACTACATTTACCTGGCATGCCTCTAAATTTGATTGCGTCATCATCTTAGCAAAACCTTGTCCCCTTACCAACTTTGTGATTTGTATCTCAATGTTGAACTCTTGCAATTTGTTTATCCGTCTGCATCTTCTTCCTGTCACTTCCTGCTAAGTGAAAATATCCTTAACTACTACATGGGGCATATATGCAACAATCTGAGAGCCTACTAAATATGGTCTAAAGATTTTGACTGCCTTAACCAATGCATATGCCTGCTTTTCCATGATATCATATTTCAATTCAGCAGCCTGCAATGACATGCTAAAGAAGGCAATAGGTTTCTCAAAGCCATCTTCATTTTTCTACAATAAACATGCAACAATAGTGTGAAAAGAAGCAAATGAGAACAACTAAAGTGGCTTAGAAAAATCAAGAGATTTCAACATAAGAGCCATCTTTATAGCTTCCTTGATATTTTGAAATGATCTAGTTACTTCATTTCCCCATTTGATGGTTTCACCCTTCTTTAACATTTTAGAGATATCCTTTGTAGTCTCTGCAAAGTTAGGAACAAATCTTCTAATGAAATTAATCTGCCCAAAGAAAGACTGAATGCCTTTCACTATTTTATGGATTTGAATTATGTCAATTGCAGCAACCCTTTCAGGATCAATCCTAACTCCATCCTTGGAAACAATATGTCCCAATAATTTTCCTTCCACTACCCCAAAAGTACATTTCTTTGGGTTAAGTGAAATGCCATATTACAATGCTCTAATAAAAGCTTGTTCTAGGTGCATGCAATGTTGCTCCTCCTTTTTTGAATAAGTAGTTAAATCATCTTGATATACAGCCAAAATTGAATCAGTCAATCCTACAAAGGCAACATCCATAGCCCTCTAAAATGTAGCACCTGCATTTGTTAGTCCAAATGGCATTCGTACATACACATAAGTCCCCCATGGAGTGGTGAAGGAAGTCTTGTATTGCTCAGATTCTTTTACCTTCACCTGATTGTATCTTGAAAACCCATCCATCATGGATAAAATCTCACAACCAGTTACCTTTTGCAACATAGCCTCCATGTTAGGCAGTGGATAATTATCCTTCAAAGAAGATACATTCAGATTTCTAAAGTCCACACAATGTCTTATATCACCAATTTTATTTCTAACTGGGACAAGATTGGACACCCAAGTTAAGTGTCTAATAGGCACAATTATTCTAGCCTCCCTTAGCTTTACAAGTTCCTCTTGCATTTTTAGAGCCAAAGTTGGGTTAATAGGTCTTTGTTTCTGTCTGAATGGCTTAGCTTCAGGCTTCAAAGGAATCTCATGCTGGAATAAGTCTTCTCTATAGGCTTTTAGGTCCTCATATGACCATGCAAAGACATGCTTATATCTTTTCAATAATGCAATCAACATGCTCCTGATGTGTGGCTTGAGTTGTTTGCCAATACATACCCTTTTGCGGGCATGAGATGTCCCCAAATTTATCTCCTCCAAGTCATTCTTGTTTGTAGGAGATGCCTTTGTAACAAACTGATCTCTATTGTCAAATGCTCTTTCTAAAGCAACCAACCCTCTAGGGATTTTATTTGTTTTGAGCTGAATTACCTCTTTCCCCAAAAGAGTTTCTTTTTCATCCACAACTTCAACAAAGTTCTAAACATCAATCTCCTGGCTCTCATATTCATCTATGCAGTGTAGAAATTTCAATAAATCCCTATCATCATCAAACACCTGCCAACTGCATACATTATCTGGTACTGCAGGTCTAAGTTTAACCTCAACATTTGTAACATTAGACAGAGTGACATCATCTGGCCTTATGGCTACATTAGCTAAAAAATCTGCCATGACATTTTTTTATCTTTCCATCCAATTTATTGAAAAAGCATCAAACAATTCAATGGTGTCTCAAACAACATGCTTATATTGTTTTAACCTCTTATTTTTTGAAGCATACTTATCTCTAACCTGGGAGACAATTAACTCTGAATCTCCAAATACTTTTAGCATCTTGATCCCATGCCTCAAAGCAATATTCAATTTTAGTAACAGAGTTTCATAATCTGCAATATTATTCATGCAGGCAAACTTTAACAGGAAAGAGAACATTAGAAGATTACCAGTTGGAGACAAAAACACAACTCCAGCACCAGAACCTTCCTTCAAACAAGCTCCATCAAAATACATGGTCCAGAGACCCTGTTGGTCAAGCTCTTGAATGCAAATATCTCTCCCTTTACCTCCTTGATCGTCTAAGACAACTCTAAAATTCTCACAGTCAGTATCCACAAAACAGACATGCTCATATGAATCTTGATCCTCAACTGTCTCTAGTGACCTTTCTTCTCTGACCAATTTGGCATCTTTGCCATTCATTGGGATCATGGCATATGATAGATCTAATTGCATACTTCCTCCAATCAATGCTGCCCATCTTCTTGACAACAGCATACCATATTGTGGTTTTATGTCAACTACTGTTATGTTCATTCTGTAGGTTTTTTCTGGATATACTGCTAGCCTAAAATCCACATCCTTCATGATTCCAATAACTGGTACCTCCCTAGCATCCATTACGTAGCATTTTCCACATGCCTTATCTATATTCGATCCATCTTGTTGCATGATAGCCAGAGGCATGATATTTGTTGATGCTCCTGAGTCAAGCATACAATTCTTGATCACTTTTCCATTGATAACAAGGGAGACATAAAATGGTTCAACCTGTGAAGGGCATTTTGTCATGGTCACCCCCAGATATACTTCAGGAACCTCATCCTCATCAATACACAAGGCCTCTTTCTTACCCTAAGTCTCAACATTCTACTCAGCTTGACAAGGCACTCCTGAAAATTAGGGATAATGCTTTATTCCTAAATTCTTCAACTCTCATCAACTCCATCAATGGAATAGAGACCTTTATCTGGGACAAAACTTGAGTTATGTCAAAGGGAGCATAATTTTGTATAACAGTTGTAGCCTAAGCTGTGGTTTTATTCTTATCCTGAGTTGATCCAGCCTTAATTTTAATGGCCTTTTGATTATTAATCATGACCTGAGAATTCTTATTTTGATCTTCATTTTTGGGAGCTTTATTTTTTGGTCTCTGAGAATCGTGACCTATTTTTTCCTTAAAATTTTTCTTACTATTGTTCCATTGCTTCTTATGTGGTTTAGCCCCATTATGACTATGCAATGGTTGGTTTACAAAGGTATTCTTTAGTTGACGTGAGTCGGTCACCTGAGCCTTGCCCCTAAGGTTATAATTGCTTTTGACTTGAGTTACTACCACGGCTGTGAGAGCTCTAATCTCTTCATCAGAAGGTCTTCTCAAGTTATTCAGAAAAGTGTGTGAGTCCTAAGCATAAGCATAGTTATCTTCATCGTCCTCATCACAAGAAATCTACTGGTAGGCCTGAGTTCCATAATTTATGTTCTCATCAACATCAAAGAAGAGTACTCCCTATTTGTGAACAACATATTTACACTATCATCCTCCATACAATGCGGCTCATTGCATTCATCACAGGCAACATCATTATTATATAAGGATTGAGCAATCATACATTGTGACTGCGAGTGAGGCATTTGACAGATTATGCGCCATGGGGTGTCATCAACAATGTTAACAGTTTTCTTCAAAGGATCAGGAGTCTCCTTAACATTTTGAGCTCTCTGATTAGTGTTGTTATTTGGGAGAATGGATTTACCATTATGCTAATTACTGTTATATGGCATATCATGCAATGATGGTCTCTTCTCTTGTCTTTGGTAAACCTGCTTATCAGGACCTATCCCCTTTTCATTTTTAGCAAGTCTATAACTTAGGTCCTTGACAATAGTTGTCAACTTTTCCAGTTTCTCCTCAGAAGTTGAGGCATTACCTTGAGTACTTTGAGACTTGTTATTTGGATTTTGCATAATTTTTACATCATCCCTTCTGTTTGTCTTACCAGATGCTTTCCTATTATTTTCAATGTTGGTTGCAATCTTAAAAGCATCCCTGAGGCTAGCAAGACCCTTATCTCTTAACCCATAAGTTGTTTTAGTATCAAAAGCATTTATGTATAACACTATGTACATTGGTTCATTAGGTCTCATGTGAAGTGGCAATTTATTCAACACTTTAGTGAACCTAGCATTAAAATCTGCAACCTGCTCATTTGATCCCTTAGTAATACCAGTGAACTCATTTATTAAAAAGCTTGGATCAGTTTTATCACCATATTGTTCTTTAATAATCCTTCTGAAGTCATCCCATGATGAAACACTCTAGTCAGGCAGACCTCTATACCACTCTCTAGCTTCATCAACTAAGGATTGCATAAACAATTTCATAAAAATGTCTTCATGCTCAACCTCAAAGTTGTCCATGACATTCTGAAAAGCCTTCAAATGATCTTCCCCTAACAGAGTATTGTTTCCTAAAAACTTTGGTACCTGCGGCCTTACATGTTTATCAATTGGATTAGGGTAACTAGGAATACCATCAAAAACAAGCTGCCTGAATCTATCCAACTGCATAGGCTGTCTACCAAACTGATTAACATTGGCATTCCTATTAGCATTTTAATTTCTCACATTATTTAATGGTGCTCTAACATTGTTTACATTCTATCTTTGATCATTATGTCCTGAACTTCATTTCTTTGCTAGTTTCTCAGCACATTTGCATTGTCAAGGGTATGAACTGAATCATTCTGAGCAATTTTTAGAGCTTGTACCCTTTGTTTGATATCATTTCTAATCTTCACTACCTGCAGATATTCTAATTCTGCCCTCAGGTTCTTGATCTCTTCAGCTAATTCTTCATCTCTAGGCATAGAAGAGGACCCATTCCATTTTGGTCATCATCATCCCTTAGGGTTTCAGTTTCTTCAAATCTATCAGGGGGATCTAGGAAAGGGCATTCGTGAAACACCTCTAACCTCATTCTCAATCTGTCACCTTGTTGCCTTTCAAACACATCTTGAATTTTAGCTTCTGCAATTGAAAAATAGGGTGCCTACTATTCTGAAGATCTAGGATTATTCTGGGTATTATCATTATTTCTAGGGCTGGGAGAACCCTCTTGACTGGCTTGAACAGTCCCTTTTTTCATGTACATCATTTTTCTGGGTAATTCTTCAAACAGAGGATTACGCAGGGATTTTCTCCCTTGCATACAAATTTTTACCTTACTGGTTGGGAGATTTGTTCAGAGTCACCACCTACAACTAGGAATTAATTTTTTAAACCAGGGTTCTTACACAAAGCACTCCCCAGTAGAGTCACCAAATCTGTTGGGTTTTTTCCCAATTGAATGCATCCCAATTATCCCTACAATGTAGCCATTAATGATCAATAGGATTTCCAGGCTAGGGACCAACAGTATAGGAGATAGACTCTATAGATATCTCCTCTTCTTGTTTAGGCTCTGCAGAACCAAGGGGGGTATTCCCTATTCAACATCCATAAAATGTGCCTGCGAACTCACTGGGATGTTGATTTAAAGTAGATAAATCCTCTCTTATGCAGACCAAAATTGTGAAGTAAGTGCAAAGGGGCTAGCTTTGGGCCTATATTCAGTTATGATACAGAGGATTTTGCTCCTAAACTACTTCTAATGTCCTAAACGTTTGTATTTGAAGTTTGAGTTTGTTTTTTGTATTTGGATGCAAGACTGGGACTTTGGGTTGTAAACTCAATACATGACCAGATTGGTGCCTATCCAGGGCTTGGATTCAATAGACATACACATATGAATGATTATCATAAACTTGGATCAGTAACTAGATTTCAAGGGGAGGTTTTAGTGTCTGCCTTATAGATACTTCCCAAAATCAAGTGCTTAGTCATTCATACTTGATGGTATCCCTGCTACAACATACCTTTCCCAATGATTAACCTAAAACATTCAATTTGCTCCTTGAACAAAGGAAATAAATTAATCAATCAAAACATAAAATCTATGTTCCTGAATCCCAAATAACCCTTAGCTATTTAGACTCAAAAGAACAGATGCCCACAACTTGGAGACAAATGACCAAACACATGCAACAAAGCATTTCTCATATAAAAACAACATGAAACTAGTAGATTATGCATAAGACATTCAACAAGTGATTCATAAACTCACAAGACACCCAAAAAAGAGCCACCAACGAAGTTGTATCCTATTACAACACCAAAATTTGTCTAGTTTTCAACAACAACAAATGAGTAACATAGTTTACATTTTATAACAAGACTGTGTACTCAGCAAAAATTACATGGCAATTCAAAATTTCTGCCAGATACATTTCACCAAAAAATGGTGCCCAAAACAATGAATGCAACACGCAGAGGAAGAGGAAGGAGCAAGTGGAATCGGGATGCGTGCAGCCGCTTGAAGATTTTCCACATAAAAATGGTGGTTGGCCACTCAATCATTGGCCCATGCCTCTGCATTTCACCATTAATTGCCCAGCTACCCGCAGCTCCTCTTGAAATGTAGCAGCAAACGCATAAGAAGTTTTCCCACCTAAAATGCAGCCATAGATACAAAGAAATACATCGCTGCTATTTGAAACTAGGCCTTCGTTCCTATCCTCTTATCGCCAACATCAATGACATCCAATCGCTCTGAAAAGTTGCCCACCAGTGATATCGTGCCACGTAGGCACCCTGTTCTTCCATAGCTGACTTTTCCACCATCTATTTTGCCATTTTTTCCATGTATATGCATATTCAAATGCATATACAAACAACTGCCTACATACAAAGCGCGGACCCCAAATTGTTATAGAACAAATTGAAATTGCATTCGGGTCCCGCCTTGTACATTTTTCTTTGCATATCTTCTTTGTATATTGCAGATACAAATGCAATATACATTCTGCAGATTTCAAATTTTCATGAAGCATTTTGAAATTTCTTTGAAATCCAGCCTGTATTGAACTCCCTTTGTATATCGGCATATACAATGCCATATACATGCAAGCCGTAGACGCCAGCCACCCTATCAATCAAATTGGATGAATTTGAAGTCCGGGCCTTGTATCTTCAATCTTTGCATGTCGGCTTGCATATCACATTATACAAATGCAATACATACAATGCGAAACCAAATATTTATAAAATACTTTTGAAGTCTCCATCAGGTCCGGGAGTTGTATGTTGCCACCTTGTATAAAACCAATGTGTGTCGTATATACAATGCGAACATACATACAAACAACGAACTTCACTTTTTATCAACCGGAATGTATGCTCACTTCATATCTGGCTTGTATATTTGTGAATGCATATTTGATTGTATGTGCGAACATACAATCATAAAAATATGCAATTGGTGGGCTCCACCTTTTGGTTCTTGTCTTTCATGTATGAGGGCCCTACCCTTTGTATATAGCGAATGTATATTGCCGCCGATGCATTTGCTTAACATACACTCTGCCTTGTATATCTGCGGGCCCCACCAAATGCATCTCTACACTATAGCAAATGCATGTGCGCTTCCTTGTATGTTGCTCGATGTACAAGACCCCTTTGTATCTTTGCACTGTAGCAGATGCATGACGGGGAAACTTCTAACTTGGGCGCCGACGTGCATTGTCTCACGATGAACCTCCTTCACTGTAGCGAATGCATGTCGGCCTTTTGCATTTTTTCCTTTGTATGTAGCCATTGCATGTTTAAACATACAACACAAATATACATGCAAACCCTCTCATACAAGTAGGGAATATTCCTAGAATCTGCAACAAATTCCTCAATGCATATATAAACCCAATATGCATTCAAAATGCATACAATCAATTTTTTCACTTTTTTGAAGGCCAATTGAACATTTTTGGGCTCACCAATGTGCATTTTCACTTGTACATACAAAGACACAAACATGCGACAAATTTCACCGCTGCACAGAGTGATTCTAAAACTTAGCATTTTTTTTAGGTGCGACAGGAAAAGGCGATAGTGCAATGCATGGGGGCCGGTCAACCAATGAGCACCAAGGCATGAAAATACCACTAATGTAACCAGGAACCTGCTATAGGAGGTCAACAATAAAATAGAAAATATAATGCAGAAGGCTGAGGGAAAAATTAACCTAAGGCACTAATGGTTTGAAAGAATAAAAATATAAGCTTGCAAACTCGATTCAGAACCCTAACCCTAGGTGAGTACCACCACACAGTCCTTGGTGAATGAGGGTATTATGATTGTGCAAGCTATGTTTCAAATCCCTAAAATGAAGATGGATGTCAAATATGAAGAAGGGATATTAAGGCCTTGCTTGGCCAATATATAGGAATTGGAAAATAATATTCAGGTTTTGTTAAGGAAGCACGTGACGATGTGGATGATCTAGTTAAACATCCATGTCCTCAAGTATAGGTATTTGATGTAGATACAACCATAAAAGAATTCAAAGGTAACTTTCACCCCTACATTGATGATCCGGTAAACCATTTCGATGAGGAAGAAATGAAAAATATTGTGAAACTAAGTGCTAAAATCAGAAAGTATCACAAGAGGAGAGAAGTTAGGGAGAACAAAACCCAAGCATTGAAGACCAGCATTGAAATGTAGTAATACACCTGGGATTCTTCTCAAATGACTAGTACTTCCATATCTGACCTAACTGCAAAGTTTACTCAATACATGAGCAACAAGAAAAAAGATATGCAGATAGAAGATGATAATGATAGCGACTAGGATGCTTATTTACTATTTGTTACATGATATACTTTGTTATGATTTTATACTGATACATAGTCAAATTAAAGTCAAATATTTTAAAAGATTCTAAGGGCTTCTTTGCACCTGAGAGAATATTCTTTGAGATATTTTTGAAGTGACAGCTGGCTGAGAATTTGAATTTGAAACTTTGGTAGTTTTATGACTATAGCAAGGGACTGTTGAGCTTATATAAGGGGCTTTAATATGTATAGTTTGATACAAATGACTTATGTAGAAAAGCATTTGAAAGTTTTCAATAGAAGTGATTTGTGAGAATACTTGAAGCATAGGGAGTTGGGTTAGTAGTTTGCCTGTGTCTGCAGTGGAGATAATGTGGAATGTCCTATTTCTCGTTATATCTGGAAAATGTCTGTAAGTTTGATTTTGTTTGCTAATACTTCCAAAGACTTTGAAGTTGAAATACATTGTAAATTTGAAATGGATTTCATATGTTAATGAATACAAACATCTAATTGTTGCATCTATTTCAAAGTGTAATTAGATTCAGGTGTTCTTTGATATATTTCCTTTGATTATTACAGATCTGTATGTTAAGTTGAGATATTTCTCTGAAGAAACATACATGAATTTAACTCCTTTGAAGTGTTACAGCTAATCAAATTTATGCACATGAGTAGCAGAGAAATGATTCGTACAGAATCAAGTTTTCTAAACCTTATCTTTTGACTTTTCTTATCAAATATTTAAATAATTAGCATGCACATAGTTATCTGAAGGATATTGTTATAGATTTAAATAGAGAATTGTGAATTGCAAATATCTTTAACAATTTTCATATAAATCTGAAGTACAAAGTATATTTTCATAGAAATTCATGTATAGCTTTGTAGTAAAATGGTAAATACATGTAAAGGGTCACTAGTTATAGTGCAATTTGTAGTTATTTGCAATATGTAAGTAAAAGAAGGCAGTACATATCCTTTAAATCATGTAAGGCCCCTTGAACAAATAGATTCACACTAAACTCTGAGTGAATCTAACACAACCATGACATGGTTAACGTAGACTTGGACTTGAGAAATATTTCTAATAGTTCTCCATATTCTTCAAGGTAAGACAAGATTCTTTGTGAATTTTATCTATTCTTGTTTTGAATAAAATCATTATCAACAAGTTTCTTCTTCTTCACTAGTCTACACTTCCCTTTTTGTAGTAATTTATTTTTCTCTACAAGGGAACCCATCTAAATCTAATACATATTCATTAACTTCTGTATACTTTGGTATGTCTTCATCAACCTTGACATTGGTACTTTCAACAATCTTCCCTAGTCCCTTGTTATTGTTGAAATACACCGAACAACTGAGAGGTGGGGGTGAATCAGTTATCACAAAAACTTATCTTCACTTGCATATCAAACCATCAACAACTTAATTATTCATAATCATATTTAACCATGAAAGCATGAAACCATCAACTTAATCACAATCACACATTTAACACAATAGACACCAGATTTTAACGTGGAAAACCCTAAAAGGGAGAAACCATGGTGGGTGTTAGCCCACAAAAGTATATAAGTTATAGCAATACCAAAAAACAAAGGGAGGCTCACTACCAAAAGAAGGCTCATTGCTAAAAGGTTGAACTGAGATAACAACATCTACTTCATGCCAAGGTTCAGTTCCATTGAAGCACAAACACCTTTGCTCTACTTTGCTACCTTACTTTACTTTATCTTCACATCTTCTCACTTGGATACATTTTTACAACTCAATTACAAGTATTTATACACTTCATCAACCTTGGAATAATCATCAAGGTCGGCATTACAATCATCAACCATTGGAACAATGTCCAAGGTCGACATTACAAACATACATAAAATAGGTCTGGACCTAATACAAATTTAGCTAAGAAAAAGATGTAAGAATGTATGTCGATTACACCACACCTTAGCTAGGACTCAAACATAATCTTCCACACTACAACATGCTATCACAATCTTTGATGCATCTCCACAGATGATGAATTCAACCAGGTTGGCCAAGACTGATGTTAATAGAAGTATTCTCAAGAACACGTTGCGATCTGAATTACACCTTGTGGACCAATCCAAATGTAGGAGCATGATCAGGGGACGTCCACAAGTACATTGTAATCACCAAGAACTACCGCACGATCTCTAATCACTCCATCAATAAGATTCTTCAAACCAGAGTACAAGAACAACACTGTCAGCCACTGTCATGAGTAAAAAATAGCTTTGGAACCACCAAATCATGAACCTTTGCATTTTAAGGCACTTAACATCACCACTGACTTAATTCCAGAACTACAGACCAAAATATTTCAATTCAAAGGAATGTGGAGCAAAACACTTTCTGCCTATCACCATCAAGCATATAGAAAAATCTTTTTTCACTCTGGTGAACATAACTCACACAATTCTTCATATCGGAGGTTCAAACTCAGAATATAACATCTTCAGACAGGCTTCTAAATAACTTCCAATCCATAGGTAAATATATTTATTCTACAAGAAATGCAGAGCATTCTTCTAGATTGTTCTTCTACGTGTAATGCACTGTTTCTAATACAACACATTTGTTATCACCGGAGGGGCTAATTTTTTCAATACCCTCAACAAAGTAAGAGCATAGTTGACACCAATGGAAACATAGATATGTTGACATCAATGACAACACCGATTAGGCACACACTTGCAACAATCTCCCCCTTTGTCCTTGATGGCAACATATGATAGTGAAAAACTGAAAAGACCACCAAGACAAAATTCTCCCCGTTTCTCTTTAGACATCCGCATTCTTTCTCCCCCTAAGTTTTTCACATGATTTGTCTCTCCCTTTGACATCAATGGAAAAGGGCACATACATGCATGATGCTACTCTGATCCATTTACTTTACCAAAAACATTTAGCTACTCCCCCTGAGAGGTAGCCTTTAGAACATCAATCTAGATCAAAGAATGACACTTTGAGCTCCACTAGATTGATGCATTCCTATGCATCTTAGTTTAAGACAGAAGGGGTAATGACCCCCAACTTTTCTGTGAGATACTCAAAGGTATCTTTAGGCAGAGGCTTAGTGAAAATGTCTACAATCTGATCCTTTGTGGACACATATTCCAACTTTACTTCATTCTCTGTCACCTTCTCTCTCAAAAAGTGATAACTTATTGATATGTGCTTTGTTCTTGAGTGCATCACTAGATTCTTTGAAATGTTTATGGCACTTGTATTGTCACAAAATATTGCAATTGGATCTTCATACACAACTCTTATATCCTTTAGAGTCTACTTCATCCATAATACTTGAGTGCAACAACATGCTGCTATAATATACTCTGCTTCTACAGTTGACAAAGATATTGAATCTTGTCTCTTGCTCAGCCATGAGACCAATCTATTACCCAAGAAGAAGGCACCTCCACTTGTACTCTTTCTATCATCAACATCTTCAGCCCAATCTATATCTGTATAAGCACTGGGAGTGAAATCATTGTCATTTGGATACCATAAGCCATAATTTGGAGTACCTTTCAAATACTTCATGATTCTCTTAACTGCCATCACATGTGATTCTCTTGGATCAGCTTGAAACCTTCCAACAAGACAAACTGCATGCATAATATTAGGTCTAGTTTGAGTTAGATAAAGCAATCCTCCAATCATGGATCTGTATTTTTTTTATCAACCTTAGGTGATTCATTAGTTTTTCTCAACTTGCAACCAGTCACCCTAGAAGTACATACCAGTTTAGAGTCTTCCATCCCAAACTTCTTCAACAACTCTTTCACATCTTTCACATACTTAGATTGAGATATGAAGATTCCTTTATCTGATTGACTAATTTGCAGACCCAAAAAGAAATTTATTTCACCAAACATAGACATTTCAAATTCACTTTTCATCTCACTAGAAAACCTTATGCACATACCTTCATTTCCTCCAAAGATAATGTCATCAACAAAGACCTCAACAATCAAGATCTAATCATCATTGGTTTTGAAGTATAGATTGCCATCTGTAGTACCTTTACTAAATCCCAATTGCAATAAATACTTGGCTAAACTTGCATACCAGGCTCTAGGAGCTTGTTTGAGTCCATACAATGGTTTCTTCAACCTACATACCATATCACCTTGATTTGACAATTGGAATCCCTCCGGTTGCTCAATGTATACTTTCTCTTCTAATTCACCATTCTGGAAGGCAGATTTCACATCCATCTAAAATACCTTAAAATCTTTGTGAACTAAAAACACCAGAAACATTCTGATTGCTTCAATCCGAGCTACTGGGGCAAAGGTTTCTTCAAAATCTATCCATTCAATTTGAGAATATCCTTTGCATAGAAGTCTTGCTTTATTCCTTACAACTTCTCCATTTTCATTCAGCTTGTTCTTGAAGACCCATTTAGTTCCAATAACATTTTTGTAAGTAGGTCTAGGAACTAATTCGCAAGTTTCATTCTTCTCTATCTGCAATAGTTCTTCCTCCATTGCCTTTACCCAATTTTCATCATTGCATGCTACATTCAAAGTTTTTGGTTCAATCTTTGAAAGTAAAGAGTAATTGACTTGTTCCTCTACAGCTCTTCTTCTTGTTAGTACACCTTTGTTCTTGTCACCTATAATATGATCTTAAAAATGATTGATCCTTACATACCTGGGAGTCTTGACAACACTTTCTGGAGCCTCTTCTTCATCCTGACTATCTTCTTGCTTATCTTTCTCTTCAATTACTATAGTCACAGGTTCATCTGGTTCATAACAAATTAGGTTTGATATTCTTTCCTTGCCTTCATCTACCTTCACATTTACACTCTCAACAATCTTTTTGAGCCTTTTGTTGTAGCACCAGTAAGATTTACTCTTGGTAGAGTATCCAAGAAAGATTCCTTCATCACACCTTGCATCAAACTTTCTTAGTTCTTCATCTCTCCTAATATAGCATTTGCCTCCAAAGACTTTGAAATATTTTACTGTAGGAATTTTTCCATACCTTAATTCATAAGAAGTTTGAGTACCATTACCTTTCACTTGAACTCTGTTTTGGATTTAAACAGCTGTATGAATATCCTCTTTCCAAAAAACTTTCGGTAGATCTACTTCCTTCATCATAATCCTATCAACCTCTTGAACTATCCTATTTTTCCTTTCCACAACTGCATTCTGCTAAGGAGTCCTAGGTGCAGACAACTATTTCTTTATCCCATGCTCTTCATACAAAATGTTGAATTCATTTGATGTGAACTCATCTCCTCTATCAGACCTCAAGCATTTGATCTTCAATTCTATTTCATTCTCAACCATTACCTTGAAAGATTTGAACTTCTCTAGGGCTTCTGATTTATCTCTTAGAAAAGTAACCCAAGTCATTCTAGAATAGTCATCAATAAGCAACATGAAGTACCTGTCACCTTGTAGGCTTCTCACCCTCGTAGGACCACAGCGATCTATATGCACTAGATCCAACAAACTGGAAGAGAATTTCTCTTTGTTCTTGAAGCTTGTTCTTGTCTAATTTCATAACTGACATTCCTTGTAGATTGTGTTGGATGGTTTTACAAGTTTTGGTAAATCTCTCACAATCTAACCTAAACTTATCTTTACTAGATTATCAAAGTTTATATGACACGTCCTTCTATGCTATAACCAACTTTCATCTACCTGAGCCAATAAACAATAATCATTAGTTCCTCTCAATTGATAGATATTACCTTTTGTTTTCTTATCGGTAGCAATCATAGTTCCAAAACTTTCCATGATCTTGCACCCATTATCTTTGAATCTCAGATCATATCCTTTGTCACTCATCTAACCAACACTCAAAATATTATGCTTCAAACCCTTCACATATAGAACATTGTCAGTATTATGCTTTTCATCAAATGAAATAAATCCTTTTCCACAAATCTTACCAGCTGTATTATCTCCAAACCTATGCCGTCCTCCATCATACTTTTCCAAACTTACAAACTTACTTTTGTCAATAGTCAAGTGATGTGAGCATCCACTATCAATAATCCATTCATCCTTATCTTTCTCAAGTTGAATAGCCAAAGCACTTTCTTCTACTAGTTTTTCATCCTTCACACAGCTAATAGAATTAGTAGACACAAGATCTTCTTTAATAGCAATAAATAGGCATTCATTTGCACTAGTATTAGCATCATCAAATTCATCATCAGTCACCCCTTCATCATCAAAATCTTTGACATAGTAGTATTTCTTTGGAACTATAGGCCTGCTCTCATGTTTCTTCTTATTTCTTTCAATTCTTTCAGGACATCTGGAAGCATAATGACCTACTTTACCATAAGAGAAACATTTGAAAGGTAATTTACCTTTGAACTTATCAGAGCCCCTTTGTATCCTATCAATAAACTTAGCTTCAATTTCATCAAATTCATCATCCACCTTGTATTTCTCAGCTCTGGAGATCTCTGCTGAAGTACTGGCTTTAAAAGTTGATTCAACTTTAGGCAGGGCATCACCAAATTCTCTCATCTCAAAGGTTGTAAACTTTCCAAGTAACTGATCTCTGTCAATAGTTTTCATAGTCATGAATTCTTTAATTACAGCTACCTTGTGACTATATGACTTTGGTAGTAATCTAAGAATTTTCATCACAACTTCCTTATCACTGAGAGTTCCTCCCATACCCTTTATTCCAGTGACAAGTTCATCAACTTTTTGCATAAAGGCTATTATGTTTTCATCTTCATTCATCTTCAAACCCTCATATTTTACCTTAAAGCTTTGTAGATTGGCTTCTTTTACAGAATCATCTCTTTCATACAAAATTTTTAGCTTCTCCCATACCTCATTTTCAGATTCAAGGTCCACAACTTTTGTCAACACTAACTCACTTAAGGAACTTAGCAGAGCATCCTTTGCTTTGACATCCACCTCATATTCTTTGATTTCATCTTCAGTCATCAAACCATTTGGAGGCATGGTATATTTTTCTTCTACACCCTTCCATTCTTTATAACCAAGACAAAGAAGATGACTTTTCATTCGTACCTTCCAAAGAGCATAATTTGTCCCATCAAAATGTGGAGCTTCCTTCTTATAAGACATCTTGGATCTTCCTCAAGTTGTTAGGCTTTCTTCAGAGGAACCTGCTATGGTACCAATTGTTTAAATACACCAGAAAACTAAGAGGGGGGATGAATCAGTTGCCACAAAAACTTATCTTCACTTGCATATCAAACCATCAACAACTTAATTATTCATAATCAGATTAAACCATGAAAGCATGAAACCATCAACTTAATCACAATCAGATATTTAACACAGTAGACACTAGTTTTTTACATGGAAAACCCTAAAAGGGAAAAACCACGGTGGGTGTTAGCCCACAAAAGTATATAAGTTATAGCAATATCAAAAATAGAGGCTCACTACATAATTTGCTCACTGCAAAGAAAGGCTCACTGCCCAAAGGGAGGCTCATTGCCAAAAGAAAGCTCACTGCTAAAAGGTTGAACTGAGATAATAGCATCTACTTCATGCCAATGTTCATTTCCATTGAACCACAAACACCTCTACTCTGCTCTACTACCTTACTTTACTTTATCTTTGCATCTTTCCACTTGGATACATTTTCATGACTCAATTACAAGTATTTATACATTTCATTAACCTTGGAATGATCATCAAGGTTGGCATTACAATCGTCAACCGTTGGAAAAATCTCCAAGGTCGGCATTACAAACATACATAAAATAGGTCTAGACCTAATACAAATTTAGCTAAGAAAAAGATGTAAGAATGTATGCAGATTACACCATGCCTTAGCTGGGGCTTAAACACAATCTTTCATGCTACAACATGCTATCACAATATTCAATGCATCTCCACAGATGATGAATTCAACCACGTCGGCCAAGACTGATGTTAACACAAGTATTCTCAAGAACACGCATCATGCACAATCTAAATTACACCTTGCGGACCTATCTGAATGTAGGTGCATGATCAGGAGATGTCCACAAGCACATTGTAATCACCAGGAACAACCGCACCATCTCTAATCACTCTATTAATATGATTCTTCAAACTGGAGTATAGGAACAACACTGTCAACCACTGTCCTGAGTAAAAACAGCTTGTGGGCCACCAAATCATGAACCTTTGTATTTGAAGGCACGTAACATCACCACTGACTTAATTCTAGAACCGCAGACCAAAATATTTCAATGCAGAGGAATGCATAGCAAAACACTTTCTCCCTGTCACTGTCAAGCATACAGAAAAAGTTGTTTTCACTCTAGTGAATATAATTCACTCAATTCTTCATACCGGAGGCTCAAACTTAGAATATAACATCTTTAGACAAGCTTCTAAATAAGTTCCAATCCATAGGTAAATATATTTATTCTACAAGAAATGTGGAGCATTCTTCTGGACTATTCTTCTGCATGTAATGCATTATTTTTACTACAACACATTTGTTATCACCAATGGGGCTAATTTTCTTAATATCCCTCAACAAAGTAAGAGCACAATTAACACCAATGGCAACACAGATATGTTGACATCAATGACAACACTGATTAGGCACATACTTGCAACAATCTCCCCCTTTGTCATTGATGGAAACATATGATTTTGAAAAACTGAAAAGACCACCAAGACAAAATTCTCACCCTTTCTCTTTAGACATCTGCATTCTTTCTCCCCTTGAGTTTTGTACATGATTTGTCTCCCCCTTTGACATCAATGGCAAAGGGCACATACTTGCATGTTGGGTGTTGCCACAATAATGGGTTACACTTTCTGGGACATCCTGATTTTTGTTGAAATCACATATTTTTAGAAAATATAATGATTTAAGCCTTGAAAGGTTCCATTTAAATAATTTTTATTAAAGAGGGTTTGAGCAAACCCCCTTGGATAGAACCCCACTAGTTTTAAACCATACCTATAATGGAGTCTCCTCTACACCTATCAAAATGCTGATAAAAAACCACTTTTGATTTACCTTTTGGGGGATCAAATGAATTCATTTAATATTTATGTTTTGTAAGTATGTAGTCCTTATTATAAGCTTCCCAAAAAGTATAAATTTAAATATATTTAATTTTATTATTATATTTATTTTTAATTTCTTGTGAATGTAGGTTTTTCACCGAACATCAAGCTCTCTATTCTACACACATGGAAAATTAGTAAATTAGTGAATTTTTTTTTTGAAAAATATCTATACCCTAGGTATTGATGTCCTTGTTTCAATAAAAAAAGAAAAATTAAATTTTGATATATACAGAAAAAGTTATGTTTTATGGAATACGCCTATGTCTAAATTATAATTGGTTTAACTTCAAAACTTAATTTAAAACAAAATATTCAACAAAACATTATGAAACTAAATGCATGCCCTATATATTAGTGTTAGAAATCTAAATTCAAAAGAATCATAATTTTATCCTTTGTAGAAAAAAAGTTATGTGCTACGAAAAACACATCACTTAAAAAAAATGTTGTTTACTATTAAAAACTAGTTATCAAAGGAGACAAAAAAATTTACAATTTAACTCTAAATTTTTTAAAGAAAATATATTTAGAATCTACAAACAAAATCTCACAAATCACTAGTTCGCATCATCTTCAAATTCCTAATGGTTTAGCAGCTATAGGTGTTAGAAAGTGAAGATTTAGTTCAAAATGTTGATTTCAATGTCAAGTTTGGCCAAAAAGTGTAACTCATTATCGTGGGATGGCCCTATTGCTGCTCTGATCCATTTACTTTACCAGAAATATTTAGCTACTCCCCCTGAGAGGTAGCCTTCAGAACATCAATCCAGATCAAAGAATGACACTTTGAAATCCACTGGATTGATGTATTCCTATGCATCTTAGTTCAAGACAGGAGAGGTAATGACCCCTAACTTTTCTCTGAGATACTTGAAGGTATCTTTAGGCAAAGGCTTAGTGAAAATGTCTACAATCTGATCCTTTGTGGACACATATTCCAACTTTACTTCATTCTCTATTACCTTCTCTCTCAAAAAGTGGTACCTTATTGATATGTACTTTGTTCTTGAGTGCATCATTGGATTCTTTGAAATGTTTATGGCACTTGTATTGTCACAAAAGATTACAATTGGATCTTCATACACAACTCTTATATCCCTTAGAGTCTTCTTCATCCATAACACTTGAGTGCAACAACATGTTTCAATATACTCTGCTTCTACAGTTGACAAAGATATTGAATCTTGTTTCTTGCTCAACCATGAGACCAATCTATTACCCAAGAACAAGGCACCTCCACTTGTACTCTTTTTGTCATCAACATCTCTGGCCCAATCTACATCTGTATAAGAACTGAGAGTGAAATCATTTTCCTTTGGATACCATAAGCCATAATCTAGAGTACCTTTCAAATACCTCAGGATTCTCTTAACTGCCATCACATGTGATTCTCTTGGATCAGCTTGAAACCTTGAAACAAGACAAACTACATGCATAATATCAAGTCTGGTTAGAGTTAGATAAAGCAATCCTCCAATCATGGATCTATATTTTTTCTGATCATCCTTAGGTGATTCATCATTTTTTCCTCAACTTGCAACCAGTCACCATGGGAGTATATACCGGTTTAGAGTTTTCCATCCCAAACTTCTTCAACAACTTTTTCACATACTTAGACTAAGATATGAATATTCCTTTATCTGATTGATTAATTTATAGACCCCAAAAGAAATTTATTTCACCAAACATGGACATTTCAAATTCACTTTTCATCTCATTAGCAAACCTTATGCACATACCTTCATTTCCTCCAAAGATAATGTAATCAACAAAGACCTCAACAATCAAGATCTGATCATCATTGATTTTTGAAGAATAGATTGCTATCTGTAGTACCTTTACTAAATCCCAATTACAATAAATACATGTCTAACCTTGCATACCAGGCTCTAGGAGCTTGTTTGAGTCCATACAATGCTTTCTTCAACCTGCATACCATATCACCTTGATTTGACAATTGGAATCCCTTTGGTCACTCAATGTATACTTCCTCTTCTAATTCACCATTCAAGAAGGCAGATTTCACATCCATATGATATACCTTAAAATCTTTGTGAGTTGCAAATGCTAGAAACATTCTGATTGCTTCAATCTAAGCTGCTGGGGCAAAGGTTTCTTCAAAATCTATCCCTTCAATGTGATAATATCCTTTGCATACAAGTCTTGCTTTATTCCTTACAACTTCTCCATTTTCATTCAGCTTGTTCTTGAAGACCCATTTAGTTCCAATAACATTTTTGTAAGCAGGTCTAGGAACTAATTCCCAAGTTTCATTCTTCTCTATTTGCAATAGTTCTTCCTCCATTGCCTTTACCAAATTGTCATCTGTAACGTCAGAAAATGTCCCATTGGGAGATATTCCCTCATAAGTTTTAGCTCCCAGGTCTTTTACATGCATTTAGGACATCTTACTTCATAATTTGGCATCCTGATGGAATGAGTCCTAGGTAACATGACAAATGGGACCTAGGAGGACCCCTTGAGCTAAACCCTACCCAAAATAGGGGGGAGGACTTGGATGCCCACACCCTAGTCCTGCCCTATTTTGGGGTAGTCCCAATATTTGGGTGTCATCTTGTGACCATTACTTGGGTCCTATGCTGACACAACAAGTTTAAATTTATGGAATATTGGCAGGAGTGTTTGTAGTTGCATATAAAAGCATGTTTAGGCATTCATTTTTAAACTAGATGGAAATGGTGAACTTTAGGCATTGTCAAGGTGATTCAAGGCTTTCATTGTGTTGCAAGAGCAGATTTGTGTGGTCTATGTGTTTGTGTTTGTAGATTTGAGCATCCATTTCATCATGGAATGAAGAGCATCTTACTCTCATGAGATCTTCACTACAAGGTGACATTATATTGTGTTTGTGATCAATTATTCATTTGGTTTATGCCTCTACCTCCCTAGGCACGCACTCTCTATCTGACAAAGGTGTTCAGAGACTTAAGTGTCCTCTAGGGCTTGACTGAGACAAGCCTCTAAACACCACAATCCCCTCCCAAAGTTTTCATGGTTGCAGGTTACAGGTTGCAAAGCTAGACAAAGTGAAGTTGTAGGAAGACATCTTGGAGTGTCAGAATTATAGAACAGGAAGAAAATCTACCCCCTGGACTTGGGCGCCTGTTCATTAGTCCTCTAAGTTTTGTGACGGGAAAATCTCCAGAACAATAGGAAAGAGTTGCAAACTGAGTTCCCAGATCCAAACAAAAACTAGGGCATTGAACTTGGGTGTCCTCTCTTTTTTCCCCAACTTTTTTGCCTCAAAACCCCCAAAATAGGTACTCTGTGATTTGATAGTTTACATCTCTCTGCAAGAGCTTTTTCCGTTATTCGTCAGTTTATTGCCATATTTACAAAATTAGGGTTTTAATGGTCAATTAAGCATAAGAGAAGAAATTTGATAATTAAACACTCTAATCCAAGTTTCCCTACATCTCACAGTGACCTAGAGTATGATAGTGCATTGCTACTTGACCCTAGATCCTTGAATGTTAAGGCTGAAAGAAGGATTCAAACATCTAACAACTAAAACAATAATCAATCCAAATTTTATCCTAAACATTTTGGTGAACCCATGTTTTTGGACTTAATTGAAAATTACTGAGTGCTTGTCTTCATATTTGAATTAATTTCATTCATTCATATAGTCATTCATTTGATTGCATTGAGAAAAATTCAAAAAAAATGAAAATTTTGAAAAATTCAAAAAAATTGCATTGTTAGGCTTACTAATTTGTATCAATTCTCTCTAAATTTTCCTAATTCATGATTTTTACATCAGATCTGATATAAACTACAGAAAAATACAAAAATTAGAAATTTGCATTCCATTTTCATCATTTAATTGCTAAGGTTTTGTAGAAATTTTGACAATTTTCATTAAACCTAGTAATTCCAAAATCTAGGGTTAGCAAGCAAAATCTTCTTCCAAAATTTTCTACTTATTTTAGAGGCTCATTAAAAATAGATTTTAGATTTATTATTTCATTTTGGGTGTAAATTTGCATTTAGATTTAAATTATTTGCATTTTTGCATAGAAAATTTCAACAAAAAAACTAGCAATTTTCATGCATTTTCATTAGATTTGCATTGGCATTTTGCATATTAAAGCTTGGAATTCATTTTCAAATCTATGAGTATTTAATTCTGATCATAATTCACACCTCAAATAATTCACATAATAATTTGTGTTAAGATCTTAAACCTAGGGCTTCAAAAACAACGATTTTCACTAGATTTGGCCTTCTCGACTCTATAAATTTAAACCATAGGCATGTTGTGAAGGGTATTTTTGCATCAATTATCTATTATCAAGGTAATAATTTTCTTATCCTCCTAAAAAACTTCACAACACCCTTTTAACGGGCTCTTGTATTTAAAATTGGGTGAAAAACTACACAATTTTGCTATTTTTGCCCTACGGTTTGGCCGAGTTCGCACTCCAAGTGTGTTGTGACAAATTTTATGGATTGAGGTGTCTGATATCATTGCTTTTATTTTCTTCACTTCCTAAAATTCATTACAACACCCCTTTTTCTATCTTGGAGTTGAAAAACCGTGAAAATAGCCTATTTTTACTATATTTTCACTAGGGTTTGACCTTAAGTGGCACTAAAAGCGTGTTGTGACAGATATCTTATCACTAAGTGGTTGTTATTACTGATATACTTTTCTTTCCATCATAATTTTCCTCAAAACACCCTTTATTATGCTCTTTTGCATCAAGATTTGGTAGAAAATGTGCCTATTTTGACATATTTTTACTATATTTTGACTTGGCATTATCTTAGATCTGCATCAAGAGTGTGTTGTGAAGGATCTTATTGCTGTTTTGGACTGATATCAAACATATAATTTTCTACCCATGATCAAAATCATTACAACACCCTTTGTTTCACTTATTTTCTTTGAAAAAAGTACAAAAATTAAGCATTTGAGGCTATTTTGGACATATTATTTTGCACTTTCCTTTATATACTTTTGAAAAAAAAATTAAATCTGATTTGAGCATATAAACATGGCCTCTAATCACAACAACAATAATAGGTTCCCTCCTAGACCTTACATGAAAATAAAAGCACCTGAACCCGAAATTATGTTTACACCACATGATAGAACAATTGGAGATTCTAAAGGGCCTCTTTATATAACTGTGAAAATAATGGGAAATCATGTGGATGGAACTCTTATTGATCCTAATTGCATGACTAATGTTTCCACTGAAGAGTGTTTATAACTGAGAGGGGGGGTGAATCAGTTATCTTGATTATTTAACTTTCCTTTTTTCTTAGACAATTAGTGCAGTATCAAAACTTATAAGCATAAATGAACATGAAAGCAGAAATGAAATCAACACACACAACACAAAGATTTTTACATGGAAAACCATGTTAAGGGAAAAACCACGGGGTGACTAACCCAAGATTGTATTCTCTGTTAAAAGAATAGATGTATAAGATGGCACTTGCCAATTAGGGCTCACTGCCCAAGCACACTGCTCACAAAAAGCTCACTGCCTACAAGAGACTCACTGTCTACAAGTTATAAAGATAGTAACCAGGTGTTTGAACTGATGAGAAGAATCCACATATGCTGAGGGTCAGTTTTGGTTAGGCTCAATAAACTGATCTACTGCACTTCACTCTTCCTCTGCTTTAGGCTGCTATTCTGTCACATACCGGACCTGTATTTCTACGTCCACACTGCTCTCTGCTTTTCTTCGCACTTCACCTCATGACATACACCTTCATACCAAAATCCATCTGGTATATATATCTACATCAAGGATTTTAACATCTTTCTAGTCGGCATCTGGAATACTCAATATTTTCCCAAACTCTGGTTTGTCGGTTGAATCCTTGCTTACCAAGTGATGTGTATCAAAGAGATACTACTAGAAGTCATCAATCATGTCAGCCAATCATGAATGATCTTTTAAAAACCTTGATCACCATCAATATCTCATCCGGATTAAGGTCTGATGCTCTGCCAATCAGTTTTTCCTCTGTCTACTCTGCCAAATAAGAACCCAATACTTAGGTGCTCATATCTCTCCACTCTTCATCACCGGAGGCTCAATATCTGGAATCTATCAGTCAAGGTACTCCTCTTGACTTCCCCAAGTCTGCACTTTATAGAGATACTTCCTCTGAGAGATCCAGACCTAATTGTCGGACCTTGTTGCATGCTCTGTTCTTGGTCACCAGACCAAAATACTCTTCAATCTGACTTCTGGTATAGACACACCATGTTCTAAGGATGTGTGGAATGGTCTTTACAACACCCATGAAGCCACACAGTGTCTCTTGCCAACAATCTCCCCCTTTGGCATTGATGGCAACACTTAGTGAAAAATGACTAAGTGTCACACTACACTCCCCCTTGGTTGATGCTCTGTTCTAATGTACACTTTTCTAGAGCTCCCCCTTAGCTAGATTCCACATTTTTCACTGCTACTCATTCCCCCTTTGACATCAATGGCAAAGGGTAGAATCCACACACCAAAAATCCCCAAAAATCCAACTATACTTAGCCGCATAAGTATATATACATGTTATACTTACATATATTGAAGTATATCTACAAAAGTTGACTTTAACTAGACAAATTATGTTGCTTAACTCTGCTTCATCCTATCCAAAATTGAGATGTGACCACTCAATAGGAATGCAAAAGCTTCTGCCCTCTTTAGATCTGTCAAATCACTGGTCTAAGCTGTGGTCTGAGCATCAGTTAGGGCCTCATGCATGACCTCTAATTTAGGGATAATCATCTCTCTAAGTTCACCCATCCTACTTATTATGTTCTTCCTCTCCTTCTCAAGCTTCTTTATCTCATTTATGACTACAATAGTCTAACATTCCTGGTTTATTATGGATATGGTGAGAGGATCAAAATTCTGAGAGAAGCTTGATAGTTTATCCTCTTGTTCTTTCACTTTCTTCTCAATATCCTTTGTCACTTTAGACCAGGATAAACAAAATTTATATACTTCTCCACCATCTTTAAGAGCATTTTCTAAGCTCTTTATCCCAATATCCATATTTCTCCTATCATTGGTTATAAATCCTTGTATCTTAGAGAATATTTTTCCCAAAAACTCTTTCTGGACCCTTTCTTCAGCTGACTTCTCTAAGGAATCAAAATGTGTATTAACAGAATTTACAAGAGATTTTAGATTACTGGATGAGGAGGCCGAGAGATCCTTTTGGAAGGATGGTATGATCTTCTCCAATACACCGGATGCAATTTCTATCAACTCATAGTCTTCCATGTGAGACTTCAGAAGTTTTTCTTTTGCCTTTGCTTGAGCAAAGGATGCTATCTTCATGGTTTGAACCAGGGAGAGAGACTCAAAATTGAATGGTCCTTGAAGTAGCTCCAGTTCATCAATCTCCATCATTTCTTTAGTCAAGAAATCTTTGACAGTTTCTGCAGTGTCTCTTGCCGAGGACAAAGTCTTCTTTCCTTCTGCAGCCTCAACACTATCACTTGTGGTCTTCTCAGTTTGACCTTCTTCTCTTCCCTTCACTTCTTCTCCTTGATTGATGCTCTCTTCTTTTCTTTCTTTTCCTTCAATTTCGGAGTCTGCAGGGGGATCCAGAAGAGAGGTGTCTGATTCTCCATGAACTTCCTCTTCTGAAATAGAGGAATCTAAGTCCTTAGCTTTCTCTTTACTTGTCTCTTCTACAACTGACTCAGCAGATTCTTCTTTGTCATCCATGGCAGAGGGTTCGTCACCTAAGTCCTCTATAATAGGAATATTGAATCTTTTATAGGCATTCTGGAGGATCTGTTTAGTCTCTTTAGCCACCTGATCAGTCTCTTCGAGCATAAGCTTATTCATTCTGGCTTTTCTCTAGAACTCATCCTTGCAATCTTTGAAGATCATGTTTATTTTCTTTGGAGTGATGGAGGGATAGAGTTGGATAGCAATTTGCTCCCGGATTTCTAGGTCTTTTGCTTGGGCATTGTTCTTTCTTATTTCAAGTTCCTTCTCTAAGCATTTGGGAATCAGAGATATAATTTCAATGAATGCCTTGTTGTAGATATTTAGATACCTGACTGTGGCATCTTGCAATATCTTTTGATCAGCTTCACTATATTCATCATAAAACTCAACCATTGGTTGCAGGTTCCCATCCACAGTAACTGATTTGATGATATCATCAATGCAAAGAGTAGGCCTTTCAACGAATTCTTCTGTCTCTTCTTCCTTGCTATGACCAGTAGAGGGTTCACTAGATGTTTTCTTCTTCTTCTTCATTTTCTTGATCTCCTCATTAGATTCTATCTCTTCATCATCCTTCTACCTGATGTAAGACCTTGTGGCCTTTGTCTTAGTTTTCTTCTCTCCCTTTTTGGATGTCCTAACTTCCAATTTTGATTATTTTTTACTCTTAGAGGTGGCAGGCATAGATCTCTTGGAGGATTTCATCCGGGAGGGGCCTTGTACCAAAGCACTTTATTTTTTAGTTCCTTGCCTTTCTTTCTCTGTCCTTTCCATCTTCTCTCTGTTTGCATCAAGTGCCTCCTTTGAAATTCCATGCCTCTTGGCAAATTCTTCTACTTCCCTCCTTACTTTTCTCTTGATCTCAGGTTGTCTTAGTTCAACATGAACTTTTACACTTAGCTCTTAGTAGGTTCCAAACCTTTCTGCCTTAGGGTCTTTGGGCTAACTCAATAGATGTTAGATATGTAGTTCTAGGATTTTCTCATCAACCTCATACCCCATTGGCATGATCCATACTATTCTTGGTTCCACTGCTTCCATTAGGCATTGATTAGTGTCTACCATAAAGCACACTGAATCCTTGTATTTTTCAACTAGAGATTGAGGGATTCTTTCTCTAGCCTGCATCATGCCTTGGAAGTTTTTGAAGTAACCCCATAGTGCTATGTTTTGTGCCTTGTCATCACCAAGCCCATGCAAGTAATCTATGATTTGAATGGCAACCGGTCTGTCATTTTTCCATACCCAACCACTGGATCCGGGTAGCTCATTCATGTAGTAAAAGAATAGATAGAGTATCAAGCCACCGTATTTGAAAGAATTCTTCTTATCCTTCTTTATCTTCTGCAGATTCTCCAAAAGTTGGTTCAGAAGGAGCTCACAAAGATCATAGTCAGTGTTCTTTCTTAACATTTCATAAGCTGTGTAAATTGCAGTGTTGGGTACTGAATTTTCTCTGCTTGAGTGATATATCTTGTAACCAATTATCATGGAGGCAAACTTGACATCCGGATCAGTGATGTCCTCTATTGTCATTGCTCTCTTGTCAAATTTTGATCTGATAGCCTCACTCACAGTTTGGTTTTTGACTGATTTGAGAACAGGTAACCCTTCGGATGAGTGCAAACTGGTTACTACCCTAATAGCATCTTTTGTGATCTTAAATGGTTTATTCAACCATATGAAGTTATCATGCACTCTACTCAAAACATACCAGACCCACTCATCTTCTACAAAATAGGGGAAATGGATGCACTGACCGAAATGCTTGTCCCGAATAGCCTTGTACTGAGGTTTGAGTTCAAAAGAATCATCTATTAAGTAATTATGATAGATATCCATTAGCTTGGATTCCCCAAATTCCTCAATGTTTGCATGAATATATGCCCTAACATCTTCTACATGTAAAACCCCATGTGGAATGCTTGAAAAAGCGCCTAGGGGATCAACTTCTAGGGATTTGTAGGGATGGTTCTTGAATTTAGGACACGGCCTATCAATGTTCTTCACAACATTTAGAGTAGCCATCTTTCAAAAGATTCAGAGAGAGGTTTTCAAGAGCAGAAAATACCTTTTACGCTTCTAGGGTTCACGATATGATTCGGATCAGATTGCTGGAAGAATCAACTTATGCGGTTGATCTTTGATGGGCTTGAGACAATTTCGTTGCAGAGCTCCTTTTCTCTTTTTCTTGAATGCAAATGTACAAATGGTGAATAAAAGAACCCTTTTATTTCTGTGCAAACCCTAATTCCATTTTGCAATAAATGCACAACTTAGGTTATTTTGGTTGCCTTGTTTTCCTTGTTTCTGTGAGAGATCTTTCTGGATCACTGAGAAGCACTTAGAGTTATTCTTGGTGAATATTAGCAATCTATCAACCTTTTTCCAATCATTCCATTTATCCGCAGATCAAGATACCTCAATTTGAATCATACCAAATCTAACTGTGAAAATCCTGCTTCTTACCAGATGACTGTTAAACCAGATTAATCTTGGAAGATTACCCTATTCTAGACTTCTTGCAGATCTTCCATATCTTTACTAAGGCTTAGTTAGATGTTTCTCTGAGAACCCTTTAATCCGCAACTTTCCTTGTGCCAAATTCAGGCACCAACTAACTGGCTAGGGGAAAATGATTTTCCTTGTGTCTCCCCCTAAGCCAGAGCTCACTATTTAGTTTCTGAAAGGAATATCAGCACCAGATTCTTGTGCGGATCCATCCTCAACATTTAATGTCCTTCTCTTTACCCAAATCTTGTTCATCTCCCTTTGAAATTCATCCTCATTCACTTTTCCTTTTCCTTTGTCTTGATTTTGATTATGATGCACCGGACCCCTTTTATCCTGATTCTTGCTTCTGCAGAATTTGGCAATATGACCGGATCTATTGCAATTGTAGCAAACAACATTTCTTTAAATTTTTGACTGATATCCTCTTGATCTGCATTGATTAGCCATATGTCCCATTCTATTGCATGCAAAGCATCTTCCATTGAATGAATTGTTCATTTGCATATTTCTACATTCATGAGATTTGTGACCATACCTTTTGCAGTTGAAACACTGTCCGGAGAAGGATGAATTAGTCTGATTCATTCTCTTTCTGCATTGGTTTGCTTTGTGACCGAAGTTATTGCAGTTATGACAGTATCCTTTAAAGGATGGATATCTTTGAGCATTTGGTTGTCTTACCAGAGGTCTTCTAGGCTTGTTCCTTGGATTTCCTGATCCAAAATTTTTCTTACCAGATCCGGAGCTTTCACCTTTCTCATATCCCAAACCATGCTTGTCATCTACCCTCTTTTGACTTTCAAGAAGAACTTCAAGTTGAGCAGAGCTTATCTTGAATTTCTCTTTGTATTCATTTGTTGTTTGAAGATCCTTTTTAAGAGTGTCTATTTAATTCTCAAGTTGTTCTTCATTATCTCTAACATCTTCAAGATCAGATTCTAGATGCCTGATTATTCTATCCATTTTGTGGCAGTCTTCTAACTTCTCTTTGAGAGATTGATTTGGATTATCTTCAATTTTTCTTTTCTCTTCAATTTCTTGGGTAAATTTCATTACCCTTGATTCCATTTCATGTCTCACCATAATGACTTCTTTTGATAGCTTCTCACATAACTTGTTTTTCTCATTCAATTCTTCATTAGTATCATTGGCTTCACTTTGATTTGCTAATTCTTGAAGTAGTTCCTTTCTCTTTTTCATAGAGATACTCATTTTTTCTCTGAGTTCATTTATGAAATCATCAACTTGTTTGAGTCTTTCCTTCAGGGCATTGACTTCGAAATGAGATTGCTCAAGATCATCTAGGGCAAACTAAAGTTGCTCCCTCATACCATACATATCCATTGAGATTCCCAGATCTTCCTCAAGCTGTTAGGCTCTGTTTGGAGGAACTTAGCTTTGATACCAATTGTTGATAACTGAGAGGGGGGGTGAATCAGTTATCTTGATTATTTAACTTTTCTTTTTTCTTAGACAATTAGTGCAGTATCAAAACTTATAAGCATAAATGAACATGAAAGAAGAAATGAAATCAACACACACAACACAAGGATTTTTACGTGAAAAACTCTGTTAAGGGAAAAACCATGGGGTGACTAACTCAAGATTGTATTCTATGTTAAAAG
Source organism: Cunninghamia lanceolata (assembly GCA_027924645.1). Taxonomy (NCBI): domain Eukaryota; kingdom Viridiplantae; phylum Streptophyta; class Pinopsida; order Cupressales; family Cupressaceae; genus Cunninghamia; species Cunninghamia lanceolata. The sequence continues at coordinate 4,379,111 of BSBN01000693.1, forward strand.
AATAGATGTACAAGATGGTACTTGCCAATTAGGGCTCACTGCCTACAATAGACTCAATGTCTACAAGTTATAAAGATAGTAACTAGGTGTTTGAACTGATGAGAAGCATCCACATATGCTGAGGGTCAGTTCTGGTTAGGCTCAATAAACTGATCCACTGCACTTCATTCTTCCTCTTCTTTAGGCTGTTGTTCTGTCACATACCCAACCTATATTTCTACTTCCACATTGCTCTCTACTTTTCTTCACACTTCACAACTCACGACATACACCTTCATACCAAAATCCATCTGGTATATATATCCACATCAAGGATTTTAACATCTTTCTAGTCGGCATCCAGAATACTCAATATTTTCCCAAACTTTGGTATGTCAACTGAATCCTTGCTTACCAAGTGATGCGTATCAAAGAGATACTACTAGAAGTCATCAATCATGTCAGCCAATCATGAATGATCTCTTAAAAACCTTGATCACCATCAATATCTCATCCGGATTAAGGTATGATGCTCTGTCGGTCAATTTTTCCTCTGTCTACTCTGCCAAACAGGAACCCAATACTTAGGTGCTCATATCTCTCCACTCTTTCATCACCGGAGGCTCAATCTCTGGAATCTATCAGTCAAGGTACTCATCTTGACTTCCCCAAGTCCACACTTTATAGAGATACTTCCTCTAAGAGATCCAGACCTGATTGTCAGACCTTGCTGCATGCTTTGTTCTTGGTCACCGGACCAAAATACTCTTCAATCTAACTTCTGGTATAGACACACCATGTCCTGCGGATATGTGGGATGGTCTTTGTTGCCATTAATGACAACACCCATGAAGCCACATAGTGTCTCTTGCCAACAAAGAGTTCTATTGATGTGTGTTTTAGTACACAGCAATGTAGGTGTGATTGTTGGTTTCACACCTCTCTTGAAAAGTATCTTACCCTAGGCAAGACTACTCCATGGTTTCTACAGCTAGGTCTTAGCTTGCTTAGAATGACTCAGTGCAATGTTCTAGCTATACTAACAAGGGGTCTTACATAGAATGTAGGGTTTATAGAATATGACAGCAATGTATGCATAAACCCTATGATACTTTCAGCAGATTTGTAATGTAGATGCTGCTTATAACCTAACCTAACAAACTTGATATAAATAAAATGCAAAAGGAAAAGGAGAGAGAAAGGATAAGAGATCCTAAGTGATAGTCACAACTGGGTAAAATGCTATAGATAGACAAATACTTTCAATAAACCATTCCCTGTTTCACCAGGATTAGAAACCCACAACTTATGTTGCAAGAAATGATGCAATCTTCAAAGGATCCTTATGATTTTCAAATTGCATTCACTCATTAAACACCCAAGCAATGGCGTAGCTTAACTAATGGAATGCAACCGAACTATATTCAATGACATGGCCCAGGCTAACTATGCACAGCAACTTACCATCAGCAAGCACTAATAGTATGGACCAAAGCATTCATCAAATATCTTAATATTTACCCATCATTGCAAAAGCACAACTAATTAAATTCAGATTGATATGAACCATGAAAACCAAAGAGGACAACACAAGAACACAAATTCCCACCAACCTGCAAAACTTGCTTTGTATTGATCACAATTTGGCAGTCTCAGCAATTCAGTATCTAATCTTACTTACAAATGAGAGAAAAGGATGGCCCTTTTATAGACAAGGCACCATGCCAAGTTTTTCAATGGACGATGGAGATTAACTCAACACCAACGGTCTAGATTACAAGGGATTTAATGAGATACACCAATTAGTTACATTTTCAGATTTGCATTTGTCCTTTAAGAAAAAGATAAAATATAGCTTGCAAATACATTGAATCTGGACAAAATGGATACTCATTTGGTTGTACATGATGAAAAGTCAATTTTCAAGGCCTAATAAAGCCAAAATAGAGTCACATGACACTTGAAAACTTGAGCTGATGTGGATTCACAGGATTCTAAGTGTTGAATGGATCAAGAGGAGTATGTGGCACATTATTAGTGATGATATATCCAATTGGATGCTTGTTAGCCTGATTCTTGATGACTGGACTACTAGGACAGCTGTATGCATGTCTTGGTGATCCAATCCAAGGTGGCTCCAACAAGCTCCTATGCTCTCCAAGACCTACAATTCACAATGCAAAGCATCAATTTCATCTTAACAAGTCATTTTTCATCAATTTGGATCAAAACATGTCCATTTACAGTCATGGATCAGTCAAAAATAGCTTAAACTTAATGTCATCTCCTTATGAACAATCTCATAAATCTAATGATTTTTGCATATTTTCTACATTTTTTACCATTTTTTAGTACCCATTTTGCCAATATGATGATCTAGGAAGTTTATGTGGTCATTTGAATCTATTTAGGGACTTTTATTTCATGTTTTTTTAGCTTTTTTTTACAAAAAGTGAGTTTTTGGGGGGTCACGGACTTTTCATGTGCAGTGGCATTAATTGTCGTAAAATGTGCCAAAAATCTACACAAACTTGGTAAAATGCTCTTCATGATGTGATAAATAGATATGCAATTCAAATCCATCAAGAAAATCCAATTTACCCCTTGAAAAACTTAATTTTCAGGCCAAAATACCAAAAAGCGTTGATTTTGGGGTTTATCAACCTAGCGGGGATTTTGGGGTCTACTGACTAAAAATTGATGCAATGCAATTCTAGCGCAGGTCAGAGAGGTTCATTTTTAGCACATAATACTTTTGCGCTACTTTTGGGTGCCACCAAATTGCGCAATTTTGGGCTCGGACCGACTAATAGCATCTCATAAGGTCGGTCGAGGTGGATTGTAGTGCAAGTCAGTAAGGTCAATTTTTAGTGCAAAACATAAAAGGCTTAGTTGATAGGGATTTTCAATGCAACCGACTAGCACAGGTTTTAGCACTGACCAACCTACGCAACTTAAGTCAGTGGAAGGCCATTTCAGCGCAAGTCTGCGAAGTGGATTTTTAGCACAAAGGTTAGTAGAGGCTGTTTTTGGTGCTTTTTGTAGTTGGGGTCATTTTTAGCGCTAGATTTTGAATTGGCCAGGGTGAAAGTATATTTAAAAATATATTTATACTTTCATGATGTTTGAGATAGGTTCCAGATCCATAGGATTTCATATGCAGATTCTAGAATTTTGAGGTTCCACCAAATTTCATACTTAGCCATTTTTTAGGATTTTCAGGGTTTTAGACTTAGCCAAATCAAGGCTCCATGATCATGTGATAGGATGAAAGCTTATGGATCCCTTAGTAAAATCTAATGGAATTTGACATGATTTTACAATTGTAAGATTTGGAAACTAAGAATTTCAACATGACACATCCTACAAAAGCAATCTCAAGGGCAATATATAGTGACATGGGATTTTGGAACAAAATGCAGTAACACCCAATTTTTAGTGCAAAAGGCAACAAATGGCTATCTTTCAAACACAAGACCACTCAAGACACTTCCAAATCAATCATGTATGACATCAAATCACTTCAAACATACCAAGAACTAAAATTTGAAGCAAATCCTACATTCTAAGCATAATTTCACCTTCTCATCATCATAAGTAACAAAGGTTTGAGACATCAAGCCAAAGCAAAAGAGGGGGTCTCCATGGCAAAATGGGGCATGTGTGCAAGGAACAATAAGTTCCTCTTTTCACATCAATTAATGCAAGGTTCTTATAGCCCCTCGAACATGATGATTAAGACACATAAGAGAACCTTTATCAAACCTTTGCGTAAGATATCATTGTTGGTAACACTATCTGGAAAACATGTCGAATAATGGTTTGATGTTGTCCCTGTTTCTGACCTCTTCTGAATTAACTTGGGACACCCTTGGCTAAAAGAAATGAAAGATATCCCCTCAACAATACACCATTGTCTAAAATTCCCTTTCGATGGACATATGATTACCATCCCTCGCAACAAATATAAATCTTTGGTTGAGAAAAAGCATTAGATATTGGACTACTTTTGGGATAAAATTGAAATACTTGATCCTTCTAGGCAAGAAACGACAAAAGATAAACAACCTGCATATGAAGAGAAGTTTAGATTGAAAGGACAAGGTCCCTATGCTGAGGTCCCTCCCTCGAAATCCTTACAAGGATCAGGAGGTCATTACCAACAATAAATTATTCCACCTAGACAAATGAGATTTGATCCTGGTGCTTCATCTTCTAAATTCCACAAACCTACGAAAGAGGATAGCCCTACCATACAAAAGATAAGCAGTAAAACAAAATGAAATAGAAAAGCCAAAGGAAGAAGAAGAAGAAGACAAGAATATGCTATAAACCTTGCCTCTCAACAAGAAAACATTGATCCTAACATCGAACCAAACAAACATCATCCTAACAACAAACAACATGATGAGCAAGACATGAATTTGGCTATGGTATCTTATGTCCCACTTTCCTCTAACATTAGGGAGTGGGAAGATGATGATGATTTACTTGATGATGAGACTTAGCATGAAGGCCCTACAGGTAAGTCTCTCTAACCCTTTATCTCTCTCATTATGTGCTTCCCCTGTGATGTGTTATGTGTTGTTTAGGCCTCTTGGGATGACCCCTGGTTCTCTTGTAAGGTCTAGGATACCAGGAGTCTACCTCTGTTGTGACCTTCTTCTATTTGTATCATCATTCTTCTATATCGCCTCTCTCTGATTTCATTGTCGTGTGTTGTGTCTTATGCACATAGTGTTGTGTTTGGTGACTTGGGGGCACCCTCCTATGTGACTGTCCCTAAGACACTTGTTTCTCCTCTCTGATTTATTATTTCCCTTCCTCTAGTGTTTCTATCTAGCGGGTGGATGATGAAAAATCATTTATACTGATGCGAACCTAGTGTCCCTTTCAAGAGAAATCAAAAAATGGATTTAGTTCCTAATATGATGATGGGGTTGTATATCTTATCCAATGCTTGGCTAGTGGAAGCACTTGTACTTTTCGCGTAGTGAATTTGATGATGTTTCTATCGCATTTACAAACCTTAACAATACTGGTACTCTATGCACCTTCGTTTGTTTTTGAATCTAGCATTGGTGGTACTCGATTCGGAGAGCTTCATGATATAGCCCCACGATTATCCTTGAACTTTGAATTGGTGGTATAACCTTGGCTCTTTGTGTGGTTAATCATATGCATTGATGATGTTGTTTATCATGATGTTGTAGACACTAACATGTTTCTTGTAGGGATGTGTTTGTGGGAACATTTGGCGATCATAAAGTACATGTCACCTCTGGGGGCCATGGGCTTTGCGAAAGTCTATGTTGCCTTGTGTGTTTTCTTCCTACCTTAACGTTCTTGATATCAATGCATGATATCAACCACCTTAAGGTGGGGGCATATAAGGTAAGCTATATGTTGTAGATGTTAGCAATGTGTTTGTCCTTAGGTACAGTTTAAAGACCTGCGCGATGAGTACATCCTGCATCCTAAGTTTGTTTGTAATCAATCAATCATGTAAGCCCTCTGTGGAGGTGGGATATCGTGTATATGCTTTTTTATTTTAAGCCCTCTGCGAAGGTAGGGATCGTGTATTTCTCAAAGCAGATTGCATCATCCTATCATTTTCAAAAGTCCTTTGTGGAGGTGGGGAGCGGTTCTATGACTAACTCAACCCTTAAGCATGTTTTCGGTGATTGTTGTGGTGAAGCCCAATCGTCGGTGTGTGCCTGTAATGTGTCTAAGATGATGTTGGACCTAGAAATAGGTACACTCCATCACTTGCCTATTGTGTTTTCTCCGTGTTTTCAAGTGTGTGCATTTGGCGTGCTTGCTTTGTTTGGCATGTTTGTTACCCCATATGCAGTCTAAAGACCTGCGCGATGAGTGCATCCTGCATTTTGGGAGGTTTTACATGTCTTGCGTGTGTGTTGCCCCATATATACAGTATAAAGACTTGCACGATGACTGCATCCTGTATTGTGGGAGGTTTGTTTACTTTCCAGTACTTGCATCTACATTTCATATATATGATAAAAAGAAAAGAAAAGATATGATTCTTGTCTTCCATGCATTCATGTGTCTTCTATGCATTTACTGTCTTCTCCATGTTCTGCGTGATTGTAACTGTCTTCTCCATGTTTTACGTGCCTATTACTGTCTTCTATGTGATTGGTGTGTCTTCTCCATGCTTGGTGTGTTTGTTGTGTTTGTGACCATACTTTAATGCATGTATTGGCCTTGCATTTATACATACATTAAAGTGGGGGCTAAATGTAACATCAGAAAATGTCCCCTTGTGGGCTTTTCCCTCATAAGGTTTAGCTCTCGGGTCTTTTACATGCATTTAGGACATCTTACTTCATAATTTGGCATCCCGATGGAATGAGCCCTAGGTAACATGACAAATGGGACCTAGGAGGACCCCTTGAGCTAGACCCTGCCCAAAATAGGGGGGAGGACTTGGGTGCCTGTGCCTTAGTCCTGCCCTATTTTGGGGCAGTCCCAATTTTTGGGTGTCAGCTTGTGACCATTACTTGGGTCCTATGCCAACATGATAAGTTTGAGTTTATAGAATCTTGGCGGGAGTGTTTGTAGTTGCATATAAAAGCATGTTTAGGCATTCATTTGTAAACTAGATGGCAATGGTGAACTTTAGGCATTCTCAAGGTGATTCAAGGCTTTCATTATGTTGTAAGAGCAGATTTGTGTGGTCTATGTGTTTGTGTTTGTAGATTTGAGCATCCATTTCATCATGGAATAAAGAGAATCTTCCTCCCATGAGATCTTCACTACAAGGTGACATTACATTGTGTTTGTGATCAATTATTCATTTGGTTTTTACCTCTACCTCCCTAGGCATGCACTCTCTATCTGACAAAGGTGTTCGAAGACTTAAGTGTCCTCTGGGGCTTGACTAAGACAAGCCTCTAAACACCACAACCCCCTCCCAAAGTTTTCATGGTTGCAAGTTATAGGTTGCAGAGTTGGACAAAGTGAAGTTAGAGGAAGACATCTTGGACTATCAAAATTACAGAACGGGAAGAAAATAGGCCCCCTAGACTTGGGTGCCCGCTCATTAGTCCTCCAAGTTCTGTGATGGGAAAATCTCTAGAACGGTAGGAAAGAGTTGCAAACTAAGTTCCCAGATCTAGACAAAAAGTAGGGCATTGGTCTTGGGCACCCACTCTTTTGTCCCTGACTTTTCTGCCTCAGAACCCCAAAAATAGGTACTCTGTGATTTGATATTTTACATCTCTCTGAAAGAGCTTTTTCTGTTATTCATCAGTTTATTGCCGTATTTGCAAAATTAGGGTTTTAATGGTCAATTAAGCATAAGAGAAGGAAAATTGATAATTAAACATCCTAATCCAAGTTTCCCTACATCTCATAGTGACCTAGGGTATGATAGTGCATTGCCATCATTGCATGCTTCATTCACAGTTTTCAGTTCAATCTTTGAAAGCAAATAGTAATTGATTTGTTCCTTTGCAAATCTTCTTCTTGTTAGCACACCTTTGTTCTTGTCACCTATAATTTGATCTTCAGAATGATTGATCCTTACATACCTAGGAGTCTTGACAACACTTTTCAGAGCCTCTTCTTCATCCTAATTGTCTTCTTGCTTATCTTTCTCTTCAATTACTATAGTCATAGGTTCATCTGTTTCATAACAACTTATTTCTGATATTCTTTCTTTGCCTTCATCTACCTTCACATTTGCACTCTCAACAATCTTTTTGAGCCTTTTGTTGTAGCACTGGTAAGATTTACTCTTGGTAGAGTATCCAAGAAAGATTCCTTCATCACACCTTGCATCAAACTTTCTTAGATCTTCATCTCTCCTGATATAGCATTTGCTTCTAAAGACTTTAAAATATTTTACTGTAGGAATTTTTCCATACCATAATTCATAAGGAGTTTGAGTACCATTACCTTTCATTTGAACTCTGTTTTGGATGTAAATAGTTGTACAAATAGCCTCTTTCCAAAATACTTCCAGTAGATCTTCTTCCTTCATCATGTCCTAGCAGCCTCTTGAACTGTCCTATTTTTCCTCTCCATAACTCCATTATGCTGAGGAGTCCTAGGTGTAGATAGTTGTCTCTTTATCCCATGCTCTTCACAAAAAATGTTGAGTTCATTTGATGTGAACTCAACTCCTCTATCAGACCTCAAGCATTTGATCTTCAACTCTATTTCATTCTCAACCATTGCCTTGAAAGATGTGAACTTCTCTAGGGCTTCTAATTTATCTCTTAGAAAAGTAACCAAAGTCATTCTAGAATAGTCATCAATAAGCAACATGAAGTACCTGTCACCTTGTAGGCTTCTCACCCTTGTAGGACCATAGAGATCCGTATGCACTAGATCCAACAAACTGGCAGAGAATTACTCTTTGTTCTTGAAGCTTGTTCTTATCTGCTTCCCTAACTAACATTCCTTGCAAATTGTGTTGGATGGTTTTACAAGTTTTGGTAAATCTCTCACAATCACACCTAAACTTATCTTTACCAGGTTATCAAATTTTATATGACACCTCCTTCTATGCCATAACCAACTTTCATCTGCTTGAGCCAATAAACAATAATCATTAGTTCCTCTCAATTGATAGATTTTGTTTTCTTACAGGTAGCAATCACAATTCCAAAACTTTCCATGATCTTGCACCCATTACCTTTAAATCTCAGATCATATCCTTTGTCACACATCTGACCAACACTCAAAAGATTATGATTCAAACCCTTCACATATAGAACATTTTCAGTATTATTCTTTCCATCAAATGAAATAGATCATTATCCACAAATCTTACAAGCTACATTATCTCTAAACCTAACTAGTCCTCCATCATACTTTTCCAAACTTAGAAACTTACTTTTATCACTGATCATGTGATGTGAGCATCCACTATCAATAATCCATTCATCCTTATCTTTCTTAACTTGAATAGCCAAAGCACTTTCTTCTACTGGTTTTTCATCCTTCACACAGCTAGTAGAATTAGTAGACACGGGATCTTCTTTAATAGTAATAAATAGGCATTCATTTGTACTAGTATTAGCATCATGAGATTCATCATCAGTCACCCCTTCATCATCAAAATCTCTTACATAGTAGCATTTCTTTGGAACTCTAGGCCTTCTCTCATGTTTCTTCTTATTTCTTTCAATTCTTTCAAGACATCTAGAAGCATAATGACCTACTTTACCACAAGAGAAACATTTGAAAGGTAATTTACCTTTGAACTTACCAAAGCCTCTTTGTAGCCTCTCAACAAAGTTAGCTTCAATTTCATCAAAGTCATTATCCACCTTGTATTTCTTAGCTCAGGAGATCTCTGCTGAAGTACTGGCTTTAAAAGCTTTTTCAACTTTAGGCAGGGCATCACCAAATTCTCTCATCTCAAAGGTTGTAAGCTTTCCAAGTAACTAATCTCTGTCAATAGTTTTCATGGTCATGAATTCTTCAATTGCAGCTACCTTGTGACTGTATGACTTTGGTAGTGATCTAAGAATTTTTATCACAACTTACTTATCACTAAGAGATCCTCCCATACCCTTTATTCCAGTGACAAGTTCATCAACTCTTTACATAAAGGTTGTTATGTTTTCATCTTCATTCATCTTCAAACCCTCATATTTCACTTTCAAGCTTTGTATCTTGGCTTCTTTTATAGAATCATCTCCTTCATACAAACTATTTAGCTTCTCCCATACCTCATTTATAGTTTCAACATCGACAACTTTTGTCAACACTGAGTCACTTAAGGAACTTAGCAGAGCATCCTTTGCTTTGACATCCACCTCATATTCTTTAATTTCTATTAGATTCAGGATAGACAACTGAGACGGTGGGTGAATCAGTTGTCAAAAACTTTCTTCCAGTTAAACACTTAAATCCTGTTTGTGATTTAGCAGCATATTAATAAATCAATCATGGAAACATAGGCACTTAAATCAAGAGTAGAAACATACCAACACATAAGACACCAAGATTTTGATGTGGAAAACCTAGTTAAGGGAAAAACCATGAGGTGATTAACCCAAGATTGTATTCTCTATTAGAAGAATAGAAAGAACAAAATGGCACATGCCAATTGGTGCTCACTGCCCGAGCACACTGCTCACAAGAGGCTCACTACCTACAAGAGACACACTGTCTACAAAATGATAAGTATCACCTACTTGAATTGGAAAATAGCATCTTTACCATGCTTGAATCAGTTCCATTTAAGCCCAAAACTTCTGCTCTACCTTTCGCTCTCTTCCTCGCTACCACACACTCATCTCCACACTCCACACTTTAAAATGACTTTACAATCCCTTATTTATACAAGGCATCGACTTAGGAATAATCATCTAAGTCGGCAAACATCTACAAGAACATCCACAAGATGTGTAATACATCCGGTCAGCCAATCTCAGGAAGAACACCATCATCCAGAAGTTATTCTTCAATGTGAGCTCCAACTCCAATGCGGACCACCAACATGCACTGGACACGATCCAAATACCTTCACAAGATTGCCTGAATCACCGAGAACATCCACACTTCATCTACTTACTGAAATCCTTCTCTTCTTCATCTAGAACCTTAAGAACATAGTCTGTCATCACTATCACAAAGGAATAGATGCTTGCAGACCTTCAAACCACAAACCAATCAAGTTGACACTTCACAAATACTTCCTCGACACTCCCTCAAATCCGCAAAATAGGATAATGCATTTCTGGATCTCACCGGACCTATCTGTGTCACTTTGTCACCTCTGAACAGCTGTTGGAACCAGTTTTACTTGGGTAGCCACAACTCCTTCAGATCTTCATGCAGACCTCTAAAATCTTTACTAGATTAACTTAAGACTCATATCTACAAACCCTTTGAACTGCATCATCTGATAGTCATCTTATCTTGGACCTTTACCTTACTGTCTTCACTGTTCTTCTTTGTTCCTGATTAGGACTAATTTTCTCAATATCCTCAGCACTCAGCTCATCCAATCTTTTTCATCAATGCAACAGGAGTATGTTGACATCAATGAAAACACCGATTAGGCCCATACTTGCAACAATCTCCCCCTTTGTCATTGATGGCAACATATGATGTGAAAAACTATTTTAACCATCAAGACAAAAACTTCTCCTTACTGTCACAACTCTCCCTATCAGCAACAACCATTCACATGTATTCTCTTCCTTTACTGCTCCCCCTTTGATCATCAACCACTTTTTTTTCACATGTCTTCTCTCCCCCTTTGACATCAATGGAAAAGGGCTCATACTTGCAACTCCAACACTTCAAAATCATACCAGCTACTTCCCCTGAGTGGCAGCTCCCTATCGTCAATCTAGACCACAAGATATGACTATGATATCTACTGGACTGATGCACTCCAGTGCACCTTAGTTCATTACCAGAGGGGAAATAACCCCTAACTTCTCCCTGAGATACTCAAAAGAGTCCTTAGGTAGAGGTTTAGTAAAGATGTCTGGAATCTGATCCTTGGAAGGCACAAACTCCAATCTAACTTCATTCTTGTTCACTTGCTCTCTTAGAAAGTGAAACTTGATAGATATATGCTTAGTCTTTGAATGCAACACCAGATTCTTAGATATATTTATTGCACTTGAATCATCACAGAAGATTGTGATAGGCTCCTCATACTCCACTCTTATGTCTCTCAGCATTTGCTTCATCCACAAAACCTGAGTGCAACTACCTACTGCTGCAATATATTCTGCTTCTACAGTGGACAGAGATACTGCCTCTTGTTTCTTACTCAGCCAAGAAACCAATCTCTTCCCCAAAAAGAATGCTCCACCACTGGTACTCTTCTGGTCATCCACATCTCCTACCCAATCTGCATCTGTATATGCATGTAGAGAGAAATTATGATCTCTAGAATACCACAATCCATACTCAACTGTTCCTTTTAAATATCTAAAAATCCTCTTGATTGCCAGACATGAGATTCTCTAGGATCAGCTTGAAATCTAGCAACAAGACCCACAACATTTATAATGGTAGGTCTAGTTTGAGTGAGATACAACAATCCTCCAATCATTGACCTGTACTTTTTCTAATCAGCCTTAGGAGAGTCATCATCTTTGCCCAATTTACATCTAGTTGCCATGGGAGTATTCATTGGTTTTGAGTCTTCCATCCCAAATTTCTTCAATAATTCTTTCACATATTTGGTCTGAGAAATGAAGATTCCTTTCTTTTTTTGAGTGATTTGTAGAGCCAAGAAGAAATTCATTTCCCCAAGCATGGACATCTCAAATTCACTTTTCATTTGATTTCCAAAAGTTTTACACATACTATCTCTTCCTCCAAAAATGATATCATCAACAAACACTTCAACAATCAAGATGTTTTCATGATCAATTTTGAAATTAAAATTACTATCAGTAGTACCTTTGTTGAAACCAATCTTCAAAAGATGCTTATCCAATCTTTCATACCAGGCTCTTGGGGCTTGCTTTAGTCCATACAGAGCTTTCTTCAACTTGCAGACCATATCACCATGATCAGACAATTGAAATTCATCTGGTTGCTCAATGTATACTTCTTCTTCCAAGTCACCATTGAGGAAGGCAGACTTGACATCCATCTGATATACTTTGAAGTCCTTGAAGGCAGCAAAAGCAAGAAATAATCTAACTGCTTCAATTCTTGCCACCGGAGAAAAAGTTTCTTCAAAATCAACTCCTTCTATTTGCGAGTAACCCTTGCTGACCAATCTAGCTTTATTTATGATTACTTCACCAACTTCATTCAATTATTCTGGAAAACCCATTTGGTTCCAATCACATTCTTGTTTCTAGGTCTGGGAACAAGATCCCAAGTGTGATTCTTCTCAATTTGCATTAGTTCTTCTTCTATTGCCTTAGTCCAGTTTTCATCATTGCAAGCTTCATTCACTGTCCTAGGTTCAACTTTTGAAATCAGAAAATACTCTTCTGAATCTTGAGCAATCCTTCTTCTTGTTTGTACACCTTTGCTTTTATCACCTATAATCTAATTTTTAGGGTGATTCAATCTTACATATCTAGGAACTTTGGGAGTTTCTTGCACTTCTGATTCTTGAACAAGTTCATTCAAACTTATCTCTTCATCTTGATTTACTGGAATAATCTAAATTTCAAAGGGGGCTTGGACTCCTTGGATCATAGCATCATTTTGATCATCTTCATCATATTCATAGAACCTTGAAGGTTTTTCAATACCTTCATCAACTTTCACATTGGTACTTTCTATAATCTTTCTCAATCTCTTGTTATAACACCGGTAGGCTTTACTTTGAGTAGAATAACCCAAGAATATTCCCTCATCACTTCTAGCATCAAATTTTCCTAAATCTTCATCTCTTTTGATGTAACATTTGCTACCAAAGACTCTGAAATACCTTACAGTAGGAGTAATGCCAAACTAGAGTTCATAAGGAGTCTTACCGGTATTGCTTCTTATTTGTACTCGATTAAGAGTATAGACTACAGTGCTGACAACTTCTCTCCAATAGATTTGAGGAACATTTGCTTCCATCGTCATGGTCCTACATACTTCCTGGATGATTTGGTTCTTTCTCTCCACTACTCCATTCTGTTGTGGAGTCCTGGGAGCGGACAACTGTCTCTTTATTCCATGTTTCTTATAGAATTCTATGAACTCACCGAATGTGAATTCTCCACCTTTATCAGACCTCGGACACTTTAATTTCAATCCGGTTTCATTCTCTACCATAGCCTTGAATATTTTGAATTTCTCAAAGGCTTCTGATTTCTCTTTCCGAAAAGTTACCCACATCATCCAGGAGTAGTCCTCAATTAGTAACATGAAGTATCTATCACCTTGCACACTCTTGATTCTTGCTGGACCACATAGATCAGTATGAACTAAGTCCAATATTCCAGTAGAAGATTATTCTTTGCTTTTATATGAGACTCTACTTTGTTTTCCCAACTGACATTCTTTCTGCAAACTATTTGTAGGTTTCACAAGTTTTGTAAGATCTCTTACAGCCTAAGTGTTACTTATCTTGATGATATTATTAGAATTCACATGACACATCCTCCTATGCCATAGCCAACTCTGATCAATTTGTACAAATAGACAACTTTTACTAGTACCAACTAGATGGAAGATATTACCTTTTGTCTGAGTACTAGATGCAATCTCTGTTCCGGAACTTTCAAAGATCTTGCATTTTCCATTCTTGAATTGGAGATCATATCCTTTGTCCACCAACTGTCCAACACTAAGAAGATTGTGCTTCAATCCTTCAACATACAGTACATTACTAGTTTTTTTCTTTCCATCAAAAGAAATAGTTCCCCTACCTCTATTTCTACCAGCAGAATTATCACCAAACTTTACCACTCCTCCTTCATACCTTTCCAAATCTAAGAACTTATTTTTGTCACCTGTCATATGGTGAGAGCATCCACTGTCAATAACCCAATCATCCTTTTCTTCAACTTGGGTAGCCAGAGCTCTTTCTACAACTTTATGATTGACAGATTCAGAGGGCATTGGATCTTCTTCCTTGATAGCAATAAACACCCAATCACTTATGGATTTGTTTCTTGTCTCTGATTCATCATCTGTTACTCCTTCATTATCATCCTCTTCATGAACATAATAACACTTCTTTTGGAACCTTGATCTGTTAGGATTTGGCCTTGAAAATCTTTCCAGACACTTTGAGGCAAAATGACCAATCTTATTGCAGTTAAAACACTTAAAAGGCAATTTTCCTTCATACTTACCGGATCCTCTTGGCAGTCTTTTTGCAATAAGGGCTTCAAGTTGAGCAGTTTCTACTTCTTCTTCTTCCATGTCTTTTCTTTCTTTTTCATACCATGATAGTTTCCTTGAAGAGTTCTCTCCCAGATCAAACCTTTGTTTACCTTTTATAGAAGCACTAGCTCTGAATGCAGATTCAGTCTTGGGGGGGGGGCATCTCCAAACTCGGTCATTTCAAATGCAGCCAATTTACCAGCCAATTGATCTCTTGTGACAGTTGTATGGGCTCTTAATTCTTCAATGGCAGCAACCTTGATTTTATAAGAAGTAGGAAGGGATCTAAGAATTTTGCCAACAATTTCATCTTCATCCAAGACTCCACTAGCAAATCTAATTCCACAAACAAGCTCATTTACTCTTGGCATAAAAGTAGTGATATTTTCATCTTCTCTCATCTTCAGATTTTCAAATTTCCCTTTCAGACTCTGTAGCCTTGCACATTTAACATACTTGTCTCCTTCATGCAAAAGTTCCAGTTTTTCCCAAATCTCAAAAGCAGTGGGTATGTCAACAACATTTGAAAGCTCTGAATTAGATAATGGGCTTAGAAGAGCTTCTATAGTTCGCAGATTATTTTCAGCATCTGTGATTTCATTTGGGGCTTTCGGGTCACCCTGTGGAGGAGTATACTTCGTTGAAGCCATGGTCCAGTACTGCATTCCCATACATTGCAAGTGACATTTCATGCGACTTTTCCAAAGATTAAAATTAGTTCCATCAAACTTCAGACTATCCTTCTTATAGGACGACATCCTGGATCTCCTCAAGTAGTTAAGCTCTTTTAGAGGAACTTAGCTCTGATACCAATTGTTAGATTCAGGATAGACAACTGAGAGGGGGGGTGAATCAGTTGTCAAAAACTTTCTTCCAATTAAACACTTAAATCCTCTTTGTGATTTAGCAGCATATTAATAAATCAATCATGGAAACATAGTGCAATTAAATCAAGAGAAGAAACATACCAACACATAAGACACCAAGATTTTGACGTGGAAAACCCGATCAAGGGAAAAACTATGGGGTGATTAACCCAAGATTGTATTCTCTATTAGAAGAATAGAAAGAACAAAATGGCACATACCAATTAGGGCTCACTACCCAAGCACACTACTCACAAGAGGCTCACTGCCTACAAGAGACACACTGTCTACAAAATGATAAGTATCACCTACTTGAACTAGAAAATAGCATCTTTACCATGCTTGAATAAGTTCCATTTAAGCCCAAAACTTCTACTCTGCCTTTCGCTCTCTTCCTCGCTACCACACACTCATCTCCACATTCCACACTTTAAAATGACTTTACAATCCCTTATTTATACAAGGCATCGACTTAGGAATAATCATCTAAGTCAGCAAACATCTACAAGAACATCCGCAAGATGTGTAATACGTCTAGTCAGCCAGTCTCAGGAATAACACCATCATCCGGAAGATATTCTTCAATTGCGAGCTCCAACTCCAATGCAGACCACCAACACGAACTGGACATGATCCAAATACCTTCACAAGATTGCCTGAATCACCGAGAACATCCACACTTCATCTGCTTACTAAAATCCTTCTCTTCTTCATCCAGAATCTCAAGAACAAAGTCTATCATCACTATCACAAAGGAATAGATGCTTGCGGACCTTCAAACCATGAACCAATCGAGTTGACACTTCACAAAGACTTCCTCAACAGTCCCTCAAATCCGCAGAATAGGATAATGCATTTCTAGATCTCACCAGACCTACTGTGTCACTTTGTCACCTCTGAACACCTGCCAAAATAGGTTTTACTTGGGCATCCACAACTCCTTCTGATCTTCATGCGGATCTTTGAAATCTTTACTAGATTAACTTAAGACTCATATCTACAAACCCTTTGAACCGCATCCTCTGATAGTCATCTTATCTTGGATCTTTACCTTACTATCTTCACTGTTCTTCTCTGTTCCTGATTAGGACTAATTTTCTCAAGATCCTCAGCACTCATCTCATCCAATCCTTTTCATCAATGCAACAAGAGTATGTTGACATCAATGACAACACTGCTTATGCCCATACTTGTAACAATTTCATGTTCAGTCATCAAACCATTTGGAGGCATGGTATATTTTGCTTCTGCAGCCTTCCATACATTATAACCAAGACAAAAAAAGATGGCTTTTCATTCGTACCTTCCAAAGAGCATAATTTGTCTCATCAAAATGCAAAGCTTCCTTCTTAGAAGGCATCTTGGATCTTCCTCAAGCTGTTAGGCTTTCTTCAGAGGAACCTGCTCTAATACCAATTGTTGAAATACACTGGACAACTGAGAGGGGGGTGAATCAGTTGTCACAAAAACTTTTCTTCACTTGCATATCAAAGCAACAAAAACTTAATTATTCATAATCAAATTTAACCATGAAAGCATGAAACCATCAACTTAATCACAATCACACATTTAACATAGTAGACACCATATTTTTATGTGAAAAAACTTTAAATCAAAATACCATAGTGGGTGTTAGCCCACAAAAGTATATAAGTTATAGGAATTCTGAAAAACAAAGGCTCACTGCCCAAAGGGAGGCTCACTACCAAAAGAAGGCTCACTACCAAAAGGTTGAATTAAGATAACAATATCTACTTCATGCCAAGGTTCACTTCTACTGAAGCACAAACACCTCTGCTCTACTCTGCTACCCTACTTTACTTTATCTTTGGATCTTCACACTTGGATACATTTTCATGACTCAATTACAAGTATTTATACACTTTATCAACCTTGGAATGATCATCAAAGTCGGCATTACAATCATCAACCGTTGGAACAATCGCCAATGTTGGCATTACAAACATACATAAAATAGGTCTGGACCTAATACAAATTTAGCTAAGGAAAAGATGTAAGAATGTATGCAGATTACATGGCGCCTTAGCTGGGACTCAAACACAATCTTCCATTCTACAACACGCTATCACAATCTTCAATGCATCTACACGGATGATGAATTCAACCAGGTTGGACAAGACTCATGTTAACGCAAGTATTCTCAAGAACACGCTTCATTCACGATCTAAATTACACCTTGCAGACCAATCTGAATGTAGGAGCATGATCAAGAGATGTCCACAAGCACATTGTAATCACCAGGGACAACCACACAATCTCTTATCAGTCTATCAATAAGATTCTTCAAACTAGAGTACAGGAACAACACCGTCAGCCATTGTCATGAGTAAAAAATAGCTTGCAGACCACCAAATCATGAGCCTTTTCATTTGAAGGCACTTAACATCACCACTGACTAAATTCTAGAAATACAGACCAAAATACTTCAATGCAGAGGAATGTGGAGCAAAACACTTTCTCCCTGTCACCATCGAGCATACAGAGAAAGTTGTTTTCACTCTGGTGAACATAACTCACTCAATTATTCATACGAGAGGCTCAAACTCATAATATAACATCTTTAGACAATCTTCTAAATAACTTCCAATCTGCAGGTAAATATATTTATTCTATAGGAAATGCGGAGCATTCTTCTGGACTGTTCTTCTGCATGTAATGCACTATTTCTACTACAACACATTTGTTATAACCAGAGGGGCTAATTTTCTCAATATCCTCAACAAAGTAAGAGCACAATTGACACCAATGGCAACATAGATATGTTGACATCAATGACAACACTAATTAGGCACATAGTTGCAATAGTTATAGCATTGGTAAGCTTTGCTCCAAGTTGAATACTCAAGAAAAATACCTTCATCATACTTTGCATCATCCTTTCCTATTTCTTCCTTTCTTTTGATAAAACATTTTCTTCCAAAAATTTTGAAATATTTAGGAGTGGGAGTCCTTCCATACCATAGCTCATAGGGAGTCCTTGCATCATTTTCTTTCACCTGTACTCTATTTTGTATGTAGACAACAATATGAATTGCTTCTCTCCAAAATACTTCTTGTAGATTTGCTTCCTTTATCATTATCCTTACAGCTTCTTGAACAATCCTATTCTTTATTTCCATCACTCCATTCTGGTGTGGAATTCTAGGATCAGATAGTTGCCTCTTTATCCCATGATTCTCACAGAACACATTAAACTTGTTAGAAGTAAACTCTTTTCTTCTGTCAGATCTTAACCATTTCATCTTCATACCCAACTCATTTTCAACTATTTCATCAAATGCTTTAAACCCATCTAGGGCTTATGATTTTTCTTTAAGAAAAGTGACCCAAGTCATTCTAGAATAATCATCAATGAATAACATAAAATACCTATCATCATAGAAACTTCTTACACTTGTAGGACCACAAATGTTTGTATGAACCAACTCCAACAGTTTGGTATAGGATTTTTCTTCATCTTGTAAACTTCCTCTCACTTTCTTTCCATCTTGACACTCCTTGCAAATGATACTATTAGGTTTTGTAATCTCTAGTAGATCTTTCACAACATGAGCTGAACTTATTCTTACAAGATCATCAAGATTGATATGACACAATCTCTTATGCCAAAGCCAACTCTCACTGATCTGAGTCATAGAGCAATAATTAACACCTTCTCTGAGATGATAAAGGTTTCCTTCTATCCTCTTTCCAGTAGCTATCACAATTCTGGATTTCTCTCTAATCTCAAAAATATCATCCTAAAATACAAGACTGTATCCTTTTCTACACAACTGTCCAACACTCAAGAGATTTTATCTTAAAATTTTAACATAAAGAACATCATTAGTATGATGTTTTCCATCAAGGCTAGTTAACCCTCTTCCACATATCTTAGCAGTATAGTTATCTCCAAATATAACCGATCCTTCATCACATTTCTCAAAATTAATAAACTTACTTCTATCATCTATCATATGATTTGAGAAACTACTATCAATAACCCAATAATTCTTTTCTTGAAAAGTATCTTCACTATCAGGACTTACCTCTAGATCATTTTCTTTCATACATCCTCTAGGTTCAGCACCACAAGTGACCTCCTTTGAATTAGTAAGAAAGCAATCATTATATTCATTGTTTTCAACATCATAGTAGATTTTCTCAAACGCTCTACTTTCATTTTCCTTTTCCTTACTTCTCAAGAATCCCTTTGGACATCTTGATATAAAATGACCAATCTTGCCACACCCGAAACACTTGAAAGACAACTTATCCCTATGCATATCAATATCTAGTTTTATTATTCTCCCAAAGTTAGCCTCCATATTATCAGCAATCTTCTGATCTATTTCCACAATTTTCTTAGATTTGTCAATCCTAAGTGTAGTTACAACTAAGTTCTAGACAACACATACAAGAAAGATTAGATAGCTTACTATTCTCAATTTTTAGAAAACAAGCAGAGAATCATCCATCCTATGGATCATCCCAAATCTACCTTAAGTTGTTAGGTTTTCTTCCAAGGAACCCTCTCTCTGATACCAATTGTTGAATGCACAAGACAAATGAGAGGGGGGTGAATCAGTTGTATCTAAACCTTAAACCTTCACAAGCATAATCACAATCACTTCACTTCAATTCACTTAATCCCTAATTACGTTATGAAGATTAAACATGAAAATAGATAACAAAATTTTAATCACATCAACACCATGCACAAGAGAACACCAATTTTTTACATGGAAAACCCTAAAAGGGAAAAACCATGATGAGGATTATCTCACAATATATAGTAGTATCAATACCAAATTACAAAGAGGCTCACTGCCAAAGGGATCACTGCCCAAGGACTCACTATCCTAAATGCTCTTTGTAATAGGCTCACTACCAATAGGGCTCATTGCCAAAATGGCTCACTGCCATGAACTCATATAATAGCATCTACCATATGCCTGAGTTTAATTCTATTGAAGCATAGTATATCTCCTTTCATAGCCTCACAACACACACATCCTCATCTTTGCATCCTCACACATTTACATGAATTCTTTACACTTATTTATATCAATCATCAACCTTGGAATATACATCAAGGTCGGTAGTAATTCTACACCTTTTGGAACAGTCTACAAGGTCAGCAAACATACATAATTCAAATTAGGTCTAGACCTAAACAATCTTGTGAATCAAATGAATGAAGGTAAAACACTTCATGACTTAGCTCAGACCCAAATACTTCTTCATACACTTCAACATGCTTCTACAATCCATGAAACACATCCACAAAGAGTGTTAGCACCCAAGTCGGCCAAACTTTTGCAAACACCAAGAATACTTAGGCACACATTTCAAAGAACTTAATCATAGCTTGTAGATCAAGAACAAGTTTTCAAAACATTCTGGAGACATCCATGAAAAACATAAAATCACCTGAGAGCCAACAAATCTAGCTACAATAAGTTTCACTTGAAGAAAACAAATCTCACTTGAAGACAACTTACAATCAACACTGCTAAGTTCTGCTCCTCAGTAACTTGCTTTCCGGAGCACCAAATCAAAAATCCTTTGGAATGAAGATAGCTAAGGACCTTATAAACATATGTCCAGAATGACATCACTTGAAACCACTCTTCAAAGAAATATAGAGCAAAATACATTCTCCCAAACACCTCTGCACAACTTAGAAACTCTGTCGATTATAGTCTTCACACTAGTGAACATAACTTCTATTGAACAATGATCTGAACCACCAAACTTTGGATTTAGCATCTTAAAACACTTCTCTAAAACATATCCAAAACTCACACTTCAGTCTTCAACATAGAAGAAATGCAGAGCAAAAAATCAAACCGTATCCTACAAGCCAGAATACTCTGCAACACATTGTTTCCTCTGGAGAAAAATTTTTCTCAAAAGTACTTGGAAACTTAGCAAAAGAGCATTGTACCAACATCATTAGCACTTATATAATGCATTCAAATCACTTTAACATGATAGCTCAATCAAGCAATAATCAACAATATCAGAAGACACAGTTGACACCAATGACAACACAAACATGTTGACATCAATTACAACACCAATTAGCACATACTTGCAACACATAGCATCTTTTTTGGTTAATCATTGTTGTATCTTTCTTAAACATGTATTATTAAAGATCACATTTGTATTAACTGATTATAGCATAGAATGTTGGTTATGTGTGAAATTCATTAATTATTGTGCTTTTTACTATATGTTCTGCAAAGAATTGTTTAGTATATGTCACATTAGCATTAATCACATTTCCATGTAAGCATTAAAATTTATCACTAGTTGAATTTTCAATAAATCACATGTGATAGATTTAAACAACATTAGAAGCAGTAATAGGAAAACATCATATATATAAACATCATTTTGAATATACATTAGAGTCAACTACCTTGTACATCAAAATGGGACCTCATAGTACATAAGATACATCACATAGTTGAACCTCGGTCATCGGTCCCCTCAGGACTAGTAGTGTGCATGTGATGGAGGGTTGCCCATGTGTGGCTACAAACTGCAAATGACTCCTAGAGACACGCTGCAACCATAACCTCCTAAGCTCACCTCTAAGTCCTAGCACCTTGTCATGTGACTCCTGGTACATCTATTGGTATCGGTCTCTCTCATATAATGCTCTATCTTTCTCTGCCTAGGCCCTATCTCTGTCATCCCTCACCTGGCGTAACTTAGGAAGTAAGATCTCATGGATGACAGGATCTCTCTCAGGTGAGGGTACTACTGTAGCCTCATCTCATAGTATCTAGAGCTCACCCTCTACGCACTCGACTCTCTAGATATCCTGATCTAGAGCAGACTCTATAGCTAATTTGTATCTCACAAATGGCATGAATATATCTGCATGTCGCCCTGCGGATGGCTGTGGTGAATACCCCATCTACACTTGTCGCTTGGCCACATCGGTAGGAACTATCTCTGCTATGATGTGACTCACAAAATCGCTCCATGCATCTCTCCCAACTGTAAGAGGAAAACAAAATAGATATCACTATCTCATGTCGACATCATAAATAATAATCAAAATAACTACTTCAACATAGTGTTAGGTTTAGGGCAAATCTAAGCAATAAACACTAACAATTATATGCAGATTAGATAACCCAAATATAACAATTAGGAATAAAACAAAAGAGATCAACACAAAAATTTAACATGGTTCACCCAATATGGGCTACATCCACAGAAACTCAACCATCTAATGATTTTATTATCCAGTGCAAAATAAATTACAATCTCGCGAATACATCACTGTACCATACATCCTAGCCACTTATAACAAGATTTTCAGAAGCTTCTAGAATTAGGGTTTTGCAATGTCATTTTTCTTTTGTCGGTTAACAAAAATTAACAACCGACTCTGATCATGCAAAAAAGAGGGAAAACAAATTTCTCGGGGGCTGCGCCCCTGAACCCCTACTTCTCAGGGGCTGTCGCCCCCAAACCCCCACTTCTCGGGACCTGCCGCCCCTGAACCTCGATGAGGATACATAACTTGTGTACAGTACTTGCATGATCAGTTGCCACATACCAACACATAATAACATCTCACCTGGATCTCCATCTCGCCAAGATGGATCTCAGATTGTTGATGATGTAACAATCCTTGCAGCCAACTCTACAGTTGGGGGCACCTGATCACTGGTCTCCCCTTGCTCATGGTAGCTTGATCTCCTAGCACCTGTAGGGGCTGGACCATGAGCTCTCGACCATGGTCTCGACTCAGTCACCTCATCGTCATCTACCTCCTACTAATCTCGTCGTGGTCTCTCTCTAAAGATGTACTACAATGAGACCTCATCATCATCATCATCCTCATCTTCATCTAGATCATAGTATCTAGCAAAATCACTAACATCATCCTCTACCCCTGTGTCACTCATGTGACCGGCCCAAGGTCAAGGATCACCTGTAGGGTGACTGGGAGGATATATAGGAGTGGGTCATGTTATCTGCCACCAGGTCTGATATGCTCAGGTAGTACCAAGTTACCAACATCATTTGCATCAAATACCAGCTCTGCATCCTTTGTACCATCATCATCACTCACTGCTATATCTGCTACTGTCGTTCGTCGGGTGCTATTTGCCCATACTACATTACATAGTGAGTGAGCATAGCTCAGACTTATCATAGGGACATCATGTCTACATCCAAACTATTGTGCCACTCTATCAAAATAGAACCAGATGACTACGTGATCGAGGTGACCAACCATCAACCGATCCCTCTGCATCCTAGCTAACTATCTGCTTTGACCCAGCCACGCTATGTAGCCACGATATGGTCTCCAAATGATTTCAATGGGCAGTAGTTTGTCAAATATAACTCTCCAATATAGAAGTTCGCCATGTCGCCAACATCTAATGAGAAGATAAGCATAAACACATGGATAAGTAAACACTGGATCTATAGGGAAACATGTAGGCCATGTACATCTGATATGCTCAAATGCCCAGACCTATAGTAAAGTTCAAACCATCAGACTCTGTGACTCATAATGGACATATCATCCCAAACCATGGTAGAGGTGTGCAAGGATACTGCTCCCCATGCGTATAGTATCTTCTACTCCTCCATCCCTTGGATAGTGTGAACTAGGCCCCCATGAAGGTGAGTGCCTCATCCATCCTATGTGACTACTAGTGTGACAGTAGCGATCATGATCCTCTAAACCAAAGGGGTGTCACTGCATCCCTGCTTTAATAGACAGAGTTGAATATGTCCTCGCTCTGCATGAGTGATGGTGTGACCTAAATAGTACAGTTGAATCTCTCTGGTATACTTTGCTAAGCGGTGCTCTATATTTTGGCAAGAGACACTACTACGCATGTCAATCATTGTAATTGATGGCAACTGAAACTATCTTACACATTTGTATTATATCATTTGATCATACCAGAAGTCAGATTGCAGATTTTTCTAAGTCCAGATAGACAGGAACAAAGCATATGATAGGATTTAGTGTTTTGGTCTGCATTTCTCCATAGGTAATCATGTTGTGTTGTAGATCTGAGGAAATGTTAATGGATTTCAGGGCAATCTAAATCAAAAATTTTAGCCTCCGGTGATAAAGGGATTGAAAGTTACAAGCATATGAGTATCAGGTTTTGGTTAGACAGTTTAGTCCAGTGAAGAATAGCCCAACGTGGTGTTTGATCCTTGTGTGGATTAAGAGAAGTGGTTGGTTGAGTAATTTATGAGATCTAGTGATATTTGCCAACATGTGTGGTGAAATGAATTCATAAGTTATGGTCTGCATTGATGTTTGTGCATGGATTCAACTGAAAGAATAGTGATCTTGAAAAAGTTTCTAAGTCTTCTTGAGGTCAACTGCAGTTGATGTAATTTCATGTTGTGGATATATATGATCGATGGGTGTGTTGGAGTTTTTCCCAAACTAGATGTTTCCCAGTTATCCCTACAAGGTAGCCATCATTGATCAATAGGATTCCCGGGCCAGGGGCCAATAGTATAGGAGATAGACTCTATAAATATCTCCTCTCCTTCTTTAGGCTCTGCAGAACCAAGGGGGGTATTCCCTATCCAACATCCAAAAATATATGCCTGTGGACTTACTGGGATGTTGACACAAAGCAGATAAATCCTCTCTTATGAAGACCAAAACTGTGAAATAAGTGCAAAGGGGCTAGCTTTGGGCCTATGCTCAATTGTGAGATAGAAGATTTTGGTCCTAAAACTACTTCTAATGTCCTAAAGGTTTATATTTGAAGTTTGAATTTGTATTTTGTATTTCGATGCAAGACTGGGACCTTGGGTTATAACCTCAATACAAGACCAGACTGGTGCCTATCTTAGGGCTCGGAGTCAATAGACATACACATGTGAATGATCACCATAAACTTGAATCAATATCTAAGTTTCAAGGGGAGAATTTCTAGTATCTGCCTTACAGATACTTCCCAAGACTAGGTATTTAGTTATTCATACTTAATGATATCCCTATTGCAACATACCTTTCCCAATGCTTAACCTAAAACATTTAATTTGTTCCTTGAACAAAGGTAAGAAATTAGACAATCAACACAGAAAATCCATATTCCTGAATCCCAAATAACCCTTAGCTATTTAGATTCAAAAGAAAAGATGCCCACAACTTGGAGACAAATAACCAAACACATGCAACAAAGTATTTCTCATATAAAACAACATGAAACTAGTAAGCTATGCATAAAACATACAACATGTGATTCATAAACTCACAAGGCACAAAACAGAGCCACCAACAAGACTGTATCTTATTACTCCACCAAAATTTTGCCAAGGCTTCAACAACCCCAAATGAGTAACACAGTCTGCTTGTTATAGCACGAATGTGCACTTAGTAATCAAGTACAATGGTCAACTCAAAAATTTGCCAGATACATCGCACCATGAGAATGGCGCTCAAAACATTGAATGCAATAGGGAGAAGAAGAGGGAAGAAGCAGGTGGAATTGGAAAATGTGCAACTGACTAGAGATTTTTTCATTAAAATTGGTAGTTGACCTGTCCATTCAACCCAAACTTCTGCAAATGTTGCCATTAATGGCCAACCTACCTACAGCCGCAGCAGCTGCATGCTTTGGAACCTTTCCCACCTGAAACGTGGCTGCATATACAAAGAAAATGCTCCTTCCTGTGAAAACTTGAAACAGGGCCGTCGATCTCCTCCCTATCGCTAAGATCAACAGCTCCAAATCACTTTGAAAAGTCACCAGCCAATGAAATCATGCCACGTAGGTGCCTTTTACTTCGCTGACTTTTCCCATCGCAAACATGCATTTTGCCCTTTCACCTCATTTTGTCTTTTTTCGCCTTGTATATGCAAAAGCATATGCATATACATACAACTACCTGCATACAAAGGGTGTACCTCAAATCTTCATAAAACAAGTTGAAATCGCATTTAGGTCCTACCTTGTAACTTAACTTTTGCATCTTCGCTTTGTATAGTGCATATACAAACGCAATATACAACTCGCGGACCTCAAATGACTATGAAGCACTTTGAAATTCAAATTGGGTCCCACCTTGTATCTCTTTACTTGTATATTTCCATGTATATCACACATACAATGTGCAACATACAACCAATTGCGGACGCCAGCCACTTTATCAATCAGATTGGAAAAATTTGAAATCTAGGCTTTGTGTCTTCATTCTTTTGTATATCACACATATACAAGCACATAACATACAAGTTGCAGATGCCAGCGCTGAATTTGCCAATTTTGACTTTTAAGTCGGGTCCGGCTTGTATGTCATGAATGTATATAACCAATGTATATCGCATATACAATGCAAACATAAAAGGAAAATATACATTCACCTGAACTTATGCCTTTATCAACTACACTGCATACCTTTTCAGGTCTGGGCCTTGCACATTAGGAATGTATGTTCCTTTGTATGTGCGAACATACAATCACACTTGTATATGCAACTGGTGGGCCCCACCATTTGTACCTCCTCCTTTTCCATGTTGACTTTGCCTATTTACTTTGTATGTTTTCTTCTTTGCACATTTCCTTGTATGTGCTCCTTGTATGTACAAACATACATTTGCACATACATGCAATTTGTGGGCCCCAGGCTTTGTATCATGTCTTTACTTGTTGCTTATATGTTTCATATACAATGTGACTTGTATGTGCATTGGCCGTCGGGGAGATCCTTAGCTCAGCTGCTGATGGGGCTTGTTTGGCCGATGACCCTTTGTACATCTGACTTCTTGTATATTTTCCTTTTCATGTTGTGAATGTATATCGCCATTGTATGTCACAGATACATATAATCCCCCTTGCACATCTGCGGACCCGACCACCACTTTCAACCTGATTTAAACTTTTTAAAGTCTGCCAATGCATCTTGTCTTTGTATGCACCCTTCTTGTACATTTAAACCTTATCCTGACTCTTCGCATTCCAAACAAGGACAAAGTCACTCATTTGAAACTTCCTTTCTATAGCCCTCTTATCAAACAAATATTTCACCTTTTGTTGTTTCTTGATATTTGTCTTCTGTGCTTCTCTTATGATTTCATCTAATGCAACCAATTGATTTATCCTTTCATTCATGGAGTCCTCAATCTCTTTATCACTTTCTTGTATGAACTTGTAAACTAGCAAGAGATTATTCACAGGTAACTTGGCTGCTATGCCATACACTAGCTCAAAAGGTAACCTTCCAATTGCTTTCTTCACTGTTATCCGATCAGCCCATAGTGCCATCTTTAATTTTGAATCCCATGCCCTTTTTCTCTTGTCTACCATAATTTTAATGATTTTCATAAGTCTTTTGTTACTTGATTCTACTTGACCATTTCCTTGTGGATGATATGGTAATGTATATGACAAACCAATCCCATAGTTGTTGCAAAAATCAACAAACTCACCAGATTTGAAGCACATGGCATTGTCTGTGACCACCTTGACTAGCACTCCAAATCTGATAATAATGTGTTCCAAAATGAAATCCATCACCACCCTGCTTGTAGCTTTCTTAGTTGGAATGGCTTCAATCCATTTAGTAAAATAGTCAGTAGCAACCAAAATCCAACTATGTCCACTTGATTTTTCTAAAATTTCCCCTATAAAATCAATTCCTTATTGCTGAAATGGAGCCTCCACAGTTACGGTTCTAAGGGGTAATACACCCTCATACTTAATTTTTCTTGAGAACCTTTGATAGGGATCACATTTCCTTACCATCTTTTGTGCATCTGAGAAAAGGGTTGGCCACCAATAGCCTGCTCTAAGAGTTTTGTGAGCTGTTGTCTTGGCAGTATAGTGTCCACCACACTTTCCTTTGTGCATGTCATTTAAAATATCTTTAGCTTGATTTTCATCCACACACCTAAGTAGTACACCATCAAGATTCTTCCAATATAATTCTCCTTGCATAATGATGTATTTGATAGCATGTAACTTTAAGGTCCTTTTTTTACTATCACTGAGATGGGAAGGATAATTCAAATTCTGCAAATAATACACAATATCCTTGTACCATTCAGATTCTGACATGTTAACAACTTCATTCTAAACTACATTTACTTGGCATGCTTCCAAATTTGATTGTGACATCATCTTAGCCAAACCCTGTCCCCTTACCAATTTTGTAATTTGTATCTCAATGTTGAACTCTTGTAATTTGTTAATCCACCTGCATCTTCTTCCTGTGACTTCCTACTGAGTGAAAATATCCTTAACTGCTGCATGGGGCACATATGCAACTATCTGAGATCCTACTAAGTATGGCTTGAAGCTTTTGACTGCTTTAACCAATGCATATGCCTACTTTTCCATGATGTCATATTTCAATTCAGCTACCTGCAATGACATGCTAAAGAAAGCAATGGGTTGTTCAAAACCATCTTCATTTTTCTGCAATAAACATGTAGCAATAGTTTGAAAAGAGGCAAATGAGAACAACTGAAGTGGCTTAGAAAAATCAAGAGATCTCAACATAGGAGCCACATTTATAGCTTCTTTGATGTTCTAAAATGATCTAGTTGCTTCACTTTCCCATTTGATAGTTTCACCCTTCTTTAACATTTTAGAAATATCCTTTGTAATCTCTACAAAGTTGGGAATGAATCTTCTAATAATATTAATCTGCCCAAAGAAAGACTGAATGCCTTTCACTATTTTAGGAATTTGAATTATGTCACTTGCAGCAACCCTTTCAGGATCAATCCTAACTCCATCCTTGGAAACAATGTGTCCCAATAGTTTTCCTTCTATTACCCCAAAAGTACATTTCTTTGGGTTAAGTGTTATGCCATATTCCAATTCCCTAATAAAAATTTGTTCTAGATGCATGCAATGTTGCTCCTCCTTTTTTGAATAAGCAGTTAAATCATCTTGATATACAACCAAAATTGAGTCAATCAATCCTGCAAAAGCAACATCCATAGCCCTATGAAATGTAGCACCTGCATTTGTTAGTCCAAATGGCATTATTACATATACATAAGTCCCCCATGGAGTGGTGAAGGCATTCTTGTATTGTTCAGAT
Source organism: Cunninghamia lanceolata (assembly GCA_027924645.1). NCBI lineage: Eukaryota > Viridiplantae > Streptophyta > Pinopsida > Cupressales > Cupressaceae > Cunninghamia > Cunninghamia lanceolata. The sequence goes on from BSBN01000693.1 coordinate 4,408,819, forward strand.
TCTTTTACCTTCACCTAATTATATCCTAAAAATCCATCCATCATGGATAAAAGCTCACAACCAGTTACCTTCTGCAACATAGCCTCCATGTTAGGCAGTGGATAATTATCCTTTAAAGAAGATACATTCAAATTTCTGAAGTCCACACAAAGTCTTATATCACCATTTTTCTTTCTAGCAGTTAAATCATCTTGATATACAACCAAAATTGAGTCATTCAATCCTACAAAAGCAACATCCATAGCCCTCTGAAATGTAGCACCTACATTTGTTAGTCCAAATGGCATTATTACATATACATAAGTCCCCCATGGAGTGGTGAAGGCAGTCTTGTATTGTTCAGATTCTTTTACCTTCACCTGATTATATCCTGAAAATCCATCCATCATGTATAAAAACTCACAACCAGTTACCTTCTGTAACATAGCCTCCATGTTAGGTAGTGGATAATTATCCTTTAAAGAAGATACATTCAAATTTCTAAAGTCTACACAAAGTCTTATATCACCATTTTTCTTTCTAACTGGGACAAGATTGGACACCCAAGTTGAGTATCTGATAGGCACAATTATTCCAGCCTCCCTAAGCTTTATAAGCTCTTCCTACATTTTTGGAGCCAAAGTTGGGTTAATAGGTCTTTGTTTCTGTTTGAATGCCTTAGCTTCAGGCTTCAAAGGAATCTCATGTTGGAATAAGTCTTCTCTATAAGCTTTTAGGTCCTCATATGACCATGCAAAGACATGCTTATATTTTTTCAATAATGCAATCAACATACTCCTAATATGTGGCTTGAGCTTTTTGCCAATATATACCCTTTTGGGGAAATGACATGTCCCCAAGTTTATCTCCTCCAAGTCATCCTTGTTTGTTGGAGATGCTTTTGTAACAAACTGGTCTCTATTGTCAAATGCTCTTTCTAAAGCAACTAGCCCTCTAGGGATTTTATTTGTTTTAAGTTGAATTACTTCTTTTCCCAAAAGAGTTTCTTTTCCATCTACAACTTCTATAAAGTTCTGAAAATCAATCTCCTGGTTCTCATATTCATCTATGCAATGTAGGAATCTCAACAAATCTCTATCATCATCAAACACCATCCAACTGCATATATTATCTGGTACTGCAGGTCTAATTTTAACTTCAACATTTGTAAAATCAGACAGAGTGACATCATCTGGCCTTATGGCCACATTAGCTAAAAAATCTGCCATGACATTCTTTGATCTTTCTATCCAATTTATTGAAAAAAATCAAATAATTCAATTGTGTCCCATACAACATGCTTATATTGTTTTAATCTTTTCTTTTTTGAAGCATATTTATCTCTCACCTGGGAGACAATTAATTTTGAATCTCCAAACACTTTCAGCATCTTAATCCCATGCTTCAAAGCAACATTCACTCCTAGTAGCAGAGCTTCATATTCGGCAATATTATTTGTGCAAGCAAACTTTAACAGGAAAGAGAATTTTAGAAGCTTACCTGCTAGAGACAAAAACACAACTCCAGTACCAGAACCTTCCTTTGAACAAGCTCCATCAAAATACATAGTCCAGAGACCCTCTTGGTCAAGTTCTTGAATACAAAAATCTCTCCCTTCATTTCCTCGATCATCTGAGACAATTTTGAAATTCTCACAGTCAGTATCCACAAAACAAATATGCTCCTTTGAATCTTGATCTCCAACTGTCTCTGATGACCTCTCTTCTCTGACTAGTTTGACATCTTTACCATTCATTGGGATCAAAGCATGTGATAAATCTAATTGCATACTTCCTCCAATCAATGCTGCCCATCTTCTTGACAACAGCATACCATACTGTGGCTTTATGTCAACTACTGTTATGTTCATTCTGTAAGTCTTTTCTGGATATGCTGCTAGCATAAAATCCACATCCTTCATGATTCCAATAACTGGTACCTCCCTAGCATCCATTGCATAGCATTTTCCACATGCCTTATCTATTTTCAATCCAGCCTGTTGCATGGTAGCTAGAGGCATAATATTTGTTGATGCTCCTGAGTCAAGCATACAATTCTTGATTACTTTTCCATTGATAACAAGGGAGACATAAAATGGTTCAACCTGTGAAGGGCATTTTGTCATTGTCACCCCCAGATAGACTTTAGGAACCTCATCCTCTTCAATACACAAGGCTTGTTTCTTACCCTGAGGCTCAACATTCCGCTCGGCCTGACAAGCTACTCCTGAAATTAGGGACAATGCTTCATTCCTAAATTCTTCAATTTTCATCATCTCCATTAATGAAACAGAGACCTTTATCTGGGATAAAACTTGAGTTATGTCAAAGGGAGCATAATTTTGTATAACAGTTGTAGCTTGAGCCATGGTTTTATTTTTATCCTAAGCTGATCCAGCCTTAACTTTAATGGCCTTTTGACTGTCATCCATGACCTGAGAACTCTTATTTTGATCCTCATTTTGGGGAACTTTATTTTCTAGTCTTTGAGAATCATGACTTGGTTTCTCCTTAGAATTTTTCTTATTATTGCTCCACTGCATCTTATGTGGTTCAGCCTCTTTATGATTATGCTTTGGTTGGTTCACAAAGGTGTCTTCTGATTGACGTGGATCACCTACCTGAGTCTTACCTCCAAGGTTATAGTTGCTTTTGACCTGAGCCACTGCTGCAGCTGTGAGAGCTCTAATCTCTTCATCAGAAGGCCTTCTCAAGTTATTCAGAAAGGTGTGTGAGTCCTGAGCATAAGCATAATTATCTTCATCATCCTCATCGTAGGAAATCTGCTGGCAGACCTGAGTCCCATAATTTGTACTTTCATCAGCATCATAAGAAGAATACTCCCTATTTGTGAACAACATATTAACACTATCACCTTCCATACAATGTGGCTTATTACATTCATCATAGGCAATAACATTATTATACAAAGATTGAGCAATCATACATTGCAATTGTGAGTGAGGCATTTGATAGATTATGCACCATGGGGTGTCATCAATAATGTTAATAGCCTTCTTCAAAGGGTCAGGAGTCTCCTTAACATTTTGAGCTCTTTGATTAGTGTTGCTATTTGGGAGAATGGGTTTACCATTATGCCAATTAGTGTTATATGGCATATCATGCAATGATGGTCTCTTCTCTTGTCTCTGGTAAACCTGCCTTTCAAGATCTATCCCCTTTTCATTTTTAGCAAGTCTATAACTTAGATCCTTAACAATAGTTGTTAATTTATCCAATTTCTCTTCAGAAGTAGATGCATTACCTTGAGTACTTTGAGACTTATTATTTGGATTTTGTAGAATCTTTACATCATCCCTTCTATTTGTCTTACTAGATGCTTTCCTATTATTTTCAATGTTGGTTGCAATTCTAAAAGCATCCTTGAGGCTGGCAGGATCCTTATCTCTTAACCCATAAGTTGTTTTAGCATCAAAAGCATTTATGTATAGTACTATGCACATTGGTTCATTAGGCCTCATGTGAAGTGGCAATTTGTTCAACACTTTAGTGAACCTAGCATTAAAATCTGTAACCTGCTCATTTGACCCCTTAGTAATACTAGTGAATTCATTAATGAAAAAGCTTGGATCAGTCTTATCACCATATTGTTCCTTAAAAATCCTTCTGAAATCATCCCATGATGAGATACTCTGGTTAGGTAGACCTTTATACCACTCTCTAGCTTCATCAACTAAGGATTGCATAAACAATTTCATAAAAACATCTTCATGTTCAACCTCAAAGTTGTCCATAACATTCTGGAAGGCCTTCAAATGATCCTCCCCTGACACAGCATTGTTTCTTGAAAACTTTGGTATCTGAGGCCTTACATGTTTATCAATGGGATTAGGGTAACCAGGAATACCATTAAAAACTAGATGCCCAAATCCATCCAACTACATAGGTTGTCTACCAAACTGGTTGACATTTGCATTCCTATTAACATTCTAATTTCTCACATTGTTCAATGGTACCCTAACATTGTTTCTATTTTGTGTCTGATCATTCTATTGATTCTGAACTTCATTTCTTTGTTGGTTTCTCAGCACATTTGCATTATCAAGGGTGGGAACTGAATCATGTTGAGTAATTTTCAGATCTTGTACCTTTAGTCTCATATCATCTCTAATCCTCAAAGCCTACAAATATTTTAATTCAGCCCTCGGGTTCTTGATTTCTTCAGCTAATTCTTCATCTTTAGGCATAGAAGAGGATGGTCCCATTCCATTTTGGTCATCATCATCATCCCTTGGGGACTCAGTTTCTTCAAATCTATCAAGGGGATCTAAGAAAGGGCATTCCTGAAACACCTCTGAGCTCATTCTCAATCTATCACCTTGCTGGCTTTCATATACATCTTGAATCTCAGCTTTTGTGTTTGAAAAATAAGGTGCCTGCTGCTCTGAAGATCTTAGATTATCTTGGATATTATCATTGTTTCTAGGGCTGAGTAAACCCTCTTAACCAGCATGAATGGTCCCTTTTTTCCTATACATCATTTTTCTGGGTAATTCTTCAAACGAAGGATTACGCAAGGATCTTCTCTCTTGCATACAAATTTTAATTTACGGGTTGGGAGATTTGTTCGGAGTCACCACCTATAACTAGGAATTAGTTTCTTTTAAAACCAAGGTTCTTACAAAAAGCATCCCCAGCAGAGTCATCAAATCTGTTGGAGTTTTTCCCAAACTGGATGTTTCCCAGTTATCCCTACAAGATAGTGATCATTGATCAATAGGATTCCCATGCCAGGGGCCAACAGTACAGGAGATAGACTCTATAAATATCTCCTCTCCTTCTTTAGGCTCTGTAGAACCAAGGGGGTATTCTCTATTCAACATCCAAAAATATATGTCTATGGACTTACTGGGATGTTGACACAAAGCAGATAAATCCTCTCTTATGAAGACCAAAACTGTGAAATAAGTGAAAAGGGGCTAGCTTTAGGCCTATGCTTAGTTGTGAGACAGGGGATTTTGGTCCTAAAACTACTTCTAATGTCCTAAAGGTTTATATTTGAAGTTTGAATTTGTATTTTGTATTTCGATGCAAGACTGGGACCTTGGGTTATAACCTCAATACAAGACCAAACTGGTGCCTATCTCAGGGCTCGGAGTCAATAGACATACACATGTGAATGATCACCATAAATTTGAATCAATATCTGAGTTTCAAGGGGAGAATTTCTACTATCTGCCTTATAGATACTTCCCAAGACTGGGTATTTAGTTATTCATACTTAATGATATCCTTGTTGCAACATACCTTTCCCAATGCTTAACCTAAAACATTTAATTTTTTCCTTGAACAAAGGTAAGAAATTAGACATTCAACACAGAAAATCCATATTCCTAAATCCCAAATAACCCTTGGCTATTTAGATTCAAAAGAAAAGATGCCCACAACTTGGAGACAAATAACCAAACACACGCAACAAAGCATTTCTCATATAAAATAGCATGAAACCAGTAAGCTATGCATAAAACATACAACATGTGATTCATAAACTCACAAGGCACAAAATAGAGCCGCCAGCAAGACTATATCTTATTACTCCACCAAAATTTTGCCAAGTCTTCAACAACCCCAAATGAGTAACACAGTCTGCTTGTTATAGCAAGAATGTGCACTCAGCAATCAAGTACAATGGTCAACTCAAAAATTTGCCAGATACATCGCATCATGAGAATGGCACTCAAAACATTGAATGCAGTAGGGAGAAGAAGAGGGAAGAAGCAGGTGGAATTGGAAAATGTGCAGCCAACTAGAGATTTTTTTCATTAAAATTGGTAGTTGACCTATCCATTTGACCCAAACTTCTGTAAATGTTGCCATTAATGGCCAACCTACCCGCGGTCGCAGTAGCTCCTTGCTTTGGAACCTTTCCCATCTGAAACACGGCTGCATATACAAAGAAAATGCTCCTTCCTGTGAAAATTTGAAACAGGGCCATCGATCTCCTCCCTATCGCTAAGATCAACGGCTCCAAATCACTTTGAAAAGTTGCCGGCCAATGAAATTGCACCACGTAGGTGCCTTTTGCTTCGCTGACTTTTCCCATCACAAACATGCATTTTGCCCTTTTGCCTCATTTTGCCTTTTTTCGCCTTGTATATACAAAAGCATATGCATATACATACAACTGCCTGCATACAAAGGGCAGACCTCAAATCTTCATAAAACAAGCTAAAATCGCATTCGGGTCCTACCTTGTATCTTAACTTTTGCATCTTCGCTTTGTATATTGCATATATAAATGCAATATACAACCCGCGGACCTCAAATGACTATGAAGCACTTTGAAATTCATATCAGGTCCCACCTTGTATCTCTTTACTTGTATATTTCCATGTATATCGTACATACAATGTGTAACATACAACCAATTGTGGACGCCAGCCACTTTATCAATCAGATTGGAAAAATTTGAAATCCGGGCTTTGTATCTTCATTCTTTTGTATATCGCACATATACAAGCACATAACATACAAGCTGTGGACGCCAGTACTGAATTTGCCAATTTTGACTTTTAAGTCAGGTCTGGCTTGTATGTCGCGAATGTATATAACCAATGTATGTCACATATACAATGCAAACATAAAAGGAAAATATACATTCACCCAAACTTATGCCTTTATCAACTACACTGCATACCTTTTTCAGGTCTGGGCCTTGCACATTAGGAATGTATGTTCCTTTGTATGTACGAACATACAATCGCACTTGTATATGCAACTGGTGGGCCCCACCATTTGTACCTCCTCCTTTTGCATGTTGACTTTGCCTATTTAATTTGTATGTTTTCTTCTTTGCACATTGCCTTGTATGTGCGTCTTGTATATGCAAACATACATTTGTACATACATGCAATTTGTGGGCCCCAGGCTTTGTATCCTGCCTTTACTTGCTGCTTGTATGTTACATATACAATGCGACTTGTATGTGCATCAGCCATCGGGGAGATCCTTAGCTCAGCTGCCGATGGGGCTTGTCTGGCTGATGACCCTTTGTACATTTGACTTCTTGTATATTTTCCTTTGCATGTTGCGAATGTATATCACCATTGTATGTCATAGATACATACAATCCCCCTTGCACATCCGCGGACTCGACCACCACTTTCAACCTGATTTGAACTTTTTGAAGTATGCCAATGCATCTTGTCTTTGTATGCACCCTTCTTGTACATTTGAACCTTTTTTCTTCCATTTGTGAAGGCCGATTGAAATTTTTGGCCCGCCAATGTCCATTTGAACTTGTACATACAAACATACATGCATATAATTTTGAAGGCCGAAGAACTTAGAAATTTTTTGAGGGTTTAAATGAAAAGACCAATATATTTTCAATCTCAAAACCCTAACCCTAGGTGCAAGCAACACTAGGGTGCGAGCTTCTTGAGGCATGAAGGTGTGAATATGAAGTGAGAGGTACGAAGAGCAGCAGTATCAAGAGCGAAGCAAGGAGATATGAGCTCTAGATCATGGCACAACATTAAAATAGGTCAGTTAAAGATGAAGTGTGTGAAGTCGGTATATTGAGCCTAACCAGAACTGTAATCTTGCATTGTTAGATGCTATTCTTCAGTTCAAACATTTCAGTGAACTCTTGTAATTGATATTGTAGGTAGTGAACCTCCTTTGACCAGTGAGCTCTGGGCAGTGCACCCGAAGGCAAGTGCCTTCCCATTTTTCTATTCTTTTAATAGAGAATAAATCTTGTGGGTTAACCCCCACCGTGGTTTTTCCCTTAACCAAGTTTCCACGTAAAAATCCTGGTGTTATGTGTGTTGATTCTGTTTCTGCTCATGTGTTGTTAATACATGGTTTCATGGTTATCTCTTTAATTTGTTTATAAGTGGTAAAGAAGATTAAATGTAGCAAAAGATAAAGATTTGAGACAGTAGATTCACCCCCCCTCTCAGTTGTCTGCCCTAATTTCAACTGTTACCTAAATTTCACTATAGCTCATTCAAGTAGAGATTTGATTCAAAACTTGAATAGGTACATTTCATCTTATCTTTCCTATATTACATTCAAGTGCATAAATGAAATAATTTAAAGGATTATATTTATCAAATTACTGCATTCATACAAGTGCATGTAACATAAGAAGGATTTACACAAATCTTTTTTGAACAAAGAATTAATCCTTATTGAATGTAAAATGTACATTGTTCCATAAAAGCCGTGAGACTAACTTTACTTGTTCAATGGAATTGAAGATAAATATGTACATGAATAAGTAAATGAAAGTAAATGTGCATATAAGGAGGGAGACCAAGCATTGCCTGAGAATGACTGGTTCTGATGTCTCATCTTGTTCTGCTGCTACCCTGAGTTGTTTTTGTCCTTCCTAGTTCCATGTTGCTCCTAGTTTCTGCATCTGGAAATAACAATGATGTTAGAGAAACACTCTAAGTAATGAGAGGTCTCAAACCTTAAATGAACAAACACCTATACATATACAAACTGATCTCCAAATGCATTAAATAAGCAATGCAAATCTTGGATGTCCTAGAGAACAGTCAAGCCACCAAACACATCCAAGGTATGCATTTACTTTCCTAACAAGTTTACTTCATGCAGATACAGGTGTAATTATGTTTCTATTTTGATTCATCAAATTACATTATGAGTGGAGAAAATGTGGCTCCCACAAGGGTTGAGCCCAGCTCATAACCATTACAGAAGATCGCATGTATGTTCATCATAAACGAGGATCAACTTGTACAGCTAGATCTATTCATATACTTTTATAAGGAGCACACATATTGTATGATAAACAAGTGAATTTTCATGATATAAGAAAATTGGAACATCTTGTTGTTCATCATAGTGTATTTCACATCAAACAAAATCGTCATGAGTTAATGAGGATATGTAATAGCATCACTGTCAGAGGGACAGTTCAAATTTTCCATGATAGTTATAGTCATGAGTGTCACATCAGAAAGCTACAACAAACGTGAACCAACCAATAGGCATGAAGTTACAGATGTTTTAATGAAAATGCAGAGCATACAAGCAAAAGGAGATCTCTTGAAGAACCACAGTTATGAACAAAAGTATATGCTGCTATGATACAAAGATACAAGATCAGAAGTTTCAAGAGTAGCCAAGGCTCATATATGTATGTTATCACAGACATACTAAATGTAAAGTGGATGCCAGAATGTGTTCTATGGCATATACACCAAATTTTCTGAGTGATATCAATGATTTCAAGAAATAAAGCTTATAGAGATGACACTGATCAAAGCATGTGAAGTTTATCAATGATTTGCTCCTACAAAAATGTAAAGCTCTAATAGACATATTCCTCACTGACAGTTAAATATGAATAGGTATCTTCAATTTTTTAAGAGCAACAAAGTTACACTTTATAACTGATTGTTGAAAAGTGAAGCTAGGGTTTGTTTTTATAAAACCCTTATGAAGATATAGAGTCCACATGGAAAGGACTGATAGAGCCAAGTCAAATAGCCACCAAAAGGACAAACTAGTTCATGAAAGGATATCAGTTGGTTCAGAGACAATGGATGTCATGAAGATAATATAAGAGGCATCAAGCCCATAGGAGCCTACACATGGCAGGTATAAATCATTTTACCTTTTTTCTAAAATCAATGATTGTCATACATAAGTGTGCTACTCTTTAATCATCAAGAAGAAATAGTCATGCTTGTTCAGGAAGAGTGCAATCCTCTAGTAGCCATGTAGTAGTATATCTAGAACTGTACCATTCCAATAACAATCAATAGCCAGGAAGTAGCAATGGAGCAGCATTATAAGGTTAAAGAGAAGCACACTCAGATGTGAGTATCATAGTCATGTCTTTGGAAAAGTCATGAATATTGTGAGAAGAATGGGTGAACATTGAAAGATGAAGGAAGCACAGAAAAGACAATCATGTTAGAAAAGGACTGCCCTACGAGCAGTGCTACAACAAATGAAGGAGCAGTCAAAACTAGAGAGATTCAAGACATAGTTAAGAATGTATACAGAGGTCAGGAGATTTTGACAGTCTTTTGTAGTCTTCCTTAAGGGATTAACATTGGTTTCTTACTTATTCATTAAGACCTTTATCATTGTTGCTCATGTGAACAATCACTACCAGTAAAGAACAGTTCAGTCATTGATATCAAAAGTAGTTACCCTGACAGTCTACAAGTATTGCATTTATCAAGAAATGGAGATAGTCAATCACTACTTTGAAAAAAATAGTTAAAACTGTGACACATTGTGATATAAGCATAAAGTTTCCAGATAGTGAACACACTGAAACCCTAACAGGGTTATCTCATTGAAAAGGAAACTGTCAAAGATCCTATAGTAGCCTGGTCAGGGGGTAGCAGAAAATGCATCTTTGTTCCAAATGGAGAAAGCCCATGAAGTTTTTTTTAAGCAGTAATGAACCAACTCTAGGAGACTTTTAGAGATACAGAGGAAGTAAAGAAAGATTGTGGGTTTGTTTCTTTAAAACCCTAGGCTAGGACAAATCAGAAAAAACAACCTTCTTTGTCCACTATTAGAGAAATGATAGATTTTCCTAAGTGTCTGTGGATTTTTTTAGAAGCATCAACTCAAATTAGTCATGGTTGTTCATTAAATGACTATAGGGTTTTATAAATCAAACCCTAGTAAGAAACCTTTGTTTCTTAGTCGCAATGCCTTCTTTTGACAGTAGAAGACAGAGTACAGTAAATCATGAAAAAATCACATGTACAGAGGAACACATTGAAATGAAAAGATAAAGTTTCTTCTTCTGTAGTTTTTATGTCAATAAATACAGTCATATATACGTGAAATACAATTTTCATCACAGCCATGAAAGGAAAAGAGCAAAACTAGCATATACAGTGAAGTAATAATAGCAGAGATGACAGAGATTCATAACTTTGCTTCAGGAAAACCATTTTTGTTGAGCTTACCTGTGGCTGTTGAAGCCTTTTTGTGAAGAATACAGTCAAAATGACTTCATGACAGTAGAGAAACCTCCAAAAATGAGAATAGAAAAACCCTTGTGGTGGCACAACAAGCAGGAGAGACAATGCAAAATGACAAACTCTTTAGGGTTCGACCTTCTTTTACCTGAAAGCCATATCTGATGAATGTTCTTTTAGACTTTGTTTATGGATAAAAATCATTGTTATCATATGCCTTGTGGTCAAGAAGACATACTCATTATTCCTAGTGTTTGACTAGGAGGGGCCCGTGAGGGATTTCTTTTGTGTTTACAAGGTCAAGAGAGATGATGGATATTGCCTCCATTTTTTTTAGACTTAAGACAATTACCTTCACCTTGATATATGCTTGTCTTTTTATTTGTTTTGCATTAATTTGACATGTAAAGAATTTGATTTGAGTGATATTATTATAAATCATTAAAACAAATTTCTTTTCTTAATGCAAAATAAATAAATCATGCTTTGTAACAACCTAGTGAGTTATGGATCTTAATGTCGTGCCAAGTATGTAGAAGAGTGGAGGTAGTTATCAAACACATGTCTACCTTGTTGGAGGATTTCAATTTCAGTTATCAAACACATGCCAAGCATCTAGGGGATTGTTTTCCTTTTTGGAGAGTGCTTTGACCAAGTTTAGAGCACATTTAGGAGAGTTTTATTGCTTTTAGAGTCCTTTTGGGGTAGTTTTCATGAGTCATTATGTTGGACTAGGTCATGATGGACTTTTTCCTTCATTATGAGCTCTTGTGGAGAGGATATAAGCCCTCTATTCTAGGCTTTTTGTGGGCATCTAACCCAAGTTTGTTTCTAGCTCCTTGTATGGTGGAACCACTTGGATAGTGGTGGATATAGTCACTTTTGTGACTTTTTTGTACTCAGTTCTGATTATGCAATTTGGAGAGACTTGTGATTTTGACATCCTTGCTTAGATTTTAGCATTTTTTGTAACTCATTTTACTTGATGGAAATACAGTGAAGGCCTTAAGTATTATTGACTGAAGATTTTGCCTACTTGTTCTTTGCATTATTGTGCTTAAGAAACTAATTGATCAAGTTATTTGTGAGGTAATGTTTATTTCCTTATACCTTTGTCTTAGATTTAGAGCCTTTATGCAAAAATTATATTAATGCAGGTTACAAATTGTGTCAAAAGGTGTAAATTGTTTCTTTCTGGATGTGAAGTTATCTTCCTTCTTGAAAGTTTGAGCACTAGGACCTGTTTGTGAGACACTTATGCAGAAGTATACAATAATAAGTTGTGCAAGTATGTTTTCTGTCATTATAGTAAGTGCATGAATTTGAGTTTCATATCCTTTTGGTTAGGTGTATCACCCTTTTACTTTCAGTTTTCAGTTTAGTTTTTTTCCTGAGTTTCCTCCTTCCCTTTTGTCTACAAGAAATCATTAGTTTAGGTGATACAAGTTTAGGAAGCTGGCCTTCTCCAAAGATTCACTCTAGTTTCCAGGTGACCCACAACCTAGGAGTGTTTCCATGTTCCTCTAGAGTACCGATTTTTTGCAAATTGGTAGGGTGCAACTTTTAGAGATAACAATTTTTGGCATGCCCGGTGGGACTGTTTGAATCTGAATAGTACTTACATTTTATATTCATTGCTGGCTCTAATATACAGGCAGCATATTTTAGCCTTTAAGAGGTGTTTTTCTAGCATATCTGGCGACTCTCACTGAAAATAGAACAAGTAAACCAGTGTTGTTTTTCTTTCATGAAAAGGATACAAACTCAAAGTTTGAGTTTATTTGATTATTTATAGTTGTCTCCACCTAGAAGACAAAGAAGAACTGTGAAAAGAACTCTAGTTTCAAAGAGAGTTCAGTCAACTCCACCAAGTTTTAGACTAGTAGCACCTATATCTCCTCTACCAGTCCAAGCAAATCCACCTCCAGCTATTCCAATGGCAAGGAATCAGCCATTTGTGGCATTTGATGGGGGCAGCCCATTAAATTTAGCACAGCATGATGATATACCCATGGAAGCCTTGAAAAGTCTACCTTTTTTCATAGGGGAGGATCAAACTACCCCGATTGAGCACATTAGAGACATGGCTTCTCTATGTGGAGTTCATCATGTAACCTAAGAAAATGTAGAGATCAAGCTGCTAGCTGCCTCACTGAAAGGAAAAAAACTGTAGTGGTTCAGGAGTTTACTAGTGTAAACCATTGGAACTTGAGATGACTTAGGTGCCAAATTGAACAAACAATTTCAAGATAAGTCTGATAACTTATCATTGGTTGAACATCTGACTACAATAAAAAGAGCTCCTTAGGAGCAAATGATGGACTTCAACTTCTATTTTCAGAAAACATGGGATAGAGTTTTGGTCACGGTAAGACCCTCATCAGAATATGACTTTTTGTACTATTTGAAATCTCTTAACAATCATATTTCAGTCATGATACAATCAATGGGAGGTACTAGTTTACCCGATGCATATGAAATAGCAATTAGAGCATAAAATAGCCTGATTTAGGCTGGCAAGATAGTACTGAGGCCACCAATGCCTATTTTTCCTAAAATCCAGCCTTCAATGCCATTACCAATTCCATCTTTTGCCCCTTTACCTGCTATTGCAACATTACCAGTTGCTGCCAACCTTGGGGCCGTTGCTTCTAGCTCATCACAAGAGCTAAGAGAAATAAGAAATAGCCAACAAAAGATTGAAAATATTCTTCAAACTTTTGGAAATGAGTTAGTGAGCCTAAAGAAGCAGTAGTCCCAAAATAAACAGCCATATCAAAGTCCAAACCAGCCATACCAAGGTCAAAACCAGCCATACCAAGCAAATAGGCCACCATACCAAGGAAATTATCATGGTACAAGGCAGAATGTAAACCAAAGGCCTTTTCAGCCTTATAATCTTGCACCAATTAATGCAGTTAGAGACCTTGTCCCTGTTTAGAATAACCTTGCAGCAGAGTATGAATGGTGTTTCCCTTGCAATTAGCCACACAGTCAGGCTACTTGTTCAAATGGAGTTATCAATCAGGCATTTATGGTACATAATGTTGCATTTCTCAGCCTAACACACCTAATGATGGGCCTGTACAGCAACAAGAGCAACCTTAAAATGATACTGCCTTCCTAAATTGGCAGGGTGAAGAGTTTTGTGGAGTAAACAGAGATGATTCTCCAATTGTAGAAAACACAAGAGCTAAAAAGAGGGGTTTTGAGATGGAACAATCAGAAAACAAAGGAAAAGAAGCTGTTGGACCATCCACATCTAAAATTCCTCACATCTTACAGAGAAATGTCCAAGGTGCTACCAAGGAACAACCTCATATTCAGGCAGATCTTGATGTTGTAAAGTCTCATCAAAAGGTAGGTGTTACTTCACCTTTCAACATCATTGAAAATATGAAGAAAATGAATGTGACAATGTCTATGTCAGATTCCTTAGCTATCCTAGGCCAAAAAGACATGTTACAATCTGCTTTGTCTAATTTGAAAGTGTCTAGTGATGTATCAGTCGATTCGGCTAGGGTTGTCCTTACAAATTCACCTCAAGACAGTAATAAATAGCTAGGTAAAGGTGTTAAACCTCTTCCATTTTATGTCTCATTGATAATAGGAGACAAATTAGTACATAACTGCATGGTGGATAGTGAGGCAAGTAGTTCAGTCATTCCAAAACAAATTACAGACCAATTAGGACTAAAATACCAGCCTCTTGAGAAGGGAGTACTCCAGTTAGATGGGACATCTATCAACATTGTAGGTGTGATTAAAGATTTAGGTCTCACATTGCATGCTTACCCAAATGTTTCAATCTCTCAGGAGGTGTTTATCATTGATTTACCCCTCTACTTTGCCATGTGTTTGTCAAGAGAGTTTACTGCCAAAATAGTAGGATATTTGTCCTCAGATTGGTCCCACATGTATTTTAGGACCCAATATGGAACAAAAGTGACTATAAAGTCTGAGTTGCTTGCCAAAGATCACATTGAGCCATATGTGCCAAGTGTAGTTAATGCCAATTGCACTATTTTTGATGATAGTGAGCTTGTTGCTACTCAAGAATTGTAGGCTAAAAGTGTACCTAAGGGACTTTTAAATGAGTGGGCAGAAGAAAATGTTGTAGACAATCCAAATGAATACATCCAGGAAATAGGTATGGGTGTTTATATGCTGCATGAACTGGAAATAGCAATACCAAACCTTGTAAAAAGTATAGAACAGCAGATAGGACAGCAAGATGAGTTATGGAAAATGTACTTTGACGGCTCTAGGAGTAGAAATGGATCTGGTGGGGGTGCAATGCTTGTGTCCCCACAAGGTGATAGCTACTATTCTACTTTCCATTTTGCTTTCTCATGTACTAACAATACTATTGAATATGAAGGTTTGATTCAAGGTTTGCAGTGGGCAAGAAAGAGAAAGATTGGTTGCTTGCAGGTATATGGTGGCAATGAGCTTATTGTAAATGAGGTGAGAGCGCTGCATGTTACAAAAAATGATGTTTTGAAATCCTACAAACTTAGGGTGTGGGACATGATTGAGGAGTTTGATGCCTTTAATCTAGTTTCTATTCCAACAAGTCCAAATAATCATGCTAATAGGTTAGCTACAATTGGGGCTCAATTTGATATTCCCAGTGATATTCAGAGGGAAAAAGTACAGCCACATGTGAAGATTTTTGCTAGGCCTTCTATCCCTGACAATAACATTCATTGGCAATTGTTTAAAAGCAATGAGCAGGTGTTACATTTTTTGTTAGAGGAAGATGAGTTCTCTGTAGTGAATCAAGGCAAGCTTAAGCAGCAATATGGTGAAGATCCAGTCATTCAATTGAGAACTAACAAGTTGCCTAAGGGATTAGTCACATTGGAATCTATCTTTGGCACTGATGATTAGCTGAAAAAGAACAAGACCAGCATGCAGGTCAAAGAAGAACATTATGAGGAGCTGAAAATTTTCAAAGGTAAGCTCCTTAAAATTGGTAAGATCTGTTCACCTGAAGATAGGAAAGCATTTATTGCTCTTTGTCAAGAATTTGAAGATGTACTTGCTTGGGATTATTCAGATTTAAAGGGATTTGATCCCCAAATTGCCTAACATACCATACAATTAGAGCCAAATGCTAAACCTGTAAGGTAAAAATAGAGACCCTTAAACCTAAAGCTTGAGCCTCTAATGATTAAGGAATTAACCAAGTTGATTGAGGGAAATATTATTTTCCTGATCAAGCATACATCCTGGGTCTCTAATCTTGTTCCCATATGGAAGAAGAATGGATAAATTAGGCTCTGTGTTGACTTTAGAGACCTTAATAGAGCTTCTTTGAAGGACCACTACCCCTGCCCTCAATGGAACAGATTATGCAAGTAGTGGCTAGTTTAGAAAGATTTTCTTTACTTGATGGATATCCAGGTTATAATCAAGTTTTAGTCAAGGAAGAAGACCAATTTAAGACTGCTTTCACCACAAAGTGGGGCACTATGGCCTATAAAAGAATGCCTTTTGGCTTATCTAATGCTGGTTCCACTTTACAGAGAACCATGGATATGGCCTTTAAGGGGCTGCTTTATAAATTGGTACTTGTGTACCTTGATGACATCACAGTGTTCTCTAAGAATGCAACTGAGCATTTATCCCATTTGAAACAAGTGTTTGAGAGATGTAGAGAATTTGGTATATCTCTCAATCCCAAAAAATGTATTTTTGTTGTCCATGAAGGTAAACTTTTAGGACATGTGTCTAAGAAGGGGGTTACCATTGATACAAAAAGAGTAAAGGCTATTTTGGAACTGCCTTTACCCAGCCACAAGAAAGGATTGCAAAGTTTTATAGGCAGAATTAATTTTCTGTGAAGATTTATACCTGATATTGCAAATTTATTGAAGCCACTGACTTCTATGTTAAAGAAAAATATATCTTTCAGCTGGAGAAAAGAAGCTAAGCTCAATTTTGAATCTATAAAAGAGGCTTTATCTACAGCACCAACTTTGGTAAATCCTAATTTCTCAAAAGATTTCATTTTGTATGCTTATGGTAGTGTAGATACAATTTCTACAATTTTGGTACAGCAACAGAATGAAGGTTTTGAACAGCCCATTGCCTTCTTTAGTCAAGGTTTGCAAGATTATGAACAAAGGTACAATTTTATTGAAAAGCATGTCCTTACTGTTGTGAAGAGTTTAAAGAAATTTAGGCATCTTCTTTCTAACAACAGAGTGCATTTAATGGTTGCTCACCCTGGTGTGAAAGATTTTGTCTTGAGAAAGGATCTAAATGAGAAGAGAGCTGTGTGGATTACTAAAGTCATGGAGTATGACATGGATATCAAGATAACTAAGCTTGTCAAGGGAAGAGGACTTAGTGATCAGCTTGCTACTAGGCCTGAAAATGAGTCAGAAAAAGGAGTAGTACTGGTCAATGAAGATGAGCCTAAAAATGATACTACAGCTATTGGAACAAGTTGGGTTAAGGATATGACTCATTTTCTACAAACTGGTGAGTGCCCAATGGGTTTGGACAGAGCCAAAAGGAGGTAATTCAAACTGCAGTCTATTCCTTATGTTTTGGTCAATAATGTTCTATTTAGAAAGGATCTGAATGGTGTACTCTTAAGTTGTATTGATAATGACCAAGTTAACAAAGTGCTTTGTGAGTTCCATGATGGAACAGTAGGGGGTCATTTTGCCCCAAGAATAACTGCTTGGAAGATAATGAGAGCTGCTTATTATTAGCCCAGCTTATTTAGAGATGCCCATGCATGAGCCAAAAAGTGTGTAAAATATGTCATTTTTACATGCAAAGAGAGGCTGCCAACTTTACCTTTGCAGCCAATTCAAGTGGAACAACCCTTTATGAGATGGGGCATTGACTTTATAGGTGCCATTAACCCGCCATCTAATGTAGGTCATAGGTGGGTACTCACAGATACATATTATTTCACAAGATGGACTGAAGCAATGGCTTTGAAAGAAGCCAATGAGAATGTTGTTTTAAACTTTTATTATGATTTAGTATCTAGATTTGGAGTTCCTAAATCAATCATTTCAGACAATCCTTTAGCCTTTGTTGGATAAGATTAACTAATTGGGCTATGAAGAATGGTATTTACTTAAATACATCATCAAACTATTACCCATAGGGTAATGGTTTGGTAGAATCAACAAACAAGAACCAAATAAGGATAACCAGAGGACCTGGAACACCAAGCTGAAATCAGTTCTATGGGTAGATAGAATAACTCCCAAAAGGTCTATTAGGAACTCTCCATATATGTTAGTTTATGGAAAAGAGGCAAGGCTACCTTTATCTGTTGAGCTGCCAGCTCTTGACATCATGAGTCAGTTGGAAATGTTTGAAGAAGAAGACCCAATGGCTATTAGGTATACTCAGCTTATGGAACTTGAAGAAATCAGAGATAAGGCTATGAAAGCTATGGAGTATCATCAGTTTCAAATCAAGAAGGTCTTTGATAAGAAAGCCACACCAAGAGTATTCAAAGAAGGTGATGTTGTGCTCAAGTGGGATGGGCTGAAGAGTAGACCAAGTAAGCATACAAAGTTTGACAACTTTTGGACTGGTCCTTTTGTTATTATTGAGTACAATAAACATAATGCTTTTCAATTATCAAACATGGATGGAGAAGTTTTACCTATCCCAGTGAATGGGATACACCTCAAACTTTGTTTTGAGGTTTGATCTGATGTAACCTATACATATTAGGTTAGGTGTTTATGCTTTCAATAAGTGCTACTATTCCATAGACTAGTTGCAGTTTTGAATTCCCTAAGTGTTGTCTAGCAAAGTTAGTTAGTTTCCTTTCTGTAGTTTTGTTTTTGCTTAGGTGAGTAGGAGTCTTTCACCTTGTTCTGCTGAATTGCAGAAGGCATAAATCTATTTATCCAAGTGTTTTCAAAGTCTATGAGTGACCCTATGCCCAATGAATAAGCTTTAGGCAACTAGTCTAATGTTTAGCAGGCAAACATATAGTAGATGTTGCCAGAAATGTTACCTAAATTTCACTGTAGCTCATTTAGGTAGAGCTTTTATTCAAAACTTGAATAGGTACATTTCATCTTATCTTTCCTATATTGCCTTCAAGTGTATAAATGAAATAATTTAAAGGATTATATTTATCAAATTATTGCATTCATACAAGTGCATGTAACATAAGAAGGATTTACACAAATTTTTTCTGAACAAAGAATTAATCCTTGTTGAATGTAAAATGTACATTGTCCTACACAAGCCGTGAGACTAACTTTACTTGTTCAATGGAAATGAAGATAAATATGTACATGTATGAATAAGTAAATGAAAGTAAATGTGCATATAAGGAGGGAGACCAGACATTGCCTGAGAATGACAGGTTCTGATGTGTCATCTTGTTCTGCTGCTGCCCCGAGCTATTTCTATCCTTCCTAGTTCCATGTTGCTCCTAGTTCCTACATCTGGCAATAATAATGATGTTAGAGAAATGCTCTAAGCAATGAGAGGTTTCAAACCTTACATGAACAAACACCTATGCATGTATAAATTAATCTCCAAATGCATTAAATAAGCAATGTGAACCTTGTGTCATGCCCACATTTCCCATGCGGTCACGACACGCAACACATGTGTCATGTCAACATTTGTCATGTGGTCATGACACGAAATATCAAAAACTTTTTTGTGTGTCCCTAGAAACCCCCTCACACACGTCTGTGTGCTCAGTGGTATTACGCATAAGGTGTAAACATGTCAATCATATTTGGGGAAGTGCATCTACCTACGTAATCCCCTGTGTGATGAAAGTCAGCTAGGGGTTATGCGGCGTGATGTGTGCCGCTTCTAGGGTTAGAACAGATTTAATTCAAACCCTAAGTTTCCTAGGTGAAAGAGATGATTTCGACTGAATTGAAATCAAACCTTAACTCTAATGCAATAATAAAATCAAATATAAAAATGCATCCAATGGTATGATGATCGCATGATGAAATGGAGTGATTAAATAAAAGTTGCAAAAATGTCATAAAAATAAAACCCTAAAATCTCAGAAAAATTTGACAGCATAACGCGTTTTCAATAATTGAAATAAATATTTTAAAAAGAAAACCCTAAGAAGTAATTAATGCAAAAATTAAAATAATTAAATATAAAGATAAATTAAATAAATTTCCAAGATCAAATAAATTTAACCACTCAACAAAATTATAAAATTTGAATTAAAATGAACGACCCAATTAAAACTCAATACTTAAGTCCATTAATAAATATAATCTCGACAATTACATTTATTAATTAACTCAAGTTAAAATAATTAAAAGGAGGATAAATTAAAATATCCCCTCTGGAATAAAATCGATTAAATTAAAATTAAATTCAATAAAGAGAATTCCCAACACTTTAAATTAAAACATACTAGATAGTTAAAATGAAAGCCCAAAATAAGTACCTTACAAAGGGATAAAGCATCCCACTTAAAATAAAAACAACTCATTTCCACTAATTACACTTCACATGGAATTGAAATCCAAACCCCAAAATAATATTAAATTAACTAAAATCAAATACAAGGAGAGTCAAATAAATAAAAAAGACTTGAAAAGCAAAAGAGAGGGAAACAAGAATTCACATGCACAGAAAATGGGGAAAATAAATAAAATATTTTTAATTTTTCCCCTCATTTCCAACTCATCCCTAATCTAATATTTTAGTAGTTTTCTCAAGGGATTCCCTAATCATATTTTATTATTTTCTTATGGCAAAGAAACCCTATCATACTCTTTTGTTTTCTCCTCTATTGTTTTGTTTTCTCCTTTTTCTTGTGCCTCCATGGTTTCTCCATTTCTTTGTTGTAGGTTGAGGGTTTGATGAGAAGGCCACCATGAGAATCTTCCGCATAGAGGTATATTTTATGTATAACCAGTAAGGGTTTCCCCTTTTTTGTATATATATATATATATATTTGCAAAATACAGAGGTAAATAGATATACAATTTTTTTTATTTTAAATCCACAGAGGTGAATGAATATATATATATATATACTTGGCAGGTTTAAAATACACAGGCAGGATTTATTGAAGGGCCGATGGCCCTCCCTAATTTTTTGTTGCATTTCCTTGTTGAACGACGAACAAATGTAAAGGGGGGTTTGGGGGGCAGCTTCGGCTAAGGTTTTGAAGCAAGGGGAGGGGTGTGGGGAGGAGGCATGACCTCCTCCCCACACCCCACATTAAAACATAGCAAGGGGCAGTGGATGGCAATTTAAGCCACCAATCACTGTATTTTTTTTTTGTTTACTAAAAATTTCCCCACCGAAACCTTCATGGGTAAGGCACAAAAAAACAATTTCCTCTTTAATGTTTAACACTGTAAAACATACAGTTTGCTCTAATGCATTTCGATTTCATTACTCAAAAAAAAAATAGTCTATAATATATATATAAATAGATACATATGTGTATATATATATGTATATATATATATATATATACATAGTGATGTTTGTATATACTGCTTACTTCCAAATGCCCAGTGAGGGTAGATTGCATAAAAAATTCTAGAATTTACATATATATATATATATATATATATATATATATATATATATATATATATATATATATATATATATATATATATAATCATATATATGTTTACACACTGACAAAATAACATAATAGGACCAGATTGTATTATAACAATAACTAGATTTGAAAACTTTTAAGCACCATTAACAAAACATTTTGCTTGAAATGAAAAGACCAGATTTACTATTATAATATATATTCTTTTTCTTTTCTTTTGCAAAAAAAAAAAACTTACTATTTCTTTCTTTATTTTTATTTTTTTTTGATAGAAATTAAAAGGGAGCATAATACTATTTTCCTTTGTTATAACAGCAAAACATAAAATTCTATCATCATTTTCTATGAGCACAACATATAGTTTGTACAACAATTTCTTTTATTCCTAAGCCCATTTCAAGGGATTACTACAACACTCTAACTTCTTTTCCTTTTAAATATAAAATGACAACAAATGAAAAATCTCTTTTGTCATACTTCCAACAAACACAAAGGCACAAACAACCACCTATTAAACACCATTGAAATCACAATGAGGAGTATTTCACATTTAAATTTCCTTACAACAAGCACAAAGTAGAGTAATAAATTTTGACAAAAATTACAATAAGGCCTATAAGGCCATGGCTCACAACAGCCAACCAAAAATAATGCAAGTAAGGTAAACATGGACTTCTCCAAAGATCCATTTCCCCAATAAAAACTTGCAATAATGCAAACACCAAAATGGGGAACCAAGGCCACGCAAATCACCCTCCTCCCTACCATAGACCCGCTAGTGGGTCTCCCCTGAGCTAAGGAGGTAGAAATCACACGGTTACACAAACACACCACAACAATGAAATTACCAACACACAAAATTACTCCCAAGGGTTTGCACATAACAAAACTCAATAAAATGAGTTTGGAGGGGGTAGGGGAGTGGACCCCTCAACTCAAGAGGTCACCCCAAGAGCTCCAAAAATCACAAAATCTCAAGGCCTCAAGCCATAGAAACAATATACATATCTCCATAAATCTCAAAACCATCATGGTACTCTTGCCATCCAAATTTCTCCCAAACACCATAGAATGCCCTCAAGGCTATAAATAGTACAACAATAAGGAGGTGACCTCCAGGAGGTTCACTCTCGCCCACCCCATACGAGTTGAGCCTTACCTCCAAATGGAGGTGCTCTTACCAACACCCAACCCACACAAAAATGAAAAAACAACACCAAACATAAATTTCTAACCCATTCACAAAAATAGAACATGCATAGGGAAATGGCTATTGCCATGGAGCTTACCTTCAAAAGCCCAAAAATGGAAGGACGTTTGAAGAAGAGCCCACATTTCTCCAAGTTTTTCCAAGCCTCAAGATTTCCCCAACACTCCCAAAATATCCAAGAATAGAAGAAATTTCCAAAAAAAGAAGAACCCCCAACTCCTCTCCAAGAGGAGATAAAATAGGCCTTCAAAATTGGCCTTGAGGAATGAGAAGGTGGCACTTGTCACCTTCTCTTTCCTCATCCCATGCCACTTGCAAGGGAGAAGGAATGTGAGGGTGACAAGTGTCACCCTCTAATCCATTCAAACCCTCACCTTATCCACTTGTGCTCTCACACATGTGTGAGAGACCAAGTGGAGAGGTGGCAACTCCCTCTAAGGCTCCATGAGGATAAGGGATGCCACATGGCATCCTCTTATTCTCCAAGAGAGCCATCTCCCTCCAAGATGCTCTCACACATGTGTGAGTCTTGGAGGGAGATCCCACACACTTGGGGGTCTTGAAGACCTCCCAAGCCTTCTTGGTGAAGGGATCCCCAAACTTTGGGAAGGGAGATGGGTCTTTCCCAAAGCATGACTCATCTACCACCCTTAGCCAAATTCAAATTTCGTCACATTTACTAAACCCAAGTTTAGAGTGACTAAAAGTGAGTTACCCTAGGGTTTAGTAAGTCCAAAATGACCCTAGACCCTAGGGTTACCACTTAAGGTAAGTTTGGGACTCTAGAAAACACCTAGGGAGGTATAAAATCACTTTAAATGGCCCATAAATAAATAATCACCAAATTGTGTAAATCAAAACATAAATTTACAACACATGATGTAAATCAAATTTAAAAAGGGGTAACAAGGCCAAATAATAAAATCAAGCATGTACGAAAACATCATCTGATCAAACGTGATCCTCATCCCTCTTGGGAATGGATTGGTTTTACACGGAATTACATATGTGTGAAAACTACCTCCGATTTCCCGTGGCCTGGGAATATAACCTACACAACTAGATCAAGCGGTCAATCACATCATGGATAAATCATAGCCAAAACAACTAAATCTAAAGTCATGTCATTGCATACAACATTAATCATTCACATCATAATTAAGATTAAAACTGCATTTTTCTATCTAATGTCTCATAATCATCATCAAATAATAAATCCACATAATGAACTCATAATCACATCAATAATCATCATCAAATATATCTCACATGTCTAACATCATAATAGCATCAAAATCTGATCAAATCAAATCACCACATGACTAATCAATGCTAATCCAAAAATCAAGAGGTATAGTATAAATTAGCATAACGAAAATAATAGTCTCTAAATGTCTGATAATGTCATCAACTATAATGTAAAATAATCAAAATAGGTAATTGAAATATATCAGCCTCACTTCCTCCCCCCTAAGACTAAACTTCCTCCTAGAAGTCATCAAAAAGGTGAGGATAGAGTGCCCTCAAACTAGCTACATCCTCCCGAGTCACTGTGACCTCATCATAACAATCTCACTGGACCCTAACCTGGTCCAGCTCTCAACCTTAAAGGCCCAGTGTCTAATGAGCCAATATGTAAA
The DNA here is from genome assembly GCA_027924645.1 of Cunninghamia lanceolata. Lineage (NCBI taxonomy): Eukaryota > Viridiplantae > Streptophyta > Pinopsida > Cupressales > Cupressaceae > Cunninghamia > Cunninghamia lanceolata. Next base: position 4,433,163 of record BSBN01000693.1, read on the forward strand.
TTGGCTCCAAAGCCAATTGCTTGTTCGCCTCTACCTATAGAGTACTCCAGTCCAATACATGAGATAAATTAGATATCTATCACAACAGTATAGAAATATGAAAGACATCATGGATACGCGACATGCTAAGTGGCAACGCTAGATGGTAGGCTACAGGTCCTATCTGCTCCAAGATATCAAAAGGTCCTACAAACTATGGTACGAGGTTAGAGCCCTTTCCATAATGGATTAGACTCTTGTGTGGCCGCACTCTCAGGAATACTCTGTCACCAACTGAGAAGCTCTGATCTAATCTCTTAGCATCAACATACTTCTTTTGTCTATCCTATGCCTCCTAAAGTCTCTACCTAATTAGTGTGATCTGCTATTCCATATCCTGAACCAACTCTGGACCAATGGCAACCCTGTCCTCTATCTAATCCCAACTTAATGGTGTCCTGCATGGTGTGTCGTATAAAGCCTGAAATGGAGGCATACCCAACAAGTTGTGATGCCCATTATTGTAGGCAAACTCAACCAGATACAGATACTCCTCCCATCTAGAATGATGATCAATAACATACATACGGAGCATATCCTCCAACACCTGATTCACCTGCTCTATCTATCCATTTGTCTCAAGCTGATAAGTGGAGCTAAAGTTGAGCTATGTGCCCAACACCTACTGCAAAGCCCTCCAAAAGGATGAAGTGAACACTGAATCCCTATCAGAAATGATGCCATGAGGTACCCCATGTAATCTCACAATGTCATCTAAGAATACTCTCACCACTGCTGGTGCATTGTACGTCATGCCTACAGGTGAGAAATGTGCCACCTTGGTCAACTTGTCAACTGTCACCATGATGGCATTATGGCGATGCAAAGACATAGGAGGACCAACAATGAAATCCATAGAAATGGTGTCCCATTTCCACTCAAGTATCTCGTGAGGGTATAAAAGACCCGCTGGATGTTTATGCTCGGCCTTGACCCTCTAACACTCAAGGCATCAAGAAACAAACTCTATAATATCTCGTCTCATACCTGCCCAATGGTACATCTGTCGTAAGTCAGCATGCATCTTCTTCACCCCCGGATGTACTGCATATGGTGCTCTGTGAGCCTTTGATAACACTATAGTACGTAGGTCGCCTATGCGGGGTACATAGATGCGCTATCAATGATGAAATAACCCATTTACCTCAAGTGAGTATCCTGCAAACTTTCCCACAAGGGCCCTCTGTGACTGGATCTCTTGTTGCACCTCAAGAAACCACTCATCCTTAGGTAGATGCTGAATAATGCATCCTCTCAAGTCCACACTTAGAGTCAAGGTCAGGACCTCATGGCACCTCTGACTCAATGCATCAGCAACCATGTTCTCCTTCCCTTTGATGTAGTGGACATCAAAGTCATACTCGCAAAGGAACTCCATCCAACACCACTGATGGGCATTTAGATTCGATTATGTGAAGCTCAAAATGATGACCTAATAAGAAATGTCTCCAACAAACTAGAGCATGAACCACTATTGTGAGCTCCAAATTGTGATTAGGGTAGTTCAGCTCATGGGTCTTGAGCTTTCACGACTCATACGCAATCACTCTACCACCCTGCATAAGTATGGCTCCCAAACCCTCAAGTGATGCATCTGTGCAAACCATAAAATTTGCTACTAGATCAGGAACTGCTAAGATGGGAGCTCTGGTAATACGCTCCTTGAGGACCCCAAAGGCCCTCTCACACTGCTCAGTCCATAGAAAACTCTTTCCTTTCCACTGAAGGGAAGTGATGGGGTGTGCTATCCGAGAGAAACCCTCAACAAATCTACAGTAATAACTAGCTAACCTCCTTAAAACTCCTAACTTCTATCACACTAGTGGGTGCTGGCCAATCTCTGATAGCCCTGATCTTCGATGGATCTACGAAGATTCCATTGCCAGATAGGATATGCCCTAAATACTGCACTTCTATCCTAAAAAATACACACTTCATCAGGTTCCCATAAAGATTCTACTCCCTCAAACACTGTAAAACCTGACGTAGATCCTCCTCATGCTCCTCCTCAGTCCGCGAATAGATCAATATGTCATCCAAGAAAATAATCACGAACCAGTCCAAGTAGGTACGGAACACACCGTTCATGAGACTCATGAACACTATAGGGGCATTCGTCAAACCAAAGGGGACCACGGTGAACTCATAGTGGCCATATCGAGTCCAAAAGGTGGTCTTATGGATGTCCGCCTCTGTGATACGCAATTGATGGTAACCAAACTTCAGGTCAATCTTAGAGAACACCCTGGCTCCCTGCATCTGATCGAAGAGATCATCAATCTTGGACAGAGGGTAATGGTTCTTCACCGTCACCTAATTCAACTACCTATAATCCATACATAATTGAAGAGACCCATCCTTCTTCTTCACGAAGATGAACAGAGCGCCCCAAGGTGAAACGCTCGTTTGGATGTGCCCCTTCTCGAGTAAGTCCTCAAGCTTAACTTGAGCTTTTTGAGCTCATGAGTGGTCATCTTGTAGGGTACACAAGACACTGGCTTAGCACCTGGGACTAAATCAATATGAATGTCTACCTCACAATGGGGTGGCATCCCTGGTAACTCTGCTGGAAAGACATCAGCAAACTCTCTCAAGATGGGATGGTCATCTAATGATGCCTCAGGCTTGTCCTCTGATCTGTCACTAACTGTAATAGCAAACATCTGGCATCCCTTCCATATGCAGTGCTTAAGTTGCTGAGTGGATATCATATGAACTGTTGTGGGCTTCTGAATGCCCACTATCTCAATTGATGTACCATGATCATCTAAGCAACTAATCGCCTGTCGGCGACAATCTATCTTGGTTCTATGAGACGCAAGCCAGTCCATACCCAAAACCACATCGTAGGACCCTAATGTCATAACCCTAAGGTCACAAACTATAGTAAAGGGCCCCAAAGATATCTCACAGTTGTGGACTAAGGCATCTACTATCATCTTGGCCCTTGAGACCAACTCAACCTCCCACCTATCACCCTACCTAGAGGCCACTAGCCTACCATGCTCCACTAACAATGGAGATATGAAAGAGTCAGTAGTGCCAGAGTCAAAAAGAATAGAATTAGGGACACCCCCTATCATACCTAATGTCTCAATCACTGATGCCTAAAAATCAGCCTGGCGGTTATCAACTACTACAAACATACGGTGGGACCTACCCACATCTCCAACCGTCTGCTCTGATCCTCCTGCACGAGGCTGTCCCCCTACTGTAAAGCCCTGTGGGCACTCTCTAGCTAGATGTCCTGCTCCACCACACACATAGCATGGGCTCAAGCCTATACCTGTCCAGTTTGAGTCCTACCCGACTGCTATTGTCCAGATCTATCTATGGACCCTTGTGAACCCCTGTATGATTGTTGTGACCTCGCGGGTCCCGCAGGTGGTCCCTGCTACCTCTGATCTCTACGTGGGCCCTACTATTGCTAACCTTAATTATGACCCCTATGTGCCCTCTGTTGTGGCCTGGATCTCTGCTACTACTGCTGTGGAGGTCTAGGAGGTAAAGATGCAGAACTAAATCCTCCTCTTTGAGGTGGTGGCAGTGGTCTACGATAACTCTACTAATGTTGCTGCTGCCCACGATCCTAAAACTAAGGGCATGAACTCTGCCTTTGTTCCTGTATGTTCTCAACTATGTATGCCTTCTTAGCAACATCACTCAATGTCTAGGGATCTGCCATGTGTACAGTCCCTGCTATGCTATGGTTCAACCCTCTGATAAACTTATGAACCAAAAGTTTCTCATCATGGAGATACTCTGCATATTGAGACAACTCAGTGAATCTGTCCTCATACTGAGCAATAGTAAGCCCTCTCTGATAAAGATTGTGAAACTTGTCTATGTGACGCTGTCTGTAGTGATTTGATAAATATCGCACATTGAAGTGCTCAATGAAAGTCCCTCATGTGAGTGTGTCCAATGATAGATGGTGCTTGCACTCCTCAGTGTGCCACCAAGTAGCTGCTACATCTCGCAACAAGTGGACTACCACATGTGCCTTCATGTTGCCCTCATAAGGACGCAGTGCGAAGCATCTATCTAGACTGATGACCCAAGCCTCAGCTTCGGCTCCCTCTATGGTCCCAGTGAATGTAGGTGGATTCAGCCTCAACAAATCCCTAATGGGGTCTCCTCAATCTATGTGCCCTCAGATAGGCTCATCTGTATAATAATCATAAGGCCTGTGAACAATCTTCTCCACTCTCACTACCTCCTCATGCCTAGCATGATGTGGAGGGCTCCTAGTAAGGGCCCTTTAGGCTGATCCAACCTCCTCTACCGTCGTATCTAGTACCTCAACATACGGCTCCACACGTGACTCTACTCATGACTCCACACGTGGCTCCTCTCATGGATCAATGCAGGGCTTAGTATGTGGCTCTATGCATGGCACAACTGTGGCCGGTGGTAGCCTATCTAACACTGCCTATAGTGCCTGTAATAACTATGGCCCAATATCAAGTATAGCTAGGGCCTGAGGTGCCTGATGTGCTTGTAGTGCCGGTGGCCCCTGACCCTTAGCTGAAGAGTCTCTATGAACCTCTATGGACTCCATGCAGCATGAACGTGCTCACCGAGCTCGTCGGGGAGGCATCCTACAAAAATGAGGTAATTACAAATTAATTGAAATTACATAATAATAATATGCCCAAACAAGCCTAGTGTTTAAACATGTCTCTGATACCAAATGTCATGCCCACATTTCCCATCAAGTCACGACACGCGACACATGTGTCATGTGGTCATGACATGAAATATCAAAAACTTTTCCGCGTGTCCCTAGAAACCCCCCGCACGCGTCTGCGTGATTGGTGGCAATACGCATAAGGCGTAGACATGTCAATCATATTTAGGGAAGTGCATCTACCTATGCAATCCCCTGTGTGATGAAAGTCAGCTAGGGGGTTATGCGGTGCGATGTGTGTCGCTTCTAGGGTTAGAATGGATTTAATTCAAACCCTAAGTTTCCTAGGCGAAAGAGATGATTTCGACTGAATCAAAATCAAACCTTAACTCTAATGCAATAATAAAATTGAATATAAAAACGCATCTAATGGTATGATGGTCTCATGATGAAATAGAGTGATTAAATGAAAGTCACAAAAATGCCATAAAAATAAAACCGTAAAATCTGGGAAAAATTTGATAGCATAACGCATTTTCAATAATTGAAATAAATATTTTAAAAAGAAAATCCTAAGAAGTAATTAATGCAAAAATTAAAATAATTAAATTATAAGATAAATTAAATAAATTTTCAAGATCAAATAAATTTAACCACTCAACAAAATTATAAAATTTGAATTAAAATGAACGACCCAATTAAAACTCAATACTTAAGTCCATTAATAAATATAATCTCGACAATTACATTTATTAATTAACTCGAGTTAAAATAATTAACAAGAGGATAAATTAAAATATCCCCTCTGGAATAAAATTGATTAAATTAAAATTAAATTCAATAAAGAGAATTCCCAACACTTTAAATTAAAACATACTAGATAGTTAAAATGAAAGCCCAAAATAAGTACCTTACAAAGGGATAGAGCATCCCACTTAAAATAAAAACAAACCATTTCCACCAATTACACTTCACATGGAATTAAAATCCAAACCCCAAAATAATATTAAATTAACTAAAATCAAACACAAAGAGAGTCAAATAAATCAAAAAGACTTGAAAAGCAAAAGAGAAGGAAACAAGAATTCATGTACACATGGTAAAATGGGGAAAATAAATAAAATGCATTTTTAATTTTCCCCCTCATTTCCAACTCATCCCTAATCTAATATTTTAGTAGTTTTCTCAAGGGATGCCCTAATCATATTTTATTATTTCCTTATGGCAAAGAAACCCTATCATAATCTTTTGTTTTCTCCTCTATTGTTTTGTTTTCTCCTTTTTGTTGTGCCTCCATGGTTTCTCAATTTCTTTGTTGTAGGTTGAGGGTTTGATGAGAACACCGCCATGAGAATCTTCCATGCAAAGGTATATTTTGTGTATAACCAGTAAGGGTTTTCCTTTTTTGTATATATATATATATACACTACATATTTATTTATAAATATATATCTATTTCCAAAATACAGAGGTAAATAGATATATAGTTTTTATTTTTTAAAATCCATAGAGGTGAATGAAAAATATATATATATATTGAAGGGCCAATGGCCATCCCTAATTTTCTGCTACGTTTCCTTGTTGAATGGTGATCAAATGTAAAGGGGGATTTGGGGGGTAGCGAAGCTGCCCCAATCTTCTGTGGCTAAGGTTTTGAAGCAAGGGGAGGGGTGTGGGGAGGAGGCCGTGCCTCCACCCACACCCCACATTAAAACATAGCAAGGGGCAGTGGGCAGCGGTTTAAGCCACGGCTCACTGTATATTTTTTTTTGTTTACTAAAAATTTCCCCACCGAAACCCTCGCGGGAACATACAATTCTATCCTCTTTTTTTGTGAGTACAACATATAGTTTGTATAACAATTTCTTTTATTCCTAAGCCCATTTCAAGGGATTACTATAGCACTCTAACTTCTTTTCCTTTTAAATATAAAATGACAGAAAATGAAAAATCTCTTTTGTCATACTTCCAACAAACACAAAGGCACAAACAACCACCTATTAAACACCATTGAAATCACAATGAGGAGTATTTCACATTTAAATTTCCTTACAACAACAAGCACAAAGTAGAGTAATAAATTTTGACAAAAATTACAATAAGGCCTCTAAGGCCATGGCTCGCAACAGCCAACCAAAAATAATGCAAGTAAGGTAAACATGGACTTCTCTAAAGCTCCATTTCTTCAATAAAAACTTGTAATAATGCAAACACCAAAATGGGGAACCAAGGCCATGCAAATCACCCTTCCCCCTACCATAGACCTGCTAGTGGGTCTCCATTGAGCTAGGGAGGTAGAAATCACATGGTTACACAAACACACCACAACAATGAAATTACCAACACACAAAATTACTCCCAAGGGTTTGCACATAACAAAACTCAATAAAATGAGTTTGGAGGGGGTAGGGGAGTGGACCCCTCAACTCAATAGGTCACCCCAAGAATTCCAAAAATCACAAAATCTCAAGGCCTTAAGCCATAGCAACATTATACATATCTCCATAAATCTCAAAACCATCATGGTACTCTTGCCATCCAAATTTCTCCCAAACACCATAGAATGCCCTCAAGGCTATAAATAGTACAACAATAAGGAGGTGACCTCCAAGAGGTTCACTCTCCCCCACCCCATATGAGTTGAGCCTTACCTCCAAATGGAGGTTCTCTTACCAACACCCAACCCACACAAAAATGAAAACACAACACCAAACATAAATTTCTAACACATTCACAAAAATAAAACATGCATAGGGAAATGGCTATTGCCATAGAGCTTACCTTCAAAAGCCCAAAAATAGAAGCACGTTTGAAGAAGAGCCCACACTTCTCCAAGTTTTTCCAAGCCTCAAGATTTTTGCAACACTCCCAAAACCTCCAAGAATAGAAGACATTTCCAAAAAAAGAACCCCCAACTCCTCTCCAAGAGGAGATAAAATAGGCCTTCAAAATTGGCCTTGAGGAATGAGAAGGTGGTACTTGTCACCTTCTCCTTCCTCATTCCATGCCACTTGCAAGGGAGAAGGAGTGTGAGGGTGACAAGTGTCACCCTCTGATCCATTCAAACGCTCACCTTATCCACTTGTGCTCTCACACATGTGTGAGAGACCAAGTGGAGAGGTGGCAACTCCCTCCAAGGCTCCATGACGATAAGGGATGCCACATGACATCCTCTTATTCTCCAAGAGAGCCATCTCCCTCCAAGATGCTCTCACACATGTGTGAGAGTGTTGGAGGGAGATCCCACACAATTGGGCGTCTTGAAGACCTCCCAAGTCTTCTTGGTGAAGGGATCCCCAAACTTTGGGAAGGGAGATGGATCTTTCCCAAAGCATGACTCATCTCCCACCCTTAGCCAAATTCAAATTTCGTCACATTTACTAAACCCAAGTTTAGAGTGACTAAAAGTGAGTTACCCTAGGGTTTAGTAAGTCCAAATTGACCATAGACCCTAGGGTTACCACCTAAGGTAAGTGTGGGACTCTAGAAAACACCTAGGGAGGTATAAAATCACTTTAAATGGCCCATAAATAAATAATCACCAAATGGTGTAAATCAAAACATAAATTTACAACACATGATATAAATCAAATTTAAAAAGGGGTAACAAGGCCAAGCATGTACGAAAACATCATTCGATCAAATGTGATCTTCATCCCTCTTGGGAATGGATCGATTTTACACAAAATTACATATGTGTGAAAACTACCTCCAATTTCCCGTGGCCAGAGAATATAACCTACACAACTAGCTCAAGCGGTCAATCACATCATTGATAAATCATAGACAAAGCAACTAAAATTAAAGTCATGTCATTGCATGCAACATTAATCATTCACATCATAATTAAGATTAAAACTACATTTTTTCTATCTAATGTCTCATAATCATCATCAAATAATAAATCCACATAATGAACTCATAATCACATCAATAATCATCATCAAATATATCTCACATGTCTAACATCATAATAGCATCAAAATATGATCAAATCAAATCAGCACATGACTAATCAATGCTAATCCAAAAATTAGGAGGTATAGTCTAAATCTGCATAACGGAAATAATAGATTCTAAATATATGATAATGTCATCAACTATAATGTAAAACGATCAAAATATGGAAGTGAAATATATTGGCAAAGTAGATCATGAAAGGATAGCAGTTGGTTCAGAGACAATGGATGTCATGAAGATAATATAAGAGGCATCAAGCCCATAGGAGCCTACACATGGCAGGTATAAATCATTTCACCTTTTTTTCTAAAATCAATGATTGTCATAGATAAGTGTGCTGCTCTTTAACCATCAAGAAGAAATAGTCATGCTTGTTCAGGAAGAGTACAATCCTCTAGTAGCCATGTAGCAGTATACCTAGAACTGTACCATTCCAATAACAATCAATAGCCAAGAAGTAGCAATGGAGTAGCATTATGAGGTTAAAGAGAAGCACACTTAGAAGTGACTGTCACAGTCATGTCTTTGGAAATGTCATGAAGATTGTGAGAAGAATGGGTGAACTTTGAAAGATGAAGGAAGCACAGAAAAGACAGCCATGTTAGAAAAGGACTGCCCTACGAGCAATGCTACAACAAATGAAGGAGTAGTCAGAACCAAAGAGATTCAAGACATAGTGAAGAATGTATGCAGAGGTCAAAAGGTTTTGATAGTATTTTGTCATCTTTCTTAAGGGCTTAACATTGGTTTGTTACTTATTCATTAAGACCTTTATCATTGTTGCTCATGTGAACAATCACTTCCAGTAAAGAACAGTTCAGTCATTGATATCAAAAGTATTTACCCTAACAGTTTACAGGTATTGCATTTATCAAGAAATGGAGATAGTCAATCACTACTTTGAAAAAAATAGTTAAAACTGTGACACATTGTGATATAAGCATAAAGTTTCTAGATAGTGAACACAATGAAACCCTAACACGGTTATCTCATTGAAAAGGAAATTGTGAAATATCCTGTCGCAGCCTAGTCAAGGGGTAGTAGAAAATGCATCTTTGTTCAAAATGGAGAAAGCCCATGAAGTTTTTTTTTAAGTAGTAATGAACCAACTCCAAGAGACTTTCAGAGATATAAAGGAAGTAAAGAAAGATTGTGGGTTTGTTTCTTTAAAACCCTAGGCTAGGACAAATTAGAAAAAATAACCTTCTTTTTCCACTACCAGAGAAATGATAGATTTTCCTAAGTGTCTGTGGATTTTTTTTAGAAGCATCACCTCAAATTAGTCATGGTTGTTCATTAAATGACTGTAGGGTTTTATAAATCAAACCCTAGTAAGAAACCCTTGTTTCTCAGTCAAAATGCCTTCTTTTGATCGCAGAAGATAGAGTACAGTAAATCATGAAAAAATCACATGTACAGAGGAACACATTGAAATGAAAAGATAAAGTTTCTTCTTCTGTAGTTTTTCTGTCAAGAAATACAGTCATATATACATGAAATACAATTTTCATCACAGCCATGAAAGGAAAAGAGCAAAACCAGCATATATAGTGAAGTAATAACAGTAGAGATGACAGAGATTCATAACTTTGCTTTAGGAAAACCATTTTTGTTGAGCTTACCTATGGCTATTGAAGCCTTTTTATGAAGAATACAATCAAAATGAACAATAGGGAAACCTCCAAAAATGAGAAGAGTAAAACCCTTGTGGCGGCGCAACAAGCAGGATAGACAATGCAAAATGACAAGGTCTTTAGGGTTTGACCTTCTTTTACTTGAAAGCCTTATCCAATGAATGTTCTTTTTGACTTTGTTTATGGATAAAAATCATTGTTATCATATGCCTCGTGGTCAAGAAGACATACTCATTATTCCTAGTGTTTGACTAGGAGGGGCCCATGAGGGATTTCCTTTGTGTTTGCAAGGTCAAGAGAGATGATGGATATTGCCTCCATTTTTTTTTAGACTTAAGACAATTACCTTCACCCTGGTATATGCTTGTCTTTTGAATTTTTTTGCATTAATTTGACATGTAAAGAATTTGATTTGAGTGATATTATTATAAATCATTAAAACAAATTTCTTTTCTTAATGCAAAATAAATAAATCATGCTTTGTAATGACCTTGTGAGTTATGGATCATAATGCCCTGCCAAGTATGTAGAAGAGTGGAGGTAGTTATCAAACACATGTCTACCTTGTTGGAGGATTTCAGTTTCAGTTATCAAACACATGCCAAGCGTCTAGGGGATTGTTTTCCTTTTTGGAGAGTGCTTTGACCAAGTTTAGAGCAGATTTAGGAGAGTTTTATTGTTTTTAGAGTCCTTTTGGGGTAGTTTTCACGAGTCATTATGTTGGACTAGGTCATGATGGACTTTTTCCTTCATTATGAGCTCTTGTGGAGAGGATATAGTCCCTACATTCTAGGCTTTTTGTGGGCATCCGACCCAAGTTTGTTTCTAGCTCCTTGTATGGTGGAACCACTTGGATAGTGGTTGATATAGTCACTTTTGTGACTTTTTTGTACTCAGTTCTGATTATGCAATTTGGAGAGACTTGTGATTTTGACATCCTTGTTTAGATTTTGGCATTTTTTGTAACTCATTTTACTTGATGGAAATACAGTGAAGGCCTTAAGTATTATTGACTGAAGATTTTGCCTACTTGTTCTTTGCATTATTGTGCTTAAGCAACTAATTGATCAAGTTATTTGTGAGGTAATGTTTATTTCCTTATAGCTTTATCTCATATTTAGAGCCTTTATGCAGAAATTATTTTAATGCAAGTTACAAATTGTGTCAAAAGGTATAAATTCTTTCTTTCAGGATGTGAAATTATCTTCCATCTTGAAAGTTTGAGCACTAGGACCTATTTTTGAAACACTTATGCAGAAGTATATAGTAATAAGTTGTGCAAGTATGTTTTGTCATTATAGTAAGTGCATGAATTTGAGTTTCATATCCTTTTAGTTAGGTGTATCACCCTTTTACTTTCAGTTTTCAATTTATTTTTTTTCTTGAGTTTCCTCCTTCCCTTTTCTTTGCAAGAAATCATTAGTTTAGGTGATACAAGTTTAGGAAGTCGGCCTTCTCCAGAGATTCACTCCAGTTTCCAGGTGACCCACAACCTAGGAGTGCTTCCATGTTCATCTAGAGTACCAATTTTTTGCAAATTGGTAGGGTGCAACTTTTAGACATAACATCAACAATTGGTATCAGAGCAAGGTTCCTTGGAAGAAGTTTAACAACTTGAGGAAGATCTGGGAAGGTGTTTCAATGGGTTCATCCAAGTATTTTGATGGCATCAATGTACAACTTCAAGTTGCCTTAGAAGATCTTGATCAGTCCAGAGAAGAAGTCAAAGAACTGAAAGAGAATCTTAAAGATGCTAAGGATTTCATTCAGACTTTAAAAGGGCAACTGAGCAAATCCATGGAAAAGAGGAGGGAGCTACTTCAGCGGTTGGCAAATTAGAATGAAGACAATGACATGGATGAGGCTTTGAAGGACAACACAAAGGAATGTGAGAAGCTGGTAAAAGAAGTTGTTGTTCTAAAACATGAGATGGAGTCTGGGGTGATGAGACTAACCAAGGAAATCAAGGAAAGGAAGAAGACTGAGGAAAATCTAAATTAGTTTCTGAAAGAAAGAACAAAAGAGTGTTGCAGATTGGATAGAATAATTGGCCATCTAGAATCTGATCTACAAGAAACCAGATATAATGAGGAACAATTTGAAAGGCAAATTATTATTCTCAAACATGACCTAGAAGTTGCAAATGAATACAAAGAGAAGTTCAAGATAAGCTCAGTTAAACTTGAGGTGTTCCTTGATAGTCAAAAGAAGGCATATGATAAGCATGGTCTGGGATATGAGAAAGGTGAAAGCTCTGGATCCAGTCAAAGAAATCCTGAATGAAGAAATCTAAGAAGGAATCCTAGAAGGCCTCCGGTAAGACAACCTAATGCTCAGAGGTATCCATATTTCAATGGAAATTGTTTCAATTGCAATAATATTGGTCATAGAGCTACTCAGTGAAGAAGTAGAGTAAATCAAAGTGGTCCATCTTTCTCTGGTCAATGCTTCAATTGTAAAAGGTATGGTCATAGATCCAATGAGTACAAAAGTATCATGATGAACTACTCTAACAACAAAAGAAATGTCAACTCTTTCAATGGCAACTATTTTGCATGCAATAGATTTAGACACATGGCTAATCAGTGTAGATCAAGAGGAAATCAAGCAAATGGGCAAAGTAATGTTGTATGCTTTAATTGTAACAGATCTAGTCATATTGCAAGATTCTATAGAAGCATGAATGATGATAGAAAAGATCCGGTAAACAGAAACCAAAACATGCAGAGACAAGATAAAGGCAAGGGTAAAGTAGATGTGAATGAGATCTAGAATGAAATGAACAAAACATGGGTGAAGAAAGGTGAAATGAATGATGGTGAAGGGTCTGCACTAGAATCCGGTGCTAATAATTCCTTTGGGAATATAAACAGGAGCTCTGGCTCAGGGGGAGCTACATTGAAAATCTAATCCCCCTTGCCAGTAAGTGGGTGCCTAAATTTGGCACAATGAATGAAGATAAAGAAGCCTATTGCAAATCTGTTGAAGCAAATTTTGGAAGAAAAGAAGCTAATGCGATTGATTGCAGAGCAATTGAAGATTGACTGTATGCAGAAATAGTGTAACCTTATGAATTAGGAAAAAGCATTTATTACAATGGAGAATTAGGTTTTGCAGAGCATAAAAGTTCATTCACTCAACATTTGAATCACTTTGCATTTGAAGAGAACAAGGAGAAGAGTGCCTAAGCTGAGATTTCAAAGACTTGAAGTGCGAAAAGTGAATTCAACAAGCTAACCCTAACCAGTAAAATAAGGTACTCTCTGTGAAACTTTCTGAATTTGCAATCTCTGGATATGGCTACTCTATTGGTTGTTGACATCACTGAAAGGCCCCAACCTAAATTCAAAAAGCATCCACACAAATCTATAGAGGTCGATCCATTAGGTGCCTTTTCAAATGTTCTGCATGGTGTATTGCATGTTGAAGATATTAGGGATTACATTCATGCTAGCATAGATGAGTTTGGGGATTTGAAGTTATTAGATTTGTTCAAGAATCACCTGAGGGGTGAGATTTATGGTCTTAAACCTGAGTATAAGGCGTTGCAAGACAAACATTTCATTTAGGTTATTGGGTTCCTGACCTTCAGTGAGGATGGGTGGGTCTGATATGTACTGAGTCAGATGCATGTTGAATTCATGTGGTTGATGAAACCCTTTAAGATCACCAAGGATGCCATCCAGGCCGTAGCAGGATTGAACTCATCCGGTGGACTATCGATGCTAAAATTAGTGAAGAATCAGACAATAATTGAAGCTACTAGATAAAAATTTGATAAGAGGGAAATGACAATAAATGATATAATTGATCCAGATGTCAAATTTTCATATATGGTGATTGGATATAAGATATATCACTCCAGCAGGGAAAACTCTATGTCTGGTACAGCCATTTATGCTACCTATCAAATGTTAAGAGAAAATGTTGACTATGACTTGTGTGGGCTGCTGCAAAACTAGTTAATAGAGAATCTGAACAAGATCAAGAAGGACAAGAAGAATACATTCAAGTATGGTATGTTGGTCTTGTGTTTTTTCTTCTATTTCATGAATGAGTTACCTGAGAAGAAAAGCCTATGTTGGACCAGTGATAAGCCTGTTTCCATATAAATAAGAGAGCACTTGCACAATATTGGTGACTCCAATGCCCAAAGGACTACTCTTTGGGGATATTTCAAGATTTTTTACAATATGATGCAATCAAGGGAAAGAATTTCTAATTCTATGCTGGAAAAGTACAAGGATACAATTTGTTTCATGCTGGAAACAGATCAATACTTGATGGAAGCAGTTGAACCAAGGACTGTATGGATCATGCCCATGGGGTATGGAGTTGATGAACAAAAACTAGAAATGTATGCTCAACACCTTCTGAGCAAACCAAAAGATACCTCAGTTGCGAGATTTGGTACATATAGTGAACTTAGTTTGAAATTGTTTGTTGAGCTCCAGAAAGCAGAAATCAAGAGAAACATCCAAAGGCAAGTTGAAAGGTATGCTAAAAGTATTGGAATAACAAAGGAAGCTGTGAAAAAAATAGGGAAAGGATAGAGAAAGTTGAGAAGGAGAAGAAGGATAGAGAAAGTTGAGAAGGAGAAGAAGGATAGGGAATAGGAAAGTGTTCCAGTAGAATCCTCTTCTAAGTCAAGGACTACTAAGAGTTCTGGTTTAACCTCTGGTGCATCACCTTCTCCTATTGCAAAGAAATTCAAAGAAAAACCTACCGATAAGGAAGGAAAAAGAACAAAAGTAAAAGGCAAAAGGTCATATGTCAGTGTAGAGAAGGAGGATGATGATGAAGAGATTGAGTCGGATGGTGAGCTTAAAGAGTTGAATGCCTCAGGCACTAAGGCTACTAAAGTGTCTAAGGAGAATCCCTTCAGAAGATTTAAGTCAGAGAAAGTAGAAGCATCAAGAGTTGGCAAAGACAAGCCTTTCGGAAGTATAAGGGTAAGCAAAAGACTAAATTCTGAAACTCATTTTGAAAAATCCACCCTGTCAATTGAAGATATTGTGAATACAGTAACTGTTCATGGGAATTTGAGGCCCATAACAAAATATTATGACAACTTTGATAAAAACAACAAGAGAATCTTGGAGGATGCTACTGTTAAGTACTTGAATACTTTCAACAGAGCACTTGTGGAAGTTTTGTCAAAAATCCCTAAGAGTCTAAGTGACATCTTAGAGATGAGAAAAGAAGCCGCTAAAGCAAAGGATTTGGAGCTAAGAGAATGTGTTCTCTAGTCTATGTCCGATAATCTCCAAGAAGGAAGCAAATAAAATTTTCAAAGAAGTCAAAGATGAATTTAGAAGCAAGATTAGGATGAATAAGCTAATGCTTGGAGACATTGATGAAGTTGTCAAAGAAAAAAAATAAATTTTGAAGAAGGCCCTCGACAAGAATAAGTTTTATATGGTCACTGAGGAACCTAATGCTAATGACACACCCCTTCCAAATGAAGAAGAGTTGAAGGAAAATGAGCAACAAGTTGAGGTAGATGACTTCTCTATTCCAGAAGAAGAAATATCAAATAAAGGAGATGAAGAGATGGTAAAGGAAGACAAGGTTGATGGTGCAGAGGATACTCAAATTCCTCCAGACAAATCTTGTGAGGCAAATGTAGAAATGAATATGGAAACAAATGATCCTACTGAAGGTGATTCTGAAAAGAATAAAGAATAGAGAGCAGAAGAAGTTAAGAACAAGGAAGATTAAGAAAAAGAAACTAATGATGGAGTTGATTCCTTCATTCCGAATGTTGAGGAATTTGATAATGCTACTGCTGAGGATACACAAAATCCTCTAAAAAAGAATGCAGAAGACATTTCTGATAAAAGGAAGGAGGCCTCTGATGATGATGTAGAGAAAATAGAAATAGAGAAAAAGAATGAAAGTAATAAGAAAGACAATGTGATTGACTCGGGAAAGGGAGAAGATGTAGGCCCTAAAGAGTACAAAACTGAAACATTATATTGGGCAAGAGACACTACAGAAGCAGTGAAAGAAATTTTGGAGAAAGACAAACAAGTTGTAGAAGATCTAGATATAATACAAGGTCCAATCAATTTTGATACTCTATCACCGGTACAGAAGATGAAGTTGGCCTCTTTTGCACAAGCCAAGGCCAGAGAGGAAATTATGAAGTTCCATATAGAAGACAGTGAGTTGCTTGATCTTGCATCCGGCATTTTGGAGAAAATAATGCCTACATTTCAGAAGGATTCATTAGCATCCCCCTCCAGTCAGTTGAAGAATCTACTAAACTCTATAAGTACTCACTTTGAGTCTTTTGAAAAGTCAGCAGAAGTCAAAGTCTGGAATGAATTTAATGATAAAAGATTTAGTGACCTGAAAAGGATAATTGCCAATGGTAGAATTATGTTGGATACTAGTGTAAAGAGTATTCAAAATGCCCTCACTAAAGGAGGAGATGTGTACAAATTTTGTCTATCTTGGTCAAAAGTTGTATAGGACATTGAGAAGAAAATAAAGGAGTCCGAGCAAAAATTGTTAAATGTATCTCAATCCTTTAATCCTTTGACAGTATCTACAGCAAGTCAAGAATGTCAAGTAGTTAACTTGATTAATGAAATAAACAAATTTGTGAAAGAAAAAGAAAACATTGTGGCAAGGATGTGTGAACTCCAGGGATTTATTCTCCCTAAGTTAGAAAAAATGTTCAATGCATTAATAGAACCTCAAGCTATTGTTCTGACAAGTGATCCCACTGATCTGCAGAAGGTAGAGTCACTGGCATTTTTATTCACTGGTCATATTTCATTTTTGGATGGCATGAAGAAAAGTTGGGATAGTGAATTGTGGATATTGAAAAACATTTTTGGTGATGTGTTTAAGTTTATGTAGACAAGACTTAAGGATTGTTTGTACATATGCGGAAGTATGGATATAGAATTTTTGTGTGAATTTTTGGATCTAGACCTCGACCTTTGCCATTGATGTCAAAGGGGGAGTGGAAAGTAGTGAAAAATGAGGAATTCATCTAAGAGGGAGCATTAGAAATCACAAGTGTACATAGTAAGGGGGAGCTGTTCTAACACTTAGTCATTTTTCACTAAGTGTTGCCATCAATGCCAAAGGGGGAGATTGTTGGCAAGAGAAACTGCTAGGCATGTTAGGTGTTTTCATTGATGGCAAATGAAACTATCTTACACATCCACATTATATCATTTGATCACACCAGAAGTCAAATTGCAGATTTGTCTAAGTCCGGATAGACAGGAACAGAGCATATGATAGGGTTCAACATTTTCGTCTGCATTTCTCCACAGGTAATCATGTTGTGTTGCAGATCTGAGGAAATGTTAAGGGATGTCAGGGCTATCTAAATCCAAATTTTTAGCCTCCGGTGATAAAGGGATTGAAAGTTACAAGCATATGAGTATTGGGTTTTGGTTAGACAGTTCAGTCCAGTGAAGAACATGCCGACTTGGTGTTTGATCCTTGTGTGAATTAAGAGAAGTGGTTGGTTGAGTAATTTATGAGATCTAGTGGTATTGGCCGACATGTGTGGTGACTTGAATTCATAAGTTGTGGTCCGCATTGATGTTTGTGCATGGATTCAACCGACAAAATAGTGATCTTGAAAAAGTTTCTAAGTCTTCTTGAGGCCGACTGCAGTTGATGTAATTTCATGTTGCGGATATATATGATCGATGGGTGCGAGCTTGTTAAGGCATGAAGGTGTGAATATGAAGTGAGAGGTGCAAAGAGTGGTAGTATCAAGAGCAAAGCAAGGAGATCTGAGCTCCAGATCATGACACAACAGTGAAACAGGGTAGTGAAAGATGAAGTGTGTGAAGTCGGTATATTGAGCCTAACCAGAACTGTAATCTTACATTGTTAGATGCTATTCTTTAGTTCAAACATTTCAGTGAACTCTTGTAATTGATATTGTATGCAGTGAACCTCCTTTGAGTAGTGAACTCTGGGAAGTGCGCCTGAAGGCAAGTGCCTTCTCATTTTTCTATTCTTTTATCAGAGAATAAATCTTGTGGGTTAACCCCTACCATGGTTTTTCCCTTAACCAAGTTTCCACATAAAAATCCTGGTGCTATGTGTGTTGATTGTGTTTCTACTCATGTGTTGTTGATTCATGCTTTAATGGTTATATCTTTAATTTGTTTATAAGTGGTAAAGAAGATTAAATGCAGCAAAAGATAAAGATTTGATACAACTGATTCAACCCCCCTCTCAGTTGTCTTCCCTAATTTCAACACTATGACACTCATTGTCTCTCCTTGAATAGGCATTCTCAAGATCCGATAAACATCCTCTAGTGTAATAGTCATCTTGCCAATGAGAAGATGGAGTATAGATGTGTTTGCATTCCACCTCTCCATCAGTGCCATGAGCATGCTGCAATGAAATTGCATTGTGGGCATGAAGAACACCCACCAAAGCCCTACTACCTGTAGATGACCTCTCTCCTCGTCGGTCATAGTACCGATGTGGTCTCAAAGAAACAACATTAGGTGACTACCTCTATACTCTCGCATCTCAGGAATGACCTGCAAGACAAACATTGAGAAGTTGAATCAGTATACATCATCAAAACATCATTAAGCATGGACAAGATCAGTCTGTGCCCTACACCTGAGGCTCGTGTCCCTCTTTTACTTGGGTGCCCCAGGTGGACCTGGGAACCCTAGGAAGACTTGGGTGCTCTAGGTAGACTAGGGTGCCTAGATGAGACACTGGTGCTGTGGGTGGACTTGAGTACTCCTGTTGGGGACCCTTGTCTAAATAGATCTTTTTGGCATGAAAACAAGAAAAAATAAAACAATAGAAAATCATGAATGATAGAAGTGAGGTTTGAACCCTACCTCAAGCTCGAATTGTCTCTCTACCACTCGAGCTCAGAGCATCTCTAGTCTCGGAAGCTAGTATGGATATTGACTCAGCATGGCTAGTCTCTATCTCCTTCTATTTCTCTCCTCTACACAATGACAAGTAAGAATGAATTGTGAAAAGTGAAAACTCCCTTTACATATAGTAAATGGATGAGAATTCATATCACTATCTAGGTGCAAAAGTAAAAAATTTTCATCAAAAGCCTCTATCTTGGGCTATCAACTCAGATTTTTGCGTTGTTTGTTGTTTTGGAATCCTGGTTTTGCCCTCCATCTTACCCAATGTGTTGTGCTTGGGTGTTGTTTGTAAAAACAACCCTCGCAATGCATTTCTCATCAAGTTTCCCCTGAAATTGATGCATGTAGATATTCTCCTTGTTTTTCCTTTTCAAACTAAGCAACAAGAAACAAGGGGGGCATATATCTCCCTCGATTTCCTTCCCCATTATGTCTTATCACAGAACCCCTTAGTGTTTTTGACTAACATATTGGTATTTTGGTTGTAGGTTGGTTTGATTGGGACTCTCTAACAAGTGTTCCTCGTAGGTTGCGGTTCCTAACTTTCTGGTCTTGCAGGATTACAGACTTGGGGGCTCCTTCCTCCTGTGCGATGACACTTCGGCTTCCTCTACAGTATCCTTTTGGGTATCCTTTTTAATGATTGATGTATTTACTTTCCTTTAGTTGCATATACACGTAGTGTCATATGGTCACTAAAGTGAGGGCTAAATGTTACATCAAAAATTGTCGTCCTAAATGGAACAATATAATTTCTCATGGATTAGCTCCTCTCCTTTGGTGTCCTCTTAACCTATTCATTTCTGGCCTTCCTAAACCCTGATTGACCTATGTCTAACTGAAGAAATGTCATATTATGAGATAATTGATGATTGAACGTATAAAGAAAGTTTGGATTTGGGACTTCCTAGACCCCCTTAATGCAGGCCTGATCAGAAAATCAAGGCTTGGGCTTGGGCGTTTGTGCCCTAGCCCTACTCTATTTCCTGAGGTTTTGAATTTTGGTGGGGTGTCGGCTCCTACCGTGCATCTCAGGATTCCATTTTCAAATTTTTGTTTTCACACGATGTCAACATGTTATTTTGAAATTTGAAATTCCTAAGGTTAGATATTTAAAGACATTTGAAAATCATTTTATCACACACAATCTATATGCAAGCTTTCTATGACAAAACTTTGCCAAATTTGCTATTGAAGAACAACACTTTGTTGAAGCTCTTGGATTTATTTGAAGTTACTATCATGGAGATATTCGATGGAGATTAGGAATCAAGATCTTGAGACTATCTTACTCTTCCTAGAGTTTGTACAACCTTTTGTATGATTGAGAGAAGGGTTGAAATCTCCAACATCAAGTTTGGAATCCTCTACAGATATGGTTACCTCTCTTTCTTGTTCTACAAGTCTTCATTACTCTCATCTCCTTGAGGTGATGTTATTTTTGTTTCATTGAGTGAAGCAAGGTGTTGCTCTTTCCTTGATACTTGAGTCATCTAGGGTTTTACACTTTCTGCATACACATTTCTTAGATGAGCACACACATCTGCAAATCTTTATCATTGGCTATTGTTGAGGTAGGAATACCAAAAATGGAGCTTGAATAAGGAAGAAAGGAGTGACAGGAAGATGGATATTATAGGTACAGTCATCACAAAAATTTGAATTTCAAGATTGTGGAACTTTTGAGGCAAAGGGACTCGCGCCCAAGCCCACCTGGGCATTTTCTTTAGGATCTGGGGACCTCTGGAGATTGTCTGGTACCTAGTGTAGAAGATTTTGATAGCCAAAAACCTTTGGGGCAAAGGGACTAGCACCCTAGTCTAATAGGGCTCTATTTTTTTGGTGCACATTCTCTGCACCTCTTACTCTGCATATTTGTAATTTGTTTGTCTATATATGTGTCTAGAAACTATTTGTTATAGTATATTTACTAAATTAGGGTTTTATGCTTAGTGAACACAATAAGCTTGTAAAAACCTAATTTAGAGACTTATTCAGTTACAATTAGTAGAAAAAGGGAACCTAGGAAATTAGTAGCTTACCCTAAGCTTGTTTCTTAATTCCCTAATGTTTAGCAAGACAAAGTGTGGGACTTGGTTTAGTTGATTGAACTATCATTATCCCACATTTTCCACTAAACATTTTGGTGAACCCATGCTCTAAAAGAATTTGCATCCTTTATAACATCATATCTAAATTAGTTTACTATCCTAAATCACATTTAGATTGCAAACCCTCTTTTGTGAAAGTACATACATTGAATCTTAAGTACATACTTTGTGTTCTGCATAGTGCTATTGTATTTCATTTTCACAAAATTTATGCTATTTACATTTTAAGTCTTGGTTTTATTAGAACATGCTATAATGTTGTATTGCTTTTTACAAGACTTTCATGTGTATGATGAGTCGTTTAGTTGTGATGACTTCAATATGTTAGATTAAGCCCTCGAGGACTTAATCTTGGTTGAACATTCAACTACGACTCCTAAACCGTCATTGTTTCAAAGATTAGTAAATGCAATCTATGTTCCTAAACCTCAAGAAGAACCTGTGAAGCTAAAGATAGTGGTCAACCTGTGTACAAATGTGGCTCAACCACACTCTAAATTGTTGCTCACTGTTAGAGGTCTTCCACCTTCTTCTCAACATTCTGATTACATTTATAACTATGCTAAACAAATAACACAATGAAGTTCACAACAACCTAGTCATACTGTGGTTGCTCATACATATAACACACGGAATACCAAAAAATGAGCTTGACTGATGCAAGCTCCTATATAGCCACAACCATCTTTCTCCTCCTTTTGCATGTGTAGGTTACATTCACAGAGATCTGGTAGAAAGGAGTGACAGGAAGACAGGTATTGCAGGTATATTCGTCACAGAATTTTGAATTTTAGGATTGTGGAACTTCCAGAGCAAAGTGACTCATGCCCAAGCCCACCTAGGTATTTTCTTCATGATTTGGAGACCTCTAGACATTGTCTAATACCTGGTGTAGAAGATTCTGACAGTTGGAAACCTTCAGGGAAAAGGGACTAGTGCCCTAGTCTAACAGGGCTCCTTTTTTCGGGTGCACATTCTCTGTACCTATTACTCTACATTTTTGTAATTAAGTTTCATGTATCTATGTCTGGAAACTGTCTGTTATAGTATATTTACTAAATAAGGGTTTTATGCTTAGTGAACACAATAAGCTTGTAAAAACCCGATTTAGAGACTTACTTAGTTATAATTAGTAGAAAAAAGGGAACCTAAGAAATCAGTAGCTTACCCTAAGATATTTGTTACTTCCCTAATGTTTAGCAAGAGAAAGTGTGGGACTTGATTCGGTTGGTTGAACTATCATTATCTTGCATTTTCCACTAAATAGATGGAAATGACATTGATTGGCTGATGGATGGCGCTATAGAAATGGCACTGATAGGTGAATTTATGGTGCTAAACAAAGAGTGTATAGCACTAAATGGTGGGTAATGTTTGAACTTTGGCTAGTTTTTTGACCAATTTGGATTGTTGTATTTTTGGATCAAACTTTGGATTGCAAAAGGTCAAATTTTGGATTTCAAATGGTTCAAATGTTTTATTTGAAAAGGTTCAAATGATTTTTTTAGATAAAATTGATAAGGTTCCTTGGCAAGTACATACAAATCAAACAAGAGAACACAATGGCTTTTGACTCAAGGTAGACTTTGAATAAATTGGCTTGTACAGGTTTTGACAAGAAGACACACCAAGCACATGAACAATCCTAACATTAGTCAAGTGGGAGTAGCATACCTTGTAGATGTCACAAAGTGGTTGTGGGTCAATCCCAATTCAAAGTGAACTAGGAATCCCACCCCCACTAATACCTTTGGTCCTATAGCTTGGATAGATAGGGAAAGCAAGGTCATTGACCACCTTACCCCCTTACCAAGGAGACTTTCGTTTTGCCCAAAGTAATCCCTATCTCAAGTATAACGGTACGATGAGCATCTTCCCCTCTGCAACGATGCACTACAAGGTTTAACAGCTGAAAGGGCTTAAGCTAAGATAGTATGAGATTCTAGGGGATGTCTGACTATACACAAGGTATGGGGGATGATTGCATGAATGTGGCTGTCCCAATAAACTAATGCTCAACCACATGAGCCTTGGCAGACCAAGTATCCAAGAGGATTTTTGCTTGGAGGTGAAAGGGTCCTTCCTTTAAACCAAGTCTTTCAATTTTTGAAATATTTCTATCCCACACCGGAACACGTTGTTGAGGTCATCCCTTGGGGTGATGAAACCCCCAAGCAGGCCCCCTAAGAAGAAACCACCTTTGTTTTTTATCAGCCAACATCGCACGAAGCACAAGGGGAGAGGATACACAAAAGGTGACCCCTTCAGGATACAAAGATAACAAAGATAGTTTGCAAGTAAATTTTTGGTCACCCAAGAGCACCCTAAGGTGCAAAGGGAGAGAATATGTCTATGTATACAAACTCAAACAAAGCAAAGATTCATTCCCCTAATTTAACCTTAATGTGCCTAAAAGCTAGTGATAAAAAAATTCTTCGGCTGAGAATTTGCACACAAGATGTCAGTAATTTGGTAAATAATGCTTTGACAAACATTAAGATACCTACAAACAATATGTTAATTCCCTACACAAGTTTCAAGATATTGTTAACAAAATGGCACTACAACAGTGAACAATGGTGCTAGAACAATCTTAAATGGTGCTAAGAAACAAAGAAATAGTGCTAAAACAACATAATATTGCACTAAAGCAGTCAATTTCAATGTTTAGACATAGATAGTGTTGGCAAGAGACACTGTGTGGCTTCATGGGTTGGCAACAAAGACCATTCCACACATCTGCAGGACATGGTGTGTCTTTACCAGAAGTTAGATTGAAGAATACTTTGGTTCGGTAAGCAAGAACAGAGCATGCAGCAAGGTCCGACAGTTAGGTCTGGATCTCTTAGAGGAAGTATCTTTGTAAAGTGCGGACTTGGGAAAGTCAAGAGGAGTACCTTGCCTGACAGATTCCAGGGATTAAGCCTTCGGTGATGAAAGATTGAAGAGATATGAGCATCTAAGTATTGAGGTCCTATTTGGCAGAGTAGACAGAGGAAGAACTGACCGATAGAGCATCAGACTTATTCCAGATGAGATATTGATGGTGATCAAGGTTCTTAAGGTATCATTCATGATTGGTTGACATGATTGATGACCTCTATAACTATCTTTGTGATGCACATCACTTGGTAAACAAGGATTCAGCCGACAGACTAGAGTTTGGGAAAATACTGACTATTCCGGATGCTGACTAGAAAGATGATGAAATCCTTGGTACAGGTACATATACCAAATGGATTTTGATAAGAATGTGTGTGTTGTGTGTTGTTAAGTGTGAAGAAAAGTAGAGAACAGTGTGGGAGCAAAGATAGAGGTCCGGTACGTGACAGAACAATAGCACTAAGGCAGAGGAAGAATGAAGTGTTGTAGATCAGTGTATTGAGCTTAACCGGAACTGAACCTAAGCACATGTGGATGCTTCTCATCAGTTTGAGTATCTAGTTTCCTTCCATAAACTATTGTAGGAAATGAGCCTCTTGTGAGCAGTGTGCTCGAGCAGTGAGCCCTAATTGGCAAGTGCCATTTTGTACTACATTATTCTTTTAACAAAGAATACAATCTTGGGTTAATCACCCTGTGGTTTTTTCCCTTAACAGGGTTTCCACATCAAAAATATTATGTCATGTGTATTGAGTTTGTTTCTACTCTCATGTTCATTTATGCTTATAAGTTTTGATACTATACTAATTGATTAAAAAGGAAAAGAAAGTTAAAGAATTAAGATAACTGATTCACCCCCCCTCTCAGTTATCAACAATTGGTATCAGAGCTAAGTTCCTCCAAACAAAGCCTAACATCCTGAGGAAGATCTAGGAATTCAAATGGATGTGTATGGTATGAGGGAACAACTTCAGTCTACCCTAGATGATCTTGAGCAATCTAACTCTGAAGTCAATGAATTGAAGGAAAGACTCAAACAGGCTGATGATTTCATAAATGAACTAAAAGGGAAACTGAGTATCTCTATGAGAAAGAGAAAGGATCTACTCCAACAATTGGCAAGTCAAGGTGAAGCTAATGATACAAATGAAGATCTGAAGGAGAAAACCAAGTTATGTGAAAAGTTATCAAAAGAGGTCATTATGGGAAGACATGAAATGGAATTAGGAGTTATGAAATTTACCCAAGAAACTAAAGAGAAAAGAAAAACTAAAGATGATCTAAGACAATCTCTCAAGGAGAAATCAGAAGACTGTCACAAAATAGATAGAATAATTAGGCATCTTGAATCTGATCTTGAAGAAGCTAGAGATAATGAAGAATAGCTTGAGAATCAGATTGACACTCTTAAAAAGGATCTTCAAATAGCAAATGAATACAAAGAGAAATTCAAGATAAGCTCTGCTCAACTTGAAGTTCTTCTTGAAAGCCAAAAGAGGGTAGATGACAAGCATGGCTTGGGATATGAGAAAGGTGAAAGCTCTAGATCTGGTCAGAAGAACTTTGGATCAGAAAATCCAAGGAACGGGCCTAGAAGACCTCCGGTAAGGCAACCAAATGCTCAAAGATATCCATCCTTCAATGGATACTACCACAACTGCAATAACTTCGGTCATAAAGAAAATCAGTGCAAAAAGAGAATGAATCAGACTAATTCATCCTTCTCTGGACAGTGCTTCAACTGCAAAAGGTATGGTCACAAATCTCATGAATGTAGAAATATGCAAATGAACAATTCATTTAATGGTAGATGCTTTGCATGCGATAGAATGGGACATATGGCTAATCAATGTAGATCAAGAGGATATCAGTCAAAAATGCAAAGAAATATTATTTGCTACAATTGCAATAGATCCAGTCATATTGCTAAATTCTGTAGAAGCATGAATCAGGATAAAAGGGGTCCAATGCATCATAATCAGAATCAAGACAAAGGAAAAGGAAAAGTGAATGTGGATGAAGTTCAAAGGGAGATGAACAAGATTTGGGTGAAGAGGAGTACAGAAAATGTTGGGGATGGATCCGCACCAGAATCTGGTGTTGATATTCCTTCCAGAAATTAAATGGTGAGCTCTGGCTCAAGGGGAGACACAAGGAAAAACATTTTCTCCCAGCTAGTTAATTAGTGCCTGAAATTGGCACAAAGAAAGTTGTGGATTAAAGGGTTCTCAGAGGAACATCTAAATAAGCTTTGGTAAAGAGATGGAAGATCCGCAAGAAGTTTTGAACAAGTTAATCTTCCAAGACTAATCCGGTTCAACAGTCATCCGGTAAGAAGTAGGTTTTTCACAGTTAATGATTCAAACTGAGGAATCTTGATCTGCGGATAGATGAAATGTTTGGAGAAAGGAAGTTAGATTGTAAATCATCACTAAGAACAACTCTAAATGCTTCTTAGTGATCTGGAAAAGATTTTTTTCTTAGAACAAGGAGAACAAGGCAAACCAGAATGACTTAAGTTACGCATTTATTGCAATATGGAATTAGGGTTTGCAGAGAAATATAAGGGTTATCTTATTGAACACTTCCTCATTTTACATTTGAGAATAAGAGAAAAGGAGCTCTGCAAGAAATTGCCTCAAAGCCCATCAAAGATCAACTGCAGAAGTCAATTCATCCAACAATCTGATTCAGCTCATACCATGAAACCTAGAAGTGCAAAAGGTATTTTCTATTCTTGAATATCTCTCTGTAAATCTTCTTGAAAATGGCTACTCCGAATGTTGTGAAGATTATTGATAGGTCACACCCTAAATTTAAGAAGCATCCCTACAAATCTCTAGAAGTGGATCCCTCAGGTGCATTTTCCAACATTTCGCATGGTATTTTGCATATAGAAGATGTTAGGGCTTACATTCATGCAAATATTGAAGAATTTGGGGAATCCAAGTTAAGGGATATCTATCACAATCAGTTAATAGATGATGCTTTTGAACTCAAACCACAGTACAAGGCTATATGGGACAAACACTTTGGACATTGCATCTATTTCCCCTGTTTTGAATAAGATGAGTGGGTCTGGTATGTAGTCAGCAGAGTGCATGATAACTTAGTATGGTTGAATAGACCATTTAAGATCACCAAGGATGAAATTAGGGCTATAACTAGTTTGCATTCATCCAGAGGGTTACTTGTTCTCAAATCTGTCAAAAACCTAATTGTGAGTGAGGCTACCGGATCAAAATTTGACAAGAGAGCAATGACAATAGAAGACATCACAGATCCAGATGTCAAGTTTGCATCCATGATAATTGGTTACAAGATATATCACTCCAGCAAGGAAAATTTAGTACCCAGAACTGTAATTTACACTACCTATCAGATGTTAAAAGAGAATGTAGATTATGATCTATGTGAACTTCTTCTAAGCCAACTATTGGAAAATCTTCAAAAGATCAAGAAGGACAAGAAGAATTCTTTCAAGTATGGAGGGCTAATACTATGTTTGTTCTTCTACTTTATGAATGAGCTTCCCGGATCCAGTGGTTGGGTATGGCAAAATGATAGACCTGTTGCCATTCAAATCAGAGCCTACTTGCATGGGCTTGGGGATGCTAAGGCAAGAAATATAGCTCTATGGGGTTACTTCAAGAACTTCCAAAATATAATGCAAACCAGAGAAAGAATTCCCCAATCATTGGTTGAGAAGTACAAAGATACAGTGTGTTTCATGGTAGACACTGATCAATGCCTAATGGAGGTAGTAGATCCAAGAATAGTATGGATCATGCCAATGGGGTATGAAGCTGATGAGAAAATTCTAGAACTGCATATCCAGCATCTACTGAGTCAGCCCAAAGACCCTAAGGCAGAAAGGTTTGGAACCTATCAAGAGTTGAGTGTAAAAATTCATGTTGAACTCAGACAGCCTAAGATCAAGAGGAAAGTGAGAAGGGAAGTTGAAGAAGTCACCAAGAAATATGGAATATCAAAGGAGGCACTTAATGCAAATAGAGAGAAGATGGAAAGAATAGAAAAAGAAAAGGAAGAAGTAGAAAAAGAAAGTGCTTCGGTAGAAGTTCCCTCCCGGACCAGATCCTCTAAGAGCTCTACACCTACAACTGCTAAAAGCTCAAAGGCATCAAAACCGAAAGCAAAATCATCTGGTAAAAGAGAAAAGAGAACAAAGACAAAGGCTACAAGATCATACACAAGCCTCAAGGATGATGAAGAGATAGAGATAGATGAGGAAGTAAAGAAAATGAAGAAGAAGAGTAAAGCAACTGGTGAACCTTCTACCAGTTAAGGCAAAGAAGAGAAGCCAGAGGAATTTGTTGAAAAACCTACTCTCCGCATTGATGATGTAGTCAAGGCAGTTACTGTGGATGGAAATCTGCAACCAATAACAGAATTCTATGATGAATATAATGATGTAGATAAAAAGATTCTGGAGGAAGCCACAGTTAAGTACTTGAACATATACAATAAAGCATTTATTGAAATCATCTCTCTAATTCCCAAAAGTTTAGAGAAAAAACTTGAAATGAGAAAGGAAAATGCCAAGGCAAAGGACTTAGAAATTAGAGAACAAATATCTATTTAGCTCTATCCTTCAATTACTTCGAAACAAATGGACATGATCTTCAAAGATTGCAAGGACGAGTTCTGGAGTAAGGCTAGAATGAATCAACTCATGCTTGGAGAAACTGACAGAGTGGCAAAAGAAATAGAAGATATCCTCCGGAATGTTTTTAAAAGATTTAATATTCCTATTATAGAGGACCTAGGTAATGAACCCTCTATTGTGGATGAAGAAGAAGAATCTACTGTGAAAAATGGAGAAGAGGAAAAGGAGACAAGTGAAGAGAAAACCAAGGACTTAGACTCCTCTGCTCCGAAAGAGGAAGTTCATGAACAAGCAAAAATCTCTCCTTCCAATTCCCCTGCAAACTCCAGATCTAAAGGAGGAGAAAGAATAGAGGAGAAAACTAGTGAGAAGAAGTAAAAGGCCAAACAAAAAAGACTCTAGGAGACAGTTCTGAGACTACAGAAAGGAAGAAGACTCTGTCTCCTGCAAGAGACACTGTAGAAACTGTCAAAGATTTCTTGACCAAAGAGATGATGGAATTTGATGAACCAGAACTGCTTCAAGGACCATTCAATTTTAATTCCCTATCCCCAGTTCAAACCATGAAGCTAGCATCCTTTGCCCAAGAAAAGGCAAAAGAGAAAATTCTAAAGTCTCACATGGAAGACTGTGAGCTGCTAGAGATAGCATCCAGTGTGTTGGAAAAGATCATGCCATCTTTTTAGAAGGATTCCTCAGCCTCCTCATCTAGTAATCTCAAGTCTCTTGTTAGTTCTGTCAGCACTCATTTTGATTCTTTGGAAAAGTCAGCTGAAGATAAACTCTGAAAAGAATTTTTGGGAAAGAGATTCTCTGAGGTGCAGGGTCTAATATCAAATGATAGAAGAGTTATGGATATTGGGATAAAGAGCTTAGAAAATGCTCTTAAAGATGGCAGAGATATATATAAATTTTGTTTATCTTGGACTAAAGTGACCAAGGAAATTGAGAAGAAAGTAAAAGAGCAAGAGGATAAACTGACAAGTTTATCTCAAAATTTTGACCCTCTCTCCTCTTCCATAGTAAATCAAGAGTGCCAGAATCTTGCAACTATAAATGAAATAAAGAAGCTTGAGAAGGAGAAGAAAATTAGGATAAGTAGGATAAGTGAACTAAGAGGGATTATTATCCCTAAATTAGAGGCCATGCATGAGGCCCTAATTGGTGCTCAGACCACAACCCAGACCGGTGATCTGACAGATCTCAAGAGGGTAAAAGCTTTTGTATTCCTGTTGAGTGGTCACATCTCAATTTTGGACAGGATGAAGCTGAGTTGGGCAATAGAACTTGCCCAGTTGAAGACAACTTTTGCAGACATATTACAGTATATGTAAGTATAACATGAATATATGCTTATGCGACTAAGTATAGTTGGATTTTTCTTAAATTTTGGTGTGTAGACCCTACCCTTTGTCATTGATGTCAAAGGAGGAGTGAGGAGCAGTGAAAAATGTGGAATCTAGCTAAGGGGGAGCTCTGGAAAAATGTACATTAGAACAGAGCATCAGCCAAGGGGGAGTGTAGTGTGACACTTAGTCATTTTTCACTAAGTGTTGCCATCTATGCCAAAGGGGGAGATTGTTGGCAAGAGACACTATGTGGCTTCATGGGTGTTGTCATTGATGGCAACAAAGACCATTCCACACATCTGCAGGACATGGTGTGTCTTTACCGAAAGTCAGATTGAAGAATACTTTGGTCTAATAAGCAAGAATAGAGCATGCAACAAGGTCTGACAGTCAGGTCTGGATCTCTTAGAGGAAGTATCTTTGTAAAGTGTGGACTTGGGGAAGTCAAGAGGAGTACCTTGACTGATAGATTCCAGGGATTAAGCCTCCGATGATGAAAGAGTGAAGAGATATGAGCATCTAAGTATTGAGGTCCCATTTGGCAGAGTAGACAGAGGAAGAACTAACCGACAGAGCATCAGACTTATTCCGGATGAGATATTGATGGTGAGCAAGGTTCTTAAGGTATCATTCATGATTGGCTGACATGATTGATGACCTCTATAACTATTTTTGTGATGCACATCACTTGGTAAGCAAGGATTCAGCCGACAGACTAGAGTTTGGGAAAATACTAACTATTCCGGATGCCGACTAGAAAGATGATGAAATCCTTAGTACGGATATATATACCAGATGGATTTCAAAAAGAATGTGTGTGTTGTGTGTTTTTAAGTGCAAAGAAAAGTAGAGAACAGTGTGGGAACAAAGATAGAGGTCCGGTATGTGACAGAACAACAACACTAAGGCAGAGCAAGAATGAAGTGCTGTAGATCAGTGTATTGAGCTTAACCGAAACTGAACCTAAGCACATGTGGATGCTTCTCATTAGTTTGAGTATCTAGTCTCCTTCCATAAACTATTGTAGGCAGTGAGCCTCTTGTGAGCAGTGTGCTCAGGCAGTGAGACCTGATTGGCAAGTGCCATTTTGTACTACCTTATTCTTTTAACAGAGAATACAATCTTGGGTTAATCACCCCATGGTTTTTTCCCTTAATAGGGTTTCCATGTCAAAAATATTGTGTCATGTGTATTGAGTTTGTTTCTACTCTCATGTTCATTTATGCTTATAAGTTTTGATACTATACTAATTGATTAAAAAGGAAAAGAAAGTTAAAGAATTAAGATAACTGATTCACCCCCCCTCTTAGTTATCAACAGATAGATAGCAGATAAGCCAATTAAAATACTACTAAACAATAAAGATATGGTGCTAAAATCAAACATAGCGCTAATATAATGAAATATGGCACCAAACCAAAACTTACCCTTTTATTTGTCTGTCTGTGGATTTTATGGCGCTGAATCTTCGAGAAAACTTGAACCTACACAAAACAACTCAAAAACTTTTAGAAAAATTGTTAGAAGTGTGTTAGAGAGCTTCAAAACCCTGTTGAAGGTCAAGATATGTTAGATTGTAAGCAACAAATAGGTTAGTTTGTAAGAAAGAAACAAAACTATTCTTAGTTTTCCCCCTAACACATTTCTATGCAAATTTTAGCATTAGAACCCCTTGTCTCTTTTGTACCCTGTCAAAAAATAGAGAAGTAAAGACTGTAACTAATGATAAGAAGCACAAATCTACAAGAGAATTTCTTCAAGCCAAAATAAGTTAGCAAAGACACCCAAAAATGGCACTAAAATAGTTAACTATGGCGTTAATATAGATGGATATAGCACTAAACCATAAGGTTATAGTGCTAATCCGCAGAGGTATGGAACTACTGCGTGAAGATACCACACTAAACAACCTATTCACCAAAAACCTTCACTAAAACACTTGAAACAATAAGTTAGTTTGGACCATGGGGTCCCACCGGGTGTGCAAAATAAAGATGAGGAAAACTAGAAAGCATCAGAACAAGAAAATGAAAGCAAAACACAAAGATTATACCTTCTAAAGCCTTGAAGCCTTCTCACTCCTTGATAAGGTGGAAGGAGATGCATCCAAACTTCTTAGCTTTAACCAAATAAATCACTTAAATGTGGATTGCTCTCAAATGTGGACACAAATTAGCATTATCTATCTATGGAGGAGATTATCTTTGAGGGATTTTGGCATAATCGATTTGCTCTAAACTTGGATGTGAAAATGGCTTGTGGAGGCTTGTATTTATAGGCAAATTTGGGGGGAGACTTGTTGATGATGATTGTTAGTCATAACAACATGCATAAAAATTTGCACAAAAAACCTTTATTATCTTGAAAAGTATGATCAATTTGGAACAAACTGATGACTCCAAGTCTCTGTTGATCAGGTCATGATCTTCTGACATTACTCAAAGGTTGATGTGACATGTTGTTTTCCATTTCAAGGAGCCTTACATTGTCTGTATTGTGAATTGTTGCTTGTATATATATGATTCTGCACCTATTTACTATAAATTTACTTCACAACCAAGGTTATTTCTACTATATTCAACAAATCATGATCATATTTATAAGTTTGATCAATTCTTCTGAACATCAATTGTCTCAAACTGATTATACTTCTACGCTTATGAATTTATGTAAATAATGTGCCTTTAAGTTGTTATTTGCAAGGGTAATGTTGTTATTTAGGTATATTTTCATGATATTATCAATTTTACATGTAGATTTTACTCAAATATGCTATGGATGTTCAATTTCCTTTGAGATGTCTACATATTTTATGTATTTGCTTTGAATTATTTGTGTATTTGCAATTGTGAAGGTGATTTGTATTGAAATTAAACAAATTAAGGTAAATGCTTTCTAATCTTAACTAAATTTAACAAATCTTCAACTATTGGCTCACACACATTCTAGATACTTTCATGAAAGGAAGAGAATCAGACCATAGATTCACCAAGATGTTCCACAGCTAACTATAGTTGATGCAAACTTCAAGGTAAAGAATGATAACAATATCCACATATTAATATGCACTCCAAGGGATGCAGCATATCACAGTGAGATATCCACATGACATTCACAAGATTACTTAAGATTTACAATGATATGTAATTAGATCTTCACTTTCATTAGGTAAACAAAAGACATGTACATTTGCGATCAGCTTTGAAATTAGTCCTGAGCAACTTTCAGCAACCTAACTTCAATTAAGTTTCCAATAATCTACAATGTGCACTCCATCTCCTTTTATAGGATAAGGAGAGGAGGCAGTTATAAGTGATCAACACTCAAGATTTGTCTATTTAGATCAACAGTCAATAACCATTCTTTGACTGAGTCAAAATCTGTAGACGTGGTACAAGTTACCAGCTAGCAACTATCTAGTAAAACTCAATCATCTTGTTATCTGATTATGCATATGACTCTATCATCATGCATCTCTGCTTACTCTTCATCTTTTGCCTCTTCTTCATTTTCATCTTCTTCTTCATCCTCATCATTATCATCATCACTATCATCCTCATGAAGATCACCCTTTATGTGTACCTTTATCACTGCCCTGATGGATTCATATAATTGCACTATTCTCTCAACCTCACCTCCATCCTGGACCTTGGCCTTTACTACAACATGTTTGTGAGAATGAAACCTTGCTTGAAGAGCATTCCATTTTCCCTTCCTGTTGTTCAATGTCTCATTATATGTTTCTACTTTAGCTTTCATTCTCATGGCCTTCTTTATCACATCCTCTATCAAGTGATGAATGGGAACCTCTGTCGCTTGCTTAAAATTATTGTGAAAGGCCTGGACAGCAAAATCAGTATCCTAATTTTCTATTTTTCCTTCTACTTTGTCCTCTAGAGCCTCCAGGGTGTTTACTTCTTCTGCCATAAGATGATGTAGTTTAACACTTATATCCCTTAACTTGTTGATGCATCCTTTCAATATATCACACTCAAACCTGATGTCCTCATACCAGATTCCTAGAAATTGTGTAGTGTTATTATCCACTATGTTGTTATCCATAAGTATTTTCATGACAATCGTCTTCATTTCACCTAAAGCATCCATATGCTTTTCTAGCTTAAAAGACCTCCTCCCCACCTCATTTTGCAGCTTGTCTACTTTACTCTTCAGAACACCAAGAGCATTCCAGTTTGATAGGGAGGTTTTAACTACATTTTTTGCTTCAAAGATAAAAGAGATAAACCAATTATCTACTAGTTGAGCCTTATGCTTCATGAGGTCTAACCTCGTCATCTCATCTTGAGATATGATTGTGAGTGGGGTAGCTGCACTAAGTGGTGTATGCTTAGGGTCAATTAACCCTTTAATAATAGAATATAATTGAGCAATGTGCTCCTTATGTTGTTTGTTCTTATCCTTGTCTTTCTTCACACTTTTCAACAAGAAGTCAATACTATCCTTGGCCTCTTGGCCTTCCTGCTCCTTGGTAGCGAATCCTAGATCAATGTCAGTTATTTGGAAATCCTCAATACTTATTTTACCTTTCTCTTTATCTACCATGGGTAGTGCCACCTGAGCTATTCTCCTACTAGTAATAGGATCTCTTCTTATTGTAGAGGTTGGTCTTGCCTTCCTTTTGGGCTTCATCATGCTTGCTGAAAATAATGTAGAAACATCAAATTCACGTACCTCATCTATTTGTTGTAGATTTATTTCTTTCTATAGCCAGTATGGAATATCACCCCTGGGCTCTTATTGATCAATTCGCTCATTTTGAGCATCCTGAGACTTTGTATTATGCACTACCATTGGTGGTGAATTCTCCTTCCTTGGTTCTTCCTCATGCACATTTTCATGAGGGATCTCTTGCTGAGGGGCCTCCTGTTGAGGAATTTCCTGTTGAGGTTCTTCTTGTTGAGGAATTTCCTACTAAGGTTCTTCTTGTAATGTGTGCACATTTTGATTATGTACCTCCTCTTGTAATTTGTCCTCATGTGGCTCTTGAATATTTTGATCTTGTGTATTATGTGGTACTTGGTCTTCATGCAAAGATTGTGTATTTTGACCTTGAGTCACCTTGATCACCCTCGGTCACATTCTCTGTTTCCTTTTGCTTACCACTGTCTTGTGCCAGACTCTGTTCTTCATCTTTTGATGTATTTATTTCCTCAAGGCCCAAGGCCTTACCCAATTCCTTTTCATCTACCTTTTCTCCTAATGCCAGATTACTATCTTGATTATCACCCTCAGCATGTGGTGATGTAACATTTTGATCCTCAACTCTATCAGGGATCTCCTTATCAATTTCCTCATTTATACTAACCTCCACTTTCTCAGGCTCCAAAGGTGGATCATTATCTCTGTTTTGGTCTCCATCACCCTGGTAAGCCAAGTCTATTACCATAGGGCTAGTAACTTGATCAACCAAATTGGTCAATCCTATCTATTGAGCTACATCCTCAGGGTCATCTTCTTTAACCTCCTATGTCCTGACTTGCTCCTGATGAGTTTCTTTCTAGACCATAGGGGTTCCCTGAGGAGTCATCTTTGTATTAGCTACTAAGGTCTCCATCCTCTAAGTAGAAACATCACTAACTATTTCATCATCTGACAAGTATACTGTGTCATCCAGTGAAAGAGGTGGCTCTTTCCTTGCCTTGTGTCTCTCTTCTCTTTACTCTTCTTCCTTCTCTGTTTTAAATTTAATAATATTTGGAATTGGAACCTCATGTTGTAGCTCCTTCATGAAATCTAGACCACCTGCACCCCTCAATAAAATAGGATCAATGTTAACATTTCCTCTCATTGTAGTTTTCTGCTTCTTTGGGGGTGGTGTCCGCTGCACTTTCTTCTTTTTCTTCTTTGTTATTAACAAATCATCATCTCAAGGTTCTTCATCTAAAGGTTCCTCATCTAATGGATCTTCCTCCAACAATTCATCTTCCAATGATTCTTCTTCCTTTGGATCCTCTATGATCACAGGAGTAGGCTTGGTGACCTTCTTGCCCTTTTACCTAGCAGGGGTAAGAAGTGATACATCTGTAGATGTAGATGTGGATGCCACATCTCCCTTTTGTTGAAGTTTCCTGACAATTACTCCTTGTACAGGAACTTCCTTCTTGTTTTTATGTTGCTACTTTGGCTCTTCAGTTGGTTTCCTCTCTCCATTGGATTTCCTCTACTCAATGAGGAAGTCACCATACTCCTCTTTAGATAATTATTATCTTTTCTTCTTGGTATCCACAGTGAGGGCTACACCCTTCTTCAACTTACTAACTTTAGCATTTACCCAACTCTAGGTTAGTTCAATAATCTTCTGCATTATTTGATCAAATGAAGTTACCTCAGGCTGAGTCAGATTAGGAGCTGACATAGTTTCATTGTATATTTTCTTGTCCTCATACTCACTGGACATAATCTTTCCATCATCTTTGTGCAACTGCACTGGGAGTGGTATGCAATCAAAGGTGTGAATTTGATTGAGTGTGAACCTCTAATAAGTCCTTCTCTTGACTTCATTCTCATCATCACAATCAGACCAGTAGTCCTTAAGGTGTTTTTGATGTACTTGCTTCTTCAGTAATTTTTGCATCCTGCCATATGGGTCATATGACCTAGCTATTTAAAATGGCTGCAAGTGTATTAGCTTTAATCCTCCTATTGCATCCTTAATACTTTGTTTGTCAAGGCATATATACCAACCAATGAAGATTGGAAACAACACAGGTGGAATCTTTCCCTTCTGTTTATGAGCCTCAACTGAGGTTAATACCTGTCTAGCAAACTCCATTAAAATGACCCTGTCATTGGGTATCTGGGCAGCATGAGGGGATGTCCCTCAAAGACTTCTATTCTCATGTATGAAAATGTAGGGAACTAGATAAACCAAGTCCCATGTTTGTATATCATAGCTTGGGCCTCCATACTTACCCTTTTTAGTTTGTCTTCTTCCATAGACCTAACAAGATGCATATAAAAGAAATCATTCACCAATTTATAGTTTTGGAGGGACTCCCTCCTACCTAATTGTGGATAGTGTTCCCATATGTTTACATCACCAGGATTGTTTCCAACCTTGCCTACTATTTGCAACCCATTGAAAGTTCCTCTAAAGGCACAGGCATATACAACATAAGAAGTCATATGGAATATGCACATCTGACCACCCAGCCTTCTAGACTATCACTTATGATTTTAACCCAAAGAGGCATATCATCTGAATATTCTACCATCTTGATAATTCCATACATCCAGTTTTCAAAGTTGCCAACATGTTGTCTTCCTGTCATTCTGGAAAGCATGACCATCATGTATTGATACTCTTTAGTAAAATCAAACTTAAACAAGTACACTGGCAGTTTAGCTTAGGCCTTATATGTGCTTCTCTTGGATCTCCACTAATACATGACCCTCCTGGCCTCTTTCTCATTACCACAGTATTCCTTTTCTAGTTGGCTCAAGCTTAGTTTGACCGCATTAGACCCTACATGCAAATTAAATGCAACGGTGATACCCTTAGTTGAGAAATCTGCATATACCCTACCATGTTTCTCCACTTATCTTGTTTCAAGGTTATAATTCCATGCACATTCAACTACTAGCTCAGTAGCTTCCATAGCATAGGAAAATCCTACAGTGTGCCACATCCCTATGGAGTATATTCTTTGAAGTATAGGGTTTCCACTTCCGTTGTATAATCTTCTAGTCCATGCATCCAGGTCTCTACTTCCTTGGTGTGTGTCATTTATCATACCATATATGAATCCTACCCCTTCGAGCTGTATGAACATGGGTTTTAGAAACTCTATTTCAGACCTATTCATTCTGGTTGCCATTAGATCCTGTGATAAAACCATGTATTGCTTACCCTAACATGTTTGTACCCAGGATGGTTAAGGGATCTCATACATTCTATAGCAACAATTTCACTATTCTAACTCATTTCATGCATCACCATGTTAATTGACTTAGCAAATCATCTTTTACCTCACGATTGACCACAAATGACAAAAGAGAGGGTTTTAATTACATACCTGATAACTGCTTTCCCCTCTTTATAGTATAAGTGATGATGGGACAAGGGTGATTACGTTGTGTTTTCCGTCCACCGTTCCCTTTGCAAGTGACTATGATGATTTAACTTTCAGAGCTCTGTTATTTTCACTTAATGTAGGACAAATGTAAATAAACCCCAAAATTCTCTTTTTAACTAATCAATACGACAAATTAGGGTGCATTTATTCTTTTTGTTTAGGTCCGTCGATCAATGCATGATGCTCGTAGATGTTGCCAAGTGTCAGGTTTACATTTGAAAGTGGAGAGTACAACCTACTGTTGGACTCACATTTAATGCAGGAGGGTAATCTCTTAGAAGATCAGGTATATTTTGAAAATATGACCCTCTGAAACATGCATTTGCTAATGATCGAGGTGATACGACCATCCATCTGGTCAACCTTTTGACCAATGACCAAGATCCAGTCATATTACATTTGTTAATAAATCATGATAATACTGTATTCATATGACCTCGAGGGTTTTGTCACGTGGCATGATTGAATTGGTTATTACGAAGCCAGGCATATTGGGTCATAAAGTTCAAAATGAGGGATATATGAGAATATCTCGATCCTTAGTATTCAGAAATATCACCCTCATTTTGAGAATGTAAGGGTGATGTCATCGCTTTATGGGCTTCTAAAGTTACTCGAGAAGGATGATGTCATCATCATATTTGTTAAGGTCAGGGATATTTTAAAATGTGACCTTTTCAAGTTGGATCATGATGACATCATCATAATGTCATGTCCTCTTTGTTATCAGGTTATGGTGACATCATGTCATATTGAGGAATATGACGGATGTTTGGAAATATGACCTTCTGAGGGTCGGTGTATTGATGATGTCATCATCAGGGTGATCTCTTCTATATACCAAAATTGGATGACATCATGGTCATGTTTGTGAAGG
The DNA here is from genome assembly GCA_027924645.1 of Cunninghamia lanceolata. Taxonomy (NCBI): domain Eukaryota; kingdom Viridiplantae; phylum Streptophyta; class Pinopsida; order Cupressales; family Cupressaceae; genus Cunninghamia; species Cunninghamia lanceolata. The sequence goes on from BSBN01000693.1 coordinate 4,472,263, forward strand.
GTGATATTTTGTAAGATGACAGATGTTTGGAAATATGACCCTCCGAAACATGCATTAAAGTTATGAGGGGCATATGCCTTATCTCACTTAAATTTGATGTTCGCATATTAGGGAATAAATGGATATCGGGTGATCTTCTAAGTCGGGGTCATCTTAACGAATATGATTGATATTTGGAAATGTGACCCTATGGGAAATATCTGAGTTGACCAAACTTTGACTCAGCATAACTTTTTATCCTTAAACAACATCACGGTGATCCAAAAGCCAAACTTGCTTAAAGTTTTGTACTTTTCCCAACTATGAGGTTTTTGTTAGCAAATTCTAACTTTGACAACTAACCCCTCTTTGTGATGCACATGTATAAGCAAGGGTGATATGCTTGATTGACTTTTACCAAACTGCCCAAGGCAAGAAAGCAATGACAAGCAACAGCAAAAAAGTTGGGTCACTGTTTTGCAAAGGTCAAAATGGGGCATGTTGTGTAACTACACAACAAGACTAATCCAATGGTGGAGATTAAAATTTGAGATCAATGGTGGAGGATAAAACATGAGATGGATGGATGAGATTTGATCAACAAATTTGAAGGGTGGAGAATAAAAATGAATCTTTTATTCATTTTTGGGGAAGGCTTTGCATTTAATAAGGATTAAGACAAGTGATGAATTTAAAATTCATTTTTGGGAGGATGTGGATTTAAAAATTCTATTTTATGTGGGAGTGTGAAGTTCATGTAACACATGGACAATTTTAGAACTCACATGTGTGAGCTCATGCCATAGAGAAGATCTTAGCATGGAAATAGTAAGGTGAGGTGGAAGGGTCATATGACCCATGGGATTATTTTGAATTTTTTTAATTTGTGTTGTGGGAGAATGGGTTAATGATGCTTTGACCAATTTAATTAGGGTGATTAACTTAATTAATGTGGCTGGAAAAAATTAGTGAATGGGTTAAATAAGGTTTAGGATTAATTAAATAATGATTTATTTAATTAATCCAGGTCTATGGGCTAGGTAGGCTAGGGTCACTAATTAAATATTGGCTATTTAATCAACTAAGCTAGTTGTAGGTTGATTGGTAGGGTAGATTGATTAAATAAGTGTGATTTATCTAATTAATCAGGTTTAGGGAAGTGGACAAATTAACCAAATAAATATTTAGCATATTTATTTAATTAATTGGGATGATGTTAGTAAGGTATGATACTGAATTAATTTAATTAATCCAGTTTTAAGGGTAAATTGATGAAGAACAGAAGGTTGATCCAGGGGTAATGTAGGATAATTAATTAAATAAAAATTTAATTAATTAATTGGATGGGAAATTAGTGATGTGGATGGTGGTTTAAGGGTGGTTGAAGGGTTAAGACATGTTTAGGTGTCTACGGGACCCTTGCATATAAAGGCAAGGAAGAGGAGGTAGGAAAGTAGGATCAAACATTTGACTACCCCTACATAAGTGAAACACATGTTATCTCACTTGAGACAAGTGTGAGGGCATGTGTCAAGTCTCTATGAGGTGAGGCAAAAAAGAAAAAAGTCCCTAAGTTAGGACTTCACTAATGTGAATAGGACTATCATAGATAGGATAATAGATAACTAGATGTATAAAGACCATATTTATATTAACACTCCTTAAGTGCAACTTAAGAAGAATAGATAAATAAAGATGGGTACCGGCTACAAGGCCACGTTAGATATCCATGTGAAAACAATTTTCTCATAAATGAAGTAAAGGATAAAACCCAATGGGAAATAAAACTATCTCCAAAAGAGAAAAGATGCATGAAAAATGTAAAAGTGAAGAAGAAAGGAGGATTTAATATGACCCCCAAGAACTACTTCTAGCACTAATGTACAATAAATGTTCCCCTCCATAGGAGAGAAAAAAGAGAGAAGGTCTAAGAAAACCCTCAAAAGTGAGAAGGAAAGAACTCCATCCAAGGAAATGCTCCCTCCCAAAACTGAGATGAGAAGAGAAACCATGTATCCTCCCCTCAATTTGCCTCCTGTAGTGCTAGTAGATGATTGACACTAGATATTGAAGATGATCCATGATCATTGAACAACATTTCTCCCCTTGGAAATAAATAGAACTATATTTGTGTACAAGATATCTTCTCATTTTGAATAGGAATATGTAGGAAGAAGGGTAAATGTCTCTAAATTTTGCACATAGTCCAAAGACAATGATGAAGCCCAAGATAAGTTCTTCAAATTCTATTTGAAGATCTCCAATCCATTTCTAAGCTATGATGAAATAATAGGAGGATGAAGAACAATCATATCTAGAGAATATTATGGTGATGCAACTCCATCGAAGCTATCATCAAACAAAAGACATATGTCCTTAATTGTAGCCTCCAAATTTGCAATGCGAGACTCCACAAACAAGAATGATATGTCTGGTAGAAATCTGTCCTAATGAGGTGGATCTAGATAATTGAAATCAATGTCCTACTATAATGAATCACTAGAATCCATAGATGAATCATTGGATTCATATGTAGTAATGTGTAATAATGACTTGGAAATGAGATCTCAATGCAAATCATCATACTACATTGTTCATCCCCAAATGATGGTGTTCTCTGAAAAGATGTTTGTGTGTGACCATATGATCATTCTATTGGTGCTAGATTATAATGATTAGGTAAAGTAATATTATGGTCATGAATAAGTTGTTTCATTTCTTCAATTTCTCTTAGAATACAATCATCTTTACTATGCCTTTTCTTCCCACAATAACCACATTTTATTTTCCATTTATTAGGAGGGTTACAAAGAATACTCAAATGGAAAGGATTTAGTGTGAGAGACATGATCTTAAAACTAGAAAATGTGAGTGTAAAATCACAAAATTACCCCCCCCCCCCAAATGATTAGTGTTGTAAAATAGTCCCCCACAAAAATAAACAAGTTTGATTATAATTTATGCGAGTTTGGAAGCCTAAATCATCTATTTATAACTCATGGTGATTTTCACAATTTTTAGAAAAAAAAGAGCTATCCAAAGCTAAAATATACTCATACAATTGAAATCTTTGTGATTTTATAATAGGTTTCAAAAAAATTACAAAATTTTAATAAACAAGGAAAAAGTTATGCCCCATCGAAGTTTGATACAAAAATTAACTTTAGAGGCTAAAAAAGTAAAAAAAATATAATAATTTGTTAAAATGAAGTTCGCCACTGCATAGTAGATGAAAACATCTTTCTATCAACTATAAATTTGCAAAAATTAGACTACCGGATTGCAAGTTATGACAAAAATAAAAAACTAGCCCCCTTATGAACATTGAAGGAAGGACAGGTGGCTCCTAGGTGGGTGTAACATAAAATGCTATGGTTAAATTTAAGTACTAGCAGTTAACATTATATGCTAGTTGTTGGTAGCAGCTAGTACAAAGATCAGAACCCGCTGCATATGGCCGTGAGAAGGATATGGAGCACTAGACTGACTAGGCCTAGTAGGAATATACATGTTTTGTTAGGGATGCATCCCCAATGTAATATTATGTATATAGTAACATAGGATAGAAGAAAGAGGGAGTAGCAAGAAAGATAGAGTAGAATAGAGGAACAGAGAAGAAGTTACATACCTACTATTGTAATATAGAATGAATATATAAATATAAAGGAAGATATAAGGTTTGATGGTTCCATTGAATGTTTGAAATCTGCATACCATATGTTTTCTCTTTGCTTCTGCGGACTTGTCTCCTACTTGGATAAAATTTCTTGTTTAATTTTTAATTGCTCCAATTCTAATTGTAGTTTTTCTATTTCTTTATTTTCATTATCTTTTTTTCTTTTCTTCTCTATGTCTGGGCTTCTATACGACAGGCTAATGTCACCACCTCTAAATATGTGCAAAATACCCTTCCATCCAAATATGTTCTTATGTCAGGTGTCAATCTAGAAATAAACCATTAAATGCATTTTTCTCTATCAAAGGTTCTTCCAACTTTCTAGATACCTCTTTCAATCTTTCTATGATGTTCTTGGAATTCATTTGTTTGTTTTTTCTTAATCTCTTGTTATCTCCTTTTGCAATAGGTGTTTAGGATGTGGTATTCCATTAGTCCTTTTATGTATCCCATGGTCAGCCTACCTTGATTGGTCACATCTTTTCAGAAATCTTTTCAAATTCCCCCTTTCCATTTGTCATCCTCTAGCTTCATGACCCCCTCTCACAAGGTTAGGACCCAAGAGAATATTGCTCAAATCATGAAAAAAATTGCCTTATCTATAGTTTCCCTTAGTGATTCCTTTTATTCTTCCCTTCTCCCTTCTTAGTGATCTGACCTATTCTTCATTGTTTTTCTAGGGTCCCAGCAACGGAATGAAAATGTTGGCAAGAGACAGGGGAAATTGAAATTTCAATGGCTAGGGCCATACTATATTGATGAAATAGCAGAATCTGGAGAAATAAGGCAAAGCAACAACCGGATATGTAAATGGTGTGAGATTAAAACACTACTATCAAATTGTAGAATAAAGTGAAAACCAAGAAAATAAAATTTATATTATATGTAGATATGTACCATAAAGTGTGTAATGTTAATAAGAAAAGAAGCTGCGAGAAAGTAATGAATAGAAAAGCTCGTGAAACCATGAAAGGGAAAATGCAATTAATGTGAAATGTAAATATATAAATATAAAGGAAGAAAGCATTTTGTCAATAAAGTAATTGCAGATCTCCTGAGCAATTTATGATCACACACAATAAATGCTCTCCATATCCTCTGCAAGTCAATGGAGCAAGTGAGGCACTGAATAATATTATAGGAACAACATTGACAAAAATGTGTAGTGGGAATAGGATAGATTGGGATATCAAGATTCTAGTTGTATTATGGGCATACAGAACATCCTACAAAAGGGAAACCAAGTTTACTCCATTCAAGCTAGTATATCCAGGATGGATGCTACACTACCTATAAATTCTATTATCCCAAATTTTCATACCGCATTTACTCTATAGTTGAGTGAAGGAGACTCATTCAAACAAAAACTAGAATACCTAAAAAAAATGGATGAGAAAAGACTACTTTTTCTATATCATTAGAACTTAGAATGTAAAAGGCAAATATCCTGGCATGACAGGAACTTAAGACAAAAAATTATGAAAAAATGATTTGGTACTACTTTATGATAGTAAATTTAAGAAATAGGGGAAATTGAAAGTTTGATGACTAGGGCCATACTATATTAATGAAATAAGAAAATTTATAGTAAGACTAAAAAAATTGATGGAAAGGAAACAACTAGATATGTAAATGGCGTGAGATTAAAACACTACTATCAAGCTTTGGAATAAAGTGAAAATAGAGAAAATCAAATTTTTATTATATGTACAATATGTACCATAAAGTGTATACCATTAAGAAGAAAAAAAGCCATGATAAAGTAACAGCTAGAAAAGGCCACAAAATCATAAATAGAAAAATGCAATTAATGCAAAATGTAACTATTATAATTACAAAAGAAAGACGTCAATAGTCACTCCAACACCATTTGCATTCTAAGTATTCTCATGAGATCAAAATAGATTCTAAGACAAATATAAACCTTAAAAAAATACATAAAAGATATGGCAACTCCTACATTGGTTGATGTCTCTGACAAACCATGCCCAAAATACAAGAAGTTCCCATACAAGGTGATGGAAGTCGATCCAGATGGGGTATTTTCCATCATCCTAGCTGACACGATATATACTGAGGATGTGAGGAAATATATCCACATGCCAATATCAAAGATTGACCATACAAAATATGAAGAGCTAAGGAAGACACTTCTCCACCCAGATCAAACACAATATATGCACAATACCAAGAGATTGAGAAAAATAAATTAGATATATGGAAGGGCTTCCATAATTTCTCTATGGAGTATGGATGGGTCATAATCATATTGAGTATAATTCATGATGAATTATTCTACATAAACAAATCTTACCATATCACAAAATAAGCAATCTAAGTGATAATAGGGTGTTGCGCTACGAGGGAGCTATCATCAAAGAAGGAAATAAAAAATGAAAAGGTTTTAGAGCTATGTATGATGGAAGAAGCCTAAATGTGACAAAGTAACAAATCTAATAGTATGGTATGCCACAATGGGGATAGCATACAAAATATACTATTCAAACTATGAAGATTCAGCAACCAACACCACCATCCATACTGCAAACCAAATGGTGGTGCAGGGGAAAAACTTTGAGTTGTGTGAAGTCCGTTGTGAGTGGTTGATGGAGAATTTATAGAAGACCAAGAATGTACAATACCAATTCCAATATGGTACTCTCATCATATGTTTAACATTTTATTTCATGAATGCATTTCCATCTTTCTCTGAAAAAGCATGGAAAACACACATACCAATGGCCACACAAATAAAATACCATGTCTAGAAATTCAAGGACACAACAATCTACATTGCCACATATTGGGGGTTCTTTAAGGCCCTCCAACAACAAATGCAAAATAGAGAAAGGATATCATATGAGATGGTGAAGAAGTATGCCCAGTACAATTTTCCTAGTGGATAAGGATTCCACTCTAATGGAAGTAGTAGAACCTAGGTTTCTTAGATCTCTAGGCTTCCATATGAAGTAAACAATGATCTCATAGAGTCATATGCTAAGAACCTTCTAAAACAACCCAAGGATCAATATGTGGAGAGATTTGGAACATATCAACAGTTCATGGAGAAACAACATAAGAAGGATGTAGAGCAGTAATTGGAGAAAAACAAAGAAAACCCACATGAAATGGTGGGAATGACCAAACAAGAAACACCACAGGCAAGCTCCACCACACCACAAGTAAGGAGGTCTAAAAGATTTAATTTTGGGTCCTTGAGGTCACAAGCTATGGTAGAGCAAGGGACATCATCACAAGAAGCATCAGCGACCACTCCACAACCTCCACAAATAAACCCCTCTATGGAAGAAGTATAAAAAATACTACTACAAATGAGTGCAAAAAAGAAGAAATCTAGGAAAAAACAAGGAGTTAATAGAAAAATAATTTAGACAATTAGAGAAGAAACAGAGGAGGAAGAGGTACAATAAATCTAACCACCACTGCAGAAAAAAGCAATGAGGAGTAGAAAATAGACAACGATGGAAATGGATATCCAGAGGAAAAGAAAACAATATAATGAGTGTGGACCTCTTAACCATGAACATAAACAACAAGGGCGTGCTCAACAATATCGTAAAGATGTATAATAAAGTTGGAGAAAAAATAAAGAAGATATTGAAGAAGCAATTATCTGACATCTAAGAGTGTTTGAAGACACCCTAGATAACATCATAGGAAATTTTCCCAACAATATGGCCTCTATTATCCGAAAGAAAAGGGAAAAATTGGTGGAGCTAGAAGAGGAAATAAGGAACAAATCATTAGAGGAGATTAATGCCAACCCCTCTTCCGCACAAAAGGAGAAACAAGCATAGCTACAGGCTAAAGAGATCAAGTCTAAATAGAGGGTAGACACTCTAATAGCCTTAAATGAGGAGGCAGAAGGAAAATCCAAAAAGAAATAGTTGTTGTCACAAATAAATCTTATGTGGCATTAACGGAAGAAGAGAAGAGCAGTTAGAATGAGAAAACTACACCCTCTTGAGGCAGTCCATAGGATGGTTATCTGATAAAAGGACAGGGACCAAAATAGCAACCACCCTCTCCACAAAGGCCCTCTTCTACCACTACAACATCCCCATTAAAGATGTTTTTGGCACAAAAAAAGCAAATACATCCACTACCAACACCACAACTCTTTCAACTACCACTCATAGGGTTACATGTGGACTTAACTAGCATCTCTCCCCTACAAAAATTCATTTAGGGGATATTTTCCATAGCACAGCTCAAGAGGAGATACTGAAGCAACATGTGGAGAGTGTGGAGCAGCTAGAAGATACCATAGCTACAATTCAAAATAAGCTACCCCAGTTACGAAGAGATACATTATTACCATTGGGGCAACAACTGAAGATGTTAATGGATGGATTCAAAATAGACATGCACAACTAGGCTGAAAACATTAGAAACCAAGTTACAATAGAGATAAATAAAAATAGAGTGGATGAGTTTAGGAAGAAATGTGTCACAATGCACACAAAATTGGCAGCACAGATTAGCATCCTACAACAAAAAACAACTGATATCACTAAACTATATCAGTTATGTCTCTAGTGGCCTACATTAACCAAAGGTTTGAAGAACTAGATAGACCAGCTAGAGGCATAAATCCTACAAGTGACTAGCACCTATGACCCAATACAATATGTTGATGGAACAGTCAAGGCACAAATTGAAATAATTCATACATAGCTCCAACAGGTGTAGGATCAAAGAGAGCGGATTAAGGACCAAATAAAACAACTATGGGAAGTGGTAATCCTAATAATGGCACACATGATTGGTCTATTAAGATATGCAAAGAAGAATACCCAACAAATCTAGATCCCTGCCACTATTCTTGAAGCAAATAAAACATTGATCCAGATACATAGATAGATCCAAGCACTACAAAAGGAAAATAATCAATGGGACACTATGTTTGTTCAACTCAAAACCATATACAAGAATATTTTTCCTGCAAACTAATTTTGCATGTCTTGAGGACAAGACATGGTTCCAAAGGGAGGGATGATGTTGGCAACAACTAGTGCAGAGATCAGAACCCACCACATATGGCTACAAGAAGGATGCAAAGCACAAGGCCGACTAAGCCTAGTAGGAATAGATATGTTTTGTAAGGGACACATCCCCAATGTAATATTATGTATATAGTAACCTAGGATAGAAGGAAGAGGGAGTAGCAAGAAAGATAGATAGAGTAGAATAGAGGAACAAAGCATAAGTTACATACCTACTATTGTAATATAGAATGAATATATAAATATAAAGGAAGATATAAGGTTTGATGTCTCCATTGTATGTTTGAAATCTATCGGATGAATTATCTATTACATTAAGCTACTACATTATGATGTTTCTTACCACAAATGATCTAACCCTTATCTCACTATCATAGCCGAGGTATAAACACTACAAGAAAGATGCCAGGGCTCAAAACTTTAGTCTGTGGCCCCTCATCGTGCCAACACTAGCATTAATATTATATACTAATAATTACATTAAATTTTATAGTTAGCAATAAATTGTAACATAAATTCTATAGTGTAACAAATGTTGGCAGTGAAGGTTAAACCACAACAGTTACAAATAATGTTACAATAAATGTAACATAAGATGTTGGACATTTAGCCTGGCAGTTTGGTAACTGTGACTTGGTGGTTTATGGAAGCTCTATGTTGGTGGTATCATAGGGGAAAAGTTCTTGTGTCGTTGCTCAATATGGAGGTGACTTGGCGGAGGTTGATTGTGGTGCTACTCAAAGATGGTGATGACAAAGTATTGGGAAGTGCTTTAAGGCAAGACCACAACTAACTGGTAACCACAACTTGATTGATGATAGAGGTAAAAAATTTTAGTGGCAATGTGGTGGAGTAGGTGAAATAGCATCAATGGTGCCTCTAGAGTTGACGAGCTCTTTTGGAATAGTGGTAGATTTTGAGGAAATCCCTGATGACGACTTCCTTGTATGTGGTGATCGTGCTTGTAGGAACCACAAAAAACCTTTCGTTGAATGTGGGAGAGGTTAAACTAAAGGTTAGTGCAAACCCCAAAATAACAATGCAATAGGTAGGGGCATAGCCTATGAAGAAACCTCTAAGACTATAACCAAACCCTATGCAAAATCATGAACTAGAAGAAAAAATTTGCTAAAATTTGCCAAAACTACAAAATACTAAGCTATAAGTGGAGACCAAATGAAAAATCACTAATAAAAAAATTTCCTTTCAAACTAAGAAATTCTGTATAGGTACAAATTTATGTATAGGGTCATGTGACTATACAGTATAGGGTTACAAGGAGCTAATTTTTTTGGTAAAAAATGTTTCTGTCAAAATTTGATGAAATGACGGGCTATTTTAGATTTCTCAAGCCTTCTAGACTTAATGGTGAGGTCCATTTGGCTCCATGAGACATTTTGAATAGAGCCTCTTGCGAGATTCACTAAAAAGGGAAGGATTTTGTAATTCATGGCTTTGATACCATGTTGGAGCAACCAAGATCATAATGCAAATACTAGGATAGCTTCCACAAATGAATATTGAGCATAATAAGAAAATAATTATGATAAAAAGTGAATGAATAATACAATGAGGAACCTTGCATATAAAAGAAAGGAACATGAGATAGGATGGTAGGACTTAATGTCTGACTACCCCTCCAAAAGTGAAACACATGTTAGCTCACTTGGGACAAGTGTGATGGCATGTGTCAAGTCTTTATGAGATGAGACAAAAAGGAAAAAGTCCCTAAGTTAGGACTTAGCTAGTGTGAAGAGGACTATCCTAGTTAGGATAATATCTAACTAGATGTATAAAGCCCCTATTTACATAACATTATGATTTTTCATGTTAGAAAAGTAAATTGAAAATTTACATTCTATGATTTAATTGAATGCTTTATTTTATGAAATGACTAGTATTCAATGTTAAATGGATTTGTGCATCTTTTAGTATCATGTTGATAAATTGTGTATCGATTTCCATGTCATGCTTGAATTATAGGTTCAAAGTGTTGGGCTTTTAGAATAGAGATCTAGGATAGGAAAGGAGTGGCTCTCACCATTTTCCATAATACAAATGGATTGCAAGAACAAATATGTGTTCATTTTAATCAAGTGATAATGTAATGATCATTGGGTTAATTAAATAACTAAACAAGACTTTTCCATGTTAGGATAGAAACTCTCTCAAAGTTTTGGTCTAGTGGTGAAGGATGTGTCACAACTCTAGGAGTTGATGAACATTATCAAATATCTTCATTGAGGAAGCTCTACTCCCAATTTACCCATGAATCCATTAAGCTATCATGGTGACACTCCTTGTCTTATTCCTAGGATTCTCATCCTTCTCCCTCTGTTGGATCATGTATTTAATGTTGATGTGATCATGTTATTGATAGTAGGTGATTGTTGCATTTAATATACTTGTATGTTGTAGCACTATACTATGCATGTTGATTGGTGTGTGTGTTTCCATACTCCTTGTTTATGTGAGTGTACTTTTTGCCCTTGTATTCATATCTCAATTTAGTGGGGTGGGCCTAAGGGTACCACATGGTTGGGTGGCATTGTACCACCATTGGGGACTTCAAATGTCTCTTGGATTCTTGGTTCACATGTCAAGAGATTCCCCATCTCAATGACATGGTAGTCCTTAGTAATGTTACCTATCTCATTTACTTCCTTTCAATTTTGTTTTGCTATTTCATATTTTAGTATGGAAATTACTAATCTTCCATTATATTAGGATCTATATACTTCTAGATGTTTTCATGTGGCCAATTTGAGGCCCATAACCTCACAAATGTTCCCCCAAGATAGTTTGTAAACAACTCAAAAATTGAGGAAATTATACCTCAGAGTTTGAAGGAAAACTAGGTTGATGTTTCCCTACCTTGGAGCATTTCAACGTTCTATTTTCAAGTCATAAAAATAAATTGAAATGAAATGCAGATCAAGTTTTCCAATCTAAGTTTCCAATTGCATCTAGAGTCAAAACCCCAAAATGCAGTTAGACTGCAATTCATAAACTTGATGCAAGTTGCATCTAACTTTGAATCTTCAATGCAACTACTCATCTAGAGTTCCACTGCACTTTGCAAAGTTTGGGTTGTTTTTTTACTTTGACATTTGATATGTTTCCATGTCCAGGGTTTGGAGCCTACTTGTATTTTGAAAATGTGTAGATTTCTAGGGAGCCCTGAAGTCTAACATGATGTTGGTTCAAAGCTTGAAACCTTATTGCATATTATAGATGTGTAAGTTGTAAAAAGGTTTCCAAGGTCCTGACATCTATTTCTTCTAGGGTTCAACGTTCATCCACATGTTTCATGTTGTAATTGAAGTCTATGTGGTAAAAATTGTGACTACAATCTCAAGTCTAAACATCCTTTTTGTGTGGGATTTGGAGTTTAGTTGTACTTTGCAATATACCAATAGAAATATGAAGTGTGTGGGGTTGTGAGTTGTTGTTGCATCCTGAAACCTGAACCCAGCCTTGATGCAGAGTTGCAAGTTGCAATTCAGCTTTGAAGTCTGACCTACTTAGGAGTTCCTTGAGAAACCTAAAATAGGTAGTTTAAATCTTTCTACTTGTCGTACCTAAGTGAAACCTAGAGGGTAGTTTAGTAGATATGTTAAGAAGGTAATCTAGTGGATTTGGGAATCCTATCTCTCCTCCATGCCTTAGTTTTGTGTCAACTTTCTTATGCATTGTTGTGCATTCCAAGTTTGTCATGATGGGTTGCATATGACACCTTGGGCATGTTAGTATGTTATGTAGTTTCTTACTACCACTTTTGTTATGAAAAAAAATTATTTGATCATCTTTTGTCTATAATGTCTTAAGTGAAATCTTGGGGGATCCCATTTGGTATTAGAGCCCATGATACAATATTAGTAGCTCTAGTTTATGTCATTGCTTATGTATTTTCTTAAGTTCTTGATTGTGGTGTTATGATTTCATTTCTCCTTATTTATTGCATGTCATGGTGTGATGTTGTATCTTATCATGATGTGCTAACCTATGTAACTTGTTATTAAAATGAAAATACCTCCCAGATTATACCATCCTCAATGTGGAATAAATGTTGGCCTTGATCAAGAGTTGCTAGAAATATAGAGTGATCATTCCATTGTGATATAAGACAAGATCAGCCTAAAGACCATTTAGGTGCACCATAGGTAGTGGTCTTTCTTTAGGAGATTTTAGCTAGGTTGACCCCTCAATAGGAGGGAATGCACTCTAATAGTTCTCACACCCCTTGGGTTAGGGAAGAGATTATGCTTAGATATGGTGAAAGGGAATGATCTAGGATCCCACATAATCTAGAGCAGAGGAGATACCCTTTTAGATCAGCCCAATCAAGGAAATAGACAGTTAGTGGATTCCCCCACCTTAAAGTGGTTGATCCCACTTGTTGGTAGCAATAACATTTAACATAAAGATAAAAACATGCAAGGGAACAAGAGCTTTCTCAAAGCCTATGCCCCAAAGTGACATGTACTTACGATCGCCAATTGTTTCCAACAATCACATTATTATTATATGCTAACAATTAACAAACTTCAGTTAGAAAAATCTTAACTACGATAACAACCAAATCATCAAATGATACAGAAATAAGTCAACATACCACTTAAATAAACAAAGGCTAGACTTGTTGGTTTGGAACTGGGTATAACTATGAGGTTATACTTCAGGTATCTCAAACTGAGTGTAGCTACAAGGTGAGATACAAAACATTCCAAAGTGCCTAAAAGAATATTTAGAGTATTGCAAAGGCTTGTTATAAGAAATTCACAACATGATACACATCACAACACAAAGTGATTCTACTAGTCAAGCGTCAGTAAGATATTAACCCCATCTTCATATATGGACTAGGTCCATTTTTATTCTTGTTATAGGGATGCACGGTCTATATCAATGTTTATTTGTTATCATCATCTGCTAACTAGTAGAACCTCAGAAGAATGAAATCACAAAAAAATGAGAGAGGAGACAAACGTGAATTAGGTCCACAACATGAGAAAATGCCCCAAAGAAATCATCCACAAAGTTTTGCCCCTAAGGCACCGCACACAACAATTGGAACAAGAGAGAGGAGAACAGAAGAATAGAGAAACAAATAGAAGAAGTATCACAATGGAGGTAGTCTCCTTATATCCTTAACCTTACAAGAGTATCAAGGGTCATCTAAGGAGACCTAAACAAACATTTAACATATATATCTAGGAGGAGGCCACCCTTGAGAGCAACTGGAATAGGTGCTACATCGAGTGTGGCTAAATGAGGGAGAAATACTTACCTATAGTCGCGAAGTGCTTGATTCTTCTGATGTTTCTTTTATAGTAGGGAAAAGAAAAGGGAGTTGAATACAAGCATGTAAGTATACTAGATCAAACCCTCCTTTTGCTAAAACATTCAAGGACAAAACTAAGCTAAATCATTACAAGATGAAAGAGGACTCAGATACTTGTTTTGTGCTCCTATTTGTTAAGGAAAGATGTGATTCAACCAAGCTTTTTATCAAATCGTAGGCCAATCAATGCACTGAACCCTAGAATTTAGATAATCATCTTATAATAGACAAATACCAATAGAAAATAAGGATCTGAAAGTACCAGGATGATCAGTGAGATGTCGTAATCTATTTCATGGAAGCTAAAATGTCAGAAGACTCCGGTGCTAGTGCTTGGGTCCAGAAAGTCCTGATCTTTGGAAGGTCAAAACTGGAAAAATATCATAAATGATGTCTAGATAATATATCCAGTGTCTGATTTAGTAGGTGGATGCTGAAGTGGGCATCCAAGTCTTTTGCAGAGGAATTTTTGCACTCTATTTTTGGAACTTGAATCTTTATCCCTTGAGCAACCTCCATGTACCTTCGCTTCTTGAATCCCCACACCTGTAATTTGCACACAAGAATAAAAGGGTTTTGGGTGTTGTGGTGTTTAGGTATTTGCCTCAGTCAAATCTCATGTTAGCATTCAAGCTTTCCCAACACCATTGTTAGAGAGAGTATGCCCTCACAAGATAGACGCTAAAGATAATTCAAATGATGATGAAATGATTCAAACACAATGATGATGTCACCTTGGAGGTGAAGTCCTTAGGAGGATGAAGATCCTTCAACTCATAAGGATGTTGATGATGATTCCAAATCTGCAACAAACACACAATACAAACACAAATTTGCAACAATAACACAATGAATACCTTGAATAATCCTTTGCTCAATATCATAACCTTCCTATCATCAAATTGTTTCAAAATGAATTCAAACACTCAATTATATGTGCTTTCACATTAAACATTCACAAATTAATTGAAAGAACCAACAAGAAAGGACCCATTTAAAGGTCTTATGCTGACATGGCTTAAATTTTATCCTGACCAATCAAGGTGGACTTGAGCACGGGTGCCCAAGTCCCAAGGTGCCTTTTTGGCTAGGACCTAAGCATTAAATGGGCCCCTAGTTCCATTTGATATGGGTTTGAGGGGATTTCTCATCAGGATGAATATTTTTTCTTGTACAGTGTTAACACGGGGACCTAGGAGCTAAACTAGGAGGTAAAAAGGCATGTGTCCACTTTTTACTCCATAACATTTAGCCCCCACTTTAATGTGTGTGTGGTCCTACAATTCAGCACATGCATTAAAGTACAGTTGAAGCATATCAAAACACATCAAACACTAGAATGAAGACACACCCTAAGTTTGAAGGACCATTTCTAGCCCCCAGAGTTAGGCAAACATAACAAAACACTTAATAGTCACATAAGACACAGTGAATACAGTAAGGAAGCATGCAATACACAGAGAAGACATGAACACAATCATGCAAGACACAAAGAAGACATGAAGAGAAGACATGATTAAGCAATTACATATCTATATATATATATATAATGTTAACTAAAGTAAATAAAACACACAGTGTGGGGGGCTCATCACCACACCTCTTTAGATCACGCAAAAACACACAAAACACACACAACATGGGGGGACTCATCGCCACACATCTTTAGACAATGCCACAAACATGCAAGACATGCAAGGAAGACACTAAAACACACGGAAGACACACGGAATACATGAGCATTGCATAGTATGTCGTCAACACACTATATGCCTTATACATGGCATACACGGGTGATAGAGAGGAGCTCATCACTACTCCATTATCTAAAACATGCCAAACACACTGATGATTGAGCTATGCTACCACAACCACCAAAGACACTCTTAAGGGTGATTGACTCAAGATCCTACCATGTCTCGCAATGAGGACTTTGTTTAAAAGGATGTGCACTAGCTCAAGAGATACACCATCCCACCTTCTACAGAAGGGCTTTGTTCAAAAAGGATGTGCACTAGCTCAAGAGATACACCATCCCACTTTTCGCAGAAGGGCTTTGTTCAAAAGTATGTGCACTACCTCAAGAGATACATCATCTCGCCTTTCGCAGAAGGGATTTCAAAAGGAGAACACACTTTGTCAATGTCTAAAAGTAATCAAGTAGTTACCATGATATATGCCCCCACCTTAAAGTGGTTGATCCTGCTTGCCAATATCAAGAACATTAAGGTAAAGTGAGAACACACAAGGGAAAAAAGATCTTTCACAAAGCCCATGCCCCAAAAGTGACACGTACCACGATCGTCACATGTTCCCACAAATACATCGATATCATTTGCTATGATAATCAACAAGATATAAGCTTCTGTTAGAAAATCTTACTCTAAGATAACAACCAAATCAATTCATGAAAGGTATATAGAAATTATATCACATAATAGACCAAGGCTATACTTACAGGTTTAGAACCAAGTATATCCATGAGGTTATACTGCAGGTATCTTAGAACTGAGTGTAGCAACAAGGTGAGATACAAAACAATTCAAGTGCATGTAGAAGCATATTTAGAGTATTGCAAAGGTTTGTCACAACAAATATTACAATACACTACATCACAACATGGAGTGATTCTACTAGTCAAGCGTTAGTAATATATATCAACCCCATCTTCATATATGGACTAGGTCCATTTTTGCTTTCTTGCTAAAGGGACGCATGGTCCTTATCAGTATTTGATTGTTTTTGTCATCTGCCAACTAGTAGAGTCACTAAAGAATCGAAACAGTAAAAACAAGAGAGGAGACAAAAGTGACTTGGGTTTACAACATGGTATGATGCCCCCAAGACATCCTCCATGATGTTATGCCCCCAAGGCACAACACACAACAATAAAAGAGAGGAGAGGAAAGTAGAAGAATAGAGAAACAATTAGAAGAATGTGTTGGCATTAGGTTTTGTCATTGATGTCAAAAGCATTATTGTCACAGGGTCTCAACTTATATTGGTATGTCAGTGATGGAGTGATCTCAGTTGGATTGGTATGTTAGTGATGGAGTGATGATGGAATGGTACTCAGTTGGATTTTCTCAATTGATTGCTCAATGAATGATCATTTGTCCACATGTCTAGTAGTGTAGCTACAACATAGTATGGATGTCAAAGGTTGTTTGATGCAACATATATTGATGCCAAAGATGATCAAGTGGCAAGTGGGAGTATCACGCTTGTACATGTTCTTCATGATTCTACATGTTCTTGCTCTTATGACTCAAAATTATAATGTGTTTTGTATTAGATGTGGTATCAGTATTCTACCAGAATACATGCATTCAGTGGTTTGATTATTTGGACTAAAGGTCAGGAGGTATGCATCATCATTTGATACAATGAGACTTACACCAGAAGACATGCATGAAATGATCCACTAGTGGGGATGGTTGTTTGGAATGGTTTGGTGTCCTTGACTAGGGTTAATTGTTTAAGAAAATACTTATTTGTTATTTACATCATGACATCACTCTGTATCATGGCATTACTCTGTTTTATCCTCCTCAGAGGTTGGTTACAAAAGTCAAAGGATCGGTATTCAAGTTTATATTCTATTGGATGCATATTAGCGTTTGTCAATATATGACCTAATCTCTAAGTCCTAGAACCCCAAAGATCTCTAAAGCAAAGTGTTCCTCTTCAAGCTCAAAGGGTCTTCATCTTTCTCTGCAATAGAGGTCATTGGGAAAGGTTAAGATTAAGTGGTATTTCAAGTTAGTGTTGTGTGATGCAAATTTAGGGTTTTGTGAAATGTTTAAAATACCTAAAACTAAAACCCTAATGGTCTCTTATAAACCTAAAATACAAATTATAAAGGTTTATATAGTGACGGGTTTCTTTTTCTTATGTTTTGTCGGTGACTTGCTATAGGCGGTGAACACATCACTTAAGTGATGACTTGAGGGTTCAAAGTCATGAGACAACCGGCCCCTCACCCTAGTGGTGAATAAATGGGCAGAGAATGAATTTGAAATCAAGCGAGAAACCTTTGATTGATAGTGCCAATTTAATTTCTCTGATGGCGTGAACACTATGATCAGTGGTGTAGGTTAAAACTGTGTTTAAACTACAATGGCCATCTTCTGAGTGTGTACTTTGACAGGGAAGTACACATTTTTCTATTTGGAACAATTTTTATTTGGTTTGTGTAACTGTTTCTAGTACCAAGAGTTAGATGGTTTCAAACCAAAAGGAAGTGATTGTCCCGTGGTTGTGTAGAGCGAAGTATGGTGTTAAATGAAGGGTATTTTCGTGTGATGTGTTTAGTGAATGAATTAGAGAGAATCCTTCAAAAAATAGATTTAAAAAAAAAATAGTTTTGGTGCAGGGCTGATGATGAACCCACTGTAGAGACATACCTGAAATTTGTTTAAAAAATATTTGAAGAGATTTGATATGTTGACAAAATAATGAGTGCAGAAGTAGGTGAGGGTTGAAGACATAAGTATGTTGCAAGATCTGTGTGGAGTAGGGTAAGTATGTTGCGGGATCTGTGTAGAGCAGGAATCATTCATGGAATGTCAGAGTAAAAAAAGTAAGGGATATTGATATATATACAAAGAAAAAAGGGTTTGAGCAGTAAATAATGTTATACAAATCAGGTACCATTTGTATAAGGTGTTGTTAAAATAGTAAAGAATCTTTCTTTTGTATAAGATAGTAAAATATGGGAATGAGATACATGTATGGTGAGAGAATTTGTATGCAGAAGGTGTATCTAATTCCTAGATATCGGTGATGACAATGTAGTGCATTTTTATATTGAGAGGATGTTGGATTCTTGAATAGTCATTCTTTGAATAATTAGTGTTATTAATGTATGCGTGTAGATCTAAGAAAGGTGATTGAGTTAGAGAGTTATAGAATTCATCTATAACCTATGATATCAATGTAAAGAAAGTAGTACTTTGTATATCTACTTGTTTTGTGTTTGGGGTTGGTGCTCCTGATTTGAGTGGAGTTGGTGCTCTTGGTTTGATTGGAGTGGGTGCTCCTGAATGTTTAGAGTTGGTAATCCTAAATCAGAAGTAAAAGAGTAATCAGTGAAATTTTAGTCAATGAGACCTAATGGTGAGTTTTTAGGAGGTTGGACAGTGGTTTTTCCCTATTTACAATTTTCCAATTTAAATACTTGTGTCATGGGTTCATTTGTATGATACTATTATTTTCTATGTCTCTGGCATGTTGGTATTAATTTCTTTTACAACTATTAGGTTGATGAATGAACTAGTTTCATTAGATCACTGATTCACCCCCCCTCCTCTCAATGATCCAATGTATTCCAACAATTAGTATTAGAGCAACAGGTTCCTTGTAGAAGTTGAATAAACTCAGGTTGATCTTGGTAGTGGAATACTATAGCAAAAAGAAAAGGAAATAAGGGAACAAGAAGTGCTAAGCAAAATGTTGTTCAACAAGCACCAATCAAATCAAATGATAAGTTGGGGCATGAAACACACATGTCAAATAACATATGTGATGTACTTGAAAGATAGGATAGCCTTGTGGTTGAGAATAATGATAAAGAAAGGAGCCATTCATATGAAGAAGAAGAGGTCAAAAATGATGTAGAGGAAGAAGGAGAAGTTGATCTTGAGGCAGAACTAAACTATGCCCTAGAAGAAATTTACAGTTTGAGGATGATAAACACCAAACTAAAGAATCAATCTATGAAGGACAAAGAGTTACTGATTAATAAACTTAAAGAATCTAATAAAATGATCATTCCTTTGAGAAAAGAATTGGAAGAACCCAAAAGGATAGTTGATGAAACAAAGTCAAAACTTAAAGAAAAGTCAAATAGTTGTCTAAGACTGAGAGAGGAGAACTCTTTGTTAAAAGAACAGGACTTGAAAGACAAAGAGTTGCTAAAAGAAAGACTTGAAGAACCAGACAAATTAATCATTAGCCTAAAAATAGAAATTGAAGAGACCAAAAGGATAACATGTGTGACAAAGTCTGAATTTGAAGCCAAAACAAATGAATGCCAAAAACTTGAAGCAGAGTTAGTCACTCTAAGAAAAGATCTTAAAAATCTCAAGATTCAGTCAGAGAAAAATAAAAAATTTGAAGATAGCACCAGCAGGTTGAATGAGATATTGAGAAAGCAAAAATATCACAAGGATACTACTGGCTTAGGCTATGAAAAAGGGAAGAGTTCTAAGGTCAGGGAAACTCCTAGGAAGAAAATAGATCTAAACTATCATTCTGATGATCCTGAGACTAAAGACAAGACAAAGACAAAAGATAAGAGTGTTGATAATGGATTTTTCAAGGTCATCAACAGAGGAAGAAGAAGAAGAAGTAAGAGGTCCACAGGATCTCCACCTACTAGGAAAAATTAATCAGTAAGGTACAATTATTCCTTTCCTAGTTATTATTATTCATGTAATGGCTATAGTCATAAGGCTGCAACTTGTAGAGATGCTCATAGGAGAAGGTATGAATTTATGAGTAGGAACTCTTTTGCCTCAATAAGGAATATGGATCTAGTGTGTTACAATTGTAAAAAAATTAGTCATAGGATTGCTAATTGTAGAGTTCTTACTAGAAGATTTACAAACCCTATTAGAGGAAATGTTTTTGTTCCTCCAAGGGATATAAATGTAATTTGTTATAAATGTAACAACTTTGGGCATAGAGCACATTTTTTTACAAGTGGTTTTGTGGAACCACCTAGACATAACAAGAAGATAGATACTCTAACCAAGAAAAATAAAGGTATTATGAAAGTTTGGAGAAGAAAACAAGAGCAAAAGAAAGTGCATATGGCACAAGAGGCATCACCAATTGCATAAGAAGTAGCATATGTTTAGGGGGACTTGACCATTGATGTATCATTCAGCCCCATAGACAACAATAAAGAGGTTGTGTCTTAGCAGTGATAGTAAGTGACAAAGATGATCCAAGAAAATTTAAAAGTATGCAAGGTTTGATATAAAAACACTAGAAATCTATATGTTTAGTGCAGGGTCTACATGGTGATCAAGAGAAGGCATATACAAGTATGGAAGGGTTTTGTTCAAAGCCAAACATGTCTATCAATGAGTAAATACCTATGCAATGTATAATGAGAATGTGACACTGTCAAATAGAAGATAGTTTTAGTGGCTATAACTATCAAGAAGATTCGCAAAATAGAAAACATGTATATCCTATGACAATGACTTCATTGAGAAACCCTAATAGAGATAAAATGAAGGATAGTGTACCATTAAGGAGGTCTAAGTATGTTCTTTGTTTATAGCAATCTGACAGATGCTTGGTTGTAGCAGTTGCAGTGTATCCTTGTTTGTTGGGTATGAAGTGTGTTGCCAGGTTTTGGAAGTGATTGTTAGTTGTGATAGTAGTATTGATAAGGTTTTTGGAATAGACTGATAGACATCAGTGGTCAATGGAGTGATTGATGACCATGTCAAATCAATCTTATAAGGTAGTGAAATAATTTCTTTTAGTCATCCATGTCATTTTTTGCAGCTGTAGCAGACAGTGAGCACAATGAGCAAGTGCCATCAATCATTATGTTGTTGTCATCAGTTGTAAATGCAATGATTGTAGGATACACACAAAATAGATATGTTGAAAAGGCTTTAGGAATATTCAAGAAAATGCAGTTGGCAGGTGTAAAATTATACTCTGCAACCTTTTCCAGCATTCTTGTAGCTTGTGCAAAAATGGGAGCTTTGGAATAGGGTTATTGCATCCATCAAAGTATAAGGAAGGGGGATTGTTGTCAAATGTTGTAGTTGCAAGTGCTCTGGTAGACATGTATGCAAAATGTAGAATAATAGACAAGGCACATGAACATTTTGAAAAAATGCCTCAAAGAAATGTGGTCTAATGGAATGACATGTTTACAGGATATGTTCAACATGGGTTTGCTAAAAAGACCATAGAAACTTCTAAGCAAATGTAACTGATGGGTGTAAATCTAGACTCCTTAACCTTTGCCAACATGTTCCCTATCTCTGCTCAAGATTGGAAGTTTGGAAGTGGGTGTGGACATACATCAAAGAATAATTGAAAGTGAATTTTTTGTAAGATGTAGTAGTTGTAAGTGCCACCTCCAATCACCACAGCCTTAAAAAGAAATATCATACAAAAAAGGTTTGTCAGTGTTCATGATGCTCTGTCAAGGGTGAAAGAAACTATTAATGGTTTCATGATGACTCCTATGTGTTAAAAATTTATTATCTTATAATGGAGGCGTATTAGCAGATAGAGGTCTGAGAAGAGTTTTCTAAGGTCTAAAATCATTGTTAGGTTTTACAGAAAGTATGGAAAGTGATGCAAACTCTGCCAAGAGAAGACAGAAAGTATACATGATAGTGTTTGGTTGTTGGTATCCTTGTTACTATTACATGATCCTTGTTACTTAACACAGTCTGTATGGTATCAGTTTGTGGATTCATATGCATCATATGTTGGTATCAAACTATTTGTATCAGTTTGTATCAGACTATAATGGTTGATAGTGATTAGGGGATAGCATCAATGATGTATTGTTGTTTGTATGTGGAATATAGACAGTGATTAGTGTATAGGAACAAATGATGACATGACTCAATTTGCCAAAATAACAATGTCTAGAGTGTTGCAGGCTCTACCAACTATTCAAGAGATCTAGCATAGTTTTAGGGGGAGTAAGATATTTTGGCATTATGGTGAGTAGTCATTATGATCTCCATTGTAATCTTAGAGTACATGATCTCAAAGTAGTGGCATTTGATCTTAGAGTAGTGGCATGTGATCTTAGAGCAGTGGCATGTGATCTCAAATTTGTAACATTATGATCTTGGTTAGTATAACATGATCAGGATCAGTATAGCTAGATCAAAGCATCTTATCCTAGTGAGGGGTGTCAAATGATAAATGAGTATGCCAAGCAATGTGACTGTGTAATCAAACAAGGGAAGTTGTGAAAAGTACATTTGTTGCAAAATAGGTGCAATTATTGCATGTGTTGACATCAATACCCAAGGGGGTGTTCTAAAGATAGGGGGAGCTTCATTGAATAGAGGATTATCTCATGCAAAAAGGTATAATCACATTCCTTTGTCCTTGATGTCAAAGGGGGAGAGATTCATGTTTTTCCATCAATGACAAAGGGGGAGTTTGTTGGCATTAGGTTTTTTCATTGATGTCAAAAGCATTGTTGTCACAGGGTCTCAGCTTATATTGGTATGTCAGGGATGGAGTGATCTCAGTTGGATTGGTATGTCAATGATGGAGTGATGATGGAATGGTACTCAGTTGGATTTGCTCAATTGATTTCTCAATGAATGATCAGTTGTATACATGTCTAGTAGTGTAGCTGCAAGATAGTATGGATATCAAAGGTTGTTTGATACAATATAGTATTGATGTCAAAGATGATCAAGTGGCAAGTGGCAGTATCATGCTTGTACATGTTTTTCATGATTCTACACGTTATTGCTCTTATGACTCAACATTATAATTTGTTTTGTATTAGATGTGGTATCAGTATTCTACCAGAAGACATGCATTCAGTAGTTTGATTTTTTGACCTAGAGGTCAAGAGGTATGCATCAGCATCTCATACAGTGAGACTTACACTAGAAGACATGCATGAAATGATCCACTAGTGAGGAAGGTTGTTTGGAATGGTTTGGTGTCCTTGACTAGGGTTAATTGTTTAAGGAAATACTTATTTGTTATTTACATCATGACATCACTATATATCATGGCATTAATCTATTTTATCCTCCTCAAAGGTTGGTTGCATAAGTCAAAGGATCATTATTCAATTCTATATTCCATTGGATGCATATTAGGGTTTGTCAATATATGACCTAATCTCTAAGTCCTAAAACCCTAAAGCTCTCTAAAGTAAAGTGTTCCTCTTCAAGCTCAAAGGGTCTTCATCTTTCTCTACAATAGAGGTCATTGGGAAAGGTTAAGATTAAGTGGTATTTCAAGTTAGTGTTGTGTGATTCAAATTTAGGGTTTTGTGAAATGTTTAAAAGACCTAAAACTAAAATCCTAATGGTCTCTTAAAAATCTAGAATACAAGTTATAAAGGTTTATATAGTGATGGGCTGATTTTTCTTATGTTTGGTTAGTGACTTGCTATAAGCGGTGAACACATCACTTAAGTGATGACTTGAGGGTTTGAATTCATGATACAACTGACCACTCACCCTAGTGGTGACCAGATGGGCCGAGGAAGAATTTGGAATCAAACTGGAAACCTTTGATCGACAGTGCCAATTTAATTTCTCAAATGGCTCGAACACTGTGATTGGTGGTGTAGGTTTAAACCACATTCAAACTACAATGGCCATCTTCTGAGTGTGTACTTTGATGGTCAAATGCATATTTTTCTATTTGGAATAGTTTTTAGTTGGTTTGTGTAACTGTTTCTAGTACCGAGATTTTAACAGTTTCAAATTGAAAAGAAGTCATTGTCCCGTGGTTGTGTAGAGTGAAGTATGGTATTAAATGAAGGGTCTTTTCATGTGTTGTGTTTAGCGAATGAATTAGAGAGAATCCTTCAAAAATTAGATTTAAAAAAAAAAAATTTTGGGTGTAGGGCTGATGATGGGCCCACTGCATAGACATACATGAAATTTGTTTGATAAATATATGAATAGAATTGATATGTTGAAAGAATAATGAGTGCAGAAGTAGGTGAGGTTTGAAGACATAAGTATGTTGTAGGATCTGTGTGGAGCAGGGAAAGTATGTTGAAGGATCTATGTGGAGCAAGAATCATTCATGGAATGTCAGAGTAAAACAAGAAAGGGATATTGATATATATACAAAGAAGAAAGGGTTTGAACCTGATAGGGCAATAAATAAGGTTATACAAATTAGGTATCATTTGTATAAGGTGTTATTAAAATAGTAAAGAATCTTTCTTTTGTATAAGATAGTAAAAGATGGGAATGAGATAGATGTATGGTGAGAGAATTTGTATGCAGAAGGTGTATCTGATTCCTAGATATCAATGATGATAGAGTAGTGCATTTTATATTGAGAGGATGTTGGATTCTTAAAGAGTTTGAATAATTAGTGTTATTAATGTATGCATGTAGATCTAAGAAAGGTGATTGAGTTAGAGAGTTATAGAATTCATCTATAACCTATGCTATCAACGTAAACAAAGTAGTACTCTATATATCTACTTGCTTTGTGTTTGGGGATGGTGCTCTTGATTTGAGTGGAGTTGGTGCTCCTAATTTGATTGGAGTGGGTGATCCTGAATGTTTGGAGTTGGTGTTCCTAAATCAGATGTAAAAGAGTAATCAGTGAGACCTAATGGTGAATTTTTATGAGGTTGGATAGTGGTCTTTCCCTATTTAGGGTTTTCTACTTTAAATACTTGTGTCATGGTTTCATTTGTATGATTCTATTGATATACATGTTGGTATTAATTTCTTTTACAACTATTGGGTTGATGAATGAACTAATTTCATTAGATCACTAATTCACCCCCCTCTTAGTGATCCATTGTATTCCAACAGAATGGTCACAATATAGGCGGTCTCCTTGTATCCTTGACGTTACAAGAGTATAAAGGGTCATCCAAAGAGACCTAAATGACATATTACAAAACACAGGGGAACACAACACAACACATATAAATATATTTATCTAAGAGGTAGCCAAACTTGTGAGCATCTTAGAGAGGTGCCCCATAAAGTGTGGCAAAATGTTCAAGGAAATCATACATGATTGATGCTTATTTTCAGAACATCCATGCGGTGCTTGTTTTGCAAGACCCTGCATGTTTGAAATCTTTTGTTGCTTGCAGAGAGGGGAATCATTGCTTTTTCCCACTGATGAGTCTTGCCTTGTTCTTTTCCTTTCTTTTTCTTTCTTATTCTGCTTTGTGTGATTAATGAGCCCTTCACAATGAAATGGGATACTTCTCATTGTCACCACTTCTTGTTTCAAGTGATTACATATAGGTTGTTCCATTTGTGTATCCTATGCATGTTGGTTATCTCCCAACCCATAAAGGAATAATGAAGGAAGAACCTCGGTGTAGATACATTTTCCTCATGGGCAAGATTGATCTTCACTTGTTTCCTTATCCACTTCTATCATGCCAACTATTTCATCATAGTCAAGATAGTCATCTTCAAGATCTATTGTATTTTTTTCCACCATATTATTGTCACTATGTTTAGGAAAAGGATCAGTAAAGATTTGTATATATTGATTCAAGGGTGCTACTAACTTATTTCCATTGTCATTCACACCAGTGACTTGTATCATATTAGAATTAGTGAGGTCTTGAATTTCATGTTTAAGATGCATACATCTTTCAGTATCATGTCCCAATGAGTGGTGATAAAGACAATAAGCATTAGCATTAAATGAAGTCCCTTGTGGCTTACTACTATTGAAAGGATGAGCAGGATGAAGCTTCAAAAGATTGTTGTTCACTTCTTGAGTCATTACCAAATGGAGAGAATTTGATAATGGAGTAAATTGTCTCTATTCTTGTCTGAGTTGAAATGGTGCCCGAGGAGGCTTTGTAATAGTAGACACTTGTGAGTAAAAATTATTCGAATGTTGCCCATTGATAGTGATGAAATTCCTATTATTCTTCTTGAATGAGTTTTGAGATGAGCTAGTTGCAAATTCACCAACAGGAGTTGATGAGGTATGATTCTCAAAATGACTACATGAAAGTTGGTAATCTCAGAGAGCTGTACATAAGTGTTGAAAATAATTATAATTCATCAACAATATCTTGTCGTGTATGTTCAATTGTATATTTGTAATGAATACCTTCTAAAGATCCTTATCTTTAATTAGATATTGTATTTGCGAGATGAGACCTTGATATCAACTAATGAATTATGTTAATTTCTCTTTCGGACCTTGTTTACAATGAAACAAATCAATCAAGGAGATAGTAGGTCCAATGTGTGCTTGAAAGTGTTGCAAGAATTGATCAACTAGTTGTGAGAAGGAATTTATTGAATTAGGAGGTAGATTGAAAAACCATTCCAAAGCAGTATCTTTGAGAGATCAAGGAAAGATTTTTGCTAACAATGCCTCATCAAAGAAGAAATCACTACACATTGCTATGAATGCTACCACATGAGTATTAGGATCACCTTTACCACTATACTTTTCAAAGCAAGGAGTCTCAAACTTGTCAGGCATTGGAGTTCTTAGAATTGCATAAGATAAAGAACTGCAAGCCTAATATGTTGGTAAAGTAGGTTGAGAAGAAGCATTAGTCAAGTTTGTTACTTTTTTCTATAGGGGTGTCATACTTTGCAAAAGATGGTTTAAGAGAGTATCACTAGATGAAGAGGTGGCTAGTGGATTTGAGAGAGGTGGGTTGGATGTTGTAGTTGTGAAATTATAGGGTTGATGGTAATGAGTAGAGGTGATATGTAGTTGAGAATAGGTGTGTATTGGTATGGAGACATGAGGTGCAAAATTTTGATAATTGAATGCAACAGCTTTGTAATTATTTTTGGTAGATGTTCCCATAGTAGTGGTAGCATTACTACAAGCATGCGGATTGGTGGTGAGAATCGATGATGTAAAAGTGGATATTCCAGTAGTTGGTATGGGTGTTGAGACTGGTGAAGTTATATATGCCAATGTTGATGCATTTTCAATGACATTCACATGGCTAGCTATTGAAATAATGTTATGTTCCACTATGTGAGCTAATCCACAGAGCATATCAACAC
The DNA here is from genome assembly GCA_027924645.1 of Cunninghamia lanceolata. Lineage (NCBI taxonomy): Eukaryota > Viridiplantae > Streptophyta > Pinopsida > Cupressales > Cupressaceae > Cunninghamia > Cunninghamia lanceolata. The sequence continues at coordinate 4,500,022 of BSBN01000693.1, forward strand.
CTTCTCGACCTTCTTGTAATATCCCTCTTATTCCTTCAACAATAGGTATCATTTCTTGAGCTAGATGTGCATGTTCTACAATTTGTTGGAATTTAACTAGTTATGTGTCCAATTTCTTAATTTGTTCATCAGGCACATGTGAAACCACATCAATCACATCCTCAACATCATGAAATGTTTGTTCTTCCATTGTATTAGTGTTTATGATATCTTGTAGAGATGTTGATTCACCCTTTCTAAAGTGGTTGTATAATGGGTTTTCCGATGTTTCCATATCATCACTATTGAAAGCACTAGAACCCATTAGTCTATGACTTCTCCTTACAAAGATGTTTCTATTAGGGAAATAGGTTATAAAACTCATGTAAAGTCCTATAACACAAACTAATAAAATAATCAAAAGTATTAAGGTAGTTATGCTTATTGAAATACACAATGTGTAATTGTAAAATTTGAAATTTTAATGCAAGAACACACAATGAAGCAACACTATAACTCAAAATCATATTTGAATGAGTGTTTAAAGAGAGAAGAAAAATATGAAATAAGATTTTGACTACCAACCCTAGCTTTTGCAAAAAAACTATGTTATATGAAAAATGCAAGTTTTCAACAAAACCCTAGCAAATGAGATATGCAAATGCAAGATGTGATATCATGAAATGATTAATTTCTGCAATTTGCTTTATATCTGAAATAAAAATAAAAAAATCCAATGTTTCCAATGATATGCAATGAAAATAATGCAAAACTACACCTTTATGTAAGCCTAGAATGCTTTTTTTTTCAATTTTTTCAAAATGCATGCAAGATTTTTGAAAGTATGATATGAAGTAAATACAAGATCTGATTTCAACACTCAACAAGATGCAAATTCTTTAAAACATGGGTTGTTCACCAAAATTTTATAGTAGGGAAAAGAAGAGGGAGTTGAATGCAATCATGTAAGTATACTAGATCAAACCCTCCTTTCGCTACAACATTCAAGGACAAAACTGAGCTAAGTCATTACAAGATGCAAGAGGACTCAACTACTAATTTTGTGCTCCTATTTGTTAAGGAAAGATGTGATTCAACCAAGATTTTTATCAAACCCTAGGTCAATCAATGTACTAAACCCTAGAATTTAGATAATAAACTTATAACAAACAAACAACAATGGAAAGCCAAGATCTAAAAGTACCAAGATGATCAGTGAGATGTCGTAATCTATTTCATGGAAGCTAAAATGTCAAAAGACTCTAGTGCTAGCACCTGAGTCTAGAAAGTTCTGATCTCTAGAAGCTCAAAATTGGAAAAATGTCATAAATGATGTCTAGATGTTGTATCCATTGTCTGATTTAGCAGGTGGATGTTAGGGCAAGCGCCCAAGTCTTCTGTAGAGGAATTTCCACACTCTGTTTTCATATCATCAATCTTTATCCCTTGAGAAACCTCCATGTACCTTCACTTCTTCAATCCTCACACCTGTAACTTGCACACAAGAAGAAAAGGGGTTTAGGGGTTGTGGTGTTTAGAGATTTGCCTCAATCAAATCCTGGGTTAGAATTCAAGCTTTCCCAACACCATTGTTAGAGAGAGAGCATGCCCTCGCAGGACAGAGGCTAAAGACAATTCAAATGATGATGAAATGTTCAAACACAATGATGATGCCACCTTGGAGGTGAAGTCCTTAGGAGGATTAAGATCCTTCATCTCATAAGGATGTTGATGATGATTGCAAATCTACAACAAACACACAATACAAACACAAATCTACAACAATAACACAATGAATGCCTTGAATGCTCCTTTGCTCAATACCACAACCTTGCTATCACCAACTTATTTCAAAATGAATTCAAACTCACTTATATATGCTTTCCCATTAAACATTCACAAATTAATTGAAAGAGCTGACAAGGAAGGACCCATTTAAAGGTCCTATGCTGACATGCCTTAAATTTTACCCTAAAAAATTAGGGTGGACTTGGGAATGGATGCCTAAGTCCCAAGGTGCCTTTTTGGTCAGGACCTAAGCATTAAATGGCCCCCTAGTTCCATTTGACATGGGTTTCAGGGGATTTCTCATCAGGATGAATATTTTTGCTTGTAGAGTGTTAACACGATGACCTAGGAGCTAAACTAGGACGTAAAAAGGCATGTGTCAACTTTTTACTCCATAACAGCTTCATTTGTTGAAAAAGTACTTAATGGGATATTTCATGGTAGACAATTTATGTCTATCATCTCAGCATATATCAAATTGAGTGTTGGATGTTGATATTGTGTTAACATTAAGAGTAGGTTGATGGTAAGCTTTGGTGGGCTTCAAAGAATGGTATCCAATACTAGACGAGTAGTTAATTGCAGTAGCTTGTAAGGGTACTCTAATTCCTTGTTGGTTTACACCACAACCATTGCCTACATAGTTGTAATTTTTGTAAAGGATTTGAAATCCACGACCATAGAGAGACTCCATCTCTTTAGAAGAGGGCGGGGCCTCATAAGTCTCATATTTTGTAGTATAAGTAAGAGTATTGTCTTTGTTTTCTACTAAACAAACTATAAGTTTCTTAGGAATTTCTAATGATTTCTTGGATGAGATTGAGGAAACTTTTGACGCTTTAGGATTATGGTTGTTAAGTTTACATTCCCCCATAAAGGAAGGAGTGAAATCTAATGAACTCCAATTGTCACCAAGAAATGCATTCGATGGTGAATTAGAATCTTGCACAGTATTATCTATGGCAAGAGGTATTGATGAATCAACTTTTAAGTTATTAAGAAGCTTGTGATTTATAGCTTGTTTTTCTACCTCAACTTGTAAACATCTTTCTAGATTCAGGTCAGCTTCAATGGTGTGAAGTTTATTTTCATAAATAAAATTTACTAATTGATGAAGGGTAGACAGAACTACCCTGATGGCATGAATTCATGGTCTACTGAGAATCATATTATATGAAAGTGCACCACACATGACATGAATAAGTGTAGATAATGTCATGGGTCCAACCATTACAGGTAAAGTTATGGTATCTAGGGATTGTCTACCAACATTATCAAAGCCATGAATATGAAGTTTATCTGGTTTGACTAAAGATGTATCAACCTTGATTTTACGTAGCAAATTAATGCCAGAAACATTAAGAGTCAGTCCATTGTCAATCATAACTCACTTTATCAACTTTTTGTTTATTGTGACAAAGATTACCAGAGGTTCATGTTGATTTTGAACTTCAATTAATGGTAACTCATGTTGTTGAAATAGAATATATGTTTTTGTCTCATGCATACAATCTAACAGAGCTGCTACATCATTTGGCTTAACAGTAGCTGGTACAATCACCTTTTGTAAAGCTTCTTGGAGCATTTAGTGGTGTTTGGGTGATGTTTGTATGAGTTCCCAGAGAGAGATCTTAGCGGGAGTAGCACGAAGCTGCTCAAAAAGATCATAATCTTAACCAACTTTATGAGTAAGACAAGGTGGTTGACAAAGCATATATTGAGAAGTTGGTAAAGTGATTGGAATGTTCGATTATTGTTTACTTTGTTTATTATTTTACGTATTGTATGTATGAGAAACCACATTTTCGTAGGTTGTTTCAACACATTTTGATACACTTGATTTCCTTGAGTAATTTGTTTTGCAAAATTGAGAATGTAACCCAGGAGTCGAGGTGGTGTTGGATCACCTTGAACCATAATCACTGGTTTGAAGTGAGAAGGCACATTAGGTGCCCCATACACAATGATTTTAGGAGCATTAGTACAATTATTCACTATAAGTCTATTAATGATGATTGAATTAACATTGTTTTTACCTTGATTAAACTCAACATACATCCCCAAAGGACTTAATGTTAGAGACCTTTCTTCATCCATCAATGCTTCATCTTTTGAAGGGAGAGCATTGGAACGAAGAGAAGGTAAAGTGTTTTTAAGAGAATTGTGGATGGTTATATCTTTAGTGATGTCTAAGGAGTTTGAACATGAAACCAAAGGAGAAGTATCCATGGTCCTTGCATCCTTAGAGATATTCAAGGTACTTGAACATTTAACCAAAGGAGGAAGATCAAGGGTCTTCACTTCCTTAGTGATGTCCAATGTACTTGAACATTCAATCAAAGGCAAGAGATCCATAGGATGAGTCATAGAAATCTCATGCATTATAGGAGTTTCAAGATTATTAGATGAATGCCTATTATTTACCCACGGAGGATCCTTTTTGAAAAGAGGCTCTTCATCCACTAATGCTTCATCTTTCAAAGGGAGAGAATTTGAATAAAGAGAGGGTAGGGTGAATGTATAAATGATTTCATCTTCTTTTTCCAAAATGTCCTCACTAGTGGGAGAAATTTTGGGATAGGGATCCAAATAATAGGGTGAAATAGACAAGGCTTGGCCACTAGCACATGTATTAGAGACTAGTTCTATGGTATTAGCATAAATTGTTGTATAAGTAGAAGGAGAATTATCACCGTCATATTTCTCATGACAATTCATGGAGATGATTTTAGTAAGGTTTTCCAATATCCAAGGATATGCACCCATGAGAGTAATGAAGCTATCAAAATCAGCTATACATCCAAGGATTTCATATAGATAGCATTTAAAGATATCAATATTATACATGGACGCCATGCGATCTAAAACATAAGGATGCATATTAATGAATTTGTAAAAACTTTCAAAATATTTGATATATGTATGCAAAGATACCAAAGAGGAACAATTAGAAGATGCCAAAATGAAATGTCTTGGAAGAGTAATATATACTCAGATCTATTCATTTATCAAGTACCACCAATATGAGAGACTTTTGTACACCACAACACTAGTTTGAGGAAACCAGGTTTTTGAAGATTTTGGCAAAGATCAAAAACACACTAGTGTCACTACAGATGGAGTGATCAAGATATTCAAAGTGCTACACAAAAGTCAGTATAGACAACTTTATGATTTATTGCAAAGATATGTGAAAGAGATGTTATTTTCTTATGTTGAAATAAATAATGTGTAATTGTAAAACTATGAATTTTCAAACCAATGATTTGAAATGCAAAATTTTCAAATGATTAATGAAAAATATGCTATAAATCAACGCAAGATTTTGTTATGTCATAAAATCTCCCCCTAGGACTTTTACCTTCTAATTTTAGCTCCTAGGTCCCCTTAGTTTAATCATGCATGTGTAAAACTCATCCCATAGAAAAATTCCCTGAAACCCATGATAAATGGGACTTAGGGGCCACTTTAATGTTTAATCTAGACCAAACATAGACTCCTAGACTTGGGTGCATGTGCCCTAGACTAGACCTATTTTTCCAGGACACAAATTTAAATTGTTGGCAAAGTGACCATTAAAAGGTTTCCCTTTGTCGGCCTTTTTCAATTTGAATTACAAATGTTAGTGGGACTGCATATATAAACATGTTTAGGACTTCATTTTACTCCTAGTTGATTAAGTCTAACTTATGATTATCAAGCAAAGAGCATTCAAGGAATTCATTGTGTTGCAGAGTAGAATTATGTTGTGTTTGTTGTAGATTTGGCTCCATCAACTCATTTCCTCATGATTTGAAGGCACTTCATCTCCGTGAGGGTTTACACCTACCAAGGTGATATCTTATTATGTTTCAATCAATCTATTTCATCATTCTCTTTTGCTTCTATCCACTAAGGACATGCACTTTTGTCACTACATATGGAGTGATCAAGATATTCAAAGTGTTGCACAAAAGTTAGTATAGACAACTTTATGATTTATTGCAAAGATATGTGAAAGAGATGCTATTTTCTTATGTTGAAATAAACAATGTGTAATTGTAAAACTATGAATTTTCAAACCAAAGATTTGAAATGATGCAAAATTTTCAAATGATTAATGAAAAATATGCTATAAATCAATGCAAGATCTTGTTATGTCGTAAAATGTCCCCCTAGGACTTTTACCTTCTAAGTTTAGCTCCTAGGTCCCCTTAGTTTAATCATGTGTGTGTAAAACTCATCCCAGAGCAAAATTCCCTGAAACCCATGATAAATGGGGCTTAAGGCCCACTTCAATGTTTAATCTAGACCAAACATAGACTCCTGGACTTGGGTGCATGTACCCTAGTATAGACCTAATTTTTTGAGACCCAAGTTTAAATTGTCGGCAAAGTGACCAGTAAAAGGTTTCCCTTTGTCGGCCTTTTTCAATTTGAATTACAAATGTTAGTGGGAATGCATATATAAACATGTTTAGGACTTCATTTTACTCCTAGTTGATTAAGTCTAACTTACGATTATCAAGCAAAGAGCATTCAAGGAATTCATTGTGTTGCAGAGTAGAATTGTGTTGTGTTTGTTGTAGATTTGGCTCCATCAACTCATTTCCTCATGATTTGAAGGCACTTCATCTCTGTGAGGGTTTACACCTACCAAGGTGATATCTTATTGTGTTTCAATCAATCTATTTCATCATTTTCTTTTGCCTCTATCTACCAAGGACACACACTTTTGTCACTACAAATAGAGTGATCAAGATATTTAAAGTGCTGCACAAAAGTCAATATAGACAACTTTATGATTTATTGCAAAGATATGTGAAAGAGATGCTATATTCTTATGTTGAAATAAATAATGTGTAATTGTAAAACTATGAATTTTCAAATCAATGATTTGAAATGATGCAAAATTTTCAAATGATTAATGAAAAATATGCTATAAATCAATGCAAGATCTTGTTATGTCGTAAAATGTCCCCCTAGGAATTTTACCTTCTAAGTTTAGCCCCTAGGTCCCCTTAGTTTAATCATGAATGTGTAAAAGTCATCCCGGAGCAAAATTCCCTAAAACCCATGATAAATGGGGCTTAGGGGCCACTTTAATGTTTAATCTAGACCAAACATAGACTCCTAGACTTGGGTGTCTGTGCCCTAGTCTAGGCCTATTTTTCTGGGACCCAAATTTAAATTGTCGGCAAAGTGACCATTAAAAGGTTTCCCTTTGTCGGCCTTTTTCAATTTGAATTATGAATGTTAGCGAGAATGCATATATAAACATGTTTAGGACTTCATTTTACTCCTAGTTGATTAAGTCTAACTTATGATTATCAAGTAAAGAGCATCCAAGGAATTCATTGTGTTGCAGAGTAGAATTGTGTTGTGTTTGTATGTGTTTGTTGTAGATTTAGCTCCATCAACTCATTTCCTCATGATTTGAAGGCACTTCATCTCTGTGAGGGTTTACACCTACCAAGGTGATATCTTATTGTGTTTAAATCAATCTATTTCATCATTTTATTTTGCCTCTATCCACCAAGGACATGTACTCTATCTAGCAATGGTGTTGGAAAGCTTGAATGCCATTCCGGGGCTTGACCGAGGCAAGCCCCTAAACACTACAACCCCCAACCCCTCTCCTGTGATTGCAGGTTACAGATGCAGAATCTTGCAGAGAGGAGTTGCAAGAGATCAGAGCAGAGGATAAAGATTTAGGATCTAAAGAAAATAGTGAAGAATATTCCTTTATGGACAAGGACACCTGCCCCTATGTCCTCCAAATTCTCGTTGTTAGAAACTCTGAAGCAAGTTACAGACTTCATCATCTCAAAGTTCCAGATCCATAGAAAAATCTACCTTTTGGACTAGGATGCCCACCCTATTGTCCCTGAGGTTTCTACTTTCCAGAATCTGAATCCTAGTATGTTTCTAATCTACATTTAGTGCCTTCCTGTGCAATCATTTGTCGTGTTTCATCCATTTATTTATGATTTCATATAATTAGGATTTAAGGCTTAATCAGATTAGGGTTTAACAAATTACCAACATATTCCAACTTTTCTTATCATTTCAAAGTGACACCAAACCTATAGATAAGTCCTCTTGCAAAAGAAGTGATTGAACTCGGTTTATATCCTTCAATGTTATATGTGAAAGGCGGGTTTGATTGAATCTATCTAAAACACTACTATCAACCTCATCATCATTCCCACTTTTCCTACATAACATTTTGGTGAACCTATGTTTTTTCTTAATTTGCACCTTGCTGAGTTTTGTAATCAGATTTGCATTCATACATTTCATTTTCATCCTCATACATTTGAAAATCTTGCATAAAATTGAAAACTTTTTAAAAAATGGGCATTTTTGAATTGCATTAAGGCATAGTTTGCACTATTTTCCTTGCATATCATTGAAAACATTTAATTTTCTAATATTTACATCAGATCTGAGATAAATTTCAGTATTTCATCCTTTTATCATCATTTACCTTGCATTTTCATCTCTCATTTGCTAAGGTTTTGCTTGAAATTTTGCATTTTTCATATAACCTAGTAATTTCAAAAGCTAGGGTTTGTAATTAAAATATTGTTTCAGATTTTACTACTCATTTAAACACTCTTTTAAATCTTATTTTGACTCTAGTGTAGATTCATAGTGTGTCTTTGCATTTACATTTGCATTATTAGCACATTTACATGAAAAAAAAGTAGAAAATTTGAGCATTTTAGGTTCATAAACAAGCATAGTTTTGCTCTGTTTCATTACATTTGTCATAAATATCTTTCATTTCATATATTTAATTCATTTTCAAGAATGTATTCATTGTTCATTTGAAAATTTGGCATCATTCAATGCTTTAGATCAAAAATTGGCATATTTTCTAAATTACACATTGTGTATTTCAACATAGCAATTTAAACTCTCTCTAACATTTCTTTGCAAGAAAATATTAAAAGTAGTCTATAATACCTTTTATACAGAACTTTTTCATCTTAAACACTCCATTTGTAAGGACACTAGTGTGTTTTTGTTCTCGGTAATAAGCTTCAAAAACCTGGTTTTCTCAAACTAGTGTTGTGGTGTACAAAAAACCCTTAATTAATTGCATTTGATAAATGAAAAGATCTCATTGTGCATTTCTATTCCAAGAAATTCTAATGTGGCATCTTCATCTCATTTATCTTTGGTATCTTTACATGCATATATCAAAAACTTTGAGAATTTCTGCACATTCCTTAACATGAATCCTCGTGTTCTCACTCATATACAATCTATGTACCACAAGGATATCTTTAAATGCTCTTCATTTGAAATCCTTGATTATGTATCTAATTTTGACAACTTCATAGCTCTCATGAATACACACCCTTTGGTATTAGAAGACCTAACCAAATACATCTCCATGAATACTCATGATAAAGATGACTGTGAAAGTTCTTCTTCTTCTATTAGCACCATAATTCATGACAATGCCTTAGACATAGTCTCTAATACATGTGAAGGTGACCTAGCTTTTCCTATATCACCCTATGATTCCTCTCCCAAAGTTGTTCCCACTTATGAGGACATCTTGGCACAAGAAGATGAAATCATTGATGCATTCCTTAACATCACCCTACCCTCTCTTCATTTCAATGCCATACATTTGGAAGAGAAAGTATTAGAAAATGAAGAGCCTCCTCTCAAAAAAGATCCTTCATGGGTAGTTAATAGGTGTTCATCTAATAATCACATGTTACATGAGTTTTCTAAGGCTAATCTAATGGATCTCCCAGAAGTGAGGACCTTGGATCTTCCTCCATTGGATGAATGTTCAAAAACCTTGGATATCTCTAAGGATGTGAAGACCTTGGATAGATCTCCTTTGGTTACAAGTTCTATTCCACTGGATATCACTAATGATCAAATCATCAACAATTCCTTTTTTCTTTGTTCCAATGCTCTTCCTTTAAAATATGAAGCATTAGTGGATGAAGAAAGTAAAAGAAATGTTAATTCAATTACCTTTAATAGGTTTTTTCCACCCACTAAGGAGTTACTAGAAAAGTGTAATAATATTCCTAATATGATTGTGCAAGGGGCACCTAATGCGCCTTCTTTCCTAAAAATGGTAATGACGGTTCAAGGTGAACAAAAACCACCTCGACCCCCAGATTACATTCTAAATTATGCAAGACAAATCACTCAAAGGAATCAAGGTGTTCAAAATGTGTCGCAACAACCACATTACAATATGATTTGCTCACACATACAACACCTGTAATAACAAGCAAAGTAAGAAAGCACCACATGTGTTTGTTTCTCTTCCATCTTCTCAACCTATGCTCCCTCCACCAGCTCGTCTTACTCATAAAGGTGGTTAAGATTATGATTTTGTTGAGCAGCTTTATGCTACTCCTACTAAGATCTCTCTTTGGGAACTCATACAAACATCGCCTACATACCACATAATGCTCCAAGAAGCTTTACAAAAGGTGATTGTACCACCTTCCGTTAAGCCAAATGATGTAGTAGCTTTGTTAGAGTGTATGCATGTGCCAAAATGGATATTCTATTTCAACAACATGAAATACCATCAATTAAAGATGAATATGATACACTTATAATATTTATCACAATAGATAAAAATTTGATAAAATGAGTTATGATTGACAATGGATCAGCTCTTAATGTTTGTGGCATTGACTTACTATGCAGAAGTAAGATCAACACTTCTTTAATCAAACTGGATAGGATTAGCATTCTTGGCTTTTATAATGTTGGTAGACAGTCCCTGGGTACTATAACTTTACCCATAAAGGTTGGAGCTGTGACATTATCTACCCTTTTTCATGTCATGCCTGATTTACTTTCATATAATATGATTCTTGGTAGACCGTGGATTCATGCCATGCGATCAGTTCCATCTACCCTTCATCGATTGAGAAAGTTTATTTATAGGAACAAACTTCACACCGTTGAAGTTGATCATAATGTAAATAATCATTTACATATTGAAACACAAAAATAAGTTAACAATCATATGAGTCTAAATAACTTACGAGTTGATTCATCAACATATCTTACCACAAATAATGTTGTATAAGATTCTCAACCATCGAATGCACTTGTTTGTGATGATTGGGGTTCATTAGATTTTACTCCTTCCTTTATGGGGGGCTATAAACTTAACAACTCTGACACATTAAAAGTTGCATCGATCTCATCTAAGAAAACTTTGGAAACACCTAAAAAACCCAAAGTCTCCTTGGTAGAAAACAAAGAAAATACTCTTATTTATACTATAGACTATAAGACTTATGAGGCCTCACCATATTCTAAAGAGATGGACTCCCTCTATGGTCATGGATTTTAGATTTTGTACAAAAATAGTGACTATGTAGGTAATGGTTGCGGTGTAAGTCAACAAGGAATCAAAGTACCTTGACAAGTTGTTGGAATTAACTACATGGCCTATATTGGATACCATTCTTTAAAGCCCACAAAAGCCTACCGTCATCCTAAACTTAATGTCAATACAATATCAACAAGACCAAAACTACATGCAAGATATCCTAAGCTAATAAACAAGGATTGTCCATCAAGAAATATCCCATTGAATCGGGTAAGTATTTCTACACCCTTTAGCCATACTCAATGTACCACCTATTCTAGTTTCTCTCAAAGTTGGCCTCCTCCTAGATATATATATTGTTTGCATCGTGTTGTGTTCCCCCGTGATGTATTATATGTTGTTTAGGGCTCCTTGGATGACCCTTGATACTCTTGTAAGGTCAAGGATACTGAGAGACCGCCTCTATTGTGACCATTCTTCTATTTGTTATCATTCTTCTATATTGCCTCTCCTCTATTTTATTGTTGTGTGTCATACCTTAGGGGCATAGAATTGTGGAGGGTCTTTTGGGGGCATCCTCCTACATGGTGTTCCTAAGGCACTTTTTCTCCTCTCTCATTTTTATTGTTTACCTTCTTCAATGATTCTACCTAGTTGGCAGATGATGAAAATAAATGAATATTGATACGGATTGTGTGTCCCTTCAACGAGTAAGAAAAATGGACCTAGTCCATATATAAAGATGGGGTTCATATATGTGTGTGTGTGTGTGTATATATATGATGCTTGACTAGTAGAATCACTCTGTGTGATGTATCATCTTATGGCATTTCTTGTGACTAACATTTTACAATCCACTCAATCTGCTCCTATACACTTTGAATGGTATCTCACTTTGTTCTTACACTCAGTTCTGAGGTACCTGCAGTATAGTCCAATAGTTATACTCGGCTTCGAACCCATGAGTATAGCCTTGGTCCTTGATGTGATTATTTTCATGCATAGCTTTCATTTTGTGATATGGTTGTTATCTTAGAGTAAGATTTTCTAACCATCTTGTTGTTTATCTTAGCATATTCTATCAATGTGTTTGTGGGAACATTCGGTGATTGTAAGCACATGTCACCTTGGGGGCATGGACTTTGTGAGAGCTCTTGTTCCCTTGCATATTTTCTCTCTACTTTAATGTGCTTGATATCGGTAAGTGACATCAGCCACCTTAAGGTGGGGGCATATATAATGGTATCTATCTGATGATTTTGGCACTAATGAATCATGTTTGTAAGCCCTCTCCGCGATGTGGATGTTGTATCTCTGACCCGAGTGCACATCCTCATATCAATTGCAATCAAAAATCCCTCTCCATGAGGTGGGATAACGTATCTCTTGAGCTAGTGCATATCCTTTATACAAAGCCCTTCTGTGGAAGGCAAGATGGTGTATCTCTTGAGCTAGTACATGTCCTTTTATACAAAGTCCTCATCGGGAGGTGGGGTTGGATCTTGAGTTATCCTCCCTTAAGCGTGCCTTTGGTGGTTGTTATGGCATAAGCCCATATGTCAGGTGTGTCTGTAGAATGTTTTAGATGGTGGGACTTAGCAATAAGCTCCTTCCATCACCCGTGTTTGTCATGTTTAAGATGTATAGTATGTCTATGGCATGCTATATGGTGCTCATGTTTTCCATGTGTATTCCCCTATGTGTGGTCTAAAGTTGTGCGGCGATGAGTCCCTCCCAACACTCAGGTTTTGGTTCAGCATGTCTTCCCTCTGGTGTAGTCTAAAGTTGTGTGGCGATGAGTTCTCCCTATGCTTTATGTGTTTTGCATGTTTTTGCATGGTCTAAAGTTGTGCGGCAATGATTCTTTCCCCGTGCTTTGTGTTTGTTTACTTTAATTAGCATTATATATATATATATGTAATTTCTTAATCATGTCTTCTATTCATGTATTCAACGGGTTTTGCATGACTGCTCTCATGTCTTCATCATGTTTTGTGTGTCTTCAATATTATCTTCTCCATGTCTTGTGTGCTTCCTAATATCTTCATTGTGTCTTGCATGTCTTCAATGTGTCTTCTAGTGCTTACCTGAGATTGGAGGCTAGAAATAGTTCCTCAATCTTTGTGTAATGCCTTAGCTTAATGTGCCTGGTGTTTTTGATGTGTTTTTTACTGTACTTTAATGCATGTATATATGGGTTGTAAGATCATACATACATTAAAGTGGGGACTAAATGTTGTCATAAAATGTCCCCCTAGGACTTTTACCTCCTAAGTTTATCTCCTAGGTCCCCTTAGCTTAATCATGCATGTGTAAAACTCATCCCAGAGTAAAATTCCCTGAAACCCGTGACAAATAGGGCTTAGGGGCCACTTTAATGTTTAATCTAGACCAAAAATAGGCCCTTGGACTTAGGCATATGCACCCTAGTCCAGACCTATTTTATCAGGACCCAAATTTAAATTGTCGGCAAAGTGACCGTTAAAAGGTTTCCTTTTGTTAGCCTTTTTCAATTTGGATTACAAATGTTAGCGGGAATGCATATATAAACATGTTTAGGACTTCATTTTACTCCTAGTTGATTAAGGTGAACTTATGATTATCAAGAAAAGAGCATTCAAGGCATTCATTCTGTTGCAAAGGATAATTGTGTTGTGTTTGTATGTGTTTGTTACAGATCTGGCTCCATCAAATCATTTCCTCATGATTTGAAAGCACTTCATCTCTATGAGGGTTTACACCTACCAAGGTGATATCTTATTGTGTTTCAATCAATCTATTTCATCATTTTATTTTACCTCTATCCACCAAGGACACACACTCTATCTAACAACAGTGTTGGAAGGCTTGAATGCCATTCCAAGGCTTGACCGAGGCAAGCTCCTAAACACCACAACCCCCAACCCCTCTCTTGTGATTGTAGGTTACAGGTGTGGAATCTTGCCGAGAGGAGTTGCAGGACATCAGAAAATAGCAAAGAATATTCCTTTTTGGACAAGGGCATTTTCCATGTGTCCTCCAGATTCCCATTGTCAGAAACTCTGAAGCAGATTGCAGATTTCATCATCTCAAAGTTCTAGATCCACAGAAAAATGTGTATGTTGGACTAGGGCGCTTGCCACAGTGTCCCTGGAGTTTTCACTTTCTAAAAACTGAATCTTGGTATGTTTCTAATCTTCATTTAGTTCCTCCCTATGCAATCATTTGTCATTTTTCATCTGTTTGTTTATGATTTCATAAAAATTAGGGTTTAAGGCTTAATCGGATTAGGGTTTAACAAATTATCAACATATTCCAACTTTCCTTATCATTGCAAAGTGACACCAAACTTGTAGCTAAGTCCTCTTGCAAAAGAAGTGACTGAACTTGGTTTATGTCCTTCAATGTTATATGTGAAAGGTGGGTGTGATTGAATCTATCTAAAACACTACTATCAACCTCATCATCATTCTTACTTTTCCTACATAATAGATTTGGTTTGAACTATCAACAAGATGCAAATGCTCAAAGCTACGGGTTCACCAAAATGTTAAGTGTGAGAAAAGGTGAATGAAGAGACTAGTAATGCACACTAGATCAAAACCCTATTTAACAATAACATTCAAGGACAAGACCGAACCAAATCACTACCAAATGGAGGTGGACTTAGCTACAGATCTTGTACTCAAGAGTGATATGGAAATACCAGATTTAATCAAGCCTTTTTACCAAACCCTACGTCAATAATGCACATAAACCCTAGTTTTATGATGATCTAAATATAACGGAAGATGTACAGCAAATCTCTAGAAACCAATTATACAAGGAGGATTAGGAAGATGATAGAACTTGTGTCCCAAAAGTAGAGATGTCGAAGGACTATTTCAAAATCACCCAAGTCCTAAAAGGTGGAATCTTCAGAAACTGTAAACTGGAGAAATGCTTTAGAGATTGCCCTAATGCTAGATTTGGAACCTGCAGTGATAGAAGTACTAGGGCACTAGCACCCAAGTCTTGCATAGAGGAATATTCTCAAATTGCTATTAGATCCCAAAACCTTATTCCTTGCTCAGTCTTCTTGTACCTTCATATTTCCCAAATCTGGCACATATAACCTGCACATAAGAAGAAGAGAAGGGGTTATGGTGTTTA
This sequence comes from Cunninghamia lanceolata, assembly GCA_027924645.1. Taxonomy (NCBI): domain Eukaryota; kingdom Viridiplantae; phylum Streptophyta; class Pinopsida; order Cupressales; family Cupressaceae; genus Cunninghamia; species Cunninghamia lanceolata. The sequence continues at coordinate 4,515,235 of BSBN01000693.1, forward strand.
GGGACTTGCCTCAGTCAAATCCTGGGATAGCATTCAAGCTTCCCAACACAATTGATAGATAAAGAGAGTGTGCCCTTGTAGGTTAGAGGCTAAACACAAAATCAATATGATGAATTAAATGATGATAAATCATAATGATATCACCTATGTGATGAAACCTGTTGGATCAAAATTTTGAAAACCCTAAAAAAAATTATTTCCCACCATCATCCCTAATAAGCCATTTTAAAAAATCTCACCTAATCTAAAAACACATCCATTTCATCCATATTGTTAACCCAAATAACATTGAGTTTCTTCACCTTCACCGTGAAATAAAAATTATATTGAAAACATTGTTATATCCCCTAAGTTCTAGCTAATATCGGTAAGATAATACCATGTCAGGAAGACTCATTATTGAGTCTCTTTGATAATCTGAAGGTATAAAGGGACAAAATTCCTAACTTGATGGCATATCATGTTAAGATCACATAATCAAAGAAACTAATAGATCGAAGAGACGAATAGGTATCAGGGTGAGTCACTTGGCAGTCTCCTTGATATCCCAAACACATGGAAAGGCATATCAAAAAGACCAAGGTATATCGGCGTGACACCTAAATGTGTCATGCCGATAAAATGAAAAGCATTGGAAAGTAAAAAATAGTTTGAAAAAAGGGAATTCAAGATATCGGGGTAACATGATTTTTAGTATGTATAAAGAATGTTAAAAGGATTTTGAAGCCACTTTGCAATATCAAAGTGAGGAGGTTTTCAGTCTCTTCGAAAAGGTGAAGTAATAAAAGGAGAGACATCGAGGGGACAAATAAATGTCGATCAGACTTCTCATAAATAAGATTTCAAGAGGAGCTTATGTTATCGATATGAGACCATCTAGGGTTACACCGAAGTCTTGAGAAGATATAAAAAGTGAAACAAATATGGAAATACAAAATGAGATTGTAAAGTCCACCATCCTAAGGAAATAGTGACAAGACATGTTGGTGGTGATCAAATGGCCCCTATTCAAATAATTAAATGTCCCTTCGATGATGTGAAAACTACTGTGAGAAGCCATTAATGTAAAAGAACGGAGCATATTAAGTGCAAATCTTGAGAATATTGCAAAAATCAATCAGAAGGAGCAGAAGCAGGGCGCAGTGGAGATAGTAATTCAGAGCCAGAGGAGATAATCAAGTAAGTACCTCTAATAAGCTCACACATAATGGTTTAGATTCATATTCACATAATTAAGATTTTTTACATAAGACCAAAACATGGAAGAAATAACTAAAAAACCTAAAGGTAAAAGACAAAAATTAGGAGACAGACATTTAAATCAAGATTTACTAGACCAATGTCCAGGGTCAAGGTAGAAGTCTAGGGGGAATGCTTAGTTAAACCCTCACACCAAAAAATTGGATGATATATACAAACAAATAGGGGATACATGGACTACGATCAAAGGATATGATCTTTTCATTTACCATTATAGGAAGATGCACAGGCATAGACCTGTCTCAAATCCATGGCAGATGAACTTGGGTAAATTAATAGTGCCAAATGTATTTGTGAACATACAGTTGCTGAAACTTTTAGCTAAAAAATACAACCGTCAAACCTGCTTGATTGAATTAAATGACAGGTCTGGCTTCATCCCTATCACCAGAGATTACATAGCCATGGTGTTTCAATTGGACACCAGCCTTGATGTAAAATTTAGAATCAAAGACCTATTCAGTGAATACCATAACATGAGCAATACTTATAAAAGATGGACATTACCCTTACACAGACCTCTTGATGAAGGTAATAGATTGAGATTATTTTTAGGGGTTGAGGATCCGCCCTATTCTATAGAGTTATTTGAGGACTATTTCAAATACACGTATTACTCTATATGTCAATTACTTGGTTTAGAAGCTTCTATGTTTATGGAAATTGCACCGATGGTCTTGACTGCTGATGTGCAAAGCCAGGATGCACGATATTTGGACTATGTTGAATATCTCGCCAATGACCTTCATAACGAATTGGTTTCTATAAAAAATGGAGGGAATAAATTCAGGCATTATTCTTTATTTATTCATCTTGTTTTGTATGAAGGACAGAATATGTGTTTATGGGATGAATGTTTAAGGGTGAGAGATCTGGACAAAAATGGGAACATAAAACCTATGTAGATGTGGACTACTATCTAGGATAGCAGATGTGATAGGTCCCACTATTTATATTTTGAAGAATATTTTGTCAAACCATTGTATAATTTATTTGGTCACCCATGTGATTATAGTTTATCAACAGAAGTGCAAAATTTTCTGAGACCCAAAGATAAAAATGGAAAGATCAATCACAATTGAGGTGACTGGTATGCATATAATGACTGTACTAAAATAAGAGTCTTTGGATATGAAGGACCACCTTTCCTATTGTCAAAAACATGTCCAGATAGAATTGCTTACCTGGAGATTGTGAGACAACTGGCTTATTTTGAATTTATGCATTTGAAGAGTCACAATAAGCAGTCATTGATGCCTGGTACCTTATGCTTTGGACATTTTACAATTCTCACTCAAAAGGGATAACAATTGATTGATAAAAATTTGGAACAATTTAGAATGTCATTTGGAAATACCAGAGGAAACTTTGGCCCAGAGCACTTCATAAACAGTGTCAAAGTAAATCAAAAGTTGAAAAAGTATCACCATATATTGTTTGTGGATGATGATTTAATAAGAAATATTGATGAAATCAGTACAACTAAAAGAAGAAGTCTATATCACAATTATGCTAGTTGAGGCCTGGAGAATGACAGAAAATCCTAGTTATAAAGGAGCCTTCATAGATGTCGATGATCCCATTAAGAAATTAGAGATGTTAATTACACATGCATCTTAATTAACTCTGGGTGTTCCCCCTAGGGTTTTTGATAGAAAAGGAAAACATATCAAGGAAATACAAGATGAATGTGAAGCTTCCTTAGGTCATCTTTCCCCTCAACCCACACCAGACATAAGCTTCTTTGTAGATACAAATATTGTAGAAGAAGAGTTTGAAAATGAAGAGGAAGGGGTGCAGAGTTCTGAACCTATCATTTAGGGATATGAACCTCCTATGGATAGGGAAGTGGTTACAATGGAAGCCTCAGATGAATTGTCAGAAGATATTAGACATCTAGCCAGTAAGAAATTCATTTCAGATAATGATTTTATTAAAACACCTAAATTTAAAGCCTTTCTATATGAATACAAGGGCAAGTAGGCTAGGGAGAAAATGAAAGACATTACTTCTAAGATTCAAGATGAGGCATTACAAGAGCTCTAAATGGAGATTGACAAAGAAATGGAAACTATGACTCTAGAGAGGGGAAGAATAGTGCTTCAAGAGGCAGGGATAATGCTAGTCCTTGAATGGGATATGGCCTCAGCCATTGTGTTTGATACTTATAAAAGAAGTCAGGATAAAAAGTTGTAACTAAGCATAGAAACATTGGATGAGATCAGGACAGGATCAGGATATGATCCTGACAAAATAACATTGCTGATATGGGCATTATATCCTCCCAACAAAAGACCTCAAATCATTGAGAATCTAGATAAAGCATTCGGTCATCTTATGATACAAAGGGTCAAGGATATAGATCCAATGGAGATAGATGATTTGAATATCAATGTTGCTAGATTCACCAAGGCCCAAATTGAGAAATTAGTCAGGAACAATAATGTATATGTAGCATAAAGTGCGATGTTAAGACAAGATCTTGCCACTCATAAGGATAAATTGCTATCATCATCTAGTAGTCATCCACCTTATCAAGAACTGGATAAGAGAATGATGGAAGTCATAGCTGATGCAAATTACTAGAAAGTTGTCAAATATCAAATGGCTTCCAAATTGATAAATAAAAGATTCGAGAAGATGATGAAACACAGTGATCAAGTATGGGACTTACATAAAAGATTGCATCTCAGAATGCTTGAGAAGAAAGAAGAACTAAAAGCCAAAGCAAACATTGATGAGCAAGCACTCAAGGAATGCGGTAGACTAATCATTGAACATGAAAGGATTAATACAATATTGATAGAACATATTGGTGATTTTGATCTACATGGGGATATGGAATTTCCTAATTTCTTCGATAATCAGGGTAATCTACAGGATAAAGGTCTATGGAAACATGAATTGGCTCAGTTATTACCCATAGCTTTGGAGAAAATCAACGATGAAGACAAAGTGATAGAGAATATGCATAAACATTTGGAGAAAATCTTCAAGCTAGAATCTGTCATGAGGGACATAATTTCCACAAATACTTGTATATCTCAAGAATACATTGATCACATTGCCAGGGTAAACCTATTCATTGCTAGAACAGTATGAAAGGAGCATGGAAGACAGAGTGAAATTTTGATAATTTTGGTGATGTATAAATCAATATATTGCTTTAGCAATAAGAGAAGGTGAAGCACATTTAATAGATACGGCAACATGGAGAGGAGTACCTTGCCAAGCCTATGGTCATGGGTGCTCTACAATAACTAATGGATCCAGATCATAGTTAAATGCTTGCGCCCATAATCTCTATTTCTTAATCATGTTTTAGTTACAAAAGGGTGTAATTCATGAATAGTTGGTCGATTCAAGCCTGAAGCTTATTTTCTTCCCATATTTATAAGGGAAACCAACGATTAGTCGAAAGGATCATCTTTTACAGGAAAAATAATTTATATATTTCAATACTATTCTCTCCAGTCATATTTCAAGTTCCAGACATTACACTTCTATGATATTTTAATATTATAATGGGTAAGGATGGTTAAATCTGTGGATATATCTATGGTGTTCTAATATTTTATGGATATTCAAGTTTATAAGTTGCTTGACTGTCTCCATCTTGGCTATTTCTAGTTATTTAAATCATTAGATTTATCAAGGCACATTTGTTGTCATTGTGTGGATGCTTTTGAATTGGTTTCTATTAGAAGGTGATTTAATTCCTTTTGAGTGATTTATATTTACTGGTCTCTACCCCAAGTTAAATCCTTTAAAGTAAATCATATTGGTTGGTTTCCTTTAAGTAGAATTAAATCCTTTCAGGTAACCACAGTAACTTGAAAGAGTCAACTAGATCTTAAACAAGAGTCTAACAACTATTAATCTTGTGCATTCACATAAGGTGTGAACATTTGGGTGCCAGATAATTAGAATTAAGCCAAGTAGTTCTACAAATCATTTAATCCTTCACTCCATTTACCCAATAGAATTAGGCACTGGTCACAACCATTTTATAACAATCTTTTGTATTCCACAACTTTATTCACATGTTTAAAAGGATCACATATTAGGAGTAAAAACAATTCAAAACCTCATAGCTACTTCACACCCATATGCCATTGTGAAGGTCATACAAGTCTGCGTTAATAGTCAAGGTATACCCACCTAGGTCTAGCAGAGCCTGAAGTGAAGGGGGTTTTAACCATAGTTGTCCCGTGTCGTTAGCCATAAGTGTCAAGAGAGCTTGGCAACCTCTTAAGGTTAAGATCCTATGTTTTTGAGACCTAACAAAACCCTTAGGAGGATAAGGGCTCTTCAACTCATAAGGAGAGATAGATGATAACTTCAAACCTACAACAACACACACAATGACAATAAAAATCTACTCTAGAATCACAATGAATGCTCTTTACTCCAATGCTTCAAGTTGTTTATCTCTATCTAAGCTCATAATGAATTTAAAAAATTGCTTATATATGCTTTCCCACTAACATTCATCAAATTAAACTAAAAGAACCAACAAGGAGAAACCTTTTTAAAGGTCTTACATGCCGACATACAATTAAAATTGCCTCAACCAATCAAAGAATACTTGGGCAGTGGTACCCAAGTCTTGAGACTCCTTTTTAGTCTGGGTTAAGATAAAATATGGGCCCCTTGTTCCCAATTTGCATTGGTTTTAGGGAATTTTGCATTGGGATGAATATTTAAAATGTATAATGTATTCATGGGAACCTAGGGGCTAAACAAGGAGGTAAAAAGACATGTGTCCACTTTTTACTCCATAACAACAAGATATTGTAAAAGTGGATTAACAAAGTTAGAAACTCAGATGGCAGATATTAATGAGCACGACAAGGAGACTAATACATCCCAGAGACAGCAAATAAATAAAGAGGTGGAAAATTCAATGATTGTCCGAACATCATTTTAGGTCCAAAGGACAACAAATCCTTGGATGATAGATAGCAGATGTTCAATCTACATGACTAGTGATAAATGCAAATTCATTATCCTTGTAAAGTGGAATGGTGGATCAGTCAATTTTAGAGATAATACAACTACAAAATTTGTGGAAAGGGCACCATAAGTATTGATGGAAGATCTAAGAGAGAATATGTTCTATATGTAGAAGGTCTTAAGAACAATCTTCTCAGTGTAAGTCAGATGTGTAGCAAAGGATACAACCTCATATTTCATGCACAAGGATGTGAAATTAGAAAGGCAAATACTAGTAAACTGGTGGCAAAAGCAAGCGGGACAGAGAGTAACCTGTACAACCTAAGTGATGTCAATGGAAGGAATTGTCTTCTAGGATAGACAAATGAATGTTGGATGTGGCACAAAAGGATGGGACACATCAATTTTGACAATCTTGTTAAAATCAGCTCCATACAAGCAGTGAGAGACATGCCAAAGATTGCCAAGCCTGCAAGCACCTTGTGTAAATAATGTCATATTGGAAATAGACAAGGACAAGGTTCAAGACCAAGGAGTATTCTTCTACAAATCCATTAGAACTAATTCATACAGATCTATGTGGTCCTATCAAAACAATGAGTCTCCAAGGTGAGAGGTATTTCATTTTGCTTATTTATGAATACTCTAGGATGACATGGGTTACATTTTTGAAAGAGAAATTGGAAGATTTCATTAGATTTAAGATTTTCAAGTCTATGGTTGAAAATGAAATGAATTCTAGAATCAAGCGCTTAAGGTCTGATAGAGGTGGTGAATTCACATCAAATGAGTTTGAGGAATATTGTGAAGAACATGGAATAAGGAGGCACTTATATGTTGCAAGAACTCCTCAACAAAATGGAGTTATTGAAAGGAAAAATAGGATAGTACAAGAGATAGCAAGAACTATGCTCAATGATGCAAAGCTTCCTAACAGGTACTAGAAAGAGGAAGTCCACACCATAGTCTACATTCTCAATAGAGGACAACTGAGGGTAAATAGCAACAAGACTCGCTATGAGCTATGGAAAGGAAGACCTACCTTAGTCAAACATCTCAAGGTGTTTGGAAGTAAGTGCTATATCAGGAGAGATGATGATAACCTAGGAAAATTTGACTCAAGGTCAAATGAAGGTATGTTCCTTGGATGTTCATCTAGAAGCAAGGCATACAAGTGCTTCAACAATAGACTACAAAAGGTTGTTGAAAGTGTAAATGTAAGGGTTGATGAAGATCTAAATCTACCTACATATGATCAAGAAGACTATTGTCTAGAAGGATTTGCTTGTAGAGAAGAAGAGGAAGAAGTTGAAGAAAAGGAAGAAACACATGAAAAGGCTACCAAGACTCATGCTAAGTATGTTTAGAAGAACCATTCAAAAGATCAGATAATTGAAGACAAGAATAAAGGAATACAGACTAGAAGAAGATTTGCAAGGGCAAATGAATAGGTAAACTTCTCTTTGTTGTCCAAGATGGAACCTAAAACATTTTATGATGCTAGCAAGGATGAAGGATGGATTAAGGCAATGGAAGAAGAACTCAATCAGATAGAGAAAAATCAGACTTGGGAATTGGTGCCAAGACCTGCAAATAAAAATGTGATAGTGATGCAGAGGCATCCAGACTATAACATTCGCATATAGCATGAATGTCTGCAGACCAACCTCATCATCATCATCTTCGCCATCATCATCATATTCCCTAAAACTACCAACATCATCATATTTCGGCTTTACTCTGTCAGCATCATGTTTCTTAAAACCAACAGCATCATCATATTGCGGACACTCGCAATCATCCTCCTACCGACTACTATTCACCTCCTCCGCTTTCCTCCTAACATCATCATCATGATGTTCAGCGGGCGCACACATCCTCCGGTTGCACTGTTCATCGGGCTCCGAACTCCATCGTCATCATCATATGCAACACTTCCTTCGTCAGCAGGATATTCAACATCCGGTTGTCCCAAATATCCTGATGACGTTCACCTTCAGCAGCTTACCTTCGATGCTCCGCTACCCGACGACACAAGCAACAGCATCATGATCTACTTTATCCGGTTCTCTTCGAAACCTCCTGATGACGCTAATACACTTTCTGCCGATGCCGATACTTAACGACAGCAGGATGAACTCGCATAGGGGGGATATCTCAATATCCTGATGACGATGACGTCATATCCTGATGACGATGACGTCACCCAATATCCTGATGACCTTCTCAATACTTAGTCAAAAATCTGAACTTTCTCTCCTGCATCTACTCGCGATATGCGGATGATTGGCACTCCCAATATGATGATCCTGATGCCGATACGCTCCTCGGCTCCTCCTGCTGATGATCACCCCGACGAACTCGCACTTCATGCACTCGAAAACATCATGCTCTCCTTCACTTATCCGGATGATGATGCCTAACCTGACTGCAGGATATTTGCAGAAATATCCTGATGATGCTGTTTTCGCGAACTTCTGCACTTAGCGAAATCTCCCTTCGCCGATCCTCCAGGGATGACCCGATCCCGTCTCAGGGTGATCTTCCAACTCAAACTTCTCAACTTGACCTAGCACATGAGGATGCTAGGGTCTTCAACATCTCTTGACCGCGATCCTGCACACCTGCATGCAAACAGAAAACAACCTACAATCTAACCTACTGTACATTGCCATTCCACCGATCAGATGAGTCAACCGGTGGAATGGATCAGTATATCCATGAAAACCTCTCAAACCAGCAATCGATCAAGCAATGGAATGCAACAGAGGATGAACACAAACAGAAATACTTTATTCGATTTCAAAAGATGCAACTACAATATGATGTTCCTCTCGCTCTGTCTCACTCTTGCAAAGTCTGATCGATGATTTACAATCAACCGATCCCATGCTTATAAAGATTTCCCTATGAGTACTACTGACCTGACTCCAAGCGGCTGGGAACTCTCCAGGCGGCTGGGAGATCCCACCGAACATACATCATGACAGCTGTTATAACTAACTAGCTAAAAATAGCAAAAGCCTGGTCAGCATGATCTTATCCTGATCAGCATGACCTTATTACATGCATTTGGTCTAACAGACCTTCTTGGAAACACAAACAAGACCTAAACTACTAACTGCCTCATCCAGACCAGCTGTCAGGTAGGTGCTCCTGCACCAGATAGGAAAAAAATGGGTGTTCAAAAATAAACTAAAAGAAGAGGGACAAGTTGTTAGAAACAAGGAAAGACTAGTTTGCAAGGGTTATAAACAAGTAGAAGGGATAGATTTTGAGGAAACCTTTTCCCCTGTAGCAAGGTTAGAAGCAATCAGAATGTTTCTTGCATTTGCAATCCACAAAGACTTCAAGTTTTATCAAATGGATGTCAAGTCAGCCTTCTTGATTGGTGATTTAGAAGAAGTCTACATTGAGCTGTTATTGCCGTTGCACCAAAAGATCAACCTGTTAATGCTCGATACAACCACTTGACTTAACAAGCACGGGAGGTGGTTAAGCCCTTTTCACAAACCACCACAGTGCAGCACTGAACAAGGAGACCAATGGCCACACCTTGTAACAATCTCCCCCCCAACGCAAGTGCGGGGTTTGAACCTGTGACCTCAGCTCTGATACTAATTGTTAGCTACCGTTGCACCAAAAGATCGACCTATTAATGCTCGATACAACCACTTGACTTAACAAGCACAGGAGGCGGTTAAGCCCTTGTCGCAAACCACTGCAGCGCAGCGTTGAACAAGGAGACCAAGGGCCACACCTTGCAACATGAGAAACCTAAGGGATTTCAGCTATCCAAAGATTAAAATTTGGTGTGCAGACTAAGGAAGGCATTATATGGTCTTAAGCAAGCCCATAGGGCTTGGTATGCAAGGTTGGATAAGTGTTTACTCCAACAAGGCTTCAAGAAAGGTACAGGAGATAGTAATCTATATATCAAAATAGAGAATGAGAACATACTAATAGTAATAGTATATGTTAATGATATTATCTTTGGTGGCAATGATGAAATATGTAAGAAGTTTGTAGAAGAGATGCAAAAGGAATTTGAAATATCTATGATAGGTGAAATTTTATTCTTTCTTGGACATTAAATCACTCAATTAGATGAAGGTATACTTTTTTATCCCTAGATTGATGGTGGCTACCTCTCAAGAGGAGCAGGTAGATAAGAGACTATAGAAGATGACAAGGATTGTACAGACAGGGGGAGCTTATATGGGTTGCCAGAACAAAGGAAGAACACTAGCCCTTTGCCCTTGATGTCAAAGGGGGAGAAAATTGCATACTAGGATTAGTGTTGCATCAATGACAAAGGGGGAGACTGTTCCATATGTTTTCATTGATGTCAAAGGAGTGGATGCCAAAGGAGTGGTGATCAAAGGAGGTGTGATGTGAAATATATGGTGATGAAAGACATGAGTATGTTATAGGATTAATATATGTACACAATTGTACCTTATCTTCTTAAGTTCATGAGCAGATGAAGGTTGTCAAAGTATGTTGATTGATGTCTTGCCTTGATAATATGAAGTCATTGTTACATGTATTTCCACTTAGCATTTCATGGGATATGAAGACAATTGTCTAAATCATCAGAAGGTTAAAAACATAGGGAATTACATAGTAAAAATATGGGAGATTGTACCACATTTTACTGCAAATGAAGATATGACCTTGCAGATTGTAGGATAGCTAAATATGGCTATGAGGTATGCATGATTCAAGTTTCAGAGCATAAAAGTTACCGCAGAGTTTTTTAGAGTTAGCAGAGTGAGAACAAGTCATGTTCTTGTGAAAGGTCATCAGTGACAGAATTGAAAGTTGCCACATGTCACCGCATATGCATGTATGACTTGGCAATTTGGAGAGTATGTAAAGAAATAATACAAGAATGACATATTCATGTTTCAAAGGATATAATTTACTGCAAGTGTGTTTTTCAATGTTCTATGTCAAGATAGTGTAACTAGATTGTGTAAGGGATACCAGCATTAGTGTTTGATTGCTTGCACCAGCAAGAAGAAGCATAAACTAGAAACAAGAGTGTATAATAAGGCTTTGTAGGTCACATAGTTTTTGTGGCATGAACCGCTTGATGATATCTCTCTTCTCTGGTACCTTATAGGCTCTGGAGCCAAAATATGAAAGGATAAGTGTATGCGGAACCAACGTGATATATTTGAGTGATTGCACCATGTGTTTGAAGTTTGCCCTAGAAAGAACATTTGGGAGAAGGTAAAATGGGTCTAGTAGACCTCTTGGTATGAAACACATTGGGGGATTTCACTCATACATTACTGCAGATGATCTGGGAGCCAACAAGCTATGTCAGTTACATGTTTCATGTTACATGTTTCATTTAGGCCGACAAAGATGATGTTTTGAAGACTTGCAAAGGATATATAGGAAGGATAGAAGATTGTTTCAAGGTGAGAGAGTGAGTGCATGAAAGGTGAATGATCTATAAATTGAGAAGTAACTCTGGAAGTTATGATGCATAATCCATAACAGAGTTAGTATTGTATTGCAAAGGTGTTTGAGCCAGGAAGGCAACAAATATGTTTAAACAGAAGTGTTAAGTCATTGAGAATATGTCAATGATGTCAAAGATTTAGTAGAATTTATTTTTGGAGGAAATTGAATCATCATAATTAGTTGAATGTTTCAGAATAGAGGTTGGAGCCTCATCTTGTAAGTGTTGTAGCACTTTAGGGAGTTGGTGCTTCCTCTAGGTTGGTGCCCATAAACTTTGTAATAGGTAGTTGGTGCTTCCTTTGAGTTGGTGCTCATAAATAGGGGATTGGTGTCTCATTTGTGTTAATGCTCATAAAAATCATTGCAATACTTCATTTTATTTGTGAGGCTAGATTTGGACAGTACATCCAAGCAACTGGCTCACCATGGTTTTTCCCATCTTAGATTTCCATGTAAATCTAGTGTTATGTGTGTATGTGCTCATTTAGTTTATTTGGTTTGAATGTTTTCATTGGTTTGATTGCATCTAAAGGAACAAGAAATTGACTATATACTGATTCACCCCCCTCTCAATATATATGTGTCTTCAACAATTGGTATCAAAGCAATGTTCCTTGGTGCATCCTAACAGCTGGAGGTAGATCTTGGATTAGAAGACATAGCTAAGGAATTATTCGCTTCTAACAGAGCACCTCTATTTGATGGAACTAACTATGTCTTCTAGATTGTAAGGATGGAAGGCTATCTTACCTCTCTACGGTATGATGTTTGGAGATTTACGATCGATGCTTATACTATTCCTACACAACCTCTCACATATTCGACTGAGAAGAAGGCCTGTGAAAATAATGCTAAAGCCAAGAATGCTATCTTAAGTGGTCTAACCAACTTAGAGTTTATCAAGGTAATGCATTGCAAGATGGCCAAGGAAATATGGGATAAACTCAAAAATCACTATGAAGGAGATGACAAAGTAAAGCAAGCTAAACTACAAACCTACAGGGGAATGTTTGAGAATCTGAAAATGAAAGAAGAGGAAAGCATTGCTAACTACTTGCTCCAAATGTATGAAGTTGTCAATGGAATCAGAGGGCTAGGGGAAGAAGTGAAAGACTTAGTGGTTGTGAAGAAGGTTATGAGATCTCTCCCTCATAGATTTGATTCAAAAGTCTACTATTGAAGAAGCCAGAGATTTGAACACATTTACCATGGATGATATGTTTGGGTCCCTCACTACCTATGAGATGAGAAATAAAGTCAAAGATACATCCAAAAGGGAAGATACTTTCAAAGATGCAAAGAAAGAAGGAACATCTAGCCCACACAGTGAATCTAGGGAAGAAGAAGCAAACTTTGTGAGAAAGCTAAAGAAAGGTTCAGGCAAGTATAAAGGTAAGCTACCTTTCAAATGTTTTAAATGTGGAAACATTGGTCATTATGCATCTAAATCTCCTATCGGAGAAAATGAAAATAGTAGCAAGGGTTTCAAAAGGAACAACTTCAAAAGGAATCTCCTTTCCAAAGAAGGCCATAGCTCTTCGAAAGAAGCAGATCGCTACTCATTAGATAATGAAGGAGAAGAATCCCTATTCATGGCTATGGTAGTCTGGCATTTCTAACAAGACTATTGAGGAAGAAGAATGTGAAGTTGATATTGAAGGTGAATTTTTTTATGCTCTTGAAGACTTGAAATGTGTAAGGAAAGAGAACAAAGAACAAAAAGCCCAAATTGAAGCCAAGAAAATGAGTACTCAAAACTTGAGGAAGAAATATTTTCACTTAGAAGAGAATTGGAGAAAGTATATGATCAGCTGGACAAAATATCAACTTTTGAAAAAGGCCTAGAAATCTGGATGACATTGAAGAAGAAGATTTCATTCCAGTCATGTCTCAAAGAAGAAGATATGGAGGACCTTTACATGCAAGGAAGACCTTCATAAATAGGTTCAATCATGCATTCTTTGGTTATTGTTTTATCTGCAATAAATATGGTCATAAGGCTATGGAGTGCAAGTCTAGGATGAATAGAACAAATTTTGTGAGTAGGAATCCTATTGCTTCTATAGTAGATCTCAATGTGATATGTCATACCTACAGCAAATTTGGACACATAGCAATATATTGCAGAAGTGGATTAGAAAAGTCAAAATCTCAGATGGCAAATATTAATGTGAAAGACAAGGAGACTAATACATCCCAGAGATAGAAAATAAATAAAGAGGTGGAAAATTCAATGATTGTCTGAAAAACATTTCATTTCCAAAGGAAAAAAAATCCCTGGGTGATAGATAGTGGTAGTTCAAGCCACATGACTGGTGATAAAAGCAAATTCATTAGCCATGTAAAGTGGAATGGTGGATCAGTCAAGTTTGGAGATAATACAACTGCAAAAATTTGTGGAAAGGGCACCATAAGTATTGATGGAAGATCTAAAATAGAAGATGTTCTATATGTAGAAGGTCTTAAGCACAGTATTCTCAGTGTAAGTTATATGTGCAGTAAAGGATACAACCTCATATTTAATGCACATGGATGTGAAATTAGAAAGGCAAATACTGGTAAACTGGTGGCAGAAGCAAGAAAGACAGAGTAACTTGTACAACCTAATTGGTGTCAATGGAAGGAACTATCTTCTAGGATAGACAAATGAATGTTAGATGTGGCACAAAAGGATGGGACACATCAATTTTGACAATCTTGTGAAAATTAGCTCCATAGAAGTAGTAAGAGACATGCCAAAGATTGCCAAGCCTGCAAGCACCTTGTGTAAAGAATGTCAGATTGGGAAGCAGACAAGGACAAGGTTCAAGACTAAGGAGTATTCTTCTACAAAGCCATTGGAACTAATTCATATAGATCTGTGCGGTCCTACCAAAATAAGGAGTCTCCAAGGTGAGAGGTATTTCATGTTGCTTATTGATGATTACTCTAGGATGACATGGGTTACAATTTTGAAAGAGAAATCAAAAGCTTTCAGTAGGTTTAAGATTTTCAAGTCTATGGTTGAAAATTAAATTAATTCTAGAATCAAGTGCTTAAGGACAGATAGAGGTGGTGAATTCACATCAAATGAGTTTGAGGAATATTGTGAAGAACAATGGAATAAGGAGGCACTTATCTACTGCAAGAACTCTGCAACAAAATGCAGTTGTTGAAAGGAAAAATAGGATAGTACAAGAGATGTAAAGAACTATGCTTAATGATGCAAAGCTTCCCAACAGATACTGGAAAGAGGTAGTCCACACCACAGTCTACATTCTAAATAGAGGAGAACTGAGGGTAAACAACATCAATACTCCTTATGAGTTGTGGAAATGTAGACCTACCTCGGTCAAACATCTCAAGGTGTTTGGAAGTAAGTGATGTATCAGGAGATATGATGATAACCTAGGAAAATTTGATTCAAGATCAGATGAAGGTATCTTCCTTAGATATTCATCTAGAAGCAAGGCATACAAGTGCTTCAACAATAGACTACAAAAGGTTGTTGAAAGTGTAGATGTAAGGGTTGATGAAGATCTACATCCACCTACATATGATCAAGAAGACTGTTGTCCACAAGGATCTGCTTGCACAAAAGAAGAGGAAGAAGTTGAAGAAAAGGAAGAAACACGAGAAAAGGCTACCAAGACTCATGCTAAGTATGTTCAGAAGAACCATTCAGAAGATCAGATAATTGAAGACAAGAATGAAGGAATACAGACTAGAAGAATATTTACAATGGCAAATGAACAAGTAAACTTCTATATGTTGTCTAAGATGGAACCTAAAACATTTTCTAATGCCACCAAGAATGAAGGATGGATCAAGGCAATGGAATAAGAACTCAATTAGATAGAGAAAAATTAGACTTGGGAATTGGTGCCAAGACTTGCAGACAAAAATGTGATAGGAACAAAATGGGTGTTCAGAAATAAACTAAATAAAGAGGGACAAGTTGTTAGAAACAAGGCAAGACTAGTCTACAAGGGTTATACACAAGTAGAAGGGATAGATTTTGAGGAAACCTTTTCCCCTATAGCAAGGTTAGAAGCAATCATAATGTTTCTTGCATTTGCGGTCCACAAAGACTTTAAGATTTATCAAATGGATGCCAAGTTAGCCTTCTTGAATGGTGATGTAGAAGAAGTCTACATTGAGAAACCTAAGGGATTTCAGCTATCTGAATATCAGAATTTGGTGTACAGACTAAGGCACTATATGGTCTTAAGAAAGCCCCTAGGGCTTGGTATGCAAGGTTGGATAAGTATTTACTCCAGCAAGGCTTTAAGAAAGGTACAACAAATAGTAATTACGCTGAGAGGAATAACTATAGTGGCAGCACAGAGTGCAATGGCATGAGTGTGTTAACAAAAACTATTAAACAGCCGACATATAAAATAATTATAAATATATAGCCAACATATAAAATAATTATATAATATATAGCCTACATATAAAATAATTATAAATATAAGCTCACATAGTTTATTAAATCAATGAACATAAAAATAATTCCAATAAAATAATGTGTATAAATATAAGTAGTACTCAAACATTTGAGAAAAATCAAATCAAATAAAAATAGAGCAAATTGAATTGGGAGAAGAAGTTTAATACACAAGGAGAGAAGTTTAATTGGTAAGGGCACTATGCAGCCATCTTTTTTGTATTTTTCTTGCAAAATGAATTTATGAAGTGATGCAATGGTACTACTATTATTTACTCTTATTCTATTTACATGCTACTCATTAAAATAAAAAGAAAATTGCAATTAAAGCTTAAATTATGAAACCTATAAATTATAATTTATTTACCAAATCTTTGAAAACCACAAAGAAAATTTAGGCCAACGTAAATTATTTATTTAGTTTAATGAGAGTTAGGGTTAGGGTTCTTCAATAATAAAAGCCACAAAGAAAATTAATATTTAGTTTAATGACCTTTGTTTTAGATTTTTACAATGGTATTTAATTCTATTAAAAAATTATAATTAAGTTTTTTGTATCATTTGGATTAAATTATTGAAAAATATTCCATTAAAAACTAATTGTAGGGTAGGATTATAGTTCTTCAATCTTTAAAATATTAAAGATTTTTACTATGGGAATTAATTGCATTAGACAATTATAATTAAGTTTTTTGTATCATTTGGATTAAATTAGCTTTTTAGGATTCGTCAATCTTTAAATGCAAATCTATAAAGTAAATAAAATAACTGTTTAAGTAAAACTATATATACATATAAAAGCTCCTCACTCTCTATATATTGTAATAAATTAATAAAATTATTAAACTAGCATAAATATCTTAAATACATCTATCTAAAAGACACTGAGAGATATAGTCTCCAGGCACCTATCTATTCTCAATAACAATTTCAATATAGGCGCCTTGAGACTAATATCTCTCAGCATCTTTTAGATAGATGTATTTAAGATATCTATGCTGGTCTATGTATCAAAATAGAGAATGAGCACATACTAATAATAGTAGTATATGTTGATGATATTATCTTTGGTGGCAATGAGGAAATGTGTAAGAAGTTTGTAGAAGATATGCAAAAGGAATTTGAAATGTCTATCATAGGTGAACTTTCATTCTTTCTTGGACTTCAAATCACTCAATTAGATGAAGGTATACTTTTTTATCCCTAGATTGATGGTGGCTACCTCTTAGGAGGAGCAGGTAGATAAGAGACTATAGAAGATGACAAGGATTGTACAAATAGGGGGAGCTTGTATGGGTTTCTGGAATAAAGGAAGACCACTCGTCCTTTGCCTCTTATGTCAAAGGGGGAGAAAATTGCATATCAGGATTAGTTTTGCCATCAATGACAAAGGGGGAGATTGTTGCATATGTTGTCACTGATATCAAAGAAGTGGAAGGAGTGGTGATCAGAGGAGGTGTGATGTGAAATATATGGTGATGAAAGACATGAGTATGCTATTGGATCAGTATCTAGTCATAGTTGTACCTTATCTTCTGAAGTTCATGAACATATGAAGGTTGTCAAAGTATGTTGTGTTAGTTTTTATTTCTGAATTAGCAGAGGGTTTGCTAGTTCCAATGCACAGGCAGATTCAGCCAACGAATACAGAAGGTTGCGTGAGCTGTCTCCCCTTCACTTCTAGTTCTGCCGCACCAAGGGGGGTATCCCTATAGCTAAAGATTTGACACTTTGACTCACCCAATGACATAAAGATTTATCTTTGTGATAACAGGCAGAATACTCTCATTTTAGGACCAAGATTTGTGTGACAAATCACAAGGTTAGCAATATTCTTGGACATATGTGTCTAGTTAAGAATGAGAGTATGCAGGGGCTCCTAATCCTACTCCTACAACTAACAGGTTGAAATTATGGAATGATTTGAATTTGATGGATTGGATGCAAGACGGGGGTTTTTGGATCATAACTATTGCATAAGGGCAGACCGGTGCCTATCTCAGGGCAAGGAGTCAACTAGACATATACAAGAGAATGGCTTGCAACTGGCATTCAAGTTTCAAGGGGTTAGGACTGGTGTTTGCCTTACAAATACCACCCAAGGATAAGTATTCAACTATCTCTACTTACAAATATCCCAGTCAACACACAATCTTCTCCATACTTAACCTAAAATGATTCAATCCACTCCTTGAATGGAAGTTAGAGATTAGGCATGTGATACAGAAATCTATACCCAAGAATCTGAGAAACCCTTAGCAACTAGATTCAAAAGAAGAAATTACATGCAACAAATGGAGACAAACAGATAAATACATGCAACAATGCATTTTTCATATACAATGACAAGAAACTGAACATATGTGCAAGATACACTCAGATGCAACTCATAAACTCCACAAAGATACAACAAACAGGAAATGCTTTATATTTCATTATTTTTTCCCCAAAATTGCCCAAGTCTTCAACAACAACAATGAGTAACACAGTTTGGCTTTTATACCAAGACCGTGTACTCAGCAATAAGTTACAGGCAAAATCAAAAATTCTCCAAATATAATGCATCCTCAGATTGGCGCTCAAAACAATCAATGCCGCTAGAGACAAAATGGGAAGAAACAGGAGAAGGGCGAGGAGTAGTTGAACTCGAGCCCTGTGCTGCCACTAGAAGATTTTCCACTTGAAGGTGGTAGCTGACATGTCCCTTTAGCCCATGCCTATTTGCAATCCTGCCATTAATGGCATACCAACTAGCAGCTATTGTCGAAATCTGCAGCAGCACGCCACTGAAGTTTTCCCGCTCAAAACATGACTGCAGATGCAAAGAAATCCCCTCTCAACTGTGAATTAAAACATAGTCGTCGATCATCTTCCATTGCTGAAATAAATGGCTCAAAACACCTTGAAAAGTTGCGACCCTGTGATATCATGCCATGTAGGCACTTTGAGCCTCCATCGCTAACTTTTCCCTTTCACAATTTTGCCTTTTTCGCCCCTCTGTATATGCAAGAAAGAATGCATATACAACCGCCTCTCAAATCCTTTGTATATGCAAAAGCATATACAATCACCATATATACAATCTGGACCTTAAATTTTATAGGACAATTTTAAATCGAGTTCCGTTCCAACTTGTATCTCCCCCTTATGCACATCGCACATATACAAGCACCTTATATACAAGCCGGACCTCAGACACTTATCCGTTGCATTTAATTTCTCCTTCAGGCCTGAAATGTATATCAATCATTGCATCTGTCACCTTGTATATCAGCATATACAAGCACGCATACATGCAAGCTGCGGACGCCAGTGCTTTATCTGCCAACTTTGACTTTTCCTTCGGGTCTGAAATGTATGCCTTTGTTTTGTATATTGGCTTGTATGTTGCATATACAAGTGCAACATACATGCAATCCATGGATTCCAACCATTATCAACTGGACTGCATATTCCTTCAGATTCTGGCTTGTATATTTAGAATGTATATTTGAATGTATGTCCAAACATACAACCGCAAATATACAAGCGGCGGGCCCTAGCTTTTAACTTGTCTTGTATGTGCCAATTTGTATATTGCTGCCAATGCATCCTTTTGTTTGCTACCGCCAACATACATTCATCTAGCGACAGCCTTTTGCATATTTTTTCTTTGTATATCAGACATACATTTGCCCTTGCACCTTTACATGCAACCCGATATACAAACTGGGAATATTTTGGGAATCTGCGAAAGATTCCCCCTTTGTATATGCAACCTAATATGCATTCAAAAATGCATCTAACTAATTTTTTTCAAAGGGCGATAGAGTTTTCACAAGCCTGCCAATGCATATTCGACTTGCATGTATATACAAACACCCTTGTATATACAAAGACACCTACACCTTAACTAATTTTTGCATTTTTTCAACTGCAAAGGCCGAAAGAGATAGAAGTTTTTGAATTTTATGTGAAGGGGCCTGCATATACATATTTAGGCACCAACATGTTGAATGATCTCTTTCCTTGATAATATGAAGTCATTGTTACATGTAATTCCACTCAGTATTTCATGGGATATGAAGACAATTGTCTAAATCATTAGAAGGTCAAAAGTATAGGGAATTACACTACAAAAGCACAGGATATTGTACCGCATTTTACCGCAAAAGAAGATATGACCTTGTATATTGGAGGATAGCTAAATATGGCTATGAGGTATGCATGATCCAAGTTTTAGGGCATAAAAGTTACTATAGAGTTTTTTAGAGTTAGCAGAGTGAGAACAGGTCATGTTCTTGTGAAAGGTTATCAAACACGGAACTGAAAGCTATCACATTTCACCGCATATGCATGTATGACTTGGTGGTTTGGAGATTATGTAAATAAAAGATACAAGAATGACATATTTAAGTTTAAAAGGATATAAAGTACTGCAAGTGTGTTTTTCAATGTTCTATGTCAAGACAGTGTAACTAGACTATGTAAGGGATACCAGCATTAGTGTTTGATTGCTTGAGCCAGCAAGAAGAAGCATAAACTAGAAAGAAGAGTGTATGAGAAGGCTTCTCAGGTCACATAGCATTTGTGGCATGAATCACATGATGATATCTCTCTTCTCTGATACCGCATAGGGTCTGGAGCCAATGTATGAAAGGATAAGTGTTTGCAGAGCTGACATAATATATTTGAGTGATTGCACCATGTGTTTGAAGCATGCACCAGCAAGAACATTTGGGAGAAGGTAAAATGGGTCTATTAGACCTCTTGGTATGAATTGTATTGTGGGATTTCACTCCTACATTACCGTAGATGCTTTGGGAGCTGACAAGCTAGGTTGGTTACACATTCCATGTTACACGTTTCATTTAGGTCGACAAAGATGATGTTTTAAAGACATGTGGATGATATAAATGAAGGATAAAAGATTGTTTCAAGGTGAGAGAGTGAGTACGTGAAAGGTGAATGATCTTAAAATTGAGAAGTAACTCTAGAAGTTATGATGCATAATCCATAACAGAACTAGTATTGTATTGCAGAGGTGTTTGAGCCTAGAAGGAAACAAAGATGTTTAAGCAAAAGTGCTAAGTCATTGAGAATATGTCAAGGATGGCAAATCTTCAGCAAAATTGATGTTGCAAAGGAAATTGAATCATCAAAATTAGTTGAATGTTTCAAAATAGAGGTTGGAGCCTCATCTTGTAAGTGTTGTAGCACTCCAGGGAGTTGGTGCTTCCTTTGGGTTGGTGCCCATAAAACTCATTGTAATACTTCATTTTATTTGTGAGGTTGGATTTGGATAGTAGATCCAAGCAGCTGGCTCACTGTGGTTTTTCTAATCTCGGGTTTCCAAGTAAATCTGGTGTGATGTGTGTATGTGCTCATTTGCTTTATGTGGTTTGAATGTTTTCATTGGTTTGATTACATCTAAAGAAACAAGAAATTGAATATATACTGATCCACCCCCATCTCAATATATATGTGTGTTCAACACTTGGGTGATGATTCTCATTTAAATATTGTTGGTTTTGGTAAAGTTAAAATTAGATTTCCTAATGGTAGAGTAAAAAATATTAACGATGTATTGGATATCCCTAGGTTAATAGAAAATTTATTATCTTTTAGAAAACTAATAGATGCAGGTGTGTAGGTAGTCTTTTTTTATGTCGGATGCAAGATGGTTAGAGGATCTATCGTGATTGCTAGAAGTGTCATATTTGGGACATTATATAAGCTTGATGCATACACTATTGAATGCAATAGTACTTATGTGAAAAGCAAGTTTGTGACTACATCATTGGAAAAAGTCAGGGTTTCCTCTTCAATGGATGGTCATGTCTTTTGGGTGTACGTAAGGGTTCTCTTTCTTCTAAATCAAAATTACCTACAAAGAAGACTATGTAATGGCACCAGAGACTAGGCCACATTGGAGAAAAGGGTCTAAGGACCTTGAAAAATGAAAACCTTGTTGAATGGTTAACTGATTATTGTTAGGAATAGCAGGCAGAAGATATCAATTAAATGCAGATAAAAATGATTAAATATAGGAATGAAAATATAGAAAAAAAAACAAGA
Organism: Cunninghamia lanceolata; assembly: GCA_027924645.1. Lineage (NCBI taxonomy): Eukaryota > Viridiplantae > Streptophyta > Pinopsida > Cupressales > Cupressaceae > Cunninghamia > Cunninghamia lanceolata. Next base: position 4,537,415 of record BSBN01000693.1, read on the forward strand.
GACAATTTTAATGCATGGTTCACCCAAAGTTAGGCTACATCCACCAACAAAGAGTCCAATATTATTATCCAGCAAAAATAGAACCGATTACAATCAGTAATCTCTTGGAACTCAGTACCGTTGCAATATGCTACAATACAATATCAATGAAAACCCTAAGCCTAAGCCTTTTCACCTCCTCCATCCCTTTTTTATCAAGACATATGTCAGTTACAAAAATAGGGATTATATGTCGACCAATAGAAAAATAATTGCCGACACCTTTATAAAATAATAGACAATTTTTTCTTCAGGGGTGCTGCCCCCAACAAACCCCACTGGGAGCGTTGCTACTAGACTCCCACTGTGGGCTCCACCCTCAGGCCCTCACCAGGGGGGTCATCCCCTGGGCCTCGCAAGAGGGGCATAAATTCCCTCATTAATTAATTTGGAGGGAAAACATGCTCGACAAAAGTGGGAAAAATTTAACCTCTGAGTCTGATTGGGCTCCAAATAACAACAATCTCCCACTTGGAGACTGATCAAACTCCACACCATATCATCTCCCACTTGGAGACTGATCATAACACTGCTACCCTTGTATCTCCCACTGGAAATAAGCACCCTGGATCCTGTTGTTCTGAATTTATTATTGTCAATCTTGAAGGCCAACCGACGCTGAAGAGGAGCTCAACTTCTCGCTTGTCACCACCTTCGTAAACATATATGTTAGATTGTCATCTGTATGTATCTTTTCCAGCCTTAACTTTCCATCCTCCAACACCGATCGGATGAAGTGATACCTCAGTTGTATGTGTTTAGTCTTTGAATGCAAGTCAGAATTCTTTGCAAGATGTATGGCACTCTAGTTTTTTGTAAACAAATAACTTTCAGCCTATTGTTTGCCTAATTCTTAGATGAAAAATTGTAGCCATATCATCTCCTTGCTTGCCTCTATTGTAGCTAATATTCTACCTCCATGGTGGATAAAGTAACCACCTTTTGTAACCTTGAGATCCAACTCACCATTGTCCCACCTACAATAAAGATATAACTTGTAGTACTCTGCCTAGTATTAATATCCCCTACCAAATCTAAGTCCACACAGCCTTTTAAATTAGTATTAGAGCCCCCAAAACATAAATGTTTATTGGATGTACCTCTCAAATACCTAAGAATCTATTTAACCACATTCCAATGCTCCAATTCGAGATTACTCATATACCTGCTTACAACTCCTATAGCATGTGAAATATCCAATCTTGTGCATACCATGACATACATTAAACTTCCTATAGCTAAAGCATATGGTACCTTGGACATTTTGTCTTCCTCTTGTGTCTTTGGACACATCTCCTTAGTCAATTTCAAATGACTAGGCAAAGGTGTGCTGATGTAGCTTTTGCATTCTCTATATGGAATCTTTACAACACCTTTTCAACATAATCAACCTGAGATAGAGTCAATTTTTTGTTCTTCCTATCTCTACAAATTTTCATACCAAGGATTTGTTTTGCTATCCCCAAATCTTTCATAGCAAATGATTTTGCTAACTATTGTTTAACTCACTTATGTGATCCTAGACCCTGCGACAAGCATGTCATCAACATATAAACATAAAATAATGTAGATGTCATTATCCAACCTCTTAAAATAAACACAATGGTTAGAATTACACTGATTGTAGCCTTGCTCAACCATAAAACTATCAAATTTCAAGTACCATTGCAGAGGTGCTTGTGTCAAGCCATATAAACTCTTCTTCAATTTGCACACCAGTTTCTCCTTACCTTTGACCTCAAATCCTTGGGGCTATTCCATATATATCTCCTCCAAATCACCATGGAGAAAGGTAGTTTTCACATCTAGCTATTCCAAATACAAATCTTCAATAGCCCCAATACTTAAAATAGTACAAATAGAAGTCGTCTTAACAACCAGAGAAAAAATCTCATCAAAATCAATGCCTTTTTTCTGTGCAAATCCTTTTACATCTAACTTGGCTTTAAATTTTTGCTTACCTCCATCTTCCTCTTTCAGCCTATAAACCCATTTGTTTGGAAAAGCCTTTTTACCTACAGGCAACTTACATAATTTCCAAGTCTGATTTTTCAACAAGGATTCCATTTCTTCATCCATTGCATGCTCCCACTAAACCTTTGTATCCACCTACATAGCTTCATCATACCATTCCAGTTTACCAGCATCTATTAACAAATAGAATACAAAGAGGGAGAAAACCTTTCAGGAGGTCTACTTATCCTTGTTGACCATCTAACATTCACTAAAGTTTGTGGTATTTGTTGTTGTTGCGGAGCATAAGGAACCACTAGAACATCATTGTCTAGAGTATCATCTAGCACCGCAGAATCCTTTTATTTCTTCTCATGTTGTTGTAATTGATCTTTGTACAACACCTTCTCATTGAATACAACATCCATGCTTTTCACAATTTTTAGATTTTCAAAATATCAAAGCCTATAACCAAATTTATCAATGTCATATCCAACAAAGATACACTTTTTTTTATTTTGCATCTAGCTTAGTTCTATTTTCATAATCTACATGTGCAAATGCTTCACATCTGAAGGTTTTGAGAAAAGAATAACTCACCTTCTTACCTGTCCGTGCTTCCTCTAGAATACCATAGCCCAAAGGAAATGAAGGACCTCTATTAATTAAATATATAGTGGTATTGACAGCCTCTACCCACATGTTTAAAGACAGCCTAGCATGCAATCTCATGCTCCTTGTATGCTCCATTATTGTCATATTCATATGCTCAACCACTCCATTCTCCTGTGGAGTCCTTGGAATAGTTTTCTACCTACGAATTCCATTAGAGGAACAATAATCCTCAAATTCTTTGTTGTAATACTCACCACCATTATCAGATTTGAGACATTTTAATCTTTTACCCATCTCATTCTCAACCAAGATTCTTCATTTCTTAAATGTTTCAAATACATCAGATTTCTTCCTAAGGAAATAAATCCAAACCTTTCTAGTTGTATCATCTATGAATGTAACATAATACCAAGAGCCAGCGAGAGAAGATACTTGAGTTGGTCCCCATACATCTATATTCATAAGCTCCAACTTTTCATCTTTCTTTTGCTTCCCATCATTGAGAAAACTAACTCTCTTTTGTTTGCCATACACACAACTTTAAAAAAAATCCATATTAATACATTTCAAACCTGGTAAAACTTTCTTAGAATGAAGTACCTTCATACATTTTTCACTCATATGTCCAAGTCTATTATGCCACAGTGTTGTCTCAGAAATCGTAGCAACTATTTCAATCTCTACCTATGAACCCGCAACAACTGTTCCTGAACATGTTTGATTTTTCTCTGCAACAACTAAAGTAGAAGGAACAGTGTGACCTATGTTGGTGTGAACAAGGTTATCACCTAACCGGTTTACCCTTGTGTGGATAATTCATATTATTTAACTATTTATTAGTTAAATAATATTCACACATCACACATAATTCACACATGTTGTGTTGACTTAGTGAGTCTACTAGTTGTGTCTAATTGTTGATAGTTTTCATCTTATCCTATAGTTGTCACATGTCATAGGATAATGACACTTGTCACATGACTGCAACATCCTACATTTCATCCTTGTCTTTATAAGCAAGGCCTATCATGTACATTGTAACAACAATCTTGTAATCTTTTGCATTCATTGATAGAATATCATTATTCTCTCATTTGATCTCTCTTGTGCTTTCATAAAGTCCTAGATCCTGGGTGGCTCCAATCATAGCCAACTCTAACATGGTATTAGAGCTCTAGGAAGAATCACTTTGTGTTAGCCATTTTTGAGGGATCTTGAGTACAATTCATGGTGGATCTTGATAGTTGAGTATGCTCTTCTCTTGCATCGAATGATGACCTGGAGAATTAGAAAGACTCGATAGAAAAACCAAACTTATGAGCATTTCTTCTTTGTAGCCTTGTATTACAGGTTCATTTTGCAGCACGCTGCTACAAATCTGAGCACACCATTGTGTTCAAGAGGTCTGAGATAGTCAAGATTGCCTTTTGTTTCATCCAAATCAGACATCGAAGGCCAAATCTATGAGGGTTTGAAGGTGGGAGGTGCACACCTAATCTAGAAGGCACATGATCTTTTGGAGCACTTTGGGTAAAATCCAACCCTACCATCATGCTCAGGAGGCCCAAAAACCCTAAGATCGATTGTCAATTCATCGAAATCGAACAAAGTTGCAGCAAAAGACAATTTTTTTTACAAATCACCGCCGTATAGAATCTATAGAGAATATTCTCCGTGTAGGTGGCATATTCCTAAAATATTTGTACTGCATCATCCTACGCAGGCAAATATTCTTTGGTGTCATCGGCAGATTCAGGTTTATTATCCATTAGTTAATAAATTTGTTAGTAGGATAAAGCGTTAAGCTACGGGTTAATATTTTTTGCAGAGGTTTTTGGTACATTGTCCCTTCTCACAGGTGTACCTAGAGTGAATTGTGGGGTGCCACGTGTGGCATGGGCCCCCACCCTTCACTCGACTATTTAAAATTTGCAGCGAGCATCCGCAGGTATATTCCTTCCTCAGCAGTGCTTTAATTAGCATCGATCAAATCAGCAGTAGCTGGCAAGAGTCTTCAAAACCACCGGTGACCTCCATCATTGGGGGTCTAAATCCTCAACCCTTAGTCAAATTTGACCTGGCGGTTCCTTGATCCAGTGACGGCAATTAACAAACAAAAAGCATCTGTTGATTGTTCACCGCTCGTGGCCTTTTACACTCAGTTGGCAACAACATTTAAAACTCCAGCAGCAGCCTGATATTCTATTATCCATCAGCATTTTTAAAGTCAGCAACATCAAATCCACAAGCGCCTTCAATACTCATGATGGTTACCTCAATTTTCTTCAGCGGTCTTCAACTCATCTGGCAGCCGTTTAAACCTTTGGCGGAATCTACATGCCCAGTAGCGGCAGTAATCACTAAAACTGCCCGGTAAATAAAATAGCTTGTAATGATTTAAACAAACCACAGCCTCCAAAACTTCCTAGACACTTTTCACAAAAATACGGTAGTTTTGCAGTCAAAAGCGGTTTCATGCCAATTTTTTGGCAATTTCGTAATAAAACAATAGTGGTTACTACCCATTTTTTGTAGTTTTGACTTCCTCAATGGCGGTTTTGACATTTGAAAGGTCGTTTTGACTACAAAGTCAAGTGGTTTCAACAAATCAAACTAGTGGTTTTCACAAAACAATGTTTCTTTCCTTTCAGCCAAGAATATTCTGGCAAAACAGAATATTCTCCTAGGTGACATCAGCGTCAGGGGCCCTCCTTGGCCCCTCAAAGCACTAAACAAGGGCTTTCTTTCTTTTTTGTATAACGTTTGCCCATGGAGGTGAAATTAGGCAAACAAGATATCGTTGGAAGGATGAAAAAGAGCACTTCGCAATGGTGTTTGTATTTTTTGATATTTTTTTGTAGCCGACAGATACAATAGTTTGAAGAGAGATCTTTATTTTTGGCTTCTGAGCTCACAACTTTTTGCCATGATCTCTTATTTTCATGATTCTTGTGGCATCAGAAAGGTATTCACGAGCTCTTCAATTCCATCCATACAATTTTCTCAGATTCAGCACCAGGTTCATTCTATTCAATTTGTCAGTTTTTTAGCTTTTGAGTGATAACTTGGGCATTTTGACACTCGAGGAGGTAAAATTTGTTTTGAAGGGATTTTTTTGCTCTAATAAATTAATGTGAGTGATTGTAATCTCCCTTGGATATCAGTTTTAAGAGATTTTCATGGTTTCCCAATTGTGGTCCCTTGAGAACAATTGTAAATCACACTAAGTATAAAGTGCCACAATCATTTTCTTTTTTGGGGGGTTAATCTCTTTGATTGACTAACAAGGGGGTTGTACTTGTGTTATTTTTTGTACTCTTGCATCATGGATCCAAACAAACTTCCTCTACTCACACCATATAACTATTATGAGTGGAAAACTAAAATGGAGATTCATTTAAGAAGTTCGAAGATTCATAGAGTAACAATGGGTACATAAATTGAACCAACAGCAATTGCAGAAAAGAGAAAGTGGTACAATAGATGTTATCAAGCCTATGGAACACTATGCTTATCTATTTCTCCTAATCTCCTTTTTTATATTGAATCTTGTACTACACCTAATGAAGTGTGGACTACCTTAGAGAATCTCTTTGGTAAACAAGATACTATGAGAGGTTTCAAATTAGAGAATGAACTAATTGGTTTGAATCCAACCAACTTTGCAAGCATCCAAGACTTCTTCACAAAGATTAGATCACTTAGATTTTAGCTCAAACAATGTCAAATTGAGAAAGAGGACACTCAATTGATTCTTTCAATCTTTGCAAAGCTTGGTCCTGACTATTCATTTTTTGTTTCTACCTTTAACGCTACTATGGATGCCTTTGGGAAAGCTTCCACAATGCCTTCACTTGATGAGTTTGTTGCATCACTCACAAGGGAGAAAGCTAAGTTAATACACATGGGCACATTGAAGTCTTCTAGACATCAAGCACTTCCTGCTAATCAAGGTACAAAGGATCAAAAGGCTTCAACTAGCAAAGGCAAGAAATAGAAAAATAAGGATTTCAAGAACAATGAGCAAGAAAAAGAGTCAACCAAATCACCTAAGTCCTCATCCTCTCCCAAGGAGGAATCATCTAGGAAGGAGAGACCAAAGTGTGCATATTGCAAGAAACTGAGACATGATGAGCATAAGTGTTATGAGAAGAAAATTGATGAGTTGACTCACATCATTCAAAAGCACAATATCCAAATGCCATCATCATCACCTAGTCCATCCTCTTCTTTGACGACATCATCATCTACACATACAGGGACATTAGGCATTGCAAATGGTAAAAACAAGGGAAAAGGACAAGCACTCTTTTCTTCTACAAGTCTATAGTCAGAGAGATGGCTTCTTGATTCAGGAGCTTCTCATCATATGGCATCTTCACAAGAGATGTTCTCTTCATTTGAGTCATGTACTTCACCACCTATTTTGATGGGTAAAAATATATACATGCATGCAACTGGTAAAGGAAATATTGATGTTGGTGAGAGTACATTCAATGATGTGTTGTGTGTACCTTCCTTGACAACCAATCTCCTTTCCATCTACCAGATTACTCATTGTGGTGTATGGAAGACAGTTGAGTTCACTCCTGATTTAGTGATCATACAAGACTTGGAGAGTAGAGATATCATTGTTGTTGGGATGGTTGATCATGCATCTTGCTTGTATACATTCTCCCAATTTACTTCTTCTGATGATGTAGATCCATTGATTGATATTCACATTCATGCATTAAGTGTGAATCATGTTTCCAAGAAGTTTGGTCACTTGAATCTTGGTGTTCTTTCACCCACTTTGGTTCATGAGATTAGTGTTGAATTTCCATCACCTCAACCTCCTTCTTCTTCAGAGATCGACATCGACATGGTTTCATCTACTTCAGTAGAGCAGGATCATTCCAATCTTTTAGATATAGCTTTCTTGGCAGGTATATCAGATTTGTTTTGTGAGTCTCATATTGCAGATTTGGAGGACACACTTGAGGGGATATCTCTCCTCTTTGATGATAGTTATAGCACAACTATTATCCCATCTACTTCATCTTTGGAGATTGTTCTTCATGATTCTACCCAAGATTTTGGATTGGTCACACCTTATTACATTGTTCCATTCCTAGATTCTAACATGTGGACATTTCATTAGTTTTTAGAGACATCATACATCATGAAGCTTTTTCCCTCATACCTTGAGATGGAGTTTCTTCTACATCAGCCTTTGGACCTATTTCTTCCTAAGGGGAAGAATGTTGTTTGTGTTAGAATCAGGACAGACAACTAAGAGGGGAGGTGAATTAGTTGTCACAAACTTTCTTCCAATTAAACACTTAAATCCACTTTGTTATTCAGCAACATAATAATAAATCAATCATGGAAACATAAAGCATTAACTTAAGAGCAGAAACACATCAACACGTGAGACACCAAGATTTTGACGTGGAAAACCTGGTTAAGGGAAAAACCACGGGGTGATTAACCCAAGATTATATTCTCTGTTAGAAGAATAGAAATAACAAAATGGCACTTGCCAATTAGGGATCACTTCCCGAGCACACTGCTCACAAGAGGCCCACTGCTTACAAGAGACACACTGTCTACATAATAATAAGTATCACAAACTTGAACTAGAGAATAGCATCTTTACCATGCTTGAATCAATTCCATTTAAGTCCAATACTTTTGCTCTGTCTTTGGCTTGCTCCTCTCTACCACGCTCTCATCCTTACAAGCACACTTTGAAATGACTTACAACTCCTTATTTATACAAGACATCAACTTAGGGATAATCATCCAAGTCGGCAAACATTACAGAGCTAGTACAAAAATACAACAAGACTTATTACAAAATACTTCATGCGGATCAACACACTATTGGCCACACAGATCAGAGACTTCAATCTTCCTCTAGGAACATGACATTCTTCATAGAACATCTTCAAGATCCTCCATAGGATGTGTAAGTCATCCGGTCAGCCTAACTTAGGAAGAACATCATCATCCAGTAGCAATTCTTCAATTACAAGCACAATCTTCAATGCGGACCACCAACATAAACTGGACACAATCCAAAGACTTCCACAAGCTTGCCGGAATCACCAAGAACATCCACACTACTTCTCTTCATTGAAATCCTTCTCTCCTTCATCTAGAACCTCAAGAACACAGTCTGTTATTACTGTCATAATGGAATAGATGCTTGCAGACCTTTAGGCCACGAACCAATTGAGTTGTTACTTCACATTGACTTCCCAAACACTCCACCAAATCCACAGAACTTGATATTGCATTTCTGGATCTCACTAGACCTATCTGTATCACTCTGTCACCTCTGAACACCTATCAAAACTAGTTTTACTTGAGTGGCCATAACTTCTTCAGATCTTCATGCGGACCTATGAAACCTTTACTGGATCATCTCAAGACACATTTCTACAAACCCTTTGAACTGTATCCTTTGATCTTCATCTTATCTGGGATCTTTACCTCACTGTCTCCACTAATCCTCTCTGCTCTAGATTAGGACTAATCTTCTCAATATCCTCAGCACAAAGCTCATCCAATCCTTATCATCAATGCAACAAGAGTATGTTGACATCAATAACAACACCGATTAGACCCATACTTGCAACAATCTCCCCCTTTGTCATTGATGGCAACATATGATGTGAAAAACTATTTTAACCATCAAGACAAGAACTTCTCCTAACTGACACAACTTCTCTTCCTTTCCTGCTCCCCCTTTGATCAGCAACCACTTGTTTTTCACATGTCTTCTCTCCCCCTTTGACATCAATGGCAAAGGGTACATACTTGCACCACTTCAAAACTTCTGACTCATACCAACTGCTCCCCCTGAGTAGGAGCTCCCCATCACCAATCTAGATCACAAGATATGATTATGATATCCACCGGACTGATGCACATCAGTGCATCTTAGTTCATCACCGAAGGGGTAATAACCCCTAACTTCTCCCTGAGATACTCAAAAGAGTCCTTAGGCAGAGGTTTGGTAAAGATATCTGCAATCTGATCCTTGGAAGGCACAAACTCCAATTTGACTTCATTGTTGTTCACTTGCTCTCTCAAAAAGTGAAACTTGATGGATATATGTTTGGTCTTTGAATGTAACACTAGATTCTTAGATATATTTATTGCACTTGAATTATCACAGAAGATTGTGATAGGCTCCTCATACTCCACTCTGATATCTCTTAGCATTTGCTTCATCCACAATACTTGAGTGCAACCACCTGCTGCTGCAATATATTATGCTTCTGCAGTGGACAGAGATATTGCCTCTTGTTTCTTTCTCAACCAAGAAACCAATCTCTTCCCCAAGAAGAATGCTCCACCACTGGTACTCTTTCGGTCATCCACATCTCTTGCCCAATCTGCATCAGTGTATGCATGAAGAGAGAAATCATGATCTCTAGGATACCACAAACCATACTCAACTGTCCCTTTTAGATATCTAAAAATCCTCTTCATTGCCATGACATGAGATTCTCTAGGATCGGCTTGAAATCTAGCAACAAGACCAACAGCAATCATAATATCAGGTCTAGTTTGAGTGAGCTACAACAATCCTCCAATCATTGACCTGTACTTTTTCTGATTAGTCTTAGGAGAGTCATCATATTTGCTCAATTTACATCTGGTTGCCATGGGAGTACTCATTGGTTTTGACTCTTCCATCCCAAATTTCTTCAACAATTCTTTCACATATTTGGTTTGAGAAATGAAGATTCCTTTCTTAGTTTGAGTGATTTGCAAACCCAAGAAGAAATTTATTTCCCCAAGCATGGACATCTCAAATTCACTTTTCATTTGATTTGCAAAGGTTTTACACATACTATCTCTTCCTCCAAAAATGATATCATCAACAAATACTTCAACAATCAGGATATTTTCATGATCAATTTTGAAATACAAATTATTGTCCGTAGTACCTTTATTGAAAACAATCTTCAAAAGATGCTTATCCAATCTTTCATACCAAGCTCTTGGGGCTTGCTTGAGTCCATACAGTGCTTTCTTCAACTTGCTGACCATATCACCATGATCAAACAATTGAAATCCATGTGGTTGCTCAATGTAAACTTCTTCTTCCAAGTCACCATTCAGGAAGGCAGGCTTGACATCCATTTGATACACTTTAAAATCCTTGAAGGTAGCAAAAGAAAGAAATAATCTGATTGCTTCAATTCTTGCCACTGGAGCAAAAGTTTCTTCAAAATCAACTCCTTCTATTTGAGAGTAACCCTTGCAGACCAATCTGGCTTTATTTCTGATTACTTCACCAATTTCATTCAGTTTATTCCAGAAGACCCATTTGGTTCCAATCACATTCTTGTTTTTAGGTCTAGGAACAAGATCCCATGTGTGATTTTTCTCAATTTGTATTAGTTCTTCTTCCATTGCCTTAGTCTAGTTTTCATCATTGTAAGCTTCATTCACTGTCCTAGGTTCAACTTTTGAAATCAGACAATACTCTTCTGAATCTTAAGCAATCTTTCTTGTTTGTACACCTTTGCTTTTATCACCTATAATCTAATTTTTACAGTGATTCGATCTTACATACCTAGGAAGTTTGGGAGTTTCTTGCACTTCTGATTCTTGAACAGGTTCATTCAAACTTATCTCTTCATCCTGATTTACCAGAACAGACTAAATATTAGAGGGGGCTTGGACTCCTTGGATCATAGCATCATTCTGATCATCTTCATCAGATTCCTAGAACCTTGAAGGTTTTTCAATACCTTCATCAACTTTCACATTGGTGCTTTCTATAATCTTTCTCAATCTCTTGTTATAACACCAGTAGGCTTTGCTTTGAGTAGAATAACCCAAGAATATTCCCTCATCACTTCTAGCATCAAATTTGCCTAAATCTTCATCTCTTTTGATGTAACATTTGCTACCAAAGACTCTAAAATATCTTACAGTAGGAGTAATGCCAAACCAGAGTTCATAAGGAGTCTTACTGGTATTACTTCTAATTTGTACTTGATTAAGAGTATAGACTGCATTGCTGACAACTTCTCTCCAATAGATTTGAGGAACATTTGCTTCCATCATCACGGTCCTAGATGCTTCCTGGATGGTCCGGTTCTTTCTCTCCACTACTCCATTCTGCTGTGGAGTCCTAGGAGCAGACAACTGTCTCTTTATTCCATGTTTCTGACAAAATTCTATGAACTCATCGGATGTGAATTCTCCACCTCTATCAGACCTCAGACATTTTAATTTTAATCCAGTTTCATTCTCTACCATGGCCTTGAATATTTGAAATTTCTCAAGAGCTTCTAATTTCTCTTTCAGAAAAGTAACCCACATCATCCGGGAATGGTCATCAATTAATAACATGAAGTATCTATCACCTTGCACACTCTTGATTCTTGTTGGACCACATAGATCAGTATGAACTAAGTCCAATAATCTGGTAGAAAATTGTTCCTTGCTTTTGAATGAGACTTTGCTTTGTTTCCCCAACTGACATTCTTTGCACAAACTATTTGTAGGTTTCACCAATTTTGGAAGATCTCTTACAGCCTGAGTATTGCTTATCTTGATGATATTATCAAAATTCACATGACACATCCTTCTATGCCATAACCAACTCTGATCAATTTGCACAAATAGACAACTTTTACCAGTACCAACTAAATGGAAGATATTACCTTTTGTTTGAGTACCAGATGCAATCTCTGTTCTGGAACTTTCAAAGATCTTGCATTTTCCATTCTTGAAATGGAGATCATAGCCTTTATCCACCAACTATCCAACTCTAAGAAGATCGTGCTTCAATCCTTCAACATACAGTACATTACCGGTTTTGTTCTTTCCATCAAAAGAAATAGTTCATATATCTCTAATTCTACCAACAGAATTATCACCAAACTTTACCACTCCTCCTTCATACCTTTCCAAATCTATGAACTTATTTTTGTCACCTGTCATATGGTGAGAGCATCCACTGTCAATGACCCAATCATCCCAGAGGGCATTGGATCTTCTTCCTTGATGGCAATAAACACCCAATCACTTTTGGATTTGTTTCCTATCTCTGATTCATCATCTGTTACTCCTTCATTATCATCCTCTTCATGAACATAGTAACAATTCTTTTGGAACCTTGGTCTGTTACGATTTGGCCTTGAAAATCTTTCTAGACATCTTGATGTAAAATGACCAATCTTATTGTAGTTAAAACACTTAAAAGGCAATTTCCCTTCATACTTACCGGATCCTCTTGGCAGTCTTTTTGCAATAAGGGCTTTAAGTTGAGCAGTTTCTGCTTCTTCTTCTTCCATGTCTTTTCTTGCTTTTTCATACCATGATAGTTTCCTTAATGAGTTCTCTCCCAGATCAAACCTTTGTTTACCTTTTATAGAGGCATTGGCTTTGAATGCAGATTCGGTCTTGGGGGGGCATCTCCAAACTCAGTCAATTCAAATGCAGCTAATTTACCAACCAATTGATCTCTTGTGACAGCTAAATGGGCTCTGAATTCTTCAATGGCAGAAACCTTGATTTTATATGAAGCAGGGAGGGATCTGAGAACTTTGCCAACAATCTCATCTTCATCCAAGACTCCACTAGCACATCTAATGCCACAAACAAGCTCATTTACTCTTGGCATAAAAGTAGTGATATTTTCATCTTCTCTCATCTTCAGATTTTCAAATTTTCCTTTCAGACTCTGTAGCCTTGCACATTTAACATACTTGTCTCCTTCATGCAGAAGTTCTAGCTTTTCTGAAATCTCAAAAGAAGTTTACATGTCAACAACATTTGTCAGCTCTAAATCAGACAAGGCACTTAGAAGAGTTTCTTTAGTCCATAATTTTTTTTCAGCATTTGTGATTTCAGTCACAGTTCTTGGGCCACTCTATGGAGGAGTATACTTTTTTGAAGCCATGGTCCAGTACTACATTCCCATACATTGTAAGTGACATTGCATGTGACTTTTCCAAAGATTAAAATTGGTTCCATCAAACTTCAGACTATCCTTCTTGTAGGACGACATCCTAGATCTCCTCAAGCAGTTAACCTCTTTTAGAGGAACTTAGCTCTGATACCAATTGTTAGAATCAGGACAGACAACTGAGAGGGGGGGTGAATTAGTTGTCACAAACTTTCTTCCAATTAAACACTTAAATCCACTTTGTTATTCAACAGCATAATAATAAATCAATCATGGAAACATAAAGCATTAACTTAAGAGTAGAAACACATCAACACATGAGACACCAAGATTTTGACGTGGAAAACTTGGTTAAGGGAAAAACCATAGGGTGATTAACCCAAAATTGTATTCTCTGTTAGAAGAATAGAAAGAACAAAATGGCACATGCCAATTAGGGCTCACTGCTTGAGCACATTGCTCACAAGAGGCCCACTGCCTACAAGAGACACACTATCTATAGAATAATAAGTATCACAAACTTGAACTAGAGAATAGCATCTTTACCATGCTTGAATCAGTTCCATTTAAGTTCAATACTTCTGCTTTGCCTTTGGCTTGCTCCTCTCTACCACACTCTCATCCTTACAAGCACACTTTGAAATGACTTACAACTCCTTATTTACACAAGACATCGACTTAGGGATAATCATCCAAATCGGCAAACATTACAGAGCCAATACAACAAGACTTATTACAAAATCCTTCACGTGGATCAACACACTGTTGGCCACATAGATCGAAGACTTCAATCTTGCTCTAGGAACAAGCCATTCTTCATAGAACATCTTCAAGATCATCCACAGGATGTGTAACTCATCCAGTCGGCCTGACTTAGGAAGAAAATCATCATCCAATAGCAATTCTTCAATTATGAGCGTAATCTTCAATGTGGACCACCAACATGAACTGGACACAATCCAAAGACTTCCACAAGCTTGCTTGAATCACCAAGAACATCCACACTACTTCTCTTCACTGAAATCCTTCTCTCCTTCATCCGGAACCTCAAGAACACAGTCTGTTATTACTGTCATAATAGAATAGATGCTTGCGGACCTCTAGGCAACAAACCAATTGAGTTGTTACTTCACATTGACTTCCCAAACACTCCACCAAATCCGCAAAACTTGATATTGCATTTCTGAATCTCACTAGACCTATCTATATCACTCTATCACCTCTGAACACCTGCCAAAACTAGTTTTACTTGAGTTCCCATAACTTCTTCAGATCTTCATGCGGACCTATGAAACCTTTACTGGATCATCTCAAGACACATATCTACAAACCCTTTGAACTGCATCCTCTGATATTCATCTTATCTGGGATCTTTACCTCACTGTCTCCATTAATCCTCTCTACTCCAGATTAGGACTAATCTTCTCAATATCCTCAGCACAAAGCTCATCCAATCCTTATCATCAATGGAATAGGAGTATGTTGACATCAATGACAACATTGGTTAGACCCATACTTGCAATAGTTTGTAGGCTTTGGATTCTCTTTAGCATTCTTCTTCGGGAATTCACCATCAGTACAGGAGCTACTTCATTATGGGGGGACTTATAGTCTCACTCTTGCTCTCCTATGGGGGGTATTTGATTATATATATGTGATAGAAGTTGTCCTTGGGGGGTCATGTTGAGTCCTCCTACTATCACTTCTTTCACTTTCATTGTTTTATGCATTCTCATTTTTGGAGAGGAGTTTTTTACCATGAGATTTTCTCCTTTTATCCACTTGAGATTTGTTGTACATGGGTATCTAACATGGCCTAGTAGCTGGGACCCATCATCATCTTCATTCATCATTTCATCTTGCTTTAGTCAGCTACTCCCTAAGTTGCTCTTAAGGGGGGGTGTTAGTGTGAATAGGGTTATCACCTAATCGGTTTACCCTTATGTGGATAATTCATATTATTTAACTATTTATTAGTTAAATAATATTCACACATCACACATAATTCACACATGTTAAGTTGACTTAGTGAGTCTACTAGTTGTGTCTAGATGTGTCTAGTTGTTGATAGTTGTCATCTTATACTATAGTTGTCACATGTCATAGGATAATGACACTTGTCACATCACTACAACATCCTACATTTCATCCTTGTCTTTATAAGCAAGGCATTGTTGCAAATATGTGCCTAATCGGTGTTGTCATTGATGTCAACATATCCTTGTTGTCATTAGTGTCAATTGTATCTTATTCTATTGCTTGTTTAGAAAACTTGTATGTTGAGGATATTGATAAAATTAGCCTTTCCAGAAGAAACAAGTGAGTTACATATCTCTCTGTCAGAGACAGTGAAGACAGTGTAGTTTAGTGAAGTAGATTGCTCCACATTCCTAGTAGGATGAAGATCAGAGTCTACAGATTAAAGGGTTTGTATAGGATTGTCTAAAGTTGCTCCAATCAAGATTTGAGAGGTCCGCATGGAGAATTGGTGAAGTTATGGCCATTTGAGTAGAACCAGGTTTTGCAATTGTTCAGAGGTGAAAGAGTGACCAAAATTTGGTTCAGAATGATCTGCATTAGAATATTATGATCTGCGGATCTAGAGGTGTGTTTGGGATGTTGGTGTGTATCCTCAACTCATGTGGTTTGTAGTTTGGAGGTCCGCAAGCAATCATTCTAGTGTGACTATCATGACAGTTGGTGTTCTTGAGTTCCTGAATGAAGGTACAAGTGTTTCTGGTGATCTAAGGTGGTGAAGTTGTTCCTGTTGATTTTATTATGGTTATGGTGGTCTCTGAATTGGGTGCCTGTTGTGTTGGTGGTCCACATTAAGGATTAAACTCTTGGATGAAGATTTCTCCTTGGGTGTTTCTGTTCTTTCTAGTCTTGGCTGACCGAATGCATGGTGTGTGTTGCGGATGATCTAAGAGAAGTTTTATGGAGTGTGGCATGATGGTTAAGGAAGATTTGAGTGCCAGTTATGTTTGGCCGATAGTGTAGTGGTTCGCATGTAGAATTTTAAGTCTTGTTTTTGTAATTGCATGTAATGCCTATCATGGAGAATGTTCCAGATAGATGATTGTTTGGCCGAATTTGATGTTTATTCCAAAGTTGATGACTTGTATAAATAAGTGTTGTGAAGTCATGGAAATGAGTGGATGTAAGTGAAGATGTGGAGGTAGTGAGGAAGTGTTAAGGGGGCAGAGCAGAGGTGTTATGCGCTTCAATGGAACTGACCTTGGCATAAAGAAGATGTTGTTTCTCAGTTCAATCTTTCTGTGTTAAACTTGTAAATGTTTTTGTACGCAGTGAGCTTTGGGCAATGCGCCCGAAGGCAAGTGCCTTCCCATTTTATATTCTTTTAACAGAGAATAAATATTGTGGGTTAACCCCCACCGTGGTTTTTTCTCTTAACTGGGTTTCCACGTAAAAATCCTAGTGTTATGTGTGTTGATTATGTTTATGCTCTTGTGTTATTGATTGATGCTTCCATGGTTATATATTTAATATGTTGATAAGTGGTAATGAAGATTAAATGTAGCAAAAGATAAAACTTTTGTGACAACTGATTCACCCCCCCTCTCAGTTGTCTGCACTAATTTCAACAATTGGTATCAGAGTCAGCTCCTCCAAAAGAAGCTTGACTGCTTGAGGAGATCTAGGATGTCAAATTACAAGAAGGATAGTCTGAGATTTGATGGAACAAATTACTCTCTTTAAAAGAGTCGCATGGAGTGTCATTTACAATGCATGGGTGATGCTTATTGGTTAATAACAAAGGATGAGTATAAGCCTCCGAAGAAAGGTCCTTTAACTCCAGATGAACTCAAAGATGCTGAAAGCAATATTCAGGCTAAAGAAGCATTGTTAAGTGCCCTGACTGATACAGAAATGACAAATGTCCTGGAATTGAAAATTGCTCATGAAATCTAGAAGAAATTGGAAACTCTGTATGAAGGTGATGAATATGTCAAATGTGCTAAGTTACAGAGCCTGAAAGGTAGATACAAAAATTTGAGGATGAGTGAAGATGAAAACATCACTTCCTACATGCAGAAGGTGAATGAACTTGTGTGCAGTATTAGGTGTGCTGGTGGAAAATTGGAAGAATCAGAGATTGTTGGCAAGGTGCTCAGATCCTTACCTGCTTCATACAAGCATAGAGTTGCTGCTATTAAGGAGATCAGGACTGTGACAACTGTTACAAGGGATCAGTTGGTTGGCAATCTTTCAACATTTGAAATGAGTGAGTTTGGTGATTCGCTTCCTAAATCAAAATCTGCTTTTAAGGCCAGTGTTTCTGGGAAGCAAAGATTTGATCTAGATGAAATCTCTTCAAGAAAACTAACCAGATATGAGAAGACAAGGAAGGAACTTGAAGAAGATGAAATGGAGGTTGAAGAACTTGAAGCCCTTATTGCCAAAAGACTACCAAGAGGATCTGGTAAGTATGAAGGAAAATTGCCTTTCAAATGTTTTGCTTGCAATAAGATTGGTCATTTTGCTTCAAGATGTCTGGAAAGGGTTTCAAAACCAAACCCTAATAGATCTAGGTTCTAGAAGAAATGATACTATGTCCAAGAAGTTGTTGATGAAGGAGTTACAGATGATGAATTTGATAAGGGAAGTACATATGGAAATGAATGGGTGTTCATTGCAATCAAAGAAGAAAATCAGGTGCCTACTAAATCTGCTAGCTATGTGAATGTGGAAAGTGCCTTGGCTACTCAGGTTGAAGAAAAGGATGAATGGGTGATTGACAGCGGATGTTCTCATCATATGACAGGTGATAAAAGTAAATTTGTAAGTATGGAAAGATATGAAAGTGGAATTGTGAAGTTTGGAGACAATTTAGCTAGCAGAATCTATGGCAGAGGATCCATATCTTTTGATGGTAAGCACAACACTAATGATGTTTGTATGTAGAAGGGTTGAAGCATAATCTTCTCAGTGTTGGATACTTAGTTGACAAAGGGTATGACCTCTGATTCAAGGACAGAAAATGCAGAATTTTGGAAAGCTCTAGAACTGAGATTACATCTGGTACACAGACTAGAGGTAATATCTTTCATTTAAGTTGCACTGGTAAAAGATGTTTGATTACTTAGATTGATCAGAGTTGGTTATGGCATAGGAGAATGTGTCATGTAAACTTTGATAACATTGTCAAGATAAGTACTACTTAGGCTATGAGAGATCTTCCAAAGCTTGTAAAACCTACTAATAGCATGTGTAAGGAATGTTAGTTGGGAAAACAGAGCAAAACTACATTCAAGAGTAAAGAACAATCTTCAGGTGGATTGTTGGAACTTGTGCACACTAATTTGTGTGGTCCTACCAGAGTTAGGAGTTTGAAAGGAGATAGATACTTTATGTTGTTGATTGATGATTACTCCCAGATGATGTGGGTCACTTTCTTGAAAGAGAAATCAGAGGCTCCTGACAAATTCAAGGTGTTCAAGGCTAGGGTGGAGAATGAGATTTGTGTGAAGGAAAAGCACCTAAGATCTGACAGAGGTGGAGAGTTTACCTCCGGTGAGTTTAATCCATTTTGTGAAAAGCATGGAATAAGAAGACAGTTATCTTCTCCTAAGACTCCTCAGCAAAATGGAGTTGTGGAAAGGAAGAACCGGACTATTCAAGAGGCTTCTAGAACCATGATGATGGAGGTAAATGTTCCACATATCTATTGGAGAGAGGCTATGAGTACTGTTGTCTACACTCTTAACCGGGTGCATATCAAAGCTAATAGTGGTAAAACACCTTATGAACTTTGGTTTGGTAATGCTCCTACTATGAAATACTTTAGAGTTTTTGGTAGTAAATGCTATATCAAAAGAGATGAAGATCTAGGCAAGTTTGATGAAAGGAGTGATGAAGGAATATTTTTGGGTTATTCTAACCAAAGCAAGGCATATCGGTGCTTTAACAAGAGATTGAAAAAGATTGTTGAAAGTGCTAATGTTAAAGTAGATGAGAGCATGGAGAGACCTTCCAAGTTCTATGGCTATGAATCAGATGATGAAAATGAAAAGCAAGTTCAAGCTCAGACTCAGATTCAGATTGCTCTGGAAAATCCAGTAACTCAAGAAGCTAGTGAAAATGCTGAGGAAGAAGTTCAAGAATCAGAAGCTCAAGAAAATCCAAAAACTCCTAGGTATGTAAAGTTGAATCATTTTGAAGATAAGATCATAGGAGATAGAAATAAAGGTGTTCAAACTAGAAGAAAAATTGTTGAAGAACAAGTGGAGTATTATTTAATTTCAAAGATTGAACCAAAATCAGTGAATGACGCATGTAATGATGAAAGTTGGGAAAAAGCAATGGAAGAAGAATTAATGCAAATTGAAAAGAATCACACTTGGGATCTTGTTCCTAGACCTGAAGACAAAAATGTAATTGAAACTAAATGGGTCTTCCAGAATAAATTGAATGAAGATGGTAAAGTTGTGAGAAACAAAGCAAGATTGGTGTGCAAAGGATATTCTCAAGTAGAGGGAATTGATTTTGAAGAAACTTTTGCTCCAGTGGCAAGAATCAAAGCAGTCAGATTATTTCTTGCCTTTGCTACTTGTAAAGATTTCAAAGTTTACCAGATGGATGTCAAGTCAGCATTCCTGAATGGAGAGTTGGAAGAAGAAGTCTACATTGAGCAACCAGAAGGATTCTAGTTGTCTGATCAAGGAGATATGGTTTGCAGATTGAAGAAAGCATTGTATGGACTTAAACAAGCCCCAGGATCTTGGTATGCAAGATTAGATAAGTATCTGTTAAAGTTAGGCTTTAGCAAAGGCACTGTTGACAGTAATCTTTATTTCAAAATTGATCATGAACACATCCTGATTGTTGAGGTATTTCTTGATGATATCATCTTTGGTGGAAATGAGAGCATGTGTAAAAAAATTGTTGATCAGATGAAAAGTGAATTTGAGATGTCCATGCTTGGTGAAATGAATTTCTTCTTAGGTCTACAAATCATTCAATCAGAAAAAGGCATCTTCATATCTCAGTCTAAGTATGTGAAAGAATTGTTGAAAAAGTTTGGAATGGAAGATTCAAAACCAATGAGTACTCCTATGATAATCGAATGCAAGTTGAGTAAAAATGATGATTCCCATAAGGCAGATCAGAAAAGCTATAGATCAATGATTGGAGGATTGCTTTATCTAACTCATACCAGACCTAATATTATGAATGCAATTGGCCTTGTTGCTAGATTTCAATCTGATCCTAGAGAATCTTATGTTGTAGCAGTCAAAAGAATTTTTAGATATCTGAAGGGAACATCTGATTATGGTTTATGGTATCCTAAGGGTTATGATTTCACTCTTCATGCATATACAGATGTTGACTGGGCAAGAGATGTGGACGACAGGAAGAGTACTAGTGGAGGTGCATTTTTCTTGGGAAAGAGATTGGTTTCTTGGTTGAGCAAAAATTAGGAGGCAATATCTTTGTCTACTGTAGAGGCAGAGTATATAGCAGCAGCAAGTAATTGTGCTCAAGTTTTGTGGATGAAACAAATGTTGAAGGATATCAGAGTTGTGTTTGAAGAGCCTGTTACAATCTTCTATGATAATTCAAGTGCAATAAACATCTCAAAGAATCTGGTGTTGCATTCAAAGACAAAGCACATATCCATCAAGTTTCACTTTTTGAGAGAGAAGGTGAATGAGAATGAAGTCAGATTGGAGTTTTTTTCATCCAAAGATTATATTGCAAATATTTTCACTAAGCCTCTACCTAAGGACACTTTTGAGAATCTCATAGGGAAGCTAGGGGTGATAACCCCACCTGTTCAGAACTAAGATGCACTAATGTGCATCAGTCTAGTGAAACTCATAATCATATCTTGTGATCTAGATTGGTATTAAAGAGATGCTACTCAGGGGGAGTAGTATGTATGCTAATTCTAGAGTCCAGTCTGGTTTTATCTAAGAAACAAAAGAGGGGGAGATGATTGCAAATATGTGCCATTTGCCATTGATGTCAAAGGGGGAGAGAAGTCATGTGAAAAACTTGAAATTAAGTAGTTGCTGGTGAAAGGGGGAGCAGTGAAGAAAGTGATGTGATAAGAGAAAGGGGGAGAAGTTCTTGTCTTGATGGTTGAAATAGTTTTTCACATCATATGTTGCCATCAATGACAAAGGGGGAGATTGTTGCAAATATGTGCCTAATCAGTGTTGTCATTGATGTCAACATATCCTTGTTGTCATTAGTGTCAATTGTATCTTATTCTATTGCTTGTTTAGAAAACTTGTATGTTGAGGATATTGAGAAAATTAGCATCTCCAGAAGAAACAAGTGAGTTGCATATCTCTCTGTCAGAGACAGTGAAGACAGTGCAGTTTAGTGAAGTAGATTGCTCTGCATTCCCAGTAGGATGAAGATCAGAGTCTATAGATTAAAGGGTTTGTAGAGGATTATCTAAAGTTGCTCCAATCAAGATTTGAGAGGTCCGCATGGAGAATTGGTGAAGTTATGGCCATATGACTAGAACCAAGTTTTGCAGTTGTTCAGAGGTGACAAAGTGACAGAAAATTGGTCTGGATTGATCTGCATTGGAATATTATGATCTGCAGATCTAGATGTGTGTTTGGTGTGTTGGTGTGTATCCTCAACTCATGTGGTTTGTGGTTTGGAGGTCCGCAAGCAATCATTCTAGTGTGACTGTCATGACAGTTGGTGTTCTTAAGTTCCGGGATGAAGGTGCAAGTGTTTCTGGTGATCTAAGGTGGTGTAGTTGTTCCTGTTGATTTTATTGCACTTGTGGTGGTCTATGAATCAGGTGCCTATTGTGTTGGTGGTCCGCATTGAGGATTAAACTTGTGGATGAATATTTCTCCTTAGGTGTTGTTCTTTCCAGTCTTGGCCAACCAGATGCATGGTGCATGTTGCGGATGATCTAAGAGAAGTTTTATGGAGCGTGGCATGATGTTCGAGGAAGATTTGAGTCCCATTTATGTTTGGCTGATAGTGTAGTGGTTTGTATGTAGCATTTTAAGTCTTGTGATTGCAATTCCTTGTAATGCCTATCTTGGAGAATGTTCCAGATAGATGATTGTTTAGCCAACTTTGATGTTTATTCCAAAGTCAATGACTTGTATAAATAAGTGTTTTGAAGTCATGGAAATGAGTGAATGTAAGAAAAGATGCGGAGGTAGAGAGGAAGTGTTAAGGGGACAGAGCAGAGGTGTTATGCGCTTCAATGGAACTAACCTTGGCATAAAGAAGATGTTTCTCAGTTCAATCTTTCTATGTTAAACTTGTGAATGTTTCTGTAGGCAGTGAGCCTCTTTGAGCAGTAAGCTCTTGGCAGTGTGCCCGAAGGCAAGTGCCTTCTAATTTAATATTCTTTTAACAGAGAATAAATCTTGTGGTTTAACCCCCACTGTGGTTTTTCCCTTAACCAGGTTTCCACGTAAAAATCTTGGTGTTATGTGTGTTGATTATGTTTCTGCTCTTGAGTTATTGATTCATGCTTCCATGGTTATCTATTTAATCTGTTGATAAGTGCTAATGAAGATTAAATGCAGCAAAAGATAAATATTTTGTGATAACTGATTCACCCCCCTACCAGTTGTCTGCCCTAATTTCAACGGGCATATCATGTACATTGTAACAACAATCTTGTAATCTTTTGCATTCATTGATAGAATATCATTATTCTCTCATTTGATCTCTCTTGTGCTTTCATAAAGTCCTAGATCATGGGTGGCTCAAATCATAGCCAACTCTAACAACCTGTACAAAGATATAAGGTGCCTACTTTCACACCTTTTGCTACTATTAAGGCACCTCTTGTAACCTTCCAATTTTTATCACTAAAAGTAACTATGCAACTTTCATCACCTAGCTACCCTTTTGAAATTAAATTCCTACTTAGCCTTGGAACATGCCTTACCTCTTGTAGTAGCCAATGATTCTCATTCTACAACTTAATCCTAATTCTTCCCTTTATAACAATCTGACAAGGTTTGTTATCTCCCAAATAAACCAGCCCAAAATCCCCTTGGACATAATCAAGAAAATAATTTCTATAGGGCGTAGCATAAAATGAGGCCCCTAAATCTAAAACCCATGAATCATCAGCATTATCTAGGGAAAGAATCAGAGCATCATCTTCAAATTTATTACTTACCACATTTACCTCCTTATTGTCTTCTTGTTTGTCCCTTTCTTTATTCTTCCAAGACCAGCAATCTTTCTCCAAATGACCTAGTTTCCCACAGCACCAACAATCCTTCATTCCTGGATTGGAACCTCTTGTCCTTTGATTTTCCTCATGACCTCTAGAACCTTTTCCTCTCTCCTTTGGTCTACCCCTACTTTCTGCATTCAAAACACTACCTGATGTGGATCCACCTAAGATTTTCCTATGAATTTCCTCATTCAGAATAACACCAACAACATCATCAAATTTCAGCATATTCAAACCAAAAATAGAGTTACTAACTACCATTACCAAACTATTCTAGCTTTCAGGCAAAGAACATAATATCAAGAGAGCTCTAACTTCTTCATCAAAATTTACATTTATAGAAGTCAATTGACTAGTAACTGTGTTAAACTCATTTAAATGATCAGTAAACGATCCACCTTCTGCCATTTTCATATTAAATAAATGCTTCATAAGAAATACCTTATTCAAAGAGGAAGGCTTTTCATATTACTTTGCCAATGTCTGCATCAACTCGTTCGTTGTCTTTGCTTTTGAAATATTGAATGCCATTGATGGCGCCAGGCACAAATGAATGCTTCCCAGTGCCTTTCTATCCAAAAGTTCCCAATCCTCATCAGTCATTGATGCCAGTTTCTTGGCTTTCCCTTGCAACAGCCTCCATAAATCCTTCTAATAGAGATAATCCTCCATATGCATCTTCCATAACTGATAGTTTTACCCATTGAATTTATCTACCTTCAATTTACCCTCGTCTGCCATTACTCCTACTTAACCGTGAGACTCCCACTCAACCGTGAGACCTTCCTGTAAAGGATAATCGAACACAACCTGCTTTGATACCACTTGTTAGGAATAGTAGGCAGAAGATATCAATTAAATGCAGATAAAAATGATTAAATAAAGGAATGAAAATACACAGAAAAAAATAGCGAGAGATAATTTTAATGTGGTTCACCCAAACTCAGCCTACATCCACCAACAGAGAGTCCAATATTATTATCCAGCAAAAATAGAACCGATTACAACCAGCAATCTCTTACAACTTAATACCACTGCAATATGCTACAATACAATATCAATAGAAACCCTAACCCTAAGCCTTTTCACCTTCTCCAATCATTTTTTATCAAGACTTATGTCGGTTAAAAAAATAGGGTTTTATATGTCAGCCAATAAAAAAATAATTGTCAACGCCTTTATAAAATAATAGGCAATTTTTGCTTCAGGGGCACTGCCCCAGATCCCCTAGTCAGGGGCGCTACCCCCAAACCCCCACCATGGGCTCTGCCCTCAGGCCCCACCTGGGGGGTCATCCCCCCAGGCCTCACAAGAGGGGCTCTGCCCCCTTCCAATTCCCTCATTAATTAATTTGGGGGGAAAACGCATCGACAAAATTGGGAAAAATTTAACCTCCAAGTCTGATTGGGTTCCATATAACAACAATTGTAATCTTGATTTCAATTTCTGTGAGCATTGTATCTATGGTTAACAAAACCTGTTTAGTTTTACTCAAGTTCTCATAAATCTTGTGGTGTATTAGATCTTATTCATTATGATGTGTTTTGTCATGTACATGTTCTTTCCATTGGAAAATCTACATATTATGCTTCTTTTATTAATGATTATAGTAGGACATGGGTATATTTTCTAAAGAGTACATCTAAAGTTTTCAAGTGAGTCAAATAATTCAAAGAAAAGGTTGATTTGTAGACTAGAAAGAAAATTAAATGTTTGAGGATAGAAAATGGCGGTGAATTTTTCTCTAATGATTTTGATAGATTTTGTAAAGATTGTGGTATTTAGAAACAAAAGACAACTCCGTATTCTCCACAATAGAATGGAGTTGTAGAAAGAATGAACGAGACACTAATGGAGAAGGCTACGAGTATGCTTAGTGGTGCTGGTATAGAACAAAGGTTTTGGGTTGAAGTTGTTGCCACTACTTTCTACCTAATTAACAAGTCTCCTACATTAGCTCTTGTTGATAAAATGCATATGGAGGCATGGTCAGGTCACAAGCCTTCATTGAGACATCTTAGAGTTTTTTGTATGAAATGTATCTTCATCAAGTATAATTATGGTGTGGGTTTGTGTGAACTTGTTTTGCTTTTTTGAAGTTTTCTAATGTTTTTGGTATTTTGTGGGTTTTTCAATGTATGCAAGCTATGATGTATGCAAACAACTTTTTTGGTTCTTTTCTCCAACTTTTTGAAATACAATGAATTAAATTCATCTAGGATTTGAAAGATGTATGCAAACTAACATGAAGTTACCTAATGCAATTATTCTATGTTTTTGTATTTTTAAGATTGATTTTGGATTAAACTAAAAATTTAAAAGTACATGAAATGAAACTAATCTAAAATTGCAATTTAACTACTTAAAACAAGCTAATCTAAGCAACTTAAATTAACCTATCAAGGAAATCTCAATGACAAGACTACTATTCCAAGAGCAATATTTGTGATTTAATTACTGCTAAAACATGAAAAACCTAGAATATGGAGACGTATGAACCTTCACTACCCTCAAGAATCCCTGTGTATGGCAACCTCTTCATCCTCCTAGAGCAATGGGGTTGTCCTCTTGGAGGCAAGTGGGAAGGGAAAGAAATTGAATGAGATTTAGAAATATTTGAATGAGCTCAATGTGATATAAGAGCACTATGGATTGAGAATTGGTGAGCGTAATGACTCTATGAAGCCTTTGAAGGCTTTGGAAAAATAAAAACAATAAACAAAAGGCACCTATGTCCTGTAGTGAGCATATGCATGATAATTGGAGAGCAAAACCCAAGAAAAAGATGGATTGCAATAATGAATTTTCCTTCTATGGGAAAGATTTTAAGCTTTGCAACAATGAAAGCTAATGCAATGAGAGCTTTGAAGCTTTAAAAAAATAAAGAAAGAGACTAAGAGGCTCAAGGGCTTGTGAAGAAGCTTAAAAAAGCTTGTGAAGAAGAGGAAAGCATTCTCCAACTTGGGAAATAATGGAGAGGTGAGGGGTATTTATAGTTTGGAAGAGCACACAAGAGGGGGAAATTAATTGAAGAATTAACTCCTTTGATTGAAGAGTTAACAAAAATTGATTTGGCAGTTAACTCTCTTGATTGATCAGAGGACTAGGTTGATTGGACAACGATCTAAGCTTGAAATCTTATCATGGAGGTTTGAGATGTGTTAGGATTAGTATTAGATGAGGATGGTTGTGAAGTAGTGGGTATAGTAGCACCATTTTGAATGAGGAAATCAAGATATCTATTTGGACCCAACTTTAGAACTCTATCAAGTATCTCCATGGAATTGACATCTTGCATGAAGTCTAAAACATCTCGATCCACATTATTGATGTTGTTTGGGGGACCTTGTGATTGGACTCCAAAAGGATTTATCATGGCATTGGCATTAAGGGATGATTGTTGTTGGATTGTAGGGATATTTTGGTCAGTTTGGGGCATCCGAAAACTATTCCTAAAGGACTCCATTTATTTGTTTTTCTTAGCTTGGGACCTTGTCAAATGCATGCAATGGATTGGGTATGGATTGATTTAGTGTTGAAAGGTGGACAAAGATTGAGACCTTAGTGATGATGGATGGATAGGTTTGATTTTTGGTGATGTAGAAGTGGATGAAGGTTAGACCTTAGAGATTGATTTTCAAAATATTGGACCCAAAGGATGAATAAGTGAAAAGATGAATTGAAAATGTGGGATAATAGATGAGGGATGGATGGAGTGGATTATGACATTAGGAATTCAAGAAGAAATTTTGGGATCAAAGGTGAATGAGTGATTTGGTAACCCTAGAGATTGAATCTCAAAGGATTTCTTGGACCAAAGGTAAGTGGGTATGAGAGTGAATGGAATTTGAGAATGACTTTAGGATGGATTTGAAATGGATGATGATTTTGAAATGGATGACTAAGGTATACTTAGGACAATTTGGATAATAATCAACCAAGGAAACCTTAGGTGATTTGGATAGATGAGATTGGATGATTAAAGATGTTGGATAATCTTGATGATGTTTGGAAAAGGATGTTCAAATCAAAGGAGAGCTCAAATAATTCTAGATATTTGGATTGTAAAAGGATGTCCCCTTCTTACCCAAGGTAGACTAATGACCTTAAGCAAAAATGGAAGTATATTATTTTACTTGAGGGTAGACTAATGACCACCAAGCAAAATGGGATACCTTAGAATCTATCAAATTAGGAGTTGTCTAGGCTCCTAAATCAATTATTATAAGGGTTGATAAAGGCTAATTTATAAAGGAACTTAAGGTAGACAAATTCTTAAGCTCCCTATAAATTAGAGAGTGATGAGATCTAGACTTGATTCTTGCACAAATTTGATTTGAGGTATGTTTTTGGATGTTGGTTTGCTTTTGGATATTGGTGATTGATGTTGATGATAGGTTTGGATAGATTTGATTTTGGATGTTGATTTTAGATTTTGGATAATGTGGATAGGGTTTGGATAATATGGATTTGATATTGGAATGGAGTTGGCAAGGTTTGGGTAATGTTGGTTAATTTTGGGAGTTGGAAATGATTGGACTAAGACTAAGGTTGAAATGATTTTGGAATCTTGATGTGAATTGAGATGGCAAATTTGGATGGGATTAAGGGAAAGTAAAAGTCCATAAAGGTCAAAATATTTCTCTAATGTTGGATGAAGGATAATGAATTTGGATTAGGGTTTGTAAAAACCCTTGTGGAAATGGAATGAAGGGTCAACTGGGATAATTGATTAATGAATGGGATATGGTCAAGGGCCCGATATAAAAGTAATATTTCTCTAAGGTCCAAATGAAATGATGTGGATAGACTTGGAAAAAGGTTGTGGATGGAAATGTGGTCAAGTGTTGGACTTAAAAATGGAGGATTTGATTTTTGACAATTTTGACAAGGTGTCAGGATTCTACTATTAAATGAAGCTCAAGGATTTGCAAATAGATCAAAGGACACATTTTGGATATGGTCTTCAAATGGCACTAATGCAGAGCAATATGACACTGGCACAGTGAGGAATGGTGCTGACATAAATGGTGTTACATAAAAAATTGTCCTATATTGAATGGTACAATTTCTCATGGTTTAGCTCCTATCCTTTGGTGTCCTCTTAACCTATTCATTTTTGGCCTTCCTAAACCCTGATTGACATGTCTAACTGAAGAAATGTCATATTCTGAGATAACTGATGACTAAACTATTGGCAAGAGACACTGCTCTGGAATAGACTTGTATGTTGTCATTGATGGCAACAAGGCTCAATGATCTCATCAACATGATAGGAAGACATAACTTTGGAAGGTCTTATTGGAATTCAAATCCAGTTGGCAAAAATGACTAAGTATGGGCAAGAAACAGAGTAAGGGATAGTAAGTAGATCAGTGTGCCTCCGTAGATGAAGACCTAGAAATATGGCTCAGGTATAATATTCACAATTGTTTGATGTTGTTATATTCTAGTGATCAAGTCCGGACTTCCTTCAGAAGTCACTTGGAAGAAATATCTAAGTCTGGATGAACAGAGGTATAACAGAGACAGTGAACAGGGCACAATATAATGGTCCGCATTCCTCCACAAGTGTATATTTTATTCTGTAGTTCTAAGGAAACTAAGATACTTGTCATGACTATCAAAATCTAGGATTATAGCCTCTAAAGTTCAATATATCACATTCCACAAGCTCTCCAGCATCAGCTTCTAGTTCAATAGTATTTCTGTATGACAGAGTAGCAGTTCCATGATCCGCATTTTGACATGCAGAAGTATTTTTCTCCGCGGTTCTGAAGGTATGTCAAGTAGTCAGTGATGAACATTGGATATGATGTTTGAGGTCCCATTTAGTTCGCATTGCAGATTGTTCACAAGATCAATCCAATAGAGTACAACTATTTGTTTACATGTTTCATATTTTGGATGTCGACCTAATTATGAATCAAATCATGATGCAGATATATAAGAGCATTGAATTTTGGTTGAGGCAATGATGATGTGTGATGTGGTTGGTGTGAGCATGACAATAGTAGAGCAGAGATAGAAGATCAGTGATGATGAAGACTCAGGATTCAGAATTCAGTTGCTAAATGACTGCACCTTGGCATACTGATAGATGCTTTTGCAGTATTCATTTTCATATATAATTTCACTTGTACTTGGTAGAGAACCATCTTCATCAAGGTAGTGAGCCTAAAAGTGAGCCTCCATTAGGGTTTAACAGCCCTCATTGTAATCTTTCTAGGTTTAGGGTTGAGGCAATGAGCCTACTAAACCTAGTTGTACTTCATGGCAGTGAGCCAGCATGTTCTAGGCATGCAAAGTGACCAAACCTAAACATCACCATTTGTAAAAGATTGCAATATAAATTGAGAGCTAATCCTCTCTGTGGTTTTTCCCCACCTTGGGGTTTTCCACGTAAAAATCTTGGTGTCCATGTGTTATGTCTTTGTGGTTGCTATTCATTTGCATATTGTGGTTTTGTTTAAGTAATTTTGGAAAATGGTTAAAAGTGAAAGTGCATGAAAAGGTATATGGAACACTAATTCACCCCCCCTCTCAATGTTCCTAATAGTCAACATGAACCTAAAAAGAAATTTTGGATTTGGGACTTCCTGGACTCCCTTAATGCATACCTGATCAAAAAATTAGGGCTTGGTGCCCTATTTCCTAGGGTTTTGAATTTTGACGGGGTGTCAGCTCCCACCATGCATCTTAGGATTCCATTTTCAAAATTTCATTTTTGTGTGATGTCAACATGTTATTTCAAAATTTGAAATTCCTAAGGTTAGATATTTAAAGACATATGAAAATCATTTTATCACACATAGTCTATATGCAAGCTTTCTATGCCAAAACTCTACCAAATTTATGATTGATGAACAACACTTTGTTGAAGCTCATGGATTTATTTGAAGTTGCTATCATGGAGATATTTGATGGAGATTAGGAATCAATATCTTGAGACTATCTTGCTTTTCCTAGGGTTTGTACAACCTTTTGTATGATCAGGAGAAGGGTTGAAGCCTCCAACATCGAGCTTGGAATCCTCCGTGGATACGGCTGTCTCGCCTTCTTATTCTACAAGTCTTCATTGCTCTCATCTCCTTTAGGTGATGTTATTGTTGTTTCATTGAGTGAAGCAAGATGTTGATCTTTCCTTGATGCTTGAGTCATCTAGGGTTTTACATTTTTTGCATACACATTTGTTACACACATCTACAAATCTTTATCATTGGCTATTGTTGAGGTAGGAATACCAAAAACATAGCTTGAATGAGGCAAGCTCCTATATAGCCACAACCATCTTTCTCCTCCTTTTGCATGTGCAGGTTACATTCGACAAGATCCAGTGGAAAGGAGTGACAAGAAAATGGATATTACAGGTATAGTCATCATGAAATTTTGAATTTCAAGATTGTGGAACTTCTGAGGCAAAGGGACTCATGCACAATCCCACCTAGGCATTTTCTTCAAGATCTGGGGACCTTCAGAGATTGTTTGATACCTAGTGCAAAAGATTCTGACAACTAGAAACCTTCGGGGCAAAGGGACTAGCGCCCTTGCCTAACAGGGCTTTGTTTTCTGGGTTCACATTCTCTGTAGCTCTTACTCTACATTCCTGTAATTTTTTTACCTATATCTATGTCTAGAAACTATTTGTTACAGTATATTTACTGAATTATGGTTTTATGCTTAGTGAACACAATAAGCTTGTAAAAACCTGATTTAGAGACTTCGTTACAATTAGCAGAAAAAGGGAACCTAGGAAATTAATAGATTACCCTAAGTGTGTTTCTTACTTCACTAATGTTTGACAAGAGAAAGTGTGGGACTTTGTTCAGTTGGTTGAACTATCATTATCCTGCATTTTCCACTAAACATTTTGGTGAACCCGTGCACTAAAAGAATTTGCATCCTTGTTAACATCATATCTGAATTAGTTTGCTGTCCTAAATCACATTTAGATTGTAAACCCTCTTTTGTGAAAGTACATACATTAAATATTAAGTGATTTCTTTATCCTTTCATTAAAAGAGTTTGAAATTACAACTTTGTGTTCTGCATAGTGCTATTGTATTTCATTTTCACAAAGTTTATGCTATTTACATTTAAGTCTTGGGTTAATTAGAACATGCTATAATGTTGCATTAATTTTTACAAGACTTTCATGTGTATGATGAGTCATTTAGTTGTGATGACTTAAATATTTTAGATTAAGCCCTCGAGGACTTAATCTCAATTGAACATTCCGCTATGACTCCTAAATCGTCATTGTTTTAAAGATTAGTAAATGCAATCTATGTTCCTAAACCTCAAGAAGAACCTGTGAAGCTGAAGATAGTGGGCAACCTATGTACGGATGTGGCTCAACCACACTCTAAACCATTTCTCACTGTTAGAGGTCTTCCACCTTCTTCTCAACCTCCTAATTACATTTATAACTATGCTAAACAAATAACACAATGAAATTCACAACAACCTAGTCATACCGTGGTTGCTCATACATATAACATAAAGAATAACAATCAAAGAAAAAAATAATCGAGCATTTTGATATCTTTACTAGCTTCTCAACTGATGCTTCCTCAAGCACCTCATTTAACACATAAAGTTGGTCAAGACTATGATCTTGTTGAGCATCTTCAATCTACTCTTGTTAAGATTTCTCTTTAGGAACTTATACAAACTTCACCTACATGCCATGGAATGCTCCAAGAAGGTTTACAAAAGGTGATTGTAAATAGCTGTTGTCAAGTTGAATGATGTAGCAACTCTATTAGATTGTATGCATGTGACAAAAATAGATATTCTATTTCAACAACATGAGTTTCTGTCTCTTGAAGTTCAAAATCAGTATGATCCTTTGATTATATTCATTACGATAAACAATAAATTGATTAAGCGAGTTATGATTGATAATGGATAAACTCTTAACGTTTGTGGCATTAATTTATTACATAAGATCAAAGTTGATACATCTTTGATTAAGTCGGATAGAATAAGTATCCGTGGCTTTGATAATGTTGGAAGACAATCCATAGGCACTATAACTTTACTTGTACAAGTTGGGCCTGTGACTTTATCTACCCTAATTCATGTCATGTCTAGTTCCTTATCTTACAACATGATTCTTGGTAGGCCTTGGATTCATGCATTGGGGGCAGTTCCTTCTACCCTTCATCATTCGATCAAGTTTATTTATAAAGATTAACTTCATACCATTGATGCGTATCCTGAACTAGATAATTGTTTACAAATTGAATTACAAAAGAAAGTCATTCATCATAAGATCTTAAACAAATTAAAAGTTGATCTGTCAACTCCTGGAAGAGTCCAAGCAATCAAATTCCTTTCTTGGTGATGATTGGGGTTCATTATATTTTACGTCCCCCTCTACAGGTGAATATAAAATTAACAACCCTACTCTTATAACATCAAATGTTGCATTGATCTTGTTGGTTGTTTTAAATTCCCAACCTGATTCTCTTAGTAAACCTATATAATAGCCACTTATTAATGATGGATCTGGCTTAAGGGATTGGCCAACGAATAGGAGATTTAAGGGGAGGAGGCCTTTTCTCAGTCCCCTTGTTGTTCCTCTACACTTTAGGCTCTGTGAAACCGAGGGTATTTCCTATATAGAATGGACTTATCTCTAATTCTCTAGCTATTTCTTTTAACTGATGTCTTCCTTTCTCAGGGATAATAGTGTTCTACTCAAAAGGGATGAGATTTTCTAGAGCTATTAGATTGTCAACTTTGTTTATATCATAGATATGTTCCTTGTAAGCTACTTGAAAGAATGTATGATAAAGTAAGGATTGGCTAGATTCTTTAAACTCTTATCTTATTCTTTGCAGAGGAACATGCAAGACTTAACTTAATCAAAATAAATATCCTAAAAGCCTATTGCCGGAAAGGAAAATATTTGGATTGAAAACATTTTGAGGATAACCAGAGGGGTGCAAGTTCAATATTGTATCCATGAAACAGATCAGTGCCTATCCAAGGGCCAAGGAGTCAAAAAGGTTAAAATGATAAAACATAAATAGGTAGTGATGCTAGAAACCTTCGTTTATTGGAAAGATACAACAATGCCATACATTGAAAATATTTTTACTAGCCTTGAAATCAACCATACTTAAGTATCCCTGCATACCTAAATCACATTTGATATTTTCTAATAGCAATTTTTACATTACTCCTTGAGTAAAAAGCCATAAGAGAAATATGCCAGTACAGGAAAGAATGTGTCAATGAATAAAGATGATCCTCAACCAACTATATATTCATAATGTGAGACTCCATACATGAAGTAGGAGACAGTGTATTCCAAAACTCAACAAAAATTGTAAAATAAATTGTTCAGTAACTTGTATCATAGCTTTCATATGTTTCTATCAAGAAACCAGAAGAGGCTCAAATTGAAAACCTGAAAATAGACAACTAATTGTATAGTAGAAAACAAACTTATTTACAACTTCTCCTTGACTAGATTGATCCCTATTTCAGACTCAGTCTAGAAATATGACCTCAAACCAATGATTTTTCATAAGACTTGAATTTCCTTTTATAGAGGTAAGGGAGCAACAAGCTTCAAGCTTATGACAAAAGAAGTTACAACTTTTTTCTAACCAACAGATGCAGATGAAGAGGCTGGTGCAACCACTTGACAACTGTATGCTTTACTTTCATGGTATATGTTGAAGTGTGCGCTTTCCACAAATGTGTCCTCTCAATTTTAGAGGGAAACATGTAGTGAAGTTTGATTGGGATTCATTTGTTTTGATGTTGTGGAGTCCCTTATCCCCAACCTATGCCACTTACTGGTTAAATAAGGGTATTCATTGTCTAGTTCATCCTCCTCAATTGAGAATGACTGCAAGCATCAATATCAGAAGAAAACCCCATCAACTAGAGTTCTTCACTTTATGCCCGTTGTCACTTGCAGGGATGTGATTCCTCTTTCATAATTGAGTGGTTACCAACCATCTCAACTAGATAGAGACAAGACGAAATCACATCAGACTAGGTATGGACATACCATCCACCCGGTGAGAGCAGCAACAACAATGACAAAATAGGAGAATTCTATCCTTATATGCTACATCCAGAGAGGAAACATCCCTACAACTAGAGATAATGCTTTGTTAGGAAAAGTAGAAGAGGGATGAAGGTAGGAGAAAACATGAGTTTCCTCCACACCTGATACTAATCTGCCTAATCACACTCATAAGGAATGGCTAGAGTATGGAGATTAAAATCAAGGATCCCAATCTAGATGAAGAATAAGGAAGAAGAAATGCCCGTAGAAATTTGCACAGTGTTGTTGTTGCCCCCTAATCTTCCCTACACCACCTATTCCAGAAGAGATAATTCCAAGGCCTTTCTAATTCTGTAAGGATAGATCTAGAGCCATGAGAGCAAGGAAGAAAATCCTAAAGAACAGGGGAGCAAATAGAACACATAGGAGTAGGGGAAAGCCATACTGTCAGAATGTCCTTAAACAATATGAATTGTAACATCAGCGCTTAACCTTTTATAGAAATTTAGGGATGTAAGCATACATCCGCACATCTATGGTGTATTAATTTTCTAGTCACCTCAAAACATTCCTGCCTTAAATGGAAATCTGCTAAAGATTACCATGAGCGAACATAAAGGTTAGATTTCATAATTCCGCGTAACTACAAATATCACTTCTCGCATTGAATTTTTCCAGATCAGGTGTCTTGGTTATCCCAATTATGCATTGTCATCACATCAGATTTCATCACCAGTAGGTGAAATGTCAATCATGGTAGAGGCATTGATTTCCAAAGGTCGAGCTTGCATAAGCCAAATAATTTTGTTATCAAATTTCTCAGGAGTGATGGCGATGGAGACCCTACACACACCTAAGTAGTTAATGCTTTGTAATGAAGCCCAGTTAGATTCGGCACCAACAAATTCTTTTTTTATAACTTTGAATTTGGGCCATTGATCTCAATCTCAGCCAGTGTAACTTGACGGTGCTGATTTGATTTCATTCCAGGTCGGACCTTATTTCTTTCTTCTTTCAATGATATCTTACCATCTGGCTAGCCTTTCCCAGTCATGATCCCGAGGAGAAGTCCTTCTTGCAGTGTAGTTAAGACAACACCCGCCATTCCGTGTATGAGGGATATGGTCAGAGACAAGATCTTGGCGGAATAGCGGATAGCCGTCGGATCTTGATCTTCTTGTACTTGATGGGCACATTTCTCAAAAACTGATCATGTTTCATGCCACATCAGGTCCTTGTCATTAATGTAGCAATCCCATCACTCAGAAAACCATGCGTCCAGATTCTGTCAATCCGCGGTCGCTCAGCAGGCCCTTTTGTGGATCATGGCGGAATGTTAGAATTAAAGAAAAACCACTTTGTAATGCTTGGGACCCACCTCCCCACCATCTTGGACGGTCCTTGACCAGCTGTCTATTGGTTTTAGGATAGACAACTAAGAGGGGGGGTGAATTAGTTGTCACCAAAACTTCTGTTCCTTAATCACTTAAAGTCTTCTTATATTTCAACAGCATAATAATGATTTAATCATGGAAGCATAATGCAATAACTTAATAGAAGAAACACATTCAACACATGTAACACCAAGATTTTAACGTGGAAAACCCAGTTAAGGGAAAAACCATGGGGTGACTAACCCAATATTGTATTCTCTATTAAAAGAATAAGAAAGAACAAAATGGCACTTGCCAATTAGGGCTCATTGCCTGAGCACACTGCTCACAAGAGGCCCACTGCCTATAGGAGACACACTATCTATAGAATAATATAAATATTACATACTTGAACTGGAGATTAGTATCTTCACTGTGCTTGAGACTGTTCCATTTAAGCTCAACACCTCTACTCAGCTTTTCGCTCTTCTCCTCTACCACATTCTCATCACAACTCAAGACACTTTTGAATGACTTCGCAATTCTTATTTATACATGACATCAACTTTGAATGATCATCAAAGTTGGCACAACATACTTTATTTTATTACAAAGAAATTACAAAAATGCAAATTGACTTGTTACAAAAACTTCATGCGTATCACTACACTGTCGGCCACACATATCTGAGACTTCAATCTTCTTTGAGGAACATTAAGTCATCTAGTTGGCCAAGATTAGGAAGAAAACCATCACCCAAAGATAAATCTTCAATTATGAGCTCAATCTTCAATGCAGACAGCCAACACAAACTAGACACAATCTAGAGACCCCCGTAAGCTTGCTTGAATCACCAAGAACATCCACACCACTTCTGCTTACTGTAATCAATCACATCTTCATTTGAAACCTCAAGAACACAATCGATCCTCACTGTCACATTAGAAAGATTGCTTGTGGACCTCCAAACCACGAGCCAATTGAGTTGTCAATTTACATTAGCTTCCCAAACATGCCACTAGATCCGCAGAACAAGATATTACATTTCCAGATCTCACCAGACCTATTTGTGCCACTCTATCAGCTTTGAACAGCTGCTAGAACTGGTTTTACTCATATGGACATAACTTCTCCAAATCTTCATGCGGATCTTTGAAATCTTGACTAGAGCACCTTCAGACACATATCTACAAACCCTTTGATGCGCATACTCAGATCTTCAACTGATTGGGATCTTTACTTGATAGAACTTTACTGTCTTCACAGTCCTCTATTTCTAATAGGGCTAATTTTCTCAATATCCTCAGCACACAGCTCATCCAATCCTCGACATCAATGCAATAGGAGTATGTTGACATTAATGAAAACACCGGTTAGGCTCATACTTGCAACAATCTCCCCCTTTGTCATTGATGGCAACATATGATGTGAAAAATTGTTTTAACCATCAAGACAAGAACTTCTCCTCATTGGGTCCCCCTATCAACATCAATCATTCACATGTATTTTCTTTCTTCATTGCTCCCCCTTTGATCAGCAACCTCTTTTGTTTTTCACATGTCTTCTCTCCCCCTTTGACATCAATGGCAAAGGGCACATACTTGTAACCACAACTTACTTCTTCAAAGTTATACTGACTACTCCCCCTGAGTAGCAGCCTTCTAACATCAATCTGAATCACAAGATATGACTGTGAGGTCCACCAGACTGATGCACATCAGTATATCTTAATTCAAAATTGGAGGACTCATAACCCCTAACTTCTCCCTGAGATACTCAAAAGAGTCCTTAGGTAGAGGTTTAGTAAAAATGTTTGTAATTTGATCCTTTGAGGGCACAAACTCCAGTCTGACTTCATTCTTGTTCACTTGTTCTCTAAAAACGTGAAACTTGATGGATATATGTTTTGTCTTTGAATGCAACACCAGATTTTTTGATATGTTTATTGCACTTGAGTTGTCACAGAAGATTGTGATAGGTTCATCATACTCTATTCTGATGTCTCTTAACATTTGCTTCATCCATAGTACTCGAGTGCAATTTCTTGCTGCTACAATATACTCTACTTCTGCAGTGGACAGAGATATTGCCTCTTGTTTCTTGCTTAGCCAAGAAACCAATCTTTTCCCCAAAAAGAATGCACCGCCACTGGTACTCTTCTGGCCATCCACATCTCCTGCCCAATCAGCATTTGTATATGCATGGAGAGAGAAATCATTATCCTTGGGATACCATAAACCATACTCAACTGTTCCCTTCAAATATCTAAAAATTCTCTTGATTGCCATGACATGAGACTCTCTAGGATCAACTTGGAATCTAGCAACAAGACCAACAACATTCATAATGTCAGGTCTAGTTTGAGTAAGGTAGAGTGGTCCACCAATCAATGACCTATACTTTTTCTAATTAGCCTTAGGAGATTCATCATCTTTGCTTAGTTTACACCCGGTTACCATGGGAGTATTCATTGGCTTTGAATCTTCCATCCCAAATTTCTTCAACAATTCTTTCACATATTTGGTCTATGATATGAAGATTCCTTTCTTTGTTTGAGTGATTTGCAGACCCCAGAAGAAATTTATTTCCCCAAACATAGACATCTCAAATTCACTTTTCATTTGATTTGCAAAAGTCTTGCACATACTATCTTTTCCTCCAAAAATGATATCATCAACAAATACTTCAACAATCAAGATATTTTCATGATCAATCTTGAAATACAAATTACTATCAGCAGTTCCTTTGTTGAAACCAATCTTTGAAAGATGTTTGTCCAATCTTTCATACCAGGCTCTTCGGGCTTGTTTGAGTCCATACAATGTCTTCTTCAGCTTGCAAACCATATCTTCATGATCAGATAATTGAAATCTATCTGGTTGCTCAATGTATACCTCTTCTTCCAGATCACCATTTAGGAAAGCAGACTTGGCATCCATCTGATACACCTTGAAGTCTTTGAAGGCAGCAAAGGCAAGAAATAATCTGACTGCTTCAATCCTTACTATCGGATCAAAAGTTTCTTCAAAGTCAATTCCTTACTTGAGAGTAACCCTTACAGACCAATGTGGCTTTGTTTCTTATTACTTCACAATCTTCATTCAGTTTATTCCGGAAGACCCATTTAGTCCCAATCACATTTTTGTCCTTAGGTCTGGGAACAAGATCCCAAGTGTGATTCTTTTCAATCTGTATCAAATTTTCCTTCATTGCGTTGATCCAACTTTCATCATTGCATGCTTCACTTATTGTTTTTGGTTCAATCTTTTAAATCAAAAAATACTTTACTGAGTCTTGAGAAATATTTCTTCTTGTTTGAACACCTTTGCTTTTATCTCCTATGATCTGATCTTCAAAATGATTCAGTCTTACATACCTGGGAATTTTGGAATTCTCTTGCTCTTCTAGTTCTTGGACATGTTCATTCAAGTCAGTCTTCTCTTCTTGAATTTTTGGATTCTCAGGATCAGCCTGAATTTGAACTGGAGTTAGGAC
Source organism: Cunninghamia lanceolata (assembly GCA_027924645.1). NCBI lineage: Eukaryota > Viridiplantae > Streptophyta > Pinopsida > Cupressales > Cupressaceae > Cunninghamia > Cunninghamia lanceolata. The sequence continues at coordinate 4,577,047 of BSBN01000693.1, forward strand.
TTGTTCTTCTTGGTTTGAGATATCATTTTGGTCACCTATTTCAAACTCATAGAATCTTGAGGGATTGTCCATACCCTCATCAACCTTCACATTTGTACTTTCTACAATCTTTCTTAATCTCTTGTTATAACACCGGTAAGCTTTGCTTTGAGTAGAATAAGCCAAGAAGATTCCTTCATCACTTCTAGCATCAAATTTGCCAAGGTCTTCATCTCTTTTGATATAATATTTACTACCAAAGACTCTGAAATACTTCATAGTAGAAGTGATGCCAAACCAGAGTTCATAACGGGTCTTACAAGTATTGCCTTTGATTTGTACCCGATTGAGAGTATAGACAACAATGCTTACAACTTCTCTCCAATAGATCTGAGGAACATTTGCTTCCATCATCATGGTTCTAGATGCTTCTTGGATGGTTTGGTTCTTTCTCTCCACTACTCCATTCTACTATGGAGTCCTTGGAGTAGATAATTGTCTCTTTATCCCATGTTTCTCACAGAATTCTATGAATTCTCCGGATATGAATTCACCACCTCTATCAAACCTGAGACATTTTATGTTTATGCTAGTTTCATTTTCTACCATAGCCTTGAATATTTTGAACTTCTCAAGTGCTTCAGATTTCTCTTTCTGGAAAGTCACCCACATCATCTGAGAGTGGTCATCAATCAGTAACATGAAATATCTATCACCTTACAGACTCCTGATTCTTGCTGGTCCACATAGATCAGTGTGCACTAAGTCTAATAATCTAGTTGAAGATTGTTCCTTACTTTTAAATGAGACTCTGTTATGCTTACCCAACTGACATTCTTTGCACAAACTATTAGTAGATTTCACCAGTCTTGGAAGATCTCTTATAGCCTAAGTGTTGCTTATCTTCATAATATTATCAATATTTACATGACACATTCTCCTATGCCACAACCAACTCTGATCAATTTGAGCAAATAAGCAACTTTTGCCAGTACCAACCAAGTGGAAGATGTTACCTTTTGTCTGTGTACTAGATGCAATCTTAGTTCCAGAGCTTTCAAAGATCTTGTATTTTCCATTTTTGAATTAGAGATCATAGCCTTTGTCCACCAACTATCCAACACTAAGAAGATTATGCTTCAGGCCCAACATACAGAACATCACTGGTTTTGTTCTTTCCATCAAAAGAAACAGTTCCTCTGCCTCTAATTCTGCGAGCAGAATTATCTCCAAATTTTACAACTCCACCTTCATATCTTTCTAGATTTATGAACTTATTCTTGTCGCTAGTCATATGGTGAGAGCATCCACTGTCAATGACCCATTCTTCCTTTTCTTCAAATTGAGCAGCTAGAGCCCTTTCTACCATTTTATAATTGACAGATTCAATGAGCATTGGATCTTCTTCCTTGATGGCAATAAACACCCAGTCACTTCTAGATTTGTTTCCTATCTCAGATTCATCATCTGTTACTCCTTCATCATCATCTTTTTGAAGATAGTAACACTTCTTTTAGAATCTTGATCTATTAGGGTTCGGCCTTGAAAATCTTTCCGAACATCTTGAGGCAAAATGACCAATCTTGTTGCAGTTGAAACATTTGAAGTGCAATTTTCCTTCATACTTACTGGATTGTCTTGGCAGTCTTTTTGCAACAAGGGCTTCAAGTTGAGTAGCTTCTGCTTCATTTTCTTCCAGATCTTTTCTTGCTTTATCATACCATGATAATTTCTTTGAGGAGCTCTCTCCTGGGTCATACCTTTGTTTGCCTTTTATAGAGGCACTAGATTTGAATGTAGATTCAGTCTTGGGGAGTGTATCACCAAACTCAACCAATTCAAATGTAGCTATCTTCCCAACCAATTGATCCCTTGTAATATTTGTTAAAGATCCAAATTCCCCAATAGTAGAAACCTTGTGTTTGTAAGCAGGTGGTAAGGATCTGAGAACTTTGGCAACAATCTCATCTTCATCCAAAGTTCCACCAGCACATCTAATGCCACAAACAAGCTCATTTACCTTTGGCATAAATGTAGCGATATTATCATCTTCATTCATCTTTAGATTTTTGAACTTTCCTTTCAGACTTTGTAGCTTGGCACATTTAACATATTTGTCTCCTTCATGTAGTATCTCCATCTTTGACCAAATTTCATACACAGTTTTTAATTCCATAACATTTGTTAGCTTTGTATCAGATAAGGCACTTAGTAAGGCTTCTTTAGCTCAAAGATTATCTTCAGCATTTCTAATTTCATCTAGAGTTGTCGGACCATTCTTTAGAGGAATATACTCTTTTGTAGTCATGTTCCAATACTGTATTCCCATGCATTGCAAGTGACATTCCATGCGGCTTTTCCAAAGAGTGTAGTTCGTTCCATCAAACCTTGGACTATCCTTCTTGTAGGAAGACATCCTGGATCTCCTCAAGTGGTTAAGCTTCTTCTAGACGAACTTGGCTCTAATACCAATTGTTGGTTTTAGGACAGACAACTAAGAGGGGGGGTGAATCAGTTGTCACCAAAACTTATGTTCCTTAATCACTTAAAGCCTTCATATATTTCAACACCATAATAATGATTTAATCATGGAAGCATAATGCAGTAACTTAATAGTAGAAACACATTCAACACATGTAACACCAAGATTTTAACATGGAAAACTCAGTTAAGGGAAAAACCACACTAACCCAAGATTGTATTCTCTGTTAAGAGAATAAGAAAGAACAAAATGGCACTTGCCAATTAGGGCTCACTACCCAAGCACACTGCTCACAAGAGGCCCACTGCCTATAGGAGACACACTGTCTATAGAATAATATAAATATTACATACTTGAATTGGAGATTAGCATCTTCACTATGCTTGAGACAGTTCCATTTAAGCTCAGCACCTCTGCTCTACTTTTCACTCTTCTCCTCTCTACTACATTCTCATCACAACTCAAGACACTTTTGAATGACTTTGCAATTCTTATTTATACATGACATCAACTTTGAATGATCATAAAAGTCAGCACGACATACTTTATTTTATTATAGAGCAATTACAAAAATACAACTTGACTTGTTACAAAAACTTCATGCGTATCACTACACTATCAGCTACACATATCTGGTACTTCAATCTTCTTTGAGGAACATGCCATGCTTCACAGAACATCTTTAGGATCATGCACAAGTCATCCGGTTGGCCAAAATTAGGAAGAACACCATCATTCAAAGATAAATCTTCAATTATGAGCTCAATCTTCAATGTAAACTGCCAACATGAACTGGACACAATCTAGAGACTCCCACAAGCTTGCATGAATCACCAAGAACATCCACACCACTTTTGCTTACTATAATCAATCACATCTTCATCTAAAACCTCAAGAACACAGTCAGTCCTCACTGTCACATTAGAAAGATTGCTTATGGACCTCCAAACCATGAGCCAATTGAGTTGTCAATTCACATTAGCTTCTCAAACATGCCACCAAATCTACAGAACAAGATATTGCATTTCTGGATCTCACCGGACCTATTTGTGCCACTGTGTCACCTCTGAATAGCTGCTAGAACCAATTTTACTCATATGGACATAACTTCTCCAAATCTTCATGTGGATCTCTAAAATCTTGACTAGAGCACCTTCAAACACATCTCTACAAACCCTTTGATGCGCATACTCTGATCTTCAACTAACTGGGATCTTTGCTTGATAGAACTTTACTATCTTCACAGTCCTTCTCTGTTTCAGATAGGGCTAATTTTTTCAATATCCTCAGTACACAGCTCATCCAATCCTTGACATCAATGCAACAAGAGTATGTTGACATCAATGACAACACCAGTTAGGCTCATACTTGCAACACTGTCACCCTTTCTGCATTTCTGCCAAGGTCAGTCATCTTTATATCTCTTCACGGGTGGATTGGAGGAAATGAATCTGCTAGTGCCACTTGCCAAAACTTGGTTAGTAGGACTAGACCTTGACACGTGTATCATTTCTGCTTCCTTTAGAAGGGTGGCCAATTGGGTTGGTTCTCTATTTTAAAACAAAGTTGTTTCCATGTGCAATTATAGACAGTGACGACTTGATGAGGGGCCAATAAACAACATTGCAGGAAGGCATAAAGGAAAACTTAAAAGGATGGTAACAGGAAATAAGTAGTCACCGAAGAATTAGATGAAATATGGCCATTTGTATGACTTTATACCATGAGAGTTTAGGGTTTTAGCAATTTTGGTTTACTTAGAGGATTTTCTAATAGGGGAAACCCTAGTTTTGGAAACCTGATGATCCAGTGAAATAGAGCTTAGGAACAAATTTACCAAAAGCATGAAATTTTTATATGGTTCCATCATATCTCATCTAAAAATTCAAGTACGAAACCTAAAGTGTCTTTGGTAACAAATACATATATTACTCTTACTTACACTACAGACTATGAGACTTATGAGGCCCCAACCTCTTCTAAGCAAATGGCTTCTCTTTATGGTCAAGGATTTCAGATCCTTTATAAGAATTGTGACTATGTAGGTAATGGATGTATTAATCAACAAGGAATTCGTGTACCTATAGAATCCACTTAGTGACATTACTCAAGTGGCATTGGATATAATCCTTTCAAGGAAACCAAAGCCCATAGACGTCCTAATCTTAATGTGAACACTATATCAACACTTAATTTAATGTATCCTAAGATGATAGACATGAGTTGTTCCCCAGGAGATATTCCTTTGGATATTTTTTCAACAGATGAAGCTATAATGGAATTCCTAGGAGCTTATGAAGATCTTCCTCATTATCATCATAAACATGGATTCTCTTATCAATTAAATTAAGATGCATCTTTTAGAAAATCCACTAGTTTGATAAACACTACTCTAAAATTTGAGGAAGACGACAAAGAACTGATGAAATCACCTAGTCCCCTAGACTACACTACTTTGCTTAATGGAAAGACCGTTGATGTCTTCATGGAGAAAGATAATGCTGAAAAGGTTATCCAGGCTATAGGTGATTGTTTAAACACACAAGAAAAAGAAGATATGACCACACTTTTACATGAATTCTCAAAGTTATTTTCTTGGAATTATTCAGATATGCCTGGTATTGATCCTCAGATTGTAACACATGATATTGTATTAAAACCAGATGCTAAGATCTTTAAACAAAAGATCCGTAAGATGAATCCCAAGGTGGCATTACTCATAAAGGTTGAGATAGAAAATCTCTTAGAAGTTCTTTTAATCCACCCGATCGATTATTCACCTTGGATCTCAAATATAGTCATCATTGCTAAATCTAATGGTCGTATTCAGATGTGTACTAATTTTAGGGATTTGAATCTATTGCAAATATGTGACTAATCAGTGTTGTTGTTGATGTCAACATATCCTTGTTGTCATTAGTGTCAGCTGTATCTTATTCTATTACTTGTTTAGAATACTTGTATGTTGAGGATATTGAGAAAATTAGCCTCTCTAGAAGAAACAAGTGAGTTACATATTTCTCTATTAGAGACAGTGAAGACAGTATAGTTCAGTGAAGTAGATTGTTCCGCATTCCCAGTAAGATGAAGATTAGAGTCTACAGATTAAATGGTTTGTAAAGGATTGTCTGAAGTTGTTCTAGTCAATATTTAAGAGGTCCGCATGGAGAACTGGCGAAGTTATGGCCATCTGAGTAGAACCGGGTTTTGTAGTTGTTCAGAGGTGATAGAGTGATAGAAATCTAATCTAAATTGATCCACATTGGAATATTATGATCTACAGATCTAGAAGTGTGTTTGGGATGTCGGTGTGTATCCTCAACTCAAGAGGTTCATGGTTTGGAGGTCCACAAGCAATATTTCTAGTGTGACAGTCATGACAGTTGGTGTTCTTGAGTTCCCAGATGAAGGTGCAAGTGTTTCTGGTGATCTGAGGTGGTGTGGTTGTTCCTGTTGATTTCATTGTGCTTGTGGTGGTCTCTGAATTGGGTGCCTATTGTGTTGATGGTCCGCATTGAGGATTGAGCTCATGGATGTAGATTTATCTTTGGGTGTTGCTATTCTTTCCAGTCTTGGCCGACCGGATGTATGGTGCGTGTTGCAGATGATCTAAGAGAAGTTTTATGGAGCATGGCATGATGTTCAAGGAAGATTTGAGTCCAAGCTATGTTTGGCTGATAGTGTGGTGGTTCACATGAAGCATTTTAAGTCTTGTGATTGTAATTTCTTGTAATACCTATCTTGGAGAATGTTCCAGATAGATGATTGTTTGGCCGACTTTGATGTTCATTCCAAAGTTGATGACATGTATAAATAAGTGTTGTGAAGTCGTGAAAATGTGGGAATACAAGCAAAGATGTGGAGGTAGCGAGGAAGTGTTAAGGGGGTAGAGCAAAGGTGTTATGTGCTTCAATAGAACTGATCTTGGCATGAAGAAGATGTTTCTCAGTTTAATCTTTCCGTGTTAAACTTGTGAATGTTTCTGTAGGTAATGAGCCTCTTTGAGTAGTGAGCTCTCAGCAATGTGCCCGAAGGCAAGTGCCTTCCCATTTTATATTCTTTTAACAGAGAATAAATCTTGTGGGTTAACCACCACCATGGTTTTTCCCTTAATCGAGTTTCCACGTAAAAATCCTAGTGTTATGTGTGTTGATTGTGTTTCTGCTCTTGTGTTGTTGACTCATGCTTTCATGGTTATATAATTAATCTGTTAATAAGTGGCAAAGAAGATTAAATGCAGAAAAAGATAAAAGTTTTGTGACAACTGATTCACCCCCCCTCTCAGTTGTTTGCCCTAATTTCAACAATTGGTATCAGAGCCGGTTCCTCTAAAAGAATCTTGACTGCTTGAGGAGATCTAGGATGTCGACTTACAAGAAAGATAGTTTGAGATTTGATGGAACAAATTACTCTCTTTGGAAGAGTCACATGGAGTGCCATTTGCAATGCATGGGTGATGCTTATTGGTTAATAACAAAGGATGGGTATAAGCCTCCAGAGAAAGGTCCTTCAACTCCAGATGAACTCAAAGATGATGAAAACAATATTCAGGCTAAAGAAGCATTGTTAAGTGCCCTGACTGATACAGAAATGACAAATGTCTTGGAATTGAAAACTGCTCATGAAATTTGAAAGAAGTTGGAAACTCTATATGAAGGTGATGAATATGTCAAATGTGCTAAGTTGCAGAGCTTGAAGGGTAGATACAAAATTTTGAGGATGAGTGAAGATGAAAACATCACTTCCTACATGCAGAAGGTGAATGAACTTGTGTGTAGTATCAGGGGTGCTGGTGGAAAACTGGAAGAATCTAAGATTGTTGGCAAGGTGCTCAGATCCTTTCCTGCTTCATACAAGCATAGAGTTGTTTCTATTGAGGAGATCAGGACTTTGACAACTATTACAGGGGATCAGTTGGTTGGCAAGCTTTCAGCATTTAAAGCGAGTGAGTTTGGTGACTCCCTTCCTAAATCAGAATATACTTTTAAGGCCAGTGTTTTCTAGAAGCAAAAATTTGATCTAGGTGAAAGCTCTTCAAGAAAACTAACCAGATATGAGAAGATAAGGAAGGAACTTGAAGAAGATGAAATGGAACTTGAAGAACTCGAAGAACTTGAAGCCCTTATTGCCAAAAGATTACCAAGAGAATCTGGTAAGTATGAAGGAAAATTTCCTTTCAAATGTTTTGCTTGTAATAAGATTGGTCATTTTGCTTCAAGATGTCTAGAAAGGGTTTCAAAGCCAAACCCTAACAGACCTAGGTTCCAGAATAAATGCTACTATGTCCAAGAAGCTGCTAATGAAGGAGTTGTAGATGATGAATCTGATAAGGGAAGTACATCTGGAAATGAATGGGTGTTCATTGCTATCAAAGAAGAAAATTTGGTGCCTACTGAATCTGCTAGCTATGTGAATGTGGAAAGTGCCTTGGCTACTCAGGTTGAAGAAAAGGATGAATGGGTGATTGACAATGGATGTTCTCATCATATGACAGGTGATAAAAGTAAGTTTCTAAGTATGGAAAGATATGAAGGTGGAATTGTGAAGTTTGGAGACAATTCAGCTGGCAAAATCCATGGTAGATGATCTATTGTCAAGAGACACTGTAAGACATGTCATGTGTTGTCATTCATGGCAACTAAGTCCATTCCACACATCCACAGTGTAGTATCAAATCATACCGAAAGTCAGTTCCAAGATTTGTCAAGTCTGTATAGATAGGAACATGGTAGATGGCAGAGTTCAGTATTTTGGTTAGTGGATCTCTCTAGTTAATCATTGTGTGTTGTGAATCTAAGGGAGTGTAGAGGAATGTCAAGACAATATAAATCCAAGATTTCAGCCTCTGGTGACAAAGGGATTAAAAGTTATGAGCATCTGAGTACCGAGTCCTAATATGACATAACATTTCAGTGAACAACAAGCTGACTTGTGTTAGATCCTTGTGTGGATCTAGTAGAAGTGTTTTGGTGAGTTGTGTATGGGATATAATGTTAGTGGCTGACATGTATGGTGACCTGCAAGTGATATTTATGGTACACGTCAATATCAGTGTATGGATTCAACCGACAGAATAGGGTACTTGTGTTGTTTGTTAAGTTCTTCATAAGGCCGACAGAAAGGTGATTGAATTTCTTAAGGCAGATATATATAGCCAATGGATTTGAGTGTATTGAGGGATGTTGGTGTGCGATGATGTAGTAGTGTGAAAAAGGTAGATTAAAGAGCAAAAAAGAAGAGATCTAAGGTTCGGATTATGGCAGAGTAGTAAACAAGGTAGAGTAAAGATGAAGTGTGTAAGATCAATATTATGTGCTTAACTAGAATTGAATTCTTGCATTGGTAGATGCTATTCATTAGTTCAAACAATCTGTAATCCTTTTGTAATCATTCATGTAGGCAGTAAGCCTCTTTTGAGCAGTGAGCTTTGGGCAGTGAGCCTGAAGGCATGTGCCTTCCCCTTTTGTAATACTTTTAACAGAGTATAATCTTTGTGGGTTAACCCCTCCATGGTTTTTCCCTTAACTGGGTTTCCACGTTAAAAATCTTGGTGTCAAGTATGTTATTTGTGTTTCTACTCATGTGTTATTGATTCTTACTTATATCATTAATCTGTTAAGAAGTGGTAAAGAAGAATTAACTGCAGCAAGTATTAAATTTTTAAGACAATTGATTCACCCCCCCTCTCAGTTGTCAACCCTAATTCCAACAATTGGTATCAGAGCCAAGTTCCTTCAAAGAAGTCTAACAGCTTGAGGAAGATCTGGGAAGCAGTTTCAATGGGTTCACTTAGAGGACAACTTTAATTAGCTTTAGAAGATCTTAACTGGTCTAAAGTAGAAATAGATGACCTAAAAGCGAACCTTAAGGATGTTGATGATTGCATTGACTTGCTAAAAGATAAATTAAAGAAATTAATGGAAAAAATGAACTACTTCATTGGCTAGATAATCTTACTAAAGAAAATGGCATGAATGAGGCTTTGGAAGAAAAGACAAAGGAATGTGAGAAGCTGACAAAAGAAGTTTATGTTCTAAAACATGAGATGGAATATGGGGTAATGAGGCTAACCAAAGAAATTGAGCAAAGGAAGAAGACTGAAGAAGACCTGAATCAAACTCTAAAAGAAAGAACTAAAGAATGCTACAGATTAGACAGAATAGCTGGCCATCTAGAGTCTGATCTACAAGAAAGTAGAGACAATGAGAGAGAACTCGAAAGGCAAATTGTCATTCTCAGACATGACCTAGAAGTTGAAAATGAATACAAGGAGAAGTTCAAGATAGGCTTAGCTAAAATTGAAGCAATGCTTGAGTGTCAGAAGAAGGCTGATGATAAGCATGGTCTTGGGTATGAGAAAGGTGAAAGCTCCAGATCTGGACAAAGAAATTTTCAATCAAGGAATGGGAGAAATAGACCTAGAAGACCTCTGGTAAGACAACCTAATGCTAAAAGGTATCCATATTTTAATGGAAATTGTTTCAATTGCAGTAAATTTGGTGATAAAGCTACTCAGTGCAAAACTAGAGTAAATAAAAGTGGTCCATCCTTCTTCGATCCATGCTTCAAGTGTAAGTATGGTCATAGATCCAATGAATGCAGAAGTATGATAATGAATAACTCTAACAATAGAGGAAATGACAATTCTTTCAATGGCTACTATTTTGCTTACAATGGATTTGGACACATGGCTAATCAGTGCAAATCAAGAGGAAATCAAGTAAATAAGCAAATAATTGTTGTGTGCTTTAATTGCAATAGATTTGGTCATATTGCAAGATTTTGCAGAAGTAGGAATAATGAAAGAAGAGGTTCAGTAAATAGAAAACTGGATGAGCAGAGACAAGACAAAGGCAAAGGCAAAGTTGATATGAATAAGATCTAGAATGAAATGAACATGACATGGGTCAAAAAGGGTGAAATGAATAATGGTAATGGGTCCGTGCCAAAATCTGGTGCTGGTAATCCCTCCGAAAATTGAATTAGGAGCTCTGGCTTAGGGGGAGCTGCTTAGAAAAACAAATTCCCCCAGCTAGTAAGTGGGTGCCTGAATCTGGCATGATGATTAAAGTTAGAAAAGCCTATTGCAGACTATTTGGAAGGATTTCTAGAAGAAAAGAAGTGGATATGGTGATTTACGGAGTGATTCATGAGAAACTGTATCAAGAAATAGAGTAACTGGATGAAGTTAGGACAACACATTTATTACAATGAAAAATTAGGTTTTGCAGAGGATAAAAAGTCACTCACTCAAGCATTTGAATCACTTTGCATTCAAAGAGAACAAGAAGAAGAGCATCTGAACTGAAAATCCAAAGATTGAAGCACGAAGAATGAATTCGACCCGCAATTGATCAACACTAACTCTGCGGAAGAAAAAGGTACTTTTCTGTGAAGCTTTGAATCTGTAGTCTGTTAAGATGGCTACTCCTCTTATTGTTGATATTCCTGAAAGGCCCCATCCAAAATTTAAGAAGCATCCCTACAAGTCAGTCGAAGTTAAACCGTTAGGTGCTTTTTCTAGTGTCCCATACAGAGTACTGCATGTAGAAGATATTAAGGCATACATCCATTGTAACATGGATGAATTTAGAAATTTGAGATTTCTAAAATTATTTGAGAACCATCTAAAGGATGATAACTATGACTTGAAACCGAAATTCAAAACCCTAGAGAGCAAACATTTTCTACAAGTCATTGAATTTCTGACATTTGATGAGAGTGAGTGGGTTCGTTACATGTTGAGCTGAATGCATGATGAGTTCATATGGTTGTTGAAACCTTTCAAGATTACAAAGGATGTTATCAGAATTGTGCTGGGTTAAATTCAACTGGTGGATTACCCATGTTGAAATCTATGAAAAAATAGATTGTTACTAATGCAACTGGTGCCAAGTTTGACAAAAGGGCAAGGACCATCAATGACATTATTGAACCGGATGTTAAGTTTGCCTCTATGGTGATTGGTTACAAGATTTATCACTCCAGTAGGGAGAAATCTATCTCCAGAACTGCCATATATATGACATATCAAATGTTGAAAGAAAATGCAGATTATGACCTATGTGAGCTGTTACAGAACCAACTAATTGTGAACTTGAGCAAAATTAAGGACAAGAAAAACACCTTCAAATATGGTTCTCTGGTTATATGTTTATTCTTCTACTTCATGAATGAAGTGCCTGGATTAAAAGGTGTGCAATGGACTAGTGACAGACCAGTTGCAATGCAAATAAGAGATCATCTACACAGCATTGGAGATTCTAAGGCACATAAAACTGCAATCTGGGGGTACTTTAAAAATTTTCATAGTATGATGCACTCTAGGGAAAGAATCCCTAAATCAGTAGTTGAGAAATACAAAAATGAATTCAGTTTTATGCTGGACACTGATCAATGCCTAATGGAAGCTGTAGAACCCAGAACTGTTTGGATTATGCCTATGGGTGATGAGGTTGATGAGAAGATTTTGGAAATGTATGCTCAACATCTCTTGAATAAACCCAAGGATGACTCTGTTGAGAGGTTTAGGACTTATAAAGAGCTTGATGAAATGCTGCATGTTGAACTCTGGAAGCCAGAGATTAAGAGAAAAGATCAAAAGCAAGTAGAAATGTATGCTGAAAGCATTGGGATAACAAAGGAAGCTGTGAGACAAAACAGAGAAAGAATAGAAAAACCTAAGAAGGAGAAGTAGGGTAAGAAACAAGAAAATACTCCAGTAAGATCCTCCTCCACTCTAAGGACTATTAGGAGCTCTGCTGCTACCCTTGTTCCCCCAAAACCTGCCAATCCTGAGAAACTGGAAGACATATTATCCGGTAAGGAAAAGAAGAGAACTAAAGTGAAGGCAAAGAGATCACGTGATAGTTTGGAAAAGGAGGATGAAGAAAAGATAGACTTAGATGATGGGCTTAAGGAGCTAAAGGCCACAGGTGCTAAAGCTATTAAAGTATCTAAAGAGAAGCCTTCTAGAAGCAAGAAGACAAATAAGAGGCAGAGATCAGAGGTTGATGATAAGAAGCAAATTCCCTCTGTGAAAAACATTGTCAAGACAATCACTGTTGATGGGAATTTAAAACCATTGACTAAATTCTATAATCTTTACAATGATGCTAACAAAAGACTTTTGGAAGAAGACACTATCAAGTACTTGAATGTATTCAATCGAGCACTAGTGGAAATTCTGTCAGAAGTTCCAAAAGACTTAAGAAACATCTTGGAGATAAGAAAAGAAGCAGCCAAGTCAAAAGATATGGAGCTGAGGGAACATGTGTTAACCACTCTATGTCCGGTGATCTCCAATAGAGAAGTAGATAAATTTTTTAAAGAGGTCAAAAATGAATTCAGGATTAAGACAAGAATGAACAAATTGATGATTGGAGAGATAGATGAAATAGTCCAAGAAACTGAACAAATTTTGAGAAAAGCATTGGATAAGAACAAATTCTTTGTTGTGTCAAATGAGCTTGCTAATGACAGACCAGTCTCGGATGAAGAAGAGTAGTAGAAGGATGAGCAACAATTTGGAATGGATGATTCCTCTCCTGGAAGAGGAAGCAGTAAGCAGGGAAGAAGTAAAAAGAATAGATGAAATTGCTGATGCAGGATGTATTCTAACTCATCCGAATCATTCTGACAAAGAAGATACAGAGATGAATACAGAAGTAGATGATCAAATTGAAGATGACTCATTGAAGATTAATTAGCATGAAATAGAAAAGGCTAAGAACCAAGAAGAAGAAGAAGTCAAGGGTAAGGAAGATAAAACAAAAGAAGATGGTGCAAATGTTGATGCACCCAAACAAAATAGTCCTAATGCCGACACTGAGAAAACTCAAGGAAAGGAAGTTGGTCTAGAAATTGTGGCAAGAGACACTACAGATGCAATGAAGAGTTTCTTGAGTAAATAAATGCTAGAGTTTGATGAACCAGAACTGATTCAAGGACTAATCAACCTGGATACTCTCTCTCCGGTCTAAATGATGAAGATAACATCTTTCACACAAGCCAAGGCAAGAGAAAAGATATTGAAATCTCACATAGAGGACAGTGAGTTGTTAGGCCTTGTATCCGGTATATTGGAGAAGATAATGCCAACTTTTCAAAAGAATCCATCTGATTCTCCCTCTGGAATTCTGAAGAGCCTTGTAAATTCTGTAAGTACACACTTTGAGTCCTTTTAGAAGTCTACAGAGATTAAAGTTCAGAATGAATTTTTGGATAAGAGATTTAGTGAGCTAAAGGGCCTAATAGGGAATGATAGAAAGGTACTTGATATTATTATAAAGAGTATTCAAAATGCTCTTAATGACGGAGGTGATGTATACAAATTTTATCTGTCTTGGTCTAAAGTTATTGAGGATATTGAGAAGAAGATAAAGGAGCAGGAACAAAGATTGTTGAATCTATCTCAAAATTTTGATCCTCTAACAATTTCTCTGATAAGTCAGGAGTGTCAAGCAATCAGCTTGACTGATGAAATAAAGAAACTTGTTAAAGGAAAGAGAAATATTTTGGAGAGAATGTGTGAACTCTAGGGATTGATTATCCCCAAGTTAGAAACAATGTTTATTGCTTTATCAGAAGCTCAGGTTGCAGTCTAGACAGGTGATCCTTCAGATCTAAAGAAAGCAGAAACACAGGCATTCCTACTAAGTGGACACATCTCAATTTTGGATGGTATGAAAAGAAGTTGGCCCTCTGAACTTGTGCAGTTGAAAAAAAGTTTTGCAGATATTCTCAAGTTCAAGTAAATATAATACATGAATTATTTGTACATATGCGGCCTTGTAAATAGATTTCTTGTATAAATTTTGGTTTACGGATCACACCCTTTGCCATTGATGTCAAAGGGGGAGTGAGAGGTAATGAAAAATGAAAGAAAATGAATAATCCATCAAAGGGGGAGCAATGGAAGAATATATAACTGTACACAGTAGGGGGAGTCAATCATGACACTTAGTCATTTTTCACAAAGTGTTGCCATCAATGCCAAAGGGGGAGATTGTTGGCAAGAGACACTACAAGGCATGTCATGTGTTGTCATTGATGGAAACTAAGTCCATTCCACACATTCACAGTGTAGTATCAGATCATACCGGAAGTCAGTTCCAAGATTTGTCAAGTCTGTATAGATAGTAACAGGGTATATGGCAGAGTTCAGTATTTTGGTCAAGGGATCTCTCTAGTTAATCATTGTGTGTTGCAAATCTGAGGGAGTGTAGAGGAATGTTAGGACAATATAAATCAAAGATTTCAGCCTTCGGGGACAAAGGGATTAAAAGTTATGAGCATTTGAGTATCGGGTCCTAATATGACAGAATAGTTCAGTGAAAAACAGGCTGACTTGTGTTAGATCCTTGTACGGATCTAGTAGAAGTGTTTTGGTGAGTTGTGTATGGGATATAATGTTAGTGGCCAACATGTATGTTGACCTGCAAGTGATATTTCTGGTACATATCAATATTGGTGTATGGATTCAGCCGACAGAACAGAGTACTTGTATTGTTTAAGTTCTTCATAAGGCCGATAGAAAGGTGATTGAATTTCTTAAGGAGGATATATATAGCCGATGGATTCAAGTGTATTGAGGGATGTTGGTGTGTGATGATGTAGTAGTGTGAAAAAGGAAGATTAAAGAGCGAAAATGAAGAGATCTAAGGTCTGGATTATGGCAGAGCAGTAAACAGGGCAGAGTAAAGATGAAGTGTGTAAGATCAGTATTCTGTGCTTAACCAGAACTGAATTCTTGCAATGGCAGATACTATTCATCAGTTCAAATAATCTGTAATCCTTTTGTAACCATTCATGTAAGTAGTGAGCCTCTTTTGAACAGTGAGCTCTGGGCAGTGAGCCTAAAGGTATGTACCTTCCCCTTTTGTAATATTTTTAATAGAGTATAATCTTTGTGGGTTAACACCCACCGTGGTTTTTCCCTTAACTGGGTTTCCACATTAAAAATCTTGGTGTTAAGTATGTTATTTGTGTTTCTGCTCATGTGTTATTGATTCTTGCTTATATCATTAATCTGTTAAGAAGTGGTAAAGAAGAATTAACTGTAGCAAGTATTAAAGTTTTAAGACAACTGATTCACCCCCCCTCTCAGTTGTCAGCCCTAATTCAAATAGGATCCATCTCTTTTGATGGTAAGCACAACACTAATGATGTTTTGTATGTAGAAGGGTTGAAGCATAATCTTCTCAGTGTTGGATAGTTAGTTGACAAAGGGTATGACCTCTGATTCAAGGATGGAAAATGCTAAATTTTGGAAAGCTCTAGAACTGAGATTGCATTCAGTACACAGAATAGAGGTAATATCTTTCATTTAAGTTACACTGGTAAAAGATGTTTAATTACTTAGATTGATCAGAGTTGGTTATGGTATAGGAGAATGTGTCATGTAAACTTTGATAACATTGTCAAGATAAGTACTACTTAGGCTGTGAGAGATCTTCCAAAGTTTGTAAAACATACTAATAGCATGTGTAAGGAATGTCAGTTGGACAAACATATTATAACTACATTCAAAAGTAAAGAACAATCTTCAAGTGGATTGTTGGAACTTGTGAACACTAATTTGTGTGGTCCTGCTAGTGTTAGGAGTTTGCAAGGAGACATATACTTTATGTTGTTGATTGATGATTACTCCCAGATGATGTGGGGCACTTTCTTGAAATAGAAATAAGAGGCTCTTGACAAATTCAAGGTGTTCAACGCTAGGGTGGAGAATGAGATTGGTGTGAAGGTAAAGTGTCTGAGATCTGACAGAGGGGGAGAGTTTACCTCCGATGAGTTTAATGCATTTTGTGAAAAGCATGGAATAAGAAGACAATTATCTACTCCTAGGACTCCTCAGCAAAATGGAGTTTTGGAAAGGAAGAACCAGACTATTCAAGAGCCTTCTAGAACCATGATGATGGAGGCAAATGTTCCACATGTCTATTGGAGAGAGGTTGTGAGTACTGTTGTCTACACTCTTAATCGAGTGTATATCAAAGGTAATACTGGTAAAACACCTTATGAACTTTGGTTTGGTAATGCTCCTACTGTGAAATACTTTAGAGTTTTCAGTAGTAAATGCTATATCAAAAGAGATGAAGATCTAGGCAAGTTTGATGCAAGGAGTGATGAAGGAATATTTTTGGGTTATTCTAACCAAAGAAAGGCATACTGGTGCTTTAACAAGAGATTGAAAAGGATTGTTGAAAGTGCCAATGTAAAAGTAGATGAAAGCACAAAGAGACCTTCCAAGTTTTGTGGATATGAATAAGATGATGAAAATGAAAAGCAAGTTCAAGCTCAGACTTAGATTTAGATTGCTCTAGAAAATCCAATGACTCAAGAAGCTAGTGAAAATGCTGAGGAACAAGTTCAAGAATCAGAAGCCCAAGAAAATCCCAAAACTCCTAGGTATGTAAGGTTGAATCATTCTGAAGATTGGATCATAGGAGATAGAAATAAAGGTGTTCAGACTAGAAGAAAATTTGCTGAAGAGCAAGTGGACTATTGTTTAATTTCAAAGATTGAACCAAAATCAATGAATGAAGCATGTAATGATGAAAGTTGGGTAAAAGCAATGGAAGAAGAATTAATGCAAATTGAAAAGAATCACACTTGGGATCTTGTTCCTAGACCCAAAGACAAAAATATAATTGGAACTAAATGGGTCTTCCTGAATAAATTGAATGAAGATGGTGAAGTTGTGAGAAACAAAGGAAGATTAGTGTGCAAAGGATATTCTCAAGTAGAGGGAATTGATTTTGAAGAAACTTTTTCTCTAGTAGCAATAATCAAAGCAAACAAATTATTTATTGCCTTTGCTGCTTACAAAGATTTTAAAGTTTACCATATGGATGTCAAGTCAGCATTCCTGAATGGAGAGTTGGAAGAAGAAGTCTACATTGAGCAACTGAAAGGATTTCAGTTGTCTGATTAAGGAGATATGGTCTGCAAATTGAAGAAAGCATTGTATGCACTTAAACAAGCCCCAAGAGCCTAGTATGCAAGATTAGATAAGTATCTACTAAAGTTAGGCTTTAACAAAGGCACTACTGACAATAATCTTTATTTCAAAATTGATCATGAACACATCCTAATTATTGAGGTATTTGTTGATGATATCATCTTTGGTGGAAATGAGAGCATGTGTAAAAAAATTTCTAATCAGATACAAAGTGAATTTGAGATGTCCATGCTTGGTGAAATGAATTTCTTCTTAGGTCTGCAAATCATTCAGTCAGAAAAAGGCATCTTCATATCTTAGTATAAGTATGTGAAAGAGTTGTTGAAAAAGTTTGGAATGGAGGATTCAAAACTAGTGAGTACTCCTATGATAACCAGATGCAAGTTGAGTAAAGATGATGATTCCCCTAAGGTAGATTAGAAAAGGTATGATCAATGATTGGAGGACTGCTTTATCTGACTCATACAAGACCTAATATTACGAATGCAGTTGGCCTTGTTGCTAGATTTCAAGTTGATCCTAGAGAATTTCATGTTGTAGCAGTCAAAAGAATCTTTAGATATCTGAAGGGAACATCTAATTATGGCTTATGGTATTCTAAGGGTGATGATTTCACTCTTCATGCATATACAGATGCTAATTGGGCAGGAGATGTGGATGACGGGAAGAGTACTAGTGGAGGTGCATTTTTCTTGGGAAAAAGATTGGTTTCTTGGTTGAGCAAAAAGCAGTAGGCAATATCTTTGTCTACTACAGAGGTAGAGTATATAGCAAGAACAAGTAATTGTACTCAAGTTTTGTGGATGAAACAAATGTTGAAGGATATCAGAGTTGTGTTTGAAGAGCCTATTACAATCTTCTGTGATAATTCAAGTGCAATAAACATCTCAAAGAATCTGGTGTTGCATTCAAAGACAGAACACATATCCATCAAGTTTCACTTTTTGAGAGAGAAGGTGAATGAGAATGAAGTTAGATTGGAGTTTGTTTCATCAAAAGATTAGATTACAGATATCTTCACTAAGCCTCTACCTAAGGACACTTTTGAGTATCTCAGAGGGAAGCTAGGGTTGATTACCCCTCCTGTTTAGAACTAAGATGCACCAATGTGCATCAGTCTGATGAAACTCACAGTCATATCTTGTCATCCAGATTGGTGTTAAGGAGATGCTACTCAGGGGGAGTAGTCCATATGCTAATTCTGGAGTATAGTCTAGTCTTATCTAAGAAGCAAAAGAGGGAGAGATGATTGCAAATATGTGCCCTTGTCAATGATGTCAAAGGGGGGGAGAAGTCATGTGAAAAACTTGAAAGTAAGTAGTTGCTGGTGAAAGGGGGTGTAGTGAAGAAAGTGATTGCAGATGTGATAAGAGAAAGGGGGAGAAGTTCTTGTCTTGATGGTTGAAATAGTTTTTCACATCATATGTTGCCGTCAATGACAAAGGGGGAGATTGTTGCAAATATGTGACTAATCGGTGTTGTCGTTGATGTCAACATATCCTTGTTGTCATTAGTGTTAGCTTTATCTTATTCTATTACTTGTTTAGAAGACTTGTATGTTGAGGATATTGAGAAAATTAGCCTCCCTAGAAGAAACAAGTGAGTTACATATTTCTCTGTCAGAGACAATGAAGACAGTGCAGTTGAGTGAAGTAGATTTCTCCACATTCCTAGTAAGATGAAGATCAGAGTCTATAGATTAAAGGGTTTGTAAAGGATTGTCTGAAGTTGCTCCAGTCAAGATTTGAGAGGTCCGCATGGAGAACTAGAGAAGTTATGGCCATCTAAGCAAAACTAGGTTTTGTAGTTGTTCAGAGGTGACAGAGTGACATAAATCTGGTCCGGATTGATCCACATTGGAATATTATGATTTGCGGATCTAGAAGTGTGTTTGGGATATCGGTGTGTATCCTCAACTCAAGAGGTTCATGGTTTGGAGGTCCATAAGCAATCTTTCTAGTGTGACAATCATGACAATTGGTGTTCTTGAGTTCCTGGATGAAGGTGCAAGTGTTTTTGGTAATCTGAGGTGGTGTGGTTGTTCCTGTTGATTTCATTGTGCTTGTGGTGGTCTCTGAATCAGGTGTATGTTGTGTTGATGTTCCGCATTAAGGATTGAGCTCATGGATGAAGATTTCTCCTTGGATCTTGTTGTTCTTTCCAATCTTGGCCGACCGAATGCATGGTGCGTGTTGCAGATGATCTAAGAGAAGTTTTATGGAGCGTGGCGTGATGTTCGAGGAAGATTTCAGTCCCATCTATGTTTGGCCAATAGTGTGGTAGTTCGCATGAAGTATTTTAAGTCTTGTGATTGTAATTTCTTGTAATACCTATCTTGGAGAATGTTCCAGATAGATGATTGTTTGGCCGACTTTGATGTTCATTCCAAAGTCGATGACATGTATAAATAAGTGTTGTGAAGTAGTGAAAATGTGGGAATACAAGTGAAGATGAGAAGGTAGCGAGGAAGCGTTAAGGGGGTAGAGTAGAGGTGTTATGTGCTTCAATGGAATTGATCTTGGCATGAAGAAGATGTTGTTTCTCAGTTTAATCTTTCTGTGTTAAACTTGTGAATGTTTTTGTAGGCATTGAGCCTCTTTTAGCAGTGAACTCTGGGCAGTGCGCCCAAAGGCAAGTGCCTTCCCATTTTATATTCTTTTAATAGAGAATAAATCTTGTGGGTTAACCCCCACCGTGGTTTTTCCCTTAACCAGGTTTCCATGTAAAAATCTTAGTGTTATGTGTGTTGATTGTGTTTTTTCTCTTGTGTTGTTGACTCATGCTTTCATGGTTATATCTTTAATCTATTAATAAGTGGCAAAGAAGATTAAATGTAGCAAAAGATAAAAGTTTTGTGACAACTGATTCACCCCCCCTCTCAATTGTCTTCCCTAATTTCAACAGAACCTTGCTTCTTTGAAAGATGATTTCCCCCTTCCAAACATTTACATATTGTTGATTCAATCGCTAGTCAGGAGTTACTCTCCTTCATTGATGGTATCTCAAGATATAATCAAATTTTTATAAACCCTCAGGATCAATATAAAATAGCTTTTATAACACCTTGGGGTACATTATGTTGGGTGGTCATGCCATTTGGATTAAAGAATGCTGGAGCAATTTACTAATGGGCTATGACCCTTATCTTTCATGATTATATGCAAACATTCTCGAAGATTATGTTGTTGATATCCTAGCGAAGTCTATACATCATCAAGATCATGTTACAATTCTCCATCAAATCTTTGAGTGAATTAATAAATACAACATGTGTTTAAATCCCTACAAATGCATTTTTGGTGTAGACAATGGGAAAATGTTGGGATTTATAGTCTTGCATCGTGGTATTGAAGTAGACACAAACAAAACTAATGCTATTGTTAATATGCTAGCATCGAAGAACATATCTCAACTTTGTAGTTTGCAAGGGAAGATACAGGCCATTCACCAATTTGTTTCACAACTCGCGGATAGGACCAACCCTTTTACACAACTACTAATGAAGGATTCAAAATTTCAATGGAATTCTGATTGTCAAAAGGCTTTCAAAGATTTAAAGGGTTATTTAGCTAAATCCCCTATTTTATAGTCTACTACTACTGATAAACCTTTTCTCCTTTATACCTTAGCATCTAATAATGCTCTCGCAACTTCATTAGCATAACATGATGCTAAAGCCAAGGAATGTGTTGTATATTACATCAGTCAAACCTTTCTCGATTATGAAGTGTGATATAAATATTATCGAGAAGCATTGCTTAGCTCTAGTGTTCATGACACAGAAGATTAGACATTATCTATTAAATGCTGAAATACATGTGATAGTGAAATTCGACCCGTTGAAACATCTTTTTTCTAAAACTAACTTGTTGGGTCGTCTTGCTAAATTGGTTATGGTGTTAACTAAATTTGATCTTAAATTTATTTCTCAAAAAATAGTTAAAGGACAAGCATTAACTGACCATTTATCCTAAGCACCTTCATCCTTTGCTATACAGAAATAGGAGACATTTCCTGATGACCAAATTCTAAATATAGATAATGATGACAAATGGGAATTATATTTTGATGGATCAAGATGTTGGACTGGATCTAGTGCTGGTGTTATACTAGTACCTCCCTCTGGTAAGCCAATTCCTATGTCTTACCATCTAAACTTCTCATGCACAAATAACATTGTTGAGTATGAAGCTCTTATCATGGGACTTCATGTTGCTTTGACTCTTAACATTAAAAGCATCACTATATATGGTGATTCAAAATTGATTGTGCAACAAATAACTAGATCATATCAAGCTAAACAAGACAAGTTATTTCAGTATCACAACTTAGCTTTATCTCTATCAAAACAATTCACATCATTCTCAATTGATACTATTCCAAGAAAAGACAATTGACACGGGAATGCAATGGCAAGTGCAGCTTCCCTTATACCCCCGGCCGATTCACCTGATGAATATACTTTCATCATACATAATCTTAAGACACTTGCCTTAGAAGAGGTCATACCTTCAAGCACTGACCTCTGTTGTAATGTGAACTCTGATGAATGTTTCTCCCATATATTCAATTATTTGTGTGATAAAACCATCCCTAATTCAAAATCCAAAAATGCCTAAGTTCATCTACGCAAACTTGCAGTACATTCTATCATCCTATCTAATGTCTTGTATAGATGAAGCATAGTGGTGTTCTTCTCTAATGTTTGAGTAATTCAGAGATCCTGATAGCTTTAGAAGAGGCTCACTCTGGTGCTTGTGGAGGGCATTTTGGAGGAGAAACATTGGTACAAAAGTTAATATAAATGGGATATTATTGGCAACATATAGAACAAGATTCCTTTGCATATGTCAAGAAATATACACAATGTCAACAACATAAACATTTAATCCAAGCACCTACCCAGGAACTTCGCGCCCAAGTCTCACCTTGGCCATTCTCTGTTTGGGGCTTGGATCTAATTGGTAAAATCTCTCCACCTTCTTCTCAAGGACATACTTTTATCATCACCGCTACCAATTACTTCACGAAGTGGGTTGAAGTTGTTCCTCTACGATCCATGAATGTTGAGCTAATCTATCGCTTTATACAAGATAACCTCATTTCTCAATTTGGTATACCTTCCTCCTTAGTCTCAGACAAAGACACACCATTCAAGAATAAGGATGTGAATAAATTCCTCAAAAAATGTCACATTCAACATCGCTTCTCTACGCCTTACTATCCTCAATCAAATGGCCAAGTAGAAGCTTCAAACAAGGTTATTGGACAAATTTTATGAAAAATAGTTAACAGACATAAAAATGATTGGCATACTCAATTAACTTACACATTATGGGCTTATAGAACAAGCATTCGAATGACTACAAAAAACTACACCGTATAACTTGGTCTATGGTGATGATGTGATAATGCCTTTAGAGTTAGAAATTCCTTCATTGCAAGTTTCCCTAAGAGACATTATTGATGATGATATGGAATGAGAAAAGCAATTACAAGAACTTGAGATTCTTGATGAACAGCGCATTAATGCTCTCAAGCACCTTAGAGCCCATCAGAAGAGTATCCAATGATCGTACAATGAGCGCGTCATACATCATTCATTCAATGTTGGAGATCTGGTACTATAAGAGAATCAACACAATGTAAACACACCTCCTAGAGAAAAAAGAAAGTTCAAGCAATTACAAGAACTTGAGATTCTCGATGAACAACACATTAACGCTCTCGAGCACCTTAGAGACCATCAGAAGAGTATCCAACGATCGTACAATGAGCGTGTCATACATCATTCATTCAATGTTGGAGTTCTGGTACTATAAGAGAATCAATACAATGTAAATGCACCTCCTGGAGAAAAATGAAAGTTTAGCCCTAACTGGTTAGGACCGTATGTCATTACTAAAGCCTTTGGATCAGGAGCATATAAACTAGTTGATGAACAAGGTACGCTGCTTAAAGAACCTATTAATGCTGCACACCTCAAGAAATTCTATGCTTAGGATTCTATGGTAGATGTTACTTTAAAAATCAAACTTATTAGTTAGTTTAGCTTCAATTTTGACAAGATGTGATTATTTTGTCTTAATGAATTTAACATAGTGTGGAATGCACAAAACAACTGAGGGGGAGTGAATCAGTTGTATCAAAACCTTAAACCTTCACAAGCATAATCATAATCACTTCACTTCAATTCACTTGAGCCCTAATTCTGTTATGAAGATTAAACATGAAAATAGATAACAAAAATTTAATCACATCAACACCATGCATAAGAGAACACCAGATTTTTACATGGAAAACCCTAAAAGGGAAAAACCACGATGAGGATTAGCTCACAATATATAGCAGTATTAATACCAAATTACAAAGAGGCTCACTGCCAAAGGGTTCACTGTCCCAAATGCTCACTGCAATAGGCTCACTGCCACTAGGGCTTACTGCCAAAATGGCTCACTGCCATGAACTGATATAATAGCATCTACCACATGCCTGAGTTCAGTTCCATTGAAGCACAATATATCTCCTTTCACAGCCTCACAACACACACATCCTCATCTTCATATCAGGTCACACATTTACATGAATTCTTTACACTTATTTATATCAAACATCAACCTTGGAACATACATCAAGGTCAAAAATAAATTCTACACCTTTTGGAACAGTCTTCAAGGTTGACAAACATACGTAATTCAAATTAGGTCTAGACCTAAACAATCTTGTGAATCAAATGAATGAAGGTAGAACACTTCATGACTTAGATCAGACCCAAATACATCTTCACATGCTTCAACACACTTCTACAGTCCACAAAACACATCCGCAAAGAGTGTTAGTAGCCAAGTCAGCCAAACTTGTGCAAACACCAAGAATACTTAGGCACATGCTTCCAAGAACTTAATCATAGCTTGCAGCTCAAGCACAAGCCTTCAACACATTGTGGAGGAATCTACAAACAACATAAAATCGCATGAGAGCCAACAAATCCAGGTACAACAAATTTTACTTGAAGACAACAAATCTCACTTGAAGACAACTTACAATCAACATTGCTAAGTTCTGCTACTCAATAAATTGCTTTCCAAAGCACCAAATCACAAATACTTTGGAATAAAGATAGATAAGGACCTTATAAACATATTTCTAGAACCACATCACCTAAAACCACTCTGTGGATAAATGCGGAGCAAAATACTTTCTCCTAGACACCTCTACATAACTTAGAAACTCTGTCAATTATAGTCTTCAAACTAGTGAACATAACTTCTACTGAATAGCGATCTGGACCACCAAACTCTAGATTTAGCATCTTCAAACACTTCTCTAAAACATATCCAAAACTCACACTCCGGTCTTCAACACAGAAGAAATGTGGAGCAAAAACTCAGACAGTATCATGCAAGCCAGAATACTTTGCAAGACACTATTTCCTCTAGAGAGCAAATTTTCTCAAAATCAATTGGAAACTTAGAAACAAGAGCACTGTATCAACATCATTAGCACTTCTATAATGCATTCAAATCACTTTAACATGCCAACTCAATCAAGCAACAATCAGCAATATCAAAAGACATAGTTGACACCAATGACAACACAAACATGTTGACATCAATGACAACACTGACTAGCACATACTTGCAACACATAGCATCTTTTTCAGTTAATCATTGTTGTATCTTGCTTAAACATGTATTAATAAAGATCACCTTTGTATTAACTGAATATAGCATAGAATGTTGGTTATGTGTGAAATTCATTAATCATTGTGCTTTTTACTATATGTTTTGCAAAGAATTGTTTAGTATATGTCACATTAGCATCAATCACATTTCCATGTAAGCATTAACATTTATCACTAGTTGAATTTTACATCATATATATAAACATCAGTTTGAATATACATCAAAGTTGACTATCCCGTACATCAAAATGGTACCTCATAGTACATAAGATACATCACATAGCTGAACCTCGGTCACCGGTTCCCTCAGGACCTGGTAGTGTGAGTGTAATGGAGGTCTACCCATGTGTGGCTACGGACTGCAAATGACTCCTAGAGACACTCTACAACTGTAACCCCCTGAGCTCATCTCTGAGTCCTAGCACCTTGTCTTGTGACTCCTGGTACATCTCCTGATATCGGTCTCTCTTGGATAAGGCTCTATCTCACTCTTCTTGGGCCCTATCTCTATGAGCCCTCACCTGGTGTAACTCAGCAAGTAAGATCTCATGGATGACAAGATCTCTCTCAGGTAAGGTACTGATGCAACCTGATCTTGTAGCGTCTAGAACTCACCCTCCATGCACTTGACTCTCTGAATATCTTGATCTAGAGAAGACTCTACAGCTAATCTATATCTCACAAATGGCATGAATATCTTTACATGTTGCCCTGCAGATGGCTATGGTGAATACCCTGTCTACACCCGTTGCTCAACCGCATCGATAGGAACTATCTCTGCTATGACGTGACTCACAAAATCATACCATGCATCTATCCCAACTTCAAAAGGAAAATAAAATAGATATCAATATCTCATGTAGACATCATAAATAATCATCGAAATAACTATAGCAACATAATAACATCTCACTTGGATCTCCATCTCGCCAAGATGGATCTCAGATCACTAATGGTGTGATAAGCTTTGTAGCCAACTCTGCAGCTGGGGGCACCTGATCACTTATCCAGGCCTATTGCAATCATAACACACAACTTTTCTTCGATTGTTGTTCCTTCCATTCATTCTAGACCTACATTAGTTAACCTTGTGTCCAAATCTATTGCATGTAAAGCAACTGCCACTGAAGGATTGAGCATTCCTTCCATCACTACAGCCCTTCCTTATTTGACTTCTACATTCACTAGTTCTATGACCAACTCTCTTGCAAGTAAAGCACTGGTTGGAGAAAGATGGAATATTTTGATTCATTCTTCTCCTACATTGAGTAGCCTTATGACCAAATTTATTGCATGAATGACAATAACCATTGAAAGATGGATACCTTTGATCATTTGGTTGCTTGACCAGTGGTCTTCTTGGTCCATTCCTTTAATTCTAGATCTACTTGCCTTTATCCTTTTTATTCTCAACATTCATTGTTTGACCTGGTTTGGAGCATTCACCTTTCTCAAATCCCAAGCCTTCTTTGTCATCAGGGCTCTTCTGACTGTCATTCATCTCATCAAGTTTTGTAGAACTTATCTTGAACTTTTCTTCATAGTTCTTTGCCTTCTCCAAGTCTGACTTTAGGTTCATAACTTCTTGCTCAAGCTTTGTACAGTCTTCAGTTTTTCTTTCAAACATTCCTCAATTCTTGCTTTTTCTTCAACTTTCACTTTTAGATCAATCATGTATTCATTTGGTAACCTCAATTTTTCACTGTCCTCTTTATGTCTTTGTTTAAGCTTCTTAACTTTCTCTCTTAACTTTCTAATGCATTCATTTGCTTCTTTGATATTCTCCTTTAAGTCTATGTTTTCTTCTTCAGATTTTTCTAGGTCTTAAAGAGCAATTTTGAGTTCTTCAATGTCATCAAACATGCATTCATCTTCTGAAGATTTGATAGCATTATAGGGCTCAGTCACTATTTTAGGTTCAACTTTAGAAACCAAACACAAATTTATTTGTTCTTTAGTAGCTTTGCATCCTATCAATACGCCTTTATTTTTACCATTAATGACCTAGTCTTTAGTGTGATGCCTTTGCATCTACTTACGCATTTCAGTGATTCTTTCTAGAGCTTCGTATTCTTCATCCTACATTTCTTTTTCTTTAGTTTTGTTGTGATGCTCACAACACGCTCCATTTTTACCTTTAGCAAAATGAGGACCCTTGTTGTGGCTTTTGCTTTTTGCTTGTGTGGTTCTACTTGCTTGGTGGTATAGGAAAAATCACATGGATGCTTGAAATTTGAGCTATACAATGTTTGGGTATAAGTGGTTGTTACCAATAGAATCTGTACAAAAAATCAGCTAGGGTTGCCTTTTGAACAATTTGAAAATTCTGCATATTTGAGAGTTATGCTTGTTTTTAGGAGAAGTCAATGTTGAATTGATGGTGGTCAACGTGTATCTGATATGCATTGTTCTTTGCATGTATATGTTATGCTTTTGGTCTATTGGGTTACTTTATTCATTGTATAATATATATTGTGTGCATTAAAAACATTCAAGTCTAGACTTGATGGCATTTTACGGTGAACTGTATAAAACATTAAAGCCTGCAATTGTATTTTACGCATGTATTAAAAATACAAATGCAATATATACATGGGTGGATGTCAAAATAAGTTCAAAGTGGTGCATAAGGTAGCATCTATTTTGTTGGTATGCTATATACATGTTTTTTGTATGCTTTTGGTATAAATATACAAGGCCGGATCCAAAAGTTAAATTCAATTGAGTCTAAAAAGGAAAAGTGAATGCATATGGGTGTATGTATTTTTTATATGTATAACTGTATGTATCTTATATATAGATACAAAACCAGATGTAATTAAGAAATTCAAATAAAATGAATTGGAAATGGAGTCCACATTTATATATTTGGACGCATGTATTATATATTTAAAAGGTGAAAGATGCATTTGTGGATTTGAACGGAGTATTAAATATGGAATAAAGTGCATTTGTTCATAATGAAAAGACAAAGAATTAAGCATCACGGATGTTTGTATATGTAGGTGTATATGATATACATGATGATATACAAAATAATAATATACAAACCCTGATGTAATTAAAGGTTTGAATATTATATGTTTCAGGTGGGGATCACATATGTATGTTGGAGATACATGAATGCAAAATACAAAGAGTGATACAAAAAACTTAGATACAAAGCCAGATTTGAAAATAATTACAATTTTTTTTATAAATCCATTGGAGTTTGAGTTTGTATATTTCGATGATGTATAAGATATACATAGAGATATACAAAATTAAATATACAAAAGGTAAAAGAGAAAAGTGCATGTATATGAGATACAAAATTCAAAAGTACAAGGAATTAACTTATACAAGATTCAAAATATGATTTGAATGAGAAGTTAAACTCAAATTAAATTATGTACCTTAATTATAGCATTTAATGCATGGCTACCACTGAAAACCTAAAATTTGAACAAGTAAAAAGGAAATTGGATTATGCTACTCTTCACAATTGCATTCAGAATTAAATTACAGAGCATTTTACAGAGTAAAGGTGAAAGGTGATTCATAGGGCAAATTGAAATTTGAGAATGGTAGCTGGGTGGAATTTGAACGGTAAATTTCTTGTCAACGTTATTAAAGTCAACAGTTGCATCTCAGGTATGTATCGAAAAGCTCTTGTGATTTTACGAAATAAGATTACGGAAATTTTACAGTGATTACTGTTCAATAACAGAAACATGTTAGGCTTAAATAATTGTTATGATTAAACTGTGAAATTAGGCATAGTAAGGAAAAGATGCATAATTCAAATGAAAAGAAGTTTAGGGTAAAAGGTTAAATAGTAAATATGCATGGTAAAAACCTTAGTAAACATAGACATGGTTGTAAAACAAATGTATATCTTTTCAGGATGGCACCAAAAGGAAAGAAAGTGGAGAAGATGGCTAGGAAATCCAAAAAGAAAGAAACCAAAGGTAAAGAAGAATTTGTAGTAAGAGGTTATCATTCAGACATATACTATTCGCACAAGGCACTAGATACTGAAATTGGAGATTTTGATTATGAGGAGATATTAAACAAGATTCGAGAGCCTGGTGCGGTTTTAGCCATGAAAAACATTTGGGATGTTGGGTTGTACAAGGATGTAGAATTTCCATTAGCAATGGATGCTAAGGACCTGGTCATTAAGTGTTTACAGAGATATGATTTTAACTCTAGGAAGGTAAAACATAATGGAGTGGTGTTCACGGATTTGTCTGTTGAAGGAATAGCAAAAAACTTTGGCCTAAAGACTACTGGAAAGATGAAAGAGGTCGATGTAGAGAAATATTCTAAAGATTTTAAAAATAATGAAGCAACATGTAAGAGTACAATATTCTATGGTTGGAATCCTTTAGACAAGAAGCTGAAGGTAGCTGCCATGGTACCTAAGACTCTGTACAGGTTGGATTTCAAGGAGGAGGTATATATCATGATTACATTACTTAGCAGAGTAATGGGGTTGGAGGATGCAACTTCATTTGAGCCTTGGATGTGTTTAGTCATAAAATTCATTAGGGAAGAAATAGGGTATCTACATTGGGCTTTGGCAATCAACAATGCAATTTATGCACAAGCCTTAAGATTCAACAAACATAAGAAATTCTTCATGTCCTCATACATTGTATACTTCTGTGCTGGTAAAATGCAATTGAATGGAATATCAAGGATAGGCACATTGGGAAGTGGGCTAGAACAGAAGTTGGTGTATGATCATTACCCAAACCTACAAGAACAAAATGTGGGGAAGAATTGGATAAGGGTGAATGATGTGTTTGCTATGTATTTGGTGAGGATTTTGGCAAGAGAAAAAGATCAAAGGTTGTCTGAAATAGCCAAGAATGTAATCACATTGCATAGTGCTTGGTATATTTAGTTCTCTACATTCACATACATTAGAACTGAAGGATTCAAAGGAAAACCTTTTAGACTACCAAGATACCCATCTAACAAGGTAGTGTTACTGGAATTCACTAGACACATATTAGATGTAGATGCAATGTATAAGGCTAAGTGTAACAGGAGTATCAATGTTTCAATAAGGATGTGGCCAAAACATCAAAAGCTGAATTATTGTATTATGGTTTTCCAATGTTTGATATAGTCTGACCTTTTGATCCTTTCAGAAGGATTCAAAACTTTATAGATAAGAAGTACAGGCATCAACCTCACATTGAGGATTTTTGGGCAGACTGTGATAATGAAGTTGAAGTGAAGAGGAGAGCTCATCAAAGATTAACTCAATCAAATGAGAACACTGGGGGGAATTGAATTGCCCCAAGAAATCACAGATGATGATGAAAACACCTTGCATACAAGTTATGACAGCACCAAGGAAATTTTGACTGAGCCAAATTGGGATCAATATGAAGAAATTTCAATAGATAATGTTTCAACGTTAGTATTTACATACTCGAATATGTGGATAAAAGAAAGAATAGAAGAGTTGAAACCAAAAGGAGTGACAATCACTTACAAGAAGGGTAAGAAGAGAAGTTTGGACAATGAGAAAGATTTTGCTGATTTTTTAAGAAGAAAGAGACAGGTGGTGGAAGCTAGAATAGCAGAGGATAACAAAAGAGCCACAATCATGGACCCCTATGCAATGGGGATAATAGTGGCCACACCTGTAGGAACATTTGTATTTACCAAGGAGGGGACATCTACATCTGCTACAGCTATTTCAACAGGGCAAGGTCCAATACAGGCAAAGGTGATATCTCAACCAACATCCACACCTGCAATGCTTGTGCAGACAACTCAACAAACACCTTTAGAGACACCCACAGATGCAAAATAAACCCAACAAGAGAAATTGCAGGGGTTTATCAAGGTTAAACAAGAAATGGCTAAGGAAATAATGACAACAAGGACATCCACTGCCCAAGCATTTACCAAAAAAAATGTAGAAATAGTAGAAGTGGATCAAATTGAAGATGTAGACAGAGATGAATAAAAAGGTGAAAAGGAAGGTAGTGATGATAGCCTTGAAATGAGCAATGAGGAAGAAGCAAACAAACAAGGACCTAAATCTCCTCTTCTCTCCAAGCAGTCAATAAAGAAAATTAAAATAATTGATCCTTTTGAAAGCATGGTGCCAAGGGATCTCATGGAAGAGGTCAAGGAAGCAGCCCAAGAAATATTGAAGAATCAGGTTGAGGAAGAGGAAAATGCAGATATGGAGGAACAAGGGGATGATGAAGGACAAGATCCACCACAAGAGGGCCTTAATCCTGAGTTACCCCATGAGGCGGAACAACAAAATGCAGAAAATTTTCAACCTCCACAGCAGCAATAAGTTCCTCCACCACCACCACAACAACAACAAGAGCAAGAACATGAATAAGAAGAAGTGCTCATAGAAGGAGCACACGAAGAAGTGTTGAATGAGGAAGCCACAAATACAAATAAAGAGGTGCCAGCTTGGTTGGAGTTTGAGGTGAGACAAGATATAGCAATCAAAGTGGCACCAATTGATATCAAGACCTTGTTAGCTGGTGAGGTTGGGAGAAGAGGCAAAAGAAAGGCTAGAACTATGTCGGCTATAAAGAGGGATTCTTCTAGTGGAAGGACTATACAAATAGCAATTCCCCAAGCAGATAAGGACAAAAGAGAAATAAGTGCTGAGAAATACAAAGTGATCAGTGTGGAGCTTGGTCATGTGAATAAGGAGCCGCACATTGAAGAGTTGCAGGAAATGACTAAGTTCACTACAAGTAAATTGAGAAAAGATAAATAGAAAATACAACATTTGAAGGGGCAAATTGCCCAATATGAACAATTCATTCAAGGGGTATTTGATCCCACACAAAATATGCCAGAATTAGCTCTAGAGTTAACTATTCTTTCTAAGAACAAATAAAAGGAATAGAGAATAAGAAGCATGAGGCTAATAAGTTGGAGGATTTTGTTAAATCATTCATTCATAAAGGAGAAGTGGTAATAAAAATTGTCATTGGGAATTGGAACATCACCCTGATTGAGTGAAATAATTGTGCACACATTGTGCAAAAGTGTCAAGAAAGAATAAGGCAAAACAAAGATAATTTAAAGAAGCTCAAGGATTTAGAAGGACATACACAGTCCTTGGTGAATGAGGGTATTATGACTATGCAAGTTGTGTTTCAAATCCCTAAAATGAAGATGGAGCTCAAATATGAAGAAGGGATATTAAGGCCTTGTTTGGCCAATATACAAGAATTGGAAAATAATATTTAGGTTTTGTTGAGGAAGCACATGAAGTTGGTGGAAGATCTGGTTAAACATCCATGTCCTCAAGTCTAGGTACTTGATGCAGATACAACCATAAAAGAATTCAAAGGTAACTTTCAACCCTGCATCGATGATCCAGTAAACCATTTGGATGAGGAAGAAATGAAAAATATGGTGAAACTAAGTGCTAAAATTAGAAAGTATCAAAAGAGGAGAGAAGATAGGGAGAACAAATCCCAGGCATTGAAGACCGGCATTTAAATGTAGTAGTACACCTGGGATGCTTCTCAAAGGACCAGTCGTACTTCCATATCCACCCTAACTGCAAAGTGTTGATAACTGAGAGGGGGGGGGGTGAATCAGTTATCCTAATTATTTCCCTTATTAAACTTTCCTTTTATTTGAAGCAGCATAAAATCAAACACAAAACATAAACCATGAAATAAGAAACACATGACACAGTATTTTTGACGTGGAAACCCTGTTAAGGGAGAAAACCACGGGGTGATTAACCCAAGAATTATTCTCTGTTAGAAGAATAGGAAATTACAAAAATGGCACTTGCCAATTAGGGCTCACTGCCCGAGCACACTGCTCACAAGAGGCTCACTGCCTACAAGAAGACACACTGTCTTACAAAGTGATTAGAATCACAGTCTTGAACTGATTGGAAGCATCTGCATATGCTGGAGTTCAGTTCCGGTTAGGTTCAGTATACTGATCTGCTGCACTTCATCTTTCCTCTGTTCTTTAGTCTGCTGTCCTTTCACATACCGGATCTTTCTTGTTACTTCTGCTCTACTCTAGACTTGTTCGCATATCCTCACATCCATTCACACACTTTACCACTAAATCCATCCTCTATATATATCCGCACAAGTAATTTCATCATCTTTCTAGTCGGCATCCGGAACAGTCTAGTTTCTTACAAACTTAGTTCTGTCGGCTGAATCCTTGCTCACCAAGCAATGCGGATCAAGCATATACTTGTAGATATCATCAATTATGTCGGCCAAACATGATTCATGCCTCCGCAACCTTTATCATCATCTGTAACACATCCGGAAAGTAGTTTGATACTCAGTCAGTCAGTTCTTCCTCTGTTTTCACTGTCTCTCAGGAATCCGGTACTCAACTATTCATATCTTTTTCCTTGTCCATCTCCGGAGGCTAAATCCTTGGAATATACTACTCAAGATAGTCCTCTTGACTTCCCCAGATCCGCACTGCATCAAGACACTTCCTCTGAGAGATCCGGACCAATCTGTCGGACCTTGCCACATGCTCTGTTCTTGTTCACCGGACCACCACAATCTTCAATCTGACTTCCGGTAGAGACATATCATGACTTGCGGATATGTGGGATGACCTTTGTTGCCATCAATGACAACAACCATGAATCCATATAGTGTCTCTTGCCAACAATCTCCCCCTTTGGCATTGATGGCAACACTTAGTGAAAAATGACTAAGTGTTTACACTATGCTCCCCCTTTGCTGATGCTCTGTCTTTATATACAATTTCCGGAACTCCCCCTGAGTTGGATTCCTCATTTTTCACTGTTCCTCACTCCCCCTTTGACATCAATGGCAAAGGGTAGGGTCCGCACACCAAAATTTTCAAAAATTTTCTATATATAGCCGCATATTTACATACTCACATATACTGCAGAATGTCTGCAAAGGATGTCTGCAGTTGAACCATTTCAGTAGCCCAACTTAGCTTCATTCTGTCCAAGATTGAAATGTGACCACTCAACAAAAATGCAAAAGCTTCTGCCCGCCTGAGATCTGTCGGATCTTTTGTATGGGCGGTGGTCTGGGCATCACTGATGGCCTCATGCATCGTTTCCAACTTAGGGACTATAATCCTTCTAAGTTCTCCCATCCGGTTGGTAATGTTCTTCCTCTCCTTCTCAAGATTCTTTATTTCATTCAAGACTGCAATAGTCTGACATTCTTGATTTATTATAGAGGAAGAGAGAGGATCAAAACTTTGAGATAAGCTTTGAAGCTTGTCCTGTTCCTCTTTTATTTTCTTGTCAATTGCTGCTGTTGCCTTTGACCAAGATATACAAAATTTGTAGATGTCACCGCCATCCTTAAGAGCATTTTCTAAGCTCTTTATTCCAATGCTTACAATCTTCCTATCCTTAGAGATTAAATCTAATATTTCAGAAAATCTCTTATCCAAAAATTCCTTCCGGACCTTGTCTTCAGCTGATTTTTCTAGAGAATTAAAATGTGTATCAATACTGCTGACTAAGGTTTTTAGATTACCGGAAGTGGAGGCTGTCGGATCTATTTGGATTGATGGCATGATCTTTACAAGTACTCCGGAAGCAGCCTCTATCAACTCACAGTCTTCCATATGAGACTTCAGGAGCTTTTCATTTGCCTTGGCATTTGCAAATGAAGCTATCTTCATTGTTTGTACCGGAGAGAGAGAGTCAAAATCAAATGGACCTTTTAGAAGCTCCGGTTCATCAATCTCTAGAGTTTCTTTGCTCAAAAATTGTTGAACAGTTTGTGCAGTGTCTCTTGCCGGAGACAGATGTTTCTTTTCTTCTGCAGTCTTAGAACTGTCAACCTCTTTGTCTGTCACCACTGCTTCCTTCTCCTGCAATTGCTCTTCTTCTTTGGATCCGGAGACTGTAGGGGAAACCGGAGGAGAGATGCTTGCTTGTTCATGGGCCACTTCTTCTGGAGCAGAGGGTCCCAAGTCCTCACTTGTCTGTTCAGGGCTCACTTCTTCCGGAACAGAAGATTCCAAATCAGCAGCTGTTTCTGCACCTAGGTCCTCTACAACAGGAAGATTGAACCTTTTGAAGGCCTTCCGGAGGATCTCTTCTGTCTCTTGTGCCACTTTGTCAGTCTCACCAAGCATGAGCTGATTCATCCTGGCTTTACTTCTGAACTCATCTCTGCAGTCCTTGAAGATCATGTTCATTGTCTTGGGATCAATTTGAGGATATAGCTGAATAGCTATCTGCTCCCGGATCTCAAGATCTTTGGCATGAGCATTATTCTTTCTTACTTCCATTTCCTTCTCTAGGCTTTTAGGAATGAGAGATATGATCTCAATGAAAGCCTTATTGTATGTGTTCAGATATTTAACTGTGGCTTCCTGCAGAGTCTTTTGGTCTGCCTCACTGAAGTCATCATAGGATTCAGTCATTGGTTGAAGGTTTCCATCCACCGTGACCGACTTGATTATGCTCTCTAGTGACAGAGTGGGCTTTTCAACAGTTACCTCTGCCATTTCCTCCTTGTCTTGGCCTGTGGAGGGCTTACCGGATCCTTTCTTTTTCTGTTTCTTTACTTCTCTTACTCCTTCATCTGATTCTGTCTCCTCTTCATCCTTTTGGCTTTCATAAGCCCTTGATGCTTTTGTCTTGGATCTTTTACCGGATGCCTGGACTTCCGGTTTTGAGCTTTTGGTTGTGGAAGGTGCAGATCTCTTTGATGATCTGGTCCGGGTGGGGGTTTCAACCGGAGCACTTTCTTTGCTTTTCTCTTCTTCCTCAGCCTTTCTCCTCTTTTCCCGACTGGCATCAAGTGCCTCTTTTGAGATGCCTAGGCCTTGAGCAATGTGCTCTACTTCTTTTCTCACTTTTCTCTTAATCTCAGGTTCCCTGAGTTCTACATGTAATTTCACGCTCAGCTCCTCAAAGGTTCCAAACCTTTCTGCCTTAGGATCTTTGGGCTGACTTAGCATGTGTTGAACATGCAGCTCTACTATCTGTTCATCAACTTCATACCCCATGGGCATGATCCAGACAGTCCTTGGCTCCACTGCCTCCATTAGGCACTGATCAGTGTCAACCATAAAACATACTGAGTCCTTGTATTTCTCGATGAGAGACTGGGGAATTCTCTCTCTTGCTTGCATCATGCTCTGAAAGTTTTTGAAGTATCCCCACAGAGCTGTATTCCTCGCTTTTGCATCCCCAAGTCCATGCAGATAGTCTCTTATCTGGACTGCAACAGGTGTGTCATTCTGCCATACCCATCCACTTGTTCCGGGTAGCTCATTCATGAAGTAAAAGAAGAGACATACAATGAGAGTACCATACTTAAAGGAGTTCTTCTTGTCTTTCTTGATTTTCTGTACATTTTCCATCAATTGGCTTAGTAGTAGTTCACAAAGATCAAAATCTGCATTCTTTCTTAGCATTTCATATGCTGTGTATATTGCAGTTCCGGATACAGAATTCTCCCTGCTGGAGTGATAGATCTTGTATCCTATTATCATTGATGCATATTTGATATCCGGATCCGAAATATCTTCAATGGTCATTGCCCTCTTATCATATTTTGATCCGGTGGCCTCAGTTACAACGTTGTTCTTGACAGATTTGAGGATAGGTACCCCCCCGGAAGAGTATAGACCAGTTACTGCTCTAATTGCTTCTTTTGTGATCTTACAGGGTCTATCTAGCCAAAGGAAGTTGTCATGCATCCTGCTCAGTACATACCGGACCCATTCATCTTCTTCAAAGCTAGGGAAATGAATGAATTGCTCAAACTGTTTCTTCTGGATACCCTTATACTCTGGTTTGAGCTCAAAAGCATTATCTATCAGTTGCTTGTGATAGAGGTCTCTTAATTTGAATTCCCCAAATTCCTCAATGTTTGCGTGTATGTAAACCCTAATATCTTCAGTATGTAAGACTCCGTGGGGAACACTAGAGAAGGCTCCTAGTGGATCTACCTCCAAAGATTTGTAGGGATGTTTCTTGAATGAGGGGCGAGGTCTATCAGAGATCTTAACTATGTTTGGAGTAGCCATTCTTCAAAGATTTGCAGTGAGGCAATGAAAAACGAAGAATACCTTATGCGCCTTCGGTTTGCACGGAGTGGTTGGATTGATTTCTTTATGCAATAGCTTCGGCAGGAGATCCTTGGTGTGCTTGATGAACCTTGTTGCAGAGCTCCACTATTCGCTTCTTCTCAAGTGTAGAATGAGCAGATAACTTTTGAGAAATCCCTTATATTGCTCCGCAAACCCTAATATCTGTCTGCAATAAATGCTTCACCTGCATTATTCCGGTTTACCATGTCTGGACAGCTTGGAGTATCCCGGATTAGTCCTGATCACTGAATATCATCCGGATCTTTAAATCATGAATAAATCTAGGTAACATATTACAAGAACATCCCAAACACTCTGTCCAATCCGCAAGACAAGATCGTGCACTTCCGGATCTCTCCGGACCTTTTTGTAATCCTTTATCATACCGGAGCACCTCCCTGAACAGGTCTAACTTAGTCGAACACAGCTTCTTCATAACTCCATGCGGACCTCTGAAAACTTGACTGAGGCATCTCAGGACTTATATCTACAAACCCTTTAATCCGCATCTTGTGCCACATCCGGCACAACTTGTTTGGCTGGGGAAACAGAATCTTCTTTGAGTCTCCCCCTGAGCCTGAGCTCATTTTTTAATTTCCGGAAGAAATATCAGCACCAGAATCTGGTGCGGATCCAACCTCTACATTCTCTGAGCTTTTCTTCACCCAAATCTTGCTCATCTGATTCCTAACTTCATCCGCATTCATCTTTTGTTTACCCTTGTCTTGATTCTGATTATACACCGGACCTCTTTTGTCCTGATTCTTGTTTCTGCAGACTTTAGCATTATGACCGGACCTATTGCAGATTTGACAAATAACATTTCTTTGCATATTTAACTGATATCCCCTTGATCTGCATTGATTAGCCATATGACCTACTCTATTGCATGTAAAGCATCTACCTTTGAATGATTTGTTTATTTGCATAATTCTGCATTCATGGGATTTGTGTCCATACCTTTTGCAGTTGAAGCACTGTCCGGAGAAGGATGAATTAATCTGATTCATTCTCATTCTGCACTGATTAGCTTTGTGACCAAAATGGTTGCAGCTGTGGCAGTATCCATTGAAGGATGGATATTTTTGAGCATTTGGCTGTCTTACCGGAGGTCTTCTAGGCCTGCTCCTTGGATTTTCTGATCCAAGATTCTTCTGACCGGATCCGGAGCTTTCTCCTTTCTCATATCCCAAGCCATATTTGTCATCTGTCCTCTTTTGACTTCCAAGAAGAACTTCAAGTTGAGCAGAACTTATCTTGAATTTCTCTTTATATTCATTTGCTGTTTGAAGGTCTCTTTTGAGAGAGGCAATTTGATCCTCAAGTTTTCCTTCAT
This sequence comes from Cunninghamia lanceolata, assembly GCA_027924645.1. Taxonomy (NCBI): domain Eukaryota; kingdom Viridiplantae; phylum Streptophyta; class Pinopsida; order Cupressales; family Cupressaceae; genus Cunninghamia; species Cunninghamia lanceolata. The sequence continues at coordinate 4,615,574 of BSBN01000693.1, forward strand.
TATCTTTGGAATCTTCAAGATCAGATTCAAGGTGTCTGATAATCCTGTCCATCTGGTGGCATTCTTCTGATTTTTCCTTGAGAGATTGTTTTAGATTGTCTTCAGCCTTTCTTTTTTCTTCAATCTCTTGAGTGAACTTTATAGTTCCTGATTCCATTTCATGTCTTAACATAATGACTTCTTTTGATAACTTTTCACATAACTTGGTTTGCTCAGTCAATTCTTCATTTGTATTGCTTTCTTCACTTTGTCTTGCCAACTGTTGGAGCAGCTCCTTTCTCTTTTTCATAGAGAGACTTAATTTGTCTTTTAATTCCCTCATGAATTCATCAGCCTGTTTGAGTCTTTCTCTTAATTCACTGACTTCAGAATTTGACTGTTCAAGATCCTCAAGGGCAGTCTTGAGTTGCTCCCTTAAACCATATGCATCCATTTGAAATCCCAGATCTTCCTCAAGCTGTTAGGCTCTATTAGGAGGAACTTGGCTCTGATACCAATTGTTGATAACTGAGAGGGGGGGGGGTGAATCAGTTATCCTAATTATTTCCCTTATTAAACTTTCCTTTTATTTGAAGCAGCATAAAATCAAACACAAAACATAAACCATGAAATAAGAAACACATGACACAGTATTTTTGACGTGGAAACCCTGTTAAGGGAGAAAACCACGGGGTGATTAACCCAAGAATTATTCTCTGTTAGAAGAATAGGAAATTACAAAAATGGCACTTGCCAATTAGGGCTCACTGCCCGAGCACACTGCTCACAAGAGGCTCACTGCCTACAAGAAGACACACTGTCTTACAAAGTGATTAGAATCACAGTCTTGAACTGATTGGAAGCATCTGCATATGCTGGAGTTCAGTTCCGGTTAGGTTCAGTATACTGATCTGCTGCACTTCATCTTTCCTCTGTTCTTTAGTCTGCTGTCCTTTCACATACCGGATCTTTCTTGTTACTTCTGCTCTACTCTAGACTTGTTCGCATATCCTCACATCCATTCACACACTTTACCACTAAATCCATCCTCTATATATATCCGCACAAGTAATTTCATCATCTTTCTAGTCGGCATCCGGAACAGTCTAGTTTCTTACAAACTTAGTTCTGTCGGCTGAATCCTTGCTCACCAAGCAATGCGGATCAAGCATATACTTGTAGATATCATCAATTATGTCGGCCAAACATGATTCATGCCTCCGCAACCTTTATCATCATCTGTAACACATCCGGAAAGTAGTTTGATACTCAGTCAGTCAGTTCTTCCTCTGTTTTCACTGTCTCTCAGGAATCCGGTACTCAACTATTCATATCTTTTTCCTTGTCCATCTCCGGAGGCTAAATCCTTGGAATATACTACTCAAGATAGTCCTCTTGACTTCCCCAGATCCGCACTGCATCAAGACACTTCCTCTGAGAGATCCGGACCAATCTGTCGGACCTTGCCACATGCTCTGTTCTTGTTCACCGGACCACCACAATCTTCAATCTGACTTCCGGTAGAGACATATCATGACTTGCGGATATGTGGGATGACCTTTGTTGCCATCAATGACAACAACCATGAATCCATATAGTGTCTCTTGCCAACACAAAGTTCACTCAATACATGAGCGAGAAGAACAAGGATATGCAAATAGAAGACGACAATTATAGTGACTAGGATGCTTATTTACTATTTGTTACATGATATACTTTGTTATGATTTTGTACTGATACATGGTCAAATTAAAGTCAAATATTTTGAAAGATTCTAAGGGCATCTTTGCTCCTGAGAGAATATTCTTTGAGATATTTTTGAAGTGATAGCTAGCTGAGAATTTGAATTTGAAACTTTGGTAGTTTTGTGACCATAGCAGGGGACTTTTGAGCTTATATAAGGGGCTTTAATATGTATAGTTTGATACACACTGTAGACACCCAAAATTGTCCTCTTACAACACATTGTTACAACATCACATCAGTTAGAACATCTTGTATCACCTAACCTAACATTTTCCTCTAATAAATTAAATAAATCCAACATTTATTTAATTTATCCATCCCTTCACATTATTAAATAAATAAATTTTATTTATTTATTTAAATCCCCTTTCCTCTTAAATAAAATAAAATAAAATATTTATTTTATTTAATTTATCACTTTTATCTCCACATGCCTCATAATTTAAATAATTTTTTAAATTATTTATGACTCACTAACCTACCATTTCTATCTCTCAACAGGACTCCAATCTTCTCAAGTTAACTCAATCACTTTCTAATTCTCTCTCTCGAGTTAACTTGGCCAACTCTAATTATCTCTCAAATTCTCTCTAGTTCGCTTGATTCACCTTCTAATTATCTCTTCCAAATCACTCTTCCACTTTCTATTTCCTTTTCCAAGTTGCATAGCAACTTTCCAATTTGATTAGCTCTCACGAAATTGGAAACTCTATCCTTCCATTCTCTCATCTTGCCTATAAATTGATCCATTTTCAAGCCATTTGCATGGATGAATCTTCTCAAGCATCGTTACTCTGTTGAATTTTATCCTTATCATCCATCATCATCTACCTATTTTCCTCTATCAATCCAAATCCCATCAAATTGTCATTCTATTGTCATTGTGTTGCAAAATAGGAGCAATCAACAATCAAATTAGTTACAACAATCAGCATGCATCCATACTTTCAAGATATCTAAGGTATTCGTGAAATTTGGGTAAGAAGGTAATTTGCATGTTATTGTTTATCTTCCATTTTATCCGAATTTACTGTATACATTCTAGCATGCCTGGTGGGACCGAAATCATTAGTTTTTGCAAGTTTTCATTATAAAAATTTACATTATTTCTAACCCTCGTTGTCGAGTTTTGCATGGAATCCACTGAAGGTGATCTCCTGGGCTAAATCTGATGTTGTTGTTCTATCTGGAAGGCTAATTCCAAGTTCGTTGACTATAAATTTGCATATACTTGGTCACTGCAAAATTTCATGTAAAATTTTGAATTTTTTTTATTTGGTAGCCATACTGTACGGATCTGTCGTGAGGATCTTGTGAGTGCTGCATGTTGTAGGCATCACATATGGGGTAATTTGTAAACTTCTATTATGCTTTTGCTTGTGTAAGGCAATGTTTAAACCCTAGTCGACCTCTTGTATTACTGTCGACCCCTGTGCCAAGTCTATGGTTGTCGCTTTCAATGTTTAATATTGTTGATCATGTGTATAGATCCCATCGACAACCATCAACATCAACTCCCATTGATCACATCAACCCTTAGTTTTTGCCACAAAATCCACTGTCGCCAAACCCAAAAACTCATTTGTCGCTGGCTGTCAACACTGTTAAATCCACTCAAGCCACCACTTTCGGCCTTCTCACTACCTATAGTGGACCGGTCACCGAGCTACCTCTTTCTTAGTCTATCACCACCTAAAAAAAATGTTGAAACTCCTGATTCACTAGTCACCACCCCTTTTGCACACACCTGCCACCTTCTAGGTCGAAGGTCTTTGTCTTAGTCGAGGTTGAGGTCACATCGAGGTCTCAGCCACAATCCTCCATTCATAGGTTTAGGTCATTGGTCGCTATCGAAGCTATGGTCGAATCATAACCTTAGGGCATAACCTAAATCATCCATTGCAGTCTTAGGTTGTCGATCGACTATTCCTAAGGTCAGTGTCTAAAGAACCCAAAGCATGCGTTTCAACTTAGGGTCGGCCTTTGAAAATCCCTAAGGTCGACGTTCAAAACTTAGGAATTAGCCCTACTTTTTAAACCTTGACCTCCCTTTTGTCACAATCAACCTTCAAATTTAATATACTATAATCCTTAGCCAATTTTGTCAAAACTTCGACTTAGCCTTTTGGACATCATCTTAAATAACTAGGGTTGTAATATTGTGGTCAACATTGTGGTCTCAACTTTAAGGTTTTAATACTTTCTAGGAATCTCAATCTTCTTTTAAAAAAGGGGGGTTGGGGTTTTGACCTAAACCACAACCATAAGGCTCTAGAAAACTGTCACATGTGACAAAGGAGAAAAATTTACCAAAAGTAAAAAAACCATAAAAAACTCAACTTCCAAACAATCTAGTCAACCTGATTTTCACATACAAGCAAAAGGGAGTATCTTTTTTCTTTTCGCTATAACTTCTACATTCGACATCCAAATCACACAAACAAACATCTATTGGAAAGGTAAAAGAAAGACCTATGCACCCGTATAGCTTTCAATAGGTGATCTCATTGTTTTATGAGGTATTTTTGTAGGTAAACATCAGCTTCCTTTAAAACTTAAAATGTGCATATTTGGAGCAAAACATATCCTTTTTCGACAATTTTTTTTTAAAAATTGCATAGAATCATCTGAACTTTCTATTTTTATTGTCTATTTGGTTGTATCAGACCATCATTTTCAGGTTTTTATCAGATCATATCTTTTGACTTATTCCGCTCTGGCGGCTAACATTTATTTGCGCAACTTGTCAAAACATGCTTGTTGAAGAATGAAGAAAACAAACTACTGATCTATCTTCTACATGTTTGAGTGGTCAAAGAACAATCATTCATCACTAAAGTAGGCACACTTCATTTTGGTGCTTTAAAATGAACAATCTATTTTCATTGTGTCTACTTTTCATTTCTTTGCTTGATTGATGAGTCTAATTGTAACCCAATTTGGTAATGAAAGTATCCTCTCCCCCTGCCTATCCAACGTATCTGGGGTGCACAAGAAATCATTGCTAACTCTAGAGGGCCTTCCTTCCCATTGTGAGAAGGGGTATGACCCAAGAGGAAATAGGTCAAAGCCAGACCATTCCAAGCCACTATATAAATAATGCGTTTGTGACAAAAGTCACAAACAACGGGTGTTGTTCTGCTATACCGATGAATATTTCCCCCAAAACCCTACAGAGCCTAACCTCTATAGGCTAGGAAGCCTCCATTAATAGAGTGAATCACATCATGTATAGCCACCTAAATGGAAACCCTAACTAAAAAACCTCTGTGTAGCAGCTAAAAACCCCTATCTATTGGTACAAGAGGAAACTCTTATAGTAGTCCCACATTTTTGTGGCTTATGGCAGAGATAGCAAGGTACCTCAAGATCTGCGCATCTTGAGGACCTGGAACTTGGTGTGCTTGAGAAGTGAGTGCACTGTAAGGGGGAGCCCGTGCCCCAAGTTCCTAGAGCTATACACCATAAGTAGATGCGGCTGGGTAAAATCAAGTGGGAACCCAAAATATATTGTCCTTGCCTAGCCTAGGGTTTACACATTGATCATTGTGTTTGGTGTGCATGCGTGTGTATGTGCAATCTTGTGTTTGATATTGCCACATCATCCTCAACCTACTTATCCTAACACACTTTTCCCAATCATTACACTTCATCTGATCACATCATCCCATCATCCTAGTCATCTAATCAGCCCTGTCCTAATCGATCCAAGTCATCTATCCCCATCAGTCTACATCATCGTCTTTCTTATCCAATCCACATTCATCCTATGCCATGTCAACATTAGAGGACCTAGCACAAGAGATCATTCACATACTTCACTAAGTTCAAACAAGCTAATCACCTCTAAGCCAATAAATGATTTAATCAATCCATGACATGATCCAAAAACTTCAAGCAAGCCAATCCCCACAAATGCAGCACCTCATAATACAAATCCAACACCTTGTAGCCATTTTCCAATCACAAACTCCACAGCATCATCCCTTATCCATTCAACACCAACCAATTCCACTTCATTCCTATGTGGCAATTCCTTCCATTCTACACCAATCCAATCCATCCACATATCATAACAATTCCACATCACCTTATCTTATTCCTTATTAATCTAATTTGTCAGCATTCCAAATCACTTCCACATCACCTAATCCTACATCTTTTCATAACATTGCCACATCACCATACCTTGCTTCTTCCATTATCAACCATTATCCACCACAACCCATACGCCAAGATCTTTCACCTACACATCCTACCATTTCATCTCTTCATCAAACCCATTCACAAGAATATCAATAGCCCCCACAACATGAACATGCAAATTCAAATACCTCTTTTTATATAAGTCAAACACCATCAAGTCCACTCTTGGAACAAGATTTAATATCATTTGATGAAGGAGACACCTATATGTCACCTACTTCTACTCTGAGTGGACCCTTGTACACACATCACATAGCCTTAAGTCAATCTTTGGAGCAAGATTTAATTTCCTTTGATGAGGGAGATACCAACCTAGAGCAAGCATCCTATGAACATCCTCCATCACCATCTGATCATGTGCCAACATATGAGCCTACTAGTCCCATATTGAAACCATCATGTGATCCCATTACTAGTTTGTTGATCCACCAACCATCTAACTCATCTAGTCCTACTATCCCTCCATCCAATACTATTTCTAATCCACCCAAGCACATTATCCCTTCATCTAATCCAAATCCCAATCCATCTAACTTCATTATCCATCTATCCGATCCAAATCCTATTTCTATACCTACAACTCCATCCACCATTATCGTTCATCCCTTATATTGTCCATTTACCCATACCCTAGAAAAGGATGTGATCCATTAGTTGTTAGCATGGAATAGACCATCCCCATGTCAAACACTCATTGACAAGCCTACCAAAGAACCTTTGAATGCCATGTCCACTTCTTCAACCCCATCATGTGGTTCACAACCCCTTAAGCATATTGAAAATTTTATTCCCATGAGTTCATTGCCATCTCATGTTGTTGACCAAGAACCTATCCAAGAGTCATCTCCTTCCATCCAAGCAACCCAAGAGGTATATCATGAGCATGATCCTAAGTATGTGGAAACATTAGTCCCTAATCTGAATCAAGATCAAATCCCTTACATTCCACCTATGCTACCCATCCATAATATTTACCTTTTCCATGATCAAGATGAAATTATCTATGAAGAAGCTATCCATGAGCACCTTGATCATACCCACAATCCTATACCCCTCCATGAGCAAGATATCCAAATTGCTCCTATCCATCCTCCATCTAGCCCTAATACACAAGCTTCCACTTCTCATAATGAGACATGTACCTCCCAAGAACACATAAGCATATAAGATCAAACATATACCATGGATCCTAATGAGCATGATAAAGATCCTAATGATCCATCTACATCCACCATCGACCATATTCCAAAACCATCGCATCCTATTAGTCTTACCACCTTTATCCATGAGTGTTCCTCCTTAGAACACCATCAACCATTATCCTCTATTTCACCTTCTCCATCCAATAAGGAACTCATGTCTAGTGTTCCACCTACACCTAGTCCCATAGTCAATTGCATCCTCCAAAACATGAACTATTAAGGTAAGGGTTTAGGCCTTCTTGAACAAGGTATTTTGGAGCCAATCCGTGTCGAGATCCATCCACGCTCATATGGCCTTGGGTACACACCTCAAGTTCAACAATATAACGATGTTGGTACTTCCTCCATCCATCCTAAATCCACCACTTCTTATCACAAATCCTATCATATACCTAAAACATATGTCACCATTCCACCTCCGTCATCCTACAAATCACAAAAGCATGTGACCATACACCTCCCACCATCGACTATGCCTCCGCTTCTTCCAACTCCTAACATCCCTCCATCAAATCTACCTCCACTACTTACAACACCTTATCCATCCATCCATAAGCCCTCTAAAAACCCTAATCATGACCAGCAAATGCACACATTTTCTAAATAAGGAGCTTCCACCAACCCCACTTCCATCCACCTCATGGGATTCAAAAGAAAAAATTTGGATGCCTACACTTATAAAACCAAAAATCCTACAAATCCTCATGCCTTAGGACACAAAAGCAAAGAATCAAAGAAAAATTCATCTCTAAAGCTGCATACACACACACACCTCAAAGCAAAAATGAAAAAGGTGTGGGTCCCTAAGCAAAAAGCAATTATCTCAAAAGCTGCACAAAAGTCGCATATATCCAAACCCATACCTTCACAAGAAAAGTCAAAAACTAAAATGGTATGGGTCCCTAAGAAACAAGCCATCAAGTCAAAATGAGGCATCCACCTCTCAAAAATCCCAACCATCTCTTTCCATCCATTCCCTCCAGAAGCCACACAATCCTCCATCCCACATGATAAGAAAAAATCATAAAAATACTGAGTCTATGTGGGTCCTTAAATGCTTAAATCGACCATCTCCTAAGAAAACAACACCTTTGCTTCCTACACCATCATCCAACCAAAAGCTTCAATGTTTATCATGGTGTGTGTAGCTGTTGGTCATGATTCCATCTTATTCTGCAACACTTCCACATACCTCCATCTCCTCACCTTTCATCTACTATCCTACATATCTGACCCATCATATCCCTATGGTCCATGCTTTTGCATAAGCCTTTTATCCATCCACATCATAAGACATCCATAAGTCCTACATAATCCACATCATGATCCACTATCTTCCCTACATAATCCACATCATAATCTACTATCTACCTAATCCATCTTTCATGCAATCCGCTATCAACATCTACGAGCACACTTGACATGGTCCATGTGATAGCATCCATCTAGCAGGACTATCACCTTCCATGTAACTAGACACTTGAGTCCCTTTCATCCATATCCTCCTATCCCTTCCAAAAAAAAAAGAATAAAAAAAGTAAAGAGAAATCCTTTCATCCAATGGTGAAAACCTAGCAAACAGGTGCCTTGGATAAGTACCATGATGAAAACCTAGCAAATAGGTGTCATGTGTAGATTGATCTTCTATGTCACCTATACTTGAGGGCACCCTATCTTAGCTACCATATCATTTTCCATCCTATCTTTTACCATTTCCCATCCTATCTTACCATCCTATCACCTTTAGCCATCATACATACCTATCCTATTGAGTCCATTTATCCCTTCCTCTTTTGATCTTGATAAAAATTGGGGGCAAAATGTTGAAACATGCTTGGAAAAAACTCTTGATGTACCTTATCCCTTCCAATCCATCTTATCATCCTATCATCATCCCATTGTTATAAGTATAATTCTATCATAAGTCCTATCATCCTGAGCATTGTCATGAAAAATCCTAAGTATTGCATCTAGAATGGGGCATGTTATTCCTTTGCGACATAGTGTTTGAGATCACATCCTAGCTCTCTTATGCATACATCTGATGTCGCCTATCCTCTTATCCAATCATTTATCACGAGTCTTCCTTTCCATCCTTATTGCCCATCCTTTTATCCACTCATCCTAATCCATCCTATATCCTTTCTTGCACCTAGGCTTGGTCCTCCCTTATCATTGGTATTTCGCATAAAGGCTATCAAAATTGTAAATCCATTGACGTTCAAAACATACCGAAAAAAATCCAAAAAAATCATAAAAAGTCCTAAAAAAATCTTTAAAAAATCACAAAAAACCTTGAAAAAATCCAAAAAATCACAAAAAGCCCTGAAAAAATTTGAAAAAAAAATCACAAAATGACCTGAAAAAATACAAAAAAATTATATAATGTCCTGAAAAAAAAAATTAAATATTCCCAAAATACAAAAAATCATAAAATCCAACAAAAATCCAAACAATTATCAAGGTCAATCATCAAAATCAATCAAATCATTCAATCAATCAAATCATCAAAATCAAATCGAATCAAGTCAATCTATCAATCCATCAAATCAATTCTTCTAATCCAATCATCAAATCAATCATCAAACGCCGATCAAATCAAATCGCTTCCTCAAATCTAATCAATCCATCAAATCAAATCAATCCAAACTTCTAACCGAATCAGCAATCAAATCATCAATCAAATCCTTAATCCAATCATTAGTCCAATCATCAAATTCAATCATCAAAATCAAATCATCAAATCAAGCCAATCTCTCAAACAATCAAAATCACATCAACATCATATATTAATCAATCAATCAATTAAATCAATCAACAAAAATCAAATTTTTCATCATCACCATCAATAAAACGCAAATCAGAACTACATCTCATCTCTATCGTTACGTGCCTTGATCCCGCAGACATGGGTATGTAGGCAGTCTGGAGTACAAACAAAGTGCCCAGATTTAGGCATAGATGATATTCCTCCTCCTCTCATCATCTTCTTCTATCATCTATCTTCATCAATTTATCTATCTTTCAAAACAATTCTTCCACTCAATTTTCATCAATTAATTCTTCAATCACTTCTTCTTCTTCAAATCATCCATCCAATCAAGTCAATCAAGATTGTCAAGTTATCCAATTGCAATCAATGGTCTTGATCCTAACCTTGTTGTAAACCAAATCAATCAATCAATCAATCAATCAATCAATCATCAATCATCCTTGTTTTGGTCTAGGGATACATCGTTCCCCGCCATGACAACACTATCCTTTATCATCATCATCATCAGTCAATCAATCAATCATTGGTTTACAACTTGACAGGGGCAACACCTTGTTTGTTTTTGAATCATTTGTGCATGCTTGCTTGCTTGCTTATGTGTGTTATCATTTTTATCTTGTATTTGCATCTGTATCTACCCAGGTAATATTCATATCTTGTACCTAGACAAGGTTGTATTATGCTGGGGCATGAGACACATCGTCACCTTGGTCCCCTGGTGCATAATGTCTTGTGCTATATCAAACATATGGTTTCTCACTTTAATTGCAGCATAACACATCCTTCCTTTTCTTCTATCCATTTCCTTATCTTTCTTCCTTTACCAATCCAGTTCATTTCAAGAGCCTACCCATGTTCTCCTAACCCGCCTATCCTCTCGAGGGGGCATCATCATCCTATCATCCCATCCTCATCCTATCTTTCCATCATCATCTTTTTTTCTTCTATATGTACCTTAGCTTCTTTTAAATGATGTTACTCAACACAAATCTCATCATCTCGAATATCATCTCGAACATCATCTCAAAGAGGGGCAAAATGTAGACACCCAAAATTGTCCTCTTACAACACATTGTTACAACATCACATCAGTTAGAACATCTTGTAGCATTTTTGCCCTAGGCACCCCATACCATCACCTAAGCTCACATTTTCCTCTAATAAATTAAATAAATCCAACATTTATTTAATTTATCCATCCCTTCACATTATTAAATAAATAAATTTTATTTATTTATTTAAATCCCCTTTCCTCTTAAATAAAATAAAATAAAATATTTATTTTATTTAATTTATCACTTTTATCTCCACATGCCTCATAATTTAAATAACTTTTTAAATTATTTATGACTCACTAACCTACCATTTCTATCTCTCAACATGACTCCAATCTTCTCAAATTAACTCAATCACTTTCTAATTCTCTCTCTCGAGTTAACTTGGCCCACCTTCCATTTCCAACTCTAATTATCTCTCAAATTCTCTCTATTTAACTTGATTCACCTTCTAATTATCTCTCCCAAATCACTCTTCCACCTTCCATTTTCAACTCAACTAATCACTCAACTCATCTCTCAAGTGAACTCTTCCACTTTCTATTTCCTTTTCCAAGTTGCATAGCATCTTTCCAATTCGATTATCACTCACCAAATTGGAAACTAGATATCCTTCCATTCTCTCATCTTGCCTATAAACTGATCCATTTTCAAGCCATTTGCATGGATGAATCTTCTCAAGCATCGTTACTCTGCTGAATTTTATCCTTATCATCCATCATCATCAACCTATTTTCCTCAATCCCAATCCCATCAAATCGTCATTCTATCGTCATTGTGCTGCAAAATAGGAGCAATCAACAATCAAATTAGCTACAACAATCAGCATGCATCCATCGTTTCAAGATATCTAAGGTATTCGTGAAATTTGGGTAAGAAGGTAATTTGCATGTTATGTTTTTATCTTTCGATTTATCTAAATTTTTCGTGTATACACACATGACTTATGTAGAAAAGCATTGGAAATTTTGCAATAGAAGTGATTTGTGAGAATACATTGAGCATAGGGATTTGGGTTAGTAGTTTTCTTGTGTCTGCAGTGGAGATAATGTGGAATGTCCTATTTCTCGTTGTATTTGGAAAATGTCTATAGGTTTGATTTAGTTTGTTGATACTTTCAAAGACTTTGAAGTCAAAATACATTGTAAATTTGAAATGGCTTTCATATGTTAATGAATACAAACATCTAATTGTTGCGTCTATTTCAAAGTGTAATTAGATTCAGGTGTTCTTTGATATATTTCCTTTGATGATTGCAATTCTGTATGTTAATTTGAGATATTGCTCTGAAGAAACATACATGAATTTAACTCCTTTGAAGTGTTACAGCTAATCAAATTTATGCACATGAGTAGCAGAGAAATGATTCCTACATAACCAAGTTTTCTAAACCTTATATTTTGACTTTTCTTATCAAATCTTTAAATAATTAGCATGCACGTAGTTATCTGAAGGAGATTGTTATAGATTTAAATAAAGAATTGTGAATTACAAAGATCTTTAACAATTTTCATATAAATATGAAGAACAAAGTATATTTTCATACAAATTCATGTAAAGCTTTGTAATAAAATGGTAAATACATGCAAAGAGTCACTAGTTATAGTGCAATTTGTAGTTATTTGCAATATGTAAGTAAAAGCAGTCAATACATATTCTTTAAATCACGTAAGGCCCCTTGAACAAACAGCTTCACACTAAACTCTGAGTGAATCTAACACAACCATGACCTAGTTAACATAGACTTGGAATTGAGAAGTATTTCTAATAGTTCTCCAAATTCTTCAAGGTAAGACAAGATTCTTTGTGAATTTTATCTATTGTTGTTTTGAATAAAATCATCATCAACAATTTTTTGGCACTAGAAGGAGGGACTGATAGGATTTAAAGTGTGTTTTGTTCAAACTAGCTAACAATACTGGTCGGACGACCAGGTCCAAGTCAAATCCAGGGGATATTTTTCGCACAATTGCTTGACAAACAACAAAAAGATATAAAGAGTCCCTTGATCCTAAGTCCTAGAATATTTCAGGTAGGAGGTTCATCAAATACTCCTCCAAATTCAAGATCACCTCTAGTTATACCTAACATAGTAAGTCCTAATGTCTCTGCATTTAGACCATTGAATTTTGGTCTAAATTCTCATAATCAACCAAATTTTGGTTTAGTTCCACCTAGAGGTCCTACCATGGCTTTCTTTAATGTAGATTCACCTATACACTTTGTTGTATACAATGATATGCCAAAGATTCCAGACAAAATTTGTCCTAAGTATCAATTGCATCAGGATCCCAAAGATCACATTAGGATTTTTAAAGAAACTTGCTTCAGAGAAAGGTTAGCACATGAAGATGTGGTATGTAGGTTATTTCCTTTCACTTTCAATGAACAAGCGTACAATTGGTATGTTAATTTGCCTAACAATCACATTACAAGCTGGGCACTTATGGAAGAAAGCTTCCTATCTAGGTTTAAAGGTCTAGTAGAGCCAGCATCTCTATATCATAGGCTAGCAGAGATCAAGAGAGGTGAAGGAGAACTTATAAATAACTTTAATGTTCATTTCCAAAAGCCATATTCAAGGTTAGTTGCTCATTACACCATAACTGAGGAGGCAATACTAGCAATGTATTATGTTGCTTTAGATCCATTAAATACAATGTTTGTCAAGAGACAAGTACCTGAAGTAGATAGCATGTCAAAAGATTATAAAGAGGTAGAGAAAATCAATCAAGAGATCAGACAAACAACTTATGGTCCTTTAGTGAGTCTAGGTAATGATGCAGTTCCCAATCAAATGCAACAAGTGAATGGTGCTCTGATGCACCATACTCCAATGTTCAATCCAGTACCTACTCATGCACCAGTATATAATCTAGTCCCCACTCATGCTATAGTCCCATATATAAGAAATGTTGCCAGTGATAACCAGATCAATGGTCAATCGTTCTTCCAACCTTCTTAGGATACATTTGTAGCTAAAACTCAGGAAGATAAAAATGAGTTAAGGGAAATTACTAATCACTTGAGAAGGCTGACTACTGAAGTGAATCAGTTGAGGAAAGATAATTTTTATGGTAGAAATCCTCAAAATCAAAATCATAACCAGAACCAGAACCAAAACCAAAATCAAAATCATGGACAAGGATTACATAATAGAGGCCATAATGGAGATCATAAACCATATGGAAGTGACAATAAAAATCCTAATCAGCCTAGACCCCCTAGAGTGTGGAACACTAGACCAAATAATGGTACTCTGGCTTCTCCATTTGAGAATCCAGAAAATCAAGAGTCTAAACAGCTCGCTAGGGTACAAGTAGCAGATGTAGCCCTTAAGAATTGGTGCAGAATCCATAATACTATTGCTCATGTTGAACTTGATTGTCCACAGTTTCACTTGGCAATCAACATCTTCAATGTAGAAGTATAGACCCCTACATCTAAGTTCTTAATTCCTAAAGGAAAAATTAATAATGCCTTCAGGATATGAGTTAGCCATGGTCCTATAAATTTTTACATTCTCAACAAAGGGGAAGAAGATCAAATAGAAGAATATGAGTCATATTGTTGTGAAATTTTATATCTTGAATCAACTCTAATATTAGAAACCTTCCAGTTTCCCTTTGAAACTGAGAATGAAGCATTATGTGAGCCAGATGAATTTCAAGTGTTTCAACAGTCCCAAAGGAATCATACTTACAACTTGAGAAACAATAGCAAACCTGGAGGTCCTTTTACTACTTCCACACCTCCAAATAATCTCAATACGCCACTTGATTAGCATACAAGTAATAATCATGTGCCTCCTAAAGCCAATTATCAGGGCACTGGTAGTTTAGCATCACCAAAGGTTCAAGTAGGTAAATCAGAACCTAATGAAGCTTCTAAATTGATGAATTTTTTGTCTAAAAAGATTAGGAAGATAAAGGTTAATGTGCCTCTCTATGAATTATTGAAAAGTCTAGGAGTGAGAACCACATTTATGAAATCCTTAGATGAATCAGATCCTAAAGAAAATTTAGTGGGCCTAGATAATCAAAGCAAAGACATACACACTAAGGATAAGAACAAAAGTGTTGAATAACCTACAAGTACTAATGTAGTGATGTATACAGAAAAGAAGGAATCTCTTCCTTTCTTGTTGACTTTGAGAATTTTTGGAAAAAACTTACATAACTGCATGGTAGATTTTGGAGCATATGCTAATGTCATGCCATTAGGAATTTGCAAAACCTTAGGACTCACACCTACAAAGTCAACTAAGGTTGTAACTCAACTAGATAAATTTGAGGTAAATGTGGTAGGAGAGTTGATGCATATTCAAATACAATTAGCCTCAAATCCTAGGGCAAACCAATATATTGGCATTCATATTGTAGACATTCCTGTGAACTATGGTATGTTATTGAGCATAGATTGGTCAAAAAATTTTAATGATACATGGTGACTGACTTTTCAAACATGTGGTTTCCCTGGAGAGGCATTCCCAACCAAATTAGGATTAAAGCAGAACCAAAGATGAAGCATATGATAAATGAGTACAATAGAACAAATGAAGTATTGTATGTTGCAGTAGAACCAGGTGTGTATAGAGTTTCCAATAGAGGAGTCCAGATAGAGGAAATTTTAGCCTTTAATTTTGAGTAGAAACATGTTGACAAAGGGACCAGCGTCCTCATTGAGTCAGATCATGATTCTTCTGATGAAGAAGAAAACACTGTGAGCATGTTTAATCGAATCATGAATGAAAAAATTAAGAAATGCATTTAGCAAGGGACGTGCATTCAGGATGTTTTGTGCAAAGGATGGTGTAGAGTCCACAAGACTACACATTTTGAGGAAAAATATGGGATATGTAGAGAGATAATTGAGTGTCAACATCGAAAATACATGACACAAAGTGAAAACCAAGACAATGGACATATGGTTGATAATCGTAAACCATTGTTGCATAATAATGTTAGTACCATACCAAAAGATTCAAATGATTGTGTAAGGTCAATAATTGGTACACGTCAGCTTACACATAAACTGGTAGAAAACATTGCAACACCTATGAGTCAACCAAAAATGCATCAGAATATGTTCGCTCCTGCAAAGCCTGAGGTAAAAGAGGTACTTCCTGTTAAAACAAGAAATTCAGTAAGAAACAATTCATAAAATGTGGATTTTAACAAGGGGTAGGGGAAGGAATAGAGCTTATTGATCCTGATGGTAAGTCATTTTTGGCAGCTTTTAGATTATAGTTTCCTTGTACTAACAATGTAGCTAAGTATGAAGCATTAGTGAATGGATTGGTAATGGCCATTAAAAAGAAGGTGAAAATTCTTCAAGTTCTATTTGATTCTGAATTGGTAGTCAGGCAAGTTAGAAAACTATATGCCTGCAATTTTCAAAAAATGGTGAGTTATAAGCATAGAGTCTGGGATTTGATTTAGTCTTTTGATGCTTTTAATATCATACATATTCCTAGGGAGTTGAATCAATGTTCAGATGCCTTAGCAGTTGCAACTAGTATCCTTGAACCATTAGATTTGTCAAGATTGAAGAAATTTGCAATAGAACTAGTATCTATTCCTAGTATTCCTAATAACGTAACAAATTTTCAAGTATTTGAGGGTGATCAGCAAATTCTTGATTTTATAACAAGTCATGATGTTTTTGAAACATAGATCATAGATGAACATGATAGACCGGAAATATCTTGGGATCAGGAGGACATTGTTGACTTGAAAAGTAATTCTTTACGAAAAGGTGTTATTGAGCTAGAAAAAATCTTTGATTTCGATGGAGTTGTTAGACAAAGAAACCTTCCTAAAACATATGGAGGTAAATGTGAGCCATTCAATTTAGGTACTGACAAGGATCCTCAAAATGTTTTAATTGGTAAAACTTGTTCCCTTGAGTTTAGAGTTGATATAGCTGTTGTATTGAAAGATTATAAACATGTGATTGTGTGGATGTATGAAGATCTTAAAATGTATGATACATCCATCATAACCCATGTAATTCTCATGAAACTAGGAGTGAAACTGTTTAGACATAAACAAAGGCCAGTAAATGCCATACTAGAATCCTTGATCTTTGAGAAGGTCAAGAAGTTGTTATCTGCAAAGATAATTTTTCCTATAAGACATTCTACTTGGGTAGGTAATCTAGTGCCTGTGAGAAAGAAGAATGGAGACATTAGACTTTGAATTGACTTTAGGAATCTTAATAAGGCATCTAAGAAAGACAATTATCCTTTGCCTCCTTTAGATGAAGTTTTACAGGTAGTTAATGGTGCTAAGATGATGTCCTTTCTTGATGGATATTTTGGTTATAATCAAGTCTTGGTAGGTAAAGAAGATAGGTTGAAGACCACATTCACATGTAAATGGAGTAATTATGCCTATAAAAGAATGTCATTTGGTTTAATCAATGCAGGTACTACATTCCAAAGAGCTATGGATATTGCTTTTCGTGGATTAAAAGGAAAATGCATTGTGATTTATATGGATGATTTAACAATTTTTTCTAAAGATAGGTCTAACCATGTAGATGATTTGAGGAAAGTATTGCAAAGATGTGAAAAGTATGGTATAATTCTTAATCCAAAGAAATGTGTCTTTAGGGTAACGGAAGGTAAACTATTACGACATATTATTTCTGAGAATGACATTTCCATTGATCCAAACAGAGTGGAAGGGATAAATAGATTACAGTTGCCTGCCAGTAAGAAAGAACTGAAGTCATTTTTTGATAAGCTAAACTTTGTCAGGAAATTTATTACTGGCTTTGTTGAGATAGTATAGCCTTTGAATGCTATGCTTAAGAAGGACGCCCAGATAGAATGGACACCAGTGGCCAAGGCATCATTCAAAGATATAAAGGAAGCTATTGCTAATGCTCCTGTATTAACAAGTCCAGATTATACTAAGCCATTATATATATATTCTTTTGCATCTAAACACTCATGTGTAGCATCTTTAACAAAAAAAGGGTGAGGAAAATGAGGAAAAGCCAATAGCGTTCATGAGTGCTCCCCTTATAGGTGCAAAGTTGAAATACCTTGATACTGAAAAGCAGTTTTTTGCTTTAGTGAAGATAGTGAAGAAGTTCAGGCATTACATCTTAAGGAGTCAAGTTAAAACTATTGTGCATGATGTTGCAGTAAAGATGTTATTAATACAAAATGAGCCAGGAGATAAAAGAGTGAAATGGATCACTGTGTTACAAGAGTTTGATTTGGAAATCATTCCAATGAAACTGGTCCGAGGTCAAGCTCTAGTCCAGACTACAGTGAATATAGACCCTAAGATTGTTCATCAACAGTATGTTGTGCATACAAGTACCATGAAGGGATGGTATGATGATCTTAATTCATTCCAAATATCAGGAAAATATCCTAGTCATATGAAATCTTCATAGGGAAGAGCACTAGGGTTGAGATCTCAGAAATACATGATCCAAGGAGGTATATTATTCAAAAAGAATCACGAGGGAATATACCTGAGATGTTTGAACATAGAACAAACAAATAAAGTAATGTCAGAGTTACATGATAAATATGGAACAGCCCATGGGTCTCATTTGGCTACTACACACAAAATCTTGAGGGTAGGGTATTATTGGCCTACCATGTTTAAGGATACTAAATAACACATTAAATGTTGACACATATGTCAAACCACCGATGATAGGGGAAGGAATATGACTCATCCATTGTAACCTGTGATAGAAACTAGATTGTTTGCATAATGGGGGTTAGATTTCATTGGAGTCATTAATCCTCCATCTTTTGTTGGGCACAATTTTATCTTGACAGTGATAGACTATTTCACCAGGTGGACAGAGGCAAATTTCTATAAGTTTTCTACCACTGAGGTTGTCATCAAATTTCTAGAGGAAAATATCATAACAAGATTTAGAGTACCCTATTTGTTGGTATGCGACAATGGCCCTGCATTTTCTTCTTTAAAATTTTCAAACTGGGCATTCGAATATGGTATTGTTTTGAAATTTTCATCAAATTATTATCCATAGGCAAATGGTTTAGCAAAATCCACTAACCAAATTTTGTTAGATATCATTAAGAAATTGATTGCTAAAAACCCTAGGGAATGGAATACATTGTTAAAATATGCTTTATGGGTTGATAGAACAAAAGTTAAGGTAGTGTTGGGAAATTCACCTTATCATTTGGTATATGGCACAAATTTAATTTTGCCTGTTAATCTAAGAATACTAACCTGGAAGTTTGCTAATGAATACTTAGGTTTTGATGATCAAACAGAAGCTAGGTTAGTTAAATTGCTACACCTAGATGAAAAAAGGAATCAAGCCATAGATAAGTTTGCAAAACATCAAGTAGTAGTAAAAAGATGGTTTGATAAAAGAGCTACAGTCAAAACTTTTAGAGTTTCAGACTTGGTCTTATGCTGGGATAAAGCACATGAGAAAAAGGGTAATCACAGGAAATTTGATAATTTGTGGATGGGTCCACTCCAGATCACTGAAATTATAGGAAACAACACATTTGAATACTTTAACTGGTGAAGATATTCCATTACCTATTAATGGTCAATATCTTAAACATTATTTTCAGGTCTAAAGGTGTTGAACTGAGTTTCATTGTGTATTATATTGTGAATATTGTATAGTCTCATGTTTGTGTGGTTTTTCTGTTTGTTTGTTTGGTTGTTTGTTGTTTTGAGATCTTCGTTTTGATTTTAGGGGGAACAGGAGCAGACTACAACCATTGAAAACAATGGGATTTATAAGATTGAGAAACTATTTGAAATTTATGCATAAGTTGCAACTTTTATAGATGTAGTTTGCGTGTTTGGTCTTTCAAGGTTTATTCACCATCAACAAATTTGAGTGTTCAAGGAATCATACAAATACACATCTTTAAGATTCTAGGAGCAGGTTGGGAGGATAGTGGACATTTTTTTTAAATGAAAAATCTAAAGTTTTGCCTTTGCAACCACTATAATCTTCACCCTACATATCATTAACATGATTCCACTATTTGTTAAACATGAGGTTTATTGCAATATCAAAAGTATTAAATTATAAATACAAAGTGAATGATCAAAAGAAATCATTTGAAAACATATGAGGACTACCAGGTAACTCCATTGGGGCTATGGACACTTGTTGGCAGTGGCACTCTATTTGGGGAGATTATAGGTGATAACCTTGATGGGGCTATGGACGCCTGACTAGCAACAAGGCTCTATCTGAGTTGGCTTAGAAGGTTAAATCCATCTATGTAGTTTAATGCAAATGGTTGTTGTGTTCTAAATCTGATCTGATGAATGGGAATAAATCAGTTGCACACACTTAAATTCCTATTGAAGGCTACTTTGAATGTTAGTGAATACATTCTTTCAGTGATTAAGCAGCATATTGCATACAACGAAGTTGGAAATTTATGATTTATTTCATCTTGTTCCTTGAGTTTTGTTGAATTTAATTATTTTATTTGGTTGCTAGTTGTTGTGATGCTCACAACATGCCCCATTTTTCCCTTTAGCAAAATGAGGACCCCTGTTGTGGCTTTTGTTTTTTGCTTGTGTGGTTTTGCTTTCTTGGCGGTATAGGCAAATGACATGGATGCTTGAAATTTGAGTTGTATAGAGTTTGGGTTTAAGTGGTTGTTACCAATAGAATCTGCATGAAAAATTAGCTAGGGTTGCCTTTTGAACCATTTGAAAATTTTGTATATTTTGAGAGTTATACTTGTTTTTAGGAGAAGTCAACGTTTAATTGATGGTGGTCAACGTGTATCTAATATACATTGTTATTTGCATGTATATGTTATGCTTTTAGTCTATCAAGGTACTCTATTCATTGTATAATGTATATTGTCTGCATTAAAAACATTCAAGTCTGGACCCGATCGCATTTTACAGTGAACTATATAAAACGTTAAAGTCAGTAGTTGTATTTTGTATATTATAATGCATGTATTAAAAATACAAATGTAATATATACATGGACAGACGTCAAAATAAGTTTAAAGCGGTGCATAAGGTAGCAGACATGATAACCTTGAAATGAGCAGTGAGGAAGAAGCAGACAAACAAGGACCTAAATCTCCTCTTCTCTCCAAGCAATCAATAAACAACATTAAAATAATTGATCCTTTTGAAAGCATGGTGCCGAGGGATCTCATGGAAGAGGTCAAGGAAGCAGCCCAAGAAATATTGAAGAATCAGGCCGAGGAAGAAGAAAATATAGATATGGAGGAACAAGGGGATGATGAAGGACAAGATCCACCACAAGAGGGCCTTAATCCTAAGTTTCCCCATGAGGAGGAACAACAAAATGTAGAAAATGTTCAACCTCCACAGCAGCAACAAGTTCCTCCACCACCACAACAACAACAACAAGAGAAAGAACATGAACAAGATGAAGTGCTCATAGAAGGAGCACACGAAGAAGTGTTGAATGAGGAAGCCATAGATACAAATAAAGATGTGCCAACTTGGTTGGAGTCTGAGGTGAGACAGGATACAGCAGTCAAAGTGGCACCAATTGATATCAAGACCTTGTTATCTTGTGAGGCTGGGAGAAGAGGTAGAAGAAAGGCTAGAAATATATTGGCCATAAAGAGGGATTCTTCTGGTGGAAGGACTACACAAATAGCAATTCCCTAGGTGGATAATGAGAAAATATCAGAAATAAGTGCTAAGGAATACAAAGTGATCAGTGTGGATCTCAGTCATGTGAATAGGGAGTACCACATTGAAGAGTTGCAAGAAATTGAGAAAAGATAAATAGAAAATACAGCATTTGAAGGGGCAAATTGCCCAATATGAACAATTTAGTCAAGGGATATTTGATCCCACACAAAATATTCCAGAATTAGCTCCAGAGTTAACTATTCTTTCTAACAAACAAATAGAAGAAATAGAGAATAAGAAGCATGAGGCTAATAAGTTGGAGGATTTTGTTAAATCATTCATTCATAAGGGAGAAGAGGTAATAAAAATTGCCATTGGCAATTGGAACATCACCTTGATTGAGTGAAATAATTGTGCACACATTGTGCAAAAGTGTCAAGAAAGAATAAGGCAAAATAGAGATGAATTAAAGAAGCTCAAGGCTTTGGAAGAACATACACAGTCCTTGGTGAATGAGGGTATTATGACTATGTAAGCTATGTTTCAAATCCCTAAAATGAAGATGGATCTCAAATATGAAGAAGGGATATTAAGGCCTTGCTTGGCCAATATATAGGAATTGGAAAATAATATTCAGGTTTTGTTGAGGAAGCACATGAAGATGGTGGATGATCTGGTTAAACATCCATGTCATCAAGTCTAGGTATTTGATGTAGATACAACCATAAAATAATTCAAAGGCAACTTTCAGCCTTGCATCGATGATTTGGTAAACCATTTGGATGAGGAAGAAATGGAAAATATGGTGAAACTAAGTGCTAAAATCAAAAAGTATCACAAGTGGAGAGAAGTTAGGGAGAACAAAGCCCAAGCATTGAAGACCAGCATTGAAATGTAGCAATACACCTTGGATGTTTCTCAAATGACTAGTCGTACTTCCATATCCACCCTAACTACAAATTTCACTCAATACATGAGCAAGAAGAACAAAGATATGCAGATAGAAGATGACAATGATAGTGACTAGGATGCTTATTTACTACTTGTTACATGATATACTTTGTTATGATTTTGTACTGATACATGGTCAAATTAAAGTCAAATATTTTAAAAGATTCTAAGGGCATCTTTGCACCTGAGAGAATATTCTTTGAGATATTTTTGATGTGACAGCTGGCTGAGAATTTGAATTTGAAACTTTGGTAGTTTTGTGACTGTAGCAGGGGACTTTTGAGCTTCTATAAGGGGCTTTAATATGTATAGTTTGATACAAATGACTTATGTAGAAAAGCATTGGAAAGTTTGCAATAGAAGTGATTTGTGAGAATACTTTGAGCATAGGGAGTTGGGTTAGTAGTTTGCCTGTGTCTATAGTGGAGGTAATGTGGAATGTCCTGTTTCTCGCTGTATCTGGAAAATGTCTGTAAGCTTGTTTTAGTTTGTTGATACTTTCAAGGACTTTGAAGTTGAAATACATTGTAAATTTGAAATGGATTTCATATGTTAATGAATACAAACATCTAATTGTTGCATCTATTTCAGAGTGTAATTAGATTCAGGTGTTCTTTGATATATTTCCTTTGATGATTACAGATCTGTATGTTAATTTGAGATATTTCTCTGAAGAAACATACATGAATTTAACTCCTTTAAAGTGTTACAGCTAATCAGATTTATGCACATGAGTAGCAGAGAAATGATTCCTATAGAATCAAGTTTTCTAAACCTTATGTTTTGACTTTTCTTATCAAATCTGTAAATAATTAGCATGCACGCAGTTATCTGAAGGAGATTGTTATAGATTTAAATAGAGAATTGTGAATTGCAAAGATCTTGAACAATTTTCATATAAATCTGAAGTACAAAGTATATTTCATAGAAATTCATGTATAGCTTTGTAGTAAAATGGTAAATACATGCAAAGGGTCACTAGTTATAGTGCAATTTGTAGTTATTTGCAATATGTAAGTAAAAGCAGTCAGTACATATCCTTTAAATCACGTAAGGCCCCTTGAAGAAACAGCTTCACACTGAACTCTGAGTGAATCTAGCACAACAATGACATGGTTAACGTAGACTTGGAATTGAGAAATATTTCTAATAGTTCTCCATATTCTTCAAGGTAAGCCAAGATTCTTTGTGAATTTTATCTATTGTTGTTTTGAATAAAATCATTATCAACAAGTTTCTTCTTCTTCACTAGTCTACACTTCCCTTTTTGGGGTAATTTTTTTTCTCTACAAGGGAACCCATCTGAATCTAGTACATATTCATTAACTTCTAAATACTTTTGTATGTCTTCATCAACCTTGACATTGGTACTTTCAACAATCTTCCCTAGTCCCTTGTTATTGTTGAAATACACCAGACAACTGAGAGGTGGGGGTGAATCAGTTGCACAAAAACTTATCTTCACTTGCATATCAAACCATCAACAACTTAATTATTCATAATCATATTTAACCATGAAAGCATGAAACCATCAACTTAATCACAATCACACATTTAATACAATAGACACTAGATTTTAACGTGGAAAACCCTAAAAGGGAAAAATCACGGTGGGTGTTAGCCTAAAAAAGTATATAAGATATAGCAATACCAAAAAACAAAAGGAGGCTCACTGCTAAAAGGTTGAACTGAGATAACAACATCTACTTCATGCCAAGGTTCAGTTCCATTGAAGCACAAACACCTCTGCTCTACTTTTCTACCTTACTTTACTTTATCTTCACATCTTCATACTTGGATACATTTTCATGACTCAATTACAAGTATTTATACACTTCATCAACCTTGGAATAATCATCAAGGTCAGCATTACAATCATCAACCATTGGAACAATCTCCAAGGTCGGCATTACAAACATACATAAAATAGGTTTGGACCTAATAAAAATTTAGCTAAGAAAAATATGTAAGAATGTATGTCGATTACACCATGCCTTAGCTAGGAGTCAAACACAATCTTCCATGCTACAACACACTATCACAATCTTTGATGCATCTCTATAGATGATGAATTCAACCAGGTTGGCTAAGACTGATGTTAACACAAGTATTCTCAAGAACACACTTCATGCACGATCTGAATTACACCTTGCGGACCAATCCAAATGTAAGAGCATGATTAGGGGATGTCCACAAGCACATTGTAATCACCAAGAACAACCACATGATCTCTAATCACTCTATCAATAAGGTTTTTCAAACTGGAGTACAGGAACAACACTATCAGCCACTATCATGAGTAAAAAATAGCTTGCAAACCACCAAATCATGAACCTTTACATTTGAAGGCACTTAACATCACCACTGACTTAATTCCAAAACTGTAGACCAAAATATTTCAATGCAGAGGAATGCGGATCAAAACACTTTCTCCCTGTCACCATTAAGCATATAGAAAAAGCTTTTTCACTTTGGTGAACATAACTCACACAATTCTTCATACCGGAGGCTCAAACTCAAAATATAACATCTTCAGACAGGCTTCTAAATAACTTCCAATCTGTAGGTAAATATATTTATTCTATAGGAAATGTGGAGCATTCTTCTAGATTGTTCTTCTGCATGTAGTGCACTGTTTCTACTGCAACACATTTGTTATCACCGGAGGGGCTAATTTTCTCAATATCCTCAACAAAGTAAGAGCACAGTTGACACCAATGGCAACACAGATATGTTGACATCAATGACAACACCAATTAGGCACATACTTGCAAAAATCTCCCCCTTTGTCATTGATGGCAACATATGATTGTGAAAAACTGAAAAGACCACCAAGACAAAATTCTCCCCCTTTCTCTTCAGACATCCGCATTCTTTCTCCCCCTCAATTCTTTACATGATTTGTCTCCCCCATTGACATCAATGGCAAAGGGCACATACTTGCATGATGCTGCTTTGATCCATTTACTTTACCAAAAACATTTAGCTACTCCCCCTGAGAGGTAGCCTTCAGAACATCAATCCAGATCAAAGAATGACACTTTGAGCTCCACTAGATTGATGCATTCCTATGCATCTTAGTTCAAGATAGGAAGGGTAATGACCCCCAAATTTTCTCTAAGATACTCGAAGGTATCTTTAGGTAGAGGCTTAGTGAAAATGTCTACAATCTAATCCTTTGTGGACACATATTTCAACTTTACTTTATTCTCTATCACCTTCTCTCTCAAAAAGTGATACCTTATTGATATGTGCTTTTTTCTTGAGTGCATCACTAGATTCTTTGAAATGTTTATGGCACTTGTATTGTCACAAAAGATTGCAATTGGATCTTCATACACAACTCTTATATCCTTCAGAGTCTGCTTCATCCATAATACTTGAGTGCAACAACATGCTGCTACAATATACTATGCTTCTACAGTTGACAAAGATATTGAATCTTGTCTCTTGCTCAACCATGAGACCAATCTATTACCCAAGAAGAAGGCACCTCCACTTGTACTCTTTCTGTCATCAACATCACTAGCCCAATCTATATCTGTATAAACATTGGGAGTGAAATCATTGTCATTTGGATACCATAAGCCATAATCTGGAGTACCTTTCAAATACTTCATGATTCTCTTAACTGCCATCACATGTGATTCTCTTGGATCATCTTGAAACCTTCCAACAAGACAAACTGCATGCATAATATCAGGTCTGGTTTGAGTTAGATAAAGCAATCCTCCAATCATGGATCTGTATTTTTTCTGATCAGCCTTAGGTAATTCATCAGTTTTGCTCAACTTGCAACCAGTCACCATGGGAGTACATACCGGTTTAGAGTTTTCTATCCCAAACTTCTTCAACAACTCTTTCACATACTTAGATTAAGATATGAAGATTCCTTTATCCAATTGATTAATTTGCAAACCCAAAAAGAAATTCATTTCACCAAACATGGACATTTCAAATTCACTTTTCATCTCACCAGCAAACCTTATGCACATACCTTCATTTCCTCCAAAGATAATGTCATCAACAAAGACCTCAACAATCAAGATCTAATCATCATTGATTTTGAATTATAGATTGCCATCTGTAGTACCTTTACTAAATCCCAATTGCAATAAATACCTAGCTAACCTTGCATACCAGGCTCTAGGAGCTTGTTTCAGTCCATACAATGCTTTCTTCAACCTACATACCATATCACCTTGATTTGACAATTGGAATCCCTCTGGTTGGTCAATGTATACTTCCTCTTATAATTCACCATTCTGGAAGGTAGATTTCACATCCATCTGATATACCTTAAAATCTTTGTGAACTAAAAACACCAAAAACATTCTAATTTCTTCAATTCGAGCTACTGGGGCAAAGGTTTCTTCAAAATCTATCCCTTCAATTTGAGAATATCCTTTGCATACAAGTCTTACTTTATTCCTTACAACTTCTTCATTTTCATTCAGCTTGTTCCTGAAGACCCATTTAGTTCCAATAACATTTTTGTCAGCAAGTCTAGGAACTAATTCCCAAGTTTAATTCTTCTCTATCTGCAATAGTTCTTCCTCCATTGCCTTTACCCAATTTTCATCATTGCATGCTACATTCAAAGTTTTTGGTTCAATCTTTGATAGGAAAGAGTAATTGACTTGTTCCTCTACAACTCTTCTTCTTGTTAGCACACCTTTGATCTTGTCACCTATAATATGATCTTCAGAATGATTGATCCTTACATACCTGGGAGTCTTGACAACACTTTTCAGAGCCTCTTCTTCATCCCGACTGTCTTTTTGCTTATCTTTCTCTTCAATTACTATAGTCACAAGTTCATCTGGTTCATAACAAATTAGGTTTGATATTCTTTCCTTGCCTTCATCTACCTTCACATTTTCACTCTCAATAATCTTTTTGAGCCTTTTGTTGTAGCACTAGTAAGATTTACTCTTGGTAGAGTATCGAAGAAAGATTCCTTCATCACACCTTGCATCAAACTTTCTTAGATCTTCATCTCTCCTGATATAGCATTTGCCTCCAAAGAATTTGAAATATTTTACTATAGGAATTTTTTCATACCATAATTCATAAGGAGTTTGAGTACCATTACCTTTCAATTGAATTCTATTTTAGATGTAAACAGTTGTATGAAAAGCCTCTTTCCAAAATAGTTCCAGCAGATCTGCTTCCTTCATCATAGTCCTAGCAGCCTCTTGAACTGTCCTATTTTTCCTTTCCACAACTCCATTCTGTTGAGGAGTCCTAGGTGCAGACAAATATTTCTTTATCCCATGCTCTTCATAGAAAATGTTGAATTCATTTGATGTGAACTCAGCTCCTCTATCAGACCTCAAGCATTTGATCTTCAACTCTATTTCATACTCAACCATTACCTTCAAAGATTTGAACTTCTCTAGGGCTTCTGATTTATCTCTTAGAAAAGTAACCCAAGTCATTCTAGAATAGTCATCAATAAGCAACATGAAGTACCTATCACCTTGTAGGCTTCTCACCCTTGTAGGACCATAGAGATCTATATGCACTAGATCCAGCAAACTGGCAGAGGATTTCTCTTTGTTCTTGAAGCTTGTTCTTATCTTCTTCCCTAACTAACATTCCTTGTAGATTGTGTTGGATGGCTTTACAAGTTTTGGTAAATCTCTCACAATCTAACCTGAACTTATCTTTACCAGATTATCAAAGTTTATATGACATATCCTTCTATGCTATAACCAACTTTCATCTGCCTAAGCCAATAAACAATAATCATTAGTTCCTCTCAATTGATAGATATTACCTTTTGTTTTCTTACCAGTAGTAATCATAGTTCTGAAACTTTCCATGATCTTGCACCCATTATCTTTGAATCTCATATCATATCCTTTGCCACTCATCTGACCAACACTCAAAATATTATGCTTCAAATCCTTCACATATAGAACATTGTCAGTATTATGCTTTCCATCAAATGAAATAGATCCTTTTCCACAAATCTTACTAGCTGCATTATCTCCAAACCTAACCAGTCATCCATCATACTTTTCCAAACTTACAAACTTACTTTGGTTACTAGTCATGTGATGTGAGCATCCACTATCAATAATCTATTCATCCTTATCTTTCTCAACTTGAATAGCCAAAGCACTTTCTTCTACTAGTTTTTCATCCTTCACACAGCTAGAAGAATTAGTAGACACAAGATCTTTAATAGCAATAAATAGGCATTCATTTGCACTAGTATTAGCATCAACAGTCACCCCTTCATCATCAAAATCTTTGACATAGTAGTATTTCGTTGGAACTCTAGGTCTGCTCTCATGTTTCTTCTTATTTCTTTTAATTCTTTTAGGACATCTGGAAGCATAATGACCTACTTTACCATAAGAGAAACATTTGAAAGGTAATTTACCTTTGAACTTATCAGAGCCTCTTTGTATCCTATCAACAAAGTTAGCTTCAATTTCATCAAAGTCATCATCCACCTTGTATTTCTCAACTCCAGAGATCTCTACTGAAGTACTGGCTTTAAAAGTTGATTCAACTTTAGGTAGGGCATCACCAAATTCTCTCATCTCAAAGGCTGTAAGCTTTCCAAGTAACTAATCTATGTCAATAGTTTTCACAGTCATGAATTCTTCAATTGCAGCTACCTTGTGACTATATGACTTTGGTAGTAATCTGAGAATTTTCATCACAACTTCCTTATCACTGAGAGTTCCTCCCATACCCTTTATTCCAGTAACAAGTTCATCAACTTTTTGCATAAAGGTTGTTATGTTTTCATCTTCATTCATCTTCAAACCCTCATATTTTACTTTCAATATTTGTAGATTGGCTTCTATTACAAAATCATCTCCTTCATACAAATTTTTTAGCTTCTCCCATACCTCATTTTTAGATTCAAGGTCCACAACTTTGGTCAACACTGACTCACTTAAGGAACTTAGTAGAGCATCCTTTGCTTTGACATCCACCTCATATTCTTTGATTTCATCTTCGGTCGTCAAACCATTTGGAGGCATGGTATATTTTTCTTCTGCACCCTTCCATACTTTATAACCAAGGCAAAAGAAGATGGCTTTTCATTCGTACCTTCCAAAGAGCATAATTTGTCCCATCAAAATGTGGAGCTTTCTTCTTATAAGACATCCTGGATCTTCCTCAAGTTGTTAGGCTTTCTTCAAAGGAACCTAGTCTAATACCAATTGTTGAAATACACCAGACAACTGAGAGGGGGGTGAATTAGTTGTCACAAAAACTTATCTTCACTTGCATATCAAACCATCAACAACTTAATTATTCATAATCAGATTAAACCATGAAAGCATGAAACAATCAGCTTAATCACAATCACACATTTAACACAGTAGACACCAAATTTTTACGTGCAAAACCCTAAAAGGGAAAAAATATGGTGGGTGTTAGCCCACAAAAGTATATAAGTTATAGCAATATCAAAAAATAGAGGCTCACTGCAAAGAAAGGCTCACTGCCAACAGGGCTCACTGCCCAAAGGGAGGTGTTGTGATTCTCACAACACGCCCCATTTTACTCCTTAGAAAAATGAGGACCCTTGCTGTGGCTGTGGCTTTTGCTTTTGTGTGTGGGTCTATTTGGTGGTAAATGGGAAAAAGAAGTGAAAGTTACAAGCCTTGTTAAAAATAGAAAAAAAATAACACTAAGTACCAGAGTAGAATATGGGTGAATTCCTTGTCAAAAATGAGTGAGGGTTGCTTTTTGAACCATTTTAAAATTCCAAGTATTTTGCAAGATATATGTGTTTTGGGTAAAATGTACTATAGGAGGGTTTGTATGTTGCATTTACAAAGTCCTTTGTATATCAGGTCGCATATACAAAGCTATTTGTATATACAGAGTCGATCGTATACAAAGTCCTTTGTATATCAGGTTGTTGTATAAGTCGCAAAGGGAGTTGTCGGGTTTTCTTTTAGTCATTTTACTTGTATGCATTTTGTTAACATTTTATTCTTACATACAAGTCGGGCCCAAAAATTTCAAAGTTTAAATGCATAATCGGCTGAGTCTAGTGGATGCATTTTATGTTTGTATGTTAGGCAAAGGCGAAACATACAAAGAGGATATACAATGCTATACGCATAGCGCGTAACCGAAAGGATCATGAAATAGGATGTAATTGTTGTATGTTTCACACATTGTATGTATGCTTTCGGTTACATACATTTTAATATACATACAAGGTGAAACCAAAGATTGAGTGAACTATGGTTTATAAAAGTTGAAGTCTGAAAGGACAGACAAAGGAGTTTGTATGTATGGGGCTTTGTATGTAAGGGTTTGATGCAAGTATTATTGTATCACATGGATACAAATGAAAAGTAATGTGGGCTCCACCACTCATCGGCGTAATCTTGCTGGAGCAAAGTTTTTAGATCATACCGATCTAATGCCTCTCAGTGATAGGTACTTTTCAGCAGGAATCACTTGTACTCTCACCAATAAAAATGGTATCGGGCAGATATGTGTGATCGGAGTGAGTTTTTTAGATCGCCCCGACTAAGTGAGTTACTCTGATAGTGAAGATATACAAGCCGATATGCAAAGAAAAAAATGCAAGTTAAAGATACAACACAGATGTGAAAAGAAATTAAATACATGAAAGCTTTTGTATGTTCGGGCGCTTGTATGTTTATGATATACAATGTCAATATACAAAGAAATAAAGGCATCATGGAAAATAGAGGGTAAAGAGAGGGCTTGTATAAAGGGTTTGTATATGCGCTCATACAAGGAAATATACAAAACACAATATACAATGCAAAAGATACAAAGTATAGAAAATAGACAAAAGGGAAGGAACATTAGTCATGGTTGTTTGCATGTATGTTTGTATGTTAAAATATACAAAGGGAACATACAAGGAAATGAGTATGTATGCACAGTTTAACTAACGATAAAAAAAGGGAAGTTTAAAAATGCAAATATTGAAGTTGAAAGCTGAACTTCTAGCGCATTATTTGCCGTAATTAATGTCCATCTAACATTCTGAAGAACATAAATTGATGAAGGCGACATGAATTTTAAACCTATTTTTTTAATGTCTGTTGGCAGGTATGCAGGTAGATATTAAGGCAGAGCTTTAATGGTGATGACATCACAAAGGGCGGATTGGATCGCAAAAGAAGTAAAGGATTTCAGTAAGAAGAGATATGCAGATAGAAATAAGCATTATTAAAAGGGCAAAGTAACATAAGATATTTTAATGGTGAAGATATTTTGATGATCGTTAAGGTTTCTAAAGGGCATCTTGACGCTCAGTATGGGTATGTTGCTTAGAGATTTTTTTGGCGAGATTTGTTTTCCATCGTTGCTATTGCACTTGAGGTATGGACCATTGATTGACTAGGGTTTTGGAACCATATTGGGGATAATCAAATCTATATATTGAGCCCCTTTACTTTGTAATGGGTTACACAGGGATTTGTAGAACAGAGCTGAAAGTTGTAATTATTCTTAGAATTTTGAGTAGAAGAACATTTTAGTTTAAAGTAGAAGGAGGTCACCTATGTCTGCAATAAGGAATGCGTGGAACATCTAGCTTCCTTACTATATCTATAAAGCATTGTAAGTTTTCTGTAAGTTGATTAATGAAGCTAAGAGTCATTCATACATTATAAATCATATATGATTGTGTGTTTTGAATACAAATGAATCTAGAATTCTGCGTCTATATTTAGAGTGTCTTCTGGCTCTTCTTTGTATTTGAAATAATATCTCTTAAAGCTTGCAATCTGAATGTATGTTTGTGAGAATACTCAGGGCTTACATTTAAAGGTTTAGTCTGTGGATTTGATCAGGTTTATTGTACTTCTTACAACATGCATGACAGAACATTTAGATCTTGTAGCAGAATGAAGTTTAATTTAGATTTCTCTAACTTTTTCCAAACATTTGAAATACTTAGCTTAAATGCAGAGATTTAAAGGAGATTGTCTGATATTTGAAAGAAACATGAACAACTGAGTTAATATTTGATAGTTTTCATAATATTTGAAAAAGAAAAGCTCGTGTTAATATAAATCATATAAAGGTTTGTGATACAGTAACAAATTTATGCAAAGGAATGAAGAAAATGTTGATATTTGTGATATTTTGCATAATTAGAGTCCAGTGAATCATAAAACACCTTAAATCAAGTAAGGCCCCTTACATATTATAGCTTTGCATTAACCTACTGAATTATCCACAAGGTCAAGACCTGACCATACAGAAACTTGGGATTAAGTAATCTTAATTGATTTCTTCATACCTTTCAAGATAGTTAGGTTCATTTTGTGAATTTTAACTTTTGTTATGAATGTGTAAAAAAAATCAACAGTTTTTGGTGCTAGAAGGAGGGCCTGATTGGAGTTAGGGTTTGTTTTAAGTAAAGATGGCCCATAATAGTAACAGAGTGACTAGGTCTAGATCCAGTTTAGAAGATATATTTGTGCAATTACCTGATAAAAGGCAAAGTAAGAGTCCTCTGATTTAGAATCCTAGAATATCACATGTAGGAAGTTCATCTGGAACGCCTCCTGGGTCACCTTTTAGTATCCATAACATTGTGAGTCCTAACAGTTTTTCATTTAGATCTTTAAATCTTAGTCCTAGTCCTCCAAGAAATCCAAGTATTCCTACAGGTCCAGGTCAAGTACAAGTACCTGCAATGGCTTATTTTAAAGTCAACTCTCCCATACAGTTCATTGATTATCATGAGATGCCAAAGAATCTTGAAAAGATATGTCCTAAATATCAATTGCATCAGGATCCACAAGATCACATTAGAATACTCAAAGAGGCATGCTTTAGGGCTAGGTTAGAATATGAGGATGTTGTGTGTAGGTTGTTTCCTTGCACCTTCAATGAGCAGGCTTCTAACTGGTATGTTAACTTGCCTAATAGTTACATTTCTTCTTGGGCACTTATGGAAGAAACATTTTTGTCTAGATTTAGAGGACCAATTGATCCTTCCACCTTATATCATAAATTGGCTGCAATTAAGAGAGGTGAAGGAGAGCTGATTGATAATTTTAATGATAGATTTCATTAGGCTTATTCTAGGTTAGTAGCTCCTTACACAGTAAATGTAGATACATTGTTAGCCATGTATTATGTTGCCTTAGATCCACTAACTGCTATGTTTTTCAAAAGAAAGGTTGACATAGATACAATATCCAAAGCTTATAAGGAGGTAGCCTCAGTAAATTAGGAGATGAGACAAACAACTTATAATCCATTTCTTAATGGAGGAAACCCTGGGATACAAAGTCAAACACAATCATGGAATGGAGTCCCTACACATAACACTCCATTATTGAATCCAGTTCCTACATACACACCTGTGTATAATCCTGCCCCAATCCAGGCCATAGCCCCTTATACTGGTAACACTGCCAATAATAATCAGAGTAATGGTCAATCTTTCTTCCAACCTCCTCAGGATACATTTGTGGCAAAAGCACAAGAGGACAAGGAAGAAATTAAAGAAATTATTGCACACTTAAGAAGATTGACTACTGAAATGGCACAACTGAGAAATGAAAGTTTCTATGGTAGAAACAACCAAGGATACAGTCAAAACCATAACCAAAGCTATAGTCAGAACTACAACCCAAACTGTAACTGGAATCACAATCAGAATTATAACCAGGGTCAAAGTTCAAATCAAATCCAGAATTACAATCAGAATCAAAATCATGATCCAGGACAATCGATGCAAAATAAAGGACATGTGATAGATAACAAGGCTTGGGGTAGCAACAATAAGAATCAAAATCAGCCAAGGCCACCTAAGATATGGAACAAAGGGCCAAATAATGGCACTCTAGCTTCTCCATTTGAGAATTTAGATAACCAGGATACAAAACAAACATCTAGGATTCAAATGGCTAATGTAGCATTGAAGAATTGGTGCAGAATTCATAATACCAGTGCCCATGCTGAACTAGATTGTCCTCAGTTCCATTTAGCAGCCAGTATTTTCAATGTAGATTTATAGGCTCCCACTTCTGAGTTTCTCATTCTCAAAGGTAATGAATTAGTGCCCTCAGGATATGAGACTACTTTAGTCTTAGAGACTTTTACCTTTGCAACTGGAGAAGAAGAGGATCAATTGTTACAGGATGAACCTTATTTTTGTGAGAACCTATATCCTGAATCAGCCTTTATACTAAATGCATTTCAGTTTCCCTTTGAAACTGAAAATGAAGTGTTATATGAAACAAAAGAGGTACAAGCTTTTCAACAGTCAAACAAAAATCACACCTACAATTTGAGAAATAACACTCGGCCAGGAGGTCCTTTCACTACTTCCACTCCTAACAATTTCAATACTCCCCCAGATCAGAACGCTAGTAATAATCCTACTATACTGAAGGCTAATCATCATGCAAATAATGAAACAGTAGCACAAAAAGTCCAAACAGGTAAAATAGAGACAGTAGAAACAATGAGGTTGATGAGTTATTTATCTGAAGAAATAAAGAAAATTAAGGTCAGTATACCTTTGTGTGAATTATTGAAAAGTCCAAGGGTCAGAAATGCTTTCATAAAATCCTTGGATACATCTATGATAGGTGAGGTTTCTGCTGATGTGAATGTTCCTAGTAGAGATTCACAACCCAAAGAAAAGAGTAAGAAAATTGAGCAGCCTTCCAACACTAATGTGGTGATGTATGTAGATAAGAAAGAAGCCCCTCCTTTCTTGTTAACCATTAGAATGTTTGGAAAGAACATACATAATTGTATGGTAGATTCTGGTGCATCAGCTAATGTAATGCCTTTAGGAATATGCAAAACTTTAGGGCTGACTCCTACTAAATCTGCTAAGGTTGTTACATAATTGGATAAAACTGAGGTTAATGTTATAGAAGAACTGATGCATATTCAAATGCAATTAGCTTCAGATCCTAGGGTGAGTCAGTTTATTGACATTCAGATAGTAGATATACCTGTGAATTATCAGATGTTGTTGAGTAGAGACTGGTCTAAAACATTGAATGGATATACGGCCACTAATTTTTCACATGTGGTTACCTTGGAGAGGTGTTCTGAATCAGATCAGAATAGAAGCTGAACCTAGAATGAAACACATGATTATAGAGTACAATAGGACTAATGAGATATTGTATGCTTCTATTGAACCTGGTGTTTATAGAATCACTAACAAGGGAGTACAAATTGAAGAAATCCTGATGTTAAATTTTAGAGAAAAACATGTCAGTAAGGAAATAGTATTGTTCATTGAGTCTGATGGAAATTCTTCTGATGAAGAAAGCAATGCAATAAATAGTTTTGGTCAGACCATTAGACAAGAAATGGAAAGGTGCATTAAACAAAATCTGCTAGTTCAGTGCAAGTTATGTAAAAGAATATGTAGAGTCCATAATAAGCCACATTCTGAAGAGAATTGTGGAATGTGTAGAGATATTATAGAGTATCAATACATAAAATGCACCAAGGGAGTAGGGCTGCAAGAAGGAAAGGTTAATCCTAATCAACCAGAGAAATACTTTCAGAATAACATAGATGTGTCGATCCCAGATTTAAAAGAAGAAACAAAGGACAAGAGTATTTGTCATTCTGATTTACAAACTGAAAGTATAAATATGCAAGTAGGTCAACATGAATTGCCTATGAATGAACAAGATAGCACCTCACATGTGATAGAAAAAGAAAAACATGCCAAAGTAAAGGGTCAAAAGAACAAAGATGGCATGTGGACACTAAAATGTGATGGATCTAAATCTAAACAGGGTGCAAGTGCAGGTGTGGAGCTTATAGATCCTCGTGGTAAGTCATATTTAGTAGCATATAGGTTACAATTTTCTTGTACTAACAACGTTACAGAATATGAAGCTTTGATTTATGGACTTATTATGGCTATCAATAAAAGGGTAAAAATGATCAGGGTATTTTCAGATTCTAAGTTAGTGGTCAGGCAAGTAAGAAAATTGTATGCATGTAACTAGAAAAAGATGGTTTGTTACAGGCATAGGGTGTGGGATTTGATAGATTCATTTGATGCTTTCAATAGAGAACATATCCCTAGAGAATTCAACCATAGACCAAACGCATTAGCAGTTGCTGCTAGCACATTGGAACCCTTAACATTATTAGGTTTAAAATGATTTTCTATTGAATTAGTAACTATCCCTAGTATACTCGATAATGTTACTCATTTCCAGGTATTTGAAGGGGATCAACAGATTGTGGACTTTCTAACTTGTAATGAGGTATTTGAAGCTCAAATTATTGATGAACAGGAAAGGCCTAATGTGTCTTGGGATGAAGAAGACATAATCAACCAGAAGAGTAATTTCTTACCTAAGGGGGTAATTGAGTTAGAACAATTTTTTGATTTTGATGGGGTAGTAAGACAGAAAGATTTGCCCAAAACTGAGGGAGGTAAGTGTGATCCATATAACCTTCGAACAAAGTAGAATCCACAAAATGTACTGATTGGAAAGGATTGCTCTGAAGAATTGAGAAAGAAATTGTGGATGTTCTGAAAGAATACAAACATGTCATGGAATGGACATATGAAGATTTGAAGACATATAATACATCCAACATAACTCATGTGATACCTTTGAGACCAGATGTTAAACCATTTTGGCAGAAACAAAGGCCTGTGAATGCCATTGTAGATCCTTTGATCTTTGAAGAAGTGAAAAAATTGTTGTCCGCCAGAATAATTTTCCCAGTCAGAGATTCAACCTGGGTAGCTAATTTAGTACTTGTGAGAAAGAAAAGTGGAGACATTAGGTTACGTGTTGACTTTAGAAATTTGAACAAAGCCTCTGAAAAGGATAATTATCCTTTGCCTCCAATAGATGAAGTGTTGCAAGTAGTGAATGGGGCTAAAATGATGTCTTTCTTAGATGGATTCTCAGGATATAACCAGGTCTTAGTAGATAAAGAGGATAGATTGAAGACCACTTTTACTTGTAAATGGGGAAATTATGCATACATAAGAATGCCTTTTGGTCTAATCAATGCAGGTGCCACTTTTCAGCGAGCCATGGACATTGCATTCCATGGACTATCAAGTAAGTGCATTGTTATTTATATGGATGATTTAGCTATTTACTCTAAAGATGCATCCACTCATGCTGAAGATCTGAGAAGAGTACTTAAAAGATGTGAAAGGTACGGGATTTCCCTTAACCTAAAGAAATGTTCATTTGGCGTAACTGAAGGAAAATTATTAGGACATGTCATTTATGAAAATGGGATATCTATTGATCCTGATAGAATAGAAGGAGTAAAGAAATTGCAATTACCAAACAGTAAGAAAGAACTAAAGTTATTTTTTGGTAAGATTAATTTTCTCAGGAAGTTTAATTACAGGGTTTACAGAGATTGTACAACCATTGAACGCCATGTTGAAGAAGGATGCGAAGATAGAATGGACACCAGTAGCTAAAGCTGCATTTGAAGATATTAAGGAGGCCATTTCTAATGCTCCTGTGTTGACAAGTTTAAATTATACAAAGCCATTTTACATCTATTCTTTTGCATCTTCACATTCAGTTGCAACTGTTTTGACACAAAAGGGAGAAAATAATGAAGAAAAAACCATAGCCTTCATGAGTGCACCTCTGAAGGATGCACAGATGAAATATCTTGATACAGAAAGACATGCATTTGCACTAGTAAGAGAAATGAAAAAGTTCAGACATTATATCTTACTAAGTCAAGTTAAGGCCATAGTACTAGATGCAGCTATTAAGATGCTGCTGATGCAAAATGAGCCTAGAGAGAAAAGAGCCAAATGGATTATAACATTGCAAGAGTTTGATATGGAAATTATTCCAATGAAGTTGGTTAGAGGACAAGCATTAGTACAAACCATAGCGAACACATATCCAAATTTGGTAAAACAACAATATGTGTTGAATTCTAGTGATGCATCGCGGTGGTATGATGATTTGAACACTTTTCTAATATCAGACAAATATCCAAATAAAATGAAATCTTCTCAGAGGAGAGCTTTAAAGATTAAAGCCCAGAAGTACATGGTACAAGGAGGTCTTCTATTTAGGAAGAACCATGAAGGAATATATTTAAGATGTTTAAACAGAGTTGAAGCAGATAAGGTATTGTCAGAATTACATGATAAGTATGGAACTGCTCATGGTTCCCATTTAGCTACAATGCATAAGATATTGAGAGCAGGATACTATTGGCCTACAATGTTTAAGGATACAGAGAGTCACATTTGAAGCTGTCACACTTGTCAAACTACAACAGACAAGAGAAGGAATCAAGCTAATCCATTACAGTCGGTCATTGAGTCTAGGCCATTTGCACAGTGGGGTTTAGATTTCATTGGGGTCATAAATCCTCTATCATCTGTAGGACATAAGTTTATACTGACAGTAACTAACTAATGTACAAGGTGGACTAAAGCTACATGTTGCAAGTTCTCTACTACTAAGGTAGTTATCAAGTTCCTTGAAGAAAACATCATAACCAGTTTGGAACTCCCTATTCGCTGGTATGTGACAATGGCCCTGCATTTTCTTCTTTGAAATTTTCCAAATGGGCATTTGATTATGGGATAGTTTTAAAGTTTTCTTCAAATTATTATCCTCAGGGGAATGGGTTAGTTGAGTCTACAAACAAAATTTTATTGGATATAATCAAGAAGCTAACTGAAAAGAATCCTAGAGAGTGGAACACATTGTTGAAATATACGCTGTGGGTAGATAGGACTAAGGTTAAGTCAGCCTTAGGCAATGCACCTTATCACTTAGTTTATGGGACTGACCCCATACTTCCAGTAAATCTAAGAATGCCAGTTTGGAAGTTTTCTAATGAATATTTAGGGTTTGATGATCATAGAGAGGCCAAAATAATACAAATGTTGCAATTAGATGAGAAAAGAGATCAGGCCATTGAGAAATTCACCAAACATCAAGCAGTAGTCAAAAGATGGTTTGATAAAAGAGCAAGAGTCAAAATGTTTAGAATATCATACTTGGTGTTGTGTTGGGATAAAGCACATGAAAAAAAAGGAAATCATGGAAAATTTGACAAGTTATGGTTAGGTCCATTATAGGTCATAGAAATAATTGGAGACAATACTTTCAATCTCAAGACCTTGACTCAGGAAGATGTGCCATTACCAGTTAATGGCCAACACTTGAAACATTACTTTCAGGCTTGAGGTGAGGGCAGTTAGTTTCTGTGTATCATAATGTAAATAATGTACAGTTTTGGTGTTGTTTTTGTTTTGTTTCTTTTTGTTTTTGTTTTGGTTGTGCTTGTTTGTGTGTTGTGTTGTCTTAAGCAGGGATGTTTGTTTTGTTTCGTAGTATGTAGGAGCAGACTGATAACCACTGAAAGCAATAGAAAATTCAGAACATTCAGGTTAATTATTTGAAATTTATGCATAACTTGTTGTGACTGTCATGAATGTAGAAAGTTGTTTGACTTATGAAATTTTGTATTCAATAACTGTGGGTTGAGTATTCAAGGGAGGTTTCTCACAATGACACACCAAAAATCCTTGGATTGGTTGAACCTACCAGTGTAGATATTAGGTGAAAAATCAGAGGTCACCCTTGCTACCATTACAATTCTCATCTTAATTTTAGCAAGTGATCATTCCTTGCATCATGAAGTCACAACTGTAATATCTTATGAAATCTCTATCAAATACAAAAATATAAAAAATAAATAAAATGGATTTTACTGAAAATCTAGATTAAGCCATCTAAGTAACTCTACCGGGGCTATAAACGCTTGCTGGTAGTGGGGCTCTACTTAGGAGAATTGTAACGATAACCTTGTTGGAGCTATGGATGCCTGCTGGTAGCAAGGCTCTATCCGGTTGTCTATGAGGGAACGACATCAACTATGTAGGCTAATATCAGTCACTGGTTTGTTCAACTAATTTTCAAGATGAGGATTATTAATCACATGCACCCACTTAAACTGAAAGGAAGATTCATGCACCTTATTGAATACATTATGTCTTAAGTTGGATGATGATTTGCAAAAAGATAGTTGGAAATTATGAATTTATTTCATTTAGTTTTCTTTAATGTTTTTTAAATTTAATTGTTTTGTTTGGTTGCTAGTTGTTGTGATGCTCACAACACACCCCATTTTACTCCTAAGCAAAATGAGGACCCTTGTTGTGGTTGTGGCTTTTGCTTTTGTGTGTGGGTCTGTTTGGTGGTAAAAGGGAAAAGGAAGTGAAAGTTACAAACCTTGTTGAAAATAGAAAAAAAATAACATTAAATACTAGAGTAGAATATGAGTGAATTCCTAGTCAAAAATGAGTGAGGGTTGCTTTTTGAACCATTTTAAAATTCCAAGTATTTTGCAAGATATATGTGTTTTGGGTAAAATGTACTATAGGAGGGTTTGTATATTGTATATACAAAGTCCTTTGTATATTGCATATACAAAGTCCTTTGTATATCGGGTCATTGTATAAGTCACAAAGGGAGTTGTTGAGTTTTCCTTAAGTCATTTTACTTGTATGCATTTTGTTAACATTTTATTCTTACATACAAGTCAGGCCTGAAAATTTCAAAGTTTAAATGCATAATCGGCTGAGTCTGGCGGATGCATTTTATGTTTATATGTTAGGCAAAGGTGGAACATACAAAGAGGATATACAATGCTATATGCATAGCATGGAACTGAAAGGATCATGAAATAGGATGTAATTGTTGTATGTTTTGGGCATTGTATGTATGCTTTCGGTTACATACATTTTAATATACATACAAGGCGGAACCAAAGATTGAGTGAACTGTCCTTTATAAAAGTTAAAGTCTGAAAGGACATACAAAGGAGTTTGTATATATGGGGCTTTGTATGTAAGGGTTTGATGCAAGTATTGTTATATCACATGGATACAAATCAAAAGTAATGTGGGCTCCACCACTCATCGGCTTGAGTAAGCTTGCCAGAGCAAAGTTTTTAGATCATACCGATCTTATGCCTCTCAGTGATAGGTACTTTTCGGTAGGAATCACTTGTACTCTCACCAATAAAAATGGTATCGGGCAGATATGTGTGATCAGAGTGAGTTTTTTAGATCACCCCAACTAAGTGAGTTACTCCGATAGTGAAGATATACAAGCCGATATGCAAAGTGAAAAATGCAAGTTAAAGATACAACACGGATGCGAAAAGAAATTAAATATAGGAAAGCTTTTGTATTTTCAGGCGCTTGTATGTTTATGATATACAATGCCGATATACAAAGAAATAAAGGCATCATGGAAAATAAAGGGTAAAGAGAGGGCTTGTATAAAGGGTTTGTATATGCGCTCATACAAGGAAATATACAAAACGCGATATACAAAGCAAAAGATACAAAGTACAGAAAATGGACAAAAGGGAAGAAACGTTAGTCATGGTTGTTTGCATGTATGTTTGTATGTTAAAATATACAAAGGGAACATACAAAAGGAACATACAAGGAAATGGGTATGTATGCACAGTTTAACTAACGATAAAAAAGGGAAGTTTAAAAACGCAAATACTGAAGTTGAAGGCCAAACTTCTGGTGCATTAATTACCATAATTAATGCCCATCTAACATTCTAAAGAAGCATAAATTGACGAAGGCGGCATGAATTTTAAACCTATTTTTTTAATGTCTATTGGCAAGTATGCAGGTAGATATTAAGGCGGAGCTTTAATGGCGATGACATCACAAAGGGCAGATCAGATCGCAAAAGAAGTAAAGGATTTCCATAAGAAGAGATATGCACATAGAAAGAAGCATTATTAAAAGGGAAAAGCAACAGAAGATATTTTAATTGTGAAGATATTTTGATGATTGTTAGGGTTTCCAAAGGGCATCTTGACGCTCAGTATGGGTATGCTGCTCAGAGATTTTTTTGGCGGGATTTGTTTTCCACCATTGCTATTGGACTTGAGGTATGGACCATTGATTGACTAGGGTTTTGGAACTGTATTGGGGATAATCAGATCTATTTATTGAGCCCCTTTACTTTGTAATGGGTTAGACAGGGATT
Organism: Cunninghamia lanceolata; assembly: GCA_027924645.1. Classification (NCBI taxonomy): domain Eukaryota; kingdom Viridiplantae; phylum Streptophyta; class Pinopsida; order Cupressales; family Cupressaceae; genus Cunninghamia; species Cunninghamia lanceolata. Next base: position 4,658,117 of record BSBN01000693.1, read on the forward strand.
TGTAGAACAGAGCCAAAATTTGTAATTAGTCTTAGCATTTTGAGTAGAAGAACATTTTAGTTTAGAGTAGAAGGAGGTCGCCTGTGTCTGCAATAAGGAATGCATGGAACATCTAGCTTCCTTACTGTATCTGTAAATTGTTGTAAGTTTTCTGTAAGTTGATTAATGAAGCTAAGAGTCATTCATACATTGTAAATCATATATGACTGTGTGTTTTGAATACAAATGAATCTGGAATTTTGCGTCTATATTCAGAGTGTCTTCTGGCTCTTCTTTGTATTTGAAATAATATCTCTTAAAGCTTGCAATCTTGAATGTATGTTCATGAGAATACTCAGGGCTTACATTTAAAGGTTTAGTCTGTGGATTTGATCAGGTTTACTGTACTTCTTACAACATGCATGACAGAACATTTAGATCCTGTAGCAGAATGAAGTTTAATTTAGATTTCTCTAACTTTTCCCAAACATTTGAAATACTTAGCTTAAACGCAGAGATTTAAAGGAGATTGTCTGATATTTGAAAGAAACATGAACAACTGAGTTGATATTTGAGAGTTTTCATAATATTTGAAAAGGAAAAGCTCATGTTAATATAAATCATATAAAGGTTTGTGATATAGTAACAAATTTATGCAAAGGAATAAAGAAAATGATGATATTTGTGATATTTTGCATAATTAGAGTCCAGTGAATCATAAAACACCTTAAATCAAGTAAGGCCCCTTGCATATTACAGCTTCACATTAACCTCCTGAATTATCCACAAGGTCAAGACCTGACCATACAGAAACTTGGGATTAAGTAATCTTAATTGATTTCTTCATATCTTTCAAGACAGTTAGGTTCATTTTGTGAATTTTAACTTTTGTTATGAATGTGTAAAAACAGTCATTAACAGGAGGCTCACTGCCAAAAGAAGGCTCACTACTAAAAGGTTGAACTGAGATAACAGCATCTTCTTCATGCCAACGTTCAGTTCTATTGAAGCACAAACACTTCTACTTTTCTCTGCTACCTTACTTTACTTTATCTTTGCATCTTTGCACTTGGATACATTTTCATGACTCAATTACAAGTATTTATACACTTCATCAACCTTGGAATGATCATTAAGGTTGGCATTACAATCATCAACCGTTGGAAAAATCTCCAAGGTCGGCATTACAAACATACATAAAATAGGTCTAGACCTAATACAAATTTAGCTAAGGAAAAGATGTAAGAATGTATGCAGATTATGCCATGCCTTAGCTGGGACTTAAACACAATCTTTCACGCTACAACATGCTATCACAATATTCAAAGCATCTCCACAGATGATGAATTCAACTAGGTCGGCCAAGACTGATGTTAACACAAGTATTCTCAAGAACTCGCTTCGTGCACGATTTGAATTACACCTTGTGGACCAATCTAAATGTAGGAGCATGATCAAGAGATGTCCACAAGCACATTGTAATCACCAAGAACAACTGCACCATCTCTAATCACTCTATCAATATGATTCTTCAAACCGAAGTATAGGAATGACACTCTCAACCACTGTCATGAGTAAAAAATAGCTTGTGGACCACCAAATCATGAACCTTTGCATTTGAAGGCACGTAACATCACCACTAACTTAATTCTAGAACCGCAGACTAAAATACTTCAATGCAGAGGAATGCAGAGCAAAACACTTTCTCCTTGTCACCGTCAAGCATACAGAAAAAGCTGTTTTCATTCTGGTGAATATAACTCACTCAATTCTTCATACTGGAGGCTCAAACTAAGAATATAACATCTTCAGACAAGCTTCTGAATAACTTCCAATCCATAGGTAAATATATTTATTCTACAAGAAATGTGGAGCATTCTTCTGCACTATTCTTTCGCATGTAATGCACTGTTTCTACTACAACACATTTGTTATCACCGAAGGGGCTAATTTTCTTAATGTCCTCAACAAAGTAAGAGCACAATTGACACCAATGGCAACACAGATATGTTGACATCAATGACAACACTAATTAGGCACATACTTGCAACAATCTCCCCCTTTGTCATTGATGGAAACATATGATTTTGAAAAACTGAAAAGACCACCAAGACAAAATTCTCCCCCTTTCTCTTTAGACATATGCATTCTTTCTCCCCTTGATTTTTTCACATGATTTGTCTCCCCCTTTGACATCAATGGAAAAGGGCACATACTTGCATGTTGGGTGCTACCACAATAATGGGTTACACTTTCTAGGACATCCTGATTTTTGCTGAAATCACATATTTTTAGAAAATATAATGATTTAAGCCTTGAAAGGTTTCATTTAAATGATTTTTATTGAAGAGGGTTGGATCAAACCCCCTTAGATTCAAACCCCCTTGGATAGAACCCCACTAGTTTTAAACCATACCTATAATGGAGTCTCCTCTACACCTATCAAAATGTTGATAAAAAACCACTTTTGATTTACCTTTTGGGGGATCAAATGAATTCATTTAATATTTATGTTTTGTAAGTATGTAGTCCTTATTATAATCTTCCCAAAAAGTATAAATTTAAATATATTTAATTTGATTATTATATTTATTTTTAATTTCTTGTGAATGTAGGTTTTTCACCGAACATCAAGTTCACTGTTCTACACACATGGAAAATTAGTAAATTAGTGAATTTTTTTTTTGAAAAATATCTATGCCCTAGGTATTGATGTCCTTGTTTCAACAAAAAAAAAAATTAAATTTCAATACATACAGAAAAAGTTATGTTTTACGGAATATGCCTATGTCTAAATTATAATTGGTTTGACTTCAAAACTTAATTAAAAACAAAATATTATGTTGGATTTTTTCCCAACTAGATGCTTTTTCCCAGTTATCCCTACAAGGTACCCATCATTGATCAACAGGATTTCTAGGCCAGGGGCCAACAGTACAGGAGATAGACTCTATAAATATCTCCTCTTCTTCTTTAGGCTCTGCAGAACCAAGGGGGGTATGCCCTATTCAACATCTATGAAATGCATCTATGAATTAGCTGGGATGTTGACACAAAGTAGATAAATCCTCTCTTATGCAGACCAAAACTGTGATATAAGTGCAAAGGGGCTAGCTTTGGGCCTATGTTCAGTTGTGAGACAGAGGATTTCGGTCCTAAAACTACTTCTAATGTCCTAAAGGTTTGTATTTGAAGTTTGAGTTTATTTTTTTGAACTTGGATGCAAGATTGGGACCTTGGGTGTAACCTCAACACAAGACCAGACTGGTGCCTATCTAGGGCTCGGAGTCAATAGATATATATATATATATATATATATATATATATATATATATATATATATATATATATATATATATATATATGTGAATGTTTACCATAGACTTAAAACAATAATCAAATTTCAAGGGGATTTTGTAATGTCTGCCTTACAAACACTACCCAAGACCAAGTATTCAATTATTTCTGCTTACAAACATCCTCATTGCAATATATTCTTCCCAACACTTAACCCAAAACATTTAATCTACTCATTGAGCAGAAGTAAAAGATCAAGCATTCAACATAGAAAACCCATGTCCTAGAATCTCAAACACCCCTTAGCTGTTTAGATTCAGAAGAACACATTCAACTTGGAGACAAATAACAAAATACATGCAATAAAGCATTACTCATTTAAATCAACATGAAATTGATGAATTCTATGCATAATACATTTGACATACAAATCATAAACTCACAAGGCACAAAATAGAGCCACCAGCAAAGTTGTATCTTATTTCAGCACCAAAATTTGTCCAATTTTCAACAACACAAATAAGTGACACAGTTTGCATTTTATAGCAAGACTATGTACTCAGCAAATTAATTACATGGCAATTCAAAAATTCTACCAGATACAATGCACCAAGAATGGCGACCAAATCAATCAATGCAGAACATAGAGGAAAAGGAAGGAGCAGGTAGAATCAGGATGTGTGCAACCGTCTGAAGATTTTCCTTACAAATCTGGTAGGTTGCTGTCAATCGTCGACCCATGCCTCTGTGATTTCATCATTAATAGCCTAGCTACCCGTAGCTCCTCTTGAAATCAGCAGCAGTGTGTCTCTAGAGTTTTGCCGCTCAAAATAGCCACAGATGCAAAGGAAATTGCCCCTGTTTGAGCATTTCAATCATATCCGTCGATTTTCTCTCCATCACTGAAATCTGTGGCCTCAAAACACCTTGAAAAATCACCAACCAATGATATCGTGCCACGTCGGCACCATACACATCTATCACCACTTCTCCGCCACTCATTTTTCCATTTTTGCCACGTATATGCATATTCAAATGCATATACATACAACTGTTTAACATACAAGGTGGACCTCAAATTGTTATAGAATAGATTGAAAATGCATTCAGGTCCCGCCATGTACATTCCTCTTTGTATGTCTCCTTTGTATATTGCAGATACAAACACAATATACATATGCAGATTTCAAATTTTTATGAAGCATTTTGAAATCACTTTGAAATCTAGCATGTATCTCTATTTTCTTGTATATTGGCTTATACAATGCCATATACATGCAAGCCGCAGATGCCAGCCACCTTATTAACCAGATTGGAACAATTCTCGAATCTGGGCCTTGTATCTCCTTTTGCATCTTCATTCCTTGTATAATTTCTTGTATATCGTATTGTATGTCACAAACATACAAATGCAATACATACAATGTGGACCCCAAATGTTTATGAAATACTTCTGAAGTCTCCGTCGGGTCTGGGCATTGTATGCTATTGCCTTGTATAACACCAATGTATGTCACATATACAATGCAAACATATAATCAAAACATACAAACAAACAGCGGACTTCACCTTTTATCAACTGGAATGTATACTCTCTTCAGATCCGGCTTGCATATTTGTGAATGCATATTTGATTGTATGTACAAACATATAATCGCTAAAATATGCAATCGGTAGGCCCCACCTTACGTTTCTCCTACCTTGTATATAGCCAAATGTATATACGCCTCTTTGCTTGCTGCCTGATATACAAGACCCCTTGTATATTCGCAATGTACATTGCCTTTGTATGTAATCGTTGCATGTTCAAACATACAACACAAATATACATGCAAACCCGATATACATTCAGGGAATATTTCCAGAATCCTGCGAAAGATTCCTACATGTATATGCACCTTTTAAGCCCGATATGCATTCAGAAATGCATACAACTGATTTATTTCATTTTTGAAGGCCGATTGAGATTTTTGACCTACTAATGCACATTTGACCAGCATGTATATACAAACAACCTTATATATACAAAGACACTTGCATGCAACTATTTTTTGCATTTTTCCAACTACGAAGGCCAAATGACATGGAATTTTTTTTTGGATTTTTATGAAGGTGCCTACAAATTTAAATGCTTGAAACTTGAATATTCATGTAGGCACCAACACTAGCTCTGTCTAGGGATGCATGCCTCTTGTCATGGCAAGAACCATAGATCTCTGGGATGTAGACCAGTCCCTTATCCATTGGGCACAGAGTCAAATATTGCATCGATCTGCATCATAAATCACACTTTTTAAACATTATTTTGGCGGCCCTGGTTAGCCAAAAATGAAAAACCATAACTTTTTCCTATCAAATGCTTGATTCTGATCTGAATAATCCCAACCACAACTGAAAACATCAACACAACCAGCCCACATGCTGATCTTGTCAATTATATACTTCACCATTTTTGAAAGCTTACCACTTGCAGTATTGCCTCTGTCACTCTGGATTTTAAAATTAGACATATAACCATACACATTATAATATTCTTCAGCATTAGGTAACATATGTATGTTATATTCCTCAAACAGTACATCATATTGCTCTTGGCATTCCTCATCATCTACCTGGCTGTTGCACATTACTAGGCATTCATCTAGCTGATCCATAAACTCAAAACACTCAGAATATATGAGACCTCCAATATCATTTATATCACTTATTTGTATTGAAAACAAATCTTGATCCACACACCTATAGCTGCATATGTCTGAACAAAATGATGATGAGCATTCATTATCTATAGTTTGCATATCCATACTATCTTCACAAGAGCTAAAGATATCTAATTTTGACTCATATGTCCCCTCTTGACAAATTGATGTACCACCTATGCCAGTTGTCTCCTCATATTCATCATCATCCTCAAAAAGAGGGTTACTTCTGCACCAATGAAGGTCAAGACTCACAACATTCAATGCATCTAAAGGCTCATCATAAAGGGGATTCACACTTATTGCAAAGGTCTCTAGCTCTTCTTCATGACAATCCACTTCTTTTTCATCATTATTAAACCTATAGTCATAAGAAGAACAAACCTGATCCATGAATTGATCATCGATATCATTCTTATCATTTGATTGCCCCACATACAAGATTTCTGCCACTTCAATGCACTCTGAAGTTGAACTATGTATATCATTCTCCAGCCCTCTAATGCTTCCTAATGAAACTGATATTAACTGTTGATCCACATGATCACAACCATGTACAACTGGACCATTTAAACATGAATGTTCTTTGTTGAGAACTGGCATATTAATATCACTTGAAAATCATTATTGTCAACTTCACTTGTTGGGCAAATTAGTACATCCTCCTTCATGGCAGAGTTATCATTAACTTGGAATGATGCATAAATAGGGATGTCAGGGGTGTGAATGCCTTGACATTCATCTCCAACACTTCAGTTATATCGTTCATCAACATTGGTGGCCACAGGGCAGCAAAATTTTTTAGAGAAATAACCCCTTTGAATCCCATACCTCCAATTGTTTTCAATGTCAACTGCAAACTGATGTGCCTAATACAATGTGGTGGGATCCTTATCTCTCAATTTATAACCCATTTTCTTATCAAAGGCTCCCAAATAGATAATTAGGCACAATGCATCACTAGGTCTTATGCATTCTGGTATTCTTTTTAATGCCCTCATAAATCTGAGGTTAAAGGCTGGAATTAACTCATCTTCTTCAATATGGATGTACATGAAATCACTAATAACTGCATACTCAGATATTCTTTTACCATATTGCTCTAGAAATGCAGATTTAAATTCTTGCCAAGAGCTGACAGAGTAAGTTGGAAGGTAGGAGAACCAGTCCCTTGCATCTTCATCTAGAGATTGAACAAATAATCTCATAACTACATCTTCATAGTCAACCTCAAAATCATCTATCACATTTAAAAACTGCTGCAAGTGTCTCTCAGCTGATTCATCCTTTATACCATTGAATTTGGGCAAATACTTTCTGATTTTAGATGGAAAAGCATTTGGATAACCACAAATGCCACTGAAATTTATGGGCCTATATCTGTCAATGCTGAAACTTCTTCTATTACATGGTTGGGATTGATCATTATACATTATTGCATTTGACACCTCACAAGGGTGCATGGGATGATAATACATTTTCATGTGTTTTTGTAACCCTCCACTCAACTCAGATTTTCAATCAACAACAACTTTAGGCCCATAAAATACAAACTATTGTTTCTAATTTCCTAAAGTCCTCTAAATGAGTCTTTTCAACAATATTGCATACTCCTTTTGAAATACAAATTAGGTTCTTGCAGAAGCATGCAATCTTTCACTAACATTTCCCTTTTAACCAGTGCTATTTCACTAAATAGGGAGTCTTTTAAACTTATAAAAATACCTAGATATGTTGCAGCCTTTGATAGGTTCATTCAACAGAGTCGCCACCTCCTTGGCAGAGGAATGAGCTTCAAATAGGCTGAAGCTGAAAATTGATTTCTTTTCTATCTAGGTTCTCCCACAGCAGAGCCACACACAAATTTTTTCTTTTGCTGCAACAAAGCACTTCCAGGTCTAATTTTTCAATCTTTTAGACTCACACCTTCATGGATATGACATTGTGTCCCCAGTAGAGTCACCAAATCTGTTGGATTTTTTCCCAATTGGATGCTTTTTTTCAGTTATCCCTACAAGGTAGCCATCATTGATCAATAGGATTTATGGGCCAGGGGCCAACAGTACAGGAGATAGACTCTAAAAATATCTCCTCTTCTTCTTTAGGCTCTGCAGAACCAAGGGGGTATTCCCTATTCAACATCTATGAAATGCATCTATGAATTAGCTGGGATGTTGACACAAAGTAGATAAATCCTCTCTTATGTAGACCAAAACTGTGAGATAAGTACAAAGGGGCTAGCTTTGGGCCTATGTTCAGTTGTGAGACAGAGGATTTTAGTCCTAAAACTACTTCTAATGTCCTAAAGGTTTGTATTTGAAGTTTGAGTTTATTTTTTTGAACTTGGATGCAAGACTGGGACCTTGGGTGTAACCTCAATGCAAGACCAGACTGGTGCCTATCCAGGGCTCGGAGTCAATAGATATATATATATGTGAATGTTTACCATAGACTTAAAACAATAATCAGATTTTAAGGGGATTTTGTAATGTCTGCCTTACAAACACTACCCAAGACCAAGTATTCAATTATTTTTGCTTACAAACATCCTCACTGCAATATATTCTTCCCAACACTTAACCCAAAACATTTAATCTACTCATTGAGTAGAAGTAAAAGATCAAGCATTCAACATAGAAAACCCATGTCCTAGAATCTCAAACACCCCTTAGCTGTTTAGATTCAGAAGAAGAACACATTCAACTTGGAGACAAATAACAAAATGCATGCAATGAAGCATTACTCATTTAAATCAACATGAAACTGATGAATTCTATGCATAATACATTCGACATACAACTCATAAACTCACAAGGCACAAAACAGAGCCACCAGTGAAGTTGTATCTTATTACAGTACCAAAATTTGTCTAGTTTTCAACAACAAAAATAAGTGAAACAGTTTGCATTTTATAGCAAGACTATGTACTCAACAAATTAATTACACGGCAATTCAAAAATTCTGCCAGATACAATGCACCAAGAATGGCTCCCAAATCAATCAATGCAGAATGCAGAGGAAAAGGAAGGAGCAGGTAGAATTAGGATGTGTGTAGTTGTCTGAAGATTTTTCTTACAAATCTGGTAGGTTGCCATCAATCGTCGGCCCATGCCTCTGTGATTTCATCATTAATAGCCAAGCTACCCATAGCTCCTCTTGAAATCAGTAGCAGCGTGTCTCTGGAATTTTCCCGCTCAAAACAACCATAGATGCAAAGGAAATTGCCCCTATTTGAGCATTTGAATCATAGCCATCAATTTTCCCTCCATCACTGAAATCTGCGGCCTCAAAACACCTTGAAAAATTGTCAACCAATGATATCGTGCCACGTCGGCACCATACACATCTATCGCCGACTTCTCTGCCACTCATTTTGCCATTTCCACCATGTATATGCATATACATACAACTGTTTACCATACAAGGCGGACCTCAAATTGTTATAGAATAGATTGAAAATGCATTTGGGTCCCGCCATGTACATTCCTCTTTGTATGTCTCCTTTGTATATTGCAGATACAAACACAATATACATCTGTGAATTTCAAATTTTTATGAAGCATTTTGAAATCGCTTTGAAATCCAGCATGTAACTCTATTTTCTTGTCTATCGGCATATACAATGCCATATACATGCAAGCCATGGATGCCAGCCACCTTATTAATCAGATTGGAACAAATTTTGAATCTGGGCCTTGTATCTCCTTTTGCATCTTCATTCCTTGTATAATTTCTTGTATATCGCATTGTATGTCACAAACATACAAATGTAATACATAAAATGTGGACCCCAAATGTTTATGAAATACTTCTGAAGTCTCCATCGGGTCTGGGCATTGTATGCTGCCGCCTTGTATAACACCAATGTATGTCGCATATACAATGCGAACATACAAACAAACAATGGACATCACCTTTTGTCAATTGAAATGTATACTCTCTTTAGATCCGGCTTGCATATTTGCGAATGCATATTTGATTGTATGTGCAAACATACAATCGCTAAAATATGCAATCGGTAGGCCCCACCTTACGTTTCTCTTGCCTTGTATATAGCTGAATGTATATACACCTCTTTGCTTGCTGCCTGATATACAAGACCCCTTGTATATTCACAATGTACATTTCCTTTGTATGTAACCGTTGCATATTCAAACATAGAACACAAATATACATGCAAACTCGATATACATTCAGGGAATATTTCTGGAATCTTGCAAAAGATTACTACATGTATATGCACCTTTTAAGCCCGATATGCATTCGAACAACTGATTTATTCCATTTTTGAAGGCCGATTGGGATGTTTGACCCACCAATGCACATTTGACCAGCATGTATATACAAACAACCTTGTATATACAAAGACACTTGCATGTAACTATTTTTTGCATTTTTTCAATTGCGAAGGCCAAATGAGATGGAATTTTTTTTTTTATTTTTAACCTTATTCAACAAAACATTATGAAACTAAATGGATGCCCTATATATCGGTGTTATAAATCTAAATTCAAAAGAATCATAATTTTATCCTTTATAGAAAAAAAGTTATGTGCTACGGAATACACATCACTTAAAAAAAATGTTGTTTACTAATAAAAACTAGTTATGAAAGGAGACAAAAAAATTTACAATTTAACTCCAATTTTTTTTAAGAAAATATATTTAGAATCTACAAACAAAATCTTACAAATCACTAGTTCGCATCATCTTCAAATTCCTAATGGTTTAGTGGCTATAGGTGTTAGAAAGTGAAGATTTAGTTCAAAATGTTGATTTCAATGTCAAGTTTGGCCAAAAAGTGTAACCCATTATCGTGGGATAACCTGTTGTTGCTCTAATCCATTTACTTTACCAGAAACATTTAGCTACTCCCCCTGAGAGGTAGCCTTTAGAACATCAATCCAAATCAAAGAATGACACTTTGAGCTCCACTGGATTAATCTATTCATATGCATCTTAGTTCAGGACAGGATAGGTAATGACCCCTAACTTTTCTCTGAGATACTTGAAGGTATCTTTAGGCAGAGGCTTAGTGAAAATGTCTATAATCTGATCCTTTATGGACACATATTCCAACTTTACTTCATTCTTTGTCACCTTCTCTCTCAAAAAGTGATACCTTATTGATATGTGTTTTTTTCTTGAGTGCATCACTGGATTCTTTGAAATGTTTATGGCACTTGTATTGTCACAAAAGATTATAATTGGATCTTCATACACATCTCTTATATCCTTCAGAGTCTTCTTCATCCATAACACTTGAGTGCAATTTCATGCTGTTGCAATATACTCTACTTCTACGGTTGACAAATATATTGAATCTTGTTTCTTGCTCAACTATGAGACCAATCTATTACCCAAGAAGAAGGCCCCTCCACTTGTACTCTTTCTGTCATCAACATCTTTGGCCCAATCTACATCTATATAAGCACTAAGAGTGAAATCATTATTCTTTGGATACCATAAGCCATAATCTGGAGTACCTTTCAAATAGCTCAGGATTCTCTTAACTGCCATCACATGTGATTCTCTTGGATTAGCTTGAAACCTTGCAACAAGACAAACTGCATGCATAATATCAAGTCTGGTTAGAGTTAGATAAAGCAATCCTCTAATCATGGATCTATATTTTTTCTGATCAACCTTAGGTGATTCATCAATTTTGCTCAACTTGCAACCAGCCACCATGGGAGTATATACTGGTTTAGAGTGTTCCATCCCAAACTTCTTCAACAACTTTTTCACATACCTAGACTGAGATATGAAGATTCCTTTATCTAATTGATTAATTTATAGACCCAAAAAGAAATTCATTTAACCAAACATGGACATTTCAAATTCACTTTTCATCTCATCGGCAAACCTTATGCACACACCTTCATTTCCTCCAAAGATAATGTAATCAACAAAGACCTCAACAATCAAGATCTAATCATCATTGATTTTGAAGTACAGATTGCTATCTACAGTAGCTTTACTAAATCCCAATTGCAATAAATACATGTCTAACCTTGCATACCAGGCTCTAGGAGCTTGTTTGCGTCCATACAATGCTTTCTTCAACTTGTATACCATATCACCTTGATTTGACAATTGGAATCCCTCTAGTTTCTCAATGTATACTTCCTCTTCTAATTCACCATTCAGGAAGGCAGATTTCACATCCATCTGATATACCTTAAAATCTTTGTGAGCTGCAAATGCAAGAAACATTCTGATTACTTTAATCTGAGCTATTGGGGCAAAGATTTCTTCAAAATCTATCCCTTCAATTTGATAATATCCTTTGCATACAAGTCTTGCTTTATTCCTTACAACTTCTCCATTTTCATTCAGCTTGTTCCTGAAGACCCATTTAGTTCTAATAACATTTTTGTAAGCAGGTCTAGGAACTAATTCCCAAGTTTCATTCTTCTTTATCTGCAATAGTTATTCCTCCATTGCCTTTACCTAATTTTCATCTGTAACGTCAGAAAATGTCCCCTTGGGGGCTTTTCCCTCATAAGGTTTAGCTCCCGAGTCTTTTACATGCATTTAGGACATCTTACTTCATAATTTGGCATCCCGATGGAATGAGCCCTAGGTAACATGACAAATGGGACCTAGGAGGACCCCTTGAGCTAGACCCTACCCAAAATAGGGGGGAGGACTTGGGCGCTTGCGCTCTAGTCCTGCCCTATTTTGGGGCAGTCCCAATTTTTGGGTGTCGGCTTGTGACTGTTACTTGGGTCCTATGCTGGCACAGTAAGTTTGAATTTACAGAATCTTGGTGGGAGTGTTTGTAGTTGCATATAAAAGCATGTTTAGGCATTCATTTGTAAAATAGATGGAAATGGTGAAATTTAAGCATTCTCAAGGTGATTCAAGGCTTTCATTGTGTTGGAAGAGCAGATTTGTGTGGTCTATGTGTTTGTGTTTGTAGATTTGAGCATCCATTTCATCATGGAATGAAGAGCATCTTCCTCCCATGAGATCTTCACTACAAGGTGACATTATATTGTGTTTGTGATCAATTATTCATTTGGTTTATGCCTCTGCCTCCCTAGGCACACACTCTCTATATGACAAAGGTGTTCAGAGACTTAAGTGTCCTCCGGTGCTTGACTGAGGAAAGCCTCTAAACACCACAACCCCCTCCCAAAGTTTTCATGGTTGTAGGTTATATGTTGCAGAGATAGAAAAAGTGAAGTTGTAGGAAGACATCTTGGAGTGTCAGAATTATAGAACAGGAAGAAAATCTACCCCTGGACTTGGGCACCCGCTCATTAGTCCTCCAAGTTCCGTGACGGGAAAATTTCCGAAACAATAGGAAAGAGTTGCAAACTGAGTTCCCAGATCCGGACAAAAAGCAAGGCATTGGACTTGGGTGCCTGCTCTTTTGTCCCCAAATTTTTTGCCTCAGAACCCCAAAAATAGGTACTTTGTGATTTGATATTTTACATCTCTCTGCAAGAGCTTTTTCTGTTATTCACTAGTTTAGTGTCGTATTTGCAAAAATAGGGTTTTAATGGTCAATTAAGCATAAGAGAAAGAAAATTGATAATTAAACACTCTAATCCAAGTTTCCCTACATCTCACAGTGACCTAGGGTATGATAGTGCATTGCCACTCGACCCTAGATCCTTGAATGTTAAGGGTGAAAGGAGGATTCAAACATCTAAAAACTAAAACAATAAAAAATCCAAATTTTATCCTAAACATTTTGGTGAACCCATGTTTTTGGACTTAATTGCAACTTACTGAGTGTTTGTCTTTAGAGTTGGATTGATTTCATTCATTCATATAGTCATTCATTTGAATGCATTGAGAAAAATTCAAAAAAATTGAAAATTTTGAAAAATTCAAAAAATTTGCATTGTTAGGCTTACTAATTTGTATCAATTCTTTCTCAATTTCCCTAATTCATGATTTTTACATCAGATCTGATATAAACTAAAAAATACAAAAACTTAGAAATTTGCATTCCATTTTCGTCATTTAATTGCTAAAGTTTTGTAGAAATTTTGAGAATTTTCATTAAACCTAGTAATTCCAAAATCTAGGGTTAGTAGGCAAAATCTTCTTTCAAAATTTTCTACTAATTTTAGAGGCTCATTAAAATTAGAATTTGGCTGTAGTCTTGCATTTTGGGTGTAAATTTTTATTTAGATTTAAAATATTTGCATTTTTGCATAGAAAATTTCAACAAAAAACTAGCAATTTTCATGCATTTTCATTAGATTTGCATTGGCATTTTGTATATTAAAGCTTGGAATTCATTTTCAAATCTGAGAGTATTTAATTTTCATCATAATTCAGACCTCAAAGCATTCACATAACATTTTGTGTCAAGATCTTAAACCTAGGGCTTCAAAAACAACGATTTTCACTAGATTTGGCCTTATCAACTCTATAAATTTGCACCATAGGCATGTTGTGAAGGGTATTTTTGCATTAATTGGTTGTTATCAGGGTAATAATTTTCTTCCCCTCCTAAAAAACTTCACAACACCCTTTTAAGGGCTCTTGTATTGAAAATTGGGTGAAAAACTACACAATTTTGCTATTTTTGCCCTAGGGTTTGGCCTAGTTTGCACTCCAAGTGTGTTGTGACAAATTTTATGGATTGAGGTGACTAATATCATTGCTTTTATTTTTTACACTTCCTAAAATTAATTGCAACACCTCTTTTTCTATGTCTTGGAGTTAAAAAACTGTCAAAAATAGCCTATTTTGCTATATTTTCACTAGGGTTTGATCTTAAGTGGCACTAAAAGCATGTTGTGACAGATAGATTATCACTAAGTGGATGTTATTACTAATATATTTTTCTATCCATCATCATTTTCCTCACTACACCCTTTGTTATGCTCTTTTGCATCAAGATTTGGTGAAAAACATGTCTATTTTGACATATTTTCACTATATTTTGACTTGGCATTATCTTAGATCTGAATCAAGAGTATGTTGTGAAGGATCTTATTGCTGTTATGGACTAATATCAGACATATAATTTTTTGCCCATGATCAAAATCATTACAACACCCTTTTTTTCACTTATTTTCTTTGAAAAAAGTACAAAAATTAAGCATTTGAGGCTATTTTGGACATATTATTTTGCACTTGCCTTTATATACTTCTGAAAAAACTTTTAAATCTGATTTGATCATATAAACATGGCCTCTAATCACAACAACAATAATAGGTTTTCTCCTAGACCTTACATGAAAAGAAAAGCACCTGAACCCGATATTGTGTTTACACCGCATGATAGAACAATTGGAGATTCTGAAGGGCCTCTTTATATAACTATGAAAATAATGGGAAATCATGTGGATGGAACTCTTATTGATCCTAATTGCATAAATAATGTTGCCACTAAAGAGTTCTGTTGATGTGTGTTTTAGCACACAACAATGCATGTGTGATTGTTGGTTTCACACCTCTCTTGAAAAGTATCTTAACCTAGGTAAGACTACTCCAAGGTTTCTATAGCTAGGTCTTAGCTTTCTTGGAATGACTGAGTGGAATGTTCTAGTTGTACCAACAAGGGGTCTTACACAAAATGCAGGGTTTATAGAATATGACAGCAGTGTATGCATAAACCCTATGATATTTTCAGCAGATTTGTAATGTAGATGTTGCTTATAACCTAACCTAACAAACTTGATATAAATAAAATGCAAAAAGAAAAGGAGAGAGAGAAGGGATAAGAGATCCTAAGTGACAGTCACAACTGGGTAAAATGTTACAGATAGATAAATACTTTCAATAAACCATTCCATATTTCACCAGGATAGGAAACCCACAATGTTGCAAGAAATGATGCAATCTTCAAAGGATCCTTATGATTTTCAAATTGCATTCACTCATTAAACACCCAAGCAATGGCACAACTTAACTAGTGGAATGCAACTGAGCTATATTCAATGACATGGCCTAGGCTAACTATGCACAGTAACTTACCATCAATAAGCACTAATAGTATGGACCAAAGCATTCATCAAATATCTTAACATTTACCCATCATTGCAAAAGCACAACTAATTAAATTCAAATTGATATGAACTATGAAAACTAAAGAGGACAACACAAGAACACAAATTCCCAGCAACTTGCAAAACTTGCTTTGTATTGATCACAATTTGGTAGAGTCTCAGCAATTCAGTATCTAATCTTACTTACAAATGAGAGAAAAGGATGGCCCTTTTATAGACAAGGCACCATACCGAGTTTTTCAATGGACGGTGGAGATTAACTCAACACCAATGGTCTAGATTACATGGCATTTAATGAGATACACCAGTTAGTTACATTTTTGGATTTGCATTTGTCCTTTAGGAAAAAGACAAAATACAACTTGCAAATACATCAAATCTGGACAAAATGGATACCTATTTGGTTGTACATGTTGAAAAGTTAATTTTCAAGGCCTAATAAAGCTAAAATAGAGTCACATGACACTTGAAAACTTGAGCTGATGTGGATTCATGGGATTCCAAGTGCTGAATGGATCAAGAGGAGTATGTGGCACATTATTAGTGAAGATATATCCAATTGGATGCTTGTTAGCTTGATTCTTGATGACTGGACTGTTGGCACAACTGTATGCATGTCTTGGTGATCCAATCCAATGTGGCTCCAACAAGCTCCTATGCTCTCCAAGACCTACAATTCACAATGCAAAGCATCAATTTCATCTTAAAAAGTCATTTTTCATCAATTTGGATCAAAACATATCCATTTGCAGTCATGGATTAGTCAAAAATAGCTCAAACTTAATGTCATCTCCTTATGAACAACCTCATAAATCTAGTGATTTTTGCATGATTTTCTACATTTTTTACCATTTTTTAGTACCCATTTAGCCAATATGATGATCTAGAAAGTTTTTTTGGTCATTTGAATCTATTTGGGGACTTTTACTTCATGTTTTTCTAGCCTTTTCTGTAAAAAGCAGGATTTTTGGGGGTCACGGACTTTTCGTGTGCAGTGGCATTAATTGTCCTAAAATGTGCCAAAAATCCACACTAACTTGGTAAAATATTCTTCATGATGTGATAAATAGATACAAAATTCAAATCCATAATAGATATGAAATTCAAATCCATCAAGAAAATCCAATTTGCCCTTTGAAAAACTCATTTTTCAGGCCAAAATACCAAAAAGTGTTCATTAGCAGGGATTTTGGGGTCTACCAACTAAAAGTTGGTGCAATACAATTCTAGCATAGCTCAGAGAGGTTCATTTTTAGTGCAAAATGCTTTTGCGCTACTTTTGGGTGCCACCGACTTGCGCAAATTTGGGCTCAGACTGACTAATAGCATCTCATAAGGTCGGTCAGGGTGGATTGTAGCGCAAGTCGGTAAGGTCAATTTTTAGCGCAAACATAAAAGGCTTAGTCGGTGGGGATTTTTAATGCAACCGACTAGCACGGGTTTTAGCACCAACCGACCTGCATGACTTAAGTCGGTGGAAGGCCATTTCAGCGCAAGTCTGCGAAGTGGGTTTTTAGCGCAAAGGTCGGTAGAGGTTGTTTTTGGCGCTTTTTGCAGTTGGGGTCATTTTTAGCGCTAGATTTTGAATTGGCCAGGGTGAAAGTATATTTAAAAATATATTTATACTTTTAGGATGTTTGAGATAGGTTCCAGATCCATAGGATTTCATAAGCAGATTCTAAAATTTTGAGGTTCCACTTGATTTCAAACTTAGTCATTTTTTAGGATTTTCAGGGTTTCAGAGTTAGCCAAATCAGGGCTCTAGGATCATGTGATAGGATGAAAGATTATGGACCCCTTAGTGAAATATAATGGAATTTGACATGATTTTGCAACTTTAAGATCTGGAAACTAAGAATTTCAACATGACACATCCTGCAAAAGCAATCTCAAGGGCAATATCCAGTGACATGGGATTTTGGAGCAAAATGCAGTAACACCCAATTTTTAGTGCAAAAGGCAACAAATGACTATCTTTCAAGTACAAGACCACTCAAGACACTTCCAAATCAATCATGCATGACATAAAATCATTTCAAACATGCCAAGAACTAAAATTTGAAGCAAATCCTGCTTTCTAAGCACAATTTCACCTTCTCATCATCATAAGTAACAAAGGTTTGAGACTTCAAGCCAAAGCAAAAGAGGGTGTCTACATGGAAAAATGGGGCATGTGTGGAAGGCACAACAAATGGTGACTCTACTGAGAAATGCTCAAGAGCATTTCAATGATAAACTTTCAGTTCGAACCCAAAATCTCTATGTTTCCCACATGCTAGACAAGAAAACATGATATCCTATCAAAGAATCAAAGACCACTAACCAGTGCAACCATCCATATCCTAAAAATTTGAGTGTGTACAATTGTATTCATTCCACTCCCTTGGCAACTAGGTTCACCCAAGATCCTTTATGCTAAGCTATGAAGTTGAGACTATTTTACCACTAGGAGAATGCTTGGATGCTAAGATGTGATGAGCCTTGATAGAAGTGAATGATGATTCTTCTAGTAACAACTCTTCTGTAGTGATATTCTTTCTTGATAATGCCTTTGATGATCTTGAATGCTAATACTCTTCAAATAATATTCTTCATATGAGAGTCTTCAAATGATAATCTTCACATTGATACTTTGTAATGGGTCTGGTGTTGAAGAAAACCTTTTATTTTTACCCAATAGGCTGGCAGTACTTAGTACCATCTGCCACTCTCATCTAGATTAATAGTACTGGTGTGGGTGGTAAAATGGGAATCCAAACCTTCCCACTTAACACAAGATCACCTAGACTCACTTAGCTACCTCAGGATTGATTAAAGTGTGAGAGATACATGGTTAGAAAACACTTCAAGTGCACCGACTAACGACTCCTTTCCCATGAACAAACATCATATCCCTTGATATAAAAATGGAACCCATAGAAAGATCTAAGCGGAAACCTTGGCTTCTCAAAGAAATATTCCAAATTACTTACCCAACAAAGAAGCACTTGCAAATCTGCACAACTACCACCACATTCAAGAAATGGAGAATCCAAGCAAAGCAAGCGCAGAAGCGAAAAGAAAAGCAAACCACTCTAACAAAAGAAAATAGAAAATAGAAAGAACAATCAGCTACTAACAACTAAGGAAAAATAGAAAGCAGAAACTAAACTAAACAACAAGAAACTAACTAAAACCTAAGTAAAAACAAGCAAGACTATGTACAAAAGCTCTTGGACAACAGGTATTTACACTACTCTAGGAATTATTTCTCAGGACATGTAGAAGTAACAAGGTGCAGGTCAGTGTCCTAAGTCTGGCAAATTCATCTTTGTACTCTGAAAAGTGAGGTAGATGCATGCTAGGTTCATGTTCAAAGTACCAATTATGCAGGATCAACAATTGGGGGAGTTCATTAGGGCCATGATCAATCCAGATGCAAGTTGTCTTACCTAAATCACCATAATCAAATTGATAATCATTAAAACTAAGTGAAGAGAGGGAAGATACAACCTAATTTGCAGTACCTTCGGTTAGAGTTGTAAGTTCATCTCCTTGTTGCATTGCAAAAAATACCTTCTCATCTTCAGGGGGTTTCATCTCATGCAGGGTCATATCATGTGCATCAGATAGTTCTGGATCACTGAATGCTACAGTAACCTCCCAAGAAAATAGGAAGTCTAGACAACTAGCTTCAGAATGTGGGTCACTTGGATGAATTCTACATGAACTAGTCAAGGCAAAGTCGGTCATATGCGGTGAATTCCCATGCAACAGCATATCCTTGCTCATTCTTGACACCAAATCAATGATGTGATCAAGTTACTGAGATGAAAAAGCTTCCAATGCATTACTCTGCATTACTCTACATGAATGTTTGATTTTCATTCTCAGATTGCATGTCTACTCTCATTTACCATCAGTAAGTCAGCATCAATGATGTGAAAATCTTTTTTTATGCATGTGTGAACAGGGTCAGCATTGAAACATATGAGATACTTGAATTTACTTCATCAGAATTGGTTATATGTTCTAAAAAAGCTTTATCTACATCAATCAACAACCTTCCTATTTCAGCTGGTGTTTGATATTGGATTGCAAGTCCATAGTCTGTAGTAGCAATAAAGTCTCTTGCATCCTCTATGACTGGATCCTTAATGTCAATGTTGTCTTGAGGTGATGCATCATCCTGATCTTCTTCATTTAACTGAGCTTGAGACTCTTCTGCAACAATTGTACCAACCTGATATGGTTGATCATGATGATTTATTGGGCTGATACAATCAAAAGTCTGATCAATCTCCTTTGGATAATCTGATTGTAGCTCTGATATGTCAACTGAAACAACTTCCTACACTGCTATCCATGAATATTCTTCATCCGAATGATAGATTTCTTCTTATTGTTGCTATTGTCCAAACTGATTTAACTATTGTTCCAACTTAGAATTATCAGCAATCTGAAATGAACTGTTGTTCTACATCTCTGTTGTAGCAAATTCAAGTTCATAATTTGTTATCTGGGAAGTATTTGATTGCTGATCTACTTCTTTAATATGACTATATATCAAATCTGATTTATCATTTACCTCATCCACTTCCTTAGCAATAGAAAATTGACCCTATACATTGTTCTGTTCATTGTCTTGTGACTAAAAATTAGATTTTTGCCACGTTGGGACAACATATTCTATGACTGAATAGTCTAGATCCAGTGGTTGAAAACCAAGCTTTATCCAGATAGGGCTCATCTTCATTAGTTGGGTGACCTGCAGACCACATGCATTGTCTACCATTCTCATCTGGATATGTATTTTGATGAACAAATTCAATATTTTTTATATGCCAACTACCCTTTTGACTGTGATCTCTTATGAATGGTAGATTTGCAGCTCCTGTAGCCTTAACTCTGTTGGTTTTTCTTCTGAATCAACATTAGGGTTTGCCACTTCTAATGCACAGGCATATTCAGTCAACTGAATACAGGAGGTTGCGTGAGCTCCT
The DNA here is from genome assembly GCA_027924645.1 of Cunninghamia lanceolata. Taxonomy (NCBI): domain Eukaryota; kingdom Viridiplantae; phylum Streptophyta; class Pinopsida; order Cupressales; family Cupressaceae; genus Cunninghamia; species Cunninghamia lanceolata. The sequence continues at coordinate 4,679,054 of BSBN01000693.1, forward strand.
CCCCTTAACTTCTGGTTCTACCACACCAAGGGGGGTGTCCCTATTTGATAAAAGTATAACCTTGACTAGCTCAATGACAGAAGGATTTAACTTGACAGCAACAGGCAGAATACTCTCATGTATGGACCAAGATTTGTGTAACAAATCACAAGGTTGGCAACATTCTTGGACATGATGTCTGGTTGGGTATGAGAGCATGCAGGGATCCTAATCCTACTCCTACAACTAACAGGTGGAAGGATGAAATGGTTTGATTTGATTTTTGGATGCAAAGATGGACATGGTATATAACCTCAACACAGAGCTAGATTGGTGCCTATCCAAGGCTTGGAGTCGGTAGACATACACCTGTGAATGATCAACATGAACAACTAAAATTGGATTTCAAGGGGATATACATGATATCTGCCTTACAGATATCTCCCAATATAGAGTGTTAAGCTGTCTATACTTATGGCATCCCTATTGCAGTATACCCTTCCCAATATTCAATCTGAAAATAGTTTAATCTACCCCTTGAGCAGAAGTTAAAAGATTAAACATTCGACACAGGAATTCTATGTTCTAGAATCTCAGACATTCCTTGAATGCCTGGACTCAGAAGAAAGATACATGCAAAACTGGAGACAGAATCAGCATAACACATGCAAACATAGCATTATTCATATAAAATTGACCATGAAATCAATGGATTCATGCACAAACGTACAACAAGAGATACATAAACTCATAGGTTTTGCTATACAGAGCAACCAAATCAGCTGTATTGTATTACAGAGCCAAATGTTCAACTTTCAACAACCAAAACAATGGTAACACAGTCTGCCTATATCAGCCAGAAAGTGTACCCACAGTAATTAATTACATGATTTTTACAAAAAACTGCCAGATACAGCCCATGAGAGATGGTGCCCATAAGTTATCAATGTAGTAGGCAGGAGAGTTGACAGGGGTGGCCTCGAGCCCTGTGCCACCATCTAGAAGTCTTCATGCTAAAAATCGGGTAGTTTAATCACTTGTAATGTCGCCCACACCCCTACTACAATCGCCATTGATGGCTCAACGACCCGCGGCCTACTTGGAAACTGTCGCACTGTTCAAAATGGAGCTTCCCGCCAAGAAGTGCTTCCTCGCAGTTTCAAAATAATGTAGGGAGATTAATCCCACATGCATAGTGAGAAGACCACTTCAACATTTTATAAACATGGCCACAAACATACTAAGCGTCGAGCACTTTTGCCACGCTCGACACACAAGCCCTCGCCCAAAGCTAAGCCATTGGCTTGCCCCAAAAAACTCTCACCGATCTATCAAGTCTCTCCGATGGCAAACAAAACACACCCTCCGTCGCCATGACTCCCTCCATTGGAGCATCTAAAAATCCTCTGGCCGACCTCATGTGTTACACCGATGAAGCCCATCGCAATCCCCTATCGGCCAGACCAATCCCATCGGCCAACCTGAAACTCCTCTGACCGACCTTAATAGTCTCGCCGACACCATCGCAAACTCCATATTACCCATCATCAGCCAGAGATAGACCATCGGGCCAACTTCTATCAACTAGGCCGATAAAACAAGTCTCACTGATGGCCAAGCAAAAAACACCTGTTGCCAAGACAAAAACCATCGGCCAACCCAAAAGCAATGCTCGCCGACAATAAAAGTCACGCCGATGGCAACTTGGCTTCCCATCTCCATCGGTGTGACTTAGACCGTCGGAGCAAGACCACAAACCTATGCCGATAGCTGCCATCACGCTGATGAAACCAAAAATATAAAGCTTTGAACCATTGAACCAGTTCAAATAGATGGTTCAAAGGCGAGGTTCAACACTGAGGTTTGCCGGCGAGGTTCAAACTGAAAGTTCAAAGACACAATTGGAGCACTCAAAAAAACAAAACTTTCGCTGATGGACAAAACATGATGACCCCTTCCTCAGGAAAGATGAAGGGGAGCCAAAACTCAGAACCTTTTGGATTTTTTGGGAAGGTGCCTATATGAAAAATTGCTCAGAAATTGACAGTCAATTTAGGCACCAACAGTGGCTCTGATTGGGGATGTGCAAGTGCAAGACTGCAGCGAGAACCCCAGATCTCTAGGATGCAGACCAGTCCCCTATCCATTGGGCACAGAGTCAAACTTGCACCAATCTGCATCACCAAACACATTATTTTAAAATAAACATGGTGGCCTAGGGCCACCAAAAAGGAAAAACCAGACTTTTCCTTTGTCAAACACCTGATTTTCTTTTGATTTCTTCAAATGAAGCCTAAAAGCATTTAACTATCTGCAGCAAGCCCCTTGGCAATTATTTGTGATGCTGCTCATTTCTTTTTCTTCAACAAATCTATGGCTAGCTTCATCAGCATATATAATTATCAGTTGTAGAATGTCATCATCATATGAGTCACTGATGTTGCTTGGAAAAATAATAGACTCACATGAAACAAATGAATCCACATCAGAATTTTGCCCTTCCTCAAAAAATAAGAGCTCCTCTGTATCAAACATGCAATATTCAGGCACAAGCAACATCTCATAATCAAATTTATCTTGATGAACATATAGATATCCATCATCATCATGCATGGTAGTTTTGTCATTAATGTCCACCTGAAATGTCTCAAGAGAAGGCAGAAATAACTCAGAATGTAGCCCTACACTGAAAGCTTCATAGTCACCCTTGCAATCAACACTATCCCCAACTGTATGAGCACACACATCTGCAATTTTCCCATCCACCTCTGAATAGTGACCTTGTTTTTTATCTTCACCAGTGCCCTGATAATCAAAAGCAAAGTTTTCAACCTCTGCACTATGAAGGTGGCCAAAATCTTCAAGGAAACATTCATTATCTGAAAGGCTCACATATGCATCTGAATGCTGGCAATCACTAGCATATTCACTGCCATCCCTTGAATCAATGTTTTCTATATTCAGAGTGAAGCTCTGCATATCCACTTCATATAAATAATCAGGCATAACTGGGATATGCACACTGCTGCAAGACACAACTTCATGTATGTCTCTCATTTGATCAATTGGAGGGCACCTTGTGTCTGCAGGCTTGTCTTCTAAAGGCTAATAACAATCTTTGTTTTCATTATTACAAGATGTGCTTACATTTTCTACAACATTTTCTTCATGCATCACATCATGGCTGCACACATTATTCTGAAATATATTTCCCTCTATACAATCATTTCTCAATGCACATACTAGGAGAGCTAAAATATATTCACTTTGATAACTGCTTTGACAACTTGCAGACATGAAACCTACTGGCATTCCATATTTCTCATTGTTTTCTATGTCCATAGCAAATTGGAAAGCCTGGTGAAGTGTGACTGGTTCTTTATCTCTCAATAGATAACTCATTTCTTCATCAAATACAGCCAAATAAATTGTCAAGCACAATGCATTATTAGGTCTCATATATTCAGGGATCTGCCTAAGCAATTTAATAAACCTAAGATTAAAGGCTGGAACCAGCTCCTCATCTTCCCTTTAGATATTCATAAAATGTATGATTAATGAGGCCACATCAAACCTTTCACCAAACTGCCCTAGGAATGCAACTTCTAAATCTATCCATGAAGAAACTGAACAAACAGGTAGGTCTGAAAACCATATCCTAGCATCATCTTCCAATGACTGAACAAAGAGTCTCATTACTACATCTTCATCCTCTACCTCATAATCTTCTATTAAATTACAAAATCTTTGCAGATGTTTGTTTGCCGATTCAAAATCTGATCCACTATATTTTGGCAAACATATTCTAATTTTATTGGGAATAATATTTGGGTAACCATATATCCCTGTGAAATTTAGGGCTTTATATCTTTCAATAAAGAATGGTCTTCTCTGAGAGCATGACCAAGCTTGCTGTTCTAAACTCAACATTTTGAATCAAAGATAAATACCTGGATATATGTTGCAGCATTGATAGGTTCTTTCAACAGAGTCGCCACCTCTCAGAGAGAGGACAGAATGTCAGCAAGGCACTTTTGTTTTTTGGATTCATCACCCCAGCAGAGCACCACATGGTTCTTTTTTGCTGCAACAACTTCACTGGAAACTAGATTTTCCAGCCCTCAGGTTACTTGACTCTCTCTCTCCCCAGTAGAGTCGCCATTTTTGTTGGTTTTTCTTCTGAATTAGCATTAGGGTTTGCCACTTCTAATGCACAGGCAGATTCAGCCAACTGAATACAGGAGGTTGCGTGAGCTCCTCCCCTTCACTTCTAGTTCTGCCGCACCAAGGGGGGTGTCCCTATTTGATAAAAGTATAACCTTGACTAGCTCAATGACAGAAGGATTTAACTTGACAGCAACAGGCAGAATACTCTCATGTATGGACCAAGATTTGTGTAACAAATCACAAGGTTGGCAACATTCTTGGACATGATGTATGGTTGGGTATGAGAGCATGTAGGGATCCTAATTCTACTCCTACAACTAACAGGTGGAAGGATGAAATGGTTTGATTTGATTTTTGGATGCAAAGCTGGACATAGTATATAACCTCAACACAGAGCTAGATTGGTGCCTATTCAGGGCTTGGAGTCGGTAGACATACACCTGTGAATGATCAGCATGAACAACTAAAACTGGATTTCAAGGGGATATACATGATATCTGCCTTACACATATCTCCCAATACAGAGTGTTAAGCTGTCTATACTTATGGCATCCCTATTGCAGTATACCCTTCCCAATATTCAATCTGAAAACAGTTTAATCTACCCCTTGAGTAGAAGTTAAAAGATTAAACATTCAACATAGGAATTCTATGTTCTAGAATCTCAGACATTCCTTGAATGCCTAGACTCAGAAGAAAGATACATGCAAAACTGGAGACAGAATCAGCATAACACATGCAAACATAGCATTATTCATATAAAATTGACCATGAAATCAGTGGATTCATGCACAAACGTACAACAAGAGATACATAAACTCACAGGTTTTGCTATACAGAGCAACCAAATCAGCTATATTGTATTATAGAGCCGAATGTTCAACTTTCAACAACCAAAACAATGGTAACATAGTCTACCTATATCGGCCAGAAAGTGTACCCACAGCAATTAATTACATGATTTTTACAAAAAACCGCCAGATACAGCCCATGAGAGATGGCACCCATAAGTTATCAATGTAGTAGGCAGGAGAGTTGACAGGGGTGGCCTCGAGCCCTATGCCACCATCTGGAAGTCTTCATGCTAAAAATCAGGTAGTTTAATCACTTGTACTGTCGCCCACACCCCTGCTACAATCGCCATTGATGGCTCAACCACTCGCGGCCTACTTGGAAACCGTCGCACTGTTCAAAATGGAGCTTCCCGCCAAGAAGCGCTTCCTCGCAGGTTCAAAATAATGTAGGGAGATTAATCCCACATGCATAGTGAGAAGACCACTTCAACGTTTTATAAACATGGCCACAAACATACTAAGTGTCGAGCGCTTTTGCCGCGCTCGACACACAAGCCCTTGCCCAAAGCTAAGCCATTAGCTTGCCCCAAAAAACTCTCACCGATCTATCAAGTCTCTCCGATGGCAAACAAAACACACCCTCCGTCGCTGTGACTCCCTCCATCGGAGCATCCAAAAATCCTCTGGCCAACCTCATGTGTTACACCGATGAAGCCCATCGCAATCCCCTGTCGGCTAGACCAATCCCATCGGCCAACCTGAAACTCCTCTGACCGACCTCAATAGTCTCACCAATGCCATCGCAAACTCCATATTTCCCATCATTGGCCAGAGATAGACCATCGGGCCAACTTCCATCGACTAGGCCGATAAAACAAGTCTCACCGATGGCCAAGCAAAAAACACCCGTCGCCAAGACAAAAACCATCGGCTAACCCAAAAGCAACGCTCGCTGACAACAAAAGTCACGCCGATGGCAACTTGGCTTCCCATCTCCGTCAGTGTGACTTAGACCGTCGGAGCAAGACCACAAACCTATGCCGATAGCTACCATCACGCCGATGAAACCAAAAACATAAAGCATTGAACCATTGAACTGGTTCAAACAGATGGTTCAATGGCGAGGTTCAACACTAAGGTTCACTGGCGAGGTTCAAACCGAAAGTTCAAAGACACAATCGGAGCACTCAAAAAAATAAAACTTTCGCTGATGGACAAAACATGATGACCCCTTCCTCAGGAAAGATGAAGGGGAGCCAAAACTCAGAACCTTTTGGATTTTTTTGGAAGGTGCCTGCATGAAAAATTGCTCGGAAACTGATAGTCAATTCAAGCACCAACAAACTCTTTGCATGTTCTCAACTGGGACATGATTATAGTAATGTGCATCCATCCGTTTTACAACTCCCTACAAGGTCTTTCTTTGAATATGTCAAACATATCCACATCTTGCTTCAGGCTTGTAAACTTCAAAAATAGGAAGCAATCCCTTAAATACAGATCCAATCTTTGGAGGAAAGTCAAACAATCAATCTTGTCATGCAATTCTCCAGGATGTATAGTGCAGACTTGAGGTGAACTAAAATCAAACAATGTCAAAGAAGGATACTTCACCCTAATCTAATTATCCAATACTTCTTTGAAAAGTGAGATGTTCACTTGAAAGTTTTCTTCATGATATGACTGTTGTGACAGTGTTCTAAAGAACGAAGGAGTCTCATGACTGAAACCCTTCTGTGTATCCATTAGATCAGAATTTTTTGTACATTCACTTCATTTTAGCATGTGCAATGAACCAATAAAAATGAATAACTACATCATACTCTTTGTTCATGCCCTCCTTCTAGCACCAATTCTGTTGATGTGTGTTTTAGCACACAACAATGCAGGTGTGATTGTTGGTTTCACACCTCTCTTGAAAAGTATCTTAACCTAGGTAAGACTACTCCAAGGTTTCTACAGCTAGGTCTTAGCTTTCTTGGAATGACTCAGTGGAATGTTCTAGCTATACTGACAAGGGTTCTTACACGAAATGCAGGGTTTATAGAACATGACAGCAGTGTATGCATAAACCCTATGATACTTTCAGCAGATTTGTAATGTAGATGTTGCCTATAACCTAACCTAACAAACTTGATATAAATAAAATGCAAAAGGAAAAGGAGAGAGAGAAGGGATAAAAGATCCTAAGTGACAGTCACAACTGGGTAGAATGTTGCAGATAGACAAATACTTTCAATAAACCATTCCATGTTTCACTAGGATAGGAAACCCACAATGTTGCAAGAAATGATGCAATCTTCAAAGGATCCTTATGATTTTCAGATTGCATTCACTCATTAAAAACCCAAGCAATGGCACAACTTAACTAGTGGAATGTAACCAAACTATATTCAATGACACGGCCCAGGCTAACTATGCACATCAACTTACCATCAGCAAGCACTAATAGTATGCACCAAAGCATTCATCAAATATCTTAACATTTACCCATCATTGCAAAAGCACAACTAATTAAATTCAGATTGATATGAACCATGAAAACTAAAGAGGACAACACAAGAACACAAATTCCCAGCAAGCTCCAAAACTTGCTTTGTATTGATCACAATTTGGTAGAGTATCAACAATTCGGTATTTAATCTTACTTACAAATGAGAGAAAAGGATGGCCCTTTTATAGACAAGGCACCATACCGAGTTTTTCAATGGACGGTGGAGATTAACTCAACACCAATGGTCTAGATTACATGGCATTTAATGAGATACACTAGTTAGTTACATTTTCAGATTTGCATTTGTCCTTTAGGAAAAAGACAAAATCCAGCTTCCAAATACATCAAATCTGGACAAAATGGATACACATTTGGTTGTACATGATGAAAAGTCAATTTTCAAGGCCTAATAAAGCTAAAATAGAGTCACATGACACTTGAAAACTTGAGCTGATGTGGATTCACGAGATTCCAAGTGCTGAATGGATCAAGAGGAGTATGTGGCACATTATTAGTGAAGATATATATAATTGGATGCTTGTTAGCCTGATTCTTGATGACTGGATTGCTAGGACAGCTGTATGCATGTCTTGGTGATTGAATCCAATGTGGCTCCAACAAGCTCCTATACTCTCCAAGACCTACAATTCATAATGCAAAGCATCAATTTCATCTTAACAAGTCATTTTTCATCAATTTGGATCAAAACATGTCCATTTGCAGTCATGGAACAGTAAAAAACAACTCAAACTTAATGTCATCTCCTTATGAACAACCTCATAAATCTAGTATTTTTGCAAGATTTTCTACATTTTTTACCATTTTGAGTGCCCATTTGGCCAATATGATGATCTAGGAATTTTTTGTGGTCATTTGAATCCATTTTGAGACTTTTATTTCATGTTTTTCTATCCTTTTCTCCAAAAAGTAGGATTTTTGGGGGTCATAGACTTTTCATGTGCAGTGGCATTAATTGTCCTAAAACATGCCAAAAATCCACACAAACTTGGTAAAATGTTCTTCATTATGTGATAAATAGATATGCAATTTAAATCCATCAATAAAATCCAATTTGCCCCTTGAAAAACTCAATTTTCAGGCAAAAATACCAAAAAGCGCTGATTTTGGGGTTTACCGACCTAGCAGGGATTTTGGGGTCTACCGACTAAAAGTCAGTGCAATACAATTCTAGCACAGGTCAAAGAGGTTCATTTTTAGCGCAAAATACTTTTAAACTACTTTTGGGTGCCACCGACTTGCACGAATTTGGGCTCAGATCGACTAATAGCATCTCATAAGGTCGGTCAGGGTAGATTGTAGCGCAAGTCAGTAAGGTCGATTTTTAGCACAAAACATAAAAGGCTTAGTCGGTAGGGATTTTCAATGCAACTGACTAGCGTGGGTTTTAGTACTGACTGACCTACATGATTTAAGTCGGTGGAAGGCCATTTCAGCGCAAGTCTGCGAAGTGGGTTTTTAGCGCAAAGGTTGGTAGAGGCTATTTTTGGCACTTTTTGCAGTTGGGCTCATTTTTAGTGCTAGATTTTGAATTGGCTAGGGTGAAAGTATATTTAAAAATATATTTATACTTTCAAGATGTTTGAGATAGGTTCTAGATCCATAGGATTTCATATGCGGATTCTAGAATTTTGAGGTTCCACCAGATTTCAGACTTAGCCATTTTTCAAGATTTTTAGGGTTTCAGACTTAGCCAAATCAAGGCTCCAGGATCATGTGATAGGTTGAAAGCTTATGGACCCCTTAGTGAAATCTAATGGAATTTGACATGATTTTGCAACTATAAGATTTGGAAACTAAGAATTTCAACATGACACATCCTATAAAAGCAATCTCAAGGGCAATATCCAGTGACATGGGATTTTGGAGCAAAATGCAGTAACACCCAATTTTTAGTGCAAAAGGCAACAAATGGCTATCTTTCAAGCACAAGACCATTCAAGACACTTCCAAATCAATCTTGCATGACATCAAATCACTTTAAACATGCCATGAACTAAAATTTGAAGCAAATCCTGCATTCTAAGCACAATTTCACCTTCTCATCATCATAAGTAACAAAGGTTTGAGACTTCAAGCCAAAGCAAAAGAGGGGGCTCCATGGCAAATAATAAAATATTCCTCTTAGACAAATTAGATTTGATCCTGGTGCTTCATCTTCTAAATTGCACAAACCTACGAAAAAGGATAGCCCTACCATACAAAAGATAAGTGGTAAAACAAAACGAAATAGAAAAGCCAGAGGAAGAAGAAGAAGAAGACAAGAATATGCTATAAACCTTGCCTCTCAACAAGAAAACATTGATCCTAACATTGAACCAAACAAACATGATCCTAACAATGAACAACATGATGAGCAAGACATGAATTTGGCTATGGTACCTTATGTCCCTTTTTCCTCTAACATTAGGGAGTGGGAAGATGACAATGATTTACTTGATGATGAGACTTAGCACAAAGACCCTACAGGTAAGTGTCTCTAACCCTTTATCTCTCTCATGATGTGCTTCCCCCATGATGTGCTATGTGTTGTTTAGGCCTCCTAGGATGACCCTTGATTCTCTTGTAAGGTCTGGGATACCAGGAGACTGCCTCTGTTGTGACCTTCTATTTGTATCATCATTCTTCTATATCGCCTCTCTCTGAATTCATTGTTATGTGTTGTGTCTTATAGACATAGTGTTGTGGTTGGTGACTTGGGGGTACCCTCCTACATGACTATCCCTAAGACACTTGTTTCTCATCTCTGATTTATTGTTTCCCTTCCTTTAGTGTTTCTATCTAGTGGGCGGATGACAAAAAATCATTTATACTGATGCGAACCTAGTGTCCATTTCGAGAGAAATAAAAAAATGGACTTAGTTCCTAATATGACGATGGGGTTGTATATCTTATCCGATGCTTGGCTAGTGGAAGCACTCATGCTTTCCGCGTAGTGAATTTGATGATGTTTCTATTTACAAACCTTAACAATACTGCTGCTCTATGCATCTTTGTTTGTCTTTGAATCTAGCCTTGGTGGTACTCGATTTGGAGAGCTTCGTGATATAGCTCCACAGTTATCCTCGAACTCTGAATTCGTGGTATAACCTTGGCTCTTTGTGTGGTTAATCATATGCATTGATGACGTTCTTTATCATGATGTTGTAGACACTAACATATTTCTTGCAGGCATGTGTTTGTGGGAACATTTGGCGATCGTAAAGTACATGTCACCTCCGGGGGCCATGGGCTTTGCGAAAGTCTGTGTTCCCTTGTGTGTTTTCTTCCTACCTTAACGTGCTTGATATCGATGCATGATATCAACCACCTTAAGGTAGGGGCATATAAGGTAAGTTGTCTATTGTAGATTTTAGCAATGTGTTTGTCCTTAGGTGCAATTTAAAGACCTGCGCGATGAGTACATCCTGCATCCTGACTTTGTTTTCAATCAATCAATCATGTAAGCCCTTTGCAGAGGTGGGATATCGCATATATCCTTTTATTTTAAGCCCTCTGCAGAGGCAGGGATGGTGTATTTCTCAGAGAAGATTGCATCATCCTATCATTTTCAAAAGTCCTCTGCGGAGGTGGGGAGCGGTTCTGTGACTGACTCAACCCTTAAGCATGTTTTCGGTGATTGTTGTGGTGAAGTCCAATCATCGGTGTGTGCCTGTAATGTGCCTAAGATGGTGTTGGACCTAGAAATAGGTACACTCCATCGCTTGCCTATTGTGTTTTCTCTGTGTCTTCAAGTGTGTGCATTTGGTGTGCTTGCTTTGTTTGGCATGTTTGTTGCCCCATATGCAGTCTAAAGACCTATGCAATGAGTGCATCCTACATTTTGGGAGGTTTTACGTGTCTTGCATGTGTGTTGCCCCATATATACAGTATAAAGACTTACGCAATGAGTGCGTCCTGTATTGTGGGAGGTTTGTTTACTTTCCAGTACTTGCATTTGCATTTCATATATATGAGAAAAAGAAAAGAAAAGATATCATTCTTGTCTTCCATGCATTAGTCTATCTTCTATGCATTTACTCTCTTCTCCGTGTTCTATGTGATTGTAATTGTCTTCTCCATGTTTTGCGTGCCTGTTACTGTCTTCTATGTGATTGGCTTGTCTTCTCCATGCTTGGTGTGTTTGTTATGTTTGTGACCATACTTTAATGCATGTATTGGCCTTGCATTTATAAATACATTAAAGTGGGGGCTAAATGTAACATCAGAAAATGTCCCCTTGGGGGCTTTTCCCTCATAAGGTTTAGCTCCTGAGTCTTTTACATGCATTTAGGACATCTTACTCCATGATTTGGCATCTCGATGGAATAAGCCCTAGGTAACATGACAAATGGGACCTAGGAGGACCCCTTGAGCTAGACCTTGCCCAAAATAGGGGGGAGGACTTGGGCACCCACGCCTTAGTCCTGCCCTATTTTGGGGTAGTCCCAATTTTTGGGTGTCGGCTTGTGACCGTTACTTGGGTCCTATGCTGACACGCTAATTTTGAATTTACAGAATCTTGGTGGGAGTGTTTGTAGTTGCATATAAAAGCATGTTTATGCATTCATTTGTAAACTAGATGCTAATGGTGAACTTTAGGCATTCTCAAGGTGATTCAAGGCTTTCATTGTGTTACAAGAGAAGATTTGTGTGGTTTATGTGTTTGTGTTTGCAGATTTGATCATCTATTTCATCATGGAATAAAGAGCATCATCCTCCCATGAGATCTTCACTACAAGGTGACATTACATTGTGTTTGTGATCAATTATTCATTTGGTTTTTGCCTCTGCCTCCCTAGGCATGCACTCTCTATCTGACAAAGGAGTTCAGAGACTTAAGTGTCCTCCAGAGCTTGACTAAGGCAAGCCTCTAAACACCACAACCCCCTCCCAAAGTTTTCATGGTTGCAGGTTATAGGTTGTAGAGCTGGACAAAGTGAAGTTGGAGGAAGACATCTTGGAGTGTCAGAATTACAGAATAGGAAGAAAATATGTCCCCTGGACTTGGGCGCCCGCTCATTAGTCCTCCAAGTTCTGTGATGGTAAAATCTCTGGAATAGTAGGAAAGAGTTGCGAACTAAGTTCCCAGATCTAGACAAAAAGCATGGCATTGGACTTGGGCACCCGCTCTTTTGTCCCTGACGTTTCCACCTCAGAACCCCGAAAATAGGTACTCTGTGATTTGATATTTTACATCTCTCTAGAAGAGCTTTTTCTATTATTCATCAGTTTATTGCCCTATTTACAAAATTAGGGTTTTAATGGTCAATTAAGCATAAGAAAAGGAAAATTGATAATTAAACATCCTAATCAAAGTTTCCCTACATCTCACAGTGACCTACGGTATGATAGTGCATTGCCATCATTGCATGCTTCATTCACAGTTTTTGGTTCAATCTTTGAAAGCAAATAGTAATTGACTTGTTCCTCTATAGATCTTCTTCTTGTTAGCACACCTTTGTTCTTGTCACCTATAATTTGATCTTCAGAATGATTGATCCTTACATACCTGGGAGTCTTGACAACACTTTTCAGAGCCTCTTCTTCATCCTAACTATCTTCTTGCTTATATTTCTCTTCAATTACTATAGTCACAGGTTCATCTATTTCATAACAACTTAGGTCTGATATTCTTTCCTTGCCTTCATCTACCTTCACATTTGCACTCTCAACAATCTTTTTGAGCCTTTTGTTGTAGTACTGGTAAGATTTACTCTTGGTAGAGTATCCAAGAAAGATTCCTTCATCACACCTTGCATCAAACTTTCTTAGATTTTCATCTCTCCTGATATAGCATTTGTTTCTGTGTATATGGAAAAATGGATTAAATCTAAACTAAATAAAACCAAAGAACCCAATAACATAAAGGAAACGAATTTAAATAAAAGCCATGACAAATAATCAATGCAATAAAGACTTTTACCGAAATTTGTGTTGTTTCCTTTGGATTGAATGTAGAATTGCTCAATGAAATTGCAAAGCCATAGCTGCAACAAGCAAGTGTAGTGCTCAAGAGATCAATGTCAAAAGATCGTGAGAGTGCTCAATTGACGCATTTTGTATGCTCAAAGCTCTGTTAAGTATGCCTGAGAATACGATCGAAGAGAGAGGCTCAATGAAGGAGATGAGGGGGGTTTATATAGGTTTCAAGGAAAATCAATGGAGGAGATAAGTTGAGGAATGTGCAACGAATGAAAAGCAGACATGTGTCTTGCTTTCTTTTGCATGAGAGGAGTTATCAAGAATAGAAGAATGAGTTAACTGAAGAAATAAATCAATTAAAAGAATAAAGCAATCAGTTAAGTGATTTAAAACAAGAAGAAGAGATTTGCATGAGAAAAGAAGATATTTTGCTTTATTAAATATAGAAATATTTAATTGATGAGCAAGAAAGCTTGAGTTATTTTAGAGATAACTCAAATTAGAAGAAAAAGCAATTTAAATAAATAATTGATTTATTTAAATTTAGAGAAGATATTTTGGAAGAAATAATTAAATAATTAGAATTATTTAATTTAGAAGATTTAAAAACAAATTAAATAAATAAATTTATTTAATTGTTGTGCATGATTTTGGAAGAACAAATTTGATTTAATTAAATAATTAAGAATTATTTAATTTTAGATAAGAGGGAATTTGTTGAATTAATTAAATAATTGGATATATTTAATTAATGTAGATGTGAAATTTGGAAAGAGGATAATGATCTAATTAAATAATTAAAATTATTTAATTGTAGAAGAATATAGAGGAATTTGATTTAATTAATTAAATAAAGAGGATTTATTTAATTAATGTTGAATTTAGGAGATTTAGAAGAATTTGATGATAATTAATTAAATAATTAGATTATTTAATTAATGTTTGCAATGCAGGTGATTAGACAGATTTTGAAATGCAAGTAGCATGACAAGTTGGTCATTTTAAGGTGTCTACATTTTGCCCCTCTTTGATGCAATGCAGCATGTAGCGTTGCGTCAAAGAAAATTGATTGTTGAAGACGTGATACAATTTTTGATGCCCCAGTGTAGGTAGTTGCCCCAGCATAGTTAGTGTAGGGTGCCCCCTCGAGAGGAAAGACAGGGAAGTGACAGAAGAACTGTGTTGACGCTCGACTAGAAGATTTGTTGGAGACAGATAAGGTTGGGTTGATGATAGATAGAAGAAAGGAGATAGGAGAGAACATAAGAGAAAGACTGTTGATCGATTATTGCTGAAAAACTATATAAGGCCATGGAAAAATGGATGGTGTAAATGGATGAGCTTGTTGCAATGGTTTCACATTTGTTTATAAAGAGCAATCCTTAGTTTGATGTAGCACGTGGATAGTTTGCCACCAAGGTATAAAAGACCAAGGTGCTGTAATATCCGAGTGCGTGGACGTTGACTCTGCAAGCAAGCGGTTTGAAATTAGATCCATTAGACATAATATAACCTTGTTGGAACATGTGAATAAGCCATAGTCTTGAACATAAAATAAACTTCAATACATGTAAATGCAAGAAGAATTATTAATATGTAAGATGCTAGGTCCTAACACACACAAGATAAATAGAATGCTAAGAAAGATACTAGAGATCATTCCTCAAACACGGCACACAGAAAGCAATGACTATGCCCCCAATCCATACTGCATCGCAACATACCAAGATTATAGATAAATCAAGGTAGCTTTGAATAGGCATGGGAATAGGGAACAAAAGATAAACCATAACACAAATTGACTGACTTACAAAGTAAACATACAGCCAACATATTCTCTTGCCAAAGAGGTTGCTCAAGATAGATTGGATAGGAAAGATAACAGCCTTATCGTAGGAACTCTGTGTCCGTTAAAGGGGGCTATCTACCAAAAAAGACAATGTCTCACTTGCAGGAAATGCCACATGTTGCAGGAGACGCGTGTGTTGGTCTCGACAATGGAACACTTCGCAGAAGACAAGCCTGTTGATCTAGGGCTTAGTTAAGCGGTACTTAGCTGATGTTGGCAATCGGTATGCAGGATAGTAGATGACTCCGGAAGCAGGCCTTTTTGCTTCAAGTTTGTTAAGGACTTTTGCTTTGAAAGGATGCGCTAGCTTGCTGCTTGAGTTAGTCAAGTCGAGGCGAATGGATTTTGAAAAATGGAAGACTAGAAGGATGGAATGCTAATGGATTGGGACAGGTGGAGAATGATGGATCGTGTGTGCCTGAGTACTGGATACATCCTTCGTATTCCAGACTGCCTACATACCCTGTATCCACGGGATCAAGGCACACTGACGATGGAAGGTGAACGTGATAAATATGTAGTTCTGGATAGAGTGATGAATGGGTCAAGGTGAAAGGAGGGGGTCTTATGTACCTGAGTACTGGATACTTCCTTCGTATTCCAGACTGCCTACATACCCATATCCATGGGATCAAGGTACCTTAAGACTAAGAAGAGATAATATGTAGTTCTGGTTGGTGTGATGATGTGGGAAGAGAGCGGAGAAGAGGTGATCTTATGTACCTGAGTACTGGAAACATGCTTCGTATTCCAGACTGCCTACATACCCATATCCATGGGATCAAGGTACCTTAAGATTGAAAAGATAATATGTAGTTCTGGTTATTGTGATGATGTAGAACAAGTGTTGAGAAGATAACCACCTTATCGCAGGAGCGAAGTGTCCGTTAAAGGGTGTTACCTGTGGAAATGAGACAAGATTGAAGTATGCACTGCGAACCACGAACAAGGAACCAATCCTAGACCGACACTAAGGAAAGAGTTGCCCCCATTCTGGTAGAGGAAACTATAGGGGTGACCGCCGAAGAAGACACAGAAAGACTTGACCTAAGATCAGACAGTGTTAACTGTAGACACAGATCAAGCCGTGGGATGACGATGATGGACATTGACAAATTTCCAAGCTATACTAGATAGGGAGATGGAAATGCAAACAAAGTCAATGGTTTTATTATGGATGGATGGATGAATCAGGTTGCGAACTGGACAAGGAGTGGACAGGACTCGATAGACGATGGATGCTGACTCTACGCATAGCGCCTGTTTGCCAGGTTTTCACTATGGTACTTATCCAAGGCGCCTGTTTTCCAGGTTTTCACCAGAGGATGGATGTTTTTGTATTTTTGTATTTTTGTATTTTTGTATTTTTTTTTATTTTTTTGATTTTTTTGAATTTTTTTTTGATTTTTTGTGGGAATACTCTGAGGATCAGGCATAGAACTTCTTGAGATGGACACTGTTAAGTGGCTCATCTAGAGGAATGCCGTCAGGTGTAGCTAAAGTATAAGCTCCCAAGCCATATGCTGCTATGACAATGAAGGGACCTAACCAGTTAGGCTCAAACTTACCCTTCTTCTCTCGATCTGCTTGATTTCTCTGATTCTCCTTAAGTACAAGATCACCAACTTGAAACCGTCTTTCTTTGATCTTTTTGTTGTAATTACGCCGGAGGCAATTTTGATAGACATGGAGATGATTAAGTGCGGCAAGACGCCTCTCATCTAGTAGTTCAAGCTCAGCTAATCTGGAAGTGCGATACTCATCTCCGCCGATCAGGTCCTGCATGGATACTCTGAGTGATGGGATCTCGACCTCTATAGGTAGGATGGCTTCAGAGCCAAAGACCAAGGCATATGGTGTGGCACCAGTTGGTGTTCTGATACTAGTGCGGTAGGCCCATAGGGCGGGATTGAGTTGCAGGTGCCAATCACGACCAGCTTCATTGACCATTTTCTTTAGGATCTTGAGAATGGTTTTATTGGAAGCCTCAGCTTGGCCGTTACTCTGCGGATAGTAGGGAGTTGAAAAGCGATGTTGGATATTGTATTGTATGCATAAAGCACAGACATCTTGGTTCTTGAATGGTCTCCCATTATCAGTGACAATGGCTTGGGGAATACCATACCGGCATATGAGGTAGTTTAGGATGAACTTGGCTATTTGCTTACCGGTGATATAGGTCATAGGAATGGCTTCCACCCACTTCATGAAATACTTAGTGGCGGTAATGATAAACTTGTGGCCATTGGAGGAGGAAGGGTGGATTTGTCCTATGAGGTCGAGACCCCATTGAGAAAAAGGCCATGGAGTTGTCACAGGTTGTAACTCATGAGCGGGTGCGTGAATCAAATCTCCATGCTGCTGACATTGTAGACACTTCTTAGCAAACTGTGCGGCATCTTGCTCTATTGTAGGCCAATAATAACCTGTTCTGAGTATCTTCTTAGCAAGATTAGGACCGGTAGAATGTGCGCCACAGACACTTTCGTGTATGTCTCGTAAGGTAGCTTCGGCTTCTTCCGCGTTAAGACATCGTAAGAGGATACCATCGAGACTCCGGCGATATAGTGTATCACCCAGAATGATGTAACGAGAGGATCGACGGATAAAGGTTTTGCGTTGAGTGGAGGATAGGTCAGGGGGAAAGGTATTGTTCTTGAGGTATTCATAGATATCTTCGTACCATGGGGAATTGGGACCAACAAGTTTGCAGATGATTTCAGTAACAGGAACATCGACGGCTGGTATCAACAATTGCTCGATCAAGAATTCACACTTCTGTGTATTTGCAGGCATGTCAATCAGTGACCCTACAGAAGCCATAGAATCTGCAACTTTATTATGTTCTCTTGGAATTTGCTCAAATGTGATGCTAGAAAAATGTGGTTTGTAGGCATCCACTAGTTGTTTGTAGGGGACCAACTTTTCATCCTTTGTTTGGTATTCATCTGTGACTTGGCGGATGACTAGCTGTGAGTCTCCATATACTTGTAATTCTGTGATGTCCCATTGAACTGCTGTATTGAGACCTATAAGTAGTGCTTCATACTCAGCTATGTTGTTGGTGCAAGGGAATGCTAGCCGATATGACTTTGGAATGTAGTCATTCTGAGGTGTAACAAATAAGATGCCAGCTCCTGAGCCATGCTGTGTGTAAGAACCGTCAAAGTACAACTTCCACATTATGGAGTTAGCAAGAGTGAATAGATTCTCATCAGGAAAGTCTGCGACCATAGGATGTGTATCTTTCATAGGTGCTTCTGCTAGTTGATCCGCGAGGGCTTGTCCTTTAATTGCTTTACGATCTGTGTACTCAATGTCGAACTCACTAAGGATCATAACCCATTTAGCCAGTCTGCCTGTGAGAGCTGCTTTTGCTAATAGATATTTCAAGGGATCAATCTTGGCTATCAGATTTGTGTGTTGGTTCAACATGTAATGCCGCAACTTTTGGGAGGCAAACACTACTGCTAGACAAGCCCTTTCCATGGGTGAATAATTGAGCTCATGTCCCACCAAGGTTCTACTGATATAGTAAATTGCGTGCTCTCTGCCTGAGTCATCATTTTGTGCTAGCAGGGCCCCTAGGGCCAAATTTGTAGTGGAGATGTACAATATCAAGGGTTTGTCCGCAACTGGTGGGACCAATACAAGAGGTGTAGCTAGATACTCTTTAAGTTGATCAAACACTACCTGACACTTGTTGTCCCATCGAAACGAGACATCCTTTCGGAGCAAGTGCTGAAAGGGTTGACATTTATCTGCTAGCTGTGATATGAAACACCTGATGGACTGTAACCTTCCTTGGAGGCTCCTTAATGCTTTAAGGTTCTTTGGTGGAGGCATCTGCACTATAGCCTTTACTTTTGCTGGATCTACTTCGATGCCCCTACGAGATACTATGTATCCCAACAGCTTCCCTGATGTGACACCGAAGACACACTTCTTAGGATTAAGTCTTACTTGGTATTTTTCAAGCCTGTCGAAGATCTGTCCTAGGACCTGTATATGTTCTGCTCTAGAAGATTTAGCCAATATATCATCCACATAGTCTTCCATGATGTGATGAAATAGATCGTGGAAGATCACTGTCATAGCTCGCTGATAGGTTGCTCCTGCATTCTTTAGACCAAACGGCATGACACACCAACAATAATTGCCCCAAGGACAAGTAAAGGTTGTTTTATGTTGGTCCTCCTCAGCTATCCTTATCTGATTGTAACCCGAGAATCCGTCCATGAGAGAAAGCATCTCGTGACCTGCTGTCAAGTCCACTATAATGTCAATGTTTGGTAGTGGAAAATCATCTTTGGGACATGCCTTATTGAGATCTCTGGAATCATTACACATGCGGATGCGCCCATTAGGCTTAGACACAGGTACAATGTTTGAGACCCAATCTGAATAGTCAATAGGTCGTATGAATTTTGCGTCTAATAGCTTCTGTATTTCTACTTTCACTAGGAGAGCGATCTGTGGGTGCATCTTTCTCAACTTTTGCTTGACTGGTTTCACTTTGGGATCAACTGTGAGATAATGAACTACCAGCTTAGGGTCTAGCCCTGGCATATCTGCATAGGTCCATGCAAAGTTGATGGTTCGTTGTAAGAAGAAGCTGTTAAGATTTCTGTGCTCTGTGTCAGATAATGATGCTGCTAGGAATGTTGTCTTTGGATTCTGTTCTGTACCTAGGTTGATCTCTGTAGAATCTTCCACTAGTAGAGCTGATTTCTCTTGATACTTAGAAGGTAAGGGAAGGTCAAATCCTCCATCCTCAGGTGCCACAGTTGGGTTTTCACCTTTGGATACATCCTTTATTTTTACTATTTTATGATCAGGAGGTGCCACAGTGTGGTTTTCACCTAGAGATCTTTCTTTATTTGCACTTTTGCGACTGGAGGATTTGGCATTCTCACCAAAGTAAGCCATGGGCTCTAGTTCCATTACAAAACCTGCCTTGTGATCGCCAAGAGGGATACCTTCCCGAAGTCCCATGAATTCAGCTAAAGCTTCGTCATTCTGAAAGACATCTATAACGGGGGCCCCTTGTTGGTCCCAATCGATAAGTTCAGGGTAGACAAGCGTGACATTCTGGGTGCTGGTGGTGGAAGTTAAGGATACGGAGGATAGTGTAAAAATGGAGGATTCTGCGAATAGATTGGTTATGTGGAGGGAAGAGTCATCGATGATATCCTCTGTAGATGTCGAATCGGCGGGAAACTTGTCAGCTACCTCGTCGAGGATATACTCGATGTCCGAGGCGCGTGGTACCTTCTTACCAAATCCTAATCCTTTCTTGTCTAGCTTCTTTGTTACCACAATGGGCTCCATAGTGCCTTGATTCTGTTTCCCAAGGCCACCTTTGCCTTTATAGCCCATGTTTTTCACTATCCTTAAGCCATTGCCATATTGCTTGACTGGTATCGTAACTGGTTCTTTCTCCTTGTAGAGCCAAGAAGAGATGTCCTCAATAGTTTCCTCTTCCAATAGCCGTCCATGTTGGAATTGGGTTAGGAATGTTGGGGGAGGAATAGTTGCTTTTTTGGTAACTTTAGCAATGGGTGGTTTGCCGTAAGATTTTGGAGATAAAGGCATCCGCCCTACACAACAAGATTCAGAGATATCATAAGTGCCAAAGCCTATATCCCGAAAGCGAGCTGTGATTTTGGGGAGGGGTGTAGGTTCACTTGTAGAGGCTTGCGTGAGAGTTTCAGGGTCAACATAGAGAGGGGATTCAAGGGCTTTGTCATTTTTAGGCACTTGGTTGCAATTCTTATAGCTTCCTTGCAAGACACGGCAAAATTCAAAAGGATTAGGATCTCCTGGGATAGTGATCTCCGTACCATTGTATGGGAACTTTAGGGACTGATGGTACGTGGAGGGAACAGCTTTCATTGCATGGATCCATGGGCGGCCTAGAATAATGTTGTAAGGCAGCTCAATATCAAGAACTTGACACCTGGTTTCAAGCATAACGGGGCCCAGCTGTATAGGCAAGTGAATAACACCTTCTGAACGGCGTTCTGCATCATCATACCCCTTGATTGTAATACTATGATCAGTGTTGATGTGATCCTCAGAGTATCCCAATTGCTTTAGTAACTTTAAAGAACAGATGTTGAGACCAGCCCACCATCTATGAGGATGCGTTTGATTTTGCGCTTATGGATGAGCACTTCAATATGGAGGGCCTCGTTGTGACAAGGATCATGGGAGGGAAGGTCTTTCTCAGAGAAGACCACATTGTAAGGCGAAGCAATGTTACCCACTATAGCTTGGAAATCTGCGACTGCTATGTTGTTAGGAACAGAGGACTCTTGGAGGGCCTTTTCTAGCACTACTCGATGTGCAGGTGATGACCGTAGAAGGTCCAAAATAGAGATCTGTGCTGGTGTTCTCCCTAGATGTTCGACAAGATTATAATCAGACTGAACTGGAAGCCTAGGTGTAGGTGCACGAATGGTGACATGACCTCGACGAGTAGTAACAGCACAGTCTGTAGATTTGCCTTTAATGGTGAGGGTAGACACTCGACTCTCTTCAAAACGACCTACAATGGAATCGAAGGACGTGGAAGCGTGATTGATACCTTTACCTCTATCCTGAGGAGGAGGTGGACCATGATGAGGGAATGGTTCCTTGTACATATCGAGATCCTTGTTCGTGTGTTGCGCTGGTGATTCATTCTCAAAGGTGATTTGATTACCGTCGATGAGGTTTTGGATGAGGTGCTTAAGCTTCATGCAAGATGCAGTTCGATGACCTTTGCTCCTATGGAACTCACAATACTCATTGTCTCTGTAACGTGCAGTTTTGTAGATAGGTTCTCCATAAGGAGGAGCATCAGGTAAGGTTATGAGCCTTTTCTGCAAAGCTTGCTGTAAGACCGATTCGATGGGCACTCCCAAAGGAGTAAATTGACGTCGCGGAGGGTAATCTTGTTGAGGCCGCTCTTGTTGTCTTTGCTGTTGGTTGGGATAAGGCTGCCTTTGTTGCTGCTGTTGTTGAGGTGGAGCTTGACTTGGTTTGGAGAGTTGCAGTGGTGTTTGCAACGTTTGGACATGCTTAGCCTCGACCACTCCATCATTGACCACGTTTTTGTTTTTATTCCAATATTTGGGTTTATCATTCGACTGTTGATGCGAATTGCTATCTTTCGTCTCCTTAAAGATTTTGACCACACCCTTAGCGATGAGGGCCTTCTCAATGTTGATACCCTTGTATGCGATTTCATCGAAGGTTGTAGCACTAAGAATTTGCAAATGGAAACCTAACTCTTGGTTGAGGTTCTATACAAATATGCTAACAAGCTGTTTCTCCGGAATCTTGAAAGGGAATTTACTAGCCATTTGTCTCCATCGTTGAAGGAAAGAAATGAAAGTCTCGCCATTTTTCTGTTTATTGTTGCATAGATCCGTCATGGAAATCTCATGCTCTGCGTTGTAAGAAAAATGGGTGGCAAACTTCTCTGCTAGCTCGTTGAAAGACTTGATACCCGTAGGTAAGTGTGAGAACCATTCTATTGCTTGTCCTCCAAGACTGCGAGGAAAAAGACGCATAAGATATGTGTCGTTGTGAGAGACCTCAAAGCAAGCAAGATAGAATTCCCTAAGATGGTCTTTTGGGTCACCTTTTCCTTTGTACTTATCAAACTTTGGAATAGTGAAATTTTGAGGAAAAGGGATCATTGGTAATGACCGATCAAAAGGATAAGGGCACACTTCCTCCAAAGAGAAGGTCTTTTTGGTGTGGCCAAACGTAAGATCAGATAGCTGTTGTTGCACCTCCGCAATCTTTAGTTCCATAGTCGTGGGAGGGGTTGGTAACGTCTCCTGTTGTCCAAAAAGCGGTTGGTGTTGCCCATATGGAAGATTATAGTGTGAGCCATGCGTACTGGTATTGTAAGGGTCGTAAGATTGATTGGGATTGTATGGATTGTATGATTGGTTCAGATTGGGTTGGAATTGGAGGTTTTGATTAGGCAGAGGTGTAGGTGGCGCTAGGTAAGAATGTTGGCTCTGCGATGGTTGAAGAAACGTATTGGGGGGGGGAAAGCTAAAGTGCGTTTGATTAGGTTGTGAAGGTGGCACATAGCTTTGGGAAACCTGATGTTGGGAATATTGTGAGTGGCTAGGTAATGTATGAAAGAAGTTGAGCGTGGATGAACGTTGTGGAGGAGGAACATAGGTAGAAGTGATTTGCGACGGTGGGGGTTGATTGAAGATGAAAGTAGAAGAATGTTGTGGTGGGGGAACATAGGTAGAAGTGATTTGCGACGGTTGGGGTTGCTTGAGGATGAGAGTAGAAGAATGTTGTGGTTGGGGCTGCGTGACTCCAATTGGTTGAGAGACATGCAGGTGTGATGATATAGGAGGTGGCATATGTTGAGACCCTTGTTGCATGGCTACATACGTGTCCCCCGGATTGTAATTGGGTGGGAAACCTACGCGTGATGGGGTAACCAAGATTCCACTTGCGCTTGGGATGGACACTTTAGGAGGTGGTTGCACATTGGATCGAGCTAAGGTGGCTTGCCTAGCTAACTCTGCTTGCCGTTGGAGAGTTTCTTGTTGGTTTTGATAGATCTCCATAGGAGTCAAAAGTGGTGATATGGGCCTCTCCCCTGTTGGATTTTGAAAAAGGGGATTCCTATACTGCGAACCTTGAGTAGGTAAGGGCGTAGTTGCCGTGGACATGGTTTGCACTGCTTGTATGGTTTCTTGGGTCTTGGTGCTCTCCTTGAGAGTGGACACATCAAAATCTGGAGGTAACTTGGCACCTTGCTTTGCAAGCAAGCGAAAGAAATGATCCTGGTTCTCACTAAGGATTTTATCAAAAGCAGCTATAGCTCTAGGATCTTGTATAAATTCATCAAGATCTTGCCCATCTTCTTGAGAGGATTGACCTATTTCAAAGTGTCGCTCTTCTTGAGATGGGGGTTGATCTATGACATAACCTTGTGGGACAAAATCCGGAGGCAAGCCTGTGGTATACTGCGGTGCATTTAGCAAAGGGGTTCTATCCTCATGAGGATTGCTTGGTTCCTCTATGTGCGGCATGTTTGGAGAGCTGATTGGTTTTGCCGCGGGTGTACTAGGAGTCACTTTGGGAGTAATGTTGAGACGACCTGATTGTGGTGTGCGAGGGGGTGACTTGTGCTTCTTAGGGACAACTTGCCTAGACTTCATAGTTTGCTGTAGCCTAGTGGTGACCATGGGGTATGTTTAGGACACAATGTAATGCTGGGAATCTATGAGATGCTTTGAAGAAACAGACAAACTCTGATGCACAAAGTACTGGACCAAAGGCGCTATACTGTTTGACCAGAGGCGCAGGACTGTGCTACCAAAAGCGTGCTACTGTGGGCCAGAGGCGACGGACTGAGCTGCCAATAGCGAGTTACTGCTATGCCAAAGGCGAGCTACAGTGACCAAAAGCGAGCTACTGTTATACCAAGGGCGCTGAAGTAGAGTTTTGCCAGAGGCGGGTTACTGCTAACCAAAGGCGATCTACTGTATTACCAAAGGCGAGCTGCTGTAGTACGAGGGGCGCTGAAGTAGTGTCGGATGTTTTTCAAAGGCAAGATTTTTCTGTTTCTGATTGGATTGGTTTGGCAAGAGAAAACACAGCAAACAAGTGGTCAAAAAAGGCACAAGGACTGACACAACAGATAGTGTATGTTCAAGGCTCCAAACAAGCCCAATGTTTCCACAGGTCAAATACAGTTGCAATCAATAACAAGCACTTTTTATCCCTAGAGACAAGGTTTCATTGCAGTAGATCAGCTCACAGCTTAATACTCCGTCGATAAAAATATCATTCCATAAAGGTGTCAGATATTTAGTATCTTTGCGAGAGACGATAGGTAGGGATATCTCACCCTCCCCTTGGAAAGCTCAAGTAGGTCACAAGAGCTTTATGTCCGAGGGAATACTATCTCTTCTCAAGGGAGCCAATGGTGAGTATCTTAAGGGTTTAAATCGATTTCCCTTGCACTGATGATTACCGCAATGTTCGGAGGTAGGTCGGGTAGTCTCTATCTAAATTGGTTCTTAGTGACTTTGAGGGACCAACGCCTTACGAGCAATGTGACAAGCTACTAAAAGCTTTAACCAATCCTACTAAGAGTTTCAAACACTTCGCTCAATGTGAAAATCGTTTCCACAAAGAGCTAGTACACCTCTTTTCAGTTTGGCACCACAAGGTAAGGCTGACGTCGGTTAGGACTTGGCTTTCGCCTTATCCCTCTTATATAGCAGTTCAAAGGAAAACTCCGCTTAGGGTCGTCCCTTTTGGATGAATCGCAATCCAAAAGCAGGCCCTTCTAAAGGAAGTACAAAAAAGTAAAAGCAAGCACGTCACACAAAGGTTCAATTGTCCTGTTATAAGAAAAATAAGGTGCAACTAAGCTATGCACACACACGATTGTAGTTTGTAAATTATCCCTTATGAAATGAAGTGTTTGGCATTCATGTCCATTGTCCCTTATGAAATGAAGTGTTTGGCATTCATGTCCATTGTCCTTTAGAAAATTGAGGTGTTTGTTCATACATGTCCATTGTCCCTTAAGAAATGCAGTATATTCCTAAGACTTAGATTGCAAAAAAAGATTTGTTCAATTATCCCTTTTAAGCATGCAATGTGTTTCTAAGACTTAGTGAGATAGACCAAGAGGTCTTCAATGCTCGTCCTGCATGAACATGTTAAAAATACCTATTTGCTCTGTATGAGTAATAAGAAGCTGCAACAAGTGATATTAGGTCCACACAAACTCAAAAGTTAGCAAGTGCTTGAAGTCAGAGATTGAGAATAGGCCAATGAGTGGTCTTAAAAAATAAATCTCAGAAAATCCTTGAAACAATATTACCACTGTGTAGAGGACAGAAAAATATCAACTTTCAAAAAAAACATCACCTGAATCCGAGTCTGTTTGTGAAAGTTATGAAGCTTGAAAAGT
Source organism: Cunninghamia lanceolata (assembly GCA_027924645.1). Classification (NCBI taxonomy): domain Eukaryota; kingdom Viridiplantae; phylum Streptophyta; class Pinopsida; order Cupressales; family Cupressaceae; genus Cunninghamia; species Cunninghamia lanceolata. The sequence goes on from BSBN01000693.1 coordinate 4,705,216, forward strand.
CAAAAAACTGTGACGAGACAAAGACAGCAGTGAGAAAATCAATTTTCTGAAAAATCAGAGAATCTTGAGAAAAAACCAATTTCACCACGATGTAGATCATGAAATTCTAGCCTATTTCAAAAAAAAAAAAGCACTGAAATATGTGTCCGTATGACCAAGATAATGGGGTTTGAAAATCGCCTATTCATTTAAAAAGCTCATTGAAGAGGGGTCTGTCTTAGCCCCCTGTGACTGGCTCCTGGTCACTGATGTGACCTGCTGCTGGGCTGAAGGTGCTTTATTTTTTTTCAAAAAATAAAAAGAAAAAAGAAAAAAGATTCTCTTTACTTTGTTTTACTTTCTAAAAGAAATAAAAACTAAAAACACTTCATTTTTTATTTGTTTTATTTGTTTTTTTTGGTTTTTGTTGTTGCTTTTTTATTTTTGGATTTTTTTTGCTTTTTCTTTTTTTTTTTTTTTTTTTTTTTTTTGAATTTTTTTTTTGAAAAAAGAATTTTTTTTTTTTAACCGTACCTCACAGTGATTGTATGGCCTCGGGTTGCGTGCCAGAGGTGAAAAAATTTTACCTTCACCGAAATAGGTCAAATTTTATATTTTTCTTCGTCCCTCGACCCTTCCGAACACAACCGTGACCTCCGTTTTTGCCCAGCAAGCTTCCTTTAAATTTTTTTTTTCGAATCTCTCCAAAAAAAAGAGTTAAAAAACCTGTGAAATCAAACTAAAAATTCCACAAATTTGATATTAAATCAGGACCAATGGGTCCCACCGGGCGTGCCAGAATGTGTATATGGAAAAATGGATTAAATCTAAACTAAATAAAACCAAAGAACCCAATAACATAAAGGAAACGAATTTAAATAAAAGCCATGACAAATAATCAATGCAATAAAGACTTTTACCGAAATTTGTGTTGTTTCCTTTGGATTGAATGTAGAATTGCTCAATGAAATTGCAAAGCCATAGCTGCAACAAGCAAGTGTAGTGCTCAAGAGATCAATGTCAAAAGATCGTGAGAGTGCTCAATCGACGCATTTTGTATGCTCAAAGCTCTGTTAAGTATGCCTGAGAATACGATCGAAGAGAGAGGCTCAATGAAGGAGATGAGGGGGGTTTATATAGGTTTCAAGGAAAATCAATGGAGGAGATAAGTTGAGGAATGTGCAACGAATGAAAAGCAGACATGTGTCTTGCTTTCTTTTGCATGAGAGGAGTTATCAAGAATAGAAGAATGAGTTAACTGAAGAAATAAATCAATTAAAAGAATAAAGCAATCAGTTAAGTGATTTAAAACAAGAAGAAGAGATTTGCATGAGAAAAGAAGATATTTTGTTTTATTAAATATAGAAATATTTAATTGATGAGCAAGAAAGCTTGAGTTATTTTAGAGATAACTCAAATTAGAAGAAAAAGCAATTTAAATAAATAATTGATTTATTTAAATTTAGAGAAGATATTTTGGAAGAAATAATTAAATAATTAGAATTATTTAATTTAGAAGATTTAAAAACAAATTAAATAAATAAATTTATTTAATTGTTGTGCATGATTTTGGAAGAACAAATTTGATTTAATTAAATAATTAAGAATTATTTAATTTTAGATAAGAGGGAATTTGTTGAATTAATTAAATAATTGGATATATTTAATTAATGTAGATGTGAAATTTGGAAAGAGGATAATGATCTAATTAAATAATTAAAATTATTTAATTGTAGAAGAATATAGAGGAATTTGATTTAATTAATTAAATAAAGAGGATTTATTTAATTAATGTTGAATTTAGGAGATTTAGAAGAATTTGATGATAATTAATTAAATAATTAGATTATTTAATTAATGTTTGCAATGCAGGTGATTAGACAGATTTTGAAATGCAAGTAGCATGACAAGTTGGTCATTTTAGGGTGTCTACAGTTTCTAAAGACTTTAAAATATTTTACTGTAGGAATTTTTCCATACCATAATTCATAAGGAGTTTGACTTGAACTCTATTTTGGATGTAAATAGTTGTATTAATAGCCTCTTTCCAAAATAATTCTGGTAGATCTACTTCCTTCATCATGTCCTAGTAGCCTCTTGAACTGTCTTATTTTTCCTCTCCACAACTCCATTCTGTTGAGGAGTCCTAGTTGTAGATAGCTATCTCTTTATCCCATGCTCTTCATAGAAAATGTTGAATTCATTTGATGTGAACTCAGTTCCTCTATCAAACCTCAAGCATTTGATCTTCAACTCTATTTCATTCTCAACCATTGCCTTGAAGATTTTAACTTCTCTAGGGCTTCTGATTTATCTCTTAGAAAAGTAACCCAAGTCATTCTAGAATAGTCATCAATAAGCAACATGAAGTACCTGTCACCTTGTAGGCTTCTCACCCTTGTAGGACCATAGAGATCTGTATGCACTAGATCCAACAAACTGGCAGAGAATTACTATTTGTTCTTGAAGCTTGTTCTTATCTGCTTCCCTAGATGACATTCCTTGCAGATTGTGTTGGATAGTTTTACAAGTTTTGGTAAATCTCTCACAATTTGACCTGAACTTATCTTTACTAGATTATCAAATTTTATATGACACATCCTTCTATGCCACAACCAACTTTCATCTTCTTGAGCCAATAAACAATAATCATTAGTTCCTCTCAATTGATAGATATTACATTTTGTTTTCTTACTGGTAGCAATCACAATTCTAGAACTTTCCATGATCTTGCACCCATTATCTTTGAATCTTAGATCATATCCTTTGTCACACATTTGACCAACACTCAAAAGATTATGCTTCAAACCCTTCACATATAGAACATTGTCAGTATTATGCTTTCCATAAAATGAAATAGATCCTTTTCCACAAATCTTACCAGCTGCATTATCTACAAACCTAACCAGTCCTCCATCATACTTTTCCAAACTTACAAGCTTACTTTTATCACCAGTCATGTGATGTGAGCATCCACTATCAATAATCCATTCATCCTTATCTTTCTCAACTTGAACAGCCAAAACACTTTCTTCTACTAGTTTTTCATCCTTCACACAGCTAGCAGAATTAGAAGACACAAGCTCTTCTTTAATAGTAATAAACAGACATTCATTTGCACTAGTATTAGCATCATCATATTCATCATCAGTCACCCCTTCATCATCAAAATCTCTTACATAGTAGCATTTCTTTAGAACTCTAGGCCTGCTCTCATGTTTCTTCTTATTTCTTTCAATTCTTTCAAGACATCTGGAAGCATAATGACCTACTTTACCACAAGAGAAACATTTGAAAGGTAATTTACCTTTGAACTTACCAGAGCCTCTTTGTAGCCTCTCAACAAAGTTAGCTTCAATTTCATCAGTCATTATCCACCTTGTATTTCTCAACTCAGGACATCTCTGCTGAAGTACTGGCTTTAAAAGTTGATTCAACTTTAGGCAGGGCATCACCAAATTCTCTCATCTCAAAGGCTATAAGATTTCCAAGTAACTGATCTCTATCAATAGTTTTCACGATCATGAATTCATCAATTGCAGCTACCTTGTGACTATATGACTTTGCTAGTGATCTAAGAATTTTCATCACAACTTCCTTATCACCGAGAGATCCTCCCATACCCTTTATTCCAGTGACAAGTTCATCAACTCTTTACATAAAGGTTGTTATGTTTTCATCTTCATTCATATTCAAACCCTCATAATTCACTTTTAGGATTTGTAGCTTGGCTTCTTTTACAAAATCATCTCCTTCATACAGATTTTTTAGCTTCTCCCATACCTCATTTGCAGTTTCAAGGTCCACAACTTTTGTCAACACTGAGTCACTTAAGGAACTTAGCAGAACATCCTTTTCTTTGACATCCACCTCATATTCTTAATTTCATCTTTAGTCGTCAAACCATTTGGAGGCATGGTATATTTTGCTTCTCCAGCCTTCCATACATTATAACCAAGACCAAAAAAGATGGCTTTTCATTCATACCTTCCAAAGAGCATAATTTGTCCCATCAAAATGCGGAGCTTCCTTCTTATAAGACATCCTAGATCTTCCTCAAGCTGTTAGGCTTTCTTCAGAGGAACCTGCTCTGATACCAATTGTTGAAATACACCGGACAATTGAGAGGGGGGTGAATCAATTGTCACAAAAACTTATCTGCACTTTCATATCAAACCATCAACAACTTAATTATTCATAATCAGATTTAACCATGAAAGCATGAAACCATCAACTTAATCACAATCACACATTTAACATAGTAGACACTAGATTTTTACATGGAAAACCTTTAGATGGAAAAACTACGGTGGGTGTTAGCCCACAAAAGTATATAAGTTATAACAATACCAAAAAATAGAGGCTCACTACCCAAAGGGAGGCTCACTTCCTAAAGGGAGGCTCACTGCCAAAAGAAGGCTCACTGCCAAAAGAAGGCTCACTACCAAAAGGTTGAGCTGAGATAACAATATCTACTTCATGCCAAGGTTTAGTTCCACTGAAGCACAAACACCTCTGCTCTTCTCTGCTACCTTACTTTACTTTATCTTTGCATCTTCACACTTGGATACATTTTCATGACTTAATTACAAGTATTTATACACTTCATCAACCTTGGAATGATCATCAAGGTCGGCATTATAATCATCAACCGTTGGAGCAATCTCCAATGTTGGCATTACAAACATACATAAAATAGGTCTGGACCTAATACAAATTTAGCTAAGGAAAAGATGTAAGAATGTATGCAGATTATGCCACGCCTTAGCTAGGACTCAAACACAATCTTCCACGCTACAACACGCTATCACAATCTTCAATGCATCTCCACAAATGATGAATTCAACCAGGTCATCCAAGACTCATGTTAACACAAGTATTCTCAAGAACAAGCTTCATGCACGATCTGAATTACACCTTGCGAACCAATCCAAATGTAGGAGCATGATCAGGAGATGTCCACAAGCACATTGTAATCACCAGGGACAACCGTACAATATCTAATCACTCTATCAATAAGATTCTTTAAACTGGAGTACAAGAACAACACTGTCAGCCACTGTCATGAGTAAAAAATAGCTTACGAACCACCAAATCATGAGCATTTGCATTTGAAGGCACTTAACATCACCACTAACTAAATTCCAGAACCACGGACCAAAATACTTCAATGTGGAGGAATGCAGAGAAAAACACTTTCTCCCTGTCACCATCAAGCATACAGAAAAAGCTATTTTCACTCTGGTGAACATAACTCACTCAATTCTTCATACCAGAGGCTCAAACTCATAATATAACATCTTTAGACAAGCTTCAAAATAACTTCCAATCTGCAGGTAAATATATTTATTCTACAGGCAATGCGAAGCATTCTTCTAGACTGTTCTTCTGCATGTAATGCACTATTTCTACTGCAACACATTTGTTATAACCGGAGGGGCTAATTTTCTGAATATCCTCAACAAAGTAAGAGCACAATTGACACCAATGGCAAAATGGATATGTTGACATCAATGACAACACTGATTAGGCACACACTTGCAATAATTATAGCATTGGTAAGCTTTGCTCCAAGTTGAATACTCATGAAAAATACCTTCATCATACTTTGCATCATCCTTTCCTATTTCTTCCTTTCTTTTGATAAAACATTTGCTTCCAAAAATTTTGAAATATTTAGCAGTGGGAGTCCTTCCATACCATAGCTCATAGGGAGTCCTTGCATCATTTTCTTTCACCTGTACTCTATTCTATATGTAGACAACAATATGAATTACTTCTCTCCAAAATACTTCCTGTAGATTTGCTTCCTTTATCATTGTCCTTATAGCTTCTTGAACAATCCTATTATTTATTTCCATCACTCCATTCTGCTATGGAATTCTAGGATTAGATAGTTGCCTCTTTATCCCATGATTCTCATAGAACACATTAAACTCATTAGAAGTCTTTTCCTCTGTCAGGTCTTAACGATTTGATCTTCATACCCAACTCATTTTCAACTATTTCATTAAATGATTTAAACCCATCTAGGGCTTCTGATTTTTCTTTAAGAATAGTAACCCAAGTCATTCTAGAATAATCATCAATGAATAACATAAAATACCTATCATCATGGAAACTTCTTACTCTTGTAGGACCACAAAGGTTTGTATGAACCAACTCCAACAATTTGATATAGGATTTTTCTTCATCTTGTAAACTTCCTCTTGCTTTCTTTCCATCTTGACACTCCTTGCAGATGATACAGTTAGGTTTTGTAATCTCTAGTAGATCTTTCACAACATGAATTGAACTTATTCTTACCAAATCATCACGATTGATATGACACAATCTCCTATGCCAAAGCCAACTCTCACTGATCTAAGTCATAGAGCAATAATTAACACCTTCTCTAATATGATAAAGGTTTCCTTCTATCCTCTTTCCAACAACTATCACAATTCTGGATTTCTCTCTGATCTCAAAAATATCATCCTAAAATACAAGACTGTATCCTTTTCTACACAACTGTCCAACACTCAAGAGATTTTATCTTAAACTTTTAACATAAATAAAATCATTAGTATGATGTTTTCCATCAAGGCTGATTAACCCTCTTCCACATATCTCAGCAGTATAGTTATCTCCAAATAAAACCGATCCTTCATCACATTTCTCAAAATTAATAAACTTACTTCTATCATCTATCATATGATTTGAGAAACTATTGTCAATAACCCAATAATTCTTTTCTTGAAAAGTATCTTCATTATCAGGACTTACCTCTAGATCATTTTCTTTCATACATCCTTTAGGTTTAGCACCACAAATGACCTCCTTTGAATTAGTAAGAAAGCAATCATTATATTCATTTTTTTCAACATCATAATAGATTTTCTCAGGTGCTCTACTTTCATTTTCCTTTTCCTTACTTCTCAAGAATCCCTTTGGACATCTTGATGCAAAATGACCAATCTTGCCACACCTGAAACACTTGAAAGACAACTTATCCCTATGCATATCAATATCTAGTTTTATTCTTCTCCCAAAGTTAGCCTCCATATTATCAGCAATCTTCTGATCTATTTCCACAATCTTCTTAGATTTGTCAGTCCTAAGTGTAGTTACAACTGAGTTCTAGACAACATATACAAGAAAGATTAGATAGCTTACTATTCTCAATTTTTAGAAAATAAGAAGAGAATCATCCATCCTGTGAATCATCCCAGATCTACCTTAAGTTGTTAGGTTTTCTTCCAAGGAACCCTTGCTCTGATACCAATTGTTGAATGCACAAGACAAATGAGAGGGGGGTGAATCAGCTGCATCAAAAACTTAAACCTCACAAGCATAATCATAGTCATTTCACTTCAATTCATTTAATCCCTAATTATGTTATGAAGATTAAACATGAAAACAACTAAAAAAATTTTAATCACATCAACACCATGCACAAGAGAACACCAAATTTTTACGTGGAAAACCCTAAAAGGGAAAAACCATGGTGAGGATTAGCTCACAATATATAGTAGTATCAATACCAAATTACAAAGAGGCTCACTATCCAAGGACTCACTATCCCAAATGTTCTTTGTAATAGGCTCACTGCCAATAGGGCTCATTGCCAAAATGGCTCACTACCATGAACTGATATAATAGCATCTACCATATGCCTGAGTTCAATTCTATTGAAGCATAGTATATCTCCTTTCACAGCCTCACAACACACACATCCTCATGTTCACATCCTTGCACATTTACATGAATTCTTTACACTTATTTATATCAATCATCAACCTTGGAACATACATCAAGGTCAGCAATACATTCTACACCTTTTGGAACAATCTTCAAGGTTGGAAAACATACATAATTCAAATTAGGTCTGGACCTAAAAATACATAATTCACAACTTAGCTCAGACCCAAATAGATTTTCACACACTTCAACATGCTTCTACAATCCATGAAAGACATCCACAAAGAGTGTTAGCACCCAAGTCGGCCAAACTTCTACAAACACCAAGAATACTTAGGCACACATTTCCAAGAACTTAATCATAGCTTTTAGATCAAGAAAAAGATTTCAAAACATTTTGGAGACATCCATGAAAAACATAAAATCAACTAAGAGCCAACAAATCCAGCTACAATAAGTTTCACTTGAAGACAACAAATCTCACTTGAAGACAACTTACAATCAACATTGCTAAGTTCTGCTCCTCAATAACTTGCTTTCCAAAGCACCAAATCACAAATCCTTTGGAATGAAGATAGCTAAGGACCTTATAAACATATGTCCAGAATGACATCACTTGAAACCACTCTGTAGAGAAATGCAGAGAAAAATACTTTCTCCCAGACACTAGTGAACATAACTTCTATTGAATAATGATCCAAACCACCAAACTATGGATTTAGCATCTTAAACCACTTCTTTAAAACATATCCAAAACACACACTTCAGTCTTCAACACAGAAGAAATGCGGAGCAAAAACTCAAACAGTATCCTACAAGTCAGAATACTCTACAACACATTGTTTCCTCTGGAGAGCAAATTTTCTCAAAAGCACTTGGAAACTCAGCAAAAAGAGCAATGTACCAACATCATTAGCACTTATATAATGCATTCAAATCACTTTAACATGACAGCTCAATCAAGAAATAATCAACAATACCAGAAGATACATTTGACACCAATGACAACACAAACATGTTGACATCAATGACAACACCAATTAGCACATACTTGCAACACATAACATCTTTTTCGGTTAATCATTGTTGTATCTTTCTTAAACATGTAATACTAAAGATCACCTTTGTATTAACTGAATATAGCATAGAATGTTGGTTATGTGTGAAATTCATTAATTATTGTGCTTTTTACTATATGTTCTACAAAGAATTGTTTAGTATATGTCACATTAGCATTAATCACATTTCCATGTAAGCATTAACATTTATCACTAGTTGAATTTTCAATAAATCACATGTGATAGATTTAAACAACATTAGAAGCAGTAATAGGAAAACATCATATATATAAACATCATTTTGAATATACATTAGAGTTAACTATCCCGTACATCAAAATGGGACCTTGTAGTACATAAGATACATCACATAGCTAAACCTTGGTCATTGGTCCCCTCAGGACTGGTAGTGTGCATGTGATGGAGGGATGCCCATGTGTGGCTACGAACCATAAATGACTCCTAGAGACATGCCACGACCGTAACCCCCTAAGCTCACCTCTGAGTCCTAGCACCTCGTCATGTGACTCCTAGTACATCTGCTAGTATTGGTCTCTCTCAGATAAGGCTCTATCTCGCTCTGACCGGGCCCTGTCTCTGTCATCCATCAATTGGAGTAACTCAGGAAGTAAGATCTCATGGATGATAGGATCTCTCTCAGGTGAGGTTACTATTGCAGCCTGATCTTGTAGTGTCTAGAGCTCACCCTCTGCACATTGGACTCTTTGGATATCCTGATCTAGAGCAGACTCTACAGCTAATTTGTATCTCACAAATGGAATGAATATCTCCACATGCCACCCTACGGATGGCTGTGGTGAATACCTTGTCTGCACCTGTCACTTGGCCACATCAGTAGGAACTATCTCTACTATGACGTGACTCACAAAATCACGCCATGCGTCTGTCCCATCTACAAAATGAAAACAAAATAGATATCACTATCTCATGTCGACGTCATAAATAATAATTGAAATAACTACTTCAACATAATAACATCTCACCTGGATCTCCATCTCGCCAAGATGGATCTCAGATTGTTGATGGTGTAAAAAGCTTTGCATCCAACTCTACAGCTGGGGGCACTTGATCACTGGTCTCCCCTCACTCATGGCAGCTTGATCTCCTAGCACCTGTAGGGGCTGGACCACGAGCTCTCGACCATAGTCTCGACTCAGTCACCTCATCATCGTCTACCTCTTACTGATCTCATCATGGTCTCACTTTAAAGATGTATTACAATGAGCCTCATCATCATCATCATCATCCTCATCTTCATCTAGATCATAGTATCTAGCAAAATCACTAACATCATCCTCTACCCCTGTGTCACTCATGTGACCAGTCCAAGGTCAAGGATCACCTGTAGGGTGATTGGAAGGATATATAGGAGTGGTTCATGTTGTCTGCCACCAGGTCTGATATGCTTAGGTAGTACCAAGTTACCAACATCGTCTACATCAAATACCAGCTCCGCATCCTCTGTACCATCATCATCACTCACTGCTATATCTGCTACTGTCAGTCGTCGAGAACTATTTACCCATACTGCATTGCATAGTGAGCAAGCATAGCTCAGACATATCATAGGGACATCATGTCTACATCCAAACTATTGTGCCACTCTATCAAAATAGAACTAGACAACTATGTGATCGAGGTGACCAACCATCAACCGTTCCCTCTGCATCCTAGCTAACTATCTACGTTGACCTAGCCATGCTATGTAGCCATGATATGGTCTCCAAATGATGTTGCTAGGCTATAGTTTGTCAAATATAACTCTCCACTATAGAAGATCACCATGTCACCAACATCTAATGAGCAGATAAGCATAAACACGTGGATAAGTAAACACTAGATCTATAGGGAAACATGTAGGTCATACACATCTGATATGCTCAAATGCCCAAACCTGTAGTAAAGTGCAAACCATCAGACTCTATGACTCATAATGGACATATTATCCCAAACCATGGTAGAGGTGTGCAAGGATACTGCTCCCCATGCGTATACTATCTTTTGCTCCTCCATTGCTTGGATAGTGTGAACTAGGCCCCCGTGAAGGTGAGTACCTCATCCATTCTATGTGACTACTAGTGCGACAGTAGTGATCATGATCCTCTGAACCAAAGGGATGTCACTGCATCCCTTCTTTAATAGTCAGAGCTGAATATGTCCTTGTTCTGCCTGAGCGATGGTGTGACCTAAATAGTACAGTTGGCTCTATTTGGTATACTCTGGTAAGCGATGCTCTATGTGTTGGCAAGAGACACTACTAGGCATCTCAAGTGTTGTAATTGATGGCAACTAAAACTATCTTACACATCTACATTATATCATTTGATCATACCGGAAGTCAGATTGCAGATTTGTCTAAGTCTGAATAGACAGGAATAGAGCATATGACAGGATTCAGTATTTTGGTCCGTACTTCTCCACAGGTAATCATGTTGTGTCATGGATCTGAAGAAATGTTAAGGGATGTCAGGACAATCTAAATCCAAAGTTTTAGTCTCCGGTGATAATGGGATTGAAAGTTACAAGCATATGAGTATCGGGTTTTGGTTAGACAGTTTAGTCCAGTGAAGAATAGGCTGACTTGGTGTTTGATTCTTGTGCGGATTAAGACAAGTGGTTGGTTGAGTAATTTATGAGATCCAGTGGTATTGGCTAACATGTGTGGTGACTTGAATTCATAAGTTGTGGTCTACATTGATGTTTGTGCATGGATTTAGCCGACAGAACAGTGATCTTGAAAAAAATTATAAGTCTTCTTGAGGCCGAATGCAGTTGATGTAATTTCATGTTGCGGATATATATGATCAATGGGTGCGATCTTTTTGAGGCATGAAGGTAAGAATATGAAGTGAGAGGTGTGAAAAGTGGCAGTATCAAGAGTGAAGCAAGGAGATCTGAGCTCCAGATCATGGCACAACAGTGAAACAGGGCAGTGAAAGATGAAGTGTGCGAAGTTGGTATATTGAGCCTAACCAGAACTATAATCTTGCATTGTTAGATGCTATTCTTCAGTTCAAACATTTCAGTGAACTCTTGTAATTGATATTGTAGGCATTGAGCCTCCTTTGAATAGTGAGCTCTGGGCAGTGCACCCGAAGGCAAGTGCCTTGCCATTTTTCTATTCTTTTAATAGAGAATAAATCTTGTAGGTTAACCCCCACCGTGGTTTTTCCCTTAACCAGGTTTCCACGTAAAAATCCTGGTGTTATGTGTGTTGATTATGTTTTTGCTCATGTGTTGTTGATTCATGCTTTCATGGTTATATCTTTAATTTGTTTATAAGTGGTAAAGAAGATTAAATGCAACAAAAGATAAAGATTTGAGACAACTGATTCACCCCCCCTCTCAGTTGTCTACCCTAATTTCAATTGTTACCTAAATTTCACTGTAGCTCATTCAGATAGAGCTTTGATTCAAAACTTGAATAGGTACATTTCATCTTATCTTTCCTATATTACATTCAAGTGCATAAATAAGATAATTTAAAGGATTATATTTGTCAAATTACTGCATTCATACACGTGCATGTAACATAAGAAGGATTTACACAAATCTTTTCTAAACAAAGAATTAATCCTTATTGAATGTAAAATGTACATTATACCACACAAGCCGTGAGACTAACTTTACTTGTTCAATGGAATTGAAGATAAATATGTACATGAATAAGTAAATGAAGGTAAATGTGTATATAAGGAGGGAGACCGGTCATTGCTTGAGAATGACTGGTTCTGATGTGTCATCTTGTTCAGCTGCTGCCTTGAGCTATTTCTATCCTTCCTAGTTTCATGTTGATCCTAGTTCCTGCATCTGGAAATAACAATGATGTTAAAGCAACGCTCTAAGCAATGAGAGGTCTCAAACCTTACATGAACAAACACCTATGCATGTACAAATTGATCTCCAAATGCATTAAATAAGCAATGCAAACCTTGGATGTCCTAGAGAACAGTCAAGCCATCAAACACATCCAAGGTATGCATTTACTTTCCTAACAAGTTTGCTTCATGCAGATACATGTGTAATTATGTTTCTATTTTGATTCATCAGATTACATTATGAGTGGAGAAAATGTGCCTCCCATAAGGATTGATCCCAGCTCATAACCATTGCAGAAGATCTCATGTATGTTCATCAGAAACGAGCATCAACTTGTACAACTAGATCTATTCATATACTTTTATAAGGAGCACACAGATTGTATGATAAACAAGTGAATTTTCATGATATAAGACAACTGGAACATCTTTTTTCTCATCATAGTGTATTTTACATCAAACAGAATCATCATGAGTTAATGAGGATATGTAACAGCATCATCAAGATAATACCATCACTGTCAGAGGGACAGTTCAAATTTTCCAAGACAATTATAGTCATGAGTGTCACATAAGAAAGCTATAGCAAAGGTGAACCAAACAATAGGCATGAAGTTACAGATGTTTTAATGAAAATGCAGAGCATACAAGCAAAAGGAGATCTCTTGAAGAGCCATAATTATGAACAAAAGTATATGCTTCTATGATACAAAGATACAAGATTAGAAGCTTCAAGAGCAGTCAAGGCTCATATATGTATGCTGTCACAGACATACTAAATGTAAAGTGGATGCCAAAATGTGTTCTATAGCATATACACCAAATTTTCTTAGTGATATTAATGATTTCAAGAAATAAAGCTTATAGAGATGACACTGATCAAAGCATATGAAGTTTATCAATGATTTGCTGCTACAAAAATGTAAAGCTTTAATAGACATATTCCTCACTGATAGTTAAATATGAATAGGTATCTTCAACTTTTTAAGAGCAACAAAGTTACACTCTATAACTGATTGTTGAAAAGTGAAGCTGGGGTTTGTTTTTATAAAACCCTTATGAAGATACAGAGTGCACATGGCAAGGACTGACAGAGCCAAGTCAAATAGCCACCAAAAGGTCAAAGTAGTTCATGAAAGGATAGCAGTTGGTTAAGAGACAATGGATGTCATGAAGATAATATAAGAGGCATCAAGCCCATAGGAGCCTACACATGGCAGGTATAAGTCATTTCACCTTTTTTCTAAAATCAATGATTGTCATACATAACTGTGCTGCTCTTTAACCATCAAGAAGAAATAGTCATGCTTGTTCAGGAAGAGTGCAATCCTCTAGTAGCCATGTAGCAGTATATCTAGAACTGTACCATTCCAATAACAATCAATAGCCTGGAAGTAGCAATGGAGCAACATTATGAGGTTAAAGAGAAGCACACTCAAAAGTGACTGTCACAGTCATGTCTTTGGAAAATTCATGAAGATTGTGAGAAGAATGGGTGAACATTGAAAGATGAAGGAAGCATAGAAAAGAAAGCATGTTAGAAAAGGACTACCCTATGAGCAGTGCTACAACAAATGAAGGAGCAGTCAAAACCAGAGAGATTCAAGACATAGTGAAGAATGTATGCAAAGGTTAGGAGGTTTTGACAGTCTTTTGTAGTCTTCCTTAAGGGTTTAACACTAGTTTCTTACTTCTTCATTAAGACCTTTATCATTGTTGCTCATGTGAACAATCACTACCAGTAAAGAACGGTTCAGTCATTGATATCAAAAGTATTTACCCTGACAGCCTACAGGTATTGCATTTATCAAGAAATGGAGATAGTTAATCACTGCTTTGAAAAAAAATAGTTAAAACTATGACACATTGTGATATAAGCATAAATTTTCCAGATAGTGAACACATTGAAACCCTAGTAGGGTTATCTCAATGAAAAGGAAACTATCAAAGATCCTATAGCAGCCTGGTCAGGGGGTAGTAGAAAATGCATCTTTGTTCCAAATGGAGAAAGCCCATGAAGTTTTTTTTTAAAGAAGTAATGAACCAGCTCTAGGAGACTTTCAGAGATACAGAGGAAGTAAAGAAAGATTGTGGGTTTGTTTCTTTAAAACCCTAGGCTAGGACAAATAAAAAAAACAAGCTTCTTTTTCCACTGCCAGAGAAATGATAGATTTTCCTAAGTGTGTGAATTTTTTTTCAGAAGCATCAGCTCAAATTAATCATGGTTGTTCATTAAATGACTATAGGGTTTTATAAATCAAACCCTAGTAAGAAACCCTTGTTTCTCAGTCAAAATACCTTCTTTTGACAGCAGAAGACAGAGTACAGTAAATCATGAAAAAATCACATGTACAGAGGAACACATTGAAATGAAAAGCTAAAGTTTCTTCTTATGTAGTTTTTATGTCAAGAAATACAGTCATATATACATGAAATATAGTTTTCATCACAGCCATGAAAGGAAAAGAGCAAAACCAACATATACAGTGAAGTAATAACAACAGAGATGACAGAGATTCATAACTTTGCTTCAGGAAAACCATTTTTGCTGAGATTACCTGTGGCTATTGAAGCCTTTTTATGAAGAATACAGTCAAAATGACTTCATGACAGTAGAGAAACCTCCAAAAATGAGAAGAGAAAAACCCTTGTGGTGGTGCAACAAGCAAGAGAGACAATGCAAAATGACAAGGTCTTTAGGGTTTGACCTTCTTTTACTTGAAAGCCTTATCCGATGAATGTTCTTTTTGACTTTGTTTATGGATAAAAAAACATTGTTATCATATGCTTCGTGGTCAAGAAGACATACTCATTATTCCTAGTGTTTGACTAGGAGGGGCCTGTGAGGGATTTCCTTTGTGTTTGCAAGGTCAAGAGAGATGATGGATATTGCCTCCACTTTTTTTAGACTTAAGACAATTACCTTCTCCCTGATATATGCTTGTCTTTTGATTTGTTTTGCATTAATTTGACATGTAAAGAATTTGATTTGAGTGATATTATTATAAATCATTAAATCAAATTTCTTTTCTTAATGCAAAATAAATAAATCATGCTTTGTAACGACCTTGTGAGTTATGGATCCTAATGCCATGCCAAGTATGTAGAAGAGTGGAGGTAGTTATCAAACACATGTCTACCTTGTTGGAGGATTTGAGTTTTAGTTATCAAACACATGCCAAGCATCTAGGGGATTGTTTTCTTTTTTGGAGAGTGCTTTGACTAAGTTTAGAGCAGATTTAGGAGAGTTTTATTGCTTTTAGAGTCCTTTTGGGGTAGTTTTCATGAGTTATTATGTTGGACTAGGTCATGATGGACTTTTTCCTTCATTATGAACTCTTGTGGAGAGGATATAGGCCCTATATTCTAGGCTTTTTGTGGGCATCTGACCCAAGTTTGTTTCTAGCTCCTTGTATGGTGGAACCACTTGGATAGTGGTGGATATAATCACTTTTGTGACTTTTTTGTACTCAGTTCTGATTATGCAATTTGGAGAGACTTGTGATTTTGACATCCTTGCTCAGATTTTAGCATTTTTTGTAACTCATTTTACTTGATGGAAATACAGTGAAGGCCTTAAGTATTATTGACTGAAGATTTTGCCTACTTGTTCTTTGCATTAGTGTGCTTAAGAAACTAATTGATCAAGTTATTTGCGAGGTAATGTTTATTTCATTATAGCTTTGTCTCAGATTTAGGGCCTTTATGTAGAAATTATATTAATGCAGGTTACAAATTGTGTCAAAAGGTATAAATTGTTTCTTTCTGGATGTGAAGTTATCTTCCTTCTTGAAAGTTTGAGCACTAGGACCTGTTTGTGAAACACTTATGCAGAAGTATATAGTAATAAGTTGTGCAAGTATGTTTTCTGTCATTATAGTAAGTGCATGAATTTGAGTTTCATATCCTTTCGGTTAGGTGTATCACCCTTTTACTTTCAGTTTTCAATTTAGTTTTTTTCCTGAGTTTCCTCCTTCCCTTTTCTCTGCAAAAAATCATTAGTTTAGGTGATACAAGTTTATTAATCTAGCCTTCTCCAGAGATTCACTATAGTTTCCAGGTGACCCACAGCCTAGGAGTGTTTCCATGTTCCTCTAGAGTACCAATTTTCTACAAATTGGTAGGGTGTAACTTTTAGAGATAACAATTTTTGGCATGCCCAGTGGGACTGTTCGAATTTGAACAGTACTTACATTTTATATTCATTGCTAGTTCTGATATGCAACCAGCATATTTCAGCCTTTAAGAGGTGTTTTTCTAGCATATTTGGTGACTCTCACTGAGAATAGAACAAGTAAACCAGTGTTGTTTTACTTTGATGAAAAGGATACAAACTCAAAGTTTGAGTTTGTTTGATTATTTACAGTTGTCTCCACCTAGAAGACAAAGCAGAATTGTGAAAAGAACTCTAGTTTCAAAGAGAGTTCAGTCAACTCCAATTTTTAGACCAGTAGCATCTGTATCTCCTGTACCAGTCCAAGCAAATCCACCTCCAGCTATTCCAATGGCAAGGAATCAGCTATTTGTGGCATTTGATGGCGACAGCCCATTAAATTTAACACAGCATGATGATATACCCATGGCAGCCTTGAAGAGTCTACCTTTTTGTACAGGGGAGGATCAAACTACCCCGATTGAGCACATTAGAGACGTGGCTTCTCTATGTGGAGTTCATCATGTAACCCAAGAAAATGTAGCCATCAGGTTGCTAGCTGCATCACTAAAAGGAAAAGCCTTGCATTGGTTCAAGAGTTTACCAGTGCAAACCATTGGAACTTGGGATGACTTAGGTGCCAAATTAAACAAACAATTTCAAGATAAGTTTGATAACTTATCACTCATTGAACAACTGACTACAATAAAAAAATCTCCTCAGAAGCAAATGATGGACTTCAACTTTTGTTTTTAGAAAACATGGGGCAGAATTCCGGTCACGGTAAGACCCTCATCAGAATATGCCTTTTTGTACTATTTGAAAGCTCTTAACAATGATATTTTAGTCATGATACAATCAATGGGAGGTACTAGTTTACCTGATGCATATGAAATAGCAATTAGAGTAGAAAGTAGCCTGATTTAGGTTGGCAAGATAGCACCAAGGCCACCAATGCCTATTTTTCCTGAAATCCAGCCTTCAATGTCGTTACCAATTCCATCTTTTGCCCCTTTACCTACTATTGGAACATTACCAGCTACTGCCAACCCTGAGGCTGCTGCTTCTAGCTCATCAGAAGAGCTAAGAGAAATAAGAAACATCCAATAGAAGATTGAAAATATTCTTCAAACTTTTGGAAATGAGTTAGTGAGCCTAAAGAAGAAGCAGTCCCAAAATAGGCAGCCATATCAAGGTCCAAACTAGCCATACCAAGGTCAAAACTAGCCATACCAAGAAAATAGGCCACCATACTAAGGAAATTATCAGGGTACAAGGCAGAATGTAAACCAAAGGCCTTTTCAGTCTTATAATCCTGCACCAATTAATGCAGTTAGAGACCTTGTCCCTGTTCACAATAACCTTGCAGCAGAGTATGAATGGTGTTTCCCTTGCAATCAGCCACACAGTCAGGCTACTTGTTCAAATGGAGTTATTAATCAGGCATTGATGGTACAGAATGTTGCAGTTTCTTAGCCTAACACACCTAATGATGGGCCTGTACAGCAGCAAGAGCAACCTCAAAATGATATTGCCTTCCTAAATTGGTAGGGTGAACTGTTTTGTGGAGGAAACAGAGATGATTCTCCAATTGCAGCAAACACAAGAGCTAAAAAGAGGGGTTTTGAGATGGAACAATCAACAAACAAAGGAAAAGAAGTTGCTAGACCATCCACATCTCAAATTCCTCACATCTTACAAAGAAATGTCCAAGGTGCTGCCAAGGAATAGCCTCATATTAAGGCAGATCCTGCTGCTGCAAAGTCTCATCAAAAGGTAGGTGTTACTTCACCTTTCAATATCATTGAAAATATGAAGAAAATGAATGTGACAATGTCCATGTGGGATTCCTTAGCTATCCCAGGCCAAAAAGACATGTTACAATCTGCTTTGTTTGATTTGAAAGTGTCTAGTGATGTATCAGTCGACCCAACTAGGGTTGTCCTTACAAATTCACCTCAGGACAGTAATAAACAACCAAGTAAAGGTGTTAAACCTCTTCCATTTTATGTCTCATTGATAATAGGAGACAAATTAGTGCATAACTGCATGGTGGATAGTGGGACAAGTAGTTCAGTCATGCCAAAATGAATTGCAGACCAATTAGGACTGAAATACCAGCCTGTTGAGAAGGGAGTACTCCAGTTAGATGGGACATTTGTCAACATTGTAGGTGTGATTAAAGATTTAGGTCTCACATTGCATTCTTGCCCAAATGTTTCAATCTCTCAGGAGGTGTTTATCATTGATTTACCCCCTACTTTGCCATGTGTTTGTCAAGAGAGTTCACTGCCAAAATAGGAGGATATTTGTCCTTAGATTGGTCCCACATGTTTTTTAGGACCCGATATGGAACAAAAGTGACTATAAAGTCTGAGTTGCTTGCCAAAGATCACATTGAGCCATATGTGCCAAGTGCAGTTAATGCCAATTGCACTGTTTTTGATGATAGTGAGCTTGCTGCTGCTCAAGAATTGTAGGCTGAAAGTGTACTTGAGGTACTTTTAAATGAGTGGGCAGCAAAAAATGTGGTAGACAATCCAAATGAATACATCTAGGAAATAGGTATGGGTGTTTATATGTTGCATGAACCTAAAACAACAATACCAAACCTTGTAAAAGGTACAGAACAACAGATAGGACAACAAGATGAGTTATGGAAAATGTACTTTGACGGATCTAGGAGTAGAAATGGATCTGGTGGGGGTACAATGCTTGTGTCCCCACAAGGTGATAGATATTATTCTACTTTTTGTTTTGCTTTCTCATGCACTAACAATACTGTTGAATATGAAGGTTTGATTCAAGGTTTGCAGTGGGCAAGAAAGAGGAAGATTGGTTGCTTGTAGGTATATGGTGACAATGAGCTTATTGTAAATGAGGTGAGAGGGCTGCATGTTACAAAAAATGATGTTTTGAAATCCTACAAACATAGGGTGTGGGACATGATTGAGGAGTTTGATGCCTTTAATCTAGTTTCTATTCCAAGAAGTCAAAATAATCATGTTGATAGGTTAGCTGCAATTGGGGCTCAATTTCATATTCCCAGTGATATTTAGAGGGAAAAAGTACAGCCACATGTGAAGATTGTTGCTAGACCTTCTATCCTTGACAATAACATTCATTGGCAAGTGTTTGAATGTGATGAGCAGGTGTTATGTTTTCTGTTAGAGGAAGATGAGTTCTCTATAGTGAATCAAGGCAAGCTTAAGCAGCAATATGGTGAAGATCAAGTCATTCAATTGAGAACTAACAAGATGCCCAAGGGATTAGTCACATTGGAATCTATCGTTGGCACTGATGATCATCTGAAAAAGAACAAGACCAACATGCAGGTCAAAGAAGAACATTATGAGGAGCTAGAAATTTTTAAAGGTAAGCTCCTTAAAATTGGTAAGATTTGTTCACCTGAAGATAAGAAAGCATTTATTTCTCTTTGTCAAGAATTTGAAGATCTACTTGCTTGGAATTATTTAGATTTAAAGGGATTTGATCCCCAAATTTCCCAACATACCATAGAATTAGAGCCAAATGCTAAACCTGTAAGGCAGAAACAGAGACCCTTAAACTCGAACCTTGAGCCTCTAATGATTAAGGAATTAACCAAGTTGATTGAGGGAAATATTATTTTCTCGATCAAGCATACATCCTAGGTCTCTAATCTTGTTCCCGTAAGGAAGAAGAATGGAGAAATTAGGCTCTGTGTTGACTTTAGAGACCTTAATAGATCCTCTTTGAAGGACCACAACCCATTGCCCCCAATGGAGCAGATTCTGCAAGTAGTGGTTGATTCAGAAAGATTTTCTTTACTTGATGGATATTCAGGTTATAATCAAGTTTTAGTGAAGGAAGAAGATCAATTTAAGACTACTTTAACCACAAAGTGGGGCACTATGGCCTACAAAAGAATGCATTTTGGCTTATCTAATGCTGGTTCCACTTTTCAGAGAGCCATGGATATGGCCTTTAAGGGGTTGCTTTATAAATTGGTATTTGTGTACCTTGATGACATCACAATGTTCTCTAAGAATGCAGCTGATCATTTATCCCATTTGAAACAAGTGTTTGAGAGATGTAGAGATTTTGGTATATCTCTCATTCCCAAAAAATGCATTTTTGTTGTCCATGAAGTTTAACTTTTAGGACATGTGTCTAAGAAGGGGGTTACCATTGATACAAAAAGAGTAAAGGCTATTTTGGAACTGCCTTTACCCAGCCACAAGAAAGGACTGCAAAGTTTTATAGGCAGAATTAATTTTCTACAAAGATTTATACCTGATATTGCAAATTTATTGAAGCCACTGACTTCTATGTTAAAGAAAAATATAGCTTTTAGCTGGAAAAAAGAAGCTAAGCTCAGTTTTGAATCCATAAAAGAGGTTTTATCTACAACACCAAGTTTGGTAAATCCTGATTTCTTAAAATATTTCATTTTGTATGCTTATGGTAGTGTATATACAATTTCTGCAATTCTGGTACAACAACAAAATGAAGGTTTTGAATAGCCCATTGCCTTCTTTAGTCAAGGTTTGCAAGATTATGAACAGAGGTACATTTTTATTGAAAAGCATGTCCTTGCTATTGTAAAGAGTTTAAAGAAATTTAGGCATCTTGTTTCTAACAATAGAGTGCATTTAATGGTTGCTCACCCTGGTGTGAAAGATTTCATGTTGAGTGAGGATCTAAATGAGAAGAGAGCTGGGTGGATTACTAAAGTCATGGAGTATGATGTGGATATCAAGATAACTAAGCTTGTCAAGGGAAGAGGACTTAGTGAACAGCTTGCTACTAGGCCTGAAAATGAGTCAGAAAAAGGAGAAGTAGTACTGGTCAATGAAGATGAGCCTAAAAATGATACTATAGCTATTGGAGCAAGTTGGGTTAAGGATATGACTCATTTTTTGCAAACTGGTGAGTGCCCAATGGGTTTGGACAGAGCCAAAAGGAGGTATTTCAGACTATAGTCTATTCCTTATGTTTTGGTCAATAATGTTCTATTTAGAAAGGATCTGAATGGTGTACTCTTAAGATGTATTGATAATGACCAAGTTGACAAAGTGCTTTATGAGAGATGTCTATTATTGGCCCAGCTTATTCAGAGATGCCCATGCATGGGCCAGAAAGTGTATAAAATGTGCCATTTTTATAGGCAAAGAGAGGCTGCCAGCGTTACCTTTGTAGCTAATTCAAGTGGAACAACCCTTTATGAGATGGGGCATTGACTTTATAGGTGCCATTAACCTGCCATCAAATGCAGGTCATAGGTGGGTACTCACAGTTACAGATTATTTCACAAGATGGACTGAAGCAGTGGCTTTGAAAGAAGCCAATGAGAATGTTGTTTTAAACTTTTATTATGATTTAGTATCCAGATTTGGAGTTCCTGAATCAATCATTTCAGACAATGCTTTAGCCTTTGTTGGACTGAGAGTAACTGATTGGGTTGTGAAGAATGGTATTTACTTAAATACATCATCAAACTATTACCCATAGGGTAATGGTTTGGCAGAATCAACAAACAAGAACCTGATAAGGATTATCAAAAGAACTATGGAGGATAACTAGAGGACCTGGCACACCAAGCTGAAATATGTTCTATGGGTAGATAGAATAACTCCAAAAAGGTCTATTGGGAACTCTCCATATATGTTAGTTTATGGAAAAGAGGCAAGGCTACCTTTATCTATTGAGATGCCAGTTCTTGACATCATAAGTTAGCTAGAAATATTTGAAGAAGAAGACCCAATGGCTGTTAGGTATACTCAGCTTATGGAACCTGAAGAAATTAGAGATAAGGCTATGAAAGCTATGGAGTATCATCTATTTCAAACCAAGAAGGTCTTTGATAAGAAAGCCACACCAAGAGTATTCAAAGAAGGTGATGTTGTGCTCAAGTGGGATGAGCTAAAGAGTAGACCAAGTAAGCATACAAAGTTTGACAACTTTTGGACTGGTCCTTTTGTTATTACTGAGTACAAAGAACATAATGCTTTTCAATTATCAAAGATGGATGGAGAAGTTTTACCTATCCCAGTGAATGGGATACACCTCAAATGTTGTTTTGAGGTTTGATCTGATGTAACCTGTACATATTAGGTTAGGTGTTTATGCTTTCAATAAGTGCTATTGTACCATAGACTAGTTGCAGTTTTCAATTCCCTAAGTGTTGTCCAGCACAGTTAGTTAATTTCCTTTCTGCAGTTTTATTTTTCCTTAGGTGAGTAGGAGTCTTTCACCTTGTTCTGCTAAGTTGCAGAAGTCAGAAATCTATTTATCCAAGTGTTTTCAAAGTCTATGAGTGACCCTATTCCCAATGAATAAGCTTTAGGCAATTGGTCTAATGTTTAGCAGGCAAACATATAGTAGATGTCATCAGAAATGTTACCTAAATTTCACTGTAGCTCATTTAGGTAGAGCTTTGATTCAAAACTTGAATAGGTACATTTCATCTTATCTTTCCTATATTACCTTCAAGTGCATAAATGAAATAATTTAAAGAATTATATTTATCAAATTACTGCATTCATACAAGTGCATGTAACATAAGAAGGATATGCATAAATCTTTTCTGAACAAAGAATTAATCCTTATTGAATGTAAAATGTACATTGTCCTACACAAGCCGTGAGATTAACTTTACTTGTTCAATGGAATTGAAGATAAATATGTACATGTATGAATAAGTAAATGAAAGTAAATGTGCATATAAGGAGGGAGACCAATCATTGCCTGAGAATGACTGGTTCTGATGTGTCATCTTGTTCTGCTGCTGCCCCAAGCTATTTCTATCCTTCCTAATTCCATGTTGTTCCTAGTTCCTACATTTGGCAATAACAATGATGTTAGAGAAACACTCTAAGCAATGAGAGGTCTCAAACCTTACATGAACAAACACCTATGCATGTACAAATTGATCTCCAAATGCATTAAATAAGCAATACAAACTTTTTGTCATGCCCACATTTCTCATGCGGTCATGACATGCGACACACGTGTCATGTCCACATTTATCATGTGGTCATGACATGAAATATCAAAAACTTTTCCACGTGTCCCTAGAAACCCCCTCACACACGTCTACGTGCTCAGTGGCAATACACATAAGGCAAAAATATGTCAATCATATTCAGGGAAGTGCGTCTACCTATGCAATCCCCTGTGTGATGAAAGTTGGCTGGGGGGTTATGCGGGGTGATGTGCACTGCTTCTAGGGTTAGAATGGATTTAATTCAAACCCTAAGTTTCCTAGGCAAAAGAGATGATTTTGACTAAATCAAAATCAAACCTTAACTCTAATGCAATAATAAAATCAAATATAAAAATGCATCCAATGGTATGATGGTCTCATGATGAAATGGAGTGATTAAATGAAAGTCACAAAAATACCATAAAAATAAAACCCTAATATCTGGGAAAAATTCGACAGCATAACGTGTTTTCAATAATTGAAATAAATATTTTAAAAAGAAAACCCTAAGAAGTAATTAATGCAAAAATTAAAATAATTAAATATAAAGATAAATTAAATAAATTTCCAAGATCAAATAAATTTAACCACTCAACAAAATTATAAAATTTGAATTAAAATGAACGACCCAATTAAAAGTCAATACTTAAGTCCATTAATAAATATAATCTCGACAATTACATTTATTAATTAACTCAAGTTAAAATAATTAAAAAGAGGATAAATTAAAATATCCCCTCTGGAATAAAATTGATTAAATTACAATTAAATTCAATAAAGAGAATTGCCAACACTTTAAATTAAAACATACTAGATAGTTAAAATGAAAGCCCAAAATAAGTACCTTACAAAGGGATAAGCATCCCACTTAAAATAAAAACAACCCATTTCCACTAATTACACTTCACATGGAATTAAAATCCAAACCCCAAAATAATATTAAATTAACTAAAATCAAACACAAGGAGAGTCAAATAAATAAAAAAGACTTGAAAAGCAAAAGAGGGAAACAAGAATTCACGTGCACATGGTAAAATGGGGAAAATAAATAAAATGCATTTTTAATTTTCCCCCTCATTTCCAACTCATCCTTAATCTAATATTTTAGTAGTTTTCTCAAGGGATGCCCTAATCATATTTTATTATTTCCTTATGGCAAAGAAACCCTATCATACTCTTTTGTTTTCTCCTCTATTGTTTTGTTTTCTCCTTTTTGTTGTGCCTACATGGTTTCTCCATTTCTTTGTTGTAGGTTGAGGGTTTGATGAGAAGGCCGCCACATAGATGTATATTTTGTGTATAACCAGTAAGGGTTTCCCTTTTTTGTACACACACACACACACACACACACACACACACACACTTATGTGTACATATTGTAGACACCCAAAATTGATCTAGTTATCATTAGCATTCAAATATTGTATTAGCTATCATATGCATTTGTCTAACGCACTTGAACAATTTCTCTAACACACTTATTTTTCTATTAATTAAATAAATTCTTATTTATTTAATTAATTCATTAGTTATTTCCTCTATTTTCTTGTAAGCTATAATTAAATAATCTTTAATTATTTAATTATCTTTATTCTATCTATTTTAATTAAATAAATCTTATTTATTTAATTAAAAATCCCTTTACAAAACCCACTTTCCAATTAATTAAATAAATTTTATTTATTTATTTAATTTTTCTGATAATTTATCTCAAATAAGCCGACATGTGAGCCTCTTTCATTTAAAAAAGATAAGTGGTATTACATCTTTTATTTAATATCTTTCACATGTAGTACTTTTTATGTACATGGTCACACATAAGCCCTATCTTTCCTCCACTTGTCATCTACACAGTCATCTATGATTATCCTTTCATCTTAGCCATTCACATAGCCACCAAATCTCCACCGTTGATTGATTTTGGTTGAGGTCTATATAAACACCCTCTCATTCCATACTACATCCTATCCAGCATTCACATAGCATCTATATTATCATCTTGAGCATATTGAGCATTGAGCATCTATTTTAGCATCCATCTAGCATATTATCATTATCATTCATCCATCATGGTAGCTTTTATCTTCATAATTGTTCATTGTTGAGAAGCAATTCACATCATAAACAAGGAATCATACGATCTAGGTGTATACACCTAAAAATGACATGACTCTACTTAAATAAATATTTTAAATATTTATTTCATCTTCACATTACTCTATCAATAAATAAATATATTTATTTATTTATTTGATTCATCTCCTCTCATATTATTAAATAAATTACATTTATTTAATTAATTAAATTCATCTACATCAACTTCATTCTTCTAAACTAATTACATAATTTTAATTATTTAATTAAAATCTTTTATTCTTCCAAGTTTAAATAAAATACAATTTTATTTAAATTAAATCTTAAATCTCCACAAAAATAAAATATATTTAATATTTTATTTATTCCTCCAAATTATCTACAAGTAATTAAATAAATCTATTTATTTAATTATGCTTCCTTATCTTCAAAAATCCTTCTTATCTTCTAAAAATATATTCTTCTTGTCATACAAAAAAAAAAAGTGGATTTAAAGCAATTTAAAGCAACTGTGCTCTTAAATTAGAAAAATAAATTCTAAATTAAGAAAAACAAAACTCATCCTCATCAACAGAGCAGTTAACTCAACATAACTTCTTTTTGAATGACACATGTCCTTCTTCCATTTGTTGCACGTTCCTCAAATATCCTCCTCCGTTGATCTTCTCATTTCTTCTCAACCATTGATCTTCTCTCACCCAACTCTATAAATACAACCCTCTTCTTCTTGATTTCATCATCCATCGCTTGAGCAAAATTATGCTACAGAAACACTAGCGCGCATTTGGCACCCCTATCTCGATAGCATTTCACTATCATATATCTCATTAGTGTGTTGAAGCTCATATTCAATCACACAAAGTATCATAGCCATTCTATTCTTGTCATCTTCAATAAGCAAGGGAGCATATGCTTCTGAGGGCTTCATCATTATCAAGATCAAGAACAAGATAGGTGAACAATGGAAGGTGTAAGGTAAAGGTTGTAAGTATATTTGTTATTTTAAATCTCCTTTTCCTTCATATTCTATTGATGTATTGGGTTTATTTTCGTTATTGATTAATCCACATTTCACCCTTCACATTTTGGAGCCCACCTTGGGGCCCTTGCCCCTTTATCTAATCAAAATTTGAGTTTTCTTGTAGACATGTTCCATACAGGTGTCGCATAGGCTTCTGACAGGTCAATTCGGTGCATCTGAGCAATCCCACGGTGCTTCTACTCTCTGTTTCGGTGCATGCAGAAGTTCGGCACAAACACTCTCTAAACTGATGCTTCTTTCTTCTGTTCTGGTGCCTGTGATTTCCTAGCGCATCCACCTCCTGCTCTGATGCATACAGAATTCCTACGCATTCAATCTCATAACTGGCACTTTCACCTTCTGTTCTGGTGCTTCTACAGATATGGCGCATACACACTCTATTTCGGTGCTTATATCCCCTATTCCAACGCTTTGTATTTACAGTGCATATACTTTAGATTACGATACTTTTGTACTGTGTAATGACGCATTTGGTAGTTTAACACATTTGCACCTCATTACAGCACTTTTGACACCTGTCTTAGCTCTTTTGTACAACGGCGTATGCAAGTTCTGTTTCTGTGCATTCAGACTGCATAGCGGCGCTTCTATTCTGCACTGTGTTTTTAGGGTTTTGTCTGATTTTTATGTTTGAGCTAACATTTGTCTTGTAGGGTTAGAGGCTGGATTAGATCATTTAGCTGCATTGATTAGTTCATTTAGACTAATTAAGGGAAAAAGTAACAAAAAAATGTATGCATGCAAATTCCACATAGTCTCTAACTAGGATGGAAAGTAATTGAACCACTGCTATCTTTGCATTGTTGATTTCTTTCCTAGATTAGATCATTGCTATCTCAACAAATGGGAATGAACATTGCTATGTCTTAAACACTTCAAAGTTAATAACCACATGAGTGCACAAGTAGAATAGCCCATTTAGTTTTTCTACTTTTAACTAGGTTTGGATTAATCAGTGTATTCTGTGACTGTGAATGACAATAGGCTTATGCTGTCCCCTTAACTGGGTGACCATAACACCAGACTTGTCATTCCATTTGTTTAACCTTTAGAGGGGCCTACCCTTGGATGCATGCCTCTCCAAGTGGGAACAACCCTGAGTGGTAACAGGCTAAAGCCAAGCCCTACCAATCCACTTAAAATAAATTGTGCTTGAGGTGAAAACCTCCTGCAATGAGTGCTATTGTGTTACATCGATAGCCAACCTCCCCCAAACCCCTCTAAGGTGTAACCCTTAGAGGCTAGGAGACTCCATAATGGAGAGTAGTGCCGCCGCACGTGTAACCACTCGAACGGTTGCCCTGACTATGAACCAATTGTTTAGTAAGTCAAAAACCCTTATTTGTTCATGCAAAGGGCAGAGCCTTTGAAGCGGCCTCGATTCATGTGACTCTTAGTAGAGGTAGCAGGGACAATCTTAAGGTTCGGTGGTGGTACGAGCCTAAGGAAACCTAGATCTGGTATGTGTGAGAAGTGAGTGCCGTGGAGGGGAGCCGGTGCTACTAGATCCTGGAGCTACATGCTTTGAGTATGCATAGCTAGAGGATTCAACGAATATTGTCCTATCCAGCCTAGGGTATACTTGTTTTTGAGTCAAAATAGTCCAAAAATATAAAAAAAACAAAAGATAAAAATCATGAAAACTTCTGTGTGTTTGCTATGTCTGTAACACCAAACAAAAAGGTGGGGAATCTTTCACCACCTTCTTACAAAGATGGAGACAGCTAGCAAGCAAGTGTCTACACCAAATGCCCAAAAAACAAATACTAGAAATGTTCATGCACAACTTACAAACTGACATGAGCTATCAGATACAAATCCAATGTCCTACTTCCTTTAGTAAGGTCATTGAGATGGGTCTCATCATTGAAAATGCTCTAATTACCAAGGGTCAAATAAAACTCTATAAGGACACTCCTAGTACCAACACCAACACAGACAAACTAAGATTCTGGATGAAAAATAAAAATGTTGTGAATGATGGGGTGGTAGATGCCAAGAATACGGCACCCAAGCAACCAATTTTCAATTTGTCAACTCCTCAAAACAACCCCCCACAAAACAAACCAAGAAACACTAAATCTCGGTTCACCAACTTTCAACCTAGGAGAAAATTCACCCCTTTGGGGGAATCCTTGGAAACTGCCCTACGAAAGTTAATCACGAACAAGATCATAACACTTCCCTCGGCATGAGAGTATGAACCCAAAGTCAAACCCCATTGGTGGAACGACAACGACTTTTGTGAATTCCACCGAAATAGGGGGCACAAGACCAGCGATTGTATTGCGCTAAAACATACTATCCAAGATTTGATTGAGCAAAATAGAATATCAATTAACGGGCATACCTCTAACAATGATCACTAGGCATTCAAGGATCCTCTTCCAAACTATGAGCAGGGAGGACCTTCCAACCAAAACAATAGTGGATCCAACAACATAAATTACACAAACGTCGGCTTTGACTATGTTGTCAACCATATCTCGGAAGGTGATTCACACATCAATGTGATCACTATAAACAAAGATCCGGATTGCAATGTTACCACCCGCAGTAATAGAGTCACTCTTAGAGGATCCTCCGCCCCTCCGACTAATCAATATAGTATCTTGGATCACCTACATAAGACACTTGTGCATATCTCCATCTTGGAACTTCTGCGTCTATCCCTGTCCCATAGGGCCATTCTTGACAAAGCTTTATCAGAAGCCTCCATCCCTACAAACCTCATTGAAGAACAATTCCAAATCATGGTAGGTCACATAACCTCACCTCATTCCCTATCATTCACTGAAAAGGATGATATGTCAATCACTCAACCCCATAACGCCTCTCTTCATATCGAATCCTTCATTCACAAGAACAAGATAAAGAAAGTCCTAATCGATGGAGGAGTTGGTTTGAATATTTGCACCTTGAAGCTAATCCTTACATTGGGGATTTCAGAGAAAGCTATAGATCTGAAAAAGAAAATCACTATAAAAGCCTATGATGAGGAGGAGAGAACTTCAAAGGGAATTGTTACTTTACCAATTAGAGTGGGACCCAGAGTAAAAGATGTGGCTTGCCAAGTCCTTGATATGGAGCTAGCATATAACATTCTTCTTAGGAGACCATGGATACATGCTCTAAAAGTAGTGCCTTTGACATACCATCAGTGTATCAAGTTCCCTCACGAAGGTCAAGAGATCACCATCCAAGGTGACCCCAACCCATTTCAGTACTGTAACTCCATTCATCCTAAACCTGAAGTGGTGATTCCTAACAACCATGCCTCTGCTTCATCCTCATCTCGTGTTGACCCAACTACACTTGCTTCCTCTTCAAAGGCATCCCAACCTAACCTCAAACTCAAGGATAAAGGCTTGGACGAGTACACAATCTTCTAATCCCTCTACTTGGCACAGCTCCCCCTATCTCCAAGATCATATGGAAGACCTACTCTAAGCAAACCTAAAGCAGACAAAACTACCAAAGGACCATTTGTCAAATGGGGTAGCGTTGAAGATGAGAGTGATGAGAAAGATATCCTGTAGTGGTTATACAAGGATGAAGGCAGTTCATTAACACAACATGACCATCACACCATACCAACTGAACAATATGGTCAAGGATTTTAAATGCTACAAAGAATGGGGTATGAAGGACATGGTCCACTCAGTTTAAGAAAGGGGGGTATCATTGAACCCATCCAACCTCATACCTTGACATCCTAAGACACTATAGGGCTAGGTTACAACAGCACATCAAGAACCAACAGAACAAAGAGGAATAAAGGTAAACAACTAGAAACATCCACTAGTAATCTGGTTGATCAAAATCAGTAATTGCAATTGGTTATTGAGACTGATTCCAATGAATATGAATGGGAGAACCTCTTTGAGCTATCTTGCGATGACAAAGGAATCGATGTTGTCCACGAGTATGACCCAACCCATGCTAATGAGAGACAAGGTCCAAGGGCTAGACCACTAGAGTCCGACCCATGTAATAACGATAGTGAAAATTGTGAGGAAAGAATGATATCTCCCTTGATGGATCTGCTAATAGAGAGTACCATCGCAGACTTTGTCCGTGCTTTTAACAATTCTATCCTAACCATCAACACCATCTTACCCAACCAACCCAATGATCCCTTAGCTTTGGTCCACCCTGAACTCATAGACTAGGAACTACAAGGCACTACCCCTGAGCTTGATACCTTTGAGAATGATGAAGCCATCATAGATTATCTTGAGCTTAGAGATTATATACCCATAGGGGACCACAAAGCTGGCTATGCTATAGAACTCAACGAGAAGGCCTATTTTGGAGAGAGTGCCAAGCCTTTCAATCTCAAAAATATCAAAATGAAAGAAAGATCTAATGGTGAAAACCATTCCGCAACAGTGTTAGATCATGAAAATACTAAAAATAAAGATGCATCCAATGGTGAAAACCTCTTTGAGGTGCCGAAGGATGAAAGGCTTGACCCTCTACCCAATCGTAGTCATTAGGAGAGATCCTCAATCTTGATAGAACTAGTAGAGCTGATCAATGTTAGCACCGATGAGGATCCCAGAATGATCCACATGGCAAAGGCTTTAACAGAACAAGAAAAACTAGAATTACTGACTTCTTCAAAAGAAAGCAAATCAACTTTTCTTGGACATATGCAGACATGCCAGGGCTAGATCTGAATCTCATAATGCATCGTTTATCTCTAGCTCTAGGAGCTAAACCAGTAAAGCAAAAACTTAGAAAGATGCACCCACATGTGGCCCTAATGGTGAAAGAAGAGCTAAAGAAACTATTAGATGTCAGATTCATCATACCAATAGACTATCCTGAGTGGGTTTCTGAACAAAGCTTGTCTAAAAGATGATTTTCCCCTGCCAAACATTGACATGATTGTAGATCTCATGACAGGGCACACCATGTTGTCACTGATGGATGGTTTTTTTGGATACAACCAGATAAAAATTGCACCTGAAGACCAACACAAGACTACATTCACATGTCCTTGGGGCACCTATTGTTGGTGTGTCATGCCATTTGGTTTGAAAAATGCCGGTGCAACATATCAGAGAGCTATGACCACAATCTTCCACGACATGATGCACACTATAATGGAAGACTACATTGATGACATTCTAGCTCAATTGCTCACAAGAGAAGGACACCTGGCAGTACTGGACAAAATCTTCAATAGACTGGAAAAGTTTAATGTATGCCTCAATCCAAAGAAATGCGTGTTTGGAGTTACCTCAGGTAAGCTACTTGGATACATAGTATCTGCTAATGGAATAGAAGTCGATCCAGCTAAAGTGAAGGCCATCATGGAAATGCCACCTCCTAAGAATCTCATTCAGCTAAGATCTTTACAAGGAAAACTACAATCTATCAGAAGGTTCATTTCTCAATTGGCAGACAAGTGCCACCCATTTTCTCACCTTCTACATAAGAATGTCTCTTTCAAATGGAATGAGTCATGTGAGCAGGCATTTCAACAGCTAAAAGAATATCTCATGAAGCCACCTGTATTGATGCCACCAATTTAGGGTAAACCTCTGCTACTGTGCATCTCAGATACACCAATAGCTCTGGGAGCCTTCCTTGCACAACAAAACTATGATGGGAAAGAACAAGCAATATACTATATCAGTCAAACACTTGTTGGATATGAACTACAGTACACACCAATTGAAAGAGCATGTCTTGTTGTGGTCTTCACCTCACAAAAGTGGAGACATTACATGTTGTCACATTCTATCAAATTGGTAGCAAAGATTGATCCACTCAAGTACCTACTCAACAAAGCAGCCTTAATGGGTAGATTGTCCAAATGTGCCATGCTTCTCAGTGAGTTTGATATCAAATATGTAGATAGGAAAGCAATAAAATGCCAAGTACTTGCAGATCAACTGGCAGATGCACCCCTAACAGATGATAGCCCTTTGAGCTTTGAATTTTCAGATGAATCTATCTTTCACATATCCACAACAATCTAGAAAATGTACTTTGATGGATCATACACTCAACATGGATCAGGAGCAGGTATCTTGTTGATCACACCTAGTGACGACACCATTCCTCAATCATACAGACTACTCTTTCCCTACACTAACAATGTGGTAGAGTATGAAGCCCTTGTCATTGGTATCAAGCTAGTAGTTGAATGGAATATCCAAGAACTTTAGGTATATGGCAACTCACAACTAGTTAGAAATCAAGTAAATGACGACTACCAAACAAAAGATGAGAAACTAATCCGTTACAAGAGAATGGTAGATGACTTCAAAGAATACTTCATCAAGATCTCTTTTGAGCAGATACTAAGGATTGAGAACAAAGCTGCAGATGCCATGGCCACGATTGCATCTCTCCTCGATATTCTAGATAATCAATCACGTTATGAGTTCTTGCTAGAGCCAGTGTCCTGCCCTGCATATGACACCTCTGAATCCCCTATCATTTGTCACATTGTTGGAGCCGATTCCCCCCTCTATGGAAAAACATTTGTCTATCTTAAAGAGAATACCCTCCCACCTGATCTCTCTAGTAACCAAAAATGAACCTTCATCCGTCAGGCATCCCGGTATGCCATTGTCACCAATACCCTATATGCGAGACCCACTCTAGTGGCCCTACCCTAGCCAAGAAACTCATACGCATGGTATACTACTGGCCAACTATGGAACAAGATTCCTATCATTTTGTAAAGAAGTGCAAAAAGTGCCAAATCCATGGAAACCTGATACATGCACCAGCATAGGAGCTACAGCCGTTAACGACTCCTTGGCCTTTCTATCAATGGGGACTTGACTTAGTGGGCAAGATTCACCCTTCTTCATCCAACGGCCATAAATTCATAATCACTGCCACCAAGTACTTCATGAAGTGGATTGAAGCCGTGCCTCTAGCCAATATCACAGGCAAGCAGATTGCCTCGTTTTTCTTGAACTATATCATTTGTCGCTACGATATCCCTTCGTCCATTATCATAGGATGACCTTTCAAAAATCAAGATGTCAGGGACCTTTACGAGAAATGCCATATCCAGCACCACTTTTCAACCCCCTATTACCCCCAAGGTAATGGCCAGGCTGAGGCATCAAATAAAACTATCTTGAAAATCCTAAAGAAGACTGTCAATGATGCCGACCAAAATTGGCATGTCCAACTGAACCCCGCATTGTGGGCCTACCGCACAAGCATCTGTACACCCACAGGTGCAACACCATACTCCCTAGTCTATGGATCTGAAGCTATCTTGCCCATTGAAGTCAAGATACCATCCTTGCGAGTTTTGTTAAAAGGCCTCATATCAGACGAAGAGTACATAGTGTCCAAACTTCAAGAATTAGAGCTACTCGAAGAGAGAAGGCAATAGGCCTTTAACCACCTGAAAGCATATCAGCAACGAATGTCCAGAAGCTATATCCATAGGGTAAAGCCCTGAGTATTCCAATTTGGTGACCTAGTCCTAAGAGAAAACCCTAGAAATTAGCAAGATAGAGAAACGAAAGGCAAGTTCCAACCTAACTGGCTAGGTCCCTATGTCATCATTGCAGCTTATGGATCAGGGGCATATCAATTGGCTACATCCGAAGGTGAACTATTTGATGATCCTATCACCAGCATGCATCTTCGCATGTTCTATACCTAAAAACTCCAATGTAAGGGAGTCCTGAAAAAATCCAAAAAAATCAAAAAAGTGATAAAAATAGAACAAAAAAATTTAAAAAATAGAAAAATAACAAAAAAATCATCCTTTGGTGAAAACCTAGCAAACAGGCACCTTGGATAGGTACCATGATGAAAACCTGGCAAACAGGCATCATGTGTACTTTTAGCTTTCGTGCAAATAAAAGAAAATGGTGAAAACCTAGTAAATAGGCGCTATCTGTGACAAACCACTTCCTCCATATGTTATGTCTTCGTATCTCTTGTGTCCATCACGTCACTCATCTTGAACTGATCCTTTGAACCATTGTCGGACTACGTCGCCTCTGAGTTATCACGTAGGCAAGGCCATTCTTAATGTTCCCCCGAGGCTCCCCTTCGCTCCACTCCACTCCACTCCCCTTTCTTTCCTGTCCATTCCATCTAGTGTCATCTATGTTTGTCCACACCATTTCTGCATCCTTGCCATTGCCTAGGTCTTAGGTCCATCAGGGTCACCCTGAACTACATTGCCTCTGCGTTGTCACGTAGGCAAGGACATTTGACAATGAGCCCCCAAGGCACTAGGTCAATCCCTTAGGGTTTGTCTCTCCATATCTGTTGTCATCTCACCCATAATAAGTCAATCCTTGTCTAAACTAGGGGCAACTCCTTGACCTAGTTACGGATTTGGATTCTTGAATGCCACATTTTCTTAGAGGATACCAATAAAGGATGGTGATAGCTTTCACTAGACAAGCGAGCACAGTAAAACAGAGTTCCCAAAACAAAGTTCTTGATGCAAAACATCAACCTATCCAAAGCAGAGCACCATGTCAAAACACTCAAGCTAATTCTATATCAATTATGGCAAAAAGACACATCAAACGTAAGAACGTTTTGTAAACAGGTTAATTTACAAATTCTAGGATTTTTGTCATTATGTCTTCCTATGCTACTCAAGGATGCCAAAAGCTAGAGATGCTATGATGGGGGCATAATATTTTTCTTTGTCTGCTGCTTATGGATTAAACTTTAGTAGTGTAGCGACTTTTGTCTAACGACATGATCAGCAAAAGATCATCGAGGACTCCGAGGTCTAAACATGAAAAGGGGAAATCCATGTCTGTTGAAACACAAGAAGTACTCAGGTCATCTAGATTCAAGTTTGACTAAATGCTTGTATCGACTTGCTATATCAAAATCCATGTAAGGAATACTCAAGTCATCTCGGTCTAATTATACCTAGATGCTCGTATTTTCTTACAACATTTCAAAAAGTGAAAAATACCAAAAAGTGCCCAATGATGAAAGCAAAAGACTTGCAAATATCAAGATGACAATCTGCATCCATCTCATATCCAGCAATCCATATCAACCATGCAATCCTGCAGTATATCAAATGAAAGTCAGTATTTCTTCATCTCTTCTTCCTCCTCTCTACATCATCACCTGGGTTGATTGAGTACAATTGGACTTATCAAAAACATAGCATAGATTGCATATCACATCATATGAGATAGTCATTTACATGATTACATCATTTGCATACATAATAAAGTCCATTAGGTAACCCACATGCATGTGCATCCATACATCTCATAAAAAATAAAAAACATAGCTAACATACATTTAGAGTTGTCTAATCATATCCATAAACATATGCATTGCATATCAAAAATCATGTACATTCATCTAGTATGCATCACATATAAAATAGATTGCATCCATAGCATATCAACATAGAAATCATGAACATATAGAACATCCATAACTGCATCATCATATAAGCATAAAAATGTGTACAACAGATCAAAATATCTGTCCATCTCTCCGATTCATATCATAAAATGTATACAAGGTACAACAAGATGGTGATACATGTCTCAGGGAAAAAATAGTACATATACAGGCTATCTCAGCCATAAAAAATGTGTACATCAACTCAAAAATGGTACAAGTATCCAGGTCTGTCTAACCATGCTGCCATGGAGCACTACTCCCTATGCTGCCCTTTCCTCTATCTCCCCCTGACTACCAGGGACCCCTCACTGATCCCACAGATTAAGACCCACCTGCCCTCTAGGATGCCATAGACTGGCTCCTGAAGCTGGGCGCACGCTGATCTGCTGACACTGCCTCGTGATATAGACCTCTGTAATACTGAGCCTGAGCCTATGCTCTAGCTAGCTCACTCTGAACCTAGGCTAACTGTGTTTGTGCTTGCTGCACCTGTGATACCAAAAAGCTAGATGTACCATCTGTACCCATAGCTGTCACTACTGCATCCCTCTCTGCCCTCATCACCCCTGCACTGGCCAAGGCTACGTCTCTCTCTCTAGATATCTCTGATATCCATCATGCGTCTGCATCTCTCCAAGACTTCGCTGCTCTCAGATGAGCCCTCAGCTGCCTAATCTAACCCTGTAGTGTGGCAATGACCTGTTGCTATAAATTAGGCTATGGAGCCTGCTGTGATGGTACCTACCCCTGTACCTGTTGCTGTACCACCTAATGTGGTGGTGACATCTGCCTTTGTGGTGCCACCTACTATGCTAGCCCCTGTGCTTGCACCTGTCCCACAACCTGTGGCAGTACAACTGCTTGCTGACCTGATAGTCCCTTCCCAGACCTCCTCCTCTGTCTAGGTCTACCGCCTCCTCCTCCATCATCCCCTTGTCCTCCTCTCCCCCTCCTCCGTCCTCCTCTCCTCCTGCCCACTCTACCCTCATCATCTGAATCATCCTCGTCAATATGAGGAGCTAACTCTCCAGGCCTTGAATATCTGGGGAATGGATGCGCTGCAAACCACTCCTCGTAATCTGGTTTCATGCCAACATCCACTATGTCTCTCCTCATGGACCAAGCTGCATGAGGAATCTGCTAAAAATCTATCAAGGCCTCCTCATAGGATGCCACGGGACCCCACCTATATCTCTCTGCATGGGTCCTCACAAACAGTGCCTGTCCCTATAGTCTGCCCTAAACTCTGCCAAACTGCCTTTGCACCCTACTCACAATCTACCTCTCTAGAATATACCTGGTCCTGCCAATCAGCCATCGAGTCTGAAAATAGTACGAAAGCTCATTTGCCTCATCATCCCACACCTCACAGTCTAGGTATGGGCACCAGATAATTGCATCCAAGTTATCGAACGCATGTCTCTAGTACTCCATCTTCCCCAGCTTGTGCTAAGAAATCACACCTGCATAGCAATAACTATAAGGCTCACCCCTCTGCTTATGAAATAAGCATACCGGCCGTGTGATAGCTATGTGCTCCCACAACCAAAACTACAAGAGAGACACACCTGCTAACAAACTAGCTCCTCTATGATACACCACCTGGTGTATATCTCTGTATAAGTGGGCAAACACGCACACACCCCATGCATACCGGGTCCCATCTGTGATCATGCTCTCTAACACTCTCCCCTAGCCAATCGAAAAGCCGTGTGACCTCCTATTGGGGCATACTACACCACCGATCAATCCTACCACTATGCCTGGGAAGTAGTCATAGAAGTCATGAATGTCCTGCCACAAAATCACCTGCTCCACCAACTCTGGGTCATCAAATACCCATCTGTACTCGGCTAATCCAGCATCCCGCTGTGACTCATACTCGACCAACTCTCCCTGAATAGGGAGGTGCAGAATCTGATACACGTCCTCTAAGGTAATGGCCATCTCTCCTGTCAGAAGATGGAATGTCCCATCCTTGCTGTGGAATCACTCCACAGCCACAGTCAGCATCGCCCGGTTCGCGCAAACCTCAGGTATGAAGCAAACATAATGTAGACCCATTGCACCTAGAGCCTCACGATCAATCTCTGTCAACATGTACCACTACAATAACGGCAAGGGGAACTACTCCCATGACATAAGGGTATCCCGGATATCCTCCTACAACCAAGCAAAGCATAACATCAAAGAAATCCATATCCAAGTAAACCTTCTCAAAGCAATCAAGCTATCCTATCATTGACTTAGCATATCAAATTAATCAAAACAACATATCATCTCTTGACTAGATTCTCGACAATCTTGGAGATCGCTTATCAATTGACGAATCGATCAAGGTGCCAATTGGGTTAATTTCATTAAGTCAACTAATTTTCCTAGTGCAAATGCGCCAATCCAGGTGGCAAATGCGCCGATCCATATCACATGTGCCGCCCTTTGACATGTATGTGCCATTATGGCACATGCGTTGCTTATTATGTCACATGTGCTGTTCCTAAGCGTATGCGCCAATACAGAGCCTATATGCACCAAACATTCATATGCGCCACTTAGCAGCATGTGTGCCATTTTGGAGCATATATGCGCTGAAAGACAGTTTATCTCATTTGTCCTAGTATTTTTTCCCTAAGCATTGATTGCCCTAATAAATGACTTTTAGTGAGTTTTGACGAACTACATACTAGGGGTCTTGCCTCCGCTGGCCGATCGAACCGTCGAACTCGCTCAAACCAATGCTCCTCACATGGAATATCCATCTCTCTAGCTGCCATGCTCTCCTAAGCTCTCAAAAGACCAATCAACTAAGGACAAGTGTGCAAATGAGTAGAACTTGTGGACCCAGCTCCTATTTATAGCAAGTGAACCATATCTGACTATATGACAACTGCGACTACTTCCCATGTCTGTTTCTCCGAACCATATCCCATTTTTCTCCATCCTAACCTACTTTGCACCTTCTTCGTGAGATTGTCCATCTCACGCCTTCTGCCTTCTTCCCGTCCAATCTCCCGAGGGGGCATCCTGTCGTTAAACTTATACCAGGGGCAAACTAGGGCATGTATCACTATCAAAAATTCTTATTCTTTGAAACAACGTGATAAAACACATTGCATCAAAGAGGGGCAAAATGTATACACCTAAAAATGACATGACTCTACTTAAATAAATATTTTAAATATTTATTTCATCTTCACATTCCTCTATCAATAAATAAATATATTTATTTATTTATTTGATTCATCTCGTCTCATATTATTAAATAAATTACATTTATTTAATTAATTAAATTCATCTACATCAACTTCATTCTTCTAAAATAATTAAATAATTTTAATTATTTAATTAAAATCTTTTATTCTTCCAAATTTAAATAAAATGCAATTTTATTTAAATTAAATTTTATCTCCACAAAAATAAAATATATTTAATATTTTATTTATTCCTCCAAATTATCTACAAGTAATTAAATAAATCTATTTATTTAATTATGCTTCCTTATCTTCAAAAATCCTTCTTGTCTTCTAAAAATATATTCTTCTTGTCATACAAAAAGAAAGAGCGGAGTTAAAGCAATTTTAAAGCAATTGTGCTCTTAAATTAGAAAAAATAATTTCTAAATTAAGAAAAACAAAACTCATCTTAATCAACAGAGTAGTTAACTCAACATAACTTCTTTTTGAATGACACATGTCCTTCCATTTGTTGCACGTTCCTCAAATATCCTCCTCCGTTGATCTTCTCATTTCTTCTCAACCATTGATCTTCTCTCACCCAACTATATAAATACAACCCTCTTCTTCTTCTTCATTTCATCATCCATCGCTTGAGCAAACTTATCCTACAGAAACACTAGCATGCCTTTGGCCCCCTATCTCCATAGCATTTCACTATCATCCATCTCATTAGTGTGTTGAAGCTCATCTTCAATCACACAAAGTATCATAGCCATTCTATTCTTGTCATCTTCAACAAGCAAGGGAGCATACGCTTCTGAGGGCTTCATCATTATC
The DNA here is from genome assembly GCA_027924645.1 of Cunninghamia lanceolata. NCBI lineage: Eukaryota > Viridiplantae > Streptophyta > Pinopsida > Cupressales > Cupressaceae > Cunninghamia > Cunninghamia lanceolata. The sequence continues at coordinate 4,745,431 of BSBN01000693.1, forward strand.
AAGATCAAGAACAAGATATGCGAACAATGGAAGGCGTAAGGTAAATGTTGTAAGTATATTTGTTATTTTAAATCTCCTTTTCCTTCATATTCTATTGATGTATTGGGTTTATTTTCGTTATTGATAATCCACATTTCACCTTTCACACTAGGTGATATTGTTCTTGAATTGCATGCCTTTGATTTCATTTAGATTAGATTATTTGATGATAGTAGGGTTAGGTTTTCATGGCTATGCTTGATCTTATTAACCTGATTTTTTACCTATCACATTTTGGCACGCCTGGTGGGACTAACCCTCATTTTGCAGGTTTATGCACTTTGATTTGTAGGTTGAAGATATTTTATATTGTTGATTTTCTTTATTTAAGACCAGATCTATTGCAGAGGGTTTTCTGTTTTACACAGGTCCTAGAAAAAGGAGATCTTGGATTCATTGGAAAGCAGACTTCGAGAGCTTTCCAGAAAGTGGTTACAGTAAAGATTTAGCTTAGTATTCAAGGCATTATGACAATTTGAAGTTGACCCTGCGATTTTGATTTTTTTAAAACAATTTGACGCGCGACTTTTAGAGAAAAATCATATCTTCCAATCTAGCTAACCAAATCACATTATGTTTTTTGGAGGTGGTTAGAAATATTTAAATCCATTTTTCTATATCATTATTTTTCAAATTTATGGTACAAATGAATTTTTTGTCAAAAAAAAATAATTTTTTTTTCAAACCCTAGTTTATGACATAACTTTTGCATATGGAGTCCAATTTGAGAATTTTTTTTTTTATATTGATTAGAAAATCATAAGGGATCTCATGGCCATATCTATTTTACTGTTGGATGACATTATTTGCTAATTTTGTGCAGGGTTTATTTTTCAATCTTAACATTTTTCATTGCAAACTTCAAACAAGCAAAACTTTTGCATTTTTTATCCTTTTTCAATAATTTTTTTTTAAAAGTGCATGAAATTTTCTAAATTTTCTATTTATATAATCCATTCTGCTATATCAAGTCATCTTAATCAGAATTTTTTAGATTTCATCTTTTTCACAAAGCTTTCTTCTATGCAAGTTTACTTGTTTCTTTTTGGAATTGGTGACTTGTAGGTGAATCAAAGGAGCTGGAGAAATGTTTGGATACGTCACAATAGCAAGTGGAAAGTGAAAATAACTAGGTGCACTCATTCTAATATTTCATCTCTTAATCTTGTTTGATAACACATTTGGATTTGGGCTATTAAAATCAACATTGTTTGCTATCACATCATTGAAATTGGTTTAAAATGAACAAGTGTCTTCCTACACATTTGGATTTAGATTTTAAAAGGAACAAGTGCTTGAATTGTCTTCCACACATCTCATTTTCTAAAGGGTTAATTTACAACTGCGAGTGTGAATCAAGTGACAACTCACTTGGTTTGCTTTTGTAAACCGTATCTAGGAGGCTTTCTTGGAGACATACCACTCCAAGGGATGACCTCAACCGAGGCTGAATTGAAAGACACCCTCATTGGGAGTTGGAATCTTGTCACTCTTGGTTAATCCCCAAATAACTTTATACCTTTGGGAAGTGAAGGTGAAAGGTGGGTTACCCCTTTCTCCCGGCTGTGTGGCAGGATTTCATTTTCAAATCCTTAGTCAACCTTGTGCAATCTAACCTAAGACCTAATTGGCCATACCCACTTGACTAGACATTAGGCTTGTGATGTATTTTTAAGTGCTTTCTTAATAATAATCACATTTCATTTTCAAAGTCAAAAATTGCTTATGTGTCTTGCGTGAGTGATCCATGTGTATATGCATAATCATTTGTTTGAACATTACCAAATCAAGCTCTAAACACCAAACACATAAACAATTGATCCTACATTTCATCCACATCACCCAATTTTGTCATTCCACATCATATCCTAATCATACCCAAATCAATTTTATTCTGAACATATCCTAGTCACATCCATACTCATTCCAAATCATCTCCACATCATCATCAACACTTGTCAAGATGGTCGTAATCATTCAAGAGGGCTATCCCTCTAATCATGAAATAAAACGAAAGCCCAAGATCACAATTAGAGGAGCCCCTCTTCCTAATCCAAATCATGAAGGTAATGTAAGACCCAAGGTCAGAATTAAAGGTGGCTATCCTCCTAATCCAAGTCATGAAGACAATCCAAGACCAAAGATCACAATCAAAGGAGCCTCTCCTCTTAAGACTGAGTTTATACTTCGAGGAGGCCATCTCTTTACTTATGAGGATGAGACAAGTCCAAAACCCAACCCATCCACACATCAAATCAATGCCACATCAACATATCCACCCACTTCACAACAACATGTAAGCCCAAGTCCACCTTGGCAACAAGATCAAATACCATCAACTTCATATCAATCCCAAGATCTTTTGTCTACATATCCTACCATTTCACCCAACCACCAAGACTATCAATGGCCTCCACAACAAGCACAAGTGAGCCTAAGTCCACCTTTGCAACAAGAAGCACATCCAAGTCCAAGTGGCCCCTTGTACATAAATCAAAGCCCAAGTTATCCTATGCAAGATCTAATAACCTTTGACAAGGGAGATACCAATCTAGAGTGGCCTCCACCATCCAATCCCATGCCAACACATGAGCCAACAAGTCCTATCCCAACACCACCATGTGATCCCATTCCTAGTCTATTAATCCCTCTACCTTCCAAACCACCAAGCCCTCCATTACCTTCATCACCATGTCATTCTAATCCTTCACCAAAGGATGCGGCTGAGATAGTCTTACAAAGGATGCTTGAAGCAAAACTCATTGAACTTCCTGAAGTCAAACCATGTGAAGAAAGTCCATATGATGAACATGATTATTGTGCATACCATAGGACCAAAGGCCATGATACAAATAAATGCACCATATTTTTCCCAATTGTTTACAAGGTGTATCGACATACAATAAGAGAGCAATATATATCCAATCTCATTATCCCCCCATCCAATCCTAATCCTAATCCATCCAACCCAATTAGCCCTCAACCAAATCCTAATCATAAGCTTATAACACCATCTACCCTTATCATCCATCCTTTATATTGTCCTTATACCCATACACTTGCAAAAGATGTGATCCTTTGGCTATTAGCAAGGAACAACTTATCCCCATGTCAAACATCTACTCAAGAGCCCTCAATTAACATGCCTGGCCCTTCAAGCCCTTCATGTGGTCCACAATCCATTAAGCCTAATCAAGAGCCTAATACTATGAATCCAAGTCAAGAGTCATCATATTCTAATGTTGTTGACCAAGAGCCTATCCAAGAGCCTTCCAATCCCCTTCAACCAACCCAAGAGGTATGTCAAGAGTTCAATCCTAAGCATGTGGAAACATTAAGCCCTAGTCCAAGTCAAGATCAAATCACTTTTAAGCAAACTATCCATAACATGTATCTTTTCCATGATCAAGATGATAGCCATAATGATGAATCTATTCATAAGCCACTTGTTCCTATCCATCTCCCAACAACTATTCATGATCAAGCTATCCCAATTCAACCTTGTTGGCAAGAAACACTATATGGATTCATGATTGTTGTCATTGATGGCAACAAAGTTCATCCCACACATCCGCAGGACATGGTGTGTCTCTACCAGAAGTCAGAGTGAAGAATGTTGTGGTCTGGTAAACAAGAACAGAGCATATGGCAAAGTCTGACAGACAGGTCCAGATCTCTTAGAGGAAGTATCTTGGTAAAGTGCAGATTTGGGGAAGTAAAGAGTACTACCTTGAGTGATAGATTCCAAGGTTTTAGCCTTCGGTGATAGATGAGGCAAAAGATATGAATACTTGAGTATCGGGTTCCTAAGTGACAGTGTGAACAGAGGAAGAACTGACTAATAGAACATCAGACTACTTTTCGGATGTGTTACTGATGGTGTTAAAGGTTATGAAGGCATGAATCATGTTTGGTCAACATGATTAATGATTTCTACAAGTATATGCTTGATCCACATTACTTGATGTGTAAGGATTCAACTGACAGAACAGAGTTTGTGAGAAGATTGACTGTTCTGGGTGCCGACTAGAAAGATAATGAAATCACTTGTGCGAATATATATATAGGATGGATTTAGTTGTGAGAAGTGTTGTGGTGATATGTGATATGTGAATAAAGGCAGAGCAGAGAAGAAGCAGTAAGGAAGGTCTGATATGTGAAAGGAAAGCAACATAAGAGAAGAGGAAAGATGAAGTGCAGTAGATCAGTGTACTGAGCCTAACCAGAACTGAACTCCAACATATGTGGATGCCTCCAATCAGTTCAAGTATTGTATAACTCTCTTTTGTAGACAGTGTGTCTCTTGTAGGCAGTGTGCCTCCTTGTGAGCAGTGTGCTCGGGTAGTGAGCCCTAATTGGCAAGTGTCATTTTTGTATTTCCTTATTCTTCTAATAGAGAATAATCTTTGGGTTAATCACCCCATGGTTTTCTCCCTTAATAGGGTTTCCACATCAAAAATAATGTGTCATGTGTTTTTCCATTTCATGGTAATATTTGCTTGTTTGAATTAATGCTACATTGATTAATAAGAAAGTTCAGAAAGAAGAAATAATTAGGATAACTGATTCACCCCCCCTCTCAATTATCAACAATTGGTATTAGAGCTAAGTTCCTCCTAACAGAGTCTAACAACTCGAGGAAGATCTGGGAGTCCAAATGGATACATATGGTTTAAGGGAGCAACTCAAGACTACCCTTGAGGATCTTCAACAGTCAAACTCTGAAGTCAATGAATTAAAGGAAAGACTCAAACAGGCTGATGATTTCATGAGAGAACTAAAAGACAAATTAAGTCTCTCTATGAAAAAGAGAAAGGAGCTACTTCAGCAATTGGCAAGACAAGGTGAAGAAAGTAATGCAAATGAAGAGCTGACTGAGAAAACCAAGTTATGTGAAAAGTTATCAAAAGAAATCATTATTGTAAGACATGAAATGGAATCAGGAGTTATAAAGTTTACTCAAGAAGTTGAAGAGAAAAGAAAAACTGAAGATAATCTAAGACAATCTCTCAAGGAGAAATCAGAAGATTGCCACCAGATGGATAGAATCATCAGACATCTTGAATCTGATCTTGAAGATGCTAAAGATAATGAAGAAAAACTTGAGGATCATATTGTCTCTCTAAAAAGAGATCTTCAAATAGCAAATGAGTATAAAGAGACATTCAAGATAAGTTCTGCTCAACTTGAAGTTCTTCTTGGAAGTCAAAAGAAGGTAGATGACAAATGTGGTTTGGGATATGAGAAAGGAGAAAGCTCCAGATCCAGTCAGAAGAATTATGGATCAAAAAATCCAAGGAACAGGCCTAGAAGACCTCCGGTAAGATAGCCCAATGCTCAAAGATATCCATCCTTCAATGGATTATGCCACAACTGCAATCACTTTGGTCACAAAGCTAATCAGTGCAGAAAGAGAATGAATCAGACTAATGCATCCTTCTCCGAATAGTGTTTTAACTGCAAAAGGTATGGTCACAAGTCTCATGAATGCAGAAATATGCAAATGAACAAATCATTCAATGGTAGATGCTTTGCATACAATAGAGTAGGTCATATGGCTAATCAATACAGATCAAGAGGATATCAGTCAAATATGCAAAGAAATGTTGTTTGCCAAATCTGTAATACGTCTGGTCATGATGCAAGAGTCTGTAGAAGCAAGAATCAGGACAAAAGAGGTCCGGTATATCATAATCAAAATCAAGATAAGGGTAAACAAAAGATGAATGCGGATGAAGTTAAAAATGAGATGAGTAAGATTTGGGTGAAGAAAAGTATTGAGAATGTAGAGATTGGATCCACACCAGACTCTGGTGCTAGTATTCCTTTCAAAAATTGAAAAGTGAGCTCTAGCTCAGGGGGAGACACAAAGAAAACCTTGTTTCCCCAGCCAGTCAATTGGTGCTGGAACTGGCACAAGAAGAGTTGCAGATTGAAGGAGTCATAAGGGATATATTCAAACAAACTATGGTTAAGATTTGGAAGATCCGCAAGATGTTTAAAGATCAGGGTTGATCCGGTTCTTCAAATCACCCGAATAAGGCAAACCAGAATAATGTAGGTTGAGCATTTATTGCAATATGATATTAGGGCTTGCGGAGCAATATAAGGGTTTTTCATTAATCATTCACTCATTTTGCACTCAAGAAGAAATGAAAAGAGGATCTCTGCAACGAAATTCCTCAAGTTCATCGAAGATCACTTGTAGAAGTCATTACTTCTAGAGATCAATCCAACCAACTCCGTAAAACCAGTAGGCGCAAAAGGTATTTTCCATTTTCAAATATCTCACTGCAAATCTCTTGATAATGGGTACTCTGAATATTGTATAGATTTCTGATAGACCTCGCCCTACATTTAAGAAACATCCATACAAATCCTTGGAGGTAGATCCCCTAGGAGCATTCTCTAGTGTTCTACATGGCGTTTACACACAGAAGACATTAGGGTTTACATACATGCCAATATTAAAGAGTTTGGGGAATTCAAACTAAGAGACATCTATCACAAATAATTGATAGATGATTCTTTTGAGCTTAAACCAGAATATAAGGGCTTCTAGGAAAAGCATTTTGATCAGTTCATTCATTTCCCCTACTTTGAAGAAGATGAATGGGTCCGGTATGTTTTAAGTAGGGTGCATGATAACTTCCTATGGCTGAATAGACCTTGCAAGATCACCAAGGAAGTAATTAGGGTAGTAACTGGTTTACATTCCTCCAGAGGAATTCCTGTCCTCAAATCTATCAAAAACAACATTGTCACAGAGGCCACCGGATCAAAATTTGATAAGAGGGCAATGACCATTGAAGATATTACTGACCCAGATATCAAGTATGCATCTATGACAATAGGATACAAGATATATCATTCCAGTAGGGAGAATTCAGTATCTGAAACTGCAATATACACACCTATGAGATGCTGAGAAAGAATGCTGATTATGATCTCTGTGAACTCCTCTTGAGCCAATTAATGGAAAACATACAGAAGATCAAGAAGGACAAAAAGAACTCCTTTAAATATGGAGGACTGATACTATGTTTGTTCTTCTACTTCATGAATGAGCTTCCCGGATCAAATGGATGGGTATGGGAAAATGACAATTTGGTAGCTATCTAGATCAGAGATTACTTGCATGAACTTGGAGATGCAAAGGCAAGAAATACAGCTCTGTGGGGTTACTTCAAGCAGTTCCAAAATACAATGCAAATCAGAGAAAGGATCCCCAAATTAGTAGTTGAAAAATACAAGGATATAGTGTGCTTTTTGGTAGAGACTTATCAGTGCCTAATGGAGGTAGTAGAACCAAGGACAGTCTAGATCATGCCCATGGCGTATGAAGTTGATGAACAGATTGTGGAGCTGCATGTTCAACACATGCTAAGCCAGCCTAAAGATCCAAAAGCAGAAAGGTTTGGAACCTTTGAGGAGCTAAGTATAAAAATCCATGTTGAACTCATAGAACCAGAGATCAAGAGGAAGGTGAGAAAAGAAGTAGAAAATATTGCCCAAGGCCTTGGCATCTCAAAGGAGGCACTTGATGCCCACAAGAAAAGGATGGAAAGGGCTGAGGAAGAGAAGAAAGAGGCAGAAAAGAAAAACAAGGAAAGTGTTCCGGTAGAAACCTTAACCTGAACCAGATCATCAAAAAGATCTGCACCTGTCATAGCCAAAAGCTCAAAACCAGAAGTCCAGGCATCTGGTAAAAGAGAGAAAAGATCAAAGATAAAAGCCACAAGGGCTTATGCAAGTCAAAAGGATGAAGAGGAAACTGAATCAGATGAGGAGATCAGGAAACTAAAGAAGAAGAAGAAATCATCCAGTTAAGGAGAAGAAGAGAAGGAAGAGGAATTTGTTGAAAAACATACTCTCTCCTTAGATGATGTAGTAAAAGCAGTCACTGTGGATGGCAACCTACAACCCTTAACAGAATTCTATGATTATTATAATGAAGTAGATAAAAAGATTCTGGAGGAAGCCACAGTTAAGTTTTTTAACATTTACAATAAAGCTTTTATTGAAATTATCTCTCTAATTCCTAAGAGTCTAGAGAAGGAGTTGGAAATGAGAAAGACCAATGCCATGGCAAAAGACATTGAGATCTGGGAACAGATAGCTATTCAGCTATATCCTTCAATCGATCCCAAAACAATGAATATGATATTCAAGGATTGTAAGGATGAGTTCAGGAGAAAAGCAAGGATGAATCAGCTCATGCTTGGTGAGACTGACAAGGTAGGCAAGGACACTGAAGAGATTCTCTGGAAAGCCTTTAAAAGATTTAATCTTCCTATTATAGAGGACTTGGGTACTGATCCCTCAACCACAAAAGTTGTAGAAGAAACTCCTGAAAAAATGACAGAAGAGGTGGGCCCTGAACAGACTAACATTTCTCCTCTGGTTTCCCCTACAATCTCCAGATCTAAAGGAGAAGAAAAATTATAGGAGAAAGAAGTAGAGGTGAAGGAAAAAGAAGATGACAGTGCTAAGGTTATAGAAGGAGAGAAGACTTCAGCAGAGAAAACCACAACTGCTAGTGGTGAAGGAGAGAAAACTCCTAAGGACAGCTCCAAGACTGCAGAAGAGAAGAAACATCTGTCTCCCACAAGAGACACTGCACAAACTGTCCAAGAATTCCTGAACAAAGAAACAATGGAGATTGATGAACCGGAGCTTCTACAAGGTCCATTCAATTTTGATTCTCTTTCTCCGGTACAGACAATGAAGATAGCTTCATTTGCAAATGCTAAGGCTAATGAAAAACTCCTAAAGTCTCATATGGAAGATTGTGAGTTGATAGAAGCTGGTTCCAGAGTGCTTGAAAAGATTATGCCATCGGTTCAGAAAGATCCCACAGCCTCCTCTTCCGGTAATCTCAAAACCTTAGTCAGCAGTGTTAATACACATTTTGATTCTCTAGAAAAATCAGCTGAAGAAAAGGTTCGGAAGGAGTTTTTGGATAAAAGGTTCTCTGAGGTACAGGGTTTGATCATTAATGATAGGAGAAACATGAACATTGGGATAAAGAGCTTAGAAAATGCTCTTAAGGATGGCGGTGAAATATACAAATTTTGTATCTCCTGGTCCAAGGTAATAGTGGAGATTGAGAAGAACATAAAAGAGCAAGAGGACAAACTACTAAGCTTGTCTCAAAGTTTTGATCCTCTTTCATCCTCTATAACAAATCAAGAATGTCAGACTATCACAGTCTTGAGTGAAATCAAGAAATTGGAGAAGGGAAAAAAAAATAGAATAAGTAGGTTAAGTGAGCTCAGGGGGTTAATTGTCCCTAAGTTAGAGGCCATGCATGAGGGCATAAGTGAAGCTCAAATCATAACCCAAACAAATGATCCGACAGATCTAAAAAGGGCAGATGCATTTGCATTCCTATTGAGTGGGCATATCTCAATTTTGGACAGGATGAAGCAGAGTTGGGCGACAAAAGTTGTACAGTTGAAGAACACTTTTGCAGACATACTTAAGTATATGTAAGTACAACTTGTATATATATACTTATGCGGCTAAGTATAGTAAAATTTTTGAAAATTTTGGTGTACGGACCCTACCCTTTGCCATTGATGTCAAAGGGGGAGTGAAGAGCAGTGAAAAATGAGGAATCCAACTAAGAGGGAGCTCCAAAAAATATATATAAAGATAGAGCATCAGCCAAGGGGGAGCCTAGTGTAAACACTTAGTCATTTTTCACTAAGTGTTGCCATCAATGCCAAGGGGGAGATTGTTGGCAAGAGACACTATATGGATTCATGATTGTTGTCATTGATGGCAACAAAGTTCATCCCACACATCTGTAGGACATGGTGTGTCTCTACCGGAAGTCAGAGTGAAGAATGTTGTGGTCCGGTAAACAAGAACAGAGCATATGGCAAGGTCCGACAGACATGTCTGGATCTCTCAGAGGAAGTATCTTGGTAAAGTGTAGATTTGGGGAAGTAAAGAGTACTACCTTGAGTGATAGATTCCAAGGTTTTAGCCTCCGGTGATAGATGAGGCAAAAGATATGAATACTTGAGTATTGGGTTCCTGAGTGACAGTGTGAACAGAGGAAGAACTGACTGACAGAACATCAGACTACTTTCTAGATGTGTTACTAATGGTTTTAAAGGTTATGAAGGCATGAATCATGTTTGGCCAACATGATTAATGATTTCTACAAGTATATGCTTGATCTGCATTACTTGATGTGTAAGGATTCAACCGACAGAATAGAGTTTGTGAGAAGATTGACTATTCTGGGTGCCGACTAGAAAGATAATGAAATCACTTGTGCGGATATATATAGGATGGATTTAGTTGTGAGAAGTGTTGTGGTGATATGTGATATGCGAATAAAGGTAGAGCAGAGAAGAAGCAGTAAGGAAGGTCCGGCATGTGAAAGGAAAGCAGCATAAGAGAAGAGGAAAGATGAAGTGTAGCAGATCAGTGTACTGAGCCTAACCAGAACTGAACTCCAGCATATGTGGATCCCTCCAATCAGTTCAAGTATTGTATAACACTCTTTTGTAGATAGTGTGTCTCTTATAGGCAGTGTGCCTCCTTGTGAGCAGTGTGCTCAGGCAGTGAGCCCTAATTGGCAAGTGCCTTTTTTTATTTCCTTATTCTTCTAACAGAGAATAATCTTTGGGTTAATCACCCCATGGTTTTCTCCCTTAACAAGGTTTCCACGTCAAAAATACTGTGTCATGTGTTTTTTCATTTCATGGTAATATTTGCTTGTTTGAATTAATGCTGCATTGATTAATAAGAAAGTTCAGAAAGAAGAAATAATTAGGATAACTGATTCACCCCCCCTCTCAATTATCAACAAACCTATCCATAATATTTACCTTCTTTATGATCAAGATGATACATATAAAGAAGCTATCCATGAGCACTTTTGTCCTATCCATAATCCTCTATCTATCCATGAGCAATATATCCACATTGCTCCTAGTCATCCGCCATCTAACCCTATCCATAATGAGCAAACATCCACTTGTCATGATGAGACACTTGTCCCCCAAGTAAGCATAAAAGATCAAACAAATAACTTAGATCTTAGTGAACACAATGCTAATTAGGATCCTAATGATCCTCCTTCCACATCCACCATTGATTCCACTTCAAGTCCACCATCATATCCACTTGGTCTTACCACCTTCCTCCATGAGTGTTCCTCCTTAAGAGAACAACCACCTTTGTCCTCCACTTCATCTTCTCCATCCAATAATAAACTCAAGTCTAGGTCCCAAAGCATGCCAAGTCCCATTGTCCATAGCATACTCCAAAACATGAACTACCAAGGTAAAGGCCTAGGCCTTTATGAACAAGGTATTTTGGAGCCAAACCATGTCAAGGTCCCTCCAAGCTCATATGGCCTTGGATATACAGCCCAAGGTAAACAATCTAAAGATGTTGGTAATTCCTCCATACCTCCTAAGTTCACTTTCCATTGCAAATCCTATCATACACCCAAAACATATATTGCCATTCCACCTCCATTAACCTACAAATGTCAAAAGCATGTGACTATACACCTTCCACCATCTGATTTACCTCCATTACTTCCAACTCCTAATATCCCTCCATCCACTTTACCACCATTACTCCCAACACTTAATAGCCCTATCCTCCAATCCCCTTATCCATTTATCCATAAACCCACTTTTAATCCATTTATCCATAAGTACCCTTACATTACTAATCATGACCAACAAATACACATATTGTCTAAACATAAAGCTTCCACTCATTTCACCAACCCTGCTTCCACTAAACCCATGGGATTCCAAAATAAAAATTTGGGTGCCTCCTTTCATAAAGCCCAAAATCCTACCAAAAATCCTAAGGGTCCAAATGCCTTATGGCATCAATGCAAAGAGCCAAAACAAAATCCATCTAAAAAGCTATCCAAGCCCATACCTTCACAAGAAAAGTCCAAAAGCAAAATGGTTTGGGTCCCTAAGCAAAAATCAAGCAAGTCAAATGAGGCATCCACCTCTCAAAAACCCCAACTATCCCCTTCCACCCAAAAATCCCACAAGCAAAGAAAAAATCATGAAAATCCTAAGTCTATGTGGGTACCTAAATCACTAAGTCATCCATCCCCTAAGCAAGCATCCCCATTGCTTCCTACACCACCTTCCCATCAAAAGCTTCAATGTTTATCATGGTGTGTGCAACCGTTGGTCATGATTCCCTTCCATTCCAAAACATTCCCACATACCTCCATCTCCCCAACCTTCATCCATTATCTTACATATCTTCCCCGTCACCTTCCTATGGTCCATGCTTTTGCATAAGCCTTTCATTCATCCACTTTTGCATAAACCTTCCATCCTTCCTTTCATAATCCACATCATAATCCATTAGCCTACCTTTCATCCATTCTTACACAAACCTTTCATAATCCACTATCCACCTAATCCATCACCCTTTCATGCAATCCCTTACCAACATCTATGAGCATAATGACATGGTCCATGTGATGACATCCACCTCTAATGGGACTTTTCAACTTTCATAGCACTAGACACTTGAGTCCCTCCTATTCATTACCATGGTGAAAACCTAGCAAACAGGTGCCATGTGTAATTGTCATGCTATCCCATCAAAAGAAAAAAAAATTAAAATAGTAAAGAGAAATCCCTTCATCCAATGGTGAAAACCTGGTAAACAGGTGGCTTGGATAAGTACCATAGTGAAAACTTGGCAAACAGGTGCTATGTGTAATGACTAGCTCCCATCACCTGCTTAGTTCATTTGATCACCATTTTTCATTACATATTTCTCCATCTTATCCTACATAATCCATATCATAATCCACATTTTGTCTTGCACGTACCATCACAATCTGTTTCTCCATAATAAAACCATTTTTCCATCTTCGCCTCTGTCAATGCAAGCTATCATTTTTTTGAACATTGTTGCGGTAACTATATCATTTCATACCTTAATATCTTGTCCAGATGCACTATCCATTATCGTTTCTCCACAATAAAACCTCATCCCACACTAGGGGTACTTGTTTAGCTTTGTTTGGAAGTGGATACCTATAGCTCTAGCTCATAACATAGTGATCACCCAAGCTCATAACACAACAAAATTTCAACTTCAAAACACAACACATCATCTATTTTCAAACATGGCAAACATTTGTAACCAAGATTCACTATCTTCGCAACCAGTTCAAACGTAAACATCGAAAACATCATAACAATCCAAGCAATAAAGTTGATCTTTTGACATCAACCATCAACACAATAAGAAAAAACTACATAACCGGCTCTATCGTTAAAGCCTTGATCTCGTGGATACAGGGTATGTAGGCAATCTGAGATGTTAAGGAAGCACTCTGATTCAGGCATAGACAATAGCCCTTCTTTCATCATCCATCTTTCATCCTTCTAATCATCCTTCAATCTTTCATCTCCTTTTCTTCTATCTTTCATCACTTACATCATCAATAAACCCAGAACTACATATTCATCATGTCTCATCATCATCGTAAATGTGATTTGATCCCGTGGATATAGGGTATGTAGGCAATCTAGAATATGAAAGAAGTATCCAATACTCAAGCACATATGATCCACCCCATCTTCATTTTCTTTCAGTTCCATCTTCTTCTCTTTGACTAGCTCAAGCAGGAAGCAAACTATCTGCATATCAACAAAAGCTCAAGAACTTTAACCAATCAGAGTAAGACAAAAGCTATTTGTCCACATGCCTTAAGCCAACATTTACTATAGCATTTTGTCAACATCTTTAGCCTTTAACAGGATGCAACTTTCCTCTCAACAAGGCACCAGCTTAAACCTATCCAAGAGCACTTAAATTTGGCAAGAGAACGTGATGACAGTATCTTTTGTTTTATTTTTTGATTTATCTTTTATCCCTTTTCTATGCCTAATCAAGACTGCCTTGATCTATCATATCTTGGTATGTTGCGATGAAGTAAGGAATGGGGCATGGGCATATTGGTTTTGTATGCCGTGTCTGCGGGATGATCTTATTCTCTTCCTATACGTGTTGGTATCTTGTATGTTTTGGGATTATCATCTTACATATCAATATCTCTAGCATCTGAGAAGCTAAACATTCTCTTATGCATTTGAGACTATTCTATGTTAAGACTAACTCCATACATATAACCAGCAAGGTGTCAGTATGTGTAGTGGAGATATGCTCAAACCATTGCTTGTAGCATCAACGTCCATCTCAAAAAACTAGCTTCTATTCATATCTTGTGTATGTTGGTTCAACATCTTGACCTCACGTGTTTAGACAAGACTGTAGTATGCTAGTTTCACATTGGATACCTTGACACCTTGGTCTTCTATACCCTGGTGCATAACATCCATATGCTATATCAAACATAAGGATTGCATTTCTTTTTCATTCTTGAGCAATTACTTTTAAAGCTGCCCATCACATCATCTATCTATTCCATCATACGCCTATATGGTCCTCAACCAAGATCAATCTTTCCTCTATCATCCTTTTCTACATTCCTATCCTGTAAAACAAGTGTGTTAGACATATCATTATCATTACCATCTATTTACATCCATAAATCCATATTGCCTCATTACCATTTGCATTATCATTAGCATAATACATTTCCATCATTACCATTTGCATAAACATCCATGTAAACCATGAAAATACATAAAATGCATGCATAACATCATACCACAAATGCATCCATACTCATTACAACATCATGTAGAACCAAAAGCCATCATATATACATCAATATGTCAATATACAAGTGTCTAGATATACAAACTACTCTATCAAAGAATGTATGTACAATCGGCTCTAGGCCTCATCATGATACAACATAATATACAAAAACAAGGTAGCCTTAGTGACTACTGGCAACTCCCTCTCCCTGTCCACCGCCACTAGGTCCTGTACCTGGTCCCCTATCTCTTTGTGGCCCCATCACTGATGCTATAGATCAAGAACCCCCTATCCTCTGTGAACCCAAAGCTCCTGACCTGCTCTTGAAGCTTGGCTGCCTCTGCTCTGCTGGCACAGCCCCATAATATAAGCCTCTATAGTACTCTGCCTCACCCTATACTCTCCGCAACTCTCCCTGTACCTGTGTCAACTATGTGGCTAAATCCATCGTAGCTCCATCTGTACCCAATGCAGCCACTGCTCTATGTCACTTACCAGTCATCACCTGTAACTATTGCACAGTTGTATCCCTCTCTATCCGCAGCCCATCTCTCTTAGCTCTCATCACCTGCATCTGCTATATGGTAGTGTCTCACTCCACCCTCATCATCTTCTCACTCTACCTAGCTACATCTCTCTCTCCTGTCACCCTAGCCAGTGCACTGTCATCATGCCCATCACCTCCCTGTACTCTCGCCTATAATTGAGCCTGGTATGTCTGTGCCTGTGCTCTAGCATGCCGTAAGCCAATCACTGCCAGATGTCTATCCAAATCCACTCTCCTCAATCTCATCTACGCACGCTACCTCCATCTCCTTTCCTCTCTAATCCTCCTCTACAGCTACTAAATCCCAACATCATCACCTCCTAATATCTGTCCATGAGGTTGTACAAGTATCTGAGGCTTCCCCTACACCTGTCCCTGAACCTGTATCCCTAGAGCTGCCAGCACAACAGCCTGTGCTGGTGGAGCCTGTCATCATCTCAGAACTGACTGGTCTCTCCATCCCTATCTCTCCAATCTCTCCAACCCACGTTAGCCGCGTCGGTCTCGCTGTCACCCAGTATGCATCATAATCTAGTAGCGTGCCTGGATCTGCTAGACCCTATCCCCACTGTCATACAACTAGTTGTAGCCCCTCTCTCTCCACCAAAGTTGTGTCAACCACTACCTTTAGCCCCCAATCAAAAACCTCCTGTCGAGTCCTCCCAAAAATGGCATCACCAACTGGTACTGCCTGTGGCACCATGAACTATCTCAAAACCCTCTCGGGCAAATAGCACTCTATAATATATATCCTGCGTCCAAATATATATCTAGCTTGCCTAGCATAGACAAACTCAGTATCCTCCTCATCCCATCTCTCACATCCTAGCCACGGTCTCCATGTAAACATGTCCATCTCATCCAATATCTACCGCTAGTATACTAGTCCTCTACACTACCGATATGTCAAAGGTCCTCTATACATCCTAGCATAAGGCTCTCCTACTACTCTCACCACCCATCCATCTGGCCTCATCACTGGAATATGCTCATAGGCCCATACATGCAAAACTGTGACTCCTATCAACATACTAGCCCCAAACATAAATGCACAATCATACAGGAAATGATAGAGCTGTCCTAGTACACACTCCTCCCATGCATATCTAGTCCATATGAGAACATCCCCTCCATCACTATCCCCCATCCTACTGGGAACCCTCTCTCTTGTCTATCTTTGACTAGCCATCTGATAATAGCTACTACCACTCACTGCAGCCTATCACATAGCTCCTCCATCCTCACCATCAGAATCTCTGAGCCCTATGCTCCAATGTTAGGTGTCCCAAACAATCTCTTGAGTGCAACTAGACCCATATCAGGATCATAATCTACTTGGTCCCCATCAATAGGAACACGTAGAATCCAGAACACATCCTCTAGTGTGATCGTCACCTCTCCTGCGGCAACAAGAAAGAACTATGCTCGCTCATCCATCGCTCCACCATTGCTGTCATCAGTCCTTGATGTGCCTGCATTGGCTCCAACCGAGACACATGCTCTAATCCAAGGATCTCTAACACTAGCCGCTCATCTACATCTAGCAATCTCACTAACTGCAAATCCCTAGGATGTGGTTCTCGTGATAATAAAGGTGGTAATACATCCTGCATCATTTCACTCATCATATTAGTCTCCTGTGCTTCACACAATCAACAAAAATTTGACTATTTCCTGTGCTATCTGCCTTTATTTACTGCAAGCGACTCATTTTTCTAAATGCGCCTATCTTCTGATTGTATGCGAACCATTTTACTACATGCACTCCCTTCTAGTCTACATGCGACCTATTTTCCTTATGCGACTACTTATTGACTAAGAGTGAGCTATATGTCTCTATGCGCATACCTTTTGCCCCTAAGCGATCCCTATCCTATAAGCGAGCATATTTTCCTTCTAAGCGAGCTATACTTATATATGCGCCTACTTTTACTCCATAAGCGACCTACTTTTATCCATATGCACATTTTGCCTATATTTTGTCTAGTTGACTGGATGCGACCTATTTTTCCATACGTGACTAAGCCATGTCTACAAGCGACCTCAACTACCCTAAGCGATCTGTTGTTCTCCCTAAGCGACTCGCATGACCTATCCTAAAACCTAGTCGCTTCTGGTGATGTGTGTGCATTTATGACGCTTCTAGCCTATTAAAATCATGCTTTTAGAAAAAGTTTTGATACATACCAGTGTGCCTGCTCCCTCTAGTCGTCCATGTGTCCTCACTCACTCAGCATGATGATATCTACATGGAATCACCATCCTGATAGCTCTCCAACTCTCTTCGCACAACACCTCTAAGGAGCTCTAGATCTCTCTAGATTTCTAAACACAAATGAGTACAAATGAGCCTATTTGCCCTTGAAGGACCTACTTATAGCCCTTGCCCAAACCCTAATTCTTCTATACCAAAGCCTATTTTCTTCTATACTATCCCATTTTTCTCCCACCCCAAACATGTTTTCTTCATGTCAACCTTGTTTCTAGCCTTTCATCTTATCGCGAGCCAATCCAACCCTTCCTAGTCTGCCTAGTTTACCTCTCGAGGGGGCATCACCTGCTAGTTACACTGGAGCATAACCTTGTTTATCAAGCGAATCATCGTATCTTCTTTGACACAATGCTCTAACGAACATTGTATCAAAGAGGGGCAAAATGCAGACACCCAAAATTGACCTAGTTATCATTAGCATTCAAATATTGTATTAGCTATCATATGCATTTGTCTAACACACTTGAGCAATTTCTCTAACACACTTATTTCTTCTATTAATTAAATAAATTCGTATTTATTTAATTAATTCATTATCTATTTCCTCTATTTTCTTCTAAGCTATAATTAAATAATCTTTAATTATTTAATTATCTTTATTCTATCTATTTTAATTAAAGAAATCTTATTTATTTAATTAAAAATCCCTTTACAAAACCCACTTTCCAATTAATTAAATAAATTTTATTTATTTAATTAATTTTTCTTATCATTTATCTCAAATAAGTTGACATGTGAGCCTCTTTCATTTAAAAAAGATAAGTGGTACTACATCTTTTATTTAATATCATTCACATGTAGTACTTTTTTATGTACACGGTTACACATAAGCCGTATCTTTCCTCCACTTGTCATCTACACATTCATCTATGATTATCCTTTCATCTTAGCCATTCACATAGCCACCAAATCTCCACCGTTGATTGATTTTGGTTGAGGTCTATATAAACACCCTCTCATTCCATACTACATCATATCTAGCATTCACATAGTGTGTACATTATCATCTTGAGCATATTGAGCATTGAGCATCCATTTTAGCATCCATCTAGCATATTATCATTATCATCCATCCATCATGGTAGCTTTTATCTTCATAATTGTTCATTGTTGAGAAGCAATTCACATCATAAACAAGGAATCATACGATCTAGGTGATATTGTTCTTGAATTGCATGCCTTTGATTTCATTTAAATTAGATTCTTTGATGATGGTAGAGTTAGGTTTTCATGGCTATGCTTGATCTTATTAACCTAATTTTTTACCTATCACACACACACACATATATATATTTGCAAAATATAGAGGTAAATAGATATACAATTTTTTTTTAAAATCCACAGAGGTGAATGAAATATATATATACTTGGTAGGTTTAAAATACACAGGCATGATTTATTGAAGGGCCGATGGCCATCCCTAATTTTCTGCTGCATTTCCTTGTTGAACGGCGAACAAATGTAAAGGGGGGTTTGGGGGGCAGCGAAGCTGCCCGATTCTTCCACGGCTAAGGTTTTGAAGCAAGGGGAGGGGTGTGGGGAGGAAGTCGTGCCTCCACCCACACCCTAGGGTGTGGGTGGAGGCACGACCTCCTCCCCACAGCCCACATTAAAACATAGGAAGGGGTAGTGGGCGGCGGTTTAAGCCGCCGCTCACTGTATATTTTTTTTTTGTTTACTTAAAATTTCCCCACCGAAACCCTCACGGGTAAGGCACAAAAAAATAGTTTCCTCTTTAATGTTTAACACTATAAAACATATAGTTTTCTCTAATGCATTTCAATTTCATTACTAAAAAAAAATAGTCTATATATATACATATATATATATATATATGTATATATATATATATATATATATGTACAGTGATGTTTGTATATACTGCTTACTTCCAAATGCCCAGTGAGGGTAGATTGCATAAAAAATTCTAGAATTTACATATATGGTTTATATATATATATATATATACATATATATATACATATATACATATATATATATACATATATATATACATACATATATACATACATACATACATACATACATACATACATACATATATATATATATATATATATATATATATATATATATATATATATATATATATAATCATATATATGTTTACACAGTCACAAAATAACATAATAGGACCGGATTGTATTATAACAATAACTAGATTTGAAAACTTTTAAGCACCATTAACAAAACATTTTTCTTGAAATGAAAAGATCAGATTTACTATTATAATATATATTCTTTTTTTCCTTTGCAAAAACAACAAAACAAACTTACTATTTCTTTCTTTATTTTTATTTTTTTGACAGAAATTAAAAGGGAGCATAATACTATTTTCCTTTGTTATAATAGCAAAACATACAATTCTATCCCCATTTTCTGTGAGCACAACAATATAGCTTGTAGAACAATTTATTTTATTCCTAAGCCTATTTCAAGGGATTACTACAACACTCTAACTTCTTTTCCTTTTAAATATAAAATGACAACAAATGAAAAATCTCTTTTGTCATACTTCCAACAAACACAAAGGCACAAACAACCACCTATTAAACACCATTGAAATCACAATGAGGAGTATTTCACATTTAAATTTCCTTACAATAACAAGCACAAAGTAGAGTAATAAATTTTGACAAAAATTACAATAAGGCCTCTAAGGCCATGGCTCACAACAGTCAACCAAAAATCATGCAAGTAAGGTAAACATGGACTTCTCCAAAGCTCCATTTCTTCAATAAAACCTGCAATAATGCAAACACCAAAATGGGGAACCAAGGCCACGCAAATGGCCCTCCTCCCTATCATAGACCCACTAGTGGGTCTCCCTCAAGCTAGGGAGGTAGAAATCACACGGTTACACAAACACACCACAACAATGCAATTACCAACACACAAAATTACTCCCAAGGGTTTGCACATAACAAAACTCAATAAAATGAGTTTGGAGAGGGTAGGGGAGTGGATCCCTCAACTCAAGAGGTCACCCCAAGAACTCCAAAAATCACAAAATATCAAGGCCTCAAGCCATAGCAACAATATACATATCTCCATAATTCTCAAAACCATCATGGCACTCTTGCCATCCAAATTTCTCCCAAACACCATAGAATGCCCTCAAGGCTATAAATAGTACAACAATAAGGAGGTGACCTCGAGAAGGTTCACTCTCCCCCACCCCATACGAGTTCAGCCTTACCTCCAAATGGAGGTGCTCTTACCAACACCCAACCCACACAAAAATGAAAAAACAACACCAAACATAAATTTCCAACACATTCAAAAAAATAAAACATGTATAGGGAAATGGCTATTGCCATGGAGCTTACCTTCAAAAGCCCAAAAATGGAAGCACGTTTGAAGAAGAGCCCACACTTCTCCAAGTTTTTCCAAGCCTCAATATTTCCCCAACACTCCCAAAACCTCCAAGAATAGAAGAAATTTCTAAAAAAAGAACCCCCAACTCCTCTCTAAGAGGAGATAAAATTGGCCTTCAAAATTAGCCTTGAGGAATGAGAAGGTGACACTTGTCACCTTCTCCTTCCTCATCCCATGCCACTTGTAAGGGAGAAGGAGTGTGAGGGTGACAAGTGTCACCCTCTAATCCATTAAAACCCTCACCTTATCCACTTGTGCTCTCACACATGTGTCAGAGACCAAGTGGAGAGGTGGCAACTCCCTCCAAGGCTCCATGAGGATAAGGGATGCCACATGGCATCCTCTTATTCTCCAAGAGAGCCATCTCCCTCCAAGATGCTCTCACACATGTGTGAGAGTCTTGGAGGGAGATCCCACACACTTGGGGGTCATGAAGACCTCCCAAGTCTTCTTGGTGAAGGGATCCCCAAACTTTGGGAAGGGAGATGGGTCCTTCCCAAAGCATGACTCATCTCCCTCCCTTAGCCAAATTCAAATTTCATCACATTTACCAAACCCAAGTTTAGAGTAACTAAAAGTGAGTTACCCTAGGGTTTAGTAAGTCCAAATTGACCCTAGACCCTAGGGTTACCACCTAGGGTAAGTTTGGGACTGTGAGGCCTACCTTTTTCATTCCCGTTCATTTGACTATTTACTTTACTGTTGCTGATACATTTAGACTTGTGGGACTGTTGATCCCAAAATTTCTGAACTATTAGACTTTATGAGATTAAGAGAAAAAAATTGGGTGATGTTAGATAGATTCTTTATATGATGATGTTAAAGGAAAACTAATTGGGTGATGTTAGATAGAAATTGGTTTATATTATGATGTTAAAGGAAAACTAATTGGGTGATGTTAGATAGAAATTACTTTATATGATGATGTTAAAGGAAAACTAATTGGGTGATGTTAGATAGAAATTGGTTTGTATTATGATGTTAAAGGAAAACTAATTGGGTGATGTTAGATAGAAATTGGTTTTGTAATTTAATCTTGGGAATGGATGTTTGAAATGCAGAAATTAGGGTCTAAATTGTAATGTGATTTCCTTAATGCTTAAGTGAATTTGTGATATTTTATGCGAGTGTATGTTCTTAATTTGCCTCGGCTATTATTTATATATGTGGAAATTAACTTTGCAATTGAGTGTGTAGGTATTTCTAACCAGCCACAGATATTGGAGATCATCCCGCACTTGATGTTGTAATTCCTTGTGAAACCAATCTAGTTCCACGAGGAACTAAGATCAACTCTGTGTATGATTAAATATTGTAATGTTAATTTGCATGTGGTTAATTGGGTTAAGTCTACCCTCTTTTAATTTGAATTATAATTTGTGTTGTAAGAATTTTGTCTTTGAATTACATTTTAAATTTTAAATTTTAAATTTTTGGAGACCCTTTTCTTGTGTTTTAACTTTACCCTGGGTGCTCTAACTAGGCTAAACTTGACCCTGGGTTATACCCCATGGGTCTAGGGTCCCTTTTGACTTGGGTAAGCCTTGGCAAACCTCCATATGGTCACCTTAAATTCACACTAAAGTTAAGTGACGAATTTGAAGGCATGGGATGGAGAGGATGAGTGGTACCAACACTCAACCCCATCCCTTTTCACTTCCCAAGGTTGGAGATGACTCCAAGACCCACCAATTGTGGAGGACTTGACTTCAAGTCTCTCTCACAATTGGTGAGAGTACCCATGGAGTTGTGTGGTCCTTCTTGAGAGGAAAGGAAGGGGACACATGCGTCACCCTTTCCCTCTTTAACTCCCCTTTTCTCTCCCATATGTTGGAGAGAGGACATGTGGTAAGGGGTGAGGGAGACTTGGGGATGGGTGAGTGACATGTGTCAACACCCATCCCTTGGGACATACTTGTAGTAGGGAGGAAGAGTGAGGAGGTGACAAGTGTCACCTCCCCATTCTTCTAAGCTCATGGGTTGGGCTTATTTTAATCCCACTTGGGATAAGGTGAGAGGTTGTTGAATTTTTGGAGAATTTTAATTGTTTGAAATTGATTTTTGGAAAGAAGATAAAGGGAGTTTGGTGGCTTATGTTGGAGGGGAATTTGGAGAAGCTCTACATCAACTTTCTTCCATAATAGGGATTTTAAAGGTTGGTTTTAAAGGCTAAGGCCTTCCCTTTGTATTTTAGTTTCTTGCATGATGCATATGTGTGTGATGTAATTTCTTGAATTGTATTTTGTTATTGTGGGGAAATTTTGTAGGGTGTTGCTCTCCCACTTGGGAGAAAATGTTCAACAAGTGTGGGGTAGGGGAGGAGTGATCCTCCTTGGGGTCATTACCTTGTTTTGGGGTGTTGTAAGCCTTGAGGGCAATTTTATGTGATTTTGAGCAATTTGATACATGGCTTGAGAGCCAAAGTATGGATACTTTTGAAAATTTTGTTAAATATGTTGGCTTGAGGCCATAAGAGAAATTGTGTTGGAATATTTTGTAGGAGTGGCACTCTTGAGTTGAGTGTGTCCACTCCCCTACCCCTTTGAACTCACCTTGGTTGAGCTCGTGTGTTGTGATTATCTATGGGTGTAATATTGTGTTTTGGGATGTTTGTGTGCCTTGTTGTGAAGTGGAATGAGACCCTAGGTGTGTGAATGACCTCCCTAGCTTGGGGGTGACCCTCTTGCAGGTCTATGGTAGGGAGGAGAGCAAGATGTGTGGTTTTCTTTCCCCTTTGTGTGATATGCAGGTTCTTTGGAGCTAAATGTGAAGTTGGAGAAACTCCTTGTGCTTGGAGTTCATATTTTATTTTCCTTTACTCTTAAATCTCATGAGAGAGAGCTTGGCCTTCTTAGGAGATCTTACCATTGTTAGTTGACAAAGATGAGAACTTGGTTCTCTCTTTTGGTTGTAAAATTATATTCTTGAAAGTTGTGTGTTAGACAATTTTCATTGTATTGAAAGTTAGAAATTGTTAGTTTAAATGCTTATTATTCAAAGGATGAATTGAAGAAAATTTGTTTATAAGCTATTGCATTGTATGTCATATTGTATTGTCAATTTGTTAAGTTGTGATTTTGTTGTTGTGGTAAATAAGAAATTATAATTTGTTATTTGGAAGAAATGAAAATTGGTTGTAGTTATGCATTAGAGGTTTTTAATTATTTGCAAATATATTTATTTCTTCCCTTCAAAAAAATGTGTAAATATAAATCATATGATGAATATATTTTAAATGAGTTATTGCCTTGAAGTAGATTTGATTTAAATTAAAAAAAAAAGATTTATTTATCCTTGTGTAATGATTGAAAAAGAAATTATAATTATATCTAAGAGGTGCATTTGAAAATATGTATTATATGAAAATCAAATATAAACTAATTTTTTTTTAATTTTGCCTTACAAAATTAATTGATAGAAATATATATATATATATATATATATATATATATATATATATATATATATATATATATATATGTATATGTATATATATATATGTATATGTATATATATATATTAAATTAAACTGTAATTTGTATTAAATTGTGACTCTGCTGTGTGTGTGTGTGTATATATATATATATATATGCATTTATATATTAATTATTTGCAAATATATTTATTTCTTCCCTTCAAAAAAATGTGTAAATATAAATCATATGATGAATATATTTTAAATGAGTTATTGCCTTGAAGTAGATTTGATTCAAATTAAAAAAAAAAGATTTATTTATCCTTGTGTAATGATTGAAAAAGAAATTATAATTATATCTAAGAGGTGCATTTGAAAATATGTATTATATGAAAATCAAATATAAACTAATTTTTTTTTAATTTTGCCTTACAAAATTAATTGATAGAAATATAAATATATATATATATATATATGTATATATATATATATATTAAATTAAACTGTAATTTGTATTAAATTGTGACTCTGCTGTGTGTGTGTGTGTGTATATATATATATATATATGCATTTATATATTAATAATTAAATTGTATTGAGGAAATAGAATGATAGTTGCAAATTTGTGTAAATATATTGTGACCAAAAAAAAATTGAAATGAGTGGTGGGGGGTTCGAACCCCCCACTGTTGATGTTATATACAATGGGTGTGGGGAGGGGGCGGAGCCCCCATCCACACCCCATGTTGTGGGATGTGGGTGGGGGCTCCACCCCCTCCCCACACTCCCCTCTGCGTTAACAACTCCTGCGGATCCTCCGTTGTGCACCCCGCGGCCTTTCCACCAAACTGCCACCAGTCTTCTTTGCCGTCGTCCCTTCCTCCGCCACGTGGCCCACTCAGAACCTCCACCCTCTCCACCGCCTGTGACCTCCACTCAGTACTCCACCCATCCCCAGCCACAGTGGCCTCCCCTCTCTGCAGACTCTTCTGGTGCAGGAGCACCCCTTCAACAAGCCAAATATACATCTAAGGGAGAAGACTAAGGTTTTGATATGTTTTATGCATTTCATGATTGCCATGTAGCATTTGTGTTGTCATTTCATGTTTGTAATTAAGACCCCACCATGTGAACTGAGGTCACAAATTTGGCATCCTAATAAGCCAATTTGGACATCATTAGACATTTGGGGTATGTGGATGATTAAATCAATGTGTCATAATATTAGGTGTTTTGTTGTCTTGTGCTAAACATGTGTCATGTGATTAGTTAGGGTTTTGGCTTATAATCTTGGTTAAGCAAAATCAGAACAGGGGAGTGAGAAAATGAAACAGGCAGAGGTGGTTGAGGAATGGTTCGCCTTCCACCTTCTGGAATTATCAAATGTATGAATCTTTGTAATCGGCCTGTGTTCTTTGAGATAGAGAGTGAGACGAAGTTGGAATGAAGAAATAGAAATTCTATCATTTTGTGTTTACAAGTTTTGTGTTTTGTGTAAATTCTTTATATATCAAATTGTTCTGTGTATATTATCTATATAGAATTATTTTGTATTTAATTTAGTTTTCTATTGTCGAGATGCAAGATTAAAACCATTCCACTGGTGGATTTCTTTGAAATTGGTGGAATGGACTTTGTACAATAGTTTTCTGTTTTGTTTTCTTTTTGTTCGTGGTCATGGCAGAATAGAGACTGCGAGATTTGTTACAGAGGAAGATTGGATCATGTCAGATTTTGAAGAAGTGTGGGCAGAATGCTTATGAGATCCAACTTCCTCCTGATCTTGGATTGTCACCCATTTTTAATGTATGTGATTTAACTTCATACAAGTAGAGTGCAGATGTAGAACAGGAACCATTGCAGGGTACATTAGATGATGATATCCCTAAGCATGATCCACCAAAATTGAAGAAGATATTAGACTCAAGAGTGACAAACAAGACAAGGAACAAAGAGTACATGGAGTACTTGGTGGCTTGGCATGGGAAACCTGATTCAGAGGTAGTTTGGATAACTAAAGATCAGATCACAAACAATGGTGCAGACCTTCAAACTCTGATCTCAAGTGGGCTTGAGATCTCTTCTCCCGGGGAGTATGGTGTAGGAGCACACCTTCAACAAGCCAAATATACATACGAGGGAGAAGACTAAGGTTTTAATATGTTTTATGCATTTCATGATTGTCATGTAGCATTTGTGTTGTCATTTCATGCTTGTAATTAAGACCCCAGCATGTGAACCGAGGTCACAAATTTGGCATCCTAATAAGCCAATTTGGACATCATTAGCCATTTGGGGTATGTGGATGATTAAATCAATGTGTCATATTATTAGGTGTTTTGTTGTCTTGTGCTAAACATGTGCCATGTGATTAGTTAGGGTTTTGGCTTATAATATTGGTTAAGCAAAATCAAAACAGGGGAGTGAGAAAATGAAATAGGTAGAGGTGGTTGAGGAATGATTCGCCTTCCACCTTCTAGAATTATCAAATGTATGAATCTTTGTAATCATCCTGTGTTCTTTGAGACAGAGAGTGAGATAAAGTTGGAATGAAGAAATGGAAATTCTGTCAATTTGTGTTTATAAGCTCTGTGTTTTGTGTAAATTCTCTGTATATCGAATTGTTCTATGTATATTATCTATATAGAATTGTTTTGTATTTAAATTTGTTTTCTGTTGTCGAGATGCAAGATTAAAACCATTCCACTGGTGGATTTCTTTGAAATCAGTGGAATGGACTTTGTACAATAGTTTTCTATTTTGTTTTCTTTTTGTTCGTGGTCATGGTAGAATAGAGACTATGAGATTTGTTACAGAGGAGGTTATTGGCATGAGATTCAAATTTACATTTTATGTATAAACGTCAATTGCATGCCAGGAACAGTTTGTGAGTATATCGCATTTGTATGTGAGTATCATCCTGTGTATATCCTGTGAAGAAATGTATGTGTAAGAGTCCATTCAGGTTGAGTTCATGTTGTTTGCTGAATATACAAGCAGTGTGTATATCGCTAATGTACCTGAGTACATTTCATGAGTATATCGCATTTGTATGTGAATATACATTTCATGTGTATCCTGCATCTGTGTATCAGGGTGAAGTATATTGGGGGGAACCGATAGTAGATGTTTGCGGGTGGTTGAGCCAATTCAAAGGTTCAATAGGTTCAATTGGTTCATCGGAGTAAGTGGTACATCGGCTAAAGGAATTCTGAGTTGGCTGACAGCAGTAAGTGTTGCCGATAGTTGAACCAACGGTTGAACCGGTTCAACAGTTCAACGGTTCAACGGGTTCAGCAAGTTCAGCGAGATACAAAGGTTCATTTGGTTCACCGGAAGAAATTTTGAAGTTGTCAAAGAGTATGTGTTGCTGATGGTTGAACCAACGGTTGAACTGGTTCAACGGTTCCATATAATATGGTTCAACCATTCATTTGGTTCGCCAGTTCAACAAGGAGTAAATGGTTCAACAGTTCCATGAAATTGAAGGTATGCAATGGGAGTATGTTGAACTGATAGTGTATGTTGAACCGAATAGTTGAAGGTTCAACGGTTCAACCGATAGTAATAGTTCTGCATTTTTAACCCGTGTTTCCACTGCTTCACTGCATTGCTCTGCATCATCTTCCCTCTGCGGTTTCTCTTATCTATATGCCCCTCCACCTGCGGCCTCCTCGATGCCGCCACCACCATCCCTCATACCCCTACCTCAATAACACAAGGCAAACAAAATATTAGGGCTTCAACATTATTTTAAATAAAAACAACACAAAAGAAAAATATACATATGGTTTGAGAAGGTCTAGTTTTATAAACCTAATATATTTTTATATTAAACAAAACAAACAAAAAGAGAATGTGATTAGAGTTTAACAATTTCACAAATGAAATACAAAGAAGAAGAAAAGAAATATATACATATAATTTATTAAAAGAAAACTTAGTGTTATAAATACAATAAGCATATATATGTGTGTGTGTGTGTGTGTGTGTGTGTGTTTATATTTTCATAATTATTTGAAGCCATCATATGCATTTCATATGTGGCCATTTAAACTCAACCTCCACATTGAGAAAATGACAAATTGAGAAAATGAGAAAAATGAGAGAAAAAAGAGAAAGAAAGATAAAAGTGAAAACAAAGAGGAGAAAATGAGAAATTAGGGTTTTCACTTATAAAGAAAAATAATATTTTAGTGTTGGAAGAATTTAGGGCTAAGAGTACTAATTAAGATTTAATATTTCTTTAATCATGATTGGGGCAATTTAATTAATAAAATTAATTCAAACATTGATTTAAACCTAGAACAGAAACCTAGTAAACTTCACCAAACGAAGTTAGTAAAACCTAATTCTGAGATCTAATCTACCAAGAATTTAGGAATAATGTAGAGGATGCAGAGATAACTCTGATTGATAGAAAATGTGAAGGAGAACAAATGTTCAGACTTTGTTGAAAAATGTTTTAAATTTCAGAAAACGTGAAGGAGAACAAATGTTCGGACTTTGTTGAAAAGTGTTTTAAATTTAGAAAATGTGAAGGAGAACAAATTAATAATAAGTTTCAGAAAATGTGAAGAAGAACAAATGTTTAGACTTTATTGAAAAATATTTTATAACTTAGAAAACATGAAGGAGAACAAATTAATATTAAATTTCATAAAACCTGAAGGAGAGTAGATGATCGGACTTTGTTGAAAAATGTTCAATTAACTTAATCAACTATAATTCCAATACAACTAGTGTGATGTAAGGAAGTTATTAATCCAAAACAGGAAACCTCTTGGTTAAATTTAGTGTTAGTACAATAAACCCTACTCACGCTCGTGAGGCGTTATGCTGTCAGATTTTCCCAGAATTTAGGGTTTAGTTAGGTTAGTAAAATTTAACCCTATTAGCGACGTTAACTGTGTCACGATGATCCCCTTGATGGCCTTCTTGTGATTGGTATCTGTACGTGTGTGTATTACCCCACTTTCAACTGTATTGTTTGTGCCTTAAGCGTACGCCACCAAGCATGCTTACACGTGTGAGGGGGTTTCAAGGGAAGCGTGGGAAATTTTTTTGATATTTCATGTCATGCCCACATGACAAATGTGGACATGACATGTGTGATGCATGTCGTGACCGCATGGGAAATGTGGGCATGACACTACTTCCTTTAGTAAGGTCATTGAGATGGGTCTAATCATCAAAAAGGCTTTAATCGCCAAAGGTCAAATAAAAATTTATAAGGACACTCCTAGTACTAATACCAACATAGATAAACTAAGATTCTGGACAAAGAACAAGAACATTGTGAATGATGGGGTGGTAGATGCCAAAAATGTAGCACCAAAACAACCAATCTTCAACTTGTTGAACTCACAAAATAACCCCCTGCAAAATAAACCACGAAACACTGAATCATGGTTTACAAGCTATCAGCCTCGAAAGAAATTCACACCCCTAGGGGAAACATTGGAAACTGCCCTATGGAAGTTAATCACAAATAAACTCATAACACTTCCAACAGCGTGAGAATATGAACCAAAAGTCAAACCTCCTTGGTGGAATGACAATGATTTCTGTGAGTACCATCGAAACAGGGGGCACAAAACCAATGACTACATTGTGCTCAAGCACACTATCCAAGATTTAATAGATCAAAACAAAGTATCACTTGATGGACATACCTCTAATAATGATCACTGGGCATTCAAAGATTTGCTTCCCAACTATGAGCAAGGAGGGTCTTCCAATCAAAATAATGGTGGAACTAGCAACGCTAATTACACAAACGTGTCATTTGACTATGGCATTAACCACATCTCAGAAAGTGATCCTTACATCAATGTGATCACTATAAACAAAGACTTAGATTGTAATTCTACCACTCGCAGTAATAGAGTCACTCTTAGAGGAGTCCCAACCTCTTCGTCTAATTAGTACAATGTCCTGGATCAACTCCATAAGACACCTGCACATATCTCCATCCTGGAACTTCTGCGTCTATCCCCATCCCATAGGGCCATACTTGACAAAGCTCTTTTAGAAGCCTCCATTCCAATGAACCTTGTCAAAGAACAGTTTAAAACCATGGTAGGTCACATTACCTCACCTCACTCCCTATCATTCACTGAAAAGGATGATATGTCAATTACCCAACCTCATAATGCATCTCTTCATATCGAAGCCTTCATCCACAAACACAAGATAAAAAGGGTTCTAATCGATGGAGGAGTCAGTTTGAATATTTGCACCTTGAAGCTAATCCTTGCATTGGGGTTTGCGGAGAAATCCATTGATCCCAAAAAGAAAATCACTATCAAAGCTTATGATGAGGAAGAGAGAACTTCCAATGGAATTGTTGTTTTACCAATCAGAGTTGGGCCTGTAGTAAAACATATGGCATGCCAAGTCCTTGACATGGAGCTAGCGTATAATATTCTTCTTGGGAGACCCTAGATACATGCTCTGAAAGCAGTACCGTCAACATACCACCTGTGTATCAAATTCCCCTATGAAGGCCAAGAGATCACCATCCAAGGTGATCCCAATCCATTTCAATATTGCAACTCCATTCAATCTAAACCTGAAGTTATGATTCCTCATAACTGTGCTTCTGTTTCATCTTCATCTCGGGTTGACCTAGCTTCACTCGCTTCCACATCAAAGGCTTCCCAACCTAACCTCAAACTCAAAGATAAGGACCTGGATGAGTACACAGTCGCCCAATCCTTCTACTTGGCACAACTCCCTCTATCTCCTAGATCATATGGAAGGCCTTCCATGAACAAATCTGAGGCAGTTGAAACTACCAAAGGTCCGTTTATCAAATGGGGAAGCCTTGAAGATGAGAGTGATGAAAAAGACATCCTTCAATGGTTATACAAGGATGAATTCAGTCTATCAACACAACAAGACCATCACTCTATGATACAAATTGAGCAATATGGTCAAGGATTCCGAATGCTACAAAGAATGGGGTATGAAGGACATGGTCCCCTCAGTTCGAGAAAGGAAGGTATCACTGAACCCATCCAACCTCATACCTTGACAGCCCGAGGCACTACAGGGCTAGGTTACACTAGCACAACAAGAACCAACAAAGCAAATAAGCATAAAGGCCAACAACCAGAAACATCTGCTACTAATTTGGTTCATCAAATTCACTAACTACAAATAGGGAGTGAGACTGACTCCAACGAATATGAGTGGGATAGTCTCTCTGAGCTATCTTGCAAAGAAAAAGATATTGATGTGGTCCATGAGTATGACCCAACCCATGCAACTGAAGGACAAAGTTCAAGGGCTAGACTGCTAGAGTTCGAACCACATAATAACGATAGTGAAAGTCGTGAGGAAAGAATGATACCCCCCTTGATAGATCAGCTAATGGAGAGTACCATTGCAGGCATTGTCCATGCTTATAATAACCACCATAACACTTCTATCTTGACCATCAATGTCATCGAACTAGACCAACCCAATGACCCTTTACCGTTATTGCACCCAGAACTCATAGATTGGGACTTGCAAGACACTCCCCTGAGCTCAATACCTTTCAAAATGATGAAGCCATCATAGACTATCTTGAGCTTAGGGATCACATACCTACAGGGGACCACAGGGCTGGCTATGCCATAGAACTCAATGACAAGGCATAGCTTGGAGTGTCATGCCCACATTTCCCATGCAGTCATGACACGCATCACATGTGTCATGTCCACATTTGTCATGTGGTCATAACACAAAAGATAAATTTTTTTACCATGCTTCCCTAGAAACCCCCTCGCACGCATAAGCGTGCTCGGTGGCGTTACGCATAAGGCGTACACATGACAGTTGAAGGTGAAGTAATGCGTTCACTTGTGCATACCATTTTGTAGTGCTGGCCAACTAGGGGGTCGATGCGTCGCGAATAAAGTCGCTAATAGGGTTAGGATCAGAGATCGAAACCCTAGGTTAACCTAAGTAAATGATGGGATTTTGACTTAAGTCAAAATCAAAAGCCAAACTCTAGCGAATGAGAAAATATAATTTAATATCAAAACCTAATGTCGATAACCAAAAAAAACAATAATTTAATCCTAGGCAAGGTTAAATTTCACTCACCTAGCTAAACCCTAAATTCTGGAAAAATATGGCAGCATAACGCCTCATGGTCATTATTAGGGTTTATTATAATAAAACTAGTTTTGATCGAAAGTTTACTAGGTTGGTTTTAAATTACCTACGTTACACTAGTTAAATTGGTAGATCAGTTAAATAGATTAATTAAAACATTTTTCAACAAAGCTTGATCGATTTGTTCTCCTTCACGTTTTCTATCAATCAGAGTTATCACTGCATCCTTTACATTATTCCTAATTTCTTGGTAGACCAGATCACAAAAACATGTTATACTAACTTCATTTAGATAGTTTACTAGGTTTTCCAAGGTTGGATTTAAAACGGCTAATTTAATTCGCTAATTAATTCGCTCTACAATGACTAAAATGAATATTAAATTAATAACAAAATAGTTTAATAATAACCCTATCAGATTTGGTTTGAAAACAAAGGATTAACCCAATCGTTTAAAATAAATACATCTCAATAATTAAATTGGAATAATCATTAAATAAAACAATATAAATCCCTTTTTAATAAACAAATTGAATTTAATAAACTATAAATTTCCCTTTAGCCAAAAACTATCCTATTTAATAAATTGCCCTTCCACTAAACAACAAATGATAATAATAATAATAGCCAGTCCCAATAAGGAGGTTTAAGAATTACCCACATCCCTTAGAATTATCCCTAAATCCCTTTTTAAAATAAAGAACATAAAACAATGAAGGAAAGAAAATAATAAAAAGAGAGGGAAGAGATAAACAAAATAAATAATAAAAACTAATTTTAAAACCAAACTTGCCCTAAAGCCTACCATTTAAAATATCACTTTCCTTATGCACAAGGAATCTAAAAGCCCTAACCCTATTTTCTCAAATCTCATTTTGTTCTTTCCTCACAAAATTTCTCTTTCTACTTCTATTCTTTTGTTGCAGGTTTGTGGAGCATGACCTCCATGGATGGAGACTCCAGAGGTATAATGATATATATATATATATATATATATATATATATATACTGCAGTAATGGAACGAAGTAAATAGATTTAAAAGGGCCGAATGAAAGTCTAACCCCATTTTATTTACTGTAGAGTTTAAACCAACCATAAGCTTGAGGGAAGTGGCCACAGTGAGGTGGAGTGTCGGAGTGAGGGGAGGTCGACAGAAAGGAGAGGGAGTAGGGGTTTGAAGGCGTGATGGGGGGTGTGGTCCATGGGAGAAGGGGAAGTATGGGGAGTGTGGGGAGGGGGGGGAGTCCCCACCCACATTCCACATAGTGGGTTGTGGGTGGGGGCTCCGCCCCCTCCCCACACCCATTCATAAGCAGCGGCGGTGGGGGGTTCGAACCCCCCACCAAATCACATTTGTTTTTATATCTAAAAACTGCAATCAATATACATTAAAATCACAGTCTCTTCTCATATACACAGCATTTCTTTATATATATATATATACACACAGTAAATCATAGATTTATATACAAAATTCACAGTTTATTGTATACTATCAGATATATATATATATACACATACTACTGTATACATAGTGTAGTCTCTTTTTTTTTGTTTTAATAGTAAAAAAAATAGTTTATATTTAAATATATATATAAATATATATACATTCAAATGTATATATATATATATAACTGTATTTTCAAATATATTTTTCCTTCTAAACTCACAGATTTTCTTTTTAAAATAAATAAGCAAAAGACACATTTTTCTATATTAGATTTATATTGAGCAAATGAATTTTTTTCTTGTAAAAACATAAAAGAACCTATTTCCACATAAACATTCCTTCAAAGAATCTATTCATTATATGTTTTTTTAAAAGCAAATGCATTTAATTAAATCCTTCAAATATATAGCAACAACTAAATTTCTTTTTCTAAGGAAATAAAATGTAAAAATTTTCATTCTATCCCACATAGATAAAACAACAACTATCCTATTTCTTTTTTGAATAATAAACATACAAATAAAATAGCAATAAGACCATATTTTCCCTCCAACACTCTATTTTTTTCTTTTGAATTCATATGGCTTTAAAACTTAGCAACTTAAAATTTCTACTACAAATGTAAATAGTTCATACACACAAGTAAAAACAAACTTTTACAACATGAGAGAGAGAACAAGGTTCTCCTCTTTTGAAATCTAAAAATGATACCAAAGCCTAACTTGGCCATGCTCACTCAAGAGCAAAAAAAAAATATAAGATAACAACTCTTAAGAACAAGGATATTTTCTTCAACTTCACATAGCTCCAAATAACCTGCAAAGACACAAAAAGGGAAAGAAGCCACAACAACAGGCTCTCCTCCCTACCCTTGACTCACTCATGACTCACCCTCGAGCTAGGAGGTCATCCTCACACTATGAAACTCAAACCACAACACAACAATGCATTCAACACCCAAAAACAATTTACTCCCATGGCTATCACAACACAAAACTCACTCAAGGTGAGTTTAATGGGGTAGGGGAGTGGACATTACTCAACTCAAGAGTGCCACTCCAAGAACTTCCTGAATACATAAATCACTCAAGGCCTCAAGCCCACACTTAAAACATGATTTCACAAAACTTTCCCTTGGCTCTCAAGCCATATCACATATTTCACATATACACATATTGCTCAAATCCACAATTTGCCCTCAAGGCTAAAACTCCATGAAAACAAGGATGTGACCCCGAGGAGGTTCACTCCAACCCCACCTCACACATGTTGAGCATTCTCTCCCAAGTAGTAAAGGCTCTCACAACTCCCATACCCAGTTTTCCCACAACAACAAGGTAAAAACAACAATTAATGAACTCACATACACACAACATGCAAGTAAAGAAAATGCATAAGGAAATGCATTTGCCTTGATTCATACCTTATAAATCCCAAATGGAAGACAGTTGAGAAGAGCTCCTCTAACTCCTTCTCCAAGTTGAGCCACCAATTTCCCTCTAACTTTTTCCTCAAAATAATCAAGATTAAAAAATTGCCAAAAATTCAACAACCCCATCCCTCCCTTCAAGAGGGGTTAAAATAGGCTCTTCTCATGAGCCTTGAGGAATGGGGAGGTGACACATGTCACCTCCTCACTCCTCTCAACTACTAGCAAGACTCTTGAAAAGGGGTGGTGACACATGTCATTCACCCACCCCACCAAGTCTTTCTCCCATCCACTTGTCCTCTCTTGATTTAGTGGGAGAGAAAGGTGGAGCCAAAGAAGGAGTGGGTGCCACATGTGCCCCAATCCTCTCCTCCTAAGGAGGACCACTCAACCCCAAGGTACCCTCACCAATTGTGGGAGAGGCTTGGAGTTGAGTCCCCCACAATTAAGGGGTCTTGAAGACTCCCCCAACCTAGGGAAGAGGAAAGGAAGAGGTTGAGTGTTTGACCCACTCATCCTCTCCCTCCCAAACTTCCATTTTCGTCACTTTACTTCAAGGTGAAGTTAAAGTGACCAAATGGGAGTCTACCTAAGGTTACACAAACCCAAATGACCCCTAGACCCTAGGGGTACAACCCAGGGTCATGTTTAACCCATTTTGAGCACCAAAGGTTGAGTAAAAACACATAAAAAGGGTTACAAAATTATAACTCAAAAATAAAATTCAAATGACACTACAATTTACAACACCAATTAGAAATCAATTAAAAGAAGGGTAGAGCTAACCCAACTAACACCATGCAATAACATTACAAAAATTCATCATGCAAATATAGTTGATCTTGGCTCCTCTTAGAACTAGATCGGCTTCACAAGGGAAAACAACATAGTGTGTGGGATGATCTCTGAATTTATGTGGCTTCATTAGAAACACCCGCGCACTCAAATGAAACATTAATCCCACATGTATATATTAGCTGAAGCAAAGTGAAACATACACTCACATCATCACATAATCATATAAGCATCAATGAATCACATCATAATCAAATTCTAAATTTGCTTTTCAAAAATCCACCCCAAGATAGAATCAAATAATAATTTTCTAACTAACATCACATGAATAATATCCCAATAACAACATAATATAAATCATATATCTAACAACATCAGTGAATCAATGTCAAGGTCTAATCACATGATCAATATGCTAACATAATAAATCTACATAAATATAAAGTCTAAAAGTCATACAAATTGGGATCAACAGTCCCATAAGTCTAAATGTATCACCAATAGTAAAATAAGTAGTCAAATATAAGGGAATGAAAAAGGTAGGCCTCACATCCTCCCCCCTGAGACTGTACTTCCTCCTGGAAGTCATCAAAGAGGTGGGGATAAAGGGCCCTCAATCTCGCTGCATCCTCCCATGTCACCGTGACCTCATCGTACATGTCCCACTAGACCCTAACCTGGTCTAGCTCTCAACCTCAAAGGCCCAACGTCTGATGAGCCAATATGAGAATTGGCTCCAAAGCCAACTGACTATTTACCTCTACCTAAAGAGCACTCCAATCCAATACGTGAGATAAATTAGATATGTAATGCCATAAAACTAAAACATGAAAAACATCGTGGATACGTGACAAGCTAGGTGGCAAGGCTAAACGATAGGCTACATGTCATATCTGCTCCAAGATCTCAAAATTTCCAACAAAATGAGGTGTGAGATTAGATCCCTTTCCATAATGGATTGGACTCTTGTGCGGTCGGACTCTCAAGAATACCCTATCCCCAACTGAGAAGCTTTGATCTACCCTCTTAGCATCGGCATACTTCTTCTGCCAATCATGTGCCTCTTGAAGTCTCTACCTAATCAAGGTCACCTGCTGCTCCATGTCCTGAACCATCTTTGGCCCTATCACAACCCTATCCTCAATACGGTCCCAACTCAAAGGTATCCTGCAAGGTCTATCGTACAAGGCCTGAAAAGGAGGCATACCCAACGAGCTGTGATGCCCATTATTGTAGGCAAACTCAACTAGATATAGATACTCCTCCCATCTACTCTGATGATCCATGACGTACATATGGAGCATATCCTCAAGAACCTGATTAACACTCTCTGTCTGACCATCTGTCTTAGGATGATAAGCGAAACTAAAGTTGAGCTATGTGCCCAACACCTGCTATAAAGCCCTCCAAAAGGTTGATGTGAACACTGAGTCCCTATCTGATATGATACGGTGAGGTACTCCATGTAGTCTGACAATCTAATCCAAGAATACTCTTGCCACTGATGGTGCATTGTATGTTGCATGTATAGGTGAGAAATGTGCCACCTTGGTCAACTTGTCAACTATCACCATGATGGTATCATGGCGGCATGATGACATAGGAAGACCAACAATGAAGTCCATGGAAATGGTGTCCCATTTCCACTCAGGTATCACGTGAGGATATAAAAGACCCACTGGATGCTGATGCTTGGCCTTGACCCTCTGGTACTCAAGAAAATGAGCAACATACTCTACAATACCCCGTCTCATACCTGTCCAATGGTATAACTATCTCAAGTTGGCATGCATCTTCTTCACCCTTGGGTGTGCTGCATAAGGTACTCTATGAGCCTTTGAAATAACCACTGTTCGAAGGTCACCCACATAGGGTACATAGATGCGTTGTCATTGTCTAAGCAACCCATCTAACTCAAGAGAAAATCCTACAAATTTTCCCTTAAGGGCCCTCTGTGACTGGACCTCCTGCTACACCTTAAGGAACCACTCGTCCTTCGGCAGATGCTGAATGATGCGCTCTCTCAAGTCCACACTCAAGGTCAAGGTCAGGATCTCGTGGTGCCTCTGACTCAAAGTGTTAATGACCACGTTCTCCTTTCCTTTGATGTAGTGGACATGAAATTCATACTCACAAAGAAACTCGATCCAACGCTGCTAGCGGGCATTCAAATTCGGCTGTGTGAATATATACTGCAAACTATGGTGATTTGAATGAAACTCAAAGTGATGACCCAAAAGAAAGTGTCTCCAATGAACAAGAGCATGTACCACTACTGTGAGCTCTAAATCATGAGTAGGGTAGTTTAGTTCATGTGTTTTGAGCTTATGCAACTCATATGTAATCACCCTACCACCCTGCATGAGTACAGATCCCAAACCCTCAAGTGATGCATCTGTACAAACTACAAAATTCTCTGCAGGATCAGGAACCGCTAAGATGGGAGCACTGATAAGATGCTCCTTGAGGACCCCAAAGGCCCTCTCACATTGCTCAGTCCAAGTGAAACTCTTCCGTTTCTACTGAAGGGAAGTAATGGGGTGCGCTATCCTGAAAAATCTCTCTACAAATCTGCAGTAGTAACCGGCTAATCCCATGAAGCTCTTGACCTCTATCACACTAGTGGGTGCTGGCCAATCTTTGATAGCTCTGATCTTTGATGGATCTATGGAGATGCCATTGCCTGATAGGATGTGTCCCAAGTACTGTACCTCTATCCTAAAAAAGGCACACTTTGCCAAGTTACCATAAAGCTGTTGCTCTCTCAAGCACTGCAAAACCTGACGTAGGTGCTCCTCATGCTCCTCCTCAGTCTGCGAATAGATCAATATGTAATCAAGAAAAATAATCAAGAACCAATCCAAGTAGGTATAGAACACCCCGTTCATGAGACTCATGAACACTGCAGGGGCATTCGTCAAATCGAAGGGGACCACAATGAACTCATATTGGTCGTATCTAGTCCGGAAAGTGGTCTTATGAATATCTGCCTTTGTGATACGCAACTGATGGTAACCAAACTTCAGGTCAATTTTAGAGAACACCCTGCCTCCCTGCATCTAGTCGAAGAGATCATCAATCCTAGGTAGAGGATAACGGTTCTTCACCGTTACCTTATTCAACTACCTATAATCCATGCATAACTAAAGTGACCCATCCTTCTTTTTTACGAAGATAACCAGAGTGCCCCAAGGTGAAATGCTCGGTCGAATGTGCCCCTTCTCAAGCAAGTCTTCAAGCTGTAACTTGAGCTCTGTTAGCTCATGAGTGGTCATCCTGTAGGGTGAACGAGACATTGGCTCTGCACCCGGCACTAAGTCAATATGAAAGTCTACCTCATGATGGAGTGGCATCCCTGGTAACTCTGATGGAAACACGTCAGCAAACTCTCTCAAGATGGGGTGATCATCCAATGATGCCTCAGGCTCATCTTCTGATCTGTCACTAACTATGATAGCAAACATCTGACATCCCTTCCACATGCAATGCTTAAGCTGCTGAGCAGATATCATATGAACTACTGTGGGATTCTGAATGCCCACTATCTCAACCTGTACACCATGATCATCTAAGCAGCTAATCACCTTTTGATGACAATCTAGCTTGGCTCTATGAGCTACAAGCCAGTCCATACCCAAAACCACACTGTAGGATCCTAATGGCATAACTCTAAGGTCACAAGATGTAGTGAAGGACCCCAAAGAGATCTCAAATTCTTGAACCAAGGTATCTACTGACATCCTGGCCCCAGAGGCCAACTCAACCTCCCACCTAATGTCCTGCCTAGAAGCCATTAGCTTGCAACGTTCCACTAACGATGTAGATAGAAAAGAATCAATAGCTCCAGAGTCAAAAAGAATAGAGATGGGGGCACCCCTGATCATACTTGATGTCTCAATCATGAATGCTTGATAGTCAGCTTGACAGTTATCAACTGCTACAAACATGTGGTGGGACTTGCCTACATCCCCTACAGTTTGTTTTGACCCTCCTCAATGAGGTTGTCCCCCTGCCGTAAAACCCTATGGGCACTCTCTAGCTAGATGACCTACTCTACTACATACATAGCATGGGCCCCGAGCCTGTATCTATCTCGTCTGAGTCCTACTCGACTGCTATTGTCCAGATCTACTTATGGAACCCTGTGAACCCTTGTATGACTACTGAGATCTTGCCGGCCCCGTAGGTGGCCTCTACTACCTCTGGTCTCTACATGGACCCTATTGCTGCCATCCTTAATTCTGCCCTCCCTGTGCCCTCTGCTGGGGTCTAGATCTCTGCTGAGTCTATTGCTGTTGCTGTGGAGGTCTAGGAGGTAATGACGGAGAACTAAATCCTCCTTTCTATGGTGGTAGTGGTGGTCTACGATAACTCTATTGGTACTACTGCTGCCCATGATCCTAAAATTGGGGGTGTGATCCCTACCCTCGTCCCTATATTTCCTCAACTATGTATGCCTTCTCAGCAACATCACTCAATTTTTGGGGGTCTACCATGCGTACAGGCCCTGCTATGCTATGGTTCAATCCTCTGATAAACTTATGAACTAGGAGTTTCTCATTGTGGAGATACTTCGCATATCGAGACAACTCATTGAATCTTCCCTCATACTGAGCAATAGTAAACCCTCTCTGTTGAAGGTCATGAAACTCGTCTATGCGATGTTGTCTGTAGTGATCTCATAAATACTGCGCATTGAAGTACTCAATGAAAGTCTCCCAAGTAAGTGTGTCCAATGATAGATGGCGCTTGCACTCTTCAGTGCACCACCAAGTAGCTGCTACATCTCGCAACAGGTGGACTACCACATGTGCCTTCGTGTTACCCTTTAAGGGTGCAATGCAAAGCATCTGTCAAGACTGATGAGCCAAGCCTCAGCTTCGGCTCCCTTTGTAGTCCTGGAGAAAGTAGGAGGATTCAATCTCAATAATTTTTGAATAGGGTCTCCTCGGTCTCTGTGCCCTCTAATGGGCTCATCTACATAATAATCATATGACCTGTGAATGATCTGCTCCACTCTCACTGTCTCCTCATGCCTATCATGACGTGGAGGGCTCCTGCTACGGACCTTGTAGGCTAATCCAACCTCCTTTGTCATCGTATCTGGTATCTCTACAAACGGCTCCACACGTGGTGTCTCTCGCGGCTTGACCCGAGGCTCTACACGTGGCTCCACATGTGACTCTGCTCGTGGCTCCATGCATGGCTCCTTTCATGGATCAACACAGGGCTCTGCACGTGGCTCTATGTGTAGCACATCTTCAGCTGGTGGTAACTTGTCTAACACTACCTGTAGTACCTAAAGTATCTGTGGTCCAATGTCTGGTATAGGTAGGACTTGTGGTGCCGGTGGTGCTTGACCCTCGGCTGAAGAATCACTTTGCACCTTGACAGATGCAGTGTGGTGTGAATGCGCTCGCCGAACTCATCAGGGAGGCATCCTACAAAACAAGGTAATCACTAATTAATCAAATTTGCAGAATAAGTAACGTGCCCAAATAAGCCCAGTGTTTAAACTTGGCTCTGATACCAAATGTCATGCCCACATTTCCCATGCAGTCATGACATGCATCACACATGTCATGTCCACATTTGTCATGTGGTCATGACACGAAATATCAAAAATTTTACCACGCTTCCCTAGAAACCCCCTCGCAAGCGTAAGTGTGCTCGGTGGCGTTACGCATAAGGCATACACATGACAGTTGACGGTGAAGTAATGCGTTCACTTGCGCATACCATTTCGCAGTGATGGCCAACTAGGGGGTCGATGTGTCATGATTAACATCGCTAATAGGGTTAGGATTAGAGATTGAAACCCTAGGTTAACCTAAGTAAATGATGGGATTTTGACTTAAGTCAAAATCAAAAGCCAAACTCTAGTGCATGAGAAAATATAATTTAATATCAAAACCTAATGTCGATAACTAACAAAAACAATAATTTAATCCTAGGCAAGGTTAAATTTCACTAACCTAGCTAAACCCTAAATTCTAGAAAAATCCGGCAGCATAACACCTCACGGTCATGATTAGGGTTTATTATAATAAAACTAATTTTGATTGAAAGTTTACTGGGTTGGTTTTAAATTAACCTACGTTACACTAGTTAAATTGGTAGATCAATTAAATAGATTAATTAAAACATTTTTCAACAAAGCTCGATCGATTTGTTCTCCTTTAGATTTTCTATCAATCAGAGTTATCACTGCATCCTTTACATTATTCCTAATTTCTTGGTAGACCAGATCACGGAAACATGTTATACTAACTTCATTTAGATCATTTACTAGGTTTTCCAAGGTTGGATTTAAAACGACTAATTTAATTCGCTAATTAATTCGCTCTACAATGATTAAAATGAATATTAAATTAATAACAAAATAGTTTAATAATAACCCCATCGAATTTGGTTTGAAAACAAAGGATTAACCCAATCGTTTAAAATAAATACATCTCAATAATTAAATTGGAATAATCATTAAATAAAACAATATAAATCCCTTTTTAATAAACAAATTGAATTTAATAAACTATAAATTTCCCTTTAGCCAAAAACTATCCTATTTAATAAATTGCCCTTCCACTAAACAACAAATGATAATAATAATAATAGCCAGTCCCAATAAGGAGGTTTAAGAATTACCCACATACCTTAGAATTATCCCTAAATCCCTTTTTAAAATAAAGAACATAAAACAATGAAGGAAAGAAAATAATAAAAAGAGAGGGAAGAGATAAACAAAATAAATAATAAAAACTAATTTTAAAACCAAACTTGCCCTAAAGACTACCAATTAAAATATCACTTTCCTTATGCACAAGGAGTCTAAAAGCCCTAACCCTATTTTCTCAAATCTCATTTTGTTCTTTCCTCACAAAATTTCTCTTTCTTCTTCTATTCTTTTGTTGCAGGTTTGTGGAGGATGACCTCCATGGATGGAGACTCCAGAGGTATACTAATTTAATATACCTGTGCATTATTTTATATATATATATATATATATATATATATATATATATATATATATATATATATATATATATATATATATATATATATACTGCAGTAATGGAATGAAGTAAATAGATTTAAAAGGGCTGAATGAAAGTCTAACCGCATTTTATTTACTGTAGAGTTTAAACCAACCATAAGCTTGAGGGAAGTGGCCGCAGTGAGGTGGAGTGTCGGAGTGAGGGAAGGTCGGCAGAAAGGAGAGGGAGTAGGGGTTTGAAGGCGGTGACAGGGGGTGTGGTCTACGGGAGAAGGGGAAGTATTGGGAGTGTGGGGAGGGGCTGGAGTCCCCACCCACATCCCACACAGTGGGGTGTGGGTGGGGGCTCCACCCCCTCCCCACACCCATTCATAAGCAGCAGCGGTGGGGGGTTCGAACCCCCCCACCAAATCACATTTGTTTTTATATCTAAAAACTGCGATCAGTATACATTTAAACCACAGTCTCTTCTCATATACACAACGTTTCTTTTTATGGGTTTTGATTATATATATATATATATACACACACATAGCAAATCACAGATTTATATCCAAAATTCACAGTTTATTGTATACTATTAGATATATATATATACATACTACTGTATACACAGTGTAGTCTCTTTTTTTTGTTTTAATAGTTAAAAAAATAGTTTATATATATATATATATATATATATATATATATATATATATATATCCTTCTAAACTCACATATTTTCTTTTTAAAAGAAATAAGCAAAAGATACATTTTTATATATCAGATTTATATTGAGGAAATGAATTTTTTTCTTGTAACAACATAAAAGAACATATTTCCACATAAACATTCCTTCAAAGAATTTATTCATTATATTTTTTTAAAAAGAAAATGCATTTAATTAAATCCTTCAAATATATAGCAACAACTAAATTTCTTTTTCTAAGGAAATAAAATGTAAACTTTTCATTCTATCCGACATAGATAAAACAACAACTATCCTATTTCTTTTTTGAAAAATAAACATACAAATAAAATAGCAATAAGACCATATTTTCCCTCCAACACTCTATTTTTTTCTTTTGAATTCATATGGCTTTAAAAATTAGCAACTTAAAATTTCTATTGCAAATGTAAATAGTTCATACACAAGTAAAAACGAACTTTTACAACATGAGAGAGAGAACAAGGTTCTCCTCTTTTGAAATCTAAAAATGATACAAAAGCCTAACTTGGCCATGCTTTCTCAAGAGCAAAAAATATATATAAGATAACAACTCTTAAGAACAAGGATATTTTCTTCAACTTCACATAGCTCCAAATAACCTGCAAAGACACAAAAAGGGAAAAAAGCCACAACAACATGCTCTCCTCCCTACCATTGACTCACTCATGAGTCACCCCCGAGCTAGGAGGTCATCCTCACACTAGGAAACTCAAACCACAACACAACAATGCATTCAACACTCAAAAACAATTTACTCCCATGGCTATCACAACACAAAACTCACTCAAGGTGAGTTTAATGGGGTAGGGGAGTGGACATCACTCAACTCAAGAGTGCCACTCCAAGAACTTCCTGAATACATAAATCTCTCAAAGCCTCAAGCCCACACTTAAAATATGATTTCACAAAACTTTCCCTTGGCTCTCAAGCCATATCACATATTTCACATATACACATATTGCTCAAATCCACAATTTACCCTCAAGGCTAAAACTCCATGAAAACAAGGATGTGACCCCGAGGAGGTTCACTCCTCCCCCACCCCACACATGTTGAGCATTCTCTCCCAAGTAGGAGAGGCTCTCACAACTCGCATAC
Organism: Cunninghamia lanceolata; assembly: GCA_027924645.1. NCBI lineage: Eukaryota > Viridiplantae > Streptophyta > Pinopsida > Cupressales > Cupressaceae > Cunninghamia > Cunninghamia lanceolata. The sequence continues at coordinate 4,790,376 of BSBN01000693.1, forward strand.
CCAATTTTGCCACAACAACAAGGTAAAAACCACAAAATGAACTCACACACACAACATGTAAGTAAAGAAAATGCATAAGGAAAGGCATTTGCTTTGATTCCTACCTTATAAATCCCAAATGGAAGATAGTTGAGAAGAGCTCCTCTAACTCCTTCTCCAAGTTGAGCCACCAATTTCCCTCTAACTTTTTTCCTAAAATAATCAAGATTAAAAAATTGCTAAAAATTCAACAACCCCATCCCTCCCTTCAAGAGGGATTAAAATAGGCTCTTCTCATGAGCCTTGAGGAATGGGGAGGTGACACATGTCACCTTCTCGCTCCTCCTCTCAACTACTAGCAAGACTCTTGAAAAGGGGTGGTGACACATGTCATTCACCCACCCCACCAAGTCTTTCTCCCATCCACTTGTCCTCTCTTGATTAAGTGGGAGAGAAAGGTGGAGCCAAAGGAGTGGGTGCCACATGTGCCCCAATGTTCTCCTCCTAAGGAGGACCACTCAACCCCAAGGTACCCTCACCAATTGTGGGAGAGGCTTGGAGCTGAGTCCCCCACAATTAAGGGGTCTTGAAGACTCCCCCAACCTAGGGAAGAGGAAAGGAAGAGGTTGAGTGTTTGACCCACTCATCCTCTCCCTCCCAAGCTTCCATTTTCGTTACTTTACTTTAGGGTGAAGTTAACGTGACCAAATGAGAGTTTACCTAAGGTTACACAAGCCCAAATGACCCCTAGACCCTAGGGGTACAACCCAGGGTCAAGTTTAACCCATTTTGAGCACCAAAGGTTGAGTAAAAACACATAAAAGGGGTCACAAAAATTATAACTCAAAAATGAAATTCAAATGACACTACAATTTACAACACCAATTAGAAATCAAATAAAAGAAGGGTAGACCTAGCCCAACTAACACCATGCAATAACATTACAAAAATTCATCATGCAAACATAGTTGATCTTGGTTCCTCTTGGAACTAGATTAGCTTCACAAGGGAAAACAACACATTGTGTGGGATGATCTCCAAATTTTTGTGGCTTCATTAGAAACACCTACGCACTCAAATGAAACATTAATCCCACATGTATATAATAGCTGAAGCAAAGTGAAACATACACTCACATCATCACATAATTATAGAAGCATCAATGAATCACATCATAATCAAATTATAAATTTGCTTTTCAAAAATCCACCCCAAGATAGAATCACATAATAATTTTCTAACTAACATCACATGAATAATATCCCAATAACAACATAATATAAATCATATATCTAACAGCATGAATGAATCAATGTCAAGGTCTAATCACATCATAAATATGCTAACATAATAAATCCACATAAACATAAAGTCTAAAAGTCCTACAAATTGGGATCAATAGTCCCATAAGTCTAAATGTATCACCAACAGTAAAATAAGTAGTCAAATATAAGGGAATGAAAAAGGTAGGCCTCACATGGAGAGAGTGCCAAGCTTTTCAGTATCAAAAATGTCAAAATGAAAGAAAGATCTAATGGTGAAAACCAATCTGTGGCAGTGTTAGATCATGAAAAAAGTAAAAATATAGATGTATCCAATGGTGAAAACCTCTTTGAGACACCGAAGGATGGAAGGCTTGACCCTCTACCTAATCTCACACAGTAGGAGAGATCTTCAATCTTTATAGAACCAGCAGAGCTGATCAATGTCAGCACAGGTGATAGTCCTAGAATGATTCACATGGCACAGTCTTTAACCACACAAGAAAAGCCAGTGTTCACTGAATTCTTCAAAAAAAAACAAATCAACTTTGCTTGGACATATGCAAATATGCTAGGGCTAGATCCAAATCTGATAATGCATCACTTATCCTTAGCTCCAGGAGCTAAGCTAGTAAAGCAAAAACTCAGGAAGATGCACCTGCATGTAGCCCTCATGGTGAAAGAAGAGCTGAAGAAACTGTTAGATGTTGGATTCATCAGACCAATAGACTATCCTGAGTGGATTTCAAACATAGTGCCAGTTACCAAACCAGATGGAAGAGTTCAAATATGTAATTACTTCAGGGACCTGAATAAAGCTTATCCAAAAGATGATTTCCCCTGCCAAACATTGACATTATTGTAGATCTCATGGCAGGGCACACCTGTTGTGATGCTCACAACATGTCCCATTTTACTTCTTAGCAAAATGAGGACCCCTACAATGGCTGTGGTTTTTTTTTGCTTGTGTGTGGGTTTGCTTGGTGGTAAATGGAAAAGAGGTAAAGGTTAAAAACTATGTTAAAAATTGAAAAATTAGCATTAAGTACCAGAGTAGAATAGAAGTGAATTTTTTGTCAAAAATGAATAAGGGTTACTTTTTGAACCATTTTAAAATTCCCAATATTCTACAAGATATGTGTGTTTTGGTAAAATGCATTATAGGAAGGTTGTGTATGTTGCATGTACAAGGTCATTTGTATGTGGAGTCATTGTATTAGTCACATGGAGTGGTTAGGTTCATGAATCGTGGTACTTGTATGCATGTGGTTAGTGTTTTATTCATTGCATGACAAGTAGGACTTGATGTGTTTCAGAAGTAGAGTGGATAATTGGTTAAGTCCGCTTGTATCTTGAGTTGTATCATTGTCAAAAAGAAAGATACAAGGCAATATACAACACAACATACATATCACGGACCCAAAGAAAATATAACATTTAGCTTTATTAAGGTATGTTTTGTTGTTTATTGCATACTTTGGGTTTGCACCTTTCGGTATACATACAAGGCGAATGTCAAAAGGTATTGAAATCGGATGAAAGTGATGTATCGTACCTTAATGTATATTGAAAAGATGCATTCACTTTATATACATATGTGGAGCCGAAGAGGTTATGTAATACGGTTAAGAAAGGATGACAAGTCCGAGATGATTGTACAAAAGAGTTCGCATGTATGGAGGCTTGTATCTAAGAGTAGATACAAGTGTTGTTGTTTCATCGAGGTACAAGTGGGAAGGTAAAGTGGGTCCCACAGGGTGTATCTAGAGGTTGTATATTGTACCAACGAGAGCATATACAAGCCGATATACAAGCAAAGATGCAAGGAGCCGCAATACAAGATAGATTTCAAAAAGAAGTTAAATAAAGGTAAAGATTTGTATGTTTGGGCGATTGTATGTTAAGGATATACAATCCTGATATACAATGAAATGAAAGACATCGCCAGAGAGATAAAAGGTAAAAAGGGCTTGTATGGGTTGTTTGTATGTGCGCTTGTATCTATTTTACATACATTACGATATACAAACAAAAGATACAAGGGCAGATATAAATAAAAGGGGATAACATTGTTCATAACACGTTGGATATAGGCTTGTATATTGAAAGAAGAAAATGGACATAAAAGAAATAATATACAAGGAGAGATACAAGAAAATGTGATTTATGCATAAAATAAACTAACGGATAGAAGGTTTAAAATAAAACATTGAAACAAGAAGCTGAAGTTGTAGGTGCATTAATTGCTATAGTTAATGCTGAACTAAAACTGAAAAATGGTAAAATTTAATGAGTTAGGGTAAATTGAAAGTGGTTTTTCTTTCAGATTTGCATTGTCAAAATTAAAATCGCAGAAAGAGGAGTTGTTGTGGAAATTGAACAAAAATTCATCACGGACGGAATTCCAGAAGCAGGAACAGAGTAGAAAATGGTAAAGTGAGTCAATGTTTGTAAGGTTGAGCTGTCAAAAGATACAGGTATTTATCTTAAAACACCGTTATAGTTCATTTAATTAAAATGCAAAGTGAATTTCAGTAATTTTATTTTAAAATGTAAGCAAGCGTTAAATTACTGTGTTTGATTGTTAATTAGCTGGTTTGGGTTAACCAATGCGAAAGTCAAAACTAGAAAAGACAAACGGGGGGTTAGGGTATATGTAAAAAAATATATATAGAAAAAATTCATAGTAAAACCCTAGGTAAGAAGGTAAAACGACAAGTTAAAAAATGTGTTTTTTAGAGGATGGCCCCAAAACAGAAAAAAGTGGATACAGGGGGTGCAGAAAAGATAAAAAAGGAAAGAAAGCCTCGTAAAGAAACTGATTAGGAGGAGTTGCCAATATATAGAGGGTACCCTTCCTTGCTCGGCACAAGCGGAGTTGGGACAGACACCAACATAGGGAATTATGATGCAGATGATGTTTTGCAGAAGATCATAGTAGCCGATGCTACACCTAACATGAGGTGTTTATGGGAAAGTGGATTATATAGAGTTGCAGGTTTTCGTTAGCTATGGAAGCTAAGGACTTGTGTTTGGATTGCATATACTTATATGACCCAGTTACCAGAAGAATAATATTCCATGATAGGCTCATTGCAGACTTATCTGTAGAGGGGATTGCAAAAACATTTGGTTTAGAGATACATGAAAAAATGGTAGATATTAATATTGACCAGTACAATGAGGATTTCATCGATAATGAGAGGGATTGTAGAAGCAAGATCTTCTATAGTTGGTATAGTGTAGAAAATAAGCCCAAGGTTGTGGCAAGAGTACATAAAATTCTGCAAAGAATATACTTTAAAGAAGAGATATATTTGATGATTACAATGTTAAGAAGACTAGTGGGATTGAGGGATGCCACTAAGTGTGAGCCTTGGATGTTCACTGTTATACAATTCATGAGGGAAGTAAAGAAGGAACAAGGACAAATTCACTAGGCTAAGGCTATTAGCATAGCCATATGGAAGCACGCAATGTCAAGAAAACAAAAACTATTGCCTTTCTATTTGTCTTCATATGTGTTATATTCATGTGTAGCAATGGTTCAACCATACATACATGGGATTGACAGAGTTAGAACCTTAGGAAATGGACCAGATCAAAAGCTTGTATATGAACATTACCCTGATTTACAAGAGGAAAATGCATTGACAAAGTATGTTTTAGTGAATGATGTATTTTATACATACATGGTTAGAGTTTTAAGAGAAGAGCAGGATAAGAGATTGTCTACAGATGCAGAGGATACAATTGGTTTACACAGTTCATGGTACATTCATTTCCAGAACTTTACTTATATCAGAACTGAGGGATTTGAAGGAAAGCCTTTCATGTTGCCTAGGTATCCTTCTAACAGGTTGATTGTTCTAGAGTTCTCACGACAAAACTTGAATGCCTTTAGAATGTACAAAAATAAGTATAATAGGGGGAATCTTAAGCTCCCTTGGGCAATTAGTAGATATACCTATTCCAGCGAAGAAGTGGTTGGTTACTCAGAGAGGGAGTTGAGATATTATGGATTTGAGGTATTTGAGTTGGCCAAGAAATTTGATCCTTTTCACAGGATCCAAAATACTATTGATTCTAAATTTAAACATCAAATACACATTGAGGATTTCTGGTCAGATTGTGAGAATGACAGAGAAGTAAGAAAGAGAGCTCACAAAAGGCTGATAATGGAGCAAATGAGGTCCATGGGAGACATTCCCCCCAGAAGTTGAAGATGATGGCAAACTGTTACATCATAGTTATGAAAGTGCCAGGCTTTCTCCCATTGGAGAGCCTAATTGGTCGCAACCATGGAATACATCTTTGGACATATTGTCCAAACCTGTCATTTTGTTATCCAAGACATGGTTGAAGGATAAAATTGAGGAGCTTAAGGTTATGGGAATTGAGCCTACATATCCAAAGAAAGGCAAAAAGAGAATGAGGGAGCATCAAGATGATCTCCAGTGCTTTTATGAAAAGAAAAGGAAGATTGTAGAAGTAAAGATTGTTGAGAAAGACAAAAATGCTACATTGATGGATCCTTATGCAATAGGGGTAACAATAGCAGTATCATCAAGCACATTTGTAGAGGCAAAGTCATTAAGTCATGATCCTAGTAAAGAGCAAGCACATGCTACTAAAGAGTTAACAAGGCAGAAGGTTATGAAGGCAATACCAATAGACATATCCAAAGGGGAAACTTCAAAATAGAGTGAAGTCATAGGAGCATAGCAGGTAGGTGCTAAGTTAAGTAGCATACCTGATGCGTCTACCTCAGCAGAGAAAAGACAAGCATATGCTAAGGTAAAAATAGAATTGGCTAAAGAAACACTACATGGGTCAAAAATGCATGAAGCCAAACAAGCTACTAAGACTGTCAATGTTGAAGATGATAGCAATGGAAGTGAAGTTAGAGAAATAGATTCAGGGATGGGAAGAGAAATTGCAATAGAGGAAGTAGAATCCAGTGAATATTCAAGTGAGGAAGAAGAGCAAGACACTCAAGCTGATATGGAGGTTGAACAAAGTTTAGTGTCTGAGCAGGAAAATGTACAAGAGGAATCAAAAGCAGTGGATCCGTTTGGTACATTAGTATCTCTAGAAATAATAAAACATGTACAAGATGTAGCACACCAAATTGAAGAATGTGAAAAAGAGGATGCACCTGAGGAAGCAATGAAAGAAATGCCTGCTCAAACTAAAGAGGAAACAAGAGCTGGTACTTCTGCTGTGGATGTGTTGAATATTTTTAATATGTATGGGGAACATAGTAAAGAAGAAACGAATGTAGAAAGAAAGGATGAACAAGAAAAGGAGACAAAAGAATCTGATGAGATTGTAGGTTCACCTTCACATGTAGAACAAGCTGATATACATGAAAAGATGCAAGAGAAAATTGAAACAATAGTGGAGCAAATGGAAATAGAAAATGAACCTGAAAGAAAAGAAGATACAAAAAATATTAGTAAAGATAATTCTGAAACTGAAAAGCAAGCAGAAGATAAGGACATGATAATGTTGGAAAGAGACACTATGGGGCTCCATGAGTGTTGTCATTGATGGCAACAAAGTCTATCCCACACATCCGCAGTACATAGTATGCCTATACCGGAAGTTAGATTGAAGATTGTTTTGGTCTGGTGAACAAGAACAAAGTATGCAAAAAGGTCTGACAATCAGGTCCAGATCTCTTATATGGTGTAGATCAGTAAGTTGCAAACTTGGGAAAGTCAAGAAGGGTATCATGACTACTATATTCCAGAGATTTAGCCTCCGGTGATAAAGTATGAAGAAGATATGAGCATCTGAGTGTTGTGTTCTAGACAGGTAGAGCAGACTGAGAAAGAACTGACCGGCAGAGTATCAGACTTTAATCTGGATGAGTAATTGATGTTGATAAAGTGATTTGAGGGATCATACATTATTGGCAGACATGATTGATGACTTCAATGGCCATGTTCTTGATATGCATCTCAAATCAAGCATGGATTCAGCCAACAAATCAGTAATTTGTAAATATCTTGAGTATTCTGATTGCCGACTAGAAAGTTGTTGAAATCATTGGTGTGGATATATATACTAGATGGATTCTAGTATGAAGGTGTGTGTGTGAATAGATATGAGAAAATAAAGTGTGAAGAAAGGTAGAGATAAGTGTGGAAGCAGCAATACAAGTCCGGTATGTGATAGAGCAGTAGCACTAAAATAGAGGAAGAATGAAGTGCATCAGATCAGTGTATTATGCAGAACCGGAACTGAACTTTAGCATTTGTAGATGCCTCTCATCAGTTCAAACACCTGGTTACCTTCTGTAAGTTCTATAGATAGTGAGTCTCTTGTAGGCAGTGTGCCTCTTGTGAGTAGTGTGCTCAGGTAGTGAGCCCTAATTGGCAAGTGCCATTTTGTACTTATTATTTTAACAAAGAATACAATCTTGGGTTAGTCACCCTGTGGTTTTTCCCTTAACAGGGTTTTCCATGTAAAAAATCCTTGTGTTATGTCTATTGATTTATTTCTGTTCTCATGATTATTTATGCTTATATGTTTTGATGCTACACAAATTATAAAAGAAGAGAAGAAAGTTAAGATAATAGAGATAACTAATTCACCCCCCCTCTCAGTTATCTACCTTGTTTCCAACAATTGGTATTAGAGCCAAGTTCCTCTAAACAAAGCCTAACAGCTTGAGGAAGATCTGGGAATCTCAATGGATATATATGGTATGAAGGAACAACTTCAGTCTGCCCTAGATGATCTTGAACAATCACATTCTGAAGTCAATATTTTGAGAGAAAGACTCAAAGAAGCTGATGATTTCATAAATGAGATAAAATAAAAACTTAGTATCTATGTGAAAAAGAGAAAGGAACTACTTCAAAAATTAGCCAATCAGAGTGAAGACAATGATACTAATGAAGATCTGAATGAGAAAAATAAGCTATGTGAGAAGCTATCAAAAGAGGTCATTATGGTAAGGCACAAAATGGAATCAGGGGTTATGAGATTACCCCAAGAAATTAAAGAAAGAAAGAAAAGTGAAGATAATCTAAAACAATCCCTCAAGGAGAAGACAGAGGACTACCACAAAATGGACAGAATAATCAAGCATCTTGAATCTGATCTTGAAGAAGCTAGAGACAATGAAGAACAACTTGAGAATCAGATAGACACTCTTAAACAAAATATTCAAACAACAAATAAATACAAAGAGAAATTCAAGATAAACTCAGCCCAACTTGAAGTTCTTCTTGAGAGCCAAAAGAGGGTAGATGATAAGTGTGGCTTGGGATATGAGAAAGGTGAAAGCTCTGGATCCGGTCAGAAGAACTTTGGATTAGGAAATCAAAGAAACAGGCCTAGAAGACCTCCAATAAGGCAACCATATGCTCAAAGATATCCATCCTTCAATGGATATTACTTCAATTGCAACAACTTTGGTCATAAAACAACTCAGTGTAGAAGGAGAATGAATTAGACTAATCCATCCTTCTCCGGACAATGTTTCAACTGCAAAAGGTATGGTCACAAATCTCATGAATGCAAAAATATGCAAATAAACAATTCATTCAATGGTAGATGCTTTGCATGCAATAGAATGGGACATATGGCTAATCAATGCAGATCAAGAGTATATCAGTCAAATATGCAAAGAAATGTTGTTTGTTACAATTGCAATAGATCCGGTCATATTGCCAAATTCTGCAGAAGTAAAAATCAGGATAAAAAGGGTCCGGTGCATCATAATCAAAAACAAGATAAGGGAAAAGGCAAAGTGATTGCGGATGAAGTTCAAAGGGAGATGAGCAAGATTTGGGTGAAGAAGAGTACATAAAATGTTGGGGATGGATCCGCACCGGAATCTGGTGCTGATATTCCTTCCAGAAACTAAACAGATGAGCTCTGGCTTAGGGGGAGTCACAAAGAAAAATAAATTCCCCCAGCCAGTCAATTGGTGCCTAAATTTGGCACATGGAATGTTGTGGATTAAAGGGTTCTCAGAAAAATATCTAAATAACCCTCAGTAAAAATATGAAAGATCTGTATGGAGTTTTGCAAGAGTTTAATCATCCAAGATTAATCCAGTCTGAGAGCCATTCGGTAAAGCAGGATTTTCATAGACAAATCCAGTATGGTTCAAAATTGAAATACTTTGATCTGCAGATCCATGGCATGATTGGAGAAAAGAAGATACATTGTCAATCCTCATTGGAAATGATTCTAAGTGCAACACAGTGATTTGAAAAAGATCTCTCTGAGAACAAGGCAACTAGACAAATTAAGTTGTGCATTTATTTCAAGAGGGAAATTAGGGTTTGTGCAAGAATAAAAAGGTTCTTTCACTCATCATTTACACATTTGTATTCAAGAAGAAGAAAATAAGAGCTCTGCATCAAGTTTCTACAACTCTCTCAAAGATCAACTGCAAAATCCAATTCAACCAGTGATTTGTTCCGGCTCTTATTTCAAACCCTAAAGCATAAAAAGGTACTTACGTTATGAAAATCTCTCTCTGAATCTTTTGCAAAATGGCTACTCCAATGGTTGTTAAGATCACCAATAGGCTATGCCCAAAATTCAAGAAACACCCCTACAAATCCCTAGAAGTTGATCCTTTAGGTGCTCTTTCTAGCATTCCGCATGGGGTATTGCATGTAGAAGATGTTAGGGTCTACATCCACGCCAACATTGAAGAATTTGGAGAATCTAAGTTGATGGACATATATCATAAATAGTTAATAGATGAAAGTTTTGAACTCAAACCTCAATACAAGGCCCTCCAGGATAAACACTTCAGACATTATATCCACTTTCCCTATTTTGCAGAAGATGATTGGGTCCAATATGTCCTGAGCAGGATGCATGAAAACTTTATGTGGTTAACAAGGCCCTTCAAGATAACAAAAGATGCTATTAGGGTAGTAACTAGATTGCTCTCATCCGGTGGGCTACCTGCACTCAAATCTGTCAAGAACCAGACTGTAACAGAAGCTACCGAATCTATGTTTGATAAGAGAGCAATGACCATTGATGACATCACAGATCTGAATGTCAAATTTGCCTCAATGATAATTGGGTATAAGATCTATCATTCAAGCAGGGAGAACTCTGTGTCTAGGACTGCAATATATGCAGCATATCAGATGTTAAGGGAAAATGCTGACTACGACCTATGTGATCTTCTCTTAAACCAACTATTAGAAAACCTGCAGAAGATCAAGAAGGATAAGAATAACTCCTTTAAGTATAGTTGTTTGATACTGTGTCTATTCTTCTACTACATGAATGAGCTACCTGAATCAAGTGGTTGGGTATGGCAAAATGACAAACCAATTGCCATACAAATTAGAGACTATATGTATGGACTTGGTGATGTTCAACCCCTAAACACAGCTCTCTGGGGTTACTTCAAGAACTTTCAGAGCATGATGCAAGCCAGAGAAAGAATTCCTCAATCTATAGTTGAGAAATATAAGGATACAGTGTGCTTCATGGTTGACACTGATCAATACATAATGGAGGCAATTGAGCCCAGAACAGTGTGGATAATGCCAATGGGATACGAGGTCGATGAGAAAATCTTGGAGCTACACATTCAACACCTATTGAGCCATCCTAAGGACCCTGAGGCTGAAAGGTTTGGAACCTTTCAAGAACTAAGTGTAAAAATACATGTTGAGCTAAGACAACCAGAGATAAAGAGAAAAGTTAGAAGGGAAGTTGAGGAAATTGCCAAAAGATTTGGCATATCAAAAGAGGCAGTAGATGCCAACAGAGAGAAAATGGAAAGGGCTAAAAAAGAGAAACAAGAAGCAGAGAAAGGAAGTGTTCTGGTATAAGCCTCCTCCTGGACCAGATCCTCCAAGAACTCTACACCTGTCACTCCTAAGAGCTCAAGAGCCACCAAACCGGAAGTCAAGACATCTAGAAAGGGAGAAAAGAGAATGAAAACAAAAGCCACAAGGTCATACACAAGTCTCAAGGATGATGAAGAAATAGAGTCTGACGAGCAAATTAAGAAAATGAAGAAGAAGAAGAAAACATCCGGGGAATTCTCTGCCAGTAAAAACAAAGAAGAAAAGGTAGAAGAATTTGTTAAATAGCCCACTCTCTCCATTGATGATATCATTAAGGTAGTTACTGTGGATGGGAATCTACAACCAGTAATAGAATTCTATGATGAATATAGTGATACTGACAAGAGGATCTTGGAAGAAGCTACAGTCAAGTACCTGAATATTTACAACAAAGCATTCATTGAAATTATTTCATTAATTCCCAAAAGTCTAGAGAAGGAACTTGAACTTAGAAAAGAGAATGCAAAGGCAAAAGACCTAGAGATCTAAGAACATATTGCAATTCAGCTCTATCCTTCTATTACTCCAGAGCAAATGGACATGATCTTAAGGACTATAAAGATGAATTTCAGAGCAAAGAAAGAATGAATAAACTTATACTTGGAGAAACTAACCAAGTAGCAAGAGAAACAAAAGACATCCTCCAAAATGCCTTCAAAAGATTCAATCTTCCTATTGTAGAGGAAACAGATGAAGAACCTTCCACCATGGATGTTGAAGGATTAAATGCAGCCAATGAAGAATCTTCTAACAAAAATGTAGAAGGGTCAAAAGAGATAGATGAGGAGAAGTCTAAGGACTTGGACTCCTCTATTCTGGAAGAGGAAGTTCATGAAGTAGTTAACATCTCTCCTCCGGATCCCACTATAGACATTCCAAATTCAGAAACTGAAGGAGAAGGAAGAAAAGAGGAGAAAGTGAGTCAAGAAGAGGAGGTAAAGGGAAAAGAAGAAGAACAAGAAGAGAAGATCTCTGATGACAGTTTTGAGATCCCAAAAGAAAAGAAAACTCAATCACCAGCAAGAGACACTACAGAGGTAGTGAAGGACTTCTTGAACAAAGAAATGATGGAGATAGATGAACCGGAGATATTTCAAGGACCTCCAAATTTTTATTCTCTCTCTGGTCCAGACAATGAAAATAGCATCTTTTGCTCAAGCCAAAGAAAAAGAAAAACTTTTGAAATCTCACACAGAAGACTGCAAACTATTGGAGATTACATCCGAGATGCTAGAGAAGATCATGCCATCCTTCCAAAAGGATCCTTCAACCTCTCCATCTCGTAACTTAAAATCTTTGGTCAATTCTGTTGGCACTCATTTTGAATCTTTAGAGAAATCGGTAGAAGCAAAGGTTCGGAAGGAGTTTTTGGGAAAGAGATTCTCTGAGGTGCAAGGACTGATAACCAGTGATAGAAGGACCTTAGACATTGGAATAAAGAGCCTTGAAAATGCTCTTAAAGATGGTGGGGACTTGTACAAGTTTTGTCTATCTTGGCCCAAAGTGACAGAGGATATTGAAAAGAAGGTGAAAGAACAAGAAGGTAAACTGTGAAGTTTATCTCAAAATTTTGATCCCCTCACTACATCCTTAATGAATCAAGAATGCCAGGCCATAGTCATCATAAATGAAATAAAGAGGCTGAACAAAGAAAACAAGGATATAATAAATAGGATGAGTGAACTCTGAGGGATAATTTTCCCTAAATTAGAGGCAATGCATGAGGCCTTGACAGATGCCCAGACCAAAACCTGGACCAGTGATCTGGCAGATTTAAAAAGGGCAGAAGCATAAGCATTTTTGTTGAGTGGTCACATCTCAATTTTGGACAGGATGAAGCAGAGCTGGGCCATAGAATTTGTACAGTTAAAGGCCACCTTTGCGGATATACTTAAGTATATGTAAGTAAAACATATAATTCATACATACTTATGCGGCCATGTATAGAATAGTTTTTACAAATTTTTGGTATGCAGACCCTACCCTTTGCCATTGATGTCAAAGGGGGAGTGAAGAATAGTGAAAAATGTGGAATCTAGCTAAGGGGGAGTTCTGGTATAATAGTGCAAAAGACAGAGCATCAACTAAGGGGGAGTTTACTACGACACTTAGCCATTTTTCACTAAGTGTTGCCATCAATGCCAAAGGGGGAGATTGTTGGCAAGAGACACTATGGGACTTCATGAGTGTTGTAATTTTTGGCAACAAAGTCTATCCCACACATCCGCAATACATAGTATACCTATATCGGAAGTCAGATTGAAGATTGTTTTGGTCCAGTGAACAAGAACGGAATATGCAACAAGGTCTGACAATCAGGTCTGGATCTCTCAGATGGTGTAGCTCAGTAAGTTGCGGACTTGGGAAAGTCAAGAAGGGTATCATGACTGTTATATTCCAGATATTTAGCTTCCGGGATAAAGCATGAAGAAGATATGAGTATCGGAGTGTTGGGTTCCAGATAGGCAGAGCAAACTGAGAAAGAACTGACCGACAGAGTAACAAACTTCAATCCAGATGAGTAATTGATCTTGATAACACAATTTGAGGTATCATACATTGTTGGCCGACATGATTGATGACTTCAATGCCCATGTTCTTGATACGTATCTCAAATCAAGCATGGATTCAGTTGACAGATCAGTAATTTGTAAATATCTTGAGTATTCTGGTTGCCGACTAGAAAGTTGTTGAAATCATTGGTGCAGATATATATACCAGATGGATTCCAGTATGAAGGTGTGTGTGTGAATAGATATGAGAAAATAAAGTGTGAAGAAAGATAGAGATAAGTGTGGAAGCAGCAATACAAGTCCATTATGTGATAGAGCAACAACACTAAAACAAAGGAAGAATGAAGTGCATCAGATCAATGTATTGTGCCAAACCAGAACTAAACTTTAGCATTTGTAGATGCCTCTCATTAGTTCAAACACCTGGTTACCTTCTGTAAGTTTTGTAGATAGTGAGTCTCTTCTAGGAAGTGTACCTCTTGTGAGCAGTGTGCTTGGGCAATGAACCCTAATTGGCAAGTGCCATTTTTTACTTCTTATTCTTTAACAGAGAATACAATCTTGGGTTAGTCACCCCATGGTTTTTCCCTTAATAGGGTTTTCCACATAAAATTCCTTGTGTTATGTGTATTGATTTATTTCTGTTCTCATGATTATATATGCTTATAGGTTTTGATGCTGCACAAATTATAAAAGAAGAGAAGAAAGTTAAGATAATAGAGATAATTGATTCACCCCCCCTTCTTATTTATCTACCTTGTTTCCAATAGATAAATGCAGAACAAGAAAATAAAGAGGAAGAAGAAAAATAGCAATTAGAAAAAGAAGGTCCAGAAGAAGAAGACGAGGGTGGAGGAGATACAGAAATTGAAGAAGAGGATAATGAGGGTGAATCTAAATAGCAAAATGATCTAATGGTACAGGAACCAACCCCTCAACAACAGCCTCCTCCACAGTAACAAGAACAACAACCACAACAACAAGAACAACAATAGCAACAACAAGAATAAGGAGAAGTAGAAAGTCCTCAAGAAGAGGTAATCAATGAAGAAAAGGTTACTAAAAGTACAAAAGAGGCTCCAGCCTGGTTAGGTGTAGAAATAAGGAGAGAAAAGGTGGAGGTACAGTTAGTACCTATAGACATCAAAATTCTATTAGGCGATGCAATGCCAAGAAAAGAAAAGACAAAGGATAGAACCATGTTAGCAATACAAAGGGGTCTAGATGGATCCAAAACACTGAACTTGGCCATACCATAGAAAGAGAAAGCTAAAGGAGAAATAATAGTAGATGATTATAAGATAGTTAATTTTGACCTAGGACACACAACAAGGGAGCAGCACATAAGTGAGTGGGAAGATATGCACCAGGATACATCAGAAATGTTAAAGAAAGACAAGGATAATCATGAATATTTAAAAGGACATACTGTCCAGTTACAACAATTCATTAAAGGGATATTTGATCCCAATGTGGCAATACCTAACTTACCCAGTGAAATAGCAGTGTTATCAAAAGAGGAAGTGAAAGATATAGAGAATAAAAGGTTTGAGGCTAACATTTTTGAGGAGTGGTTCAAGGCATTTGTGCAAGAAGGAGAAGAGGTGATCAAATAGGCAGTGACAGGATGGGAACTGGCTGCAACAGAAAATGACAAATGCAGTGTGCTTATATATAATGGTTAGTTTAGAAAAGAAGAATGCAAGTTTGAATTGAGACAACTGGAGGAAATCGAAGAAAGAGAGGATGAATTAATAAATGAGGGAGTCATTACTCCTCAGATGGAAAATCAAGTGCCACAGGCCAAATTTAACTTAAGATTTGAAGATGATAATCTCAAAAGATGCATCACAACCACTCAGGGTTTAGAGGAGAAAGTAGACAGCATGATCAGGTTGCATAAGGGGATAATTGAAAAACTCATAGATCATGAATGTATGGATGTACCAACATATGAACTCTAGACGGCATTAAAAGAATTCAAGGCAATCTTTGCACCATGTATGGAAAATCTAGAGACATATTTAGGTAAACAAATGATTGATTCAATAATGGAGGCAAATGCCAGAATGAGGAAATATAAGAAGAGTGAAGGTTTAGGTAAAGAAGAAAAGAAACCGAAAGAAGGGGTCACAATGCAAGAATATGTATGGACAAAGAGTCCAGGGGGAAATTGCACCTTCATAGAAGATGTAACAAATAATTTCAAGACATATCTAAAGGAGTAGGGAAGTATAAAAGGAGGAAAACAATACTAATGAAAGAGTTAATTGAAGGGTATCTGCAGGCAGGGTCAACAGGAAAGAAGAAGTCAAAGGAGGGGAATCCTGTTTTGAAAAGATTCCACTAGAATCCTTTGAGGCATTAAAGATACCATAAAGATATTTTGAGAAATGATTAGGAATAAATGTAAACCCTTGATCAAGAAAGTATGAATACTGACCGTAGATTGGGTTTTGTAGCCATAGCAGTATGAAGTTTCAAATTCTATATAAGAAGCTCTGCTACTTGTATATTATTTACACAAGGATTTTGAGTTGTAGCTTTTACTTGTAATTTGTTTGAACATTTGAGTAGAGAAGTTTTCTTTAGTTTAGAAGAGGAGGTTGCCTGTGTCTACACTAAGGAATGCGCAGAATGTTTGGTTTTCTTACTGTATCTGTAAAAATGTCTGTAAGTTATTTGGCAATTTGATTAATGAAACAAAAGGTCATTCATACATTGTAAATTTTATATGACTGTGTGTTTTAAATACAAGTAAACTTGGAATTCTACATCTATTACAGAGTGTTTTCTGACTCTTACTGGTATCTAAAGTATTATCCTTTGAGAGCTTGCAATCTTTGATGTGTATTCATGAAAATACTCAGGACTCTGCATTTGAAGATTTAATATGTTGATTTGATTAATTTGCTATATTTCTTAAAGATCTGAGTAACAGAACATTTAGATCCTGTAGCGAAATGATTTTCAAACTAATTTTCTCTAACTTTTCCCCAAACATTTGAAATAATTAGCTTAAACGCAAAAAATCTTAAGGAAATTGTCTTACATTTGAAAGAAGCATGAAGAATTGTGTTAATATTTGACAATTTTCATATTAATTTGAAAGGAAAAGCTTGTTTCATCATAAATCATACAAAGCTTTGTAATACAGTAGTAAGTTTGTGCAAAGGAATGAATAATTTGTCTATGTTTGTAACAATTTGCATAATTTGAGTCCAGTAAGTCACAGATTATCTTAAATCAAGTAAGGACCCTTGAATATTAAAGTTTCACATCAACCTACTAAATTGTCCACAAGGTCAAGACCTGACCATACAGAAACTTGGGATTAAGAACTCTTAAGTGATTTCTTCATATCTTTCAAGATAGTTTAGGTTCATTTTGTGAATTTTAATTTTTGTTATGAATGTGTAAAAACAATCATCAATAGTTTTTGGCACTAGAAGGAGGGCCTGAGTGGAGTTAAGGTAGGATTTAAGAAAAATTGGCTCATAATAGTGGTAGGGTGACCAGGTCTAGATTTAGTTTAGAAGATATCTTTGTGCAATTACCTAATAGAAGGCAGAGTAAAGGTCCTTTGATTTGGAATCCTAGAGTATCACACGTAGGAGGCTCATCTGGAACACCTCCTGGATCACCTTTTAAGATCGATAACATAGTGAGTCCTGACAGTTCTTCATTTAGATTTTTGAATATTGGTTCAAGTCCTCCTAGAGGTCCTAGTCCACCTAAAAATCTAGGTACTCCCAGAGGTCCAAGCCTACCACGTGGCCCTGCAATGGATTATTTCAATATCAATTCTCCTATAACATTCAATGATTATCATGAGATGCCAAAAAATCCTGAAAAGATATGTCCTAAATATCAATTGCATCAGGATCTAGAGGATCATATTAGGATATTCAAAGAGGCATGCTTTAGAGCCAGGTTAGAATATGAAGATGTTGTGTGTAAATTGTTTCCTTACACCTTTAATGAGTAGGCTTCTAACTAGTATGTTAACTTGCCTAATGGTTATATTTCTTCTTGGGCACTTATGGAAGAGACATTTTTGTCTAGGTTTAGGGGACTAGTTGACCCTTCCACCTTATATCATAAATTGGCTGCAATTAAGAGAGGTGAAGGAGAGCTAATTGATAACTTTAATGATAGGTTTCAAAAGGCTTATTCCCAGTTAGTGGCTCCTTAGATAGTGAATGCAGATGCATTGTTAGCCATGTATTATGTCTCTCTTGATCCACTAACTACTATGTTTGTCAAAAGAAAGGTTGATATAGATACAATATCCAAAGCTTATAAGGAAGAAGCCTCAGTAAATCAGGAAATGAGGCAAACAACTTATGATCCATTTCTTAATAGAGGAAACCCTGGGATGCAAAGTCAAGCACAACCTTGGAATGGAGTCCCTATGCATCATACTCCATTATTGAACCCAATTCCTACATACACACCTGTGTATAATCCTTCCCCAGTCCAGGCTATAGTTCCCTATATTGGTAATAGTACCAATAACAATCAGAGTAATGGTCAGTCGTTCTTCCAACCTCCTTAGGATAAATTTGTGGCAAAGGCATAAGAGGATATGGAAGAGATCAAGGAAATTACTGCACACCTGAGAAGATTGACTACTGAAATGACACAACTAAGAAATACAAATTTTTATGGTAGAAATAATCAAGGATACAGTCAAAATCAAAACCAAAATTATAATTAGAGTCAAAATCATAATCAGGGACAAGTAATGCAAAACATAGGACATGTTGTAGATAACAAGGCCTGGGGTGGTAACAATAGAAATTAGAATCAACCAAAGCCACTTAGGACATGGAATATAGGGCCAAATAATGGCACTTTAGCTTCACCATTTGAGAGTTTGGATAATCAGGAAACAAAACAAACCGCCAGAATTCAAATGGCCAATGTAGCATTAAAAAACTGGTGCAGGATCCACAATACCAGTACGCATACTGAATTAGATTGCCCTCAATTTCATCTGGCGGCTAGTATTTTCAATGTTGATGTACAGGCTCCCACCTCTAAGTTTCTCATTCCCAAAGGTAATGAAATAGTGCCCTCAGGATTTGAGACTGCCTTAGTTTTAGAGACTTTTACCTTTGCCACTAAGGAAGAAGAGGATCAGTTGTTAGAGGATGAACCTTACTTTTGTGAGAACTTATACCCTAAATCAACCTTAGTATTGAATGCATTTCGGTTTCCCTTTGAAACTGAAAATGAAGTGTTATATGATACAGAGAAGGTATAGGCTTTTCAACAATCCAACAAAAATCATACTTACAATTTGAGAAGTAACACTAGGCCTGGAGGTCCTTTCACTACTTCCACTCCTTCCAACAATTTCAACACTCCTCCAGATTAGCATGCCAGTAATAACCCTGCTATACTAAAGGCTAACCATCCTATGACTGGTGGGACAGTAGCATCAAAAGTTCAAACAGGGAAAACAAAGACAGTGGAAACAATGAGGCTAATGAGTTACTTGTCTAAAGAGATAAAAAAAATCAAGGTTAGTATACCTTTATGTGAATTGTTGAAAAGTCTAGGGGTCAGAAATGCTTTTATAAAATCCTTCGATACATCTATGGCAGGCAAGGTTTCTACTTATATGAATGCTCCTAGCAAAGATCTACAGTCCAAAGAAAAAAGTAAGAAAATTGAATAGCCTTCCAACACTAATGTGGTCATGTATGCAGATAAGAGGGAAGCCCCTCTTTTCTTGTTAACAATTAGGATGTTAGGAAAGAACATACATAATTGCATGGTAGATTCTAGTGCATCAACCAATGTAATGCCTTTAGGGATATGCAAAACTTTGGGGTTGACTCCTACCAAATCTACCAAGGTTGTTACACAATCAGACAAAACTGAAGTCAATGTGATAGGTGTGTATGAGGAAAATTGACTAATGTTTAAATGATAAATCAAAACAAAACAAATCAAAAGCCCATAACATAAAGAGAACTAATCTAAACAAAAGCCATTATCAATAAATCTAATGAAATAAGAAAGCTTTTACCCAGATTTGTGTTGTTCCCTTTGTTGAATGTGGATTGCTCAATAATGCTATGAAACCATGTTTGTAACAAGCAAGTAAAGTGCTCAAAGTGTTCAAAGATCAATGTTAAAAGATTGTAATGTTGCTCAATCGATGCGATGTATGCTCACAGTGCTGTTAAAAGATGCTTGAGAATAAGTGATTGAAGAGGATTTGTGAAGGAGATGAGGAGGGTTTATATAGGTTTCAATAGAAATCGATCAACGGTCCAGATAATTCAGAAGAATCAATGGAGGAGATAAATCAAATAACCATGATGAATGTGCACATGACATGTGTCAATCCATAAGGATATTTTTAGTAAAATATGATGAAAAAAAGATTAATAGAATAGATAACTCAACTTGTAATTTTGCCTTTTTTAGAGTTCTAAAAATAAGACTGATTGTGCACATGAGTTAACAAGATATTTTAAGAGGAATTGGAAAGATAATTGAAATTAAATAAATAAATTTATTTATTTAATTGTGCATGAGGGAGGAACAGAAGATTATAAATAAAATATTTGATTTTATTTATTTTTAAAGGATTGAGATAATTTAAATAAATTTTTATGATTTATTTAAATTTAGAACAATTGATTTAATTAAATAATGTAAATTATTCAATTGTCGATAAGATAGAATTGGATTTATCTAATTAATGTGGATTTGAATTTCGAAAAAGGATAATGATTTAATTAAATAATTAAAATTATTTAATTTATGGAAGAATAATAGAGGAATTTAATTTAATTAATTAAATAAAGAGAATTTATTTAATTAATGTCGACTTTATGTGATTTAGAAGAATTTTGGTGATTTTGGTTAAATTAATTAAATAATTAGATTATTTAATTAACATTTGAAATGCAGGCGATTAGACAGACTTGATGAAATGCAAGTGGTGTGATGACATGGTCATTTTAGGGTGTCTACATTTTGCCCCTCTTTGATGTAATGCAGTTTACAGCGTTGCATCAAAGAAAATGATTGTTGAAGACATGATACAATTTTTGATGCCCTAGTGTAGGTAGTTACCCCAGCGTATGCCCCCTTGAGCGGAAAGACGGGGAAGCGACAGAGGAATTGGGTTGATGTTCGACTAGACGATTGCGCGACAAGGTAGCAAAAAGAAAAATGGGGTGGGAAGAAAAAAATGAGGGAGGGATACTATAAATAGGTCCCATGGGGACGACATTCCTCATTTGTACACTAAGGGATTCTAAATTTAGAGTGTAGAGCCTCCAAACTGAGAGTGTGAGAGTAGAGTGGAAGGAGCCTGCAGCGAGGAGAGATGCTGATTCCAGCACACAGACATCGAGCAGAGCTAGTGCGGATGTATGGGAGGCCAGCAGGAGCTCTGGTAGTGGTAAGTGTCTGAAACCCTCTTTGTGATTTGACATTTTACGATGGTTTTAGGGCTAGGTCTAGGTAGGTTTTTAGGTCAGCCAAAAGCGCTGTAGGCTAGTGTAGTGCGTATGGTGGTCAGGTTAAGCACATTTGGCGCATTGAAGCGCATTTGGTAGGGTAGAATAGTGCGGTTGGCAATGCCACAGCGCTATTGGTGTTTTAGTTGTCGTGCCGCAGCACGGTTGGTAGCATCATGAAGTGCTCTTGGTATAGCAGTAGAGCATGGTTGGATAGGGAATAAAATGCAGTTAGCAGGGGAGGGAGAAAATTAGGTCGCCTTTGGTAGTGCAGTGAGGCACGGTTGGAAGCAGGGTGAAGCGCACTTGTAAAACAAGTCACCTTTGGTGTAAGATAGTGCAATGCTTCTGCATAAGCAATATGGCATGTTTGGTAAGACAGGGCAGCGCACTTGTGCCCAACAAGTCACTTTTGGTTTAGGCTAGAAGAGTGTAATAGTTAGGGTTGACTAAAGGGTTGACTACCCTAGCTTAGCGAAGGGGAGAGTTGGTCCTAGGGTTTTGCGGCATAGGATAGATGTTGGTAGGACTATAGAGAAATTTGGAAAAAGGTCTAACACATGGTTTTGTGGATGCAAAGGATTATGCCGCCGCTGATGTCGAGAGAGCGACACCACCCCATATCACATGAGGTGGTACAGCTGACATGGGAGGAGGATGCGTTCCTAGAGCATGCAGGATTGTGGCATGTGGCACATCTGACACACATTAGGGCAAATCTCACCCTAGTGATAGCGGTGGTAGAGAGGTTTCACAGTGAGACATGCTTGTTTCACCTTCTGACAGGGGAGGCCACAGTGATGCTAGAGGATGTGTACCGTATCCTCAGGATTTGGATTGATGGAGAGCGAGTTGACTTTGACCCGGCATGGGGTGAGGCAAGCTTGGTGGAGATGTTCTGCACAGATGACCTGAGGATAGACAATGGCGAGATTCAGTGGACAGATGTCCCGAGACTCTGCGATAGGATCAGATGGATAGTTTCTTCACTGATTGGCAGTTTTTTGTGCCCAGACAGGTGATCGAGAGGATTATCTATTGGATGGGACACTGTACTATCTGGGATGTTTACACATGGCATTCAGTACACGTGGGGCCCGTGGGTACTTGGACAGTTGTATTGAGACATGCATGACTGCATCTACAGGAGAGGTTAGAGTCTCTCAGTAGGGGTGACTCTTCTACAGGTGTAGGCGTGGGAGCACATCACAGTGCTCAGACCCATTACACAGCACCGTCGGGAGAGGGGAGAGCCGTATGCATTCCTATATGAGGGAGTGATCACACACAGGAGGTTAGGATCTGTTAGCCACTGGAGGCAACAGATTGATGAGATGGACCAGTTTGTTTAGAGGCCATGATTATTATGCGAGCAGTGGGAGGATGAGCACGAGCAGCTGATGTACTACCGCCAGGCTCATCACCTCTTTGGGAGACAGACAGACACTATAGAGAGATACCTGCCAGAGTGGGTACTTAGATAGTTTGGACTACCACATGGGTTACCAATTGGAGAGGCGACACACGCCAGGACACGGCAGGAGGTTGGGGACTGGGATGCAGAGATTTTAGTAGTGACAGCTTTGGTAGAGGTACAGAGACTTGTCCCCGTGAGGTGGGATTGGGATACACGACTAGCAGATCCAGGGACACTACCAGGGTACGACAGGTATTGGTAGACACATAGGCTAGTGTGACTGACGACACCAGGTGTGGCAGGTGTAGTGGGGGAGGTACTAGTCCTAGGTGTGGAGGCGAGGATCAGGCGACAGGCTAGAGAGGCCAGACAATAGGTAGGTGTAGAGGCCAGAGGCCAACAAGCAAATGTGGAGATAGATGAGGCAGAGGATCCAGTCGTAGAGACCGATTTACAGCAGGTCGAGCGGCTACTATAGGAGGAGGTAGCTTGGAGGACACGATTGGAGCTCTAGATGGTGCAGGTGAGGAGAGACAAGGATGCAGCGAGTGCAGAGGTCAGACAGGCTGAAGCCCTAGTATAGGTGCAGACATAGATAGCCACAGTGGCATAGGCAACCCTGGCACAGGCACAGGCACAGGTGCAGGCCACACCAGCAGTGGATGATGGGAAGCTAGCCCAAGTGACTAGGGAGAGAGACGCAGAGGCATAGCTATGACTGACAACAAAGGCCACACTACAGAGAGTGAGGCGGGAGAGGGATGAGGCACACCGTGCACTAGGTGCCGATCAGAGGACATTATAAAGTGAGCCCGTCCGGGTGCAGGGAGAGCTAGTGTTAGCAGGTAGAGAGGTTGAGTACTAAAGGGGGCTTTACGCTGGTGTGGTGCCTATGGCTCAGCAGGCACCCAGCTATAGAGATAGGAGTAGGCCCGGAGCATCTGGGTCTCATAGGATAGGGCAGTCATTGTCCTCAGTGAGAGGACCAGTTGTACCACCTGAGGGAGGAGGACCAATAGGGAGACTTGCGCCAAGCATAGACAGAGGACAAGGGCCACAACAGGAGGGCAACTCTACCCACTAGAGCATGTACACTTGTGTATTGTATCATTTTGTATCATTTTGGACTGATGCCTGCATGCATCCTGATGTATATTTTGCAGGCTCTTGATAGCCTTGATGTATTATATTGATTTATATTTGGATGTATACATATGGACTATTGATGTAGATACATACATTTTGTATTTTGATGACCTTTACATGAGATATATGATGACCTATTATGCTCACTGATGTTCATGCTTTTGTGTATGTACTTCTTGAATGACATGGATGTGATGATATGTATGTATGATTATAGATTTATGTGATGACATATATTGCTTATAGATGTATGACCTATGATGGCATGATGCTTATGACCTGTGATATCTAACATGTGGGTTTTGTAGATATGCACTAGGGAGAAGAAAAGTGGAGAAGGAAGAGAGAGACTGTTGATCGATCATTGCTATGAAAATGATATAAGGGATGCGTGAATGGATGGGAAAACGATGAGCTTGTTGCATTGGTTTCACAATTGTGTATAAAGAGCAATCCTTATTTTTGATATAGCACATGGATAGTTCACCACCAGGGTATAAAAGACCAAGGTGCTATGATATCCGAGTGCGTGGACGTTGACTTTGCAAGCAAGCGGTTTGAACTTAGATCCTTTAGACATGGTATGACCTTGTTGGTACATGTGAATGAGCCATAGTCTTGAACATAAAATAAACTTCAATACATGTAAATGCAAGAAAAATATCAAATATGTAAGATGCTAGGTTGTAACACACCCAAGATAAATATAATGCTAAGAAAGATGCTAAAGATCATTCCTCAAACACAACACACAAAAGCAATGACTATGCCCCCAATCCATACTGCATCACAACATACCAAGATTATAGATAAATCAAGGTAGCTTTGAATAGGTAATGGATAAAGGAACAAAAGATAAACCGAAAAGAAAATTGACTGACTTACAAAGTAAACATACAGCTGACATATTCTCTTGTTAAAGAGGTTGCTTAGGATAGATTGGATAGGAAAGATAACAACCTTATTTTAGGAGCGATGTGTCCGTTAAAGGGGGCTATCTACCTAAAAAAGCAATGTCTTGCTGTAGGAAATGCCACATGTCGTAGGAGATGCATGTGTTGGTCTTGACAATGGAACACTCATGCAGAAGACAAGCTTGTTGATCAGGTGCTTTAGTTAAGCTGGAATTAGCTGATGTTGGCAATTAGAATAGTAGGATAGTAGATGACTCTAGAAGAAAGCTACTTTGCTTCAGGTTTGCTAAGAACTTTTGCTTTGAAAGGATGCACTAGCTTGGTGCTTGAGTTAGTCAAGTTGAGGCGAATGGATTTTGATACGTGGAAGACTAGAAGGATGACATGTCAATGGATTGGGGTGGGTGAAGAATGATGAATTGTATGTGCCTAAGTACTGGATACATCCTTTGTATTCTAGACTACCTACATACCCTGTATCCACGGGATCAAGCCACATTATGAGGAAAGATTAAAAATGATAATATGTAGTTCTAGATAGAGTGATGAGATGGGTCAAGGTGTTTGAGCTTGCGTAGGTGAAACGATGAGATCTTATGTACCTGAGTACTGGAAACTTCCTTCGTAATCTAGACTACCTACATACCCATATCCATGGGATCAAGGTACCTTAAGATTGAGAAGAGATAATATGTAGTTTTGGTTGATGTGATGATGTAGGGAACATGTTGGGAAGATAACAGCCTTATCGTAGGAGTGATGTGTCCATTAAAGGGTGTTATCTGCAGAAAGGAGAAAAGATTGAAGTGTTTTGCAAACCATGAACAAGGATCCATTCCTAGACCTAGGTTAAGGAAAGAGTTGCCTCCCATTCTAGTAGAGGAATTTGCATGGGTGATAGACATAGAAAGTATGACCTAGAACAAGACAGTGATAACTATGGACACAGATCAAGATATGGGATGACGACGATGGACATTGACAAATTTCCAAGCTATACTAGATAGGGAGATGGAAATGCAAACAAGGTCAATGGTTTTATTATGGATGGATGAAGCGTGTTGTGAAAACAAGAAATGCACAAGACTCGATAGACGATGGATGTTGACTCTACACATAGCACCTGTTTGCTAGGTTTTCACTATGGTACTTATCCAAGGCACCTATTTTCTAGGTTTTCACCATAGGACGGACTTTTTTGGATTTTTGTGTGTGTGTTTTTTTTTCTTTTTTAATACTCTGAGGATCGGGCATGAAACTTCTTGAGATGGACACTATTAAGTGGCTCATCTAGAGGAATGCTGTCA
This sequence comes from Cunninghamia lanceolata, assembly GCA_027924645.1. Taxonomy (NCBI): domain Eukaryota; kingdom Viridiplantae; phylum Streptophyta; class Pinopsida; order Cupressales; family Cupressaceae; genus Cunninghamia; species Cunninghamia lanceolata. Next base: position 4,816,249 of record BSBN01000693.1, read on the forward strand.
AGTGTAGCTAAAGTGTAAGCTCCTGATCCATATGCTACTGTGACAATAAAGGGACCTAACTAGTTAGGCTCAAACTTGCCCTTCTTTTCTCGATCTGCTTGATTTCTCTGATTCTCTTTGAGTACAAGATCACCAACTTGAAACAATAATTCTTTGATCTTTTTGTTGTAATTATGTCGGAGGCAGTTTTGATAGACATGGAGATGATTAAGTGCGACAAGGTGCCTTTCATCTAGTAGTTCTAGCTTAGCTAATCTGGAAGTGCGATACTCCTCTCTAGCAATCAGGTTTTGCATGGATACTCTAAAGGATGGGATCTCGACCTCTATAGGTAGGATGGCTTCAAAGCCATAGACCAAGGCATAAGGTGTGGCACCAGTTGGTGTTCTGATACTAGTGCGATAGGCCCATAGGGCGGGATTAAGTTACAAGTGCCAATCACGACCAGCTTTATTGACTATTTTCTTGAGGATTTTGAGAATGGTCTTATTGGAAGCCTCAGCTTGGCCGTTACTCTGCAGATAGTAGGGAGTTGAAAAGCGATGTTGGATATTGTATTGTGTGCATAAGGCATGAACATCTTGATTCTTGAATGGTCTCCCATTATTAGTGACAATGGCTTGGGGGACACCATACCGACAAATGAGGTAGTTTAGGATAAACTTGGCTATTTTCTTACCAGTGATATAGGTCATGGGAATGGCTTCAACCCACTTCGTGAAATACTTAGTGGCGGTAATGATAAACTTGTGGCCATTGGATGAGGATGGGTGGATTTGTCCTACGAGGTCGAGACCCCATTGAGAAAAGGGCCATGGAGTAGTTATAGGCTGTAGTTCATGAGCTGGTGCGTGAATTAAATCTCCATGCTGCTGGCATTGTAGACATTTCTTAGCGAACTGTGCAGCATCTTATTCTATTGTAGGCCAGTAATACCCTATTTAGATTAGGACTAGTAGAATGTGCACCACAGACACCTTCGTGTATGTCTCATAAGGTAGCTTCAGCTTCTTCCACGTTAAGACATCGTAAGAGGATACCATCGAGACTCTGACGATAAAGTGTATCACCCAAAATGATGTAACAGGAGGATTGACGGATAAAGGTTTTGCGTTGGGTGGATGATAGGTCAAAGGGAAAGGTATTGTGTTTAAGATATTCATAGATGTCTTCATACCATGGGGAATTGGGACCAACAAGTTCGCAGATGATTTCAGTAATGGGAACATCGACGGCTAGTATCAACAATTGCTCGATCAAGAATTTGCATTTCTGTGTATTAGCAGGCATGTCAATCAATGCCCTACAGAAGCCATAGAATCTGTAGCTTTGTTATCCTCTCTTGGAATTTGTTCAAATGTGATGCTAGAAAAATGTGGTTTGTAGGCATCCACTAGTTGCTTGTAGGGGACCAACTTTTCATCTTTTGTTTGGTACTCATCTGTGACTTGGCGAATGACTAGTTGTGAGTCTCCATATACTTGTAATTCTGTGATGTCCCATTGAATTGCTGTATTGAGACCTATGAGGAGTGCTTCATACTCAGCTATGTTGTTGGTGCAAGGGAATGCAAGTTGATATGACTTTGGAATATAGTCATTTTGAGGTGTGATAAATAAGATGCCGGCCCCTGATCCATGCTATGTAGGAACCATCAAAGTACAACTTCCACATTATTGAGTTGGAAAGAGTGAATAGATTCTCATCTGAAAAGTCTGCTACCATAGGGTGTGTATCTGTCGTAGGTGCTTCTTCTAGTTGATCTGCTAGGGCTTGTCCTTTGATTGCTTTGCGATCCATATACTCAATGTGAAACTCACTAAGGATCATGACCCATTTAGCTAGTCTGCGTGTAAGAGCTACTTTTGCTAGTAGATATTTCAATGGATCAATTTTGGCTATAAGATTTGTGTGTTGGTTCAACATGTAATGCCACAAATTTTGGGAAGCGAACACTACTGCTAAACAAGCTCTTTCCATTGGTGAATAATTGAGTTCATATCCCACCAAGGTTCTACTGATATAATAAATTGCATGCTCTTTTCCTGATTCATCATTTTGCGCTAGAAGAGCCCCTATGGCTGAAGTTGTAGTTGAGATGTATAATATCAAAGGTTTATCGGCAACTGGTGGAACCAAGATAGGAGGTGTAGCCAGATACTCTTTGAGCTGATCAAATGCTGCTTGACACTTATAATCCCATCGAAATGAGACATCCTTTTGGAGCAAGTGTTGAAATGGTTGACATTTATCTGCTAGCTGTGAGATGAAATGCCTAATGGACTACAACCTTCCCTGAAGTCTCCTTAGTGCTTTGAAGTTCTTTGGTGGAGGCATCTCCACTATAGCTTTTACTTTTTTAGGGTCTACTTCGATGCCTCTATGATACATAATATATCCCAACAGCTTCCCTGATGTTACACCAAAGACACATTTCTTTGGATTGAGGCGTACTTGGTATTTCTCAAGCCTATCAAAGATCTGTCCTAGAACTTGTATGTGCTCTACCCTAGAAGATTTAGCTAGTATGTCATCCACATAGTCCTCCATGATGTGATGAAAGAGGTCGTGGAATATCACTGTCATTGCTCTCTGATAGGTTGCCCCTAGATTCTTTAGACCAAACGACATGACACACCAACAATAATTACCCCATGGACAAGTAAAAGTTGTTTTATGTTGATCTTCTTCTGCTATCCTTATCTGATTGTAGCCAGAGAATCCATCCATGAGAGAAAGCATTTCATGACCCACTGTCAAGTCTACTATGAGGTCAATGTTCGGTAATGGAAAGTCATCTTTGGGACATGCTTTGTTAAGATCTCTAAAATCATTACACATGCGGATGCGCCCATTCAGTTTAGATACAGGTACAATGTTTGAGACCCAATCTGAATAGTCAATAGATCGTATGAACTTTGCATCTAACAACTTCTATATTTCCACTTTTACCAAGAGAGCTATCTGTGGGTGCATCTTCCTTAGCTTTTGCTTGACTAGTTTAACTTTTGGATCAACTGTGAGATAGTGAACAACTAGCTTAGGGTCTAACCCTGGCATATCATCATAGGTCCTACAAAGTTGATGGTTCTCTGTAAGAAGAATTTGTCAAGATTCTTGTGCTCTGTTTCTGATAATGATGCTGCAAGGAATTTGGTCTTCAGATTTTGCTCTGTGCCAAGGTTTATCTCTGTAGAATCTTCCACTAGGAGACCTGACTTCTCTTGATACTTAGATAGTAGGGGAAGGTCAAATCCTCCATCCTTAGGTGCCAAAGTTGGGTTTTCACCTTTGGATACATCCTTTGTTTTTACTATTTTGTGATCGAGAGGTGCCACAGTGTGGTTTTCGCCTAGAGATCTTTCTTTATTTTTACTTTTGCAACTTGAGGATTTGGCATTCTCACCAAAATAAGTTGTTGGCTCTAGTTCCATTACAAAACCTGCTTTATGATCGCTCAAAGGGATACCATCCCGGAGTCCCATGAACTCAGCTAGAGCTTCATCATTCTGAAATATATCTATAATGGGGGACCCTTGTTGGTCCTAATCGATAAGTTCAGGGTAGACAAGTGTTACATTCTGGGTGTTTGTGGTGGAGGTTAATGATAAGGATGATAGCATAAAGATAGAGGATTTGGTGAATAGGTTAGTCATATGGAGGGAAGAGTCATCGAAGATATCTTCATAAAATGTTGAATTTGCGATAGAAGTTTCAGCCACCTTGTCGAGGATACCCTCAATGTCCAAGACGCGTGGTACCTTCTTACCAAATCCTAAACCCTTCTTGTCTAGTTTCTTCGTCACAATAATGGGTTCCATTGTTCCTTGATTCTATTTCTCAAGGCCACCTTTGCCTTTATAGCCCATGTGTTTGACTATCCTTAAGCCATTACCATATTGCTTGACTGGTATTGTGACTGGTTCTTTCTCCTTGTAGAGACAAGAAGAAATGTCCTCAATAGTTTCCTCTTCCAATAATTGTCCCTCTTGGAATTGGGTTAGAAATGTTTGGGGAGGAATAGTTACTTTTTTGGTTACTTTGGAAATGGGCGGTTGGCTGTAAGATTTAGGGGATAAAGGCATCCGCCCTACACAACAAGATTTTGAGATATCATATGTTCCAAAGCTTATATCATGAATGTGAGTTTTGATTTCAGGAAGAGGATTAGGTTCACTTGTAGAGGCTTGCGTCAGAGTTTTAGGATCAACATATAGTGAGGATTCAAGGGCTTTGTCATTTTTAGGCACTTGGTTGCCATTCTTATAATTGCCTTGCAAGACATGGCAGAATTCAAAAGGATTGGGGTCTCCTGGGATAGTTATCTCTGTACCATTGAATGGGAACTTTAGAGACTGATGGTACGTTGAGGGAACAACTTTCATTGCATGGATCCATGGACGGCCTAGGATAATGTTGTAAGGCAGCTCAATGTCAAGGACTTGGCACCTGGTTTCAAGCATGACGGGGCCCAATTGTATAGGCAAGTGGATAACACCTTCTGAGCAACATTCAACATCATCATATCCCTTGATTGTAATACTTTGATCAATGTTGACATGATCCTCAGAGTATCCCAATTGCTTAAGTAACTTTAAAGAATAGATGTTGAGACCAGCACCACCATCTATGAGTATACGTTTGATTTTGCATTTATGGATGAGAACCTCAATATGAAGGACATCATTGTGATATGGATCATGGGATGGGAGGTACTTCTCAAAGAAGACAACATTGTAGGGCGAAGCAATGTTACCTACTATAGCTTAGAAATCTGCGACCGCTATGTTGTTAGGAACTGAAGACTCTTGGAGGGCCTTTTCTAGCACCACTTTATGTGCAGGTGATGACCATAGAAGGTCCAAGATAGAGATCTATGTTGGCATTTTCCCTAGATGTTCGACAAGATTATAATCAGACTGAGTTGGGAGACTGGGTGTAGGACCACGAATGGTGACATGACCACGATGAGTTGTAACTGTGTAATCCATAGAGTTGCCTTTGATTGTGAGGGTAGACACTCGACTCTCTTCAAAATGACCCACAATGGAGTCAAAGGAAGTGGAGGCATGATTGATACCTTTACCTTTATCTTGAGGAGGAGGCAGACCATGGTGAGGGAATGGTTCATTGTACATGTTGAGGTCTTTGTTCATGTGTTGAGCTAGCGGTTCATCTTCAAAAGAGATTTCGTTGCCTTCGATGAGATTTTGGATTAGGTGCTTCAGTTTCATGCATGATGCAGTTCTGTGCCCTTTGCTCCTATGGAACTCACAATATTCATTGTCTCTGTAACGTGTAGTTTTGTAAATAGGTTCTCCATATGGGGGAGTGTCGGGTAAGGTGATGAGCCCTTTGTGTAAAAGTTTCTGTACGACCGACTCTATGGGTTCTCTCAAGGGAGTGAATTGACGTCGTGGAGGGTAATCTTGTTGAGGTCACTCTTGTTGTCATTGTTGTTGGTTTTGATAAGGTTGTCTTTGTTGTTGCTACTGTTGAGGTGGAGCTTGACTTGGTTTGGAAAGCTGAAGTGGTGTTTGCAATCATTGGACATGTTTAGAATCGACTACCCCATTGTTGACCACGTTTTTATTTTTGTTCCAAAACTTTGGTTTATTGTTTTGTTGTTGAGGAGTAGTGTCTTTAGTTTCTTTGAAGATTTTGACCACACCCTTAGCAATGAGGGCCTTCTCAATATTGATTCCTTTGTAGGTAATTTCGTCGAAGGTTGTAGCACTAAGAATTTGCAAGTGAAAACCCAATTCTTGGTTGAGATTCTACACAAATATGCTAACAAGCTGCTTTTCAGGTATTTTGAATGGGAATTTACTAGCCATTTGTCTCCATCTTTGAAGGAAAGAAATGAAAGTTTCCCCATTTTCTGTTTGTTGTTGCATAGATCAGTCATGGAAATCTCATGCTCCGTGTTGTAGGAAAAATGGGTGGCAAATTTCTCTGCTAGCTCGTTAAAAGACTTAATACCCATAGGTAAGTGTGAGAGAGCCATTCTATGGCTTGACCTCCAAGACTGCGAGGAAAGAGACGCATAAGATATGTGTCATTATGTGAGACCTTGAAGCAAGCAAGATAGAATTCCCTAAGATGGTCTTTTAGGTCCCCTTTTCCTTTCTATTTATCAAATTTGGGAATAGTGAAATTTTGAGGAAAAGAGATCATGGGTAACGATCGATCAAAAGGATAAGGACACACTTCTTCTAAAGAGAAGGTCTTCTTTGTGTGACCAAACGTAAGATCAGATAGTTCTTGTTGCACCTCTGCAAGTTTCAGCTCCATAGTCATGGGAGGGGTTGGAAACATCTCCTGTTGTCCAAGAAGTGGTTGTTGTTGCCCATATGGAAGATTGTAATGTAAGCCCTGGGCATTGGTGTTGTAAGGGTCATATGATTGGTTGGGGTTGTATGTGTTATATGTTGGGTTTAGATTGGGTTGGAATTGGATACTTTGATTTGGAGGACGTGGGGGTGGCGCTAGGTAAGAATGTAGGGTTTGTGATGGTTTAAGAAAAGAGTTTGGAGGTGGAAAGCTAAAGTTCGTTGGGTTAGGTTGTGGTTACGGAACATAGCTTTGGGAAGTTTGGTTTTGAGAATGTTGAGGGTGGATAGGCAATGTGTTGAAAAAGTTTAGCGCTGATGATCATTGTGGTGGGGGAACGTAGATAGAACTATTATGTGATGGTTGAGGTTGATTGAGGATGAGCATAGAAGAATGTTGTGGTGGGGGGACATAGGTAGATGTGTTGTGCGATGGTTGAGTTTGATTGAGGATGGGCGTAGAAGAATGTTGTGGTTGGGGTTGCATGACCCTAGTTGGTTGAGGGATACCTAGATTTGATGAGGTTGGGGGTGGCGTTTGTTGAGACCCTTGTTGCATGGCGATGTAGTTGTTCCCTGGATTATAATTTAGTGGGAAACCTTGTCGTGATGGGGTTACCAATATTCCACTTGCGATTGGTGTGGACGTTGGAGATTCTCTTGTTGGTTTTTGTAGATCTCCATAGGCATCAGAAGCAGTGATATGGCCCTCTTTCCTGTTAGGTTTTGATAAAGGGGATTCTTATATTGTGTAATCGTTCTCCCTTGTGAGCTTTGTTTGGGTAAGGGCGTGGTCACTGTTGACATGGTTTGGACCACATGTATGGCATTTTGGGTGTTGTTTGTGTCTTTGAGATTGGATAAATCAAAATCTTGAGGTAATTTGGCTCCTTGCTTTGCAAGAAAGTGAAAGAAATGATCTTGGTTCTCGCTAAGGATTTTGTCAAAGGCGGCCACGGCTCTAGGATCTTGTATGAATTCATCAAGATCTTGTCCATCTTCTTGAGAGGATTGACCTATTTCAAAGTGTCACTCTTCTTGAGATGGGACTTGATTGATAGTATAACCTTGTGGAACAAAATCTGGAGGCATACCGGTGGTATAGTGAGGTGTACTTACCAAAGGGACCCTACCTTCTTGAGATGGGACATGACCGATAGTATAACCTTGTGGGGCAAAAACTTGAGGCATGCTGGTGGTATAGTGAGGTGTACTTACCAAAGGGATCCTACCTTCTTGAGGATTGTTAGGGTGGTCCAGCTGTGGCATGTTTGGAGAGTTGGTAGATTTTTCCACGGGTGTTCTAGAAGTAACCTTGGGGGTAATGTTGGATCAACCTGATTGAGGTGTGTGAGGAGGTGATTTGTGCTTCCTAGGGACAACTTGCTTGGACTTCATAGTTTGCTGGAGTCTAGTGGTTACCATGGAATACACTAGGACAAACTGTTGGATTTTTGCTAGTGTTTTGGAAAAGACAAATCTTGATGCACAGTTGACTGGACAAAAGGTGATGTACTGTTTAACCAAAAGTGCAGGACTGTGCCACCAAAAGCAAGCTACTATAATACCAAAGGTGATGGACTAAGCTACCAAAGACGAGGTACTACTATACCAAAGGTGAGCTATTGTGACCAAAAGTGAGCTACTGTTATACCAAGGGTGCTAAAGTAGTTTTGCAAGAGGCGAGGTACTGTTATACGAAAGGTGAGCTACTGTAATACCAAAGGCAAGTTGCTGTAATACCAGAGGTGCTGAAGTAGTGTCTGATGTTTTTAAAAGGCAAATTTTGATAGATTTGGTTTTGGTTCTAATTGGATTTACTTTGGCAAGAGAAAACACAACAAACAAAGTGGCAAAAAGGGACTAACACAACAGATAGTGTATGTTCGAGGCTCACAAAAAGCCCAATGTTTCCATAGGTATAAGACAATTGGAAACAATATCAAGCATTTTTTATCCCTAGAGACAAGGTTTCATTGCAGTAGATCAACTCACAACTTAATACTCTGTCGATAAAAATGCCATTCCATAAAGGTGTCAGACATTTTGTATCTTTGCGAGAGACGATAGGTAGGGATATCTCACCCTCCCCTCAGAAATCTCAAGTAGGTCACATGAGCTTTATGGCCGAGGGAATACTATCTTTTCTCAAGGGAGCCAATGGTGAGTATCTTAAGGGCTTAAATCGATTCCCCTTACACTGATGATTACTGCAATGTTCGGAGGTCGATCAGGTAGTCACTATCTAGAATGGTTCTCAGTAACTTTGAGGGTACGAGCAATGTGACAAGCTACTAAAAGCTTTAACCAATCCTACTAAGAGTATCAAGCACTTTGCTCATTGTGAAAATCATTTCCACAAAGAGCTAGTACACCTCTTTTCAGTTTGGCACCATAAGGTAAGGCTGACATCGGTTAGGACTTGGCTTTCGCCTTATCCCTCTTATATAGTGGTTCAAAGGAAAACTCTGCTTAGGGTCATCCCTTTTGGATGAAGCGCAATCCAAAAGTAGGCCCTTCTAAAGGAAGTAATAAAATGTAAGAGCAATCACGTCAAACAAAGGTTCAATTGTCCCGTTATAAGAAAAAATAAGGTGCAACTAAATTAGGCACACACACGTTTATAGTTGTCAATTATCCCTTATAAAATTGAAGTGTTTGGCATTCATGTCCATTGTCCCTTAGAAAATTAAAGTGTTTTCGCATACATGTCCATTGTCCCTTTAAGAAAGCAATATGTTCCTAAGACTTAGATTGCCAAAAGTGATTTGTTCAATTGTCCCTTAAGAAGGCAATATGTTTCTAAGACTTAGTGCAATAACTTAATATTTCTTCAATGCTCGTCCTGCATGAACATGTTAAAAAAACCTATTTGCTCTGTGTGAGTGATAAGAAGCTGCATCAAGTCAATTAATTCCACCAAAACTCATGAATTAGAAAAAAATAAATCAAATTGACCAAAAGCGAGTTACTGTCTTACCGAAAGCGACTCACTGTATTACTGAAAGCACTGCACTGTGTTGCCAGAAGTGATTTGATGCAAACCAGAGGTGATCCACTGTGCTACCAGAAGCGCCGCTCTGTGTTACCAATAGCGCCATAATATACTACCAAAAGCATTGTTCTGTCTCAGATCTAGAAAAAGTTATACTTTATAAAAAAAGCTAGGTCTATATATGATTTTGATGTTTGCTTTGAAGTCCTGAGATGTAATATCTGATAGATTTGTATCTTGAAATCAAGAAATACTCAAAGAATGTTGCAAATAGATAGGTTAACTCAAATATCAAAAATACTCCTAAATACTTCAGCTTAGGAAGTATAAAAGACAATTGAAAGACAAATAAACCAGCTTGTCAGTTAAATCAATGATAGGTATGTGAGTGAAACCCTGCAAAATCACAAAACAAGATCCGAAAAACCTATTTTGCCAAAAGTGCTTTACTACTGCCAATAGCGTTGTACTGTGTCTAGAAGCGTGCTACTGTGCTACCAGATGTGCTACAGTATTGCCCGAGGGTGCTGTACTGTGCCTCCAGAAGCACTTTAAGATACTACCAATAGTGCGTTTCTGTGTCTTTTGCATTGTTCCATGTTGTACTTCAACAAAATTAATTTCTCAAAGAAAAAGAGGGATTGGTGGGTCCCACCGGGCGTGCCAGAATGTGTATGAGGAAAATCAACTAATATTTAAATGATAAATCAAAACAAAACAAATCAAAAGCCCTTAACATAAAGAGAACTAATCTAAACAAAAGCCATTATCAATAAATCTAATGAAATAAGAAATCTTTTACCCAGATTTGTGTTGTTCCCTTTGTTGAATGTGGATTGCTCAATAACGCTGCGAAACCATGTTTGCAACAAGCAAGTAAAGTGCTCAAAGTGTTCAAAGATCAATGTTAAAAGATCATAACGTTGCTCAATCGATGTGATGTATGCTCAAAGCGTTGTTAAAGGATGCCTGAGAATAAGTGATTGAAAAGGATTTGTGAAGGAGATGAGGGGGGTTTATATAGGTTTTAACAGAGATCGATCAACGGTCCAGATAATTCAGAAGAATCAATGGAGGAGATAAATCAAATAACCATGATGAATGTGCACACGACATGTGTCAATCCATAAGGATATTTTTAGTAAAATATGATGAAAACAAGATTAATTGAATAGATAACTCAACTTGTAATTTTGCCTTTTTTAGAGTTCTAAAAATAAGACTGATTGTACACATGAGTTAACAAGATATTTTAAGAGGAATTGGAAAGATAATTGAAATTAAATAAATTTATTTATTTAATTAATTGTGCATGAGGGAGGAACAGAAGATTATAAATAAAATATTGATTTTATTTATTTTTAGAGGATTGAGATAATTTAAATAAATTTTTATGATTTATTTAAATTTAGAAGAACAATTGATTTAATTAAATAATGTAAATTATTTAATTGTAGATAAGATAGAATTAGATGAGTTAATTAAATAATTGGATTTATTTAATTAATGTGGATTTGAATTTTGAAAAAGGATAATGATTTAATTAAATAATTAAAATTATTTAATTTGGGGAAGAATAATAAAGGAATTTAATTAAATTAATTAAATAAAGAGAATTTATTTAATTAATGTCGACTTTATGTGATTTAGAAGAATTTTGGTGATTTTGGTGAAATTAATTAAATAATTAGATTATTTAATTAACATTTGAAATGCAGGTGATTAGACAGACTTGATGAAATGCAAGTGGTGTGACGACATGGTCATTTTAGGGTGTCTACAATAGGTGAATTGATGCATATCCAAATGTAGTTGGCCTCTAATCCTAGGTTGAGTCAATTTATTGACATTCAGGTAGTGGATATACCTGTGAATTATAGGATGTTATTAAGTAGAGACTAGTCCAAAACGTTAAATAGATATATGGCCACTGATTTTTCACACATGTGGTTACCTTGGAGAGGTGTTCCAAATCAAATCAAGATAGAAGATGAACCTAGAATGAAACACATGATTACAGAGTATAATAGAACAAATGAGATATTATATGCTTCTATTGAACCAGGTGTTTATAGAGTCACCAATAAGGGAGTGCAAATTGAAGAGATCCTGATGTTGAATTTTAAAGAAAAACCTGTCAGTAAAGAAACAATAGTGTTCATTAAGTCTGATGGAAATTCTTTTGATGAGGAAGACAATGCAGTAAATAGTTTTGGTCAGATCATTAGGCAGGAAATAGAAAGGTGCATTGAACAAAAAGTTCTAGTTCAGTGTAAGTTGTACAAAAGCATGTGTAGAGTCCATAGTAAGCCTCATTCTGAAGAGAATTGTGGAATATGCATAGACATTATAGAATATCAATATATAAAATGCACAAAAGGGATGGAACTGCAAGAAGGAAAGGTTAATCCTGAGAAACCAGAGTTATACTTACATGATAGCATGGATGCATTAATTCTAGATCTAGAGAAAGAAACAAAGGACAAGAGTGTCTGTCATTCTGATTTAAAAATTGAGAATATAAATATGTGAGTAGGTCAAAACGAGTCACCTGTGAAGAAACAAGATATTACAGTGCAGGTAACAGAAAGGGTGAGACATGCCAAAATAAAAGGTCAAAGGAATAAAGAAGGCATGTGGACATTGAAATGTGACGGGTCTAAGTCCAAACAAGGTGCAGGCGCAGGTGTTCAAATTATAGATCCTAATGGTAAGTCATTTCTAGCAGCATATAGGTTACAATTTCCTTGTACTAATAATGTAGTGGAATATGAAGCTTTGATTTATGGACTTGTTATAGCTATCAAGAAAAGGGTGAAAATGATCAGAGTATTTTCAGACTCTGAGTTAGTGGTCAGACAAGTGAGAAAAGTATATGCATGCAATTATAAGAAGATGGTTTGTTATAGGCATAGAGTGTGGGATTTAATAGATTCATTTAATGCCTTTAACATAGAACATATCCCTAGGGAATTGAATCATAGACCAGATGCATTAGCAGTTGCTGCTAGCACTTTGGAGCCCTTAACATTGTCAGGTCTAAAATGATTTGCTATTGAATTAGTGAATGTCTCGAGCATACCAGATAATGTTACTCATTTTCAAGTATTTGAAGGAGATCAGCTTGTAATGAAGTGTTTGAAGCTCAAATCGTTGATGAATAGGAAAGGCCTGAAGTGTCTTGGGATGAAGAAGACATAATAAACTTGAGAAATAACGTCTTACCTAAGGGGGTGATTGAGTTGGAAAATATTTTCAACTTTGATGGGGTAGTTAGACATAAAGATTTTCCCAAAACTGAAGGGGGTAAATGTGATCCATATAACCTGGGGATAGAGTAAAGTCCACAGAATGTACTGATTGGAAAGGCTTGCTCTAAGAAGTTAAAAAAGGAAATTGTAGATGTTTTAAAAGAATACAAACACGTAATAGCATGGACATATGAAGATCTGAAGACATATGATATGTCCATCATAACTCATGTAATACCCTTGAAACCAGAAGTTAAACCATTTAGGAAAAAGCAAAGGCCTGTAGATGCTATTTTAGAGCCTTTAATCTTTGAGGAAGTGAAAAAATTGTTGTCAGCTAGGATAATTTTCCCAGTAAGACATTCAACCTGGGTAGCTAACTTAGTACCTGTGAGAAAGAAAAGTGGAGATATCAGATTATGTGTTGACTTTAGAAATTTGAACAAAGCTTCTGAAAAGGATAATTATCCCTTGCCTCCAATAGATGAAGTACTGCAAGCAATAAATGGAGCCAAGATGATGTCTTTTTAAGATGGACTTTTCAGATATAATCAAGTCTTAGTTGATAAAGAAGATAGGTTGAAGATTACTTTTACTTGCAAGTGGGGTAATTATCCATATAGGAGAATGCCTTTTGGTTTGATCAATGCAGGTGCCACTTTTTAGAGAGCCATGGACATTGCATTTCATAGATTATCAGGTAAATGCATTGTCATTTTTATGGATGATTTAACTGTATACTCTAAATATGCATCCACTCATGTAGAAGATTTGAGAAGGGTACTTAAAATATGTGAAAGGTATGGGATTTCTCTTAACCCAAAGAAATGTTCATTTGGTGTAACTGAAGGGAAATTGTTAGGACATGTCATTTCTAAAAATGGGATATCCATTGATCCTGACAGAGTAGAAGGAATAAGAAAATTGCAATTACCTAACAGTAAGAAGGAATTAAAATCATTTTTTGGTAAGATTAACTTTATCAGGAAGTTTATTACAGGGTTTGCAGAGATTGTGCAACCATTAAACGCAATGCTCAAGAAAGATGCAAAGATAGAATGGACACCAATAGCCAAGGCCGTATTCAAAGATATTAAGGAGGCTATTTCTGATGCTCCTTTGTTAGCAAGTCCAAATTATACCAAACCATTGTACATATATTCTTTTGCATCTACACATTCAGTTGCAGCAGCCTTGATGTAAAAGGGAGAAGCTAATGAAGAAAATCCCATAGCATTCATGAGTACACCTTTGAAAGATGCATAATTGAAGTATTTAGACATAGAAAGACAAGCATTTGCATTAGTAAGGGAAGTTAAAAAGTTTAGACATTACATCTTACCAAGTCAAATTAAAGCTATAGTACCAAATGCAACAGTAAAAATGTTGTTAATGCAGAATGAGCCTGGAGAGAAAAGAGCCAAATGGATTACAATATTGCAAGAGTTTGACATGGAGATCATTCCAATGAAGCTATTTTGAGGACAAGTGTTAGTACAGACCATAGCAAAAATAGATCCAAATTTGGTGAAGCAGCAGTATGTATTAAACTCTAATGACGCATCAGGCTAGTATGATGATTTGACTACATTTCTGATATCGGGTAAATATACAAGTAAGATGAAGTATTCGCAATGGAGGGCTTTAAAGATTAAAGCACAAAGGTACATGGTACAAGGAGGTCTTCTATTCAAGAAGAACCATGAAGGTATATATTTAAGATGTCTAAACAGAATTGAAGCAAACAAGGTATTGTCGAAGTTGCATGACAAGTATGGAACTACTCATGGTTCTCATTTAGCTACTATGCATAAGATATTAAGAGCGGGATACTATTGGTCAACAATGTTTAAATATATATAGAGTCATATTCGAAGTTGTCACACCTATCAGGCTACAACAAACAAGGGAAGGAATCAGGCTAATCCATTACAGCTAGTCATTAATTCTAGGCCATTTGTACAGTGGGGCTTGGATTTCATTGGAGTTATAAATCCTCCATCATCTGTAGGACATAACTTTATATTGACAGTGACTAACTATTGTACAAGGTGGACTGAAGCCACTTGTTGCAAGTTTTCTACTACTGAGGTAGTTATCAAATTTCTTGAAGAAAACATCATAACAAGGTTTGGAGCTCCATATTCGCTGGTATGTGATAACGGCCCTGCATTTTCTTCTCTGAAATTTTCTAAATGGGCATTTGAATATGGGATAATTCTAAAATTTTCTTCAAATTATTATCCTCAAGGGAATGGTTTAGTTAAGTCCACAAACAAGATTTTATTGGATATAATCAAGAAACTAATTGTAAAAAATCCCAGAGTGGAATACATTGTTAAATTATGTGTTGTGGGTAGATAGGACTAAAGGTAAGTCAACCTTAGGCAATGCACCTTATCACCTAGTTTATGGGACTGATCCCATACTCCTAATGAATTTAAGAATACCTATCTAGAAGTTTGCTAATGAGTATTTAGGATTTTATGATCACAGAGAAGCCAGGATAGTCCAAATGTTACAATTGGATAAGAAGAGAGATCAAGCTATTGAAAAATTTGCTAAACACCAAGTAGTGGTCAAAAGATGGTTTGATAATAGAGCAAGAGTCAAAACATTTAGAATATCAGACTTAGTGTTGTGTTGGGATAAAGCACATGAAAAGAAAGGAAATCATGGAAAGTTCAACAAATTATGGTTAGGTCCATTACAGGTCATAGAGATAATAGGAGATAATACGTTCAGGCTTAAGACATTGACTGGAGAAGATGTGCCATTACCTATTAATGGCCAACATTTGAAACACTACTTTCAGTCTTGAGGTGATAGTAGTTGTTATGTTAGGTATCATAATGTGAATAATGTACAGTGTTGTTGTGTTGGTTTGTATGTTGTGTTCCCTTGGTAGGGATGTTTATTTTGTTTTGAAGTATACAGGAGCAGATTAACAACCACTAGAAACAATACAAAATTTAAAACAATTAGGGTAATTATTTGAAGCTTATGCATAACTTGTTGTGACTATCATGAATGTAGAAAATGGTTTGGCTTGTGAGATTTTGTATTCAATAATTGTGGGTTGAGTATTCAAGGGAAGTTTCTCACAATGACACACCTAAAATCCTTAGGTTTTTTTAACATACCAGTGTAGGTGTTAGGTGAAAAATCAGAGGTCACCCTTGCTACCATTACAATTCTCAGCTTATTTTTAGCAAGTGATCATACCTTGCATTATGAAGTTATAATGATAACATCTTATAAAGTTTCTATCTTATACAAAATGAAAATATATAATAATAAGTAAATAAATAAAATGGATTTTACTGAAAATCTAGATTAAGTCATCTAAGTAACTCTATCGGTGCTATACATGCTTGCTGGTAGTGGGGCTCTACTTAGAAGAATTGTAACGATAACCTTGTTGGGGCTATAGACACCTGTTGCTAGCAAGGCTCTATCCGATTGGCTATGAGGGAATGACATCAACTATGTAGTTTAATATCAGGCACTAGTTTATTCAACTTATTTTCAAGATGAGGATTATTAATCACATGCACCCACTTAAACTTAATTGCGAGATTCATGCACCTTATTGAATACATGAAGTCTCGAGTTAAATAATGATTTACAGAAAAGGAAGTTGGAAGTTATGAATTTATTTCATTTAGTTTTCTTTAATGGTTTTAATTTGATTATTTTGTTTGGTTGCTATTTCTTATGATGCTCACAACATGCCCCATTTTACTACTTAGCAAAATGAGGACCCCTTCAGTGGCTGTGGATTTTTTTTTGCTTGTGTGTGGGTTTGCTTGGTGGTAAAGGGAAAAGAGGTAAAGGTTATAAACCATGTTGAAAATTAACAAATTAGCATTAAGTACTAGAGTAGAATAGAAGTGAATTCTTTGTCAAAAATGAATAAGGGTTGCTTTTTGAACCATTTTAAAATTCCCAATATTCTGCAAGATATGCATGTTTTGGTAAAATGTATTATAGGAAGGTTGTGTATGTTGCATGTACAAGGTCATTTGTATGTGGAGTCATTGTATTAGTCACATGGAGTAGTCGGGTTCATGAATCATGGTACTTGTATGCATATGGTTAGTGTTTTATTCTTTGCATGACAAGTCGGACCTAATGTGTTTCGGAAGTAGAGTGGATAATTGGTTAAGTCTGCTTGTATCTTGAGTTGTATGATTATCAAAAAGAAAGATACAAGGCAATATACAATGCGACATACATATCACAGACCCGGGGAAAATATAAAATTTGGTTTTATTAAGGTATGTTTCATTGTTTATTGCATACTTCGGGTTTGCACCTTTCGGTATACATACAATGTGGATGTCAAAAGGTAATGAAATCGGATGAAAGTGATGTATCATACCTTAATTTATATTGAAAAGATGCATTCACTTTATATACATATGTGGAGCTGAAGAGGTTATGTAATATGGTTAAGAAAGGATGAAGATTCCAAGATGATTGTACAAAAGAGTTTGCATGTATGGAGGCTTGTATCTAAGAGTGGATACAAGTGTTGTTGTTTCGTCGAGGTACAAGTGGGAAGGTAAAGTGGGTCCCACAGGTTGTATCTCGAGGTTGTATATTGTACCAACGAGAGCATATACAAGCCGATATAGAAGCAAAGATGCAAGGAGCCACGATACAAGACAGATTTCAAAAAGAAGTTAAATAAAGGTAAAGCTTTGTATGTTTGGGCGATTGTATGATAAGGATATACAATCCCGATATACAAACAAATGAAAGACATCGCCAGAGAGATAAAAGGTAAAAAGGGCTTGTATGGGTTGTTTGTATGTGCGCTTGTATCTATTTTACATACATTACGATACACAAACAAAAGATACAAGGGCAGATATAAAGAAAAGTGGATAACATTGTTCATAACATGTTGGATATAGGCTCGTATATTGAAAGATGCAAATGGACATACAAGAAATAATATACAAGGAGAGATACAAGAAAATACAATGTATGTAGAAAGTAAACTAATGGATAGAAGGTTTAAAATAAAATGTTGAAACAAGAAGCTGAAGACGTAGGTGCATTAATTGTTGTAATTAATGCTGAACTAACACTGAAAATGGTAAAATTTAATGGATTAGGGTAAATTGAAAGTTGTTTTTCTTTCAGATTTGCATTGTCAAAATTAAAATCGCAGAAAGAGGAGTTGTTGCAGAAATTGAATGAAAATTTATCACGAGACAGAATTCCAGAAGTGGGAACAGAGTAGAAAACGGTAAAGTGAGTCAACATTTGTAAGGTTGAGCTATCAAAAGATACAGGTATTTATCTTAAATGTTGTTATAGTTTAGTTAATTAAAATGTAAAGTGAATTTCAGTAATTTTGTTTTAAAATGTAAGCAAGCATTAAATTATTGTGTTTGATTGTTAATTAGTTGGTTTGGGTTAACCAATGCGAAAATCAAAACTGGAAAAGACAAATGGGGGGTTAGGGTAAATGTAAAAAAAAATATATAGAAAAAATTCATAGTAAAACCCTAGGTAAGAAGGTAAAATGACAAGTTAAAAAATGCATTTTTTACAGCATGGCCCCAAAATAGAAAAAAGTGGATACAGGGGGTGCAAAAAAGATAAAAAAGGAAAGAAATCCTTGTAAAGAAACCGAGAAGGAGGAGTTACCAATATATAGAGGGTACCCTTCATTGCTCGGCACAAGCGGAGTCGGGACGGACACTAGCATAGGGAATTATGACACAGATGATGTTTTGTAGAAGATCACCGGAGCGGATGCTACACCTAACATGAGGTGTATATGGGAAAGTGGATTTTACAGAGTTGCAGGTTTCCCATTAGCTATGGAAGCTAAGGACCTGTGTCTGGATTACATATACTTATATGACCCAGTTACCAGAAGAATAATATTCCATGACAAGGTCATTGCAAACTTGTCTATAGAGGGGATTGCAAGAACATTTGGTTTAGAGATACATGAAAAAATGGTAGATATTGATATTGACCAGTACAATGAGGATTTCATCGATAATGAGAGGGATTGTAGAAGCAAGATCTTCTACAGTTGGTATAGTGCAGAAAATAAGCCCAAGTCTGTGGCAAGAGTACATAAAATTCTGTAAAGAATATACTTTAAAGAAGAGATATATTTGATAATTACAATGTTAAGCAGACTGGTGGGATTGAGGGATGCCACTAAGTGTGAGCCTTGGATGTTCACTGTTATACAATTCATGAGGGAAGAAAAGAAGGAACATGGACATATTCACTAGGCTAAGGCTATTAGTACAGCCATATGGAAGTAGGCAATGTGAAGAAAACAAAAACTATTGCCTTTCTATTTGTCTTCGTATGTATTATATTCATGTACAGCAATGGTTCAACCATACATACATGGGATTGACAGAGTTGCAACCTAAGGAAATGGACTAGATCAAAAGCTTGTATATGAACATTACCCTGATTTACAAAAGGAAAATGCATTGAGAAAGTATGCTTTAGTGAATGATGTATTTTATACATACATGGTCAGAGTTTTAAGAGAAGAGCAAGATAAGAGATTGTTAGTAGATGTAGAGGATACAATAGGTTTACACAGTTCATGGTACATTTAATTCTAGAACTTTACTTATATCAGAACTGAGGGATTTGAAGGAAAGCCTTTCATGTTGCCTAGGTATCCTTCTAACAGGTTGATTGTTCTATAGTTCTCAGGACAAAACTTGAATGCCTTCAAAATGTACAAAAATAAGTATAATAGGGGGAATCTTAAGCTCCCTTGGGGAATTGGTAGATATACCTATTCTAGCGAAGAAGTGGCTGGTTACTCAAAGAGGGAGTTGAGATATTATGGATTTGAGGAATTTGAGCTGGCCAGGAAATTTGATCCTTTTCACAAGATCCAAAAAACTATTGATTCTAAATTTAAACATCAAATACACATTGAGGATTTCTGGTCAGATTGTGAGAATGATAGAGAAGTAAGAAAGAGAGCTCACAAAAGGTTAACAGTGGAGCAAATGAGGTCAATGGGAGACATTTATGTCCCCCCAGAAGTTGAAGATGATGGCAAACTGTTACATCATAGTTATGAATGTGCCAAGCTTGCTCCCATTGGAGAGCCTGATTGGTCGCAACCATGGAATACATCTTTGGACATATTGTCCAAACCTATAATTTGGTTCTCCAAGACATGGTTGAAGGATAGAATTGAGGAGCTTAAGGCTAAGGGAATTGAGCCTACATATCCAAAGAAAGGCAAAAAGAGAATGAGGGAGCATCAAGATGATCTTTAGTGCTTTTATGAAAAGAAAAGGAAGATTGTAGAAGCAAAGATTGTTGAGAAAGACAAAAATGCTACATTGATGGATCCTTATGCAATAGGGGTAACAATAGCAGTATCATCAGGCACATTTGTAGAAGTAAAGTCATTAAGGCATGATCCTAGTAAAGAGCAAGCACATGTTGCTAAAGAGTTAACAGGACAGAAGGTTATGAAGGCTATAACAATAGACATATCCAAAGGGGAAACTTCAAAATAGAGTGAAGTCATAGGAGCACAGTAGGTAGGTGCTAAGTTAAGTAGCATACCTAATGCATCTACCTTAGCAGAGAAAAGACAAGCATATGCTAAGGTAAAAATAGAGTTGGCTAAAGAAATGCTGCATGGGTCAAAAATGCATGAAGCCAAACAAGCTACTAAGACTGTCAACATTGAAGATGACAACAGCGGAAGTGAAGTTAGAGAAATGGATTTAGGGATGGGAAGAGAAATTGGCATAGAGGAAGTAGAATCCATTGAATACTCAAGTAAGGAAGAAGAGCAAGACACTCAAGCTGATATGGAGGTTGAACAAAGTTTAGTGTCTGTGTAGGAAAATGTAGAAGAGGAATCAGGAGCAGTAGATCCATTTGGTACATTAGTATCTCAAGAAATAATAAACGATGTACAAGATGTAGCACACCAAATTGAAGAATCTAAAAAAGAGGATGTACTTGAGGAAGCAGTGAAAGAAACACATGCTCAAACTAAAGAGAAAATAGGAGCTGGTACTTGTGTTGTGGATGTGTTGAATATTCAGAATATGTATGGGGAACATAGCAAAGAAGAAAAAAATGTAGAAGGCGAGGATGAACAAGAAAATGAGACAAAAGAATCTGATGAGATTGTAGGTTCACCTTCACATGCAGAACAAGCTGACATACATGAAAAGATGCAAGAGAAAATTGAAATAGTAGGGGAGTGAATGGAAATAGAAAATGTACCTGAAAGAAAAGAAGATACAAAAAATATTAGTAAAGATAATTCTGAAACTAAAGAGAAAGTAGAAGATGAGGACATGATAAATGCAGAACAAGAAAATAAAGAGGAAGAAGAAAAACAGCAATCAGAAAAAGAAGGTCTAGAAGAAGAAGATGAGGGTGGAGGAGATATAGAAATTGAAGAAGAGCATAATGAGGGTGAATCTAAATAGCAAAATGATCTAATGGTACAGGAACCAGCCCCTCAATAGCAGCCTCCTCCACAGCTAAAAGAACAATAACCATAGCAACAAGAACAACAATAGCAGCAACAAGAACAAGGAGAAGTAGGAAGGCCTCAAGAAGAGGTAATCAATGAAGAAAAGGTTACTGAAAGCACAAAAGAGGCTCCGGCCTGGTTAGGTACAGAAATAAGGAGAGAAAAGGTGGAGGTATAGTTAGTACCTATAGACATCAAAAGTCTATTAGGCGATGCAACGCCAAGAAAAGAAAAGAGAGGCTAGAACCATGTCAGTAATACAAAGGGGTCTAGATGGATCCAGAACACTGAACTTGGCCATACCATAGAAAGGGAAAGCTAAAGGAGAATTAACAATAGATGATTATAAGATAGTTAATTTTTACCTAGGACACACAACAAGGGAGCAGCACATAAGTGAGTGGGAAGATATGCACCAGGCTACAGCAGAAATGTTAAAGAAAGACAAGGATAAGCACGAATATTTAAAAGGACACATTGTCCAGTTACAACAATTCATTAAAGGGATATTTGATCCCAATGTGGTAATACCTGACTTACCTAGTGAAATAGTAGTGTTATCAAAAGAGGAAGTGAAAGATATGGAGAATAAAAGGTTTGAGGGTAACATTTTTGAGGAGTGGTTCAAGGCATTTGTGCAAGAAGGAGAAGAGGTGATCAAATAGGTAGTGATAGGATGCGAACTGGCTGCAACAGAAAAGGACAAATGCAGTGTGCTTATATATAATGGTCAGTTTAGAAAAGAAGAATGCAAGTTTGAATTGAGACAACTGGAGGAAATCGAAGAAAGAGAGGATGAATTAATAAATGAGGGAGTCATTACTCCTCAGATGGAAAATCAAGTGCCACAGGCCAGATTGGACTAAAGATTTTAAGATGATAATCTCAGAAGATGCATCACAACTACTCAAGGTTTGGAGGAGAAAGCAAACAACATGATCAGGTTGCATAAGAGGATAATTGAAACACTCATAGATCATGAATGTATGGATGTACCAGCATATGAACTCCAAATGGCATTAAAATAATTCAAGGCAATTTTTGCACCATGTATGGAAAATCCAGAGGCATATTTAAGTAAACAAATGATTGATTCAATAATGGAGGCAAGTGCCAGGATGAGGAAATATAAGAAGAGTGAAGGTTGAGGTAACGAAGAAAAGAAACTGAAAGAAGGGGTCACAATGCAAGAATATGTATGGACAAAGAGTCCAGGGGGAAATCGCACCATCATAGAAGGTGTAACAAATAATTTCAAGACATATTTGAAGAAGTAGGGAAGTATAAAAGGAGGCAAACAATACTAAGGAAAGAGTTAATTGAAGGGTATCTACGGGCAGGGTCAACAGGAGAGAAGAAGTCAAAGGAGGGGAATCCTATTTTGAAAAGATTCCATTGGCATCCTTTGAGGCATTAAAGATACCATAAAGATATTTTGTGAAACGGTTAGGAATAAATGTACACCCTTGATCAAGAAAGTATGAATACTGACCATAGATTGGGTTTTGTAGCCATAGTAGTATGAAGCTTCAAATTCTATATAAGAAGCTCTTCTACTTGTATATTATTTACACAGGGATTTTGAGTTGTAGCTTTTACTTGTAATTTGTTTGAACATTTGAGTAGAGAAGTTTTCTTTAGTTTAGAAGAGGTCACCTGTGTCTACACTAAGGAATGCACAAAATGTCTGGTTTCCTTACTGTATCTGTAAAAACATCTGTAAGTTCTTTCGTAATTTGATTATGAAACAAAAGGTCATTCAAACATTGTAAATTTTATATGACTATGTTCTTTAACTACAAGTAAACTTGGAATTTTGTGTCTATTATAGAGTGTTTTCTAACTCTTACTGGTATCTAAAGTATTATCCTTTGAGAGCTTGCAATCTTTGATGTGTGTTTGTGAAAATACTTAGGACTCTGCATTTGAAGATTTAATATGTTGATTTGATTAATTTGCTATATTTCTTAAAGATGTGAGTAACAGAACATTTAGATTTTCAAACTGATTTTCTCTAACTTTTTCCCAAACATTTGAAATAATTACCTTAAACACAAAAAATCTTAAGGAAATTGTCTTACATTTGAAAGAAGCATGAAGAATTGTGTTAATATTTGACAATTTTCATATTAATTTGAAAGGAAAAGCTTGTTTCATCATAAATCATACAAAGCTTTGTAATACAATAGTAAGTTCGTGCAAAGGAATGAATAATTTGTCTATGTTTGTAACAATTTGCATAATTTGAGTCCAGTAAGTCACAGATTATCTTAAATCAAGTAAGGCCCCTTGAATATTACAGTTTCACATCAACCTACTGTATTGTCCACAAGGTCAAGACCTGACCATACAGAAACTTGGGATTAAGAACTCTTAAGTGATTTCTTCATATCTTTCAAGACAGTTTAGGTTCATTTTGTGAATTTTAACTTTTGTTATGAATGTGTAAAAATAATCATCAACAACACCATGCTGTCACTAATGGATGGTTTCTCTGGATACAACCAAATCAAAATTGCACTTGAAGACCAACACAAGACTATGTTCACATGTCCATGGGGCACCTATTGTTGGTGTGTCATGCCATTTGGTTTGAAAAATGCCAGTGCAACATATCAGAGAACTATGACCACACTCTTGCATGACATGATGTACACTATAATGGAAGATTATGTTGATGACATCTTGGCAAAATCACTTACAAGAGGACACCTGGTAGTATTGGACAAGATCTTCACAAGAATGGAATAGTTTAATGTGTGCTCAATTTGAAGAAGTGCGTGTTTGGAGTTACATCAGG
This sequence comes from Cunninghamia lanceolata, assembly GCA_027924645.1. Taxonomy (NCBI): domain Eukaryota; kingdom Viridiplantae; phylum Streptophyta; class Pinopsida; order Cupressales; family Cupressaceae; genus Cunninghamia; species Cunninghamia lanceolata. The sequence continues at coordinate 4,840,145 of BSBN01000693.1, forward strand.
CAAGCTACTTGGATACATAGTGTCTGCCAATGGAATCAAAGTTGACCTAGCTAAAGTGAAGGCCATCATGGAAATGCCACCTCCTAAGAATCTCACTCAACTAAGGTCTCTGTAGGGAAAACTGCAATCTATCAAAAGATTCATTTCTCAATTGGCAGACAAGTGCCACCAATTTTCCCACCTCCTACATAAGAATGTCCCTTTCAAATGGAATGATTCATGTGAATAGGCATTTCAACAATTAAAAGAGTATCTCATGAAACCACCTATATTGATGCCACCGATATAGGGTAAACCTCTGCTACTGTATATCTTAGCCACACCAATAGCTCTCGGAGCTCTCCTCGCACAACAAAATTATGAAGGGAAAGAACAAGCAATTTACTATATTAGTCGAACACTTGTTGGGTATGAACTACAATACACGCCAATTGAAAGAGCATGCCTCACTATGGTCTTCGCTTCCCAAAAGTGGAGACATTACATGTCACATTCTGTCAAACTAGTAGCAAAGATTGATCCACTCAAGTATTTACTCAACAAAGCTACCCTTACATGTAGATTGTCCAAATGGGTCATGCTTCTCAGCAAGTTCGACATCGAATATGTAGATAGGAGGGCAATAAAAGGCCAAATACTTGCAGATCAACTAGTAGATGTACCTCTAACAGATGATATCCCTTTGAGTTTCAAATTTCTAGACGAATCTATCTTTCACATAACCACAACCTAGAAAATTTACTTCGATGGCTCATACACTCAGTATGGGTCAGGAGTAGGTATCTTGTTGATCACTCCTAGTGGCGACACCATTCCTAAATCATACCAATTACTTTTTCCCTGCACTAACAACATTACAGAATATGAAGCCCTAGTCATTGGCATCAAGCTAGCAGTTGAATGGAATATCAAAGAACTTTAGGTGTATGGTGACTCAGCTAGTCATAAATCAAGTACATGACAACTACCAGACAAAGGATGAGAAATTAATCCCTTACAAACAAATGGTAGATGATTTCAAGGAATACTTTGTCAAGATCTCTTTTGAATAGATACCAAGGATTGAGAACAAAGCTGTAGATGCCATGGCCACGATTGCATCTCTCCTTGATATTCCAAATAATCAATCACATTATGAGTTCTTGGTAGAGCCAGTGTCCCATCCTGCATATGACTCTTGAATCCCATATCATTTGCCACATTGTCAGAACTAATTCCCCCCTCTATGGAAAAATATTTGCCTATCTTAAAGAGAATACTCTCCCACCTGATCTCTCCAGCAACCAAAAATGAACCTTCATTCGTCAGGCATCCTAGTATGCCATTGTCGCCAACACCCTATATTGTAGAGGTCTCGATGGTACTCTCGTTAGGTGTCTCGATAGGGAGGAATATCAAACCACCCTGAATGAAGTGCACGATAGTATATGTAGGACCCACTCTAGTGGCCCTACCCTAGCCAAGAAACTCATACTCATGGGATACTACTAGCCAACCATGGAATAAGATTCCTATCATTTTGTAAAGTGCAAGAAGTGCCAAATCCATGGGAACCTGATACATGCACTAGCACAGGAGCTATAACCATTAACAACTTGTTGGCCTTTCTATCAGTGGGGACTCGACTTAGTGGGCAAGATACACCCTTCTTCATCCAACAACCATAAATTCATAATCACCGCCACCAAGTACTTTACAAAGTGGATTGAAGTTGTGCCCTTAGCCAATATCACAGGCAAGCAAATTGCCTCCTTTATCTTGAACTATATCATTTTTTGCTATGGTATCCCTTCGTCCATTATCATGGATAATGGACAACCATTCAAAAATTAGGATGTCAGGGAACTATGTGACAAATTCCATATCCAACATTGCTTTTCTACCCCCTATTACCCCCAAGGCAATGGCCAAGCGGAGGCATCAAATAAAACTATCTTGGAAATCCTGAAAAAGACTGTCAATGATGTCGGTCGTGATTGGCATATCCAATTAAATCCAGTGTTGTGGGCCTATCATACAAGTATCCGCATCTAAAGCCATCTTGCCCGTTGAAGTTGAGATCTCATCCTTGTGAGTTTCGTTAAAAGGTCTCATATTTGATGAAGAGTACAGAGTGTCCAGACTTCAAGAGTTGGAGCTGCTTGAAGAGAGAAGGCAACAGGCCTTTAACCATCTCAAAGCTTATCAACAACGAATGTCTAGAAGTTACAACCACAGGGTAAAGCCCCGAGTATTTCAAGTTGGTGATCTAGTGCTCAGAGAAAATCCTAGAAATCAGCAAGATCGAGAGAAGAAAGGGAAGTTCAAACCCAACTAGCTGGGTCCCAATGTCATCGTCACGGCCTATGGGTCAGGAGCTTATCAATTGGCTACATCTGAAGGCAAACTGTTTGATGATCCTATCAATAGCATGCATCTTCATAATTTCTATACCTAAACCCCAATGCAAGGGAGTCCAAAAATAACAAAAAAATTGAAAAAGTGATAAAAAATAAACAAAATTTTTTTTAAAAAATCATCCTCTGGTGAAAACCTAGCAAATAGGCATCATGCGTATTTTTAACTATTGTGCAAATAAAAGCAAAGGGTGAAAACCTGGTAAACATACGCTATCTACAACAAACTGCTTCCTCCATCTGTTGTGACCTCATTTCTCTTATGTCCATCAGATCGTTCATCTTGAACTGATCCATTGAACCATTGTCGAACTACGTCACCTCTGAGTTATCATGTAGGCAAGGCCATTCTCAATGCACCCCTGAGGCTCCACTCCACTTCTTTCTTGTCCATTCCATCAAGTGTCGTTTGTCCTACTATCCATACCAATTCTACATCTTTGCCATTGCCTAGGTCCTAGGTCCATCAGGTTCACCCTGAACTACGTTGCCGCTACGTCGTCAAGTAGGCAAGGCCATTTAGCAATGAGCACCCGAGGCACTAGGTTAGTCCCTTAGGGTTTGTCTCTCCATGTCTGTTTGTCAGGTCACCCATAATAAGTCGATCCTTTGTCTAAAATTGGGGGCAACTCCTCAACCTAGTTGCAGATTTGGATTCTTGAATGCCACATGTTCTAAGAGGATACCAATAAGGATTGTGATACATTTCACTAGAGAAGCGCAAGTAGCAAAGAAAGCTTCCCAAAACAAAAATCTTGGAACAAAGTATCAACCTATCCAAAGCGAAGCAAAACATATACAAAAACACTCAAACTGATTCTATATCAATTATGGCAAGAAGACACATCTAATGCAAGAATGTTTTGTGTTTTATGAACAGGTTAACTTACATGGTCTTGGATTTTTGTCATTATGTCTTTCTATGCTACTCAATGATGCCAAAAACTAGAGAAGCTATGATGGGGGCATAATCATTTTCTTTGTCTACTATTTGTGGATCAAACTTTAGTAATATGACAACTTTTGTCTATCGACATGATCAACAAAAGATCATCGAGGACTTTGGAGGTCTGAACATGAAAAGGGGTAATCCTTGTCTATTGAAATACAAGAGGTACTTAGGTCATCTAGATTCAAGTTTGACTAGATTCTTGTATCAACATGCTATATCAAAATCCATGTAAAGAATACTCAAGTCACCTCGGTTTAATTATACCTAGATGCTTGTATTTTCTTTCAACATTTCAAAAAGAGAAAAGAAACAAAAAGCACCCAATGATGAAAGCAAAGTACTTGTGCTCTAATGATGACAAATTATCCACATACATTTCATATCCAGAAATTCATATCATCCATGCAAATAAGTAAATCCTGCAGATTATCAGTGTTTACAAATGAAAGCCTGTGATCCTTTCATTCATTTTCTTCCACCTATCACGATGTCATCTCTGTGTCGATTGAGTACATTTGGACATACCAAAAACATAGCATAAATTGCATATCATATCACATGAGATAGTCATTCACATGATTAAATCATTTGTGTACATAATAAGTGCATCAGGTCATCCATATACATTCATATCAGTACATCATATCAACAACAAAATCAAAACATAGACAAGTACATATAGATCATCTCGCAAGCTGCATAATCATATCGACAACATTCACATTTGCATTTGCATATCAGATCATCATAAATCCATCTAAGACTGCATTAACATCATATAAACATAATCAAAATATGCATAACATGTGAAAACATCATAAGATAGATTGCATCCATGGCATATAAACATAGAACAAGTACATGTAGAACATCAATAGCTGCATCATCATATAAACATAAAACATGTCCAAATGTACAATCTATCAAAATATCTGCCCATCTCTTGGAGTCATGTCATGAAATATATACAAAGTACAAAAGGATAATGATACATGTCTTGGGGCAAAATAATATAAATATATACATATCAGGCTATCTAAGCCATAAAAAATGTGTATACATAAAGCCAAAAATTAGTACAAATGTCAAGAACTGGCTAGCCCTGCTACTGTGGAACACTACTCCCTACATTGCCCTCTCCTCTGTCACCCCCTGACTACTGGGGGCCTCTCACTAATGCTCCAGATTGGGATCCACCTGCCCTCTGTGAAGCCACAGACTAGCTCCTATAGCTAGGTGTACGCTAGTCTGCTGGCACTACCCCATGATATAGTCCTTGTAGTACTGTGTTTGAGCCTATGCTTTGGCAAGCTCACCTTGTACCTATGTCAGTTACCCCTATACCTGTGCCAGCTGTGCATGTGCCAGTGCTAGCTATACCTGTGCCTATTGCACCTATGTAACTAAAAAGCTAGTGGTACCATCTGTACCTAGGTGTGCCACGGCCGTGTCTCTCTCTACTCTGATGGCCTACACCCTCACCAAGGCTGAGTCTTGCTCTCTAGAGATCTCTAATATACGTCCTATGTCTACCTCTCTCTAAGACTGTATTACTCTAAGGTGTGCCCTCAGCTGCCTCACCGAACCCTGTAGTGCAGTAATGGCCTGCTGCTATAAGTCAGATTGCGGAGCTTGTTGTCCCTATCCCTGCACCTGCTGCTAGGCCACCTACTGTGGTGGTGGCATCTATCTCTGTTGTACCACCTATTGTGCCTGCACCTGCACTTGCCCTGTAGCCTGCAGTTGCACAACATGTTGTTGTCCTGAAGGTCCCTCCCTAAACCTCCTCCTCTGTCTCGGTCTATGTCCATCTCCTCCTCCTCCATCTCCACCATCATCTCCCTCTCCCTGACCCCCTCTACCCCTCCTCTATCTCCTCCTCTTGCCAACCCCATCCTTGTCGTCTAAATCCTCCTCATCTATACGAGGAACCAACTCTCCAGGTCCTGAATATCTAGGAAATGGATGAGCAGCAAGCCACTCCTCATAATCTGGAGTCATCCCCGCATCTACTATCTCTCTCCTCATCGACCAAGCTGCATAAGGGATCTATCAAAAGTCTTCTAGCGCCTCCTCATAAGATGCCACTGGACCCCACCTTAGCCTCTCTGCATGGGTCCTCGCAAATCGAGCCTACCCCTGTGGCCTACCCTATACTCTACCAAACTGCCTCTATACTCTGTTGACAATCTGACACTCTAGTATGTACCGCATCCTCCCAATGAGCCACCAAGTCTGGAAACAATATGACAGCTCGTCGTCCTCATCATCCCATACCTCACAGTCTAGGTATGGGCGCTAGATAACTGCATCTACTTTATCTAGCACGTGTCTTGAGTACTCAAGGTTTCCCAGCTTGTGCTGGGAAATAACTCCTGCGTAACCATAACTATATGGCTCTCCCCACTATCTCACAAAAACACAGATCAGCCATGTGATCACTATGTGCTCCTATAACCAAAATTACAAGAGAGACCCCTCTGTGGTACACAACCTGGTGCATATCCCTATACAAGTGTGTAAGTACGCACACACCCCATGTGTATCGAGTCTCGTCAGTGATCATCCTCTCCACCACCCTCCCCTAGCCAATTGGGAACCTATGTGATCTCCTATCAAGGCATACTACGCCACCAATCAATCCTGCCACTATCCCTGAGAAGTAGTCATAACAGTCATGTATGTCCTACCATGAAATTACCTGGTCATCAAGCTCTGGGTCATCAAAAATGCGTCTGCACTCTATCGATCCTGCATCACGCTACAGATTGTACTCTACTAACTCTCCCTGAATAGGAAGATGCAGAATCCTATAAATGTCCTCCAGAGTGATCACCATCTCCCCAGTCGGTAGATGGAAAGTCCTGTCCTCACTATGGAATCGCTCCACTACCATAGTCAACAGACTGAGGTTTGTGTGAACCTCAGGCATGAAACAAACATAATCTAGACCCATAGCACCAAGAGCCTCATGGTCCATCTCTGTAAGCGGCAAAGGGAACTATTCCCGTGATATCAAAATATCGCGAATGTCCATCTGCAACCAAGAAAAGCATAGCGTCAAGCAAAAAACCCATATCCAAAAAAACCTACTCAAAGTAATCAAACTATCCAATCACTGACTTAACATATCAAAATTAATCAAAATAGCATATCATCTCTTGACTAGATTCTTGGCAATCTCAAAGATTGCTTATCAATTGACACATCGATCAAGGTGCCAATTGGGTTAATTTCATTAAGTCAGCTGACTATCCTAGTGCAAAGGCCCCAAACCAAGCGGCCAATGTGCTGAATCATAGTAGATGCGCCGCCGCTTCATCGTGAATGAGCCATTCCTTGACGTATATGTGCCATTCTGGCATATGCGCCGCTTCTTCTGTCAAATGCGTGATTCTGCAGTGGATGCACCGATTCCTATCCTATATGCACAGATTCATCATATGCACCGAAAGATCACTCAAATGCATGGCTTCTCGACATATGCATTGTTTTGGGGTGCATATGCGCCAAACTGTAGTTCAGCGCATCTATCCTAACTAGTTTTCCCTAGCATTTATTGCCCTAATAAATGACTTTAAGCGAGTTTTGTCAACTACATACCGGTGGTCCCACCTCGGGTGGCCGATCGAACCGTCAAACTCGCTCAAAGTAGTGCTCCTTGTGCAGAATATCCATATCTCTGTCGACTGCTCTAGCTCCTCTACTCTCCTAAGCTCTCAAGGACAAATCAACTAAGGACAAGTGTACAAATGAATAGAACTTGTGGACCCAACTCCTATATATAGCAAGTGAACCATAGCTGACTGTGTGACAACTGTGACTACTTCCCATGCCTGTTTCTCCAAACCTTGTCTTGTTTTGTTCAATCTAACCTATTTTTCACCTTCTTCTTCGTGAGATTGTCTGTTTCACGCCTTCTGCCTTCTTCCCATCCAATCTCTCGAGGGGGCACCCTGTCGTTAAACTTGTACCAGAGGCAAACTGGGGCATGTATAATTGTCAAAAATTCTTATTCTTTGAAACAACGTGATAAAACACATTGCATCAAAGAGGGGCAAAATGTATACACCTAAAAATGACATGACTCTGTCTAAATAAATATTTTAAATATTTATTTCATCTTAATATTCCTTTATCAATAAATAAATCAATTTATTTATTTGATTCATTTTCCTCCCATTAATTGAATAAATTACATTTATTTAATTAATTTCATCAATATCAACTTTATTCTTCTAAACAATTAAATAATTTTAATTATTTAATTAAATAATTCATTCTCCCAAATTTAGATAAAATGCAAATTTTATTTAAATTAAATCCGAGTCTCCAAAAATAAAATATAATCAAATATTGTATTTATTCCTCTAAATCTTGCACAATCAATTAAATAAATTTATTTATTTAATTCGCTTTCTTATCTTCTAGAAAATCCTCTAAGAATAAATCTTCCTTGTCATGCAAAAGCAAAAGCTAAGTTAACTGATTTAAAGCAACCTTGTTTTTATCAACAAACTCTTAAATTAGAAAAATATATTCTAATTTATGAAATCAAAGCTCATCCTCATCAAGAAAGCAGTTAACTCAAACAAAGCAACTTTTTGAATGACACATGTCTTCTTTCTATTCGCGCACGTTCTCTCAACCATCCTCTACCATTGATCTTCTTATTTCTTCTACACCATTGATCTTCTCTCAAACAAGTCTATAAATACCCCTCTATTCTTCCATTTCATATCAACAAGCTTTCAAGTAAGGTTACTCTGTAGAATCCATAGCACGCCCTTGGCACCCCCACTCTCGCATTATTCATCATCCATCCTACATTGTATTGAAGCTCATCTTCGATATAACAAGTATCCTAGCCTTTTCTCCATCATCATCTTGAGGAAACAAAGAAAGGAAGTAAGCTTCCTAAGGTCTACATTCATCACAAAAGATTGATCGAGACTAGCCAAACAATGGAAGCCATGAGGTAACAAAGCTCTGCAAGTTTGTTTATTTTCTTTAATCTTTGTTATTTTAATATTCCATTGAGTTATTGGTTTTATGATTCATTTTAATATCATCCAATAGAAATTGCACACAGAAAATAGAACTATCTTTATTGATTTGGACAACTTATTACATTACAAAAGCTCAAATACAATTAGAGGAATCAACCCTCCATAGGTTGCAACACATTACAACTTCCTATCCCAAGACTCCGGTATCATCTGTCTTCTGTAACCCAAAATCTTCTAGGGTTTTTATTTTCCCACCTATTCTTGACTCTATGCTTTCCCCCTTAACTCTACTACAACCCAGGGTTCCCAAAAATGGTTATTAATAGCCCTTTTGGTGACCAACAACCTAATTTTGAAATTTGCATCTCCCTCCAAAAATAGGTCAACTTCCAGGAGCCATAACTTTTGATCCGGGTGTCCAATTGACAAATCGTTTTATGCGTCAGAAAGCTCGCAGAGTGTTCTACGTGTTAAGAACCTGTTCTAAAAGTTTTGGCCATTTTTAGGCCCATATGGGGCCATTTAGTCCCTCAAACCTGAGTTTGAATAATTTTTAGGCATTTTTCAGCAAACAAAAACTTTAATATCTTTCAGCTCACAAATGATCTTTGTGTGATTCCTTCTCAAAGGTCTTATTTTTCAATTATGAAGGTTCTTGTAAATTTTCACTTCAATCCGTGCCCAAATGTAAACTTTGTAAAAATAGCAGGTTGCTATTTTTAGCAGTTTGGAAAAACTAAAAGGTCTACATCATTATTCAAGAGATTATGGAACCAGAACCACAAATTTTGAAAAGAAATGGAAAGAACATCAACAATTTTGAAACACATCTATTTTTTGGGTGATGCAAGATTGCCCTTACACCACTGGATGCTCCTGCATCAAACACCCAGGGTAATTTGAGAAGTGACCTTGTCACGTCTCAGGTGTTTGTGTGAGGAAAACCCAAATGGTCAACCTCTGCTTTAGACAACTAAGAAGAATCTTCAATAGGTCTTCCTTTCCCTTTCACCAGATATTCTTCATATTGCCTATTCCAAGTACTTCTTCCCACACGGCTATCCAAGATCTCTTTTATCTCCTCTGTTGAAGTAGATGCCAGAATACTTCATTGTTCTTCTATTGGTCCATGCTCTATTCCACCTTCATGATACTGACAAATCAGCAATGTTGAAAATAGGGGAAATGTTGATCTCACTCGGCAGCTCCACCTCATATGCATTCCCTAAATCATGTTTCTTCAAAATTTTGCATGGTCCAAATTTCTTCATTTTCAGCTTATTGTATGTTGTAATTGGGAACCTTTCTTTTCTCAAGTGAATCATGACTTCATTTCCTGCTTGGAATTCCTTATATCTCCTCTTCTGATCCGCCTTAGCCTTGTACTGAATATTCATCTTATTAATGTGTTTTTTCACCTCTTCATGCAAATTCTTCATGTGTTCTGTAAAGTCTCCAGCCTCGGCACTTGTCTTTTCTCCTTTGTCTAGATTCCTTAACTCTGAAGCATTTCTTGGACTATTCCCATATAAAATCTAGAATGGTGATTTACCAGTACTCCTATTGACAAAATTATTGTAAGCAAATTTTTCCTATGGTAAAATCAAATCCCATCCCTTGGGCTTATCTCCTACTAAGCATCGTAGCAGGTTACCCAAACTCTTATTCACCACTTCGGTCTGTCCATCAGCCTACGGATGGTGTGGAAAACTGAACTTCAAATCTATCTTCAACTTCTTCCATAATGTCCTCCAAAAATAACCAACAAACTTGGTATCTCGATCTGAAACTATGCTCTTTGGTACACTGTGTAATCTCACCACCTCCCTGAAAAATAATTCTGCAATATGAACAACATCATTAGTCTTCTTGCAAGGAATAAAATGTGTCATCTTCAAGAATCTGTCCACCACCACAAAAATGGAATTATGTCCTCTCTGTCCTTGGTAAACCAAGAACAAAATCCATACTGGTATCATCCCATGGCTTCTCTGGTACAGGTAATGGCTGATATAGCCCTATATTTTGACATGTCCCTTTTTCCATCTAACACACTCTACAACTTTGTACAAATTTCCTCACATCCTGCTACAAATGTGGCCAATAAAAATTTTCACCCACAATAGCAATGGTCTTATCTTGACCAAAGTGTCCAGCCAATCCTCCACTATGCTTCTCCTTAATTAGGTTCTCTCTCATGGAACTCCTTGGAATGCACATTTGGCTTCCTCTAAACAACATGACATCTTGGATTATGAAATCCAACCATTTTGTCATGTCCAAAGTAAAAGGTTCCAAACAAGCTTTCCAAGCCTCTATAAAATCTGGATCTTCAGGATACAAACTTTTCAGCTCATCAAACCCAGCAACCTCTATCTTCATTTCTATCAACAAATTTTTCCTTCTGCTCAAGGCATCTGCAACTCTATTAGACTTCCCACTCCTCTACTTCAAAACAAAAGTATAGCTCTATAAAAATTCAACCCATTTTAAGTGCCTCTAGTTCAACTTTCCTTGACTATTAAGATACTACAAAGCCTGATGATTAGTATATAAAAGAAACTCCTTTGGCAACAAATAATGTCTCCATTTCTTTAAAGTCTGAACTATTGCATAAAACTCTGATCATAAATAGAATACTTTTTCTTGGCATCATTAAGCTTCTCACTAAAATAGGCAATGGGCTTACATTCTTGGCTCAAAACAACTCTTATAGCACTACCACTAGCATCACAATCTACTTGAAATATCTAATTGAAATTTGAAAGTGCCAAAATAGGTTGCTCTGTGACTTTCTGCTTCAATGTATCAAAGCTTTTATCTACTCATTTAGTCCATCTAAACTCTTTTCTATCCCCTCTCATTGTCTTAGTTATGGGTGCACAAATGCTAGTAAAATTCTTGATAAAGTTTCTATAAAAACTTGCCAAACCATGAAAAGATCTTACCTCAGAAGCACTCCTTGGCATAGGCCATTCAATGGTAGCCCTCACCTTCTCTGGGTCGATCTTAAGACCTTCCTCTGAGACAACAAATCCTAGGTATACCAACTTCTTCTTTGCAAAGCTACATTTCTTCAGATTGATCAACAACTTCTCCTCCCTCAGCTTCTAGAAAACTCTTTGATATGCATCATATGCTCATCCCAAGTCTTATTAAAAATCAAAATATCATCCAAATAAGCAATAACAAAACTTCCCAAAAATTCTTTCAGTACCTCGTTCATGAGCCGCATGAATGTGCTCGGTGCATTGGTTAGCCCAAATGGCATGACTAACCACTCATACAAACCTTCCTTTATCTTGAAGGATGTCTTCCATTCATCTCCTTCTCTGATACAGATCTGGTGATACCCACTCTTCAAGTCAATCTTTGTGTAGTTCTTGGCTCCACTTAAACAATCCATTATGTGATCCATTCTCAGCAATAGAAATCTATGCTTGATTGTGATCTTATTTATGGCTCAAGAATTTGTACACATTCTTCACTCTCCATATTTCTTTGGTGCTAGTACTACAAGTACTACACATGGACTTAGGTTCTCCCTTATCAATTTCTTCCTCAACAACTCATGAACTTGTCTTTAACTCTTCACTCTCTACTGGAGTCATTCTATGGGCTGCCTTATTCAACAAACTAGCTCCTGGTATCAAATCCATTTGATGACTTAACTTCCTCACTGGTAGTAAACCTTTTGGTACATTATCAGAGACAATATCTTGAAATTCTTCCAACATATCTGATACTTCTATCGGTATATCTTCACATTTCTCTTGACTAATCTTAGGAATCAATGCAAAGCAATGATACTCATGCTTCATACCCTCAAAAAATTTCCTACCATCTACCAAGCAAATTCTAGCAGTACTACATACCTTTTCTTCCACCTCCTTCAAGGGCTTCAACTTATGACTAACTCCATCCTTTGTTAGGGAATATGTGTTTGTGTGGCCATCATGGACAGCACTCCTATCATACTACCATGGCCTCCTCAACAACATATGACATGCATCCATCAGTATGATATCACATAGCACCTCATCATGGTAGTCACCAATCTTGAACTTCACTAAACACTGCTCATTGACCAAAGCTCTATGGTCCTTCTGTAACCATGCAATCTGATATGGATGCGGATGCTTTCTTCTTGTCAACTTCAACTTGTCAACCATCTCCTCTAAAACAAGATTATCAGTGCTTCCACTGTCAATAATAATATCACAACACTTACCTTCACATTTGCATCTTGTGTGGAATAAATTCTTCCTTTGATTAGGTTCTTTCTCCTCATTGAACAAAGTTCTTCTGACAACTAGGGTTTCTCCCCTTTCAGCATCTTTAGGGTGCTTAGATTGCACATCTTCATCAATGTGTGCAACTCGTGCATTACCTTCATGTCTTCTATTTGTCCTTGCTTGATGTTATGGACACTTGTATGCTCAATGTCCTTCTCCACATTAGAAACAAGTTCCTCTGAAACCTCATCTTCCAGGTTCTTGCCCATGTCTACCTCTTCCTCTTCCTCTTTGCTCACCATTGTTCTGGTCACGAGGGCGGTAAGCATTATCCCCTCTCTGATTTCGACTAGTGCTAGCTTCTTCACTTTTCTTGTGATCTTCATTATGGCCTCCATAGGGTCTTCCACCAGTCCTTCTGCCTTGACCTCTTCCCCTTTGCTTGCTATCGAATCTTTTATTCATCTTCTCTTCCACCTTCAGGGAAAACTAGTACGCATCTTCTATGGCGGTCATCCTGACCAAGCTCAACTCCTCTTGAATACTCAGCCTCAACCCATTAATGTAAAGGGCTACCTTCTCCTTGTTGGGCTCTGCATGGCCTATCCTGATAGTAATTTTATAAAACTCTTTTGTATACTCCTTAATAGACTTGTTACCTTGCTTCAGTCCTTGCAGCTTCTTCAACAACTCCATCTCATAGTCCACAGGAATAAACTACTTCTTTAGTTTATCCACCATCTGATCCCATCTAGTGGTCTTTCCTTTTCCTCTTCTATTCCTCTCTAACTGGACCTCCTTCTACCAAATACTGGCATGGCCCTTCAACTTTGTCTTTGCAAACTTGACCCAATCTAGGTCTTCTACATCTTCATACTCAAAATACTCCTCCATGTCATTGATCAAATCAACAAGCTGCTCTGGATTCAAATCTCTAGAATATATAGAAACTTCAATCCTGGGCCTCTTTCCAATCTTAGAAATGGCCCTCAACAACCTAACTTCTGGAGGATCTCCTGCAACTTCTTGTTCTTCCTCAAATAGCTCTTCTTCAGCTTCATCTTCACTTTCTTCTCTTGTTCTCGGCTCAAACCCTCTTCGTAGCTCCTCTTACAATGCATCGATTTACCTTTGTAGGGCTCTAAAACCCTCTTCCATCAAAGCATTCCTCCCAATATGATTTCTTCATGGAGGCATCTTGATCTCCACAGCAAACCCACAATGTCCAGTCCTAGTGCAAACTGCCTCACGGTCGGTGATCTGTCTACACACTTAGGAACCCTTGCTCTGATACCACTTGATGAAGGGGGCAAATCACAAAACACACAAGAATAGAAATTACATATAGAAAATAGAACTTTCTTTATTGATTTGGACAACTTATTACATTACAGAAGCTCAAATACAATCAGAGGAATCAACCCTCCATAGGCTACAACACATTACAACTTCCTATCCCAAGACTCTAGAAGCATCTACCTTTTGTAACCCCAAATCTACTAGGGTTTATGTTTTCCCACCTATTCTTGACTCTACACTTTCCCCCTTAACTTTACTATAGCCCAGGGTTCCCAAAAAAGGTTATTAATAGTCTTTTTGGTAGCCAACAACCTAATTTTGAAATTTGCATCTCCCTCCAAAAATAGTTCAACTTTCAAGAGCCATAACTTTTGATCCAGATGTCTGATTGACAAACCATTTTATGCATCAGAAATCTCACAGAGTGCTCTAAGCATTAACAATCTTCTCTACTACTTCCAGCCATTTTCAGGCCCGTATAGGGCCATTTAGTGCCTCAAACCTGAGTTTGAATAATTTTCAGGTATTTTTCGGGAGACGAAAACTTTAATATCTTTCAGCTCGCAAATGATCTTTGCGTGATTACTTCGCTAAATGTCTTATTTTTCAGTTATGAAGTTTCCTGTAAATTTTTACTTCAATCCGTACCCAAATGCAAACTTTGTAAAAATAACAGGTTGCTATTTTTAGCAGTTTCTAAAAACTAAAAGTTCTACATCATTATTCAAGCGATTATGGAACCAGAACCACAAATTTTGAAAAGAAATGGAAAGAACATCAACAATTTTGAAACACATCCATTTTTTGGGTGATACAAGATTGCCCTTACACCACTAGATGCTCCTGCATCAAACACACAGGGTAATTTGAGAAGTGACCCTGTCACGTCTCAGGTGTTTGTGTGAGGAAAACCCAAGCGGTCAACCTCTGCCTTAGACAGCCAAGAAGAATCTTCAACAGGCCTTCCTTTCCATTTTACTAGATATTCTTCATATTTCTTGTTTCAAGTACTTCTTCCCACATGGTTATCCAAAATCTCTTCTATCTCCTCTGTTGAAGTAGATGCCAGAATACTCCACTGTTCTTCTGTTGGTCCATCTTCTGTTCCACCTTCATGATATTCTGACAAATCAACAATGTTGAAAATGGGGGAAATATTGATCTCACTCGGTAGCTCCACTTCATATACATTTCCTGAATCTTGTTTCTTCAAAATTTTGCATGGTCCAAATTTCTTCATTTTCAGCTTATTATATGTTCCAATTGGGAACCTTTCTTTTCTCAAGTGAACCATGACTTCATCTCCTACCTAGAATTCCTTATATCTCCTCTTCTGATCCACCTTAGCCTTGTACTGAATATTCATCTTATTAATGTGTTTTTTCACCTCTTCATGCAAATTCTTCACGTGTTCTACAAAATCTTCAGCTTCAGTACTTGTCTTTTCTCCTTTGTCCAAATTCCTTAACTTTGAAGCATTTCTTGGACTATTTCCATATACAATCTGGAATGGTGATTTACCAGTACTCCTATTGACAGAATTGTTGTAAGAAAATTCTGCCTGTGGTAAAATCAAATCCCATCCCTTGGGCTTATCTCCTACTAAGCATCGTAGCAGGTAATGCAAACTCCTATTCACCACTTCAGTCTATCCATTAGTCTGTGGATGGTGTGCAAAACTAAACTTCAAATCTATCTTCAACTTCTTCCACAATGTCCTCCAAAAATAACCAACAAACTTGGTATCTTGATCTGAAACTATGCTCTTTGGTAGACCATGTAATCTCACCACCTCCCTGAAAAATAATTCTGCAATATGAACAACATCATTAGTCTTCTTGCAAGGAATAAAATGTGCCA
The DNA here is from genome assembly GCA_027924645.1 of Cunninghamia lanceolata. NCBI lineage: Eukaryota > Viridiplantae > Streptophyta > Pinopsida > Cupressales > Cupressaceae > Cunninghamia > Cunninghamia lanceolata. Next base: position 4,855,896 of record BSBN01000693.1, read on the forward strand.
TCTTCAAGAATCTGTCCACCACCACAAAAATGGAATCATGTCCTCTCTGTATCCTTGGTAAACCAAGAATAAAATCCATACTGATATCATCCCATGGCTTCTCTGGTATAGGTAATGGCTGATATAGCCCTATATTCTGACTTGTCCCTTTTTCCATCTAACACACTCTGCAACTCTGCACAAATTTTCTTGCATCCTGCGGCAACTGTGGCCAATAAAAATTTTCACCCACAATATCAATGGTCTTATCTCAACCAAAGTGTCTAGCCAATCCTCCACTATGCTCCTCCTTAATTAGGTTCTCTCTCATGGAACTCCTTGGAATGCACATCTGGCTTCCTCTAAACAACATGACATCCTAGGCTATGAAATCCAACCATTTTGTCATGTCCAAAGTAACAGGTTCCAAACTAGCTTTCCAGGCCTCTCTAAAATCTAGATCTTCAAGATACAAACTTTTCATCTCATCAAATGCAACAACCTCTATCTTCATTTCTATCAACAAATTTTACCTTCTGCTTAAGGCATCTGCAACTCTATTGGACTTCCCACTCCTCTGCTTCAAAACAAAAGTATAGCTCTGCAAAAATTCAACCCATTTTAAGTGCCTCTAGTTCAACTTTCCTTGACTATTAAGATACTGCAAAGCTTGATGATCAGTACATAAAACAAACTCCTTTGGCAACAAATAATGTCTCCATTTCAACAAAGCCTGAACTATTGCATAAAACTCTTGATCATAAACAGAACACTTTTTCTTGGCATCATTAAGTTTCTCACTAAAATAGGCAATGGGCTTACATTCTTGGCTCAAAACATCTCCTATAGCACTACCACTAGCATCACAATCTACTTGAAATACCTTATTGAAATCTGGAAGTGCCAAAATAGGTTACTCTGTGACTTTCTACTTCAATGTATCAAATCTTTTATCTGCTCCTTTAATCCATCTAAACTCATTTCTATCCCCTCTCATTGTCTCAGTTAGGGGTGCACAAATGCTACTAAAATTCTTGATAAGGTTTCTATAAATACTTTCCAAACCATGAAAAGATCTTACCTCGGAAGCACTCCTTGGTGTAGGCCATTCAATGATAGCCCTCACCTTCTCTGGGTCCATCTTAAGACCTTCCTCCGAGACAACAAATCCCAGGTATACAAAGTCCTTCTTTGCAAAGCTACATTTCTTCAAACTGATCAACAACTTCTCCTCCCTCAGCTTCTCCAAAATTCTTCTGATATGCATCATATGCTCATCCCAAGTCTTATTGAAAATCAAAATATCATCCAAATAAACAATAACAAAACTTCCCAAAAATTCTTTCAGTACTTCATTCATGAGCCGCATGAATGTTCTCGGTGTGTTGGTTAGCCCAAATGGCATGACTAACCACTCATACAAACCTTCCTTTGTCTTGAAGTCTATCTTCCATTCATCTCCTTCTCTGATATGGATCTGGTAATACCCACTCTGTAAGTCAATCTTCGTGAAGTACTTGGCTCCACTTAAACAATCCATTATGTCATCCATTCTCGGCAATGGAAATTTGTACTTGATTTTGATCTTATTTATGGCTCAAGAATTTGTACACATTCTCCACTCTCCATCTTTCTTTGGTGCTAGTACTGCAAGTATTGCACATGGACTTAGGCTCTCCCATATCAATCTCTTCCTCAAAAACTCTTAAACTTATCTGTTCAATTCTTCACTCTCTATTGGAGTAATTCTATGGGCTACCTTATTCGGCAAACTAGCTCCTGGTATCAAATCCATTTAATGAATTATCTTCCTCACTGGTGGTAAACCTTCTAGTACATTCTCAGAGACAATATCTTGAAATTCTTCCAACATATCTGATACTTATGTTAGTATATCTTCACATTTCTCTTGACTAATCTTAGGAATCAATGTAAAGCAATGACGCTCATGCTTCATACCCTCCAAAAGTTTCCTACCATCTACCAAGCAAATTCTGGCAGTACTACATACCTTTTCTTCCACCTCCTTCAAGGGCTTCAACTTATGATGAACTCCATCCTTTGTTAGGGAATATGTGTTTGCACGCCCATCATGGACAGCACTCCTATCATACTGCTAGGGCCTCCTCAACAAAATATGACATGCATCCATCGGTATGATATCACACAACACCTCATCATGGTAGTAACCAATCTTGAACTTCACTAAACACTGCTCATTGACCAAAGCTCTATGGTCTTTCTTCAACCATGCAATCCAATATGGATGTAGATGCTTTCTTCTTATCAACTTCAACTTCTCAACCATCTCCTTTGAAACAAGATTATCAGTGCTTCCACTGTCAATAATAATATCACAACACTTACCTTCACATTTGCATCTTATGCAGAATAAACTCTTCCGTTGATTGGGTTCTTTCTCCTCATTCAACAAAGTTCTTCTGAAAACTATGGTTTCTCCCCTTTCAACATCTTCAGAGCACTCAGATTGCCCATCTTCATCAAGATGTGCAACTTGTGCATTACCTTAAGGTCTTCTATTTGTCCTTCCTTGATGTTTTGGACACTTGTATGCTTGATGTCCTTCTTCTCCACATTGGAAACAAGTTCCTCTGAAACCTCCTCTTCCGGGTCCTTTCCCAGTTCTACCTCTTCAACTTCCTCTTTTCTCACCATTGTTCTGGTCACGAGGGCGGTAAGCATTATCCCCTCTCTGATTTAGACTGTTGCTAGCTTCTTCACTTTTATTTTGATCTTCATTATGGCCTCCATAGGGTCTTCCACCAGTCCTTCCGCCTTGACCTTTTCCCTTTTGCTTGCTATCGAATCTTTTATTCATCTTCTCTTCCACCTTAAGGGAAAATTGGTATGCATCTTCTATGGTGGTCATTCTAACCAGGCTCAGTTCGTCTTGAATACTCAGCCTCAACTCATTAATGTAATGGGCTACCTTCTCCTTGTTAGGCTTTGCATGGCCTGTCTTGATAGTAATTTTATAAAACTCTTCTGTATACTCCTTAACAGACTTGTTACCTTGCTTTAGTCCTTACAGCATCTTCAGCAACTCCATCTCATAGTCCACAAGAATGAACTACTTCTTCAGTTTCTCCACCATCCAATCCCATCTGGTGATCATTCCTTTTCCTCTTCTGTTCCTCTCTAAATTGACCTACTTCTACCAAATACTAGCATGGCCCTTCAACTTTGTCTTTGCAACCTTGACCCGATTTGGGTCTTCTACATCTTCATACTTGAAATACTCCTCCATGTCATTGATCCAAGCAATAAGTTGTTCTGGATTCAAATCTCCAGAATATGTAGAAACTTCGATCCTGGCCCTCTTTCCAATCTTAGAAATGGCCCTGAACAACCTAACTTCTGTAGGATATCCTGCAGCTTCTTGTTCTTCCTCAAATAGCTCTTCTTCATCTTCATCTTCACTTTCTTCTCTTGTTCTCAGCTCAAACCCTCTTCATATCTCATCTTGCAATGCATTGATTTGCCTTTGTAGGGCTCTAAAACCCTCTTCTATCAAAGAATTCCTCCCAATATGATTTCTTCATGGAGACATCTTGATCTGTGCAGCAAACCCACAACCTCAGGTCCTGGTGCAAACTGCCTCACGGTCGGTGATCTATCTACACACTCAAGAACCCTTTCTCTGATACCATTTGATGAAGGGGGTAAATCATAAAACACATAACAATAGAAATTGCATAGAGAAAATAGAACTTTCTTTATTGATTTGGACAACTTATTACATTACAGAAGCTCAAATACAATCAAATGAATCAACCCTCCACAGGCTGCAACACATTACAACTTCCTATCCCAAGACTTTGGAATCATCTGCCTTTTGTAACCCCAAATCTTCTAGGGTTTATGTCTTCCCGCCTATTCTTGACTCTACACTTTCCCCCTTAACTCTACTACAGCCCAGGGTTCCTAAAAATGGTTATTAATAGCCTTTTTGGCAGCCAACAACCTAATTTTGAAATTTGCATCTCCCTTCAAAAATAGGTCAACTTCCAGGAGCCATAACTTTTGATCTGGGTGTCCGATTGTAGAACTGTTTTATGCGTTGGAAAGCTCTTGGAGTGCTCTACACACTAAGAACTTGCTCTATAGTTTCAGCCATTTTTTGGACCGTACGGGGCCGTTTAGTGCCTCAAACCTAAGTTTGAATAATTTTCAGGTGTTTTTTGAGAAATAGAAACTTTAATATTTTTCAGCTTGCAAATGTTCTTTGCATGATTCCTTTGCCAAAGGTCTTATTTTTCATTTATGAAGATTCCTGTAAATTTTCACTTCAATTCGTGCCCAAATGCAAACTTTTTAAAAATAATAGGTTGCTATTTTTAGCAGTTTGGAAAAACTGAAAGTTCTACATCATTATTCAAGCTATTATGGATCTAGAACCACAATTTTGAAAAGAAATGGAAAGAACATCAACAATTTTGAAAGACATCTTTTTTTTGGGTGATGCAAGATTGCCCTTACACCACTGGATGCTCCTGGATCAAGAGACCTAAGTTGTAACAATTTGAAGGAGAAGATGAGCAATTGTTCTTCATTGCTCAAAGGAGACCTTTGCAGCAAAGGCAAGGTATGCCCTCTGATCCACTTAGTTTTAATTCTCTCTTTCTTGCTGCAAATCAAAACTTCTCTACTTGGAATGCTTAACAATGGCCTCATAACCCAAATGCATGGCAAACCCCTCAATGGCCTACTCCACAAGCTAGTTAGAACCAGCAACAACCTAACTCATGGCCACAAAAAAATTTCAAGGTCCCAACTATAACCCTCAGTGGCCTCCTCAGCAGCAACAATGGTAGCCTCAATGGAACAAGGTCCAACAATGGCAGCAAAATGCACAATTTCAGCAACCTATGATTCCATCTCAGCCACAACAGCCATCCATAATGCCACCACCTCAAAATCTATCTCATAATCCACCTCCTAGACCTACCCAAATCCCTGTCCAACCTGTGCCTAACCCTAACAACAAGACTGTCCAACAGGCTTATACTAATGAGGTAATTCAATATCCCACCTATGGGGTGGAAGTGAGTAATGTTCATCTTAGATCAGGGAAGCAACTTGCATGACCTTCATCTCCCCAAATTATTGAGCTTGAAGATGAAAATCCCACTGAAGAGGCCTCAGATAAGAAACCCTTGGAACCTGAATCAAACCAAGATGCCCAACCTACCTCGCAATAGAAGTCTCCTCCTTTCCCTGAGCGCTTGGCCATGCAAAAGCAACCAGCCCAAGCTGAAACTGTCCTTCTCAGCCAGCTAAAAGATATAAGCATCAAGATTCCCTTAATCCAAGCCATCAAGGATATTCCTATCTATACCAAAACTATTAGGGATCTTTGCATAAAGAAGCCAGGAAGGAAGAGAATAGACCCTTAGATAGTGCATGTTTTAGGTAATCTTGCTGATATCATGTTGGGTAATATAACAGTTCCTAAATACACATATCAGGTAGCCTAGTGGTGGATGTAAAGATCAATGGGACTCTAATTTAAAACACCTTGATAGATTTAGGAGCTGTAATTAATGTCATGACCAAAGAAACAATGCAGACACTCCAATTGAACAACCTTAGGCCTACTCAGATAGTCTTGCAATTAGCTGATAGGTCTACAGTCAAACCTAAAGGGATCATAGAAGATTTGGTCATTGTATTAGATTCTTGGGAATACCTTGTTGATTTCATTGTTTTGCAGCCTAAGGTTAGTCTTGCTGGATATCCTCTTATACTAGGTAGACCATGGCTTACCACTACTGATGTATTTATAGGTTGTAGGTCTGGCAACATGATCATATCTAATGGGACAGTGACCAAGCAGTTAGTTTTATATTCACCAACCCAGCCATACCATGAGCTTGAGTAGACCATTTGGCCCAGTCTGGACAATGAGGATGCTTAGTCCCTACAAACCTTGATGACTATAGAATGCAACCCTTTATTGACTATTCTAGATGAAGATGAATTAATTGCTCATGTTATACAAAACAATTGTGGGAGACATCCACATCAGCAAGATTGCCTATCTTTCTTACAAGGCCCTTTGAGTAGCATAATACCCAGCAGCTCATCAGAAGCAGTCTCCAAAATCTTCCATGTGTTATTACCTCAGCAATGTTTACCTGTATTACCCATCCTTGATTTGTCTTCTGTTCAAGAATTGTCTAAGAAAATAGAAGTCAAGCCAGGTAAGATGTTGAACATTAATAATACACTGAATGATGAACAACACCAATCTCTGCATGCAATATTACATACACACTCAGCAACATTTTCTTGGGATTACAATTATATGAAAGGCATTGATCATGCCCTATGCATGCACAAGATATACATAGGTGATGGATATAGACCAATCAGGTAGCAGCAAAGGTGCATGAATCTAGCCCTCAAAGAAATTGTTAAAGCTGAGCTTCAAAAGCTTTTGGATGTAGGATTTATATACCCCATTTCAAACAGTGAATGGGTTTCACCATTGGTTATAGTCGCCAAGAAAGGTGGAAAATGGAGGGTCTATGTTGATTACAAAGAATTGAATACTACTACAAGGAAGGATCTCTTTCCATTGCCTTTTATTCACCAAGTTCTTGACTCTTTAGCAGGCAAGAAATATTTTTCCTTTCTTGATGCTTTTAGTGGTTATAACCAGATTAATATTGCTCCAAAAGATCAGGATAAGACAACATTTACCTACCCCTGGGGGACATATGCATACTCTGTCTTACCCTTTGGGCTGTGCAACTCTCCAGCTACATTTCAAAGAGCAGTCTTAAGCATTTTCTCTGATTTTACCCATGATAGTATGGAGATTTATATGGATGACTTCACCACACATGGGGACAAATATGATGAAGCCCTACACAACTTGGAGAAGGTATTGAAGAGGTGTACAGAGCATAACCTCTCTTTGAGTAATGAAAAGTGTTTTTTGATGATGAGACAAGGAATAGTCTTGGGACATTTCATCTCAAGTGCTGGCATCCAAGTTGACCCAAAGAAGATTGAGATTATATCTACCCTGCCTATTCCACAAAAATAGAAAGATGTAAGGAGCTTCCTAGGCCATGCAAGATATTACCGGAGGTTCATTCAGGATTTTAGCAAGATTGTTGCTCCTCTATTTACACTACTGACCAAGGATAGTGAATTTGAATGGACATCAGATTGTCAGATCTCTTTTGAAAAGCTAAAAACATCTTTGACACAAGCCCTTGTCCTCAAAGGTCAGAATTAGTCACTGCCTTTTCACATCCATACAGATGCATCTGATTTTGCCATTGGAGTAGTTTTGGGTCAACAAGAAGGAAACAAGGAGTATGCCATATACTATGTAAGTAAGAATCTGCAAGGAGCTGAGTTAAACTATACTATGACAGAGAAAGAGATTTTAGCAGTTGTTTATGCAATTAATAAATTCAGGCACTACATAACTGGTTACAAGGTTTTCATCCATACAGATCATGTAGCTATCAGATACTTGATGAATAAACCCATGGTAGGTGGCAGACTTGTAAGGTGGTTATTGTTGTTGCAAGAGTTTGATATTACAATTGTTGACAAACCTGGCAAGGCTAATGTTGTTGCTGATTTTCTGTCCAGACTACCTACACAGTCTTTAGATGGAGTGGTTGATGATCCTGATGCGCATCTATTTTCTCTCACTATACACACTCCATGGTATGCAGATATAGCCAATTATTTGGTTACAGGGCAGATTCCAGGATACTTCTCTCCAAGAGAGAAGAGACAGCTAGTTCATAAATGTTTCTCTTACTCTTAGATTTTTGGATTTCTATTTTACACTGGACTAGACAATATTATGTGAAGATGTATCAGGGAGGATGAAGTATTTGATGTAATGAAGGCTTGTCATGATGAGCCTTGTGCAGGACATTTTACAGCTAAGAGGACAACCTTCAAGATCCTGACAACATGATATTACTCGCCAACACTTCATAAAGATGTTGTCAAGTACACTAGGAGCTGTGACAGATGCCAGAGAATGGGCAGGCCTAGTAAAAGTGATGAGATGCCTTTGCAGCCACAAATCTCATTGGCTCCTTTTGACAAGTGGGGTTTGGATTTTGTGGGTCCTATATCTCCTACATCAAACAACAAAGAATATATCCTAGTGTGTACTTACTACTTAACTAAATGGGTTAAAGTGAAGGCATTACAGTTTTCTAGAGATGGCAATGTGGCCAAATTCTTGTATGAAGACATCTTCACTAGGTATGGTGTTCCAAGAGAAATAGTAACAAACCAGGGACCACAATTTACATCTGATCTAATAGCCAAATTGGTTGCATAATATCATATTAGGGATAAGAAATCCACTCCATACCATCCTCAGGCTAATGGTCAGGTTGAAGTCACTAATAGAGAAATTGAGAACATCCTGACAAAGACAGTGTAGCTTCACAGATGAGATTGGGTTTCTAGGCTCCGTGAAGCTGTTTGGGCATACAGAACAACCTAGAAAACAACTACAGGGTTTACACCTTATGAACTGGTCTATGGCAAGACAGCAGTCCTGCCTATTGAAATTAAACACAAAACCCTATGGATAGTAATGGACCTAGGAATGGATTTGACCACTGCACAATAGGAAATGCTACAAAATTTCAATGCCTTGGATGAGATCAGACTGGAGGCCATTCATCATACAGAGGTCATATAGAAACAAAGGGCAAAATGGCATGACAAGTACATCAAAACAAAGGAATTCACTGTAGGTGGCTGGGCACTCCTTTGTGATTCAAGGTATAAGGACTTCAATGGCAAGCTTCAGTCATGTTGGTTAGGCCCATATGAGATCAAGCAAGTCTTTCCTAATGGTGTAGTTCAATTGCAGACTATTGATGAAGTTTAGTTTTCACTACCAGTAAATGGGCATAGGCTAAACTTGTATAAAAAGCTACTTCAGAAGGATGACTTTCTTGTTCCTTAGCTGCTCAGTATGTTCCTCCCGATATTCCTGATATTCCTGATACTCATGATGATGATGCTGTGACACCAGATGATACACATTCAGATGCTGATACACCAACACTATCTAGTGATGTGGAGGTTGAGTTGCAATACTCAACCCCTGTTGCTGCAAATTAAATTTCTTTGTTTTTAAAATCACATGCACATACTGCACAATTTCCATGGTTGCAACAAGTTATTTCTACCAGGACCTATTTTTCACTCATTCAGTCGAGACCTGACTCAACTAGGACCTGATATATATAATTCCAATTACACAATCAGGACCTGTGCTGAAGGTACCCGTAGCACCATCTGCATGCTTCTCTATTCCATCACTTGGTGAACAATACCTCAATTCTCCCACCCATTCCACATGCCTGTATTCATTTTAAATTGCTTGATTCTATTACTCCATGTATCGATTCACATTAATGAATTGGTACTTTTCTCCATCATCACTTGTTCTCCCATTACATCTCTACAGCCATACCCGCCACCTTCTATCACCCTATATCTCGTTCGTCACATGCATATCATCTCAAATTATTTGACTTATTTACAATTTCCAAGGTATGTTAATTATTCATTTCCACTTCATATCTACATTGAATAACTTTCAATTATTACAACTAGATTTTTTTTATATTCATGATTAGTAATAGTTTATTTCATGCATGCGATGAATATTATCACCATTTCTTTTAATCACTCCTCCTCATGTTGTTATCCCTGCATCATGAAGTGAGCTCACTTCACAAATAAGTTGAGGGGAGGGTTATTTTCAATTTTTTCCATTAGAAAAACATTTGCCTTTGAAAACCTTACTTTCAAGAAAACTAGACAAATATTGTGCGCCATGAACTTACCTTATTTTGCCAACAAGTGAATTAGTACCCTAAGGAAGTTATAGTGCAAAGGAAAGAAGAAGCAGATTGGTTTTTGGGGTGGTGAATTGAAGTAGTAGGAATTGAGCAATAGAAATTGACATTGTGCAGAAAATTGACACTGTAGAGTTTGCAATTCATAGCACAAATGGGAGGAGACATGATCAGAAGAGAACCATCAACACATAAGGAACTACTAGAGGATGTGATGGTTCTCCCTCTCTTCACGAGAGTGGGATGGTTAGATTACTTCCTAAAATTGATAGAGTTTGATGATGATATGACAAAAGAATTTGAATTTACTCTAAAGTATGATGAAGCAATGGTGAAGGGGCTAACTATAGATGCTTTTGAGTTAGCTATTGCACAGGTTATAGGGTTATCACAGGTAGGGTTTGAATACCCAGCTAGAGTTGATTCAGCTGCAGCTAGGGAGGAGTTCTGTGAAAGAGGTGAACACCTAGATTCTACCACACAAGATACCAAATGACTATCTCTTCCCTTCTTTGGGAGGCAATGTGCCTATTATATTATCAAGTATATTACCTGCGATGGTAGATACAATATGTTATATACTTCACAACTTAAATTGCTCAACCATTTGCAACATGAAAAACTTGTTAATGTTACAAACTATCTGTATACTATGTTGAAAAGGATGTCTTTAGAATATCAGAGACAACAGGCAGACACTACTCTTTCCCACCATTGTTTGATAATTTTGCTAATAAAAAGGAGTTTAAGGATTCAGTACCCTCAGATTGGATGAGAGGATTTTAAACAATGTGTATACATTTCAACATTTTTAGAGGCACCAGAACTAGAAGATGAAATTCCATATGAGCCTGAGCCTCCTCTTGAGACTAAGTAGGAAGAGCCACAACATGAAAACCCTCTAGATTTTAGGTCTGTATCAGCTGAGGAACCCTCAACATCCAACCCTCAAACTAAAAGAACCACTCCATCAACATCTGGTAAGGATAAGAAGAGTAGGAAGCGAGTGAGTAAACACATGAGTGCAACAAAAGAAGTGTAGGGGAAAGAGGAAGAATGGGAACAATAAAAAGGGGAAAAAGGTAGATAAGCAAGAAACAGTCACACCTATATGATCAGGGAGGTTAAGGAGGCAAGGTGTCAAAGAACAAGTTGTTGAGAAATAGAGAGAAGAGGACAAAAATATAGGCCAGCATGACAATGATCCAACTCCTCTGAATCTAGATTCAGATAGAGAAGGAAACCCCCTTGAGGACATCTCTGCAGATGCCTGTGAAAATTTTTATATGCCTTTAAAGAAAAGAAAGTACATTTCTTCCTCTAATTCTGAACCAGAAGACTTGTTTACTGCAAGAAAGATGGGTAAACCTATACCAGATGATTCTGCTAAAGAAGTTTTTGATGTTCCCAGAGAAAGGAATGATGAAAATGTTGAAAAAGAAAAGGAATTATTAGAGGACAGAGATATGAGGAAGGAACTTCAAGAAGCCTTGGATAGAATAAGGTAGTTGGAGGAACAGGTAAGGGGTTATGACGAAAAAGATAAAGATAAAGAGAAAAGAATTTAGGAGTTGGAGGAGAAGATCCAAACTTATGGCCATGGTTCTAACTTAGACTTATTGGCATAATTAGCTGAAAATAAAATAGAAATAGAGAAAGAAGTACTTACTCTCCAACCTCCTATGAAAAGAACCCCAGAGTACCATACTACCCTATCTTTGGGCTTTGAGCTAATGAAATTGACTAATAAGACTAAGTAAGAAAAAGAGAATTGGGAAAAGGAGAAACATAGCCTCAATGCATCAATCGCAGAAAAGGATTTGATAATTAAAAGGTCAGAGGATCATTTGGAAGAGTTTATTGATAGAGCCAAGCAAATCATTGGATGTAGACCCCCACCTAAGGTTTATGAATTGTTTCTAAAAGAGAAATTTCTTAGTTTTCAGTTCAATAGATTTATAAATAATCAACCTGAATTACATTCAAGGCACATGTTTTGCAATCATTTCAAAGAGGTCAGTTTAGAAGAATAGGACAAGTTGTGTGAATACTATCTACATAATTACCTAATGGATGAGGACACAGAATGGAACCCCTGCATCTATGTTTGAGACCTACATATTAGAGCATTAATGTCATACTTTAAAAATGAACAACTCAGGGGAGTACTGATGGACCAATATGAGGAGCAGGAAAAGAAGGAGCCACTACTAATTACGAAAGAAGCTTAAGAACCTGAAGTGATCCTGACCCAATGGCTAACATTACTTTCTCATAGGGGTTCAGGCAAGGTAATCATGGATTTGAGACTAAGGGATCATGGAAGAATACAAAGATTAGTAGTGTCCATCATCCAAAATTGTCAAAGGTATGTACAGAACAGGTGGAATAGCCTAACTCTAGAACTACAAAAGAAGGAACCCCACTCTTTCCACAACTTCATGAATATGTTTGAGAGGTTACATAGGTACATCCAAATCTTAGAGAAAAAGGGAGTAGCATGGTTGCCCCTTACTTATCAGCCTCCTATCCTTCTCTACCCAGTGCCACACTAGACAAAAGGGAGAGGTGATAAGTGTAGGTGTGCTGAGCTAAACAAGATGGAGAGACTTGCATGCTACAATGGATTCTATCTCAAATAAGGAGGAGTCAAAGAAAACATGGACCTCAGAAAAACTACTTTGCATTATAACTTTCTAACCTAGATGTTAGTTCCTTGGTTTTGCTTAGGGACAAGCAAAAGTCTAAGTTGGGGGAAAATGTTGGGTTGAAATATTGACTTTCTTTTATAATGTTTCTATATGTTTTAAAGACCTTTTTACATGATTATGCAAGAACCTTATAGACATTACCTTTATTATATGTTGTTTCACATATACTTCTCAGAGACTTTGAACCTATGCTAATAAATAGAGTATGGTGATTATATTCTCAAGTGGGTGTTTTAAATTATTGATATGCATGAAATATAGATAGGATTTCATAAGTGTAATATGAAAGGTTATTTCGTGTATATATGTTGGAATCATTAACCTTGTGCAGCAAAGATATAGCATCCGGGAAGGAGTCATTCTAGCAGAGTGCAGAACAGGGGAATTGATTAAAGTACAGTCCAAGTGCCAGAAATGAAGATCGATGGAGATGAACGTGGTCATCATGGAGGAATAAATGTAAGGAAGAAGAAGGCTTGTTCTAGAAGTCTAACCGCAACTTTTGTGTTTTCATTCATGAGCCGTTATATGGGATTTTTGTTCAAATAGGACTCTTTTTCCTTTGTTCTAGATAATTAATAAGTTGATCTCAAAACTATATCCTGATATCTAGGCATGAATTGATGATCACAGTTAGTTAGAAGTTCACATACAACTCTCCCACTTTTGTATAAGATTAGAGGATGAGTTTGTTGATTGGTTAGCTATCGTTTTTACTTTCTATCAACATAGTCGTTACTCTATTTTTCTATAGTTATCTGTTATCTGTTATTCCAGACATGTTTTGATTTTGAATAAAATTTGAAGATTTTGTCTTTGATATGAATTGAATTCAACTGTATGTCATGAAAATGTGTGAAGATCTGAAGTAGATTTAGTTTCCAAAAGAAGTGAGATAGTTCCCTGAGCTAGCAACTCAAGGTACTAACTCTCGCTTCATACTTTCATTTATTTATTTATGCATTTCTAGTTAGACTATTTCATGTTATCTTTTACATTGCATTGTGAATTAAGTAAGAAATAGTGATTGCTATTTCTGATAGTCATGATTCATGAATAGAATACATCTGTGAAGTCCTTCGGAGGTTAGTGTCAAGTCTTTTCTCATTTTGTGTAGTTCAAGTTAATTCCGTAATTCTCTATTGAATATAGCTATCTTCAACTTATGTTGGGGGTACATGTAGCAACTAGGTTTTTAACTGTTTTTATTGTTCTTTCATTTTTGTAAACTAGAGTCAATTAAGTTGATTAAGAATAAGTTTGTAAGAGGGAGTTTAGGATATAAATGAGTCTTGAATGCATATATAGTGTGAGCATCATCGTAAGCTTATGCTCCTTGGTCGATAATTCAATGTAGGAATGCAATGATAGAGTGGACTATTTAGTTAGGTTTAACCCTGGATTTTGTTTAAGTCGACAATGCATTAGTTTTCCTCTACACCTATATGTATAGATGATGATGGTGTCGAAGCAGAGGATGTATTAGGTGATGATGATGGCATTTTGATATTGTGCTTTTGAATAATGTGAGTCAACTCATCAATTTTCTTCTCATAACACTTATGCTCATCATGTCCTAGTTTCTTGCAATATGCACACTTTGGTCTCTCCTTCTTAGATGGTTCCTCCTTTGGAGAGGATGAGGACTTAGATGATTTTGTTGACTCCTTTGCTTGCTCATTGTTCTTGAAATCCTTATAATTTTGTTTCTTGCCTTTGCTAGTTGAAGTCTTTTGATCCTTTGTACCTTGACTAGCAAGAAGAGCTTGAGGTTTAGGAGACTTCAATGTTCCCATGTGTACTAACTTAGCTTGCTCCCTTGTGAGTGATGTAGAAAACTCATCAAGTGAAAGCATTGTGAAAGCTTTGCCAAGTGCATCCATAGTAGCATAAAAGGTAGAAACAAAAACTGAATAGTCAGGACCAAGCTTGGCAAGGATTGAAAGAATCAATTAAGTGTCCTCTTTCTCAATTCCACATTGTTTGAGCTACAATTTAAGTGACTTTAGCTTTGTGAAGAAATCTTGGATGCTTGTAAAATCAGTTGGATTCAAACCAATTAGTTCATTCTCCAATTTGAAACTTCTCATAATATCTTGCTTACCAAAGAGATTTTCTAAGGTAGTCCACACTTCATTAGGTGTAGTACAAGATTTAATTTGAAAAAGAAGATCAGGAGAGATAGACAAGCATAGTGTTCCATAGGCTTGATCACATCTATTGTACCACTTTCTCTTTTATGCAGTTGTTGTTGGTTCAATTTCTATACCCAATGTTACTTTATAAATTTTCAAACTTCTTAAATGAATCTCCATTTTAGTTTTCCACTCATGATAGTTATATGGTTTGAGTAGAGGAATTTTTTTTGGATCCATGATACAAGAGTACAAAAAAGAACACAAGTACACCTCCCTGTTACTCAATCAAAGAGATCACCCCCAAAAAGAACAATTTGTGAAACTTTATACTTAGTGTGATTTACAATTGTTATCAAGGGACTAGAAAAGGGAAAGCATCAAAATCTTTTAAAACTAAGATTCAAAGGAGATTACAATTTCTCACAATGATTGATCACAGGAAAAAGGTCCCTTCAAAACAAGTTTCACTTCCTCAAGTGCCAAAATGTCCAAGTTAACACACAAAAGCCAAGAAACTGACAAATGGAATAAAATGAATCTAGATCTAAATATGAGAAAAGTACATGAATGGATTTGAAGACCTCCTGAATACCTTTCTGATGCCGCAAGAATCACAAAAATCAGAGATCGTGGCAAAAAGTTGTGAGCTCGGAAGCAAAAAATGAAGACCTGTCTTCAAACTGTTGTATCTATCACCTATAGAAAAATATCAAAAAAATAATAACACCACTATGAAGCTCTCTCTGTCATCTTTTTGACGATATCTTGTTTGCCCAATTTTGCCTCCATGGGAAAAAGTTATGGAAAAAAGAAAAAAAGCCCCTATTTAGGGCTTTAAGGGGCAAAAATGGCCCCCTGGCACTGATGCAGTGCTTACATCAGCAGAATATGCCTGGAATATTTCCTTTTTCCAAAAAAAATCCTCCCCTCCAGGAAAGCAAAAAAATCCCAAAAAACTACATATGAGCCAATGAAAACCACTATTTTTGTGGCATAACCGCCTTATGGCATATGGAAACAGCTGACAAAAACACCGAAACCACTGTCAAAGTCCCAGCGGAAACCACTTTTTACACCTAAATCACTTGTTGGGGATTGGGCAAGATTGTTGGAGGTAGTTTTAAGACTGACCGCCTATATCAGATTGTTGGAGGTAGTTTTAGGAATGGCTGGGTAGTGAAAACTATCGTGGTTTCAAGGAATACGCTAGTGGAATAAGCAATGAAAATTTCCCCGCCGATGATTGAAGATTCTGCTGGGATCTTTGAAATGTCGGTGATCAAAAAAGCTGCCAACCGAGGGTTTGGCCTGTGATGGCTACCGCGACTCAGAGGAGGTTCAAGGAATATACCAATAGAAACATCCGATGAGTTTAGAAAATTTTCTGGCGTAAATTTTCTACGGCATGAGACAACTACGAACACCCGCCGTAGAATTATTTTATCCGCTGGTTGATCGGATAGAATGCCATGTGAAAGTAGACTGAGGATCTGAAATAGCTGCCAAAGACCAATATGTTTGAATTGATCGCTGAGAAGTTTGAAGACCACCAGAAATTTCATGGACCACTAGTGTGGGTGCCAATGATATACACTGAGATCTGCCTTTGATTCAGATTCTGTCACTTGTGGTTTGAGATAATCACCACTGAATTGAAACCACCGAGGAGATGACTAGACTCCTACTGTCTAGTGTTATAACTGTCGAGTCTCCTTAACCGCTTGTGGTAGTTAGAATGTTGCAGACTGTCGTCTATCCACCGGGTCTTTTAGCCAGAGAGAAGTTAAGCTACCAAAGTATTTTCTTTGCCTACTAGAAAAGAAGTAAAACTATTGATGAAGCAGTTCTTAGATTGTTTGTGACTACCAATTTTTTTGTATATGCCACAGTTTTTTTTAACATGGCCGGTTTAGGGAGTAAGTCGATAGGAACCACTGACGAGTTTAGAAGACTTTATGGCAAGAATTTTCAACGACATGAGACAATTAGATCTGATTGTGGTTTAGATGCCGAGAGGTTTGACTTTGAACACCAGCTGAAAATGATTAACAGCCTGTGGAAATATACGTGTTCACTGGGAATATGACTGTTTGCTGAAGCTGATCGATCGATGTCGGGTACCTGCGGATCTGTAGGACTATACCCTGCATACATAATTCGCAGAAAAGACCATAGAGAAAAAATATAACCCATAGAATAAGAATTAACTAGTGAACAAAGCGTTTACTCGGAGGATATTCTAATCATAGAGATTCTGATTTGATTGCACCAATGCTAGTGGAATATTCTCTACATAGAGGGAATATTCCCTACAGAGATTCTATACGCTCAAGAAGTAAAAAAATTGCCTTTTGCTACAACTTTGTTCGATTTCGACGAATTGACAATCGATCTTATGGTTTTTGGGCATCTTGAGCGCAATGGCAAGGCCTAATTTTGCCCAAACTGCTCTAAAATTGCAGATGCCTCTTACATCAGGTATGCATTACCCAAATTAAAAATGCTATAGATTTTGGTGCAGGAGCACCAAGAGGATCATGAAGATCCGTGATTATTTTTTCTCTGTTTCATGGTTGATGATGTTGTAATAAGGTCTTGAAGACCATTCCTATGCTTTGTAATAAGGATCATGTCCAATAATGTCATGGGACAGTCATAAGCATCATGCATTGTTATGGGGCAGTCATGTATTGTAAGCCTTATTGGCATGTGTCAAGGAGTGTCATGCCTTGTCAAAGGCCCATCTATCTTGTAAGGGTGTTTAGGAGGCTTGTTTGCCATGTAAGACTACGATGCATATGTAAAACATTGTAATTAGTTGCAGAAGTTAACAAAATAGGGGCAGTTCAGTGGTTGTGGACAATTTACCAGTCCCCCACTGATTCAAACTACCCTCCAACTACTCCAAACCATCAAAGTAGGCTTCATAAAGTCCTGTAGATGTCCATTGTAGAAGGAGAAGTAATTTTGGTGAAGAAATCAACAAGTAACAACATTTTTCTGCCTATGTATTCTATGTTTTTCACTGTTTCTGCACGTGCCCTCCTTTTGTACGGAGGATTCATAGAAGACTATGATGGTGGCTTGAAAGTAGGGTGAGTTTGGAATGTTTTGCAGTTTATTTGGGCTTTTGAAACATCTGTAGAAGGTAGTTATCTGCATTCCCCTGAATTCGCTTTGATAAACCCTCACCTAGGGTTTTCTGATAGAAAACTATGTATTCTACACCATTCCACTGAATCAAACCCTCCTTGATCAGTGGAATGGATTCATTGACATTTGTTTTAATGCTTTTTGAAGGTATTTTGGGTAGGAGTCTATTTTTGATGGAGATTTCTTGAAGTGACCTAGCAAAACCATGTGCTAGGCAGGTGTAAAGAGGAACAACATAGTCCTAATCCATCACAATCGACTGTGGAGTCACAAAATTGGTGTAATTCCCCATTTTTTAATGTGTCTAATGTGTTTAAGGTATGTAGAAGGTTCTATGAGTCTTTGGAGGGGCAGTTGCTTTGCAAAACAGGTCTAATTGGCCATAGGCTACAAAGGGAGTAGTTATAGGTTAGACCATATCGTCCAAAACACGGTCAACCCAAATTGATATATGTTGAAGGCAATCCAAAAGGGTATCTTAGGATTGTCTAAGATTTAAGTTTGTAGGCCACTATAGGAAGTTATTGCTGACTGTTTCCATTTGGAGGGCTACAAGGTTTAGGACAGTCTTATGAAGGAAGTGGGTTTGGTAGAGTTGCAAGACTATATTGGATGGATGGGACATGTTGTCCAAGTTGCCAAAAGACCCTATAGATGTCTTCCCTGCCATGATTAAGTCAATTGAATGAGATCTCACTTGAGCCTTTGGTATGGGGTTGTGAACCAATTTGTTGAGAGTTTATTAGATCCCCAAGAGCCTCTACATCATAGTGGTATCAGAGCCATCAAAGGTTCTGTCAGTTGGTTGTGAGAAGATCTGGTATATGTCAGTAGAGGAGAGTGAAGGAGAGGCTAGAAACATGCCGCCAAATGGGATTACCACTGAGGTGGTTAAGAAGTTCAAGGAGATGGAAGAGAAGATTAAGAGTGGAGTCAAGGAAGCACTCCAAGCTAAGTTGAAGGCACTGAGGATAGGGAAATAGGATAGATGAAGGTTATGATGGAGAGAAAGAAGAAGGGGAAGAAGAAGAAGAAAATCAAGAAGAGACAGAGATACCTGCAGATCAGAAACATTTCCTTGAAGCCATCAAGGCAATTGGCAAAGATTCTTCAGAGGCTCAGATGAAGATTCCAATGTCTAGTGGCAAGATGAATGCTGATGAAGTTATGGAGTGGATTAAGGCCCTAAATAACTACTTTGAATACAAATAAGTTCCTGAGAACAAGAGGGTGAAGTTTGCAAAAACTAAACTCAAAGGTGCTGCCCTCACATGGTGGAATTACACCCAAGGTGAGAGGATGAAGAGTGCGAAGAGCATGATCTCTTCATGGAGTAGAATGTTGGAGAGGATCAAGTCCCAATTCCTTCCATCAGATTATGAGGTGCAGATCTACAAGAAGATGCAAAATCTCAAACAAAGAGATTTGGATGTGGCCACCTACATCGAGGAGTTTCACAAGTTATCTCTTCGTTGTGGACATATGGAGGATGAAAAAAGTAAAGTGGCAAGGTATCTAAATGGTTTGAAGTTTAGTATACAAGATGAAATCAGTATACTAACCCTTGAAATAGTGGACAAATGCTTTCAAATGGCATTGAGGGCTGAAGATAAGTTGAAGAAGAAAGGTGAGCAGCAAAATAGACGAAGAGGTGGCAGAAATTTTAGAGGTAGGGGTAGTTTTGGAGGTAAAAATCAGTTTCAAAGAAGTCAAGGGGAATCTAGTTCCCAAGAACAAAATGGAGAATCAAGTTATAGAGGAGGCTTTAGAGGAAGAAGACCCAATGGAAGGGGTAGATTTGGTGGACCAGGGAGAGGTCCTAATGTCTTCACAGGGAGGTGCTATAATTGCAACCAAGTGGGACATCCAGCCTTCAAATGTCTTGAAAAGAAAACCTCAAGCTCTCATGGAGGAGAAAGAAGGAACCTGTTGATCTAAGAGGAAGATTACCAAAGTGTTAACTCTCCAATTGGAAATGCAGCCCCAGTCCATGATGGAGAAAATTTTATGATGAGGAGAACCATGTTGAAGGTGCCTCAAACATAAGAACCCCCCCAGAGGAAGACATTGTTCAGGACAACATGCAAAACCTATGGTAAGATTTGCAAGGTAATTTTTGATTCAGGTTCAACTAAAAATTTAGTTTCCATTGAGATGGTAGACAAGTTGAAATTGAAAATACTTCCTCATGTTAGTCCTTACAAAGTGTCATGATTGAATAAGGGGCAACAAGTTTTGGTAGATGACCAAACTTGGGTAGAGTTTGAGATAGGGGAATATAAGGACAAGATTTTGTGTGATATAATCCCCATGGATGCTTGCATTTTCTATTAGGACATCCATAGAAATATGATGTTCAATCCCAACATGATGGTAAATCTAACTCCTTCATCATAACCAAGAATGGTAGGAAGTATAGAATGGATCCATTGCCGGATGAGAATGTAGTGAAGAGTGTTGGGTCAAGTGTCATGATTGTGAGTGGTAAAGAGTTTCTAAACACCCTTAAGGAGGAAGGAACCCAAGGGTATGCTATGATTTTGAAGCCTAAAAACAGTCCTAATTTACATGGTCCTAGTGAGGAAGAAGTTCCCAAGGAGGTGTAGCAAATTGTTAGAGAAGTATAAGGGTATCATGGTAGAGGAGATGCCTAGTGAATTGCCACCTATTAGGGACATAAGCCATCAAATTGACTTCATACCAGGGTCTTCTTTTCCAAATAAAGAAGCCTACAAGATGACACCTTCTCAAAATGAAGAGATTGCCAAGCAAGTGCAAGAATTATTGGATAAGGGTTTGGTGAGAAAGAGTCTTAGCCCATGTGATGTCCCAACAGTCCTAGCCCCTAAAAAGGATGGTAAATGGAGACTATGTACAGATTCTAGGGCTATTAACAAGATCACTATAAGATATAGGTTCCCTATGCCAAGGATTGAGGATTTAATGGACTATTTGGGAGGGGCTAGATACTTTTCCAAGATTGATCTTAAGAGTGGGTATCATCAAATTAGGATAAAGTAAGGGGATGAATGGAAGACAGTATTCAAAACAAATGAGGGTCTTTATGAGTGGTTGGTGATGCCATTTGGTCTGTCCAATGCCCCAAGTACTTTTATGTGCCTTATGAATGAGGTGTTGCAATATTTCATTGGCAAATTTGTTGTGGTGTACCTTGATGACATTCTTGTTTTCAGCAGGACCAAGGAAAAACATTTGTAGCACTTGGATCAGGTTTTGAAGAAGTTACATGATGAACAATTGATGATCAACATGGAGAAGAGTGTCTTCATGAAGGAAGAACTCACCTATATTGGTTTTTTCATCTCCCAAGGTAATTTGAAGATGGATCCAACAAAGGTAGAGGCTATTTTGTCATGGCCAACTCCTAAAATAGCAGGTGATGTAAAAAGTTTTCATGGTTTGGCAACATTTTATAGGAAGTTTATAAGGGGTTTTAGTCATATTTGTGCACCTATTTTGAATACCATTAAAGGGGGACAGAAATGTAAGTTTTCTTGGACAAAGGTAGCCAATGATTCTTTTGAAATTTTGAAACAAAAGGTAGCACAATAGCCCATTCTTGTTTTGCCTAATTTTAATAAGTTGTTTGTGGTGGAGTGTGATGCTAGTAACCTTGCTATAGGGGCTATCTTGAGTCAGGAGGGCAAACCAATTGCCTTCTTTAGTGAAAAACTAAATGATGCTAAGAGAAAGTATTCTACTTATGACTTGGAGTTATATGCAATGGTGCAAGCTTTAAAAAAATGGAGGCGATATCTTTTGCCTAAGGAGTTTCTTGTTTATACTGACAACCATGCACTTAATTTTCTGAATTCACAGGAGAAACTCAGTCACAGGCATATAAAATGGGTTGAACAACTCCAAGCATACACCTTTTCCATCAAACACAAGAAGGGCAGGCCAATAAAGTGGCAGATGCATTGAGTAGAAGGGTGTATATGGTGCAAGAGATTCAGTTGCAAAGTGTGGGAATTGATGCTCTCAAACATATGTACCTGAATGATGAAGATTTTAAGGAGGTATATGAAGTTTGCTCTCAATTTTTGGATGCATATCATTTTGATTTTTCTGAGTTTTTGTTGTAGCAGGGGTTGTTGTTCAAAGGCAGCCAATTATGTGTTCCTAGGTGTTCCATGAGGGAGAACATCATAAAGGAAAAACATTGTGGTGGACTAGGAGGTCACTTTGGGTTAGACAAAACATTGGATCAGGTGAAAAGATTTTATTTTTGGCCTAAAATGCAATCAGACATCAAAAAATTTGTTGAATGTTGTAGTATTTGTCAAAGGGCAAAAGGTACTTCATCTAATGCTGGTCTATATCAGCCACTTCCTATTCCTCATAGGCCATGGGAAAATATTAGCATGGATTTTGCCTTGGGTCTTCCTAGGACTCAAAGAGGTTTTGATAGCATATTTATTATGGTGGATAGATTTAGTAAGATGGCTCATTTCTTTCCATGCAAATGCAATAATGATGCTTCACACATTGTTGGTTTGTTCTTCAAAGAAGTTGTTAGAATCCATGGTTTGCCTCTTAACATTGTGATTGACATGGATCCTAAGTTTGTAGGCCACTTTTGGCATACCTTGTGGAAGATGTTAGGCACTCAATTGTCATTCACTTCAGCCTATCACCCTCAGACTGATGGCCAAACTAAGGTGGTGAATAGGTCCTTGGGAAATCTTCTTAGATGTCTTACAAAGTAGCATGGAGAGGCATGGGATATGATCATCCCTCAAGCTAAATTTTCTTACAATGACTTCACCAATAGAAGCACGAGAAGGAGTCCATTTGAGATTGTCAATGGTGTTCACTCAAGAGGCATTCTTGAATTGAGGGATCTACATGGATTGGAGAGGAAGAGTGCTCAAGGTGAAGACTTTGCTTTGGCCATGAAGGACATCCATGATAATGTAAGAGACACTCTTCAAAAGAACAATGAGAAGTACAAGGAGAAAGCCAATGAGAGAAGGAGAGATGTGCAACACAAGGTTGGGGATTTGGTCATGGCACATTTGAAGAAGGAAAGACTTCCAAAGGGGTAGCCAACCAAACTCCTCATGAAGAAGATAGGTCCTTGCTTGATTGTGCATAAGTTTGGGCCCAATGCCTATGAGATTGAGCTTCCTCAAGGCTTGGCCATATCTCCTATCTTTAATGTCTCAGATTTGTTTCCTTTCTGAGGTGGTAATGATGCAGATTCAGAGGTAGATGTGACAATAGCAAGCAATGAGGAATGGGTTAAGGGTCTTCCACCCAATCAACCCTTGCAATTGGAATGCATCTTGGACACCAAAGTCTTGAAGAAGACTAGGAAGAAGATCTACAAGTAGTACCTTGTCAAATGGAGTGGCCTACCTACTAAGGATGCCACTTGGATGACTGAAGATGACATTTTGAAACATGGAACCACTATTGTTGATCTAGTTCCTCAAGGGACTTGAGTCTTCTTCCACCTCGGGGAGTATGGTGTAGGAGCACCAAGAGGATCATGAAGATCCATGATTGTTTTTGCTTTGTTTCATGGTTGATCATGTTGTAATAAGGTCTTGAAGACCATTCCTATGCTTTGTAATAAGGATCATGTCCAATAATATCATGGGACAGTCATGAGCATCATACATTGTTATGGGGCAGTCATGCATTGTAAGCCTTATTGGCATGTGTCAAGGAGTGTCATGCTTTGTCAAAGGCTCATCTATTTTGTAAGGGTGTTTAGGAGACTTGTTTGCCATGTAAGACTACGATGCATATGTAAAACATTGTAATTAGTTGTAGAAGTTAACAAAATAGGGGTAGTTTGGTGGTTGTGGATAGTTTACCAGTCCCCCACCGACTCAAACTACCCTCCAACTGCTCCAAACCATCAAGGTAGGCTTCATAAAGTCTTGTAGATGTCCTGTGTATTCTGTGTTTTTCATTGTTTCTGCACGTGTCCTGAAGGTAGTTATCTGCATTCTCCTGAATTCACTTTGATAAACCATCACCTAGGGTTTTCTGACAGAAAACTATGTATTCTGCACCATTCCACTGAATCAAACCCTCCTTGATCAGTGGAATGAATTCATTGACATTTGTTTTAATGCTTTTTGAAGGTGTTTTGGGTAGGAGTCTATTTTTGATGGAGATTTCTTGAAGTGACCTAGCAAAACCATGTGCTAGGCAGGTGTAAAGAGGAACAACATAGTCCTAATCCATCACAGTCAATTGTGGAGTCACAAAACTAGTGTAATTCCCCATTTTTTAATGTGTCTAAGGTGTGCAGAAGGTTCTATGAGTCTTTGGAGGGGCAGTTGCTTTGCAAAACAAGCCTAATTGGCCATAGGCTACAAAGGGAGTAGTTATAGGTTAGACCATATCGTCCAAAACACGGTCAACCCAAATTGATATATGTTGAAGGCAATCCAAAAGGGTATCTTAGGATTGTCTAAGATTTAAGTTTGTAGGCCACTATAGGAAGTTATTGCTGACTGTTTCCATTTGGAGGGCTACAAGGTTTAGGACAGTCTTATGAAGGAAGTGGGTTTGGTAGAGTTGCAAGACTATATTGGATGGATGGGACATGTTGTCCAAGTTGCCAAAAGACCCTATAGATGTCTTCCCTGCCATGATTAAGTCAATTGAATGAGATCTCACTTGAGCCTTTGGTATGGGGTTGTGAACCAATTTGTTGAGAGTTTATTAGATCCCCAAGAGCCTCTACATCAGATTTGGCCTCCGATGTCTGATTTGGATGAAACAAAAGCTGATCTTGACTATTGCGCACCTCCTGAACATAATGGTGTGCTCAGATTTACAACAACATGCTCTGATTTAAACCTACAATGCAAGGCTACAAATGGGAAACCCTCACAAAACTAGTATTTCTATAAAGTCTTTCTGATTCTCCAGGTTGTCATTTAATGCAAGAGAAGAGCATACTCAACTATCAAGATCCACCATGAATTGCACTCAAGATCTCTCAAAAATTGACTAACACAAAGTTATTCTTCCTAGATCTCTAATACCATGTTAGAGCTGGCTATGATTGGAGCCACCTAGGATCTAGGACTTCATGAAAACACAAGAGAGATCAAATGAGAGAATAATACTATTCTATCAATGAATGCAAAAGATTGTTAGATTACAAGAGATTACAATACATGAAGAAAGCCTTGCTTATGAAGGTAAGCTGAGACCTAGAAAGGTGGAGTGAAAGGTGGAGTGGAAAGTGGAGATATTCCTACAACATGTGACAATTAGAGGATGATAACTAATTGCACATGTGGAGGATAAGACAACTCACTCCAACTATCAACAACTCAACACACAACTAGACTCAACTAGAAACACCTAGAAGACTCACTATGTCAACTTGACATGTGTGAATTATGTGTGATGTGTGAATATTATTTAAGTACTAAATAGTTAAATAATGTAAATTATCCACACAAGGGTAAACTGGTTAGGTGATAACCCTATTCACACCAACACCCTCCCTATTATATATGAACATATATGCATACTAAACCAAGCTTTACTGATCCAACTACATCCAAAGTAGCTTAAGTGTTGACTTAGTGGCAAAATTGCAATGTTCAAGATATCAACTAACAAAATGACCATAGACAGGCATTTTATCAAACACGTAAAGCTCATGCGAATTATGATATATAAAATATCAAAAAACTATAGCAGAACTCTTTTTTCCTAATTGTTTTGGAGGTTCCATTTCTTTTAGCATCATGCATAAGAGACTTTTTAAGATAGCTTTTAAAATAATATTTTCAAACCTTAACTAATACCATGATACGTGAATTAATCATTTCTGATCCCCCAAATAAATATTCTCATAAAATTAAGCTTATCACATGAACATCATGAAACAATAGAAAAATGAAAAATGACTATGATGGGTAGAGAGTGTTTAGGAGTTGAGTTACTTTACATTAAGAGGATCAAACTTGGCACCAAGGTTACTAAGTTTTGCATGAGCCTCTACATAGTCCTTGAAAAATGCATCCTGATCAACTGCATATTTCTTAGCATATACCTGTAAAAAAATTTAAAATCCAATCAGCACTTTCCTTATTATTGAAATAAAATCAACTATAGGCATCCTCTAAAACTTTATTTCAGATGCATATATCCTTCACTAAGTTGAATTATCTAGTAAAATGTTTCTCAATTTCTTCAAAAAGGAGAAAAAGATTTCCTACAAGACTTAAGCTATTGGCTTAGCATTATTAGTATGTTATGTCAATGGAAAGATTGATTCTTTTGACATATTTCATCAATATTCTTTAGCTTCTTTGAACTTGCATAAGTTGACATCAAGCTTTGTTGGAGTTCAAGATGGATTTTAAAATGCCCAGTTTTGTAAAAATAAGGGTAGGTTAAAATGGAGTATTCTTTTTTATCTTAAAGAACCAGAAAGAAAGAAGGAAACTATATTAACCACCACAAATGACCAGAGTAGGTCCATGGGGACTCTAAAGTACAACCAGTTAAAGAATCACCTTGAATCCAGGATCTTCAAAAAGAATAGTGTCAATCGGCAATACCAGAAGATCTAGGTCCCTCCTCTCTTTTATGTCCTTCACAAAATCAAGAAAAAAACTTTTGGTCATTCATGATCAAGGTAAATTCTAGTACATGAGGTTTAATTCAGCTCTACTCTATACCTTTATATAAGAATTATCAAATTTAAGCCACACTATTGTCCATGATTGACCTCCTAGTGCCCAAGGACCATCTTTCTGCACCAAAAACAATCACATGGTTATTCAAATTTCCACTTTTCTAGACTACAACACTTCAGGAAGTTCCCACATTCCTTGATTGTCTTATTATGGAACCCTATAATTAAAAGTCAGGTGCCAACATGTTAACATTCACCATATATGTTGAAACTTTATACCCAAATGTCAACCTTGTTTACAAGTGCAGAAGTAAGTAGACTACCCCAATCAACCTACACCCAAAGTACTATATTCATTTATATTTACCTACTAAGGGTTATATCAAAATGCCCTAGGAGCATACCAAGTGGTATCAGTCTATCAGAGCATCTACTAATTTCTTGGCTTGTATTAGCCTTCCAAGGCAATAATGTGTGGCTATAATTATTTGATTTCTCAGACTTGTGGCTATCTTATTATTGAATTGTATCAGTGAGAGCCATTTCTCTATTTCTCTGAGTTTGACATTATATATGGCCACTGGTTTTATCAGTAACACACAACAGTTTAGTTATTTATCCAAATATTATAGCTAGTCATATGGAAAGATGGCATATGGAGACAGGGGTGTCATTTTAAAATAGGATACATGAATATATGAATAATGGTACAGGTTATATCTCATTTAAATATAAGACTCCAGAGCTATAGGTAGAGGTACAGGGGTAGAATTGAAGTTTCTTGGTGACTATGCTTTAGAAGATTTGTTGAAATAGATAATAACTGCCCTAGAATATTTATCCAGGAACTTCATCATCAATTTCCAACACCATGATTGACTTTGAAAGAAAACATGCTCTAGATTTATTAGGTTACCATGATAAAGATTAAAGCAAAGACTGAGATCTATTTAAAATCCACTATCGTGAAGATATTAAAGATGTCACATGCAAAACCCTAGCAATTGGAGTAATGAATGCAGTGCCAAAGAGGACAGTGAGCTGGGGTAGATTTAGGAGATCTCCACATTATCTAATCATAGGCAAATACATCATTTATTTATTTTTTTAAATTAAAAGAAATCATTCTAAACCCTATATAGGATACATTGATACTTCAAAAGCATCTGAAGGAATTTGAAATTATGCAAATATATGTCAATTA
Source organism: Cunninghamia lanceolata (assembly GCA_027924645.1). Taxonomy (NCBI): domain Eukaryota; kingdom Viridiplantae; phylum Streptophyta; class Pinopsida; order Cupressales; family Cupressaceae; genus Cunninghamia; species Cunninghamia lanceolata. The sequence goes on from BSBN01000693.1 coordinate 4,883,612, forward strand.
AATACCTAGATTACAAATAGTAGCGCGAACAATGTAACCCTTGTTGAGAAGAGCAAGAATGAGATAAGCAGCAATGAATCCTATGCCTCCTGTCACACACATCTCCTTACCATTCTCTATCATTCTTTACTGAAACATTTCTCTATTTTGGCAGGTTACGCCTAAAAATAAGGTTTCGACCAAGGTTTTAGAGTACATTTATTAAAATGAAAACTCCATTTTAGTGGGCTACACCTAAAAATAAGATTTGGATGAAAGTTTTAGAGTATGTTTATTAAAGTTATAGAGTATTTTGGTGGGCTATTGATTCTTGATTCCTTAAATGATTTATTCAAATGGATTGTGACTAAATAAATGACTAACTATTTCATCATTTTTATGTGTGACTAAATAATTTTTTAGTCAACGACCAAATTAGTCATTTATTTACTCATTTATAGCTAAGTTGCAAAAAATTAGTAGAATTTAGTCATTTTTTAGTTGTTGTGACTAAAAGTTTTAGTCACTTAGTCATTTATTTGCCAAAATTCTACTAGTGATCACTCGATTCTTTGAAATGTTTATAGCACTTGTATTATCACAAAGGATTTCAACTGGATCTTTATACACAACTCCTATGTCCTTCAATGTCTACTTCATCCATAACACTTGAGTACAACAATATGTTGCTGCAATATACTCTGCTTCTGCAGTTGACAATGAGATTAAATCTTGCTTCTTGCTCAACCATGAAACCAATCTATTAGCCAAAAGGAAAGTGCCTCCACTTGTACTCTTTCTATCATCAACATCTTTAGCCCAATCAGCATATGTATAAGCACTAAGAGTGAAATCATTATCCTTTGGATACCATAAGCCATGATCTAGTGTACCTTTTAAATACCTCAAGATTCTCTTTACTGCCATCACATATGAATCTCTTGGATCTGCTTGAAATCTTGCAACAAGACAAACTGCATGCATAATATTAGGTCTGGTTTGAGTTAGATAATGCAATCCTCCAATCATGGATCTGTACTTTTTTTATCAGTCTTGGGTGATTCATTAGTTTTACTCAACTTGCAGCTAGTTACCATGGGAGTACATATCGGTTTAGAGTCTTCCATCCCAAACTTTTTCAACAACTCTTTCACATACTTAGACTGAGATATGAAGATTCCTTTATTTGATTGATTAATTTGCAAACCTAGAAAGAAATTCATTTCACCAAACATAGACATCTCAAACTCATTTTGCATTTCACTTGTAAACTTCATGCACATACCTTCATTACCTCAAAAGATAATATCAACAACAAAGACTACAACAATCAAGATCTAATTATCATTGATTTTGAAATACAGATTGCTGTCAGCAGTGCCTTTACTGAACCCTAATTGCAACAAATATTTGTCTAACCATGCATACTAGGCTCTGGGTGCTTGTTTCAGTCCATACAAGGCCTTCTTAATTATGCACACCATATCACCTTGTTTTGATAATTGAAATCCTTCCAGTTGCTCAATGTATACCTCTTCTTCCAATTCACCATTCAAGAAAGCAGAATTAACATCCATCTAATACACTTTGAAGTCTTTGAATGCTACAAATGCCAAAACATTCTAATAGATTCAATTGTTGTCACAGGAGCAGAGATCTCTTCAAAATCTATTCCTTCAACTTGAGAGTATCCTTTGCATACCAATCTTGCTTTGTTTCTTACTACTTCTCCATTCTCATTCAACATGTTTCTAAAAACCCATTTGGTGCCAATCACATTTTTATCAGCAGGCCTAGGAACCAATTCCCAAGTTTGATTCTTCTCAATCTGCATTGGTTCTTCTTCCATGGCTTTTACCCAATTTTCATCATTGCAAGCTTCATTCACAAATTTTGGTTCAACTTTTGAAAGAAAATAGTAAGTCACTTGTTCTTTTGCAACTCTTTTTCTTGTCAGCACGCCTTTATTTTTGTCACCTATAATCTAATCTTCAGAATGATTAATCCTTACATACCTTGGAGTCTTAACAACATTTTCCGGAGCCTCTTCTTCATTTTGACTATCTTTTTACTCAACTTTTTCTTCATTTGCTATAATTACAGGTTCATCTGGTTCATAGCAACTTAGATTTGATATTCTTTCCTTGCCTTCATCTACCTTCACATTAGCACTCTCAACAATCTTATTCAATCTCTTATTGTAACACCGGTAAGCCTAACTCTTGGTAGAGTAACCAAGAAAAATTCCTTCATCATAGCTAGCATCAAACTTGCCTAGTTATTCATCTCTTTTGATATAACATTTGCTTCCAAAAACTTTGAAATAATTTACTATAGGAATCCTTCCATACCATAATTCAAAAGGAGTTTTAGAACTGTTACCTTTCACTTGAACTCTATTTAGGATGTACACAACAGTATGTATGGCTTCTTTCCAGTATACTTCTGGTAAGTCAACTTCCTTTAACATAGTCCTGGCAGCTTCTTGAACTGTCCCATTTTTCCTTTCAACAACTCCATTTTTCTGAAGAGTCCTAGGTGTAGACAATTGTCTTTTTATCCCTTGTTCTTCACAAAAAAATATTGAATTCATTTGATGTGAACTCACCTCCTCAATCAGACCTTAAGCATTTGATTCTCAACTTCAACTCATTCTCAACCATTGCTTTGAAAACTTTGAACTTGTCTAGAGCTTCAGATTTTTCTTTTAGAAAGGTGACCTGAGTCATTCTAGAATAGTCATCAATAAGCAACATAAAATACTTGTCACCTTGCAGACTTCTTGTTCTTGTGGGACCACACAAGGTTGTATGTGCTAGCTCCATCAATCCTATAGAGAATTGTTCTTTTCTTTTAAAACTTGTTTTTGTTTCTTTCCTAAATTGACACTCCTTGCAAATGGTGTTGGTTGGCTTCATAAGTTTAGGTAGATCTCTTATAGCCTGTGCAGAACTTATCTTCACCAAATTGTCGAAATTGATATAATGCATCCTTCTATACCATAGCCAACTCTCGTATGTCTGGGCCAATAAACAATAATTATTAGTTCCTCTTAATTGGTAGATGTTACCTCTGGTCTTCTTACCCATAGTAATCACAGTTATGGAGCTTTCCATGATCTTGTACCCATTGTCTTTGAATCTCAGATAATAACCTTTGTCACACATCTGACCAACACTCAAAAGATTATGCTTCAAGCTCTTCACATATAGGACATTATTAGTATTGTGCTTGCCATCAAATGAAATAGATCCTTTTCCACAAATCTTACTAGTTGCATTGTCTCCAAACCTAACCAGTCCTCCATCATACTTTTCCAAACTCACAAACTTACTTTTGTCACCGGTCATGTGATGTGAGCATCCACTATCAATAATCCATTCATCCTTATCTTTCTCAACCTAAACAGCCAAAGCACTTTCTTCCACTAGTTTGTTTTCCTTCACACAGCTAGTAGGATTAGTAGACACAAGTCCTTCTTTAATAGCAATAAACAAGCATTCATTTGCACTAGTACTAGCATCATCAAATTCATCATCAGTCACACCTTCATCATCAAAATCTCTAACATAATAGCATTTCTTTGGAGCTCTAGCCCTATTCTCAAATCTTTTTCTATTCCTTTCAATTCTTTCAGGACATCTAGAAGCATAATGGCCAAATTTACCACATGAAAAATATTTGAAAGGTAATTTTCCTTTGAACTTACCAGAACCTCTTTGCAATATGTCAACAAAGTTAGCTTCAATTTCATCAAAGTCATCAATAGGCTCCACTTTGTATTTTTTAGCTATGGAGATCTTTTCAGAAGTACTGGCTTTGAAAGTAGTCTCAACTTTTTGCAGAGCATCACCAAATTCTCTCATCTCAAAGGTTGTAAGCTTTCCAAGTAATTGATCCTTCTCGACAGTTTTCACAGTCATTAATTCTTCAATTGCAACTACCTTGTGATTGTAGGATTTTGGTAGTGATCTAAGAATTTTCATCACAACTTTCTTCTCACCAATAGTTCCTCCCATACCTTTTATTCCATTTACAAGTTCATCAACCTTTTGCATGAAGGATGTTATGTTTTCATCTTCATTCATCTTTAAACCCACATATTTCACTTTCAGGCCCTATAACTTGGCTTCTTTTAAGAATCATCTCCTTCATACAGATTTTTAACTTCTCCCAAACTTCAATTGTAGTTTCTAGATCCATGACTTTTATCAACTCAGTGTCAATCAAGGCACTTAATAGGGCATCTATAGATTTTGTATTTAACTCATATTCTTTAATTTCATCTTCAGTTGTCAAACAATTTTTAGGCATGGTATATTCTATCTCTGTAGCTTTCCATACTTTATAACTAAGATAAAGGAGATGGCTTTTCATTCATACCTTCCATAGAGCATAATTTGTCCCATCAAACTATGGATCCTCCTTTTTAAAAGACATCTTGGATCTCCCTCAAGCTGTTAGGCTTTCTTTTGAGTAACCGACTCTGATACCAATTGTTGAAATGTACTAGACAACTGAGAGGGGGGGTGAATCAGTTGTCTCCAAAACTTTAACCTCTTATGAACATTAACTCATCAAACTCTCAATTACTGTTATTCATATATAACAATGAAAGCATGAATTGAAAAACTTCGCACAATAATACAATCAACACATGTGACACCAGATTTTTATGTGGAAAACCCTATGAGGGAAAAACCATGGTGGGTATTAGCCCACAGAAATATATGAGCTATAACAATACTGAAAAATAGAGGCTCACTACCAAGGGGTGGCTCACTGCCAAGGGTTGGCTCACTGATTTGATAGCATCTACTCCATGCCTGGGTTTGGTTCCATTGAAGCACAATATATCTCCTCTACTCTGCTCTTTTACACCTTTGCACTTATCTTCTCATTTTTTCACATCCATGCACTTTTTGCAACTACATTACATGTTTTTATACAACTCATCAACCTTGGAATGTACATCAAGGTCGGTATTACATTCATTTACTGTTGGAGCAATCTCCAAGGTCGGCATTACAAACATACATAGAAAATAGGTTTGGACCTAATACAAAAAATTGCTAAGGGAAGGATGTAATGATGTATGTGGATCACACAATGCCTTAGCTAGGACTTAAATACAATCTTCCATGCCACAACACACTACTAGACAATCTTCAATGCATCTCTGCAATTAGTGAAAGCAACCAAGTCAGCCAAGACTGGTGTTCACATTGAGACTTTCAAGAATAATCTTTATGTTCGATCCAAATTTCTCTTTATGGACCAATCCAAAAGTAGGAATATGATCAGGAGACATCCACAAGCACATTGAAATCATCAGGAACAACCACACAACCTCTAACCACTCTGTCAAAAGAATTCTTCAAATCGGAGCTCATAAACAACACTGTCGATTACTGTCATAAGGAAAAGATCCCTTGCGAACCACCAAATCATGAACCATTAAAGTTGAAGGCACATAACATCATCTCAGACTTAACTCTAGAACCATAGATCAAAATACTTTAATGCGAAGGAATGCAGAGCATAATACATTCTCCCTGTCACCAGTGAATACTCAAAAAAATAGCTTTTACTTTGGTGAGCATAACTCACTCAAATCTTCATACCAGAGGCTCATAGTTGGAATATAACATCTTTAGACATGCCTATAAATAACTTCTAATCCACAGACAAAGATATTCATTCTACAGGAAATGTAGAGCATTCTGTTGGACTGTTCTTTTGTAGACAAAGATATTCTACATTATATTGTTTCTACTGGAGGAGCAAATTTTCTCAATATCAGGATTTCCAACACTTACATAGCCAAATACAAAGCATCTTACTCATTACAAGAAGCATCAAAACATGATCATAGTTGACACCAATGACAACACTGGTTAGGCACATACTTGCAACACATGTTTGAGACCATGCGAATGTCTAGAGATGAAACATTACAAGATACTTACAGAAGGTGGATGAAGTTGTCAATGGAATCAAAGGACTTGGTGGAGATGTGGATGAAAAAGAAGTAGTATTGAAGGTACTCAGAACTCTTCCTAAAGCTTATAGACATAAAGTTTCTGCTATTGAAGAATTACAAAATTTGAATCAGTTTACCAAAGATCAATTCCTTGGTACCTTAACTACCTTTGAAATGAGAGAATTTGGAACAAGTAGTGCAAAGGCTGAGACTGCCTTCAAGGCTGGAAAATCTGAGAAGACCGTGGAATCAGATCAGGAGGATTCAGATGATATGGAAGCTAACTTTGTGAGAAAAATTAAATTGGGTACTGGTAAGTACAGTGGTAAGTTTTCTTTCAAGTGTTTCAGTTGTGGCAAGATTGGTCATTATTCTTCAAGATATATGGAAAGAATTTTGAGAAGTAAGAATAGGGAAAACAAGAGTAGAGTGCCTAAAAAGAGCTACTATGTTAGATAAGATGCAAGTATATCTGAGTATGAATCTGATTATGAAAATGATGAGGATAATAAATGTTTGTTCATAGCTTTAAAAGATGATACTATGAAGGAAAAGGCTCTAGAGGTAAGTCTTAATACTGAAGGTACTTTGATATATGCTTTTCATACTAGATAGGAAAAGAACTATTAGGTCATTGACAATGGATGCTCAAATCATATGACCAATGATAAAAGTAAGTTTGTTAAACCTGAAAAATATGATAGAGGACTAGTTAGATTTGTTGATGATATAGCTACTAAGATATGTGGAAGAGGCTTAATTAGTTTTGATGGCAAGCACAATATTGATGATGTTATTTATGTTAAGGGTTTAAAGAATAACCTCTTGAGTGTTGGACAAATGTGTAGCAAAGGATACAATCTTGTGTTTCAGAATGGTGGTTGTGAGATCAGAAAATACTTCAAAACTATGATTGTTGCTGGGAAGAGGACTGATGGAAATGTTTATCAGCTCAAAGGTGGTGATGGTTATTGCTTCATGGCTCAGATCAGTGAGAGTTGGCTATGGCATAGGAGATTGTGTCACATCAATTTTGATATCCTGGTAAGAATAAGTTCAATTCAAGCCATGAGAGATCTGCCAAAGATTACAAAGCCTATCAATGATATCTGTAAGTAATATCAAATTGGAAAGCAAGCAAGAAGTAGTTTCAAAGTTACGGATCAATCTTCTGCCAGATTGTTGGAATTGGTGCATACAGATCTCTGTGGTCCTACCAAGATAAGGATTTTTCAAGGTGACAGGAACTTCATGCTATTGATTGATGATTATTCTAGGATAACATGGGTTATTTTTCTCAAAGAAAAATCTAAAGCCCTAGATAAGTTCAAAGCATTCAAAGTCATGGTTGAGAATGAAATGGATATGAGAATCAAATGTTTGAGGTCTAATAGAGGTGGAGAGTTCACAGCCTCCAATAAGTTTAACATATTTTGTGAGAATCATGGAATAAAGAGGCACTTATCTTCCCCTAAGACTCCTTAGTAGAATGGAATGGTTAAAAGGAAGAATAGGACTATTCAAGAAGCTACAAGGACAATGATAAATGAAGCAAACCTACTGGAGGTCTCCTTGAGAGAAGAAATTCATACTGTTGTTTATATACTAAATAGAGTGCAGGCAAAAGAAAATAGTACAAAGACTCCTTATGAGTTATGGTATGGAAGGATTCCTACTACCAAGTACTTCAGAGTGTTTGGAAGCAAATGTTATATCAGAAGGGATGAAGAAAATCTAGGAAATTTTGATGCAAGATCTGATGAAGGTGTCTTCCTTGGGTATTCTACGAAAAGCAAAGCTTAGTGGTGCTACAACAAGAGGCTAAGAAGGATTATTGAGAGTGCAAATGTTAAATTTGATGAAGATCTACAAAAGAATTTAGAAGTGAATGGATATGAATTAGATGAATCTTCTTGCAGAGAAGAAGAAAATACTAAGGAAAAGGAAGTGCATGTTGAAGAGGAAGAAGCTCTAGAAAATACTCCTGAAACTCCCAAGTATGTGTAGAAGCATCATTCTAAAGATCATATCATTGGTGACAAGAACAAAGGTGTGCTAATAAGAAGGAAAGCTATTGAAGAATAGGTAAATCTATGTTTACTCTCTAAAGTTGAACCTAAGAAAGTAATTGAAGCATGCAAGGATGAGTACTGGATCAAATCTATGGAAGAAGAACTAATGCAGATTGAGAAGAATCAAACTTGGGAACGTCCCAAGACCAACAAACATAAATGTGATTGGAACTAAGTGGGTATTCTGGAACAAACTGAATGAGAATGGAGAAGTGGTAAGAAACAAAGAAAGGCTTGTGTGTAAACGTTACTCACAAGTAGAAGGAATAGACTATGAGAAAACTTATGCTCCAATGGCAAGATTGGAGGCCATCAGAATGTTTTTGGCTTTTGTAGCACATAAGGATTTCAAAGTATAACAAATAGATGTGAAGTCATCTTTCTTGAATGGTGAGTCAGAAGAATAAGTATACATAAAAAAATTGGATGAATTTCAGTTATTAGATAAACCGGATATGGTTTGCAAGTTAAAGAAGGCACTGTATGCATTGAAGCAAGCCCCCAGAGCTTGGTATGCAAGGTTAGACAGGTATTTAATACAGCAAGGATTCAATAAAGGTTCTATAGATAGCAATATGTACATCAAAGTTGGAGAAGATCAAATTCTGATTGTGGAAGTATATGTAGATGACATAATCTTTGGAGGAAATGAAGGTATGTGCAAGGGTTTTGTAGATGAAATGTAGAAAGAATTTTAAATCTCAATGTGTGGTGAGATGAACTTCTTCCTTGGGCTACAGATCAATCAGAAAGATAAAGGTATTTTCATTTCACAATCAAAGTATGTCAAGGCGATGTTGAAGAAGTTTGGAATGGAAGACCCTAAACTAATATGTACCCCTATGAAAAATGGTTGTAAGGTAAGCAAGAATGATGAATCTCCTAAGGCTAATCAGAGAAGGTATAGATCAATGATTGGAGGATTGCTATATTTAACTTCTACTAGACCAAATATTATGCATGCAGTTTGTCTTGTGGCTATATTTCAAGAAGATTCCAGAGAGTCACATGTTGCAGTAGTGAAGAGGATATTCAAATATTTAAAGGGAACTCCAGATCATGGCTTGTGGTATCCAAAGGATGGTAACTTTGCTCTAAGTGCTTATACAGATACAGATTGGGCTGGTTGTGTAGATGACAAGAAAATTACTAGTGGTGGTGCATTCTTTCTTGGAGGTAGAGTGGTGTCATGGTTAAGTAAGAAGCATGATTTAGTATCTCTGTCTACTGTAGAATGTAGAATACATTGCAGCAACATCTTGTTGCACACGGGTGTTGTGGATGAGGCAAACCTTGAAGGACATCATATTTGTATATGATGAACCCATTCCTATCTTCTATGATAATACAAGTGCTATTAACATTTCAAAGAATACAGTGATGCACTCAAGGACAAAACATATATCAATCTGGTATCACTTTCTGAGAGAGAAGGTTGTAGAGAATGAAGTGAAGCTTGAGTATGTGCCTACAAAGGATTAGATTGTTAATATATTCACCAAGGCTCTTCCTAAGGATACATTTGAGTATCTCCATGAGATGTTAGGGGTTATTGCCCCTCCTTCCTTGAACTAGATGCATAAGGAGATGCATCAGTCCAGTAGATTTCAAAATTCATTCCTTATTCTAGGCTAATGTTGGAGGCTACCTCTCAGGGGTAGTAGGTAGTGGTCATGATGGTTGTGGTAGTCATGGGGAGTAAGTTCTAATGTTGGTTGCTTCTAAGAGGGAGTATGCAAAGCAGTAAAAGAAATGAAGTTGAAGAACAGTAGTAAGCAGGAACAAGGTTGAGCAATTGTCTAAAAGTAAGATTGAAAGAGATATGTGTAGCCCTTTTCCATTTATGTTGAATAGGGAGAGAGAGAAATGTGAAAAAAGAAAGAGTTAGTTGTCAAGAAGAGAATAGCAAGCTGAGGGGAAGAGAAAGAGAAAGGAACTGTTGGTATGAAGCATAGTTTTGAGAATGTTGTTGTGTTGATGGCTTTTCACATTATGTGTTTCCATCAATGATAGAGGGGGAGATTGTTGCAAGTATGTACAGTTAGTGTTGTCATTGATGTCAACTGTGTCATCTATTTGAGTAAGAAATGGTGCAAGAGTATGAGTAGTTAGTGTTAAGTTGATACTGTTGTTATGTTGTAAAATGTCCTCTAGGACTTTTACCTCCTAAGTTTAGCTACTGGGTCCCTTAGTTTTAATCGTGCATGTTAGAAATGAATCTCGAAACAAAATCCCTCAAAACCCATGATAAATGGGAATTAGGGGGACATCTTTGAGCTTAATCCAACCCCAAAATAGGTCCCAAGGCTTGGGCACCTACGCACTTGCCCTGCCCTATTTTGTCAAGGTCCCAAATTTGAATGTCGGTTGGTGACTATTAAAAGCTTTCCGTTGTTGGCATCTTGAGTTTGATTTATGAAATTTGTAGTGAGAATGCATATATAATCATGTTTATGACTTCATTTGCAAACTAGAAGATGATTTTGACATTTTGGCGAACTTATGATTTTAGAGCATTCAAGGCATTCATTGCACGTTGCATAGCAGACTTGTCTTGTTGTTGTGTTTGTTATTGCAGATTTGTCTTCATCTTCTCATGGCATGAAAGAGCTTCATCTCTATGAGAGATACAGCTCTGAGGTGATATCTATTTGTGATTTAATCTATCATTTTTATCATTACTTTTGCCTCTGTCCTACAAGGACATGCACTCTCTATTTAATAACGGTGTTGAAAGGCTTGAATGCCATTTTGGGGCTTGACTGAGGCAAGCTCCTAAACACCACAACCCCCAACCCCTCTCTTGTGATTACAGGTGATAGGTATCAGATCTTGCAGAGAGGAATTGCAGAGGATCATTGTAGAGTAGAAGGATCCTGGATCTGAAGAAAAAGGAAGAAAATAACACAAAAAGGTCAAGGGCGCCTGCTCTTTTGATCCTTAGTTTCGTAGTGCAAGAAATCTCTGAAGTGGTTGTAGTCTATAGCAGGTTTGGTCCCAAAGCCCTCAAAAAAAGTAGTACCTTGGGCTTGGGTACCCGCCCCTTCGACTCTAACTTTTCCACATTCTAAAACTCAAAATCTGGTATGTATCTAATCTGTATTTAGTGTCTTTATGTAGAAGGATTTCTCATGTTTCATCCATTTGCTTATTCTTTTACATAATTAGGGTTTTAGGCTTAATCAAGCTAAGTGTTAACAAATCAATCAACAAATTCCAAATTTCCTTATCATTCCAAGTGAGAGCCAACCTGATAGTTGAGTCCTCTTGCAAAAGTTGTGATTCAACTCGGTTAAATATCCTTAAATGTATTGAGTGAAAGGAGGACCTAATCAATCAATCAATCAATCCCATCATCCCTATTTTCATACATTATATTTTGGTGAACCCGTGTTTCATTTACATCATTTTACATTTGAAAATCTTACAAAAAAATTAAATTTTTTGAAAAAATCAAGCATCCTAGGATTGCATTTAGACATAGTTTACACTATTTTCATTACATTTCATCTAAATCATTTAAATCTCTGATATTTACATCAGATCTGACATAAATTGCAGAATTATGTTGGTGCCTACATGAGCAGTCAGTTTTCAAGCATATAAACATGCAGGCACCTTCCCTAAAAATCCAAAAATATTCTAAGTCTCTGGGCCTCCTCAACATTTTTCAACTGTAGCATCATATTTTCTTCGAGGAGGTCATCATCATCAAATTTTTAGTCATCACCCTATTTTTTCTCGCGGGGGTCATCATCATATTTTCTGTCAGCCTGATCTTTCGCTCCAGGGTGATATCTTAACATCGGGTGATCTTACTTAAGATCATCCTGATGATGTTGCTGCAAGGTTCTAAGTATGACCCGATATTCATCAAGGTCATCATATTTAAACATCGGGTGATCTTTGTTAAGATCATCCTGATGTTGTTTTATCACTTCATGTTCGTTGTTTTCTCATCCTGATGATGCTGATGTCATTCTTATGTCAGGGTGATATCTACTTCTCTGCCTGTCTGCATCATGATATTTCTGAAGGGAGATATCTGCTTGTCAGCTTCATGCATTGTCTAGTGGGGGGTGATCATTTCAAATATCTGTCATATTCATATATCACCCCAATCTTATAGTGGAGCTACAGTGCAGCATGTTTTTTGTGCATGAGGGTGATATTTCAAATATCTGGTTATCTTCCGAATATCATCCTGATGCCAACATGATGGTGACGTCATCAAGGTCTGGGGGTCATATTTTAACATCAGTCATTTTATGGAGATCCCCCGATGTTGCGAATATGACGATGACATCAACCGAATATGAGGAGGTGCGCAATAGGCAGATATGTTGATGACGTCAGTAGGATATGATGGTGACATCATTAGGATGTTCAATTATCAGGGTGATATTTTACATCAGGGTGATGTGAATTATCAGGGTGAGCTGAGCAAGTGATTCGCTGACGTTAGGGTGATATTGACTATCCAGATATCATGCTGGAGGATGATGATGATGAAGGTCTTATACTAGGTGCTGTCGGGAGCAAAATCACTGATATTATATGTGCTCACGACCTTGTATATAAAGTGTTGAGGAGGTTGCCGCGGGGTGCATGTGGGATAATTGGTTCTTGCATATTTTAAAATATAGAGGTGATATTTCTTGGCGGGAAAGGTCACGATGCACTGTCTACTACATTTCCCAAGGCTGCAGGTTTGGTGCGCCACTAATGGCGGTTGTTGTAGGGTATGGGCGATGGCGTGGATGTTTTAACCACCTAATTGATGATGTGAATCCCTAGGCGACGGTGCAAGGCTCAAGGCCTCCCTTGTCCCCTCCTCCACCTACTGCATTCAATGCGATGAGCGCCATTTTCTCAATGTACTGTATCTGGCAAATTTTGAGTTTGCCTGGTGGTTAAGGCTGAGCACCTCCTTGCTGTATAAGTAGGGCTGTGTTGCTCATTTGTTGGTTGTTGAAGGCCTAAGGCATTTTTGTGTAAATAACAAAGAACAAGGCATGATCCTAGTTGTTCTATCCCATTTTGGAGTTTAGGTGTTGCAGCATGAGTGTATTTTGCACATATTTTCATTTTCAGTGTTAATGTTATATGAAAAATGCTTATTGCATGTGTCTATCTGCTTGTCTCCATTTGCTATATGTTATTCTCCTTCTTTTGAATCTGGTTGCTAAGGGTTTCATAGATTCTCAGGTATAGATATCTATACTGCATGCTTGATCTGTAACTTCCATTCAAGGAGTGGATTAAACTGTTTTAGGTTAATGTATGGAGAAGGTTGCATGTCAGCAGGGATATCTGTAAGTAGAGGCAGTTAGATACCCATTCTTGGGTGATGTTTGTAAGGCAAGCATTAGTCCAACCCCCTGAAACTTGAGTGAAAGTTGCAAACCATCTGTTGTATATGTCTAGTTGACTCTTTGCACAATGGATAGGCACCAGTCTACTCCTGGGTCAGTAGTTATGAGCCAAAACCCCTTGTCTTGCATCCAGGCCATTATGTCCACCCATTTCATCACCTCCATCTGCTAGCTGTAGGAGTAGGATTAGGACCCCTGCATACTCTCATACCCAACCAAACACATATGTCCAAGAATGTTGCCAACCTTGTGATCTGTCATGCAGATCTTGGTCCATAAATAAGAGTATTCTACCTGTTGTTGTCAAGTTAGATCTTTCTATCATTGAGCTAGTCAAGGTTACATCTTGAGTTATAGGGATACCCCCCTTGGTGTGGGAAAACCAGAAGTGAAGGGGAGGCAGCTCACGCAACCTCCTATATTAGTTGGTTGAATCTGCTTGTGCATTAGAACTGGCAAACCCTGATGTTGATTCAGAAGAAAAACCAATAGATTGGCGACTCTACTAGGGAGAGAGAGAGAGTCAAGTGATTTGAAGGCTGGAAAATCTAGTTTCTAGTGAAGTTGTTGCAGCAAGATCAAAAAAGTAACCATGTGGTGCTCTACTGGCATGGTGAATCTAGAAAATACATGTGCCTTGTTGATATTCTGTCCTCTCTGTGAGAGGTGGCAACTCTGTTGATTGAACCTATCAGTGCTGCAACATATTTCCAAGTATTCCATCTTTTCAAAAAATAATGAGTTTATAACAACAAACCTGGTTGTGCTCTCAGAGAAAACCATTTTTTATTGAAAGATATAAAGCCCTAGATTTCACAGGGATATATGGCTACCCAAATATTATTCCCAATAAAATTAGAAAATGTTTGCCAAAATATAGTGGATCAGATTATGAATCGGCAAACAAACATCTGCAAAGGTTTTGTAATTTAATAGAAGATTATGAATTAGAGGATGAAGATGTAGTAATGAGACTCTTTATTTAGTCATTAGAAGATGATGCTAAGATATGGTTTTCAGACCTGCCTGCTTGTTCAGTTTCTTCATGGATGGATTTAGAAGTTGCATTCCTAGGGCAGTTTGGTGAAAGGTTTGATGTGGCTTCATTGATCATACATTTTATGAATATCCAAAGGGAAGCTGAGGAGCTAGTTCTAGCCTTTAATCTTAGGTTTATTAAGTTGCTCAGGCAAATTCCTGAATATATGAGACCCAATAATGCATTATGCTTGACAATTTATTTGGCTGCATTTGATGAAGAAATGAGTTATCTATTGAGAGATAAAGAACCAGTCACACTTCACTAGGCTTTCCAATTTGCTATGGACATAAAAAAAAAAGAGAAATATGGAATGCCAGTAGGTTTCATGGCTGCAAGTTGTCAAAGCAGTTATCAAAGTGAATATATTTCAGCTCTCCCAGTATGTGCATTAAAAGATGATTGTGTAGAGGGAAATATATTTCAGAATAATGTGTGCAGCCATGATGTGATACATGAAGAAAATATTGTAGAAAATGTAGGCACATCATATAATGATGTGGACAAAGATTGTTGTCTGCCTCTAGAAGAAAGCCAGCAGATGCAAAATGCTCTTCAAATGATGAAATGAAAGATATACATGAAGTTGCATCCTGCAGTGATAGGCATATCCCAGTTATTCCTAATTATTTATATGAGGTGGATATGCAGAGCTTCACTCTGAATATAGAAAACATTGATTCAAGGGATGGCAGTGAATATGCTAGTGATTGTCAGCATTTAGATGCATGTGTGAGCCTTTCAGATGATGAAATATATTTGGATGTTGAATATGAATGTTTCCTTGAAGATTCTAACCACCTTCACGATGCAGAAGTTGAAAAATTTGTTTTTGATTATCAGTGCATTGGTGAAGAGGAAAGACAGGGTCACTATTCATAGGTGGACATACATGTTGCAGATGTGTGTGCTCGAACAGTTGGGGATGGTGCTAGTTGTGGGGGTGACTATGAAGCTTTCAGTGTAGGACTGCATTCTGAGTTATTTCTGCCTTCTCTTGAGACATTTCAGGTGGACCTTAGTGACAAAACTGCTAAGCATGATGATGATGGATATATGTATGTTCATCAAGATAAATTTGATTATGAGATGTTGCTTGTGCCTGAATATTGCATATTTGATACAGAGGAGCTCTTATTTTTTGAGGAAGGGCAAAATTCTAATGTGGATTCATTTGTTTCATGTGAGTCTGTTATTTTTTCAAGCAACATCAGTGACTCATATGATGATGACATTCTACAACTGATAATAATGTATGCTGATGAAGCTAGTTGTAGATTTGTTGAAGAAAAAGAAATGAGCAGCAACACAAATAATTGCCAAGGGGCTTGCTGCAGATAGTTAAAAGCTTTTAGGCTTCATTTGAAGAAATCAAAAGAAAATCAGGTGTTTGACAAAGGAAAATTCTGGTTTTTCCTTTTTGGCGGCCCTGGGCCACCATGTTTTTTTTAAAATAATGTGTTTGGTGATGCAGATTGGTATAGCTTCATGACTCTATGCCCAATGGATGGGGGACTGGTCTGCATCCTAGAAATCTGTGGTTCTCACCATGCCTGCAAGAGGCATGTGTCCCCAGACAGAGCCACTGTTGGTGCCTGCATGAGCAGTCAGTTTTCAAGCATATAAACATGCAGGCACCTTCCCTAAAAATCCAAAAATATTCTAAGTCTCTGGGCCTCCTCAACATTTTTCAACTACAGCATCATATTTTCTTCGAGGAGGAGGAGGTCATCATCATCATATTTCTAGTCATCACCCTATTGTTTCTCGCAGGGGTCATCATCATATTTTCTGTCAGCCTGATCTTTCGCTCTGGGGTGATATCTTAACATCGGGTGATCTTACTTAAGATCATCCTGATGATGTTGCTGCAAGGTTCTAAGTATGACCCGATATTCATGGGGGTCATCATATTTAAACATCAGGTGATCTTTGTTAAGATCATCTTGATGTTGTTTTATCACTTCATGTTCATTGTTTTCTCACCCTGATGATGCTGACGTCATTCTTATGTCAGGGTGATATCTGCTTGTCTGCATCATGATATTTCTAAAGGGAGATATCCGCCTATCAGCTTCATGAATTGTCTAGTGTGGGGTGATCATTTCAAATATCCGTCATAGTCATATATCACCCCGATCTTATAGTGGAGCTATAGTGCAGCATGATTTTTGTGAATGAGGGTGATATTTCAAATATCCAGTTATCTTTTGAATATCATCCTGATGCTTACATGATGGTGACGTCATCAAGGTTCGGGCATCATATTTTAACATCAGTCATTTTATGGAGATCCCCTGATGTTGCGAATATGATGATGACATCACTTAGATATGAGGAGGTGCACGATAGGCAGATATGCTGATGACATCAACAGGATATGACGGTGATGTCATCAGGATGTTCAATTATCAGGGTGATATTTTACATCAGGGTGATGTGAATTATCAGGGTGAGCTCAATAGGTGGTTCGCTAACGTTAGGGTGATATTGAGTATCCAGATATCATGCTGGAGGATGATGATGATGGTCTTATACTAGGTGCCATTGGGAGCAAAATCACTGACATTATATGTGCTCACGACCTAGTATATAAAGTGTTGAGGAGGTTGCCGCAGGGTGCATGTGGGATAATTGGTTCCTGCATATTTTCAAATATCGAGGTGATATTTCTTGGCGAGAAAGGTCGCGATGCACTGTCTACTGCATTTCCTGAGGCTGCAGGTTTGGTGCACCACTAATGGCGGTTGTTGTAGGGTATGGGCGATGGCATGGACATTTCAACCACCCAATTGATGATGTGAATCCCTAGGTGGCGGCACAAGGCTTGAGGCCTCCCCTGTCCCCTCCTCCACCTGCTGCATTCAATGCAATGAGCGCCATTTTCTCAATGTACTGTATCTGGCAAATTTTGAGTTTGCTTGGTGGTTAAGGCTGAGCACCTCCTTACTGTATAAGTAGGGCTGTGTTGCTCATTTGTTGGTTGTTGAAGGCCTGAGACATTTTTGTGTAAATAACAAAGAACAGGGTATGATCCTAGTTGTTCTATCCCATTTTGGAGTTTATGTGTTGTAGCATGAGTGTATTTTGCACATATTTTTAGTTTCAGTGTTAATGTTATATGAAAAATGCTTATTGCATGTGTCTATCTGCTTGTCTCCATTTCCTGCATGTTATTCTCCTTCTTTTGAATCTAGTTGCTAAGGGTTTCATAGATTCTAGGGTATAGATATCTATACTACATGCTTGATCTGTAACTTCCATTCAAGGAGTGGATTAAACTATTTTAGGTTAATGTATGGAGAAGGTTGCATGTCAACAGGGATATCTATAAGTAGAGGCAGTTAGATACCCATTCTTGGGTGATGTTTGTAAGGCAAGCATCAGTCCAACCCCCTGAAACTTGAGTGAAAGCTGCAAACCATCTGTTGTATACGTCTAGTTGACTCCTTGCCCAATGGATAGGCACCAGGCTGCTCATGGGTTAGTAGTTATAAGCCAAAACCCCTTGTCTTGCATCCAGGACATTATGTCCACCCATTTCATCACCTCCATCTATTAGCTGTAGGAGTAGGATTAGGACCCCTGCATACTCTCATACCCAACCAGACACATATGTCCAAGAATGTTGCCAACCTTGTGATTTGTCATGCAGATCTTGGTCCATACATGAGAGTATTCTACCTGTTGTTGTCAAGTTAGATCTTTCTTCATTGAGCTAGTCAAGGTTACATATTGAGTTATAGGGATACCCCCCTTAGTGTAGCAGAACCATAAGTGAAGGGGAGGCAGCTCACGCAACCTCCTATATTAGTTGGTTGAATCTGCTTGTGCATTAGAACTGGCAAACCCTAATGCTAATTTAGAAGAAAAACCAACACATTGCATCATTACATAATCATTTACCTTGCATTTTCATACTTTATTTGTTAGGGTTTGCTTGAAATTGTGCATTTTTCATATAACTTAGTCTTTGCAAAAGCTAGGGTTTGTGGTTAAAATCTTGTTTCAGATTTTACTACTCCTTTAAACACTCTTTCAAATCTAATTTTGGACTATAGTGTTGTTGCATTGCATGTTTTTGTATTTACATTTGCATCCTTACAACATTTGCATTGGAAAAATTGAAAAAATTGAGCATTTTTAGGTCATAAACAAGCATAGTTTTGTTTTGTTTCATTACATTAGTCATTAATATCATTCATTTTAGAGCTTGCATTCATTTGAAAACATACATACATTGTTCATTTGAAAATTTGGTATCATTTCACACTCTTTCTTAGAAATTTACATGTTTTTTAATTACACATTGTGTATTTCAATGCTAAGTGTTTATACACTTTCTTTAAACAAACTTACAAATCAATCATATTTCCTTGTTGTATTGCATTATTGCATTCTACCCACTTTATTTGTTGTGGAATCTGTGTGTCTTTTAGTACCCACTTCCTTCAAGAAAGTGTGTTAGTGTGAAATAGTCTCGCATACATGGCTTCTAATCACAACAATAATGCTAGGTTCCCTCCTAGACCTTATATCAAAAGAAAGACTCCTGAACCTAAAATAGTATTCACACCTTATGATAGAACAACTAGAGACATTAAAGGACCTCTTTACATCATAGTGAAGGTAATGGAGACTCATATGCATGGAACACTTATAGATCCTAATTGTATGACAAATGTGTCAACGGAAGAATTCCTTTATTCACATGATTTGATACAAGATTCTTATGAACCTACGAACATAATGATTAAAACACATACTAGAGCTTCTATTCCTACCTATGGGAAGATATCTTTATTGGTTACAGTATTTGAGAAAGCTATGGAACTATTATTTGATGTCATCTCTACATTAGACCTCTTCCGCATAAAATTAGGACATCCATGGCTAAAAGCTATGAATACTGTCTCCTCAACAATTCACAAATGTATACAATTTCCTTTACATGGACAAGTGCACACTATTCACCATAATACATGGCAACCCATGGTTACTTATAAGAACTTTACTCTTGATTACTTTTGGCCACGACCTACCATAGAACCTAAACCACAAAGAGATCAATTTTTCTTAGGATATAGACAATATAAAGCAAAAGTACTATCTAGAGTGGCCGGACCTTTTATTCAACAAGAGACAATCCAAAAACAACCCACATTAGAAGAACTTCCTAGATCAAAAGGTAAGGGAATCTATGTTGAGGTTCCTCCTCCATCATCCTTGCAAGGATCGGGAGGCACTCGTAGAGAACAAAGCACTTCATCAAAACAAATTAAGTTTGTATAGGCTTCCTCCTCCGAAATGTCAAAAACTATGGGAAATCATGAGAATCCTTTTGAAAACATCACTAATAAACAACGAAGAAATATAAAAGCAAGAGAAAGGAGGAAGAGAAGACAAGCTTTTTCTCAAAGAAATGCATCTCAACAAGAAAACATTCCACCACCTAACATTCAACCAAATAAAGAAGAGCTTAAAGAAAAAGAATTTAAGGACAATGAAAAAAGTTGGGCTATCATAGCTTATGTCCTTCTCTCCACTGACTTTCAAGATTGGGAAGATGATGATTTTCTCTATGACAATCGCTAGTTCGGTTGTGCAACAGGGAAGTATTTCTAACCCTGGTGATCACCTTTGTCATAGCATAGTTTTCTCATTTATGTGACCTTGCCTCTTGTGTTGTGTTCCCCTATGATGTGTTATGTGTTGTTTAGGCCTCCTTGGATGACCCTTGATACTCTTGTAAGGTCAAGGATACCAGGAGACCGCCTATGTTGTGACCATTCTTCTATTTGTTTCATCATTCTTCTATCTTGTCTCTCCTCTATTTTATTATTGTGTGTCATGCCTTAGGGTCATAGCATTGCAGTTGATGGTCTAGGGGCATCCTCCTACATGGTGTTCCTAAGGCACCTGTTCTCTCTTATTTTACTATTTACCTTCTTCTAGTGATTTTATCTAGTCAGCAGATGATGAAAAACAAACAACTAACTGATATGGACTGCGTGTCCTTTCAGCAAGCAAGCAAAAATGGACCTAGTCCATACATGAAGATGTTGGTAGATGGCGACTAATCAGGAAAGTACTGTACACTAGCCATGTATCCTCGCTGAGGTTCGGGGGCACAGCCCCCGAGAAATTTTTTTTAGAGCCGACATAAAAAATCCTATTTTTGTGACTGACATAAGAAAACCCTATTTTTGTAATTGACAAAAAGGCTTGATAAAAAGTGGCTAAGGGTTAGGGTTTTGAGATATTGTATTGTAGCATTTGCAATGGTATTGAGTTGCAGGGATTGCTGGTTGTAATCAGTTTGATGTACTAGATAATAATATTGGACTCTCTGTTTGGTGGATGTAGCCCGAGTTTGGGTGAACCACGTTAAAACTTGTCTCTCACTGTTATTAATTCTGTGTATTTCTATTTCTTTGTTTAATCTTTATTTGCATTTAATTGATATCTTCTACTGGCTAACCCTAACAAGTGGTATCAGAGCAAGTTGTGTTTGATTATCGTCTGCAGGAAGGTCTCACGGTTGAGTGGGAGCAATGGCGGATGAGAGTAAATTGAAGGTCGATAAATTCAATGGGCAGAACTATCAGTTATGGAAGATGCAGATGGAGGATTACCTCTATCAAAAGGATTTATGGAGGCCGTTGGAAGGAGTAGCCAAGAAACCGGCAACAATGTCTGATGAGGATTGGAATCTTCTTGACAGAAAGGCACTGGGAACCATTCGGTTGTGCCTGGCACCATCAGTGGCATTCAATATAACAGAAGCGAAGACAACAGATGGTCTGATGAAAGCTTTGGCTAAATTGTATGAAAAACCCTCAGCCTCAAATAAGGTATTTCTCATGAAGCATTTGTTTAATTTGAAAATGGTTGAAGGTGGATCTATGACAGATCATTTAAATGAATTTAATACGATTGTTAGTCAATTGACTTCTGTAAATGTAAAATTTGATGAAGAAGTTAGAGCTCTCTTGATATTATGTTCATTGCCTGAAAGCTAGGATAGTTTGGTAATGGCGGTTAGTAACTCTATTTCTGGTTCAAATACCCTGAAATTTTATGATGTTGTTAGTGTTATTCTGAGTGAGGAAACTCATAAGAAAAGCTCAGGTGGATCCATATCAAGCAGTGTTTTGAATGCAGAAAGCAGAGGTAGATCAAAGGAGAGAGGAAAAGGTTCTGGAGGTCATGGGAAGTCACGAGGAAAATCAAAGGACAAAAGATCCCAAACTAGAGGACAAAAGGATTGCTGGTACTGTGGTAAACTACGTCATCTGAAGAAAGATTGTTGGTCTCAAAAAAATAAAGGAGACAAACAAGAAGGCAATAAGGAGGCAAATGTGGTAAGAAATAAATTTGAAGATGATGCTTTGATTATTTCCCTAGATAATGCTGATGATTCATGGGTTTTAGATTTAGGGGCCTCATTTCATGCTACACCCCATAGAAGTTATTTTTTTGATTATGTCCAAGGGGATTTTGGGCTGGTTTATTTGGGAGATAACGAACCCTATCAGATTGTTGGATAGGGAAGAATCAAGATTAAGTTGCAGAATGGGAATCATTGGCTACTACAAGAGGTAAGGCATGTTCCAAGGCTTAGTAGGAATTTAATTTCAACAGGACAGCTAACTGAACAAAGTTGCATTGTTACATTTACTGATAAAAATTGGAAGGTTTCAAAAGGTGCCTTAGTAGTAGCAAAATGTGTGAAAGTAGGCACCTTATATCTTTGTACAGGTCATACTGTTCCTTCTACTTTAGCTATTACAAAGAAAAAACAAACAGGTTCAGGAACAATTCCTACAGGTTTGCAGGAAGAGACTGGAAAAGTTGCTACAGGTTTTGAGACAACACTGTGGCATAACAAACTTGGGCATATGAGTGAAAAAAGTATGAAGGTACTTCATTCTAAGAAAGTTTTACCAGGTCTAAAATGTATTAATATGGATTTCTATGAAAGTTGTGTGTATGGAAAACAAAAGAGAGTTAGTTTTCTTAGAGATGGGAAGCAAAAGAAAAATGAAAAGTTGGAGCTTGTGCATACAGATGTATGGGGACCAGCTCAGGTATCTTCTCTCAGTGGCTCTCGATATTATGTTACATTCATAGATGATGCAACTAGGAAGGTATGGATTTATTTCCTTAGGCAGAAATCTGATGTATTTGAAACGTTTAAGAAATGGAGAAGCTTGGTTGAGAATGAGATAGCTAAAAGATTAAAATGTCTCAGATCTGATAATGGTGGTGAGTATTGCAGCAAAGAATTTGAGGATTATTGTTCCTTTAATGGATTTCGTAGGTAGAAAATGGTTCCAGGGACTCCACAGGAAAATGGAGTGGTTGAACGCATGAATAGGACAATAATGGAGTGTGCAAGGACCATGAGATTGCATGCTGGGCTGCCTTTAAACTTGTGGGCAGAGGCTGTCAATACTACTATATATTTAATTAATAGAGGTCCTTCAGTTCCTTTGGGCTGTGGTATTCCAGAGGAAGTATGGATAGGTAAGAAGGTGAGTTATTCTTTTCTCAAAACCTTCGGATGTGAAGCATTTGCACATGTAGATTCTAAAAATAGAACCAAGCTAGATGCAAAATCAAAAAGGTGTACCTTTGTTGGATATGGCATTGATGAATTTGGTTATAGGCTTTGGGATTTTAAAAATCTAAAAATTGTGAGAAGTAGGGATGTCATATTCAATGAGAAGGTGTTGTACAAAGATCAGTTGCAGCAGCATGAGAAGAAAGCAAAAGATTATGTGGTACTAGATGATACTCCAAATAGTGATGTTCCAGTGGTTCCTCATGCTCCGCAACAACAACCAGAAATACCACAAACTCCAGTAAATGTTAGACGATCAACAAGGCTAAGTAGACCTCCTGAATAGTTTTTTCCCTCTTTGTATTCTATTTTGTTAACAGATGCTGGTGAACCAGAAGGGTATGATGAAGCTATGCAGGTGGATACACAGGTTCAGTGGGAGATTTCTATGAAAGAAGAAATGGACTCCTTGCTGAAAAATCAGACTTGGGAATTATGTAAGTTACCTGCAGGTAAAAATGCTTTACCAAACAAATGGGTTTACCATCTGAAAGAGGAAGATGGAGATAAGAAAAGATTTAAGGCCAGGTTAGTTGTAGAAGGATTTGCATAGAAAAAGGGCATTGATTTTAATGAGATATTTTCTCCGGTTGTTAAGATGACTTCTATTCGTACTATTTTAAGTATTGTGGTTATTGAAGATTTGCATTTGGAACAGCTAGATGTAAAAATTGCCTTTCTCCATGGTGATTTGGAGGAGGAGATATATATGAAACAGCCCCAAGGATTTGAGGTCAAAGGTAAGGAGAAATAAGTGTGTAGATTGAAGAAGAGTTTGTATGGCCTTAAACAAGCACCTCGGCAATGGTATTTGAAATTTGATAGTTTTATGGCTGAGCAAGGCTACAGCAAGTGTAATTCTGACCATTGTGTTTATTTTAAGAGGTTGGATAATGACAGCTACATTATTTTATGTTTATATGTTGATGACATGCTTGTAGCTGGGTCTAACATGGATCACATAAGAGAGTTAAAACAACAGTTAGCACAGTCATTTGATATGAAGGATTTGGGGGCAGCAAAACAAATCCTTGGTATGAAAATTTGCAGAGATAGGAAGAATAGAAAATTGACTCTATCTCAAGCTGCTTATGTTGAAAAGGTGTTGCAGAGATTCCATATGGAGAATGCAAAAGCTGTCAGCACACCTTTGCCTAGTCATTTGAAATTGACTACGGAGATGTGTCCTAAGACATAAGAGGAGGAAGAGAAAATGTCCAAGGTACCATATGCTTCAGCTGTAAGAAGTTTAATGTATGCCATGGTATGCACGAGACCGGATATTGCGCATGCTGTAGGAGTTGTTAGCAGGTATATGAGTCATCTTGGTTTGGAGCATTGGAATGCGGTAAAATGGATTCTCAGATATTTGAGAGGTACATCCAATACACATTTCTGTTTTGGGGGCTCTAATACTGATTTAGTAGGCTATGTCGACTCAGATTTGGAAGGGGATATTGATACCAGGCAGAGTACTACAGGTTATGTCTTTACTGTAGGTGGGACCGTAGTGAGTTGTATCTCATGGTTGCAAAAGGTGGTTGCTTTATCCACCACAGAGGCAGAGTATGTAGCTACAAAAGAGGCAAGCAAAGAGATGATATGGATGCAATCTTTTATGTAAGAATTGGGCAAACAACAGGCTAACAGTTCTTTGTATACTGACAGTCAAAGTGCCATACATCTTGCAAAGAATTCTGCCTTGCATTCAAAGACCAAACACATACAATTGAGGTATCACTTTATTCAATCGGTGTTGGATAATGGATAGTTAAGGTTGGAAAAGATACATATAGATGAAAATCTAGCAGATATGTTTACAAAGGAAGTGACAAGGGAGA
This sequence comes from Cunninghamia lanceolata, assembly GCA_027924645.1. Classification (NCBI taxonomy): domain Eukaryota; kingdom Viridiplantae; phylum Streptophyta; class Pinopsida; order Cupressales; family Cupressaceae; genus Cunninghamia; species Cunninghamia lanceolata. Next base: position 4,908,527 of record BSBN01000693.1, read on the forward strand.
AGCTAAGCTCCTCTTCAGCTTCGGTTGGTCTTCTAGACTGAAAACCATAAAAATAGAATAGTAGAGTCCAGGGTGCTTATTTCCAGTGGGAGCTGCATGCACAGCGGTGTCGTCCAGGATCAGTCTCCAAGTGGGAGATTGTTTGGTGTGGAGCCTGATCAGTCTCCAAGTGGGAGATTGTTGGTAGATGGCGACTAATCAGGAAAGTACTGTACACTAGCCATGTATCCTTGCCGGGGTTCGGGGATACATAAAAAAAATCTTCTTTTTGTGACCAACATAAGAAAACCCTATTTTTGTAATTGACAAAAAGGGTTGATAAAAAAGTGGCTAAGGGTTAGGGTTTTGAGATATTGTATTGTAGCATTTGCAATGGTATTGAATTGCAGGGATTGCTGATTGTAATCAATTTGATTTATTAGATAATAATATTGGACTCTCTGTTTGGTGGATGTAGCCTGAGTTTGAGTGAACCATGTTAAAACTTGTCTCTCACTGTTATTAATTTAGTGTATTTCCATTTCTCTGTTTAATCTTTATTTGCATTTAATTGATATCTTCTACTGGCTAACCCTAACAGAAGATGGGGTTCATTTATATATCTGATGCTTGGCTAGTAGAATCACTATGTGTGATATTTGATGTTGTCTTATCTTTCTAACAAATCATAACAATACATCTTCTCCATGCACTTTGATTGTTTTGTATCTCACCTTGTTGTTACACTCAGTTTTGAGATGCTTGCAATATAAGCCCAACGGCTAAACTTAGATTCAAACCCGTATGTGTATCCTTGCTTTCTTTGATGTGACTATTTTCATGCATATCTTTCATGTTTTTATTTGGTTATTATCTTAGAGTAAGACTTGTAACCTCTCTTGTTATCTTATATTAGCATATCTTATCATTGTGTTTGTGGAAACATTCGGCGATTGTGAGCACATGTCACCTTGGGGGCATGGGCTTTGTAGGAGCTCATGTTTCCTTGTGTGTTTTCTCTCTACCTTAACGTACTTGATATTGGTATATTACATCAACCACCTTAAGGTGGGGGCATATATAAGGTAATATGTCTGATGATTTTGGAACTAACGAAGCATGTTTGTAAGCCCTCTGTGGAGGTGGGATAACATATCTCTTGAGCTAGTGCATATCCTTTTATTTCAAAAACCCTCTGTGGAGGTAGGATGGTGTATCCTTTGAGTTAGTGCACATCCTTTTATTTCAAAATTCATTTGTAGAGGTGGGGTTGGATCTTGAGACTATCCTCCCTTAAGCATGTCTTTGGTGATTGTTGTGGCATAAACCCAACTATTAGGTGTGTCTATAACGTGTTTGAGATGGTGGGACTTAACAATAAGTTCTTTCCATCACCTTGTTTGTCATGTTTAAGGCGTATAGTATGTCTATGGCATGCTATACGGCGCTTGTGTTTTCCATGTGTCTTCCCCCTCATGTAGTGTAAAGGGTGTGGCGATGAGTCCCCCCTATGCTTGGGTTTGTATGGCATGTTTGCCCCCTTGTGTAGTGTAAAGCATGTGGCGATGAGTCCCCCCTACACTTGGGTTTGTATTACATGTTTTCCCCCTCGTGTAGTGTAAAGGGTGTAGCGACAAGTCCCCCATGCACTTGGGTTTTGTATGGTGTATTTTCTCCCCTTGGTGTAGTGTAAAGAGTGTGGCGATGAGTCCCCCCTACATTCTTGGGTTTTGTGTGTTGCAATTTTTATTTCCATGTATCTATTGTAATCGAGAAATTTGGATAAAATATGAAGATAAAACAATAAATGCAATTACCTTTTTACCCAAACCCTTTGAATACCTCAAATGATGAATGCATGATTGATTGCTTGATTCGATTGGATGTTGATTGCTCACATTCACAACATAATGATAATAGGAGAGAGATTTGATGAAAGAAGATAGATGAAAATGGATGAAAATAGATAGATGATGGATGAAGAAGAAGAATTTCAGCAGCATAAGGATATTAAACTAAAATGCATACCCTCTCAAATGGCTTTTGAGAAGCCATATTTATAGACACACGGTTGAAGATAAGATAAGGATTGGATTTGATTTTATTTTATCTTTAAAGGACAAAAGAGGAAATAAAACAAGATAAAATCAGATAGAAAAGATATTGATTTTTGCTTTAAAGGAAATAAATCCTAAAAAGATGAGAGGGTGAATTATCTAATTAAATAAATTAATTAGATATGCATGAGTTGTATTTTTAGGAAGAAAGCAAGATGATTTTATTAGGATTTTATTAATTAAATAAATATTTGATTTATTTAATTATAGAAAATAGATAAGTGACTAATTAAATAATTAAAAATAATTATTTAACTAGAGAGGATTAATGGCCATGAATATTTAAATAAATAAAAATTTATTTAATTATAGAAGATAAGATTATGGGATTGAATAAATTAGTCAAATAAATAAAATTTATTTAACTAATTAGGTGATGACATGGGTACCTAGGGCAAAACATGCTAATGACAAGGTGTTGGACATTTTTAGGTGTCTACACTTGTGTTTTCCATGTGTCTTCCATGTGTTTTCCCCCTCATGTAGTGTAAAGGGTGTGGCGATGAGTCCCCCCTATGCTTGGGTTTGTAAGGTGTGTTTGCCCCCTTGTGTAGTGTAAAGCGTGTGGCGATGAGTCCCCCCTACACTTGGGTTTGTATTATGTGTTTTTTCCCTCGTGTAGTGTAAAGGGTGTGGCGATGAGTCCCCCCTGCACTTGGGTTTTGTATGGTGTATTTTCTCCCCTTGGTGTAGTGTAAAGAGTGTGGTGAAGAGTCCCCCCTACATTCTTGGGTTTTGTGTGTTGCAATTTTTATTTCCATGTATCTATATATATGAAAATGAAAAAAAATGTCATTGTCTTCATTGTGTTTTGCGTGACTACTCTTATGTCTTCATCATGTTTTGCATGTCTTCAATATTGTCTTCTCCATGTCTTGCATGTCTATTACTATCTTCATTGTGTTTTGCATGTCTGTGATGTGTTTGGTTATGCTTACCTGAGATTGGGGGCTAGAAATAGTTCCTCAATCTTTGTGTATGCATTAGTTTTAAGTGTCTAGCATGTTTGTTGTGTTTTCGACCACACTTTAATGCATGTATGGGTCATAAGATCATACATACATTAAAGTGGGGGCTAAATGTTATGTCGCAAAATGTCTCCCTAGGACTTTTACCTCCTAAGTTTAGCTCCTGGGTCCCTTACTTTTAAGCATGCATGTTAGAAATGAATCCCAAAACAAAATCCCCTAAAATCCAAGACAAATGGGACTCAGGGGGACATCTTTGAGCTTAATCAAGCCCCAAAATAGGTCACATGGCTTGGGCACCTATGCCTTGCCCTGCCCTATTTTGTCGGGTTCCAAATTTGAATGTCGGTTGGTGACCATTAAAAGGTTTCTGTTGTCGGCATATTGAGTTTGAATTATCAAATTTGTAGCGGGAATGCATATATAATCATGTTTAGGACATCATTTGCAAACTAGAAGATGATTTTGAGATTTTGGCAAACTTATGATTTTAGAGCTCAAGGCATTCATTGTGTTGTAGAGCAGACTTGTGTTGTTGTGTTTGTTAGTGTAGATTTGTCTTCATCTTCTCATGGCGTGAAAGAGCTTCATCTCTGTGAGAGCTACACCTCTGAGGTGATATATATTTGTGATTCAATCTATCATTTTTATCATTATTTTTGCCTCTATCCTGCAAGGACACACAATCTCTATCTGACAACGGTGTTGGAAGGCTTGAATGTCATTCTAGGGTTTGACCGAGGCAAGCTCCTAAACACCACAATCCCCAACCCCTCTCTTATGATTGTAGGTGACAGGTATCAGATCTTGTGGAGAGGAGTTGTAGAGGATCATTGCAGAGTAGAAGGATCCCAGATCTAAATAAAAAGGCAAAAAATAGCACAAAAAGGTCAAGGGCACCTGCTCTTTTGACCCTTAGTTTTGCAATGTAGGAAATCTCTGAAGTGGTTGCAGTCTGTAGCAGGTTTGGTCCCAAAGCCCTCAAAAAAAGTAGTACCTTGGGCTTGGGCACTTGCCCCTTTAACCCCAAGTTTTCTATAGTCTAAAACTTGAAATCTGGTATGCATCTGATTTGTATAGTATTTTTGTGTAGAAGGATTTGTTGTGTTTCATCTGTTTGCTTATGATTTTGTATAATTAAAGTTTTAGGCTTAATCAGGCTAAGAGTTAACAAATCAATCAACAAATTCCAAATTTCCTTATCATTCCAAGTGATAGCCAACCTGATAGTTGAGTCCTCTTGCAAAAGTTATGATTCAACTCAGTTAAATTTCCTTGAATGTACTAAGTGAAAGGAGGACCTAATCAAACAATCAATCAATCCCATCAACCCTCTTTTCATACATTACAACTGTCTCTGATGATGAGGTTGGTTAAGCAGAGATGAGGTCGTTGCAATGGTATAAGCTATTTGGTAGATGATTTGGTTGCTCTCAAGAGGTGCTAAAGATGTTAAGAATATGTTTCTGTTTATTGGTTTCCAAGTGCTTTTGAGAAAAATTGATTAATAAAGGAAACAGTGTGTTGAAGTGGCATTTTGGTTTACAGAGTAGTGTTTTGGTTTTGCTCCGCATTTCCTCTATGTTGAAGATCTGTCTTTGTGGTTTGGATATGTTGTTTAGAGCTGTTAAGAGATGTTATTCTAAATTTTGTGCTCTGGTTCAAGGTGCAGAGGAAGTTGTGTTCACCAGTGTATGGACTGTGTTTCTGATCTTTGCAGAGGTGTCTGGGAGAAACTATTTTACTCTGCATTTCTCTGCAAATTTGTTTTTGACCTTGTGGTTCTGGATTTGTGCTTATAAAGCTTATATATTTCTTCAATTCAATTTGTTCATGGTTTGGTGCTCTGCAAATTGATTTCTTGAGTTGCAATGTATGACAGAGTTGTTTGAGTGCTCCGGTGTCAACTTCAGTCAAATGAAAGTTGTTGCAGAGAAATTTGTTGGATGTCACAATGTTTTAGGATGTTTGTGGAATACTCTAGACTGTGTTGAAGCCTTGCATATGGTCTATGAGTCATTTTTGGGTTTGAGGAAGTGTGTACTTAAAATTTCATTATGTTAACATGGGTTTGGCCAACCTTGGGTGTTTACACTAATTGTAGAGTTGCTTCAATGATTGTAGTAGCATGGAGTGGTGTGCTTGGATGAATTTAGATCCAAGATAAGGTGTGTTGTGGTCCACCTTCATTCCTTTCCACCATAGGATTGTTTAGGTCCATACCTAATTTGAATTTTTAGGGTTAAGGTGATTTTCCAACCTTGGAGAATGTGTTCAAGGTTGAAAACAGTATAAATAAGTATCAAGGGATCGTGATCAAGGGTGGGCACAATGAGAGTGATGTGAATAATAGTCTGGATGAATGTGTGATGTAGTACAAGTTTTTCATGTGTTAGATTACTGGATGAAGTGAGAAAAAGGTGTCTACAATTCTTTAGTGTAACTGTGAAGGTGATGATGGCGTTGCGATGGAATTCCTTGTAACAATCTTCTCTATCTTCTTCTCTATTCTAGAAGTGAGCCTTTCTTTTGGGTAGTGAGCCTTCTGGTAGTGAGCCTATTGTTTTTTAATGTTGATACTACTTTATATTGTGAGCTAATCCTCACCATGGTTTTTCCCTTCTTGGGTTTCCATGTAAATCTGGTGTTCTCTTGTGTTTGTTGTTGAGTTGATTCAATTTCTGTTATTTGCTTTCATGCTTAATCATCATAATAGTTTAAGGGTTGATTGAATTGATGTGGTTCTAAATGTGTTTTAAGGGTTTTGGAATTGTAAGTTACAGCAGATTCACCCCCTCCCTCTCATTTGTCTTGTGCATTCAACAGAATGCAATAGTTTAGGGGGTGTTGGAACCCAATTATTCACCTTATCTTGCCACATTTGCTGGTATGAATGTAATGGAGTTTTGATAATGTATGACAACATTTAAATCAATACAAGCCTTTGTGTTGGGTCACTCTTCTATTATAGATGGATTATTGTATGTTTTTTCTATATTATTAAGTATGTTTACCATATGTTATTTAATCTATGAAATGCATGTAAATGTAGTTCTTATTTTTGTTGATGCTTGTTAGATTCATTTCCCTCCTCTTTCTTATTCTTGACTCTGTTGCCCATTGGATTAGGTATTGATCTGATTTGGGGATGGATCAATCACTTCTTTTAAAATTAATCTTCTACCTTGTTGAATGTAGGAGTAGGATTAGTTCATGGTTTCACATGATGTTCATGACTGAGTTTTATAACCAGGGATGAATCTCAGGAAATCCAAAACTGTTTTAATCAATGAGAGTCATGGACATGTATGTCTACACTATGTATTCTATGTATGAAAATTTTACGTAGATTCATCTTCATGTGCATATGCATAGTGCAACAATCAACTTGTTTTGAGGTTTCTGCAACCAATCATCTTGGCCTAGTGATAGCTTTGGGGGTAAAGTGTGCATTGGGTGTGGTTGTCAGTGTTATTTGTGTTCTATTTCATGCCTCTAGGAATATCTCTCCTTGGTTTAGTTGAACCAAAAGTGAAGAGGAGAATGTCCACTCCTATAAGTTGGCCAAAATCATCCTCAACTTGTCAATAAACCTCTTTCTAATCATCTTGATGACACCCCTAGCCTAGATGATTGGGTAATAATTTAGGGTTTTGGATCTTGATTATTTTGGGAACTAACATTTTGGTACCTTTGCTAGGGATGAACTAAAAGGTTACTCTATTTTATATACCTTTGTAACAGTCATCAGAGTTTGCATCAGATTACTGTTAACATTTTTTGTGTAGTTTTTGGCTTCCTGTCAAATTACACCAACATTTTGGTGCCATTGTCGGGGAAGATCTTATTGCTAGGTCGAAAAAAATTGAAGACTACTGGTTGAACCTAGAAAAATTTATGCCTTGGTGAGTTTGTTTGCTCCAAGGAAATCCTCACTCAATGAGATGGTGACTCTGATGTTACAAAAATAGGTTTTTTTTCTATTGTTCCTTTGTGTGAATGCTCTATCTCAATGTGTAATGGCAAGTTAATACACAAAGTCATTCTTCCTTCCCCCTCTTGAAGAAAGAAGTCTTGTGCAAAGGATTTATAAAATGGAAGAGATGCAGTTCTATTTTAGCATGTTGTGAATGTTTAGTCATGGCCTATTGGCACTATAATGGTTCTAGAGTGGATCCCTCATATGCATCATCTTATGTCTTGGGCCCTAGATACTATTTGGAATGCCCTACATCTTGAATCCCCCTACCTCATTGTCAAATGCCCATGCAAAATCAAAATGATTTAGCTAGGCTTGAATATGAAATTAAAAAAGGGAAATCAACTTCTTGAGTGCCTGTTGCAGAAAGAAGAGGAAATTAAAAAAAATCAAGCCTCTCAAGTCCAAGGTGCAATCTAATGCTCTTCCTACTATCATTAGTAGTTCTTGTTCTCAAACTCCTCCCATTGCCAATGACACCACATATAAACATATGGACCTCTCATGGGTTGATTATGAAAGCCAATCCATGCCCAACAAAATCTATTTTCAAATGTCAATCTTTTATGGGCATGAAGTTTATGACAGGGAGGCACACATTAATGCATTTACAATTTTTTGACAAATTTCAATATGAGGATGAAGACATGTGGATGAGATTTTTTTTAGATCTCTATGTGTATTGGCACAAAAATGGCTTGTTGGTTTCCCTACACATCATTTTTCTACTTGGAAAGATTCGGCGACTGTATTTGAGGAGTTTGCAAGTGGTTTAGATCATGTTATTCTTGTTCAAGACCTAAAAAAATAGATGTTTTGAGGGTGAATCCAGCAGGGAGTTCAGTCACCATTTTTTTGTTGGATTATCTAAAATCCTAGATGCTTTCAAACCCATTGTCCCAACATGCATTAATATGTTTTTTGAATCATATGACGTTGGTTTGAATTTAGTGTTGGATAAATTGAAGCCTGATAGTTTGTAGCAGTCTTACTTATGCCTTGACGACTTGGTAAAGATGAGAGATGAATATGTTGTTTTACTACTGTCCCCAAAGGTAAATTTTGTTAGAACTAAATTAAGGGTGGGCAACAATACAAGTCAGTTTGGGTCTATAGTTGAAAGGGTAGCGTAGCATGATGCTATGTCATTTGGTGATGTTGTTTTGCCACTGTTTCCTAGCCTGAGATCAAGGTTGATAGAGGTATGCATGCACTTGATGATAACTGATCTGAGGCAGGTAATAGTGCATGCATTGGTCTCTATTGTGAGGATGATGACATGGACAAGTTTTATGGAATGGATGCAACATTGGAATAGATTGACAGTGTGGTTAGGAAGATTGAAGTGAATGATAGTGCAACACTATATGAAAGTAATGCAGATGATAAGGCTAGTGTTGACACTGATTTATGCTTTGGTGGGTCAGTTCATGGTCATAAAAATGATGATTTTTCATATTATGAACTCTCATGCATTGTTCCTCTTGATAGTGGTATTGATGTTGCTAAGGTAAGTGAGGAAGTTGAAGTGCAAAATTATTTTCTCTTTAGATGTGCTTCCTTGCTTTGTTGAGGATGATGCACACACCTTCATTATTACAAATGAGAAGAAGGAAGAGTGTGAAGGTGTGAAAGATCATGTTCTTGTTCCAAATCAGAAAATTTTGAACCTTGATGAATTTCTAGAGCTTGGTTTGGAACAACTATCTTATTTTGATGTGGATTGCATTGAGGATGCATTTTTGGGCTCATTGGTTAGGCATGATGATGCTAGTGTTGTGTGTTCTCATATGAACTAGATTTCTTGCTTGCATAAGGATGAAGAAGAGCAGATCATTAATGTTTTTTTCTAAACAGTAGTTTGTTTATAGCAGGTTGCATCAAAGAGCATAAAATAGAGGCAATTTGAAGAAGGTGAGTCTTCATTGGAAATGCCTAAGGTATAGAATTGGATTTGATTCAAGTCTTTGATTCAATCATGGATGAGTATGTCAGCATTTGTGGTATAGATGGGATGCATGATAATTTTGAGTCATCATGTGGCATTGCCCAACTTGACTGTACACTTGAATTGGATTCACCTCATCTTGGCGTTGAGGAGGATAATCTTGTTCATGCTCATTTGTGTGTGGATCTAGATTTGTATCATGCTAAAATGGAGTTGGAAAGTGAAATTTGCAATGTGGGTTAGCATGATGGTGAATCTATTTTTTTGTTGTTGCCATGTCTTTGTTGGGTCTCAAAAATGCAGGTTTCAATTCCTAAGAGGATGCCAAGCTCCATGATCAGACTTGCAACACTTTTGAACCAACTAATAGAGTTAACCTAGATGGTTGATGACTCCTTACACTTTAGGCTCTGCTAAACCTAGGTGGGTGAACCTTGAAAGTTGAAGCAGATAAAAGGAATGTATGACTGAAATGAATTTAGGTATCTACTCACAATGGCATAAAGTGTGGAATATATAAAAGCTTGCAAACTACTTCTACTCCTAATACTAAGATCTGAGATATAATTGTTTGAATAAGATTTTATGGAATCCTAGAGTGGAATTGGTATGACCAGTGCTTATTTCTATTGGGCTAATGGAGTCAAAGTGTATATGATATATGATTTACTTACTGGTTACAATTCTAATTGTTTGGCACTTGTGTTTGTTTACAGCTTGTATAAACGTGCAAGAATGTGACTGACAAACTCTACTTATTGATCCACTCGATCCTACCAAGTTACTGTGACTTATTGAAAGGATTTTAATCCTTCCTTGAAGGAACCAATCAACAAAATCAGACAATGACAGCAAGTGTGTATTGACAAATGGAGTAGATCCTCAATTTGAATAACAAGACAATATCGAGTTGGAGACAGTATGGCAATCTTGTCAATTATAGGGTTGTTCTTATTGATCCAAATGTTACTTACAAGTTACTGTAATCAATCAAAAGGATTTTAATTCTTTAATAGAAACCAATTAATTTGATTACACAAAAATAGCAATTGTGTCTCGATGAAACTGAAATATCAACTTGGAAACTTAGGTTCAAATAACAGAGAAATAACAATGTGGAGATAGCTAAATAATTGTTTAGCTCAACAAACAATAGACACCAATATTAAATCATCAATTTATGCATTTTTCTCCATTACACAATTTCAAAAGATTTTACAATATATGGCATAATGTTTTATTTCGGGAATTGATCAATCCCTTCAGTTATCTAATTCCTACTTCTGATCATGATGTTTTTTCTAATCTACTGATGATCCTCCTCCTTCCAGATTTGCGTCTGTCATATGTAGTTTTGAGATTTTAGGGTTACAACCCTTTACACATCTGTTCAGTGCAACCCTTCATTGTTTTGATCATTTTGGCAATAATACAAATATTTGTCTTAACCTTCACCTTTGCTTTTCTGTAAGGATTAATAATAATAATCAATATCATTTTTCTTCTTTTGGCATCCTTCATGCTCATATTTATTTCTTGGTTAAATATTTTACCCGTATTGCATTCCCTAGGTAAGATACTTACTTGCTTGGTTAATTCTTCCAGAAAAGCATTTTATCTCCAAGTGAAAATATTTGGTTATAATTACTAAATCTTCACTTGGAAAATGTGAGTGAAATAATTATTCACCTTGTAATTCTTTTATGAATTTCACCTTTTATTTACACCTTGTATTTGAAACCTTGTTTTTTCCTCCTCATCGGAGTAACTCAGGACATCGTAGCAACTCAACATTTCTCACCGATAGCTGTAATCTGTCCGATATCTATTTTGTGCAATTTTCATTAGTTACATTCTTGGGCACCACTTCATATGTATTTCTGGAGGATTAGAAATTAATTATTCTGATATCTTGATAATTAATTTTAGGGTTTCTCATGTGTTTTTGTCAATACACTACAATCACTGCACTTCACGCAACCACATTGCTTTAAACCATTCACATGCTCTATTTGATCCACATGAGAAAAGATTTCCAGATCCCTCATTAAAACACAGGCTTCGAGAATACTTTCATACTTGGTTCTATCCATCTTCTTATCACCTCTTCCGTAAATAATTGCAAAAATGTTTCTTATAACCTCTTTGGTGAAAAGATTATTATATTTGCCTTTATAAAAACATGTTCTTTAGGGATAATAATTACCTAACAGGTTAATTCTGCCAAAAAAGATTTTTCTTTGGAGTAAAATAAAAGTTTCCTTTTAACACATTATGTGTCATATTAATGTCCTCAACAATACTTTACATTTGTTTCGGCATAACGGGGAGACCATAAACCTTGCTCTGGATAATGATTTTTTGCCGATGAGTTTTCAATTTTAGGGTTTCTTTTGTATGTTTGCAAATCTCGCCCTGAAACCAAAAATTTCAGACCACCATTCACATCAGAATCAAAACAAATTAGGGCATCTTCTTCATTTTCCTCATCGATGTATCTGTACCTCTTCCTTCCCTTAGAGATGAATCCATTTAGGTCATCTATTACGGAGGTGTCTGATACATTTTCGCTTATGTCAGAAGAATCTAAGCTTCCATATGAATGTTCAAAATTATTTGTATAGTTCTCCTAGCCTATTTCATTCCTAGTTTCTTGCTTATTTGGATCGTAATCATCATCTTCTGAGTTATCAGATGGCCATTCTTCACCAATTCCAATAGGCATATTTTCCCCATTAGCAACTTTAGCTGCTTCGTCAAAATTTTCCTCCCAGCCATTTTCAACTATAAACTGTGTGCCCAAATGAGCGTTGATGGCTTCTAATGCCTCCAACTTACGCTCACAAAGTTTACAAAGCCAACCTTGATCTCCAGGAAGAATATTTTTAGTAGCCAAAGATGGATCTAGACATTTTTTATGAAATCCACAATTGCAAGCTCCATCGTATAATATTTTGTCATTGTCTGGGAAAGTATCTTGCATTTTACTTTTTTGCACAAAAAATATATTCATGAACTACACGTCCTTATGGATCAACAACAGCATCAACAATATGTCCTTCTGAGCCTAACATATCAAGCTAATGCACAGCTTCACGAATTCCAAGCTTGCATTTAGAATTTGGATTTCAGCCCTCTGCAACTCTTTCTCCGACCTAATTTTTTCAGGACTCTGGCCTTTTCTATGTCTCGCCAGAACATGCATCAATAAGGGTCTGCTCTAGTTTCAATTTGATGAAGAGATATTTGATCCTTCGATTTACACATAACACTTCATCCAAGGGAACATTTTGTGCCTTCTTTTTCTACTTTTTTCTTTAGAGATCCATTTTCTGTAATCAGTTCTTCGAGTTTGGCTCAATTCTTTCTATTTATTATTAATCAATTACACTTTTGTTTGCAAACATTCCTCTTTCTTTGCATTGCTTTCTGACAGAGATGTTAGACCCAACCTTTCATCTTCCATAGAGCTTAGTGTATAATGGTAATCTCCCAATTGTGCCTTCAAAAATGCACATTTAATGTATAGCTGTACATATTTCTGGCTCAAATTTTTTCCTTCATTAGACATCAAATCAAGCTCATTTTGCAGCCCTGCAACTATACCTGCAAAATCTGCCTTATAAGTTTCCCACAAGCGTAAATCATCATTCATCTTTGCACATTTTGCAGCCCTGCAACTATACCTACAAAATCTACCTTATAAGTTTCCCACAAGCGTAAATCTTCATTCATCTTTGCATGTAATTCGTTATTCCTATCATTGCATTCTTTCAACTTATTCGGCAACCCATCCTTTTCTTATCTCAGTATAGCACATTGTTTTTCATGATTCTGGCTCAAAAATTTTGTTTCATTAAGCTCATTTTGTAGCTGTGCAATTGTGTGCAATTCTTTATTCCAAAAAGAAGCATTTTTAATTGTTTTTGTGTGCAATTTTTTATTCCTTTCAAGGAACTACATCATTGATTAAGGGTAATAAACTTGTCATGTATTCTCTCTTTCTTTTGCCCACAAATTCTCATCCTTGATACTCAACATTTGTTCCAAACTACTGCATTTTTTCATTGCATAAAGCTGACTTTTTATTTGCACCCTTTATCGGCTTATTGGAGAGACCGACAAGCCTCTCTTCGAAATGGTGAAGTCTCTTATGTATTCATTTTACTCCTTATAGGTTTTGGGCCCACCTTTGTTTTAATATGACCTAATTTTAATTTTAATGAATCACTTGACTTACTTTATTTTTCACTTGTATGCTTTATCTTCAATGTGGGTGTGCTTCACCTTTTAATGATGTCAATCCTTGCTTTTGAAATCAGGATATTGTATTGTTCCTTTATTGATTGGTTCAAATATCTAGGCTTTCAAAATAATATTCTTCGTGAAATATACCATGAATGCAACTGAAACTTCTCTTTGCACCATTCAATCAGCAGCACTTATGTGGGCAAGTCAGGTCCCATGTGGGCCCGACTAAAAAAATTTCATTTTGAAATAATTTTTTATCTTAATTTGTTATGACATTGTATTTGTATGCTCATGAGGTGTAAAAATGAAATGGGTTGTCATCAAAATCCACTTTCAAACATTTTTTGTTGTGAGCAAAACAGGTTAAGTGGCCTCCAAAATTGCCTTGGAAAACTGATCAAAACTTCTCCCAGAGCCACGACAATGCACCAACATGTTGAGTTATGATAGGGGAGTATGGTTGTCAAACGGATTGGCATGAATTTATTAGGATCAAAATCTGCTCACAATCAAATTAGCTCATTCAACATGTTTTGCACCTGTTTAAACTCAACTGAAACCTATCATCTTGCCTTTTTGGAAAAATATCAAATCTGATTTTGAGAAGCTGCCATCCTGGGGATTAGTTCATTTAAGTCACATGAACATGTATGCAAAATGATTTTTCATCATTCCTCTTCCTTCACAAAATATCAGGTGCCAAAGTCGACCTCTTTGAAGCTGCCTAGGAATGCAATCACAGAACTGTGTAAAACCCATTTGGATTTGATTTTGAAAAAATATCACACGAAGTGCTAGGATCTTGAGAATTGGCATGAAGGCACATTAATATGGGAAGAATTTGAGACACCAATTGATTTTTCATGAACATGACCCAATTGCTAGAGATTAGGTTCCAAAGTGAACCACTTGAAAACTGCACCTGTCAAAACCTGATTCGAGCTCACCAACTTGCAATTTTAAAAGATCATTAAATCTCTTCCTGGGAAGTTGTAACTGGAGAGTTTAGCTCATTTAGGCTTGATGAGTGCGTGTACAAGATATTTTTTTACCAATCATCTCTTATCATAAAATATTTAGGGCCAAAGTTGACCTATCTGGAGGTGAAACTATGAAATCAGGGCTAAATGCATTTGCTTTTCTTTTTGAAAACATAGCAAACAATGTGCTAGAGCCTTCAAACAGGACATAGAAGTAGATTTTGATAAGGTGAATCAGGAACACCAATTGATTCATTATGAACATCATCCATCTGTTATATATTGGCCTCCAAAGTTAGCTTCCCACGCTGATTTTACACTGTGCAAACAACAAACTTTACCAGAACCCCTCAACTTGATTCCTCGAAAATTAGTCAAATCTTGTCATAGGAAGGTGAAATCAGACATGTGCATTCACATATGATGAGTAATCATGCTAGCAAAGTGATTTTGCAAGAAAATGAACAGGCTTCAAAACACAACTCTCCAAAATAGGCTTCTTGGACATATTTTCAAGTGTATCTATGAGTGTTGAAATTGATTTTTTTATATGGGAACCCAAAATTTATTGCAAAAATTGGTATGAAATTTTAGGTCCCAATAGTCTTGATGGTAGTCATTTCTTCTTCTAGTGTGGGGACTTAAAAAAAATATAGTTTGCATTTGTATGCTAGGTGAAGCTTCATTTGATGCTGCTTGGAGGTGAATGCAATTTTGGATTGAGGATGCCAAGCTCATTTGTTCAACTTGTCTGTGACAAAGGCAAGTAACCTCATTCATCTTTAGCAGGGTTGCCCTACCTCATTGTAAAATTTTGATTCACAACCACCCTTTTGTCCACGTGCTTAGTAATTTCATGCCATTGGTTGTGTATGTGTTGCCATGTATATAACCTCATTATTTCTATACATTTGTTTCCTATGTGTGTGTTTTTCCCATCCTCTTGTCCTCATTTTTTATCTTTTGGTCTACCCAAAGATAGTTGGTTCTCATTGTATCAATGTGTGCCACATGTCCCCAACCAGAGCCAATGTTGGTCCTTCATTTTCACTTCTTGAAACATATATTTTTCTTTTCCCAAATCTATTTAAATCCCATCAAATAATATCCTATTTTTGGCTTCCTATGTTTTGCCTTGGTCTATTTGCCTACGTAATTTTTGGAAAAATCCAAATTGACTAAGTTACACCCTACAAGGATAAAATAAAAAATTGGCTAAGGCATGAAAAAGAAGAGAGAAG
Source organism: Cunninghamia lanceolata (assembly GCA_027924645.1). NCBI lineage: Eukaryota > Viridiplantae > Streptophyta > Pinopsida > Cupressales > Cupressaceae > Cunninghamia > Cunninghamia lanceolata. The sequence continues at coordinate 4,923,990 of BSBN01000693.1, forward strand.
AGAGTGATAGGCAAGTAAAAGAGGGTAGTTCTTGCCCATTGGCAAATCCTCGACAGGTGAATCCCTAACGGATAGGAATAAGGCAAGAAAAGGAAAAAGTGCAGGGTTTAAAGTGTTAGTATAGTGTAGGAAAGCTTCTGTAATGTAAATCTTCACATGATGATATGTCTCCATGGAATAATGTAATAGTTTAGGGGGGTGTTTGAACCCAATTATTCACCTTCTCTTGTCACATTTGATGGTATGATTGTAACCAAGTTTTGATAATGTATGACATCATTTAAATCAATACAACCCTTTGTGTTGGGTCACTCCTATGTTACAAATGGATTATTGTATGTTTTTTTTGGATTATTATGTTAGAAATTAGGATCTTAGGATACTAATCATTATGAACAAGATATAAAATAAATATAAATGAAAATTATAGAAGCATAGATATAACACATTACATAGGATATACATGGGGAAAACCCTTTTGGGGAAAAGCCCCTATAAAGCATCATTTTATTAAAACACTTACAAAATATAGTCTATTAAAGAATAGACTAGACTTGGGGATATACTCCTCTACATACTTCCACATGGCCAATAATACCTCATGTGCATAGTGATATAATTCACTATAAAACTCTAAATTCACACACTCTCAAATGAGAGATAACCTCCTTAAATAAAGGAGAAATGGTGGCATAATACCTAAAGAGATATTAGTCAAACCCATTCAAAGAAATCATTTGTAAATAATTAATAATCTAATAGTTATTAGATTATTAATTATTAAATGGCATATGCTTTATAACATAAGGTTTATAACCTTATATTGGAATATTATATAAATGTTATAAGGGTATGACCCTAATAACATTATGTTCTAACACTCCCCCTTAATGTTAATAGGGGGCATCACATGCCAATTTCTATAAAAGAAAAAATGAAGTACCCCAGTCATGTAGGTCTTCTTTCACAGTGATAAATAGGGACACAAATATATGCCAAAATGAAGAGCATGTATTCTAGACTACATGAAAGTCATCTTGTCACAATTTATAATCTCGTGTTTTAAAAAATGATGCGAGGTCTTACAATGTTTTTGTTGGAGCCAGGAACTCATCAAACCAGCCCCCCTCTAGATTCATTACACATTTCCCATATGTCTTACATAATACAATGCTTTTACAAGTGGAAGATTTACAGAGAAGAATTTTTAATATGCCTATAGGGCTTACATATAATGCAAGGAGTGAACTATATATAATGCCTAGATGTCTTACTTTTTACCTTTTAGATTTTACATAGAGCTGCCATTATTAGACATACTCTTTCCCCCTCAATGGCAACTCCTTACATCTTGAGGTGTTAAAATGCCTAAGGTCTTATTTTATGCCTTAGGTCTTACATCTAGATGTGCTATGGGAATTCACACTCCCCCTCAATGGCCAAGCATTGATTTGAATTTGGAGAATTTGGTATTATAGAAAGGTTTGATGTTATATTTCATATATATTTTTTATGATTACTTGGAGCCTAGCCCAGGTCTTCCTGACATAGTGTTGTTGCAAGCATATCAGTGTTGTCATTGATGTTAACATGTTTGTGTTGTCATTAGTGTCAACTATGCTCTTGTTTTGTTACTTAATTGTGATGAATTAGTTTCTTTGTATTGTGTTGTATAAGTGTTGAAGATGATAAGAATATGTTCCTGATATAGAGTTGCCAAGTGCTTTCAAAAAAATTTGGTTCATACTGAAGACAGAGTTGTGAAGATGTATTCTGGACACTGTCTGAGTTTTTGCTCTGCATTTCTTCTGTGTTGAAGACTTGAGTGTGAGATTTGGATATGTTTTAGAGATGTGTTTGAAGAAGATAAATCCATAATTTGATGGTCCAGATTGCTATACAGAAAAAGTTTTATTCACCAGTTTGAAGATTTGGCCTGGCAGCATTTACAGTGTGACAGCGAGAAAGTATTTTGCTCTGCATTCCTCTGCAGTTTGGTTTTTGGTCTTGCAGTTTTGGACATATGTTTATAAGGTCCTTAGCTATCTTCATTCCAAAGGATTTGTGATTTGGTTCTCTAGAAAGAAATTTATTGATTAATAGAGTTTGACAATGTTTGTTGTGAGCAGTTTGTGATCTGTCTTCAAGTGATATTTGTTATCTTCAAGTGAGATCTATTGCGGCTGGATTTTTCAGCTCCTAGGTGATTTTATGTTGTTTGTGGATGTCTCCAAATTGTGTTGAAGGCATGTGCTTGATCCGTAAGCCATGATGAAGTTCTTGGAAGCGTGTGTCTAAGTATTCTTGGTGTTTGCACAAGTTTGGCTGATTTGGGTGCTAATACTCTTTGCAGATGTGTTTCGTGGATTGTAGAAGCATGTTGAAGCATGTGAAGATGTATTTGGGTCCAAGATAAGCCATGAAGTGTTCTTCCTTCATTCATTTTCTCCACAAGTTTATTTGAATTATGTATGTTTGCTGACCTTGGAGATTGTTCCAAAGGTTGTAAATTGTACTGCCAACCTTGACATGTGTTCCAAGGTTGATGATTGGAATAAATAAATGTAATGAATTCATGTGTTGGAGTGTGCATAAGAAGATGTGAAGATGAGAGTGTTTGTGTTGTAAAAGCAGCGAAAGTGATATGTATTGTGCTTCAATGGAACTGAACTCAAGAATGTTGTAGATGCTACTATATTAGTTCATGGAAGTGAGCCACCCCTCCTAGCAGTGAGCCAACCCTCGATAGTGATCCACCCTATTGGTAGTGAGCCCTATTTGTAGTGAGCATTTCTTTGGACATTGAGTCCTTGGGTAGTGAGCCCTTTAGCAGTGAGCCTACTTTGTTATTCAATATTGTTACTACATTATATTGTGAGCTAGTTCACTCACCATGTTTTTTTCCTTTTAGGGTTTTCCATGTAAAAATATGGTGTTCCTATGTGTATGGTGTTGATGTGTTTAAGTTTTGTTTCTACACTTCATGTTTAATCTTCATAATAGATAAAGGGGTTAAAGTAAGTGAATGTGAATGTAATTTTGTTTAAGAAGAGTTAAAGTTTTTGATACAACTGACTCACCCCCCTCCCTCTCAATTATCTTGTGCCTTCAATAAGTATATATGTTGTCTGATAATCAGTCTTATAGAACTGAAGAATAATATTAGGATGGAAGGACTTTCCTTTGAAAGGGAGTGCCCATTAACTTCAAATGTTCTTTATTTCTAGAAATAGGAATCTTGAGTAAGAGTAAACAGCTTTATCATATAATAAAGTGGGACTTGTAATAGTACCTAGATGAAAAACATTTCCAATAATCTCCTTTAGACACATTATTTTTTTTGTAATGACTTTGTAGTCAACTTTTGATTAAAGAGCTATAGAAGATAGTTGTTTAAATATTAATCCATCCATGTGATAGCAGTTTCACCATATTTTGAAGACAGATTGAGATATATGTCCTATCAATAAGGTTATCAACATAATTAGTAATATATTAATCAATAAAATTTATTTTTGTTGCAAAAATAATAAAAGCCCATAATTAAGTAAGTCAACATATAATATGCTATGACAATACTTAAAAATGATCTAACAATCTTATTAAGGAGATCATATGGAATTTTCATAAGTATAAGTATGTATAATTTGACATGTTTCTACAAGGAAAATAAATAGTCATTAAACATATAGTAATTATCCATAAAAAAATTAAAGCAATGGGTGAGCTATCATTTCCAAGCTTACTCCCAAGACAGTGTACAAGGGTGGCAGCCATCCATTACAAGTAGGTGCTTTTATACCCAATAAATTTATAGTTTTTAGACAAAATACATACTTCTTTAGATAGTTATGAAAAATACTTATATATTGAATCAAAATGTCATCTTAGATTTACTCATTTAGACATACCTTTTTAGCTAATTGTAGTATTGCCCCTTAATGAACCTTTCTTTTCCATGACATATAGGGTAAATTGTTTCTCGATTATAATAATATTTAATTAACTAATATCAAATTTTATCAATACCCTAGCCATACAAACTCATCCAAGGTTTTTATCAAATTATTTCATATACATGATAATTATTATAAGAGATGTTAGGTTTATAATCAGAGTAGTTAGTCCTTCAACTTTTATAACTCTAGTGATGGAAGGATTTCCATTTATTTCCCTCCTGATGTATGTGCTAGGCCTTTCCATTTCCATCTTACCATAGTCTCATAATCCTTTGAATCATATGAATATGATATGATTGTTAGATAAGTTATTGAAAGGGAGTTGAGAAATTAAAAACACTCCATTGTAAATATTGTTAGTAGATCTAAATGACATAACAAAATTGAAAACTCAATCATAAGAATGGCATATTTTTATTGAAGTGGCCATAAAATCTGTATTAAGTCAAGTTAATCTAAGTAAACCATGAAATACACCATTTTAACTACTTGTTAAGAACACTATTCTTTTTCATTGTAATGATAAATAGAAAAATAAGAAAAAATGGTTAATTAAATGTTTAAAAAAATTCCAAGGAGGTGATGACAAATTAGATTCAAGGGATCTCTAATTTCATGGCATTTTTAATAATATCTTCTAGGAATGTAGCCAATAAGCTCTACCTTCAATGGAAAAGGTGGGCCCATTAAGTTAGAACTCCAATTCTGTCATCAAGTTCCCTTTGAATATAATATTGTCTATGGTCATAGCAGAAATCATAACATATACTAAAGAGAGAACTATAGAAACTTATTTTAGGTTTCTTTCCTTGAGAAAAGAGACTACAATGTTTACATATATGTGTGGTTTGATATTAAAAATTCTTGAAATGTGAGTTAGTTAGAGGTGACAAAAAGTATTTGATTTCAACTTTGAGTTATATAAGCATGTGAAATGATTATGGGGCATATTGAAGAGAACTCATAAGAGTGTTATCTAGGTTTAACTCCCCTTAGTGCCATAAGGAAAGAATATGAAGAGAGAGTGATAAAAGATATGTTGAAGAATGCAACCTTAAGAACTTGAGAATGATGAAGATAAACCTATGCCACATGACTTATCAACCAGAAAAATTATAGATATATATAATAGAATAGAATAGATTATGATCATTAAGATTCTACTAATTACATTATAGTATGAATAATCCTAGTACGTTGGAGACTTAGTAGAGAGTGGTAACTTGAGAGGAAAAAATTTCATTGCCTTGGTAATAAGTTGATAAATTTGTGTGAAGACACATATCACTACCCACTCTCTTTCTCTTATCCTCATCCCGAGTAAGATTCTAGTGCAAATTCATTTTGTAGTATAATAGATAGCTCTCTGTTTTCACAACTTATACTACAACCCATTATATTGTGATTTGATTTCAAGTTGATGAGCATAGAGAATTATTCTAAGTTTATGATCTAGAAATGTTGTCTCTTATCCATGGTCATTAAAAATAAGTATTGTAGTAAAATGTTATGAAAATACTTTGTCAAAGTTTGAAATTATTCATCGAGAAAGATTGTCCATAGGTCTTAATCTTTGGAGACAAAGATGGGTTAGACCAATTAACACTATGCATATGGATACGATAAATAAGGTCATTATGAATTGATTCTATCTATTCAATTTTCTCCATTGTCCCCATCTTTCAATTTTTTATGAACATATCAGTCTTTGTAAGATCCTTAGTTCTAAAAAATAAATAATAGAAAAAACATTTTAAAAGATTTATAATCTTATTTTTAATAGTTTTACTTTTAATTAATCTTAATATTCTTAATTAATCTTATTACTTACTATTAAATTTTGGAGTAATCTCACTCTTATAAATTCTTACTCTTAAATTTCTCCTTATACAAAAGATGAAGAAAAAAACTTATTTTTGGATATAAGCCTCTTTAGATATATATGATATTTCTTATAGATGATATTACCTACTTTAAGAGATGTTCATCCACTTACTTTTAAATGATATTACTTATAATGAAAGGAAGTGACCATACCACTAAAGGTTGCAACCAAGGAAAGGAGAGGTTGCGACCAAGGAAAGGAGAGGTTGCGACCATCTTAATTAATATGAATGGATGCTTCGACCATGCTATCTTTTATAAAAGCATGTCTTTATTAATAGATTTGATTTTTATTTTTTTTTGGACTATATCAAAAAGAAATTGTTTCATAAAAAATCATTTTTGATTTTTAATTATAAGAGATTCTTACAACATAAAAATTATGTCTTTCCTTAAATAATGAAGGAAACTCTTATATATTAATGTGAGGATCATGATCACTACTTAAAAAAACCTTGCTCCTTAAAGATGTGACAAAATTATGTTCTCATTTGAATTAAGGGCTTGCAAAAACTTAAACATTTGGATTTAAGGGCTCACATTTGACCCTTTTAAAGTCACAACCCTAAGGGTTTTCAAAAGATTTTGATTTATTAATAGACCATGATATGAAAGTATTTCATGGTTGAATTAGATATCTTTTAAAAAGACATATGATTAATAAGTTGATTAAAAAAGTTCATGATTATTTATTAGTAATTTTAATTCATTTGATATATAATGAACCAAAAAATCTATAGGACTAAAAAATATATATATCCAAAGATGTGGTCAAGGATAAGGGAAAAAATGAATGATAACTTCACCTTGCAACTTAACACCACACAAAGAGAATAAGTGATTAGGAAAAAAATTTTGATGAGTATGTTAGAAAAAGATTAGAATGAAAATTCTATTCGATATCACTTAAATAAAACTGGTTAGCATTTCTTTTAATGAATTGATTTTAAAATAATAGAAAAGGCAATCCAGATGTCTTGCACAACTAGCCTTTCACATGTGTTGATAAAGCATAAAGAGGCTTCCCATCAAGTTCTACATATATTCTAGTATAACCTATAAAAATGATTAGTATAGCCTAACCTACTCGGATACCATGTTAGAAATTAGGATCTTAAGCTACTAATCATTATGAACAAGATATAAAATAAATATAAATGAGAATTATACAAGTATAGATATAATACATTACACAAGATATACATGGGGAAAACCCTTTCAGGTAAAAAAACCCCATAAAGCATCATTTTATTAAAACACTTACAAAATATAGTCTATTAAAGAATAGACTAAACATGGGAATATACTCCTCTACATACTTCCACATGGCCAATAATACCTCATGTGTATAGTGATATAATCCACTATAAAACTCCAAATTCATACACTCTCAAATGAGAGATAACCTCATTAAATAAAGAAGGGGTGGCATAATACCTAAAGGGGTATTAGTCACATCCATTCAAAGAAACCATTTGTAAATAATTAATAATCTAATAGTTATTAGATTATTAATTATTAAATGGCATATGCTTTATAACATAAGGTTTTATAACCTTATATCAAAACATTATATAAATGTTATAAGGGTATGACTCCTAATAACATTATGTTCTAACATATTAAGTATGTTTATTATATGTGATTTAATCTATGAAATGCATGCAAATGTAGTTCTAGTTTCTGTTGATGCTTTTTAGATTTATTTCCCTCCTCGTTGTTCTTGATTTTGTTGCCATCAGAGTAGGCACCAATCTAATTTGGGGATGGATCAATCATTTCTTTTAAAATTAATTATTTTCCTTGTTGGTTGTATGAGTAGGATTAGAGTTAGTTTAGAGTTTCACATGTTATTCATGACTCAGTTTTATAACCAAGGATGAATCTCAAGCAGTCCAAAACTATTCTAATAATATGAGTCATGAGCATGTATGCCTACACTATGTATTCTGTGTATGAAAAGTTTAAGTGGATTCATCTTAAGGAATGTGATTTTGACATCTTTGGGTGCATATGCATAGTGGGGTAAGTGCAAGAAGATGGGGGGCCAAAAAGGGGTCTTAAGTGGCCACTTCTTTTCTGAAATTAGGAAATACTGGCCTTGGATGAGAAATTGAGCATAGTTACACTCAAAATTTTAAGATGCAACAAAAATAATGTTCGTAGTACTCCAAGTCTACTTTCTAAACTACTAATTTGTTTTTAAAATGGTATAGATTAAAGGGTTCAAAAAAGGGAGCCACAGAAATTGGTGTTGTTTCTATCAAAAACATAATATAGCGTGTTTTGTGGCTCCCTCAAAAGGTTAACTTTTTTTTGGTATTTTAAAAATCACTTCAGTGAGAAATTAGCTAACAGTATGTAGTTTATGTCCAATCTTTTTGATAATTTTTTAATGAATATTTAATTTTTTACTAATTTTCAAAGTGGACACATCCTAAAAAATAGAATTTTGGTCGTGCTACCCCTATAAATTTTAAAAACTAATTGAAAATCATTTTTTTTTAATATGTGTAGAATGGAGTCTAGTTTATAAAAATGTAATTTGTTTGAAATTTCAATGAATAGTTAATTTATAAAGAAAAAAGACCAAACACTGGTTTTTGTCAAAAAATAGACACGCAAACAAAAGAAATTAAAGATGAAAGGCTTAACATTGTCAAAATGTGAAAAAAATTACATTTTTAAATAGCTAAGAGAAAGCCTAACATTACCAAGGTGTTCGATTTGTTTGACCTTGAAACACATGAAAATATGAGGGTTAGCACGAATGAAATTATGTGAAATCATGTAGAATATGCAAAAACATGTCTTTGGACGTTGGGAAGGCACTCCAATTCTTTGGGTTGGAAACCAAAGCAAATCCCAAGCCTAAGGTTTGGGATTTACAAATCAATATATAATGCGAGCACATTATAACGCGCTCACGTTATGTTTTGTTTTGCATTTTTTCTTTTTTTCCCAATGTTTGTCAAGTTTGACATAATGCGAGCACGTTATAACGCGCTTGTGTTATGTCTTGCTTGGAATGTTTTATGTTCAAGGTTTTTAAGTATGTTTGTGATGGAGATTGATTTTCATTGATGTCAAAAAGGTGTTGAGTTGTTTGGAGTTGCTTCATGTTCTTGTGTGCTTACATGCATTTCTTGTGCATTCATATACTTCATAATACAAGATTCATGTATTTGAGAGTATTGACCTCATTGATCACCTTGGTGTCTTTGTATGTAGTTTGTCATAGTGACATGATGGATTTGTTCATGTAGAGGTGTTCAATGCTTTATGACACAGGATCAAAGAGTTCATCATCATGGATATTGAAGTGTTTGTGATAAGTTCCTGATGCTATGAAAAGGTTAAGGTGCTTGTTTATACTTGATAAATGCATAATGCTCATCATGCAGAGACATCAAAGGATGTCTTCATACTAAGGTGTTTCTAAGATCATGTGATGAGGTTGCTAAGGATGATCAATGCTCAAGATGCAAGATGCAATTCTTTATAATATGTCTTTAAGGGCACAAGAGCACAATGTGTCTTCAATGAGTTGCTTCAATGGTGCATGGCTGTGATCATGGAACAAGTGATGTCCAGGCACATATGAAAGGAGGTTCATGCAATGCAAAGAAGTCAATGTGTTGAAGTCCATCATGCTTTATCTATTGGAATTACGGATGACAACTAAGAGGGGGGGTGAATCAGTTGTCTTAAAAATTTAATACTTGCTACAATTAATTCTTCTTTACCACTTCTTAATAGATTAATGATATAAGCAAGAATCAATAACACATGAGCAGAAACACAAATAACACACTTGACACCAAGATTTTTAACGTGGAAAACCGGTTAAGGGAAAACCATGGTAGGGGTTAACCCACAAAGATTATATTCTGTTAAAAGTATTACAAAAGGGGAAGTCACATACCTTCGGGCTCACTGCCTAGAGCTCACTGCTCAAAAGAGGCTCACTACCTACAAGAATGATTACAAAAGGATTACAAGTTGTTTGAACTAATGAATAGAATCTACCAATGCAAGAATTCAGTTCTGGTTAAGCATAAAATATTGATCTTACACATTTCATCTTTACTCATCCCTGTTTACTGCTCTACCATAATTCAGACCTTAGATCTCTTCTCTTTCGCTCTTTAATCTACCTTTTTCACACTGCTACATCATCACAAAACAACATCCTTCAATACACTTGAATCCATCGGCTATATATATCCGCCTCAAGAAATTCAATCACTTTTCTATCAGCCTTATGAAGAACTTATTAAACAATAGAAGTACTCTATTCTGTCGGCTAAATCCATACACCAATATTGATGTGTACCTAAAATAACGCTTGCAGGTCACCATACATGTCAGCCACTAACATTATATCCCATACTCAACTCACCAAAACACTTCTACTAGATCCGCACAAGGATCTAACACAAGTCGGCCTGTTCTTCACATAACTATTCTGTCATATTAGGACCCAATACTCAAATGCTCATAACTTTTAATCCCTTTGTCACCAGAGGCTGAAATCTTGGATTTAGATTGTCTTGAAATTCCTCTACACTCCCTCAGATTTGTAACACACAATGATTAACTAGAGAGATCCGCTGACCAAAATACTAAACTCTACCATATACCCTGTTCTTGTCTATCTGGGCTTGACAAATCTTGGAACTGACTTCCAGTATGATCTGATACTGCACTGTGGATGTGTGGAATGGACTTAGTTTCCATCAATGACAACACATGACATGCCTTGTAGTGTCTCTTGCCAACAATCTCCCCCTTTGGCATTAATGGCAACACTTAGTGAAAAATGACTAAGTGTCATGACTGACTCCCCCTACTGTGTCCACTTATATATTCTTCCACTACTCCCCCTTTGATGGATTCTTCATTTTCTTTCATTTTTCACTATCTCACTCCCCCTTTGACATCAATGGCAAAGGGTGGGATCTACAAACCAAAATTTACACAAGAAATCTGTATACAAGGCTGCATATGTACAAATAATCCATGTATTATATTTACATGAAATTGAGAAGATCTGCAAAACTATTTTTCAACTGCACAAGTTCAGAGGCCCAACTTCTTTTCATGCCATCCAAATTTGAGATGTGTCCACTTAGTAGGAATGCTTGTGTTTTTGCCTTCTTCAGATCTAAACGATCACCTGTCCGAAGTGCAACTTGAGCTTCTGATAAAGCAGTAAACATTGTTTCTAACTGGGGGCCAATCAATCCTCGGAGCTCACACATTCTCTCTACAATATTGCTCTTTTCTTTAACAAGTTTCTTTATTTCATCAGTCAAGCTGATTGCTTGACACTCTTGACTTACCAGAGAAACTGTTAGAAGATCAAAATTTTGAGATAGATTCAACAATCTTTGTTCCCACTCCTTTATCTTCTTCTCAATATATTCAATAACTTTGGGCCAAGATAGACAAAATTTGTGTACATCACTTGTGTCATTAAGAGCATTTTGAATACTCTTTATACTGATATAAAGTACCTTTCTATCATTCCCTATTAGGCCCTTTAGCTCACTAAATCTCTTATCCAAAAATTCATTTCAGACTTTAATCTATGCAGACTTCTCAAAGGACTCAAAGTGTGTACTTACAGAATTTACAAGGCTCTTCAGATTTCCAAAGGGAGAATCAGATGGATTCTTCTAGAAAGTTGGCATTATCTTCTCCAATATACCAGATGTAAGGCCTAACAGGTCACTATCCTCTATGTGATATTTCACTATCTTTTCTCTTGCCTTGGCTTGTGTGAAAGATACTATCTTCATCATTTGGACCAGAGAGAGTATCCAGGTTGATTGGTCCTTGAATCAATTCTGGTTCATCAAACTCTAGCATTTCTTTACTCAGGAAACTCTTCACTACATCTACAGTGTCTCTTACCACAATTTCTGGACCACCTTCCTTTCCTTGAGTTTTCTCAGTGTCAATATCAGGACTATTTACATCAACATTTGCACCATCTTCTTCTTCTTTATCTTCCTTACCCTTGACTTTTTCTTCTTCTTGGTTCTTAGCCTTTTCTATTTCATGCTCTTCAATCTTCAATGAATCATCTTCAATTTGATCATCTGCTTCTGTATTCATCTCTGTATCTTCTTTGTCAGAATGATCTGGAGGAGTTAGAATACCTCCTACATCATCAATTTCATCTGTCATCTTTTCATCTTCCTTGTTCATTGTTTCCTTTTCTAGAACAGAGAAGTCATCTAACTTAGTTTGCTGCTCATTGATCTTCAATTCTTCAACATCCAGAATTGAGGAGTCAATTTAATCAATAGTCTATTCCTCAAAAATAGGAAGATTGTGTCTTTTTAATGCATTCAAGAGAATATCCTAAGTATCTTTAACTATCTCATCTGTTTCACCAAGCATGAGTTTATTCATTCTTTTCTTGCTCCTGAAGTCATCCTTCACTTCCTTGAATATCATGTTCATCTAATCTAGAGTAATCTGAGGGCACAGATTTATCAACACATGCTCCCTAATTTCAATGTCTTTACCTTTTGCATTTTCTTTTCTTAACTCCAAAATATCTACTAGACTTCTTGGAATTTTAGAAGTTATTTCAATCAAAGCCTTATTGTAGATGTTCAAATATTTGACAGTTGCTTCCTCTAGGACCCTCTTATCAACATCACTATAATAATCAAAGAATTTAGTCATTGGCCTCAAATTCCCATCTACAATGACTAATTTGATGATGTCATCCATAGAGAGAGTAGGCTTTTCAACAAATATTTTTGTCCTTTGCCTCTTGCTTGCCCTTTTGCTTCCGGAGGGTTTTTCCTTAGTTACCTTGGCTGTATTTGTACCTGAGGCCTTCAACTCTTTGATCTCAATACCAGAATCAGTTTCTTCTTCATCATTTTCCATGCTTTTATATGTCTGGGTGGCCTTAGTTTTCACTCTTTTCCCTTCCTTTCCAGATGATTTTCCTTCCAGTTTCTCAGGATTTGCAGGTTTTGGGGAAACAGGGGCAGCAACAGAGCTTCTAGTAGTCCTTGATGTGGAGGAGGATTCTACTGGAGCACTTCCTTGTTTCTTATCCTACTTCTCCTTCTCTGCCTTTTTAGTTCTTTCCCTAAATTGCCTCACAGCTTCCTTTGTGAGGATTCTCAGCCAACTGCTCAACTTCTTTTCTTACTTTCCTTTTGGTTTCAGGTTTTCTGAGCTCAACATGCAATTTTACACTTAGTTCCTCATATGTTCCAAATCTTTCAACTGTTGTGTCTTTTGGCTTTCTTAAAAGGTGTTGAGCATACATATTCAAGATTTTTCCATCTACCTCATACCCCATGGGCATGATCCAAATAGTTTTGGGTTCTACTACTTCCATTAAGCACTGATCAGTGTCAACCATAAAGCATATTTCATTCTTGTACTTCTCAACAACTGATTTGGGGATTATTTCTCTAGAATGCATCATATTCTAAAAATTCTTGAAGTATCCCTAGATGGCAGTTTTCTATGCTTTATAGTCACCAATGTTGCATAGATGATCTCTGATCTGAATAGCCACTGGCTCGTCATTAGTCTAGTGTACACCTTTTACTCTAGGTACCTCATTCATAAAGTAGAAAAATAAACATAGAACCAATGTACCATATTTAAAGGTGTTTTTCTTGTCTTTCTTGATTTTGTTCAAGTTCTCAATTAGTTGGTTCTGCAATAATTCACACAAGTCATAATCTGCATTTTCCTTTAACATTTTGTATGCAGCATATATGGCCATTCTGAAGACAGAGTTCTCCCTATTGGAATGATAAATTTTGTAGCCAATTACCATTGAAGCAAACATGACATCCGGATCAATAATATCATTGATAGTCATTGCCCTTTTGTCAAATTTGGCATCGGTTGCATCATTTACAGTCTGGTTCTTCATGGATTTTAGCATGGGTAAACCACCAGTTGAATTCAACCTAGTCACAATCCTGATAGCATCCTTTGTAATTTTGAATGGTTTCAACAGCCACAAAAACTCATCATGTATTCATCTTAAAAGATACTGGACCCACTCATCTTCATCAAATGTTGGAAACCCCATAATATGAATGAAATGTTTATCATACAATGCCTTATACTTGGGTTTAAGGTCGTGATTTTCATCCCTAAGATGACTCTCAAACAAATCCAAATACCTTGAGTCCCCAAATTCATCTATGTTCGCATGAATATAGACCCTAATATCTTCAACATGTAGCACACCATACAGAACACTTGAAAATGCACCTAATGGGTTGACTTCTACTGATTTGTGTGGATGGTTTTTAAATTTGGGTCGAGGCCTTTCAATAATATCAACAACCAAAGGTGTAGCCATTGCAAAAGATTACAGGTTTAAAGCTTTGTAGATAAATACCTTTTTCATGAAATTAGGGTTGGCGGGCAAATTCACTAGTCGCACTTCAAATCCTTGAAATATCTACTCAGACGCTATTCTTCTTGCTCTCTTTGAATGTAAAGTGATTCAAATGAAGAGTGAACGACCTTTTTATACTCCATAAAACCTAATTTGCCTTTGTAATAAATGATCTACCCTAACACATCCGGTTACACTATTTCTGCATACAGTTGACCTTCAATTGCTCCACAAATCATCATATCCACTTCTTTTCTTTTAGAAATCCTTTCAAATGATTTGTAATAATGCAAATTATTTTCTCTCATCGTGCCAGATTCAGGCACCTACTTACTGGCTAGGGGAATTTGATTTTTAATGCTCCTCCCCCTAAGCCAGAGCTCCTAATTCAATTCCTGGATGAACTGTCAGCATCGGATTCCGGTGCAGACCCATTATTATTGTTCATAACAATTTTCTTGACCCATGTCTTGCTCATTTCATTCTGGATCTCATTCACATGAATTTTTCCCTTACCTTGGTCTTGTCTCTGCTCATCCAATTTTCTGTTTATCGGACCTCTTCTTTCATTATTCTTGCTTCTGCAGAATCTTGCAAAATGACCGGATCGGTTACAATTGAAGCACACAACATTTCTTTGCCCATTTGATTGTTTTCCTCTTGATCTGCACTGATTAGCCATATGTCCAAATCTATTGCATGTAAAGCATTTGCCATTGAAATAATTGCCATTTCCTCTATTGATTGAGTTATTCATTATCATACTTCTACATTCATTGGATCTATGACCATATCTCTTACAATTGAAGCATTTACCGGAGAAGGATGGACTATTTTGATTCACTCTACTTTTGCATTGAGTATCTCTATGACCAAATTTATTGCACTTGAAACAATTTCCATTGAAAGATGGATACCTTTTAGCATTAGGATGTCTTACTGGAGGTCTTCTAGGTCTATTTCTCCTATTCCTTGATTGAGAACTTCTTTGTCTGGATCCGGAGCTTTCACCTTTATCATACCCAAGACCATGCTTATCATTAGCCTTCTTCTGACTCTCAAGCAACACTTCAAGTTTAGTTGAGCTTATCTTGAACTTCTCCTTGTATTCATTTGCAACTTCTAGGTCATGTTTAAGAATGACAATTTTCCTTTCAAGCTCTTCCTCATTGTCTTTGCTTTCATGTAGATCAAACTCTAGATGGATAGCAATTCTGTCCAATTTGCAGCATTCTTCTGTACTTTCTTTTAGAGATTGATTCAGTTTTTCTTCAGTCTTCTTCCTTTCTTCAATTTCCTTGGTTAGCCTCGTCACCCTAGATTCCATCTCATGTTTTAGGACGACAATTTCTTTAGCTAACTTCTCACATTTCTTTGTCTTCTCTTTCAAGGCCTTATCCTTGTTATTGTCTTCATTATGATTTCCTAGTTGAAAAAGTTGCTCCTTCCTCTTTTCATTGGATTTGCTCAATTTTTCTTTTAAAGTCTCAATGAAGTCTTCAGCATCTTTAAGGTTCTCTTACAGTTCTTTGACTTCTTCTCTAGACTGATCAAGATCTTCTAAAGCGAGTTTAAGTTGTTCCTAGAGGTTGTATTCATCCATTTTATTGCCTTTCTAGATCTTCCTCAAGCTGTTAAACTTTTTCAAAGGAACTTGGCTCTGATACCAATTGTTGGAATTAGGGCTGACAACTGAGAGGGGGGTAAATCAATTATCTTAAAACTTTAATACTTGCTACAATTAATTCTTAATTACCACTTCTTAATAGATTAATGATATAAGCAAGAATCAATAACACATGAGCATAAACACAAATAACACACTTGACACTAAGATTTTTAACTTGGAAACCCGGTTTTAAGGGAAAACCATGGTGGGGGTTAACCCACAAAGATTATACTCTATTAAAAGTATTACAAAAGGGGAATGCACATGCCTTCAGGTTCACTGCCCAGAGCTCACTGCTCAAAAGAGGCTTACTACCTACAAGAATGATTACGAAAGGATTACAGGATGTTTGAACTGATGAATAGCATCTGCCAATGCAAGAATTCAGTTCCGGCTAAGCACAAAATACTGATCTTACACACTTCATATTTACTCTGCCCTGTTTACTGCTCTGCCATAATCCAGACCTTAGATCTCTTCTCTTTCGCTCTTTAATCTACCTTTTTCGCACTTCTACATCATCGCACAACAACATCCTTCAATACACTTGAATCCATCGGCTATATATATTTGCCTCAAGAAATTCAATCACTTTTCTGTCAGCCTTATGAAGAACTTAACAAACAATACAAGTACTTTGTTATGTCAGTTGAATCCATACACCAATATTGATGTGTACCAGAAATAATGCTTACATGTCACCATACATGTCGGCCACTAACATTATAACCCATATGCAATCACCAAAACACTTCTACTAGATCTGCACAAGGATCTAACACAAGTTAGCCTGTTCTTCACAGAACTATTCTGTCATATTAGGACATGGTACTCAGATGTTCATAACTTTTAATCCCTTTGTCATCGGAGATTGAAATCTTTGATTTAGATTGTCCTGACATTCCTCTACACTCCCTCAAATTTGCAACACAATGATTAGTTGGAGAGATCCGCTGACCAAAATACCGAACTCTGCCATATACCCCATTCCTATCTATGCAGGCTTGACAAATCTTGGAACTGACTTCTGGTATGATCTAATACTGCACTGCGGATGTGTGGAATGGACTTAGTTGCCATCAATGACAATACATGACATGCCTTGCAGTGTCTCTTGCCAACATTATCAAGATTGCAATTGAGTTAGGTATCTTTCAGTGGCAGAGATTAAAGTGACAGTGGTTTTTAATGGTCAGGAGGTCTTCATATTCAGATATATGCAGCAGCTGATAGATTTAACATTTTTCAAAGGTTGAAGAATTCTTAAGGGACATTATTAAACCTTAACATCTTTTTATTTTCCTACACTTCTTTGCCTACCATTTAATACATGCACTTTTTGTTTTAAAATAAAGTTGACCTATGATCACAGGCATGTCACTTAAAGTGACCTGCCTAAGGGGGCTTTACAACATATTTTAACCGGCCTCTCCATACCCCTTCACCATAAAAAATAAAGTAATAAAGTCTTCTATTTAAAAGAATTAGCGAGTGGGCAGATTTATATGATTTAGTCTTTGTTTTTAAAGGCTAATTTTAGATATTCTTAAAAGGGGAAAAATTTTGTGGAGTTTTAAAGATTCTTTTAAAATATTTTTTTTCTAATTTTTAAAAAACCTCTCTAAGTGAACTCTCCCTCATGGCTTGGAAGATAAAGAAGCAAATTTTTTATTATTTCTTTTTTTGGTAAAAAGATTTGTGGAGAACATTAAGGAGTTTATATAGGGCAAATTTTTTATGGAGATATTCTTATGAAAGATTTTTTTATGCAGAAATTTTTTAAGGGGATTTGAAGAATATGAAGAGATTTATTTGTAGCAAACAGATAACATTATTTTTTGTAGATATGGAAGATATATATTTTTTTTGGAGGGTAGATGGAAGTCTTTTATTGTTGAAGATATTATATTTTCTTTTGGGAGCAATTTTTTGTACAGATTAAAATCTTATTGAAGTGTTAGAATTGAATGAGTACAGAAGGAGGAATATGAAGATGATTCATGTAGAGAAAAAGAAAATGAATCAGAGAGGAATTGGAATGGTCTTGATCTTATTTTTCTTGCAGGTTCTTCATAGATTTAGAGAAGAGATATATATAATTTTATTGTAGGTGCTCTATGAAAGAATGGGATTACAGGAATATGAAAAGATATTCAATCTTTATATAATGGTTTTTGCAGGTGTATTGAAAATGAATTTTGTGTGGGTGGTCTAATATATAGTGAAGATATTTTTTGTGAAGAATCTTTTGAAAAGAAAGTATATATGATATTGTGAGATCATGTTTATGCAGGAATGAATCAAACAAGAATGAAGACATTATGCCAAAGAACTTATAGATTGAACCATGAAGACAATATGCAGTTGATTGTGTTTCAGGTGAATTAGTAATGAGACTGACATTCAAATTGGATTAAGTGTGACTGAAAAGAGATGCAAATTTAGAGAAGACATGTTATGTAATGGTGCAAATCAGATTGAGTTGCAATCATTTATTGCACACCTTGCAGTATATTTTGATGGTGGTTGAATTTTCCAATGAGGCATTTTGTAAAGCTAGTGAAGCTTCCTTGGTTAGTGAGACCTACTTGTAACCAGTGAGGTTTTTAATAAGCCAGTGAGGCAATTTTGTGAGGTTTTTCCTCTCGTATAATCTTTTGTGTCTTGGTCTCATGTCTTGTGTTAAATTCATACTTATACATATGTGTTTAACAAATTATTGATGTCCTCATCTCTCTATGTCTTGTAAATTTAAAAGGTACAAAATGTTAAAAGTTTTCACAACACTAATTCACCCCCCCTCTCAGTGTTGTCCTAGACTCCAACAAGTGGTATCAGAGCATAGGTTCCCTTTTTGAAGTCTAATAGGCTCGAGTATGTCCTGTTGGTGGAGTACCATGGGTAAGTGCAAAAGAAATAAGAACATGAGAAATGTCATGTCTCATTCTAATCAAAAGGTGTAGTCTGTATCAAATTCAAATTTTGATATACAATCAGTTGATAGAAATGAATCTGGTATTAAATTAAAGAATGAGTTTTCAGATGTTCCTTTCTTTGATGGTTTAGATTTCTCTGTTTGGTGTACTAGGATGCAAGTATATTTATCCTCTTTAGGATATGGTATTCTGATGTCAGTTGAGAATGGGTGTTGTGTTTCCTCTCAATCTCCTAATAGTACAAATAATAAAGAGGCTTATGAATATAATCATATAGCAAAGAAGGCTATTCTGTGTGGTTTATCTAATGAAATTTCTTGTAAAGTTTTGCATTGTAAAACAGCTCAGGATGTGTGGAAGGAATTGATAAGAATCTATCAAGATGATGGTGAAGAAGAGGATAACTCAGTGTCTAAAGAAATTGACATTGAAAGAAGACAATCACATGAAAAAGATGAGACCCAATCAGATTCAGAAGAAGATCACAATCAGGAGTATAATGAACTAGAAATTAGAATTGTAGCTGCAACAAGAAAGAGACTTCAAAGACAAAGCACTCTCTGATCTTGAAGAGGCAAGAATTTAGATTGTAAATTTAAGGACACAAATTAATGAATCAGATAGTTTGATTATCAGTTTGAAGATAGAAGTTGAGGAAGCTAAGAGGATAACTGATGTAACAAAGTCTGAGCTGGAAGCTAAAATAGTTGAGTGTCAAAAGCCTGAAGAAGAAATAGTTTCTTTAAGAAAAAATCTTAAGGATGTTAGAAAGCAGTTGGAAAATAATCTAAAGTTTGAAGAGAGCTCAAATAAGTTGCATGAGATGTTGGGCAAACAAAAACAACATAGAGATACTAGTAGACTTGGTTATGAAGAAGGAGAGTGTTCCAAAGCCAGAGAAACTCCAAGAATAAAAATTGATTTAAGTTATCATGTTGCTGCCCCTGAAGGTAAAAAGAAGTGTGAAGCTGAGAAGATAACTAAAGATGAGTTTGTCAAAATGCACAATCAAAGAACTTTTAGAAGAATTGCTTCAGTTAGACAAGCATACATGTAAAGGTATAATTATTCATTTAATGGTTATTGTTATATCTGTAATTAGTTTGGACACAAAGCAATTGATTGCAGAAGGAATACTAATCTTATATGTTACAAGTGCAATAATACTGGTCACATACAAAGAAATTGTAAAATACATAGAGGTATGATCCTGCATGGAAACATAACATAAATGCTCAAGGCATGTCAAAAAGGTATTATCATTCATTTGATAATGATTACAATATAGTTTGTTATTTGTACAACTCTCTTGATCACAAAGCATATAGTTGCATAATGTATCGAAGAATAGCATCACCTGGTTTGATAGGTTGGAAAAAGAAAGAGGCTGAAAAAATTTGCAGGAAGAAAGAATCTGTGAAAGTGTGGAAGCAAAAACAAAGTCAAAAGAAGATAGATTCTAAACTTGTGCATCTTTCACAAGTTACATCATCAGTTGCATAACAGATAGCATGGAGTAAGGGGGAGTTGTTCATGTCTTATCAAATATCCCCAAGAAGTTTCAGGAGAGAGATCATTTGATGTTTGTCAATATGATGATCTTGGTTTGTTTATTATGGTTTTGGATTCATGCTTGATAATGGTTGCTAAGAAATTAATCTTGTAAAATGAAGTTCTTAATGGTGTTGATAACTATATTGATCTTCAGTGTGTGATAGTGATACAGGTGATCAGTGGATAAGATGTTCATGGATTCAATGCACAAAGAGTTTGTTGTTGTTGAATGTCCTTGCTTATAAATGATCCTATTTATATCTTGTTCATATCATGTTGATTCTTACAAAGGTTGAGTTGTCATGATGTTGCAGTTCAAAGTGTGCTTGATATATTTGAGAGAATGTGAAGTGTTGTTGATGGAAGGACTTGTTGGTGCAGTTAGTTTGTTGATGTGGAGACTTGATGGGCTGATTTGAATGGTGATTAATAGGTCCTAGGATAAAAATATGAAAGACAGGATCTTGGGTGTACTCGAGGAGTTCTCATCTAATGTTAGCATATATTGGCTAAGGAAGTTACAAATAGAAGAAGTCAATTCATAGCATATGTCTCTACATTTGGTTTTGCAAAGGTATTGATTGTGATTATGTATATATCAGATTTGACATTGTGTTGCAAAAAGTGTCATGTGCAGGAACAGGAGGATGGTCTTCATTCTTTATCATGCCAAGAACTGTGTGCAGGAGTAAATTGATTGCAGGTTGTTGCAGATTAATTGTTGTCACTATCATGGAATTTTTGGCAAGGTCATCTCTTGAGTGGTTATCATGTCATCATGAGTTGTGAATATTGTGATGAATTGTCTTCATGCTATTATTATTAGAAAGTTGCCTATTGAGCCTGCATTGTTGTGCATCATGGGTGTTGAAGTGTTTATAATATTTTTGCATGGAGTTCATGTTCATATGAGTCATATCAAAGGAGTCAATTTTATGACATCACAATCATATATCATATATTATGATTTGGGAGTTCTTGGAGACTTATCATTTGGGTCAAAAAGGGTTGATGATTGTGAAAGAATTGTTTGTCATGACAAGTTTGTTTTTCTAGTCACAAGTAATGTTATCAGGAGTTGGTATTTGATAGAAGAGATATGTCAGTCTTCATCTTGTCAAAAGAAGTGTTCATAGGATTTCAATGATATCAGTTTTCATCTTCATCTTTATGTTGGTGTTGTGACAAAGTGATATTGTGTTGATAATATGGTATAGTCTATGGGCAGTTTATAACAGTGTTTTGATTCTTTGTTTGGTATGCCTCACATGATGTTGCTCTCATATTTTGTGCTTCAGGATGTATATCTTCAGGTGTGTGCTTCATGGTGACTTGTTGCTCTCAAGTTGAAAAGTTGTTCAATATGCAGATGTACAAGGACAAAGCTTTCTGGATAAGTTTAGGACAACAAATAGCAAAGGTGATCAGTGCCTTTAATCTTTTGAAAGAGATTAATGGTATCAAAGTTTTGGGTAAGTGGTATCTCATTTCTTGGTTGGTATAAAGATAATTAGGTCAGTAATGGTGCATGTGATCCAAGAAATAAGCAAGCAATTCATTGATATCAGCATAGGTTGTTAATCTCTTGCTAATGTTGTATATGAGTTATTTTTCACTGGGGGAGATAATAGTCTTTGTCATCAGATGTCAAAAAAAGGCAGAGAGAGAAAATGCATCATGTAGTTTTGCCATCAATGACAAAGGGAGAGATTGATGGAGATTGATTGTCATTGATGTCAAAAAGGTGTTGAGTTGTTTGGAGTTGCTTCATGTTCTTGTGTGCTTCCATGCATTTCTTGTGCATTCATATACTTCATAATACAAGATTCATGTATTTGAGAGTATTGACCTTATTGATCACCTTGGTGTCTTTATATGTAGTTTGTCATAGTGACATGATGGAGTTGTTCATACAGAGGTGTTCAATGATTTATGACACAGGATCAAAGAGTTCATCATCATGGATATTGAAGTGTTTGTGATAAGTTCCTAATGCTATGAAAAGGTTAAGGTGCTTGTTTATATTTGATAAATGCACAATGCTCATCATGCAGAGACATCAAAGGATGTCTTCATACTAAGGTGTTTCTAAGATCATGTGATGAGGTTGCAAAGGATGATCAATGCTCAAGATGCAAGATGAAATTCTTCATAATATGTCTTTAAGGGCACAAGAGCAGAATGTGTCTTCAGTGAGTTGCTTCAATGGTGCATGGCTGTGATCATGGAACAAGTGATGTCCAGGCACATATGAAAGGAGGCTCATGCAATGCAAAGAAGTCAGTGTGTTGAAGCTCATCATGCTTCATCAAGATTGCAATTGAGTTAGGTATATTTCAGTGGCAAAGATTAAAGTGACAGTGGTTTTTATTGGTCAGGAGGTCTTCATATTCAGATATGTGCAGCGGCTGATAGATTGAACATTTTTCAAAGGTTGAAAAATTCTTAAGGGACATTAAATTAAACCTTAACATCTTTTTATTTTCCTACCCTTCTTTACCTGTCATTTAATACATGCACTTTTTGTTTTAAAATAAAGTTAACATGTGATCACAAGTCATGTCACTTAAAGTGACCTACCTAAGGGGGCTTTACAATATATCTTAATTAGCCTCTCCATACCCCTTCACCACAAAAAAAAAAGTAATAAAGTCTTCTATTTAAAAGAATTAGTGAGTGGGTAGATTTATATGATTTAGTCTTTGTTTTTAAAGGCTAATTTTAGATATTCTTAAAAGGAGGCAGATTTTGTGGAGTTTTAAAGATTCTTTTAAAAGATTTTTTTTCTAATTTTTAAAAAACCTCTCTAAGTGAACTCTCCCTCATGGCTTGGAAGATAGAGAAGGAAATTTTTTATTATTTCTTTTTTTGGTAAAAAGATTTGTGGAAAACATTAAGGAGTTTATATAGGGCAAATTTTTTATGGAGATATTCTTATGAAAGATTTTTTTTATGCAGAAATTTTTTAAGGGGATTTGAAGAATATGAAGAGATTTATTTGTAGCAAACAGATAACATTATTTTTTTGCAAATATGGAAGAGATTTTTTTTTGGAGGGTAGATGAAAGTCTTTTATTGTTGAAGATATTATTATATTTTCTTTTGGGAGCAATCTTTTGTACAGATTAAAATCTTATTGAAGTGTTAGAATTGAATGAGTACAGAAGGAGGAATATGAAGATGATTCATGCAAAGAAAAAGAAAATGAATTAGAGAGGAATTAGAATGGTCTTGATCTTATTTTTCTGGCAAGTTCTTCATAGATTCAGAGAAGAGATATATATATAATTTTATTGCAGGTGCTCTGTGAAAGAATGGGATTACAGGAATATGAAAAGACATTCAATCTTTATATAATGGTTTTTGCAGGTGTATTGAAAATGAATTTTGTGTGGGTGGTCTAATATGCAATGAAGATATTTTTTGTGAAGAATATTTTGAAAAGAAAGTATAGATGATATTGTGAGATCACGTTTATGCAGGAATGAATCAAACAAGAATGAAGACATTATACCAGAGAACTTATAGATTGAACCATGAAGACAATATGCAGTTGATTGTGTTTTAGGTGAATTGGTTGTGAATTGGTAATGAGACTGACATTTAGATTGGATTGAGTGTGACTGAAAAGAGATATGCAAATTCAGAGAAGACATGTTATGTAATGGTGCAAATCAAATTGAGTTGCAATCATTTCTTGCACACCTTGCACTATATTTTGATGGTGGTTGAATTTGCCAGTGAGGCATTTTGTAAAGCTAGTGAAGCTTCCTTGGTCAGTGAGACCTACTTGTAACCAGTGAGGTTTTTAATAAGCCAGTGAGGCAATTTTGAGAGGTTTTTCTACCCCAGGAGGGTTTTCCTCTCGTATAATCTTTTGTGTCTTGGTCTCATGTCTTGTGTTAAATTCATACTTATGCATATGTGTTTAACAAATTATTGATGTCCTCATCTCTCTTTGTCTTGTAAATTTAAAAGGTACAAAGAGTTAAAAGTTTTCACAACACTAATTCACCTCCCCTCTCAGTGTTGTCCTAGACTTCAACAGTTTGATGTATGTATGTTTGTATATATATTTGTATTTATGTATGTATGTATGTATACATGTATGTATGTATGTATACATGTATTCCTGTATGTATGAATGTATGTATGCATGATTGTATGTATGTATGTATGTATGTATGTATGTATGCCTGTATGTATGCATGTATGTATGTATGTATGTATGTATGTATGTATGTATTGATGTATGTATGTATGCATATATGTATGTATGTATTCTTATGTGTACATGTATGTATATATGTATGCTTGTATGTATGTATGTATGTATGTATATATGGTTGTATGTATGTATGTATGGTTGTATGTATGTATGTATGTATGTATGCATGCTTTTATGTATGTATATATGTATATGCATGTTTGTGTGTATGTATGTATGTATGTATGCAGGTATGTATGTATGTATGTATGTATGTATGCTTGTATGCTTGTATGTATGTATGTAAGGGTTTTGGGTTTAGGGTATATAAGGACCTAAGCCCGTATAGTTTTTAGGGTTGAGGGTTGAGGGTTGAGGTTTTTGGGTTTAGGGTTTAAGGTATAGGGTTGAGGGTTGAGGGATTAGGGCTTAAGTAATAGGTTGAGGGTTGAGGGTTGAGGGTTGAGGGTTCACGGTTACAGCTGAGAGATAATAATCAGCTTGTTGAGTTTATAAGATTAATTGTGTAAGGTATTATGATTAGGGTTTATGATATGGATTGAGGGTATATACGGCATAGGGTTACTTGGGTTGAGAGTGTATGGTTTAGGTTTTAAGTATAGGGCTGAGGCATAATATTCAAGGTTTAGGGTATAAGGGTGAGGTTATAGGGTATAAGGATGAGGGTTTGTGGGTGTAGGTTTCAAAGTTTAAGGTATAGGGTTGAGGATTGAGGGATTAGGGATTAAGTATATGGTTGAGGGTTGTAATGTTCAAAACTGATATTTTAACATAAAATCAGATCTGAAAATAAATTTTGATAAGCTCCACTAAAAATTGCAACAAAAACATCAAGACTAGCTAACTAGTCAAACAAGAAATTACACCAAATATGCTGGAAACACCACAAACTGATTTTTATTGACTTTTCTGATGTAAATAAAATATGATCAGGTCTGAAACACTTATTACAACAGAAAAAATATCTTCAACACAATTCTCCAAAAATCCACTACAAACTACACAAACTATGCAAACTACACTGCTGAAAATTGTCGAAAATAACACCAAATCAAACCTCAACTAATAATAACAACTCTTGGATGCTTGGAATAGATTCCAAATGACCATGGAATAGAAACACACTCTACAACACAACAGAAACACTGCACAACACACTGAAAATCACCAAAACTACAACAGAACAACGTGTAAACACAATACTGCAAAATAGCTGAAACTGCACAATCCTTTGAAGCCCAATGCAATCCCTGGATGGAATTACTCTCTGTAACCAAAGGGTTTTCATCCTCTGATCACTTAAGACTGATGGCTTTTCATCCACAAGCCTCCAACTCCAACGGGTTTTCATCCACTGAAGAAAATCCAAGTACAAATTCTCAAACAAGAAAATTAGGTTGTAAAAAAGATCAAGAAGTCCTTCTAAAAGAAAATACTTGCATATTTATAATAGCTCCAAATCCAAGTGTCCCTCTCTTGGAAAATAAATTAAAATAATTTAATTTCCAACAAATTCCCTTAAACGGTGCTTACGTGTCATAATCCATGCAAGATTCTTGGCCAAAAATAAGAAATAACTCCCCTCTTACAAGTTGTCATAAAATCAACTATTTTTTAGGAACTTGTCATAAGATCTCCTAAAATCACTCTTGGAATTTATAATTACACCTCATATTCCCCACTTGTGCAAATAAATTAAAATATTTAATTGCTCCCCAAAATAATAAATCCTTAATTTGTGGGATTACAATTAAAATATTAAATAAAATATTTTCCCTTTTGATTTACATTAGCCCATGGGAAAATAGGAATGGACTAATAATTTCACCAATTTATTTTTATTATCAAGGGGACATGACAAATCTCCCCTCCTCAAAATTGCTTGTCCTCAAGCAATTAAAACCATGATGCTTCCAAATTATGTTATACTGCACAGAAAGCCTTGATCATGTACCTATGAGATGTGTGAAAACCTGAAAACTCATATTCCTTTATGCCAATACCATGTACCCAACAAGAATATCCATATAATCTGAGCTCTTGGATCTACAAGACTTTGGTGCATTCTTTCCAATACTCAAACTGAACTACATCCTCCCACAAAAATTTGGTAAACTCACCAAATGCAGTTTTGTCCATCTTCCATCCTAGCATCTTGGAAAATCTCAGAGTAGTGAACTTGAGCTGAGTGACATTTATGCAGAAATAACCAAGGTATAAACAACTTATCCATGCAATCAATTGATATGTAGTATTTCTCCTTTTATTTTGCATTAATAGCCTTACTTTCACAACTTACCTTTCTAGCTGTGTATATGCACTGTCACCAAGAAAACTAAACCAAAAGCTCTTGCAACCATTATCAACAATATAAATCTAATTTATGCATCCTAAAGAATAGTTACAATAGAAAACACATCCTTCATAATAGTTAATACCAATCTTTGAAACCAATACCTTCTTTAACTTGAATTTGTGGAGACACTCCCTGTAGGATATATCACAAACTGCTACAAACTTTGCCTCTGTTTGAAAGATGCTTGATGCAAATTTAGGATCTGATTTGGAATAGTAATGGAACATATGAAGAATAGGAAATCTTATCATATACCAGCATAACAAATTCCACCAAACACTAGATACTGATGTTGCAAACCACAAGCCCTTCTGGTTGTAATCTATGCACTTCCTAAGTCCAACTAGCACAAATTTATCACCCAAAGGTAATTTCAAAATGAAAGTAGAAAATAAGTTTATTGCATCCTCTACTATATTAGGTGACTTACTAATGTGCTTGATACTTTCCACCTTAAAAAACTTACAAGAGAATCTCCCACAACAAATCAAATAGTGTCTTGGATCTCTAGTTAGGAAAGCACTGTCATTGGGCAACTTGTACCTGAAACTTTTGATACATTTGGTGATGTTATGGGTCTGATTTTTTCTACTATTAGTTTTTTTATAACATCCATTACATCCTCTACCACATCCATTACATCTTTTGCAAAAACATCTTCCATTCACCCCTTCAAGGTTGAGATACATATCATGAAAATGCATAACATTAGACCCATTCATTACCTCATCCTATGAGTAGTCATTTTCAGCCTCTTGGATTGGTCTATAGGATCCAAAATATAGTAATGGAGTGATCATACAGCAGCAACATTCATTCCATGGCACTTTGAGCTCCACAAAGAAAATCAGTAGCTTATTTTGTTTGAAGATGTTGTATTCCCTAGAACCATTCATTGGCATATACTTGAATTTTTTCACAAACCCATTTAAAATGTTAGAGATAAATGCATCATCAAAAAAATCTAACATGAGGGAAAAAATTTACCTTCATGGATGGTAAGGAGATACCAAGAAGAAAACATCCTAAAAATATTATCTACCCACATCACTTGAAATACCCCTCTTTGTGGCCCCAAACTCCCATAGTTCCAAACCCAATAGATTCTCCATTAAATGTAATCCATCACATGGCTATCATGAGAAAAATAAAATTTGAATATTTTCAAAGAAAGACTGATTTTAAACATCTTATCACATCTTGCAAGGCTTTCCTCTGAAACTTTGAACTTCATGTTATCAAGTTTCTTGATTTCCAATCTTTGTAATGAAAACCAAATAATTCTCTTTCCTATAGAACCACAAACTATAGTAGATCCATGTGAGAAATATGAAATATTAGCTTCATGTAGAGAATTAGTTACCTTTTTAACTTCTTCCAACTCTTCTTGTGAAATTTCTTTGAGCATGCCTTGAGTTCCCAAAGCTTGAGTCAAGAGTGTGATGCCAAAATCCAAAAAATGTTCCTTATTAAAGGACTCCTATTGTTGAAATACAAAAATAGCTCTTTCCAAATTCTCCAAGACATATTTCCAAACCCTTTTGGAAATCAAAATATTACCAACACCATAGAAACCAAAATTTCTCAAAATCAAACTGTTGGGTAAGAACTTGTACTTCATGTGCTTATTACAAATGAATGACTGGGAATGGCATATTACCAAATCAAAATAAATGACAAATTTAGAGTGTTTTCAACCAATGGCATCTTGGATTTTCCACTCCAAAGATGAACCTAGAAGCATATATTTGAAAACTCCTCTTTGCTGATTTGGAAGTAGTGAATTGCTAAATAAAGATCTATGATGTCCATCAAGGAAAATTAGAAATTGCATACTCTTAATCAACAAATAATTTTCTGACCACTTAACTTTTCCTATATTACCATACTCTTCTACATCTGGATGTGTGAAATTAGAAACGTAAACAACAAAACATGAGTTGATTACCTCCACAGGACTGTCAAATGCCACAAGTATTACATTCCAATGCATGCCAAGAATATGGATCCTTGTTAAGTATGAAAGGTCTATCACCCAAATATCTTTCAACCTCAAAAACATTGCATCTCCTAGACCCATGATATAGAATTCTTTACCAAACTCTTGTTCATTCCAAAGGATAAACAATATCCTTCCCTTCAGGATGCTATAATTTTGAAGTAACTCTCTATTCATGAATCCTCCATTTTGAGAGTAACTTGAAATCCAAAATACCAAAGAATATTTAGTCACAAAATCTTGAAAATAAAAAATATTCCAAGTTTGCTTACTAAGACCTTGCTTAAGGCAACTCAAGTTGGTCACCTCCTTCTGGCTATCTCCTATAATTTTGTCTTCAATAATAATGCCTGGATCCCATGTATAAGAATACTTTGAAAATTGAAACAAAAAATGACTTTTGCATGTTGTGTCCCTTATTTTGTCACCTATTTTTGTATGCTCTCTTTGATAAAATTTTTTTTGCAAAGGAATAGGAAGAGGTAATAAATCAGAAATTTGTGAATCTTCAACATACCTTAGGTTATCAATTGAGAAAACATCCTCTTCATCAATACCATGCTTCCATTGTGCTACTATGGTGCTAAAATCAATGTGCATATCCCTCTTTTCCATGAGAGATATTGTTGAGATAACCTCAACCTTTTCATTTGTCTGACTCCAAGCTTCTAACTTAGGGTTGTTCAAAGCAATAATTCTATCTTCATTTTTGGAATCATAAATCTCTTCTACTGAAACTTTTGAAAGGACAATCTGTTCATCTCCATGTTCCATCTTTTCTTTCAAATTGTTTTCCTCAACTTTATCTTCACCATTGTTAAATTGAAATAAATGATTTTCAAAAATTGGATTGAATATTTCAACCAAGAGATTATCACCTTCAATTGGATGAATGCAATCTTTCTGTTCTTCCTCCTTATTTGACTCAAATATATCCTGAATATCAACTTTCATTTGTTCTTCTTGTTTTTTGGTATTTGCAGCCTTTTCCATCTTAACTCCTTTTCTTCTTCTCATGAAATAATCTTCAAATGATACTTCAAAATTTCCCTTTGAAATTTACTCTTCAAAAGTTTTGAAAACCACTCCTTTAGGCAAATCTTTCTTAGTGAGTTCTACATATTCATAGAAAGTGAGGGCTGCCTTTAAAATTATACATTTCATATAATATTCATCAAACCATACTGATATTTAGAAACTAAAACATCATTTTCCAAACTCCTCAAAAGGGATTTGAAGAATCCTCCCATGATCAACAACTTAGTACCCTATAGGCTAGAAAGATCACACTCTGATACCATTGCAATGTTCCAAACTGAGATTTTAACATAAAATCAGATCTGAAAATAAATTTTGATAAGCTCCACTAAAAATTGCAACAAAAACATCAAGACTAGCTAACTAGTCAAACAAGAAATTACACCAAATATGCTAGAAACACCACAAACTAATTTTTATTGATTTTTCTGATGTAAATAACATATGATTAGGTCTAAAACACTGATTACAATAGCAAAAACATCTGCAACACAAATCTCTGAAAATCCACTGCAAACTACACTACTGAAAATTGTCGAAAATAACACCAAATCAAACCCCAACTGATAATAACAACTACTAGATGCTTGGAATATATTCCAAATGACCATGGAATAGAAACACACTCTATAGCACAACAACAACAACACTACACAACACACTAAAAATCACTAAAACTACAATAGAACAACCTGTAAACACAATACTGCAAAACTATCGAAACTGCACAATCCTTTGAAGCCCAATGCAATCCCTAAATTACTCCCTATAACAAAGGGTTTTCATCCTTTGATCACTTGAGACTGATGGGTTTTCATCCACAAGCCTCCAACTCCAATGGGTTTCCGTCCACTGAAGAAAATCCAAGGACAAATGCTCAAACAAGAAAATTAGGTTGTAAAAATGATCAAGAAGTCCTTCTAAAATAAAATACTTGCATATTTATAATAGCCCCAAATCCAAATGTACCTCTCTTGGAAAATAAATTAAAATAATTTAATTTCCAACAAATTCCCTCAAATGGTGCTTATGTGTCATAATCCATGCAAGATTCTTGGCCAAAAATAAGAAATAACTCCCCTCTTACAAGCTGTCATAAAATCATCTATTTTTTAGGAACCTATCATAAGATCTCCTAAAATCACTCTTGGAAGTTATAATTACACCTCATATTCCCCACTTGTGCAAATAAATTAAAATATTTAATATTTAATTGCTCCCCAAAATAATAAATCTTTAATTTGCAGGATTACAATTAAAATATTAAATAAAATATTTTCCCTTTTGATTTACATTAGCCCATGGGAAAATAGGAATGGACTAATAATTTCACCAATTTATTTTTAGTATAAAGGGGACATGACAAGGGTATAGGGTAGAGGGTTGAGAGTTTACAATTGAGGGATAATGTTCAAGGTTGAGTGTCTAAGATATAGGGTTTAGGGTTTAAGGTTGAGGTTATAAGGCATATGAATGAGGGTTGAGGGTTTAGGGTATAGAGTAGAGGTTTGAAGGTTGGCATAGTGTCGAGGGTAGAGGGTTTAGGAATAGGGTTTAGGGTTGAAGGTTTAAGGGTTGAGGGTTGAGGTTTTAGGGATGAGGGTTAAGGGATTAGGGTTTAAGGTATAGTGTCAAGGGTAGAGGGTTTAGGGATAGGGTTTAGGGTTGAAGGTTTAAGGGTTGAGGGTTAAGCTTTAGGGCTGAGGGTTAAGGGATTATGGTTTAAGGTATAGTTCGAGGGTAGAGGGTTTAGGGATAGGGTTTAGGGTTTAAGGTTTAAGGGTTAAGGGTTGAGGCTTTAGAGATAGGGTTTAGGGTTTAGGGTTAAGGGATTAGTGTTTAAGGTATAGTGTCAAGGGTTGAGGGTTTAGGGATAGGGTTTGGGATTTAGGATTTAAAGGTTGAGGCTTTAGGGATAGGGTTTAGAGTTTAGGGTTAAGTGAGAGACATATATGTCTAAGGATAGATGGAGAGGCAGACAAGGAGCGACTGAGAGATGTGGAGAGGGGAGAGGTAGAGAGGTGAGGAGGAGACAGAGGTGAGAGATAGAGAGGTGAGGGGAGAGATAGAATAAAATGAGAGATTGAAGTTGACAAATTGAGAGAAATATGGGTAAGGAGGAGGGAGAGAGGTGGAGAGGAAGGGAAATATCTGGAGAGCCCTGAGAGATATACAAGTGAGAGACCTACAACCTAGGGAGACAGGGGTGAGAGAGATAGGGGAGAGATGGGGGTGAGGTAGATAGGGGAGGAAAGGGGTGTATAAGGGTTGAGGGTTTAAGGCTTTAGGTTTTAAGGGTCAAGGGTTTAAGTTTTAAGGGTTGAGGGTTTAAGGGTTGGGGGATTAGGGTTTAGGGTTGAGGGATTAGGGTTTAAGGTATAGTGTCAAGGGTTGAGGGTTTAGGCATAGGGTTTAGGATTTAAAGTTTAAGGGTTGAAGGTTGAGGCTTTAGAGATAGGGTTTAGGGTTTAGGTTCAAGGGATTAGGTTTTAAGGTATAGTGTCGAGGGTTGAGGGTTTAGGGATAGGGTTTAGGATTTAAGGTTTAAGGGTCGAGGGTTGAGGCTTTAGGGAGAGGGTTTAGGGTTAAGTGAGAGACCTAGATGGCTAAGGATGGATGGAGAGTTAGAGAACAAGTGATTGAGAGATGTAGAGAGGGGAGAGGTAGAGAGGTGAGGGGGAGATAGAGGTGAGATATAGAGAGGTGAGGGGAGAGACAGAAGAAAATGAGGGAAAGATGGGTAAGGGGGAGGGAGAGAGGTGGAGAGGTAAGGAGTTTTGTATAGCAAGCTAAAACACACTTGCATTATAACGTGAGCACATTATAATGTGAGCATGTTTTGTTTTGCTATTGAAATGGTAAAATAGCTAGGATACCTATTATCCAAGACCACATACTTTGTTTTCTACTGGTTATGTGCATGTTCTGACAAAAAAACTTTTTCATGCTATTGGGAAGTACACATGCAGATTTTTC
This sequence comes from Cunninghamia lanceolata, assembly GCA_027924645.1. Classification (NCBI taxonomy): domain Eukaryota; kingdom Viridiplantae; phylum Streptophyta; class Pinopsida; order Cupressales; family Cupressaceae; genus Cunninghamia; species Cunninghamia lanceolata. Next base: position 4,956,990 of record BSBN01000693.1, read on the forward strand.
ACATTCTACCATCTTTGCATGAACTTTCCACCACCTTTTTCTGGTTTGCCAACTTAAATGCATTGAGAATTAATATATAAACTTTATCAAGAGCCATTGGAAGGTGCCAAAGAATCGAGGACATGGATGCCAATGAATTATGGGTGTTCTCATGGAGACTACCATGAAAAGACAAACCAATTGTTGAAGCATTGAGATCACTAATTGAATATTTTTGGAAGAATTACACAAGGGTATCTCCGAATCAAAGGGATGTGGTAAGAAGGAGAATCAGTAGTCGAAACTGAGCCACATCCAAAGCATTTTTTGGATACGACTCAAACATAGTTTTTTGGTAAATTTCTAGAGATGTATCCTCAAATTAAAATTTGTCAAAGATATTTTGAAATGCTAAAACCTTTCTATATCAAAATAAATCACACACGCACTACTTGTTGTTGTAGATTACATATTGAATTTTTTGACCATTTTGATTTTTATTGGTCTATATGTTTAGATTTGCATACTAACAATGTTTTGCAGGATTGTGGAATACATGCCCCACCAAAATCTTCAAGAGACTTCATATCAACAATTTTATGTGAAAGAGAGGAAGGTCAAATATTCTACAGGAAATTATGCTTGGATGGCACATGTCAGCATTGTGATAGCTTGCAACGTATGCCAATATGTGAACATATGGAAAGCACACATGCGGTTGGAAACAAACTAGTAGAGTTCGGCAAGTATAAAATAGTGGCCTACAATACAAAAGATGGTAAAGAAGCAAAGAGATGTGATTTGGTTATTCAAAAGATTCCAATCTATCAGTTTATGTCTACATTTCATGATAGTATAGTGTATGAGTATGCAAGGCATACCCATAGAGCTTGATGGTTGGACTTGCAATTCAAGTTATGCAAGGACACATTTCCACTTGTTGTTTCAGTCGTTGACTTTGCAGAGAACTAAAGTCTACAGCCACAACGTGAGGTGCAATCACAATATTACAACTCCACATAGGTTTCTATATTTGTGCACATCGCATTCATTCATGTGAATGATAGTATAGAGGATGATAGAAAGATCATAAGGGAGTATCATTTTTATATTAGTGATGATCGCACGCATTCTACGGAGTTCGTGCAAGGCAACTTTCAGGTGTTCTACAATGATTTGGCTAGAAGGGGCATATCATTCAGTTAGCATATCATATGGTCAGATAACTATGCATCACAATTCAAGAACTCATAGATGTTCTATTTTCTAAGCAAGAAGCATAATATTACAGGTGTTCAACATATGTGGAACTTTTATGAGGCCAGGCATGGAAAGGGGGAGCATGTATCAAAGGTGCCATAGCACGAGAAGAGTTAAAGCATAAATATAATGTAAAGTTGACAGATGCAAAATTAATTGTCGAGTGGTGTAATGCTTCAATGGGTCCAAGTAATGAAGGTAAGTCTTCAGTTCGTAGATTTTTTTGGTTCATAGATGATACTAACATTGCACCATATGAGGATTATTGTACACTGATAGGATCAAGTGAGCTACACTCTTTTAGAAGCTCAAATGTAGGTTCATGGAGTATCCATATGCGGAAGATGGCATGCTTTTATTCTTCATGTACAATTCAAGCTTGGAATGAGTGCAAGTCAAAGGAGTGGGTTGATGAATGGTTGTTATCTTAGGCCACTTGACACGTATCGGCCCTTGACGACACTGGAACTGACACAGATGGAATCATCAGTTGACTTTGACCACATATCAGATCTAGTTCAACCAAGTAATATATCTACTTGCATAGTTTTTGAAATTCCTAATGTTATCTTACTTTGTAGTGTTTTTTAATGTTGAATAATTTCATCTAATTTGCTACACATATCAATGTAGGGCATGTTTATGCAATTATTACAGATGAAGACAATGAAGAGGGAACAAATTATTACTCATTTCATTGTATTGAGGCCAAAAAGAAATTGGAGGCCCCAATTATAGATGGAGAAAACATCGAATACCCTATAGGCTCAGTGGTTGTTACTGGAACATGGCTTAGAAGGTACCCACATAAAAGTGTTAATGTTTGGTTGTTTCAAGACTTTGACATGTATCAAAAGATTCTTCATTGCTCAAACTTTGTCATGGCATCCAATGTTCATTTGATACAATATCAAGGTAGACCTTTGAACAAAACTATGTGGAAGGTGCTTAAGTCTGACCATGAGGCAATACTTGACACAATAAAGAGTAGAGCAGACTCAGATGGTTCATTGGATTAATTTGTAAGTATGCACATTGATTTTGTAAAGTCATGTTATTAATATTAATGTATTCCAGTTGATAGTTAGACCTTTCATTTCTATATTTCAAGTTTACATATGTTTCAATTCCAAGTTTACATATGTTTGTCTTTTTTTCTTGCTGCTACATTTTTACACATATACAGTGAATATTGGGTAGATTATATGCATATTTATGGTTCACCATTTGACCATCTGGAGACCTCAATTTGTAAACTTGACCTTTGCAGCACTAGATAAGACTTGGGAGACCCTTCCTCAACCATCATTTCACCTGAAACATGATCATGAAAATGAATAACGGGGGTTGTTAACAGGTAATAGCCCTTAAGAGTCTAAAGTGCAAAAAGGTAGCAATCTTTGACGAGATATTACTTGGAAACCATGTCACTTAGAAACATTTCATCTGAGGATATGGGATCATGTAGGGCCCCTCTACAATAACCTCTCTCATTTTTTGAAATTTCTAAGGTGTTTGCCTGTGGTGTCCAGTTTTCAGTTGATGGAAAAAGTGTCAGATGCATGCAGTGTAAAGTTGCAAAGGGGTGTAACTTTTGTTCTACTTCTTGTGCAACCAAACTGATAGTTCCAACGCATCTAGATGGGTACATTTATGCTAGGTATGGTCCTGTTTTACACCCAAACATGTCGAAACAGTCTGAGCTACATTGTACCGGTGATATCCCTTAAGAGACCAAAGTGCAAAAAGACAACAATCGTTGACAAGCTGTTCCTTGGAAACTATGTCACTTAGAAACATTCCATCTAAGGCTATGGGATCATGTAAGGCCCCTCTACAATAACCTCTCTCAATTTTTGATATCTCTGAGGTGTTTGCCCGTGGTGTCCAATTTTCAGTTGATGGAAAAATTGTTAGATGCATGCAATGTATAATTGCAAAGGGGTGTAATTTTCATTCTGCTCCTCATGCAACCAAATTGATAGTTCCAACATGTCCATATGGGTATGTTTAATCTAGCCATGGTCATGTTTCCCACCCAAACATGTCGAAACAGTTTGAGCTACATTGTATCGGTGATATCCCTTAAGAGACCAAAGTGCAAAAAGGCAACAATCTTTGACGAGTTGTTACTCAGAAACTATGTCACTTAGCAACATTCTATCTAAGGCTATGAGATCACGTAGGGCCCCTCTACAATAACCTCTCTCAGTTTTTGATATCTCTGAGGCATTTACCCGTGGTGTCCAGTTTTCAGTTGATGGAAAAAGTGTCAGATGCATGCAGTATAAAGTTGCAAAGGGGTGTAACTTTTGTTTTGCTCCTCGTGTGACCGAACCAATAGTTCCAATGCATCCAAATTGGTACATTTAGGCTAGGCATGGTCCTATTTCCCACCCAAACATGTCGAAATAGTCCGAGCTACATTGTATCAATGATATCCCTTAAGAGACCAAAGTGCAAAAAGGTAGTAATCTTTGATGAGCTGTTACTCAGAAACCATATCACTTAGAAACATTATGTCTGATACTATGGATCACATAGAGCCCCTCTACAATAACCTCTTTCAGTTTTTGATATCTCTGAGGTGTTTGCCTGTGGTGTCCAATTTTTAGTTGATGGAAAAAGTGTCAGATGCATGCAGTGTAAAGTTGCAAAGGGGTGTAACTTTTGTCCTGCCCCTCGTGCAACCAAACCGACAGTTCCAACACATCTAGATTGGTACTTTTAGGCTAGGCATGGTCATGTTTCACACCCAAACATGCCGAAACAGTCTAAGCTACATTGTACCAACGATATCCCTTAAGAGTCCAAAGAGCAAAAAAGTACCAATCTTTGACAAGCTGTTACTTAGAAACTATGTCACTTAGAAACATTTTGTCTAAGGCTATGGGATCACATAGGGTGCCTCTACAATAACCTCTCTTGGTTTTTGATATCTCTGAGGCGTTTGCCCCTGGTGAAAGTTTTTCTGATGCTCCAAAAATCATCAGATGCATGTAGTGTAAAGTTGCAAGGTAGGCTACTTTTTGTTTGGTTCTTCATGGGACCAAACCGTTAGTTCCAACATGTCTAGTTAGGCACATCTACACTAGGCATGGTCATTACCCTTCATTATAAAAGGGTCATAGTCTTTCCTATTCGAAGGGTCACAACTTTTCACCTTTGAAATGTCATCACTATTCGTGAGAACCTAAATTCATTTATTTGCAATATTGCCTAAGGTTGTGTTCCAAGTATGGGGTTAACCAGTTTTGTCATTGATGTCAACATACTCATATTGCATTGGTAAGAAGGTTTGGATGAGCTGTGTGTTGAGGATATTGAGAAAATTAGGCTCAATCAGGAACAATGAAGAACAGTGATAAGAAGAAGGTAAATGTACTCAATAGGTTGAGGATCAGAGGATGCGGATTAAAGGGTTTGTAGATATGAGTCTTGAGATGATCCAGTTAAGATTTCAAAGGTCCGCATGAAGATATGATAAAGTTGTGATCGGTCAAGTAGAACCAGTTCCGGGAGATGCTCCGGAGGGACAGAGTGTTACGCTCTGGAGGGACAGAGTGTTACAAAAAGGTCCGGTGAGATCTGGAGGTACTTTATCAGACTCTGTGGATTGGAAGGAGTGTTTGGGATGTCCTTGTGATGTGTCATCTCAGTTTGTACAAATTTTGGAGGTCTGAAAGAACCTTTTTTAGTTTGACAGTCGTGATAGACTGTGTTCTTGAAGTTCTCGATGAAGAGGAGAAGAGATTCCTGTGAGTAGAGGAAGTGCGGTCGTACCTGGTCATTTAGGTGAGCTTGTGAAGGTTCGATGGAACCAACTTCACTCTCTGGAAAGGTCGCATGAAATTTCACTTGGAGTGTATGGGAAAAGCATACTTGGCCATGGTCTCAAAACCATATGTACCTCCACAGGGTGGTCCGACAACTCTAAATGAAATCATAGATGCTGAAAACAATTTGCGGACCAAAGAAGCTCTTCTAAGCACATTGAATGATTCAGAGCTCTCAAATGTCATTGACCTACCAACTGCATATGAAATTTGGGTTAAATTGGAACTTCTGCATGAAGGAGATGAGTTTGTTAAGAGTGCAAGGTTGCAAAGTCTGAAAGGGAAATTTGAAAGATTGAAGATGAGAGATGATAAAAATATCACTACTTTTATGTCAAGAGTGAATGAGCTGGTGTGTGGAATCAGGAATGATGGTGGAGTTCTGGATGAAAATGAAATTGTTTGCAAGATTCTCAGATCCCTTCCTACTGCCTACAAGATCAAGGTTGCTACCATTGATGAATTCAGAGCCCATGCAACTGTCACAAGAGAGCAATTGGCTGGCAAACTGGTTGCATTTGAAATGATAGAGTTTGGAGATGATCCCTCCAAGACTGAATCTATACTCAAAGCCAGTGCCTATGTGAAAGGCAAACAAAGATTTGATTCGGGAGAAAACTCTTCAAGGAAGCTGTCATGGTATGATCAAGCAAGGAAAGACATGGAAGAGGAAGAAGCAGAAAAAACTAATCTTGAAGCCCTCATTGTAAAGAGATTACCAAGAGGATCTGGTAAGTATGAAGGAAAGTTACCTTTTAAGTGCTTCAACTGCAATAAGATTGGTCATTTTGCTTCAAGATGTCCGCAAAGATCTGCAAGGTCAAACTCCAACAGATAAAGGTTCCAAAAGAATTGTTATTATGTTCATAAAGAAGCTGATAATGAAGGAGTAACAGATGATGAATCAGAGATAGGAGACAAATCTAGAAATGAATGGGTGTTTATTGCCATCAAGGAAGAAGAACCAATATCCTCTGAATCTGTCAATCATAAGGTTGTAGAAAGAGCTTTGGCTACCCAAGTTGAAGAAAAGGATGATTGGGTTATTGACAGTGGATGCTCTCACCACATGACAGGTGACAAGAACAAGTTCTTAGATTTAGAAAGGTATGAAGGAGGAATGGTAAAGTTTGGTGATAATTCTGCAGGTAGAATTAGAGGAAGGGGAACTATTTCTTTTGATGGAAAGAGCAAAACTAGTAATGTACTATATGTTGAAGGATTGAAGCACAATCTTCTCAGTGTTGGATAGTTAGTAGATAAAGGTTATGATCTCCGGTTCAAAAATGGAAGATGCAGGATCTTTAAAAGCTCTGAAACTGAGATTGCATCCGGTACTCAAACAAAAGGTAATATCTTCCATCTGGTTGGTTCAAATAAAAGTTGTCTATTTGTTCAAGTTGATCAGAGTTGGCTATGGCATAGAAGGATGTGTCATGTAAATTTTGATAACATCATCAAGATAAGCAATATTCAGGCTGTAAGAGACCTTCCAAAATTGGTGAAACCTACAAATAGTTTGTGCAAAGAATGTCAGCTAGGTAAACAGAGCAGAGTCTCTTTCAAAAGTAAAGATCAGTCCTCTACCGGATTATTGGAATTAGTTTATATTGATCTATGTGGTCTGACAAGAATCAAGAGTATGCAAGGTGATAGATATTTCATGTTACTAATTGATGATCATTCCTGGATGATGTGGGTTACCTTTTTGAAAGAGAAATCAAAAGCCCTTGAGAAGTTCAAAATCTTCAAGGCTATGGTAGAGAATCAAACCGGAAAAAAACTGTAGTGTCTAAGGTCTGATAGAGGTGGTGAATTCACATCTGATGAATTCATAGACTTTTGTGAGAAGCATGGCATAAAGAGACAGTTGTCTGCTCCTAGGACTCCACAGCATAATGGAGTGGTTGAGAGAAAGAACCGGACCATCCAGGAAGCTTCCAGGACAATGATGATGGAAGCAAATGTTCCTCAGATGTTTTGGAGAGAAGCTGTCAGCACTGCAGTCTACACTCTTAACCGAGTTCAAATCAAAAACAATACCGGTAAGACTCCTTATGAACTTTGGTTTGGTATAACTCCTACTGTGAGATATTTTAGAGTATTTGGTAGCAAGTGTTACATCAAAAGAGATGAAGATCTAGGAAAGTTTGATGCTAGAAGTGATGAAGGAATTTTCTTAGGTTACTCCACTCAAAGCAAAGCATACCGGTGTTACAATAAGAGACTGAAAAAGATGATAGAAAGTACAAATGTGAAGGTTGATGAAGGAATTGAGAAGCCCTCAAGGTTTTATGAATATGATGAAGATGATCAGGATGGTGCTCTGATTCAAGGAACTCAATCCCTTCCTGAAAGTCAGATTCAAACTAATTTGGTAAATCAGGAAGAAGAGGTTTGTCTGAATGAACCTGATCAAGAAACAGCAGTGCAAGAGACTCCCAAAGTTCCAAGGTATGTAATTTTAAATCACTCTAAAGATCAAATCATAGGTGACAAAAGCAAAGGGGTACAAACAAGGAGGAGAATTGCTCAAAATTCAAATGAATACTATCTGATTTCAAAGATTGAACCTAAGACAATAAATGAAGCTTGCAATGATGAAAACTAGACCAAAGTAATGGAGGAAGAGTTGATGCAAATTGAAAAAAATCACACTTGGGATCTTGTTCCCAGACCTAGAAACAAGAATGTGATTGGAACCAAATGGGTCTTCCAGAACAAACTAAATGAGGTTGGTGAAGTAATCAGAAACAAAGCCAGATTGGTCTGCAAAGGCTACTCTCAAATAGAAGGAATTGATTTTGAAGAAACCTTTGCTCCTGTAGCAAGAATTGAAGCAATCAGATTATTTCTTGCATATGATGCCTTCAAAGACTTCAAGGTATATCAGATGGATGTCAAGTCTGCCTTCCTAAATGGTGATTTGGAAGAAGAAGTATACATTGAACAACCAGATGGATTTCAATTATTTGATCATAATGATATGGTCTGCAAGTTGAAGAAAGCACTATATGGATTGAAGCAAGCCCCAAGAGCATGGTATGAAAGGTTGGATAAGCATCTTGTGCAGATTGGTTTCAACAAAGGTACTCCTGACAGTAATCTACATTTCCAAATAGATAATGAAAACATCTTGATTGTTGAAGTATTTGTTGATGATATCATTTTTGGAGGAAGAGATAGTTTGTGTAAAACCTTTGCAAATCAAATGAAAAGTGATTTTGAAATGTCAATGCTTGGTGAAATGAATTTCTTCTTGGGTCTGCAAATTACTCAGACAAAGAAAGGTATCTTTATCTCTTAGACCAAATTTGTGAAAGAATTGTTGAGGAAATTTAGAATGGAAGATTCAAAGCCAATGAACACTCGTATGGCAACCGGATGTAAGTTGAGCAAAGATGATGACTCTCCTAAGACAGATCAGACCAAGTACAGATCAATGATTGGAGGATTATTGTATCTCACTCAGACTAAACCAGATATAATGCAGGTTGTTGGTCTTGTGGCAAGATTTTAGGCTGACCCTAGAGAATCTCATGTTATGGCAATCAAGAGGATTTTTAGATATCTAAAGGGGACAATTGAGTATGGCCTATGGTATCCTAGAGATCAGGATTTCTCTCTTCATGCATATACAGATGCAGATTGGGCAGGAGATGTGGATGACCGGAAGAGCACCAGTGGAGGAGCATTCTTCTTAGGAAAGAGATTGGTTTCTTGGCTAAGCAAGAAACAAGAGGCAATATCTCTGTCTACAACTGAAGCAGAATATATTGCAGCAGCAGGCAGTTGCACTCAAATGTTATGGATGAAGCAGATGTTAAGAGACATGAAAGTTGAATATGAGGAGCCTATCACAATTTTCTGTGATAATTCAAGTGCAATAAATATTTCCAAGAATCTGGTATTGCATTCTAAGACCAAGCATATATCTATCAAATTTCACTTTTTGAGAGAACAAGGGTGAAGTCAAATTGGAGTATGTGCCCTCCAAGGATCAGCTTGTAGATATTTTTACTAAACCTCTTCCCAAAGACTCTTTTGAGTCTCTCAGGGAGAAGTTAGGGGTCATGGCCCCTCCAGTGATGAACTAGGATGCACTGATGTGCATCAGTCTGGTGGATATCACAGTCATATCTTGTGATCCAGATTGATGATGGGGAGCTGCTACTAAGGGGGAGCAGCTGGTATGATTCTGATATGTTACAAGTGCAAGTATGAGCCCTTTGCCATTGATGTCAAAGGGGGAGAGAAGACATGTGAAAAACAAGTGGTTGATGATCAAAGGGGGAGCCGTAAAGGAAGAGAAGACATGTGAAGAGTTGTTGCTAATAGGGGGAGCTGTGACAAAAAAGAGAAGTTCTTGTCTTGATGGTTTTTCACATCATATATTGCCATCAATGACAAAGGGGGAGATTGTTGCAAGTATGAGGTTAACCAGTGTTGTCATTGATGTCAACATACTCATATTGCATTGGTAAGAAGGTTTGGATGAGCTGTGTGTTGAGGATATTGAGAAAATTAGGCTCAATCAGGAACAGTGAAGAACAATGATAAGAAGAAGGCAAATGTACTCAATAGGTTGAGGATCAGAGGATGCGGATTAAAGGGTTTGTAGATATGAGTCTTGAGATGATCCAGTTAAGATTTCAGAGGTCCGCATGAAGATATGATAAAGTTGTGATCGGTCAAGTAGGACCGGTTCTGGGAGATGCTCCGGAGGGACAAAGTGTTACAAAAAGGTCCGGTGAGATCCGGAGGTGCTTTATCAGACTCTGCAGATTGGAAGGAGTGTTTGGGATGTCCTTGTGATGTGTCATCTTAGTTTGTACAAAGTTTGGAGGTCTGAAAGAACCTTTTTTAGTTTGACAATCTCGACAGACTGTGTTCTTGAAGTTCCGGATGAAGAGGAGAAGAGATTCCTGTGAGTAGAGGAAGTGCGGATGTACCTGGTCATTCAGGCAAGCTTGTGAAGGTTCCTGGATCATGTTGAGGTTGTGTTGTTAGTTTGCATTAGTGTTAGAGCCCAGAATTGAAGATATTCTTATTCAGACTAGCTAACCGGATGAGTTATTCATCTTGTGAATGTTCTTGTGGATGATTGCCGACTTGCGAATGCTCTTATGGATGATTGCCGACTTAGATGATTATTCCTAAGTCGATGCCTTGTATAAATAAAGGTTTGTGAGTTCATTTCAAAGTGTGTCATGGAGCAGATGAGTGTGGAATAGCAAAAGAGCGAAAGGTAGAGCAGAAGTATCTCGGGCTTAAATGGAACTGATCCAAGCATGGTAAATATGTCAATCTCTAGTTCAAGTTTGTGATTCTTATCACTTTGTAGACAGTGTGTCTCTTGTAGGCAGTGTGCCTCTTGTGAGTAGTGTGCTTAGGCAGTGAGCCCTAATTGGCATGTGCCATTCATTTTTCTTATTCTTCTAATAGAGAATAATCCTTGGGTTAATCACCCCGTGGTTTTTCCCTTAACCAGGTTTTCCACGTCAAAATCTTGGTGTCCAATGTGTTGATGTTTATCTGCTCCTATGTTTATGCATTATGCTTTCATGAATGATTAACTTATATGCTATTAACTAACAAAGAAGAATCCAGTGTTTAAAGTAGAAGCAAGTTTTTGTACAACTGATTCACCCCCCCTCTCAGTTGTGCGCCCTAGATCTAACAGGTTGTATTCTTAATTGTATTCTTCAAGGATGTTATGGATGTCTTTCTCAAAGATAAATTGCTCTCCCTTTTATGTTAGTGCTTATCAACCTAATACACTAAGTATGAGGCGTACACATGAATACAAGTAATACGTGAAGTATACATAGGAAGCATGAAGCAGACATGTGAATACACATAATACTTGAAGTCTACACAGGAAGCATGAAGTATACACATGAAAACATGAAGTATACATAGGAAGCATGAATCATACACATGAACATGTGAAATATACACAAGAAGCATGAAGAATACATGTGAATGGTAGAATGAAGCATACACGTGGAATGGTAGCATGAAGCATACATGTGGAATGGTAGAAGTCTTCCAAGAATTATATGACAAACTTCTAGAGGTATGAGGTCACATGTAATAATGTCTTTCTCATTTTTAGTTGCATACTTCAAAGTGTATTATATAATTACATGAATTTCCTTACCATGCTACAATGATCCTACAGAGTATGGGTTTAGATGTGTAGTGGTAGAGAGACCTAGGTGTTAGATTGCATCATGTATTATTATATTCATATGATTGATTTAATGTTCAATAATCTTAGAGGAGAATAATGTTCAAAATTTATATATTTATAATTATATAAAGGAAGAGTGCATGTAATACAATCAAACTTTAAATATTTGAAGTAAACCATCTACAAATATCCATTGAAGCATGGATTTATAATGCTAATATGGACACCATCAACAAAAAAGATGTGTACTAACCAAATATCCATATAGGCATACATCAATATCTGTCGATATAAGTATAACATATATACAAAATAGCCATATAGGCTTACAAGAATGACATATAGGCATACAATGTCAACTATATGCAATACAAAATATATGTCCACATATGCCATATAGGCATACAAAAAAGGAACCAAATAAAAAGTCATTCCCCTTTGGGTGAAGAAAATAGATCATGGGCAGCCTTTGATCTTCGAGGGGATGGAGACACATATGAGAGTGGTCTACTTCGAACCTGAGGGCTGCTCCTCCTATTTAGTTCATCATGGAGTTGTAGCTATTACAATAAAAAGTATAGGCATTAATATATAGAAATTACATTATAAAAAATGAAACATTTAACAAAATAATCACTTACCACTACCAGATAATCTCTCTCCTCATATTCCACAGTAGTAGGATTAGGTTGTGGTGTTGTAATGTCCTATAGAAACCATCCAAATAGAAATTACACTTCAAATCAATAATCATTTATTTTTCAATAATAAACAGCTATAACAACAAATGTAATTTGAAATTTACTAATCTGCCTCATACCCCCATCAAAGGCATGGAGCTATCAATTGCAAAAGACACACCATGCTCCATTGCCCTATGAACTTCAGGAGGTGTCTCCACTTGCATCATCTGAAAATAAAACAACATTATTCAATTATGAAAACTAGAATAGTGATGTAGGTCATGGCTCCTAACATACACACACATTCATGTAAACATGGAATTACACACAATAAAGCACACAAGTCACATGCATATATACAAATTAGATGAAGATTCATATGAGGATTCATGACTATTGTATGGTATAAGGGTCAACAAAGGAGGGACCATAGTAGCATCAAGAGAAGTAGAAAGGGGACATTTTTTAGATGCAACAAGATCAGTGCCCTCCTGAATGTCTATAGAAGGAATGATGGTCACTGAACGAGTGAATATTACTGATCACATGTCAAAATAAACAATTAAGTCAAAGAGACATTCACCAACTACATGAGTTGATGGCTCAGGTAGAGAATGTTCCACTAATCTCTAATCCTCTATGATTCTAGTATACATGAGCATACTAGGATAATGAGGTTTTAGAAGAGGAACCACCTCAATTAGAGAGATAGTAGATGTAGAAGAAGTCAGAGAGGGAGTGAAGGTGTTAGTTTAGGTTTATAGTGGTGGTAGGGTGAGGTAGGGAAGTGCTCAAATTTTTGTTTGTTTAGTAGTGATGGAGGTAGGACAATGCCTAAGCTAAAGGGTTTTAATATGTCAGGAAAGATTGGTGATGGGAATGAGGGGCAGAACAAGGGATACAAGAATGGCATTAGAAATCACATAGACATTAGGTAAGTTTATGGGTTTATGGGAAGGAGGAATATCAAGAGTTTGTGGGATAATAGGAGGGAGGAAAGATAGGACAAGAAAAACCTTATTTTAAAAAGTTCTTATCATTTTCTTTTTCTTGAGGTTTATCAGGGGGTGGGTTAGAAGCAAACTGGGTCTAGGACGTCTGGTAGGGGTAGATTAGGAAATAAGTAGGGTAGATATGGGTTGGTTAGTAGGTTATGTGTAGTGTTGGGGAAGTTTCTTAGGCCTACTTTTAGAAGTGGATGGGGAAAGGTCCTACACTTATTCTTTTACTTTATATTGGAGGGGTGTTAGATGGGAGATAGAAGTCATTGAGGAAGGTGAAGTAGTAATAGGTGGATATATGGTGGGGAAGATAGGGGCATAGCTAGTGGAGTAGGTGAAGTAATAGAAAGAGGTTGTGGGGTGGGGGGAGCAATGTCTTTAGAGGCATAAGATAGGTAAAGGTGAAAGAGGGAAATGGTATGAGGTTGAGGTGGACCAGAAGGGGTTGACAAAAAAAAATCTAAGGAGAAGTGTCTTAAGGTAACAACTAGATGGTATGGACTATGAGAAATGGTGAAGACATGACCATCATGGGGAATTTAAGGCACTAGTGGATGACAGTTTAGGGACAACCCACATTGTAATGAGCCAAGGATGACCTAAGAGAATAGAAAGTGGTCTGAGGTGGGGATGATATGACATGAGACATCTAGGCATTTAGGTCCTACCTAGATTAGTAGGGTGAGGGAGCCAAAAGTAGGTACAGAAGTGTCATTATGTGTACACTAGGAGATATTTGAGGGGGATAAGAATCTCTTTGCAACCTAGTGATGTATAAGTGTTCCTCTATAACTGCATTAATAAGGCTCAAAAGATCCACCTTGATTCAACTATCATTTTATAGTGTACTTGTGCCTTAATCTATAGAAAATTGTTATAATCATCAGTAGGCACATTATCAAGCAAGAAGGTGATGGCAAGTGTAGGAGTGGGTTCAACAATGAAATTATAAGGTTGAATGTGTAATGTGCCTATCATCTCAAAGAATATAGTAGTATTAAAGGAAGGGTCCTCATTAGACTTAGGTGGGTTAGATGTAGGATCAAAAGTAGAGATAGAAGAAATTGAGGCAATAGGATTGTCATAGTTTGTAGGGGAATGGGTTAGTGTAAATTTAAAGATTTTTGTTAGGGGTGACTTGTTGCCCCCATAATTACTACCTAAAACCTAGATGATGTTGGATTCAATCATATGCTATATAAGATGTCATAGGCTCATGCCCCTCTCCGGTGTCATGTCATGGGGCATGGTGATACTAGAAAAAATCTTTGGGATTGTATGTCTTTAAAAGGAGAAGATTTGTTTCAAGGGGTCTGATTGGTGGTAATTGGATGAGTTTATTACAGAGAATTTGTCGAAGAATAGTGTGGAGGGGACCAACAAGCTTTGGTAGACATGTATGGAAAACGTGTAGCATAGACAAGGCAGTGAGCTATTTGAAAAGATGCCTCAAAGAAATGTGGACTCATGGTGTTGTCCTTGTCTATGCATTTGCTTGTCATGGCATTCCATGATACCACATTTCTTTGAGACATTTTTTCAAAAAACTATATTGTAATTGAAATTTTGTCATCTATCAGCATCTAGTTATTAGTTATGCAATGTGTAGTAATGCTTTGAGTTTGAAAGATGTGCAATGCAATGTAATCAACAATCTTGAATATAAACTACAAAATATCTAGTAAGTACAATTCATTAGTTAAACTATTTATTTTATTACCTAAGTGAAGCTTTGAACTCCACCTCCACTTGGAGGTGTTGCCATGAAATCTCCAAGATTAACCTATTCAACATCCAAAATCAGATATTAGAATACCATTCATATAACAATTGGATTCACATGTAATATTTATAATTGTTTACTAGTTACAAACCTCAGAAGTACATGTTGTAGTGTAATACGGAGGTGGAGAACTGTTGAAAAATGAATGAACGCTATGACCCTACAATTTCACTAAAATCATTAAACTAAATTAGTTAATCTTACATTTCAAAAATGAAATTTAATAAATTAAATTCAATGAACTTTCTAACATTTACCTGAGTATCAAGGCTAAGAGTCTCACTCAGGAGGGCATCTGTCATCACCATCTGCTCAGCTGCAAATGTAGCCTACACACCTACATCCTGCCTATCCGTGGGGTCATAACCATAGGATGACCTGCAAGCCTGACAAGTATGGGGTGGAACCCTACTCTTCAAAGTCTCCCCCGACTCACGCTGTGCTACAAGACTGGCATGCTCTATGATTCTCTAGGTCAAGGAACTAATGGACTATAGTGTCTCGACCTTAGCACTCTCCTTCATAATAGAAGGGATAGACACATGCTCATGGGCTGGTTTGGCGAGTGCTCGTCTCACTAGTCGTTGTGGGTCAACACGTACCCTTGGTGTATCTTGTGCTGACCCCCCACCTCTACCTTGGAAGTCCCGCATATCAAAATAGTTTTGCACTTTATTGAGGACAAACTCGTAGTAGAGTTTCCTCAAAAAGTATTATGGGACCTCATTATTGTTGCATGGGGTATGGTCAAAAACCATCCACCACCTCTACCCAAAATGGCCCTTTATCACTTGGTTGTTGCATCAATGGATAGGGAACCTCTTGCATGTAAGGAGTAGAGGTTGATTTGTTCGTGGGTCTGTGAAAAGGGAACACAAGTCAAATTTTGTAATTTTTTTCATTTTTGACTTGTTCATAGGATAACTTATCTACATAGAACTCTCTAAACTCTCTCCTCTTATTTGACCAACTAGAGGTTTGCTTGCTAATTGAATCTACATTTGATAACATAGATTCAAGAGATTGAGCAACCACGACTCTATGTGAGGTTGAAGTTGCAAGATCTTTCAACCTTGCAATTATGTCCTCCATTTGTTTTTTATTAGTTTCAATTTGCCCCATTAAATTTTCTTGTGTTCTAGGGGCATATTGAGGAATGAACGGAGGTGTTTGTTGTTGGGGTTATTCTTCAGCAGGTATTTGTTGTTCAGGTGATGGAGGATTTTGAGGATTTTTAGGAGGAGGAGGTGCATTATCAATTCCTGTAAATTAAATAAATTTACATTAAAAAACTACTTAAATCTACCTATTTAGTAACAAATTCACACAAAAAAAAAACAAAACTTACTCCTTTTGCCTCCCCAACATCGTGGTGGCATTTTGATGAGGAATTGGCAAAAAGATGGCGACAATATGGCCTCCAATAATGCAAGCGCACTCTCCCCTGTTTGCAGGCCGCAGGTTTGTAGGAAAACAGTTTGCAAGAATGACCAAAATCTTGCTTTTTTATACTAAAACATAACGTGTTTACATTATTACTTATTACTTTTTAAAAAAAATTGGCCACTTTTTGGCCCCCCAATTTTTTCCACCCGCTCGATGCAATAATCAACTTGTTTAGAGGTTTTTGCAGCCAATCATCTTGGCATAGTGATAACTTCGAGGGTCAAGTGTACATTGGGTATGGTTGTGGGTGTTATTTGTGTTATATTTCATGCCTCTAGGAATATCCCTCCTTGGTTTAGTTGAGATAGAAGTGAAGAGGAGAATGTATGCTCCTATTAGTTGGCCAAAATCATCCTCAACTTGTTGATAAACCTCTTTCCAATCATCGTGATGACACCCCTAGCCTAGATGATTGGGTAATGTTTTAGGGTTTTAGATCTTGGTTATTTTGGGAACCAACAATCACAATGGAAAGAGTAGAACAAGTATGTTATAGGAGTAATGCATTTCTCCTACCTATGCCCTTGTAGAGCCCATACTCCAACCATTAAGTGTTGTCATAGAGGTCAGCATTTGTATCCGGCTTGGTTATGTAAGTGGACTAAGTCATCTTAGAGTTAGATAAACAAGACCAGCCATATAGTTTACTTGTTTACAGTCTTGACCTATTACTTATGGAGTTTAGCTTAATATTATGAGTGAATAACCATTTTTTCATAGAGAGGCATCTTCTCGGTGGTACATAAGCTTGGGAAAGGATTCATTCTTAGACCTATTCTTGTTCTTTTTGTTGCAAGTATGTGCCTAATTGGTGTTGTCATTGATGTCAACATATCTATGTTGTCATTGGTGTCAACTGTGCTCTTACTTTGTTGAGGATATTGAGAAAGTTAGCCCCTCCGATGACAACAATGTGTTGCAGTAGAAACAGTGCATTACATGCAGAAGAATAGTCCAGAAGAATGCTTCACATTTCTTGTAGAATAAATATCTTCACCTGCAGATTGGAAGTTATTTAGAATCCTATCTGAAGATGTCATATTCCAAGTTTGAGCCTCCGATATGAAGAATTGAGTGAGTTATGTTCACCAGAGTGAAAATAGCTTTTTTTGTGTGTTTGGTGGTGACAGGGAGAAAGTGTCTACTCCACATTCCTCCACATTGAAGTATTTTGGTCTGTGGTTCTGGAAGTAATCCTGTGATGATGTTAAATGCCTTCAAGTGTAATGGTTCATGATTTGGTGGTCCACAAGCTATCTTTTACTCATGACAGTGGCTGGGAGTGTTGTTCTTGTGCTCTGGTTTGAAAAAATTTATTGATTAAGTTGTTAGAGATCATGTGGTTGTTCCTGGTGATTACAATGTGCTTGTGGATGTCTCCTAATCATGCACGTACATTCGGATTGGTCTACAAGGTGGAATTTAGATCGTGCATGAAGCGTGTTCTTGAGAATACTTGTGTTAACATCAGTCTTGGCTGACCTGGTTGAATTCATCATCTACGGAGATGCATCAAAGATTGTGATAGTGTGTTGTAGCATGGAAGATTGTGTTTGTCCCAACTAAGGTGCGGTGTGATCTACATACATTCTTACATTTTTCCTTAGCTAAATTTGTATTAGGTCCAGACCTATTTTATGTATGTTTGTAATGCTGACCTTGGAGATTGTTCCAACGGTTGATGATTGTAATGCCAACCTTGATGATCATTCAAAGGTTGATGTAGTGTATAAATACTTGTAATTGAGTCGTGAAAATGTGTCCAAGTATGAAGATGCGAAGATAAAGTGAAGTAAGGTAGCAAAGTAGAGCAGAGGTGTTTGTACTTCAATGGAACTAAACCTTGGCATGAAGTAGATGATGTTATCTCAGTTCAACCCTTTGGCAGTGAACAATTTGTGTAGTGAGCCCTGTAGGCAGAGAACCTTTGTTTTCAGTATTGATATAACTTATATATTTATGTGGGCTAACACCCACCGTGCTTTTTCCCTTTTAGGGTTTTCCACGTAAAAATCTGGTGTCTCCTATGTTGTTTATGCTTTTGTGTTGAGATTCTCATTTGATGTTTTCATGGTTGTATCTGAATATAAGTAATTGATAAGTTGATGATCATATTTGGTTAAAAGTTTTAGGACAACCAATTCACCCCACCCCTCTCAGTTGTCCAGTGTAGTTCAACAATTGGTATCAAAGCCAAGTTCCTCTAAAGAAAGTCTAACAGCTTGAGGTTGATCCATGATGTCACACAATGATGAATTATTTTTCAATCGTTTAAAGTGTGGTGAAGTTGGACACTATGCATCCATATGTCCAAAAAGAAACTCAAAAAATTATGATGAAGAAGGCAAAAGTAGGAATTCCAAGAAAACATTTTATGAAGTTAAAGACGATGAAGATGATGACTATTGTTTTAATTCAAAGGATGACAACTACAAAAATGATGAAAGTTTTGATCCAAAGGTAAGTATTGACAATGAAGATACAAAACAATTGGGTTATTGATAGTAGCTGCTCAAATCATATGACAGGTGATAAAGGCAAGTTTATTAATTTTGTAAAGAATGAAGAAGGATTAGTAAAATTTGGAGATGACCGTACTGCCAAAATATGTGGAAAAGGTTCAATTAGTTTTGATGGAAAACAACATACAAATAACGTCCTCTATGTTGAAAGTATGAGACAAAATCTCCTGAGCATTGGACAATTGTGCAGAGAAGGATATAATTTCATCTTTTAGAATGATACCTTTGAAATTAGAGATAGATGTGGAGTCGTAATAGCTGGTGGAAAAAGGACAAAGGGAAATGTTTATCACCTTAGAAAAGGCAACATCATCTGCTCTATATCTCAAAATCAATAAAATTAGCTTTGGCATAGGAAATTGTGTCACATCAATCCTAATGATCTAGTAAGCATAACCTTAGCTCAAGTTGTGAAGGATCTGCTAGAGAGGATACATTTTAGCAACATCACCTGCAACAAGTGTCAAATCAAGAAGCAAGCAAGAGGAAGTCTACAGGATGAAGAAAGATCCTCATCTGGACTGATGGAATTGGTTCATACAAACCTCTATGACCTACAAGAGTAAAAAGACTCTAAGATGATAAGTACTTTATGTTCTTTGTTGATGATTATTCTAGAATGACTTGGGTTAGTTTTCTCAAAGAAATATCAGAAGCTCCAGATGCATTTAAAGCCTTAAAAATAATGGTTGAAGATGAGTTAAATGTGAAAATCTGATGTCTAAAGTCTGACAAAGGAGAAGAGTTTACCTCTGAAAAATTTAATATGTTGTGTGCAACTCATGGAATAAATAGACAACTATCCATAGAGAATAGAGTGATGGAAATAACGAGCAGGTCTGTTCAAGAAGTTACAAAAATAATGATAGAGGAAGATAACCTACTGAAAGCATATTGGAAAGAAGCTATACTTATTGTTGTCTATATTCAAAACAGAGTTCAAGTCAAAGGTAATAATACTAAAACTCCTTATGAATTGTGGTATGGAAGAATACCTTCGGTAAAATATTTCAAAGTTTTTGGAAGCAAATGTTATATCAAAAGAGAAGAAGAGCTAGGCAAGTTTGATGATGAGTATGATGAAGGAATTTTCCTTGGATACTCTACTATGATTAAGGCATACCAATGTTACAATAAAAGAAAGAAAAGGATCATTGAGAGCACAAATGTCAGGGTTGATGAGGACATACAGAAGTGTTCAGAAATTAATAGGTTGTCTGATAATATAAGAAAGGAAAAGGTATTCACCAAAAAGGAGGATGATACTAAAGAGAAGAAAATGGAGAAAGGACAAATGAATTGGTGTTTGATTGCCAATGCTGAATCTAAATCTATGTCTAAATCCTACACCAATATAAATTCTTCTCAAGATGAATATCTGACCACTAGAGAATCCAAGATTGATCTTGAAAATCTTGAAAATTTTGAAGAAGAAAACATAATTTCAAATGAATGCATCAAAGAGTTAAAAGGACAAATCAAGGAGCTTATGCAAAGACTTGAGGAAAGTAGTAAAGATTTGAAGTTGGCAAATGAAGAAAAAGTAAAAATTGAAGAATGCTTGAAAAACAAAACAAATGACTGCTTAAAGCTCGAAGAAGTTATGGATTTGAAAGCTAATCTAAGACATGCATGGGTCCAACAAGACAAACTCAGTGTAAGTGCAGCCAGAGTTGATAGACTAATGGCTGATGCAAGCCAGAAAGATCTTGATAACACAAACAGTATAAGACCTGAGAAGGATGAAAGTTCTAGCATAGATCAAGAAAAGATTTATGAGGTCAAAGGCAAATTGACTCACGACCAAAGGAACAAATCAAGAAGATCTCCAGTCAGGAAACCAAATGCACAAAGGTATCCATCTTTCAATGGTTATTTTATTCTTGTAGTAAATTTGGTCACAGGGCTACTCAATGTAGAAGTAGAATGAATCAAGATGCTTCATCTTTCTCTGGTCATTGTTTCAACTACAAAAGAACTAGTCACATAGCAAGTGAATGTAGGAATATGACAAGAAATGGCTTCAACAATATAAGGAAGACTCAATCTTTCAATGAAAAGTGTTTTGTATTCAAAAGGTTTGGTCATAAAACAAATGAATGTAGAAACAGATTGATAAACTCCTTCAATGGGTATTGTCATACATATAATGGATTTGGACACAGAGCCAACCAATGCAGATCCAAAATGAATGAGAGGAATCAAAGATAGGAAAGTACTGTGTGCTATGATTGCTACAAACTTGGACATATGAATTTTTTTTGCAGAAGCAAGAATGTGAAAAGAAACTAAAATCCTGAAGAAAGGAAAATTGGGCAGAAAAATGATAAGGGAAAGGAAAAAGTTGATACAGTTAAAACTAAGAAAGAAATGGGCAAGATCTGGATCAAGAAAGATATGACTGAAGTCAAGGTTGGGTCTACACCAACTTCTGGTATAGATGTTTCCTCTAGGAAGTAAATTAGGAGCTCTGTCTCAGGGGGAGCCCGATTGAAAATCTTTCCTCCCCGAACAAAAGATTGATGCTAATGACTCAACATAAAGAGACATGGTCAAGGATCAACAACAAAAGTTTATGTCAAGTCTGAGACTATATTTGAGAAGAATAAAAGGAGAATTGTGCAAAAAGTTTGGATTGATGGAACAAAATTGTTCCCATTACAGAGCAAGTTTTCATGATGATTGATAGTACCTAATGAACTCTAAGGAGAATGGATATGAACCAATTGTGTCTTCATGAAGCAATGAAGGAAAAGGAAAGAAAGTATAGGGTGAAGAAGCTCTAGAAGGGATTTTTAAGACCCATAGGACTTGTGCAAGAAACATCACACTAAAGATCAATCCATTGATGCACTCAAGAACAAAGCACATATCAATAAGGTATCACTTTTTGAGAGAGAAAGTGACAGAGAATGAAGTAAAGTTGGAATATGTGTCCACAAAGGATTAGATTGCAGACATTTTCACTAAGCCTCTACCTAAAGATACCTTTGAGTATCTCAGAGAAAAGTTAGGGGTCATTACCCCTCCTATCCTGAACTAAAATGCATAGGAATGCATCAATCCAGTGGAGCTCAAAGTGTCATTCCTTGATCTGGATTGATGTTCTAAAGGCTACCTCTCAAGGGGAGTAGCTAAATGTTTCTAGTAAAGTAAATGGGTTAGAGAAACAACATGCAAGTATGTGCCCTTTGCCATTGATGTCAAAGGGGGAGAGAAATCATGTGAGAAACTCAGGGGAAAAAGAATGCAGATGTGCAAAGAGAAAGGGGGAGAATCTTGTCTTGTTGATCTTTTTAGTTTTTCACATCATATGTTGCCATCAATGACAAAGGGGGAGATTGTTGCAATTATGTGCCTAATCGATGTTGTCATTGATGTCAACATATCTATGTTGTCATTGGTGTCAACTGTGCTCTTACTTTGTTGAGAATATTGGGAAAATTAGCCCCTCTGGTGATAACAATGTGTTGTAGTAGAAACAGTGCATTACATGCAGAAGAACAGTCCAGAAGAATGCTCCACATTTCCTGTAGAATAAATATATTCACCTGTGGATTGGAATTTATTTAGAAGCCTATCTGAAGATGTTATATTCCAAGTTTGAGCCTCCAGTATGAAGAATTGAGTGAGTTATGTTCACCAGAGTGAAAATAGCCTTTTCTATGTGTTTGGTGGTGACAGGGAGAAAGTGTTCTGCTCTGCATTCCTCCGCATTGAAGTATTTTGGTCTGCAGTTCTAGAAGTAAGTCTGTACAATGATGTTAAATGCCTTCAAGTGTAATGGTTCATGATTTGGTGGTCCACAAGCTATCTTTTACTCATGACAGTGGCTGCTAGTGTTGTTCTTGTGCTCCAGTTTGAAGAATCTTATTGATTAAGTTGTTAGAGATCATACGGTTGTTCTTGGTGATTACAATGTGCTTGTGGATGTCTCCTAATCATGCTCCTACATTCAGATTGGTCTACAAGGTGGAATTCAGATCGTGCATGAAGTGTGTTCTTGAGAATACTTGTGTTAACATTAGTCTTGGCCGACCAGGTTGAATTCATCATCTACGGAGATGCATCGAAGATTGTGATAGCGTGTTGTAGCATGGAAGATTGTGTTTGAGTCCTAGCTAAGGCATGGCATGATCTGCATACATTCTTACATCTTTTCCTTAACTAAATTTGTATTAGGCCCGGACCTATTTCATGTATGTTTGTAATGCCGACCTTGGAGATTGTTCCAATGGTTGATGATTGTAATGCTGACCTTGATGATCATTCCAAGGTTGATGTAGAGTATAAATACTTGTAATTGAGTCATGAAAATGTGTCCAAGTGCAAAGATGCAAAGATAAAGTAAAGTAAGGTAGCAGAGCAGAGCAGAGGTGTTTGTGCTTCAATGGAATTGAACCTTGGCATGAAGTAGATGTTATCTTAGTTCAACCCTTTGGCAGTGATCCTTCTTTTGGCAGTGAGCCACCCTTTGGTAGTGAGCCATCCGTAGGCAGTGAGCCTTTCTTTGCAGTGAGTAATTTATACAGTGAGCCTCTGTTTTTGGTATTGATATAACTTATATATTTTTGTGGGCTAACACCCATTGTGGTTTTTCCCTTTTAGGGTTTTCCATGTAAAAAGTTGGTGTCTCCTATGTTGTTTATGCTTTTGTGTTGATCTTCTCATTTGATGTTTTCATGGTTGTATCTAAATATAAGTAATTGATAAGTTGATGATCATATTTGGTTAAAAGTTTTAGGACAACTGATTCACCCTCCCCTCTCAATTGTCTGGTGAAGTTCAACACTTTCAACCTAACATAGTATGTAGATATCTATATATGTATCATTATTTACATGCTACATAATTCAACCATCCCTTACTTACACAAGTGACTAACTAAAATCTTTTGTCATCACAAGGGCTTGGCATGTTATTCTTCCTATTGATATTCATGGTAAAGAATTAGGCATTAATTCTAACCTATTTGCCCCAATTTTAGCCAGCATTCCCATACACAAATAAGAAATTTAGACATGTTTGGCTAGTATGTCTAACCCTTTAGGAATTTTAAAAAAAAGTCTCTTATGTCATGAGGATAACCCATAGCCTAACTTAACAATGGCAAGGAAAAGTTGAATACATTAAAGGGAAGAATCCCGATGAGGAAAACTACACTTTTAAGCATAGTCTATATGTAGATTTATCAAGTATTAATAGCCTAAGTCTTGTTCACAACCACATAGACAATTATTACTACATGTGACATTTAGATGCAAGTGATAAGAAACAAGAAATTTTACTACAATAAATATAATACTCTTCCATCACAACATGGGGTATTAAGGGCTACAAGGAACTCTCATTCCCATTGTTCCATCCTAGCTGCCACATGAGAGTTACCCATCAATCAAAATCCTTCAATACTCAATTTAATTTAAATCCTTCATAGGTTTACACATAGATTCCAATGAAGGCTATTGGATAGGAGTTAATGGCTACAACATTAAACATGAGGTGAGAGTATCAATACCCTCTTCCCAACTCAATCTAAACCCTGATGGCAAGAAATTAATTTATAAACTTTTAGAAGTTTTTTTTATAACTTATAGCATCTCATTCTGCCTTAGCATGACCTTTGTGGTCTCATTTCCTTAAGGCATTTTGTCAAACAACTCATAGACCTTGTCCAAGAATCCATATTATTTTGGTAATTGTTAACATGTTAAATTTAAAATAATTTTTTCTAGCAAACAACTTTCAATCCTTACCTAGGCGTCTCAAGTTTATGTTGCAATTTTAAAGGTGGTTTAGATCATTTTCCTTCACTCATTTTCCTTCACAACTGGTTTTATTTCAACTATAATGTTGATTGAATGTTTAAAGAATATTATAAACAACAAGAAGTAAGAAATACAAGCATCTATAACCCCTATGGTAGTCATACAAGAAAAAAACATACTAATTTATTATAGAAATAACAAGTAAAGGTGATAAACATGTCCTTAGATGTGAGATGAGTTAGTTCAAGTGACTATAAAACTATGTTGGGTAATTCACACTCAGCCCACCAACCTCCAAACTTAAGCTTTCTTCCCCGCATGCCCCCTTCTGCTCTCCCCAAAATGAACAACTAATCTAAACATCATCAACTTCCCTCTTTATTTCCCACTTTCCTATCCTCCATTCATGTCTTTTCCATCAAGTCATTCTCTTGTTTATACGGTGTGCTTAGGGACAGATTTATTGCAAGCGTGGTGCCTACTTTTTGGTCATTCATGAGGGTGGACCAAGATTTGAATGCTTGTCGCCCTCTTCAATATTTTCTAGCCATAGCTTGGCCCCTACAAACCCTGTGTGCCTCCTATGTTTTACCTGCTTTTGTTTTCTTTTTCTTTATTTTCTCCTTTCAATCTATCCTTTTTTCTTGGCTTAGGATTTATTTTGCTATTTTTTTTACTAGAGCTATGAACCGATGAGGCCACAACATGGGGGACCTCATCCCTAGCATTAACCCCTGACATGAACACTTGCATTAACACTGGAGATTCAAACCCACGAGCTCATTGGCCCAGTAAAGGCCCTCTGCCTGCGAGCACAACTGCCCAGCAAAGGCACAAATCCTGCAAGCACGTTATCTCAGTGAAGGCACAAACCCTGCAATGCTTTGGCCCTATAGACACCTAAAATTGACCACTTTATCCCAATCAAGTCCCGATCCCCTATATCGACCATTTATGCTCTAATTTTGATCAATTGTCCCATGATTGCCCTAAACTGTCCTAAATGTCCTAATTATGGTTAGTTATCCCCTGATCGTTCTGATTTATCATATTTGTGTAATTGTCAGGACCTGTGAACATAATTATTCCTCATTTTCCCTAATTTATTCCTATAATCATTTTCCTTAACTCATAAACCCATTTCCTAGCTTTAATCATTCATGTCCCTTTACCACATGATTTAATTAATGTTTATTAATTAAATCCCCCCTTTTTCTTTCTCATAATGAATAAAGGAAATTAAAATTCTTTTATTTTCACCCTAACCACTTCATAACTATCTCCCACAAATATTAAAAATCAAACAAAAATAGCTTTTATCCTCCACCATCGATCTCATAACTTCCTAACCAACTTAATCCTAGCTGTCCATCTCTCATTAGATCCTCACTATCGATCCTCCTTCCTGGTGGTCTATAAATTGGCTTGATCAGGAGCCATTTTGATCATCGATCAATTCGGCAACATCATGCTATCGAATCAAACAATCGCAATCATATCACCATGAGAAAATCCATCATTTCGGTGCAACATGAGATCATGGGTAATATGTGTTTGTTTCATGCATTTATTGTTGATTTCCTTGGTTGATTGGAGGTCATATTGAGTGTAGATTTAAGGTTTTTCATTGCGTTTAAATCTTTATGTTTTATTTGCATGTTAATGTGTACAAACCCAATGGGGGTTTGAACCTTGGTGGTCGCCACTACAACCAAGCGACTTAACCACCGAACCACGCCCTTAATGGCAGGATTTATTTTTCTATTACATTATAACACTTATATTATTTATTATATGACCGCACATTAGTATTTTAAAAAAATAATTATTATTATAATAATCCCCTTAATCATTGATCATCACTATGAAAATACATGTTCACATGAAACAAATTCAGAAGGAATAAGTAACAATGTATCTTCTATCTTGCAAGTGGATTCAACAAGAATTATTGACTTAACAATTTGACAAAGGAGACCAGCTAGGAGCTAAATGAACATACCAATTACTATTTTGGGATGAGTCTTGGGTTAGCTAGTATCTCAGCAGGGTTTGACATTAAAATCATTCTCAATTTATGGATCTGTAGAGTCCATTCCACCATGCACCCTTTCACCTACACACAAAACATTTTCTCCCACCATTCACAATTGATTTAGTCCAGGTTAGTCAAAATGTATTCAAATATATGTATTTATGAATTAATAAGAAACACAACTAGATTTTCATTACGCATTCATCACTAACAATCATTAAAGGTTCATACACTTAAGTATACACACATGCATATAGACACTTACACACACACAAATACATAGAGTTAATATTAAGTTTTGAGTCCCCACCCCTAGTCCAAATTACATCGAGACTATAAGGTCTTAAAATAGGTTCATATAGGGATGTGACAATGCATTATCCATGACAAGGCTTAACTATTGGCCATGAATATTTACATGTAATGATTCACATGTAGAGGTTATGCCCAAGCCAATGAAATGCCAACATATTAATACCTAATGCATGACTTGTGCTTGTATGTTGTCAAATATGAAGATGCCACATGGACATGTTAGGTACAAGGCATGTGACCTGTTTGACAAAATGCCTCAAAGAGATGTGTTCTTGTGGACTATAATGATTGTAAGATATGCACAAAATGAATTTGTTGAAATGGTTGATGGGTGAACTCATGTAACATTCCACATGACTCTGCAGCAGGAGGAAGCAATAGAGGGTCAATAGTTGATGGGTGAGCTAACATTCTACATGACTTTGTGGTGAGAGGAAGCAATAGAGGGTTGAATTACACTTGATGGGTGAGTTCACACATTGCAATGACTTGTTTTCACCAGTATGAGCAGCTACCATGTGCCTCAAGGCACTCAAAATCTTTATGCAATAATAAAGCCATGTCACACAATGTGTCTGCTAGAAACCTCTTATTACACTCTAACCAACTTTAAATGACATAAGGTTGTAATAAGAAGTAGAGACTATTAACCCCCAAAAAATAAAATTTTGACATATAAACTTAGGATAGCAAATAATGAAAACATATCATTCAATTAATCTCACTCTCAATAACTCTAAATCGATTGCTAGAGTTTTGGTACTATGGGTGAAAACTAATAAAACATTTTTCTATGAATTTAATAATTAATAAAATAATTATGTCTACATGTCAAAAATTGTACTATAGACTAACAATAATGTTCAAGAGCTATTTGATATTTCTACTAGTATAACTATATTTAAAAATTTATATATAAAGTATGCGTCTCAAGTTTCCACCCATAGTACCAAAACTCTAGCAATCAATTTAGAGT
Source organism: Cunninghamia lanceolata (assembly GCA_027924645.1). Taxonomy (NCBI): domain Eukaryota; kingdom Viridiplantae; phylum Streptophyta; class Pinopsida; order Cupressales; family Cupressaceae; genus Cunninghamia; species Cunninghamia lanceolata. Next base: position 4,984,790 of record BSBN01000693.1, read on the forward strand.
TATTGAGAGTGAGATCAATTGAATGATATGTTTTCATTATTTACTATCCTAAGTTTATATGTCGAAATTTTTTTTGGGGGGGGTTAACAGTCTCTGCTTCTAGCAAACAAATTTCAATCCTTACCTAGGCGTCTCAAGTTTATGTTGCAATTTTAAAGGTGGTTTAGATCATTTTCCTTCACTCATTTTCCTTCACAAGTTTTGAAGGTGGTTTAGATCGATTTAGAGTTATTGAGAGTGAGATCAATTGAATGATATGTTTTCATTATTTGCTATCCTAAGTTTATATGTCAAAATTTTATTTTTTGGGGGTTAGCAGTCTCTACTTCTAGCAAAAAACTTTCAATCCTTACCTAGGCGTCTCAAGTTTATGTTGCAATTTTAAAGGTGGTTTTGATATTTCTACTAGTATACCTATATTTAAAAAAAATATCTAAAGTATTCATGTCAATTTTCCACCCATAGTACCAAAACTCTAGCAATCGATTTAGAGTTATTAAGAGTGAGATCAATTGAATGATATGTTTCCATTATTTGCTATCCTAAGTTTATATGTCAAAATTTTATTTTTTGGGGGTTAACAGTCTCTACTTCTAGCAAACAACTTTTAATCCTTACCTAGGCGTCTCAAGTTTATGTTGCAATTTTAAAGGTGGTTTAGATCATTTTCCTTCACTCATTTTCCTTCACAACTATTTTTATTTCAACTATAATGTTGATTAAAGGTTTAAAGAATATTATAAACAACAAGAAGTAAGAAATACAAGCATCTATAACCCCTATGGTAGTCATACAAGAAAAAAAACATACTAATTTATTATAGAAATAACAAGTAAAGGTGATAAACATGTCCTTAGATGTGAGATGAGTTAGTTCAAGTGACTGGAAAACTATGTTGGGTAATTCACACTCAGCCCACCAACCTCCAAACTTAAGCTTTCTTCACCACATGCCCCCTTCTGCTCTCCTCAAAATGAAAAACTAATCTAAACATCATCAACTTCCCTCTTTATTTCCCACTTTCCTATCCTCCATTCATGTCTTTTCCATCAAGTCATTCTCTTGTTTATAGGGTGTGCTTAGGGACAGATTTATTGCAAGCATGGTGCCTACTTTTTGGTCATTCATGAGGGTGGACCAAGATTTGAATGCTCGTCGCCCTCTTCAATATTTTCTAGCCATAGCTTGGCCCCTGCAAACCCTGTGTGCCTCCTATGTTTTCCTTGCTTTTGTTTTCTTTTTCTTTATTTTCTCCTTTCAATTGATTCTTTTTTCTTGGCTTAGGATTTATTTTGCTATTTTTTTTACTAGAGATATGAACCGGTGAGACCACATCACGGGGGACCTCATCCCTGGCATTAACCCGTGACATGAACATTTGCATTAACGCTGGAGATTCAAACCCACGAGCTCGTTGGCCCAGTAAAGGCCCTCTGCCTATGAGTACAACTATCTAGCAAAGGCACAAATCCTACAAGCACGTTATCTTAGTGAAGGCACAAACCCTGCAACTCTTTGGCCCTATAGACACCTAAAATTGACCACTTTATCCCAATCAAGTCCTGATCCCCTATATCGACCATTTATGCTCTAATTTTGATCAATTGTCCCCTGATTGCCCTAAATTGTCCTAAATGTCCTAATTATGGTCAATTATCCCCTGATCATTTTGATTTATTATATTTGTCTAATTGTCAGGACCTGTGAACATAATTATTCCTCATTTTCCCTAATTTATCCCTATAATCATTTTCCTTAATTCCTAAAGCCATTTCCTAGCTTTAATCATTCATGTCCCTTTACCACATGCTTTAATTAATGTTTATTAATTAAATCCCCCCTTTTTCTTTCTCATAATGAATAAAAGAAATTAAAATTCTTTTATTTTCACCCTAACCACTTCATAACTATCTCCCACAAATATTAAAAATCAAACAAAAATAGCTTTTATCCTCCACCATCGATCTCATAACTTCCTAACCAACTTAATCCTAGCCATTCATCTCTCATTAGATCCTCACCGTCGATCCTCCTTCCTGGTGGTCTATAAATTGGCTTGATCAAGAGCCATTTTGATCATCGATCAATTCGGCAACATCATGCTATCGAATCAAGAAACCGCAATCATATCGCCATGAGAAAATCCATCATTTCAGTGCAACAGGAGATCATGGGTAATATGTGTTTGTTTCATGCATTTATTGTTGATTTCCTTGGTTGATCGGAGGTCATATTGAGTGTAGATTTAAGGTTTTTCATTGCATTTAAATCTTTATGTTTTATTTGCATGTTAATGTGTACAAACCCAACAGGGGTTTGAACCTTGGTGGTCGCCACTACAACCAAGCAACTTAACCACCAAACCATGCCCTTAATGGCAGGATTTATTTTTCTATTACATTATAACACTTATATTATTTATTATATGACCACACATTAGTAGTTTAAAAAATAATAATTATTATTATAATCCCCTTAATCGTTGATCATCACTATGGAAATACATGTTCACACGAAACACATTCAGAAGGAATAAGTAACAATGTATCTTCTATCTTGCAAGTGGATTCAACAAGAATTATTGACTTAACAATTTGACAAAGGAGACCAGCTAGGAGCTAGATGAACATACCAATTACTATTTTGGGATGAGTCTTGGGTTAGCTAGTATCTCAGCAAGGTTTGACATTAAAATTATTCTCAATTTATGGATCTACAGAGTCCATTCCACCATGCACCCTTTCACCTACACACAAAACATTTTCTCCCACCATTCACAATGGAGTTAGTCCAGGTTAGTCAAAATGTATTCAAATATATGTATTTATGAATTAATAAGAAACACAACTAGATTTTCATTACGCATTCATCACTAACAATCATTAAAGGTTCATACACTTAAGTATACACACATTCATATAGACACTTACACACACACACAAATACATAGAGTTAATATTAAGTTTCGAGTCCCCACCCCTAGTCCAAATTACATCGAGACTACAAGGTCTTAAAATAGGTTCATATAAGGATGTGACAATGCATTATCCACGACAAGGCTTAACTATTGGCCATGAATATTTACATGTAATGATTCACATGTAGAGGTCAGGCCCAAGCCAATGAAATGCCAACATATTAATACCTAATGCATGACTTGTGCTTGTATGTTGTCAAATATGAAGATGCCACATGGACATGTTAGGTACAAGGCATGCTCCGGATGCTTCTAGTATACCTATATTTAAAAAAATATATCTAAAGTATGCTGAGAGATATCTTTCTCGAGGTGCCTATTTCCACCTATGTGTAGTAAATTGATTAAAATAATAGGCGCCTCGAGAAGGATATCTCTCAGCATACTTTAGATATATTTTTTTAAATATAGGTATACTAGGAGCTAGATGAACATACCAATTACTATTTTGGGATGAATCTTGGGTTAGCTAGTATCTCAGCAGGGTTTGACATTTAAATCATTCTCAATTTATGGATCTGTAGAGTCCATTACACCATGCACCCTTTCACCTACACATAGAACATTTTCTCCCACCATTCACAATTGAGTTAGTCCAGGTTAGTCAAAATGTAATCAAATATATGTATTTATGAATTAATAAGAAACACAACTAGATTTTCATTATGCATTCATCACTAACATTCATTAAAGGTTCATACACTTAAGTATACACACACGCATATAGACACTTATACACACACACAAATACATAGAGTTAATATTAAGTTTCAAGTCCCCACCCCTAGTCCAAATTACATCAAGACTACAAGGTCTTAAAATAGGTTCACATAGGGATGTGACAATGCATTATCCATGACAAGGCTTAACTATTGGTCATGAATATTTACATGTAATGATTCACATGTAGAGGTTAGGCCCAAGCCAATGAAATGCCAACATATTAATACCTAATGCATGACTTGTGCTTGTATGTTGTCAAATATGAAGATGCCACATGGACATGTTAGGTACAAGGCATGTGACTTGTTTGACAAAATGTCTCAAAGAGATGTGTTCTTGTGGACTATAATGATTGTAAGATATGCACAAAATGAATTTGTTGAAAAGATTGATGGGTGAACTCATGTAACATTCCACATGACTCTGCAGCAGGAGGAAGCAATAGAGGGTCAATAGTTGATGGGTGAGCTAACATTCTACATGACTTTGCAGTGGGAGGAAGCAATAGAGGGTCAACTTACACTTGATGGGTGAGCTCACACATTGCAATGACTTATTTTCACCAGTAGGAGCAGCTACCATGTGCCTCAAGGCACTCAAAATCTTTATGCAATAATAAAGCCATGTCACACAATGTGTCTGCTAGAAACCTCTTATTACACTCTAACCAACTTTAAATGGCATAAGGTTGTAATAAGAAGTAGAGACTGTTAACCCCCAAAAAATAAAATTTTGACATATAAACTTAGGATAGCAAATAATGAAAACATATCATTCAATTGATCTCACTCTCAATAACTCTAAATGGATTTCTAGAGTTTTGGTACTATGGGTGGAAACTAATAAAACATTTTTCTATGAATTTAATAATTAATAAAATAATTATGTCTACATGTCAAAAATTGTACTATAGACTAACAATAATGTTCAAGAGCTATTTGATATTTCTACTAGTATACCTATATTTATAAAAATATATCTAAAGTATGCCGAGAGATATCCTTCTTGAGGTGCCTATTTTTTTAATCAATTTAGTACACATAGGTGGAAATAGGCGCCTCGAGAAGGATATCTCTCGGCATACTTTAGATATATATTTTTAAATATAGGTATACTAGTAGCATCCGAAGCGGCAAGCCTAATTCTGACTATATTATATATCTTAAGAATTATTATAATTATATAATATAATAATATAATATAGCTTAGATATATTATTGTAATTCTAAACATAACATTAAACCTAATTATACTCCTAACCCTAACTATATTTCTAACCCTAATTCTAACTTGAATTTGAACCCTAACCCTAACCTTAATTATATCCCTAACTTTAATTCTAAGCAAAACTCAAATTTCATCCATAATGCTATTTCCAATCATAATTGTAAGCCTAACCATAGATCTATCTCTAACCCTAACCACATTTCTAACCCTAACTCTAATATTAACCCTAATTCTAACCTTAACCCTAACCCTCACCCCAATAGTAACGCTAACCCTAACCATATTTTTTACCCTAATTCTAACTTAAACATAAACCCTAACCCTAATTGTAGCCAGGTAACTTATATTTTGAACCCAAATTGTAACTATAACCCTAACCCTAGCCTTAATCCTAACAATATTGTTAACAGGTAATTGTAACCCTAATGCTAACCCTTATTCTATCTCTAACCCTAATTCTAACCATAAACCTACCCTAATTCTAATCATTGTTCTAACCCTAGGTCTTGCCCTAACTCTAATACTAACCCTAACCCTAATTCAAACCCTAATTGTATTTGTAATCATAACCCTACCTATATTTCTAACCCTAATTCTAACTTTAATTTTAACCCTAACCCTAACCCTAATTCTAACTTGAATCTGAACCCTAACCCTAACCTTAATTATATCCCTAACTTTAACTCTAAACAAAACCCAAATTTCATCTCTAACGCTAATCCCAACTGTAATTGTAACCCCAACCATAATTCTAACCCTGACTCTAATATTAGTCCTAATTCTAACCCTAACCCTCACCTCAATAGTAATGCTAACCCTAACCATACTTTTAACCATAATTCTAACTTGAACTTGAACCCTAACCCTAATTGTAGCCCTAAATTATATTTTGAACCCAAATTGTAACTATAACCCTAACCCTAACCTTAATCCTAACAATAATGTTAACCCTAATTCTAACCCTAATGCTAACCCTAATTCTATCCCTAACCCTAATTCTAGCCATAAACCTACACTGATTCTAATCATAATTCTAACCCTAGGTCTTTCCCTAACTCTAATAATAACCTAAACCCTAATTCAAACCCTAATTGTATTTGTAATCATAACCCTAACTATATTTCTAACCCTAATTCTAACTTGAATTTGAACCCTAACCCTAACCTTAATTATATCCCTAACTATAATTCTAAACAAAACTCAAATTTCATCTGTAACGCTAATTCCAATCATAATTGTAACCCTAACCATAGATCTATTGCTAACCCTAACCATATTTCTAACCATAACTCTAATATTAACCCTAATTCTAACCTTAACCCTAACCCTCACTCCAATAGTAATGCTAACCCTAACCATATTTTTTACCCTAATTCTAACTTGAACCTGAACGCTAACCCTAATTATCTAGCTAGGTAACTTATATTTTGAACCCAAATTGTAACTATAACCCTAACCCTAACCTTAATCCTAACAATAATGTTAACCCTAATTTTAACCCTAATGCTAACCCTAACCCTAATTCTAATCATAATTCTAACCCTAGGTCTTACCCTAACTCTAATACTAACCCTAACCCTAATTCAAACCCTAATTGTATTTGTAACCATAAACCTAACCTTAATCCTAACACTAATTCTAACCCTAACTCTAATTCTAACCCTAATTCTAACCGTAATTCTAACCCTAACTGTAATTGTAACCCTAATCATAACCATATTTCTAACAGTAATTCTAACCCTAATTGTGGCCCTAACTCTAATACTACTACTAACCTGAACCTTAACCCTAACCCTAATTTTAACCCTTAACTCTAATTGTAAATGTAATCATAACCCTAACTATATCCCTAACCCTAACCCTAACCCTAAGTTGATTATTGTAAGCATAGTTGTAACATCTAAACAACATTATTTTAACCCTATGCTTAACCTTTGTCTTATAATGGAGAGCTATAGATTTTGTCTTTCTTTAGTATGGATATAACAATATAGCGTGGTCTCATGTTTCTCTTATAGAGAGTTTTGTAAAATAAGTTAAGTTGAATGTTGTGGAAAAACTATATATTGTATTAAATTGTTTCATATTCTCATTTAGGGGTACTTAGATGATCAAGATTCACAATACTTTTCCATTAATATTAAATATTATATTTTTTAAATATTTGTGTTCTAAATGATTTAAATGATTATCTAGTAAGAATAGTTAGTCTAAGCCCTCAACTATAACAAAAGAAATAACTACATGCTATAGAAGATCATAGGATTCATTCATCTATTCAATCCTTGAATATTTATATAGTTAAAATGTAATTTTTCATTTGTTATTAAAAAATATTGATTATTTTTGCATTTTTATTGCTTTTAAAATATTTTTAAGGATATTCTTTTTTCATTTTTTCATTTTTATTTTTAAATGCTCTTTGATTTTTAATTTTCAAATTAAAATATATTATGACTATGCTTTCCTTTTTTCTAACCATTGTTTTCCTTTCTTGTCTTAACTAAAAATACAAATTATTTTTTGTAATATTTTTTAAAAATATATATATATTATTTTTCATTTTTTTAAAATTATAATATTTTATTTCTTTGTTTTTATGTAGTTACACTAACTTAAGAGATATATAGATTTTTTATCTTACTAAAAATAAAAATATTGATGTTTCTGTTCTCTAACTTTTTAAATATGTGTAACTGATATTAATCTTTTTTCTTTCTTTTTTTTAAACTTTTAATTTTCAAATTGAATAGAACTTTTGATATGCTTTCTTTTAATTGTAACCATTATTTATTCTTTCTTGTCCTATTATATATTTTTCATCTTTTTTATTTTTAAAAATTATGAATTTTTATTTCTTTTTCATATATTTAACAATTTGTATTTCTTTTTGTCATTTTTAATTTTTAATGTGATTAGGAATTTATGATTATGAGTTGGTTTTGACATGCTTTCTTTTATTTTTAGCCATGTTTTTCTCTCAGCTTTTTTAATTGGTGAAAATATTTATGTGAGTTTATTTGTAAAATTAAATCTTAACTTATTGTGTTTATTGCTTTTTAGGAAACTACTTACATTAAATTAGAAAAAAATCTAAGTATAATTAAGACATATTTCTAAACATTTTTTTTTTCTCTTTCTATCTACTGAATTCATTATTCTTTTCTATCTACTGAATTCATTATTCTTTTGCAGATTAATGGAGTTTTGGTATTTTAGATTTCTGTAAGATCTAATAAATTTTTCATTATTCTTTTGCAGATTAATGGAGTTTTCATTATTCTCTGCAGATTAATGGAGTTTTGATATTTTAGATTTCTCTAAGATCTAATAAATTTTTCATTATTCTTTTGCAGATTAATAGAGTTTTCATTATTCTCTGCAGATTAATGGAGTTTTGATATTTTAGATTTCTCTAAGATCTAATAAGTTTTTCATTATTCTTTTGCAGATTAATGGAGTTTTGATATTTTAGATTTCTCTAAGATCTAATAAATTTCCTTCTTTCCTATTCCTCTTCTCATTTCTTGCTTTTCTCATTTCCTTGGTGGTAGATCTGAGAGGAAGAATTGAAAGCCATTTTCCACCACTCCTTTCTCATGGGTTTGCTACTTTAAACCTTTTTTTTTTTTTCTTTTAGTTAGTTTAATTATTTCCTTGGCAATTTCAACCAAGTTTATTTTTATTTATTATAAATTGTTGGATTTGGGTGTTGCATTTGCAGGCCATTGAATACTTTGTGTTGACATCTCAGAACATGCAAGTATTGCAAATGAAGAAACATATTTTTCCAGATATATTATTATAATATATTATATATTTTTTATTTCAAGAAAGAATTAAAATTTTATAATAAATGTTATTTGTTTTAAATCATGACTTAAAATTTCAAATTATGTGAGTACTTTAAAAAGATTTTATTCATCACTACAAATCTATATTAAAAGAAATATAATAGAAACATGCCATTTTTTTAAAATCGGGTTGACTACAAATTAGGGCTCCACTAAATACCAATTTAAAAAATTAATAAAACTTCCCTGAAGAAAATAAATGCATATAAAATCATTTCTTTACACTACTTTTTCATTTCATTTCAATTTGTTTTTGCTACACAATTTTTCTGGATTAAAACCAAGAGATATAATCATATATGAATGCTTACCTTCATATATGTGTAGGAGATATGTGTCTGATAATCCTGAATGCAAAAAAACAACTCTACAGACAAATTTTTTGCTCAAAAAAAATGCATGTATATAAGGCTGCATATACACTAAAGCATCAAGGGAAGGATTTTTTTTTTTTAAATCAAATATTTTAATAGGAATACTTTGGTACATGCATGCAGAGATTCAACAAAAACCAAATAAAAACTCCTCATTTATAACTATATCACTCCTCCCATTCTCTTTTGCCTATGCATATGTCTCTGGGCTCTCTCCTTGTGAGTTTACCAATCTGAAATTTTATTTTGAATATCTCTAGACTGTCCTCAAGAGATTACCAATCTAAAATTTTATTTTGAATATTTCTGGACTGTCCTCAAGAGAATGAAGATATCAGATGTTTTATACATGGCCTCTCTCCTCTAATTACTCCGCTCCTACGTGTGTATTGGGCACTGTCTTTTGCTATTGTTAGCACTGGCTTTTGCTATTGTTAGTGAGATATTGTTAGCCAAATGGGTCCAGGCCATGGGTATGTGGCAGGGACAGAGTGAGTGTTAGTTATTTGAGCCTCCTTTTATTAATTAGTGTGATAATTTTTTTTTTCAATTTAATTTAAGATTTTTTTTAATGTTTTTTTTTAATATTTTTGAATTTTATAATTTTTATTTACCAGAAATTGCTTATGGGAATCAACTCCTTCAACTCTTTCCTACCACTGTAGGACGCCTCTCAGCGTAATTACTAAAAATTTGTTTTCAACGTCTCAAAAATGGCAGGGACTAATTCTGGCCGTCGTTATTGCTTAATAAAGTTTATTAAGCTCAACTATATTGTTTGAGATTAAGATGTTGTATATCCCCTGATATTATATATTATAAACAAACATAAAAGTCATGTGCCTTGCCCCTGCAGCCACTGGCATTTACAAGCTTAATGGTTGAGCACAACTGCCATCTGCGGCAAAACATTTTGGAGGACTGGGCTAGTAATTTTTCTTTTGCAAATCATTATAAGAAGTTAGTCCATGGAAAATTTGAAAACTTCTCTGTTTTTGGGTGGCTCTGAACATCACTGCACAGTTGCAATAGATTCAGACAATCTGTTTTGTTCTAAGCAACGAAGACCAGTTTCAAGGTGATCAGGGATTACTTAGTGTGTTCTTGGAGCTTGATAAGTCTAAAATACTTACTGTTTTCACCTTTACTGATCAAAACAGGATGACTGCCCTGCTCAATAATCATTCCATCCTCAATAACTACTATGTGGGCAGAGTTTTGAATTGTGCTCAATCTATGAGCTATAACTATGCTTGTTCTTCCCACCATAACTCGATCTAGAGCTTCCTGAACCACCTTCTCTGATTGAACATCCAATGAACTAGTTGCCTCATCCAGAAGTAAGATACTTGGATTTTTTATTATTGCCCTTGCTATGGCTATTCGTTGCTTCTGACCACCAGACAACTGTAGTCCTCTATCACCTGTATTTGTATCATATCCATTCTCCAAATGACTGAAACAATGTTAATAACAATATATCAATTTCCAAAAAGAAAAATAAAGCTTAAGTTACAGTATTTCACTCACCATATAAATCCATGGGCATTAGCAGCTGTTGTGGCCTCAATCACCTCTGCCTCGGTTGCATCCTCCTTACCATACATAATGTTATCTCTAATACTCCCTGCAAACAAAGTTGGCTCTTGCCCTACCAGACCTATAAAACGTCTCAAGTACCTCAAATTGAATGCTTTAATGTCTTTATTATCTATTAAAACTAGTCCTTTGACAGGATCATAGAATCTCTCCAAGAGTCCAATAATGGTGGACTTTCCACACCCGCTTTTGCCAACCAGAGCCACACTGCTTCCTGCTTTGATTTCAAGGCAGAAGTCTCTCAATACAATAACATCGGGGCGAGCAGGATAAGTAAAATCTACCTTTCTTAATTCAACATTGCCATCAATTTTATCTGGCTTAAGTCCTCCAATATCTTCTGGATTTATGGAACTGTTTCTGTCCAAGATCATAAACACAGATTTCACAGCATCCGCACCCTTGGCTATGTCTGAAGTCATGCTTCCAACATCTGCAATAATCCGCCCAATTCTTCCCATAATTACTATGCAGGTTAAAAATGCATGAAAACTTAGATATCCTTGCTGTCTAAGCTTCCCTGCATACCATAATCCTAAAGCCCCTTGGGATATATGGATAAATTCACATGTTCCAAGAACCAATCCTGCATACAATGATTGTATTTTGATCTCTTTGTGGGGCTCTTCTTGTGTGGATTCAAAGAGCTGGAGAATTCTTTCCTCGCCACAGAAAGCTGCAATGGTTCTGTGGTTTACAATACATTCTGTGGCCACTTGGCTGGTTTGATTCTGGGCTTTGATAGACTTCCTTGAAAGGTGCTCGAGTAGAACTTTTTTTGTGTAGAAGCAGCAGATCTGCAAAGGTTGTATGGCAATTAATACAATGGCGAAACGCCAGGTCACAACTAGTGAGACAATACAGGTTATAACAACTGCTGATAGACTTTCCACCATGAGAGACAAGCGATCTCCCACCAAGGATCTCATCTGCATAACAATAGAAGAATTCAATCAAGAATACTATATTTCTTCTCATCTGTAAAGATTCTATTTTTATTATTAACACAAGACTTACCATATTAGCTTCCTTTGATACCCTGGAACAAACAGCTCCGCTTGAATTTTCTTTCATATCAAACCATCCTACTTCAAAGGTTAAAATTTTTGACAGCATTTTCATACGAACCCTTCTGGTCAAGAACTCTCCCATGACCGCAAAGTTATAATGTTCGATCACATTGGCTAGGAAGGACCACACTGTCAATGCCACAAAAACAATGAAGTAACTTCTTATTTTGTCCCTTATTTCATCGTGGTTGTCCAGAAATAGGACTGATATCATGCTTGACACAGCAATAGAATAAGATGGATGCAGGGCTCCATATCCAATGGCGCCAAGGCACCCTAGTGCAGCATTCTTCCATTCTGGATAGTTCATTGCAAACATTACGCAGAAGGATGGAGTTCGAGTTTCATCTGAAAATTCCACTTTTCCTTCTTTTTCTAAGGCAGAAAAAGAACTCTCATCTTGATCTGAAATATCTGATAGGTCCTGGCTGCTTTCTCTCAAAACTGGTGCAGAGGTATTGTTGTCAACTGTTTGTATTTTGAACATTTGCTGTTGTAGGTGAATGAGAGCTGCATACTTGCCATTTGGCTTGTGGATCAGCTCCTGGTGTCCACCTGACTCAATAACACAACTATCTTGCACTACTGCAATTTTGTCTGCAGCTCTGACTGTGGAGAGATGATGTGCCACAATTATAGTTGTACGTCCTGTAGAAGCTTTATCAAGACCATCTTGGACAATGTGCTCTGATTCTGCATCCAGAGCACTGGTGGCTTCATCCAACAACATGATTGGAGGGTTTCTCAGCATTGCCCGAGCAATGGCTATCCGCTGCTTTTGCCCTCCAGACATCTGGACACCCCGTTCTCCTACCTGCAATATGAAGAATATAAAGCAAAATTACAGTTGTATGAACTGGTTTAAGGAAAATAATGGAAGCTAAATATTATTTTATCATTGAAAGGAGGAATATTAATGGAAAAATGTTAGCTTAGACAGGTAATCTTTGTTTTTAGGAAGGAGTAAAGTGCTAATAGGGGTAATAAGGAATTGAGAAAAGGAAACAATAGCTATGAAAGATTTAGTGAAAATGAATATAGTAAAAAACCCATGGAAAATACATTTTGAAGAAAATTCCCAGGTGTACAGAAGCATTCTGAGATTTGGTGAGCTCAAAGCACAGAACCCTAAGAACAGGCATGTAAGAATAGAAGAGTCAACCAAAGTGGCGGATGAAAAGCAGGCTAGAGATAGAACAATTACACACTCTGTTGAGCTTCATGATATTTTAGAACTTATAATTCTGAAGATAATTAATTTGTATGGCTAAAATTTTAATCTTTCTGCCCTAAAGATCCTACATGGTCTCCAATAACTTTCCATTTCATTTCATCTCTGTAATACAACTAGATTTTGAACACCTAAAGAATACCTGTGTATCGTATCCTTGTGGTAGTTGAGTGATAAAGTTGTGGGAATTAGCAGCCATTGCAGCAGTGGTGATTTCATCCATGGTAGCATTCTCTTTCCCAAACAATATATTCTCTCGAATAGAGGTAGCAAACAGGGTTGGCTCTTGACTGACTAGACCAATTTGGCTGCGCAGCCATTTCAGTTGCAAGTGTTGAATGTTCACTCTGTCTAGAAGAATCTCTCCTGCAGTTGGATCATAAAAACGTTCTAATAGCAAAATTGCTGTGGATTTTCCTGATCCGCTTGCCCCAACCAGAGCCATAGTTTGTCCTGCAGGAACAATTAGGGAGAAGTCTCTAAATATTTGAGTGTCTGGTCGAGAAGGATATGTGAATTGTACATTTTTGAATTGGATTTCACCATAGACCTTTTCCAATACAGTCCCCGCTTCCTCTGCTTGATCAATCTCTGGTATTCTATCGATCATTTCAGATATGTGATATGCAGCAATGGCTATCTCTGAAAAGTACTTCAGATTGGGAAGTGCCATCGCCAAAGCCCTGTAGACCAAATCAACAATTCAAAACAAGAAAATAAAAAATACTCAACACAAAATGTTTTGATAAAAAGTAGATACATACATTCCACCATGAGTTATAAGCAGGCCGATTGCCAGGATTCTTCCTGGTGATACAGCATGTGATATGACCAAGCCGCTCCCACGCCATGCCATAAAAGCCCAAATAACAAAAATAAATCCATTACTTCCAACAGCCAAGCCTTTTGCTAAACCTCGCTTAAGACCTTGCTTTACAATTGTATCCAATACAGATGAATATTTGTTGATTAGATTATGCTCTCCCACGAATGAATACACAGTCCTGATGGAGGAAAGTGCTTGCTCTACAATTGTACCGGCCCTGTTATGTTGTGCATGCATATCCTTAGCCACCCTCATCAGAATCTTACCATAAATGAATCCAGGGGAGATCAGTAATGTGACCAACGGAAAGGTCACTAAGGTCAGCTTCCATGACAAGTAGAAGCTAGTAGCGTAGGAACCAATAAAAGTTGTCACATTCATGATAAAAAATGGAGCCTGCAAAGGAAATAGTGGTCAACATCAGCATCAAAAATCTCTGGAAATAAGCATTAGAGAAACAAGGTGCATCAGTATATCAAAATTTATGTGAATAAATCAGACTTGAGAACCTTTTCACTTAGGACGTCTTGGATGAGGAGAGTATCATTGGTAACAACATTAACCACCTCGGCCGTGTCTGTGCCTCTTGTGTCGAAAAACTGAGCATCTTGTCTCAACACAGCTCTTAAATATTTTCTTCTCAGTCGAGACGCCTGTCTTTCTCCACTCCTAGTCCAGAAGAAAGCCTCTGAAAAGCAGCACAGCCAATGTTCTTAATTTCACGTACCAACATTAAACACTTCAATTCTATCAAATTATAGACAGAAGCAGCACCTATGAATGCTGCAACCCATACTGCAGCAGCCACATACAGAAAGAACACAACTCCCTGCACCAGCCACAGGGAAGATGATTATAATCTAGCTACTAATGCTGAAAAGGTAGAAGCAATCAAATTCTATATTGCCCAAACATTTTACCTTGTTAATTTGGGTTATAAAATCACCATTTATCTGAGATGGACCATATCCTATAGTATTGGATAATCTTCCCCATATAACCCATGAAGCAGGTACAGATAATCCGACTCCAATGGAACCCAAAGTTCCCAATGCCATTGTCAACATATCGATATAATCTACATATTTGAAAACTTTCCAGATGGGCATTTTCTGAGCTGCTATATCATCTGAATGGCCATTTCTGTTAAAAGCACCTCCAGCCATGATTTAACAAACAATGCCAAATTCCTTTTAAATCGGGAATTCTAACCACGATATATATCAGCTATGACCAGAAGATCAGATTCCCGGTTCAGATGCACTGTCAACCTCAATGTTCCACCTCCATACTGGATAGCTTCATTGTTCAAACTGAATTAGAAAACAGGGCTCCTTATTCACATCAAAAACACAAACATCGTTTAATGCAATGAGATTACAAACTTGAACAGAAGAAACGAAACCAAAAAAAAAAAAACAGAATCATTTAGCGGGAGAGCAAAAAAAAAGGAGTGAATATTAAAATTTTATGAATCCAAAGTTGATACCTTTTGGTTGAGGGTTAAGAATTAGTTGCAATTTGGGGTAACCTAGATGATTAGTATTATGTTTTTATAATTTCTGTTATGTTATTTCGGGTGTGAACCCATAGACATTCTCAAACTTTCTGGGCTATGCTTATATGACTGACCATATTTGTGGGGTGTGCCTTTGTACCACCCAAACCATTTTTTGTGGAAGTGTTTTTCTTATCTTATGATTAATAGATAATATGGCATTTTCATAAAAAATAAAAAATAAATAAAAAATTGTTGCAAATGTCAACTTCATTTCTTATAATATTCGACACCTTACAATCAAAACCATTCAATTCCATCAAAAGAACAAGGACCCATTGGCAATCCATGAAAATTTTAATTTTATATGCTATCAAACCTTGTGACTTTTCAACTATTTTGGCCTTCAACAATACACAAATAAAGGGATTCTTTTCACAGATACAAAGCAGATTTTGTGCAATTTTTATTGTCTCTAAATCTATATAGAAGTTATTCAATTCTCAATCATCCAATGCCCCCTTTATGCTTCGTTAAAAATTAAATAAAAAGTAGAAACAAAAAGAATCTAATTAATGCACGCAGATGATTAAAATATCAGCGAACCCTATGCCAAAACCAAAATCTGCCAGTCAAATTAAATATGGAAATAATACTCTTTTTTTAATTAAGCAGAAAGAATGAAATAATACTATCTTGATAAAAAGAGAATATAGGTTAAAAATATATACAATTACTATAGATACCATAAATGGATCTATCTATAATAAGATATCAATATAATATAACCACCCATACTTTATATTAAAAGAGAGTGTAATTACAAAGAAGAGCCAGGGATGTATCATCTCATTATCAAACAGAACATCAAAAAACCATATTACAATTATACGATTTCAAACAAAGGACCAAAAAAACATTTGTTCACCCTTACCAATAGGACGTCGACGACAAAATAGCTAAAAAAGCATTAGCAGAAGACAGAGAAAATATAATATAATTAATAATATTTAATTATAAATTGATTATTAAATTATATAATTATTAATTATTTTACTATATTAAATAACTATAATCAAATAAAGGGGGGGGTGGGTGCAATGATGTTGACCAAAGAGATAGTTGCAAAATAGGTAGTCAAATGGCTATCAGTAAGCCAAATAAAGTAGACAATGAGGCTCTATGAAAGTGCTAGATCTTAGTCAAGAGAGTTGAGTCTAGAAGACTCAAGGTGGCAAAGATGCCCATTTTGGAACTTGGGGAGGAGGTGCATGAGAGATAGAGAATTATAAGGAGATGGGGCTCATAGGTAGATTTAACTCTCTTTGTCCTTCACTATAGGATCTGAATAAATGGATACAATTCAAACATGGCAACCTTTCTTGGAAGCTCCACTTGTGATATATCCTTATGCTCAAGGCTTCTTTGTGGTAATCTATGACTTGTTGGAGGATAGGAACAAGATTTTGGAAAAGGGGCCATGGTTTTGGGACTCTATTTCTTTGTATATGAAGCCTTGGTTTATGGGTTTTAACCATTTTCAAAGAACTTTAGGGTTTCACCAATCTAGGTAAAACTTCCAAATCCCCCTCTCCATTTTTGTTTACCTTCTCTTTTGTAAAATATAGGTAATTCTCTAGGAAAGATTATTCCATTTTTCTTGAGATCCATAGACATATGCTAATGGCCAATGTGAATTCTTGTGGAAATGGATTTGGCTAATGGCCTTCATGAAGAAAATAGTCTAAGAGTAAGAAATGATCTTTGGAAGAAACCATTAGACTATGAAAATAAAACTTTTATTGTTGGAACTATTTTTAGGTAAGGCATAAGGTAGAGGAATGCATGAAAATTAGAAGGCCCTTAAGATGATCTACTTGGTGGAAGGAGGTTATTCCCCCACTCTAGCTAGTTAGCTATTTGTTATTTTTAGAGCTGATGAGCCTAGAGGAAGAAGAAAATGAAAAAAATGGAAAATATTCAAGAAGTTGGGAAAAGGTTGTCTAGTGAGTTGGGATTGAAGAGTGGGGAAGGCTCTAAGGATGCCATTAGGCAAAATCAAGATCTAAGTAAAATCAATAGGATGAAGAGAACCCTATAGTTACAAGGGAAAATAAGTTAGGAAGCTCATTAATGAATAGAGAGGAAATTATTAATCCTTTATCTCTCTTGTATGTGAACTTGAAAGAATGTATGGATATTATAGGAATCCAAAGCTAGGTCATTTTTCCTTCAAAGAAGATTTTACTTCAAAGGTTGGGATTAATAGTGAGATCTAGGATTTGAAGAGGTTAAAAAGTGTTCATGGATCCTAGAATAAAAATGAATGGACCATGATTAAAAATTGTAAATCAAAAGAAAAAAAGAAAGCTTCAATGAAAATAGTTGTAGACACCTAAAAATGACCATGTGTCCACTATCATTTTCGACATAGTTCTAACACCACCTTTCATCGTTTAACATGTCTTCTAAATTAATTAAATAATTTTATTATTTAACTAATTTATCCCTCTTTCATTAATCCATTTTTCCCATACTAAATAAATAAATTTTATTTATTTACTTAATTTACCATTTCCTTTTAAATTAATTAATAAATTCTATTTATTTAATTAATTTATCATTTTCTAACAACTTCCTCTCCATAAATTAATTAAATAATTTTATTATTTAAATAATTTACCCTCACATGTCCTCATCCTTATCACTTGCCACAATTATTAAATAATTGATCCAAAATTAAATTAACTTCTCATCTCAAACCATCCATTATCATACTACATCTTTTAATCTCAACCACTCACATAAAAGAATGCTCTAGAAATCCTTATCCATGTCCTATAATCCTCTCATCTAATCTTGGTCATCCATTTTATCTCTTAATCCTAGCCATCCATATTATCACTCAACACCCTATAAATTGAGCCTCTCACATCATTATCACAACACATGAGCCATATGGAAGTGCATGCTGTTGAATTTCATATCATTATCATTATCATTTGCCTTCATTATTGCCATTGCCATACCAAGGTTATGCTGGTTATGTGAGCAATCCACATGCATGTTATATATCAAAAGAATAAAGCTAGAAGATCTAGGGTGCACTCTACTCCGTTCTATCAAGTGTGAAGGGGTGATTGAAGGTGAAGGTGTGGAGTTATATTGCATTATCTTCCATTATTTACCTTGAGTCATTTTCTCATCCACAATAGTGTTGAGATTGCATTTAAAAGAATAAGTGTTATTATGTTCTTTTGTAGTTGGTAGTTTAGTTTTTCTAGTTAGTGTTTATTAAAACCTTTTGTTTGTAGGAAAATAATTGGTTGTATTCCTTTTACAAGATTTATTTAGCTTTAAATTTCAAAGGTGGGACCTCTTATAGATTTCATAGTACTTTATCTAAAAAAATATTACATATAATTAATATAGTTAAGGGGCTAAGGTTTAATGGCAATGTCATAGGCTTCATATGATAGAGACCTAGGTTTACATTACCAAAGTAACATCTTAGTATCATTGTGACTATTCAATGCACTATCCCCACAGTACTTGGAGCATTTAGTGGACATGTTGTAAGGGGTGTAGGCCACATTACCAAACTCTCACTAAATAATATATGCATGCCCCTAGGGTGTAGACTAGATGGTCAAGCTATTGGAAGACATAAACAATGGTCATAGGTTTTAAATTTGATTGAAATTCTATGTCAAGGAGTGGTGCCTCTCTAAGTCATGATTGTGGACTTATAGTGGCTTGCCCATCTTTTCTTGTTGCAAATATGTGTGTATGATGTGTTGTCATTGATGTCAACATATCTCTTTGTCAGAGACAGTGAAGATAGTGCAGTTCAGTAAAGTAGATTACTCAGCATTTCCAGTAAGACAAAGATCAAAGTCTGCGGACCAAAGGGTTGTGTAGAGGATTTTCTGAAGTTGCTCCAGTAAAGATTTGAGAGGTCCGCATGGAGGATTGGTGAAGTTATGGACCTCTGAGTAGAATCAGGTTTTGTAGTTGTTCAGAAGTAATAGAGTGATAGAAACTTGGTCCGGATTGCTCTGCATTGGAATATTATGATCTGGGGATCTAGAGGTATGTTTGGGGTGTTGGTGTGTGTCCTTAACTCAAGAGGTTTGTGGTTTGGAGGTTTGCAAGCAATCTTTCTAGTGTGATAGTCATGACAGTTAGTGTTCTTGAGTTCCCGTATGAAGATGCAAGTGATTCTAGTGATTTGAGGTGGTGCGGTTGTTCTTGTTGATTTCATTGTGCTTATGGAGGTCTCTGGATCGTGTACCTATTGTGTTGATGGTCTGCATTGAGAATTGAGCTCGTGGTTGAAGATTTCTCCTCAAGTGTTGTTGTTCTTTCTAGTCTTGGTCGACCGGATGCTTGATGCGTGTTGCAAATGATCTAAGAGAAGTTCTATGGAGCGTGGTGTGTTTCTTGAGGAAGATTTGAGTCCCAGCTATTCTTGGCTGACATAGGAGTCGTTCACATGTAGCATTTGTATTAAGTCAAGTCTTGTGATAGTAATTGCTAGTAATACCTATCTTGGAGAATGTTCCAGATAGATGATTGTTTGGTCAACTTTGATGTTCATGCCAAAGTCAATGACATGTATAAATAAGTGTTGTGAAGTCATGGAAATGTGGTGTGGCGAGCAAAGATGTGGATGTAGCAAGGAAGCGAGTGGGGGCAGAGCAGAGGTATTGTGCGCTTCAATGGAACTAAACCTTGCATGAAGAAGATGCTTCTTATCAGTTCAACCTTTCAGTGTTAACATTGTGAATGTTCTTATAGGTAGTGAGCCTCCTTTGAGTAGTGAGCTCTAGGCAGTATGCTCGAAGGCAAGTGCCTTCCCATTTTTCTATTCTTTTAACAGAGAATAAATCTTGTGGGTCAACCTCCACCGTGGTTTTTCCCTTAATTGGGTTTCCACGTAAAAACCCTGGTGTTATGTGTGTTGATTATGTTTATGCTCATGTGTTGTTGATTCATGCTTTCATGGTTATATCATTAATCTATTAATAAGTGGCAAAGAAGATTAAATGCAGCAAAAGATAAAAGTTTTGTGACAACTGATTCACCCCCCTCTTAGTTGTCTGCCGTAATTTTAACAATTGGTATCAGAGTTGGTTTCTCTCAAAGAAGCTTGACCGCTTGAGGAGATCCAGGATGTCGACATACAAGAAGGACAGTCCAAGATTTGACCAAACAAATTACTCTCTTTGGAAGAATCAGATGGAGTGTCATTTACAATGCATGGGTGATCCTTATTGGTTGATAACTAAGGATGAATATAAGCCTCCGGAGAAAGGCCCTTCAACTCTAGATTAACTCAAAGAAGCTGAATACAACATTTGAGCTAAAGAAGCATTGTTGAGTGCCCTAAGTGATATAGAAATGACAAATGTCCTAGAATTGAAAACTGCTCATGAAATCTGGAAGAAGTTGGAAAATCTATATGAAGGTGATGCATATGTCAAATGTGCTAAGCTACAAAGCCTAAAGGGTAGATATGAATGTTTGAGGATGAGTGAAGATGAAAACATCACTTCCTATATGCAGAAGGTGAATGAACTTGTGAGCAGTATCAGGAGTGCTCATGGAATACTGAAAGAATCAGAGATTGTTGCCAAGGTACTCAGATCCTTACATGCTTCATACAAGCATAAAGTTGCTGCTATTGAGGAGATCAAGACTGTGACAACTGTTACAAGGGATCAGTTGGTTGGCAAGCTTTCAGCATTTGAAATGAGTGAGTTTGGTGATTCTCTTCCTAAATCAGAATCTACTTTTAAGGGCAACATTTCTGGGAAGCAAAGATTTGATCCAGGTGAAAGATCTTCAAGAAGACTAACTAGATATGAGAAGGCAAGGAAGGAACTTGAAGAAGATGAATTGGAGCTTGAAGAACTTGAAGCCTTATTGCCAAAAGATTACCAAGAGAATCCGGTAAGTATGAAGGAAAGTTGCCTTTCAAATTTTTTTCTTGCAATAAGATTGGTCATTTTGCTTCAAGATGTCCGGAGAGGGTTTCAAAGCCAAACCCTAATAGACCTAGGGTTTAGAAGAAATACTATTATGTCCAAGAAGCTGATGATAAAGGAGTCACAGATGAAGAATCTGATATGGGAAGTACCTCTGGAAATGAATGGGTGTTCATTGCTATCAAAGAAGAAGATCCGATGCCTACTGAATCTGCTAGCTGTGTGAATGTGGAAAGTGCCTTGGCTGCTCAGGTTGAAGAAAAGGATGAATGCGTGATTGATAGCGGATGTTCTTATCACATGACAGGTGATGAAAGTAAGTTTGTAAGTATGGAAAGATATGAAGGTGGAATTGTGAAGTTTAGAGACAATTCAGCTGGTAGAATCCATGACAAAGGATCCATCTCTCTTGATGGTAAGCATAACACTAATGATGTTTTGTATGTAGAAGGGTTGAAGCATAATCTTCTCAATGTTGGACAGTTGGTTGACAAAGGGTATGATCTCCGATTCAAGGATGGAAAATGTAGAATTTTGGAAAGCTCCAGAACTGAGATTGCATCTGGTACACAGACTAGAGGTAATATTTTTTATTTAAGTGGTACTGGTAAGAGTTGCTTGATTGCTCAGATTGATCAGAGTTGGTTATGGCATAGGAGAATGTGTCATGTAAACTTTGATAATATTGTCAAGATAAGTACTACTCAGGTTGTGAGAGATCTTCCAAAGCTTGTAAAACTTGCTAATAGCATGTGTAAGGAATGTTAGTTGGGCAAATAGATCAGAACTACATTCAATAGTAAAGAACAATTTTCAAGTGGATTGTTGGAACTTGTCCACACTAATTTGTGTGGTCCTGCTAGAGTTAGGAGTTTGCAAGGAGACATATACTTTATGTTGCTGATTGATGATTACTCTCGGATGATGTGGGTCACTTTTTTGAGAGAGAAATTAGAGGCTCTTGACACATTCAAGGTGTTCAAGGCTAGGGTGGAGAATGAGATTGGTGTGAAGATAAAGTGTCTGAAATCTGACAGAGGTGGAGAGTTTACCTCCGGTGAGTTTAATGCATTTTGTGAAAAGCATGGAATAAGAAGACAGTTATCTGCTCCTAGGACTCCTCAGAAGAATGGAGTTGTGGAAAGAAAGAACCAGACTATTCAAGAGGCTGCTAGAACCATGATGATGGAAGAAAATGTTCCATATGTCTATTGGAGAGAGGCTATGAGTACTATTGTCTACACTCTTAACCGGGTGTAGATCAAAGGTAATACTAGCAAAACTCCTTATGAACTGCGGTTTGGTAATGCTCCTACTGTTAAATACTTTAGTTTTTTTGGTAGTAAATGCTATATCAAAAGAGATGAAGATCTAGGCAAGTTTGACACAAGATGTGATGAAGGAATATTTCTAGGTTATTCTAACCAAAGCAAGACATATCAATGCTTTAACAAGAGATTGGAAAGGATTGTTGGAAGTGCTAATGTCAAGGTTGATGAAAGCAAGGAGAGACCTTCCAAGTCTTGTGGATATGAATCAAATGATCAAAATGAAAGTCCTCAAACTCAGATTTAGATTGCTCCGAAGAATCCAGTGACTCAAGAAGCCAGTGCAAATGTTGAGGAACAAGTTCAAGAATTAGAAGTTCAAGATAATCCCAAAACTCCTAGGTATGTAAGGTTGAATCATTTTGAAGATCAGATCATACGAGATAAAAATAAAGGTGTTCAAACTAGAAGAAAAATTGTTGAAGAACAAGAGGAGTATTGTTTGATTTCAAAGATTGAACCAAAATCAGTGAATGAAGCTTGTAATGGTGAAAGTTGGGTAAAAGCAATGGATGAAGAATTAATGCAAATTGAAAAGAATCATACTTGGGATCTTGTTCCTAGACCTGAAAACAAAAATGTAATTGGAACTAAATGGGTCTTCTAGAATAAATTGAATGAAAATGGTGAAGTTGTGAGAAACAAAGCAAGATTGGTGTGCACAGGATATTCTCAGGTAGAGGGAATTGATTTTGAAAAAACTTTTACTCCAGTGGCAAGAATCAAAGTAGTCAGATTATTTCTTGCCTTTGTTGCTTACAAAGATTTCAAAGTTTACCAGATGGATGTCAAGTCAGCATTCCTAAATGGAGATTTGGAAGAAGAAGTTTACATTGAGCAACTGGAAGGATTCCAATTGTGTGATCAAGGAGATATGATCTACAGGTTGAGGAAAACATTGTATGGACTTAAACAAGCCCCAAGAGCCTCGTATGTAAGATTAGATAAGTATCTACAAAAGTTAGGTTTTAGCAAAGGCACAACTAATAGTAATCTTTATTTCAAAATTGATCATGAACACATCTTGATTGTTGAGGTATTTGTTGATGATATCATCTTTGGTGGAAATGAGAGCATGTGTAAACAATTTGCTGATTAGATGCAAAGTGAATTTGAGATGTCCATGCTTGGTGAAATAAATTTCTTCTTGGGTCTGCAAATCATTTAGTCAGATAAGGGCATCTTCATATCTCAGTCTAAGTATGTGAAAGAGTTGTTGAAAAAGTTTGGAATGGAGGATTCAAAACCAGTAAGTACTCCTATGATAACCAGATGTAAGTTGAGTAAAGATGATGTTCCCCTAAGGCAGATTAGAAAAGGTATAGATCAATGATTGGAGGACTACTTTATCTAACTCATACCAGACCCGATATTATGAATGCAGTGGGCCTTGTTGCTAAATTTCAAGTTGATCCTAGAGAATCTCATGTTGTAGCAGTCAAAAGAATTTTTAGATATTTGAAGGGAACATCTGATTATGGATTATGGTATCTAAGGATGATGATTTCACTCTTCATGCATATACAGATGCTGATTGGGCAGGAGATGTGGATGATAGGAAGAGTACTAGTGGTGGTGCATTTTTCTTGGGAAAGAGATTGGTTTCTTGGTTGGGCAAAAAGCAAGAGGTAATATCTCTGTCTACTACAAAGGCAGAGTATATAGCAGCAACAAGTAATTATACTCAAGTTTTGTGGATGAAGCAAATGTTGAAGGATATCAGAATTGTGTTTGAAGAGCATGTTACAATCTTCTATGATAATTCAAGTGCAATAAACATCTCAAAGAATCTGGTGTTGCATTCAAAGACAAAGCACATATCCATCAAGTTTCACTTTTTGAGAGAGAAGGTAAATGAAAACGAAGTCAGATTGGAGTTTGTTCCTTCAAAGGATCAGATTACGGATATCTTCACTAAGCCTCTACCTAAGGACACTTTTGAATATCTCAGAGGAAAGCTAGGGGTGATTACCCCTCCTGTTTAGAACTAAGGTGCACTAATGTGTATCAGTCCGGTGAAACTCACAGTCATATCTTGTGATCCAGATTGGTCTTAAGGGGATGCTACTCAGGGGGAGTAGTCAGTATGTTAATTCTAGAGTTTAGTTTGGCTTTGTCTAAGAAACAAAAAGGGTGAGAGATGATTGCAAATATGTGCCCTTTTCCATTGATGTCAAAGGGGGAGAGAAGTCATGTGAAAAACTTGGATGGAAGTGAGTAGTTTCTGGTGAAAGGGGGAGCATAAAAGAAAGTGGTTGTAGGTGTGAGAAAGGGGGGGAAGTTCTTGTCTTGATGGTTGAATCAGTTTTTCACATCATATATTTCCATTAATGACAAAGGGAGATATTGTTGCAAATATATGCATATGATGTGTTGTCATTGATGTCAACATATCTCTTTGTCAAAGATAGTGAAGATAGTGCAGTTCAGTAAAGTAGATTGCTCAACATTTCCAGTAAGATAAAGATCAGAGTCTATAGATTGGGTTGTGTAGAGGATTGTCTAAAGTTGCTCCAGTCAATATTTGAGAGGTTCGCATGGAGGATTGGTGAAGTTATGGCTATCTAAGTAGAACTGGGTTTTGTAGTTGTTCAAAAGTAACAGAGTGACAGAAACTTGGTCTGGATTGCTCCGCATTGGAATATTATGGTCTACGGATCTAGAGGTATGTTTGGGGTGTTGGTGTGTGTCCTCAACTCAAGAGGTTTGTGGTTTGGAGGTTCACAAGCAATCTTTCTAGTGTGACAGTCATGACAGTTAGTGTTCTTGAATTCCCGTATGAAGATGCAAGTGATTCTGGTGATTTGAGGTGGTGTGGTTGTTCTTGTCGATTTCATTGTGCTTGTGGAGGTCTCTAGATTGTGTTCCTATTGTGTTGATGGTCTGCATTGAGAATTGAGCTTGTGGTTGAAGATTTCTCCTCGAGTGTTGCTGTTATTTCTAGTCTTGGCTGACTGGATGATTGGTGCATGTTACAGATGATCTAAGAAAAGTTCTATGGAGCATGGTGTGTTGTTCAAGGAAGATTTGAGTCCCAGCTATGCTTGGATGACAGAGGAGTGGTTTGCATGTAGAATTTGAATTAAGTCAAGTCTTGTGATTGTAATTTCTAGTAATGCCTATCTTGGAGAATGTTCCAGATAGATGATTGTTTGGCTGACTTTAATGTTCATTCCAAAGTCGATGACATGTATAAATAAGTGTTGTGAAGTCATGGAAATGTGGTGTGGCAAGCGAAGATGGGGATGTAGCAAGAAAGTGAGTGGGGGCAGAGCAGAGGTGTTGTGCGCTTCAATGGAACTAAACCTTGCATGAAGAAGATGCTACTTCTCAGTTCAACCTTTCAGTGTTAACATTGTGAATGTTCTTGTAGGCAGTGAGCCTCCTTTGAGCAGTATGCCCGAAGGCAAGTGCCTTCCCATTTTTCTATTCTTTTAACAGAGAATAAATCTTGTGGGTTAACCCCCACCGTGGTTTTTCCCTTAACCGGGTTTCTACATAAAAACCCTGGTGTTATGTGTGTTGATTATGTTTCTACTCATGTGTTGTTGATTCATGCTTTCATGGTTATATCATTAATTTGTTAATAAGTGGTAAAGAAGATTAAATGTAGTAAAAGATAAAAGTTTTGTGACAACTGATTCACCCTCCCTCTCAGATGTCTACCGTAATTTCAACATTTTCTTACACCTAACGTTTACCATGGTGCTTGGTCACTAGGTTGTTGATTCTTCACATTACCAAAAAAAATATTTAAATATGGTTGATCCCACAATAGTGTGTTCTAGTTGTCAGATGGGGCAAAAAATGAGTCAAAGGTGAAAAAATTCAAAACTCTTTTGAATGAGCATATATACCTTTAAATGAAGTACCTTCTATTCAGGATTTTCACCCTCTAATAGTTGGATTGTGTTTTCAGTTAATAGTCAAAAACATGTATCCTAAATATCGACACATATATATGATCCAAATGTATGCTGTGACAAAACTACACAAGACACAAATATTTATGTGGGAAACCCTTGAGGGAGAAAACCCACCACCAAATAGTCATTCACAATTATATTAATTAGAATCAAAACAAAATCAATACAACAAGGTCTTATGGACAATGAGTCTCAATCTATAACATACTCAAATTTTGCAGTCACTCTAATGTTTTCACACCAACAATGTACACAATTTATTCAATGTCTGTATTGTGAAATTTTCACATAAGGTAACCTTGGTGCATTCTTACAAACTAATATTAATGGGTAGATTTAGGGAATACCATCTACCCAACCACATAACCAACTTGTAGAAAACCAAGAGTTAATGTGACCATACTCTATACATATGTGGTGCTAGTATACCACATTTTTTGTAAAATATGATGTCTCCTTATGGATAATCAACATGTATACTTTGTTGCTATTACACACTATGAAATAATAGTTACATCAAGTTTACACTATTGGTACAAGTATGTTTCTAGTATAATCACTACTATCGGATCTACATACCTGTGGTAGCCTATACAACCATATCCTCACTCGTGATTACTTGTGGTATTGTATGTTAACTTCTAGGACATTATCTAGCCCATAGGTCATGCGACATGTTCACAAGTTTTCCCACATGCACTCCTACATCACTAATCATGCTCCAACAAGTACTAAACACCTATGTGGTTGTGAGTTCTCCATCTAGATACCTCATAATTTTTGTCATAGCACAACCACATGTAGGACACCATATATGATGTATTGCAAGACCTACAACATCATTATCATATGTAAACCACTATGTTAGCTATACCACAATATATGAAAACTCACCCCTAAGAAGCTTATAGATTAACTCTTTCCACTAGGACTCTCCTAGGTGAATATCACCTAAGGCCCAACATTATCCCACTTAATATTTACCATAGAAGAGTGTGTAGTATATCAATCCAGGATGTTAACTGAATGCTTAGGAATGGGTTAAGTCCATCTCATCCCTACACTACATGAATTTCATAGTACTTATAGGTTTTGTCAAAGAATTTGTAATATTTACCTAAGTGTTAATTTTATCCATTTAAGATTTCATATTCTCAACCATCTACCTCACAAAGTGATATTGCACATAATACATGTTTTATTCTATCATGGTAAATATGATTCCTAGACAAACAAATTGCACTTTGTGAATCACACGCTTTAACACTACTTGACTTTTAAAACCATTATTGTTACTTAACCTCTTCAACCATATTGCTTCCTTACAATCATGTGTTGTGTCCATTTATTTTTCTTTATTAGTGTTATTGTAAAGGGAAATTGTAGGATCAAATAGCACTAATCAAACATGCAAAGTAAATAATACAAAAACAAGAGAAATACCAGATTGCAAATTGCACCAAGGAGACCAAGACCAAGATTGTTAAGGGGGAAAAACAAAGAAAACCCCCCTGTGATATGCAAGTGGCAAGAAGCCAGAAAAAGAGATTACATAAAGAGTTAGAAGCTTCTCAATGAGAGAAATGAAAAAAAATGAAGAAGAATGGAGAAGATATCTGTGAAGAGGAATTGCAGAAAGAGAGGAGGAGACACCTCTTAAATAGAGGTGAAGAATGGAGTTATCCATAACTCCCATATGCCACCTTGCATAAGGTGTGTGCCACATGTTTCCTCTTAAGGAGGAATCTACCAAAATATAGATTATTCCTGCAGAAGGAATAAAAGAGGTGTTATCCGACATGTGGGGATAAAACGCTAAATTAATAAAATACAAAAGTATAATATAATCTTCACTAAGCAAAGATTAATTTCTAACACCCCCCTTAAGCTTTACTTGGGGAGATTTACAATAAATCCATCAAAGGATGATTACAACAAGTTACATGAATGGCATAAAAGCCTTTACAATGAATAAGAATATAGAATTTGAGAAATAAGCTTGAAGAAGAGTGAAGAATCTATTTTGAGATAGAGGCAAGTCTTCAAGTAGTCTTGAGAATAATTGTATAGATGCCTTTGTGAACCAAAGTGCTTGTATAGATGCCTTTGAACAATCTGAATAATAAGCTCCTGTAGAGCCAAGAGAAGTGGATTGATGGTTCTGGTGCTACCAAGGTAGATATTGAACCCGTTTCATCAAAGAAAACATAACCACAAATGGATTTCCCATCATTGGGATCATCTCCTAAATTTAAATTAGTATATTCATAGAAAGAGATACAAATTGCATATTGCATAATAAAATTGTGGATCAAATGAATCAAAATTTAAGTCATAAAGCCAATAAGGTAAAAGTTAGCATAGCTAATTCAATATAGATAAAATAACCTTAAGTCTTGAGTAAGAGTGCTAGGAAAAGATGTAGCACAAATTATGGCTAATAGCCCAAATTATAAAATGTCAATATATAGGCATAGCAATAAAAGTTCTAGGTTGCTTCTCACTACATCATAAAAAATTTTAATATCAAAGGACTTTGAAAATAGCCCTATAAAATGGTAGAACAACCATATTGTCTTCATCAAAATTTAACAACTTTATCCCCAACGATCAGTTCATCATAAAAATGTAAGTGCATACCATCAAAGTGGATGGAAATATTTTCCACGGGGCCCAAAAAATACTCCAATGAGACTTAATAGAGCTCCCTATGCAACATTACTACAAATGTGTCTTGTGCATAAAATATTTAAAGGCTTTAGTGCTCTAATGAGCTTTTAATTTCTCAAAAATTATAACAGATAAATGAAGCACAATGAAATATTAGATTCCCTTTATCAAAACAACATAATTGTAGTTGAGAATGAAACTCTAGACTTGTGTTAAAGATTGTGATAAATCAAGACTTAGGTTGATAAATTAGAATAATAAATTAATAAATCAGAAGGATAATTTGACACAAATTTTGATAGAAAGAGCTTAGAGATATATTGGAATGTTAAGGGGTAGAAATCAAGCTACCTTAATAAATTAATAAAAAAAATAGGATAAGTAGAATATTCCAAAGTGATATTCATGCATTGGCCACTACATGAATATCCCTGAAATATAATTGAATGAACAAGTACAAAATTATTGGGTTGATCAAGTCCAATAATAAAGTACATGTGTAAAAATTACATAGGGAATTTTGAAAAAATTGCCTAACAAAAGGCAATTTTTTTGAAAAATGAAATATATTGAGACTAAGAATTAATTGATAAAAAAATTATGATGACATAAGGATTCTCAAATTTCATCTATTTATTTAAATAGATTAATCCATAGCAATAATATTAAGTATTTAAAATATATTACGTAGTTAAACATTGCCTTAAACAAAAGGCAAATTTTTTTAAAAAAAACTAACTAGTTGAATAAAATGCAATTTTTTTTTTGAAAAAATTGCATAAACAAAATGATTAAGATTTTTTTTTAATATTAAAAGGCTATATTAGAAAGGCACAACTTTTTAAAATTGTTTGATTTTTTTTTTTTTTAAATGCCTATTGAAATGTTTTTTTTTTTTAAAATTGAACTTTAAAAAAAAAAAAAAAACTAACCCAAAAAACATTATACACCCATATATAGTAAAAATTATAACTAAAAGTTTAAAAAGGAAGTTTTTTTGTTTAAATATTAAAAAAGAAGGCACAAAGGTTATAATTTTTTAAGAGTTTGTGTTTTGAATTTCGTGCAGGGTCTAGGTTTTAATGGAGGGCGGCGCAGAAGGGGCGGTTGGTGCCAGGGAAGGTCGGTAGAGAGGCGGCAAAGGGACGGCAGATCGGAGCCACAGAAAGGAGAGGCATGGAGGTGTCAGGCGGGGATAATTTCCCCGCAGGCCTTTGGCCTAAAAATGTTTTTTTTTCCTTAAGTTTTAAACACATAAATTTTGATTATTATTTTTTAAAGATTAAAAATTGTGCAGAACAAAGCAAGCTCTGAGGGCTTTTATGAAGCCCTAAATTTTTTTGAATAGTTTTAAGTTTTTAATTTTTAAAATAAGAAATGTTTATTATTTTTTTAAAACTTTGAAAATTATAATATACAGTTTGTAAAAAAACTATAGATTTTTTTTAAAAACTTTTGCAAAAATTTTTTAAATTTGATTTTAATCTATATAAAAAAAATATAGAAATTTTTGTAGCATGAAAAAAAAACACTAAATCTTTTTAAAGAGAATAATTTTTTTTTTCTCACAAATCTAATTAAAAAAAATTGTAGCATCCAAAAATACTTAAAATTTTTAAAGAGGAAAAAAATATATAGATTTTTTGGAGAGATCTAAATTTTTTTACAAACTATGTCAAAAAGTTTTTGTAAAAAAATTTAGAAATGCTAGAGAAGCATGCAAAAAAAATTTTATAAAAAATTTCTGAACATAGATGTTTTCTACAAACCCTAGATTAGGAAAAAAACAATCTATTGTAAATATTTTTTTTTTTGCAGAGAGATGGTTCCTGCAACAAGTCCCCAAAGTCACCCACAAATGCACAACTTTCAACAAATTGCACATAATGATTAGTACCAAAGCTCTGATACCATGTAAAGGGAAATTGCAAGATCAAATAGCACTAATCAAACATACAAAATAAATAATACAAAACACAAGAGAAATACCAGATTGCAAATTGCACCAAGGAGACCATGACCAAGATTGTGAAGGGGGAAAAACAAAGAAAAACTCCCTATGTTATGCAAGTGGCAAGAAGCTAGAAAAAGAGATTACATAGAGAGTGAGAAGCTTCTCAATGAGAGAAATGAAAAAAATGAAGAAGAATAGAGAAGATATCTATGAAGAGGAATTGCAGAAAGAGAGGAGGAGACACCTCTTAAATAGAGGTGAAGAATGGTGTTATGCGTAACTCTCATATGCCACCTTGCATAAGGTGTGTGCCACATGTTTCCTCTTAAGGAGGAATCTACCAAAATATAGATTATTCCTACAGAAGGAATACAAGAGGTGTTATCCCACATGTGGGGATAAAACACCAAATTAATAAAATACAAAAGTATAATATAATCTTCACTAAGTAAAGATTAATTTCTAACCGTTATGGAGTAAAAAGTGGACACATGCCTTTTTACCTCCTAGTTTAGCTACTAGGTCCTATTTGCTTCATTATGCATTCTAATTGAGCATCTCGAAGAAAAGATCCCAACACCCATATGAATTTGGGACCTTGGGCCCTTCATTTAGCTAAGCCTTGACTCAAATTAGGCCCCTGTACTTGGGTGCCAACCATCCAAGTCTTCCCTGATTGGTTAGGAGAAATAAATGGTATGTCAGCCTAGGACCTTTAAAAATGTTCCTCTTTGTCGGCTTTTGTGATTTAATTTTGTAAATGTTAGTAGGAAAGCATATAAAAGTGAGTTTTTGAATTTATTTTAAACCTATATGGATATTGCAAACTTATGATATTGGAGCAAAGAGCATTCAAGGCATTCATTGTGTTATTGTTGCAGATTTATGTTTGTGTTTGTGTGTTTGTTACAGATTTGGCATCATCATCTATCTCCTTATGAGTTGAAGAGCTTTCATCCTCATAAGGACTTCAGCTCTGAGGTGACATCATTTCTATTTGAATCATTTGAATCATTTTATCATTTGGATTATCTTTAGCCTCTGTCCTGCAAGGACACACTCTCTGTAACAACGGTGTTGGCAAAGCTTGAATGCTAACTCATGATTTGATTGAGTCAAGTCCCTAAACACAACAACCCCCAAACCCCTCTCTTGTCATCTTGTGTGCAAGTTATAGGTATAGGTTTCAGGAAAAGTGGAGCTATAGGAAGGCAGTGTAGGAATTAAGGTTTCGGGATCTGAAAACAATTCTAAAATATCTCTCCAAAAAGACTTGGGTGGCTGGTTCCCTAGTCTAATGGGATTACAGATTCTGTATCTAGTTTCTAAGCATCATTTGCAACATATTCTCTATTTTGATCTTCAGAAAATTCTCACTTCTAGACTTGGGCGGTTACCGAATTTGTCCTTTGACACCTCTTCTTTCAGGAGAGGTTCTGACATCTTACTGATCATCTTTGTACTTTTAGATTCCAAGTTGTTGTTGTCATTTGTTCATTTCAAGATGATTATCTCATAACTAGGGTTTTACTCATACTTAACCTAGGGTTTGATAAAAGGCTTGGTTGAATCTCATCTTTCCTTGACAAACAAGAGCACAAAATCAGTAGCTGAGTCCTCTTCCATCTTGTGACTTAATCTCTATTTTGTCCTTGAATGTTATAGTGAAAGGAGGGTTTGATCTAGTGTACTCACATGCATGCTTTCATTTCCCTTCTCCTTTTACTATATAACATTTTGGATGCTTCTTGTTATTCATCTCTAGAATCTTTATTTGCATATTATAGACATTGATAATTTCTACAAGTTTACAAATAAGTATCCTCAAGTCCTACAACAAACAACATACATCTATGATATTGACATTTCCATGAATTCCACATATGAAATCTTTTGTTACATATCTAATTTTGAAAGCTTCACAACTCTCATGGGTATATACCCTTCGATCTTAGAAAATCTTACTAATTTCATCTCCATGAATGATCATGAGGAAAAAAATGATGAAGACATTCCCCCTTCTCTTACTACATTTCATGATGATATAATGGACATCATCTCTAAGACATATGAGGATGACTTAGCCTTGTGTGCCTCATCCAATGATTTGGAATCTTCTCCCAACATGACTCCTACTTGTGAGAATATATTGGCACAAGAAGAAGAAATCATTAAGACATTCCTTAATACCACTTTACCATCTCTTCATTCCAATGCTCTTCCTAAGAAAGATGAAGCATTGGAGGATGACAAAGGCTCTCTTTGTGAACAACTTCCTCAACCTATTGACAATGGATGTTCATCTACCGATCTTAAAACTCTTGTTAACTGCTCTTAAATGAAGAAATAGATTACTTACAATTGCCTAAGCATTTACGTACCTTGGACACATATAATGATATAGAGAACATACATAATCATCCTCTTGGAAATGCTGTAAATGATAATACTATTCCTAAGGTTCAAGGTACTCAAACACTACCTCAACCAGTTGAAATGGGAATTTCCCCAGCTCCTTCTC
Organism: Cunninghamia lanceolata; assembly: GCA_027924645.1. Classification (NCBI taxonomy): domain Eukaryota; kingdom Viridiplantae; phylum Streptophyta; class Pinopsida; order Cupressales; family Cupressaceae; genus Cunninghamia; species Cunninghamia lanceolata. The sequence continues at coordinate 5,018,558 of BSBN01000693.1, forward strand.
CACCATCCTTACATATAGCAAGAGAAAACCTTTAGGAGAGAAGATTTCCAACTCCTATGGTTTCCTCCTCACAAATACCAGCAAATGTGGAAAACATGATTCAAAGGGAAGGAAGAACAAAGGGCAAAGCTATAACAATAAATATAAAGATCAAGATAAAAGATAACAGGTAAGTATTTCTAACCCTTTTTAGCCACCTTTGATGTAGCATCTCTTTGAGTTGCTCACTTATGTGGCCTCCTCTTATGTGTTGTATTCCCCCCATGTTGTTTTAAGTGTTGTTTAGGTCTCTTTGGATGACCCTTGATACTCTTGTAAGGTTAAGGATACAAGGAGACTGCCTCTGTCGTGACCATTCTTCTATTTGTTTCTATATTCTTCTACTTTCCTCTCCTCTATTTTATTGTTGTGTGTTGTGCCTTGGGGGCATAACATTGTGGGAGATGTCTTGGGGGCATTTTCTCATGTTGTAAACCCAAGTTACTCTTGTCTCCTCTCTCATTTTTATTTTTTACATTCTTCAGTGACTCTACTAGTCGGCAGATGACGAAAACAAATAAATATTGATACGGACAGTGTGTCCCTTTATCAAGAAGGCAAAAATGGACCTAGTCCATATATGAAGATGGGTATGATATATATATCTAACGCTTGACTAGTAGAATCACTCTATGTGATATATCGTGTTGTGAAATTTCTTGTAACAAACCTTTGCAGTACTCTAAATATGCTCCAATGCACTTTGGATTGTTTTGTATCTCACCTTGTCACTACACTTAGTTTTGAGATTCCTGTAGTATAACCTCACAACTATACTTAGTACCGAACTCGATAGTGTAGCCTTGGTCTTTGATGTAATCTAATATATGATTTATGAATAGATTCTATGAATTGATTTGGTTGTCATCTTAGAGTAAGATTTTCTAACCAAAGCTTACATCTTGTTGATTATCTTAGCAACTAATATTGATGTGTTTGTGGGAACATTCAGCACTCGTGGCACATGTCACTTTGGGGCATGGGCTTTGTGAAATCTCTTGTTCCCTTGCATGTTTTCACTCTACCTTAATGTGCTTGATACCGACAAGCGGGATCAACCACCTTAAGGTGGGGGCATATATAATGGTATCTGCTTGATTACTTTTGACACTAACAAATTATGTTTGAAATCCCTTATCACAAGGTGGGATGGTGTATCTCTTGAGCTAGTGCACATCCTTTTAAGCAAAAATCCCTCATCACGAGGTGGGATGGCATATCTCTTGAGCTAGTGCACATACTTTTATAAAAAGCCCTCATCTCGAGGCGAGATGGTGTATCTCTTGAGCTAGTGTACATCCTTTTATACAAATCCATCATTGTGAGCCGAGGTTGGACCTTGATTCATTCATCCTTAAGCATGTCCTTGGTGGTTGTGGTAGCATATCTCAACCATCAGGTGTGTTTGGCATGTTTTAGATAGTGGAGTACAACAATGAGCTCCTTCCTATCGCTTGTGTTTGCCGTGTATAAGTCGTATAGTGTGTCGATGACATACTATACAATGCTCATGTATTCCGTGTGTTTTACATGTCTTCTTTGTGTGTCTTGCGTGTTTGTGGCATGGTCTAAAGATGTGTGGCAATGAGCCCCCCCCATACTGTATGTGTTTTGTGTGTTTTTTGCATGTGTGTTTTGTTTACTTTAGTTAGCATTATATATAGATATGTAATTGCTTAATCGTGTCTTCTTTTCATGTATACTTTGTGTATTGTGTGATTGTATTCATGTCTTCTCTGTGTATTGCGTGCTTTCATTGTCTTCTCTGTGTATTGTATGCTACCTTACTATATTCACTATGTCTTATGTGACTACTAAGTGTTTTCTTCTCCCCATCAACCTCTGTGATAAATCCCAATTAGCTATATAGTTAGCTCCTAATTAGCCCCATTTTTTGTGTTACTTCCCAATCTATAAATACACCCCTCCTTTCTTGTTTTAGAGAAGGCTAATTTTCTTATTTTCATTGCAGCCCCAATAGAAATTTTAAGCTCACATAGGACTTCATGAGACTTTTCCTTTCTTTTTTATCCCAAGCTTCAAAGCTTTGAAATCAATCCCAATTTCCCTCACATCTCTATCTTCTTTCTTGACATCAAGTGGGGAACCCTATTATTGTAGAGGAGGAGATAGATGATACTGGATCTCTAAGAAAACAAACCTAGCACCAATGTCTATCATTCATTTGCAGTTTCTTGTTTTCTTTGAAAAGGTAGTCTAGAGTAGTAATTAGCAAATTTCCATGCCCTTGGGGAAGTAAAAAATTATTTTCTCTTAGTTAGATTAAATTTTATTGCTTTACTAGATCTAGATTCCATTTCTTTTTGTAGTAGAATAGACGCATTTTTCCTTCATAAGAATAATTCACATCCAAAACTGAAATAAAAAAAGACCAAAATAGTAGAAAATTGCATTTAGAAAAAATCCATTCTATATTTATATTTATAAAAGATTTCATTTTTAGCAAAGTAGTAATTAGATCTGTTATGCAGAAAAAGAGGGATGGTGGATGAGGTTAATAGTTTAATTAGATCCTCCTTTCACTACATACATCAAGGACATTAAACCGAGTTGAATCACAACTTTTGCAAGAGGACTTAGCTACAGGTTTGGTGTCACTTGGAATGATAAGGAAATTTGGAATTTGTTGATTAATTTGTTAAACCCTAGTTCGATTAGGCTTAAACCCTAATTATGCAAAATCTCAAACAAACAGATGAAACTTGACAAATGCTCACATAGGGAGGCACTAAATGAAGATTAGAAACATACTAGGATTTGATTTTTGGGAAGTGAAAACTTCAGGGATGAAAGAACGTGATCTAGTGTCCAATGTAATACTTTTTCTGAGGGCTTTGGATCAAAATGTGCTTCAGACTATAACTTGCTTAGAGATTTCTAACAATGCTAAAATGGAGGACAAAAGAATGGGCACCTGTGTCCAATCAGAGATATTTTCTATTGTTTTCTTCAGATCTAGAATCTCTATGCTCTGCTCTAATCTCCTACAACTCCTCTCTGCAAGATCTGACACCTATCACCTGCAAATCACAAGAGAGGGGTTGGGGTTTGTGGTGTTTAGGAGCTTGCCTCGGTCAGGCCCCATAATGTCTTTCAAGCATTCCAACACCATTGTTAGAGAGAGTGCGTGTCCTTGGTGGATAGAGACAAAAACAAATGATATGATAAATTGATTAAAACACAATATAAATGTCACCTTAGAGGTGAAGCTCTCATGGGGAGATGAAGATCTTTCACGCCATGAGGAGATGGATTGATGAAGACAAATCTGCAACAAACAAGTATAAACACAACACAATACTACTCTACAACACAATGAAATCCTTGAATATCCTTAGCACAAGATCACAAGTTCACATTATTCATCTAGGTTTAAAATGAAGTCCTAAACATGTTTATATATGCATTCCCACTAAAGGGTCATTTTGTTGACATTTAAAATTTGGGTCCCAACAAAATAGGTCTAGACTAGGGCACAAGTGCCCAAGTCTAGGGGCCTATTTTGGGACTTGATTAAGCTCAAGAGTCTCCCCTAGGTCCCATTTATCATGGGTTTCGGGGGATTTTTCTCTGGGATTCAATTTTAACATGCATGATTAAATCTAAGGGACCTGGGAGATAAACTTAGGAGGTAAAAGTCCTAGGGGGACATTATACGACATAAGATTTAGCCCCCATTTTAATGTATGTATGATCTTAAGACCCATACATGCATTAAATTACAATCAAAAACACATCAGACATGCCAGACGCTTGAAGCTAAGGCATACACCAAGATTGAGGAACTATTTCTAGCCCCCAGTCTCAAGTAAGCACAAGAAGAAACATTGTAGACATACAAAACACAATGAAGATAGTAGGAAGCATGCAAGACATGGAGAAGATAATATTGAAGACACGGAAAACACGATGAATACATTGATATAACATTTTCATATATAAAATGAAATCCTAACAAAAGCACGTAATACAAAACCCAAACTGTAGGGGTGACTCATCGCCACACCCTTTACACTACACCAGGGGGAAAAACACACCAAAAAAAACTTGAGTGTGGGGGGGACTCATCACCACACCCTTTACACCACACACAAGGGAAAACACACGAAAGACACATGGAATACATGAGCGCCGTATAGTATTCCATAGACATACTATACGTCTTAAACATGACAAACATGGGTGATGGAAGGAGCTTATTGGTATGTCCCACCATCTCAAACATGCTACAGACACACCTGATGGTTGGGCTTATGCCACAACAATCGTGAAAAACATGCTTAAGGGATGATAGTCTCAAGATCCAACCCCATCTCCATGGAGGACTTTTTGTAGTAAAAGGATGTGCACTAGCTCAATAGATACACCATCCTACCTTGCTAGCTCAAGAGATATGTTATCCTACCTTGCATAGAGGGATTCTTTGATAAAGGATATGCTATCCCACCTCATGGAGAGGGCTTTTTGATTGCAATTTAAAAAAAGATGTGTACTTGTATACACCTAAAAATGACACGACTCTATCTAAATAAATATTCTTAATATTTATTCCATTTAATTCCTCTATCAATAAATAAATAAATCAATTTATTTATTTGGTTCATATTCCTCCCATTAATTGAATAAATTACCTTTATTTAATTAATTTCATCAATTAACTTTATTCTTCCAAACAATTAAATAATTTTCATTATTTAATTAAATCACTTATTCCTCCAAATTTAAATAAATCAATCAAATTTATTTAAATTCTCTCAATCTCTAAAAATAAAATATAATCAAATATTTTATTTATTCTTCTATCTTGCACAAACAATTAAATAAATTTATTTATTTAATTTGCTTTCTTATCTTCTAATTCCTCAAAAAATCTTCCAAATCTTCTAAAAACAAATCTTCTTCTTCATGCACACAAAATTAAATAATTTATTATTTAATTTCTCTAAAATCATGCAAAAAGTAAATCACAAGTTGAGTTAATTGATTTAATCAATCTTGTTTTTATCAACAACTCTTAAATTAGAAAAAAGTTTTCTAATTTATGAAATCAAATCTTATCTTTATCAAGAAAACAGTTAACTCAAACAAAACATCTTTTTGTGTGACACTTGTCTCCTTTCTATTCACGCACATCCTCTCAAGGTTTCTCAACCATTGATCTTCTTATTCTTTCTATACCGTTGATCTTCTCTCTCGCGAGTCTATAAATTGAACCCAATTCATCCATTTCTATCATCCAAGCTTTTAGTACCCTTACTCTGCAGGAATCACAGTGTGCCTTTGGCACCAAATTCCTCCATTTCTTACGATCAACTTGTTACCATCACCATTACCATTGTTGTGAAGCTAATCTTCATTGCAAACCTATCATAGCCATTCCCATTTGACATCTTGGAAAATAGCAAGGAAGTGCACCTTCTGAGGGCCATATTCATACACAAGATCATTTGAGATAGGCGACCAATGGAAGCCACGAAGTAAAGAGGTTTGTAAGGTTTATCTTTGTTGTTTTGAATCTTGATTATTTCCTTTTCCATTGAGTATATTGGATTACTTTGATACTATTGATAATCATTCCAATTTTCTGATAACATTTTTTTCATCCACCGTGGGGCCCTACCCCAATTTAACCTCAAAACTGAGTTTTTGTGCGTTAGGTTTTGTTCACAGGAGGATTCTACACATTTGATCATTTCTAACATGCATATGAGCTCTGTTTCCATGCATTTGATAGATCAGCGCATCCATACTCTGTTTCAATGCATTTGACCTCTGATACAATGCATTTACCAAAACTGCGCATATGTCTTCTATTTCTGTGCTTTTGAGCTCTGTTTCTGTGCATTTGTAATTCTGTGCATATGTGTCTTGTTTCTATGCATCCGATCTCTATAGCTGTGCATCTATTCTGATAGTGACCTTTTGAGCCTTTTCTTGTGACTTTGCTAAATGCTAACACTTCTTGCAGGAATATTCTCTGGTCTACTTGTAGGTTAGGGGTTGGTTTAGTCATATAGCTACATTTGTTAACTCATCTCTAGGTCTAATTAGTAAGGAAAGTAAATGGATGTTCATACAAATCTCATTTAGCTCTAACTAGGAGGATTGTAATTTGACCTTGTTGTATCAACAACTTGAATATAGTCCCAATGCTAGGAGGATAAAATTGAACCATTGCTATCTTGCTTCTTTCAAATTTAACAACTCACGTGTGTGCCCAAGTAGCTTAACTCATTTAGTCTTTTTCATTTTAACTAGGGGAAAAGAACCATTGTCTTTCATGTTTTTGGAATGATAGTAGGCCTATGCTATCCCCTCTTTTGGGTGACCAAAATGCCAAACGTATCATTTTGCCTATGTTTCCTTTAGAGAGGCCTGCCCTTGGATATCCTTCCGTCCAAGTGGGAATGACCTTAAGTGGTAACAAGATAAATCCAAGCTCTGCCTAGCCACTATAAATAAATTATGTTTGGAGCGAAAGCTTCAAACAACAAGTGTTGTTAAGTTATACCGATAGCCAATCTCCCCCAAAACCCTCCAAGGCATAACCCTTGAAGGTTGGGAGACTCCATAACTAAGAGTAGCACTACCACATGTATAACCACTCGAATGGTTGCACTTACTAATTATCCATTGTTCTAGAAGCCAAAATCCCATATAAACCGGTGCTAGAAAGGGCGATTATCACCTTCCAAAGATGTCTCACATAACAGTGAGATTTTGGTTCATATTATCCCTACCAGCCTAGGATTTGTACTTGTTTTTAGTAAAAAAGTCCAAAAATTACAAAAAAAATCAAAATCATGAAAATATTTTGTGTTTGTTGTGTCTTACTTGCCATAATTGAGAAATCAGATCAAAAAGACCAACTTTCGGCCAAAAAACCAAAAACATCGAAAAACGTCCCAAAAAAATTATAAAATCAATCAAAAACCCAGAGCTGCGCATTTGTACTGTAGAGCTACGCATTTATTTTGACTTTCTACGCATATACTTTGACTTTCTGCGCATTTATTGTTTGTTCTTGCGCTTTTGTTATTTACTAGAGCTGCTTATATATTCTGACCTACTGCACATTTGCCTTCTATTCTGGCACATTTGTAGTTGCACATCCACGACAATGAGCATTTCCCAATCTTTTGAGAGAAAATTTTCAACCTTTCTGAGTACCCATGTCAGCCTTGTTCTAGTTTTAGGGATCAGATTCACTGTGTAGTCACTTTTCCTATCCATTTTCCATAGCATACCCTCTTTTTTGTCAGTCGTCTCATCCACCTCATCCAAATCTACCCAAAAAACAAGTTAAAAGTATCAAACATAGGTTGCGACAGGATAATTCTAGATCATAGAAAACCCAAACAATTGCTAGTAAAGTCTCCACTCTCAGGATACATCATCCTTCTCTATCAAAACTTTTCACTAGTTGTGTTGGTGCAAGACTAGTCCCTACCAAGTAAATGGATTACTAACATCCTTACTTGTGGCTATCATTTTGTATCAACCAATTCGTTTGAAATCATAGATCACAGAAAACCCTTGTCAAAATCTTTTCACCACAAGGATCCCCTTCACCACAACCTTCAAACTCACCTTGTCAAGGAATCCAATCTCATAGCATCCCATCCCAAACCACACCGTATGGTATTAACTAGATCCCAGACACAAAAGCAACTTGAAATGGCTAGAACATCAGACAGGATTGTGTCCCCTCACGATAGTGATGAGGAAATTTCACAAGATGATATACAACAAGCCCTCCAAGACAGGAAATTCCAATGCATGATGGACAAAGTCATCAACCGAGACCCTTCAAAGTTCTTTCTCTACCTAGTAAGCCAAGGGCTTAAAATCCCCATTGACTTTGACGTCAATGCATTAAAAGAACCAGGAGAGGAAAGAACTCACGAAAAGAGCACAAATGAGGAAAGCACCCTTGACAAAGACAAAAGAAAAAAAACAACAGACCCCAACATACGTATAGACACGCTGACAAAACAAATCCAAACTTTACAACAACAATTCATGGACCTCCAAACATGGATGTCCACTAAAACCTATTTAGTGGAGGATATCTCGCCATATCCCTTTGACAAAAGCTTGAACATGGTACCCTTCCCCTTTTAGTTTGAAGTTCCTAAGTTTGACAAATACAGAAGAAAGGGTGACCCCAGGGACCACATCCAAGAATTTAGCACTGCATGTCTAGAGGTAGCCCACACTGAAACTTTCCTCATGAGACTTTTTCCTCAATCACTAGGAGGACAGGCCATGGAATAGTTCTCTTGACTACCCCCGGGTATCAAAACTTTTGATGAGTTAGTAAACAAATTCGTCACACATTTCTCATACAACATTGAACATGAGGTATCTATGCTAGACCTATGCAACATGAAATAGAAAAGTGGTGAATCCTTCATCGCTTTCCTACAAAGGTGGAGAAAACTAGCAAGCAAATGCCCTCATCATATACTAGAGAAACAAATGATGGAAATGTTTTTCCACAACCTCAACCCCAATCTTAGCTACCAAATACAAATCCAAGGTCCTACCACATTCACGAAAGCAATTGAGATGGGATTATTTATCGAAAAAGCCATGATCGCAAAGGGGCAAATAAAGTTGTTCAAAGACAATCCTAACTCTAACTACACCACGGACAAGTCAAAATTTTGGACCAAGAACAAAAACATAGTCAACGATGGAGTGGTTGAGGCCAAAGCAGTGGCTCCTAAACAACCAATTCTTAATCTCAAGGGAGCTCCAAACAACACAACACCCAACAAACCTCCATCAAATGAGTAGAGACAATCACCATGGAATTTTTGTTTTAGACGAAAGTTTACACCATTGGGAGAATCACTTGAGTCTGCCTTGAGAAAGTTGTTAGCAAACAATGAGATCACTCTTCCCTCCACAAGCGACTATGAACCACTTGTCAAACCTCCTTGGTGGAATGATACCCACTATTGTGAATACCATAGGGGAAGAGGACACAAAACTAATGACTACATTCATCTAAAAAATGTTATTCAAGACTTGTTAGACCAAAATCATGTCGGCACAAGAGATCATCCAAATAATGAAACACTTGTGGTGTACAAGGATCTGCTCCCTAACCACGACATATAGCATAACAACAACCACAAAAACAATAATAACAACAACAACAATCAGTAGACCTGCAATAACGGCAACATTGATGCAAATTACACATACGTACCATTCAAGTACATCGTTAATAGTATAACAGAGCATATCCCGCAGATCAATGTGCTCACATTCAACAAACAATCAGATCCCAACACCAAATCTAATTGCACCATCATTACTCACAATGGAAAAAACTACCTTGCACACACTTCCTCCAAGGTCGTCAGCCTCATCGTGTACCCCTCACCAATACAATGTTATAGACCAACTACAGAAGACTTTGGCCAACATTTCCATACTAGAGTTGTTGCGTCTATCACCAAAACACAAAGAAATTCTTGAAAAAGCCTTAGTAGAAACTACTGTCCCCACCAATTTGGCCCAAGAGAAGTTTCAAGCCATGGTAGGTCACCTTACCTCATCCAACATCCTCTCATTCACTGAGCAGGATGATCTATCTATGTCGCAACTCCATAATGCATCCCTACATATCGAATCTTTCTTCCACAAACACCACATCAAAAGGGTTCTCATTGATGGAGGGGTAGGTTTGAATATTTGCATGCTAAAACTAATCCTTACATTGGGGTTCTCAGAAAATACAATGGATCCAAGGAAAAAGATTACAATCAAAGCCTATGATGAAGAAGAACGGACTACCAAGGGAACTGTGGTGTTACCACTAAGAGTTGGACCAGTTACAAAAGAAGTTGTGTGTCAAGTCCTTGATAGGGACCTCACCTATAACATTCTCCTAGGTAGACCTTAGATCCACACCATGAAAGCTATGCCTTCCACCTACCACCAATGCATCAAATTCCCTTACAACTACCAAGAGATTACCATCCAAGGTGACCCCAATCCCTTCCAACATTGCAACACCATCCAATCAAGACCTGAAACCATCATCCTTAACAACAGAGCTTCCTCTTCCCCCATCTCCCAATGGGACCATAGCTCCCAAGCTTCCACATCTAAGGTCAACGAGCAAAAATTCAAGATCAAAGAAACTGGGGTAGGAGAATACTCCATCGAGCACAGCCTTTGTCTATCTAAAATGCCTCTATCTCCAAAATCCTTTGGATGACCTTCACCCTGCCCAAAGCCATCTGTAATGCCTGAGTCTCCTATTGCTCCCTTTGTCAAGTGGGGTACCTTGTCAGATGAAAGTGATGAAAGAGATGTGTTACAATGGCTCTACATTGATGAAAATGACACACATCAAGACCAACAACCTAAGCCCCCAACATAAATATATGGGCATGGACAATCTATTTTACATAGAATGGGTTATGAAGGACAAGGTCCCATCGGCTTAAGAAAGGAAGAAATCATCGAACCCATTCAACCTTCTTCATCCTCATCGGCTCGAAACACAATAGGGCTAGGATACCAAGACAAAGCTAAAGGCAAAGGCAAAGCTAAGGCTACCACTTGTTTTGTGGAAATGATCCATAATCTCCAAGAGGATAGTGACACAGATTCCAATGAATATGAATGGGATGAACTCTCAGAATATTCCTATGAAGACAAAGGAATTGATATTGTTCAAACCTATAGCCCCTACTGTGAGGGACTAACACCTAAGCATATACCGATAGAGTGTGATTCACCTATTCCTGAGAGCACAACTTATGAGGAAGGTTAGAGTTTGCATGAGATAAACAATCTTGAGGAAGGTACCATACTAGACCTTGTTCCTATAACTCCCCATCCTAACAACATATCCATCCTTACCATAATACCCACTGAATTAGATCAATATATCGACCCCCTCCCCCTAGTACATCATGAGCTTATCGATTGGAATCTACGAGGAACCCCTCAACTTGACATATTCCAAAATGACGATGCCTATATTGACTTCATGGAACTAAGAGACCACTTACCCGCAGGAGATCATAACGCTAGCTGTGCTATAGAACTCAATTTCGTAGCTTACTTCGGAGAGGGTACCAAGCCTTCTAGTTGCAAAAACATAAAAATAAAAAATCGATTTGATGGTGAAAACTACTCTGTGGCAGTATCAGATCCCAAAAAAGTAAAAATAAAGGACACATCAAATGGTGAAAACCTCTATGAGGCACCAGATGATGGAAGGCTTGACACTCTCCCCAATGACATGTATCAGGAGAAGTCATAGTTTGTGGTAGAACCGACAGAATCAGTGGACATCAATACAGAGGGTAATCCTAAGATCATACACTTTGCTAAGTCTTTATCTCCACTAGAAAAGACAAAATTTGTACCCTTCTTCACGAGGAAATAGATCAACTTTGCTTGGTCATACACAGATATGCCCGGTCTAGATCTAGACTTGGTCTTACATCGTTTGCCACTTGATCCTAGAGTAAAACCTGTAAAATGGAAACTTAGAAAAATGCATCCTCATGTGGCACTACTAGCCAAAGAAGAACTCAAGAAGCTACTAGATGTTAGGTTTATCAGACCAATAGACTATCCTGAGTGGATTTCAAACATTGTACCTATCGCCAAACCAGATGGAAGAGTCAGAATTTGTAATGATTTCCAAGATCTTAACAAGGCCTACCGCAAAAGATGATTTCTCATTGCCTAACATAGACATCATTGTGGACTTAATAGCTGGGCATACAATGCTTTCTCTTATGGACAATTTCTTTGGATACAATCAAATCAGGATAGCACCAGAAGATCAACATAAGACAACATTCACTTGTCCATGGGGTACTCTCTATTGGTTCATCATGCCTTTTGGGTTAAAGAATGCAGGAGCAACATATCAATGTGCTATGACCACTATCTTCCATGATATGACACATGTAACAATGGAAGACTATGTGGACGACATCCTTGCCAAATCACTAACAAGGGAGTCTCATCTAGATGTATTAGAGAAGGTCTTTCAGTGGCTGGAACAGTTCAAAGTCAGATTGAATATGAAAAAGTGTGTGTTTGGGGTCACCTCTGGCAAACTCTTAGGCTTCATAGTATTAGCAAACGGGATTGAGGTAGATTCTGCAAAAGTCAAGGCTATCATGGAGATGCCTCCACCGAAGAACATTACCCAACTGTGGTCATTGCAAGACAAATTACAAGCAATCTGCTGATTCATCTCCCAACTGGTAGACAAGTGCCAACCTTTCAGTCATCCCTTACATAAAAACATTCCATTCATATGGGATGAGAAGTGTGAAGAAGCATTTTGCAAACTTAAGGAGTACCTTATGAATCCACCTATCTTGATGCCTCCTATACAAGGTAAGTCGCTATTACTTTACATATCTACTATACAGACAGCTCTGGGCACCCTTCTAGCACAACAGGACAATGAAGGCAAGGAAAGGGCCATATACTACATCAATCATACATTGGTGGGGTATGAGCTGCAATACTCTCAAATCGAAAGATCTTGTCTTGCTGTGGTTTTTGCTTCCCAAAAACTATGACATTACATGCTTGTACATTCCATCAAACTTATTGCAAAGATAGATCCCCTGAAATACTTATTAAGCAAAGTAGCTCTCACAGGTCTCCTAGCTAAGTGGGTAATGCTCCTAAGCAAATATGATATTGAGTATGTAGAAGGGAAAGCTATCAAAGGTCAAGTCATTGTCGATCAGTTGGTAGAGGCACCATTACAGGATACCACTCCAATGAAGTTTGAGTTTCCAAATGAATTAATCCTCACTATCACAAGACAGTTATGGACACTCTATTTTGATGGATCCTATACAAACCATGGATCGGGGGTAGGCATCTTGTTAGTCACTCCTTAGGGTGGCATAATACCTAAGTCTTATCATCTGCTTTTTCCATGCACAAACAACATAGCATAATATGAGGCTTTGGTCATTGGTCTTAAACTAGTAGCAAAATGGAAAGTAAAAGAACTTCATGTCTACGGTGATTCACAACTCGTCATCAATCAGGTCAATGATGACTATCAGACAAAAGATGACAAGCTCATTCTCTACAAGCATATGGTGGATGATTTTAAAGAGTACTTTGTGATCATCTCCTTTGAGCAGATACCGAGGATTGAAAACAAAGTAGCAGATGCCATTGCAACCATTGCCTCACTCCTCAACATACTAGAGAATGAGTCACATTTTGAGTTCTTGGTGGAGACAGTCACACAGGCAGCTTATGACATACCTAAAACCCAATTCATTTGCCTTCTCGTCAGATCTGATTCACCCTTGTATGGTAAGATTTACACTTACCTCAAGGAAAACACCTTACCACCTGACCTATCAAATAACCAATGTTGAACCTTCATTTGACAAACATCCTGTTACACTATTATCGCTGATACCCTATACCGCTGAGGTCTGGAAGGTACTTTACTCCGATGTCTTGAAAGTGAGGAATCTCAACCCACCTTGCGAGAAGTGCACGAAGGAATATGTGGATCACACTCTAGTGGTCCTACTTTAGCCAAGAAACTCATGCATTTGGGATACTATTGGCCGAACATGGAGACAAACTCATATCACTTTGTCAAGAAATGCAAATAGTGTCAAATACATGGAAACCTTGTCCATGCACCAGCTCAAGAACTACAACCTTTAACAACACCTTGGCCCTTTTGTCAGTGGGGATTCGACCTTGTGGGAAAAATACACCCTCCATCATCCAATGGCCACAAGTTCATAATAACCACCACTAAATATTTTGCCAAGTGGATTGAAGTCGTTCCACTCACCAATATCACAGGCAAACAAATTGCCTCCTTCATCCTCAATTACATCATTTGTTGATACGAAATTCCCTCATCCATTTTCACGGATAATGAAAGACCTTTCAAAAACTAGAATGTCCAAGAGCTTTGTGACAAATTCAAAATCCAACACCGCTTCTCTACCCCATATTACCCCCAAGGCAATGGTCAGGCAGAGGCATCTAACAAAACAATCTTGAAAATCCTCAAGAAAAATGTCAACGATGCCGGCCGTGATTGGCACATACAACTCAATTCTACTCTGTGGGCCTATCGAACTAGTATACACATTCCCATAGGTGCTACCCCATATGCCCTTGTCTATGGATCAGAAGCCATTTTGCCCATCGAGGTCGAGTTACCATCTCTAAGGGTGTCATTAAAAGGTCTTATTACTGATGAAGACTACAAAGTTTCCAGATTGCAAGAGTTAGAACTATTGGAGGAGAAATGGTAGAATGCCTTTAACCATCTCAAGGCATACCAGCAAAGGATGCCACAAAGCTACAACCATAGAGTCCGTCCAAGGGTATTCAATGTTGGTGATCTAGTGCTTAAGGAAAATCCCTGCAATCAATAGGATCAGGAAAAGAAAGGAAAGTTTGAACCCAATTGGCTTGGTCCTTATGTAATCATTGCTGCTTATGGATCAGGAGCATATCAGTTAACTACTTTAGAAGGTGAGATGTTCGATGATCCAATCAACAGTATGCATCTTAGCTAGTTCTATACCTAGAGAACCATAAAAACATTAAAAAAAAAAGCAAAAAAAAAAAAAATAGAAAAACAACAAAAAAAATTGTCCTCTGGTGAAAACCTGGTAAACAGGCACCTTGGATAGATACCATGATGAAAACCTAGCAAATAGGCATCATGTGTATTTTTGGCTCCCATGCAATAAAAGCAAGGTAGTGAAAACTTGGCAAACAGGCACTCTCTGCGATGCGAACCGTTTCCTCCATCTTTGGGAAACCAGTCACCTTGTGTCCATTCTTCCCACCGTTATCCATTATCCAATCATGCCACTTTCACAATAAACACCTTGCATCACAAAATGATGACCTATCATGACTTGATACTCTATAACCATTGTCACCTTAATACCTAAGGTTGTCAAAGTACCATATCCATAGTGTCAGCATATCTTAGCATCCATTATCAGTATCAGGGTTCACCCCAAACTAAGTTGCCTCTGTGTTGTCACGTAGGCAAGGCCATTTTCAATGTGCCTCTGAGGCTCCACTTCTCATCCATTCCACCACGTGTCATTTGTCCTTCTATCTATCTAAGTCCACACCGTTTCCTATCGCCTAGGTCTTAGATTCATCAGGGTTCACCCTGAACTATGTTGCCTCTGCATCATCACGTAGGCAAGGCCATTTAACAATGAGCCCCCAAGGCACTAGGTTAGTCCCTTAGGGTCTATTTCTTTGTATCCATTGTCATTCCACCCATAACAAGCTAGATACCTCTACTTGACTGGGGCCAAGTCCTTGACCTGGTTAATGAGTTGGATTCTGCAGTGCCACTTTGTTCACCAAGGACACCAATAAGGATTGTGATACCTTGCACTAGGCATGCAAGCGAAGCAAAACCCACTTTCAAAACAAAATTTTTGATGTAGGACATCAACCTATCCAAAGCACTAGCAAACATGTACCAAAACACTCAAACTGATTTTATCTAAATTATGGCAAGAAGACACATCTAATGCAAGAATGTTTTGTGTTTTTGGGAAGGTTAACTTACAGAGTCTTGATTTTTGTTATTATGCCTTTCTATGCTACTCAAGGATGTCAAAAATTAGAGAAGCTATGATGGGGGCATAATTATTTTCTTTGTCTGCTATTTGTGGATTAACCTTTAGTAATGTGATGACTTTTGTCTAACGACATGATCAACAAAAGATCATCGAGGACTTCAGAGGTTTAAACATGAAAAAGGGGCAATCCTTGTCTATTTAAATGCAAGAAATACTTAGGTAATCTCAGTTCAATTATACCTAGATTCTTGTATTAACTTGCTAAATCAAAATCCATGTAAGCGATGCTTAGGTCATCATGGTTTAATTATACCTAGATGCTTGTATTTTCTTACAACATTTTAAAAACACAAAAAAACAAAAAAGCCCAATGATGAAATAAGCACTTCAAAATACTTGCAATATCAAGATGGAAAAATCATTCACATCCAAAAAGCATCCATATCCCATACAATAAAAATCCTATGCAAAGCATCAATGTTTGCAAATAAAAGCTTGTGATCCTTCCATCAGTCAGTCTTCTATCTATCATTGTGTCATTTTTGTGTCGATTGAGTACATTTGGACATAACAAAAACATGGCAGAGTTTACATATTATATCACATGAGATAGTCATTAACATGATTAAATCATTTGCATACATAATAGTGCATTAGATCATCCATATACATTTGCATCAGCATAACATAGTGCCAAAAGAAAAACCAAAAAACATAGCCAAGTACATATAGATAATCTCATAAACTGCATAATCATATAGATAACATTCCCATTTGCGTATTAGGTGCATACATGAAATCAAGTCTGAATTAGATCATATAGACATCAAAAGTAAGGTGCATCCATTAGAAATCACATAATGAATGTAGACCATAACATAAGCTGCATCATCATATAAATATAACATAAATATGTCCAAGTGTAGAATATCAAAGTCCATCTATGAGCCAAGTCATAAAAGGTATGCATACATTGCAAAAATAATGATACATGTCTTAGTAATAGTACAAAGTGAGATAAATATACATATCAGGCTATCCAAGAGCCATAAAAAATGTGTATACGTAGGCAAAAATCAATACAAGTGTCAGCTAGCCTTGCTGGCATGGGACGCTGCTCCCAGCACTGCCCTCTCCACCTTTTATAGCCCCTGACTGCTGTGGACCCATGGCAGAAGCCGCTGATCATGACCCACCTGCTCTCTATGAAGCCACTGACTGACTCCTATAGCTGGGTGCCCTCTGGTCTACTAGCACAACCCTGTGATATAGACCCCTGTAATACTGAGTCTGGGCTTGCGCTCTGCAAGCTCACCCTAAACCTATGTAAGTTGTGTCTGAGCCTACTGCACCTAAGTAACTAAAAATGTAGTGGCCCCATTAGTACCCAAAGTAGCTAGGGCCGAATCTCTCTCCAATCTAAGAGTCTGCACCCTTGATAGTGTTGTGTCTCGCTCAGCAGTGAGACCGGATATAATCCCTGCATCTGCCTCCCTTTGGGACTCTGTCGCCTTAAGCTATGCCCTGAGCTGTCTGACCTGGCCCTCTAGCATAGCAATAACCCCATCCTGTGCATGCTACTGTGGGTCAATATGACATGGAGCCTGGGGCACCTGTGGTGCAACTGCAACCTATGGGACCTGTACCTCTGCCTGCTGTGGCACCTGCTACTATGCCTGCACCTGTACCTCTTATGTAACCTTCTGTTGCGCTACCTGCTATTGGGAGGATCCCTCCCCCACCATCCCCTCCTCCACCTTCATCACCTCCATCATCTCCATCTCCTCATCCTCCTCTCCCCCTCCTCCGTCTCCTCCTCCTCCTACCTCCACCATCCTCATTATCTGAATCTGCCTCCTCTAGGTGAGGAGCCAACTCTCTAGGTCTTGAGTACCTTAGGAATGGGTGGGCTGCAAACCAGTCCTCATAGTTGGGAGTCATCCTCGGATCCACTACCTCCCTCCTCATTGGCCAAGCCTGGTAGGGAATATGCAAAAAGTCCACTCTAGCCTCCTCATAGGAAGCAATTGGGCCCCATCTCAACCACGCTGTGTGTGTCTTGGCAAACCATTCCTGCCCCTGTGGCTAACCTTGCACTCTCCCAAACTGTCTTTGCACTCAGCTGACTATCTGCCTCTCCAAAATGTGATGTGTCCGCCCAATCAACCACCAAGTCTGAAAGCAATAAGGGAGCTCATCATCCTCGTCATCCCATGGCTCGCAATCTATGTATGGATGCTAGATAACTCCATCCACATTATCCAGCACATGTCTCCAATACTCAAGCTTTCCCAGCTTATGCTAGGAAATAACACCTGCATAACCATATGAGTAAGGCTCCCCTCACTGCCTAAAAAACATGCAAATGGGCTGAGTGATGGATATGTGCTCCCATAACTAGAACTGTAATAATGAGATGCCAGTAGACAAACTAGCTCCTCTGTGGTAGACCACCTGATGCATGTCATTATACAAGTGAGCCAAAACGTAGACACCCCATGCAAAAAGGGTGCCCTCTGTAACCATCCTCTCTAAAGTCCTACCCCAGCCAATGGGGAACCCATGTGACCTCCTATTGGGGCATACCACACCTCTGATCAGTCCTGCCACTATCCCCAGAAAGTAGTAATAATAATCATGTATATCCTGCTAGGAGATCACCTGACCCTCAAGCTCAGCATCATCAAAGACACGCCTACACTCCGTTAGTCCGACATCATGTTGAGACTCGTACTCCAAGCTTTCCTTGGATCGGTAAGTGCAGGATCCTATAGACATCCTCTAGAGCAATAGCCATCTCACCAGTAGGCAGATGGAACGTCCCATCCTCACTATGGAAATGCTCCACCGCAGTAGTTAGCAAACCAGGTTCACACGAACCTCAGGCATAAAGCAAACATAATCCAAACCCATTGCACCAAGTGCCTCTCGATCCATCTCTGTGAGCATATACTGCTACAACATCGGCAAGGGAAACTACTCCTGCGACATGAGTACATCACGAATGTCCTCCTGCAATCAAGCAAAGCAAAGCGTCAACCAAAACTACATCAACTGCAAAACTACTCAAACCTATCAAAGTATCTTATCACTTACTTAACATATCAAATTGATCAAAACCAAGCATAACATCTCTTGATTAGATTTCTCACAATCTCAGAGATAGCTTGTCAATTGACGCATCGATCAAAATGCCAATCGAGTCAATTTTGCTAACTGACTATCTAAAACAAATGCGCTGAATTAGAAGGTAAATGCGCCATTTCACAGCAAATGCACCACTTCTGACAAATGCACCGAAACATTAAGCATGTGCGCAGTTTCATAACAAATGCTTAGTTTCATAACATATGCACCGGTTCCCATATCAAATGCGCAGTTTGATTGTATGTGTAGCTACATTCAGCATATGTGCTAAATCATAACATATGTGCAGTTTCAGAGCTCATATGCATCGAAACATGATTTGGCACATTCATTCAAACAAAATTTCCCTAGCATTTATTAGCCTAATAAATGACCCTAAGTGAGTTTTGTCGAACTACATACTGGTGGTCCTACCTCAGCTGGCTGCCCAAACCGTCGAAAGTGCTCAAAGTGGTGCTCCTCGCGTGGAATATCCATATCTATACCAACTGCTCTAGCTCCTGTGCTCTCCTAAGCTCTAAGGGACCAATCAACAAAAATCCAAGTGTGCAAATGACTAGGATTGTGGACCCAGCTCCTATAAATAGCAAGTGAACCATAACTGGCTATGTGGCGACCATGACTACTTCCCAAGCCCATTTCTGTGAACCGTGACCCATTTTTCTTCAACCTAACATGTCTTTCACCTTCATCATCATGAGATTGTCCGTCTCATGTCCCTTGAACCTTTCTTCCCATCCAATCTCCCGAGGGGGCATCCTAGCATCATAAACCTATACCAGGGGCAAACTGAGACATGTATCATTATCAGAAAAATCTATTCTTTGAAACAACATGATAAAACACATTGCATCAAAGAGGGGCAAAATGTATACACCTAAAAATGACACGATTCTGTCTAAATAAATATTCTTAATATTTATTCCATTTAATTTCTCTATCAATAAATAAATAAATCAATTTATTTATTTGGTTCATATTCCTCCCATTAATTGAATAAATTAGCTTTATTTAATTAATTTCATCGAAATTAACTTTATTCTTCCAAACAATTAAATAATTTTCATTATTTAATTAAAACACTTATTCCTCTAAATTTAAATAAATCAATCAAATTTATTTAAATTCTCTCAATCTCTAAAAATAAAATATAATCAAATATTTTATTTATTCTTCCATCTTGCACAAACAATTAAATAAATTTATTTATTTAATTTACTTTCTTATCTTCTAATTCCTCAAAAAATCTTCCAAATCTTCTAAAAATAAATCTTCTTCTTCATGCACACAAAATTAAATAATTTATTATTTAATTTCTCTAAAATCATGAAAAAAGCAAATCACAAGTTGAGTTAATTGATTTAATCAATCTTATTTTGATCAACAACTCTTAAATTCGGAAAAAGCTTTCTAATTTATGAAATCAAATCTTATCTTTATCAAGAAAGCAGTTAACTCAAACAAAACAAATTTTTGTGTGACACTTGTCTTCCTTCTATTCGTACACATCCTCTCAAGGTTTCTCAACCGTTGATCTTCTTATTCTTTCTATACCGTTGATCTTCTCTCTCGTGAGCGCGCCTTTGGCACCAAATTCCTCCATTTCTTGCGATCAACTTGTTACCATCACCATTACCATTGTTGTGAAGCTCATCTTCATTGCAAACCTATCATAGCCATTCCCACTTGAAATCTTGGAAAATAGCAAGGAAGTGCACCTTGTGAGGGCCATATTCATACACAAGATCATTTGAGATAGGTGACCAATGGAAGGCACGAAGTAAAGAGGTTTGCAAGGTTTATCTTTGTTGTTTTGAATCTTGATTATTTCCTTTTCTATTGAGTTTATTAGATTACTTTAATACTATTGATAATCATTCCAATTTTCTAATAACAATACTCATGCCAGAGATACAACATCCTACCTCATGGAGGAGCTTATAAACATGCTTCATTAGTACCAAAATCATCAGACATATATCATTATATATGTCCCCACCTTAAGGTGGTTGATGCCATGTACCGATATCAAGCATGTTAAAGTAGACAGAAGACACGCAAGGGAAAAAGAGCTCTTGCAAAGCCCATGCCCTCAAGGTGACATGTGCTCATGATCACTGAATGTTCCCACAAACAAATTGATATAGATATGCTAAGATAAACAACAAGAGAGGTTAGAAATCTTACTCTAAGATAATAATCAAAGAAATTCATTAAAGCTATGTATGAAAATAGTCACATCAAGGACCAAGGCTATACTATGGGCTCAAAACTGAGTATAACCATTGGGCTATACTACAAATGCCTCAGAACTAAGTGTAGCAACAAAGTAAGATACAATTCAAAGTGTATAAGAGTGGATTGAGTGGATTGTAAAATGTTAGTCACAATAAATGTAACAAGATGATTTATCACATGGAGTGATTCTACTAGTCAAGCATTGGATATATATAGATCAACCCCATCTTCATATATGGACTAGGTCCATTTTTGCTTTCTCACTGAAGAGACACATGGTCTGTATTAGCATTTGTTTGTTTTCATCATCCACCAACTAGGTAGAATCACTGAAGAAGGTAAACAATAAAAATGAGAGAGGAGAGAAAGTTCCTTAGGAACACCATGTAGGAGGATGCCCCCAGGTCATCAACCGCAATGCTATGCCCCTAAGGCATGACACACAACAATAAAAGAGGAGAGGCGAGATAGAAGAATGATGAAATAAATAGAAGAATGGTCACAACAGAGGTGGTCTCTCAGTATCCTTGACCTTACAAGAGTATCAAGGGTCATCCATGGAGACCTAAACAATACATAACACATCACGAGGGAACACAACACATATATAGATATATGTGTGTATTTTATCTAAGAGGAGTTCAAACTTCTGAGCATCTTAGAAAGGTGCTCCATCAAGTTTTGTAAAAAGTGAGTAATTTGTACCTGATTGATTCTTATTTCCAAGATGATCATGCCGTGCTTATTTCTCAAATCCCTGTATATTTGAAATTTTCTTTTGCTTGTGAGGAGGGGAATCATTGCCATATCCCATTGATGATAACCACCTTGTTCTTTTCCAATCCTTTGATTTCTTGTTAAGATTCTCGCATTGGAATGGAGTATTTTCCACCGTGGCAACCTTTCCTTGTATCATAATATCTTGTTGCAGTTGTTCAAATTGTAAATATGGTGTATCTTGGTTGTCTCCAGATCCTTGAAGGGATAATGTTGGAGGAACCTCAGCATAGATACCTTTTCCTTATGGATGAGGTGAGTCTTCGATCTTCTCCTTATCCACTTCTATCATACCAACTATTTCATCATAATTTAAATAGTCATCTTCTTGCTCAATTGTGTTTTGTTCTACCATGTTGTTGTCTCTATGCTTAGGAAATGGATTAGTAAAGATCTGTAAATTTTGATTCAGAGGGGTAACCGACTTATTTCCATTGTCATTCACACTAGTTACCTGTATTACATTGGAGTCGATGAGGTCTTGAATTTCATGTCTAAGACACATACATTGTTCAGTGTCATGCCCTTGTTGTCGATGATAATGACAGAAAACATTAGCATCAAAGTGAGGTCTTTGCATTCTATTACTATCCAATGGTTTGATGGGAGGAAGCTTCAAGAGATTGTTTCTCACTTCTTGATTCATAATAGAATGTAGTGAATCAGATATTGGAGTAAACTGTCTTTGCTATTGTCGAAACTAAAACGATGCCCTCTTTGGATTATTGATAGTGGACACTTGTGAAAAGCTATTTGAATTTTGCCCATTTACTTTAATAAAATTCTTGTTGCTCCTCTTAGAATTGTTTTGAGATGTTTTGGCTTGAGCTTGATCACCTTGAGCTGATGAATTTTGGTTCTCATACTGACTAGATGAAAGATGGTAATCACAAAGAGCTATGCATAAATGTCGAAAAGAAGTATACTTCATTAAAAGGATCTTATCACAGATGTTAGATTGTAGATTTGTAATAAACACCTTCTGAAAATCCTCATCATTCATCTGGTATTGAATCTGTATACGCCTAAAAATGACACAAATCATCCTAAATAAATATTCTAAATATTTATTCCCTTCTTCTATTAATTAAATAAATATTCCAAATTTATTTAATCGATTCACTGTTCCATAATTAAATAAATTCAATTTATTTAATTAAAATTCTTCTAAATGTCCTACATGATTAAATAATCATAAATTATTTAATTAATCCAAATTCCTCTATCCTAAGTTCTAAATTCTAAAAATCCACATCACCTTTACACCTCACCTTTTCCACCTCACCTTGTCCACCTCATCGGGTTGCACATGTAATTAAATATATTTAATATTTAATTACCTTATTTTCCCTCACCCACATGGCCTATTTCTTCTCAAATCAGAGGTTAGTTAACTAATCAATCAAATGAATTAAACAAGACCCAAACATCAACAGAATAGTGAAACAAGAAGGATTCAATAAATGAAGCAATGAACAAACATAGTGCAAACCTCTCCCATTTCAAAACTTCTGTTGTTTGCCTATCACAAATCATCCTTTTTGCAGATGAGATGAGCCCTCAGAGAGTGCAATCTTTTTTAGCTGTTTGTAGGAAGTCGACGGTGAACGGCTATGGTGATATGCAATGAAGATGAGCTCCAATGCAAGTATGTGATCTCAAGCTTGTAGATGACAAAGGGGTGCCAAAGGCGCGCTGGTGATATTTCTGCAGAGTAACGATGTCAAAAGCCTGGATGAATAGAATGGAAAGATGAGGTTCCATTTATAGACTTAGAAGAATGAGAATCAATGGTTGAGAGAAGATATGCAAATCAATGGCTGAGGATGGTTGAGGAATGTGCAACCAGTAGAAATGTGACAAGTGTCCTAGGTCCATCATGAAAGAGGGGATTATGGACACACTGGAGTCAAGGGAGACGTTTCCCATGCCCTTATTGCAGAGATATATGCTGACGGAGACTGACAGAGTGGTGCTTGGTGCCGTGGGATTGGATTATGTATGCTTCATGCCCGAGGTACGGGCGAACCGTGGACTGTTGACAGCTACTGTGGAGAGATTCCACAGTGAGGATGGGACCTTCCACTTTCCGACGGGAGAGATGACGGTGACCTTGGAGGACGTCTACCGGATACTGCACTTGCCTGTGGTAGGCGAGTTAGTAGAGTATGATGCACAGCGGGACGTGGGACTCGCCGAGTGCCAGCGGGTGTTTGATGATCCCGAGGTAGCTGGACAGGTTATCTCGTGGCAGGATATATACGACTACTATGACTACTTCCCTGGGATTGTGGCTGGACTGATCGGGGGCGTTGTATGCCCGGACAGGAGATCACATGGGTTCCCCATTGGATGGGGCAGGATCATGGAGCGGATGCTGACTGAGGGCACCTGAAATGCATGGGGAGTCTGTGTACTGTCCCACCTATACCATGACATGCATCAGGTGGTGTACCACCGCAGCACGAGTCTATTGGCTGGGGTGTTGCTGTTACAGTTCTGGCTGTGGGAGCACATAGCGGTGACTAGGCCGATATGTGTCTTTGCGAGGCAGCGAGGAGAGCCATACAGTTATGGCTATGCAGGAGTGATTTCCCAGCACAGGCTGGCGAAGCTAGAGTACTGGAGACATACCTTGGACGGAGTGGATGTGGTCGTCTGGCGACCATATCTGATTTTTGTGAGCCGTGGGACGATGAGGGAGACGAGCTGCCATACTGCTTTCAGACCAGGTGGCTGATAGGCCGGACACAACACATCTTGGAGAGGCAGATGGTGGGCAGGGTGCTGAGACAGTTTGGGCGGAGATAGGGTATGCCGCAAGGGCAGACTATGTTCGCACGGACGCATGCAGAGAGGGTCCGATGGGGGCCGATGGCTTCGTATGAGGAGGCTCTGGCAGAGTTCCAACAGACGCTATATGTGGCATGGGACATGAGGAGAGAGATAGCAGATGCGGGGGTGACAGAGGAGTATGAGGATTGGATCACTGCACATCCTTTCCTGAGATATTCAAGACCCAGCATGCTGGTGCCTCGTATTGATGAGGCAGACTCAGAGGAGGGAGAGGCTGGCCCAGGGCGAAGGGGAGTTAGAGGAGGACGAGGATGGCGGGGTGGTAGAGCCGGAGAGAGGCTGAGATAGCGGAGGAGGATAGTTCAGGCTGAGCAGGCAGTGCCAGGGTAGGTAGAGGCACAGCAGCAGATACCTCAGCAGGCACAGATGCCACCACCCCAGCAGGTACCACAGCAGTAGGTGCCCCAGCCACAGGGGCCAGGATAGGCAGAGGCAGCACAGGGGCTAGTACAGGGAGAGGCTCATGAGAGGACCATAGCCAGCCTGAGGGGACAGGTGCGAGAGCTGTAGGCACAACTGAGGAGGGTAGAGAGGAGGCGAGAGACAGACGCAATGGTGATCACTGGGTTGACTCGCGAGCGAGACATGGCAGACGCACGGGTACGTATTATCTGTGTAGAGCGGGACACTGCTGTGGCCACTATGGGGACAGATGCAGCGAGTTCATTTTTGGTTGGGCAGGTGCAGTAGGCACAGGCACAAGTTGGCCAGTTGCAGACGTAGTTAGCACAGGCACAGACAGATCTAGCCAGAGCATAGTCCCAGGCGTAGTATTACCGAGGGTTATCCCATGGTGCCGTGGCATTGAGCCAGAGGGCAGGGAGTTTCAGGAGTTAGTCTGGGGTGACTCATAGAGTAGGTCCATCACAGTCAGGGGCCTCCGTGATGGGTCCCCAGCAGTCAGGAGCTGGCAGTGGTGGCCCACAGTAGCAGGGATAGACACAGCCTGGATTTTGTATATTTTGGGACATGTATCACCATCCATTTGGATGCATATTGTATATGATACTTTTATTCCAGAGATAGATGACGATTTTGTACATTTGGACCTCTTTTGCATGATAGTATATATGATGATGAAGTTTTGTGTATCTATCGCATGTGCTATGCGATGAAGATTTACTTCTATTGTATGATGTGATGTATGTGCATAGTTAGATGGTCTATCTGATGCTATATGAGATGCTTTATGATATGCTGCTATATGATGTCTATGTGATTTAATATTTTCAAATGAATGCAAAATGTAATATGATTTTTATGTTAGAGGCAACTTTGTTATGGGAGGTGTATATGTTCTAATGTAGATGTATGCCTATGTGTTATGATTTCTATGTGATGATGCAACTGTGTTATGGGACGTCTATATGATCTAATGCAAATGTATGTATATGTGTTATGATTTCTATGTGATGGTGCAACTATGTTATGGGATGTCTATATGATCTAATGCAAATGTATGGTGTATTCGACGAACCTAAGCATGTGCATGACTAGTCCTACGAATGATTGATATGCTCCTATATGCTTTGTTTTTGTGAAGTCCAAATGTACTTTATCGACACAAGAATGACACGATAGATAGATAGAAGAATGGTTGTGATAAGATGACTTTGAAACTTTACTTGATATCATTACTCTGCATAGTTTGGATAATGAGGATTGCATGGATGTGTATGTGGATATAGGATGGATGCTTTGCTTTTAGAGTGCTTTATTTCATCATTGGGCATATTTTTGTGGTACATTTTCTGAAATGTTGTAAGTGAATACAAGCATCGAGGTATAATTGAACTGAGCTGACCTGAGTATCGCTTACACAGATTGTGATTTAGCAAGTTAATACAAGCATCTAGTCAAAATTGAATCTAGATGACCTGAGTACTTCCTGCATTTCAACAAGCAAGGATTGCCCCCGTTCGTGTTATACCTTTGATGTCCTCAATGATCTTTTGCCGATCATGTCCTTAGACAAGGCTTCACATTACTAAAGTTTAATCCACAAATAGCAAACAAAGAAAAGTAATCATGCCCCCATCATAGCATCTCTAGTTTTTGGCATCCTTGAGTAGCGTAGAAAGACATGATAACAAAAATCCAGACTCTGTAACTTAACCATGGTTCCAATCCACAAAACATTCTTGCATTTAGATGTGAGTTTCTTGCCATAATTTAGATAAAATCAGTTAGAAGACCTTGGGTATTTGCTTTGCATTGGATAGGTTAAGATGCTCATTGTCAAGATTTCTGCTTGAGGCACGGGTTCTGCTTGCATTTTTTGGCTTGGTGAGAAGATTGCACAATCCTTATTGGGGAGACGGACCCTAAGGGACTGACCTAGTGCCTCGGGGGCTCATTGTTAAATGGCCTTGCCTACGTGACGACGCAGAGGCAATGTAGTTCAGGGTAAACCCTAATGGACCATGGATGGACTAGAAGAAAGATGACAAGAATGAAGACAAGAAAGAGGACGAATGGGACCATGGGAGAAATAAAGACCCAAGAATGAAGACAATAGAAGTAAATCTTCATCACATAGCACATGCGATAGATACACAAAACTGCATCATCATATATACTATCATGCAAAAGAGGTCCAAATGTACAAAATCATCATCTATCTCTAGAATAAAAGTGTCATATACAATATGCATCCAAATGGATGGTGATACATGTCTCAAAATATACAAAATCTGGGCTGTGTTTATCCCTGCTGCTGTGGGCCACCACTGCCAGCTCCTGACTGTTGGGGACCCATCACGGAGGCCCCTGACTGTGATGGACCTGCTCTATGAGTCGCCCCAGACTGACTCCTGAAACTCCCTGCCCTTTGGCTCGATGCCACGACACCATGGTATAACCCTCGGTAATATTGCGCCTGGGACTATGCTCTGGCTAGATCTGTCTGTGCCTGTGCCAACTACATCTGCAACTGGCCAACCTGTGCCTGTGCCTGCTGCACTTGCCCAACCAAAAATGAACTTGCTGCATCTGGCCCCATAGTGGCCACAGTAGTGTCCCGCTCTACATGGATAATACGTACCCGTGCGTCTGCCATGTCTTGCTCGCGAGTCAACCCAGTGATCACTGCTGCATCTATCTCTCACCTCCTCTCTACCCTCCTTAGCTGTGCCTGCAGCTCTCACACCTGTCCCCTCAGGCTGGCTATGGTCCTCTCATGAGCCTCTCCCTATACTGGCCCCTGTGCTGCCTCTGCCTGTCCTGGCCCCTATGGCTGGGGCACCTGTTGTTGTGGTACCTACTAGGGTGGTGGCATCTGTGCCTGCTGAGGTATCTGCTGCTGTGCCTCTACCTGCCCTGGCACTACCTGCTCAGCCTGAACTATCCTCCTCCGCTGTCTCGGCCTCTTTCCAGCTCTACCACCCCACCATCCTCGTCCTCCTCTAACTCCCCTCTGCCCTGGGCCAGCCTCTCCCTCCTCCTCCGAGTCTGCCTCGTCAATATGAGGCACCAGCATGCCGGGTCCTAAATATCTCAGGAAAGGATGTGCAGTGATCCAATCCTCGTACTCCTGTGTCACCCCCGCATCTGCTATCTCTCTCCTCATGTCCCATGCCACATACAGCGTTTGCTGGAACTCTGCCAGAGCCTCCTCATACGAAGCCATCAGCCCCCATCGGACCCTCTCTGCATGCGTCCGTGCGAACATAGCCTGCCCTTGCGGCATACCCTGTCTCTGCCCAAACTGTCTCAGCACCCTGCCCACCATCTGCCTCTCCAAGATGTGCCGTGTCTGACCTATCAGCCACTTGGTCTGAAAGCAGTATGGCAGCTCATCTCCCTCGTCGTCCCACGGCTCACAATCCAGATATGGTCACCAGACAACCACATCCACTCCGTCCAAGGTATGTCTCCAGTACTCTAGCTTCGCCAGCCTGTGCTGGGAAATCACTCCTGCATAGCCATAACTGTATGGCTCTCCTCACTGCCTTGCGAAGACACATATCGGCCTAGTCACCGCTATGTGCTCCCACAGCCAGAACTGTAACAGCAACACCCTAGCCGATAGACTCGTGCTGCGGTGGTACACCACCTGATGCATGTCGTGGTATAGGTGGGCCAGTACACAGACTCCCCATGCATATCAGGTGCCCTCAGTCAGCATCCGCTCCATGATCCAGCCTCATCCAATGGGGAACCCATGCGATCTCCTGTCCGGGCATACAACGCCCCCAATCAGTCTAGCCACAATCCCAAGGAAGTAGTCATAGTAGTCGTATATATCCTGCCATGGGATAACCTGTCCAGCTAGCTCAGGATCATCAAACACCCGCTAGCACTCGGTGAGTCCCACATCCCGCTGTGCATCATACTCTACTAACTCGCCTACCACAGGTAAGTGCAGTATCCGGTAGACGTCCTCCAAGGTCACCGTCATCTCTCCCGTCGGAAAGTGGAAGCTCCCATCCTCACTGTGGAATCTCTCCACGGTAGCTGTCAGCAGTCCACGGTTCGCCCGCACCTCGAGCATGAAGCATACATAATCCAATCCCATGGCACCAAGCGCCACTCTGTCAGTCTCCGTCAGCATATATCTCTGCAATAAGGGCATGGGAAACATCTCCCTCGACTGCAGTGTGTCCTGAATCTCCTCCTGCAAGCAAGCAAGGCAAAGCGTCAGTCTCAAGTGACATATACCATACTCAACATACCTCCTGAACTATATCATCTAAACTTAGCATTTCAAATTGATCAAAACAGCACACTACATCTCTTGACTAGATTTCTGCAATCTCGGAGATAGCTCATCGATTACCGCATCAAACAGGATGCTAATCGAGTCAATTTGGCTAAGTCCTTTACTATCCACAGCAAATGCGCCACTACAAGTGGTAAAAGCACCATCTCTTGGTATATGCACCGCTAAAATCAGCATATGCGCCGCCTCACACAAATGCGCCGCCACAGTGCACGTATACGCTGATCCAACAGATGCGCCACAACATTCGGCATATGCGCCACCATATTATGAAAGCACCGCTACAATCGACATATGCGCGGCATTCACAAATGCGCCGCTACTTTCCACATACGCGCGGCTTAAATACGCATGCGTCACCAAATTACCTAACCACAGCCACAGTGTGCAGATGCGCAGCTTTCATGTATGCGCCGCCAAAACTGGCATATGCGCCGTGCAACGACAAAAGCGCCGCTTTGCGAGGCATATGCGCCGTTCTGAGTTTCAGCGCATGCATTTAACCTATTTTCTACATGCATTTGTGACATCCTAAATTGACCCTACGAGATTTTTTTTGAAACACATATCGGGGGTCCTGCCTCTGCTAGCCGCCTGAATCGATGGACTCGCTCCAATCGGTGCTCCTCACATGGAATATCTGCTGCTCTGGCTGCCATGCTGCTCCAAGTTTGCTCTAGGCTCTCTCAATCCAATCCAGAGTAAATAAGTGTACAAATGACTATTCTTGTGGACCCAGCTCCTATTTATAGCCTCCAAACCCTAATTCTGGCTAGGTGATGACTATGCCTACTTCCCGTACCCATTTTTCTTCCCATTTTCTTCCCGCATCCCTGACCGCGTCCCTTTTCCTCCAACCTATCCTAACCCCTTCATCTTCGTGAGATTGTCCATCTCTGAATCTTTCGCCCTTTTCCCGTCCAATCTCCCAAGGGGGCATCCTGTCGTTAAACTTGTACCAGGGGCAAACTGGGGCATGTATCATTCAGACTATCGATTTCTTTGAAGCAACACTATAAACTGCATTGCATCAAAGAGGGGCAAAATGTATACGCCTAAAAATGACACAAATCATCCTAAATAAATATTCTAAATATTTATTCCCTTCTTCTATTAATTAAATAAATATTCCAAATTTATTTAATCGATTCACTGTTCCATAATTAAATAAATTCAATTTATTTAATTAAAATTCTTCTAAATGTCCTACATGATTAAATAATCATAAATTATTTAATTAATCCAAATTCCTCTATCCTAAGTTCTAAATTCTAAAAATCCACATCACCTTTACACCTCACCTTTTCCACCTCACCTTGTCCACCTCATCGGGTTGCACATGTAATTAAATATATTTAATATTTAATTACCTTATTTTCCCTCACCCACATGGCCTATTTCTTCTCAAATCAGAGGTTAGTTAACTAATCAATCAAAAGTGTTAACTAACCTGTCAATTGAGTCAAATCCTCAATCAATTCAGTCAGTTCCACAATTTATTCTTCTAACTGATCAATCAAGTCTGTTAACAGACCAGTCAATGGAGTTAACTCTCCAATCAATTTTGTCACATCCCCTCTTTCATGATGGAGCTGGGACACTTGTCACATTTCTACTGGTTGCACATTCCTCAACCATCCTCAGCCATTGATCTGCATATCTTCTCTCAACAGTTGATTCTCATTCTTCTAAGTCTATAAATGGAACCTCATCCTTCCATTCTATTCATCCAAGCTTTTGACATCGTTACTCTGTAGAAATATCACCAGCGCAACTTTGGCACCCCTTTGTCATCTACAAGCTTGAGATCACATACTTGCATTGGAGCTCATCTTCATTGTATATCACCATAGCCGTTCACTGTCGACTTCCTACAAACAGCTAAAAAAGATTGCACTCTCTGAGGGCTCATCTCATCTGCAAAAAGGATGATTTGTGATAGGCGAACAACAGAAGTTTCGAAACGGGAGAGGTTTGCACTGTGTTTGTTCATTGCTTTGTTTATTGAATCCTTCTTGTTTCACTATTTTGTTGATATTTGGGTCTTGTTTAATTCATTTGATTGATCACCATTTTAACCTTACAGAATCTATGCATAGAGAGCTTGATATCGACTGATAAACTCCGTTAACTTCTCTTTCAAACCTTGCTTGCAATGAACTAAATCAATAAATGAGACATAAGGTCCAATGTTTACTAGGAAATGTTGTAAGAATTCAATGAGTTGTGAGAAAGAATGTATTGAATTTGAAGGTAAAGAGAAAAACCATTTCAAAGCATTATCTTTGAGGGATCGCAGGAAGAGTTTCACTAGTAAGTCTTCTTCAAAGAAGAAATCACTACACATCGCCGTGAATGCTACCACATGGGAATTGGGATCACCTTTTCCACTGTATTTTTCAAAGTGAGGAGTCTCAAACTTGTTAGGCATAGGAGTTCTTAGGATTGCAAAAGATAGAGGACTGCGAGCATGGAAATTTGGTATATTAGGTTGAGAATAATTTGTCAATCTTGTCACTTTTTGTTGTAAGGAAGTCATGCTTTATAAGAGTTGGTTTAGGAGGGTATCACTAGGAGATGCAGTTTGAGAATTAGAAGCTGTGGTCATGAAATTTTAAGGTGATTGGTTGTAAGTGGTAACAAAAGGTGGTTGAGAATAATTGTAGGTGAAAGGTGATTGAGAATAATTATGAGTAGAAGGTGGTTGAGAATATGTGGAATGGAGAGGTGGTTGAGAGTAATTGTTCATATAAGAAGTCACCCTAGGTGCTAGATTTTGATAATTAAATCCCACAGACTTGTAATTCTGTAAATTAATGCCATTAGATACTCCAATACTAGTGGTAGCATTACTACAAGCATGTGCATTAGTAGTAAGGATTGATGATGTAAAAGTAGACATTCCGGTAGTTGGTATAGGTGCCAATACTTGTGTATGAATTGGTGATGACATATTATTGATAACATTCACACATTCAGTCATAGCCATAACATTATGATTCACTATATGTGCTAAGCCGCAGAGCATGTTAACACCATCTTGACCTTCTTTTAATAACTCTCTTAAATTATGAACAACATGCACAACTTCTTCCACTATCCTTTCTTTTTCCACAAATGCTTGAAAATATGCTATTATTTATCAAGTTTTCTTATTTGTTCATTAGGTACATGTGTTATTATATCAATAGGATCCTCAAAATCATGAAATGTTCTTCCATTGTAGTTGTAGGAGGTATGACATCTTGTAAAGTTTGTGTTTCTCCTTCTGTAAAGTAGGCGTTCAATAGATTTTCTAATGTAGAAACACCGTTGCTATTGGGAGCACTAGAACCCATCAATCTAAGACTTCTCCTTAGAGGGATGTTTCTATTAGGGAAGAGGGTTATATAACTCATGCAAAAGCATACAACACTCAATGCACAAACTAATAGAACAAGCCAAATGAGCAAAATATACTTGTTGAAATACACAATGTGTAATTTAGCAAATATGTCAATTTTCAATCTAGAGCCTTGAATGATGCCAAATTTTCAAATGATAGATGAATATATGCTTGAAAATTAATGTAAGATCTAAAATGAATGATATTTATGACAAATGCAATGAAACAAAGCAAAACTATGCTTGCTTATGCACCTAAAATGCTTAATTTTTTCACTTTTTTCAATGTAAATGCAAATGCAGATGCCAAGATACACAATGCAGCCACACTACATTCAAAAATCAGATTTTAAAGAGTGTTAAAATGAGTAATAAAATCTGAAGCAAGATTTTAATTACAAACCCTAGCTATTGAAATTACTAGGTTATATGAAAAATGCAAAATTTTAAGCAAAACCCTAGCAAATGAGAGATGTAAATGCAAGGTGAATGATGATAAAAAGATAAAATACTATAATTTATTTCATATCTGATGTAAATATCAGAAAATTAAATGTTTTCAATAATATGCAAGGAAAATAATGCAAATTATGTCTAAATGCAAGCCAAAAAATGCTTATTTTTTTCAATTTTTTATGCAATGTTTTCAAATGCATGATGATGAGAATGATATGTATGAATACAAATCTAATGTACAACACTCATCAAGGTGTAAAATTCAGAAAAAAACATGGGTTCACCAAAATGTTATGTAGAAAAAGAGGGATGGTGGATGAGGTTGATAGTTTAATTAGATCCTTCTTCCACTACATACATTCAAGGACATTAAACCAAGTTGAATCACAACTTTTGCAAGAGGACTTAGCTACAGGTTTGGTGGCACTTGGAATGATGCACAGGGAGGCACTAAATGTAGATTAGAAACATACTAGGATTTGAATTTTGGGAAGTGAAAACTTTGGGGATGAAAGAGCGGGCTCTAGTTTCCAATGTAAAACTTTTTCTGAGGGCTTTGGCTCAAAATGTGCTTTAGATTATAACCTACTCAGAGATTTCTGACAATGCTAAACTAGAGGATAAAATAGCAGGCACCTATGTCCAAGAAGAGATATTTTCTACTATTTTCTTTAGATCTAGAATCTCTATGCTCTGCTCCGATCTCTTGCAACTCCTCTCTACAAGATCTGACACCTGTCACTTGCAAATCACAAGAGAGGGGTCGGGGGTTGTGGTGTTTAGGAGCTTGCCTTGGTCAAGCCCCAGAATGGCATTCAAGCCTTCCAACACCATTTTTAGAGAATTTTTAGAGAGAGTGTGTCCTTGGTGGATAGAGGCAAAAGAAAATGATATGATAAATTGATTAAAACACAAAATAAGTGTCACCTCAGAGGTGAAGATCTCATGGGGAGATCAAGATCTTTCACGCTATGAGGAGATGGATTGATGAAGACAAATATGCAACAAACAAGTACAAACACAACACAATACTACTCTGCAATACAATGAAAGCCTTGAATATCCTTAGCACAAGATCACAAGTTTGCATTATCCATCTAGGTTTAAAATGAAGTCCTAAACATATTTATATATGCATTCCCGCTAAACATTCGTAATTCAAATTGAATAGGCCGACAAAGAGAAACCTTTTAACGGTCATTTTGTCAACATTTAAAATTTGGGTCGCAATAAACTAGGTCTTGACTAGAGCATGGGTGCCTAAGTCCAAGGGCTTATTTTGGGACTTGTTTAAGCTCAAGAGTGTCCCCTAGGTCCCATTTGTCATGGGTTTCAGGGGATTTTGCTTAGGGATTCTTTTTTAACATGCATGATTAAATCTAAGGGAGTTGAGAGCTAAAATCAGGAGGTAAAAGTCCTAGGGGAACATTTTATGACATAACAAGATCATATTTAAAAATTGAGAAAAAAAAGTTGCATTCATTCAAGATAATTTTACATTTAGAAACTCATTGAAAATTGTGAAAAAACAAACAAAGAAGAAAATCCTTGATTTCATCACAAGGCACACAATGTTCAATTCACAACATTCAAAACAAAAAAGGCCCTCAATTTCATCATGAGGCACATAACATTCAAAACTCAAGATAAACACAGACAAGTTTTACATCTTCCTCAATTCAATGTTTAGACTCAATGCACCTTGGAGTGAGAGAAGATTGGATTGGAACAATCTTAGATGAGATCAAGGAAAACCTGCTAACATAGGAAAATCCTATAGAAGTACAAGCCCAAGAACAAACAAAAATCTTGAGGCTAATTGAGCAACAAAACTAGAAAATATGATAAAGAGAGGAGATTTGTAATAGAAAACTTAGACTCCTTGAATAACTCATCAAGTTAGAAGAAAAAAGTTTGAACATGTTTCAACTATTTGTAGCAAATAAATCAACCAAAATAAGAGAGAGTAACCATTTAGGTCATATAAGGATAATAATGACACCAATGTAATTCCTTTGAAAATAATAATTAAACCATGAGAATCACAAAAACCATCAACCACACACACAAATAACCCACAAAAACAACACAACCACCATCTATGACATTTTGTTTCCTAGTGAATAGAATAAACCCTCGTTCCCACCACTGGTCAACTAGCTCTTTCCATGAGATTAGGAGTGACTAGGGTAGTGCCTCTAGTAAGGGTTCAATTTAATGTACAAACTTACTCATGTTATGCTTGTGTCAATTTTGAACAACACATATTTTGGGGAACTTGATGTGAAGAGAAAATCCTTCTAGGTGATATTTTTTGTGTTTCTACATGTTTTCTCTCATTTCACTTCCACCTTTATCTTTCACATTCATTCCATTTATTTTGTGGTACTTTTTGCACATCCAAAATATGACAAAACTAGAGAAGATTCAAGGGTAGATCCCCTCCAGTGAACCTCTTACTCTATTTGATAGGTACATCTCACTATATCTATAAGCTCTAAGCTCAAACTATTATGATTATGAAGACTAATTTAGAGGGGGCCCAACATAAGCCCCACAATTTCCTGACCTTCAATAACCCAAATAGGAATCACAACATATCCATTCAACCCAACTATCCCAACCATGGTAGAGCACACCAAGTGCTTGTTCAATCTAAAATTCACTAATAGGATAGTCCTATTACAAGTTATTTCGAAATGGCCACCCAAATTGACAAAAAGGTGAGTTTCTTGGAAAGAAACCTACACGAAGCTTGTGAGGCTTGGGAATCCCTCCATAATATGTATTATGATGAATGATCCACAATGCTCTAAGAAATATCAAAAAATATTCTTCAAGAATGAACAAATGAGGCTACTCAAATGCAAGACAACCCATTGCAAGGTGGTGAAATTTAAAGGACAGAGGCTATGAAACTTGTTGACCTTATAGCTACCTTGGTTGAATGAATTAAGATATTTGAGGCTAAAGGAGATGAACAACCTTAGTAAGAAAAAATTGAAGAAAGACCTGGGCAACCAACTAATCCCCACAAGTTACTAAAGTTGAAAAAACTAGGGGGTGACCCAAATTCCCCCTATCTAGACTTCAAATCTAACAATGCTAGTAATGAGGATTTTCTAACTTCATAGAAACATGTTTATAACACATAACCTAGTGGAGTTTGTATGGCACAAAATTATAGGACTCCTCTAACATATTAACAAATGAATGTATAACCAACTTACTCAGTCATACTTGGCTATCAAGAAAACATTCAAATACAAAATCATCCTAATTCATAAGTCCCACCCATGAGGCTTATATTGATAGGAGGAACATCAAATTCTAAAAATTACTTCTTGGGGACTTATCTAAAGTACTTAAAAGAACCTATCAGTTTTAATATTCAAAAGCATCTTGTTACCATCCCCTCCTAGATCTACCAAAATTCAAGGGAGAGGAAAACCCAAACTCACACATTAAAGTGTACATGACAATTGTAAAAGAACTCCCTTGAGACAAAGTTGTGGTGATAAATTTTCTAAAGATTCTTGAAGGGCTTTCCCTAGATTAGTATTATGACCTTTGTGCGGCTTTTGTACATTCCTTTTAGTAGATTATTGGTAAATTTGTAATGGTCTTTGATATGAATATAGTAGTGAGGACATGAATTTGAGAATTATTAAGCATGAAACAAGACACAAATGAATCTATGGAACTCTTTGTTACATGTTGGAGGCAATTCTTCTATACATCAACTAGTACCCCAAACATGGATCATCAAGAACTTTGTGACCTCTTCTTACATGCCCTCAGTAGGGACATAAGAGAGAAAGTTCAAAAGTTGCTCTATAAGTCTTATGAAGAAGCTTTAGAAAGTGCATTAAGAATTGACTAGGCCACTATCAGTAGTGGATGAATAGTTTATGATACAAATAGAAGACTCGTCACTACCCAAATAAATGATAACAATAGAAACAACCATTATATCATTAGAATTTTGAAAAATAATGATGATGTGACAACAAATGGGTTAACCGACATACCTCCCACAAGGAGCAATAACAATAAAGTTTATAGCAATGGGTATGGTAGGATAAATTTATTTGCTAAAACAATCAAAACTTTAACACTATTGATTATCCCCAAAACAATAGCAATTATCATCAAAGAGATAATCAACATTAGAAACCACCAATATAACGGTAATAGGTATGAGTCATATCACTAACCATACGAGTCCAACCAATTTTGCTCATTTGAAAAAATAAGAGGGAATAACATTGAGTCATGTTGATAATATAATAGGTTCATCTCTAAATTTCTAGAGGACCAACAACATTTTTTTATCAAAATGTTCCTCAACCCTCAAGAGATGACAACCAATAATAACAACATTCAACAAATTCCCCTAGCCCCACAAAATGCAAACATGAATATCTTTCAAGATCCTATCTCATCTCACTACAACAATGAAGAAAATGAATATGTGCATGGAAATGGGGGACCAAAAGGGGGTAAAAAGTGGCCACTTTTTCTTCAAATTGAAAAAATTGATCTTGGATGAGAAATTCAAGATACACATGCTCAAAATTTTGAGATGTGACAAAAATAAGAAAAGTAGTGCTCTCAATCTAGTTTCTAAATGAATAATTTTCAAAAAATGGTGGAGATTAAGAGAGTCAAATAAGGGGAGCACACAAAGTGGTCCTATTTTTGTTAGAAAAATGTAACATAATATCAAGTGTGCTCATCCTAAAGTGTTGACTTTTTAAAGTATTTCACAAATCTATTCAATGAAAATTTAGCTAGCATCACATAGTTTATGCGTAATTTTTCTACTAATTTTTTTAATGAGTACAAGAATTTTTACTAATTTTCAAAGTGGAGACATCTTGTAAAATGAAAAATTAAGTGTGCTCCCCTCTTAATTTTGATAAAAGTAATCAAAAATCAATATTTTTGAATGTGTATAGAATGGAGTCTAAAAAAAATATAATTTGTTTCAAATTTGGATGAGTAGATAAAAATGACACCAAAAAAGCTATACATAGGCTTTTGAAGAAAAATGAGGACACTAGTAAAGGAAATTGAAGATCAAAATCTTAATGTATTCAAAATGAAAAAAAAATACATGGCTAGGAAGGTAAGAGAGAGCTCAAAATTATTGTCACATTTTAGAGAAAAATGTCTTAAAATGTGAAAACATGATAGAGAGCACACTTGACATTTACTTGTTTTTTCATGTTTTATACAAAACACATCTTTGGTCCCCTTACATGCAAGCCCAACCCTTTGGATTGGATATCCAAGCCAAATCCAAGCCTAAGGGTGTTAGAATTAAGGTGTTATCAACCTTGTAAATCATATTTCATTTAATTATTCCTAGTATTGTTTGTAAATGCATTCATAAGGGATGAAGGTTTCAATGATAGGAGTAATTAATTTTTATTGGTACGGTAATTAATTATTTACTAGAAACTATAATTAATTAATTAATGACCAATAGTGGTCTACTATTTACTAGTTAGAGAATCCTTTACTTTGGGAATGTAAATGAGGTGATAAGGTCAATCTAGGAACCCATCTTGGAGTGGCTATTCTTGGGCTGTTATGACACACATAAGAAGGGATCTTTGCATTTCTTTTATTAGTCTATGACACCTTGTAAGAGAATCTCTTATTTTTAAGGGATTGTATGACAAACTAGGTGTTACACATATGGTTCATAGGGTTGTCATTGACGTCAACACTATCACTAGGTTGTCATTGATCTCAACACTATCATGGTGGTGTGATGGTGTTAATGGTTGGATGTCATGCCCCATACAACAAGAGAGGAAGATACAGTTCATGGTTGGATGTCATGTCCCATCCAACAAGAAAAGATAGAAGATATAATTCATACTAAGATGGGAATTAGAAGCACAAAGATGATCAAATATGTTGCTGATGCTACTGATGGCATGTAGTATGTGTCATCCAAGTTCCATGATGATTGTATTACTAGAAGAGTGTTTTGTAGTCAATTTCTTGAAGACAGTGTCACTTCTATGAAGATGTTCTATACAGGACAATGGAATGCTCTACACTCCTCCATACTTGCAGATATGGCCATGTAGTTTTGGAATTCTATTCAAGATGTAGTGAAGGTGATAGTTCCAAGTTTTTAGATCATTTGTTCGTTCGCTATGAAAGTTATGCAAGAGAGAGTACCGGCATGTGTTCTGGTAGAGTAAGCTAGTGATGATGGCCTATTGGGAAGCTCTGCATTCCTTGACAAATGAATGGTTGCCTTTGTGGTTTTAAGGACATGTTTATGGATGTGTATTACATGCTTCCTTGTAGTTTTAAGGTTTTTTGTGGTCTGCAACTTAGTTTTTCAAATGACAGCATGTTGCAATGTGTTTTGGATGGCAGATTGTTCCTAGAGTTCATGCTTGAAGATGTGTGGCACAATTATTTGATGTGTGGTGACAAGGGTGTATTTGGAGATGCTGTATGAGTCACGTGGACTCATGTAGAAGAGATTTCATGAAGATATTTCTTGTTTCCAGTACAACAGAAGGTTTTTAAGTTGATGTGGCCATTATGCTTCAATTTTTCATATGTTTTATTTAAAGCTGTCCTATTTTCAAATGAGCAGAGTGTGTGGATGTAATTCCTTGGTGTTTGAAGCTGTGAAGGATGTTTTGGATCTAGTTAAGCAAGTGTTGATGTTTGCAAGGCTTGGATCTTCTAATGGTGTAACATGTGGCTTCACTTAGGACCTATCATCTACATGTTTCATATTGTGTGTTGTTTGGCCAACTTGTAAATGTATTTTTCATGTTGTATCTGGATGACAAGCAATTTAATCAATGTAATATCATGTATAAATAGTGAATCAAATTGAATAAAGTTATGTGTGATTTCAATGTGATTGAAAAGGCTCGTAAGTAGATAAAAGGTAGAATGAATGCATTGTTGGTGAGCAACTGAAAGAGAAAGAGTAAAGTTTTTGATGCTATCTTGATTCATATTGAATACATATTTCTGATAGTGATCAAGTAAAGAGTGTTCCTGACTAATCAGATCATCAGAAGAAAGTGAGAAGAGGTAGAAGTGCAATCATCAAAGGTGTGAACTTCAATGTCAGTTTTCAAACAATAGGACTATCATATTGTAATTCTTTATAAGTGTGTTCTCAATTGAGGGAGTAGATACTTCCTTGGGAGTGACCCTAAAGAAAAGTCATCAGGGAGTAGATGCTTCCTTGGAAGTGACACTAAAGTAAAGTTGTCAAGAAGTAGAAGCTTCCTTGGGAGTGACCCTAAATCAAAGTTACCTAGGGAGTAGAAGCTTCCTTGAGTTGTAGCCCTAAAACAAAGTTATTATTTGAGCTTCATATATTGTGAGTTAATCCTCACCATGGTTTTTTCCCTTCTATGGTTTTCCATGTATATCTGGTGCTATGTGTTTATGTGCATTGTGTTAATATTTCATGTTCATGTTAATGCTATGATGCTTAAGTTTTAATCTATTCCAAATAAGTTGAAGTTGTTATAATTGAAGATTGTTTTAGATACTGATTCACCCCCCCTCTCAGTATCCTAGTGTGTTTAATAATTGGTATTAGAGCCAAGTTCCTCTGAGGGAATCTTAACCACTTAAGGAAGATCTGGGATGGCACAAAATAGATCCAATAAGATTCCTAGGTTTGATGGATCAAATTATGCTTTTTGGAAGCTAAGGATGGAATCTTATGTTAATTCTCTAGGGTGTGGTGTTTGGGACTTTGTCAAGTCTAGTTACATAGTTCTTGCTACTATTCCTATAGATGCAGATGAAATCAAGAAGTATGATAACAATGCCAAGGTAAAATTTGCTATCATGAGTGGGTTAGCTGATTCAAAACTTTCAAAAATAATGGGTTGTGATTCTATTCAAGAAGTTTGGGATAAACTTAAAACCATCTATGAAGGATATAAGAAAGTAAAGCAAGCCAAGATGAAGATCTTCAAGAACAGATTTGAGAATGTAAAGATGTCAAAGGATGAAGACATTGCTGGATATATGCTTTGGGTGAATGAAGTGGTCAATAGAATTACAGGTCTTGGTGGAGAAGTGAAAGAAGATGAGATTGTGAAAAAGATTCTGAGATCTCTTCCTAAATCTTATAGTCATAAGGTATCTACCATTGAGGGGAATACAAACTTGGATACATACATTGTAGATAAATTGTTTGGTACCCTTATTGCCTTTGAAATGAGAGAGTTTAGTAGTGATGCTCCAAAAAAGAAGCTGCTTTCAAAACTAGTATGAAGACCAAAGAAGAAGTTGTTGATGAAGATGAGAGCTCTGATGAAGTTGAAGCAAATTTTGTAAGAAGATTGAAGAAAGGTATTGGCAAATGCAAAGATAAGTTACCCTTCAAATGTTTCAATTGTGGAAAGGTTGGTCATTTTTCTTCTAAATATCCTTTCAAAGAATCAAGGGGTAATAATAGGAGAGACAAGTTCAAGAGAAGTCTATATTCCATAGAAAGTAATTATTCTTCAGAAGATGAGGATCATGATGATTCAAATGATGAAACACTTTTCATGGCCTTGAATGTTGGTAACAAAAAGGATGATACTAGAATTTGTGAGAAGACTGATACCTAGCAAACAAATCAAAACAATGAAAGATGAATGGTTGTATGGACTACCTTTCATGCAAAAGAGGAATCTAAGGATTGGGTGATTGACAGTGGATGCTCAAATCATATGAATGGTGACAAGGAGAAGTGTATCAGCTTGAGAAGTGGGATGGTGGTGCTGTCTAGTTTGGTGGTGATGAGTTAACATAGATCTGTGGAAAAGAGAATAGGACTAAGGATGTCCTCTATGTCAAAGGGCTAAAACATAATCTTCTCAGTGTCAGTTAGATGTGCAACAAAGGGTATAATCTCACCTTTCATGCCAAAGGTTGTGAGATCAGGAAGGCAGGATCTGGAAAATTAGTGGCAGAAGGTATCAAGACATATGGTGATATCTATCACTTGAAGGAGGTAAATAGAAGAACTGTTGATATGTGCCAGACAACTAAGAGGGGGGGTGAATCAGTTGTCACAATAATTTAAACACTTTCTGCAATTAAAACATTCATCACTTATCCACAATTATTATAGTTTAACAATGAGTGCATGAAACCAGAAACTTAACCACAGATACAACATCAAACACAAGAGACACCAGATTTACATGGAAAACCCCAAGGTGGGGAAAAACCACAAAGAGGATTAGCTCTCAATATATATTGCAATCTTGAAATAATGATGTTCAAGCTTGGTCACTCCATATGCCTAAACATACTAGCTTACTGCAATGAAGAACAACTAGGTCTAGCAGGCTCACTGCATCAACCCTAAACCTAGCAAGATTACTATTGTGATGTTCACAACACGCCCCATTTTACCTTTTAGAAAAATGAGGACCCTTCTTGTGGCTTTCACTTTTTGGTGGTGTGGTGTGTTTTTGGTTTTTGTGGGGCGGTATGGTAAAATGACAAGTGTGAAAAAGTGAAAATTTTAATGCTTGATAAAAGTACAAAACATGGTGGGATCTTTTGTATGTATGAGAGGTTGAGGTTTTGTATGTCTTATGCATGTCTTTTTGCATGTATATTATGAGTTGGTATTGTAGGGCCGGTTATACACTTTTGTATTCTGAAGAAAAGTATGCATATGTGTGGAAATAATTGAAACTTTTTTTAGACACAAGGCGGACCCGACTGGGAGCAAATAGTAATGAAATTAGCTTTGAGTTTGTGCTTGTTTCTTTTCAGATTGTTTGTGTTTTGTATGTATAAAACTTATGCATATCCAATATACATACAAAAAACTGATGCAAACATTCAATGTGCATTTGAGAAACAAAAATGAGAACATACATAAACAGATTTTAAAACAAGTTGAAATGGAACATAGGACGCCAGTGGTACAAAAGGTCTTATTTTTGAAATTACAAGATTGAATATAGCCAGAATCAAGATTAAATTTGAAATACCAGATTGCATAAATACAAATACAGAAAAGGAATTAATCAAGAAAATTTGAAATCATATAAATACAAGGGTTGGTTATAGATTATATTGAATATGAGCAGAATATGTACAACCAACAGGGGTCATTTTATAGATGCCATGGTAAAAAAAATCTAAAGTTGTAGTAGAAATAGAGGGACCAAAATATTCGCAAAAAAGGGAGAGTTATTCACATCTTAGGGATTTCCATAGAAAAGGCCCATTTTGACTATATCTGTAAAGTGGATAATCCAGTCTAGGTTCTGTGATACCTCCAGTCTACGGGACAATCATAGAAAATTGAGGCCAACTCTGGCCCAATACCTGTGATTAGCTAAAGCCTGGTCAGAGAAATGCATAAGAAATGGTAACCTGATGAATTAAGCACCAGGGACATTATGCAGATAAAGATCTGAGCCTCGTGGTATGCCTATTCCCAGGTTAGATGC
The DNA here is from genome assembly GCA_027924645.1 of Cunninghamia lanceolata. Taxonomy (NCBI): domain Eukaryota; kingdom Viridiplantae; phylum Streptophyta; class Pinopsida; order Cupressales; family Cupressaceae; genus Cunninghamia; species Cunninghamia lanceolata. The sequence continues at coordinate 5,062,288 of BSBN01000693.1, forward strand.
TAAAATAACGTCAGTATCCGTAAGTCTGTAGTTAGCTTTGAAAATGTCCTGCAACAATAAGAAAACTTCTATCTTGTTGACACTTATATCTAGAACAGAGGCCAGAAACCATGAGACAATGTCTGAATTAACCCTATACTTGTCCCAATTAGTCAGGAAGCTTTTCCCTAATACCATTTTTATGGCTTCTAGTTCTAATTCATCAAATAGAGGATTTTCATGTCCCAAAATTAGTCCTTTCAGATGAGCGTCTGAAACTAGACCGAAAAAGGTGGTTTGTCACCTATAGATGAGAAGGCAAATGGGAGTTGTCATATTTACAGAATGTTTTGAATTCTGCTATGTAAAATGTTGTTACGCAAGCTCTTAAATAGAGGTTTCACATGAGTTGCAGGTTCAATCACCATTAATGGTGGTTGAGAGTTATTGAATGTGCAGAAGTAAGGATGTTAATTCACACGTGCCAGTGGTCTAGTGGAGTGAATGTCATTAACATATCGAATTTATCTTAAGCATGCCTTAAGGATTTTAGTATTAATTATAAGAAAAGTATAGGTAAGGTCATAATTAAGATGTTGAAATTCGTGTTTTCCTTATGTGTTTTTGTATGTATAAAACTTATGCATATCTAACACACATACAAAAATTGGTGTAGGTATCAAAAAGGGTGCGCGTTGTCATGCAGAGGTATGTATAAAATCCTAAAGTTTAGTTGTTGTATTCTCACATTGGGAGCTATTTGTATCTTAAGTCTAGGTACAAACATCAAGGCTAAAAAATGATAGAGAGAAGGTTCAAATGGCGGGGCCCATGGAAGTATGGTTAGGACGACAGGTAGTATACAAAAGTGAATACATTAGGAATCATACAAAAGTGTTCGGGAGGGTGTTTTAGGATATAGGTTACAAGATTTTGTATGTATTGTTTATTTGTATATCATGTTGTATTTTGAATGCAAAACAATATATACAAAAGTTGAATGCAAAATGATAACATACAAAAAGGTTAAATGCAAAAAGTTTGAGATGGTAAGTTGCAAATGATGAAACTTAGGCAAATGATTGAAATTTGGAGCGACAAGTTTAAAGTCAAAAGTGGATATACAAAAGCTGATACATACTAAATATCTATTATAAAGTGAAATACAAAACTAAGAACATAAGATAGGAATAAAGCAGAAGGTAATATAGTTGGTATAGGTGTTGATTTGTATCACAATCATTGTATATAGACAATATACAAAAGTAACATGCAGGGAAAAGATACAAAAGTTGTGGCATGCAAAAAGGATGATATACATAAAGATGCACAGGAGGGACAAGTAATGGATAAAAAATTTAAAATGTGAAATCTATAAAGAAAAAGGTCCTAAGTTGAAACACATGCATTGATGGTTGTAATAAATGCATAACTAAAGGTAGAAATGTAGAAGGCAAAAAAGATAAAGGCAAGAAATGTAAAATGCAAATTCATAGTCGCATTGTGAAGTGGAAATTATAGAACAAATAGAAATCAACTCAGGTAAGTGGAAATTCAAGGGTAAGCGAGATTGCAAGGAGATAATGGCACAACTGAAATAGGTAACGCGATTCCACACTGATAAAGTTAAGCTGATTAAGGAAGCATGTATGTATCTTAAAAACTCTATATGGTGCTTATGATATGATTATGGTTTTGTTATGATTTAATCACAGTTGAAAATGGGGTTAATTATTGCAAAAAGTCTAAGGGGATTTACTTAAGGAATTTTTGCTAGAATGGCTACATAATTCAAAATTCTGAAAGAAAACATGGTAAAGCGTTAAGGTAAAACATGGGAAAAATGTGAAATAAGGATTAAAAAACCCTAACAATTGTACACGAATAGAGAGGTAAAGTGTAATTGTTTTTCTTACAGGATGGCACCAAAGCAAAGGAAAGTGACTGTCGTAACTGAAGAAGAAGAAAAGATAAAAAAGGAGACGAAACTATGGAGGGAGACCACCAAAGAAAAGTTAGAAGTAACTCAAGGGTTTCTGACAATGACATTTTACAAAGGAGGATTGGTTACAGACACCTTCATAGGATGGTATGATGCAGATGATGGGTTGTACAAGGTCACGGCATTGCGTGTCTCTAAATATATGGAAAGGATTTGGAGCAAAGGGTTATATAAGGCTGCTGGTTTTCCTTTGGTGATGGAAGCTAGTGAACTAGTACTGGAATGTACGGAAAGATACAATTTGGAGACCAGGCAGGTAATGCATGGAGAAAGAAGCATTGCTAATTTATCTACTGAAGGAATCTCCCATACTTTTGGGCTAAAAATTGAAGAGAAGATGATAGACATAGATATGGACTAGTATGCAACGGATTTTATAAAGAATGATAAAGCATGTAGAGCTAGTATTTTCTACGGATGGTACATGGCCAAAAATAAACCTAAAGCCACCGTGAGAGTTCCAAAGAATATATATAGAATTGATTTCAAAACTAAAATTTATCTCATGATTACCATGTTGAGCAGATTAGTTGGATTGAGGGAAGCAGTTGCATTTGAGCCTTGGATGTTTCAGGTTATAGAATATGTCAGAGCATAGGAGGGAAGCATTCATTGGGCCAAAACCATCAGTAAGTGTATAAACAGGTAGATTATGTCATTAAGAAGAACAAGAAGATTTAGTATGTCTTCCTATGTTTTATATGCATTAGCTGCCATAATACCGCCAATAGCTGGGATAAGAGTGATAGGCACCTTGGAAAGTGGGCTAGAACATAGATTGATATATGATCATTACCCAGATCTTCAAGAAGAAAATGCATTGAAAAATTACACGAGTGAATGATGTATTTTATAGTTACATGGTGAGGGTTCTGAATGAAGATAGAGAGAAGAGAATAAGTAAAGAAGCAATGGAAGTTATAGATTACTTCAGTTCTTTGTTCATACAGTTTCCAACATTCACCTACATCAGGGTTGAAGGTTTTGAGGTAAAACCATTTAAGTTGCCTAGGTATCCTTCGGATCACCTAATTTTGCTAGAATATACAAGGCAAGTATTGAATATATATAGGATGTATAAGAATAGGTACACTAGGGGTAATATTAAGTTCCCTGTTACTATTGGCCATTATTCCTGTCATAACGAGGAACATGCCAAGTAGTCAGAAAGAGAACTAAGATACTATGCATTTGGAGAATTCAATCTGGCTAGGGATTTTGACCCATTTCATACAATACAAAGATTCATAGATAAGAAATATAAGCATCAGGTTCATATTGAAGATTATTGGTCTGATTGTGAGAATGAGCAAGAAGTAAGGAAAAGATCTTATTAAAGGTTAACTATTGAACATATGAGGACAATGGCAGATATCAGTGTGCCCCAGGAGGTGACTGATGATGATGAGGTATTGCATGAAAGTTATAAGAGCAATGTAATAGATTTGTTACCCATTGATGAGCCAAATTGGGATGCTCCTACAAAAACATCTTTGAATGGGTTGTCTGCACCCATTTTACTATTTTCTAAAAAGTGGCTGGCTGACAAGATAGAGGAGTTGAAGGCTTAGGGCATTGACATCACTGAAAAAAAGAAAAGAAAGAAAAGGGATAAGGAAGACAGAGATGAACTAATATGTTTTTATGAAAAGAAAAGGAGGTTTATGGAAACCAAGATACTGAGTAAAGATAAGAAGGCAACCTTGCTAGATCCCTATGCTTTGGGAATTACAGTAGCCATACCTTCATGAACATTCATAGAGGAGGGGGCATCTAGTCAGGAGGTGCATATTGAGAGGACATAGGAACCAATAGTGTTTAGTGTATTAATCCAGGGAAAGGACTTTCCTGCATGACAACATGTGGTAATAGCTATTGCTATAGATCCGCCAAAAGGGAGAGCACAAGTGCTTATTTTTGCATCAGGGGAAGTAGGACAACCACAGGTGGAAGTAGACTTCACACCTGAAGAAATGAGGCAAATTCACATTGAAGTTAAATAGGAATTAACTGAGGAGATGGTATACAAATCCAAAAATCAGGAGACAAGAAAAGAAGGAGAGATTGTTGACATAAGCAATGACAGTAGTGATGAATGGAATATGCAACAAAGCATTGGTGCAGTAGAGGGAATTGAAGTAGATACAGGTTCTGTCATAGTGGAAGAGCATAGCACCCAAGTGTATATGAGGAAGGCACAAAGTTTAGAGTCAAAGGAAAGAAATATACCAAAAGAATTAGAGAAAGTAGACCCGTTTGGTATATTTGTAGAGCAATAAATTCTAGAAGAAGTGCAAAATACTGCATGACAAATTAAAGAATCAGAACAGGGAGAAATAGAAAATAAAGTGGCCAAAGATAGAGACATGGCAGTAGAACAAACAGGGGAGTCCATGGAAACAAGTCTGGCCAATATGGATGTCCTAGATGTCCTAAAGGCATATAATGAATAGAGTACACCAGAAGGCAATGTAGAAGAGAAGCATGAGAAAGGGAAAGATGAAGAGCAATTTAATATGTCCACTAATCAGCCTCCATAGATAGATCAGGCTAGTACGTCTGAACATGGACAAGAAGAAATAGTAATGAAGGAGACAGAAACATCCAGGAATCCTAAAGAAAATATAGGAGATGTTTCTAAAAAGGAGATGCAACAACAAGATAATTTACCAGTGGGTTCAGGGAATCAGCCTCTAGGATAGCCTCTTAAGCAACAGCATGCTCCACAACAATCATCACTAGAAAAGAAGGTAGAGGCAGAGAAACCTCAAAAGGAAATAATTAAGACAGAAGCAAAAATAGAAACAAATAAAGAGCCACCAACTTGGTTGGGAAATGAAGTAAGAAGAGAAAAAAAAGAGGTATAGTTGGTGCCTATTGACATTAAAAGCTTGTTAGGAGGACTTCCACAAAGAGAAATAAGAAAGGCAAGAACAATGTTTGCCATAAAGCGAGGTCCCTCCGGATCACGAACGTTGGAGCTGGCTATTCTACAAACCAATAAGGTAAAAGGGGAGATGACTCTTAAGGACTATAAAATGATGAACATTGATTTGGGGCATATGACAAGGGAGCAGCACTTGACTGAATGCGAAGATATGCACCAAGCTACAAGAGAAATATTGAAGAAAGATAAAGATAAATTTGATTACTTAAAAGGACATATTGCACAGTTGTAGCAGTTTATACAAGGAATATTTGACCCTAAGGTCAGGATGCCAGAGATGCATGAAAACTTAACCATTGTATCTAAGGAACAGGTATTGGAATTAGAAAATAAGAAGATTGAAGCTAATGCTGTTGAGGAGTGGTTTGGGCTATTTATTCAAGAAGGGGAAAATACAATAAGGTAAGTGATTACTAATAGGGAATTGGCTCTTATAGAAAGGAACAATTGTAGTACTATTTTGCAGCATTGTTTAGGCAGAATAGAGGAATGCAAAGAAGAAATAGATCAGGTAGAAGATATGAAAGAAATGGCTGATGAGCTAAAAAAAGAAAGAATAATAACTTCTCAGGTAGCGTATCGCATGAGACAGACTATAATGGAGCAAAGTTTTGAAAGAAATAAGTTGGAAGGATGCATAGTAAATACACAAGAGCTAGAAAAAGAACCTGGGGAAATAGTTAAAAAGCACCGCCGACTCATACAAAAATTCATTGGATATGAATGTTCAGAAATACATGTTTATGATGTTGAGATGGTAGTGAAAGAGTTCAAGGATATGTATTTGCCTTGTATACAGGATCTGGGTACATATTTGAATGTTGAGATGATTGATTTAATCATGGAATTAGGTGCAAGGGTGAGGAAATACCAAAAGCATAAAGAAGAGATAGAAGAGCAAATAAAAACACTAAAGGAAAGGGTTGAAATGTAGGCATACACTTGGAGCGTAAGCCAAAGAAATAATCATGAAGTTGTGGAAGCGTTAATAGATAAATATATAGAACACCTGAAGAAGATTGGGGAAGAGTGAAAAGGGAAAAGTGCTAATGATGGTGGTGTTTTCTTTTGTTCTGTGCTAAAGTCGTGGTGCTACAAATTGAGGGCAAAGTCAGTGTGGTATCTTTTATTTTTTGAAAAGATTCTAAAGGCATCCTTTGAGCCAAGTAAAGATACCATTGGGATATTTTGGGAACGGTTAGGAAATTATTCCTACCGTTGATCTAAAGGATTTGAATGTTGACCGTTGGATGGATTTTGTAATCGTAGCAGGAAGAAGCTTCAAAATCTATATAAGAAGCTCTGCTACTTGTATTATATCACACAGGGATTTTAGAATTTTAGCTTGAGGTTGTAATTTATCAAGTTTTATTGAAATAGAAGGGACGTTTCTTTTAGTTTAGAAAGGAGGTCACCTGTGTCTGCATTAAGGAGTACATGGAATGTCTGTTCTCCTTAGTGTATCTGTCAAAACATTTGTAATTTTTCTTGGTGACTTGATCAATGAAACATAAGTCATTATTACATTGTAAATTTTGTATGACTTTATACTTTAAATAAAAGTAAACTCAGAATTCTACATCTATTATAGAGTGTTTTTTGATTTAGACTTGTATTTGAAGTATTATTCTTTGAAATCTTGCAATCTCTTATGTATGTTCATGAAAATGTTCAGGATTATATATTTGTAGATTTAATGATGTTGAATTGTTTAGATTACTGTATTCTTTGAAATGTGAGTAGTAGAACATTTAGATCCTATGTGGAATGGCACTTTAATTTGAGTTTCTGTAACTTTTCTCCAAATAACTGATAAATATTTAGCTTAAACATAGAAATCTGAAGGAAATTATCATACATTTGAATAAGGAATAAGGAATTATAGTGATAGTTGACAATTTTCATATAAATTTGAAAGGCAAAGTTTATTTTACTGAAATTTATACAAAACTTTGTGATACAATAGTGAATTTATGCAAAAGAATGAATACTTTGTTGATATTTGCAACAATTTGCATAATTTGAAGTCTAGTAAGTCATTGATTACTTTAATTCGTGTAAGGCCCCTTGAACATTATAGTTTCACATCAATTTGGTGAATTATCCACAAGGTCAAGACCTGACCATACAGAAACTTGAGATTAAGAATTCTTAGTCAATTCTTTATATCTTTCAAGACAATTAAGGTTCCTTTGTGAATTTTAACTTTTGTTATGAATGTATAAAAACATACATCAACAATTTTTAGTGCTATAAGGAGGGCTTGAGTGGAATTAAGGTAGGATTTGTACAAAGCTGGCTCATAATAGTGGTCGAGTGACCATGTCTAGGTCCAATTTAGATGATATTTACATACAATTGCCTAACAGAAGATGAAGTAAGAGTCCTTTGATCTGGAATCCTAAAATATCACACGTAGGAGGTTCATCAGGAACTCCTCTTGGATCACCTTTTAACATCCATAATATAGTGAGTCCTGATAGTTCTTTGTTTAGATCCTTAAATCTTGGTTTAGGTCCTCCTAGAGGTCCACGTCCTCCTAGAGGTCCTAGTCTGCTTAGAAGTCCTAGTCCTCCTTTAAATACAGGTACTCCCAGAGGTCCCAGTCCACCCCGTGGTCCTACAATGACATATTTCGATGTCAATTCTCCTATATCATTTGCAGATTATCATGAAATGCCAAAAAATCCTAAGAAGATCTATCCTAAATATCAATTGCATCAGGATCCAGAAGATCATATTAGGATATTCAAGGAAGCATGCTTTAGAGCCAGATTAGAATATGAAGATGTTGTGTGTAGGTTGTTCCCTTACACCTTCAATGAGCAGGCTTCTAACTGGTATGTCAACTTGCCCAATGGTTATGTTTCTACTTGGGGACTTATGGAAGAGGCATTCTTGTCTAGGTTTAGAGGACCAGTCAATCCTTCTACCTTATATCATAAATTGGCAGCAATTAAAAGAGGTGAGGGAGAACTTATTGACAATTTCAATGATAGGTTCCAGAAGTCTTACTCTAGGTTAGTCACTCCTTATACTGTAACTCCTGAGGCCTTATTAGCAATGTATTATGTCACCCTAGATCTATTAACTACCATTTTTGTTAGGAGAAAGGTTGATATAGATACTATATCAAAAGCTTATAAAGAAGCAGTTGTTGTAAACCATAAGATGAGACAAATGACTTATAATCCTTTTTTGAATGGAGGAAACCCTGGGATGCACAATCAAGCACAACCGTGGAATGGGGTTCCAATGCATCACACTCCATTGTTAAATCCAATTCCTACATACACACCTATGTATAATCCTTCCCCCATCCAAGCTATAGTTCCTTATATTGGTAACAATACCAGTAACAATCAGACTAATGGTCAGTCTTTCTTCCAGCCTCCTCAAGATACATTTGTAGCCAAGGCACAAGAGGATAGAGAGGAAATAAAGGAAATTACTACACACTTAGGAAAATTGACCACTGAGATGACACAATTGAGAAATGAAAATTTCTATGGTAGAAATACTCAGGGACAGTCAGAACCAGAACCAGAATTACAGTCAAGGTCAAAGTTTAAATCAAAATCAAAATTATAACCAAGGACAAAATCTTAATCATGGACAAGGGATGCAAAATAGGAGACATATTGGAGATAACAAAGCTTGGAGTAATAATAACAGAAATTAGAATCAACCTAAGCCATCTAGGACATGGAACACATGACCAAATAATGGTACTCTAGCATCTCCATTTGAGAATCTAGATAATCTAGAAATGAAACAACCAGCTAGAATTCAAATGGCTAATGTAGCATTAAAAAATTGGTGCAGGATTCACAATACAAGTGCACATGCTGAGCTTGATTGCCCTCAATTTCATCTTGCTGCTAGCATTTTCAATGTGGAAGTACAAGCTCCTACTTCTAAATTTCTCATTCCCAAAGGGAATGAAATAGTACCTTCAGGATTTGAGTCTGCTTTGGTTTTAGAAAGTTCCACCTTTGCAACTAGAGAAGAAGAAAATCAGATATTAGAAGATGAACCTTATTTTTGTGAGAGTTTGTATCTTGAATCAGCCCTAGTATTGGATGCTTTTCAGTTTCCCTTTGAAACTGAAAATGAAGTATTGTGTGAAACAGAGGAGGTGTAGGCTTTTCAATAGTCTAACAAGAATCACACTTATAATCTGAGAAGCAACACTAAACCTGGAGGTCCTTTTACTATCTCCACTCCTCCTAACAATTTCAATACTCCTCTAGATCAACATGCTAGTAATAACCCTGCAATCTTAAAAGCTAATCATCATGGGACTGGTGGGACAACAACATCAAAAGTTTAAATAGGAAAAATGGAGTCTATGGAAACAACAAAATTAATGAACTATTTGTCTGAAGAAATAAGAAAAATCAAGGTTAGTGTAGCTCTATGTGAGTTATTGAGAAGTCCAGGGGTTAGAACTGCTTTCATAAAATCTTTAGATACATCTGTGGTAAAAGAAACTTCTGTTGACAATGATGTTCTAGGTAGATATGCTGTTGCAAGTATGGGCCTAACTGGTGTTGTCATTGATGTCAACATACTCCTGTTGCATTGATGATAAGGATTGGATGAGCTGTGTGTTGAGGATATTGAGAAAATTAGTCCTAATCAAGAATAGAGAAGAACAGTGAAGACAGTGAGATAAAGATCCCAGCTAAGATGAAGATCAGAGGATACACTTCAGAGGGTTTGTAGATATGTGTCTTAAGGTGATTCAGGAAAGCTTGTGGAAGTCTTTGGATTGTGTCCAGTTCATGTTGGTGGTCCACATTGAAGATTGAGCTCGTAATTGAAGAATTACTTCCAGATGATGGTGTTCTTCCTAAGCCTGGCTGACTGGATAAGTTACACATCCTGTAGATGATATTGAAGATGTTCTGTGAAGAATGGCATGTTCCTAAAGGTAGATTGAAGTCTCAGATCTATGTGGCCGACAATGTGTTGATCCGCGTGAAGTCTTTTTGTAATAAGTCATGTTGTATTTATGCAATTGCTCTATAATGTATGCCGACTTGGATGATTATTCCTAAGTCAATGTCTTGTATAAATAAGGAGTTGTAAAGTCATTTCAAATGCATCATGGCGATGAGAATGTGGTAGAGAAGAGAAGAGCGAAAGGTAGAGCAGAAGTATTGGGCTTAAATGGAACTGACTCAAGCATGGTGAAGATGTTATTCTTCAGTTCAAGTATGTAATACTTATTATTTTGTAGACAGTGTGTCTCTCGTAGGTAATGGGCCTCTTGTGAGCAGTGTGCTCGGGCAATGAGCCCTAATTGGTATGTGCCATTTTGTTCTTTCTATTCTTTTAATAGAGAATACAATCTTGGGTTAGTCACCTCGTGGTTTTTCCCTTAACCAGGTTTTTCACTTTAAAAATCTTGGTGTCATATGTGTTTCTACTCTTGAATTGTTGCATTATGTTTCCATGATTGATTTATTATTATGCTGCTGAATTAAGAAAAGGATTTAAGTGATTAATTGCAAGAAAGTTTTAGACAACTTATTCACCCCCCCTCTCAGTTGTTTGTCCTAAATCTAACAATTGGTATCAGAGCCTCGTTCCTCTAAAAGGAGCTTAACTGCTTGAGGAGATCTAGGATGTCGTCCTACAAAAAGGATAGTCCGAGGTTTGATGGAACTAATTTCACTCTTTGGAAAAGTCACATGGAATGCCACTTGCAATGTATGGGAATGCAGTATTGGATCATGGCTTCAAAGAAGTATGTTCCTCCACAGAATGGTTTGAGTACCATAGATGAAATCAGAGATGCTGAAAACAATCTGTGGACTAAAGAAGCCCTTCTAAGTGCCTTATCTGATTTAGAGCTGACAAATGTTATTGATCTGAAAATTGCATATGAGATTTGGCAAAAACTAGAACTTCTACATGGAGACAAGTATGTTAAATGTGCCAAGCTATAGAGTCTGAAAGGAAAATTTGAAAACCTGAAGATGAGAGAAGATAAAAATATCACTACATTTATGCCAAGAGTAAATGATCTTGTTTGTGGCATTAGATGTGTTGGTAGAATCTTGGATGAAGATGAGATTGTTGGTAAAGTTCTCATATCCCTTCCTGATTCTTACAAATATAAGGTTGCTACTATTGAAGAATTCAGATCCTTTTTAGGTATCACAAGAGATCATTGGTTGGTAAACTGGCTGCATTTGAATTGACCAAGTTTGGAGATGCCCCCCCAAGACTGAATCTGCAATCAAAGCTAGTGCTTCTGTAAAAGGAAAACAAAAGTGATCCAGGAGATAACTCTTCAAAGAAACTATCATGGTATGAAAAAGCAAGAAAAGACCTAGAAGAAGATGAAGCAGAAGCTGCTCAACTTGAAGCCCTTATTGCAAAAAGACTGCCAAGAGGATTTGGTAAGTATGAAGGGAAATTGCCTTTTAAATGTTTCAACTGCAATAAAATTGGTCATTTTGCCTCAAGGTGTCTGGAAAGATTTTCAAGGCCAAATCCTAATAGATCAAAGTTCCAAAAAAAATGTTGCTATGTTAATGAAGATGATGATGATGAAGGAGTAATAGATGATGAATCAGAGACAGGAAACAAATCTGGAAGTGACTGGGTGTTTATTGCCATCAAGGAAGAAGATCCAATACCCTCTAAATCTGTCAATCATAAAATTATAGAAAGAGCTCTGGCTGCCCAAGTTGAAGAAAAGGATGATTGGGTCATTGAAAGTGGGTGCTCACATCATATGATAGGTGACAAAAATAAATTCATAGATTTGGAAAGGTATGAAGGAGTGGTAAAATTTGGTGATAATTATGCTGGTAGAATCAAAGGTAGAGGAACTATTTCTTTTGATGGAAAGAACAAAACCAGTAATGTACTATATGTTGAAGGGCTGAAGCACAATCTTCTCAGTGTTGGATAGTTGGTGCACAAAGGCTATGATCTCTAATTCAAAAATGGAAAATGCAAGATCTTTGAAAGTTCCAGAAGAAAGATTGCATCCGGTACTCAAACTAAAGGTAATATCTTCCACTTGGTTGGTACTGGTAAAAGTTGCTTATTTGTTCAAATTGATCAGAGTTGGTTGTGGCATAGGAGAACATGTCATGTGAATTTTGATAATATCATCAAGATAAGCAACACTTAGGTTATAAGAGATCTTCCAAGACTGGTGAAACCTACTAATAGTTTGTACAAAGAATGTCAGTTGGGTAAGTAGAGCAGAGTCACATTCAAAAGTAAAGAACAATCTTCTACCAGATTATTGGACTTAGTTCATACTGATCTATGTGGTTCGGCAAGAATCGAGAGTGTGCAAGGTGATAGATACTTCATGTTATTAATTGATGATCACTCCCGGATGATGCGGGTAACTTTTCTAAAAGAGAAATCTAAGGCCCTTGAGAAATTCAAAATATTCAAGGCTATGGTAGAAAATGAAACTGGATTGAATATAAAATGTCTAAGGTCTAACAGAGGTGGAGAATTCACATCTGGTGAGTTCATAGAATTCTATGAGAAACATGGGATAAAAAGATAGTTGTCTGCTCCAAGGACACCACAATAGAATGGAGTAGTAGAGAGAAAGAACCAGACCATCCAGGAGGCATCTAGAACCATGATGATGGAAGCAAATGTTCCTCAGATCTACTGGAGAGAAGCTGTAAGCACTACAGTCTACACTCTTAATCGAGTTCAAATCAGAAGCAATACTGGTAAGACTCCTTATGAACTCTAGTTTGGCATTACTCCCATTGTGAAGTATTTCAGAGTCTTTGGTAGTAAATGTTACATTAAAAGAGATGAATATCTAGGCAAATTTGATGCTAGAAGTGATGAAGGAATATTCTTGGGTTATTCTACTCAAAGCAAAGCATACCAGTGTTATAACAAGAGATTGAGAAAGAATATAGAAAGTACAAATGTGAAGGTTGATGAAGGTGTTGAAAAACCCTCAAGGTTTTATGAATATGATGAAGATGATCAGAATGATGTTTTGATCCAAGGAGTCCAAGCCCCTTCTAAGATTCAGATTCAAACTGATCCGGTGAATCAAGAAGAAGAGATAGGTTTGAATGAACCTATGCAAGAAATAGAAATGCAAGTAAGTCCCAAAATTCCCAGGTATGTAAAACTGAATCACTTTGAAGACTAGATCATAGGTGATAAAAGCAAAGGTGTTCAAACAAGAAGAAGGATTGCCCAAGATTTAGAAGACTATTGTCTGATTTCAAAGATTGAACCTAAGGCAGTGAATGAAGCATGCAATGATAAAAATTGGACTAAAGCAATGGAGGAAGAGTTGATGCAAATTGAGAAAAATCACACTTGGGATCTTGTTCCCAGACCTAAAAACAAGAATGTGATTGGAACCAAATGGGTCTTCTAGAATAAACTGAATGAAGATGGTGAAGTAGTCAAAAACAAAGCCAGATTGGTCTGCAAGGGTTACTCCCAAGTAGAAGGAGTTGATTTTGAAGAAACATTTGCTCCAGTGGCAAGAATTGAAGCAGTCAGATTATTTCTTGCTTTTGCTGCCTTCAAGGATTTCAAAGTATATCAGATGGATGCCAAGTCTACCTTCCTGAATGGTGACTTGGAAGAAGAAGTTTACATTGAGCAACCGGATGGATTTCAATTGTCTGATCATGGTGATATGGTTTGCAAGTTGAAGAAAGCACTGTATGGACTCAAGCAAGCCCCAAGAGTTTGGTATGAAAGATTGGATAAGCATCTTTTGAAGATTGGTTTCAACAAAGGTACTACTGACAATAATTTTTACTTCAAAATTGATCATGAAAATATCTTGATTGTTGAAGTGTTTGTTGATGATATCATTTTTGGAGGAAGAGATAGTATGTGCAAAACTTTTGCAAATCAAATGAAAAATAAATTTGAGATGTCCATGTTTGGGGAAATGAATTTCTTCTTGGGTCTACAAATCATTCAAACAAAGAAAGGAATCTTCATTTCTCAGACCAAATATGTGAAAGAATTATTGAAGAAATTTGGGATGGAAGATTCAAAACCAATCAGTACTCCCATGGCAACCAAATGTAAATTGAGCAAAGATGATGACTCTCCTAAGGCCGGTCAGAAAAAGTACAGGTCAATGATTGTAGGATTACTGTATCTCACTCAAACTAGACCTGACATTATGAATGCTATTGGTCTTGTTGCTAGATTCCAAGCTGATCCTAGAGAATCTCATGTCATGGAAATCAAAAGGATTTTTAGATATCTAAAAGGGACAGTTGAGTATGGTTTGTGGTATCCTAGAGATCATGATTTCTCTCTTCATGCATATACAGATGTGGATTGGGCAGGAAATGTGGATGACTGGAAGAGTACCAGTGGTGGAGTATTCTTTTTGGGGAAGAGATTGATTTCTTGGCTAAGAAAAAATAAGAGGCAATATCTCTGTCCACTGCAGAAGTAGAATATATTGCAGTAGCAAGTAGTTGCACTCAAGTATTGTGGATGAAGCAAATGCTAAGAGATATCAGAGTGGAGTATGAAGAACCTATCACAATCTTCTGTGATAATTCAAGTGCAATTAACATATCAAAAAATCTAGTGTTGCATTCAAAGACTAAACATATATCCATCAAGTTTCACTTTTTGAGAGAACAAGTGAACAAGAATGAAGTCAGATTGGAGTTTGTGCCTTCCAAGGATCAGATTGCAGATATTTTTACTAAATCTCTACCTAAGGACTCTTTTAAGTATCTCAGGGAGAAGTTAGGGGTTATTACCCCTCTGGTTCTCAATTAAGGAACACTGATATGCATCAGTCTGATAGGATCTCACAGTCATATCTTGTGGTCCGGATTGATAATGGGAAGCTGCTACTCAGGGGGAGCAACTGGTATGATTTTGAAGTGATACAAGTATGTGCCCTTTGCCATTGATGTCAAAGGGGGAGAGAAGACATGTGAAAAACAAGTAATTGCTGATCAAAGGGGGAGTAGGAAAGGAAGAGAAGACATGTGAATGGTTGTTGTTGATAGGGGGAGTTGTGTCAGTGAGGAGAAGTTCTTGTCTTGATGATTAAAACAATTTTTCACATCATATGTTGCCATCAATGACAAAGGGGGAGATTGTTGCAAGTATGGGCCTAACCGGTGTTGTCATTGATGTCAACATACTCCTATTGCATTGATGATAAGGATTGGATGAGCTGTGTACTGAGGATATTGAGAAAATTAGTCCTAATTAGGATCAGAGAAGAACAGTGAATACAGTGAGATAAAGATCCTAGCTAAGATGAAGATTAGAGGATGCGCTTCAAAGGGTTTGTAGATATGTGTCTTAAGGTGATTCAGGAAAGCTTGTGGAAGTCTTTGGATTATGTCCAGTTTGTGTTGGTGGTCCGCATTGAAGATTGAGCTCGTAATTGAAGAATTACTTCCTGATGATGGTGTTCTTCCTAAGCCTGGCCGACTGGATAAGTTACACATCTTGTAGATGATCTTGAAGATGTTCTATGAAGAATGGTGTGTTCCTAAAGGAAGATTGCAGTCTCAGATCTGTGTGGCTGATAGTGTGTTGATCTGCGTGAAGTCTTTTTGTAATAAGTCATGTTGTATTTATGCATTTTCTCTGTAATGTATGCCGACTTGGATGATTATTCCTAAGTCGATGTCTTGTATAAATAAGGAGTTGTAAAGTCATTTCAAATGCATTGTGGGGATGAGAATGTGGTAGAGAAGAGAAGAATGAAAGGCAAAGCAGAAGTATTGGGCTTAAATGCAACTCACTCAAGCATGGTGAAGATGCTATTCTTTAGTTCAAGAATGGAATACTTATTATTTTGTAGACAGTGTGTCTCCTGTAGGTAGTGGGCCTCTTGTGAGCAGTGTGCTTAGGTAGTGAGCCCTAATTGGCATGTGCCATTTTGTTCTTTCTATTCTTTTAACAGAGAATACAATCTTAGGTTAGTCACCCCATGGTTTTTCCCTTAACTGGGTTTTCCACGTTAAAAATTTTGGTGTCATATGTGTTTCTACTCTTGAATTGTTGCATTATGTTTCCATGATTGATTTATTATTATGCTATTGAATTAAGAAAATGATTTAAGTGATTAATTGCAAGAAAGTTTTAGACAACTGATTCACCTCCCCCTTCTCAGTTGTCTGTCCTAAATCTAACAGATGCCTAGTCCAAGGATAAAGGTAAGAAAACTGAACAACCTTCCAACACTAATGTGGTCATGTATGCAGATAAGAGGGACACTTCTCCTTTTTTATTAACCATTAGAATGTTGGGAAAGAATATACACAATTGTATGGTGGATTTAGGAGCCTCAGCTAATGTTATGCCTCTAGGAATATGTAAAACTTTAGGGCTGACTCCCACCAAATCTGCTAAGGTTGTTACTCAATTGGACAAAACTGAGGTTAATGTGATAGGTGAATTGATGTACATTCAGATGCAGTTAGCCTTAGATCCTAGAGTAAGCCAATTTATTGATATCTAGGTAGTGGATATACCAGTCAATTATGGCATGTTACTAAGTAGGGATTGGTCCAAAACATTGAATGGATATATGGCCACTGATTTTTCACACATGTGGTTACCTTGGAGAGGTGTCCCAAATCAGATTAGGATAGAAGCCGAGCCTAGGATGAAAACATGATTACAGAGTATAATAGGACAAATGAGATATTATATGCCTCTATTGAACTAGGTGTTTATAGAATAACCAACAAAGGAGTGCAAATTGAGGAAATCTTGATGTTGGATTTTAAGGTAAAGCCTGTTAGTAAGGAAACAATGATATACATTGAATCTGATTGCAATTCTTTTAATGAAGAAAATGACACCGTAAATAGTTTTGGCTAAATCATAAGGCAGGAGATAGAAAAGTGCATTGAACAAGGGTCTCCAGTTCAATGCAAGTTGTACAAAAGTTTGTGTAGGGTTCATAATAAGCCTCATCCTGAAGAAAATTGTGGAATGTGGAGAGACATCATAGACTATCAATATGGAAAGTACATAAAGAGGATGGAACTGCTATAAGGAAGAGTTAATCCTAATAAACCTGAATTGTATTTTCATGATAGCACAATTAAGCCAATCCAAACTTTGAAAGAAGAAACAAGACTGAAAAGTGCCAATTATTCTAGTTTACAAATTGAGAATGCCAATATACAGGTAATTCAAAATGAAGCACCCAGAGAGAAACAAGATGTTACAACACAGGTAAAAGATAAAGTAGGGCATGCTAAAGTGAAAGGTCAAAAGAATAAAAGTGTCATTTGGACACTAAAATGTGATGGATCTAAGTCTAAATAAGGAGTGGGAGCTGGGGTTGAACTGATTGATCCAAGTGGTAAGTCATTTTTAGCAGCATATAGGCTACAATTTCCTTGCACTAATAATGTAGAAGAATATGAAGCCCTAATTTATGGACTTGTTATGGCTATTAAGAAGAAGGTAAGAATGATTAGAGTTTTTTCTGATTCTGAGTTAGTGGTTAGATGGGTTAGAAAACTGTATGCGTGTAATTACAAGAAAATGGTGTGTTATAGGCACATGATATGGGATTTAATTGAATCATTCGATGCCTTTAACATAGAGCATATCCCTAGATAACTGAATCAAAGACCAGACACATTAGCAGTTGCTGCTAGTACTTTAAAGCCTTTAACATTGTCAAGTTCAAAATGATTTGCTATTGAATTAGTGAATGTCCCAAGTATACTTGATAATGTTACTCATTTTCAAGTATTCGAAGGAGATCAACAAATTGTAGACTTTCTCACTTGTAATGAAGTATTTGAGGCTCAGATCATTGATGAACAAGACAGGCCTGATGTATCTTGGGATGAAGAAGACATAGT
Source organism: Cunninghamia lanceolata (assembly GCA_027924645.1). Lineage (NCBI taxonomy): Eukaryota > Viridiplantae > Streptophyta > Pinopsida > Cupressales > Cupressaceae > Cunninghamia > Cunninghamia lanceolata. The sequence goes on from BSBN01000693.1 coordinate 5,080,070, forward strand.
AAACCTAAAGAGCAATTTCTTACCCAAGGGGATAATAGAGTTGGAAAATATTTTTGACTTTGATGGAGTAGTTAGACAAAAAGATTTGCCCAAATATGAAGGGGGTAAATGTGATCCCTTTAACCTATGAACAGAGCAAAATCCACAGAATGTGTTGATTGGAAAGGCTTGCTCTGAAGAATTAAGAAAATAAATTATGGATGTTTTAAAAGAATATAAACATGTAATAGCATGGACATATGAAGATTTAAAAACTTATGATACATCCATTATAGCTCATGTGATACCTTTGAGACCAAGAGTAAAACCATTTAAGCAAAAATAGAGTCCTGTGAATGCTATTTTGGAGCCTCTAATCTTTGAAGAAGTAAAAAAATTGTTGTCTGCCAGAATAATTTTCCCAGTGAGACATTCAACTTGGGTAGCAAACTTAGTACCCGTAAGGAAGAAAATTGGAGACATTAGATTATGTGTAGACTTTAGAAACCTAAACAAAGCATTTGAGAAAGATAATTATCCATTACCTCCAATAGATGAAGTACTGCAAGTAGTAAATGGCGCCAAGATGATGTCTTTTTAGATGGATTTTCAAGGTATATTCAAGTTTTAGTTGACAAAGAAGATAGGTTGAAAACTACATTTATTTGCAAATGGGGCAACTATGCATACAAAAGAATGCCTTTTGGTTTAATAAATGCAGGTGCTACTTTTTAGCGAGCCATGGACATTGCATTTCGTGGATTGTCAAGTAAGTGTATTGTCATTTATATGGATGATTTAACTATATATTCTAAGGATGTGTCCACTCATGCAGAAGATTTGAGGAGAGTTCTCAGAAGGTGTGAAAGGTATGGAATTTCTCTCAATCCAAAGAAATGTTCATTTGGCGTAACAGAGGGAAAATTGTTAGGGCAAATCATTTTTGAAAATGGGATATCCATTGATCCTGACAGAGTAGAAGGAATCAAAAAGTTGCAATTGCCTAATAGTAAGAAAGAGTTAAAGTCTTTCTTTGGTAAAATTAACTTTTTCAAGAAGTTTATTACAGGATTTGCAGAGATTGTGTAGCCATTAAATACAATGCTAAAGAAAGATGCAAAAATAGAATGGAAACCAGTAGCCAAGGCCGCATTTGAAGATATTAAGGAGGCCATTTCTGATGCTCTGGTGTTAGCAAGTACAAATTATACCAAACTATTCTACATCTATTCTTTTGCATCTACACATTTAGTTGCAGTTGCTTTGACACAAAATGGAGAGGAAAATGAAGAAAAACCCATAGATTTCGTGATTGCACCTTTGAAGGATGCACAATTGAAATATTTAGACATAGAAAGGTAGGTGTTTGCATTAGTAAGGGTAGTAAAAAAGTTTAGTCATTACATCCTGTGAAGCCAAGTGAAGGCCATAGTATCGAATGCAACAATGAAAATGTTGTTGATGTAAAATGAGCCTGGAGAGAAAAGGGCCAGATGGATTACAATATTGGAATAATTTGATATAGAGATCATTCCAATGAAGTTAGTTTGGGGTCAAGCATTAGTACAAATAATAGCCAATACAGATCCAAATTTGGTGAAACAGTAGTATGTATTAAATTCTAATGATGCACCAAGTTGGTATGATGATTTAAACGCATTTTTGATATTAGGAAAGTATCCAAGTAAGATGAAGTCCTCTCAGAGGAGAGCCTTGAAGATAAAAGCACAAAGATATATGGTACAAGGAGGTCTTTTGTTCAAAAAGAATCATGAATGTATATATTTGAGATGTTTGAATAGAGTGGAAGTAGACAAGCTGTTGTCAAAGCTACATGATAAATATGGAACAACTCATGGTTCTCATTTGGGTACTACTCATAAGATTTTGAGGGCTAGATATTATTGGCCAACAATGTTTAAAGATACAAAAATCCATATTTGAAGTTGTCACACCTGTCAGACTACAGTAGACAAGGGAAGGAATCAGGCTAATCCATTGCAGCCAGTTATTAAGTCTAGGCCGTTTGCACAGTGGGGCTTGGATTTCATTGGAGTCATCAATCCTCCATCATCTTCTAGGCACAAGTTTATACTGACAGTGATAGACTATTGTATGAGGTGGACAGAAGCTACATGCTATAAGTTCTCTACTACTGAGGTGGTTATCAAATTTCTTGAAGATAACATCATTACAAGGTTTGGAGCTCCATATTCTCTGGTATGTGATAATGGTCCTACATTTTCTTCTCTAAAATTTTCTAAATGGGCATTTGAATATGGAATAGTTTTAAAGTTTTCTTCAAATTATTACCCTCAGGGTAATGGGTTAGCTGAGTCCACAAATAAGATTCTGTTAGATATCATCAAGAAATTAATTGTAAAAAATCCAAAAGAATGGAATACATTGCTAAAGTATGTGTTGTGGGTGGATAGGACAAACGTTAAGACAGCCTTAGACAATGCACTTTATCACTTAGTGTATGGGATTGATCCCATACTTCTAGTGAACTTGAGAATACCTATTTGGAAATTTGCTAATGAGTATTTAGGCTTTGGTGATCATAGAGAGGCTAGATTAGTCCAAATGTTGCAATTGGATGAAAAGAGAGATCAAGCCATAGAGAAATTTGCTAAACATCAAGCCGTGGTTAAAGGTGGTTTGATAAAATAGCAAGGGTTAAAACATTCAAAATATTAGATCTAGTGTTGTGTTGGGATAAGGCACATGAAAAGAAAGGAAATCATAGAAAATTTGACAAATTGTGGTTAGGTCCACTACAGGTCGCCGAAATAATAGGAGACAGTACTTTTAGGCTCAAGACTTTAACTGGGGAAAGATGTGCCATTACTTGTTAATGGTCAACATTTGAAACATTACTTTCAAGCTTAAGAAGGCAAGGTTTGTCCTATTGTGTATCATATTGTAAAAAGTGTATAGGGTGTGTTCTATTTTGTTTTGTTTTGTTGTTTGGTTGGTGCGTTTGTTGTGTTTCCTTGGTAGGGATGTTTGTTTTGATTTGGGGTATGCAGGAGTAGATTAACAACCACTGAAAACAATAGAAAATTAAAAGCATTTAGGTTAATCATTTGAAACTTATGCATAACTTGTAACTTTCATGAAGTTAGATAATTGTTTGACTTGTGAATTTTTTTATTCAATAACTGTGATTTGAGTATTCAAGGGAAATTTCTCACGATGACACATCTAAAATCCTTGGGTTTGTTGAACATACCAGTGTAGGTGTTAAGTGAAAAATTAGAGGTCACCCTTGCTACCATTGCAATTCTCAGCTTAATTTTAGCAAGCGATCATATCTTACATCATGAATTTACAATGATAATATCTTATGAATTTTTATGTTATACAAAGTTATAAAAAAAAATGGATTATACTGAAAATCCAAATTAAGCCATCTAAGTAACTCTATCGGGGCTATAGACGCTTGCCAGCAGTGGGGATCTACTTAGGAGAATTGCAATGATAACCTTACCGGGGCTATGAACGTCTGCTGGTAGCAAGGCTCTATTCAGTTGGCTATGAGGGAATGACATCAACCATGTAGTTTAACACCAGTCACTAGTGTTTTCAATTCATTTTCAAGATGAGGATTATTAATCACATGCACACTTAAAATCTATTGAAGAATTCATACACCTTATTGATTACATTTAGTCCAAATTGAATAATGGTTTACATATGGAAAGTTAGAAGTTATGGATTTATTTCATTTGGTTTTCTTTAAATGATTCAATTTTAGTTGTTTTATTTGGTTGCTAGTTGTTGTGATGTTCACAACATGCCCCATTTTACCTTTTAGCAAAATGAGGACCCTTGCTGTGGCTTTCACTTTTTGGTGGTGTGGTGTGTTTGTGGTTTTTGTGGGGTGGTATGGTAAAATGACAAGTGCAAAAAAGTGAAAATTACAATGCTTGATAAAAGTGCAAAACATAGTGGGATCTTTTGTATGTATGAGAGGTCAAGGTTTTGTATGTCTTATGTGCATCTTTTTGTATGTATGTTATGAGTTGGTATTGTAGGGCCGGTTATACACTTTTTTATTCCAAAGAAAAGTATGTGTATGTGTGGAAACAATTAAAACTTTTTTTAGACACAAGGTGGACCCGACTGGGAGTAAATAGTAATGAAATTAGATTTGAGTCCACGCTTGTTTCTTTTCGGATTGTTTGTGTTTTGTATGTATAAAACTTATGCATATCTAATATACATACAAAAAACTGATGCAAACATTTAATGTGCATTTGAGAAACAAAAATGAGAACATACATAAACTGATTTTAAAACAAGTTGAAATGGAACATAGGATGCCAGTGGTACAAAAGGTCTTATTTTTGAAATTACAAGATTGAATATAACCAGAATCAAGATTAAATTTGAAATACTAGATTGCATAAATACAAATACAGAAAAGGAATTAATCAAGAAAATTTGCAATCATATAAATGCAAGGGTTGGCTATAGATTATATTGAATATGAGCAGAATATATACAACCAACAGGGGTCATATTTATAGATGCCATGGTACAAAAAATCCAAAGTTGCAGTAGAAACAGAGGGACCAAAATATTCGCAAAAAAGGGAGACTTATTCACATCCTAGGGATTTCCATAGAAAAGGCCCATTCTGACTATATCTGCAAAGTGGTTAATCCAGTCTGGGTTCTGTGATACCTCCAGTCTACGGGACAACTATAGAAAACTAAGGCCAACTCTAGCCCAATACCTGTGATTAGCTAAAGCCTGGTCGGAGAAACACATAAGAAATGGTAGCCTAATGAATTGAGCACTAGGGACGTTATGTAGATAAAGCTCTAAGGCTCGTGGTATGCCTATTCCCAAGTTAGATGCTAAAATAATGTCAGTATCTGTAAGTCTGTAGTCAGCTTTGAAAATGTCCTGCAACAATAAGAAAACTTCTATCTTGTTGACACTTATATCTAGAACAGAGGCCATAAACCATGAGACAATGTCTAAATTAACCCTATACTTGTCCCAATTAGTCAAGAAGCTTTTCCCTAATACCATTTTTATGGCTTCTAGTTCTAATTCATGAAACAGAGGACTTTCGTGTCCCAGAATTAGTCCTTTCAGATGAGCATCTGAAACTAGACTGAAAAAGGCAGTTTGTCACCTAGAGATGAGAAGGCAAATGGGAGTTGTCATATTTATAGAATGTTTTGAATTCTATTGTGTAAAATGTTGTTACGCAAGCTCTTAAATAGAGTGTAATAGTGGTTGAGAGGAACTGAATGTGCATAAGTACGGATGTTAATTCGTGCATACCAGTGGTCTAGTGGAGTGAATGTCATTAACATATCAAATTTATCTTAAGCATGCCTTAAGGATTTTAGCATTGATTACAAGAAAAGTACAGGTAAGGTCATAATTAAGATGTTAAAATTCATGTTTTCCTTATGTGTTTTTGTATGTATAAAACTTATGCATATCTAACATACATACAAAAATCAGTGTAGGTATCAAAAAAGGGTGCGCATTGTCATGCAGATGTATGTATAAAATCCTAAAGTTTAGTTGTTGTATTCTTACATTGGGAGGTATTTGTATCTTAATTCTAGGTACAAATATCAAGGCTAAAAAATGATAGAGAGAACGTTCAAATGGTGGGGCCCATGGAAGTATGGTTAGGACGACAGGTAGTATACAAAAGTGAATACATTAGGAATCATACAAAAGTGTTCGGGAGGGTGTTTTAGGATATAGGTTACGAGATTTTGTATGTATTGTTTGTTTGTATGTCATGTTGTATTTTGAATGCAAAATGATATATACAAAAGTTGGATGCAAAATGATAACATACAAAAAGGGTAAATGCAAAAAGTCCAAGATGGTAAGTTACAAATGATGAAACTTATGTAGACGAATGAAATTCAGAGTGATGAGTTTAAAGTCAAAAGAGGATATACAAAAGATGATACATACTAAATATCTATTATAAAGTGACATACAAAACTGAGAACATAAGATAGGAATAAAGAAGAAGGTAATATAGTTGGTATAGGTGTTGATTTGTATCACAATCGTTGTATATAGACAATATACAAAAGTAACATGCAGGGAAAAGATACAAAAGTTGTGGCATGCAAAAAGGATGATATACATAAAGATTCACAGAAGGGAAAAGTAATGGATACAAAATTCAAAACGTGGAATCTATAAAGAAGAAGGTCTTAAGTTGAAACACATGCATTAATGGTTGTAATAAATGCATAACTAATGACAAAAATGCAGAAGGTGAAAAAGATAAAGGCAAGAAATGTAAAAGACAAATTCATAGTCACATTGTGAAGTGGAAATTGCAGAACAAATAGAAATCAAATCTGGTAAGTGGAAATTCAAGGGTGAATGGGATTGCAAGGAGATAATGGCACAACTGAAACGGGTAACTCGATTCCACACTGATAAAGTTAAGCTAATTAAGGAAGCACGTATGTATCTTAAAAACTCTGTATGGTGCTTATGATATGATTATGGTTTTGTTATGATTTAATCACAGTTGAAAATGGGGTTAATTATTGCAAATAGTCTGAGGGGATTTACTTAAGGATTTTTTGCTAGAATGGCTACGTAATTCAAAATTCTAAAAGAAAACATGGTAAAGCGTTAAGGTAAAACATGGTAAAAATGTGAAATAAGGATAAAAAAACCCTAACAATTGTATAAGAATAGGGAGGTAAAGTGTAATTGTTTTTCTTACAGGATGGCACCAAAGCAAAGGAAAGTGACTGTTGTAACTGAAGAAGAAGAAAAGATAAAAAAGGAGAGGAAACCACGGAGGGAGACCACCAAAGAAAAGTTAGAAGTAACTCAAGGGTTTCTGACAGTGACATTTTACAAAGGAGGATTGGTTATGGACACCTTCATAGGACTATATGATTCAGATGATGTGTTGTACAAGGTCATGGCATTGGATGCCTCTGAAGATATGGAAAGGATTTGGAGCAAAGGTTATATAAGGCTACTAGGTTTCCTTTAGTGATGGAAGCTAGTGAACTAGTACTAGAATGTATGGAAAGATAAAATTTGGAGACCAGGCAGGTAATGCATGGAGAAAGAAGCATTGCTGATTTATCTACTGAAGGAATCGCCTATAGTTTTGGGCTAAAAATTGAAGAGAAGATGATAGACATAGATATGGACTAGTATGCAATGGATTTTTTAAAGAATGATAAAGCATGTAGAGATAGTATTTTCTATGGATGGTACATGGCCAAAAATAAACCTAAAGCCACCGTGAGAGTTCCAAAGAATATAGAATTGATTTCAAAACTGAAATTTATCTCATGATTACAATGTTGAGCAGATTAGTTGGATTGAGGGATGAGCCTTAGATATTTCATTTTATAGAATATGTCAGAACACAGGAGGAAAACATTCACTAGGCCAGAACTATCAGTAAGTGTATAAATAGGTAGATTATGTCATTTAGAAGAACAAGAAGATTTAGTATGTCTTCCTATGTTTTATATGCATTGGTTGCCAGACTACCACCAATAGTTAGGATAAGAGTGATAGGCACCTTCGTAAGTGGGCTAGAACAAAGATTGATATATGATCATTACCCAGATCTTCAGGAAGAAAATGCATTGAAAAATTACACAAGAGTGAATGATGTATTTTATAGTTACATGGTGAGGGTTCTGAATGAAGATAGAGAGAAGAGAATGAGTAAACAAGCAATGGAAGTTATAAATTACATCAGTTCTTTGTTCATACAGTTTCCAACATTCACTTACATCAGGGTTGAAGGTTTTGAGGCAAAACTATTTAAGTTGCCTAGGTATCCTTCAGATCACCTAATTTTGCTGGAATACACAAGGCAAGTATTGAATATATACAGGATGTATAAGAATAGGTACACTAGGGGTAATATTAAGTTCCTTGTTACTATTGGCCATTATTCCTGTCATAATGAGGAACATGCCAAGCAGTCAAAAAGAGAACTAAGATGCTATGCATTTAAAGAATTCAATCTGGCTAGGCGTTTTGACCCATTGCATAGAATACAAAGATTCGTAGGTAAGAAATATAAGCATCAGGTTCATATTGAAGATTATTGGTCTGATTGTGAGAATGAGCAAGAAGTAAGGAAAAGATCTTATCAAAGGTTAACTATTGAACAAATGAGGACAATGGGAGATATCAGTGCGCCCCAGGAGGTGATTGATGATGATGAAGTATTGCATGAAAGCTATAAGAGCAATGGAATAGATTTGTTACCCATTGATGAGCCAAATTGGGATGCTCCTGTAGAAACATCTTTGGATGGGTTGTTTGCACCCATTTTACTATTTTCTAAAAAGTGGCTTGCTGACAAGATAAAGGAGTTGAAGGCTTAGGGCATTGACATCACTGACAAAAAGAAAAGAAAGAAAAGGGATAAGGAAGACAGAGATGAACTAATATGTTTTTATGAAAAGAAAAGGAGGTTTATGGAAACCAAGATACTGAGTAAAGATAAGAAGACAACCTTGCTAGATCCCTATGCTTTGGAATTACAGTAGCCATACCTTCAGGAACATTCATAGAGGAGGGGGTATCTAGTCAAGAGGTGCATATTGAGAGGGCATAGGAACCAATAGTGTTTAGTGAATTAATCTAGGAAAATGACTTGTTTGCACAACAACATGTGGAAAGAGCTGTTGCTATAGATCTGCTAGAAGGGAGAGCACAAGTGCCTATTTTTGCACCAGGGGAAGTAGGACAACCACAACTGGAAGTAGACTTCACACCAGAAGAAATGAGACATATTCACATTGAAGTTAAACAAGAATTAACTAAGGAGATGGTATACAAATTCAAAAATTAGGAGACAAGAAAAGAAGGAGAGATTATTGACATAATCAATGACAGTAGTGATGAAGGAAATATGAACAAAGAATTGGTGTAGAAGAGGGACTTGAAGTAGATACAGGTTCTGTCATAGTAGAAGAGCATAGCACCCAAGTGTATATGAGGAAGGCACAAAGTTTAGAGTCAAAGGAAAGAAATATACCAAAATAATTGGAGAAAGTAGACCCTTTTGGTATATTGGTAGAGCAAGAAATTATAGAAGAAGTGCAAAATGCTGAAAGACAAATTAAAGAATCAGAAAAGGGAGAAAGAGAAAATAAAGTGGCTGAAGATAGAGACATGGCAGTAGAACAAATAGGGGAGTCCATGGAAACAAGTTTGGCTAATATGGATGTCCTAGATGTCCTAAAGGCGTATAATGAACAGAGTACACTAGAAGACAATGTAGAAAAGGAGCATGAGAAAGGGAAAGATGAAGAGCAATTTAATTGGTCCACTAATCAGCCTTCACAGATAGATCAGGCTAGTACATCTAAATGTGGATAGGAAGAAACAATAATGAAGGAAATCTAAAGAAAATATAGGAGATGTTTCTAAAAGGGAGATGCAACAGCAAGATAATTTACAAGCAGGTTCAGGGAATCAGTCTCCAAGATAGCCTCTAAAGCAACACATGCTCCACAACAATCATCACTAGAAAAGAAGGTAGAGGTAGAGAAACCTCAAAAGGAAATAATTAAGATAGAAGCAAAAATAGAAACAAATAAAGAGCCACCAGCTTGGTTGGGAAATGAAGTAAGAAGAGAAAAAATAGAGGTACAGTTGGTGCCTATTGACATTAAAAGCTTGTTAGGAGGACTTCCACATAGAGAAAGAAGAAAGGCAGGAACAGTGTTTTCCATAAAGCGAGGTCCCTTTGGATCAAGAACATTGGAGCTGGCTATTCCGCAAGCCAATAAGGTAAAAGGGGAGATGACTCTTGAGGACTATAAAATGATGAACATTGATTTGGGGCATATGACAAGGGAGCAACACTTGACTAAATGGGAAGATATGCACCAAGCGACAAGAGAAATATTGAAGAAAGATAAAGATAAATTTGATTGCTTAAAAGGACATATTGCACAACTGCAGTAGTTTATACAAGGAAAATTTGACCCTAAGGTCGGGATGCCAGAGATGTAGGAAAACTTAACCATTGTATCTAAGGAACAGGTATTGGAATTAGAAAATAAGAAGATTGAAGCTAATGCTTTTGAGGAGTGGTTTGGGATGTTTATTCAAGAAGGGGAAAATACAATAAGGCAAGTGATTACTAATTGGGAATTGGATCTTACAGAAAAAAAACAATTGTAGTACTATTTTGCAGCATTGTTTGGGCAGAATAGAGGAATGCAAAGAAGAAATAGATCGGGTAGAAGATATGAAAGAAAGGGATGATGAGATAAAAAAAGAAAGAATAATAACTTCTTAGGTAGTGGATCACATGCCACAGACTATAATGGAGTTGAGTTTTGAAAGAAATATGTTGGAAGGATGCATAGTAAATACACAGGAGTTGGAAAAATAAGTTGGGGAAATAGTTAAAAAGCACTGTTGACTCATACAAAAATTCATTGGATATGAATGTTCAGACATACATGTTTATGATGCTGAGATGCAATGAAAGAGTTCAAGGATATGTATTTTCCTTGTATACAGGATCCAAGTACATATTTGAATGTTGAGATGATTGATTTAATCATGGAATCAGGTTCAAGGGTGAGGACATACCAAAAACATAAAGAAGAGATAGAAGAGCAAATAAAAACACTAAAGGAAAGGGTTGAAATGCAAGCATACACTTGGAGCGTAAGCCAAAGAAATAATCATGAAGTGGTGGTAGCATTAATAGATAAATATACAAAATACCTGAAGAAGATTGGGGAAGAGTGAAAAGGGAAAAGTGCTAATGATGGTGGTGTTTTCTTTTGTTTTGTGCTAAAGTCATGGTGCTACAAGTTGAGGGAAAAGTCAGCGCGATATCTTTTATTTTTTAAAACATTCTAAAGGCATCCTTTGAGCTAAGTAAAGATACCATTGGGATATTTTGTGAACAGTTAGGAAATGATTCCTACCATTGATCTAAAGGATTTGAATGCTAACTGTTGGATGGATTTTGTAACTGTAGCAGGAAGAAGCTTCAAAGTCTATATAAGAAGCTCTGCTACTTGTATTATATCACACAGGGATTTTAGAATTTCAGCTTGAGGTTGTAATTTGTTAAGTTTTATTGAAATAGAAGGGATGTTTCTTTTAGTTTAAAAAGGAGGTCACCTGTGTCTACATTAAGGAGTACGTGGAATGTCTAGTCTCCTTAGTGTATATGTCAAAATGTTTGTAAGTTTTCCTGGTGACTTGATCAATGAAACATAAGTCATTATTACATTGTAAATTTTGTATGACTTTATACTTTAAATAAAAGTAAACTTAGAATTTTGCATCTATTACAGAGTGTTTTCTAATTCAGACTTGTATTTGAAGTATTATTCTTTGAAAGCTTGCATTCTCTTATGTAGGTTCATGAAAATGTTCAGAATTTTACATTTGTAGATTTAATGATGTTGAATTGTTTAGATTACTGTATTCTTTGAAATGTGAGTAGCAGAACATTTAGATCATGTGTGGAATGACACTTTAATTTGAGTTTCTCTAACTTTTCTCCAAACAACTACTAAATAATTAGCTTAAACGCAGAAATCTGAAGGAAATTGTCATACATTTGAATAAGGATTAAGGAATTGCAGTGATAGTTGACAATTTTCATATAAATTTGAAAGGCAAAGTTTGTTTTATTGAAATTTATACAAAACTTTGTGATACAATAGTGAATTTATGCAAAAGAATGAATACTTTGTCGATATTTGCAACAAATTCCATAATTTGAAGTCCAGTAAGTCATTGATTACTTTAATTTGGGTAAGGCACCTTAAACATTACAGTTTCACATCAACCTACTGAATTATCCACAAGGTCAAGACCTAACCATACAGAAAATTGAGATTAAGAATTCTTAGTCAATTCTTCATATCTTTGAAGATAGCTAAAGTTCCTTTGTGAATTTTAACTTTTGTTATGAATGTGTAAAAACATACATCAACAATTACAATAAGGGTTGTTAAACCATATTGGCGGCTTATTGCCAGACTCACTCCCACGATCAACACCTTTCTATATTGTAAATAACAATTCCTCTGCTCTACTCTTCCTCTTCTCTACTCTGCCTTTAGACCTTTCTTAATATCTTTTCATTTTAACTCAAGGACACCTTTTCCATGACTCAGCTATAAGTATTTATACACTACATCAACCTTGGAATGATCATCAATCTCAGCATCACAATCATCAACCATTGGAACAATCTCCAAGGTCAGTATTGCAAACATTTACAAAATATGTCCTAACCTATTACAAATTTATGAAAGGGGAATGAAATGTGGATCACACCATGCCTTAGCTAGGACTCAAACATGATCTTCCACACCACAACATGGTTCCACAATCTTCTAGAGATTTCCACAATCACTGGGATAACCAGATCGGCCAAGACTGGTTACACACTACATTATCTGGGAACAATCTTCATACACCATCTTAATTTCTTAACGCGGACCAAAGTCCAGATAGGAACATGATTAGGAGACATCCACAAATATGCTATAATCATCAGGAGTAGCCACATGAACCTTAACCACTTTATCCATAGGAATCTTCTCACCAGAACACATAAACTTCACTATCTTCAACTATCATAAAAGAAAGATAGCTTGTGGACCACCAAACCATGAACCATTGCCATTGTAAGCACTTATCATCATCCCAAACTTCCCTCTAGAACCATAGAGACAAATACTTTATTGCAGAGGAGTGCAAAACGGAATACTTTCCTCCTGTCCCAACTGAACTTAAAGAAAAAGTAGGTTTCACTCTGGTGAACACAACTCACTTAGATCTTCATGCGGATGGTTCAAACCTAGAATGTAGCATCATCAGACATATCTCTAACTTACTTCCAATCCGCAAGAAACAATCTTCAAGCAAAAATAAATGTGGAGTAGTTTACCAGACTGTTCTTTAGCATACAACTCACTGTCTATACTGTACTTCTCTGTAACTCACTTGTTTCTTCCGGAGAGGCTAATTTTCTCAATATCCTCAACATACAAGTCTTCTAAACAAGTAATAGAATAATATATAGTTGACACTAATGACAACAAGGATATGTTGACATCAATGACAACATTGATTAGGCACATACTTGCAACAATCTCCCCCTTTGTCATTGATGGCAACATATGATGTGAAAAACTGCAACAATCATCAAGACAAGATTCTCCCTCTTTCTCTTTACACACTTACACTTCTTTCTTTCTCCAAAATTCCCCCCATTTCTTTTACACATCTGTACTCTATTTTTTTCACATGATTTCTCTCCCCCTTTGACATCAATGGCAAAGGGCACATACTTGCACTCTTCTGCTCTGATCTAATCTCTTTTCTCAACTTTTTGACTACTCCCCCTTAGAAGTAGCCCTAAAAAGCATCAATCTAGACCTCTGAACACCTCTAGACTGATGCACTATTATGCATCTTAGTTTAGAGCATGAGGGGTGATGACCCCTAAATTTTCTTTGAGATACTCAAAAGTATCCTTAGGCAAAGGCTTGGTAAAAATGTTTGCAATCTGATCCTTGGTAGAAACATACTCCAACTTGACTTCATTCTCTATGACTTTTTTGCTTAGGAAATGATTCCTAATGGATATGTGCTTGGTCCTTGAATGCATCACTAGGTTCTTTGATATGTTTATGGCACTTGTGTTGTCACAAAAGATTGCAATAGGTTCTTCATAGACAACTTTGATGTCCTTTAAAGTCTGCTTCATCCATAACACTTGAGTGCAACTGCATGCTGCTGCAATGTATTTTGCCTCCATAGTAGACAGGGATATTGAATCCTATTTCTTGCTTAGCCAAGATACTAATCTTTTTCCTAATAAGAATGCACCTCCACTTGTACTTTTTTTGTCATCCACATCTCTAGCCTAATCTGCATCAGTATATGCACTGAGAGTAAAGTCACAGTCCTTAGGGTACCACAAACCATAATCTATTGTACCTTTTAAATTTTTTAAAATTCTTTTGATTGCCATCACATGTGATTCCTTGGATTCTACCTAAAATCTTGCCACAAGACACACTACATGCATTATGTCAGGTCTAGTTTGAGTTAGATAAAGTAATCCTCCAATCATAGATCTATACTTTTTCTAGTCTACCATGGGTTAGTTATCATCTTTGCTCAACTTACAACCAGTTACCATAGGTGTACATACTGGTTTAGAGTCTTCCATCACAAATTTCTTTAACAACTCTTTCACATAATTAGACTGAGAAATGAAGATACCCTTATTAGATTGACTTATTTGCAGACCTAAAAATAAGTTCATCTCTCCAAACATAGACATTTCAAATTGACTTTGTATTTCTCCAGCAAAAAATGAGCACATACCTTCATTGCCTCCAAAAATAATATCATCAACAAAAACTGCAACAATCAGGGTTTGTTCATAATTGATCTTGAAGTAGAGATTACTATCTATAGTACCTTAACTGAACCCTATTTGTATCAGGTACCTATCCAACCATGCATACCATGCCCTGAGAGCTTGTTTTAATCCATACAATGCTTTCTTCAATCTGCATACCATGTCCCCTTGTTCTGATGACTGAAATCCTTCCGATTGTTCAATATAGACTTCCTCTTCCAACTCTCCATTTAACAAGGCAGACTTAACATCCATTTGATAAACCTTGAAATCTTTGTATGTTGCAAAAGTCAGAAACATCCTTATTGCTTTAATCCTTGCTACTGGAGCAAAAGTTTCTTCAAAGTCTATTCCTTCAACCTGAGCATATCCTTTGAATACCAACCTTGCTTTGTTTCTTACCACTTCAGCATTCTCATTCATTTTGTTTCCGAAGACCCACTTTGTACCAATTACATTCTTCTTTGCTGGTCTGGGAACAAGATCCCAAGTCTGATTCTTCTCTATCTGCATCAATTCTTCTTCCATAGCCTTTATCCAATTCTCATCTTTGCAAGCCTCATCCATAGTTTTAGGTTCAATCTTAGAGATCAAATAGAAATTTACTTCTTCTTCTGCAGCTTTTCTTCTAGTTAAGATCCCTTTGCTCTTATCTCCTATGATTTGATTTTTAGATTGAATAATTCTTACATATCTTGGAGTTTTGGTAGCACTTACCGGATCTTGTTCTTCTTCATCTGTGTTGTCTTCATGCTACACCACTTCTGAAACATCTAGATCATTTGACTCATATCTACTTGATTCTGAAGACGTTTCGTTACATTCATCAACTTTAACATTTACACTTTCAATGATCTTATTTAGCCTCTTATTATAGCACTGGTAGCCCTTACTCTCGATGGAGTAACCAAGGAAGATTCCTTCATCACATCTAGCGTTAAACTTGCCTAAATCTTCTTCTCTTTTGATATAACATCTGCTACCAAAAACTTTGAAATATTTCACAGTAGGAACTCTACCATGCCACAATTCATAGGGAGTTTTTGAACTGTTACCTTTTAATTGAACTCTGTTTAGGATATATACTATGGTGTGAATTGCCTCTCTCCAATATGCTTCTGAAAGATGATCTTCCTTCATCATGGTTCTAGTAGCTTCTTGAACTGTTCTATTTTTCCTTTCAACAACTCCATTTTGTTGTGGAGTTCTGGGTGCAGATAGTTGTCTCTTTATTCCGTGTTCTTCACAAAAGAAATTGAATTCATTTGATGTGAACTCTCCTCCTCTATTAGACCTCAAAAATTTGATTTTCAAATCCATCTCATTTTCAACCATTGCCTTAAATGCCTTGAATTTATCTAGAGCATTAGCTTTCTCTTTCAAAAAGGTGACCCAAGTTAGTATAGAATAATCATCAATGAGCACCATGAAATGTCTGTCTCCTTGCAAACTTCTTACTCTGGTAGGTCCACACAAATATGTATGCACTAGCTCAAGTAGTCCTCCAACTGATTGGTCCTTACTTTTGAAACTTGTTCTTGTCTATTTCCCAAATTGACACTCCTTGCAAACTGAATTAGCAGACTTCACAAGCTTAGGCAAATCTCTAACAATTTGTGCAGTACTTATCTTCATAATATTATCAAAATTTAAGTGACACAACCTTCTATGCCATAACCAACTCTCATCAATCTGAGTCAACAAGCAATAGTTCTCGGTTCCTTTCGAGTGATAGATATTACCTCTAGTCTTCTTACTAGTTGCAATGATTGTTCTAGAGCTTTCCCTGATCTTGCATCCATTGTCCTTGAAGCTTAAGTCATAGCCCTTGTCACACATCTAACCCACACTCAGAAGATTGTGCTTTAATCCTTTCACATACAAGACATCTTCAGTATTATGCTTGCCATCAAAAGAAATAGATCCTTTTCCACAAATCCTACTAGTTGTATCATCTCCAAACCTAACCAGTCCATCATATCATATCATGTGGTGAGAGCAACCACTATCAATAACCCATTCATCCTTGTCCTTAATGACCTGAGCAGCCAAAGCATTTTCCACTAGTTTTTCTTCCTTCACACAGCTAGGAGAATTAGTAGACACAAGATCTTCCTTAATAGCAATGAAAAAGCATTCATTTATAGAGGAACTAGCATTATCTAGTCCACCATTATCTGATACTCCTTCATCATTATCAAAATCTTCAACATAATAACACTTCTTTTGGGTCCTAGGCCTATTCTCATATCTTCTATTTCTTTCAATTCTTTCAGGACATATGGAAGCAAAATGACCTACTTTACAACAGGAAAAACATTTGAAACGTAGTTTGTCTTTATACTTACCGGATCCTCTTTGCAGTCTGTCTACAAAGTTGGCTTCAACTTCATCTAATTCATCATCAGATTCTACCTTGTACTTTTCTGATTTGGAAGTACTTCCAGGAGTATTGGCTTTGAAGGCCACCTCAACTTTTGGTAGAGTATCATCTAACTCCCTCATTTCAAAAGTAGTAAGGTTACCAAACAACTAATCCCTGTTAACAATTTTTACTTGCATGAATTCTTCAATCGTGGCTACCTTGTGACAGTAGGACTTGGGCAGAGATCTAAGAATTTTCATAACAATTTCCTTTTCTTCGAGAGTTCCACCTATGGATTTTATCCCTATAACAAGTTCGTCAACTCTTTGCATAAAAGCTAATATGTTTTCATCATTGTTCATCTTCAAGCTTTCATATTTCACTTTCAGACTTTGTAACTTGGCTTCCTTCATAGAATCATCTCCTTCATACAGATTTTTCAACTTTTCCCGTACCTTATTTGCAATTTCAAGATCCACCACTTTCATCAATATTGAGTCAATTAATGAGCTTAGCAGAGCATCCTTTGCCTTGATATCTATCTCATATTCTTTGATTTCATCTTTAGTCATTAGGTCATTTTGAGGTATGGTGTATTATGTTTCTATAGCTTTCCAAACTTTGTAACCAAGAGAAAGAAGGATTTTCACCCAAGCCTTCCAGAGAACATAATTCGTTCCATCAAAATGTGACGCTTCCTTCTTGTAAGACATTTTGGATCTTCCTCAAGCTATTAAACTTTATTTAGAGGAACTTGGCTTTGATACCAATTGTTGATATGTACTGGACAACTAAGAGGGGGGTGAATCAGTTGTCATAAAAACTTAAACACTTTCTGCAATTAAAACATTCATCACTTATCCACAATTATTATAGTTTAACAATGAGTGCATGAAATCAGAAAATTAACCACATATACAACATCAAACAAAAGAGACACTAGATTTACGTGGAAAACCCCAAGGTGAGGAAAAACCACAAAGAGGATTAGCTCTCAATATATATTGCAATCTTGAAATAATGATGTTTAGGCTTGGTCACTCCATGGGCCTAAACATACTGGCTTACTGCCATGAAGAACAACTAGGTCTAGTAGGCTCACTGCCTCAACCCTAAACCTAGCAAGATTACAATAAGGGTTGTTAAACCTTGAGGGCTATTAAACCCTACTGGCGGCTTACTGCCAAACTCACTACCACGATCAACATCTTTTTGTATTGTAAATAACAATTCCTCTGCTCTACTCTTCCTCTGCTATGCTCTTCCTCTTCTTTTCTCTGCCTCTTCTCTGCTATGCCTTTGGACATTTCTTAATATATTTTCATTTTTGCTCAAGGACACCTTTTCCATGACTCAACTATAAGTATTTATACACTACATCAACCTTGTAATGATCATCAAGGTTGGCATCACAATCATTAACCATTGGAATAATCTCCAAGGTTGATATCACAAACATTTACAAAATAGGTCCTGACCTATTACAAATTTATGCAAGGGGAATGAAATGTGGATCTTGCCATGCCTTGGCTAGGACTCAAACATGATCTTCCATGCCACAACACACTTCCACAATCTTCCAAAGATTTTTGCAATCACTGGGATCAACCAGATCAGCCAAGACTGGTTATAGGCTACATTATCTGGGAACAATCTTCACACACCATCTCAATTTCTTAACACGGACCAAAGTCCAGATAGGAACATGATTAGGAGACATCCATAAGAATGCTATAATCATCAAGAGTAGCCGCACGAACCTTAACCACTTTATCTAGAGGAATCTTCTCACTAGAACAAATGAACTTCACTGTCTTCAACTGTCATAAAAGAAAGATAGCTTGCAGACCACCAAACCATGAACCATTGCCACTATAAGAACTCATCATCATCCCAAACTTCCCTCTAGAATCGTAGAGCCAAATAATTTATTGCGGAGGAATGCGGAGCAGAATACTTTCCTCCTGTCCCAACTGAATTTACAGAAAAAGTAGGTTTCACTCTGGTGAACACAACTCACTCAGATCTTCATGTGGATGGATCAAACCCAAAATTTAGCATCCTCAGACATATCTATAACTTACTTCCAATCCACAGACTGTGATCTTCAAGCAGAAATAAATACAGAGTAGTTTACTGGATTGTTCTTCAGAATACAACTCACTGTCTATACTGCACTTCTCTGTAACTCACTGGTTTCTTCCAGAGAGGCTAATTTTCTCAATATCCTCAACATACAAGTCTTCTAAACAAGTAATAGAATAATATACAGTTGACACTAATGACAATGAGGATATGTTGACATCAATGACAACACTGATTAGGAACATACTTGCAACAAGAACATGTTTGTTAGCTCAATCCACTGAATGTTGGCTATGTCATAAGAGAATGGGAGACAACAACTTTGATAATATGGTAAAGATCAATTCTACTCATGCAGTGAGAGATATGCCTAAGATAATCAAGCCTACACATGCAATATGCAAAGAATGTCAAATGGGAAAGCATACAAAGACAAACTTCAAAAGTAAGGAGTATTCTTCTTCAAAGCCATTGGAACTGATTCACACTGATCTATGTGGCCCTACAAGAGTAAAGAGTCAACAAGGTGAGAGGTATTTCATGTTGCTTATTGATGATTATTCTAGAATGACTTGGGTTACTTTCTTAAGAGAAAAGTCAGATGTCCTTGATAAATTTAAAGTGTTCAAAGCTTTGGTTGAAAATTAAGTAGATGCTAAGATCAAATGCTTGAGGTCTAATAGAGGAGGTGAATTTACTTCAAATTATTTTGAAAGATTTTGTGAAGATCATGGTATTAGGAGACATCTGTCAGATCCTAGGATCCCTCATCAAAATAAAGTAGTGGAAAGAAAGAACATGACTATGTAAGAGATGTCTAGGGCAATGTTGAAAGATGTAAATTTGCTTGATATGTACTGGAAGGATGTAGTTCATACTGCTGTCTATCTAATTAATAGAGTGTAATTGAATGTCAACAACACTAATACTCTTTATGAGGTATGGTATGGAAGACCTCCCATAGTTAGATACTTTAGGATCTTTGGTAGCAAATACTATATCAGAAGAGATGAAGAAGACCTAGGAAAGTTTGATTCAAGAAGTGATGAAGGAATCTTTCTTGGCTACTCAACCAGAAGCAAGGCTTATAGATGCTACAACAAGAGGTTGTGAAAGATGATTGAAAGCAAAAATGTCAAGATAGATGAAGACCTATATCAGATCACACATGAATTAGATGACTCTGAATTTGATATCTTTCTATGCATTGTAGATGAAGAAGAAGAAGTAAAAGAAGAAAAGGAACAAGAACCGGAGAAAATGCCTAAGACTTTAGTAAAGTATGTTTAGAAGAACCACTTAGTAGATTAGATCATTGGAGATAAGAATGAAGGTGTGCAGACAAGGAGAAGGATTTCTAAGACACATTAGCAAGTAACCTTGTTTTTGTTATCAAGAGTGGAACCCAAAAAATTTGATGAATCCAACAAGGATGATGGATGGATTAAAGCCATGGAAGAATAATTGGATCAGATTAAGAAGAATCATCCATGGGAATTGGTTCCTAGACTAACAAACAAGAATGTTATAGGAACAAAATGGGTGTTCTAGAACAAACTAAATGAAGAAGGTGAAGTTGTAAGGGACAAGGCAAGACTGGTATGCAAGGATACACACAAGTAGAAGGTATTGATTTTGAGGAGACTTTTTCTTTGGTAGCAAGGATGGAGGAAATCAAAATGTTCCTTGCTCTTTCTACTCATAAGAACTTCAAGGTATATTATATGGATGTTAAGTCAACATTTCTAAATGGTGACCTAGAGGAAGAGGTTTACATTGAACAACTAGATGATTTCTAGATATCAAAAGATCTAGATATGGTGTGTAGACTCAAGAAGGCTCTCTATGGCCTTATGCAAGCACCTAGAGCTTGGTATGCTAGATTGGACA
Organism: Cunninghamia lanceolata; assembly: GCA_027924645.1. Lineage (NCBI taxonomy): Eukaryota > Viridiplantae > Streptophyta > Pinopsida > Cupressales > Cupressaceae > Cunninghamia > Cunninghamia lanceolata. The sequence continues at coordinate 5,100,808 of BSBN01000693.1, forward strand.
AGTACTTACTTCAACAGGGCTTGAAGAAAGGTACTACTGATAGCAATCTTTGTATCAAGGAAGAAGGAGACATGATATTGATAGTTGCAGTATATGTTGATGGCATCGTCTTTGGTGGAGATGATGATATGTGTAAGAGGTTTGTAGAGGAGATGCAAAAAGAGTTTGAGATATCTATGGTTGGTGAAATGTCTTTCTTCCTTAGACTTCAAATTACTCATCTAGATGATGGTATCTTTATTTCTCAAGCTAAGTATGTCAAAGAGTTGTTGAAGAAGTTTGGTATGGAGGATTCAAAACTAATGAGTACTCCCATGGTCACTGGATGCCACTTGAGAAAAGATGATGAGTCTCCGGAGGTGGATTAGACTATCTATAGATCTATGATTGGAGGACTATTGTACTTGACTACTTCTAGACTTGATTTTATGCATACAATATGTGTGGTTGCCAGATATCAAGCCAATCCCAAGCAAACATATGAGAAAGCTATGAACAGGATATTAAAATATTTGAAAGGAACTCTAGACTATGGCCTATGGTATCCAAGAGGTAATGAATTTGATTTTAGTGCATACACCAATGCTGACTGGGTTGGTTGTATTGATGATAGAAGAAGTAAAAGTGGAGGTGCTTTCTTTTTAGGAAGCATATTGGTTTCATGGTAGAGAAAGAAGCAAGATTCAGTGTACTTATTTACTACAGAGGTAGAGTACATTGTAGCAGCATCCTACTGTACACAAATATTGTGGATGAAGCAAACTATGAAGGATATCAAGGTATTGTATGATGACCCTATTCCCATCTTGTGTGACACACAAGTGCTACTAATATTTCCAAGAATCTAGTGATGCATTCTAGAACCAAGCATATAGCAATTAGGTATCACTTTCTAAGATAGAAGGTTGTAGACAAGGAAGTGAAGTTAGAATATGTTACTACTAAGGATCAAATAGTAGATATTTTCACAAAGGCTCTAGCAAAGGATACTTTTGAGGATCTTTGACAGAGGTTATGGGTAATTACCCCTCCTTCTTGCTAGACACATAATGGTGCATCTATCTAGGGGAGTTCATGTTATATCTTGTTCCTAAACTGATGGTGGTTACCTCTCAGGGGGAGCAAGTAGTGGTTGTTGATATTAGGGGGAGCTTTTTGTTGAATGTACAAGACAACTGAGAGGGGGGGTGAATCAGTTGTATCAAAAACTTTAAACCCTCATAAACATAATCGCATCCACATCAACTTACATAAACCTTAATTCTGTTATGAAGATTAAACATTAAAAACATATAACAGAAACTTAATCAAATCAACACCATGCACAAGAGAACACTAGAATTTTATGTGGAAAACCCTAAAAAGGGAAAAACCATGGTGAGGATTAGCTCACAACATAAAGTAGAATCAATACTTAATTATAAAGAGGCTCACTGCCAAAAGGACTCACTGCCAAAAGAGATGGCTCACTGCCATGAACTGATAGATAGCATCTAACACATGTCTGAGTTTAATTCCAATGAAGCACAATACACATCACCTTCGCTACCTCACAACGTAAACATCTTCATCTTCACATCTTCACACTTACACATGAATCATTTACACTTATTTATATCAATCATCAACCTTGAAACATACATCAAGGTTAGTAACACATTCTACAACCTTTGGAATAGTCTCCAAGGTCAACAAACATACACAATTCAAATTAGGTCTGAACCTAAACAATCTTGTGAAGCAAAGGAATGAAGGTAGAAGATTTCATAGCTTAGTTTGGACCTAAATACATCTTCATACACTTCACCATGCTTCCACAATCCATGAAGCACATCTGCAAAGAGTGTAAGCAACTAGGTCGACTAAAACTGGTCTTAACACTAGGATCTTTCGGTACACGCTTCTAAAAACACAACCATAACTTGTGGACCAAGAACAAGACTTCAAAAAAATCTAGGGGCATCCAAGAACAAACTTATATCACCGAAGAACCAACAAAATCATCTACAACACCTTTAACTTGAAGAAGGTTTATTGTCTGCTCACAAACAACACTATCGAACTCTACTACACAATAACTTGCTTCTCAGAACATAAAATCACAAATCCTTTGGAATGAAGATAGCTAAGGACCTTATAAAAATATGTCTAGAACCACACCACCTGAAACCACTTTGCAGAGAAATACGGAGTAAAATACTTTCTCCCAGACACCTCTGCACAACCTAGAAACTCTATCAATTACAATCTTCAAATTGGTGAATATAACTTCTACTGTATAGCGATGACAAGGTGTCACTGTACCTCATAATTTAATCTGTTTTCAGATGTCAAAAACTAGGGCTATGTCCATGGCTGTCTGCAACTAGGGATTCTATAGTTACCAGTTTATAGCTAATCCTAATTTAAAAATAGATTAATCTATCTGCTTGTTGAATAAATGTAATGAATGCTGGAAAATAGAATAAAACAGGAAATTTACTTAAAGCAAAGAACAATGACATGCGTCTATCTATTAAAACAGGAAACACCTTTATAAGAGAAAACTGAAACAACAAAACAGTGATGCTAGCCTCCTGCTTGAGTGGTGAGAGTGGGCCCTTGCTCCACACCCTTGAGGCTGAAGGCTATAGCAGGAAATCAGCACAAAAGATGATCACAACTAAATTTAGTCCAATTCATTCATTTCTACATTCATGAAAATATGGCTATCACAGAACTAAGACCTCTGAGATTTAGAATAATTTTATCATTGTTGTTCTTCTACTATTTCTGAGAGTATATATAAAAATGAGTGATGATATATCACTGAACTTATCTACTAGTCTTTCTATGAGATGACACCATCTCTTTATTGTACTTAACTGTCTAACTTATGAAAAATCATCGTGCAAGAAAGGTAGACTTGAGTGGAACAGAAGTCCACTAAGAGGTCTAAGTTTAAGTCTTAATACACTTGGGCATCAAAGCCCTGAAAATAAGGATATTGTATTAGTTCGATTCATAACTCATGCAAAATCTTTGAAAAGATAAAACTTTAGCAGTTTAACTAATAGTTGACTCTTCACCACTCAGGTGATGATTTGAGTGAAGTGAGGGGTATTAAGATCGCTGTTGAAAGTGTCTGGTCAGCAGCTCTACTTGGAAACATGCCCTATTCTCAGGAGGCACCGGAGATAGCTGTTCCTGTCTGCAGCTCCAGAGATGCTCCAGACTCTTGCAGAGCTCCGGAGAGGCATTCCCCATATCTTTAAAACTTCAGGTGTCATGGTTCTTTGTTATTGTCTTCAGAGATCATTGAAGACAATTTCTGAAGATACACAAAATTACTGTTCCTGGAACCTACACCTGCTGAATCAAAAAGAGAGAAATTTTGTATTTTTCCATCAATTCCATGCACATTAGTCACTTAATCAGAAATTCTAATCTTAAGTAATCTATCTTAATTAATCATAAAATAGAACAATCTTGTTAACTTATTTGGGTACAGACACTAGGAAGATGAACTGAGGGAGGGGAAAAAGAGAGGCAAAAAGATGTATTTCATGAGTGCAATTTGGCACTCATCATCCCCCCCATACCTAAGGTTTGGCAGGTCCTCCTGCTTTTCACATTTTGGATTTATTTTGGTGAAGCAGCCTGTCAGTCAGTCTATATTCCTAGAGATAGGTGGTCCAAGTGGTTCTGTTGGTTTTACCATTTCCTTTGTACTTATCAACTTGCTTCAACCAGTTCTTCAATTTTTCATCTTCCAGCTGATCTGCCCAGATAGGGAATGGTTCAATTATCAGAGGGGGCCTGAACTGTCCACCTATCCATTCCTATTTATGTGTATCCATCAGTTTGGATATCAACTTTATCTTTCGCATGAATAATCTCAGGTTTGCAGGGGTGACCACCTCTCTAAGTTTCTACTTTGGGGTTAAAATATTCCATCTCCTCTTTGCCACAACAAGTATAGAATTTGCTGAGTTAACCATAAAAAGACCAAAGTCAATGGAGCATTCCTGCAAACTTTTTAGGTATAATGGTAACATTCTGGTTGCATTTTTAGGATGATAGATAAGGGACCTGAATTGGGTTTGAAGAGCAAAAGGATTGGGACATTCTTTCCTAATGAAGAGATCCGTTTTTAAATCCTTTTGAAGATGATCTTCCGTCCTTTCATTCCAGATCTGGTGGTTTCTCATTAGGGACATGAATGCCTTAAGCTGGCATTCTCCCACAAAGTGATTAATAATGAAGGATATATCATTAATACAGAATCCATGTAAGTATAATTCACATAGGAAATTTTTGTCCTCATCATTGCTCCTGGTGTAAGCTGTCATGAATCCTTCTGCTGTTTTGGTATCCTTAGTTATGTCAAATAGGACTAAGGAGAGTTTCCTTTGCAGTACCCTCTCCTGTAAGAACATTGAATAGCTGGCACTTGGAGGCCTGCAGGATAGAATTTCTAAGGAAAGGGAGGCCAATTTAATGATTTTGTCTTCCAAAGTTGCTATTCTTTCTGCTCTAGCAGTGACTGCCCTTTGTAATTGTAACATTGGCTTGGAGGCCTCAAATTCTCTACACCTTTTCTCCCAATGAAACAGGGCTTTGGGAATGTCAATGGGGATTGGACCCACATAGGCATCTGTTTGAATTTCCTGCTCATTGGTTGCCCTTGGGCCAGACAATTCTTGAATATATTCTTCTTGGTCATCCAGGGTGTTATTGGCCCAAGTTAACTATTTATCTTGGCTTTGTACCTTTTCAATCAGTGCTACCATTATTGTGAGGCTATTGTCTCTGGCCATGGTGAGCTCAGAAACCTTCTGTGCTGCTTCTTTTTCTTTTTCTTCCATCCATTTAGCTGCCTCACATTTCTGTGCTTCCAATTCTGCCTCTTTCTCCTAGATGATTTTATCCTTGCTTTGGAGGTCTGTTTGGATATTTGCAATAGTTTGTTTTAGCTCCATCTCTACCTTTTCTCTGACCTTCTTGAGGTCAGTGATAATTAAATTCTTTCCCCAGAGAATTCTTTTTAAATTTTCAATTTCTTCCATCAATTACTGTTCTGTTGAGATTTCTATATCCTCTTGGTCAGAGGGATGAGATAGAGTTTCTGCCTCTGTTTCTATGGCTGTTGGCTGATTATCAATGTTATCCATGGCCATCTGCCCTGCTCTTGTTAATGTATCCATTTGCCTTGTTTCTTCTTCTTCAGTCTTCCTGTCCTAAGGATCCTCTGCTGTTGCTGGCACTGATGAAGGCCCAGCTTTATCTTCACATGTTCTTAATTCTAGGAGTGCCTTAGCGAGCAGGGCAGTATCCTTCTCAACTTGTGAGAGCTGTCTCTTCCTTTTGCTTCTCCAGAGCAAAGGTGGGGCTGGTGCCTCCGAAGCAAGTCTCCCTTCCTCAAAATCTAAGGAGATAGTAAAAGTTTGTAAGTTTCCTGTCTCCGGAGCACATGGTGGTATTGAAATTGGACTTGACTCCACATGAACAGATGGTGCTGGAGAATTTTCACTTTGCTTCCTCTTCCTGACCAAAGGGATCTCATCTGAATCATGGGATGGTTCTTCAGCCCACCACTTTTCCTCAATTCCCTGCCCTGACTTTTCCTCTGTTCATGTAGGAGCAAGTTTTGCAATTTGTTTGCCTTTCCTCTTTTTGTCAAGAACAGGGGCTGCAGATGAAGTGGCCTCCTGTGAGGGTGACTTCCCTTTGTGAACAGCTATGGAGGAGGCTGAAGGCTCAATTTCCTCATCTTGCTGAGAAGGAGAACTCTCACCTTCTGGTTGTGCTATCTCTGGTTCTCTGACCTGGGGGTTGTGTTCAAGAAAGTTTTGCAATAGTTCTTCTCCATTAGCCTAAGATAGGAAGTGGTGCTTGACTACTAGAAAGATGAGGCCATGATGTTTCATGGGTCCCTTATTCTGCTGATATCTCTCTGCAGTTGCCCTGATGGCAGAATACAGGAAATTGGGGATATTTATGCTATATTCAGGGTGCCTATTTCCATGTCTGAGAAAAATTAGCATTTTCATTATTGGCCCTAAAACTATAGAGAATTGGCCATCACAAGTAAAGTACTTCATTAAACAGGTAGCAACAAATGCCCAAGGGTTTGGGAGTGTGGACCTCAAAATTCCTTTGACTTCATTCTTATTTATATGTAATTGAATAGCAGGTTCACCACAAACAGAAAAATTTCTAATTAAATCAGTGTATAATGTTTTCAGGTGGTAGAACCTCTCACCTTGTTTGGGAAGTCCATAAATGTGGTTGATGGTTGCTAAGGAGAGATTGATTTGGTTTCCTCTCATAGTTGTCTGGTTGTCTCTTAAATTCCTAAGGAATTCTTCCACAATATCCTCCTAAAACCCTTCAAATTTGTCTAGGAAATCTAACCATCCAGCAGCCCTTAAAATGTTTGTTGTAGCTGCATCCTTCAAAAGACCTGTAGTATTCTCTGGCTCAGACTTTTTCTTGACTCCCATTGCTGAATTGATGCCACCTTCTATGTTTATTCTCTTACCTCCCCAATCTGTAGTCTATCTTTCCCTCTTATCTCTGTGGGCTCCGGAGTATTGTTTAAATTGCTCTGTAGACTCCGGAGAATTGTTTAATTTACCTTATGCTTCAGTCTATTTCAGAGGTTTGAATGAGGGAATTGCAGGCCGGGCTTATGCAGATGGGTTAAGGGACCAAGGCAACCATAAATGTAGCAGACTGACAAGGCACTCCGGAGGTAAGGTGGCATTAAGGCATAGATGGCAGCATGCTTGGATGTGAAAAAAAGAAATGACGGCGGAATGACGTGTCATTGTGGCAGCACCCAAAACAGAAAGATAAGACAGTTACTAATAATGATTAATTAAAAAAGATGTACCTGGATCAGTTTTAATGATGAGGAAATGTACATAGCTTTGGAAACTACACGCGTCGTGGCAATTGAGCAGCGGCCTAAGATGACGTCCACTTTCCACTTGTATGTGACTTGCAATCATTGCGCTGAGTGGCTCAAAAATCTACGCCCTTAGGTGATGTCAGTGCCGGCTCGTACACTTCTGCAAGTTATTATTACTCTAATTTAATTACTCTTTGTGATGAAGTAGATGATGAGTCATTACGACCTCATCATATGATTATCTACTTTATCACCTAGAGAGGTGGGCCCCTCCCTTATTATGGAGATTGACGACGTTATTAATAGAGTGCTGGATGTGCTCCTAATTGGAAAGCGACAGAGGTGCTCCTGCTTGAGAACTGCCAGAGATACATTGGGCCAACTTCTGGGAACTGATCATATCCAGAGCTTAATTATTTCAACTGCTCTGAAGAAGGGAACTACCATTTTACTAGTTTTCAACTCCCTTGGTCGAGAAAGACAGCCATTTGCTAGTTTTCTATCTTTCTCTTTTTTTTATTTTATTTTATAAGGCAGCCATTGCTGGTTTTCAAGCTCCTTGGTTTTTTTTTTTTAAGAATAATTTTAATCCATCACCATGACAGAGGAGGTATCCCCTGTATCAAAACACAGATTATTCAGAAACTCTTCTTTAGTAGATGGCCTTTTGTAGAGCCTGATTCGGTGACCATTTACTAGAAATGTGTCTGTGCTCCCATCAATCGGTTGCAATAATACAGTTCCATTTTCAAACACATCCTTTATTTGATAAGGACCCAGCCAGTGCGTCTGTAATTTTCCCCTAAATTCTTTGAATTTAGAATCATAAAGGAGAACCCAATCTCCTTGTTGAAATGTCCTCCTCTTAATGTGTTGGTCATGCCATTGCTTCCTCTGGTATTGAACCAGTTCTGTTTGTTGAATTGCTTCTGTCCGAATCTCATCCAACTCATTGAGCTGAAGAATTCTATTCTACTGAATTATAGACAATGGCAGACCAACATCCAATGCAGTTTTAAGTGTCTAGAGTTCAAATTCTATAGATAATATAGGCTTTTTCCCATAAACCAATTCATATGGTGAAAACTTTGTTGTGGACTTCCAAGTGGTGTTGTAAGCCCAAACTGCTTCAGGTAATCTACTAGCCCAATCTTTTCTATTCATTGCCACTGTCCTTGTTAGAATATTCTCAAGTTCTCTATTAGTTACTTCTACCTGCCTATTTGCTTGAGGATGGTAAGGTGAAGATTTTCTATGCTTGACTTGGTATAAATCTGTGAATGCCTTGACTACCTGTGAAGTAAACTGAGGTCCCCTATCTGAAACTATTGATCGTGGGGCTCCAAATCTCAAGAAAATTTTGTTCTAGAGGAAATTAGCAACTTTTTCTTCTCTTGCAAATTGTAATGCTTGAACCTCAATCCACTTCGTAACATAGTATGTGCACACTAGAATATACTCCTTGCCTGATGATGGTGGTGAAATTGGTCCGACAAAGTCTAGACCCCATTGCTCAAATGGTTCCATCATGACTTGAGGATGTAGCAGCATTTCCTGGGTAAAGGTTGGCTGCCCCATCCTTTGGCACTGGTCACAGTACTGCACATACTTCTTTGTGTCTTTATGAAGAGAAGGCCAATAGTAACTAGCTCCAAGGATCTTGTGGACTGTCCTGTAGAAAGAGTAGTGGCCACCAGATGGTTCATCATGACATGCTCTCAACACATCAAAAGTCTCATCAGCCTTTAAGCACCTGCATAGAATGAAATCAAGACCACATTTAAATAGTAAACCATTCAACCATTTATAGGATAAACTTTCTTTAACTAAATGTTTTCTTTGCTTTGAAGTAAAATGGGATGGATACAAGCCTGTAGCTAAAAGATTAGCTATGTCAGAAAACCAAGGTATAGTAGTGGATATGGCAAAAAGATGTTCATCTGGGAATTTGTCCTCAACTGGTTGGTCTTCTCGTCCTGTATGCAATCTTGACAGAAAATTAGCAACCAAATTAAACTTCCCTAGATTATCAACTATGGTAATATCAAATTCCTACAATAGCAATAACCACCTAATGATCCTTGCACCTACTACTGGTTTATTCATTAGGTACTTGATAGCTGCATGATCAGTGTGCACAAATATTTTATATCCAGTGATATAATGCCTGAATTTGTTTATAGCATAGATAACTGCCAAGAATTCTTTTTCAGTTGTATAATTTCTTTCTGCAGGGGTAAGGTTTTTGCTGATGTAATAAATGGCATGCATACTTTCTCCTTCCTCCTTTTGTCCTAAAACTGCCCCAATGGATTCATTTGAAGCATCAGTTTGTATGTGAAATGGTAAAGTCCAATTAGGTCCCCTTAAGACTGGTGTGACAGTAAGCTTCTCCTTCAAAGTTTCAAATGCTGATTGACAGTCTTCTGTCCACAGAAATTCTGTTTCTTTGTTAAGCAGGGTAAACAGGGGGGCAACGATTCTACTTAAATTTTCTATAAACCTCCTATAGTAGCCTGCATGACCTAGAAAACTTCTGACATTAGTCTGATTTTTGGGTGAAGACAACTGTGTGATTACTTCTATCTTGTTCTGATCCACTCTGATCCCTTTTTCTAAAATGTGGTGTCCCAAAATAATTCCTTCCTCCACCATCATAAAATATTTCTCATGGCTAAGGGATAGTTGATATTTATCACAGCATTTTAGTACTTTTCCAAGGTTTGTGAGAGCTTCCTCAAAGTTATCCCCATACACAGTAAAGTCATCCATGTAGACCTCCATGCATTCATTAGTCAGTTCAGCAAAAATAGCTAGAACCAGCCTATGAAATGTAGCTGGGGCGTTGCATAGCCCAAAGGGAAGAACTTTGTAAGCAAAGGTTCCCCAAGAGCATGTGAAGGTGGTTTTGTCTTGGTCTTCAGGTGCTACTTGAACTTGATTATACCCACTGAATCCATCTAGAAAAGAAAAATACTTTCTCCCAGCAAGGTTGTCTAAAACTTGGTCAATAAATGGTAAGGAAAAGTAGTCCTTTTTTGTGGCCTTGTTGAGTTCTCTATAATCAATACACACCCTCCATTTCCCATTCTTTTAAGGCACAATGACAAGGGGTGAGACCCATTGACTGTCTGAGATTGGATATATGAACCCTGTCTGGAGTAATTTTTCTATTTCAGTTTTGAAAATGTCCTTTAAAATAGGATTCAATCTTCTTTGTGGTTACCTGACAGGTTTAATATCCTCAGTGTAGATATGATGGGTACAGATCTCAGGAGGTATGCCTTTCATATCTTGGTATTCCCAGGCAAAAGATGCTAAGTGGGAGACCAAAGTTTTTCTTCCTGACTTGCTGTTAACTGAGTATTTATATTAAGTGTTTTCCTTGGCAGAATCATGACCTGTTTTGTGATTTGATCCATAGATATGGTGGTTCCATACATTGGTGTCATGGTATTGAGAGGACAAGAATGTGGGAGTAACATGTGGAAAGTGGCTAAGTCCTTGTAAAAGGTTTCCCCACAAGGAATAATGTTGGCAAGGGTACAATGAGAAGAAATAAGAAGTTCTCTCTGAGGATCTTGGGTGAGTTCCATCACATCTTTATTGATTAGGATGTGAGTGAAGTCTTCCATTGTATCATAGTATACTTCTTCTTCTAATTCTCCCAGATGTTCCCTAATGGTTACCATAGCTAATGAGGCACTGTTGTCCATGTTCTCTAGTTCATCCACCCATACTCTTCCTGTGTAATGCATTGATGATTTAGCTGGAGGATATAGAGATATTTTCTTTAGATTTATCCTATTAGAAATTACCATATCTCCAGTTTGACAATCAATAGATGCTGCTACAGTAGCCAGCCATGGTCTTCCTAAAATCAACAAATAAGCATTTCTCTAGTTTCTAGGTTCTAGTATTAAGAAATCCACTGGGAATTCCCATGAGTCTATCACAACAGGTACATCAGTGATTACTCCTTTTGGAACAGCTACTGACTAATTAGCAAGTTGAAGAATTGTAGTTGTGGATTGGATTCCTGATAGAGCTAATCTATCCATTGTATGAACTGTCATCACATTAATTGTTTCTCCTAAATCAACCAGAACATTTGAAATTTCTACCCCCGAGATGAAAATAGTTATGACAAGATTTCCAGGGTCTCCATATTTTGGGAGGAGAATTTCTCCCATCAATAGATCTACTACTTTTGCTTCCACTTGTATTGTGGAGGGAAAGATTTTCTTTTTGCCTTGTGTTTTGATACAATACTGTTTAATGAACTGATTTAGTTTTAGTACATCTCTGATTGCCTGGAGAAGAGGAATTTCAATGTTTAGGTGCTTGATTTCTTGTAAAAGTTTTGATTCCAGATTGGTTTGGATTTATTTTTGTGGAATCTTTCTCTGGGGAGCATTTTGTTTAAGCCGTTCTGGGTATGGTGCTAGCTTTTCCATCTCCAGAGCATCTCCAGAGCTCTTATCAGAATTGTGTTCAAGACTATTCTCTTGAGCTGGCCTTTTAGGAGTAACTCCGAAGTTGTCTGTGGATGATTTTTCTAGCACTTTTTCATTCATAATCTCCTCTGGGGGTTGATTGGATGGATTTTCAGGTTCCTCATCATTGGTTATTTCAACTGTAGTTGGAGGAGAAGGTCTTGGGAATGCTTTCCCAGAACGCAGCTGGAGATTATTTGAATATATAGCATTAATTCTAGCTAGATTTTCTTGCTCTGTCATGTAGACAGCTGCTCCCTGTTTATTCTGTGGGTTTGGTATAGGCTGGGCTAGTAAAGGTGGTTGGCTAACTGGTTCATTTTGTGTTTGACCTTGTGTGTTGGAGGATCTAGTTAGTAAAGCCTACTGTTGAGGTTGGAAACATCTAGGTTGTCCTTGGTATTGTTGATGATATCCCTGTTGAGGAGCCCATTGAGGTTGCATGTTTTGTGATCCAAATTGTGGTGGCCACTGTTGATTTCCCCAAGGCTGATTTTGCCAGTTTTGGTTTTGCCAATTTTAGTTTTGCCAATGTTGACTTGGCCAATCTTGCTATCCCCAAGGAGGATTATTTTGAGGGCCATGCCAAGTTGGATTCCATTGATTATTTCCCTAATTAGAAGGACCCCTATAAGAGGATTGGTTTGGATACTGATTATAAGGGAAATTCCCAGTCTGTTTTTGTCCCACATAGTTCAACTCCTCTTCTATCACAACATTCTTTTTACTAAATCTTTTCAAGGCTGGAAGTTGACTACATTGACTGGTAGGCTGTTCCCTATCACAGATCTGACAAATCTCTGATTTGTCCAAGAGGCATTCTCTCAACAGGTGTTTGTTTCTACACCTAGGACAATAGATGGAGAGCAGTTCATTTGCTCTGTTTTGATCAGTTGTTCTGGTTTTTGCTTGAATCCCATCCAATGTGGTATTTAGTTGGACTAGAATGTCTATTTTTAGATTTGCAATTTCCTCCATCAATTGTCCTATTTCATTCTTCCCTTTAAAGGTTTTGGATGACCTTACTCCATCTTGGGTTCTAGAATAGTTCCTGCAGAGTTCCTCTATATCAGGTATTTCCATTTGTTAATGTTCCCTTTTCCCATTAGGTCTAGTGCCTATTTTGATTCTTTATCCAATCCTTTTATAAATAGGGTTCTAGCCAAGGAGTGATCCACTGGATTGCCAAACCTTCTCAAGACAAAATTAAACCTATCCACATAGTCTTCTAAGGATTCTTCCTCCACCTGCCTAATTTTAAACAATTCTTCATTTTTATTACTGGATATGTAATAATCTTGGTATTTTTCTAAAAACTCTATTTCCATTTGATCCCAAGAGCGGATAGAATCCTGGGGTAAACCCATAAACCATCTCATCACAGAATCTTTCAGGGTTGAAGGGAACAGTTTGAGTTTCTGGTTATCTGATCCATAATCATAAGTTTGGTAGACTACTTTGAATTCAAACAAGAACTGATCTGGATCCTCAGAAGAAAGTCCTCTAAAATTTGGCAGATGTGCTGGTGAGATATTTTTCATAGGAGCATTATCTCCAGCAGCCAAAACAATAGGATAAGAGAAGGTTCTTGGAGCCTGATTTTCCTCTTCCCCATGATTATCATTTTCCATGTTTAGTATTGGTTCTTCTTCCTGAGGCTCTAGGAAATTAGGTTCTACCAAACGATCTGCCTCAACTTTTTGTTGTAATTCCTGGATATAATTGGCAAGTGGAATGTCTAGAGGATCTAAGGGATTGCTGTTTTGAAGTGTAGGTTCCAAATTAAGTTCTAGGTTTCCTTCTTCAACAAGATTTTGTACCATCTCATTGCTTTCCCCTATGGTGTGTTGTTGGGGTGTCTACTTAATATATCTTCCTTTTAGATCTCTAGCTCTAACCATACAAATCTATTCTAAAAACTTTTTTAACTAAGTGTCCCTAATTAACACAAACTTTTCCCTGGCAATGGTGCCAAAAATGACAAGGTGTCGCTGTATCATTTAATCTATTTTCAGATGTCAAAAACCAAGGCTGTGTCCATGGCTATCTGCAACTAGGGATTCTATAGTTACCAGTTTATAGCTAATCCTAATTTAAAAAGAGATTAATCTATCTGCTTGTTGAATAAATGTAATGAATGCTGGAAAATAGAATAAAATAGGAAATTTACTTAAAGCAAAGAACAATAACATGCATCTATCTATTAAAATAGGAAACACGTTTATAAGAGAAAACTGAAACAACAAAATAGTGATACTAGCCTCCTGCCTAAGTGGTGAGAGTGGGCCCTTGCTCCACACCCTTGAGGCTGAAGGCTATAGCAGGAAATTAGCACAAAAGATGATCAGAACTAAATTCAGTCCAATTCATTCATTCATTCATGAAAATATGGCTATCACAGAACTAAGACCTCTGAGATTTAGAATAATTTTATCATTGTTGTTCTTCTACTATTTCTGAGAGTATATAAAAATGAGTGATTATATATCACTAAATTTATCTACTAGTCTTTCTATGAGATGACACCATCTCTTTATTGTACTTAACTGTCTAACTTATGAAAAATCATCATGCGAGAAAAGTAGACTTGAGTGGAACATAAGTCCACTTAGAGGTCTAAGTTTAAGTCTTAATACACTTGGGCATCAAAGCCCTGAAAATAAGGATATTGTATTAGTTCAATTCGTAACTCATGCAAAATCTTTGAAAAGATAAAACTTTAGCAGTTTAACTAATAGTTGACCCTTCACCACTCAGGTGATGATTTGAGTGAAGTGAGGGGTATTAAGATCGCTATTGAAAGTGTCTGGTTGGCAGCTCTGCTTGGAAACATGCCCTGTTCTTAGGAGGCACTGGAGATAGTTATTCCTGTCTGCAGCTCCAGAGATACTCCAGACTCTTGCAGAGCTCCAAAGAGACATTCCCCATATCTTCAAAACTTTAGGTGTCATGGTTCTTTGTTATTGTCTTTGGAGATCATTGAAGACAATCTCCGGAATGCACAAAATCACTGTTCCTGGAACCTACACCTGCTGATTCAAAAAGAGAGAGAAATTTTGCATTTTTCCATTAATTCCATGCACATTAGTCACTTAATAAAAAATTCTAATCTTAAGTAATCTATCTTAATTAATCATAAAATAGAACAATCTTGTTAACTTATTTGGGTATAGACACTAGGAAGATGAACTGAGGGAGGGGAAAAAGAGAGGCAAAAAGATGTATTTCATGAGTGCAATTCGGCACTCATCAAGCGATCCGGACAACCAAATTCTAGATTTAGTATCCTCAAACACTTCTCTAAAACATATCCAAATTTCACACTTCGGTCTTCAACATAGAAGAAATGTGAAGTAAAAACTCAAACAGTATCCTGCAATCTAGAATACTTTGCAACACACTATTTCCTCTAGAGAGCAAATTTTCTCTAAAGCACTTGGAGACTCAGTAACAAGAGCAATATACCAACATCATCAGCACTTCTATAAGACATTCAAATCACATTAGCATGACAAATCAATCAAGCAACAATCAACAATATCAGAAGATAGTTGACACTAAAGACTACACAAACATGTTGACATCAATGACAACACTGATTAGCACATACTTGCAACAATCTCCCCCTTTGTCATTTATGGCAACATATGATGTGAAAAACTATCATGACATAATTCTGCACTAATCTCATTCTCCCCCTTTCTTTTATACATCTTACTCTTTCTATTTGTTTTTCACATGAACTCTCTCCCCCTTTGACATCAATAGCAAAGGGTGATTCATTTTTCTCAAGATTTCTCCCCTGAATATGATACTGCACATACTTGCACTTGTTCTTAACTACTCTGAATACTTCCCTCTAACTACAACATTTGTCAATGTCACTACCTGCTCTCTTTGAGAGGTAGCCTCCACAATCAGTCAAAAAAAGAAATGACTCCTGAATCACACTGGACTAATGCACTTATGCATCTAGTTTAACAATGGATGAGAAATAACCCCTAACTTTTCCCAGAGATACTCAAATGTATCCTTAGGAAGAGCCTTGGTGAATATGTCAGCAATCTGATCTTTTGTAGGCACATACTCAAGCTTCACTTCTTTCTCTACAACCTTCTCTCTCAGAAAGTGATACCTGATAGAAATATATTTTGTCCTTGAATGCATCACTAGGTTCTTTGAGATGTTAATGACACTGGTATTATCACATAAAATAGGAATTGGATCCTCATACTCAACTTTGATATCCTTTAGATTTTGTCTCATCCATAACACTTGTGTACAACATGATGCTACTGCAATGTATTCTGCCTTAGTAGTAGATAAGGATACTAAATCCTACTTCTTGCTTTTCCATGGTACAACTCTATCTCCAAGAAAGAACACACCACCACTTGTACTTTTCCTTTCATCTACACATCTGGCCCAATCTGCATCTGTGTAGGCACTTAGGTTGAAGTCATTGTTCTTAGGATACCACAAACCATGATCTAGAGTGCCCTTCAAATACCTAAATATTCTCTTTACTACCATGACATGTGACTCTCTAGGATCTACTTGAAATCTTGCCATAAGATAGACTACATGCATGATATTCGGTCTGGTAATAGTTAGGTATAGTAGTCCTCCAGTCATTGATCTATATTTGCTCTGAACAACCTTAGGAGATTCATCATCTTTTCTTAGCTTGCAACCAATTGTCATGGGAGTACAAACTAGGTTAGATTCTTCCATTCCAAACTTCTTCAATAATTCCTTGACATACTTTGATTGTGAAATGAAAATGCCCTTATTTGTCTAATTAATTTGCAGTCCAAGAAAGAAGTTCATCTCACCACACATTGACATCTCAAATTCTTTTTACATCTCATTTGCAAAGTTCTTACACATACCTTCATTTCCACAAAAGATTATATCATCTACATAGACCTTAATAATAAGGATTTGATCTTTGCTTACCTTGATATACAAATTACTGTCAACAAACCCTTTACTGAATCCCTGCTGCAACAAATACCTATCCAATCTGGCATACCAAGCTCTAGGAGCTTGCTTCAGTCCATACAATGCCTTCTTCAATCTGCATACTATGTCTAGTTTGTCTGATAACTGAAATTGATCTAGTTGCTCTATATATGCTTCTTCTTCCAACTCACCATTCAAAAAAGTAGACTTTACATCCATTTGATATACCTTGAAATCTTTATGTGCTATGTAAGCCAGAAACAACCTAATAGATTCCACTCTTGCCACTAGAGAAAAAGTTTCCTCATAGTCTATTCCTTCTACTTGTGAGTATCCTTTGTATAGAAGTCTGGCTTTGTTTCTTACCACTTCTCCATTCTCATTCAACTTATTCCTGAAAACCCACTTTGTTCCAATCACATTCTTATCTGCAGGCCTAGGGACAAGTTCCCAAGTCTTGTTCTTTTCAATTTGCATCAATTCTTTTTCCATTGCCTTGACCCAAAGTTCATCTTTACATGCTTTAGAGACAATCTTAGGTTCAACCTTTGAAATTAAATAGAGATTTACCTGTTCTTCTGCAACTCTTCTTTTTGTCAGAACTCCTTTGTTTTTGTCACCAATGATTTGATCCTCTGAGTGATTCTTTTGCACATACTTGGGAATTTTAGGAACTCTTTCTAGAGCATCTTCTTCATCAATCTGAACTTCTTTGTCTTTGACTTCTTCAACTACTTTTGTATCAACAGACTCATCTGACTCATATCCATCAGGCTCTGAGATTTTCTAAATATCTTCATCTACCTTTACATTTGTACTTTCAATAATCTTCCTCAACCTTTTGTTGTAGCACCGGTAGGCTTTTCTCTTAGTAGAGTAACCAAGGAATATGCCTTCATCACATCTAGAATCAAACTTTCCCAACTCTTCATGTCTTCTTATTAGCATTTACTTCCAAATACTTTGAAATACTTGATAGTAGGATTTCTTCCTTAACACAACTCATAAGGTGTCTTTGTTCCATTTTCCTTGACTTGCACTCTATTATGAATATATACAACAATATGAATAGCTTCTTTCCAATATACTTCTGGAAGGTTAGCTTCTTTGATCATTGTTCTAGTAGCTTCCTAAACTATTCTATTCTTCCTTTCAACTACTCCATTTTTCTGAGGAGTTCTGGGGGCAGGCAATTGTCTCTTTATCCCATGTTCTTCAAAAAAAGCATTGAATTTATTTGAAATAAACTCACCACCTTTGTCAGACCTCAAACACTTGATTCTCAAATCCATTTCATTTTCAACCATTGCTTTAAATGCCTCAAACTTGTCTAGGGCTTTTGATTTTTCTCTATGAAAAGTAACCCAAGTCATTCTTGAATAATCATCAGTAACATGAAGTACATGTCACTTTGTAGACTTATTATTCTTGTAGGACCACATAACTCTATATGCACCAACTCCAATAGGTTGGTAGAGACCTTTGTTATTTCTTTTTGAAACTTCTCTTTGTTTACTTCCCAAATTGACATTCTTTGCAAATGGCATTAGCAAGCTTCACAATCTTAGGCAGGTCTCTTACAACTTAAACTAGGCTTATTCTCACCAAATTATCAAAGTTAATATGACACATTCTCTTATGCCATAACTAGATTTCATTTGTTTGAGCCAACAAACAACAATTATCAGTACCTTTCAAATGATAAACATTACCATGAGTCTTCTTACCAGCAACAATTATTGTTCCGAAGCTTTTCCTTATCTCACATCCATTGTCCTTAAACATCATATTGTATCCCTTATTACACATCTGTCCAACACTTAGAAGATTATGCTTTAAGCCTTTGACATAAAGAACATCATCTGTATTATGCTTGCCATCAAAAGTAATTGACCCTTTTCCACAAATCTTACCAGTTACATCATCACCAAATCTAACTAGTCGTCCACCATACTTTTCCAATTTGACAAAATTACTCTTATCTCCTATTATGTGATTTGAACATCTGTTGTCAATGACCCATTCATCCTTTTCCTTTCTAGCATGCAATGTAGACATCTATTTCTCTTCTTTCAGACTTACTTCCTTCACACAACTTGCAAGGTTAGCAGAAACAGGTTATTCTTTTATAGCAATAAACAAGCATTCACTAGCATTATCATCTTCAAAATCAGATTCATCATCAATTACACCTTCATCATCTTTAACATAGTAACTTTTCCTTACCATCTTACCTCTACCTTCTTTGTTCATGATCTTCAAAGTTCTATTAGGACATCTTGAAGCATAATGGCCAATCTTACCAAAACTGAAACATTTTAAAGGTAACTTACCTCTAAACTTTCTAGTTCCCTTTTTCATTTTGTTTACAAAGTTTACCTCAATCTCATCAAAGTCTTCCTCATCTGATTCCACATCATACTTATATGATCTAACAGTCTTTCCTGATTTAGCTTTAAAATAAGTCTCAACTTTCACAGGACCTTCAATAGTGCCAAATTCTCTCATGTCAAAAGTAGTCAGTTTACCAAGCAATTGATCTTTTGAAAGCTTGCCTATATCTAGCAATTCTTCAATGGCAGACACTTTATTACTATAAGATTTGGGAAGTGTTCTGCATATTTTATTCACAACTTCTTCATTAGTCAGAGTTCCATCAAGACCTTTGATGTCATTGACAACTTCATCAACCTTTTGCATATAGCTTGTTATGTTCTCATCTTCAAACATTCACATAATTTCATATCTGGACTTCAAGTTTTGCATCTTGGATTTGTTAATGGATTCATCACATTCATAGATACTCTTCAATTTTTCCCATATCTCATGAGTAGTTTCTAGATCCAAAACTTTCACCATTTTAGTATTAGATAAAGCATTCAGTAGGGCATTTCTAGCTTTTTCATTAGTCTCATAAGCCCTAATCACCATTCCAGTCTTCAGACCATTATCAGGTATAGTGTATTTATCTTTAACTATTCTCCACACATTGTAACCAAGCAAAACAAGATAACTTTGCATTCATACCTTCCAGAAGGCATAGTCAGTTCCATCAAACTAAGGAATGTCTTTCTTGTACTCCATCCCAGATCTACCTTAAGATGTTAAGATTTCTTCCAAGGAACCCTTGCTCTGATACCAATTGTTGAATGCACAAGACAAATGAGAGGGGAGGTGATCAGTTGTATCAAAAACTTTAAACCCTCATAAACATAAACACATCCACATCAATTCACTTAAACCTTAATTCTATTATGAAGATTAAACATGAAAAACATATAACATAAACTTAATCAAATCAACACCATGCACAAGAGAACACCATACTTTTACGTGGAAAACCTTAAAAAGGGAAAAACCACGGTGAGGATTAGCTCACAATATAAAGTAGTATCAATACCAAATTACAAAGAGGCTCACTACCCAAAAGAATGCTCACTACCAAGAGAGGTGGCTCACTTCCAAAAGGGCTCATTGCCATGAATTGATATGATAGCATCTACCACATGCCTGAGTTTAGTTCCAATGAAGCACAATACATATCACATTTGTTACCTCACAACACAAACATATTCATCTTCACATCTTCACATTTACACACAAATCATTTACATTTATTTATATCAATCATCAATCTTGGAATATATATCAAGGTCGGCAACATATTCTACAACCTTTGGAACAATCTCCAAGGTCGGCAAACATACACAATTCAAATTAGGTTTGGACCTAAACAATCTTGTAAAGAAAAGGAATGAAGGTAGAAAATTTCATAGCTTAGTTCAGACCTAAATACATCTTCACACGCTTCAACATGCTTCCAGAATCCATGAAGCACATCCACAAAGAGTGTAAACAACCGGGGCAACCAAAACTGGTGTTAACACTAGGATCTTTAGGCAAATGCTTCCAAGAACACAACCATAACTTGAGGACCAAGAAAAGCCTTCAAAATAATCTAAGGGCATCCATGAACAACCTTAAGTCACCTGAGAACCAACAAAATCATTTGCAACACCTTTCACCTGAAAAAGGTTCACTGTCTGCTCACAAACAACACTGTCAAACTCTGCTACATAATAACTTTCTTTCTAAAGCATCAAATCACAAATCCTTTAGAATGAAGATAGATAAGGACCTTATAAACACATGTCTAGAACCATATGACCTGAAACCACTCTACAGAGAAATGCAGAGAAAAATACTTTCTCCCAGACACCTCTACACAACCCATAAACTCTGTCGATTACAATCTTCAAACTAGCGAACATAACTTCTACTGTACATTGATCTGGACCACCAAATTATAGATTTAGCATCTTCAAACACTTCTCTAAAACATATCCAAATCTCACACTCTGGTCTTCAACACAGAAGAAATCCAAAGAAAAAACTCATATAGTATCCCGCAAGCCAGAATACTCTGAAATGCACTATTTGCTCTAGAGAGCAAATTTTCTCAAAAGCACTTGGAGACTCAGTAATAAGAGAAATATACCAACATCATAAACACTTATATAAGGCATTCAAATAAATTTAACATGACAACTTAATCAAGCAACAATCACCAATACTAGAAGACACAGTTGAAACCAATGACAACACAAGCATGTTGACATCAATGACAACACCAGTTAGCATATACTTGCAACACTTGTTTTCTGCAAGAAGAAGTCATGGCCTAGAAAAGAATGTGTAGGTATGCGGTCTCTGAATATGGCAGTGATTGCCCTTTGTCCTTGATGTCATAGGGGGAGAGAAGCAGAGATGTGTTGCCATCAATACCAAAAGGGGAGATTGTTACACATATGGTTCATACGGTTGCCATTGATGTCAAAACTATCACCAAGTTTTAATTTACATCAACACTATCATGGTGGTGTGATGGTGTTCATGGTTGGATGTCATGCCCCATCCAACAAGAGAAGAAGATACAGTTCATGGTTGGATGTCATGTCCCATCCAGTAAGAAAAGAGAGAAGATATAGTTCATATTAAGATGGGAATTAGAAGCACAAAGATGATCAAATGTGTTGCTGATGCTACTGATGGCATGTAGTATGTATGATCCAATTTCCATGATGATTGCAATACCAGAAGAGTGTTTTGTTGTTGATTGTTTGAAGACAGTGTCACTTGTGTGAAGATGTTTTGTACAGGACAATGATATGCTCCACATTCCTCTGCATTCCTCTACATTTGTAGATATGGCCATGCAGTTTTGGAATTATGTTTAGGATGTAGTAAAGGTAATAATTCCAAGTTTTTAGATCATTTTTCCTTCCGCTATGAATGTTATGCATGATAGAGTACCAGCATGTGTTCTGGTAGGGTAAGCTAGTGATGAAGGCCTGTTAGGATGCTTTGCATTCCTCCAAAAATGAATGATTACCTTTATAGTTTTAAGGACATGTTTATGGATGTGTATTACATGCTTCCTTGCAGTTTCAAGGCTCTTGGTGGTCTGCAGCTCAGTTTTTCAAATGATAGCATGTTGCAGTGTGTTCCAGATGATAGATTGTTGCCAGAGTTCATGATTGAAGATGTGCGGCATAATTCTTTGATGTACGGTGGAAAAGGTGTGTTTGGAGATGATATATGAGTCATGTGGACTCATTTGGAAGAGATTTCGTGAAGATATTTCTTTTTTCTAGTACTGCACAGGGTTTTTAAATTGATGTGGCCATTATGCTTCAAGTTTTCATATGTTTTGTTTAAAGCTGTCATATTTTCAAATGAGCAGAGTCAACGGATGTAATTCCTTAGTGTTTGAAGTTGTGAAGGACATTTTGGACCTAGTTAAGAAAGTGTTAATGTCTGCAAGCCTTGGATCTTCTACTAGTGTAATGTGTGGTTTCACTTAGGACCTATCTTCTACACATTTGATATTGTGTGTTGTCTGACCGACTTGTAAATATATTTTTCATGTTGTATCTGGCTGACAAGCAATGTAATCAATGTAATATCATGTATAAATAGTGAATCAAATTGAATAAAGTGATGTGTGATTGCAATGTGATTTAAAAGGATCACAAGTAGATAAAAGGCAAAATGAATGCATTGTTGGTGAGAGATTGAAGGAGAAAGAGAAGAATTTTTTGATGCTACCCTGATTCATCTTGAAGACATATTTGTGATAATGATCAAGTAAAGAGTGTGTTTGACTGATCAGATCATCAGAAGAAAGAAATAAGAGGTAGAAGTGCAATCATCAAAGGTGTGAACTTCAATGTCAGTTTTTAGACAGTAGAAGGATTGTCATACTATAATTCTTTGTAAGTGTGTCCTCAATTTAGGGAGTAGATGCTTCCTTGGGAGTGACCCTAAAGAAAAGTCATCAAGGAGTAGATTCTTCCTTGGAGGTGTCCCTAAAGCAAAGTCATCAAGAAGTAGAAGCTTGCTTGGGTGTAACCCTAAATCAAAGTTACTTAGGGATTAGTAGATTCCTTGGGTTGTATCCCTAAATCAAAGTTATTACTTGAGCTTCATATTTTGTGATTTAATCCTCATCATGGTTTTTCCCTTCTATGGTTTTCCACATATATTTGGTGTTATATGTTGATGTACATTGCGTTAATATTTCAAGTTCATGTTAATGCTGTGATGCTGAAGTTTTAATCTGCTTTAGATAAGTTGTAGTTGTTATAATTGAAGATTGTTTTAGATATTGATTCACCCCCTACCTCTCAGTATCCTAGTGTGTTCAAAACTAGACACACAAAATGGAGAGTTAATTTTAGTTAGTTATAACAGACTATAATATGCTCTAAGTAGTAAGAGGCTATGGTTAGCATGCTAATTGGATTCCCAAAATGAGGCATTGGAATTTTCCCAGGTTTGGATGCCACATCTTCTATATTCTAATGTATGTAATTTCTATTTAACATGTGCTTAAGGAGGTAGATAGTAGTATGAGTTGAGGTTGCACAAATTGGATGCTAAAGGAGTGTAGGAAGTGATTGTATTGCATTCTTGTTTCAAGATAATACATACTTGGCCTCTCTTCTTGGTGGAGTTTTTTTTAAAAAGGGTTTCTCCATATTAAACACCATGTTATGTGTAAGTTTCTTGTGTTTTCTGATTTTCATTTTTACTAATTTTACATGTTTAAATCTCCATTTGACACTTTTCTATTAAATTTTTTATTTGCAAATTGAATTTTACATTTTCATTTTATAGTGGGTTGCTTTCATTTCTAACAAATGATGGGCTTCCAAAGAAACTTTAAATGAAACACATGCATGTTATAATGCATACATGTTATAATGTGCACGCATTATAAATTCAAAAAAGAGTGCAATTTGTGTGTTTCATAGATGAAAATAATGCAAGTGTGTTATAAGATGATTGCATTATAATGTGTTGGCATTTGATGAGAGTCGAAGTATTGTTTGTTAATGCATCATCATTTAATTTTATCAATCCGGAGGTGTCTGGAGTGATCTGTGATATGACTCTTTGGTATGGGGGGTTTGGTTGAATGGTTCATGGATGGGACTTGGCTCATCGATCTTGCAGAAATGAAAGGTCATATAAAAATAGAAATCTATCTATTTTCTTTGGAAATAAACACACATGCAATGAAAGAAACTATTCTAGCTTGCTAGAAAATAAACACACTTTGCTGGAAATAAATACACTTGCAGTGAAAGAAACTATTCTAGCTTGCTGGAAAATAAACACACTTGTTGAAAAAGTAAATAAAAATAAATTGCCTCTACTTATTAAGCTACAACAATGAAATACTCTGAATATGACAGTGCTGCTGAATGACAAGTCTACTTTAGAACTTATAAAACAATCCTGTAGGGAACAACTTAACTAATAATCACACAGAAGCAAAACACACATCACATGTACACAAGTGTAAAGCTAACTAAATAGAAGACATAACAGAATTGAACAAACATGAAATTACCGACAGATCTCCTCCAAAATGGGGAAGTGGACCCTACTTTCCCAACTAGATATGATCCTCTTTGCTCAACTAACTCTTTCAGAAGAATTCCCCCTTCATTTGCATTCAATCATAGTCTAAAAAATGGACAAAAGTACATGCTTGAAAACAAGGAGTTTTCCTACTACTGGAAACACAATCTGGTGAACAACTATCTATGAAAAAAATTGGAACTAACTTAGAGAGATGATTTGCTCCTATTTATACATTCGAGCTTTATTGAAAGGAAATAACTAACAACAATTCTAACTACAGCAAACTGGACTTGAAGCCAGTTGCTTATTTATTACATTGATGATTCCACTGCGGGTTACTGAAGATCAAGGATTTGTATCGACTTATCTATTGGAAAACTTAAGTGATTCCCTAAAATGGCGTGGCACTCGGTGGTAGTGACTTTAGTTAGAATTGATGCTAATTAGTAGCTACTTCAGTTAGTCACTAAAATGGAGTGACGTGGAGATTTAGATTATAACAACTGCCTTAATTGAGGCGTGAGTTATGTTTACATTGCTGGGCCTTTTGGGTAGCCCTAGGATCGGCCAATAATAGTCATCGACTTGAGGGGAGGATGACTCTATTGGAGGGTAATGACATTTGGAGTTGTCTGGAGTTCAGGTTCTTTGCAGAAAAAAGGGGACTCCAGAGGGATCCAGAGACCACTGGAAGTCTTACTAGCATAATCCTCATGCAAACACAAACCACTCATACCACAATTCATAAGATATGCATTTTGAAAGTGTAATTCAAGTAAATAAGTTAAGAGATTTCATCAAAGGAAATGAAAACCAAACATGTGCATAATCCATCCAAAAGACAAACTTAATTATAATAATATGTAAATATATATGCCATATTGTTTTGTTAAAGTTTCTCAGAATAGGAAATATAACGAAATAGATGAGTCATTTATTTAGCTCATCAACATTATGGCTCAATATTTCTAATCCATATTGAGCCATAATGTGAGTGCAATGTATTGTGATTGTGTTATAATGCACTTGTGTTATGCTATATTTTTATTCAAAATAGATTTTGGCCACTTTTTGGTCCCCCACCTTGGTGCACATGCCCAAATGTTCAACATCCAAGTGCTTTAGGATCAACTAACATATCTCATGCTAATGAGCCTAACAAACCTAATTAGCTAGGGTGGAAAGACCTTGAAACTAAAATTCTAAGATTAGTGTGGGTAGTCCATGATGAAATAAACATAGAACCTGGCATTGAAAAAGAGACAAAATTCCATAGGAAGGTGATCTCAACAATGGATCCTATGCCACCTCTTATTAGACTATACAATCTCATAGAATATCTTAAAAGAACTTATGTAAAAATATCATTCATCGATCTTGTTATAAATTTTCTATCACATCATGTGGATCTCCTGTAAGAGATTTGTTTGAAGTACCTTGATTGTATAAATACACCCCTAGACAAGAAGATAAACAAGATAGATTTAGACATGAAACTATTGAATGTAGAATTCCATGACCTTGGATTATTCTTTGATTTGCAATAAATTTCCTAAGAAGATAAATTGATAAAAAGAGGAGATCTAACCTTATATTTACATGTCTAGATTTATGACACTTGCATATAGAGAAACTAATAGATGACAGGGTAGTAGTTAACATCATTCCTTTCTCTCTTCTTGAAAGAAGGGATATGGTCATGTTGATGGTTGTTTTGGCACATCAACTCAAGTAGAACAAAGATAACTCTACTCCTCTTGAAAAGGCGACTAATCTAAAAGATTAGTTGCCTCCAAGGTCCCTATTGGCTAGGTCACAATAATGTTGGAATAGTTGAGTGGTCTATGTGATTGTTTATTTAAGGGGCTTGTGATGGTAATTTTAAACTTGGACCAATGTTAATGAAGTCTCTATGATAGATATATGATATTTGAAAATCAGTTAACCCTAATTTTAATCTGATATTAATTTTGTGTATAAATAAAAAAATGCAAAAAGAAAGTAAAGGTTAGAGAAATGCAAAGGAAATAAGTGGACAACCTCTATATATTATTTTCATCACACTTGAAAGATCTGATACAAATAAAGTTAACCTATAATGCTATGATAAGTATTTCACTTAACCATCAACACTATAGATGCGAGATTCTAAGGAATATTTGAGAAATTGAAATAAAGGTATGAAAACACCATATTACATGCCCATAAATCAAAACCTTGCTTCGCATCCTCATAACAATAGATGAAACGGTTAGTGATCATGGAAATTTTACTAAGATATATCAAATGTCGAATAAAAATGTGAAAACACTACCAACAAAGGCAAGGACACATAGAGAAAGTAAAATATTTTCTATTAATTGGCACTAAAAAATTGGCAAATTACATAAGACAGTAGGATTCCACACTACAAATGTATCACATTTTCCCTTACATACCTTCAAATTAAAAAATTGCTAGCTTTCTACTAATTCCCCTAGACCCCCCCTTTTACAATACTTTTTGGGATGTTCATAAATACCCATCTTGAGCACTCCAAAATTTGAATTATGCCTTAGGTCATCCTAAGTTCTATATTGGTGTCTAAGCCCTAAAATTTAAATTTATGTGTGTTATGTTGTAACAAGTTTCACTATGACTTTTTACCTCCTAGTTTAGCTCCTAGGTCCCCTTAATTTCAGTATGCATGTTTAGAACTTATCATGGAGCAATTTCCCCTAAAACCTACGTTAAATGGCACTTAGGGGTTCATTTTAATGATTAATCAAGACTCAAAAAGTGCCTTGCAACTTGGGCACCAACACCCAAGTCTAGGCTAATTTGCCAGGACCTAAATTTTAGGATGTCGGCATGGGACCTTTAAAAAGGTTTCCTTTGTCATCCTTTTCAATTTGAATTACAAAATTTTAGCGGGAATGCTATTTAAATAGGTTTATGACTTCATTTTACTCCTAAATGATTAAGGTGAACTTTTGATTATCAAGTAAAGAGCATTCAAGGCATTCATTCTGTTGCAGAGTAGAATTGTGATGTGTTTGTTGTAGATTTGGCTTCATCAACTCATCTCCTCATGATTTGAAGGCTCTTCATCTCAATGAGGGTTTCACCTCTAAGGTGACATCTATTTGTGCTTCAATCAATTTATCTTATCATTGGATTTGACCTCTACCCTAGAAGGGCACACACTTTATTTGACAATGGTGTTGGAAGGCTTGAATGCTATTCCAGGGCTTGACTGAGGCAAGCTCCTAAACACCACAACCCCAAACCCCTCTCTTTTTGATTGTAGGTTACAAATGTGGGATTTGGTGAAGTGGAGTTGCAAGGAAGCAAAGCAGAAGATAGAGATTTAGGATCTAGAGAAAAAGTGCAAAGAATCAACCCTACTAGACTAGGACACCTACCTCGTAGTCCTCCTGACTGGCATTTCTAGAAATTCTGAAGCAAGTTGAAATCTGACACAAATCATTATTCTAGATCCTTAGAAAATTTCTCTATCAGACTTGGGTGCCTACCCTGTTGTCCTTGAAGTTTCTGCCTCTAAAAATCTAAATTCTAGTAT
Organism: Cunninghamia lanceolata; assembly: GCA_027924645.1. Classification (NCBI taxonomy): domain Eukaryota; kingdom Viridiplantae; phylum Streptophyta; class Pinopsida; order Cupressales; family Cupressaceae; genus Cunninghamia; species Cunninghamia lanceolata. The sequence goes on from BSBN01000693.1 coordinate 5,128,658, forward strand.
ATTTCTAATTTGTATTTAGTGCCTTCCTGTGTGATCATCTATCGTATTTCATTCATCTGTATATGATTTCATATAATTAGGGTTTGAGGCTTAATTAGACTAAGGTTTAAAAAATTCATCAATCGATTCTATCTTTCCTTATCATTCCATAGTGACATCAAACTTGTAGCTGAGTCCTCTTGCATCACTAGCGACTTAGCTCAGTTTATGTCCTTGAATGTTAATGTAAAGGGAATGTTTGATTGAATCTATCTTAATTACATTTCAACCTATCTTCTCTTTTTATATATAACATTTTGGTGAACCTGTGTTTTTACTAAACTTGCATCTTGTTGAGTGTTGTAATCAATTTTGAATTCATTCATATCATATCTATCATCTTACATTCAAAAATCTTGCATACATTTGGAAAAATATAAAAAAAACATTCTAGGCTTGCATTAAGGCATAGTTTGCTATTTTCTTGCATATCATTGAAATTTTTTAAAGTTCTAATATTTACATTAGATCTTAGATAAATTACAACATTTAATCATTTCATGATCTTTTACCTTGCATTTGCATATCTCATTTGCTAGGGTTTTGCTTAAAAAGTTGTATTTTTCATATAACCTAGTCTTAGCAAAAACTAGGGTTTGTAGACAAAATTTCATTTTCAAATTTTGCTACTCCTTTTAAACATTCATTCAAATCTAATTTTGAAGTGTAGTTGGTGCAGTCATGGTTAGGAGGGTTCACAAAGTGAACTATCAAATCTGTGAAGCTAGAATAAACACAACGGAAACAACGCAAAGATATGAAGCAAATGCATATTCAATCATTCAATATATCATAGAATTCAAATACAAATTGGCTGGCAACATGCAGACTTACAATTAGGGCTCACAAGCCTGATTACTCTGTTACAAAATATGCACAAGATAAAGCTTTGAAGCTCCTTCGCAAAGAATTCAAACTATAGAACTTGTAAACTATGCTAACTACTTTCCTAGGCATCTATTACATATTTTGATATCATCTCCAGAACATATGATTCCTCCGCATCAGCCAAGGAAGATCACAAACTCTAATGAAGAGCTGTAACATGTGTACACGGATAGGTTGGACCTAAATGAATGGAACTCCTCTGCAAATGCGTGGAATGATGTGCAGATCTCAAGGAAGGTTGGCCACGAACCACGAACCAAACAACATTGAATGATGTGTCTTTGAACTTCACAAGTCATGAAATGCTCCGCAAGTCTTCTCCTTTAGCTGATTATCTGAGACTGTCAGGATGCTCTGTTCTGAGAAAATAGTTGATCTTTTGATAGCGATATCTTTCCAGTACTTGATCCAAATGCTCTAAGTTTTGGATATGATGTACATGAATGAAGCTATATGCTAAGTCTAGCTCTGCAAAGTCTGAAATGCAACTGCGGTAGAATGCAAACCAAAATACAAAAACTGCTACTTACTAAACTGAACTAGAAAATGAAATGATACAAACTAAAATATTGAAATGCAAATGTTTTTGGTTGATGTAAGATTGCTCTTGAACCAGGGATGCTCCTGCATTTGCTTCTTCAAGTCTTCTTCCATGTTGTCATTGAACTCTACTTCATGGTACTGATATAGGTCTACAATATTGAAAATAGGTGATATAGCCAATGTCTCCGATAGTTCCACTTCTTATGCATTTCCTAAATCAAACTTTCTGAGTATCCTACATGGTCCAAACTTCTTCATCTTCAACTTGTTATATGTCCCAACTAGAAATCTTTCTTTTCTCAAGTATACCATTACTTCATCTCCAACTACAAATTCTTTGTCTCTTTTTCTCATCTTCTTGTTCTTTGTATTTGTATATGCCTAAAATTGGCACAACTCAGTCTAAATAAATATTCTTAATATTTATTTTGTCTAAATTCCTCTATCAATAAATAAATAAATCAAATTTATTTATTTGATTCATATTCATATAAGTTAATTAAATACCAAAATATTTAATTACCTCTTCTAATAATTAAATAAAATCCTTTATTTAATTAAATTCTTCCAAACAATTAAATAATTCTTAATTATTTAATTAAATCACTTATTCCTCTAAATTTAAATAAATCAATCAAATTTATTTAAATTATCTCAATCTCCAAAATGTTAGAAATGAAAGCAACACTACTTCAATGGAAATCTGATTCGAATAATTTTTATAAATCTTTAACTGTGTGTTATTAATGGAGATTGTAACAAAACATAAACCCACAATACATAAATATACCAGAAGCAGAATGAAGCACATAACACAAGTGTTTAACGTGGAGAAAACCCTTTCAGGTAAAAAACTCCACCAAGAAAAGATGCCAAGTTGTATTATCTTCACAAAAGGAGATTACAAATACATTCACTTCCTCTGTCCTTCAACCTTCACTCCGGCAGAACTTGGGTACCTGTAAACTGTTATATTCCTCTCATCTACTATACTATGGTTTATATAGAATTTACACAACCTCAAGACATTAAATGACTTCTTACAAGCCCATAACACTTGTCAAGAGTGAACAACACAACCTTGGGCGTCCATGGCCAAGAATAGGCTCTTACGGGGTCATAAATGCTGTCATATATGCATCCTACACTTGGGAAAAAGTGCCCATGCAAGCTTGAACGCCTTGGGGCTAAAAGTAGCCACTTACAACATCTTATGACGCATCATATGCTATTATTAGTGTCATAGATTCTTATGACAACTTACAGTTGTTATAGAATCTCTTACACCTTCTTACAACATCTATGACGTGCATCATAACATTAAAAATAGATTATTCCTCCACATGTGCACCCCACTTTGACCAATTACCATTTACCATAGTAAAGGACATCCCATAACTACCGCAGGTAACTCCGGGACTTACCGTGTAGTAACTCCATAATTACCGTGGATAGTAAATAATTTTTACCACTTCCAATGAAACTTGTACATCCCTTATGGGTAATTACAAATTACAAATAATAAATGGAATAAATACAATATTGGGATTTACAAGGTTAATGGCACCTTATCCCAACATTATCCCACTTGACATTATACATTGTAAATCAACCCATAGGAAATCAAATGAAAAATAATTAGGCACTAGAAACAAGGCCCATGGGCTCTCTGCACCACACGAATTTCTCTATACTCACAGGCTTGGTCAATGAATCTCCTGAGTGTCTATCTTCTTCAACTCAATCTCTCCATTTGCAACCAACTCTTGAACAAAGTGATACTGAATATCAACATGCTTAGTTCGAGCATGATACATGGGATTCTTAGACAAATAAATAGCACTCTGGCTATCACAACCAATCTGAATATTCTTGCAATCAAATGCAATACCTGTACACTGTCTCCTCAACCAAACTACCTCCTTAGAGACATGAGTTGCAGCCATATACTTTTCTTTTGTGGTGGACAAAGCAACGGTGGGCTGCCTCTTACGCATCCAACTCATTGCACCTCCAAATAGGGTAAACACATAGCCACTAGTGGACCTTTTACTATCCAAGTCACCTACCCAATCTGCATCAACAAAACATTGTATGTCCAAAGATTTATCAACACTATCAGTACTAGAATAAAACAAACAATGATCAGGAGTACCTGCAAGATATTTAAACACCCTCTTTGCATAGTTTTAATGTTGTCTACCAGGGTTAGACATAAATTTGCTCAAAACTCCCACTGCTTGGGCAATATCTGGTCTAGTGCAAACCATTGCATACATCAAACTTCCTACAACACTAGCATATGGTACATTAGACATATCCTCAAGATCATCCTCAGTCTTTGGACACATATCTAATGAAAGCTTAGTACCAATGGGTAAAGGAACTCTAACTGGATTACAGTCCTGCAAACTAAACCTCTGCAAAATAGTATTCACATACTTTGTGACAACCAAAGCTTTCTGTTAACTCTGTCCCTCCTGATCTCCATTCCTAAAATATACCTTACAACACCAAGATCCTTCATCTTAAATGCACCTGAAAGTTGGGCTTTAAGCTCACTGACCATACCCTTAGTATTGCTGAAAAACAACATGTCATCAACATACAAAGCAATAACCAGTATAGAATCATCAACACAATGATCCTCCTCACTTCTAACAAAACCCAACTTCAAAATGAATGAATCAAACTTTTGATACCACATTCTGGGGGACTATTTCAGACCAGAAAGAGACCTCTTTAACCTGCAAACCCAATGTTCTTTTCCTTTTACCTCAAAACTTGTAGGCTGTTGCATATAAATTTCTTCTTCAAGATCTCCATGCAAGAATGTAGTCTTAACATCTATTTTCTCAATCTCCCAATCATAAGTTGCAGCAATGGATATGAGAAATCTAATAGAAGTCAATTTAGCAATAGGAGAGAATATCTCACCAAAATCAACTCCCTCTCTCTGGGAGTAGCCCTTGGCTACCAATCTAGCCTTGTACTTCTCCAATGACACATCTGCTCCAAACTTCTTCTTGAAGACCCACTTACATCCTATGGCCTTTCTTTCTTTGGGCAAATGAACAAGATCCCAGGTGTTATTAGAGTCTAAAGCCATCATCTCCTCCTACATGGCTAGCTGCCAAGACTCACTATCATTTGCAGAAATAGCTTCCCCGTAGGATCTAGGTTCATCTTTAGTACTCAATAAATCATATACACAACAAAAATTTGGTGGGCTATACCTGTCAACTGGATTCCGTTGTCTTGCAGATGTCCTCAAGGGTGGAGTAAGAGTCTCAACTTGTTCTTCTGCATGATCATCTGCACTAACTTCTTTTGTAACAATAGACTCATCTTCATCAGAACTACTCAAATCTTTTTTTTCTTCTTCACCCCCCAATCCATCATTCTGTTCTTCCTGAGGTGCATCTTGCTGCTCTAAATCAAAGTGCACCTTCTTTACCTTTTCATCTTTTTCTTTTGGCTGCTCAGGTTCAGAAATAGCTCTAAGTTCCCTAAAAGTAACATCTCTAGAAAAGATAATCTTGCGGGTTAGTGGATTCCAAAGCTTATAACCTTTTACATTATCACCATATCCAATGAATGTACATTTTTTGGCCTTTGGATCCAACTTAGATCGCTTTTCCTTAGGCACATGAAGAAAAGCCTCATAGGCAAAAACCCTTAAATGTGAAACAAAAGGTTTCTTACCTATCCACACTTCATAAGGTGTCGAATCAAGAGCCTTACAAGGAGATCTGTTTATCAAGTAGCAAGTAGTACACACAGCCTCTACCCAAAAGCATTTATCCAACTGTTCATCACTAAGCATACTTCTGGCTCTTTCCATAATTGTTTGGTTCATCCTTTCTATAACACCATTCTATTGTGGTGTATACGGAGTTGTCTTTTGTCTGATTATACCTGCATGCTTGCAAAACTCATCAAATTCCTTAGAGAAATATTCCCCTCCATTGTCAGATCTTAATATTTTTATCTTTAAACCTGATTGGTTCTCTACTAAAACTTTGAATTCCTTAGACTTAGTGAAAACTTCAGATTTATGCTTCATAAAATAAATCCATGTAAATCTGGATACATCATCAATGAAGGTTACAAAATAATGAGATTTTATAATAGATTCATTATCCATAGGTCCAAACACATCCATATGAATAATTTCTAACTTCTCTTTTGCTCTATTGCTTCGTGAAGGAAATAATTTTTTGTTTTGTTTACCAAACACACAATGCTCATAGAAATCAAAGTGCTCATCAGAATAAGAGAAACCGTCCAACAATTCTTTATTCTTAATAGTTTTCGATATATTATTGCTTGTGTGGCCCAATCTATGGTGCCACAACATACATGTATTTTTAGTAGTGGCCTCAGATACATAGGAGGCATTACAAACTGTAGTGGCTTCAAGCTTAAACAAGTTCCTGAATCTCTTCCCTTTCATTACCACCAAGTTCCCTCTAACCAATCTGTAGCCATGCTTGTAAAATGTCACATGCATACCCAAATCATTCAACTTTGAAACTAAAATTAGATTTCTAGCTAATCCAGGAACATGTAAAACACCAGGAAGGGTTTTAATCCTCTCATCACTAAAACACAACAATGCCTTTCCTTTCCCGACAATCAGATATGTAGAGTTATCACCAAGGTAGATATTACCTCCATCATACTCTTCATATGAGGAGAGCTATTCCTTATGCGGGGTCATATGAAATGAGCATCCTGAGTCAATCAACTAGTGATCATTAGAAACAAGATTACATGCATAAAGTAAAACTTCTTCACCTGCATTCGAGGACTTATCTAAAGTACTCTCCCACTATTTCTTGGTGTTTCTGCACTCCTTCACATGTCCCCTTTTACCGCAGTTCCAACACTTAACTCTGTTCTTTTTACCAGGAGTCTTAGACCAGCCCTTGGACTTATCCTTAGCCACTTTCTGATCTCTTTTAGGTCCTCTTTCCTTAGACCTTCCCCTAACACTAAGAGCATCCCTTGAACTATCTGAACTCTTCTTCCTCAATTCCTGTGACAGTAGCACTAAAACAAGAGCATCCAACTTCAGATCCATGAGGTTAGCAGTGATAGCAAGGATAACATTCTCCCAAGACTCAGGTAAAGAACAAAGAAGTAAGATACATTTATCTTCCTCACTAACCTCAACATCTACTAAATCAAGCTGACTCACTAACAAATTAAAAGAATTTAAATGCTCTACAATTGATTCATCTTCTCACATTTTCATGGAAAATAATTTTCTTTTTAAATAAAGTTTATTTACCACACTCTTGGCTTGATAGATCTCACCCAACTATTTCCACAACTTGTATGCAGTCTCTTTCTTTGCGACATTCAACAAGACAAAGTCTGAAAGACACAATTGGATGGTTCCCCATGCCTTCTTATCTAGACTATCCCACTCATCTTGAGAGACATCGTCAGGTTTCTTCTCTTTTTGGCAGCCAACCATTGGTTTCTTTCTTCCAACAAATCTTCCATTTTTAGCTTCCACAACTCATACCCTATTCCGTTGAACTTCTTAATGTCCAATCGAGAGGTTGATGCAATGGTGGATGCAACCATAATAAAAATACAAGATCTAAAAAACAAACACAACCAAATCTCCCATTGCAGCTACAACTTTCACACTACCACCCAAGAGTCAAAGCTGGCCAGGCTCTGATACCAAATGTTAGAAATGAAAGCAACACTACTTCAATGGAAATCTGATTCGAATAAATTTTAGCAATCTTTAACTATGTGTTATTAATGGAGATTGTAACAAAACATAAACCCACAATACATAAATATACTAGAAGCATAATGAAACACATAACACAAGTGTTTAACATGGAGAAAACCCTTTCGGGTAAAAAAATTCACCAAGAAAAGTGGCCAAGTTGTATTATCTTCACAAAAGGAGATTACAAATACATTCACTTCCTTTGTCCTTCAACCTTCACTCTGGTAGAATCTTGGTATCTGTAAACTGTTATATTCCTCTCATCTACTATGCTATGGTTTATATAGAATTTACACAACCTCAAGACATTAAATGACTTCTTACAAGCCCATAACACTTGTCAAGAGTCAACAACACAACCTTGGGCGTCCATGGCCAAGAATAGGCTCTTACAGGGTCATAAATGTTGTCAAACATGCATCCTACACTTGGGAAAAAGTGCCCATGCAAGCTTGAACACCTCGGGGCTAAAAATAGCCACTTACAACATCTTATGATGCGTCATATGCTATTATTAGTGTCATAGATTCCTATGACAACTTACCATTGTCATACAATCTCATACACCTTCTTACAACATCTATGACGTGCATCATAACACTAAAAATAGATTATTCCTCCACATGTGCACCCCACTTTGACCAATTACCATTTACCATAGTAAATGACATCCCGTAACTACCGCCAGTAACTTTGGGACTTACCATGTAGTAACTCAATAATTACCATGGACAGTAAATAATTTTTACCACTGCCGGTGAAACTTGTACATCCCTTATGGGTAATTACGAATTACAAATAATAAATGGAATAAATACAATATTGGGATTTACAAGGTTAATGGCACATTATCCCAACACAAAAATAAAGTATAATCAAATATTTTATTTATTCTTCCATATCATGCACAAACAATTAAATAAATTTATTTATTTAATTTTCTTTCTTATCTTTAAATTCCTCAAAATCTTCCAAATCTTCTAAAAATAAATTTTCTTCTTCATGCACACAAAATTAAATAATTTATTATTAATTTCTCTCAAATCATGCAAAAGAAAATCACAAGTTGAGTTGACTAAATTAATCTATCTTGTTTTTATCAATAACTCTTAAATTAGAAAAAAACTTTCTAATTTATGAAATCATATCTTATCTTTATAAAAGAAAGTAGTTAACTCAAACAAAACAACTTTTGTGTGACACTTGTCTTCTTTCTATTCATGCACATTCTCTCAAGGTTTCTATACCATTGATCTTCTCTCTCACAAGTCTATAAATTGAACCCTATTCCTCCATTTCTATCATCCAAGCTTTTAGTACCCTTACTCTGCATGAATTACAGCTCACCTTTGGTACCAAATTCCTCCATTGCTTGTGATCAACTTGTTACCGTCACCATTACTATTGTTGTGAAGCTCATCTTCATTTGCAAAGCTATCATAGCCATTCCCACTTGACATCTTGGAATAGAAAGGAAGTGAACCTTCTAAGGGCCATATTCATACACAAGATCATTTGAGATAGGCAATCAATGGAAGCCACGAAGTGAAGAGGTTTGCAAGGATTGAAGTTCTTTGTTTGTTTAATCTTCTTTGTTTCTTATTTCATTGAGTTATTGGGTTTATTTGATATAATTGATAATCATTTCAATTTTTTGATAACAATATTTACCATTCATATCCTCTAAATGCTTCTTAACCTGATTATGCACTATCTCCTTGTGTTCTACAAATTCTTCTACTTCTGCACTTCTCTTCTCTTCCATATTGATATCTCTTAACTCTGCCACTCCTCTAGGGTTTACTCCTGTAACAATCTCAAAAGGAATTCTTCTGGTACTCATATTCACTAAATTATTGTATGCAAACTCTGCTTGTGAAAGAATCAAATCCCAACTTCCTGCCTTCTCTCCAACCAAACATCTCAACAAGTTTCTCAAACTCCTATTCACTACCTCTGTTTGTCCATCAGTCTTTGGGTGAAATGCTGAACTAAACTTCAAATTTATCTTCATCTTCTTCCAAAGTGTCTTCCAAAAGTATCCAAGAAATCTTGTATCTATGTCTGAATTTATGCTCTTAGGTAATCCATGCAATCTCACAATTTCCTTGAAAAATAGGTCAACTACATGCACTACATCAGCTGTCTTCTTACAAGGTATGAAATGTGCCATCTTTAAAAATCTGTCCACTACTACAAATATTGAATCATGTCCTCTTTGTGTCTTAGGCAATGCCATTACAAAATCCATACTTATGTCTTCCCAAGGTTTCGCCAGTATTGTCAATGGTTTATAAAATCCAGTATTCTGACTACTCCCTTTTGCAACTTGACAAACTCTACACTCTGCACAAATTTCCTAACATCTTTATGTATCTGAGGCCAAAAGTAATTTTCACTTCTCAAAGCCACTATTTTATCAATGCCAAAATGTCCTACCAATCCACCACTGTGTTTCTCCTTGATCAAATTGTCTCTCATTGAACTCCTAGGTATGCATAACTGATATCCTCTAAACAACATATCTTCCTGAATGAAATAGTCCTACCACTTACTTCTATCTGATGTAATAGGTTCCTTAAATGCTTTCCAAGGTTTTGCAAAATCAAGATCTTCTTCATACATGTTCTTCAATTCATCAAATCCCAACACTTCAACTCTCATCTCTGTCAACAAGTTCCTTCTCCTACTTAAGGCATCTGCAACTTTGTTTGATTTTCCACTCCTATGTTTCAATACAAATGTGTAACTTTGCATGAACTCTACCCATCTCATGTCTCTGATTCAACTTTTCTTGACTATTCAAATATTACAAAGCTCGATTATCTGTATACAACACAAACTCTTTAGGAAACAAGTAATGTCTCCACTTCTTCAAGGCTTGAATTATGGCATATAACTCTTAATCATAAACAAAATATCTTCTCCTTGCATCATTAAATTTTCTCTAAAATATGCTATAGGTCTACCTTCTTGACTTAACACCACTCCTATTGCATTCCCACTTGCATCACAATCCACTTGAAATACCTTATTGAAATTCGGTAATGCCAACACAGGTTACTTTGTCACCTTCTACTTCAACAACTCAAAACTTTTGTCTGCTCCTGATGTCCACTTGAAATCTTTTCTTTCACCTCTCATTGTATCTATCATAGGGTTACATACTAAACTTAAATTTTTGATGAACTTCCAGTAGAAACTAGCTAATCCATGAAATGATCTGACTTCTCCAATGCTCTCCAGTGTAGGCAATTCAACAATTTCTCTTACTTTCTCAGGGTCCATCTTAAATCCTTCCACAGAAATCACAAATCCCAAGTATACCAATTCTTCCTTCATGAAACTACACTTCCTGATGTTTATCAGCAATTTCTCTTCTCTTAGTCTCTGCAATACTTGTCTCAGGTGTTGCAAATGTTCTTCTTTTGTTTTACTAAAAATTAGAATATCATCCAAGTATACAATAACAAACTTACCCAAGAATTTATTCAAAACTTCATTCATCAATCTCATGAAAGTACTCGATGCATTTGTCAATCCAAAAGGCATCACTAACCAATCATACAATCCTTCATTTGTCTTAAAAGAAGTTTTCCATTCATCTCCCTCTCTAATTCTGATATGATGGTATCCACTCTTCAAATCTATCTTTGTGAAATATTTTGCTTCACTCAAACAATCCATGATATCATCCATCCTAGGTAAAAGAAATCTATACTTAACTGTGATCTAGTTTATTGCTCTAGAGTCTATACACATTCTCCATTCTCCATCTTCCTTAGGTGCTAAAACTATAGGTACTGCACAAGGATTCAAAATTTCTCTAATCAAACCCTTCCTCAACAACTCCTATATCTGTCTATTCAATTCTTCATTCTCTGTCGGTGTCATTCTGTGTGTTGCTTTGTTAGGCAAGCTAGCTCCAGGTATAAGATCCATGTGATGACTGATACTCTTGATTTGTGGCAATCCTTCATGTACATTATTTGATATGATGTCTTCATACTCCATCAACATTTCAGTTATCTCCTCTAGTTGTGATTCTTTAGTCTCCTTCAATGTTTTAGGCTTCTTAGGGATCAAACCATAGAAAATATTCTCATGTCTCAAACCATCCAAAAAATTTCTTCCATATACCAAACAAATTCTAGAATTTCCACATACTTCACTCTTAGGATCATCTTCCAAAGGGATCAATGTAATTCTCTTTCCATTTGATGTTATAGTGTATGTATTCTTTCTCCCATCATGTATAGCTTTCTATCATACTGCCATGGTCTACCCAACAAAATATGACATACATCCATAGGCATAATACCACACAAAACTTCATCATGATAAGATCCAATATGAAATTTCACCAAACATTGTTCACTCACCAGTACCTTATGATCATCCTGAATCCATTCTATCTAATAGGGCTTAGGGTATTTCAATCTTTCCAACTTTAGCTTAGTCATCATCTCCTCTGAACTAGGTTATCAAAACTACCACTATTAATAACAACTTTACAACATTTACCTCCTGATTTGCATCTGGTTCTAAACAAAATTTTCCTCTGCGGTGGTTCCTCATTTGTCTCTGCTTGAAATTGTGCTCTCCTCATCACAAGTGATTCTCCTTTCTCAGGTTTACCAATTGAACTAGGTGATCCAACATGTTCTTCTTCCACATACACTACTCTTCCACTATTATCTATTCTCTTGCTTGTACTCCCCTGATTACATTCGAATGCTCTATGTCCTCCTCCACACTTAAAATAGGTTCCTCTAAATGTTTTCCTATTAGGTCCTCTTCCTTATCTTCTATATCCTTCACTCCTATATGGACTAGGGTTTCCTCTGTGGTAGAAATTTCTATCATCCCTCTGATATGCATTGTTATCTTTGTCCTTCTTCTTGAATGTGTTCTCTTATCTGTTGTGCTCCGTATATGATCTTTCTCCTCTAGAAAATGTTCTACCTCTCTGAAATTTACCTCCTCTACCTCTCTATTTCCAATCATGCCTCTTACTCAACTTTTCTTCAGCCTTCATGGAAAATTGATATGCTTCTTCCAATGTTGTCATCCTTACCAAACTCAATTCTTCTTGAATGTTCAATCTCAGTCCATTGATGTATCTAGCCACTTTCTCCTTTCTTGCTTCACTATGTCCTATCCTTATGATCATCTTATGAAATTCTTCAGTATATTCCATAGATTTCTCCTTTTGGTGTAGTCATGGTAGGAGGGTTCACAGAATGAACTGTCCAGACTGTGCAACAAGAGTAAACACAATGGAAACAACTCAAAGATATGAAACAAACATATATGTAGTCATTCAGTATATAATAGAATTTAAATATAATCTAGCCAACATCATGTGGGCTTACAAGTAGGGCTCAAAGGCCTGATTATAGAATATTAGAATATGCGCAGGATATGGCTTTGAAGCTCCTTCACGTGAAATTTAAACTAAGGATTCTCTAAATTATCTAAACTTCTTTCCTAGGGATCTATTGCATCCTTATATATCATATCTGGTACAAAAAATTCCTCCGTGTCGGCCAAGGAAGGTCACAAACTCCAATGAAGAGTTGTAATGTGTGTACATAGATAGGCCGGACCTAAACAAATAGAACACCTCCGCAAATGAATGGAATGATGTACAGATCTTGGGGAAGGTCGGCCATGAACCAAAGATCATTGAATGATGTGTCATTAGGCTCCACAAGTTGAGGAATGCTTCAAAAGCCTTCTCCTTTATCTGATTTTGAGAGACTGTCAGAATGCTTTGTTATGAGAAAATAGTCAATCTTCTGATAGCAATATCTTTTCGATACTTAATCCAAATGCTCTGAATTCTGGATATGATGTAAATGAATGAATCTAGATATTAAGTCCAGCTCTGCAAGATGTGAAATACAACTATGGCATAATGTAGACCAAAATATAGAAATTGCTACTAACTAAACTGCCTAAACTGAACTGGAAAATGAAAAGAAACAAACTAAACTGCAAACAAACTAAAATGCAAATGGTTTTGGTTGATGTAAGATTTCTCTTGAACCAGGGATGCTCCTACATTAGGCATCTAGGGTTATTAAAAAATTGAGTCCCTCACTTTGTTGGGGTTAGGGGAGAACCAAGACGATCCACCTTAGCCTAAGAAATCCATGTTGAATCTTCTTCCGGTCTGCCTTTCCACTTCACAAGATATTCTTTGTATTGTCTTCCTCTAGTACTATGTCCAACTCTTCTATCTAAAATGTCTTCAATATGCTCTAGTTCTTGTTGTAGTAACTTCTTCAAGTCTTCTTCCATGCTGTCACTGAATTCTACTTCATGATACTGCTATAAGTCTACAATGTTGAAAATAGGTGATATACCCAATGTCTTTGGTAACTCTACTTCATATGTATTTCTTGAATCAAATTTTTTGAGTATCTTACAAGGTCCAAACTTCTTCATCTTCAACTTGTTATATGTTCCAACTAGAAATCTCTCTTTTATCAAGTATACCATTACTTCATCTCCCACTTCAAATTCCTTATGTCTTCTCTTCTCATTTGCCTTTTCCTTATACTTACTGTTCATATCCTCCAAATGCTTCTTCACCTAATTATGCACTATCTTCATGTGATCTGCCAATTCCTCTACTTCTGCACTTTACTTTTCTTCAATATCCATGTCCCTCAATTCTGCAACTCCTCTAGGTTTTACTCCGATAACAATCTCAAATGGTGTTCTTTCGGTACTCCTATTTACTAAATTATTGTATGCAAACTCTACTTGTGAAAGAATCAAATCCCAACTTCCTGTCTTCTCTCCAACCAAACATCTCAACAAGTTTCCCAAACTCCTATTCACTACCTCTGTCTGTCCATCAGTCTGTGGATGAAAATTTGAACTGAACTTCAAATCTATCTTCAACTTCTTCCAAAGTGTCTTCCAAAAGTATCCAACAAACTTTGTGTCTCTGTCTAAAACTATGCTCTTAGGTAATCCATGTAATCTCACAATCTCCTTGAAAAATAGGCCTTCTACATGCACTGCATTAGTTTTCTTCTTACAAGGTATGAAATGAGCCATCTTTGAAAATCTATCAACCACTACAAATATTGAATCATGTCCTCTCTGTGTCTTCCGCAAACCCATTACAAAATCCATGCTTATGTCTTCCCAAGGTCTCTCTGGTACTATCAAAGGTTTATACAATCCAGTATTCTGACTACTCCCTTTTGCAACTTGACAAACTCTACAACTCTACACAAATATCCTAACATCCTTATGTATTTGAGGCCAAAAGTAGTTTTGACTTACCAAAGGCACTATCTTATCAATGCCAAAATGTCCTACCAATCCACCACTGTGTTTCTCCTTGATCAAATTGTCTCTCATTGAACTCTTAGGTATGCACAACTGATTTCCTCTAAACAACATATCTTCACAAATGAAATAATCTAGCCACTTACTCCTATCTATCACAACAAGTTCCTTACATGCTTTCTAAGGTTCTACAAAATCAATGTTTCCCTCATACATGTTCTTTAATTCATCAAAACCCAACAATTCCACTCTCATTTCTATCAACAATTTTCTTCTTCTACTCAATGCATCAACAACTTTGTTTGATTTTCCACTCCTATGCTTCAACACAAAAGTGTAACTCTGCATGAACTCTACCCATCTCATATTTCTCTGATTCAACTTACCTTGACTATTCAAATATTACAAAGCTTGATGATCTGTATATAGTACAAACTCTTTAGGCAACAAGTAATGTCTCCACTTCTTCAAGGCTTGAATTATGGTATAGAACTCTTGGTCATAGATTGAATATTTTCTCCTTGCATCATTCAACTTCTCACTAGAATATGCTACAGGTCTACCTTCTTGACTTAATACTGCTCCAATCGTATTTCCACTTGCATCACAATCAACTTGAAATACCTTATTGAAATCTGGTAACGCCAAAACAAGTTGCTCTGTCACTTTCTGGTTCAACAATTCAAAACTTTTATCTCCTCCAGATGTCCACTTAAAGTCTTTCTTGTCACCTCTCATTGTCTCTGTCATAGGGTTACATACTAAACTAAAATTTCTGATGAACTTCCAATAGAAACTAGTCAATCCATGAAAAGATCTAACCTCTCCAATGCTCTCCAGTGTAGGCCATTCAACAATTGCTTTCACTTTCTCAGGGTCCATCTTTAATCCTTCCACAAAAATCACAAATCCCAAATATACCAACTCTTCCTTCATGAAACTACATTTCTTGATGTTTATCAGCAATTTCTCTTCTCTCAATCTTTGCAAAACTTGTCTAATATGCCACAAATGTTCTTCTTTTGTCTTACTGAAAATTAGAATATCATCTAAGTATACAATCACAAACTTACCCAAGAATTTCTTCAAGACTTCATTCATCAATCTCATGAAAGTACTTGGTGCATTAGTCAATCCAAAGGGCATCACTAACCACTCATACAATCCTTCATTTGTCTTAAAAGCAGTCTTCCATTCATCTCCTCTGATTCTGATCTAATGGTATCCACTCTTCAAGTCTATCTTTGTGAAATATCTTGCTCCACTCAAACAATCCATGATATCATTCATCCTAGGTAAAGGAAATCTATACTTAGTTCTGTGATCTTGTTTATTGCTCTCGAGTTAGTACACATTTGCCATTCTCCATATTTGTTAGGTGCTAATATTGCAGGTACTACACAAGGACTCAATCTTGCTCTGATCAAACCTTTCCTCAGCAACTCCTATATCTATCTATTCAATTCTTCATTTTCTGTCGGTATCATTCTATGTGTTGCTTTGTTAGGTAAACTTTCTCCCGGTATAAGGTCCATGTGATGACTGATACTCCTTATAGGTGGCAATCCTTTAGGTACATTATCTAATATGATGTCTTCATACTTTGTCAGTAGCTTTGTTATCTCCTCCGATTGTTCTTCTCCAGTTTCTTTCTTCAATGTTTCAGGTTTCTTAGGAATCAAAGCATAACACATATTCTCATGTCTTAAACCATCAAGAAAATTTCTTCCATCTACCAAATAGATTCTAGCATTTCCACATACTTCACTCTTAGGATCATCTTCTAAAGGAATCAAAGTAATTATCTTTCCATTTGCTGTTATAGTGTATGTATTATTTCTCCCATCATGTATAGCTTTTCTATCATACTACCAAGGTCTACCCAACAAGATATGACATACATCCATAGGCATAATATCACACAAGACTTCATCATGATAAGATCCAATATGAAATTTCACCAAACATTGTTCACTCACCAGTACCTTATGATCATCTTAAATCCATGTTATCTGATAGGGCTTAGGGTGTCTCAATCTTTCCAACTTCAGCTTAGTCACCATCTCCTCTAAACTAGGTTATTTGAACTACCACTATCAATCACAACTTTACAACACTTACCTCCTGATTTGCATCTTGTCCTGAACAAACGTTTCCTCTATGGTGGTTCCTCATTTGTTTCTACTTGAAATAGTGCTCTCCTCATCACCAATGATTCTCCTTTCTCTGGCTTACCAACAGAACTAGGCAATCCAATAGGTTCTTCTTCCACATAGGCTACTCTTCCACTGTTCTCCATCTTCTTACTTGTACTACCTTGATTACATTTGAATGCTCTATGTCCTTCACCTCCACACTTGAAACAAGTGCCTCTGAATGTTCTCTTATCAAATCCTCTTCCCTCTCTTCTGTATCCTTCTTTCCAATATGCACTAAGGCTTCCTCTGGTAAAAATTTCTCTCATCTCTCTGGTAAACATTATTATCTCTGTCCTCCTTCCTGAATGTGATCTATATCCTCCAAACAATATTCTACCTCTTTGAAATTTACCTCCTCTGCCTTTCTATCTTGGATCATGTCTTTTATTTATCTTCTCTTCAATTTTCAGGGAAAACTGATATGCTTCTTCTAAAGATGTCATCCTTACCAAACTTAGTTCTTCTTGAATGTTCAATTTCAGTCCATTGATGTATCTAGCTACTTTCTCCTTGCTTGCTTTACTATGTCCTATCCTTATAATCATCTTATGAAATTCCTCAGTGTACTCCTTCACAAACTTCTCCTTCTGTCTCAGGTTTTGCAATCTTTTCAATAGCTCTAACTCATAGTCAGCAGGTATGAATTGATTCTTCAATTTTGTCACCATCCTATCCCACTTTGTAATCTTTTCTTTTCCTCTTCTATTTCTTTCCAACTAAACTTCTTTCCACCATATAGCAACATGTCCTTTTAGCTTTGCCTTTGCAAATTTCACCTTCTCTGGATCTTCAATCTCTTCATTCTCAAAGTATTCTTCCATGTCATTTATCTAGTCAATCAATTCTTTAGGGTTCAAATTACAAGTATAATTTGGCACATCAACTCTAGGTCTTTTTCTAATCTTTGAAATAGCTCACAACATCTTTACTTGATTTGATTCTTCTTCTTCATCACCTCCTAGGGTTTTGCCAATTTGTTGAATGGATTGAAATTCTTCTTCATCATCACTTTCAACATTAAGTCTCGGTGTCAATCATCTTCGTCTATCCTCTTCAACAACATCCAAATGAATTCGCATTGTTTTCACCATCTCCATCATCTCATCCATTCTACTAGCCATTGTTCCAATAGCAACAACTCTCCTCAGTGGCATTCTTCCTAGGATCAAGTGCAAATTGCCTCAAGTTCAGCGATTGGGCTACAAGGTGATAATTGCCTCACAGTCGACGATCAGTTACGACACAAGTAACCTGACTCAATTTGGTGATCTATCCACAACAAGATCTTACAAAATTCCTTCATCAACTTCACTCACTCGCTCCCAAAGATTCAAACTTTCACTATGATACCACTTGGCGCAGTCACTGTAGGAGGGTTCATAGAATGAACTGTCCAGACCATGCAACAAGAGTAAACACAATAGAAACAACTCAAATATATGAAAAAAACACAGATTCAATCATTTAGTATATAATAGAATTTAAATACAATCTGGCCAGCATCATGTGGGCTTACAAGTAGGGCTCAAAGGCCTGATTACAGAATATCAGAATATGAGTAGGATATGGCTTTGAATCTCTTTTACACCAAATCTAAACTAAGGATTCTCTAAATTATCTGAACCACTTTCCTAGGGATCTATTACATCCTTATATATCATCTCCAATACAAAAGATTCCTCCACGTTAGCCAAGGAAGATCACAAACTCTAATGAAGAGCTATAATGTGTGTACATAGATAGGTCAGACCTAAACACATAGAACACCTCCGCAAATGAATGGAATGATGTATGGATCTTGGGGAAGGTCATCTGTCAACCAAATATCATTGAATGATGTGTCATTAGGCTCCACAAGTTGAGGAATGATTCGCAAGCCTTCTTTATCTGATTATCAGATACTATCAGAATGCTTTGTTATGAGAAAATAGTCGATCTTTTGATAGCTATATATTTCTGATACTTAATCCAAATGCTCTAAATTTTGGATATGATGTAGATGAATTAATCTAGATGCTAAGTCCAGCTTTGCAAGATGTGAAATTCAACTACGAAAGAATACAGACTAAAATATAGAAACTGCTACTGACTGAACTACCTGAACTGAACTGGAAAATGAAAAGAAACAAACTAAACTACAAACAAACTAAAATGCAAATGTTTTTGGTTGATGCAAGATTGCTCTTGAACCAGGGATGCTCCTGCATCACCTTTTGTCTTAGATTTTGCAATCTCTTCAATAGGTCCAACTCATAGTCAACATGTATAAACTGATTCTTCAATTTTATCACCATCCTGTCCCACTTTGTAATCTTTTCTTTTCCTCTTCTGTTTCTATCCAACTAAACTTCTTTCCACCATATAGTAGCATGTCCTTTCAACTTTGTCTTTACAAATTTCATCTTCTCCAAATCTTTAATTTCTTCATACTCAAAGTATTCTTCCATGTCATTTATTGAGTCAATCAACTCTTCAGGGTTCAAATTGCCAATATAATTAGGTAAATCAACTCATCCATCCTACCAGCCATTGTTCCAACAACAGGGATTCTCCTCAGCAACATTCTTCCTAGGATCAAGTACAAACTGCCTTAATTATGTGATCAGGATACAAGGTGACAACTACCTCACAATCAAGGATTGGTCACAACACCAGTAACCTGCCTCATATTCAACCATCTATCTACAATAAGATCTTACAAAAATCCTTCACCAACTTCGCTCAATTCACTCCCAAAGGTTCAAACTTTCACTCTGATACCACTTAGTGCAGTCACAGTTAGGAGAGTCCACAAAGTGAACTATCCAAGCCATGCAGCTAGAGTAAACACAATAGAAACAACTCAAAGATCCAAATCAATTGCAGATTCAGTCATTCAATATATCATGGAGTTTAAACACAAATTGGCTAGCAACATGCAGGCTTACAATTATGGCTCACAAGATTGATTACTCTATTGCAAAATATATGCAAGACAAAGCTTTGAAGCTCCTTTGCAAAGAATTCAAACTATTGAACTTGTAAACTATTCTAACTACTTTCCTAAGCATCTATTACATCTTTTTATATCATCTCCAGAACATATGATTCCTCCACGTCGGCCAAGGAAGATCACAAACTCCAATGAAGAGCTGTAACATGTGTACACAGATAGGTCAGACCTAAATGAATGAAACTCCTCCACAAAAGAGTGGAATGATGTGCAGATCTCAAGCAAGGTCAGCCACAAATCAAACAACATTGAATGATGTGTCTTTGAACTTCGCAAGTCGTGAAATACTCCACAAGTCTTCTCCTTTAGCTAATTATCTGAGACTGTCAGGATGCTCTGTTCTGAGAAAATAGTTGATCTTTTGATAGTGATATCTTTCTGCTACTTGATCCAAATGCTCTGAGTTTTGGATATGATGTGCATGAATGAATCTATATGCTAAGTCTAGCTCCACAAAGTCTGAAATGCAACTGTGGCAGAATGCAGACCAAAATACAGAAACTGCTATTGACTGAATTAAACTAGAAAATGAAATGAAACAAACTAAAATATTGAAATGCAAATGTTTTTGGCTGATGCAAGATTGATCTTGAACTAGGGATGCTCCTGCATCAGTAGTGTTTGATCATTTGCATACTTTTGCATCCTAGCTTTGAAACTTTCACCCTTTTCAATTACACATTGTCTATTTCAACAGTAGTATAGAAAAAATAATATATGATTAAAAAAACTACTAAAAAATTCTTATAAATGACTAAACATGGTCACATGACCATTAGTAGTTTATTGCCTATCATTTATAAAGTGACCAAATTGATGACTAAACCATTTTTAGTAATTTATTGGCTATTTTTATTGATTTAGTAGTATATTTAGTCATTGATTGTTTGTAAATTGGTCACTTATTTAGTCATTTTTTATTCATTGATATATTTAATCGTTAATTTAGTCATTTTTATTCATTGATTTCCATCCATTGGTAGTGTATTTAGTCATTAATTTTAATCAATTTGGTAGTTTATTTAATTATTTTTGTTCACTGATTTCTGTCTAAAAGTGTTGGAAATGAGACAATGTTTTTGAGGTTTAAACATAAAACATAGAAAAACATAATCAATCATTCATTTGCACATAATGAAACAACAATTAAGAAAGCAAACTACTGAAATTTTATTGAGAAAATGTGTTCTTACAGCATAGAAAAGACAAAAATATGTGTCTTTGCTTTGAAAAATATTTTACAAAGTGTGTTTCTCAGTGTTGAGAATGAGAAAACTAAGTTACAATGCCTTTTTTTGCTTATACAGCTCCAAAACAAACAAAAAACACTAAGATCCCTGAATAACACATTCAAACTATTGCATAAAGTACTAGGCCAAGCTGTCTAACAACTAGTACATGATAAACATCAACTATGTGATTTTTTTCAAATATTTTAGTGGCCACTGCGTGAAGGTCACTTCTTTCTCTTTTAGACAGACAACTCCATCTATTTTGTCTTCATAAGCAAGGGGTATGATACTTGTGACCTTTAAAATATTTACATTTGCATCTCATGTTCCTTTCAATTTGACTCCATATACAATAGATAGTGAGTGAATCTGCCCAATGCCCATAGCAGCACCATCAAATGGATCCAACACCCCAACTTTATCCCCTTCTTGGAGTTTATCAATACATTTCTACAAAAACAAAAAAATACACATTATATTGAGATATAAAACATTTGATAACACATAGATAAACATTCGATAAATATTTATAAGAAACTAGAAAATGATGATAGGAAACCTGAAACCATACACCTAACAAAGCTGCTGCATTAAAATTTTTAATGCAGCAACTTTGATCTATGGATATTTTAATGCATCTTTGATAGGAAACAAAGATAAGAAATTTTCACATCAATATTTTCACTCTAGTGAGAGCTACTATAACATACCTATGATGGAGTCTACTATTGTCATAAGACCTTCAACAATGCCAAATTTATCATTGATCACCTAAAAAGAACAAAAGAGTTTAAAATTGTGGAACTCTAAATTTTATTCTCTAGTAAAAATATAGTGTTTTCATGTGTAAATATTAAATACATCTGAAATTGTATGATTCAAGTATTTAACATATTCTTACAAACCTTAGCCAAAGGAGCCATGTAGTTAGTGGTACAACTAGCATTTGAAACAATGTTCAAATCAGATTTATACTCGTACTCATTAACCCCAACAACAAACATTGGGGCATCCTTGTTGGGAGCTGAGATGACTACTTTTTTAGCACCTGCTTGAGAATGACCAACAAGAAGAAAAAAATTACTATTTCCTACTAAAGTAAAGAGTTGCCTAGAAATCTTTAGTTAAGTTCAACACTCTTACATCAATATAGAGAAAATTATTTTAAAACTTATTATTAGAGACAACAATTTCATTAACATCCAAGGTATAACCTAAAAGATCTATGAAATAGCAAAATGACATATATGAATTGAACCATAATGTCTACACATGAACTACTACTAACTTTAAGATCATCTAGAATCCCATTCCTAATTCTAGAACAACATTAATGTAACTAGCTTCTTGAAAAGAATATCAAATACCTTATATAATAAAAGTATTAGAGACATGATATTTCCATGGTCCATTATTGTGCAATTTTTTTTTGTATCAACAAATCACGTTTTGTGATCCAATCATCAAGATGAAGAAATCCATCTACCAAAAGGATCCTGGAATGATCCAAAATGCTGATACAAAAACACACTTGGACACAATCTTCTACCAAAAGCTTGCTAATTCAAAATTATTAGAGGTAAAAAATGGCATACCTTCAAGTGTATAGCTAATTTCTCTTTATCAGTAAAGAATCCTATTGATTCAACCACATACTCTACACCAACCTCACCCCAGGGAATTTCTTTCAGATTTTTGAAGAATCGAATTGGATTAGATATGTACGCAAACATGCATAACAACACATCAAATAAAAGAAAAAACTCTTACCCCTATAAACACTTTTCTCATGAAATCTCTCATGGAAGCTTATCATTGGACATTTAAAATGACTTACCTGCAACCAAATATAGATACATGTGTCTCACCAAAAAGTAAAGTTTTTTCATCCTTGACCTTCACTTCATGTTTCTTCCACTGGCCATGGACACTATCATATTTGAACATATAGGTTTGAATGTAACATAAACAAAGAAAACAATGATGAGTACTCACAAAATATGATTATGCTAGTAGTTTGTCAATGAAATATATAAAGACTCATAATAACATACTTCATTATGGAAAGTGCAAATCCTTCTAGGAAAAGATTACCAAAAGAAAAGGATCAAAATTTCCCAAAAAATATCTCTATCCTTTAGAAAGCTATGATAATGTCCACAAATTCATAGGTGCATTTTTAATTGGTGTGCATATTCTCTACATACAAGCTTGTAAGGATCTCTAAAAGATGGATTAGTTCACACCCACAATTAGTTTGTGTTTCCTATGCAAAACATTTTGGCAATACTTATGTATGTTAATTAGATCAGATTCATACCCATACACAAATCTCAACTACAATGGCTGTCATTTTGAAGGAGTTTGCATTCTTTGTATAAAAAGGTTCCAATTTATAACCATGTCTAACATATTTGAACAAAGACATTTCCTAGAAATATCCACATATCAAAGCTACTACATTAAAATATTTGTTTTATTAAGGCTGATAATATTTGTTTTGAAGTTCTTTCTTTTCCATATTCAGGCTAGGGTTTTGAAGAAATGTTACATTAGTCTACATCAAATTTTACTTGCTTGCCAGATACCAAAAAAATAGCCAAATAAACAAAAAAGGGGGCCTAGGGTATTGCTAGACTAACCAAGGATGAGAGTTGTAACATTTTTGGAGGCTGATTTAATTTCTGAAATGCTTGATGCTAAGATTATTCAGAGAAGAGTTGATCTTGGCTGTACCATTACTCTATAGATGAGCAAAAGAAGGTAATTTACACAATTTATTAATAGTGGAAGATGTAAAAGATTGTAGTGTCCTATTTTTTATTTGAGTCGTAGCACTAAGTTTGTCAGTAGTTAGACGGTTGAGCCTTGACTTAGTTCTTGTTGGCAATTAGAAAGGATGAGTCTTTCAGTTAGAATAGGGGGATTGAGTCTTCTTGTTGAGGTGGCTTGGTATGCCAATTAGGTAGTTGTTAATTAAAATAAGGATGTTGCATTCATAACTTTATGTACCTATAATTATTCTCAGCAGAAACAGGTAGTGATGGTTCAGTTAGCTATTGTTTGGTTACAACAGATGAGCATGCAAGTTTAAGAGAGTATCATTTGCTATACATGCCTCTTTTGCGAAAACAAAACCAATTCTCAAAAGAAATCATGGGTTGAATAAAAAGTATCCAATAACCTCAATTTCAAGCACAAATTCTACAAAAGGAGCATGGAAGAACAAAGTAGCTCAAAGTAACAAAGCCATAGTATTTACAATGTCTAACCTTTATTGTTGGAAATTTATTACACGTACGCCCTTGAAATCGAATGCCAAGATATATGTAAGAGGTAATTGTCTATACTTATGGCACTTAAAGGTGAAAGAAAAATATTGTCTTACTAGTGCATCAATAAAGGTATTGAAAATAATGAATTTGTTTTGTTGAGGTTGGCTTTTGACTAGATAGACTATGAAAAGGTTGTTGAGCAAATTAATATTGTAGTTTTGCTAGAAAGATAAAGACAATATTAAATATAATGCTATGATGGACAATAACAACTTGTAACCAAAATTTTCCACCATTTCTTACTGAAGATTAAATAACTTCTAGTTGACATGAGACATTTACCACAACATGAGGTCTTTTGGCCAATGCTATTGCCTATCCTATCATGTCAATATCCCCAACAACCTGGTAGAATTAATCCACATTAGTACCAAGATAATGCCCATAATGATCTAGACCTAGCTTACAAAAAGAAATTTTAGGTGATGCATCAAAACAACATTTAATACAAAAAGAAAACTTTATCATATAGATCAATATTACAACAATGTAAGATAGTCCTAGGTAAAAGCAAGAAGTTGGGTCCACGAAGAGTGGAAGTTTTGGCCAAAAAAAAATCTCGCAAGAAATGCATATGCATTATTGAAAAAATGCATACGTACTTAGCTATAGGTACTCGAGCCTAAAACGCATACACGTTATAAAACATGTATGCATTATATAACAAGAAACACATATGCATTATAAAACACATATGCGTTATAAAACACATACGCATTTAAGAAACGCATATGCGTTTCTTAAAGGTATTCAAATGGGAAATACATAACGTGTATGCATTTAGTTTTAAGAATGTGTATGCATTTAATAACGCGTACATGTTTTTCAAATATTGAGGCTCAGGAAAGGCTTGGCAACTCAACCCTTAGCCTTTGACCCGCAACTAAAAAACTAAGGCAGGTTCAAGAGAAATGTCAAACTTTGACAATATAGTTGATGGACCTTTTTTATGAATTGGTCTATGAAATTAAAATCCATTATAGAAAATGATGTCTAGTTTCCAAATATATAAGTTTTGTTAAGATTGGTTTATGTTTGATATTTTTTAATTAATTTCTAAGCAAACTGGTCCATAAACTTGAAATATCAAGTTTTTTTTATTTTTTAATAAATTTTTTTGGTTGATTTTTTTGTTAAAAAAATATATGACATCAATCTTCAGACAATTCTCTACACAATGAAAAAATAAAATTTCAAAAAATGTTTAGTTTAGGTACAATTATGTTGTCCGTACACATTGATTTTTAAAAATAGCAATTAGGGCCAATAAAAATTCAATAAAAAAAATATTCATAAAAAAATTACAAGAAAATATCCTCATCAATCTTCATGTTGTCAGGTATCTTTTCCCAAAAGGAATTAGAAAAATACTTTCATTTACATCAAAAAGTGGTGTCCATACACGTGCATGGTATGGTAAAAAAAAAAGACTTTTAAAAAGTGGTTTTTATACATACCTATCAAAATTGAATTTTTGTCATCTGGGTTTTTGAATAAATTACATATTTGGAAACTAGATTCAAAGTACTAAATTTTATATTACCGACTTTTTTCAAGATTCATTGTGTATGTGCTTCAAAATTTCAGTCCAAGTGTGACAAATTCTGAAAAACAGCAAAAACACTTCACTTTTTGAGCTTTTTGTGGACCCAACTTCTTGCATCAGCCCTCCTCAAAATTTTCAATAAACTTTCAATCAAAATATAAAGTTGTAACCATTATTTTGTAGTCCATGTTGAACTTGACAACAATGCCATTTATTATGCTAATTGAAATAATTCAACAATAATACATGTGATTTGGTCACATTATCCCTTAAAATAAAACTTCAAGTGGTGTGTTTATTTCAATTATACATGCATATATATTATACATAATTTTATCATTTGGACCAAAAAGAAAAACTCAACAATAGAAAAATTGAAAAAAACACATAGAAATCATTTACTAAAATTTAAACATGTGAATATATATCTAACTTTAGAAAGGTCTCTTCACATAAAGCATAATAGAAAAAGTGAAAATCAATCAAGTTCCAAATTTTTATCTATGTGCTTCTAATGTACTCATTGATTAAAATTTAGGAGTCTCCCTATAGTTTCTACTTGTTTCATCACATAATAGATTTCAAGGGCTCAATCTTCTTGCTCTCTTTGTGATTAGATTAAGGCTACCAGTTAGAAGGTTGGATTATATCGACCATTACTGAGACCTTCTCAATCATGGGAATCTAATCCCATGGACTTCATAGGTGGTTTGCTCAACACCTAGTGCAAAGACCACTGCATCATTGTTGTTGCCTACTTATTTTCCAAAATGGATGATTTTATGTTGTGCACCAAATTAGTTGATACTCCACGTGCTATAGATTTTTCTTCAAGCATATTTGGAGCAATTTCAAGATGTCAAGACTTATACTTCTTAAGCCACATTTGGTGGACATTACAGAAGATTCTAGGTTGTTGGCTGGGCTTCTCCACCTCATTTCAAAAGGAAACAAATGTCCAAATTGACATTGTTAGTCACACTTTATTCCACAGTACTCCATCAAGATATCATTTCAGTTAATGTGTGAGCATTTTGTCAAGAGGTAGCAGATGTAAGCCAATGTTGACCTAATCCTCAAGGTTTCTTGTACTTTACTTGCCTTGAATTGAGCAAAGAGATAAAGATGTCATAGCCATATGTCATGCAAAGGCAACACTTTGAAGGAAGATCGGATTTATACACCTGGGTGATCTGGCGCCTCTAAACTCAATAGAGACATGTCCTTCAAACATGCCGTGACAGTGCAAATTAAAAAATATAGTGATGTATCATTTGGAAAACTAGAGCTAGTTCATGTTACTTGTTATGATATCATCTTAGACCTAGTACATATGATAGTTGGGGTTTGGTTATTGTGCATGTGTGACAAGTGAAGTAAGAAATCAGCTGATTTAATAAAGGTACTCATGCCAATTTATCTTGAACATGCTTCTTTTAGTGGTTGCTAGGTTGCATTGAAGAACATTGTAATGAGGTAATTGCAGGGATATGGGATTGTGCAAATTAAATGAATGATGCTAAGTGCAAGTTAGTGAATGCAGTGAGTATCATATCAAGAATATACACAATGAAAGTGCAGTCTTGAATAGGTTTGGTGAATAAAGTGCTTGTATCAAAGCTAGCCTTGAGAGGAGCATGTAACATTATAACACTGCCACACAAATTATACTAAAGGGGTAGGGTTTTGATAGGAATCAATTAGCTCTATATAAAATCAAGCAACTAAGGGTTTTGTTGTGAGCTTCAAGAGAGATTGAAAGACAGGGAGTTAGACCATCTTAGTTCATTGTCAATATGAGGTCCTGTTGTGTGGTTACACAACATGCCCCATTTTACCTTGACAAAATAGGGACCCAACTTTTTTTTTCTGCTTGTGGCTTGTTTGTTTTCTTCTTTGGACGGTTTCGTAAAATCAGTCATGCATGTAACCTTATAAAAGGGTGGATTTACCACTATGAGGAAGTTAGTTGTCAAAGTTAGGAGTTCCCATTATTAACCTCATGGTTGGAAAGTACTCAAAATTCTAGGCAAGTTTGTCTTTTAGATCACCCCAAAATTGTCTAAGGGAAGAAAGTTATGTTGAGTCAAAGTTTAGTCAAACCACATATCATGGGCGTGGGGTCATATTTCTAACATCAGTCATATTTGATAAGATCACCTAGATATAGAATCGTCACTTGATAATCGCTAGGTGTGTGATGCATAGACGTCAAATTTAAATTAGAGCCGATATCTACTTGTCAAAGGACTTCGCATATCCCGTAGGGGGTCATATTTCTAACGTCAGTCATCTTACAAATATCACCCTCTTTGCAACTATCACCCTATGTCAATATGACAGTGATGTCATCCAATTCTCAAGAATGAAGGAAATCACCCTGATGATGACATCATTGTTCCATATGAACCACACGGGGGGTTATGTATCCAATACCCACCATATTTCTTAATATGATGATGATGTCATTAAAACATGATAATTAAATGACGTCGATGATATGATGATGTCACCCTAATCTTTTCAAAGGAAGAGGGGGCTCATATTTTAGATACCCCCGATCTTAGTTCCATGACCTGATATACACACGCTCAAACGTTGACCATATCACCTGATTCTTCGCATCTAGTTATCCCACGCAAAAGTGATGGGGATCATATTATCTAGAGGGGTCATATTTTGAATATCCCTTGATCTTTCTAAGATCACCCCCATTTTTAAAATTAAATACAATGAAATGCGGTAGATGAAATCCCGTCGATTACAAATACAAATTGAACACTTGGCGACATCTATGGATTCTATGCAGATGATCAACAGATTTAATCAAGACAACACTTTTTTTTACCCTAATCTATCCTATTGATCTATTTTAAAGGTAAAATTCAAAGTTTATTTTCATTTACCTTGCGATAAATCTAGAAATTATAGAGCTTTGAAGTCAAACCCTCAACAGCTACCTATCAACGGAACGGATCCTTCAATGTAATGGATCGGGTGATCTTGCACCTTTACAGTCTTTCTCATAATCACTCATCTAATCTAAAAGAAATCATTATTAGGTAAGTAACTGTAAACCCTCCCATTGTTGTTTTCTATAATTCCAGGTCGAGTATTTGTCTTTATTAGGGTATGGTCTTGTGATAATGCGTAGAAGGGTAAAATAAGGAGTAATATGTAGAATATACATTGTAGAGGTACATAATGTTGTAAGAATGCATATGGACACCATAGGGTAAAATATATCATGTTTATTGTAGGAATACATGGTAGATCTCAGGAGAAATAGGTTTGAGGCAGAGTTTCTCAAGCCCATGTTTGTGCAGCCTGAAGGAGTATAGTTCAAATACGGAGTCATTGGTGATACACACTAGGGGGATACAGATCTGGCAGTATGGTCAACAAGATTGGACCATGATAAGGAGAATCCCTTTCTGGATGGGGTATTTGTGTCAGGTATGTGGCATGTGGCTAGTTTTTCTTATGCTATGGATGCTTTGGAATTGGGAGTGGAGTGTGCAAGAAATTACAATCTAGAAACTAGGTGAGTAGGGAAGCATGGAAGGATATACGCTGACTTCTCAGTCAAGGGCATTACTACCACATTCAATTTGCCAACTGGGAAAAAGATAGTAAATGTGGACCTACGTAAGCTGGAAACAGAGTATAACAATAACAAGAAAAATGCGAGGAACATGATGTATCAATGGAGATCAAAGAGTAGTACATATACTGCCTTAGCCAAGCTACCTGTGCATTTGTACAAGTTCAATTTTGATGATGAATACCAATATATGATTGCCCTGCTGAGCAGGATGACTGGCAGGCCTCATGCTAGAAATTTCAAGAATTAGATGTTTGGGATCATCCAGATGGTCTTATATGCAGACAACTAACCCTTATGGGCTAAGATCATCAGTGACTCATTGGATGAGGGAATGAAAAGCCTAGGAGGACAAACATGTTTATTTTATATGACTTCATATGTGGTATACTCTTGTACATATAAAGAAACATTTGATGCATTGAAAATCATGGGTAAGGCTGGTGGTGATGCTGATGATGCACACATATGGGATCATTATCCCCAATTGCAAAGGAAGGTATACCTCCAGGACTATAAACTAGTAAATGATGCATTCTCTATGCATCTAGTTAGAACTATGGAGGAGGATAGGACTAAAAGGCTGAGCATGGAAGCTCAAGAAGTCATCAATCAGCATGGAGCATGATTTATCCAGTTTGCTACTTTCTCATATATAAGGATCAAGGGGTTTGAGGGACAGCCTCTTATGTTGCCAAGATACCCCATTGATTGGGTCATCTTGATGGAATTTGTAAGGTAGGTATCTACCATAGTTGAAGCCTATAAGGCACAGAAGAAGATACCTCTAGTTTTGTTTCTAGTATCCATGGGTTGGTACAAGTGTCCAGATTTAGAGAGTATAAAACATGTCATCAGGGGGTTGGAATTGATGTATCTACAACCATTTCCTCTAGCCAAATCATATGATCCTTATGGTAGGATACAAAAGGTGCTAGGAAAACAAATACATCCAAATCATCTAGAGGACTTTTGGACCGATTGTGATGATGAGGCTGAGGTGAGGAGAAGGAAATATCAAAGACTCACCTTGAATTAGATCAAAACCTTTGACTATATCCCGATGCCAGCACAGCTATGTAAGGATGATGGGAAAATCATGTCCAATGAATATGAGGACAAAAGGTGTATAATGACACCATATCGGCCCCAGATCTTACACAACTGGAGGATGCATCCCTAGATCAGCTGACGAATGGGGTGATCTAGCTAACCCAGGCTTGGGTAGATGCAGAGATATCTAGACTAAAGAAAAGAGGCGTTGCCCTTACGATTGACACTAAGAAAAAGAGAAAAGAGGTGTCTGATGAGGAATACGATGATTTCCTCACTGAAAAGAGAAAATCCAATGGCGAAAGATTGCCTATAGAAAAACAAAAGAGGATCCCCCCTAAGTGTAAGAAAAGTGAAAATGAACCAAAGGGGGTGATAATAGAGAGGATTGCCACTACAACCATAGGTGCATCTACATCGGCTCAAGCATCTATGTCATTGACACAACCTCTAACAGAAAGACAAAAAACTAAGAAGATTTTAAGGCCTACTGTTGAAAGTACAGAGGAGGAGGAAGCCTAGACCATACAACATGAGGTGGATGAGGGAAACCCCTTGGAAGAGGAATAATTAAATAAAGAACCTAAAGATGATGACTTGCTGATAGCGAGAAAGAAGAGGAGGGGGATGCCGCTTATGTCACTGCCTAAGAAACAAAGCATAGCCATGAGGGGATATGTCCATACTAACCCCATCATTTTGAGAGGTGCAGGTGGTGAAGTTTTTAGGAAGGAGCTGTAGCATGATGTTCCTCTTCCCACCATAATTAAATTCAAAACCAAGAAAGTGGAGGAGAAAACAAGAGAAATGCTCAGGACAAGTAAGGGGGTTCCTTTCTCTTTAGAGGATACAATAGATTTGTCTGATGATGAGGTGACCACTCAATAGATGGAAACTCTAGTTACCAACACCCGAGTGACTCCTCATGGAAATCCATTAGCCCAGATTAGGGTGTTGGAAGAAGTAAAGCAAGCAGAGGAAATGAAACAGGGAGCCCAGAAAAGGCAGCCCAATAGATAGAGCTAGACGATTTGGTTGATCAGGTTATTAGTCCTGAAGCCATAGACTTAACATATAGGGGTGATATAAGCCCAAACAAAGATAAGGGTGTACCCAAGGAACCTAAGAGGAATAGAGTGGCAGAGCATATGGAGAAGGATAGTACTACTATTGATCAAGGTCAGCAATAGCATGAGACACCCACAGAACCGAAAATATCATAAGTCCAATAGAAGAATGGGGGTGATCAAGATATATCAAACACTGGTGTTGCTTAGGCTTAGAGAGGTACAACATTGCCTCAAGATAAAAAGGATCAGGAGGTGTTACTTAGAGAAGTCCCAAGAACAAAAGTCAAATCAGGTCAAGAAGACCCCAAGCCACAAGATATCAATACATCGGGTGAAGAATAGGAAATGACCCATGATCAGGGTAATCCTCAAGGGCACAATACACAAGCCTCCCAAGAGGTTAATATGCCACAGAATGAGAAGGATAACAAAGAAGATGAAATTCCAAAGGAGGGAGCACAGGATGAAGCATAAGATCAAACTGTAGAAATTCCACAGGATCCTCCTTTGCAGAGGGCAACCCCCCAACAAGAAGAAATCTAACAAGATCCCCCTCATGATGAACTTCATGAGGAAGAAATAAAGAAAGTGCCTTCTCCACCAAGGATAGAAGATGATACTGGGGAGCTGGACACCCATGATATAAACAAGGGCCGCCAAGAATCTGGAGGTCATGTACCTCATTGGCTAGGAAAAGAAATATATACAGAGCAAATGTTAGAAGTTCAAGAGTTTGATGTCTCTACCTTATTTGCTGAGAACATGATGAAACCAAGGAGGAAGGCTAGACTAACATCTGCTATAAAAAGAGATCCTACCATAGGTACAAGAACCACACAGATAGCCCTTCCCATAGTTGAAAAGGAAAAAGACAAAATAAGCCTGGAGGAATTCCAAATCACAAATGTTGATCTGGGTTTCGCCAATGAAGACCAAGAAGGTCAAGAGGGGAAGGATATTATTGATTCTTTAACCTGAAGGGTGAAGAAGGAAAAGGAGAAAAATAAAGCACATAAGGAGCACATTGCTCAATTGCATTCTTTCATAAAAGGGTTAATTAACCCTGATCATACACCAGTTGATCTTGCAATCCCATTGACTGTTATATCATAGGAGGAGGTTACCAAAATAGACCTGATGAAACATGAAGCAATGGTAATGGAAAAATGGATGTTTTCAACGATCACTGGGGCTGAAGATGTATTGAGAACCTCTCTGTAGAGGTGGAATTCTTTGAGTAGCCTCAAAGAGAAAGGTGGATAAAATGCAGAATGGTATAGGAAGAAGGTCATTTCAATTGGAAAAGGACCTAAGTGCCCTAAGTGAGATGAAGAGAATTGATTCATAGATTCTAATAAGTAATAAGGTGTTAGATAATAATGCTGCCATGCTAACAAATATATGGTATGAAGATATCAGGTTTGAGTGTGATGTCTTGAAGAAGAGAAGTGACAAACTCAGGGATATTAGTGTCAAGCTACACAACATGATGGCATATGAGGAAGAAATCCTGGAGGCCTTGGAAGGGAAAATAGAAGGTAAAATTGAGAATCAAGATGCAGACTTTGCTATTAAGGCTCTGCATGATAATTTCAAGCTAGTAGCAGATGACCCTCTCACCCACTTGACCGAAGAGGTAATGAATAGAATTATGAGAATAAAGGTTAAAGTGGAGACATACAATGAGAAATTAAATAGCAGGAAAGGTAAGTTGGAAGCTCTCAAGGCTAAGTTCCAATCTCATAAACATGCAATAACAAAAGTTAAAATATAGGACGAAGGAGAGGTTGATAGAATAGTGCAAGCATATGAGCATATCAGGACAGCAGTAAAGGTCCACATGAAAGAGAATGTTTGTCAGAGTGATAGTGATAATGAAAGTGATGAGGATGAAGAGAACAATGAGCAAGAAGAAAATGAAGAGGAAGAACATGAAGAGTAAATGTAGATGCATCACTAGGTGAACATATGCATGGGGAGCTTATAAATAGTGAGTCATACAGATGGTTGCCAGCTGGAAACTTGTGCCATGAGAGAAAAGTTGACTAAGTCATAGGAGAATTGTCAACCGTTGATCCAAATTGATAAATCTTGACCATTGGTCAATTGTAGCTACCTCCTCACCTTATTCAATAACAGGTGCAGGGGTACAATCTTTTAGTTATTCAAAACTTAATTGAAATCTAATTGCTGAAAAATTCAGGACTTATTTCAAAGTTATTGTGAATATACATGTTTTGCATACTTAATGAAAGAGAAGCTATTTTGATTACAAATCATTGTAAATCTTGAGTAATCTATGATTCGAATATGGATATATGCATTGATTAGCTGCATCCTTTGGAGTGCTTTTTAGTTTGCATATATTGTTTTCATTCCTTGTTCCTTTGAAGTTAGCATCAACCATACCTAGTTGTGGAACAATCTGGTGACTTATGGTTTGATTTCTTCTCTCCATGAATGTATCTTGTGTGTATGTGATTCAATAACTAAAGGTTCACTAAAATTAGAAGTATTCTTTTAAATTTCTTTGATTTTTGTTATAGATCATCTCCATAATTGCAAATAACATACAATCAAAAGCAAATAAACATGAAATATGCAAATATCCCCTAGGCAATTGAATATACAGAGCATATTTTGAATAAAATCATGTCAAATTGATGAATATCATGCAAATTCAGATAAATATCCATGAAATACACATAAATATCCACTTATAGACACATCATTTAAATAAATATGTAGTGTAGAAGAAGGTGTAAGTTCATAATGATCAATGATCAAAAGAATTGATCAAACTTACAAATATCATAGTAATCTTTGGAAATAGAGTAGAATTAACCTCTTTGTGGAGTGAATTTACAGAATATAGTGCATTACTAATCACCTAGGCGAACGTAAGACCCCTTGAAATGGAAAATAGCATGTCACATCAACTTCTGAGTAATGTCAAATGATCATGACCTGATCAACAGAGACTTGGAGTCATCAACTTATCTTAAGTTGATCGTACTTTACAAGATAATAAAGGTTTGTTGTGCAAATTTGTATGCATGTTGTTATGACTGACAATCATCATCAACATAAATTAGCATCAACCATACCTAGCTGTGGAACAACCTGGTGACTTATGGTTTGATTTCTTCTCTCCATGAATGTATCTTGTGTGTATGTGATTCAATAACTAAAGGTTCACTAAAATTAGAAGTATTCTTTTAAATTTCTTTGATTTTTATTACAGATCATCTCCATAATTGCAAATAACATACAATCAAAAGAAAAGAAACATGAAATATGCAGATATCCCGTAGGCAATTGAATATACAGAGCATATTTTGAATAAAAGCATGTCAAATTGATAAATATCATCCAAATTTAGATAAATCTCCATGAAATACAAATAAATATCCACTTATAGACACATCATTTAAATAAATATGCAATGTAGAAGAAGGTGTAAGTTCATAATGATCAATGATCAGAAGAATTGATCAAACTTACAAATATCATAGTAATCTTTGGAAATAGAGTAGAATTAACCTCTCTGTGGAGTGAATTTACAGAATATAGTGCAATATTGATCACCTAGGCGAACGTAAGACCCATTGAAATGGAAAATAGCATGTCACATCAACCTCTAAGTAATGTCAGATGATCATGACCTGATCAATGGAGACATGGAGTCATCAACTTATCTTAAGCTGATCGTACTTTACAACATAATAAAGGTTTGTTGTGCAAAATTTTATGCATGTTGTTATGACTAACAATTACCATCAACATAAACTGGTGCTAGAAGGAGGGCTAATTATCTCCACCTAAGGGTGATTTGGTGATACAGAAGAAAAGGTAATACTCACGCAGCTTCGTACTTTAAGTTTTATGCAAAGATTTGTTGTGTTGAGTCCATTCATGCTTATCCATCACATAGTTTTCAAAGTCGAGTGTAAATATTTCAGGCTTTGCAGTCGATCATTGTGATCCTTAAAAGATAAGTTCTCTTTCTAGTCTTCTTATTAAAGCTTTGAAGTAATTCACTTAAGATACCTAATATCTTGATGCCTGTGTCTAAAAGTTTCACATTCCCCCATATTTGCATCATTTCTGCAAATATTGCATAAATATCCATTCTATTTTAGATCCTGATCTTTATAGAAAACAAGAAATTTTCTTAAATTGTAGACATCCTGGCTCTCAGGAAAAATACTAGGTCCAGATCTAGCGGACTCTTTGAGGAATTGCCTATCCGAGGACTCAGACCTAGAACAATAGATATTCATCATTCTCCCAGTTCTAGTGCATCAGGAGCTTCACCAGAACACACTCCAACAACTCCTATTAGGTTTCAAATACCTACAGGACCAATTGTCATGCCCCTGATCCAACCTCCACCAGTCACAATGTCATTCTTTACTGCAAAGTCTCCTCTAACTTTCATTGCATATCATCCTTTACCTAAAAATTCTGACAAGATTTGTCCTAATTATCATCCATATTAGGATGCCTATGATCACATTAGAACATTCAAGGAAGCCTGTTGTAAAGAAAGAATTGAACATCTGGATGTGGTATACAGATTATTTCCATTTTCCTTAGGGGAAGAGGCATATAATTGGTATATCAGTCTTGGTCAAGGTTTAGTTGGTTCATGGGCTACCTTGGAGAAAGCCTTTAAGGATAGATTCAAAATACCTTTAGATCCTTCAATGAATTATCATCTGTTTGCCACAATAAAGAGATTTAAAGGAGAACCTATTGCTAATTTCAATGCAAGATTCCAAAAGATGCTCTCAAAGCTAGTTGTTCCATATACTATAGCAGATGAAGCTGCTAGGAGTATATACTACTCTGCATTAGATCCCCCGACTTCCATGTTTATTAGGAGAACACATCTTGGTGTCACAACCTTGGTAGGAGCTTTTGAGGAAGCCATAAAAGTCAGTCAACAGTTGATTCCTGCTCCCACACCTAATATTGCATTTCCTACACTTCCTGCTTATCCTACATATCCTGCTCAACAATAGACCAATGGAGCTATGATACCTCCAGCTGTAATGACAAGCCCTTTACAGGTACCTCCACTTAGTATCATGCCACCTCCAAATGGAAATGGTCAAATGGTGCAGTATCCAAGACATACACAGGTACCTCAGGTTGTAGAATAGACTAATAACAATAACAATGGTTCCTCTTTCTTCAAACCCCAACTAGAGAATGTAGTAGCCAAAGTTCAGGAAGAAAAGGAAGAAATTAAAGAGATATCATCACAACTGAGGAAACTCACTACTGAGATCACTCATCTGAGGAGTCAGAATTTCTATTCTCAACCAAATCAAAATAGAGGATATGCCAATGGCAGATCTGGTTATCCTGATAGGGGATATAATAACAACAACAATAATAATAGTGGTAACAATAATCCCCCTAGACAACCTAGAGTGTGGAACACTAGACCAAACAATGGTTCTTTGCCATCACCCCTAGATAATCAGCCCTCTGGTGAACCCAAGAAGACTACTAGAGTGAACCTGGCAGAGGCAGCCCTTACAAACTGGTGTAGGATACATAATACCAGTGATCATGCAGAGTTGGATTGTCCATAGTTTAGGATAGCCGCTAGTATATTCCAAGTTGCAGTATTTAATACTGCAGGTAATCCACCTTATGTTGAAGGAAATGAAATTGTCCCCTATGGATATGATTATTCTCTTGTATTAGAAAGTTTCATCAATCATCCTCATCAGCAGATAATGTCACCTCATGAGAATTACACCTTAGCATGTGAAGAGTCAGCTATGGCTTTTGAAACTAATTATGTTTTTCCATTTGAAGATGAAAATGAGCCATCAGTTGAACATGAAGAGGTGCATGCTTATCAGTAGAAGTATTAGGGTAGACATAATTACAACCTAAGGAATAACTCCAACAGACCTACTAGTCCTTTGACTGCATCCTTGCCTCCAAATAATTTTAACACTCCTCCTAATCCTAAGGCAAGTAATAACCCTGGATTTCCTAAAGTTAATGCTCAGTACTTGGCACCACAAATTATAGTGCAAAAAACTAGTAATCAGTCCCCTGAATATGATAAATTGGTCACATACTTGGCAGATGAAATGAAAAAGATCAAAATAAGTTTGTCATTGTTAGAACTACTCAAAACCCTAGCAATTAAAAAATCCTTCATGAAATCCTTAGATGATCCTACTCCAAAAGAGGACAATCATACCTCAAATCAGAATTTGAATAAAGATCATGCCACTAAAGATATTAGTGTTATGCACAAAATTCCAACCACTGTTCAAGCTATATAAACTTCACACATGACTCTGTATAGAGATAAAACTGAATCACCTCCTTTTCTCCTTACCATAAGGATGTTTCATAAGAATTTGCATAATTTCTTAGTAGATTTAGATGCATCTACTAATGTAATGCCTTTATCCATATGCAACACCTTAGGATTACATCCTGCCAAGTCACTAAAGAAGGTAACACAGTTAGAGAAAATAGAGGTGAGTGTCATAGGAGAATTGACTCACATCCATATGTAGTTAGCATCAGATCCAAGAATTCAATACTACATTGATATCCAGGTAGTAGATATACCAAACACGTATGGGATGTTGCTCAGTCGGGATTGGTAAAAAATGCTCAATTGATACATGTCCACTGATTTTAGTCACATGTGGTTACCTTGGAAAGGAATACCTAACCAAATAAGGATAGTTGTTGAACCTTGCATGAAACATATGATCACTGAGTACAATAAAACCAATGAGATCATGTATGTAGATGTTGAACCCAGAGTCTATACCATCAGACCCCAGACTGTTAAGATAGAGGAGATCCTCATGTATGATGTTCATGTTCATAATGACAATCTTCATCATGATAGAATAATTATAGAGTCTGATTGTAGTTCTAGAAATGGGATAGAAGTAGATCACTTGAAGAACTTTGAAATGCACTTGTCCAAAGAGATACAACATTGCCAATTGTTAAAAATGTATGTTGAAGATGTTCTAATTGAGGGATGGTGCAGGTTACATGATGAAGCACATTCTGAAAAGACCTATGATGCTTTCTTAGATATGATGGAACTAGAACAAGCATGTAGTGAGAAAGCATCATCATCATCCATTGTAAGCTTTACAGATAGTGACAGTGATATTGATTCTTGTCTGTCATTTGTAGAAATAGAAGAAAGCACATATCATGATGAAAGTCCCATTCAGAGGATGGGAGAGATATTGATGTGCAATGAGAGTAATTCTAAGAGTAACAAGAATATCACCCCAAGGACTGATTGTTTGGTTGAATCAGATTATGAAATATTTGATGAAGATAGAGATAGTAATTTGACCAAGTTTGAGGAATTCTTATCAAAACAAATTCAGAAGGTGATATAGCAACACACTTCCCCACAAGATGTTCTAATGGAGGGATAGTGTAGGTTACATGAAGCACCACACTCAGAGACTACTTGCTCATTATGCTTGCATATTATGGAAAAGTAGATGGTGCCTTTTTCAAAGGATCTTCTTTCTGATGACAAAGAAGAAAAAGGAATGTTAGCCTCACATCAGTTAGATAAGGTAAATTTTGAAAAGATTGAAACACCTAGATTAAAATGGATATCAAATGGTGCAGCTGCTAGAACTAAAAAGAAAAGAGAAGGTGCAAACAAACCTTTAACTAAAGATAAGCCATGGATCCTCAGGTTTGATGGATCCAAATCAAAACAAGGGGCTGGAGTAGGAATAGACCTTATAGATCTAGCTAGTAAACCTTACTTAGCAGTGTATAGATTACAATTCCCATGCACAAATAATGTGACAGAATATGAAGCTTTGATTCATGGGATATTGTTTGCACTCAGAAAGAAAGTAAACATTCTGCATGTCTATGGAGACTCAGAATTGGTGGTAAGACAAGTGAGGCATATATTCTTGTAATTACAAGAAGTTGTCCAACTATAGACATAGGGTATGTGATTTGATAGAAGATTTTGATGCGTTTAACATCACCCATGTGCCTAGAGAACAAAATCACAGAGCAAATGCCTTGGCCCAAGCCGTGAGTACTTTGGAGCCATTATCTATATCTAGTTTGAAGAGATTTTTAGTTGAATTAGTTTTAGTACCCTCTATACCAGATAATGTCATTAATCTTCAGGTGTTGATGATGATCAGCACATTTTAGACTTCATATCCAATAGAGATGTGTTTGATACACAAATCATACATTGAAGAAATTTGGAAGATCACACCTGGGAAGAAGAAGAGGTCATCGAGTTGCCCAGTAACAAGATTCCCAAAGGAATGATAGAATTAGAAAGAGCATTTGATTTAGATAACATGCTAAAACATAAAGATCTCCCTAAAGTAGACGGAGGAGAATATTCACTAGTTAACACCGGACATGATGAAGGAAAAAGGAATGTCCTGATTGGAAAAGTGTGTACAAAAGAAGAAATGGCAGGGATAACTCAAGCACCTAAATATTATATTCATGTTATCACCTGGACATATGATGAGTTGAAAACTTATGGCACCTCAATCATCACTCATACTATACCATTAAAGCCAGATGTCAAGCTCTTTAGACAAAAACATAGGCCTGTTAATGCTTTATTG
This sequence comes from Cunninghamia lanceolata, assembly GCA_027924645.1. Taxonomy (NCBI): domain Eukaryota; kingdom Viridiplantae; phylum Streptophyta; class Pinopsida; order Cupressales; family Cupressaceae; genus Cunninghamia; species Cunninghamia lanceolata. Next base: position 5,168,869 of record BSBN01000693.1, read on the forward strand.
GAGCCCATCATTTTTGAAGAAGTAAAGAAATTGCTGAATGCCAGAATCATATTTCCTTTGAGACATTCTACATGGGTGGCTAACTTGGTCCCTGTAAGGAAGAAGAATGGTGACATTAGGCTGTGTGTAGACTTAAAAAATTTAAATAGAGCTTCTAAAAAGGATAATTATCCTTTGCCTTCATTGGATGAAATCTTACAGATAGTAAATGGTGCAAAGATGATGTCATTTTTAGATGGTTTTTCAGGTTACAACCAAGTGATGGTAGACAAGATAGATAGATTGAAGATCGCATTCACCACTAAGTGGGGAATATTTGCTTACGAGTGTATGCCCTTTAGCTTGATAAATATTGGGGCCACCTTTTAGCAAGCAATGGATATAGCTTTCAGGGGGTTAATTGGTAAATGCATAGTCATATACATGGATGACTTGATAGTTTTCTGTAAAGAGAGAGGGAATCATGTAGAAGACCTCAGGAAAGTACTAAAAAAGTGTGAACATTATGGAATATCCTTAAACCCTAAGAAATGTATATTTGGGGTAACCACAGGGAAGTTATTAGGCCACCTGATAACAGAGAATGGGATCATCATTGACCCTACGAGAGTAGAATCAATCATGAAGATACAATTTATGGTTTGATTTCTTCTCTCCATGAATGTATCTTGTGTGTATGCGATTCAATAACTAAAGGTTCACTAAAATTAGAAGTATTATTTTAAATTTCTTTGAATTTTATTACAAATCATATCCATAATTGCAAATAACATACAATCAAAAGCAAATTAACATGAAATATGCAGATATCCTATGGGCAATTGAATATACAGAGCATATTTTGAATAAAAGCATGTCAAATTGATAAATATCATGCAAATTTAGATAAATATCCATGAAATACACATAAATATCCACTTATAGACACATCATTTAAATAAATATGTAGTGTAGAAGGTGTAAGTTCATAATGATCAATGATCAGAAGAATTGATCAAACTTACAAATATCACAGTAATCTTTGGAAATAGAGTAGAATTAACCTCTATGTGGAGTGAATTTATAGAATATAGTGCAATACTAATCACCTAGGTGAATGTAAGACCCCTTGAAATGGAAAATAACATGTCACATCAACCTCTGAGTAATGTCAGATGATCATGACCTGATCAACGGAGACTTGGAGTCATCAACTTATCTTAAGCTGATCGTACTTTACAAGATAATAAAGGTTTGTTGTGCAAATTTTTATGCATGTTGTTATGACTAACAATTATCATCAACATAAATTGGCACTAGAAGGAGGGCTAATTATCTCCACCTAAGGGTGATTCTATGACACAAAAGAAAAGATAATATTGACGTAGCTTCGTACTTTAAGTTTTATGCAAAGATTTGTTGTGTTGAGTCCGTTCATGCTTATCCATCACAAAGTTTTCAAAGTTGAGCGTGAATATTTTAGGCTTTGTAGTCAATCATTGTGATCCTTAAAAGATAAGTTCTCTTTTTGGTCTTCTTATTAAAGCTTTGAAGTAATTCACTTAAGATACATGATATCTTGATGCCTATGTCTAAAAGTTTCACGTTCCCCCATATTTGCATCATTTCTACAAATATTGCATAAATATCCAGTCAGTTTTAGATTCTGATCATAAATACATCCTTTACATGAGTGTTTTAGCTGATATTTAGAGTAAACAAGCCAAATTTTCTTAAATTGTAGACATCCTTCCTCTCAGGCCAAATGCCATATCCAGATCTAGCGGACTCTTTGAGGAATTGCTTATCCGGGGACTTAGACCTAGAACAATAGATATTCATAATTCTACTAGTTCTAGTGCATCAGGAGCTTCACCAAAACACACTCCAACAATTCCTAGCAGGTTTTAAATACCTACAGGACCACCTGTCATGCCCCCGATCCAACCTCCACTAGTCACAATGTCATTCTTTACTGCAAAGTCTCCTCTGACTTTCATTGCATATCATCCTTTACCTAAAAATCCTGACAAGATTTGTCCTTTAAATATCATCCATATCAGGATGTTGATGATCACATTAGAACATTCAAGGAAGCCTGTTGTAGAGCAAGAATTGAACATCAGGATGTGGTATGCAGTTTATTTCCATTTTCCTTAGGGGAAGAGGCATATAATTGGTATATCAGTCTTGGTCAAGGTTCAGTTGGTTCATGGGCTACCTTGGAGAAAGCCTTTAAGGATAGATTCAAAATACTTATAGCTCCTTCAATGAATTATCATTTGTTTGCCACAATAAAGAGATTTGAAGGAGAACCTATTGCTAATTTCAATGCAAGATTCCAAAAGATGCTCTCAAAGCTAGTTGCACCATATACTGTAGTAGATGAAGCTGCTAGGAGTATATACTACTCTACATTAGATCCCCTGACTTCCATGTTTATTAGGAGAACACATCCTAGTGTCACAACCTTGGCAGGAGCTTTTGAGGAAGCCGTAAAAGTCAGTCAACAGTTGATTCCTGCTCCCACACCTAATATTGCATTTCCTACACTTCCTGCTTATCCTACATATCCTGCTCAACAATAGACCAATGGAGCTATGTTACATCCAGCTGTAATGCCAAGCCCTTTACAGGTACCTCCACTTAGTATCATGCCACCTCCAAATGGAAATGGTCAAATGGTGTAGTATCCAAGACATACACAGGTACCTCAAGTTGTAGAATAGACTAATAACAATAACAATGGTTCCTCTTTCTTCAAACCCCAAATAGAGAATGGAGTAGCCAAAGTTTAGGAAGAAAAGGAAGAAATTAAAGAGATATCATCACAACTGAGGAAACTCACTACTGAGATCACTCATCTGAGGAGTCAGAATTTCTATTCTCAACCAAATCAAAATAGAGGATATGCCAATGGCAGATCTGGTTATCCTGATAGGGGATATAATAACAACAACAATAATAATAGTGGTAACAATAATCCCCCTAGACAACCTAGAGTGTGGAACACTAGACCAAACAATGGTTCTTTGCCATCACCCCTAGATAATCAGCCCTCTGGTGAACCCAAGAAGACTACTAGAGTGAACCTGGCAGAGGCAGCCCTTACAAACTGGTGTAGGATACATAATACCAGTGATCATGCAGAGTTGGATTGTCCATAGTTTAGGATAGCCGCTAGTATATTCCAAGTTGCAGTATTTAATACTGCAGGTAATCCACCTTATGTTGAAGGAAATGAAATTGTCCCCTATGGATATGATTATTCTCTTGTATTAGAAAGTTTCATCAATCATCCTCATCAGCAGATAATGTCACCTCATGAGAATTACACCTTAGCATGTGAAGAGTCAGCTATGGCTTTTGAAACTAATTATGTTTTTCCATTTGAAGATGAAAATGAGCCATCAGTTGAACATGAAGAGGTGCATGCTTATCAGTAGCAGTATTAGGGTAGACATAATTACAACCTAAGGAATAACTCCAACAGACCTACTAGTCCTTTGACTGCATCCTTGCCTCCAAATAATTTTAACACTCCTCCTAATCCTAAGGCAAGTAATAACCCTGGATTTCCTAAAGTTAATGCTCAGTACTTAGCACCACAAATTATAGTGCAAAAAACTAGTAATCAGTCCCCTGAATATGATAAATTGGTCACATACTTGGCAGATGAAATGAAAAAGATCAAAATAAGTTTGTCATTGTTAGAACTACTCAAAACCCTAGCAATTAAAAAATCCTTCATGAAATCCTTAGATGATCCTACTCCAAAAGAGGACAATCATACCTCAAATCAGAATTTGAATAAAGATCATGCCACTAAAGATATTAGTCTTAAGCACAAAATTCTAGCCACTATTCAAGCTATATCAACTTTACACATGACTCTGTATAGAGATAAAATTGAATCACCTCCTTTTCTCCTTACCATAAGGATGTTTGGTAAGAATTTGAATAATTTCTTAGTAGATTCAGGTGCATCTACTAATGTAATGCCTTTATCCATATGCAACACCTTAGGGTTACATCCTGCCAAGTCACTAAAGAAGGTAACACAATTAGATAAAATAGAGGTGAGTGTCATAGGAGAATTGACTCACATCCATATGTAGTTAGCATTAGATCCAAGAATTCAATACTACATCGATATCCAGGTAGTAGATATACCAAACATGTATGGGATGTTGCTCAGTCGGGATTGGTAAATAATGCTCAATTGATACATGTCCACTAATTTTAGTCACATGTGGTTACCTTGGAAAGGAATACCTAACCAAATAAGGGTAGATGCTAAACCTCGCATGAAACATATGATCACTGAGTACAATAAAACCAATGAGATCATGTATTTAGATGTTGAACCCAGAGTCTATATCATCAAACCCTAGACCATCAAGATAGAGGAGATCCTCATGTATGATGTTCATGTTCATAATGACAATCTTCAGGATGATAGAATATTTATAGAGTCTGATTGTAGTTCTGAAAATGAGATAGAAGTAGATCACTTTAAGAACTTTGAAATGCACTTGTCCAAAGAGACAACATTTCCAATTGTTAAAAATGTCTGTTGAAGATGTTCTAATTGAGGGATGGTGCAGGTTACATGATGAAGTACATTTTGAAAAGACCTGTGATGCTTGCTTAGATATGATGGAACTGGAACAAGCATGCAGTGAGAAAGCATCATCATCATCCATTGTAAGCTTTATAGATAGTGACAATGATACTAATTCTTGTCTGTCATCTGTAGAAATAGAAGAAAGCACATATCATGATGAAAGTCCCATTCATAGGATGGAAGAGATATTGGTGTGTAATGAGAGTAATTCTAAGAGTAACAAGAATATCACCCCAGGGACTGATTGTTTGGTTGAATCAGATTATGAAATATCTGATGAAGATAGAGATAGTTATTTGACCAAGTTTGAGGAATTCTTATCAAAACAAATTCAAAAGGTGATACAGCAGCACACTTCCCCACAAGATGTTATAATGGAGGGATGGTGTAGGTTACATGAAGCACCACATTCAAAGACAACTTGCTCATTATGCTTGCATATATGGAAAAGCAGACGGTGCCTTGTTCAAAGGATCTTCTTTCTGATGACAAATAAGAAAAAGTAATGTTAGCCTCACATCAGTCAGATAAGGTAAATTTTGAGAAGATTGAAACACCTAGATTAAAATGGATATCAAATGGTGCAGCTGCTAGAGCTAAAAAGAAAAGGGAAGGTCCAAAAAAACCTTTAACTAAAGATAAGCCATGTATCCTCAGGTTTGATGGATCCAAATCAAAACAAGGGGCTAGAGTAGGAATAGACCTTATAGATCTACCTAGGAAATCTTACTTGGTAGTGTATAGATTACAATTCCCATGCACAAATAATGTGACAGAATATGAAGCTTTGATTCATGGGATATTGTTTGCACTCAAAAAGAAAGTAAACATTCTACATGTCTATGGAGACTCAGAATTGGTGGTAAGACAAGTGAGAGGCATATATTCTTGTAATTACAAGAAGTTGTCCAAATATAGACATAGGGTATGGGATTTGATGGAAGATTTTGATGCGTTTAACATCACCCATGTGCCTAGAGAACAAAATCACAGAGCAGATGCCTTGGCCCAAGCCACGAGTACTTTGGAGCCATTATCTATATCTAGTTTGAAGAGATTTTTAGTTGAATTAATGTCAGTACCCTCTGTACCAGATAATGTCATTAATCTTCAGGTGTTGAATGATGATCAGCACATTTTAGACTTCATATCCAATAGAGATGTGTTTGATACACAAATCATAGATTGAAGAAATGTGGAAGATCACACCTGGGAAGAAGAAGAGGTCATGGAGTTGCCTAGTAACAAGATTCTAAAAGGAATGATAAAATTAGAAAGAGCATTTGATTTAGATAACATGCTAAAACATAAAGATCTCCCTAAAGTAGACGGAGGAGAATATTCACTAGTTAACATAGGACATGATAAAGGAAAAAGGAATGTCCTGATTGGAAAAGTGTGTACAGAAGAAGAAATGGCAGGGATAACCCAAGCACTTAAAGATTATATTCATGTTATCACCTGGACATATGATGAGTTGAAAACTTATGATACCTCAATCATCACTCATACTGTACCATTAAAGCCAGATGTCAAGCCCTTTAGACAAAAATAGAGGCCTGTTAATGCTTTATTGAAGCCCATCATTTTTGAAGAAGTGAAGAAATTGATGAATGCCAGAATCATATTCCCTGTGAGACATTCTACATGGGTGGCTAACTTGGTCCCTGTAAGGAAGAAGAATGGTGACATTAGGTTGTGTGTAGACTTCAAAAATTTAAATAGAGCTTCTGAAAAGGATAATTATCCTTTTCCTTCATTGGATGAGATCTTACAGATAGTAAATGGTGCAAAGATGATGTCATTTTTAGATGGTTTTTAAGGTTACAACCAAGTGATGGTAGATAAGATAGACAGATTGAAGACCATATTCACCACTAAGTGGGGAATATTTGCTTACAGGCATATGCCCTTTGGCTTGATAAATGTTGGGGCCACCTTTCAGCGAGCAATGGATATAGCTTTCAGGGGGTTAATTGGTAAATGCATATTCATATACATGGATGACTTGACAATTTTTTGTAAAGAGAGAGGGAATCATGTAGAAGACCTCAGGAAAGTACTAAAGAAGTGTGAACATTATGGAATATCCTTAAACCCTAAGAAATGTATATTTGGGGTAACCACAGGGAAGTTATTAGGCCACCTGATAATAGAGAATGGGATCATCATTGACCCTGTGAGAGTAGAATCAATCATGAAGATACAACTTCCTAGGAGTAAGAAAGAGCTCAAATCTTATTTTGGTAAGATCAATTTCATTAGAAAATTCATTACTGGTTTTGCAGAGATTGTCAGACCATTGAATGCAATGCTCAAGAAGGATGCTAAAATTGAGTGGACACCTAAAGCCAGAGCAGCTTTTGAAGATATCAAAAAAGCTATATCTGATGCTCCTATTCTGATTAGTCCAGACTATACCAAAGATTTTTACATATACTCATTTGCTTCAGAGCATACATCTGCAGCAGTACTAACACAAAGAAACGAGGCTAAAGAATAAAATCCTATAGCTTTCATGAGTTGCCCTTTCAGGGATGTAGAGCTTAGATATATGGATGTCGAAAGACAGGCACTTGCTCTGGTCCGAGCAGTCAAGAAGTTTAGACATTACATCTTGAGAAGTAAGGTAATTGCCATAGTACCAGATGTAGCAGTAAAGATGCTTTTAATGCAAAGTGAACCGGGTGAAAAGAGATCTAAATGGATAACCATCCTCCAAGAATATGATATAGATATAACACCCATGAAATTAGTAAGAGGACAAGCCCTAAGCCAGATGATATCTGAAATTGATCTTAACATCATGAGCCAACAATATGTTATAAATACAAAGGAAACTGGAGAATGGTATTTAGATATCAGGCATATCTTGATTACTGGAAGATGTCCTTCAAAGTTACATGCCTCACAAAGGAGAGCCTTGAAGATAAGATCACAAAAATATATGATAGAAGGAGGAATTATTTTCAAGAACTATGAAGGAATATATCTTAGATGTCTGGAAAGGCAAGAAGCTGACAATGTGTTAACAGAATTACATGATAAGTTTGGAACCGCACACGGGTCGTACCTAGCTACTACTCATGCTATCCTCAGAGTAGGGTATTACTGGCCTACTATTTTTAAAGATACTGTTGAACACATCAAATGTTGTCATATGTGTCAAGTTGCTGCAAATAGAGAAAGATATGCTACTCAGCCCTTGCAACCAGTGATGGAGATGCACCCATTTGCTCAATGGGGCATGGATTTCATAGGGCCCATCAATCCTCCATCATCCTCAGGCCACAGGTACATGTTGACTATTATTGATTATTGCACAAGGTGGACTGAAGCCGTTAGTAGTAAGACATGTAATGCTGAGGATGTGATCAAGTTCTTGGAAAGCAACATAGTAACTAGATATGGAGTTCCTTATGCTTTAGTATGTGACAATCGACCTACCTTTGCATCAATAAGATTATCAAGTTGGGCTTTTGACTATGGAATCATTTTGAAGTTTTCTTCAAATTACTATCCTCAAGGGAATGGATTAGCAAAGTCTACAAATGAGAACTTGTTAAACATCATAAAGAAATTGATAGATAAAACCCCAAGGGAGTGGAATACCCTATTAAAATACACATTGTGGGTAGATAGAACCAGAGTTAAGGCTGCATTAGGAAATTCTCCTTATCACCTAGTATATGGGGTGGATCCTATCCTCCTTGTTAACCTAAAAATCTCCACATTGCAGTTTGCTCAAGAGTATCTAGGTATAGACAATAAACAAGAAGTCAGGTTACTTTAGTTAATGCATCTAGAAGAAAAAAGAAATAGGGCAATTGATCAATTTGCTAAGCATCAAGCTATTGTCAAATGCTGGTTTGACAAAAGAGCAAGAGTTAAGGCTTTTAGAATTTTAGATTTAGTCCTTATGTGGGATAAAGCACATGAAAAGAAAGGGGATCATGGTAAATTTGATAAACTTTGGATAGGTCCTTTTCAAATTTCAGAAATCTTAGGAGATAGTACGTACAGGCTCAAGACTTTAACCGGTAAGGATGTCCCATTACCAGTTAATGGATAGTTCCTCAAGCATTATTTTCAAGCCTGAAACAGTGTCATGTAGGTCAAATGTATTATAATGTGCATATTGTATAGTTGTTGTACAGTTTTTTTTTGCTTGTTTGTTTGCATGTTGAGTTTTGTTTTGGTTAGTCAAGATGATGCAACTTATCGCCCTAAGAAAATAACCAAATTTTTAGGATTCAAGTGGTGAGGACAAATTCCTATATAGGTTATGACTCATTTTGAGGAGTATTGGTGATCAGGTCTGTGATATCCTTTTCATCATGGTGCCTTTTCTTAACCAAAGTGATTTTTTTTCACAATGACTCACCTAACAGCCTTGGGTTTGTGGAACACATAAGTATAGGTGTTAAGTGAAAAATCTAAAGGGACTCCCTTGCTACCAATGCAATCTCCAGACTAAATTAGTAAGTGACCATACCTTGCACATTAAGCTTACATGATGACATCATATGAAAAAAAGGAATAAATATTGAAAATCCAAAAAGGAATAAAATTAGGCTATCTAAGTAACTCTATTGGGGCTCTAGACATCTACTGGCAGTGGGGTTCTACTTAGGGGGAATTGTATAGATAACCTTGTCGGGGCTATAGACGCTTGCTGGCAGCAAGGCTCTATCCAGGTTGGCTATGAGGGATGATCTCAAAATATGTAGCTTAACATCAGTTACTCATGTTTTCAACTTATTTTCAAGATGAGGATAATTAATTATTTGCACACACCTGATCCTTTGCTAGCATTGTTGCAATGATGAAAATCCTATCATTCAGAAAGATTATAATACTTATGCTTAGAGAGAGTTAAAATGCTATGTTAGAATGTGATAATGTCACTTGAATCATTGGAAATTGGTTTTTTTTTTTGGTGGCAAGTTATTGTGTGGTTACATAACATGCCCCATTTTGCCTTGACAAAACAGGGACCCAACTTTTTTTTTCTACTTGTAGCTTGTTTGTTTTCTACTTTGGGCGCTTTGGTAAAATTAGTCATGCATGTAACCTTATAAGAGGGTGGATTTGCCACTATGAGGAAGTCAGTTGTCAAAGTTAGGAGTTTCCACTATTAACCTCATGGTTGGAAAGTACTCAAAATTCTAGGCAAGTTTGTCTTTTAGATCACCCCAAAATTGTCTAAGGGAAGAAAGTTATGTTGAGTCAAAGTTTAGTCAAACCGCATATCATGGGCGAGGGGTCATATTTCTAACATTAGTCATATTTGATAAGATCAACTAGATATAGGATTGTCACTTTATAATTGCCAGGTGTGCGATGCGTAGACGTCAAATTTAAATCAGAGTCGATATCTACCTGTCGAAGGACTTCGCATATCCTGCGGGGGGTCATATTTCTAACGTCAGTTATCTTACAAATATCACCCTCTTCGCAAATATCACCCTATGTCAATATGATGGTGATGTCATCTGATTCTGATGAATGAAGGAAATCACCCTGATGATGATATCATTGTTCCATCTGAACCACGCGGGGGGTTATGTATCTGATACCCATCATATTTCTTAATATGATGATGACATCATTAAAAGATGATAATTAAACGACGTCAATGACATGATGATGTCACCCCAATCTTTTCCAAGGAAGAGGGGGTCATATTTTAGATACCCCTGATCTTAGTTCCATGACTCGATATAAACGTGGTCAAACATTGACCATATCACCTGATTCTTCGTATCCAGTTATCCGTAGCAAAAGCGAAGGGGGTCATATTTTGAATATCCCCTGATCTTTCTAAGATCATCCCCCTTTTTAACATTAAATGCAATTAAATGCAGTAGATGAACTCCCTCCGATTACAAATACAAATTGAACACTTGGTGACATCTATGGATTCCCTACAAATGATCAACGGATTTAATCAAGACAGTGCTTTTTTTTACCCTAATCTGTCATATTGATATATTTTAAAGGTAAAATTCAAAGGTAATTTTCATTTACCTTGCGATAAATCAAGAAATTATAGAGCTCCGATGTCAAACCCTCAACAGCTACCTATCAACGAAATGGATCCTTCAACGTAATGGAATGGGTGATCTTGCACCTTTACAGTCTTTCTCATAATCACTCATCTAATCTAAAAGAAAGCATTATCAGGTAAGTAACTGTAAACCCTCCTGTTGTCATTTTCTGTAATTTCAGGTAGAGTATTTGTCTTTATTAGGGTATGGTCTTGTAATAATGCGTAGAAGGGTAAAATAAGGAGTAATATACAGAATATACATGATAGAGGTACATAATGTTGTAAGATTGCATATGGACACTGTAGGGTAAAATATATCATGTTTATTGTAGGAATTCATGGAAGATCTTAGGAGAAATAGGTCTAAGGCAAAGTTTCTCAAGGCCATGTTTGTGCATCCTAAAGGAGTACAGTTCAAATATAGAGTCATTGGTGATACACACTAGGGGGATACAGATCTAGTAGTATGGTCAACAAGATTGGACCATGATAAGGAGAATCCCTTTCTGGATGGGGTGTTTGTCTCAGATATGTGGCATGCGGTTAGTTTTCCCTATGCTATGGATGCTCTGGAATTGGTAGTGGAGTGTGCAAGAAATTACAATCTAGAAACCAGGCGAGTAGAGAAGCATGGAAGGATATATGCTGACTTCTTAGTCAACGGCATTATTGCCACATTCAATTTGCCAACTGGGAAAAATATAGTAAATGTGGACCTGCGTAAGCTAGAAATAGAGTATAACAATAACAAGAAAAATGCAAGGAAGAGGATGTATCAATGGAGATCAAAGAGTAGTACATATTTTGCCTCAGCCAAGCTACCTGTGCATTTTTACAAGTTTGATTTTGATGATGATTGTCCTGCTGAGCAAGATGACTAGCAAGCCTCATGCTGGAAATTTTGAGAATTGGATGTTTGGGATCATTTAGATGGTCTTATATGCAGACAACTGACCCCTATGGGCTAAGATCATCAGTGACTCATTGGATGAGGGAATGAAAAGCCTAGGACGAAAAACATGTTTAGTTTATATGACTTCATATGTGGTATACTCTTGTGCATATAAAGGAACATTTGATGCCTTGAAAATAGTGGGTAAGGCTGGTGGTGATGCTGATGATGCACACATATGGGATCATTATCCCTAATTGCAAAGGAAGGTATACCTCCAGGACTATAAATTGGTAAATGATGCATTCTCTATGCATCTGGTTAGAACTATGGAGGAGGATAGGACTAAAAGGTTGAGCATGGAAGCTCAAGAAGTCATCTATTGGCATAGAGCGTGGTTTATCCAGTTTGCTACTTTCTCATATATAAGGATCGAGGGATTTGAGGGATAGCCCCTTATGTTGCCAAGATACCCCACTGATTGGGTCATCTTGATAGAATTTGTAAGCCAGGTATCTACCATAGTTGAAGCCTATAAGGCACAGAAGAAGATACCTCCAGTTTGTTTCTAGTATCCATGGGCTGGTACATGTGCCCAGATTTAGAGAGTATAAAACATGTCATCGGGGGGTTGAAATTGATGTATCTACAACCATTTCCTCTAGCTAGATCATCTGATCATTATGGCAGGATGCAGAAGGTACTAGGAAAACAAATGCATCAAAAGCATCTAGAGGAGTTTTGGACCGATTGTGATGATGAGGATGAGGTGAGGAGAAGGAAATATCAAAGACTCACCTTTAATCAGATCAAAACCTTTGACTATATCTTAGTGCCATCAAAGCTACGTAAGGATGATGGGAAAATCATGTCCAATGAATATTAGGACAAAAAGGTGTATAATGACACCATATCAACCCTAGATCTTACACAACTAGAGGATGCATCCCTAAATCAATTGACGAATGGGGTGATACAGCTAACCAGGCTTGGGTAGATGCAGAGATATCCAGACTAAAGAAAAGGGGCATTGCCCTTACGATTGACACTAAGAAGAAGAGACAAGAGGTGTCTGATGAGGAATATGATGATTTCCTCACTGTAAAGAGAAAATCCAACGGGGAAAGATTGCCTACAGAAAAACAAAAGAGGATCCCCCCTAAGTGTAAGAAAAGTGAAAATGAACCAAAGGGGGTGATAATAGAGAGGATTGCCACTACAACCATAGGTGCATCTACATTAGCTCAGGCATCTACATCATCGACACAACCTCTAACAGAAAGACCAAAAACTAAGAAGATTTTAAGGGCTAATGTTGAAATTACAGAGGAGGAGGAAGCCCAGACCATACAACATGAGGTGGATGAGGGAAACCCCTTGGAAGAGGAACAATTAAATAAAGAACCTGAAGATGATGACTTGCTACTAGCGAGCAAGAAGAGGAGGGGGATGCCGCTGATGTCACCGCCTGAGAAACAAAGAATGGCCATGAGGGGAGATGTCCATGCTGACCCCATCATGTTTAGAGGTGCAGGTGGTGAAGTTTTTAGGAAGGAGTTGTAGCATGATGTCCCTCTTCCCACCATAATTAAATTCAAAAATGAGAAAGCAGAGGAGCAAACAAGAGAAATGCTTAAGACAAGAAGGGTGTTCCTTTCTCTTTAAAGGATATAGTAGATTTGTCTGATGATGAGGTGGTCTAAGAGGTGATTGCTCAACAAATGGAAACTTTGGTTGCCAACACCCGAGTGACTCCTCATGGAACTCCATTAGCCTAGATGAGGGTGTTGGAAGAAGTAAAGCAAGCAGAGGAAATGAAACAGGGTAGCCAAGAAAAGGCAGCCCAACATATAGGGCTAGACAATTTGGTTGATTAGGTCACTAGTCCTGAAGCCATAGACTTAATGTATAGGGGTGATATAAGCCCAAGTAAAGATAAGGGTGCACCCAAGGAACCTAAGAGGAATAAAGTGGCAGAGCATACAGAGAAGGATAATATTGCTCTTGATCAAGGTTAGCAACAACATGAGACACCCACATAACCGAAAATATCAGAAGTCCAACAAAAGAATGGGGGTGATCAGGATATATCAGACACTAGTGTTGCTTAGGCTCAGAGAGGTGCAACGTTGTCTCAAGATAAAAAGGATCAGGAGGTGTTACTTAGAGAAGTCCCAAGAATAAAAGACAAATCTGGTCAAGAAGACCCCAAGCCACAAGATATCAATGCATCGAGTGAAGAACAAGAAATGACCCATGATCAGGGTGATCCTCAAGCACACAATACATAGGCCTCCCAAGAGGTTAATATTCCATAGGATGAGAAGGATAACAAAGAAGATGAAAATCCAAAGGAGGGAGCACAAGATGAAGCACAGGATCAAACTATAGAAATTCCACAGGATCCTTCTTTGCAAAGGGCAACCCCCCAACAAGAAGAACTCTAACAAGATCACCCTCATGATGAACTTCATGAGGAAGAAATAAAGAAAGTGCCTTCTCCACCAAGGATAGAAGATAATACTAGGGAGTTGGACACCCATGATATAAACAAGGGCCGCCAAGAATCTGGAGGTCATGTACCTCATTGGTTAGGAAAAGAAATATATACAGAGCAAATGTCAGAAGTTCAAGAGTTTGATGTCTCTACCTTATTTGCTAAGAACATGATGAAACCAAGGAGGAAGGCCAGACTAACATCTGCTATAAAAAGAGATCCTACCACAGGTAGAAGAACCGCACAGATAGCCCTTCCCATAGTTGAAAAGGAAAAAGACAAAATAAGCCTGGAGGAATTCCAAATAACAAATGTTGATCTGGGTTTCGCCAATGAAGACCAAGAAGGTCAAGAGGGGAAGGATATTATTGATTCTTTAACCCAAAGAGTGAAGAAGGAAAAGGAGAAAAATAAAGCACATAAGGAGCACATTGCTCAATTGCATTCTTTCATAAAAGGGTTAATTAACCCTAATCATACACCAGTTGATCCTGCAGTCCCATTGACTATTATATCATAGGAGGATGTTACCAAATTAGACCTGATGAAACATGACGCAATGGTAATGGAAAAATGGATGTTTTTAGCACTCACTGGGGCTAAAGATGTATTGAGAACCTCTCTGTAGAGGTGGAATTCTTTGAGTAGCCTAAAAGAGAAAGGTGGATAAAATGCAGAATGATATAGGAAGAAGGTCATTTCAGTTGGAAAAGGACCTATGTGCCCTAAGTGAGATGAAGAGAATTGATTCACAAATTCTAATAAGTAATAAGGTGTTAGATAATAATACTGCCATGCTAATAAATATATGGTATGAAGATATCAGGTTTGAGTGTGATTTCTTGAAGAAGAGCAGCGACAATCTCAGGGATATTAGTGTCAAGCTACACAACATGATGGCATATGAGGTAGAAATCCTGGAGGCCTTGGAAGGGAAAATAGAAGGTAAAATTGAGAATCAAGATGTAGATTTTTCTATTAAGGCTCTGAATGATAATTTCAAGCCAGTAGCAGATTACCCTCTCACCCACTTGACCGAAGAGGTAATGAATAGAATTATGAGAATAAAGGTTAAAGTGGAGACATACAATGAGACATTAAATAGCAGGAAAGGTAAATTGGAAGCTCTCAAGGCTAAGTTCCAATCTCATAAACATGCAATAGCAAAAGTTAAAATCCAGGATGGAGGAGAGGTTGATAGAATAGTACAAGCATATGAGTATATCAGGACAACAGTAAAGGTCCACATGAATGAGAATGTTTGTCAACATGATAGTGATAATGAAAGTGATGAGGATGAAGAGAACAATGAGCAAGAAGAAAATGAAGAGGAAGAACATGAAGAGTAAATGTAGATGCATCACTAGGTGAACATATTCATGGGGTGCTTATAAATAGTGAGTCATATAGATGGTTTCTAGTTGGCAACCTGTGCCATGAGGGAAAATTTGACTAAGTCATAGGAGAATTGTCAACCATTGATCCAAATTGATAAATCTTGACCGTTGGTCAATTGTAGTTGCCTCCTCACCTTATTCTATAAAAGGTGTAGGGGTGCAATCTTTTAGTTATTCAAAACTTAATTAAAATCTGATTGCTGAAGAATTCAGGACTTATTTCAAAGTTATTGTGAATATACATGTTTTGAATACTTAATGAAAGAGAAGCTATTTTGATTATAAATCATTGTAAATCTTGAGTAATCTATGATTCGAATATGGATATATGCATTGATTAGCTGCATCCTTTGGAGTGCTTTTCAGTTTGCATATATTGTTTTCATTCCTTGTTCCTTTGAAGTTAGCATCAACCATAACTAGTTGTGGAACAACCTAGTGACTTATGGTTTGATTTCTTCTCTCCATGAATGTATCTTGTGTGTATGTGATTCAATAACTAAAGGTTCACTAAAATTAGAAGTATTCTTTTAAATTTATTTGAATTTTGTTACAGATCATCTCCATAATTACAAATAACATACAATCAAAAGCAAATAAACATGAAATATGCAGATATCCCGTAGGCAATTGAATATACAGAGCATATTTTGAATAAAAGCATGTCAAATTGATAAATATCATGCAAATTTAGATAAATATCCATGAAATAAACATCTATATCCACTTATAGACACATCATTTAAATAAATATGCAGTGTAGAAGAAGGTGTAAGTTCATAATGATCAATGATCAGAAGAATTGATCAAACTTACAAATATCACAGTAATCTTTGGAAATAGAGTAGAATTAACCTCTCTGTGGAGTGAATTTACAGAATACAATGCAATAGTAATCACCTAGGTGAACTTAAGACCCCTTGAAATGGAAAACAACATGTCACATCAACCTCTGAGTAACGTCAGATGATCATGACCTGATCAACAGAGACTTGGAGTCATCAGCTTATCTTAAGCTGATCGTACATTACAAGATAATAAAGGTTTGTTGTACAAATTTTTATGCATGTTGTTATGACTAACAATCATCATCAATAGGTCCAAATGCCAGGATAGTCAATATTATCTGATAGTTTCATGAAGCCATGCTCAGATATTGTGCTTAAATATAGGTTCTTTTATGAGCATTGCACAAACAAGTATTGTAGATAAATACAGTTTCAGTGTCCACCATTTAAACCCTTTTTAAAGGGTCATCCTATAAAAAATGACGATGAGAACAGACTTATGCAAATGATTTTATGACTGTGCAAGGGTTCAAAGTGCAAGGTGACAGTCCTCTTAATCAAACTCTAAACATTGCTTCAAAGATAGGTTGTTCTTGTGAAATGACAAGGAGGTGACTTTGCACATTGAGGTTGAAATTGGAAGCAAGGATAATGTGTGATGACAGTATTAGACAAGGCAAATGTAATCACTCTTAATCAGGAAAATTTTGTAAGGAAGCTTCAAAGTCTAAATCTTTACCAATCTTAGCCTGTATCCCATAAACACAAATTAACTAGGAAAAATTTTAGCAACGGTGAAATATGTCAATCTCTTAATAATTAAAACTCAAAACCACATTAAAAGAGAATCTAATTTGATTAAATCTTACCATCCATCTTTGAGCTTCTAGAATTAAAAAATCCCAAGAACCAATAAACTACAGGGAACTGCACCTATGTAGACACAAAGTATTGGGAATATGAGTGTTCTTTAGAAATATTCCATGCAACTTTAACAAAACAATTTCAATTATACCTTCTCTCTTTCATATAGTTGCCACCAATATACCTGCAATTGCAAGATGCCTCTAGGAAATGAACAATCCCAATAGATATACCACAAATATACCAATTGTTATGCAAAGTTGTTTCACAAGAAGTCTTTTAATTTGTTACAACTCTGACTTTGCAAATGAAAATAAGTGACCATATGTTACCATTAAGGACAGTAGAAGGTTGACTTATCAACAAATACTGATGATAGGCAAGGATCTTACCATGTTGACTGTGCCAAGACCTCCATGCAAATGCTTAGGAGCTATCTTAGCAATATACACAGGCACCTGAAAAGATCATAACATACAATGCAAACAATTACATGAATATCTAGGCTATTTTTCTTCCTGATAACTCCAAAAAGAAATACCTGTTATTAGTTATGGGAGATTTTGAAGGGTAATTTCTAAATGAAGAGAACTAGTGCAATATGGGAGAATAAAATATCTGACCAATACAGACAAATATCTGGCATTAATGAATTTATATTGTTTTGAGTTCTTGACAAGGTAACTATGTTTTCACATCACAATATTGATGAGAGTTTAGTTTTGAATGTGTCTTGAAAAATGACCTCCTAATTTTTGTTTTCTATGTAGGAAAGCATTTTACGCTTCACGTATATATCTGAATACAGTTATAGTGGCATGCAATAATTTTCCATTTATTGTCAGAAACCATTAATTAACACTTTAATTAGAATGATTTTGCAAATATGTATCTCTATGTGAATAATAATAATTCAAACTCGAAAGTAGAAATTATAAATATCACAATGGAGAGGAAAAAACACATAATAATAGAAAAATTGAAATTGAATTTACTATAAAGGGTAGTGGTAAATCAATGAACATACAGTGAATGATATGATTCCTACTTCCAAGCCTATCAATAACCTACCTATATACAAATCTGAAGAATCCTGCACCCAGATAGCAATAATAAAATTAAAATAAAAAAGTATATTATTTTCAAATGCAAGCTACACAAATTGTAAGACTGATCTTTGAAACATGCATGTCATAATTCTAAGACTATTTTGTGTAAGTCATGCCTATATGACACAAAATTCAATAACAAAATAACTACAACTTGCCTCTGCCAAACAAATGGCTATCCACCCTAGAATATATGTTGTTAGAGAAGACAAAGCATAGGTCTTATGTAGGTTTAGGAAGTCGGTCATCATCATAAGCATCAACCGTTCATTTGGATTATACTTGTTCAGTTGATGGTATTGGTGAGGTTTCATTTCTTGTGAGATTTTTACTTAAACCTTTTAATGGGAACCATACTCTTGAGAATAGAAGTGCCCTGGTATGGTATCAAGTGACATTTGGTATTTGTTATAACACAACACAAAATGTAATTCAACAAGCAGTACCGCCATAGAATAACTGTGGTCTAAACACAACAAAACTTTGTAGTACACTTACCCTCTGCCTTAAACAAAGTTGAACCACTCCATAAGGCACTACTACTATAACTGCAATTGTTTGCATGAGGATAGACATGATATTAAATAAACAATGGTTGACGGTGTAGAATTATTATGAACATCCAAAGTGAGTGAAACACATAAAAGCTAACTTCATAGAAAGATGAGATATGTGAACTTTGAAATAATCCTCTACTTTTAGCAATCACACATTAAGAATTTAAGAAGCCTTGGAAGATTGTATCCCATTGACTACAACATCATTGAGACCTCCTTGATGCCAAATGCAAGTATAAAAAATGTTTTTCTACAACACTGATTCAATTGATAGGCAAAGACATGGGTTGATTTATATTACATGACCAAAAGATGACACAAAATCAACAAATCTTCAAAATACTATAAATTGCCAAATCATTTTTTTTATCATTGGCTTACAAACTTATGCATTGTAGGGCAAGGGCAAAATGGATCCCAAACAAAAGGGCCTCTCCAACATTATTCGCCAAATTAAGTGGGACAACACTGAGGGGTATGATTTTCTGAATAAACATTTTAAACCCTAGCTAGATTGGTTGTAATAGGATTTGGGGTAGGTGTGAGCTTTATGGGTAATTGAAATGCGGTCATTGCAAGAAACTCAAGTCCATCATTTATTTTGAAGGGCACAAGCTCATACCAAGAAAAAATTAAATCATAGAATTTCAAACCATAAAATTTCAAACCATAAGATTTCAAACCTTGTAATTTTAAACCCTAACAAATGAAACCCTAAAAAATAGGGGAGAGTACATGTCAATGCACCCAAGTTTTGTACGCACACTTAATTAAGCATATGAAATATCAGGGTTTTAGCGCTACTTGATTCTTGAGTTCAAGACAAAAAAATCCAGGCTTTTAAACGAAAATATTAGTTGTGAGTTAAACTTTGTTTTCAAGCATGGGGTAAGGAATGTTTCAACTGCCTAAAAGTTGTTTCTCCCAACATGAGACAATTTTCTGTAGAACCAATCCCTTCATTTAACAGATAGCAACATAATTGTGTTGAAATAAAACATAACAAAAATGATCCAACAGTGTAAAGATTCCAAAAAATAAAATTCACTGAAACCATGCGACTCACCTCAAACTTTTGCACAAATTGTGTCATGCTGTTGAAGATACTGATGAAAGAAAATAGGCAGAGCTTGCAATAAAAGTATGAAACCCTACCACAACAAAAATTTATATAAATGACATGAACCAAAACCAATCTTCCTACAACTATTGCTTCAATCTATTCATAGTAAACAAAATCTAAAAATTTGGGGGTTTTAGAGTGCACTTAGATTCTTGAACTCAAGACAAGGTATTAGGTGGGATTTGGCTGCGAGACTTTTACAAGCCTTTAAATGAAAATATTAAATACAAAGTCAAAATTTATTTTTAGGCACCAGGCGAGGAATGATTTGACTAATAAAAAATTATTTGTGACTAATTATTTACTTTTGTTTTTTACCCTTAACCAAATTAGTCATTTATTTAGTCATTTATAGCTGTGTTGCAAAAAAAAGTAGAATTTAGTCATTTTTAGGTGTCATGACTAAACGTTTTAGTCACGTAGTCATTTATTTGCCAAATTCTACTAATGCAACAAGCATAATTACCTTGCTCCTTTTGGTTGTTCTATTAGTTTGTGCATTGAGTGTTGTATGCTTTTGTATGAGTTGTAGACTAATGGGTTCTAGTGCTTTGAATAGCACTGATATGGAAATATCAGAAAATCCATTGAACACTTACTTTACAAAGGGTGAAACATAAACTTTGCAAGATATCATACCTCCCATAACTACAATGGAAGAACAAACATTTCATGATTTTGAAGATCCTATTGATGTCATAACACATGTACCTAATGATCAAATCAACAAATTTGATAAAGAACTAGCTAATTTTCAAGAATTTGTGGAAAATGAAAGGATAGATGAAGAGGCTGTACCTGTTGTTTATAGTCTAAGAAAATTATTAAAGGACAAGATAGTGTTAATACACTACGTGGGATAGCCCATATAGTGGGTAACAATATTATGTCAGTGACTAATTGCGTGGATACTATTAACAATGTGTCATCACCGAATCATACTCAAGTATCAGCACCTCTACTGACTATTGGAATGTCTACTTTCACGTCATCAATCCTCACTACTATTGCACAAGCTTGTAGTAATGCTACCACTAGCATGGGAGTATCTAATGGCATTAATTCACAGAATTACAAAGTTGTGGGATTCAATTATCAAAACCTAGCACTCAGGGTGTCTTCTTATATGAATAACCATTCTCAACCACCTCTCCATTCCACTTATTCTCAACTACCTCTCCATTCCACATATTCTCAACCACCTTTCACTTACAATTGTTCTTAACCACCTTTCATTACCACTCAAAACCAATCACCTCTAAATTTCATGACTACATCTTCCAATTCTTCGAACCCACAAACATCATCTCTTAATGATGCCATATTAAACCAACTCTTGCAAGGCATGACCTATTTACAAAAAAAAGCAACAAATTTGACCAATGCTTCATCTAAACCTAATATAACAACATACCATGCTCATAGTACTTTAACTTTTTCAATCCTAAGAGCTCAAATGCCAAATAAATTTGAGAGGAACATCCTACAATAATATAATGAAAAATGCATGAAATAACAGAAACATAAAAGGAATTTATTGATCGTAGGCCATTTCAAGGGGGCAACCTCCTTCTAGCAAGCTCAGTACAATAAATTTGTCGATGCCTTCATTGGCCTTAACACGTACTTATATACTAAGTCTAATATAAACAACTATTACTTCCCATGAATGTGGGATAATACAATATACTCATAGACAACTTACAAAGCATATGCATCCAAATGTAATATACTAACAAAGTAAAGAGAAGGGTTAAACATGGGTTCCTAACATCCCCTCCCTCTTAGAAAAGATTTGTCCTCAAAGCGTAAGATGTGGAAATTGTTGTTGAATCTGAAGGAGTGGTTCCCCTGTAGCAAGTTCTTGGTGCATTCTATGCCACTAAATTAATACCTCTATGATGGATTGAGAGTGTAGAGGATGAGTGTGCATGTCGAGGATTACCTCTAGCTCCAAAAGGATGGATCCTTCATTATCCAATTGTGGTAAAACAGTTTGTGCTTTGGCGTTGGTGCCAAGAAATTTCTTTAGACAAGAGACATGAAATATTGGATGAACGCGGGAAGAAGGAGCCAACTTATGATCCCCAATCTGATCCTAGGTGCGGAGAACCGTGTTGATCGCCTGAACTCATGAACTACTGGGGAAGTATGGAAGGAGCACTGGCGATGCCTGACCATAGACTGCTTCATATGGAGTCATGTTAGATGCAGTGTGGTAGGAGGTATTGTACCACCATTTAGTGAGAGGGAGTCACTTTTCCCATTGATGTTGTTGTTCTGAGGTATCACATGCAGCCACAATCTGTTGAATTGCCTTGTTCATTCCCTTCCAAAAGAAGTGACGCCATGCCCTCTCATAAGTTTTGAGGAACCTAGAGTGCCCTACTGATGGAGAAACATAGAGTTCATAGAAGACAGCCTACGAGACAGATTCCAACCAATTTGGAATAGACATATAAATAGTTGAATGAGAAGCTTGATCATCACATGTGCAAGAAAGAGAATCCACCACAATATTGTCCTTACCCTTCTTGTAAGTGATCTCATAGTCATAACCCATGAGTTTGCTAATCCATTTCTATTGTGCTGGGGAGGAGACCCATTGTTCTAGGAAATATTTCAGGCTCTCATGAGCAGCCCTGATGCAAAAATGATTCCCTAGTAGTTATGGCCACCACTTCTATACTACATGCAAAATAGCCATCATTCATTGGAGAGCCGAAGGAGTAGTGGAGACCATGGATGGTTGCATCTCAATGGAGTGAAGCTGAGCGATGACACCATGTGAATTCTTCTTAAGAAGCTTTTCTAGGCAATGTGAACTTATGATACTGAGAGACCCCGGTTGTAAGCCCTTCAATGTGTGTGTGTGCCCATTGTCTAAAAACTGCATCCAAAGTTCAGCAAAATCCCATAAGATGGATCCAAGTGTGCGTAACCATTGGGCACCCAAAACCACATCACATCTGCCTAAGGGCAAGAAAAACATGTCAGAGCATAGGTTATAATCTCCAATAGAGATACGTACATTACGACACTTCCCTTTGCAAGGTAATGTGCCCCCATTGGCAATCATGACTTCAAAGTTCGAGCAAGGATGAACAAAACAATCAGCTTGATTGGCTATTCGAGTGTTAATGAAGTTATGAGTACTACCAGAATCAATGAGTATTGTAAGAGGGAGCTTCTTGAAGTAACCCTTGACCTGCATGGTTTGTGGGGTGGTGACTCTTGCTACAGCATGGAGAGAGATCTCTGGGTGGTCTTTCTGAGAAGTAGGGTCAATAGGTGACTGCTGAGTTTCAACCTGATCGGCTACTATATCTTGAGCATCTGTATAAACTTTAGTTTTAGGTGGAGAATCTACATCCAAGAGATAGAGATTTTGCTCAACACATCTATGTGCCTGAGTGAATTTGTCATCACAATTATAACAAAGCCCTTTTTCTCTATGTGCCCACATCTCTGCCTCAGTCAAATCCTTGATAGGAGTTGTTCTAGGAGCTGGCATTATTTGAGGGCTTTGGGGATCCATATTTCTAAAAGGAACAAAATTGGATTTGGAGCATTGTTGAGCTATGATCTTGTCCTCCACCAACTTAGCCAACCCTAAGGCTTCCATCATTATGCTTGGATAGAACATTTTAACCTTAGAGTGAATTGCATCCTTCAAACCACTAACAAAACAACTCCTGAAGAATTCATTGGACAATCCCTCTATGTGATTGGCTAGTTTTTCAAATTCTGTCTGATATTCTCTCATAGTGCCTGTTTGGTGTAGTTTTGTGAGTGCTCCTGTGAAGTCATCAAAAGCACTAGGGCCAAATCGTTACAAAATGAGTTTGCAAAAATCTATCTATTTTGGCTCGTCATGAGCTTTGATGTACCAACAGAACCATTGAAGGGCTTCATGTTCCAAATGAAAGGAGGCAAGTGGGACTTTTTTGACATCAAAAGTATTATGCAAACTAAAATATTGTTTTGCCTAGTATATCCATCCAGTCGGATCATCACCATTGAAGCGAGGAAAATCAAGCTTCAGTCCACAAAAATTATCGGAAGAAGAAAATCCTATATCTACAGAAGACTCTGGTTGCTGTCTATTGTTCATGGCTGAATGTTGAAGATTGAGCCCAAGAAGTTTTTTCATCTAGATCTTGGAGTTTGGTCTTGATGGCTGCAAGTTCCTCCTCCATGTTTTTTGCTCCTATGCGGGTGACAACCATAACCAAGATTTTTTTTTTGGGAATGGGTAGAAAAACAAAAAAAGAAACTTTTTTAGTAAAGGAAAATTTGGTTTTGGGAAAAATTCTGATGGGTATTTGGGGTTTGACTAGGTTTTGGACACTTTCTAAGGGATAGGGAAGCAGAAAATAGGGATTTTAGAAGTGGGGTGAAAGAATGGGGAAAATTTGTCCAAGAGGGACAAAGAAGCAGAAATAGGAAATGAACACTATGGCAAAATTTGATGGTGATTGGGTGAGAATCAAAGAAGTTATAGACAAATGTGGGATTTCTGGCTTTAATAAGTAGAATTTGGGATAGGGTCCTCAAGGAAGGAAATATGCATAATGGAATTTTAGGGGTTCTAGTGAATTTTTAGAGGAAATGGAGCTAAAGCAAGGAAGATATGACGAAAAAACATAATTTTTTTTTCTAGAATCGATCTACAACGGGATCTGCAAATAGCTCTGAACAGATTCAATCTGTAATTTGTCAGTTGGCAATAGATATGAACCCCAGGTATGTTCAACTTCCTAAAGGTTTAGGGGATTCAATTGGCTACCAATGTTGTCTAACGGCTTGTGTATTGGGGTAGTACCCCTCACTCCATGGCTCAGGTAAAACTGATAACCACTTTGCCACAAACGATAGCTCTTGGTTTACATCATAGATGGGAACTAGTTAATTAGGTAGGGGCCATTGCCCTTTTCACTAGCAGGTCCTCTCAATGGGCTAGCTACTTCGGGGTTCCTATGGTACTCCTCACAATGAGTTTTAGGGCTATGCCCAGGCACTTCCCATAGTTAAGCGGCTAGGGATTATTCCCTGATCTGAACCTGCAATTGAAATGAACAATATAGATGCAAAGAAAAAAAAGAATGACTGCAATAATCACAGTGCTTGGAGGCCACTGCAAAAAAAATTTGGCAAAAATTCCACCTAGCGAGCCCAAGAAAGCGCTCTGATACCAGATGAGAGGAACCTCCTGCAACAATATAATGAAAAATGCACGAAATAATAGAAATAGCAGAAACACAGAAGGAATTTATGGATCGCAAGCCACTTCAAGGGGGCAACCTCCTTTGAGAAAGCTCAATACAATAAATTCATCTATGCCTTCATTGACCTTAACACATACTTATATACTAAGTCTAATCTAAACAACTATTACTTCCCATGAATGTGGGATAATACAATATACTCATGGGATGACTTACAAAGCATATGCATCCAAATGTAATATACTAACAAAGTAAAGAGAAGCGTTAAACACGAGTTCCTAACAAAATTTGAGACTCCTCACTTTTAAAAGTACAGTGGTAAAGGTGATCCTAATACTCATGTGGCAGTATTCACGGTGTAGTGACTTCTTCTTTGAAGAGGACTTGTTAGAAAAACTCTTTCCGTGATCCCTCAAAGATACTGCTTTGGAATGGTTTTGCTCATTACCTCTAAATTCAATACATTCTTTCTCTTGTTGATCAATTCTTACAACATTTCCAAGCAAATATTGGACCTTTAGTCTCATTGATTGATTTAGTTCATTGTAAACAAGGTCTGAAAGAGAGGTTAACTAAGTTCATTAGTTGATATCAAGCTCTCTTTACACAGATTCAATTCCTGATTAAAGATGAGAATGTTCAAAAGGCATTCATTATAAATTTACAACCTAACATTTGTGATAAAATCCTCTTGATGAAGTATAGTTCTTTTCAACATCTATGCATAGTTCTTTGCGATTACCAATTCTTTCATCTAGTCAGTATGAGAATCAAAATTCGTCAGCTCAAGTTGGTCAATCCATAGTTGGAACATCTGAAAACAACTTTAAGAGGAATAAAAAGAGCTTTATTAAGGTAACTGGACAACATTCAAATAAATTTTCAATCACAAGTGTCTGCTATTAGTAATTCTAGATGGGCATCGTTTCAAATTAGACAACAACAAAGATAGTTTACTCCATTATCTGAATCTCTTCAATCACTTATGAATCAAGCAGTAAGCAACAATCTTTTGAAGCTTCCACCTATGAAACCATTTGATAGTAATAGGATACAAGGACCATTATTTAATGCTAATGCCTTTTTTCAGTATCATCGCTCGATAGTACATGACACCAAATGATGTATGCATCTGAAACATGAAATTCAAGACCTCATTGATTCTAATATAATACAAGTAACTGGTGTGAATGACAATGGAAATAAGTCAGTTGCCCCTCCGGATCAAAATTTGTAGATTTTCACTAATTCATTTCCTAAACATAGCGACAACAATATGGTAGAGAAAAATACAATAGAATAGGAAGATGACTATCTTGACTATGATGAAATACTTGGCATTATAGAAGTGGATAAGGAGAAGATTGAAGACTCATCTCTTCCATGAGGAAAATGTATCTATGCTGAGTTTGCTCCGCTATTATCCCTTCAAGGATCAGGAGATAACCAAAATGCACCGGATACACAAATTGAACAACCTTGAAAAGATATTATGATACAAGAAAAGGTTGTCATAGTGGAAAATATCCCATTCCACCATGAAAGGCTCATCCATCAAGTAAATCAAATCAAGAAAGCAAAGAATTAGAAAAGGACAAGGCAGCTATCATCTATAGGAACAAGCAAGGATTCCCCTCCTCCCAAGCAACAAAAGGTTTCAAATATACAGGGACTTGAGAAGCAAGCACCACATGACCATTCTGGAAATAAGAATCAATCAGGTATGAACTACTCACACTTTTTATTGCACTTGATAGAGCACCTTTCTAAGATGCTCACAAGTTTAAACTCCTCTTAGATATATATGCTATAATATTATATTGTTTTGTGTTCCCCTATGATGTGTTATGTGTTGTTTAGGTCTTCTAGGATGACCCTTGATACTCTTGTAAGGTCAAGGATATTGGGAGACTACCTCTGTTGTGATCATTCTTCTATTTATTTCATCATTCTTCTAAATCAGTTCTCCTCTATTTTATTGTTGTGTGTTGTACCTTGGGGGAATAGCGTTGTGGAGGGCATTTTGAGGGAATCTTCCTTCATGGTGTTCCTAAGGCACTTTGTTTCCCCTCTCTCGCTTTCATTGTTTACCTTCTTCAGTGATCCTACCTAGTTGGTGGATGATGAAAACAAATAAATAGTGATAAGGACCATGCGTCCATTCAACAAGAAAGTAAAAATGGACCTAGTCCATATATGAAGATGGGCTTGATCTATACATATATCCGACACTTGACTAGTAGAATCACTATGTGTGATGTATTATCTTATGGCATTTCTTGTGACCAAGATTTTACAATCCACTCAATATGATTTTGTACACTTTGATTGGTATCTTACCTTATTAGTACACTCGGTTCTAAGGTACCTACAGTATAGCCCAATAGTTATATACTTGGATCCAAACCTATGAGTATAGCCTTGGTCCTTGATGTGACTAGTTTCATGCATAGCTTTCACAATTTGATTTGGTTATTATCTTAGAGTAAGATTTCTAACCATCTTGTTGTTTATCTTAGCAAATCATTTCAATGTGTTTGTGGGAATATTTGGTGATTGTAAGCACATGTCACCTTGGGGGCATGGTCTTTGTGAGAGCTCTTGTTCCCCTGTATGTTTTCTCTCTACCTTAATGTGCTTGATATTGGTAAGCGACATCAATCGCCTTAAGGTGGGGGCATATATAATGGTATCTTCTTGATTATTTGGACACTGACAAAGCATGTTTGTAATCCCTCTTTGTGAGGTAGGATGGTGTATCTCTTGAGCTAGTGCACATCCTTAGTTAAATTGCAATAAAAAAAGCCCTCTGTGTGAGGTGGGATTACATATCTCTTGAGATAGTGCATATCCATTTATACAAAGCCCTTCTGTGGAAGGCGGGATGGTGTACTCTTGAGATAGTGTACATACTTTTATACAAAGTCCTCATCATGAGGTGGGTTTGGATCTTGAGTCATCCTCCCTTAAGTGTGTCTTTGGTGGTTGTGGTAGCATAGCTCAACCTTCAGGTTTGTTTGGCATGTTGTAGATGGTGGGTCTTAGCAATATGCTCCTTCCATATAGTATGTCTATGACATGCTATATGGCGCTCGTGTATTCCATGTGTCTTCCCCTTGTGTGGTTTCAAGGTGCATAGCGATGAGCTCCACCCACACTTGGGTTTTGTTTGGTGTGTATTCCCCCTTGTGTAGTATCAAGTCATGTAGCAATGAGCTCCCCCTACATTTTGGGTTTTGTATTGCGTGTTTTTGGCAGTTTCAAGGCACATAGCAATGAGCTCCCCCACCCCCTAGTTAGTATTTTATTTCATATATAAAATGTTATATTAATGTATTCATCATGTATTGCATGAATTATCTCATGTATTCATTGTGTATTGTTTGCTTCCACTGTATTCATTGTGTTTTGCATGCTTCCTATTGTATTCTCTGTGTCTTGCATGTATTCAATGTGTCTTCTAGTGCTTACCTGAGACTGGGGGCTAGAAATAGTCCTCAATTTTTGTGTATGCCTTAGCTTCATGTGCTTGGCATGTTTGATGTGTTTTTGACCATACTTTAATACATGTATGGAATCGTAAGATCATACATACATTAAAGTGGGGGCTAAATCTTATGTCATAAAAAGTTTCCCTATGACAGTTTACCTCCTAGTTTAGCTCCTAGGTCCCCTTAATTTCATTATGCATGTTTAAAACTTATCTCAAAGTGATTTCCCCTAAAACCCATGTTAAATGGGGCCTAGGGATTCATTTTAATGCTTAATCAAGACTCAAAAAGTGCCTTGGGACTTGGGTGCCCATGCCCAAGTCTAGGCTGATTTGTCGGGACCTAAATTTTAGGATGTTGGCATGGGACCTTTCAAAAGGTTTCCTTTGTCGGCCTTTTCAAT
Organism: Cunninghamia lanceolata; assembly: GCA_027924645.1. Classification (NCBI taxonomy): domain Eukaryota; kingdom Viridiplantae; phylum Streptophyta; class Pinopsida; order Cupressales; family Cupressaceae; genus Cunninghamia; species Cunninghamia lanceolata. The sequence continues at coordinate 5,197,876 of BSBN01000693.1, forward strand.
TTGAATTATGAAAGTTTAGTAGGAATGCATATTTAAATAGGTTTCTGACTTCATTTTACTCCTAGATGATTAAGGTGAACTTATGATTATCAAGCAAAGAGCATTCAAGGCATTCATTGTGTTGCAGAGCAGAATTGTGTTGTGTTTGTATGTTTGTTGCAAATTTGGCTTCATCAACTCATCTCCTCATGATTTGAAGGCTCTTCATCTCCATGAGGATTTCACCTCTAAGGTGACATCTATTTGTATTTCAATTAATTTATCTTATCATTGCATTTGGCCCCTACCCTGCAAGGGCACACACTCTATCTAACAACAGTGTTGGAAAGCTTGAATGCCATCCTGAGGCTTGACCGAGGCAAGCTCCTAATCACCACAACCACCAAACCCCTCTTTTGTGATTGCTTGTTATAGGTGTGGGATTTGGCGAAGTGGAGTTGCAGGGAAGGAAAGTAGAAGATAGAGATTTAGGATCTAGAGAAAAAGTGCAAAGAATCAACCCTTCTGGACCAAGGCACCCACTCCATAGTCCTCTCGATTGGCATTTCTAGAAACTCTAAAGTAGGTTACAATATGACACAGATCACTATTCTAGATCCACAGAAAAGTTGCCTTATTAGACTAGGGTACCCACCCCATTGTCCCCGAAGTTTTTGCCTCTAGAAATCTAAATTCTGGTATGTTTCTAATCTGTATTTAGTGCCTTCATGTGTGATCATCTATCATATTTCATTCATCTATATACAATTTCATATAATTAGGGTTTATGTCTTAATTGGACTAAGGTTTAACAAATTCATCAATCTATTCTATCTTTCCTTATCATTCCATAGTGACATCAAACCTGTAGCTGAGTCCTCTTGCATCACTAGTGACTTAGCTCAGTTTATGTCCTTGAATGTTATTGTGAAGGGAAGGTTTGATTGAATCTGTCTTAATTACATTTCAACCTATCTTCTCTTTTTACATGTATAACGACATGTTACAATTTCATTTGACCTCTTGGGCCCTATATTTCCCTCTAATTCATTTGAATTAAGTTACTACATCTCTCAAAAAGAATAATCAATAAAATTGAATGTTCATTGTAAAATACAAGTTAGCCAAGAGCTCACCAGGCTTCCTTAGGGAAGTGACTTAGGAAGGTTGTGATAACCTCATGTAAATCATTCACACTTGGCCCTGCATGGTATTTTTTGTCTACTTTCTGAGAGTACACTATTCTTTGGATTTTTCTTTTGATTTCTCCAAATTTTGATAAGTCCTAGAATCCCTAAAAGGCATCCTTCATCCTCATCAAATCATCAATTGCAGTCTTAGTCATCTATTTATGTAGGAACCCTGAAAACTCCTAAACAATCCTTGCAGTAGGATGAACCATAGATGCATTTGTCCAAATGGTGCATGGAACGCTCTCTACTAATTTCTCCATCTTTCTTGTAGTGGTGTCTATAGCTTCCCTTCTAGAGGTAAACTTATCCTTGTAGCTTTTGAGTGTCTTCACCCTTAGCTTGGAAACATGTAACCATTCTAATAGCAAGCCTATATTTCTCTTGTAAAAAATTCCAAGCTTGGCTGATGCAGAGCAGCCAACAGAAACATGTGAAATGGTTGACAAACACTCGCTAACATACATTTACCTTTGTATGTTTACCTATCGGTGAGATCAACTTCATCGGCCAACCAAAATCCTCTTGCACCAAAGTCCTGTTTCACACCGATGTGTCTCCGACACTTCTATTGGCAACACTTGAGCTATTGGATCCCCCAATATATTTCATTTCGATGCTTGTTGTCACTCCGACGCATTCAAAGCTATACATACACCCTTTGACTTGCCGTGCTAGTTCCTCCTACCACTCCTACCAGTTGATATTTGTACTGCAGAAAATGTATGTTTCAACATACAAGTGCTATATGCAAACAAGACATACAAACGACAACCTCCTATTGCCGGTTCCCTTTATCTTCACTACCAGTAACCTTCTGCATCTTAACCCGATGTATCTGTAGAATGTATATTTCAATATACATTCAAAACATATGACTCGAACATGCATTCGTTGAATATGCCTTCAAGGAAAGTTGACCACTGACTTCTTTGTATCAACCTGATGTACATTCACAATGTACATTCAAAACATACAATCTGCCACATGTATCTGCGGGATACTCACAATCATACAACTATGGGATACACAAGGAATGAACCCGATATACCTCAACGATATACACAAAAATTGTATATCAACACTATACATCCACAACATGCATTTTGATTATGCATCTGAAGGGTTTGACCGACGTTGACCACTTTGCATGTACTCAAAGCTCCAACTTTCTCTCTCCTTTGTATATGCGGCAGATGATGTATGTTTCCCACATACAACTGTGATGGACAAATGTGATATACACAGGAACATATGATAGCGATATACTCACAAAATGTATATCTCCCGCATACAAAAGTGATATATACACAATTTGTATGCCTATTGAAACCATGCAGATTTTCACTGTTTTGACCCGCTTTATGCTTAACGATTGTACAGAACTATCTCTTCTGCAAACATACAGACTTTTGCTCTTTACCAACCTAGCACATGAGGATGCTAGCGTTTATCGAAGCATGCTACAAATGATCCTGCAAACATGAAAATGAATGAAATAGGAAAACAAAACAAAACACAGATCTATATATACAACCATTCCACCGATTATGAAGTAATCCAACCGGTGGAATGGGCTAAGAACCCATTTTGATTCGAAAGCAGAAAATTGATTGCACAGTCGATTCAAAAACTAGAAAGATAAGACAAACAGGATCTCTTTATTGCTTTCAAAAATGTATACAGATATCCGATTTCACAGCTCCATAATTCAACTTCACAATTACTGCTCTGTCTAACAACATCTAGCTCTATATCTTCAAATTGACCTGATCTAGGGTATTTATCTCCTCACTAAGAGTAGTACAAACTTGATTCCCAGCGGCTGGGAGACAATTCCAAGAGGCTGGGAGATAACAACCAACTAATAAACTTCTAACAGACTAACAACTTTGTTATTACAGATTGACAAGTGTCCTAGGGACTTGCACAGAAACCTAGATGCAAACTACCATAATAGATATTGGTCAAACAGACCTTATTACATAAATAAAGATATGCCTAAGACATATCGAGACTTTAATCTTCTCCCTTAGGTGTATAATTGACTTGTTGAAGGGGTGGCCTTGCACCATACTCCCCGAGAGAAGAAATCTCAAGTCCACTTGACATGAGGGTTTGAAGGTCGGCACCATGTGTTCTGATCTGTTCTTTAGTCATCCACACTACCTCTAAATTAGGTTTCCCTTGCCAAGCCACCAAGTATTCCATATACTCTTTGTTCTATGTCTTCTTTGTCACTCTTGAGTCTAAAATCTTCTACAATTGTGGTGGATCATGCTTAGGAATATCATCAGCTGTTGTGCCCTATAATGGTTCCTAGTCGACATCTGGATTAGGCTTATATGGAGTTAAATCACATACATTGAAAATAGGTGACAATCCAAGATCAGAAGGAAGTTGGATCTCATAAGCATTTTGTCCACATTTCTTCAAAATCTGACATGGTCCAATCTTCCTCTGCATTAGTTTAGTATATTTACCTTTTGGGAGCCTCTCCTTCTTCAGATTAACCCATACCAAATCTCCAACATCAAATTGCACATCTCTCTTCTTCTTATCAGCATAGGCTTTATACTTTAATGATGTTTGTTGGAGTTGGTTCTTGACTTGATCATGCACGTCTTTGATGGATGATGCAAAAGCTTCTCCATTTGCACTAATAGACTCTCCTGTAGGTAGATCTCTCAATTCCAAAATACCTCTTGGATGAATACCATATACCACATGGAACATGATTTCCCTGTACTCCTGTCATTATAGGAAAATTATGTCTGTGATAGGATATTATCCCACTTCTCTCCATACTGCCTTGTCAAACATCTTAGCAGATTTCCCAATGAACGGTTAACCACTTCATTTTGTCCATCTGTTTGAGGATGATAAGATGATGAGAAGGATAAATTGGTACCAAGTTTCTTCCAAAGCGTCCTCCAAAAATGACCAATAAATTTCACATCTCTATCTGACAGTATGCTCAATGGCAATCCATGTATCCTCACTATTTCCTTGAAAAATAGGTCTGCAACATATGAAGCATCACAAGTGGTTTTGCATGGCAAGAAATGGGCCATTTTACTGAATCTGTCTACTACAAGAAAAACACTATCATATCCCTTCCTCGTTCTAGGTAAACCCAACACAAAGTCCATGCTTATGCTCTCCCATGGTCTAGAAGGAATGGGCAGTGGCTGATATAAACTTGCATTAGTGGATCTCCCTTTTGCTTTCTGACATATCACACATGCTTCCACAAATCTTCTTACATCTGACTATAACTTAGGCCAATAGTAATGTCTCTTGACAAGTTCCAGAGTCTTATCCAGACCAAAATGTCCTGCCATGGCCCCACAATGCTTCTCCCTAATAATGTTCAATCTCATAGAACACTGGGGAATGCACAACTGTCCACCTTTGAAAAGTAATCCATCTTGTATCAAAAATTCAGAGTACTCAACATGATATTTGTCTCCAAAGGAAGTACATACTTTGTAGATCTCTCCAAATTTGTCATCAGCATCATACATAGTCTTTAAGGAATCAATGCCAACACTCTCCAATCGAATCTGATTTATGGTTAGAACCCTCCTGCTCAAAGCATCTGCTACCTTGTTCTTGACTCCTTTCTTATGCTTGAGTGTGAAGGTGAAAGCTTGTAAAGTCTCCACCCACTTCATGTGCTGATGGTTCAGTTTCTCTTGACTATTTAGGAAACTAAGGGCCTAATTATCTGTAAACACTATGAATTCTTTTGGCATCAAGTAATGCCTCCACTTTTTGAGTGACTGGACTAGAGCATACATCTTCAAATCATAGGATGAGTATCTCTTCTTAGCATCATTTAGTTTCTCACTGAAAAAATGCAATAGGCCTACCTTCTTGACTGAGTACTGCTCCAATTACCATGTGGCTGGCATCACATTCTACTTGAAAAATCTTGTTGAAATCAGGAAGTGCAAGGACTAGCTGTTGTACCACATTCTTCTTCAATGTTTCAAATGAATCATCTGCTTCCTTTGGCCAAGTGAATCTGCACTTCTATCCTCCTTTTATTGTGTCAAGCATGGGTGCACAGACATGACTAAACCCTTTTATAAACTTCCTATAGAAGGTTGCTAACCCATGGAAACTTCTGACATCATTCATGCTTCAAGGAGTTGGCTAAGACAACATGGCACTTACCTTCTCTTGATCCATTTTCAGTTTGCCATGTGAGATGACAAAACCCAAGTAGATGATCTAATCCTGCATGAAAAAACACTTCTCCAAGTTTATTATTAGCTACTCTTCATGTAACCTTTTGAGAACCAGGTCTATATGTGTGAGATGCTCTTCCCTTGTATTACTAAAAATCATAATGTCATCTAGATATACTATGACAAATTTTGCCTATAAATTCTCTCAAGACCTCATTCATCAACCTCATAAAGGTACTAGGGGTGTTGGACAAACCAAAAGGCATGACCTTCCACTCATATAACCCCTCATTGGTTTTAAATGCAGTCTTCCATTCATCTCCTAGCCTAATCCTAATCTGATGATAGCCACTTTTTAAATCTCTTTTTGTGAAATATTTGGCACCTCCCAAACAATCAAGCAAATCTTCTATCCTTGGGATTGGGAACCTATACCATATTGTTATCTTGTTAATAGCCCTTGAATCAGTACAAAGTCTCCAAGTGTCTTCCTTCTTTGGTGCTAGTACAGCTGGTACTACACATGGGCTTAAACTCTTGCCAATTAGGCCTGTGTCCAACAATTCCTCAATCTGCCTTGCTACCTCTGTATTCTACTCTGGTGTAAGCTTGTATGCTACCTTGTTTGGAAGTGTAGATCCTAGGATTAGATCTATGCAATGGTTGATGTCCCTCATAGGTGGTAGGGACCTTGGCATTCCATCAGAGATGATGCCTTTGTACTTTTCCAATAGCTCTTGGACAGCCGAATCTATAAATCTTTGCCTCTTATCTCCCTTGATTTCTTGCTGTTGTTCCTTATTCTCCTTTAGGCATGGAATTAGAGCATATGCAACTGCTTCTTCTTCTGCTATTTCTGTCATGAATTGTTTGCCTTCTATCAGCATTACCTTGACTTCTTTTCCTTTTGATTCTACCTCCTTCTCCATCAATGGTAGTAATTCTATCACCTTACTATTCTTGGTGATTGAATAAGTGTTTCTAACTCCATCATGTTGTGCTCTCAAGTCATATTGCCATGGTCTTCCAAATAGGAGATGGCAAGCATCCATCTTGGCAATGTCAAACAATAACCTGTCCTTATATGTTCCAATTTGAAAATCCACCCAAGCCTGTTCTTCCACAACTGTTTGCTGACCTTGGGTGAGCCATGAGACCTTGTATGGGCAAGGATGGGGTAGCCTTCTAAGCTTAAGGTTTTCTACCATTTCCAAAGACACAAAATTTTCAGTAGATCTAGAGTCAATCAAAATTTTACATACCTTTCCTCCTGCCTTGCAAGTAGTTTTGAAAAGAGACTTTCTTTGTGGAGGTTCTCTATTAGGCACCTTCATGGTGCTCATTGCTCTCCTAATCATCAAAGCTTCTCCTTTCTCGGGATATCCATAACTGTCAGGAGCATTCACACTTTGATAAGTGTTTGAGCTTGTCACACTTTGACAATCAGATTCTTGGATCAGATTTGTCCTCCTTTCTCCCATTGAACTTGTTGCTTTTTCTGGACATCAGCTAGCTATATGGCCTTCCTAATTGCAATTGTAACATATAAGAGGTCCTCTTCCCTAAGATCTCCCTCTAAATGGTGGTCTTTTGCCCCTAAAGTTTCCTTCTTGATTGTAACTTCCCCCTTGAGTTTGACTGTTGTCTCCTTTGCTTCTCTCTTGATTAGATTCACCTTGATATCCAAATCCATTTCCTCTACCTCTGAAAGGAATTCGTCCCCCTCTTTGTTGTCTACCTCTTCATCTACTATTTTTCTCTTGTCTTCTCTTTAATTTCTCTTCTACTTTGAGTGCCAATTGGTAGCACTTCTGGACTATATCTAGATTATGTAGATTTAAATCTTCTTGGATGGCAAATCTCAACCCATTGAGATACCTTTCTACCCTCTCTTCCTCATTCTCCTTGACCTTTGTCTTAATGTATAGTTTCATAAATTCTACAATGTATGAACTAACATCTAACTCCTTCTGCTTCAAATTTTGCCTCCTCTTATGTAGTTGGATGTTGTAATCCAATGGAACATAGGCTTCCTTCAATAAAGCCATCATCTTCTTCCAAGTAGCAACTCTGCTCTTTCCTTCTTTCACCCTATCATCCTAGATGAAATTCCACCAAGTTAGTGCAACCTCTTTCATTTTGGATTGGGCCATCTTTACCCTTTGATGTTCTGGTATTTCCTCTGTTTCAAAGAAATTATTTAGGGAGTCTATCCACTCCATCACTGAATCAGGATCCATCTTGCCTACAAACACCAGTAGATCTATTTTCATATCCATGGTCCTTCGCTCCATGGATTTGCGGGCATTAAGTAAGGGTCTCTGGTCTGCAGGAACCTCTATCTCTTCCTACCTAGGGATCTCCTCTTCATCCCTGTCTTCCTCACCAGAATCTTTTCTTCCCTTTCCTACTTTGTGCCTTAACTTCTCTAACTCATCTTTCAAAGCCTGATTCTAAGCTTTCACTACTTTGCTCTCTACAATTTGCTTCTTTACTTGGACAACCAACTCAGCATTGGTCATCCTTGCTGGAAACTCTGATGCCTCCTCTCCGTCTGACACCTTGTCTTCTTCTTTTTCCCAAAAGATACTCCTTCGCTCTGATAGCACTATAATGTAGAGCAGCTAACAGAAACGTACGAAATGGTTGACAAACACTCACTAACATACATTTACCTTTGTATGTTTACCTGTCGGTGAGATCAACTTCATCGGCCAACCAAAATCCTCTCGTACTGAAGTCCTGTTTCACACCGATGTGTCTCCGACACTTCTATCAGCAATACTTGAGCTATCGAATCCCCTGATATATTTCATTCCGATGCTTGTTGTCACTCTGACGCATTCAAACCTATACATACACCCTTTGACTTGCTGTGTTGGTTCCTCCTACTACTCCTACCGGGCAATATTTGTACCGTAGAAAATGTATGTTTCAACATACAAGTGCTATATACAAATGGGACATACAAACGACAACCTCCTATTGCCGGTTCCCTTTATCTTCGCTACCAGTAACCTTTTGCATCTTAACCCAATGTATCTACGGAATGTATATTTCAATATACATTCAAAACATATGACTCGAACATGCATTTGCTGAATATGCCTTTGGAATATGCCTTCAAGGAAAGTTGACCACTGACTTCTTTGTATCAACCCGATGTACATTCACAATGTACATTCAAAACATACAATCCGCCACATGTATCTGCGGGATACAATCATACAACTATGGGATACATAGGGAATGAACCTGATATACCTTAGTGATATACACATAAATTGTATATCAACATTATACATCCACAACATGCATTTTGATTATGCATCTGAAGGGTTTGACCAATGTTGACCACTTTGCATGTACCCGAAGCTCCAACTTTCTCTCTCCTTTGTATATGCGGTAGATGATGTATGTTTCCCACATACAACTGCGATGGACAAATGAGATATACATAGGAACATGCAATAGAGATATACTCACAAAATGTATATCTCTTGCATACAAAAGTGATATATACATAATTTGTATGCATATTGAAACCACACAAATTTTCACTATTTTGACCCGCTTTATGCTTAACAATTGCACAAAACTATCTCTCCTGCAAACATACAGACTTTTGCACTTTACCAACCTAGCACATGAGGATGCTAGGGTTTATCGAAGCATGCTACAAATGATCCTACAAACATGAAAATGAATGAAACAGGAAAACAAAACAAAACACAGATCTATATATATAACCATTCCACCGATTATGAAGTAATCCAACTAGTGGAATGGGCTAAGAACCCATTTTGGGCTAACAACATCTAGCTCTATATCTTCAAATCAACCTGATCTAGGGTATTTATCTCCTTACTAAGAGTAGTACTGACTTGATTCCTAGCGGCTGGGAGACAATTCCAAGAGGCTAGGAGATAACAACCAACTAACAGACTTCTAACAGACTAACAACTTTGTCATTATAGATCGACAAGTGTCCTAGGGACTTGCACAGAAACCTAGATGCAAACTACTATAACAGATTTTGGTCAAATAGATCTTATTACATAAATAAAGATATGCCTAAGACATATCGAGACTTTAATCTTCTCTCTTAGGTGTATAATTGACTTGTTGAAGGGGTGGCCCTGTACCATTGGCCAATTCATCAAAAGGCATGGCCTTCATCCTTTGCAACATTGATAGCTCATCATCTAATGATTAATTAAAATTAGATATTGCACTTTCCTTATCACTAATGTTGTGATAGTCCCTTAATGCCTCCCTTATCACCCTACCACCTAAGGCTTCTAGGTTGTCTCTCCATGCAATGGTAGTAGGGACCAGTCCTTCCAAATTTCTCCATTGATTGTCTTTGTTGAGGGTAGCTAAAATGGTTGTAACAGGTGCACCTGAATCAATTGGGCCCACCAGGTGATTAATGTATGCAGTCAACTATCGTACCTAAATCTTGAGTTCTTCTTTTGTGACCTCATCTTTCTTCTTATTTTCAAGGATGGTAGAGATAGTTTCCTGTAATGAATTCTTTTCTTCCTCCCTAGTCTAATGCCCAACGTTGATCTGTTGTATCTAGTAGTCACTAGGTGCCATTTTTTATTCATCTTTGTTCACAACTAGGATGGCTAGCTATGAATTTCTAGCTCCTTGTGCATTAGTTCTAGTGGTGGACAAAATGTTCTTGCTCACTTTTGCTTGGGTTGAGCCTTGAACATTTCCAGCACACTGGAGAAGTTGTCCACAAGCTCATATGTCCTTTACCTCTTCCCCACAGTGCAATTCAACCACACTAGAGAAGTCATCCATGGGCTCATATGTCCTTTGCCTCTTCTCCACAATGTGATTCAATCACACCGGCAGCTCAACACCCAAGGATTCTATTTGTGGAGGAGGAGGATGGGTCCTTTTAGAAGTGGAGTCTAGAGAGGGAGGGGGAGAAAGATATATTGCAACTATCTTAGTGGTGTCTTGGGACCCTTAACCTTGCTCAATCTCTACAGAGGGAATATCTTGCACCAAATGGTCAAGGTTTTCAATATTTGTCTCAGGAATCAAGGGATCATTGAGTAGTTGTTCCTCTTTCCCTTGTTCACTAGCTCCCTCAAGTGGTACCTCTTGTTGTGGGGGGAGAAGTTGAAGACACTCCAGTATGGGTATGAGTAGAAGGCGAAGTGGCAGATGGGGTTAGAAGTGGATTTTTTAATGAAACTTGAGATATGGGTGAAGATGGAGAGTGAGATGGGATTTGAGTTATAGGTGGAGATGGAAAATGTGATGGAACTTGGGATGCATGTGTAGATGGAGGATGAGATGGGATTTGGGATGTAGGTGGATATGGTGGATCGGATGGAAGAGAAGATGAGGGGAGTGGCTCTTGAATAGTGGGCTTAGGAGGTACTAGAGCTATAGGTGGATGTTGTGTTTATATCCTCTTCCTTTTGATTAGTGGCACACTATCCTCCTCATCATCTTTAGAGATGATCTCCACTTCCATCTCTTTCTCTTTCCTCTTGGTGGAAGCCCTTATTTTTCTTTGAGACTCAGGTGTTGTTTCCTTAATATTTTTAGTCTTGGAAGGGGTTGAGGGCTCTCCTTGCTGCACCTTCCTATCATTTTGAGCCTTTAGTGCCTTGGGTGTTGGCTATAGGGAAAGCATGGGATAAGGCTTCTTTATCCATTTCATAGATCTATCCACCAGTGCTTTTGCTCTAGTATTCATTGAGACATCCTCCACTGTAGACCAATTCACATTGCCTATTGGTTGATTGAATACTTTATTTGTATTCTAGGAGGGGTCCAAACCTTTACCATTCTCCTTCATCCCTTTAGGTAGCCTTTCCACATGATAGTTATTGATCATATCCAGGGTTGACCTGCAATAATATTTGATCCTAACTTCATGGTCATCAAGGCAATTGGACCAATGGTCTTCCAACATTGGCTCATGTGAATAATAGGCCCCAATCAATGTGTTGATTTTGGCAATGGGATCAAAACTACTTCTCATATCATTGTATATGTCTAAGGAAAGTGGAAGCAACTCCAAATCAATAATATTAATGTTTAGGGTAAAATTTGGATTTGTTTAGTTTAGTGTTTAAATCCTCCTTTCACCCTTTGCATTCAAGGACCCTCAGATTGAGTGGCAGAGCACTATCAGGTCCTTGGTCACTTACAAATGTAGGGAAACTTGGATTAGGGTATTTGATTATCAATTTTCCTTCTCTTATGCTTAATTATCCATCAAAACCCTAATTGTGCAAATATGGCAGTAAATGGATGAATAATAGAAAATGCCTCTACAAAAAGCTATAAAATTACAAATTATTGTGCACCTATTTTTGGGGTTCTAAGGCGGAAACATCAGGGACAAAAGAGTGGGTGCCCAAGTCCAGTGTCCTACATTTTGTCAGGATTTATGAACAAGATTTGCAACATGTTCCTGCTGCACTGAAGGTTTTTCCCTCACGAAACTTTGAGGACTAATGAGTAGGTGCCCAAGTCTAGGTAGCTGTTTCTTTTACTGATCTACAATTCTGACACTCCAACATGCCCTCCTGCAACTTCACTTTGTCTGCATCATCAACCTATAACCTACAAACATAAAACTTTGGGAGGGGGTTGTGGTGTTTAGGAGCTTGCCTTAGTCAAGCCACAGAAGGACACTTAAGTCTTCCAAACATGTTTGTCAGATAGAGAGTGTGTGCCTAATGAGGCAAATGCAAAAACCAAATGAATACTGATGAAAACACAATATAATGTCACCTTGTAGTGAAGATCTCATGGGAGGAAGATGCTCTTCATTCCATGAGGAAATGGATGCTCAAATCTGTAAACAGAAACACATAGACCACACAAATCTGTGCTTGCAACATAATGAAAGCCTTGAATCACCTTGAGAATGCATAAACATAATAATTGCCATTTAGTTTCTAAATGAATGCCTAAACATGCTTTTATATGTAACTACAAACACTCCCGCCAAGATTTTCGTAATTCAAACTTACCATGTCAGCATAGGACCCAAATAACGGTCACAAGATGACACCCAAAAATTAGGACTACTCCAAAATAGGGCAAGACTAGGGCACGGGTGCCCAAGTCATCCCTCCCTATTTTGGGTAGGGGTCTTCTTAAGTAGTCCTCCTAGGTCCCATTTGTCAAGACACTTAGGGGTTTTCTCATCAGGATGTTGAAATATGATGTAAAATGTCCTAAATGCACACAAAAGACTTGGGAACTAAACCTAAAGAGGGAAAAGCCCCCAAGAGAGATTTTCTAACATTACATTTAGCCCCCACTTTAATGTATGTATAAATGCAAGGCCAATACATGCATTAAAGTACGGTCACAAACACAGCAAACACGCCAAGCACAGACAAGACATGCCAATCACATAGAAGACAATAACAGGCATGCAAAACACAAAGAAGACAGTTACAGTTACACAAAATATGAAGAATAAAGTAAATGCATAGAAGACACATTAATGCATGGAAGACAAGCATGATTTTTTTTCTTTTCTTTTTCTCATATATATGAAATGCAGATGCAAGTACTAGGAAATAAACAAACCTCCCATAATATAGGAAACACTCATCATGTTGGTCTTTAAACTACATATATGGGGAAACACACACACAAGACACGCAAAAACTCTCAAAATGCAGGAAGCACTCATCGCACTAGTCTTTAGATTGCATATGGCGCAACAAACACGCCAAACAAAACAAGCACGCAAAACACATACACTTGAAGACATGGAGAAAACACGGCAGACAAGCGATGTAGTATTCCTATTTCTAGGTTCAACACCATCTCAGGCACATTATAGGCACACACTGACGATTGGGCTTTGCCACAACAATCACTGAAGACACGCTTAAGGGTTGAGTTAGTCACAAAACCACTCCCCGCCTCCGCAGAGGACTTTTGAAAATGACAGGATGATGCAATCTTCTCTGAGAAATACACCATCCCCGCCTTTGTAGAGGGCTTAAGATAAAAAGGATATACACGATATCCCACCTCTATAGAGGGCTTACATGATTGATTGATTGATTGCAAACAAACTCAGGATGCAGGAAGCACTCATCACACTAGTCTTTAAACTGCATCTAAGAACAAGTACATAGCTAACATCTACAACAGACAGCTTACCTTATATATGCCCCCACCTTAAGGTGGTTGATATCATGCATCGATATCAAGCATGTTAAAGTAGGATGAAAACACACAAGGGAACACAAGCTTTCACAAAACCCATGCCCCCAAGAGGTGACATGTACTTTGCAATCGCCAAATGTTCCCACAAACACATCCCTACAAGAAACATGTTAGTGTATACATAATCATGATAAACAACAACATCAATACATATGATTAACCACACAAAGAGCCAAGGTTATATAATGAATTCAGAGTTCAAGGATAACTGTGGGGCTATATCATGAAGCTCTCTAAATCAAGTACTGTCAAGGCTAGATTCAAAGACAAACAATGGTGCACAGAGCAGCAGTATTGTTAAGGTTTGTAAATGAGATAGCATACCATCAAAATCACTATGTAGAAAGCATGGAGTGCTTCTACTAGCCAAGCGTAGGATAAGATATACAACCCCATCATCATATTAGGAACTAAGTCCATTTTTTTATTGCTCTTGAAAGGGAGACTAGGTCCGCATCGGTATAAATGTTTGTTGTCATCCGCCCGCTAGATAGAAACACTAGAGGAAGGGAAACAATAAATTAGAGAGGAGAAACAAGTGTCTTAGGGACAGTCACATAGGAGGGTGCCCCTAAGTCACCAATCACAATGCTATGTTCATAAGACACAACACACAATGATGAAATTAGAGAGAGAGGCAATATAGAAGAATGATGATACAAATAGAAGAAGGTCACAACAAAGGTGGTCTCCTGGTATCCTGGACCTTACAAGAGAATCGGGGGTCATCCCAGGAGGCCTAAACAACACATAACACATCACGGGGGAAGCACATCATGAGAGAGATAAAGGGTTAGAGATACTTACCTGTAGGGTCTTTGTGCTAGAGGCCATCATCAAGGAGGTCATCATCCTTCCAAATCCAAATGCTAGAAAGAGGTACATGTTGTTCCATTTGTTTGTCTAATGTATTTTGATCACTTTCTAATCCCTGAAGGGATAATGAAGGATGGACCTCAACATGAATATCATCTCTCAGTGCACTCGATGGTTTATGAGAGTGTTCCTTATCCACCTCAATCACACCAAATAGTTTAAGATAATCAAAACAGTGTTGTGTTGTCAGAATGTCATCCCTATTTTGGTTAGGGGGGTTGTTTGAATTACTAGATCTAACCCTAGTCTTTTCATCTGAGTTATCTAAGTGTTCAATTGTAGGATCAATAGGGTAGCTTGTGAATTCATTCTCACTCCCATAGTCATTGTCAATATCATTGCCATATGTTTGAGCTATTAATTCCAAACCATTGTGAGAGGTGTCATGCTCTTCATTCAAAGTGTGTTTTATTAGTTCCTCTACTACCCAAGGGTATGTATTGATGAGAGATATGAAGTTTTTAAGATCAGATATATAATCAAGGATCTCGAAGGAAGATTACACCAATATATCCTTATGATACATTGCTTGTATGTAGGGAATGACATAAGGATGTGTACTAATGAATTTGCAAAGATTTTCAAATTTTGAAATATATTCATGTAAGGATTCCAAAGAGAATTGAGAGGCCATGTTTATATGCTCTAATCAATGCCAAATATAATTTTTAAAGCTTTTCAAAATTGGTGCAAAAGACAAGTGCAAAACTATTTGCAAAAATAGCCTAAAATGCTTGATTTTTTGGTACTTTTTCAATATAAATGAATGAAACAAAGGGTGTTGTAAGGATTTTTATTAGGGGAAGAAAATTATATGTCTGATATCAGTCCAAAACATCAATAAGATCCTTCAAAACACACTCTTGATGCAAATCTAAGATGACGATAAGTCAAATATAGTGAAAATATGTCAAAATATGCAATTTTTTCACCAAATCTCGATACAAAGGAGCATGACAAAGGGTGTTGTGAGTAAAATTATTATGGAAAGAAAAATATCAGTGATAACATCTACTTAGTGTCAAAATATCTGTCACAACACACTTTTAGTGCCACTTAAGGTCAAACCCTAGTGAAAATATAGCAAAAATAGGCTATTTTTAACGGTCTTTCAACTCCAAGAACTAGAAAAAGGGGCATTGCAATGAATTTTAGGAGGTGTAGAAAATAAAAACAATGATATTAGTCACCTCAATCCATAAATTTTGTCACAACACACTTGGAGTGCAAACTAGGCTAAACCCTAGGGCAAAAATAGCAAAAATGTGTAGTTTTTCACCAAATTTTCAATACAAGAGGCCAATAAAAAGGTGCTGTGAATCCTTTTAGGAGGGGAAGAAAATTATTACCCTTATAATAGCACATTAGTGCAAAAATATCTTTCACAACATGCCTATAGTGCAAATTTAGAGAGTCGATAAGGCCAAATCTAGTGAAAATTGATGTTTTTCAAGCCCTAGGTTTGAGATCTTGACAAAAATGCTATATGAATGTTTTGAAGTCTTATTTATGATAAAAATGAAGTGTAATCAGATCTGAAAATGAATTCCAAGCTCTAAGATGCAAAATACAAGTGCAAATTTAATGAAAATGCATGAAAATTGCTAGTTTTTTGTTGAAATTTTCTATGC
Source organism: Cunninghamia lanceolata (assembly GCA_027924645.1). Taxonomy (NCBI): domain Eukaryota; kingdom Viridiplantae; phylum Streptophyta; class Pinopsida; order Cupressales; family Cupressaceae; genus Cunninghamia; species Cunninghamia lanceolata. Next base: position 5,213,983 of record BSBN01000693.1, read on the forward strand.
AAAAATGCAAATATTTGAAATCTAAATGCAATTTTACACTAAAATGAAAGACTAAAGCCAAATGAAAGGTTTAATGAGTCTCTAAAATCAGTAGAAAAATCTGAAAGAAGATTTTGCCTACTAACCCTAGATTTTGGAATTACTAGGTTATATGAAAATTGTCAAGATTTCTACAAAACCCTCGCAATTAATGATGAAAATGCAATGCAAATTATTGAATTTTTGTATTTTTATGTAGTTTATATCAGATATGATGTAAAAATTATAATGAATTGATCCAAATTAGTAACCCTAAAATACATTTTTTTTCAAGTTTTTCAAAAATTTCAATTTTTTTGAATTTTTCTCAATGCAATAAGATGAATGACTATATGAATGAATGAAATCAACCCAAATATGAAGACAAACACTCAGAAAGTTGTAATTAAGTCTAAAAACATGGGTTCACCAAAATGTTTAGGGTAAAATTTGGATTTGTTTAGTTTAGTGTTTAAATCCTCCTTTCACCCTTTACATTCAAGGACCCTCGGATCGAGTGGCAGAGTACCATCAGGTCCTTGGTCACTTACAAATTTAGGGAAACTTGGATTAGGGTATTTGATTATCATTTTTCCTTCTCTTATGCTTAATTATCCATCAAAACCCTAATTGTGCAAATACGACAGTAAACGGATGAATAATGGAAAATGCCTCTACATAAAGATGTAAAATTACAAATTACTGTGCACCTATTTTTGAGGTTCTGAGGCAAAACAGTCAGAGACAAAAGAACGGCCACCCAAGTCCAGTGCCTTGCTTTTTGTCAAATCTGCGGACAAGATCTGTAGCCTATTCCTACTGCACCAAAGGTTTTTCTGTCATGAAACTTTGAGGACTAATGAGTGGGCACCCAAGTCTAGGTAGCTATTTCTTTTACTGATCTACAATTTTGATACTCCAACATGCCCTCTTGCAACTTCACCTTGTCTGCATCATCAAACTGTAACCTGCAATCATAAAACTTTGGGAGGGGGTTGTGGTGTTTAGGATCTTTCTTTAGTCAAGTCCCAGAAGGACACTTAAGTCTTCCAAACACCTTTGTCAGATAGAGAGTGCGTGCCTAGCGAGGCAAAGGCAAAAACCAAATGAATAATGATGAAAACATAATATAATGTCACCTTGTAGTGAAGATCTCATGGGATGAAGATGCTTTTCATTCCATGAGGAAATGGATGCTCAAATCTATAAACACAAACACATAGACCCCACAAATATGCTCTTGCAGCACAATGAAAGCCTTGAATCACCTTGAGAATGCATAAACACAATATTTGCCATCTAGTTTCTAATTGAATGCCTAAACATGCTTTTATATGCAACTACAAACACTCCAACCAAGATTTTTGTAAATCAAACTTATCGTGTCAGCATAGGACCCAAATAATGATCACAAGCTGACACCTAAAAATTGGGACTACCCCAAAATAGGGTAGGACTAGGGCACGAAGGCCCAAGTCCTCCCTCCCTATTTTGGGAAGGGGTCATCTTAAGTAGTCCTCCTAGGTCCCATTTGTCAAGATACTTAGGGGTTTTCTTCTCGGCATGTTGAAATATGATGTAAAATGTCCTAAATGCACACAATAGACCCAAGAGCTAAACGTAAAGAGGGAAAAGCCCCCAAGGGGACATTTTCTAACATTACAATTAGCATTCAAGATGTTGGCATAGGAGTAGAGTCCCACATAACTCATGAAAATAAACCCTACCTTTTTCTTTCTAGCCACTAGCCTCTAGACATCCACTATCTGCCTGTAAAGCTCTAGTAAGATGATCTTGTCACTAGGGTACCTTGGTAACTTGTAGGGTGCCTTGTGGAAGTTAGTAATCCTAATATAAGAGAAGGATTTGTATTCTATGAACCAACACCCCCTTTTTGATAGCTCATTGGTCACCTCCAAAGATAACTTGTTGGCATAATCATTTTCAAGGCCTCTAATGATAGCATATACATATGCATCATTCACAACACAGTAATGTTTTTGGCTCTCTTTGAGATCCAACTAGAAGTAATGATAAAAAAACCTTAGCTTCTCCAAGTTAGATGGAGTCAACTATTGTCAATCTAGGAAAACTAGCTTGGTAGGCTAGGAGGTATACAAAGTAAGATGTCATGAAGAACCTCTTGGAATCCAACACATCAATCCACTACTTATGTAGACTATTGTTGATGAGGGTGCTCTTGTCTATTCTCTTGCTATCATACATGCTATCTACAAAGTAGTGCATCCAAGGGTAAAATTCTTTTGTCATTTGGAGAGCCAAAAACTTTGTTCAATAGTGAATCAATGTCCCTTACATCCTCCTTAAATTCCCCTCAGGTTTGAATCTTGGCCATCTTCTTAGCAGACTTTCTTATCACTATGAGCAGGTTGTCATTGACTAGGTTGGTTGCAGTAAAATTATTCCTCTCATAGTAATCAAGGACCTCCTTTATAAAGATTTTGTCATATTTAGCATAGGTAGGAAGGCCCTAAGCCTTCTCAATGGTCTCAGTACTAATGTCTAGGACTACCTACCTTGAAGGTCCTAGTACCCTCTAGTTCTTTTGATCATACCTTTTGGCACAAGCTAGAACTAGATCTGGGGAGTGTAGGTAGATCAAAAATGCATCTACTTGAGTCACTCCTGAGGAGATTATGCTCTGGGTCTCAAATCTCTTTTCTCCCTCCCCATGTATCTTTTGTAACAAATCTTGTATACTGGTGTACCCAAGGTTCTTGTCCCCTATCTTTGTGTAGGGAGAGAACATCTTTGAAGGGGATCGATACCCATTTAACTCATACTCCATCTCTCTTAGTGGGGGATCTCCCTGCATTGTTCTGTAAAACCAAGGAAACCCCCTTGTTATTGAAGATCAAACATGATCAAATTTATCAAGAAAGATTAGCTTTAAAATCGATTGTTAGAGAAAAATTAGTTGAATATACTCATGGAGGTAGTTAGTCAGACATCAAGGATCAAGGATACCTCAAATCTCATGCCTCAAAGGATGTCCAAGAGACCACATAAATATTGATTCTTAATTTATCAAGGGAGAATGATCAGAAATAGAGGGTCAAGTATACCTCAAACATCATTCCTAAAAGTATTTCCAAGAGACCACGTAAACATCAACTCTTAAGTTATCAAGGGAGAGCGACTAAGAAATGGGGGTCAGGTATACCTTTTGACTTCTACCAAAATGTCATCCAAAAATGATATAATCTATCAAAATGAGCTCGCTAAAGCATATAGAGTAAATCCTATCAAGAGTCAAGAGTTGGAGATGCACGCTACTTCATGCTCAAAATACAATATAACATAAAACATTTCTATGCAACGGGTCTACTAAAGGTAAACGGTAAATCTAATTAGGACTCGGGAGTTGGGGATACCTCAAACATCATGCGAAAATGGCATGAAGATGAAAAAAGATCTGATATTTGGATGGGAGGCAAAACATACATGACGTCACTCAAAAATAACCTCAAAAAGTGCGAAGAGGAAAAAAATGGATTCAAATGCACAAATCAAATGAAAAAATAAAAAAGGAGAGAAAGAAAAAATAGATAGAACCAAAATGATAGGACTAAAACTAAAATTCAAACATGTCAAACCCAAAAATCAAACCAAAAAGGGGAAAACTCACACAAAATAGTGTCATTAATGATTCAAAGTGAAAGAGCATAAAAAACCTACTTGGTAGAGATGCAGGAAGGAGAAAAATACACATGTATATAAGACAAGACTGAGCACAAACACAACAAGAAAGGGTCAATTGATTCAAGATGAACCAACATCTTCAACCTCACTGTAAGGTTTGTAGATGGAATTAAATCACCAAAGTGCCAAGAATGAAATCAATAATGTAAATGTGAAGAAAAATTAGGACAAATGGTAATAAAAATCTAAATTGAACATGCACAAGAAAAGGTATAATTAATATAGAGCTAAGTGTAGGTCAAGGTTTGGTCATATCCCATGTTGGTCAAGACTTTAGAGATTCATTTATAGTCATGTTGGGATGACCAACTCCAAAAATCTAACAAGGGTGACTCATGAACCCAACATCAACCTACAAGTGTCAGGATCTCAAGGATTCCTTTACAGTCATGCCAAGATGAATAACCCCAATAATTGACATGCATGAAGGCAACCCAACATGAGAAAAGATGGGAATGTTAGGGTCTCAAGGATGTTTCTAGTTTCATCTTGTCATGACAAACCCCAAAATACTAATAAGGTAGTAGAACACCCAAATGACAAAGGAAAATAAACAAAAATTCAAATCAAGCCAAGAAAAGGAGCAAGAAAAAAAGAGGGTCCCTATTTTTCCAAGGTAAAATGGGTTATGTGTTTGAGGCACAACAAATGGCGTCCCAACCTATAGGTCTAATACTAGCCAGACATCCATAACCCTAATAGAGGTTACCTGAAATACCCAACTAATTGAGCCTTTAGTATATCCTTTTTGATAGATTCTTTCAAAACATGATGCATTCAATTTTCTTTTCTTTCTTATTTTTTGATGTAGGAGCATCCTTGGTTCAAGAGCAATCTTGCATCAACCAAAAAAACCATTTGCATTTCAATTTTTTTCTTTCCATTTTCTAGTTCAGTTTAGACAGTTTAGTCAGTAGCAGTTTCTATATTTTGGTCTGCATTCTACCACAGTTTGATTTCAGACCTTGTGGAGCTAGAATTAGCATCTAGATTCATTCTTGCACATCATATCTAATTTTTAGAGCATTTCAATCAAGTACCAGAAAGTTCTCACTATCATAAGATCAACTATTTTCTTAGAGCAGAGCATCCTGACAATCTCTGATAATCAGCTAAAGGAGAAGACTTGTGGAGCATTTCACGACTTGTGAAGCTAAAACACACATTATTCAATGTTTAATGGTTCATGGTCAACCTTCCCCAAGATCTGCTCATCATTCCATTCATTTGCGAAGGAGTTCTATTCATTTAGGTCCAACCTCTCTATGTACACACGTTACAACTCTTCATTGGAGTTTGTGATCTCCCTTAGCTGACATGGAGGAATCATATGTTTCGGAGATGATATTAAATGTTGTAATAGATGTCTAGGAAAGTATTTATGATCATTAGAATAAGTTCATAGTTGGATTTCTTTGAGAAGGAGCTTCAAAGCTATATCTAGTGCATATTCTGATATTCTGTAATCAGGCCTGTGAGCCCTAATTGTAAGTTCATCTGTTGTTGACCAATTTGCATTTGAATTCTATGATATATTGAATGATTGAATCTTCATTTTTTTCATATCTTTGAGTTGTTTCTGTTGTTTTTACTCTAGTTGCATAGCCTGGATAGTTCTCTTTAAGGACCCTTCTAACCATGACTACATCATTTTCTCTCTCTTTTCATTTTATATTTTACTGGGTTGGGAATCATAGTGGGGCCCAAGATGCAGACCTTTAAATTTTTCACTCAATTCCTAGATATAACCATGAATCTCAACCATTCTAGAAACTTTAAAGTGTAAGAGGTTGACACAGAGCCATAGACAGGAACGTCAAAATGGACCTAGTCAACATTCGTTGACCTAGATTTACCTCTGCACATATTTCCCTACTTACCCATCGGTGTGATATTCCCCATCGGCCAACTAAAACTTTGTTCTCCTGATCGTTTTAAGTCCTACCGATATCCCCTTATCAGTTGAGTTGCCTATCGACAACACTGCCAACGTCGATCGATCCACAAAAAGTCTCCCCAATAGTTATCTCATGCTGATGCCAACCACCTTATCGATACCGAATCTCCTTTTCGCCTATCGGCAAGACCAATGACTATCGGCAACCACTCCAAATCTCACGCCGATGCTTCCTTAGCAATTTCAACACAGAACTTATCCTTTGAACCCTAGCACATGAGGATGCTAGGAACGATTACTGCATGCCACAACTCGATCCCAAAACATGAAAAGCATAAATAGAAAAAATGAAAAGTAAAGCTAATCTACTGTACAGGGCCATTCCACCGATTCGGAGAATCAACCGGTGGAATGGATAAGTAAATCCATCTCGCCTGCAAATAGGAAAAATGATTACACAGGTAAATCAAAATCAGACAGATAGTACCAATGGGATCTCCTTTATTTCAATATTAGAAAATACATACAAATATTCCAGTCACACTGTATCACAGTGCTCTGTCAAATCTCCAAAAACACTGTCTCTATTTTTCCTATGTCACCATATGAACTCTATATCAAAACAGACTAATCTAGGGCAAATATATCTACTCCTTATGAGTAGTACAGAAATAATTCCAAGCAGCTGGGAGCTTCCAAGCGGCTGGGAGGACAGCTAGCATAACAAACTATAACAGACTGCGCATAACCCTAGATTGACCCAAAACATAAGAAATTGGTATTGGTCACATGGACCTTATTACATCATAATGCATGAAACATACTATATTTAGACCTATTCCTTATTTAGAAGGGGTGGCCCTACACCATACTTCCCAGAAGAAGAAATCTCAAGTCCACTTGAGATGAGAGTATGTAGGTCTGAACCATGTTTTTGGATATGCTCTTCAGTCATCCACATTGCATCTGAATCAGGTTTTCCTTGCCAAGCCACTAAATATTCCAAATATTGTTTGTGCCGGGTCTTCTTGATCATTCTTGTGTCCAAAACCTTCTGCAACTATGGTGAATCATGCTTTGGAATGTCATCAGCTACTGTATCCTGTAGGAGTTCCTGTTCTTCATCTGGATTATGTTTGTATGGAGTTAAATCACATACATTGAATATAGGTGATAAACTAGGATCTGGAGGGAGTTGAATCTTATAAGCATTCTGTCCATGCTTTCTCAAAATCTGACATGGTCCAATCTTCCTCTGCATGAGTTTAGTATATTTACCCTTAGGAAGTCTTTCCTTCTTCAAATGAACCCATACCAAATCTCCAACACCAAATTGTACATCCTTCTTCTTTTTATCAGCATATGCTTTATACTTCAAGGTAGTTTGCTGTAGCTGGGTCTTTACGTGATCATGAACCTCTTTTATGGCTTCTGCAAAAGCTTCACCATCTGCACTAATAGGGTCTGCTATAGGTAGATCTCTCAATTCCAAAATTCCTCTTGGATGCATACCATACACTATTTGAAAAGGTGATTTCCCTGTACTCCTATTGATAGTATCATTATAGGAAAATTCTACCTGAGATAGGATAGTATCCCACTTTTCTCCATGTTGTTTTGTCAAACATCTGAGCAAATTCCCTAAGGAACGATTTACCACTTCAGTCTGTCCATCCGTTTGAGGATGATATGTGGATGAGAAAGACAAATTTGTCCCAAGCTTCTTCCACAGAGTTCTCCAAAAATGACCAATAAACTTCACATCCCTATCTGACACTATGCTCAATGGCAACCCATGGATTCTGACTATTTCCTTGAAAAATAAATCTACAATATATGAAGCATCAACAATGGTTTTGCATGGCAAGAAATGTGCCATTTTGCTGAATTTGTCCACTACAACAAAAACACTGTTAAATCCTTTCCTTGTCCTTGGTAAACCTAAGACAAAATCCATACTTATGCTTTGCCATGGTCTGCAAGGAATGGGTAAAGGCTGATATAAACCTGCATTAGTTGATCTCCTTTTTGCTTTCTGACATATCACACATTTCTCTACAAACTTTCTGACATCTGATTGTAACTTAGGCCAATAATAATGTCTTCTAACAAGATCAAGAGTCTTATCTAAACCAAAATGTCCTACCATAGCTCCACTATGTTTCTCTTTAATGATGTTCAACCTCATAGAACACCTTGGGATACACAACTGTCCACCTTTGAACAACAATCCATCCTGGATCAAAAATTTAGAGAACTCAACATGATATTTATCTCCAAAAAAAGTACATACATGATATATCTCCCCAAAATCTTCATCAGCATCATACATGGTCTTCAATGAATCAATTCCAACACTTTCTAACTGAATCTGGTTGATTGTTAGAGCTCTCCTGCTCAAGGCATCTGCTACCTTATTCTTGACTCCTTTCTTATGCTTCAATGTGAAAGTAAAAGCTTGCAAAGTTTCTACCCATTTCATATGTCTATGGTTCAATTTTTCCTGGCTGTTTATGAAACTCAAAGCCTGATTATCTATTAATACTATGAATTCTTTTGGCATCAAGTAATGCCTCCACTTTTTGAGTGACTGGACTAGACCATACATTTCCAAATCATATGATGAATACCTCTTTTTAGCATCATTGAGCTTCTCACTGAAAAATGCAATTGGCCTTCCTTCTTGACTAAGTACTGCTCCAATGGCCATGTGACTAGAATCACATTCTACTTGAAAGATTTTGTTAAAATCTGGAAGTGCAAGGACTGGCTGTTGTGCCACCTTCTTCTTCAATGTTTCAAAAGAATCATCTGCTCCCTTAGTCCAAGTAAATCTGCACTTCTATCCTCCTTTTATGGTATCAAGCATGGGTGCATAAATATGACTAAACCCTCTTATAAACTTTCTATAGAAGGTTGCTAACCCATGGAAACTTTTGACATCATTCATAGTCCTTGGAGTTGGCCAAGACAAAATGGCATTTACCTTCTCCTTATCCATTTGCAACTTACCTTGAGAAATGACAAAACCTAAATATGTGATCTCCTCTTGCATGAACAAACACTTGTCTAATTTAATCATCAACTGCTCTTCATGTAACCTCTTGAGAACCAAATCTATATGTCTGAGATGTTCTTCCTTTGTGTTGCTGAAAATCAGAATGTCATCTAGATATACTATGACAAACTTTCCCATGAATTCTCACAAAACCTCATTCATCAATCTCATAAAAGTACTAGGTGCATTAGACAAACCAAAAGGCATAACTTTCCACTCATACAACCCTTCATTGGTTTTGAATGTTGTTTTCCATTCATCTCCTGGCCTAATTCTGATCTGATTATAACCACTCTTCGGATCTATTTTTGTAAAATACTTAGCACCTCCCAAACAATCAAGTAAATCCTCTATCCTAGGTATTGGAAACCTATACCTGATTGTGATCTTATTAATAGCCCTGGAATATGTGCAAAGCCTCCAAGTGCCTTCTTTCTTTGGTGCTAGTATAGCTAGTACTGCACATGGGCTTAAACTTTTACCAATCAGACCTGTGTCTAACAATTCCTCAATTTGTCTTGCTACTTCTGCATTCTGTTCTGGAGTTAGCTTATATGCTGCTTTGTTTGGAAGTGTAGATCCTGGGATTAGATCTATGCAATGGCTGATATCCCTTACAGGTGGTAGGGATCTTGGCATTCCATCAGAGATGATGCCTTTATACTTATCCAATAACTCTTGGATAGCTGGGTCTATGAACCTTTGCTTCTTCTCTTTCTTGACTTCTTGCTGCTATTCTTTGGTCACTGTCAGACATGGAATGAGGGCATATCAACTGCACCTTCTGCTGCTACTTCTTTCATGAATTGTTTTCCTTCCATCAGCATTACCTTCACCTCTTTTCCTTTTGATTTCTCCTCCTTCTCTATCAATGGTAGTAACTTAGTCACAGTACCATTCTTAGTGATTGTATAGGTGTTTCTAAGACCATCATGGCATGCCTTCAAGTCATACTGCCATGGTCTTCCAAATAAAAGATGGCAAGCATCCATCTTGGTGATATCAAACAATAACCTGTCTTTATATGCTCCAATCTAAAATTCTACCCAAGCCTGCTCTTCTACAACTATTTACTGACCTTGGGTAAGCCATGAGACCTTATATGGGGATGGGTGAGGCAATCGTCTAAGCTTAAGCTTTGTTACCATTTCATCAGATACAAAATTTTTAGTAGAACCAAAATCAATTAAAACTTTACATGCCTTACCTCCTGCTTTGCAAATAGTTCTGAAAAGAGACTTTCTTTGTGGGGGTTCTTTGTTAGGTACCTTCATGGTAGTCATTGTTCTTCTCATCATTAGAGATTCTCCACTCTCTAGATATCCATAATTGTTAGGAGCATTCACACTTTGAAAAGTGTTTGAGCTTGTAGCACTTTGATTATCAAGTTCTTGAATTAGATTCGTTCTCCTTTCTCTTGTTGAGCTTGTTGCCTTTTCTGGACATCTGCTGGCTATATGGCCTTCTTTGTTATAGTTATAACATCTGATAGATCCTCTACCCTGAGATCTTCCTCTGAAGTTTCCTTGCTAATTGTAACTTTCTCTCTAGTTTTGATTGTTGTCTCCCTTGCTGTTGTCATGACTGGATTCTCCTTGATATCCAAATCCATGTCCTCTGCCTTTGAAAGGACCTCTTCCACCTCTTTGCTATTTTCCTCTTCCCCTATTGTTCTGTTCTTGTCTTCTCTTTAACTTCTCTTCCACTTTCAATGCCAACTGAAAACATTTCTGAACTGTATCTGGGTTATGTAGATTCAAATCTTCCTGAATGTTGAACCTCAATCCGTTAAGGTATCTGGCTACCTTTTCTTCCTCACTTTCTTTGATCTTTGTCTTGACACAAAGCTTCATGAACTCTTCTATATATGAGTTGACATCTAGCTCCTTCTACTTCAAAGTTTGTTTCCTCTTATGCAATTGGATGTTGTAATCCAATGGAACATAGGCTTCTTTCACTAAAGCCATCATCTTCTTCCATGTAGCAACTCTGCGCTTTCCTTCTTGTACTCTGTCATCTTGGATGAAATTCCACCAAGTTAATGCTACTTCTTTCATTTTTGATTGGGCTATCTTCATCCTCTAGTGTTCTGGTATCTCCTCTGTCTCAAAGAAATTGTTTAAGGAGTCTATCCACTCCATCACCGAATCAAGATCCATCTTTCCTGTAAACACTGGCAAATCTAGTTTCACATCCATGGTTCTCCTTTCCATGGATTTGAGGGCATTAATCAAGGGTCTCTGGTCTGTAGGAACGTCTTCCTCGTTCCACCTAGGGATCTCTTCCTCTTCATCCCTATCTTTTTCTTTACCAGAACCTACTCTATCCCTCAACTTCTCTAACTCATTTTTCAATGCCTGATTCTGAGCTTTCACTACTTTGCTCTCTGAGATCTACTTCTTGACTAGAACTGCCAACTTAGCATTGGTCATCCTTGCCTGAATCTTTGATGTCCCTTCTTCATCGGACATCTTACTATCTTCTTATCTTTTCCCGAAGATCCTTCCTTCTCTCTGATACCACTATGACGCACAGCCACAGACAGGAACGTCAAAATGGACCTAGTAAACATTTGTTGACTTGGATTTATCTCTGCACATATTTCCCCACTTACCCATCGGTGTGATATTCCCCATCGGCTAACCGAAACTTTGTTCTCCCGATCATTTTAAGTCCTACCGATATCCCCTTATCAGTTGAGTTGCCTATCGGCAACACTGCCAATGTTGGTCGATCCACAAAAAGTCTCCCCGACAGTCATCTCATGTCGACGCCAACCACCTTATCGATACCGAATCTCCTTTTCGCCTATCGGCGGGACCAATGACTATCGGCAACCACTCCAAATCTCACACCGATGCTTCCTTAGCAATTTCAATACAGAACTTATCCTTCAAACCCTAGCACATGATGATGCTAGGAATGATTACTGCATGCCACAACTAGATCCCAAAACATGAAATGCACAAACAGAAAAAATGAAAAGTAAAGCTAATCTACTATACAGGGCCATTCCACCGATTCAGAGAATCAACCGGTGGAATGGATAAGTAAATCCATCTTGCCTGCAAATAGGAAAAATGATTACACAGGTAAATCAAAATCAGACAGATAGTACCAATGGGATCTCCTTTATTTCAATATCAGAAAATGCATACAAATATTCTAGTCACACTGTATCACAGTGCTCTGTCAAATCTCTAAAAACACTGTCTCTATTTTTCCTATGTCACCATATGAACTCTATATCAAAATAGACTGATCTATGGTAAATATATCTACTCCTTATGAGTAGTACAGAAACAATTCCAAGCGGCTGGGAGCTTCCAAGCAGCTGGGAGGACAACTAGCATAACAAACTATAACAGACTATGCATAACCCTAGATTGACCCAAAACATAAGAAATTGGTATTGGTTGCATGGACCTTATTACATCATAATGCATGAAACATACTATATTTAGACCTATTCCTTATTTAGAAGGGGTACCCCTACACCAGAGGTATAAGACCAAACAAGTTCAACTCAGTTACTAGTCACCCAGACCCATGCAATAGACATACACCAAATAGAGCACAATCCATGTAACACCAAGAAATCCCAAATTGTTGATTGAGATAAGGCTAGGTCACCCCTGTTGGCACAAGCAATGACCCTTTGCAAGGCAACAAATAAGGGATCCCAGACTAAGACAACTAAAAAAATAAATAGACAAGAGAATATTATCATAAAGTGCAAATCCTAAAGGACACGACATAATATTAGTGTTAAAGAGTGAAGAAGGTGAATGATGCAAGGTATTTTGTGTACACTAAATCAAATGCTCTTCCACAATAACATTCAAGGAAAAAACTGAGCCAGGTCACTACCAAATGGAGGAGGACTCAGCTACTGATTTTGTGCTCTTGTTTGCTATAGAAAAATGTGATTTAACCAAGCCTTTTATCAAACCCTAGGTTAAGTAATGAGTAAAACCCTAGTTATAAGATAATCAACTTGTAAAAGTCAAACAACAATAGAAATCCAATATATGAAAGTACCAATATGATCAGTGAAATGTCATAACCTATGTCACAGAAGTTGAAATGTCAGAGGACTTTGGGGTGGGTGCCCAAGTCCAGAAAGTTAAGATATTTGGAAAATCAGAACTGGAGAAATGTCATAGAGAGTGTCCAAATGTCTATTCCAGTGTTTGTTTCAGTAGGAGGATGTTGGGGTAGGTGCCAAAGTCTTCCATAGAGGAATTTTTGCAATCTATTTTTGGATCTTGAAACCTTTTCCCTTGCACAACCTTCTTGTACCTTCACTTCTTCAGTCCTCACACCTATAACCTGCACACAAGAAGAAAAGGGGTTTAGGGGTTATAGTGTTTATGGATTTGCCTCAGTCAAATCTTAGGATAGCATTTAAGCTTCCCAACACCATTGTTAGAGAGAGTGTACCCTAGTATGGCAAAGGCTAAAGATAAACCAAATGATGAAATGATTCAAACAATAATGATTTCACCTCAAAGGTAAAGTCTTTAGGAGAATGAAGATCCTTCAACTCATAAGGAGATTGATGATGATTTCAAATCTACAACAACACACACAATACAAAAACAAATCTGTAACAATAACACAATGAATGCTTTGAATGCTCTTTGCTCTAAAATCATAAGTTCACTATCAACAACCTATATCAAAATGAATTTAAACACTCACTTATATATTCTTTCCCGCTAACATTCATGAATTTAATTGAAAGAGTTGACAATGAGAGACCGATTTAAAGGTCCTATGCTGACATACCTTGAAATATGCCTTGACCAATCAGGGAGGACTTGGGTGTGAATGCCCAAGTCCCAAGGTTCCTTTTTGTCCCAGGGTATGGCCATAAATGGGCCCGTAGTTACCATTTGACATGGGTTTTAGGGGAGTTTGCATCTGGATAAATATTTTATATATAGAGTGTTAACATGAGGACCTAGGAGCTAAACTAGGAGGTAAAAAGGCTTGTGTCCACTTTTTACTCCATAACAATTAGCATAAAGGACAAAGGAATAGCAAAAAACAAGCAGCAAGGTGGATAAAACAAAACACTATCATAGAGAGTAGGAACAAAACAACCTAAACTATCTACATACAATGGGGAAGAAGTCCCCTCAATATGCCTCAGTCATAAAAGTATTGCTTGAAGTACTACCCATTGATTGGCAATGGGACATGTTCCCCTATCAATGAGAAGATCCTGAAAGTATTTTTCCCTAAAATTTTAGTTATTTGTAAAGGGCATAACTAGAGTTTTTCAAATTTGGAGTGGTCCCCCTTTCTCTCCCTTTCTTTATCCCATAGGAGGACTAGGTTAGCTATCCTAAAGGATTTGACTTTGGTCTTCTTATCAAACCATCTCTTAACTACTGCTTGATGTTTCATAGAATTATTCAACATGGCATCTTGGTTTATTTTAAACCAATTAGGTTTAAAAGTCTTGCTTCTACTTTACCCTCAACTCCTAAATAGTCTTTCATAAGCTACAAGGTTGGGATTTTTAAGTTCACAGGGAAAATAAGATTGAGCCCATAAACTAACTAGTATGGAGATGTTCCTAGGGAGGTCTTGACCCTAGTTCTATCTACCCAAATAGAATACTTGAGCTGGGTGTGCCAATCTCTAGGATTATTCTCTAATAGCTTCCATATGACATCTATTAAACTCTTTTTTATGGATTTAACAACACCATTTCCTCATGGATAATAATTTGAAGAAAATTTTAGGATACCTTGTGCCTAAAAGTCTATTGCAATAATTTAGCAGAAGAGACGGCAGGGTCATTATCACATACTAGAGCAAATGGTATCCCAACTTGGTAATGATGTGTTCCTCTAGAAATTTAATGAGAGTTTTAGTAGTGAAATCTTTATATGCTTGAGGTTCACTCCATCTGGTGCAATAATCTATTGTTTCCAAGATAAACTTGTGTTCTACAGAAGAGTTTGGGTTAATCATACCTATGAAATAAAGGCCCCATTGGGAAAGTGGCCATACCTTATAAATTGGTTTTAAGGGTAATGTTAGGTTCTTTTCCCTGTGAGCAAACATTTGGTATGTATGGCACTTACTCACATGTTGATGTGTAGCTTTGAACAATTGAGGCCAATAATATCCTACCCTTAGGATCTGATGTGTTGTGGCATCTCTTGAGCCATGACCTGTCCCAAATTTCTCATGAAACTCTATCAGTACTTGATCTGTTTCAACTCAGTTTAGGAATCTTAAGTAAATACCTTCATAATTGCTCCTATAAAGGACTCTTGACCTAATCATATAATTGCTACTTTTGATTCTCAATTTCCTCCTCTAAGTGGAATTTAAATTATCGGGGCATCTATGGTTCAATAAATAGTATACTATATCTTGGTACCAATGATCATTTTTTATGGTTTTCTACTAAATACTGTTGACAACCTATCTGATGGTCCAACTCTGCTAGGGACGTAAATAGTCCCTAACCTCTGACCAACTTCATGGGCTATATCTCCAAGTTGAATTCTTGCAAAGCTACCTTCCACTTGTCACATCTTTCACCTAATTCATTCTACATCAACACAGATTTGACTTCCTAGTTAGGAACTATGGCAAAAATATTACTCCTTAAGATGTAATGTCTAAATTTCTTGACTGCTCTGACCAATACATAGGCTTGTTTCTCCATGTAATGATATCTAATTTCAACATTCTTCAAAGGAGTATTCATTAATGCTATAGGTCTTTCATCCCTTATTTTTTTTTTGGGTTAGTACTACTGCATATGAATTCTCAGAGGCAAATGAATAAATATAAAATGGTAACTTGTAATTTGGCTGGGTCAAAACTAGAATCTTGGAAATGGAGTCCTTGATCTTGGATAAATCTAGTTTTTCTTTTGCACTCTATTTAATTTTTGCATCTTTCTTGAGAATGACATTCAATGGCTTCACCACCTAAACAAAACTAGTAATATTCTTCCGAACAAAATTAATATTCCCAAAAAATGACTTAAGTTCTTTCTTATTGCGTAGTAAAGGAAGCTTCTGGATGGCTCCAATTATTTTTGGGTCAATGGAAATTCCCTCTTCAAATATGATGTGACCCAATAGTTTGTGTTCCATGAATCCAAAAACACACTTCTTAGGATTTAGGGAAACATCATACTGTTTGCATCTTTGGAAAAATTTTCTCAAATCTGAAACATGATCTACCCTATTCTTTGAAAATGTTGTAAGATCATCCATGTAAATAATGATTTACTTACCAATTAATCCATTGAAAGAAATATCCATGACTCTTTGGAAAGTGGCACCTGCATTAATCAACCCAAATTGCATCCTACGACAAGCATAAATTCTCCATTTATAGGTGAAAGCAGTCTTCAATATATCTTCCTCTTTGACCATAACTTGATTGTATCCTAAATATCCATCAAGGAAGGACATCATTTGAGACCCATTAACAATTTGTAATACCTCATCCAAAGAAGAAAGTGGCTCATGGGTAGTTGTCCTTCTCAAATGCTCTGTTCAATTTTCAAAAATCAACACATAATCTAATTTCTCCATTCTTCTTCCTGGCTGGAACCAAGTTAGCTACCCAGGTTGAATGCATAACCAAGAATATAATTCTTGTTGATAATAGTTTTTTCAATTCTTTGTAAATCAAGGGCTCAAGTAATGCATTCATAAGCCTTTATCATTGTCTGCATGGTTCATAACCAGGCTTCAAAGGAATGGTATGAGTAATGATTAAGGTATCAAAGGTTTTCAAGTGCTCATATTCCTAGTCAATCACTTCCTTGTAGTCCTTTAGTTCCTGAATTATTCCTTCCCTTTCTTCTAGGGTGCAGGCATTGCCTATAAACACATTTCTTACCTATTGATCATTACCCAAATTGTAAGTGTCATACTTACCTCCTTCCACATTTGTAGATGCCTTTTTCTTATCCATTTGTTTTGCATCAAACAATCTCTCTAACTCTACCATCCCTTTTGGAATGCTACTTATCTTTAGATTTATGATTCCATGTTCACATAACTAAAAGGGATATCTTTCTATCTCATCTATAATCTGAGTCTCAAAAACTATTGAATTATTAATGAAGACCAAAATATGTTTGTCATCTTCAAATACCTAAAAGTTCCTAATGTTGTTTTGGACTACTGGAATAGATACCAATTGTGTATGAGGAAAAATTGATTTAAATTAAACTAATAAAACCAAAAACCAATCACATAAAGTGAACCAATCTAAGTAAAAGCCATTATCATAAAATCAAAGATAAAATGAAAGCTCTTACCAAAACCTGTATTGTTCCCTTTTTGGAGAAGTGTAGATTGCTCAATCAAGTTGCGAAACCATAGCTGCAACAAGCAAGTAGTGTGCTCAATGTGCTCAAAGATCAATGTTAAGAGATCGTAAGGTTGCTCAATCGACGCGTTTTGTATGCTCAAAGCTCTATTAAGTATGCCTGAGAATACGATCGAAGAAAGAGACCTAATGAAGGAAATGAGGGGGGTTTATATAGATTTCAAGGAAGATCGATCAACGGTCTAGATAATTCAGAAGAATCAACGGAGGAGAACAGTTGAGGAACGTGCAACGAATAAGAAGAAGACAAGTGTCACACAAAAGCTATTTTATTTGAGTTAATCACTTTCTTTTCTAAAGATAAGACATGCTTTTCATAAATTAGAAAGCTTTTTCCTAATTTAAGAGAAATTGATAAAAACAAGGTTGAGTGAATAGATAACTCAACTTAAGATTTGTTTTTGCATGATTTGAGAGAAATTAAATAATAAATTATTTAATTGTGTGTGCATGGAGAAGAAGACTTATTTTTAGAAGATTTGAAAGATATTTGTAGATAAGAAAGCAAATTAAATAAATAGAGTTATTTAATTGTTGTGCATGATTTGGAAGAATAAATAAAATATTTGATTTATTTTATTTTTGGAGAATGAGAGAATTTAAATAAATTTGATTTGATTTATTTAAATTTGGAAGAATGAATTTGATTTAATTAAATAATTAGGAATTATTTAATTGTTTGGATAAGATAGAATTTGTGATGAATTAATTAAATAATGGGATTTATTTAATTAATGGAGACTTGAGATTTGGAAAGAAGATAATGATTTAATTAAATAATATAAACTATTTAATGGAGACTTGAAATTTGAAAGAGGATAATGATTTAATTAAATAATATAAATTATTTAATGGAGACTTGAAATTTGAAAGAGGATAATGATTTAATTAAATAATATAAATTATTTAATTAATGGAAGAATAAGGTTGATTTTGCTGAAATTAATTAAATAAAGGAGATTTATTTAATTAATGTTTAATTTTGAAGTTTTGGAAGAATTTGATGAAATTAATTAAATAATTAGATTATTTAATTAATGTTGAAATGTAGGTGATGCTATAGATTAGATGAAATACAAGTGATTCGAAGACATGGTCATTTTAGGGTGTCTACATTTTGCCCCTCTTTGATGCAATGCAGTTTACAGTGTTGCTTCAAAGAAATCGATAGTTGAAGACATGATACAATTTTTGATGCCCCAGTGTAGCTAATTGCCCTAGCGTAGCTGGTGTAGGGTGCCCCCTCGAGAGGAAAGATAGGGAAGCGACAGAAGAATTGTGTTGATGCTCAACTAGAAGATTTGTTGGAGATAGGTGAGGTTGAATAGAAGAAAGTGGAGATAGAAAAGAACATAAGAGAAAGACTATTGATTGATCTTTGCTAGAAAACTCTATAAGGCCATGGAAAAATGGATGGTGTAAATGGATGAGCTTATTGCAATGGTTTCACAAATGTTTATAAAGAACAATCCTTATTTTTGATATAGCACGTGGATAGTTTGCCACCAAGGTATAAAAGACCAAGGTGCAGTAATATCCGAGTGTGTGGACGTTGACTCTGCAAGCAAGCGGATTGAACTTAGATCTCTTTAGTCATAATATGACCTTGTTGGAACACGTGAATAAGCCATAGTCTTGAACATAAAATAAACTTCAATACATGTAAATGCAAGAAGAGTATTAATATGTAAGATGCTAGGTCGTAACACACACAAGATAAATATGATGTTAAGAAAGATGCTAAAGATCATTCCTCAAACATGGCACACAAAAGCAATGACTATGCCCCCAATCCATACTGCATCGCAACATACCAAGATTATAGATAAATCAAGGTAGCCTTGAGTAGGTAATGGATAAAGGAACAAAAGATAAACCATAACACAAACTGACTGACTTACAAAGTAAACATACAGCCAACATATTCTCTTGCCAAAGAGGTTACTCAAGATAGATTGAATAGAAAAGATAACAGCCTTATTGTAGGAATTCTGTGTCCATTAAAGGGTGCTATCTACCTAAAAGATAATGTCTCGCTGCAGGAAATGCCACATGTCGCAGGAGACGCGTGTGTTGGTCTCAACAATGGAACACTTAGCAGAAGACACGCCTGTTGATCTAGGGCTTTGGTTAAGCACTACTTAGCTGATGTTGGCAATCAGAACAGGACAGTAGTTGACTCTGGAAGAAAGTTGTTTTGCTTCAGGTTTGTTAAGGACTTTTGCTTTGAAAGGATACACTAGCTTGCTACTTGAGTTAGTCAAGTCGAGGCGAATGGATTTTGATAACGGAAGACTAGAAGGATGAAGTGCAATTGGATTGAGACTGGTGGAGAATGATGGATCATGTGTGCCTGAGTACTGGATACATCCTTCGTATTCCAGACTGCCTACATACCCTGTATCCATGGGATCAAGGCACATTACGATGAAAGATGAAAAGTGATAAATATGTAGTTCTGGATAGAGTGATGAGATGGATCAAGGTGGTGAGGGGGAGATCTTATGTACCTAAGTACTAGAAACTTCCTTCATATTCCAAACTGCCTACATATCGATATCCATGGGATCAAGGTACCTTAAGATTGAAATGAGATAATATGTAGTTCTGGTTGATGTGATGATGCAGGAAAAGGGTTGAGAAGAGGGGATCTTATGTACCTGAGTGCTGGAAACTTCGTTCATATTCCAGACTACCTACATACCCATATCCATGGGATCAACATACCTTAAGACTAAGAAGAGATAATATGTAGTTCTGGTAAGTGTGATGATGTGGGAAAAGTGTTGAGAAGATAACATCCTTATCGTAGGAGTGATGTGTCCGTTAAAGGGTGTTACCTATGATCAATGAGAAAGAGATTGAAGTATGCATTGCAAACCACAAACGAGGAACCAATCCTAGACCTAAGTTAAGGAAAGAGCTGCCTCCATTCCGGTAGAGGAATCTATATGGGTGACTGCTGAAGAAGACACTGAAAGACTTGACCTAGGACAAGACAGTGTTAACTGTAGACACAAATCAAGATATGGGTTGACGACGAGGGACATTGACAAATTTCCAAGCTATACTAGATAGGGAGATGGAAATGCAAACAAGGTCAATGGTTTTATTATGGATGGATGGAAATTTTCTGCGAACTAGACATGGGGTGGACAGGACTCGATAGACGATAGATGTTGATTCTACACATAGCGCCTATTTGCCAGGTTTTCACTATGGTACTTATCCAAGGCACCTGCTTGCCAGGTTTTCACCAGAGGATGGATTTTTTTGGATTTTTTATTTCTTGTTTTTTTTTTTTGGAATACTCTGAGGATCAAGCATAGAACTTCTTGAGATGGACACTATTAAGTGGCTCATCTAGAGGAATGCCGTCAGGTGTAGCTAAAGTATAAGCTCTTGATCCATATGCTGCTATGACAATGAAGGGACCTAACCAGTTAGGCTCAAACTTGCCCTTCTTTTCTCGATCTGCTTGATTTCTCTAATTCTCCTTAAGTACAAGATCACCAACTTGAAACTGTCTTTCTTTGATCTTTTTGTTGTAATTACACCAGAGGAGGTTTTGATAGACATGGAGATGATTAAGTGCGGCAAGGTGCCTCTCATCTAGTAGTTCAAGCTCAGCTAATCTGGAAGTGTGATACTCATCTTCGCCGATCAAGTCCTGCATGGATACTCTGAGGGATGGGATCTCGACCTCTATAGGTAGGATGGCTTCAAAGCCATAGACCAAGGCATAAGGTGTGGCACTAGTTGGTGTTTTGATACTAGTGCGGTAGGCCCATAGGGCGGGATTGAGTTGCAAGTGCCAATCACGACCAGCTTCATTGACTGTTTTCTTGAGGATTTTGAGAATGGTTTTATTGGAAGCCTCAGCTTGGCCATTACTCTGTGGATAGTAGGGAGTTAAAAAGCGATGTTGGATATTGTATTGTGTGCACAAGGCACAGACATCTTGGTTCTTGAATGGTCTCCCATTATCAGTGACAATGGCTTGGGGAATACCATACTGGCATATGAGGTAGTTTAGAATAAACTTGGCTATTTGTTTACTGGTGATATAGGTCATAGGAATGGCTTCCACCCACTTCATGAAATACTCAGTGGTGGTAATGATAAACTTGTGGCCATTTGAGGAGGAAGGGTGGATTTGTCCTACGAGGTCGAGACCCCATTGAGAAAAAGGCCATGGAGTTGTCACAGGTTGTAATTCATGAGCTGGTGCGTGAATCAGATCTCCATGCTGCTGGCATTGTAGACACTTCTTAGCAAACTGTGTAGCATCTTGCTCTATTGTAGGCCAGTAATAACCTGTTCTGAGTATCTTCTTAGCAAGATTAGGACTGGTAGAATGTGCGCCACAGACACCTTCGTGTATGTCTCATAAGGTAGCCTCAGCTTCTTTCGCGTTAAGACATCGTAAGAGGATAACATCGAGACTCCGACGATATAGTGTATCACCCAGAATGATGTAACGGGAGGATAAATGGATAAAGGTTTTGCGTTGGGTGGATGATAGGTCAGGGGGAAAGGTTTTGTTCTTGAGGTATTCATAGATATCTTCATACCACGGGGAATTGGGACCAACAAGTTCACAGATGATTTCAGTAACAGAAACGTCGATGGCGGGTATCAACAATTGCTCGATCAAGAATTCACACTTCTGTGTATTTGCAGGCATGTCAATTAGTGACCCTATAGAAGCCATAGAATCTGCAGCTTTATTATGCTCTCTTGGAATTTTCTCAAATGTGATGCTAGAAAAGTGTGGTTTGTAGGCATCCACTAGTTGCTTGTAGGGGACCAACTTTTCATCCTTTTTTTGGTATTCATCCATGACTTGGCAAATGACTAGCTGTGAGTCTCCATATACTTGTAATTCTGTGATGTCCCATTGAACTGCTATATTGAGACCTATAAGGAGTGCTTCATACTCGGCTATGTTGTTGGTGCAAGGGAATGCAAGCCGATATGATTTTGGAATGTAGTCATTCTGAGGTGTAACAAATAAGATGCCAGCTCTTGATCCATGCTGTGTGTAGGAACCATCAAAATACAACTTCCACATTATGGAGTTAGCAAGAGTGAAGAGATTTTCATCAGGAAAGTCTGCTACCATAGGATGTGTATCTTTCATAGGTGCTTCTGCTAGTTGATCAGCGAGGGCTTGTCCTTTGATTGCTTTACGATCCATGTACTCGACGTCGAACTCACTAAGGATCATGACCCATTTAGCTAGTCTGCCTGTGAGAGCTGCTTTTGCTAGTAGATACTTCAAGGGATCAATCTTGGCTATCAGATTTGTGTGTTGGTTCAGCATGTAATGCCACAACTTTTGAGAAGCAAACACTACTGCTAAACAAGCCCTTTCCATTGGTGAATAACTGAGCTCATATCCCACCAAGGTTCTACTAATATAATAAATTGCATACTCCTTTCCTGATTCATCATTTTGTGCTAGCAAGGCCCCTAGGGCCGAGTTTGTAGTAGAGATATATAATATCAAAGGTTTGTCCGCGATTGGTGGAACCAATATAGGAGGTGTAGCTAGATACTCTTTAAGTTGATCAAATGCTGCCTGACACTTGTTGTCCCATCGAAATGAGACATCCTTTCGGAGCAAGTGTTGAAAGGGTTTACATTTATCTGCTAGCTGTGATATGAAACGCCGAATGGACTGCAACCTTCCCTAAAGGCTCCTTAGTGCTTTAAGGTTCTTGGGTGGAGGCATCTCCACTATAGCTTTTACTTTCGTTGGATCCACTTCAATGCCTCTACGAGATACTATGTATCCCAATAGCTTCCCTGATGTTACACCGAATACACACTTCTTTAGATTGAGTCTTACTTGGTATTTTTCAAGCCTATCGAAGATTTGTCCTAGAACCTGTATGTGATCCGCCCTAGAAGATTTAGCTAGTATATCATCCACATAGTCCTCCATAATGTGATGAAAGAGATCGTGGAAGATCACTGTCATTGCTCTTTGATAGGTTGCTCCTGCATTCTTCAGACCAAATGGCATGATGCACCAGCAGTAATTACCCCATGGACAAGTAAAGATTGTTTTATGTTGATCTTCCTCTGCTATCCTTATTTGATTGTAGCCAGAGAATCCATCCATGAGAGAAAGCATCTCGTGACCTGCTGTCAAGTCTACTATAATGTCAATGTTCGGTAGTGGAAAGTCATCTTTAGGACATGCTTTATTAAGGTCTCTGAAATCATTACACATGCGGATGCGCCCATTGGGTTTAGATACAGGTATAATGCTAGAGACCCAATTTGAATAGTCAATAGGTCATATGAACTTTTCATCTAACAACTTCTGTATTTCCACTTTCACTAAGAGAGCTATTTGTGGGTGCATCTTCCTCAGCTTTTGCTTGACTGGTTTAACTTTTGGATCAACAGTGAGATAGTGAACAACTAGCTTGGGGTCTAACCCTGGCATATTAGCATAGGTCCACGCAAAGTTGATGGTTCTATGTAAGAAGAATGTGTTAAGATTCCTGTGCTCTGTTTCTGATAATGATGTTGCTAGAAATGTGGTCTTTGGATTTTGCTCTGTGCCAAGATTTATCTCTATAGAATCTTCCACTAGGAGAGCTGACTTCTCTTGATACTTAGATGGTAGGGGAAGGTCAAATCCTCCATCCTCAAGTGCCACAGTTGGGTTTTCACCTTTGGATACGTCCTTTGTTTTTACTATTTTGTGATCAGGAGGTGCCACAGTGTGGTTTTCACCTAGAGATCTTTCTGTATTTTCACTTTTGCGACTGGAGGATTTGGCATTCTCACCAAAATAAGCTGTTGGCTCTAGTTCCATTACAAAACCTGCTTTATGATCGCCAAGAGGGATACCTTCCTGAAGTCCCATGAACTCAGCTAAAGCTTCATCATTCTGAAATACATCTATAACGAGGGACCCTTGTTGGTCCCAATCGATAAGTTCAAGGTAGACAAGTGTTACATTCTGGGTGCTAGTAGTGGAGGTTAAGGATACGGAGGATAGCGTAAAAATGGAGGATTCTGTGAAGAGGTTGGTCATATGGAGGGAAGAGTCATCGATGATATCCTCTGTAGACGTTGAATCGGCAGAAAAAGTGTCAGCTACCTCGTCGAGGATATACTCGATGTCCAAGGCGTGTGGTACCTTCTTACCAAATCCTAATCCCCTCTTGTCTAGCTTTTTTGTCACAACAATGGGTTCCATAGTTCCTTGATTATGTTTCCCAAGGCCACCTTTGCCTTTATAGCCCATGTTTTTTACTATCCTTAAGCCATTGCCATATTGCTTGACTGGTATTGTGACTAGTTCTTTCTCCTTATAGAGCCAAGAAGAAATATCCTCAATAGTTTCCTCTTCCAATAACCATCCATGTTGGAATTGGGTTAGGAATGTTGGGGGAGGAATAGCTACTTTTTTGGTTACTTTGGCAATGGGTGGTTGGCCGTAAGATTTTGGAGATAGAGGCATCCACCCTACACAAAAAGATTGTGAGATATCATAAGTGCCAAAGCCTATATCTCGGATGCGAGCTGTGATTTTGGGGAGGGGTGTAGATTCACTTGTAGAGGCTTGCGTCAGAGTTTTAGGATCAACATATAGTGGGGATTCAAGGGCTTTGTCATTTTTAGGCACTTGGTTGCAATTCTTATAGCTTCCTTGCAAGACACAACAAAATTCGAATGGATTGGGGTCTCCTGGGATAGTGATCTCCGTACCATTGTATGGGAATTTTAGAGACTGATGGTACGTGGAGGGAACGGCTTTCATTGCATGGATCCATGGGCGACCTAGGATAAAGTTGTAAGGCAGCTCAATATCAAGAACTTGACACCGAGCTTCAAGCATGACAGGGCCCAGTTGTAGAGGCAAGTGAATAACACCTTTTGAATGACGTTCAGCATCATCATACCCCTTGATTGTAATACTTTGATCATTGTTGACATGATCCTCAGAGTATCCCAATTGTTTAAGTAACTTTAAAGAATAGATGTTGAGACCAGCACCACCATCTATAAGGATGCGTTTGATTTTGCACTTATGGATGAGAACTTCAATATGCAGGGCATCATTGTGACATGGATCATGGGAGGGGAGGTCTTTCTCAGAGAAGACCACATTGTAGGGTGAAGCAATGTTACCTACTATAGCTTGGAAATCCGCGACTGCTATGTTGTTGGGAACCAAAGACTCTTAGAGGGATTTTTCTAGCACTACTCTATGTGCAGGTGATGACTGTAGAAGGTCCAAGATAGAGATCTGTGCTGGCATTTTCCCTAAATGTTTGACAAGATTATAATTAGGTTGAACTAAAAGCCTAGGTGTAGGACCATGAATGGTGACATGACCACAACAAGTAGTAACAACACAATCCATAGATTTGCCTTTGATTATGAGGGTAGACACTTGACTCTCTTCAAAACAACCTACAATGGAATTGAAGGACATGGAAGCATAATTGATATCTTTACCTCTATCTTGAGGAGGAGGTGGACCATGATGAGGGAATGGTTCCTTGTACATATCAAGGTCTTTGTTCGTGTGTTGAATTGGTGATTCATTCTCAAAAGTGATTTGATTACCGTCGATGAGGTTTTGGATGAGGTGCCTGAGTTTCAAGCAAGATGTGGTTCGATGCCCTTTGCTCCTATGGAACTCACAATATTCATTGTCTCTATAACATGTAGTTTTGTAAACAGGCTCGCCATATGGGGGAGCATCAGGTAAGGTGATGAGTCCTTTCTACAAAGCTTGTTGTAAGACTGATTCGATGGGCACTCCCAAGGGAGTGAATTGACACCGCGAAGGGTAATCTTGTTGAGGCCGCTCTTGTTGTCATTGCTGTTGGTTTTGATAAGGTTGCCTTTGTTGCTGCTATTGTTGAGGTGGAGCTTGACTTGGTTTGGAGAGCTGCAGTGGTGTTTGCAAAGTTTGGACATGTTTAGAATCAACCATACCGTTGTTAACCATGTTTTTGTTTTTGTTCCAATATTTGGGTTTATCGTTTGATTGTTGATGAGGAGCACTATCTTTCGTTTCTTTGAATATTTTGACCACACCCTTAGCAATGAGGGCCTTTTCAATATTGATTCCCTTGTATGTGATTTCATCGAAGGTTGTAGCACTAAGAATTTGCAAATGGAAACCTAACTCTTGGTTGAGGTTTTGCACAAATATGCTAACAAGCTGTTTCTCAGGAATCTTGAAAGGGAATTTGCTAGCCATTTGTCTCCATCGTTGAAGGAAAGAAATGAAAGTTTCACCATTTTTCTGTTTATTGTTGCATAGATCAGTCATGGAAATCTCATGCTCCGCGTTGTAAGAAAAGTGGGTGGCAAACTTCTCTGCTAGCTCGTTGAAAGACTTGATACCCATGGGTAAGTGTGAGAACCATTCTATTGCTTGACCTCCAAGACTGTGAGGAAAGAGACGCATAAGATATGTGTCGTTATGTGAGACCTCAAAGCAAGCAAGATAGAATTCCCTAATATGGTCTTTTGGGTCACCTTTTCCTTTGTATTTATCAAACTTGGGAATAGTGAAATTTTGAGGAAAAGGGATCATTGGTAATGACCGATCAAAAGGATAAGGACACACTTCCTCTAAAGAGAAGGTCTTTTTGGTGTGGCCAAACATAAGATCAGATAGTTGCTATTGAACTTCTGTGATCTTTAGCTTCATAGTCGTGGGAGGGGTTGGTAACATCTCTTGTTGTTCAAAAAGTGGTTGGTGTTGCCCATACGAAAGATTATAATGTAAGCCATGCACACTGGTGTTATAAGGGTCGTAAGATTGATTGGGATCATACGGGTTGTACGTTTGGTTCAGATTGGATTAGAATTGGAGGTTTTGATTTGGCAGAGGTGGAGGTGGCGCTAGGTAAGAATGTTGGCTTTGTGATGGTTGAAGAAAAGAAATAGGTGGAGGAAAGCTAAATTGTGTTTGATTAGGTTGTCATGGCGGCACATAGCTTTGGGAAACTTGATGTTGGGAATGTTGAGAGTGGCTAGGCAATGTGTGAAAGAAGTTGAGCGAGGATGAACATTGTGGGGGAGGGGCATAGGTAGAAGTGATTTGCAACGGTTGGGGTTGATTGAGGATGAGAGTAGAAGAATGTTGTGGTTGGGGTTGATTGAGGATGGGAGTAGAAGAATGTTGTGGTTGGGGTTGCATGACTCTAATTGTTTGAGAGACATGAAGGTGTGATGATATAGGAAGTGGCATTTGTTGAGACCCTTGTTGCATGGCTACATAATTGTTCCCCAGATTGTAATTGGGTGGGAAACCTATCCATGATGGGGTAACCAAGATTCCACTTGTGATTGGTGTGGATACTTGAGGATGTGGTTGCATATTCGATCGAGCTAAGGTGGCTTGCTTAGCTAACTCTCCTTAACGTTGGAGAGTTTCTTGTTGGTTGTTCTAGATCTCCATAGGAGTCAGAAGTGGTGATATGACCCTCTTTCCTATTGAGTTTTTAAAAAGGGAATTCCTATACTGCAAGCCTTGTGCAGGTAAGGGCGTAGTCACCGTGGACATGGTTTGCACCACTTGTAAGGGACTCAATGTGTTGTTTGTCTCCTTGAGAGAGGATAAATCAAAATCCTGAGGTAACTTGGCTCCTTGCTTTGCAAGTAAGTGAAAGAAATGATCCTAGTTCTCCCTAAGGATTTTGTCAAAGGTGACCACGACTCTAGGCTCTTGTATGAATTCGTCAAGATCTTGCTCATCTGCTTGAGAGGATTGACATATTTCAAAGTGTCGCTCTTCTTGAGATGGGGCTAGATCTACAGTATAACCTTGTGGTACAAAATCTGGAGGCAAGCTAGTGGTGTATTGGGGTGTACTTACTAAAGGGACCCTACCCTCTTAAGGATTGCTTGATTGGTCAATGTGCGGCATGTTCAAAGAGCTGATTGGTTTTGCCGCAGGTGTACTAGAAGTAACCTTGGGAGTAATGTTGAGACGACCTGATTGTGGTGTGCGAGGAGGTGATTTGTGCTTCCTAGGGCCAACTTGATTGGACTTCATAGTTTGCTAAAGCCTAGTGGTTACCATGGGATACACTAGGACAAAATGTAACGCTAGGATTCTGTGAGGTGCTTTGAGAAACAGACAAACTCTGATGCACAAAGTACTGGACCAAAAGCACTATACTGTTTGACCAGAGGTGCAGGATTGTGTGACCAAAAGCGAGCTACTGTGATACCAAAGGTGATGGACTAAGCTACGAGAAGCAAGTTACTGCTATGCCAAAAGCAAGCTAAGGTTACCAAAAGTGAGCTACTGATATACCAAGGGCGCTGAAGTAGAGTTTTGCCAGAGGCAAGTTACTGCTATGCCAAAGGTGATCTACTGTACTACCAAGGGTGAGCTACTGTAATTCTAGGGGTGCTGAAGTAGTGTCTGATGTTTCTAAAAAGGCAAAATTTTGATAGATTGTTTCCATTTCTGATTAGATTTATTTGGCAAGAGAAAACACAGCAAACAATTTTGGCACAAACAAGGGACTGACACAATAGATAGTGTATGTTTGAGGCTCCAAACAAGCCCAATGTTTCCACAGGTATAAGACAATTGCAATCAATAACAAGCACTTTTTATCCCTAGAGACAAGGTTTCATTGCAGTAGATCAGCTCACAGCTTAATACTCTATTGATAAAAATATCATTCCATAAAGGTGTTGGATATTTAGTATCTTTGCGAGAGACGATAGGTAGGGATATCTCACTCTCCCCTTGGAAAGCTCAAGTAGGTCACAAGAGCTTTATGTCCAAAGGAATACTATTTCTTCTCAAGGGAGCCAATGGTGAGTATCTTAAGGGCTTAAATTGATTCCCCTTGCACTGATGATTACCGCAATATTCGGAGGTAGGTCAGGTAGTCTCTATCTAGAATGGTTCTTAGTGACTTTGAGGGACCAACGCCTTACGAGCAATGTGATAAGCTACTAAAAGATTTAACCAATCCTACTAAGAATATCAAACACTTCGCTCAATGTGAAAATTATTTCCACAAAGAGCTAGCACACCTCTTTTTAGTTTGGCACCACAAGGTAAGGCTGATGTCGGTTAGGACTTGGCTTTCGCCTTATCCCTCTTATATAGCGGTTCAAAGGAAAACTTTGCTTAGGATCGTCCCTTTTGGATGAAGCATAATCCAAAAGCAGGCCTTTCTAAAGGAAGTACAGAAATGTAAGAGCAAGCACGTCAAACAAAGGTTCAATTGTCCCGTTATAAGAAAAATAAGGTACAACTAAGTTAGGCACACACACGGTTGTAGTTGTCAATTGTCCCTTATGAAAATGAAGTATTTTGGCATTCATGTCCATTGTCCCTTAGAAAATTGAGGTGTTTGTGCATACATGTCCATTGTCCTTTAAGAAAAGCAGTATGTTCCTAAGACTTAGATTGCAAAGAAAATGATTCGTTCAATTATCCCTTTAACAATGCAATGTGTTTCTAAGACTTAGTGAGATAGATCAAGATTTCTTCGATGCTTGTCCTACATGAACATGTTAAAAATACCAATTTGCTCTGTGTGAGTAATAAGAAGCTACAACAAGTCAGTTAGTTCCACTAGAAATTCACAAGTTAGCAAAAACAAATCAATTTGACCAAAAGCGATCTATTGTCTTACCGAAAGCACTGCACTGTGTTTCCAAAAGTGATGTGTTGCAGACCAGAAGCAACTTACTATATTACCAGAAGTGATGCACTGTGCTACTAGAAGCGTGGTACTGTTCTACCAAAAGCGAGCTACTTTGACCAAAAGCGAGCTGCTTTTCTACCAAAAGCGAGCTACTGTACTACCAAACGCACAATGTAATAACAGGCCTGCAAAAAATAATATTTTGTCAAAAAAGCTAGATCAAAGGCTGATTGAATGATTAAGTGATGATCTAGGATGTTGATAAGTGATAAGATGCTGCACCAAGTGATATTAGTTCCAAAGAAAATAATAAGATGTCTGAAATCAACTTAAAACCCTAATAATAAGTTAGAAACCCTAGAAAACCAAAGTGAAATCCATAAAATTGGTAACAAAATGATGAGATACAAGAGATTAAATATCACCAATGGATTCCTTATGATTTTCTATGCAATTTTTAAAAAAAAGGCATCGAATTTCGTTAAGTTTTGAGAAAGTTATGGGGTTTTGAAGTTTGCAAGCTTGTTATCTCAACCAAAAGCGCTTTACTGTTATACCAATAGCGCTTTACTATCACCAAAAGTGCTTTACTATCATACCAATAGAACTTTACTATTACCAATAGCGCTTTACTATTTTACCAATAGTGCTTTACTATTTTTCTCAAGTGCACTTCACTGTATTACCAAAAGCGTGATTCTGTGCTACCAAAGGCACTGCAGGATGGCCCGAAAGTGCTGTACTACTCTACCAAAGGTGCTTTTCTGTGTTGAGATGCGCTATTCCGTACTGTACTTCAAAAAAATCAATTTCTAAAAGAAAAAGAGGGATTAGTGGGTCCCACCGAGCGTGCCAGAATATGTATGAGGAAAAATCGATTTAAATTAAACTAATAAAACCACAAACTAATCACATAAAGCGAACCAATCTAAGTAAAAGCCATTATCATAAAATCAAAGATAAAATGAAAGCTCTTACCAAAACCTATATTGTTCCCTTTTTGGAGAAGTGTAGATTGCTCAATCAAGTTGCGAAACCATAGCTACAACAAGCAAGTAGTGTGCTCAATGTGCTCAAAGATCAATGTTAAGAGATCGTAAGGTTGCTCAATCGATGTGTTTTGTATGCTCAAAGCTCTGTTAAGTATGTCTGAGAATATGATCAAAGAGAGAGACCCAATGAAGGAACTGAGGGGGGTTTATATAGATTTCAAAGAAGATCGATCAACGGTCTAGATAATTCAGAAGAATCAATGGAGGAGAACAGTTGAGGAACGTGCAACGAATAAGAAGAAGACAAGTGTCACACAAAAGTTGTTTTATTTGAGTTAATCACTTTCTTTTCTAAATATAAGACATGTTTTTCATAAATTAGAAAGCTTTTTCCTAATTTAAGAGAAATTGATAAAAACAAGGTTGAGTGAATAGATAACTCAACTTAAGATTTGCTTTTGCATGATTTGAGAGAAATTAAATAATAAATTATTTAATTGTGTGTGCATGGAGAAGAAGACTTATTTTTAGAAGATTTGAAAGATATTTGTAGATAAGAAAGTAAATTAAATAAATAGATTTATTTAATTGTTGTGCATGATTTGGAAGAATAAATAAAATATTTGATTTATTTTATTTTTGGAGAATGAGAGAATTTAAATAAATTTGATTTGATTTATTTAAATTTGGAAGAATGAATTTGATTTAATTAAATAATTAGGAATTATTTAATTGTTTGGATAAGATAGAATTTGTGATGAATTAATTAAATAATGGGATTTATTTAATTAATGGAGACTTGAGATTTGGAAAGAAGATAATGATTTAATTAAATAATATAAATTATTTAATGGAGACTTGAAATTTGAAAGAGGATAATGATTAAATTAAATAATATAAATTATTTAATGGAGACTTGAAATTTGAAAGAGGATAATGATTTAATTAAATAATATAAATTATTTAATTAATGGAAGAATACGGTTGATTTTGCTGAAATTAATTAAATAAAGGAGATTTATTTTTAATGTTGAATTTTGAAGTTTTGGAAGAATTTGATGAAATTAATTAAATAATTAGATTATTTAATTAATGTTGAAATGCAGGTGATGCTATAGATTAGACAAAATGCAAGTGATTCGAAGACATGGTCATTTTAGGGTGTCTACACCAATTCCATTGAGAATCTCTTTAGTTTGGATTCAGTCATGGGTTCCAAGGTACTTGTAACAACTGCTAGTGTATCTACAATCTGATTCTTCTTCATGAGGATAGCTCAAATGTTGAAAGCATCAAAATTTTCTATCAAGTCCCAAACCCTATTTCTATAAGTACTTAGTCAATCTTTTATCATGACATGCATATTGACTTGTAACTTTATTAATCACCAAATTTGAATCTCCTTGAACTTGCAATAGCATGACTCTTTTTTGGTGAGCCAAAAGTAGTCCTCTTATCAAAGCTTCATATTTGATCACATTATTAGTGTAGGTGAATTTTAACCTATAGGATGTAAAAAATCCTTCAATTTGAGTTAATCAACTCAATCCAAATCCACATCCTTGTTTAGACTTTGATCCATCAAACTTTGGAGTCCTCATGGAGTCATCATAAGGGACTTGTGTTTTCCCTTTTTGCACATTTTCTCTATGTGAATATGTGTTTAGTTTCCTCTTTCAATAGTCCTCTTGACACCATAGCCTTTGCATGGCCCTAAGATATTTTCGTAAAATTTCCTTCCCTATTAGGGAAATGGTTGTAAGATATTTTTTTATTCATGAATTTCCTCAGTGATGACTTTAGGGTCAGGTTTTCTAACCACTACATCTATTGCTTTAATGGCATCTAGGAACACTAGGTAAGAAATTTTTAATGGTAATCCCTGTGCACCCTACACCAGTTGGGAAGTAACAACTCTGAAGTATGCACTTGAGTGCATAAAATTTGCTTATCAATTGCTAATTTCTTCATAAACTCTTGAAGGATAGACATATGTACTTTATATAAGGGTAATTAAGTACATTATTTTCCTCTGATATGATAAAGGAAGTTAAGATTTCATCTACCCTCTTATATATTCCAAGATCAACATCTACAAAAGCAATTTCGTTAGGGGTGTTGTATTTAGTAATCATATGTTTTAATTTGGGCTCATTGTCAATTCTGATATGATTTTGATTACCCTTCCATGGAAACCACAAATATGATAAATTAATGGTGAAATACCCATTAAGGCTCTTGGTCCAATCTTAGCTAAGAAAAATTCCATACACCCCAGTGATGTCCACTATTTGAATTTCAATGTGTTATTGGATACAAGGATTAGAAACCAACTATATATGGACATCCTTAACCTCCCTCACAACATTAAATTCTATCTTGTCCAATTAAGCCACCTTTTTATTGGTCTTGGTAATGGTTAGACCCAACTTCTAACTAATTGAATATGGCATCACATTCCCTAAAGCACCTGAGTCTACTAAATAGTTATGTAGATAAATTCTAACACTTAGCAAGAAAGGAGGTGAATCCAGTCTCCCCTTATACATGGCTGCAAAAGAATTAGCCACCAAAACTATCTTGGTTTTATCATTTTAGGGTTCAATAACCCATCTAGCCTAGTCCAGGGATTGAATCAACACTTATTTTTGTGTTGGAAAAATTTGTATAACATCAAACAATGACATATTATCGTTAGTTTTCTTCAAGTCATCTGTGGCATCATAGTTCTGGCCAATTGGAGCATAAGTTTTTTTTCACATTAAGGGTGTTTTGTTTGAATGATCCTCCCTAGGTTCCTTTAGGAGGTGGTTGATTGTTATAAGAATTAGGATGGAGTGGTCTGGGAGTGTTGTTTGGAGGAATGGATGTTGTGAGTGGATCCTTACCTTTGTTCTTTAGAAAGTAAATATTCTTTCCCTGTTGAAATATCCAAACTTCATCATATTTTTGGATTGGTTCATTTTATTCTTTAAAAGGAAAGATATATGTATCTAGAACCATTGCAGGCTTCCTCAAATCCCCCAGCTATCCAGCTCTTTCATTATTTTCATTATGAACCTCCTAATCAACCTAGGCTATTTTAGACATTTTCTCCATCTCTAGGAAATTTATCTTTGAGTAGATGTATCATGAATTCTAAACCAATTGGCCAAAGGATTTAGATTAGTGA
Source organism: Cunninghamia lanceolata (assembly GCA_027924645.1). Classification (NCBI taxonomy): domain Eukaryota; kingdom Viridiplantae; phylum Streptophyta; class Pinopsida; order Cupressales; family Cupressaceae; genus Cunninghamia; species Cunninghamia lanceolata. The sequence goes on from BSBN01000693.1 coordinate 5,247,893, forward strand.
AGTTTACCATATTGGAATGAATTTTATTTTCCATAGGAGAAGGTACCCCTCCATTCTTTGGTCTTGTATTCCATAGTCTATTAGGTCTTTGTTGATTGAAACCCCTACTTTGAAGGTTTTGATTCTGATTATTACTCGAGGGGTTAAAGTTATTATGATTTTGGGAGTGAACTTGTCCTTGAAAGTTAGTATGGTTTTGCACATGAGGAGGGTTCACTCTCAGCCTAGTGAGTTCATTTATTAATTGTGCAAGGGTCTTCTTTAGCGCTTCTAATTTGGATGTGAGGTGTGAAGTCTAATCTATATTGGAATAAAATACATTAGGTGGAAACCCAACCTAATTGGTTGTATAATGAAAAATTTGGATAAATAAAATGATAAACAATGAAATACATTACCTTGTCCAAATCCTTCAATACCTCGAATAGATGTAATGATGGCTTCATTGGTTCAATGATTTGATATGTTGATTGCTCAATTTAGAAGCATAACGATAAGATGAAGATGATAGATAGAAGATGATAGATGGAGATGGATGAAAGATTGTGGAGAGATTTGGATAAAATGTAGATACTTGAAGAATAGATTCTTTCTAATGGTTTGGGAGAGGGTTGATTTATAGGCTTGGGATGATTTGGATGGATGGTTGAGATTAAAAGGCTAATTAAATGATGTGGACGGCTAGGATTGATTTGATTATCCCACTCTTCAAGGGAGTTGTAGGCATGTGACAAGTGTCAAATGGTCTTCCACTTTACAAGGAGGCAAATGTGGAGATAGTGACAAGTGGCTTCCATCTTACATGGAGACAAATGTGGAGATAGAGACAAATATGGAACTTTCCATTTTTGGAAAGGAATGATGTGGAATACATTAATTAAATAAATATTTAATTTATTTAATTAATTTAGATGGGGAAAAGTGGAAATTAATTAAATAAATATAATTTATTTAATTAATTGACTATGGAAGGATAAATGGGATTATGATGGGAAATTAATTAAATAAATAGAATTTATTTGATTAATTGGAAAGTGAGATAAGGATGTGGGAAATTAATTAAATAACTAAAATTTATTTAATTAATTGCCTAATTGGATAAGTGGAATTAGGAGTGGGATAGGACAAAATGCTACATGATGTCTCTAATAATGTATTTGACTAGGTATTGCAAGACATGGACATTTTTGGGACAAATTTGGATATCTACATTAGCAATATGTGTGTTGACATCAGGAACCTAATGTTGGAAATATCAATGTTAGAGACACTGCTGGTATGCTAATGAGGATGTTATTCAAGAAATGTTGTCATTAATGGAAAAAAAGTTCAAAGATTAAAATTGAGTTGTGAGGTTATAGTAATGTCCCTCACAGGAGTTTCCTATCCTCATAAAGTTATCTATACAAAAAAATTTGATCTGGAAGAAGATTTGGTGAAAATTGGCTGTATCAGAATGTTACAGTCAGTGTACAAAGCTATAGATTTTTGGTCTGCATTTGTTAGATGTTAAAGATCTTGTTCTACAGATTTGATAAGTTGTTATGGATCACTAGAGACACCTAATCTAGAAGTTCATACCCTTATTTCTTTCAGAGTGATAGATAAGTTTCTCAAAATATCGCTACATGGATAAACAATGTTTGACTGTGACAAAGGCCAAGTTCCAGTACTCCACATTTCATTGCATGGAAACATTTTGTTGTACAGATCTAGAGATATGATTATAGATGTCTAAAGATTTTTTGTTCCAAATTTGAGATGATTTGGAGGTCCGGATGTTGAGTTATGGCCTAACAGTCAGTATGCACTTATGCTACCCTGCTTATGAAGCCAACTTGAAGAAGTGTACCTTTTACGAAGCAATCCAAAGATTGAAGTGTTGTCTTAAGAGGTTCTATAAGTCATTCCAACCTAGGAGAGTGTGTTTCAAGTTTTGGTTCACTCCACAATGTATTTTGGTTAGCAGGTTGAGGTCAACTAGTGTTGTCTACACGTTACATTTAAGTTGGCCGACCTAATTGATGATATGAGTAAAGTGAATGTTGGTAAATGTAACATCCCACCCCTCAAACCCCAAAGGGTAAAGGCTAAAAGAGGACAAGATAATTTTTTTGACATGAAGTGACAACATACACATAAGATGGTTGTCGATTCGATATGTCGACAACATTCATGGCCAAGTATGGACAAATACACAACCCATAGGAGAGGACTAAATCACTCTCCAAAGAAACATTAATAAACTACATTCCTTTTAAACACCAATTCAAATGTTCCTAATCCCATTTCCAAATATAAACATGAATCCATAAACACCATATCACAAGCGGATCCGATACCCACACCAGAATCCGTAAGTCAAATAAGAGGCAACATCACATATCTTCTCATTACTATAATTTACATCATCTCTCTCAAGAGAGTACAAAATTACATAAAGGAATAAACAAGGACAATGGCATATTCATGAGTATAATATACAAGTACAATAACATAGTCCTGAATATGATATAATGACTGAATAGATACAACAACAGATAGGGTAATAGAGAATGAGAACATCTCCAACTAGTACTCTAAAACCCTGTACATCGGTCCCCAATGGCAGTGGCAACGCCTCCCAACCATGTGGACTCAAAAGAGGCCACCCCACCATGCTTGGAGATAGTCACAAGGCCCAAACAAAAATAACGATCAAGGTATACATGATGGCCAACACTCACATCAATCACAGAGCAGATACGGAAAACAAATCATAAAGCCAAAGTCATAACATAGAGATGCTCATCCAATCATAGGTCGGGTATTACTCACGACTACTAAGGTACCAGATACTAGAGTGTCACGGAGAATCAATCATGCCCAAATCAACGCCCCGTAGATAGATAACTCGATGCCCCGTAGGTGGATTGGCCTTCTCATGTGCATCCTTAGCCTTTACAAGTGCTCAAGGCCATGCATGAGGACTCAATATCCTAGACCTAAGCTCATCTTGCTTAACCAAACGGGGTATACAAAACCCAATTAAAAACAATCCAATAACCAGTTACAATCCCTAACAACTCTAAAAGAATTAGAATCAAGTAGCACATCTTTACAAAATAGGTAGCTTCGTATGCCTTGTGCAAGTGACGTATAGCATGTTGAAATTTAAACATTGGCCTGTTTTGTGAATCAGATTCAATTGATCATGTACTCAACATAGATACTAAATAATATAAAGGTAAGTTCCTTGTTTAGGAATAAGAAGCTTCCTTAAATGAGTTCCCATCTTAGATGTTTATCTATGGTAACCATGAAATGGTAAAACATGATGCTGCTTGTTATTACAAAGTATTGTTTAATCTCTGTTTCTCACAGGGGATGATTTGGTGTTCTAACCTCTGTTCATGCTAACTATTACATAACAATTATATTGGCATACTATAATAGTGTTTTTTTTAAGAATAAATAGAAAGCACCTTTGCAGATATTCTTTATAGTTTATAGCCAGCCTTGATAGCTCCACTGGAACATAACTCTAAATCCCAAGTTATAATCCAACTAACAGGCAAAATTACCTAATAAGGCAACAAAATTTGTAAACCATATCCAAACTGCAATGGTAAAATAGCACGAGGGGGAAATAAAGATATTACAAAATCAAAGATAACACTGAACCTCGTAGGAAACTAAATAACTATCAAATCAAATGCAAATAGTCATAAAAGGTTAAAGAAACATTCAACTTCATATTATGATACTTAACTTCATTACTATCAAACTGTCAAGCGGCTAAAAGGCCATTCAAGTATAGTCTTCTTATAGAGATCATAGACAGTTTTGTAATTATTTAATTATATTTTTCTAGTATGGTCAATGGCCTAAAGAAGATACGACTTTAACAATGCTTGAATGAGGTCTCATAAGCCAAGCAAAGAATGACTATTAAATGAAATATATCTACCCAGTCATATAAATTACACTCATGCTCTACTATATGCCTCAAAAGAGTGTCATCTCATGGAATGCAATAATTGCAGGATACGCACAAAATGGATCTGTTTGAGGCTTTAGAAGCTTTCAAGAAAATGCAAATGGCAGAAGTAAAGCCAAAATCTACAACCTTTGACAACATCCATGCTACCTGCACCTGAAATGCAAGCTTTGGAACAGGGTATTTTTTATCAGCTGAGAATGTTGCAAGTGACCTGGTTGACATGTATCCAAAATGTGGAATCATAGACAAGGCTCATAAACTGACTGACAGAATGCCAGATTTAGATGTTATCTCATGGGATACAATGACTACAAGATTTCATGAAAGGGTTTAAATACCAGGTCTTAAAAAAACTTTCCAGCAAATGCCATTGGCTGAAAATAAAGCCAAACCCATGATCCTAGCTAGCATGCCCATAACTTGAGCCAACATGGCTGCTACATATGAGAACATCGTGCATGAACTGAAAAGTCAAATGCCTCAAAGGATGAAGTCTCATGGATGAAAAGATGCAGAATAGACATAAAAGAAGATTAGTTTTTTAAAAACTTAGAACTATAATGCAATGCCAAAACCAGGTGCAAACCCAGAGTCCACGACCTATGCCAACACCCAACCTAGACAGGGTAGAGGCCATCCAAAGCACAAAGAAGGAAACACCTACTCAGATTTAATAGATAGTAATATTACATAAGCATGTATTTAACATGTAAAAACAGAGAGATGGAACGCACAAATCTGGCAGGGAGTTTTGAAAGCAAATAAGGGTCTCAAGGACCAATTTAAACATATGGGAAGAGTCTAATCTAGACCTTCCAAAGAGACCATAGAAAACTTACCTGTAATTTTCTATAGATTGTGGAGGTTTGAGGTCAAAACTTGGTGCTCTCCATCCGTAGTCGTTAAGCTCCTTGCTCTTAATCAACAAAACTAGCGCTGCAATACAAAGAGCAAGCGCTACAATCCTCAATGCCCTCTCCACCCTTTTCTCTCCATAGCTAATTTCACAATCTTCTTATGTTTCCATTTCCACCCACAAAATGAATTTGATACTTTATTACAAATATAGACAGATCAATAATGTGTGTGAAGGAAGACTGAGAGCACTAAAGAAAATTGTGCCGCTTCTTTCAAAAAATAGGGTAGGTTAAGATTAAATGCATAAAGGTTGGTACACCTTACAATTCTATAGAGCTCGCTTCTCCCCTTTTGAGACAAATCCTCCAGCAATTTATTTGTTCACCTATCAGCTAAATATTTTCCTAGCTGCCATAACATTCTTACCCACCTCATGGCCACGATTTCCCTCTAGTTGACTTTCATTAAAAAAAAAAGACTTGTCATGAATGAATGGAGGGTCGTTATAGTAAACATGTTTTGTGAAGTTAAGTGAGAGCTAATTTAGGTCCACCTCAACCTATTTCAAGTTGTTTCAAAGTTTAAATCTTGGTGCGAAGTGAGTGTGTAATGTTTGGGGACAACATGTTTTGTTTGTCATGTTTTGCATGCTACACCCATCTAGGCCAACATATTTGATATATATAGAGGTTTGTTTTTGATACTTTGAAGATATATGATAAGAATATGATATGTATGGGTGATCATAATGATGCGACAAGTTCCTACAAATGCAAATTGAGGAAGAACATAGCAGACAATGTGATTGCAGAGCAGAGCAGAGTGGTAATTTAGATCAGTGGAAGAAGATTTTGATTGTGCTTCATTGGAACTATGTTCCATGCATTTGTAGATGTAATTTTAATAGTTGATCATTGGAAGTGAGCCATTTCTTTCTTTCTTTTCTCTCTTTCTTTCTCAGTGGGTAGCGAGTCTACTTGGATAGTTAGTCCACCTGCAGTGAGCATTTCTATAATACCTTAATTAGTTATAATATATTGTGAGCCAATCCTCATGTGGTTTTTCCCTTTTTGGGGTTTCCATGTAAAAATCCTAGTGTCTATGTGTTATGCTTTATGGTTTCATGTTTCATGCATAAGTTACTTCACTATAATTAAATATGCTAAATGGATTGAAATGTTTTATGCTAAAATGGTTTAAGAGAATATTGATTCACCTCCCCTCTTAGTATTTTGGGTGTTCAACAATTGGTATTAGAGCAAGGTCCTTTGGAAGAAGCCTAACTACTCAAGGAGGATCTTGGATATTGAACACATGGGAGTTAGAATGTTTCCTACTCCTCTAGAAGAGATTCCCACTATTGAATTTTTACAAGATGAATGCATGTCTGTTACTAGTGAAGAACTCAAGGTTTCTCTTGAAGACCTAGAGATAATTGATCAAGAAGAAATCAAAGATCTCAAAGAGAATGTCAAAGAAGTAGATAGATGTATCAGAACATTGAGAGAGAAAGTCAAGAAGTTCAAAGAAAGGCATAAGGAAGTCAGTGAACAATTGAGGCTGGAAATTGAATCCATGAATGGTCTAAAAGTGCAAGTTGAAGAAAAGGCAAGAATTAAGGAATATCTGAATTAAGGTAAATCTAAAGAATGCATAAGGCTTGAACAAGAAGTTGTGAAACTAAAATCAGATCTAGAGAAGGCAAAGAGTTGTGAATAAAAATTTAAGATAAGTTATGCAAGGCTTGATGAGATGATTATATGTTAGAAAGATCCTAATGAAAAAAAAGGCTTAGGGTTTGAAAAAGGTGAAAGTTCAAAATCAAGTCAAGAATTAAAAGATGAAAACAAGAAGAACAATGGCAAGTAGATCTAGAATCAAAAGAAAGGAGGTAGAAGACCACTGGTCAAACAACCTAATACTCAAAGGTATCCATCTTTCAATGGTTATAGTTTTTCTTGAAATAAATTTGAACATAAGGCTACACAATGTAGGAGCAGAATGAATCAAAATGTTCCATCTTTTTCTGGTCAATGTTTCACATGCAAGAAAGCTGGTCATAAAGCTAGTGAGTGCATAAGTCAAAGATGAATGGCTATAACAATGGTAGAATGATTCAATCCTTTAATGGCTATTGTTTTACATGAAATAGATTTGAGCACAAAGGTAACCAATGCAAATCCAGAATGAATGGAAGAAATAATGGTCAGAGGAATATTGTGTGGTACAATTGCAATAGACCTAGACACATTGCAAAATTCTGTAGAAGTAGAAGCATCAAGGACATTCTGGTAGAGATGAACAAACTAGTACAAAAGTTTGATCCAAAAGAGACTAAGAAGGAGATGAGTAAGATTTGGGTTAAGAAGGATGTAACAGAGGCTAAGGATGTGTTTGTACCAGCTTCTGGTGCAGATGTTTCCTCCGGAAACTAAATTGAGAGCTTTGGATCAGGGGGGAGCATCATTGGATATATTTCCTCTCTATTCTAAAAGAGTGGTGCTAAGGCAAGCATGAAGATATGAGTTGAAGATTGATATGATCGATCATTTGAAGAAAATTCTGGTAGAAAATACTCTATTGCAGAAGATTGTGGAGCAATTTAGATCAACTATAAGTTACAATGGAAATGTTAACAGCTTTTTGAAATAGAACATTTATGATGGATTAGGTTTTGATGGAAAAGGGTTATAAGAGAATTCATTTGATGGAAACTCACATTGCAAACAAACATTCTAGTGAAGAAGGAGATTTGAGCAGCGCAACTAAGAAGAACTCATTGCATTCAGTGTTTTCAAGGTACAAACCCTAACCAAAATCTTTTGTCAAGGTACTTACAGGTTTCTACTCTTGACCTAAGAAATTAAGAAGTAAACATGTTTGTTCCTCAAGTGATTGAAGTAATAGATAGACCTAAACATAAATTTAAGAAGCACCCATTCAAATAAATGGAAATGGATCCGGAAGGTGCATTTTCAAGCATACCCTATGGTGTGTTGCACAATGAGGATATTAGAGCATATAGTGATGTGAATATGGAATAATTTAATCATGTCAAGTTAGGCAAGTCTGGTTGGATAAATTAACAGATGACAATTTTGGTCTGAAGATGGAATTCAATGCCATAGCAGAGAAAAAATTGCATGTATGGAATAACTTTCCCATTTTATGTTATTAAAATGCTTGGGTGAGATATGTGTTAAGCAGAATCCATGACAAGTTCATGTGGCTGGATATCCCTCACATGATCAAAAAGGAGGCCATCAAGGTTGTGATGTGTTTATACTCCATCGACACTGTACCAACACTAAAATCTGTGAAGAATGGCATGGTGATGAAGCTCACAGGAGATAAGTTTGACAAGAGATCTTTGATAGTGAATGACATAGAGGATCTAGTAGTCAAGTATGCCTATATGATGATTGGCTACAAAATTTACTTCACCAAAAGAGAAAACTTTGTATCTGTATGCTCGGAATCGTGACTCTAGTTACCTAGGGGCTGTCGAGTTAGATTTCAGCATGCACACAGACCCTTTCCCTCCTTGCCATGGGGTGATCCACCACGTCACTCTCATTCACGTGGGAGTAGCTAGTCGAGAGGAGGTGAGACACGGTGGGGGTCTGGCTTGTTTGAGAGCTAGACTTTGCGAAGGGGGTCAACAAGATCTATGGCCGTTGTTGTTGTGTGTTTTGTTGAATGTTTCACTCAATTGTTGTGGTAGTTGAGATAACTCTATGACCCGAAGGATCACTAGTTTGTCTCCTTCTATTTGGGTTCCTTGAATTCCACCTTTGTGTGGGTAAGCGATTGTTTTCATTAATGGCTTCTGTTGTTTCCATGTCTCTGAGAAATGCTCTGTGTAGTTGTAATTGCCTAATTTCTTCAACCAACAATAGAACAAATGGGTCTCCTTGTGGTGTAATGTCTGTCTGTTGTTGAATTTGTGGATGAATCTCCTCGATCTCGTCTTGGATAGCCCTTACCCACTCTCCTCTTACTCCTAAACACATTCATGAATCAGGATAGAGAAAGTTGTGTAATTGCTAACTCTAACTAGATATAGGGTTCTGACCTAGGGTTTTGTTGACCTAGGGTTTGTTTGTGAATACCTCGTGATGGAATCGAGGGTTTTGTAATGTTATCTATTTTATCAGATCTATATGAATGCAAGCTAAATGATAATATGCAAAGTGTCTTTTTGGTATTTTTAGAGTATCTTTAGAAATGAAAATGCTTCTAATCTATGCAATAAATGTGCATGCAATCCTATATGAAAAGTTGAATCTATGTTTTTGTGGGTTTTTTGTATTTTCAGTGCAATCTAATTAAATGGAAAGGAAAGATGTTTTTTCTAAAAAAGTAGGTCTATGAATGTAAAAAATGATTAATCTAGCATGCAAGATCTAACTTATCAAGGAAAAAGTACAATGTTACTATTCCCAAGAGCAAAGTGTGATGATCTAATTACTATGAAAGTAATGAAAAGAACCTAAAAGAGATAAAGATTTGAAGACTCCACTACCCCTAGTATCCTTGTGTAGGCAACCTCAAATCCTTTTGTAACAGCAGGTGATTCTCTTGATGACAAAAAGACTCAAAGAAGTGAAAAGAAGCTTTTGTGAAGCTTGTGTGAGCTTGATGTGAGCTTGGATTGAGCACAATGGCATAAAAAAAAGTAGCGTAGCATTGCTTGTCGAAATAATCAAAGTAAAAGGCACTTATGTCCTGTATGAGCATATGAATGCTAGATTGGAGAGCAAACTTGGCAAGAGCTGGTGCACAATGAATTTGCCTCCCTTTGTACTTTAGGGAGGGGGGTATTTATAGGTTTGAAGAAGGGATTGGATTGAGGAGTTAACTCATTTGATTGATGAGTTAACAAGAATAGGTTGGGGAGTTAACAAGGTTGATTACCCAGTGAACTTAGCTGATTATGGAGTGATGAAGTCATGATAGCTTATCACTGTTGAAGAAATGGAGGTGAGGGAATGGATGAGATTGATTAAAGAGTTCATTTGAGATCAAATAGAGCTAATTGTGCATGTGTAGGTGCATGAAATAGTTAACTCTATATCAAGGATAAAAAATCATGCAAATAGAAGGAAAAACAGGTGAAAACAAAGCTAAAATGCGAGAGAAACTTTATTTTTTTCGTGGGTCAAAAGAAGGCAGGGTCACCACCTTCGTTAGACAAGGTCGGCCCAGGGGAGACCCTGGATCAAGAGTGTAGAATGCAAAAATTAGGATGGCACAAGGCAAGGGGGAAGAAAAGGATGGATTCTGCACTAGAAAATAGGTCAATCATGTGGAAGAATCCAAATCTCCACTTGCATCCTCAGGATCCCCAGTGGGTGTCTATAAATAATAGGGGGAGATTTAGATTAGATGGTCGAAATCAAAAATAGAAAGTGGGAGATGGATTGGGGGACCTCTAGAATGATTCTATGAGGTACACTAGATGAAATACATAGGGGAGAGGTGAAAACTCACCTACAAGACACTCACAAGGCTTAGGATCAAGGTCAAAAGCCTAAAAATGTAAGTCGACAAGTGTCGCAACAAATGTCGAAAAGCATCGCAAATGGGGAAGAAAAGAAATTGACAAAGAAGAAACAACACAAGACAGGAAGAAAGGACACGTCATCAAGAGGATTTATTTTCATGCTTACATGTATGTCACAAGGATTTGAATCATCATAGGGGTCCTCATGGAGGGAGTGTGTGATTTTGGTGCTTACATATTTGCCCCCTTAGGGATGGTAGTCTACATGAAAGGTAGGTGCCATTCCCAAACTAGGCCTTACCTGTTGTCAATTTTCCCACAATTTGTACCTACAATAACTAGTATCAGTCTAGCATCTAGATACATCAAAATGAATAATGAAAACTGAAATGATGAACTTACCATGGATTGTTTGAGTTTGACTAGTCACTTACTTTTATTGGTTCGAACCTCTAGGTATGAGAGCATGCAAAACAATGCACAAAACAAAAGCATAAAAGAAGAAACTAAGCTAAATGCATGAAATAAAACTAAGCTAAGGGCAAATCAAGAGAGTCAAATTGTGAAATCAAAGTGAAACGGCAGAGGAATCATTCACATGAGTAGTCATTGGAAAGGTATCATCCAGGGGATCATAGAGATGGCCGCTTCTTCCTTAGCCACAAAGAGTCGAGTGAGTAATCAGTAAAAGACTCTCCTCCAAACCCTAGGTTGGATTTTATGAAAAATCTCTTGAAATCATCCATTTTTAATGATTTTTCCTATTGCATTGTGTTCGTTGCATCGTTTAGAGCAAAGTTGAACTTTCATTTTCTGAAATCTATTGAGAAATGGGGGTTTTGGACCAATTTTTGCTTGAGGGGCTAGTCTTTAGGGTCACCCTTTTTGGAAGGCAGGGTCACCTTGGGGGATCTTGTCTGACAATAGGGTCACCCTAGGGGATCCTTCTTTGTAACAAGGTTGCCCGAGGGGTGACCTTGTAGGGTTGAATCTTGGCTACACTTGATGTTGTTTATCTCTTCTTTCACTCTAAACTAACACGATTTGGTTACTTAATCTACCTATTTATTACAATTTTTGATTTTTTATACACTTTTTTGGGGTTTTTACAAGTTTACGAGATCTAACCCAAACCTCTTTTTCAAATTTTCAAGAGATGCGCATTTGATGAAATGTTGGCTGAGAGCAAGGGTGGCTCTCAGGGATGTTTGCTTCTCTTAGTATAGAGGATCGCACCATACTCAAGAGGATGGGCCTTGGGAGAGTTTGTCATGTTCCCATGGTCCATCCTGTATCTCGCATATGCCATGACATCATGACTTACTGGGACACAGATAGGAACACATTTAGGTTCCCACAAATTTCCAAAGAGTGGACTATCACTCTTTATGACATGTATCATATTCTTGGGGTTCCTGTGAGGGGTCAGACTCTATTTCTTCCTGCCAGTGAGTCTCATGAGAACAAGGTTGCTTGGGTTGCTTTTATGGGGGTTAATCACCCTAGGGATCAGACAGGTACTCTTCTTTCTTTTGTACCATGACTTTGCATTCCACTCCTGAGGAGGTTCCTGATTGGTTTGATTGCTTCGAGGCTGTCAGGAGACAAGGCCTCAACTAGACTGAGATGGTGTTAGGCACCCATCATTCATGGTTTGGAGGAGGGTATAGTTTATGTGTGGGGACCTGACATCCTGGCCATGGTTTGCATAGATTTCTATTGGATATCTCGACGAGGGGCTCTTGCTTTCAGCCACTCTTCCCTGATTATGACATGGATCTTTGAGCATGTGAGACCCTATCAGAAACTTATTTCTCTTCTAGACAAGCGACTTCTGAGAGCAACGCAGTGGGCACATGTTAGACATTATGATGCTACTCTTTCAACCATCACCACCCTTATGGATGATGACATGATTGCCGATCCTTATCATGATATGGAAGGGGTTTGGACCCAAGATGCTAAGGTGAGATCATACTTTCATGAGGTCTCAGAGATCACAGATAGCAATGGTCAGGTTGAGGCTCATCGGGTGGACCGAGTCTTGCAGCAGTTTGGCGAGGAGATCCCAGAGGACCTACCCCTAGTGTCCGCTTGCTATAGGACCATTTAGAAGATGGGGGAGATTGAACAGAGGAATGTCATTTGGACACCTTTGGCTCCAGGTGTCTTTATCACTAGAGCATCTAGAGGCAGACGAAGGGGAGGGAGAGGGACTCATTCCCAATCTGTGACTATGATAGTTGATTCAGAGTCTACTGATGAGGATTATGTTCCTGATAGAGATGATTTGTCAGATGAGGCTCCACTCGAGGATGAGGATTTTGATGACATTGATCTCCCGCATGAGGTTCCTAACATCCCTGAGGGTTCTCCTATTGTTCCTTGACCTCCTCATTCAAATGAGGTGATGCAACAACTTGACCCTGACTGGCAGTCTAGAGATCCATGTGAGTTTAGTTTACTAGCTCTTATTTTGACTTTGGTTTAGACTTTTCTCTTCTCTCTCTTCGCTTTTCGTGCTGCACTGACTTGGTCTTATCTTTCAATTTGGCACTTTTAGGTAATGTCAAAGAATGGAGGGACTTGGTTCTCAAGGTTAATGTTGGATTAACCTTTCCTTTCACTATGATGTCTCGTGAACATCTTTTGGATGACCTTGGTGTACCCCCTGCTACAGGACGGCACAAACACATTTTTGCTCCTATTTACCATGGGTTTAAGATGATCACCGAGTTGAGGGCCTAGCTAAATAGACTTCAGAATGAGAACAAAGTATTATGGGAGATGGCTCACCTTAATGTTGGTCATTCTAGCACTAGCATGGCGGGGCCTTCACAGTCGCATGCCCATAGTAGAGCACATCATTCTCATAGGTCTCATGGAGCGACGAGTGGTAGTTGTAGATAGAGGAGCCGGAGCCCTAAGGGTTCTATTGGAGGGAACCAACCCTGACTTTTCTTTTCTCAAATTCATACCCCCTTGCATGGGGAGCCTCTACTTCTCTCGAGAGCATTTTTCTTTTTTAGCTCTTTGATACCTATTGTATGAACTTTAGATGTATCGATGAAAGTTTATCCTTTTCTATGGTTTTTCTCTCTGTCGAATATCATACCCATCTCTTGTCATGTTTAGAAGTTTTTTTAGGAATATGTTTGATCTTTTCAACTCTTTTAACAAATGCAAATATGACAACGATGACATGTTTTTTTGTAATTTTGTAGAACATATATATGAGATGCAGTTTACGATATGATAATGCAAGAACACAAGAAATGCAGTAAATGAAACTATAACACTTTACTAAATGTCATGAGATATGACACTTGACTTTATTGCTTTGAGACTCTTTTTCTAGTTTTGATATGTATGCAATGTGGAACAAACAAAATGACTTTCTCTAAAATATGATTTTCGGTTTAGGGGATTGTGGATTGGCCTGATATGAGAAATCTATTCAAGGCTGTGAAATAGGATTTAGGGAAAACTCAAGTGGGGAATAAAATGAATATGGAGTGCTTTGCTAAAGGCTAAACACTGATCCTTATCTAGATAAGATAATTTAGTAAGCTTTCAACTTAGACAAGTATCAAGTTTTATAGGTGTTTGTTAGACTTAGATCATAGATGGCAAGCAAGATAGACCCAGGGTAAAGGATATCCAGGAAAGAACAAGGGTCCCTACATAGAAGATGATCCTAGAGACTACTAGGCTTTTCAGTTTTGCTCAACTAGTGTGTGTGTGTGTGCTTAGTACCTTTCTTTCTCTATTAGAATGTCACTCTTTAGGCTTTGAGCTTAGACTGATCTCCACCCAAGAGCATGAACATTCAACAATCTTCCCTCTTTCACTCTTTTTTTGTATCTCTCTTTTTTTGCCTTTTTTTTTGTATTTTCCTCACTTGATTTTTCTCATTTTTTTTTTAGATTTTGACTTTTTCAAGAAATGAATGCTTTTTGGACTCTTTGCTATGCAATGTTTTGATCTCTCTATTCTCACTTTTGACACTCTTATTTTGATCACTCGAGTCAATGCTTCCAATTCAGTGGTTTCTTAGGGCATTGTGAGATGCAGTAGATCTTGAAAGGCATGTTGGTGGGAGGGGGTCCAATATAGGACTCCTTCACAATTGAGTAATTCCATCAATAGATCAAACTGTTCTTGCATGTAGATTTTTATTTCTAGTCTCTCTTGGATTCTTTGCAAGAATTAGAATAGTTCAAGAGGGGTTTACAGTTCCCTTTGTTCATTAGGGGGGACAAAGCTTATACTTGTCCTCTCATTGGGCTTTGGTCTTAAGTCCATGGCATACCCAATATAACTTTTTGGTAGTTCAAAAATGACTGGGTCATCGATGCCAACTATCACTCTCATCTTCCACTCTCTATGAAAGATTCCCTCACTTTCTTCGTCTTCGTTAGGTAATCTCTCCACCATTTCTATTTGTACCCAAGGTGCTTCCCATTCATCGAGTTCATTTGATTGAACTGAGGTAGAAGTGGTTGGTTTCTCTTGTGGTTTGGATACTAAAAACATCTTAGGTAACACCCCTATAACATTGGTTGATTTGTTGTTCAAAGAATATTCTTCTTCCATGGTTAATACTGGTTGATGCGAGTCCTTGGTTGGTGTGAGGAGCTCATATGATTATGTTTCTTTAGGTGTGTCAGGGAGATGTGACTTACTTAGTGGTGATAGTGGGGTGTACCCTTATGTCATGTCTTCCTCGGCATCTGAGAAAGCATGTGGGAGTGCATTACTTATATCTAGTGTTGTGGTTTGAAATATTTGATCTTTAGTTCTATGAGGCTTTCCCCTATGCATGGGAAAAGTTTATAGACTTCATGGAAGCCAATGGTGAGTATCTCTAGGGGGAATTGGAGTGGTCCATCCCTTTCAATCAACTCCATCATTTTGATTTCCTTTTCCTTAGAGACGACTTCTTTCTACTTTGGTGGCGGCCCATTTTCCAAAGTTTTGATGTCTATTGTATTCACGGTCTTTTCTAGGGTTCCCATCCTTTTGATATATATTGATTGTGGTGTTGGAATTGGGATGGTTAACTTGTTGGTAGGGAGCTTGTAGTCTATTGGAATCCCTATGTGTTTTTTTGGGGTATTAGACTTTAACATGTTGAAAGATTCTAGATCTCCCTGCGCAACATATACCTTCCCTAGGTGTAGGAACCGAACTTCTTGAAATAGCGTGGATGGCATAGTTTTCATCCTGTGTATCCATGGCCTTCCAAGAATTAAGTTGTATCCTTTGTCTTTGTCTATGACATAAAAGGTAGTCCGAATGGTTTTGGGACCCAATGTCACTGGGAGGGTGATTTTCCCTATGGTGGCTGCCTTCAAATTGTCATATCCACTCAAAGTATCCCTTGAAGTGGTGATGTTGGTGTGTCCATAGCCCATTCTCTCCAAAAGGGAGAAAGGCACTATATTCACTGTAACTCCATCATTGATCAATGCTCATTTGATACATGTGTCATAGACCCATACTTGAATATATAATGTGGGGTCTCCCTTTTTGGTTAGTTCTACCTCAGAGGGCGTTCATTGTAAATCAAAGAAGAACCCTAGATCTTTAAGTTCTAAGTTTGGTGGGTTGAGATCGTAATCCACATGGTTGATTTGTTCACTAGGCGGTGGCGTGATTTGGTCTAGATATCTCAGGCCTATGGTTTTTAACAAAGTTGAACGATGTGTGGTGGAGTTTATGAGTAAATCAATGAATGAGATGTGAGCATATGTTTTCTTTAGGTCTTCTATGAGTTCGTAAGGCCTGATTAGAGTTGGTGTGGGTTCAACTACTGAAATGGTGCCTTCGCATGCTTTGATTTTCTTATTGTCTTCCTCGTGATTCTCCTCTTTTTCTTCATTGTGCATGATCTCAACCAATCCCATCAACTTAGTTTCTCCTTTTTGTCCTAGTTGGGGTGGGACTTCAGGGTTACTATCTTGGGTTGCTTTATCTTGATTTGTTTCCATGTTTTTGTGTGTAGGGAATGGGTCTTGATAAATCCTCATAGTCACGTTTTAATGTACTATGGGAGCTTGATTTTGCCTTATATCTTTGATGTCTGGAGTGATCTTTTATGGGTTCAGAAACATTTTTATGAACAAGCGTTGTTGATCCTCTGGAAGCTTTTCTATGAATCTATTGTATTCCCTACAAGATTCTGTGCTATGCCTCTTTATTCTATGGAAAGAACAATATTGGTTGTATTCATAAGTGGGTCTCTCATATCTCCCATCATTTCCATTCCCATTTTTGTCGCGGTTCCAACTTTGATAATTATCTCGAGGATAGTACCCATTACTTCTTGGTCGATCTATGGCATTTACGTTCGGAGGATAGTAATCTCTCCCATTGTAATAATCTTTTATCCTTTTGATTGGGGGTTGATCTATTACCCCATCTATGGTTGCATTCCTGTTGTTTTTGAGAATCCTAACAATAGGGGTATTGCTTCCCATGTCTTCTTTTGTTATTTTTCCATTTGAGCCATAAACTTTTCATCCACTGTCAATGGCGGCTTGATCAATTCTTAAAGTACTTTCCAACGCCTCTTTATAGGACTTGTATGGTAGTTTCTAAACATCTTCTCTCATGTCTTTGTTGAGGGCATGCAAGAAGAGGTCACACAGTTCTCGGTGGTCCATGTTTGGAGTGCTAGTTGATGAATAGAGTACTTGTCTCCATCGAGTGACAAAGTGTGCTATGGATTCATTTAGTTCTTGTTTCATTGTGAGGAACTCTCTAATCCCTATTTTCACAAGTTTTTTCATGTCAAATGTCATGACAAACTCTTTGATTAGTTGTCTAAATGAATGGATTGAAACCTTTGGAAGGCGATAATACCAATCCAAGGTGATGCCTTCAAGTGTTTTCAGAAAAATCTTTGTGACAACTCCATCCCAAGAAAGAGTTCTCTTATGGCTATAGTATAAGTTTTGATGTGGGAGTTTAGATCTCTTTCTCCTTTGAACTTTGGGAGATCTGGTAGAGGCTAGGGAAGTTGCACATTTCTTATACTCTGGTCTAGAGGCTCTTTCAGATATTTGAGATATGTTCCTAAGAAAGCACTCTAAGATTGCGGGGTTGTTAGCAATAACCCTGTAGGTGGGTTTTGGTAACCCATTGTCGGATCCAGTGGATTGTTCTGAATGGGAGGATTCCTATTTAGACAAGTGTCATTACTAGCATGTCTTGAACAATAATTGAGGTAAGGGGGTTTTTGAGATGCCCCATGGTCTTGTTCGTGAGATTTTGTTCTTTTCTTCAGAGCAGTTTGTTCTGCTTCTAGGATCCTGATTCTCTATACTAGAGTTGTGATTACATCTACAAGAGTTGCAGTTCTAGGGTTTTCTTTGTTTCTAGGATGTTCTCTTCGATGGATCTCCTCTTGTGCAGCCTTCTCTTTTTGTTCCTCTTCTAAGGCAATCCTTAATGTTTCGTAAGCATCTTTGGTTTCTTGTAGATGCCTTTCCAACCTTCTGACCTCTTCATCAAGGTGATTATTCGATGTACTTGTGGAAGGGTGTTATGGTCGATGTACTTTTGATCTTATCCTTCTACCCTTATGTGGTGCACTTGGTATAGCTGAGTTATTTTCCCAAGCTGGGTTATTGAAGGATAGAGAACACCTAAACTCTTTTAGATCAAGCTCATAATCAAAGTCTTCGTAATCATAGCAATTTGTAACTGGTGCATCTGGATGAGGTGGCACATACCTATTCAAAAGAAGATGTTTCAGGTTTGTTCGAGGGAAAATTTTGCTAGTTTAAGTCTAGTTCTGTGATATTCGAGGGTGCCATAGACACCACAGAATAAATGGAATAGATAGGGGTGCAAATGATGGAAGTCGAAGCAGCTATGAAAAGCAACAAAAGAATGCTTGAATGTTTTTGAAATGTTTTTGCAATGGGAACATAAAAATCTCAATCCAAAGGTAGTGCTCTTCACGTCAGGTTCACCAAAATATGTATGCTCAGAATCATGACTCCGATTGCCTGGGGGCTATTGGGTCAGATTTCGGCACACACAAGGACCCCTTCCCTCCTTTCCATGGGGCGATCTGCCACATCACTCTCGCTCACGTGGGAGTAGCCAGTCAAGAGGAGGTGAGACACGGTGGGGGTCTAGCTCATTTGAGAGCTGGACTTTGCAAAGGGGGTTCGGCAAGATCTGTGGCCGTTGTTGTTGTGCATTTTGTTGAATGTTTCGCTCAATTGTTGTGGTAGTTGAGATAACCGTATGACCTGAAGGGTCACTAGTTTCTCTCCTTCTAATTGGGTTCCTTGAATTCCACCTTTGTGTGGGTAAGTGGTTGTTTTCGTTAATGGCTTCTGCTATTTCTCTGTCTCTAAGAAATGCTCTGTGTAGTTGTAATTGCCTAATTTCTTCAACCAACAATAGAACAAATGGGTCTCCTTGTGGTGTAATGTGTGTCTGTTGTTGAATTTGTGGATGAATCTCCTCGATCTCATGTCTGATAGCCCTTACCCACTCTCCTCTTACTCCTAAACATATTCATGAATTAGGATAGAGAAAGTTGTGTAATTACTAACTCTAACCAAATCTAGGGTTTTGACCTAGGGTTTGTTTGTCAATACCTCGTGATGGAATTGAGGGTTTTGCAATGTTATCTATTTTATCAAATCTATATGAATGCAAGCTAAATGATAATATGCAAAGCATCTTTTTGGTATTTTTAGAGTATTTTTGGAAAGGAAAATGCTTCTAATCTATGCAATAAATGTGCATGCAATCCTATATGAAAAGTTGAATCTATGTTTTTGTGGGTTTTTGGTATTTTCAATGCAATCTAATTAAATAGAAAGGAAAGATGATTTTTCTAACAAAGTAGATCTATGAATGTAAAAAATGATTAATCTAGCATGCAAGATCTAACCTATCAAGTAAAAAGCATAATGTTACTATTCCCAAGAGCAAAGTGTGATGATCTAATTAGTATGAAAGCAATGAAAAGAACCTGAAAGAGATGAAGATTTGAAGACTCCACTACCCTCAGTATCCTTGTGTAGGCAGCCTTGAATCCTTTTGTGACAGTAGGTGATTCTCTCAATGACAAAAAGACTCAAAGAAGTGAAAAGAAGCTTTTGTGAAGCTTATGTGAGCTCGATGCGAGCTTGGATTGAGCACAATGGCATTAAAAAAAAAGAAGCAACATAGCGTTGCTTGTTTGAATAATCAAAGTGAAAGGCACTTACATCCTGTATGAGCATATGAATGCTAGATGGGAGAGCAAACTTGGCAAGAGCTAGTGTACAATGAATTTGCCTTCCTTTGTGCTTAAGGGAGGGGGGTATTTATAGGTTTGAAGAAGGGATTGGATTGAGGAGTTCACTCATTTGATTGATGATGTGAGGCTGATTATTTTCCTTCCATATTTTGATCGTTATGCACTTTAGTTGATGACATTATCAGACTTTTTAGAGACTATGTTTCATTATGCAGACTTGATTATATCTCCTGATTTTGATATGACATTGATTAGACATATGGTGATTTGATTTGATCATACTTTGATGCTATTTTGTGATCCGACATACGAGATATATTAGATGATGTTTTATGATTTAATTTCTAATTATTTATGTGATGATGATTATTTGACATGTGATAGAAAAATGCAGTTTAATTCAGAATTATGTTATAGATGATTATTGTTGTATTCGATTGCGTGAATTTAATTCCAGTTGCTTCGGCTATGATTATTCATGATATGATTGACACTTGATCGAGATGTGTAGGTTTTACATTCCCTAGCCATAGGAAATTAGAGGTAGAATTCACACAATGTTATTCCCTGTGAAACCGATCCATTCCCAAGAGGGATGAGGATCACGTTTGAAATTGATGTTGATTTATGTGCTTCATTAAATTTTATCATTTTGGCCTAGTACCCCTTTGTTAATTAATTAATATTAAGTGTTGTAAAATTTTTATTGACTTACACCACTTGGTAATTATTTTATTTTTGAGGCCATTTAAAGTGGATTTATGACCCCTATGGTGAACCTTAGTGTGCCAAAATTTACCCTAGATGGTTACCCATGGGTCTAGGGTCAACTTTGACTAACTAACCCTTGGATTAACTTACTTTCGGTCACTCTAAACTATGGTTTAGTCAAAGTGACGAAATTTGAAATTAGAGAAGGTGGGAGATGAGTCATGCTTTGGGAAAGACTCATCTCCCTTCCCAAAGTTTGGGAATCCTTTCCCAAGGAGGACTTGGGAGGTCTCCAAGACTCCCAAGTGTGTGGGATCTTCCTCCAAGACTCTCACACACGTGTGAGAGCATCTTGGAGGGAGATGGCTCTTTGAGAGAATAAGAGGATTCCATATGGCATCCCTTATCCTCTTGGAGGTTTGAGTGGGAATGCCACCTCACCACTTGTCCTCTCACACATGTGTGAGAGCACAAGTGGCTAAGGTGAGGATTGAGATGGAATTAGAGGATGACACTTGTCATCCTCACACTTCCTCCCCCTTGCAAGTGGCATTGGAGCAGGAAGGAGAAGGTGACACTTGTCATCCTCACACTTCCTCCCCCTTGCAAGTGTCACCTTCTCATTCCTCAAGGCCAAAATTGTTGGCCTATATTATCTCCTCTTGTTGAGGAGTGGGGGGTTTTTGCATTTTGGAGTTCTTTTCTATTTTTGAGCAACTTTGGAAAGTTAGAGGAATTATTGGAGATTGGAAGGTTTGGGAAAGCTTGGAGCTCATCACCAAACGTGCTTCCATTATAGGGATTTGAAGGTAAGCCTCATGAACTATGTTTCTTCACCCTTGCTTATATATTGTGATGTGTTTGTGTTTTTTTTTGTTGGTTGTTGTTTCTTTATTTTGTGTGAGATGGGAGTATGGTGAGAGCACCTCCATTTAGAGGTAAGGCTCAACTTGTTTGGGGTAGGGGAAAGGAACCTCCTTGAGCTCACTCCCATATTGTGTTATTCATGCCTTGAGGGCTTTTACTTGTTGTGGAGATTATTTGAACGACAAGAGTGCCATGGGGATTATTTTGTGATATTGGAGAGTTGAGGTTTTTAGAGATTTTTGGCTTGAGGCCATGAGATTGGTATTTTTTTGGTATTTTGGGTGGCCTTTGAAGTTGAGCGGTCCATTCCCTACCCCCATCAAACTCATTTTCATGAGTTGAGTTATGTGTTTATCCTTGGGGCTCTTTTTGTGTTGATTTTATTTGATTCTTGTTGTGGAGTGTTTGCACCCATGTGAATCCCTACCTCCCTAGCTCGGGGGTGACCCACTTGTAGGTCTATGGTAGGGAGGAGGGCTTTTCGATGTGGCTGGGTTGTTCTTTTGTTGTGTTTATTTGTAGGTGTTAAATGAAGAAATGGAGTTGTTGTGAAGCTCATTTTTGTGTGGCTTAGTAGTATTTGTTGGCTGTTTGAGCCATGGCCATTGTGGCCCTATTGTAAAATTTTGTTTAGTTATTTTTGCCATGGGATTGGCTGTAATAGATGTTTTATGAAAAATATTCTTTAAATTTAATTAAAAGGCTATTTATTTTTCTATGTTGTGAGTTATGGTTTGAGAAATGCATGAGAAATTTTATTTATATTTCTATCATGTTTTCCTTACAAAAAAAAAAATATTAGTTGTTAAATAAATTTTATTGCATACAAGAAAGTGAAATTATAAACTCTAGTTTCCTATTCTATTGCATTGAAAGTTTTATATTACTAGATTGCTGTTAATAGGAGAGCTGTCAAACTTTATATGAAATTGTAGTTTTCTACTTTATTGTTGCATTAAAAAAAATATAATATATTCTGTATGTATATTTATGCTTCAAGAAAAAAAAGTGTCATTGGTTTACTTATGTTACAATTTGGAAGTTAGTATTTTGTTTTAAAACATGGATAAAAAAAGGAGTGCAACGTGTCTATACATTCATACAAAAAAAAACTACTCTGGTTGTTTTATTATTTTATGACTCTAGTTGCTACTCCTTCCTTTTAATAAATACTGTGTTTAATACAAAAAATATAGAAGAAAACTTATATATTACATTTTTGTTTCTGTTGTATATATCATAATATGTATATACACCTTATATATATATAAATATATATACTAAGTGTATATATATATATATATATTATATACCATACTAGAGAGAAGAAATATAAGTACTGTGATATTTTTTTTAAAACTGTAGGTATGCTTTCTGGAAAAATATATATATATCTATACATATATATATATATATATGTATATATATAATATATTGTGTATATGGAAAAATGGATTA
This sequence comes from Cunninghamia lanceolata, assembly GCA_027924645.1. Classification (NCBI taxonomy): domain Eukaryota; kingdom Viridiplantae; phylum Streptophyta; class Pinopsida; order Cupressales; family Cupressaceae; genus Cunninghamia; species Cunninghamia lanceolata. Next base: position 5,270,546 of record BSBN01000693.1, read on the forward strand.
AATCTAAACTAAATAAAACCAAAGAACCCAATAACATAAAGGAAACGAATCTAAGTAAAAGCCATAAATCACAAATCAAAGACAAATGAAAGCTCTTACCAAAACCTGTATTGTTCCCTTTTGGAGATATGTGGATTGCTCAATGTAGCTGCAAAGCCATGGCTGCAACAAGCAAGTATGTGCTCAAGAGATCAATGTCAAAAGATCGTTATAGTGCTCAATCGACGTGTTGTGTATGCTCAAAGCTCTGTCAAGTGTGCCTGAGAATACGATCGAAGAGAGAGACCTAATGAAGGAGATGAGGGGGGTTTATATAGATTTCCAGGAAGATCGATCAACGGTCCAGATAATTCAAAAGAATCCACGGAGGAGATAAGTTGAGGAATGTGCAACGAATGAGAAGAAGACATGTGTCTTGCTTGCTTTTGCATGAGAGGAGTTATCAAGAATAGAAGAATGAGTTAACTGAAGAGATAAATCAATTAAAAGAATAAAGCAATCAGTTAAGTGATTTAAAACAAGAAGAAGGGATTTGCATGAGAAAAGAAGATATTTTGCTTTATTAAATATAGAAATATTTAATTGATGAGCAAGAAAGCTTGAGTTTTTTAGAGATAATTCAAATTAGAAGTAAAAGCAATTTAAATAAGTAATTGATTTATTTAAATTTAGAGAAGATATTTTTGGAAGAAGTAATTAAATAATTAGAATTATTTAATTTAGAAGATTTGAAAAGCAAATTAAATAAATAAATTTATTTAATTGTTGTGCATGATTTTGGGAGAATGATTTTTTATTTAATTAAATAATTTAAGAATTATTTAATTTTAGATAAGAGGGAATTTGTTGAATTAATTAAATAATTAGATATATTTAATTAATGTGGATGTGAATTTTGGAAGGTGACAATGATTTAATTAAATAATTATAATTATTTAATTGTGGAAGAATATAGAGGAATTTGATTTAATTAATTAAATAAAGAGAATTTATTTAATTAATGTCGCAATTTTGTGATTTAGAAGAATTTGGTGAAAATTAATTAAATAATTAGATTATTTAATTAATGTTGAAATGTAGGTGATGAGACAGATAACGAAATGCAAGTGATTTGATGACACGGTCATTTTAGGGTGTCTACATTTTGCCCCTCTTTGATGCGATGCAGCTTGCAGCATTGCTTCAAAGAAAATAATTGTTGAAGAGGTGATACAATTTTTTGATGCCCCAGTGTAGGTGGTTGGAAAAATGGATTAAATCTAAACTAAATAAAACTAAAGAACCCAATAACATAAAGGAAACGAATCTAAGTAAAAGCCATAAATCACAAATCAAAGACAAATGAAAGCTCTTACCAAAACCTGTATTGTTCCCTTTTGGAGATATGTGGATTGCTCAATGTAGTTGCAAAGCCATGGCTGCAACAAGCAAGTATGTGCTCAAGAGATCAATGTCAAAAGATCGTTATAGTGCTCAATCGACGCGTTGTGTATGCTCGAAGCTCTGTTAAGTATGCCTGAGAATACGATCGAAGAGAGAGACCTAATGAAGGAGATGAGGGGGGTTTATATAGATTTCCAGGAAGATCGATCAACGGTCTAGATAATTCAGAAGAATCAATGGAGGAGATAAGTTGAGGAATGTGCAACGAATGAGGAGAAGACACGTGTCTTGCTTGCTTTTGCATGAGAGGAGTTATCAAGAATAGAAGAATAAGTTAACTGAAGAGATAAATCAATTAAAAGAATAAAGCAATCAGTTAAGTGATTTAAAACAAGAAGAAGAGATTTGCATGAGAAAATAAGATATTTTGCTTTATTAAATATAGAAATATTTAATTGATGAGCAAGAAAGCTTGAGTTATTTTAGAGATAACTCAAATTAGAAGAAAAAGCAATTTAAATAAATAATTGATTTATTTAAATTTAGAGAAGATATTTTGGAAGAAATAATTAAATAATTGGATTTATTTAATTTAGAAGATTTAAAAACAAATTAAATAAATAAATTTATTTAATTGTTGTGCATGATTTTGGGAGAATAATTTTTGATTTAATTAAATAATTGAAAATTATTTAATTGTAGATAAGAGGGAATTTGTTGAATTAATTAAATAATTGGATTTATTTAATTAATGTAGACTTAATTTTTGGGAAGAGGATAATGATCAAATTAAATAATTATAATTATTTAATTGTGGAAGAATAATAGAGGAATTTAATTTAATTAATTAAATAAAGAGGATTTATTTAATTAATGTTGAATTTAGGAGATTTAGAAGGATTTGATGAAAATTAATTAAATAATTAGATTATTTAATTAACGTTGAAATGCAGGTGATGAGACAGATAACGAAATGCAAGTGATTTGATGACACGATCATTTTAGGGTGTCTATATTTTGCCCCTCTTTGATGCGATGCAGCTTGCAGCATTGCTTCAAAGAAAATAATTGTTGAAGAGGTGATACAATTTTTTGATGCCCCAGTGTAGGTGGTTGCCCCAGCATAGTTAGTGTAGGGTGCCCCCTCGAGAGGAAAGACATGGAAGCGACAGAAGAACTGTGTTGATGCTCGACTAGAAGATTTGTTGGAGACAGACGAGGTTGGGTTGATGATAGATAGAAGAAAGGAGATAGGAGAGAATATAAGAGAAAGACTGTTGATTGATCTTTGCTGGAAAACTATATAAGGCCATGGAAAAATGGATGGTGTAAATGGATGAGCTTGTTGCAATGGTTTCACATTTGTTTATAAAGAGCAATCCTTAGTTTGATGTAGCACGTGGATAGTTCGCCACCAAGGTATAAAAGACCAAGGTGCAATAATATCCAAGTGCGTGGACGTTGACTCTGCAAGCAAACAGTTTGAACCCAGATCCTTTAGACATAATATAACCTTGTTGGAACATGTGAATGAGCCATAGTCTTGAACATAAAATAAACTTCAATACATGTAAATGCAAGAAGAATTATTGATATGTAAGATGCTAGGTCCTAACACACACAAGATAAATAGAATGCTAAGAAAGATACTGAAGATCATTCCTCAAACACGGCACACAAAAACAATGACTATGCCCCCAATTCGTACTGCATCGCAACATACCAAGATTATAGATAAATCAAGGTAGCTTTGAATAGGTATGGGAATAGGGAACAAAAGATAAACCATAACACAAATTGACTGACTTACAAAGTAAACATACAGCCAACATTTTCTCTTGCCAAAGAGGTTGCTCAGGATAGATTGGATAGGAAAGATAACAGCCTTATCGTAGGAATTCTGTGTCCGTTAAAGGGGGCTATCTACCTAAAAAGACAATGTCTCACTTGCAGGAAATGCCACATGTTGCAGGAGACGCGTGTGTTAGTCTCGACAATGGAACACTTCAAAGAAGACAAGCTTGTTGATCTAGGGCTTGGTTAAGCAGTACTTAGCTGATGTTGGCAATCGGTATGCAGGACAGTAGATGACTCTAGAAGTAGGCCTCTTTGCTTCAAGTTTGTTAAGGACTTTTGCTTTGAAAGGATGCGCTAGCTTGCTGCTTGAGTTAGTCAAGTCGAAGCGAATGGATTTTGACAAACGGAAGACGAGAAGGATGGAATGCTAATGGATTGGGACGGGTGGAGAATGATGGATCGTGTGTGCCTGAGTACTGGATACATCCTTCGTATTCCAGACTGCCTACATACCCTGTATCCACAGGATCAAGGCACCCTTACGATGGAAGATGAACGTGATAAATATGTAGTTCTGGATAGAGTGATGAATGGGTCAAGGTGAAAGGAGGGGGTCTTATGTACCTGAGTACTGGATACTTCCTTCGTATTCCAGACTGCCTACATACCCATATCCATGGGATCAAGGTACCTTAAGATTGAGAAGAGATGATATGTAGTTCTGGTTAGTGTGATGATGTGGGAAAAGAGCGGAGAAGAGGTGATCTTATGTACCTGAGTACTGGAAACGTCCTTCGTATTCTAGACTGCCTACATACCCATATCCATGGGATCAAGGTACCTTAAGATTGAAAAGATGATATGTAGTTCTGGTTAGTGTGATGATGTGGGAAAAGAGCGGAGAAGATAACAGCCTTATCGTAGGAACTCTGTGTCCGTTAAAGGGTGTTACCTGTGGAAATGAGACAAGATTGAAGTATGTGCTGCGAACCACGAACAAGGAACCAATCCTAGACCGAAGCTAAGGAAAGAGTTGCCCCCATTCTGGTAGAGGAAACTGTAGGGGTGACTACTGAAGAAGACACAGAAAGACTTGACCTAGGACAAGACAGTGTTAACTGTAGACCCAGACCAAGACATGGGAAGACGACAATGGACATTGACAAATTTCCAAGCTATACTAGATAGGGAGATGGAAATGCAAACAAAGCCAATGGTTTTATTATGGGTGGATGGATGAGGCGCGTTGCGAACTGGACAAGGAGTGGACAGGACTCGATAGACGATGGATGCTGACTCTATGCATAGCGCCTGTTTGCCAGGTTTTCACTATGGTACTTATCCAAGGCGCCTATTTGCCAGGTTTTCACCAGAGGATGGATTTTTTTGGATTATTTGATTTTTTGATTTTTTTTATTTATTTATTTATTTATTTATTTATTTTGTGGGAATACTCTGAGGATCAGGCATAGAACTTCTTGAGATGGACACTGTTAAGTGGCTCATCTAGAGGAATGTCGTCAAGTGTAGCTAAAGTATAAGCTCCCGATCCATATGCTACTGTCACAATGAAGGGACCTAACCAGTTAGGCTCAAACTTACCCTTCTTCTCTCGATCTGCTTGATTTCTCTGATTCTCCTTAAGTACAAGATCACCAACTTGAAACTGTCTTTCTTTGATCTTTTTGTTGTAATTACGCCGGAGGCGGTTTTGATAGACATGGAGATGATTAAGGGCGGCAAGACACCTCTCATCTAGTAGTTCAAGCTCAGCTAATCGAGAAGTGCGATACTCATCTCCGCCAATCAGATCCTGCATGGATACTCTGAGGGATGGGATCTCGACCTCTATAGGTAGGATGGCTTCAGAGCCAAAGACCAAGGCATATGTTGTGGCACCAGTGGGTGTTCTGATACTAGTGCGGTAGGCCCATAGGGCGGGATTGAGTTGCAAGTGCCAATCACGACCAGCTTCATTGACCGTTTTCTTTAGGATCTTGAGAATGGTTTTATTGGAAGCCTCAGCTTGGCCGTTACTCTGCGGATAGTAGGGAGTTGAGAAGTGATGTTGGATATTATATTGTATGCATAAGGCACAAACATCTTGGTTCTTGAATGGTCTCCCATTATCAGTGACAATGGCTTGGGGAATACCATACCGGCATATGAGGTAGTTTAGAATAAACTTGGCTATTTGCTTACTGGTGATATAGGTCATAGGAATGGCTTCCACCCACTTCGTGAAATACTCAGTGGCGGTAATGATAAACTTGTGGCCATTGGAGGAGGAAGGGTGGATTTGTCCTATGAGGTCGAGACCCCATTGAGAAAAAGGCCATGGAGTTGTCACAGGTTGTAACTCATGAGCTGGTGCGTGAATCAAATCTCCATGCTGCTGACATTGTAGACACTTCTTAGCAAACTATGCAGCATCTTGCTCTATTGTAGGCCAGTAATAACCTGTTCTGAGTATCTTCTTAGCAAGATTAGGACCGGAAGAATGTGCGCCATAGACGCCTTCGTGTATGTCTCGTAAGGTAGCTTCGGCTTCTTCCGCGTTAAGACATCGTAAGAGGATACCATCAAGACTCCGGCGATATAGTGTATCACCCAGAATGATGTAACGAGAGGATCCACGGATAAAGGTTTTGCGTTGGGTGGATGATAGGTCAGGGGGAAAGGTTCGGTGTTTAAGGTATTCATAGATATCTTCGTACCATGGGGAATTGGGACCAACAAGTTCGTAGATGATTTCAGTAATAGGAACATCGACGGCTGGTATCAACAATTGCTCGATCAAGAATCCACACTTCTGTGTATTAGCAGGCATGTCTATCAGTGACCCTACAGAAGCCATAGAATCCGTAGCTTTGTTATGCTCTCTTGGAATTTGCTCAAATGTGATGGTAGAAAAATGTGGTTTGTAGGCATCCACTAGTTGTTTGTAGGGGACCAACTTTTCATCCTTTGTTTGGTATTCATCTGTGACTTGGCGAATGACTAGCTGTGAGTCTCCATATACTTGTAATTCTGTGATGTCCCATTGAACTGCTGTATTGAGACCTATGAGGAGTGCTTCATACTCGGCTATTTTGTTGGTGCAAGGGAATGCTAGCCGATATGACTTTGGAATGTAGTCATTCTGAGGTGTAACAAATAAGATGCCGGCTCCTGATCCATGCTGTGTGTAAGAACCATCAAAGTACAACTTCCACATTATGGAGTTAGAAAGAGTGAATAGATTCTCGTCAGGAAAGTCTGCTACCATAGGATGTGTATCTTTCATAGGTGCATCTGCTAGTTGATCCGCGAGGGCTTGTCCTTTGATTGCCTTACGATCTGTGTACTCAATATCAAACTCACTAAGGATCATAACCCATTTAGCTAGTCTGCCTGTGAGAGCTGCTTTTGCTAGTAGATACTTCAAGGGATCAATCTTGGCTATCAGATTTGTGTGTTGGTTCAGCATGTAATGTCGTAACTTTTGGGAGGCGAACACTACTGCTAAACAAGCCCTTTCCATTGGTGAATAATTGAGCTCGTATCCCACCAAGGTTCTACTGATGTAATAAATTGCATGCTCCTTTCCTGTGTCATCATTCTGTGCTAGCAGAGCCCCTAGGGCTGAGTTTGTAGTGGAGATGTATAAGATCAAAGGTTTGTCCGCAGCTGGTGGAACCAATACAAGAGGTGTAGCTAGATACTCTTTAAGTTGATCAAACACTGCCTGACACTTGTTGTCCCATCGAAATGAGACATCCTTTCGGAGTAAGTGCTGAAAGGGTTGACATCTATCTGCTAGCTGTGAGATAAAATGCCTGATGGACTGCAACCTTCCTTGGAGGCTCCTTAGTGCTTTAAGGTTCTTTGGTGGAGGCATCTCCACTATAGCCTTTACTTTCGCTAGATCCACTTCGATGCCTCTACGAGATACAATGTATCCCAATAGCTTTCCTGATGTTACACCGAATACACACTTTTTTGGATTGAGTCTTACTTGGTATTTTTCAAGCCTATCGAAGATCTGTCCTAAGACCTGTATGTGATCCACTCTAGAAGATTTAGCCAATATATCATCAACATAATCCTCCATGATGTGATGAAAGAGATCATGGAAGATCACTGTCATTGCTCTCTGATAGGTTGCTCCTGCATTTTTCAGACCAAACGACATGACACACCAACAATAATTGCCCCAAGGACAAGCAAAGGTTGTTTTATGTTGGTCTTCTTCAGCTATCCTTATCTGATTATAACCCAAGAATCCATCCATGAGAGAAAGCATCTCGTGACCTGCTATCAAGTCCACTATAATGTCAATGTTTGGTAGTGGAAAGTCATCTTTAGGACACGCCTTATTGAGATCTCTGAAATCATTACACATGCGGATGCGCCCATTAGGTTTAGACACAGGTACAACATTTGAGACCTAATCTGAATAGTCAATAGGTCGTATAAACTTTGCACCTAATAGTTTTTGTACTTCCACTTTCACCAAGAGAGCTATTTGTGGGTGCATCTTTCTCAACTTCTGTTTGACTGGTTTCACCTTGGGATCAACTGTGAGATAATGAACTACCAGCTTAGGGTCTAGCCCTGGCATATCTGCATAGGTCCATGCAAAGTTGATGGTTCGTTGTAAGAAGAAGCTGTTAAGATTTCTGTGCTCTGTGTCAGATAAGGATGCTGCTAGGAATGTTGTCTTTGGATTCTGTTCTGTACCTAGGTTGATCTCTGTAGAATCTTCCACTAGTAGAGCTGATTTCTCCTGATACTTAGATGGTAAGGGAAGGTCAAATCCTCCATCCTCTGGTGCCACAGTTGGGTTTTCACCTTTGGATACGTCCTTTATTTTTACTATTTTATGATCAGGAGGTGCCACAGTGTGGTTTTCACCTAGAGATCTTTCTTTATTTGCACTTTTGCGACTGAAGGATTTGGCATTCTCACCAAAATAAGCCGTGGGCTCTAGTTCCATTACAAAACCTACCTTGTGATCACCAAGAGGGATACCTTCCCGAAGTCCCATGAACTCAGCGAGAGCTTCGTCATTCTGAAATACATCTATAATGGGGGCCCCTTGTTGGTCCCAATCGATAAGTTCAGGGTAGACAAGCGTGACATTCTGGGTGCTGGTGTTGGAAGTTAAGGATACGGAGGATAGTGTAAAAATGGAGGATTCTGCGAATAGATTGGTCATGTGGAGGGAAGAGTCATCGGTGATATCCTCTGTAGACGTCGTATCGGCAGGAAAAGTGTCAGCTACCTCGTCGAGGATATACTCGATCTCCGAGGCGCGTGGTACCTTCTTACCAAATCCTAATCCTTTCTTGTCTAGCTTCTTTGTTACCACAATGGGCTCCATAGTGCCTTGATTCTATTTCCCAAGGCCACCTTTGCCTTTATAGCCCATATTTTTCACTATCCTTAAGCCATTGCCATATTGCTTGACTGGTATCGTGACTGGTTCTTTCTCCTTATAGAGCCAAGAAGAAATGTCCTCAATGGTTTCATCTTCCAGTAACCGCCCATGTTGGAATTGGGTTAGGAATGTTGGGGGAGGAATAGTTGCTTTTTTGGTAACTTTGGCAATGGGTGGTTTGCCGTAAGACTTTGGAGATAAAGGCATCCGCCCTACACAACAAGATTCGGAGATATCATAAGTGCCAAAGCCTATATCTCGGACGCGAGCTATGATTTTGGGGAGGGGTGTAGGCTCACTTGTAGAGGCTTGCGTGAGAGTTTCAGGGTCAACATAGAGAGGGGATTCAAGGGCTTTGTCATTTTTAGGCACTTGGTTGCAATTCTTATAGCTTCCTTGCAAGACACGGCAAAATTCAAAAGGATTAGGATCTCCTGGGATGGTGATCTCCGTACCATTGTATGGGAACTTGAGGGACTGATGGTACGTGGAGGGGATAGCTTTCATTGCATGGATCCATGGGCGGCCAAGGATAATGTTATAAGGCAACTCAATATCAAGGACTTGACACCTAGTTTCAAGCATGACCGGGCCCAACTGTATAGGCAAGTGAATAACACCTTCTGAACGGTGTTCTGCATCATCATACCCCTTGATTGTAATACTATGATCAGTGTTGACGTGATCCTCAGAGTATCCCAATTGCTTTAGTAACTTTAAAGAACAGATGTTGAGACCAGCACCACCATCTATGAGAATACGTTTGATTTTGTGCTTATGGATGAGAACCTCAATATGAAGGGCATCATTATGACAAGGATCATGGGATGGGAGGTCCTTCTTAGAGAAGACCACATTGTAGGGTGAAGCAATGTTACCCACTATAGCTTGGAAATCCACGACTGCTATGTTGTTAGGAACTGAGGACTCCTGGAGGGCTTTTTCTAGCACGACTCTATGTGCATGTGATGACCATAGCAGGTCCAAAATAGAGATCTGTGCTGGTGTTTTCCCTAGATGTTCGACAAGATTATAATCAGACTGAACTGGAAGTCTAGGTGTAGGCACACGGATGGTGACATGACCTCGACGAGTAGTAACAGCACAATCCGTAGATTTGCCTTTGATGGTGAGGGTAGACACTCGACTCTCTTCAAAATGACCTACAATGGAATCGAAAGACGTGGAAGCGTGATTGATACCTTTACCTCTATCCTGAGGAGGAGGTGGACCATGATGAGGGAATGGTTCCTTGTACATATCGAGATCCTTGTTCATGTGTTGCGCTGGTGATTCATTCTCAAAGGTGATTTGATTACCGTCGATGAGGTTTTGGATGAGGTGCTTAAGCTTCATGCAAGATGCAGTTCGATGACCTTTGCTCCTATGGAACTCACAATACTCATTGTCTCTGTAACGTGCAGTTTTGTAGACAGATTCTCCATAATGAGGAGCATCAGGTAAGGTGATGAGCCCTTTCTGCAAAGCTTGCTGTAAGACCGATTTGATGGGCACTCCCAAAGGAGTAAATTGACATCGCGGAGGGTAATCTTGTTGGGGCCGCTCTTGTTGTCGTTGCTGTTGGTTGGGATAAGGCTATCTTTGTTGCTGCTGTTGTTGAGGTGGAGTTTGACTTGGTTTGGAGAGTTGTAGCGGTGTTTGCAACGTTTGGACATGCTTAGTATCGACCACCCCATCATTGACCACATTTTTGTTCTTGTTCCAATATTTGGGTTTATCATTCGACTGCTGATGAGAATTGCTATCTTTCGTCTCCTTAAAGATTTTGACCACACCCTTAGCAATGAGGGCCTTCTCAATGTTGATACCCTTGTATGTGATTTCATCGAAGGTTGTAGCACTAAGAATTTGCAAATGAAAACCTAACTCTTGGTTGAGGTTCTGCACAAATATGCTAACAAGCTGTTTCTCCGGAATCTTGAAAGGGAATTTACTAGCCATTTGTCTCCATCGTTGAAGGAAAGAAATGAAAGTTTCACCATTTTTCTGTTTATTGTTGCATAGGTCCGTCATGGAAATCTCATGCTCTGCGTTGTAAGAAAAATGGGTGGCAAACTTTTCTACTAGCTCGTTGAAAGACTTGATACCCGTAGGTAAGTGTGAGAACCATTCTATTGCTTGACCTCCAAGACTACGAGGAAAGAGATGCATAAGATATGTGTCGTTGTGTGAGACCTCGAAGCAAGCAAGATAGAATTCCCTAAGATGGTCTTTAGGGTCACCTTTTCCTTTATATTTATCGAACTTGGGAATAGTGAAATTTTGAGGAAAAGGGATCATTGGTAATGATCGATCAAAAGGATAAGGACACACTTCCTCTAAGGAGAAGGTCTTTTTGGTGTGGCCAAACGTAAGATCAGATAGTTGTTGTTGCACCTCCGTAATCTTTAGTTCCATAGTTGTGGGAGGGGTTGGTAACATCTCCTGTTGTCCAACAAGCGGTTGGTGTTGCCCATATGGAAGATTATAATGTAAGCCATGCGCACTGGTATTGTAAGGGTCGTAAGATTGATTGGGATTGTATGGATTGTATGATTGGTTCAGATTGGGTTGGAATTGGAGGCCTTGATTAGGGAGAGGTGGAGGTGGCGCTAGGTAAGAATGTTGGCTTTGCGATGATTGAAGAAACATATTGGGGGGAGGAAAGCTAAAGTGCGTTTGATTAGGTTGTGATGGTGGCACATAGCTTTGGGAAACCTGATGTTGGGAATGTTGAGAGTGGCTAGGCAATGTATGAAAGAAGTTGAGCGTGGATGAACGTTGTGGAGGAGGAACATAGGTAGAAGTGAGTTGCGGCGGTGGTGGTTGATTGAAGATGAGAGTAGAAGAATGTTGTGGTGGAGGAACATAGGTAGAATTGATTTGCGATGGTTGGGGTTGCTTGAGGATGAGAGTAGAAGAATGTTGTGGTTGGGGCTGCGTGACTCCAATTGGTTGAGAGACATGAAGGTGTGATGATATAGGAGGTGGCATATGTTGAGACCCTTGTTGCATGGCTACATACGTGTTCCCCAGATTTTAATTGGGTGGGAAACCTACGCGTGATGGGGTAACCAAGATTCCACTTGCGCTTGGGGTGGACACTTTAGGAGGCGGTTGCACATTCGATCGAGCTAAGGTGGCTTGCTTAGCTAACTCTGCTTGACGTTGGAGAGTTTCTTGTTGGTTTTGATAGATCTCCATAGGAGTCAAAAGCGGTGATATGGGCCTCTCCCCTGTTGGGTTTTGAAAAAGGGGATTCCTATACTGCGAGCCTTGAGTAGGTAGGGGCATAGTCACTGTGGACATGGTTTGCACCGCTTGTATGGTTTCTTGGTTGTTGGTGCTTTCCTTGAGAGTGGACACATCAAAATCTTGAGGTAACTTGGCGCCTTGCTTTGCAAGCAAGCGAAAGAAATGATCTTGATTCTCACTAAGGATTTTATCAAAGGCAGCTATAGCTCTAGGATCTTGTATAAATTCATCAAGGTCTTGCCCATCTTCTTGAGAGGATTGACCTATTTTAAAGTGTCGCTCTTCCTGAGATGGGGTTTGATCTACGATATAACCTTGTGGGACAAAATCCGGAGGCAAGCCTGTGGTATACTGAGGTGCATTAAGCAACGGGGTTCTCTCCTCATGAGGATTGCTTGGTTCATCTATGTGCAGCATGTTTGGAGAACTGATTGGTTTTACTGCAGGTGTACTAGGAGTCACCTTGGGAGTAATGTTGAGACGACCTGATTGTGGTGTGCGAGGGGGTGACTTGTGCTTCTTAGGGACAACTTGCCTAGATTTCATGGTTTGCTGTAGCCTAGTGGTGACCATTGGAAATACTGAGGACACAATGTAATGCTGGGAATCTGCAAGATGCTTTGAAGAAACGGACAAACTCTGATGCACAAAGTACTGGACCAAAGGCGCTATACTGTTTGACTAGAGGCGCAGGACTGTGCTACCAAAAGTGTGATACTGTGGGCCAGAGGTGACGGACTGAGCTGCCAATAGTGAGTTACTGCTATACCAAAGGCAAGCCATAGTGACCAAAAGCGAGCTACTGTTATACCAAGGGCGCTGAAGTAGAGTTTTGCCAGAGGCGGGTTACTGCTGTACCAAAGGTGATCTACTGTACTACCAAAGGCGAGCTGCTGTAATACTAGGGGCACTGAAGTAGTGTCTGATATTTTTCAAAGGCAAAATTTTTCTGTTTCCGATTGGATTGGTTAGGCAAGAGAAAACACAGCAAACAAGTGGTCAAAAAAGGCACAAGGACTGACACAACAGATAGTGTATGTTCAAGGCTCCAAACAAGCCCAATGTTTCCACAAGTCTAATACAGTTGCAATCAATAACAAGCACTTTTTATCCCTAGAGACAAGGTTTCATTGCAGTAGATCAGCTCACAGCTTAATACTCCGTCGATAAAAATATCATTCCATAAAGGTGTCAGATATTTAGTATCTTTGCGAGAGACGATAGGTAGGGATATCTCACCCTCCCCTTGGAAAGCTCAAGTAGGTCACAAGAGCTTTATGTCCAAGGGAATACTATCTCTTCTCAAGGGAGCCAATGGTGAGTGTCTTAAGGGTTTAAATCGATTTCCCTTGCACTGATGATTACCGCAATGTTCGGAGGTAGGTTGGGTAGTCTCTATCTAAATTGGTTCTTAGTGACTTTGAGGGACCAATGCCTTACGAGCAATGCGACAAGCTACTAAAAGCTTTAACCAATCCTACTAAGAGTTTCAAACACTTCGCTCAATGTGAAAATCGTTTCCACAAAGAGCTAGTACACCTCTTTTTAGTTTGGCACCACAAGGTAAGGCTGACGTCGGTTAGGACTTGGCTTTCGCCTTATCCCTCTTATATAGCGGTTCAAAGGAAAACTCCGCTTAGGGTCATCCCTTTTGGATGAATCATAATCCAAAAGCAGGCCCTTCTAAAGGAAGTACAGAAAAGTAAGAGCAAACACGTCAAACAAAGGTTCAATTGTCCCGTTATAAGAAAAAAAAGGTGCAACTAAACTAGGCACACACACGTTTGTAGTTGTAAATTGTCCCTTATGAAATGAAGTGTTTGGCATTCATGTCCATTGTCCTTTAGAAAATTGAGGTGTTTGTTCATACATGTCCATTGTCCCTTAAGAAATGCAGTATATTCCTAAGACTTAGATTGCAAGAAAGATTTGTTTAATTACTCCTTTTAAGCATGCAATGTGTTTCTAAGACTTAGTGAGATCAAACAAAAGGGTCTTCAACGCTCGTCCTGCATGAACATATTAAGAAAACACCTATTTGCTCTGTGTGAGTAATAAGAAGCTGCAACAAGTGATATTAGGTCCACACAAACTCAAAAGTTAGCAAGTGCTTGAAGTCAGAGATTGAGAATAGGCCAATGAGTGGTCTTAAAAAATAAATCTCAGAAAATCTTTGAAAAAATATTACCACTGTGTAGAGGACAGAACAATACCAACTTTCAAAAAAAACATCACCTAAATCCGAGTCCGTTTGTGAAAGTTATGAAGCTTGAAAAGTCAAAAAACTGTGACGAGACAAAGACAGCAGTGAGAAAATCAATTTTCTAAAAAATCAGAGAATCTTGATAAAAAATCAATTTCACCACGATGTAGATCACGAAATTCTAGCCTATTTCAAAAAAAAAGCACTAAAATACGTGTCCGTATGACCAAGATAATGAGGTTTGAAAATCGCCTATTCATTTAAAAAGCTCATTGAAGAGGGGTCTGTCTTAGCCCCCTATGACTGGCTCCTGGTCACTGATGTGACCTGCTGCTGGGCTGAAGGTGCTTTATTTTTTTCAAAAAATAAAAAGAAAAAAGAAAAAAGATTCTCTTTACTTTGTTTTACTTTTTAAAAGAAATAAAAACTAAAAACACTTCATTTTTTATTAAAACAAATCTTTTCATAAGAACAAAAGAAAAAGCTGGCTGGAAAAATAGTACGCTGTACCTGCTACAAAATAAGGTACCTTGTACCTGCTGTCAGTGCTGCAAAGGAATTTGTTTTTTTTAGCTTTTTTGTGATTATTTTTTGATTTTTGATTTGTTTTATTTATTTTTTTTTTTGTTTTTTTTTTTGCTTTTTTATTTTTGGATTTTTTTTGCTTTTTTACTTTTTCAAAAAAAAAAAAAAAAGAATTTTTTTTTTTAAAAATAAATATATATATATATATATTTTTACTGTTCCTCACAATGATTATACGGCCTCAAGTTGCGTGCTCGAGGTAAAAAAACTTTACCTTCACCGAAATAGGCCAAATTTTATATTTTTCTTCATCGCTCGACCCTTCTGAACGCAACCGTGACCTCCATTTTTGCCCAGCAAGCTTCCTTTAAATTTTTTTTTCGGATCTCTCCAAAAAAAGAGTTAAAAATCTTGTGAAATCAAACTAAAAATTCCACAAATTTGATATTAAATCAGGACCAATGGGTCCCACTGGGCATGCCAGAATGTGTATATGGAAAAATGGATTAAATCTAAACTAAATAAAACCAAAGAACCCAATAACATAAAGGAAATGAATCTAAGTAAAAGCCATAAATCACAAATCAAAGACAAATGAAAGCTCTTACCAAAACTTGTATTGTTCCCTTTTGGAGATATGTGGATTGCTCAATGTAGTTGCAAAGCCATGGCTGCAACAAGCAAGTATGTGCTCAAGAGATCAATGTCAAAAGATCGTTATAGTGCTCAATCGACGCGTTGTGTATGCTCGAAGCTCTGTTAAGTATGCCTGAGAATACGATCGAAGAGAGAGACCTAATGAAGGAGATGAGGGGGGTTTATATAGATTTCCAGGAAGATCGATCAACGGTCTAGATAATTCAGAAGAATCAATGGAGGAGATAAGTTGAGGAATGTGCAACGAATGAGGAGAAGACACGTGTCTTGCTTGCTTTTGCATGAGAGGAGTTATCAAGAATAGAAGAATAAGTTAACTGAAGAGATAAATCAATTAAAAGAATAAAGCAATCAGTTAAGTGATTTAAAACAAGAAGAAGAGATTTGCATGAGAAAAGAAGATATTTTGCTTTATTAAATATAGAAATATTTAATTGATGAGCAAGAAAGCTTGAGTTATTTTAGAGATAACTCAAATTAGAAGAAAAAGCAATTTAAATAAATAATTGATTTATTTAAATTTAGAGAAGATATTTTGGAAGAAATAATTAAATAATTAGATTTATTTAATTTAGAAGATTTAAAAGCAAATTAAATAAATAAATTTATTTAATTGTTATGCATGATTTTGGGAGAATGATTTTTGATTTAATTAAATAATTGAAAATTATTTAATTGTAGATAAGAGGGAATTTGTTGAATTAATTAAATAATTGGATTTATTTAATTAATGTAGACTTAATTTTTGGAAAGAGGATAATGATCAAATTAAATAATTATAATTATTTAATTGTGGAAGAATAATAGAGGAATTTAATTTAATTAATTAAATAAAGATGATTTATTTAATTAATGTTGAATTTAGGAGATTTAGAAGAATTTGATGAAAATTAATTAAATAATTAGATTATTTAATTAACGTTGAAATGCAGGTGATGAGACAGATAACGAAATGCAAGTGATTTGATGACACGGTCATTTTAGGGTGTCTACATATATATTATATAAAGATGAAACGAAAATAATTTTTAAACAAAATATAGTGAGGGAAACCCATGGATCGGCAGGCTGTTTGTGTGTTAAGTGAAAAACTGTTAAAAAAATTAAATTAAATTAAAAGAGAAGTGGGAGGGGACTGTGGGCGGCAGCGCCCATAGTCCCGCCTTAGGTTTTACAATGGTGTGGGGGGGGAGGGTGATACCTTCACCCCACACCCAACACCCACTTCCTCCGTCATTCCCCATGGCCCAACCTCCCCACCGATACTTGAAACCTTGGCCGCGCCACTCCTAGTCTCCCGCAGACTTCTTCCCCCTCGGCACCATTCTCCATGCGATGCACCCTCCGCTCCTCCCACAGCGAACCCTCCGCCAAGTTTCCCCCACCTCTTGCCTTTGTTGTACCATTAGCACCACCCCCCTCTCAGATCATCCACTGCCACCACCGCCATTCACCGTTGTCGGCCCTCCTCTTTGAACTTTGCAACATGAAATCTTTGAAGGATACAAACAGGGTATATTTACAAATATCACTCTTAATATATATATATATTTTTTAAATATTTATATTTAGTTTTAGAATAGATAACAGTTAGAGAAAACTCTTGGGGTTTTGAATGCAAACCTCCATGCATGGCCTCCATTGGCCTTGCAAAACCCTACCTGCATACAAAGGAAGAAAATAAACAAAAGAAAACAAGAAAGCATGAGTTAAGGAATTAGGGCAAACAAGGAGAAGAGAAAACAGTATAAAACAAAGTGAGGGTTTCCTCATGAGAAAATAATAGATTAAAATTTAGGGCTTTTTCTTTTAGTTAACCTATTTTGAAAATAGAGGTTAGGTTTTTTTTTAGATTAGAAAACAATATTATTGTGAGGAATATGAGAGGATAATTGTTTTATTGTTATTTTTTTAAATCCTCTAATTGCCTTGACCTTATTTCATTCTTGCTCTCATCCAATTGTACTTAAGATTTAATTGGGAGTTTTTGCATTTGGATTATTTGCCTTGTGATTTAAATATTATTTTAGGGAGGGATTAATTTTATTCTTTTGGGGAGAGTATTTCCCCTTGTTTTAAATTCCTTTTAGTTGGGTCAATTAATTTATTTTGTTCCTAGTGTGATTTCTATCATTTATATTGTCTATCTAATTGAACATTATTTTACGGGAAGAGTTATTTAAACTCTCCTCCTTGCTCTATTAAATTTTTGAGTTAGTTATTAAATATAATGCCAAAATTATATTTAATAATGGACTCAATTTTCCTTTTGGGTTTATCTGACGTCTTGTCATTAATTACTATTTTTTTTTTCAAAATTTTAACCTTTTTATGCAAGGTCGATTTATTCGACCTTGGTAGGATATTTATTTTATTATTTTATTTTAAATCATTTTGAATTTGTTCTTAAGTTTTAATTTAATTTTTATTCTTAAATTTTATTTTATGTTTATAGAAAATGCGTTATGCTATTGGATTTTTCCTAGATTTCTAGGGTTTAATTTTTATATTATTTTTCTAGCTTTTATCCCATCTTTCCACTTCAATCATGCATCCATCATGCCACTATTTTCTTAATCATTATCTCGTCCTTGTTTTGATCTCAATTAGAGTTAGGTTCGAAGCTGGCAAAATCATCTTCACACCTAGGAGGCTTAGTGTTCAGATTGAAATCATTTTAACCCTAAAAGAGACACACTTCGTGTCGCATACCCCCTAGACAGCTATCATCACGTAGAGGACTGCGTGGGACAACGCACCTTCCCGAATTATGTTGACACATTTACACCTTATGCGTATTGCCACTGAGCACGCAGATGCGTGCGAGAGGGTTCCTAGGGATAGGTAGAAAGGTTTTTCGTAATTCGTGTCATGACCACATGTCAAATGTGGACATGACACATGTGTTGTGTGTCATGACCACATGGGAAATGTGGGCATGAAATTTGGTATCAGATCCTGAATTTAAACACTGGGCTTTTTTTAGGGCACATTATTATTTCTATAACTTTAATTAATTTGTGGTTACTTTTTTTTTTGTAGGATGCCTCCCCGACGAGTTCGGCGAGCGCAGTCCCGCCGCACTCCATCCTCGGAGGTTCACAGTGACTCTTCAGTTGAGGTACAGGCACAACTAGTCCCACAGGTACCGCAGGCACCACCGGCCCTACCAGATATTGGGCCACATATATTACACGCTTTACAAGTAGTTTTAGATAGGCTTCCACTGGCCATAGCTGAGCCACGCATAGAGCCACGTGTTGAGCCCCATGAGGATCTGCGAGAGGAGCCACATGTGGAGCCAGAGCTGAGTCCCATGTCGAGCCATGTGTGGAGCCTCCCATTGAGCCATGAGGGCCATCACGTGTGGAGCCTTATGTTGAGGTGCCAAAGACGATAGTAGAGGAGGTTGGTTTGGCCGACAGGGCCCGTAGCAGGAGTCCTTCACACCATGCTAGCCATGATGACGCAGTACGAGTAGAGCACATTATTCACAGACCCTATGACTATTACACAGATGAGCCTATTAGAGGGCACAAAGATAGAGGAGACCCCATTAGGGATTTGTTGAGGCTGAACTCTCCTACATTTGTCGGGACCACAGAGGGAGCCGAGGCAGAGGCCTAGCTCATCAGCTTAGATAGATGCTTCATGTTGCATCTTTACGACGGCAACACAAAGGCTTGTGTAGTAGTACACCTGTTGCGAGATGCAACAACTACTTGGTGGCGCACTGAGGAGTGCAAGCGTCACCTTTCATTAGACACTCTCACATGGGAGACCTTCATTGAGTGCTTCAATGTGCGATACTTATTAGATCATTATAGGCAGCGTCGCATAGACAAGTTTCATGACTTCCAGCAGAGAGGACTTACAGTGGCACAGTATGAGGGTAGATTTACTGAGTTATCTTGATATGTGGAGTATCTCCATGATGAGAAACTCCTAGTTCATAAGTTTATCAAAGGACTGAACCACAGCATAGCAGGGCCTATTCATATGGTAGACCCCCAGACTTTGAGTGATGCTGCCGAGAAGGCATATATCACCGAGGAGATTCAAGGATGAGGGCAGAGTTCATGCCCTTAGTTTCAGGATCATGGATAGTAGTAGCATCAACAGAGTTTCCGCAGACCATCATAGTCACCTCATAGGGGGGATTTAGTTTTGCACCCTTACCTCCTAGGCCCCCACAGCAACAGCAGCCACAGCAGCATCAGAGAGCTAGGACACAACAGAGGGCACATGGGGGATATAATAGAGGTTGGCAGTAGTAGGGCCTGTGTAGAGATTAAAGGTAGCAGGGACCACCTGCGGGACCCGCGAGGTCGCAACAGTCATATAGGGGCTCACAGGGGTCTACTGGTAGATCAGGACAGCAGCAGTCGAGTAGGACTTAGACTGGATAGGTACAAGCTAGGGTCCCTTGTTATGTTTGTGGTGGAGCAGGACACCTAGCCAGAGAGTGTCCACAAGGTTTTACAGTAGGGGACAGCCCCGTGCAGGAGGATCCAAGCAGACTATTGGAGATGTGGGTAGATCCCACCATATGTTCGTAGCGGTTGATAACCGCCAAGCTGATTTTTAGGCGTCAATGATTGAGACATCAAGTATGATTGGGGGTAACTCCATTTCTATTCTCTTTGATTCTGGTGCTACTAACTCATTCATATCTCCATCCTTAGTGGAGCGTTGCATGCTGGTGGCCTCTAGGTAAGGTGATAGGTGGGTGGTTGAGTTGGCCTCAGGGGCCAAGATGACAGTAGATGCCTTAGTCCATGACTGTGAGATTTCTTTGGGACCCTTTTCCACAGTATGTGACCTTAGAGTCATGACATTAGGATCCTACAATGTAGTTTTGGGTATGGATTGGCTTGCGGCTCATCGAGCCAAGCTAGATTGTCACCGAAAGGTGATCAGTTGTTTAGACAATCATGATTCATCAGTTGAGATAGTGGGCATGCAGAAGCCCACAACAGTGCATATGATATCTACTTAGTAGCTTAAGCACTGCATGTGGAAGGGATGTCAGATGTTTGCCATCATAGTGAGTGACAAATTAGATGACGAGCCTGAGGCATCTTTGGATGATCATCCCATCCTTAGAGAGTTTATCGATGTGTTTCCAGTAGAGTTACTAGGGATGCCACCCCATTGTGAGGTAGACTTTCACATAGACTTAGTGCCGAGTGCCGAGCCAGTGTCTCGCGCACCCTACAAGATGACCACACATGAGCTCACTGAGCTCAAGTTATAGTTGGAGGACTTGCTCGAGAAGGGGCACATTTGACTGAGCGTTTCACCTTGGAGCGCTCCTGTCATCTTCGTGAAGAAGGATGGGTCTCTTCGATTGTACATGGACTATAGGTAGTTAAATAAGGTGACGGTGAAGAACCGTTACCCTCTACCTAGTATTGATGATCTTTTTGATCAGATGCAGGGAGCCAGGGTGTTCTCTAAGATTGACCTGAAGTTCAGGTATCATCAGCTACGTATCACAGAGGTGGACATCCATAAGACCACCTTCTGGACTTGACATGGCCACTATGAGTTCACTGTGGTCCCCTTTAGCTTGATGAACACCCCTACAGTGTTCATGAGTCTCATGAACGGGGTGTTCCATACCTATTTGGATCGGTTCGTGATCATTTTCCTCGATGACATTTTGATCTATTCACGGACCAAGGAGGAGCATGACGAGCACCCTCATCAGGTTCTATAGTGTTTGAGGGAGCATAATCTTTATGGGAACCTAGCGAAGTGTGCATTTTTCAGGACACAGGTTCAGTATCTGGGGTATATCCTATCTGGCGATGGCATCTTAGTAGATCCATTGAAGATCAGGCCTATCAGGGATTGGCCAGCACCCACCAGTGTGACATAGGTCAAGAGTTTTATGGGGTTAGCTGGTTATTACCATCGCTTTGTTGGGGTTTTTCTCAGATAGTGTACCCCATTACTTCCCTTTAGCAGAAAGGGAAGAGTTTTCTATGGACTGAGCAGTGTAAGAGGGCCTTCGAGGTCCTCAAGGAGTGTCTTACTAGTGCTCCCATTTTAGCGGTTCCTAATCCTGCAACAAATTTTATGGTTTGCACGAATGCATCACTTGAGGGATTGGGAGCCGTACTGATGTAGGGTGGTAGAGTGATTGCGTATGAGTCATGAAAGCTCAAGACCCATGAGCTGAACTACCCCACGCACAACTTGGAGTTAGCGGCATTGGTTCATGCTCTAGTTTGTTGGAGGCATTTCTTATTGTGTCATCATTTTGAGCTCCATTTAGATCACCACAGCCTTTAGTATATCTTTATATAGCCGAATCTGAACACCCGTCAGTGGTGTTGGATGGAGTTTCTTTGCGAGTATGACTTTGATGTCCACTACATCAAAGGGAAGGAGAACGTGGTTGCTGACACATTGAGTTGGAGGCACCACGAGCTCTTGACCTTGACTCTGATTGTGGACTTGAGGGGACACATTATTCAACATCTGCCAGAGGATGAGTGGTTTCTTGAGGTGTAGCAGGAGATTAGTTCATAGAGGGCCCTTGTGAGCAAGTTTGTAGGATATTAACTTGAGGCAGATGGGTTACTTTGTCATCGATAGTGCATCTATGTACCCTGCACAGGTGACCTACATACTGTAGTGTTATCAGAAGCTCATAGAGCACCATATGTGGCACATCCAAGGATGAAGAAGATGGATACCGACCTACGACAGCTGTACCATTGGGAAGGTATGAAACGTGACATTGCAAAGTTTGTTACTCAATGCCTTAAGTGCCAGAGGGTCAAGGCCGAGCATCAACATCCAGCGGGTCTTCTATACCCACATGATATACCTGAGTGGAAATGGGACACTATTTCCATGGATTTTATTGTTGGTCTTCCTATATCTTTGCGTCACCATGATGCCATCATGGTGACAGTCAACAAGTTGACGAAGGTGGCGCATTTCTCACCTGTACGCACGACGTACAATGCATGAACAGTGGTGAGAGTATTCTTGGATGATATTGTGAGATTACGTGGAGTACCTCACCGCATTATTTTAGACAGGGATTCTGTATTCACTTCAACATTTTGGAGAGCCTTGTAGCAGGCATTGGGCACACAGCTCAACTTTAGCTCCACTTATCATCCCGAGATAGATGGACAGACAAAGCGGGTGAATCAGGTGTTGGAGCACATGCTTCGAATGTATATTATGGACCATTAGTCTAGATGGGAGAAGTATCTGTTTCT
This sequence comes from Cunninghamia lanceolata, assembly GCA_027924645.1. Classification (NCBI taxonomy): domain Eukaryota; kingdom Viridiplantae; phylum Streptophyta; class Pinopsida; order Cupressales; family Cupressaceae; genus Cunninghamia; species Cunninghamia lanceolata. Next base: position 5,293,032 of record BSBN01000693.1, read on the forward strand.
AGTTGAGTTTGCCTACAATAATGGGCATCACAGCTCGTTGGGTATGCCTCCCTTTCAGGCTTTATACGGCATACCATGCAGGACACCATTGAGTTGGGATCGGATAGAGGACAGAGTTGCCATTGGTCCAGAGCTAGTTTAGGATATGGAGCAACAGGTCACACTGATTAGGCAGAGACTTCAGGAGGCACATGATAGATAGAAGAAGTATGCCGATGCTAAACGGATTGATCAGAGCTTCTCAGTGGGTGACAGGGTGCTCCTTAGAGTGCGACCACACAAGAGTCCAATCCATTATGGAAAGGGCTCTAAGCTTGGAACACGGTTTATAGGACCCTTTGAGATATTGGAGTGGATAGGACCAGTTGCTTATTGTCTAGCGTTACCACCTAGCCTGTCACGTATCCACGATGTCTTTCATATTTCTATTTTGAGTAGATATATATCTGATTAATCTCATGTACTAGACTGGAGTGCTCTACAAGTAGAGGTGGACGGGCAATTGGCTTTGGATCCAATTCACATATTGGCTCGTCGGATGCTAGACCTTCGAGGTCGAGAGCTAGACCATCGAGGTCGAGAGCTAGACCAAGTTAGGGTCTAGTGGGATTGTTATGCTGAGGTCACAGTGACTTGGGAGGATGCAGCTAGTTTGAGGGCACTCTATCCTCACCTTTTTTATGACTTCCAGGAGGAAGTTTAGTCTTAGGGGGGGAGGATGTGAGGCTGATTATTTTTCTTCCATATTTTGATTATTATGCACTTCAATTGATGACATTATTAGACTTTTTAGAGACTATGTTTCATTATGCAGACTTGATTATATCTCATGATTTTGATATGACATTGATTAGACATATGGTGATTTGATTTGATCATACTTTGATGTTATTTTGTGATCCAACATATGAGATATATTAGATGATGTTTTGTGATGTGATTTCTAATTATTTATGTGATGATGATTATTTGACATGTGATAGAAAAATGTAGTTTAATTTAGAATTATGTTATAGATGATTATTGTTGTATTCAATTGCGTGAATTTAATTCCAGTTGCTTTAGCTATGATTATTCATGATATGATTGACACTTGATCGAGATGTACAGGTTTTACATTCCCTAGCCACAGGAAATTAGAGGTAGAATTCACACAATGTCATTCCCTGTGAAACCGATCCATTCCCAAGAGGGATGAGGATCACGTTTAAAATTGAATGTTGATTTATGTGCTTGATTAAATTTTATCATTTTGGCCTAGTACCCCTTTGTTAATTAATTAATATTAAGTGTTGTGCAATTTTTATTGACTTACACCACTTGGTAATTATTTTATTTTTGAGGCCATTTATGACTCTCGTGGTGAAACTTAGTGTTCCAAAATTTACCCTCAATGGTTACCCATGGGTCTAGGGTCAATTTTGACTAACCCTTGGATTAACTCACTTTCGGTCACTCTAAACTATGGTTTAGTCAAAGTGACGAAATTTGAAATTAGAGAAGGTGGGAGATGAGTCATGCTTTGGGAAAGACTCATCTCCCTTTCAAAAGTTTGGGAATCCTTTCCCAAGGAGGACTTGGGAGGTCTCCAAGACTCTCACACACGTGTGAGAGCATCTTGGAGGAAGATGGCTCTTTGAGAGAATAAGAGGATGTCATATGGCATCCCTTATCCTCTTGGAGGTTTGAGTGGGAATGCCACCTCACCACTTGTTCTCTCACATATGTGTGAGAGCACAAGTGGATAAGGTGAGGATTGAGATTGAATTGGAGGATGACACTTGTCATCCTCACACTTCCTCTCCCTTGCAAGTGGCATTGGAGGAGGAAGGAGAAGGTGACAAGTGTCACCTTCTCATTCCTCAAGGCCAAAATTGTTGGCCTATATTATCCCCTCTTGTTGAGGAGTGGGGGGTTCTTGCATTTTGGAGTTCTTTTCTATTTTTGAGCAACTTTGGAAAGTTAGAGGAATTATTGGAGATTGGAAGGTTTGAGAAAGCTTGGAGCTCATCACCAAACGTGCTTCCATTATAGGGATTTGAAGGTAAGCCTCATGAACTATGTTTCTTCACCCTTGCTTATATATTGTGATGTGTTTGTATTTTTTTTGCTGGTTGTTATTTCTTTATTTTATGTGGGATGGGAGTATGGTGAGAACACCTTCATTTGGAGGTAAGGCTCAACTTGTTTGGGGTAGGAGAAAGGAACCTCATTGAGGTCACTCCCATATTGTGTTATTCATGCCTTGAGGGATTTTACTTGTTGTGGAGATTATTTGAATGGCAAGAGTGCCATGGAGATTATTTTGTGATATTGGAGAGTTGGGGTTTTTGGAGATTTTTGTCTCGAGGCCATGAGATTGGTATTTTTTTAGTATTTTGGGTGGGCTTTGAAGTAGAAGGGTCCATTCCCTACCCCCATCAAACTTATTTTCATGAGTTGAGTTATGTGTTTATCCTTGGGGCTCTTTTTGTGTTGATTTTGTTTGATTCTTGTTGTGGAGTGTTTGCACCCATGTGAATCCCTACCTCCCTAGCTTAGGGGTGACCCACTTGTAGGTCTACGGTAGGGAGGAGGGCTTTTCGATGTGGCTAGGTTGTTCTTTTGTTGTGTTTATTTGCAGGTGTTAAATGAAGAAATGCAGTTATTGTCAAGCTCATTTTTGTGTGGCTTAGTAGTATTTTATTGGCTATTTGAGCCATGGCCATTGTGGCCCTATTGTAAAATTCTGTTTAGTTATTTTGCCATGGGATTGGCTGTAATAGATGTTGTATGAAAAATGTTCTTTATATTTAATTAGAAGGCTGTTTATTTTTCTATGTTGTGAGTTATGGTTTGAGAAATGCATGAGAAATTTTATTTATATTTCTGTCATGTTTTCCTTACAAAAAAAAATACATTAGTTGTTAAATAAATTTTATTGCATACAAGAAAGTGAAATTATAAAATCTAGTTTCCTATTCTATTGCATTGAAAGTTTTATATTACTAGATTGCTGTTAATAGGAGAGCTATCAGACTTTATATGAAATTGAAGTTTTCTACTTTATTGTTGCATAAAAAAAAATACAATATATTATGTATATATATTTATGCTTGAAGAAAAAAAAGAAATGTCATTGGTTTACTTATGTTACAATTTGTAAGTTAGTATTAAGTTTTAAAACATGGTTAAAAAAAAGGAGTGCAATGTGTCTATACATTCATACAAAAAAAAACTACTCTGGTTGTTTTATTATTTTATGAATCTAGTTGCTAATCCTTCCTTTTAAAAAATACTGTGTTCAATACAGAAAATATAGAAGAAAACTTATATATTACATTTTTTGTTTCTGCTGTATATATCATAATATGTATATACACCTTATATATATAAATAAATATATACTAAATGTATATATATATATATATTATATACCATACTAGAGAGAAGAAATATAAGTACTATCATATTTTTTTAAAAACTATACGTATCCTTTCTGGAAAAATATATGTATTATATAAAGATGAAATGAAAATAATTTTTAAACAAAATATAGTGAGCGAAACCCATGGATCGGTGGGTTGTTTGTGTGTTCAATGAAAAACTGTTAAAAAAAATTAAAGTAAAAGAGAAGTGGGAGGGGACTCTGGGTGGCAGCGCCCATAGCCCCACCTTAGGTTTTACAATGGTGTCAGGGGGAGGGTGATACCTCCACCCCACACCCAATACCCACTTCCTCTGTCATTCGCTGCAGCCCAACCTCCCCACCGATACTTGAAACCCTGGTCGTGCCACTCCTAGTCTCCTACAAATTTCTTCCCCTGCGGTGCCATTCTCCCTGCGATGCACCCTCCGCTCCTCCCACAGTGAACCCTCTGTCGAGTTTCCCCCACCTCTTGCCTCCACCGTACCATCAGGGCCACCCCCCTCTCAGATCATCCACCACCACCGCCACCATTCATCGTCGTCGGCCCTCCTCTTTGAGCTCTGCAACATGAAATCTTTGAAGGATGCAAATAGGGTATATTTACAAATATCACTCCACTTCATATTTTAAAAAAATAAATTTATATTTAGTTTTAGAATAGATAATAGTTAGAGAAAACTCTTGGGGTTTTGAATGCAAACCTCCATTCATGGCCTCCATTGGCCTTGCAAAACCCTACCTGCATACAAAGGAAGAAAACAAACAAAAGAAAACAAGAAAGCATGAGTTAAGGAATTAGGGCAAACAAGGAGAAGAGAAAACAATATAAAACAAAGTGAGGGTTTCCTCATGAGAAAATAATAGATTAAAATTTAGGGCTTTTTCTTTTAGTTAACCTATTTTTAAAATAGGTTAGGTTTTTTTCAGATTAGAAAACAATATTATTGTGAGGAATATGAGAGGATAATTGTTTTATTGTTATTTTTTTTAAATCCTCTAATTGCCTTGACCTTATTTCATTCTTGCCCTCATCTAATTTTACTTAAGATTTAATTGGGAGTTTTTACATTTGGATTATTTACCTTGAGATTTAAATTCTATTTTAGGGAGGGATTAATTTTATTCTTTTGGGGAGAGTATTTCCCCTTGTTTTAAATTCCTTTTAGTTGGGTCAATTAATTTATTTTGTTCCTAGTGTGATTTCTATCATTTATATTGTCTATCTAATTGAACATTATTTTACAGGAAGAGTTATTTAAACTCTCCTCCTTTCTCTATTAAATTTTTGAGTTAGTTATTAAATATAATGCCGAAATTATATTTAATAACGGACTCAATTTTCCTTTTGGGTTTATCTGACGTCTTGTCATTAATTATTATTTTTTTTTGAATTTTTAACCTTTTTATGCAGGGTCAATTTATTCGACCTTGGTAGGATATTTATTTTATTATTTTATTTTAAATTGTTTTGAATTTGTTCTTAAGTTTTAATTAAATATTTATTCTTAAATTTTATTTAATTCCTTATTGGTGATTTATTTTAAATTTTATTTTGGGTTTATTGAAAACGCATTATGCTATCAGATTTTTCCTAGATTTCTAGGGTTTAATTTTTATATTATTTTTCTATCTTTTATCCCATCTTTCCACTTCAATCATGTGTCCATCATGCCACTATTTTCTTAATAATTATCTCATCCTCATTTGTACCTGAATTAGAGTTAGGTTCGAAGCTAGCAAAATCATCTTCACACCTAGGAGATTTAGGGTTCGAATTGAAATCATTCTAACCCTAAAATTGACACACTTCATGTCGCATACCCCCTAGACAGCTATCATCATGTAGGGGACTGCATGGGACAATGCACCTTCCTGAATTATGTTGACATGTTTACGCCTTATGCATATTGCCACCGAGCACGTAGACGCATGTGAGGGGGTTCCTAGGGATAGGTAGAAAAGTTTTTCATAATTTGTGTCATGGCCACATGTCAAATGTGGATATGACACATGTGTTGTGTGTCATGACCACATGGGAAATGCAGGCATGACAGATGACTTAACAAGAATAGATCAGGGAGTTAACAAGGTTGATTACCTAGTGAACTTAGTTGATTAGGGATTGATGAAGCCATGATAGCTTATCACTGAAGAAGAAATGGAGGTGAGGGAATGCATGAGATTAATTAGAGAGTTAATTTGAGATCAAATAGAGCTAATTATGTATGTGTAGGTGTATGAAATAGTTAACTCTATATCAAGGATAAAAAATCATGCAAACAAAAGGAAAAACGGGTGAAAATAGAGCTAAAACACGAGAGAAACCTCAGTTTTCCATGGGTCAAAAAATGATAGGGTCGCCACCTTCATTAGATAGGGTCACCTAGGGAGATCCTAGGTTGTCCAGGGGGCGACCCTGGATCAAGAGTGCAGAATGCAGAAATCAGGATGGTAGAAGGCAAGGGGGAAGAAAATGATGGATTCTGCACTAGAAAATAGGTCAATCATGTGGAAGAATCCAAATCTCCACTTGCATCCTCAATATCCCCAATGGGGATCTAGAAATAATAGGGGGAGATTTGGATTGGATGGTCGAAATTGAAAACAGAAAGCGGGAGATGGATCGGGGGACCTCTAGAAGGCTTCTATGAGGTGCACTAGAAGAAATACATAGGGGAGAGGTGAAAACTCACCTACAAAACACTCACAAGGCTTAGGATCAAGGTCAAAATCCTAAAAATATAAGTCGACAAGTGTTGCAACAAATGTTGAAAAGCATCACAAACTGGGAAGAAAAGAAATTGACAAAGTAGAAATGACACAAGACGAGAAGAAAGGACATGTCATCAAGAGGCCTACTAGCCAAAGGATTTATTTTCATGCTTACATGTACGTGACAAGGATTTGAATCATCATAGGGATCCTCGTGGAGGGAGTGTGTGATTTTGGTGCTTACAGTATCAGCTACAAGCATATACATTGCACATTAGATGGTGAAAGAAAATGTGGACTATGATCTTTGTGAGTTGCTCTAGCAACAACTTCTAGAAAACATTGAAGATATAAGGGAATTGGCTAAGGAGAAGACTACTGAAGAAAAGGAAAAGCACAAAGAGGAAGATATACATCAAGTGGATGGAACTTCTATTCTGGAGAGCAGAGTAAAGAAACAAGCACCTATTGGAGAAGATCCTCAGAAGATTCTAGCTACACAAGTGTCTTTTGGAAATGAGAGAAGAGACACCACTGGTGAGAGCTTAGAATCATCACCTTTGGACTTTTTAAGATAATTTTTGGCTAAACAAAGAGAGTCACAAAGTTTGTCTACTCCTGATTTGTTGCAAGTGCCATCATTAGATGGACAAATAAATTTGGCTAGTATGTCTCCCTTATAGAAGCTAAAATTGGGGACAATTTTCTGAGCCACTACTCAAGAGGAGATTTTGAAATCACATATTGAAGGCAATGAGCTTATAGAGGAAGCAATGACAACTTGAAAAGATTGTGCCAGAAGTTAAGAGAGATACATCTTTGACTCCCAGTCTACAAATGAAGAAGCTTATGGAGTTAATGAATAGTCATTTTGAATCATTTGAACAAGTGGCAGAAAAGAAAGTTAAAGAAGAGATTGGCAATAAGAGGTTAGTGGAGTTGACTGACAAATGCTCTAAGGCACAAATTTTGTTAGATAATAGCATTAAGTATGTTGAAATAGCTATCAATGATGCAAATGCTATGCACAATTTTTTTTATCCTAGCCAATAACATCTAAGGATATAAAGGATAAGATTGATGGTTTGGAGAATCAGCTTATTAAAATATCTGGTACCTATAACCCAATGAAAGATCCTAGTGGAAACTTAAGAGCTGGAATAGAGAAAACTCATGCAATAATCAAGAATTTGTAGAGTCAAGAGTTAGTTAAAGATCAGATGAGACAATTAAGAGAAATTATAAGCTTTAAGATGGCTTCTATGATGGGTTTGATCAGTGAAGCAGATAAAGCAAGGAAGGTGAGAGAGGCCCCCGCCATAGTAGATAAGGCAAAAGTTCTGCTATCTCGGATCAATGGGCATGTACAATGTTTGAGCTATGTAAAGGCACAATGGGATTTAGATGTTGTACAACTAAAGAATATCTATAGTTCTATATTTCCTAAGAATCAGTAAGTTTTTGATTTCTTGTATATATGAGAAAGGTTAGAGAAAACAATTTTGATATTTCGATGTACATAGAAATCAATTACTTAGGGGAGAAAACTTTAGTTTATATATACTCATGTACTCTAAAGAGAGATCCGGTAAATAGTTCATATCCTTTACCATTGATGTCAAAGGGGGAGAGAAGTAGATGTGAAAAAAGTTATCTCTGAAGGAGAAATGCAAATGTGGAAAATACTTGTCTCAGGGGGAGAATATTTAGAGATTTGGTTTTGAGGGTTTTCACATCATGTGTTGCCATCAATGCCAAAGGGGGAGATTGTTGGTATGCTAATGAGGATGATATTCAAGAAGTATTGTCATTAATGGAAACAAAGTTCAAAGATTAAAACTAAGTTGTGAGGTTATAGTAATGTCCTTGACAAGAGGTTCCTATCCTCATAAAGTTATCTATACAAAAAGTTTTGATCTGGAAGAAGATTTGGTGAAAATTGGCTAAGTATCATAATGTTACAGTCAGTGTATAGAGCTACAAGTTTTTGGTCTGCATTTGTCAGATGTTAAAGATCTTGTTCTACAAATTTGATAAGTTTTAATGGTTCACTAGAGACACCTAAATCTAGAATTTCATCCTCTTATGTCTTTCGGAGTGATAGAATATAAGTTTGTCAAAATATCACTACATGGATAAACAATGTTTGACTATGACAGAGACCAAGTTCTAGTACTCCACATTTCACTGCATGGAAACATTTTGTTGTGTGAATCTGGAGATGTGATTGCAGATGTCTAAAGATTGTTTGTTCTAAATTTGAGATGATTTGGAGGTCTGAATGTTGAGTTATGGTCTGACAGTCAGTATGCACTTATGGTACCCTGCTTATGAAGCCAACCTAAAGAAATGTAAGTTTTGTGGAGAAATCAAAAGATTGAAGTGTTGTCTTAAGAGGTTCTATAAGTCATGCTAACCTAGGAGAGTGTGTTTCAAGTTCTGGTTCACTCCACAATGCATTTTGGTTAGTAGGTTGAGGTTGACTAGTGTTGTCCACACGTTACACTTAAGTTGGCTGACCTAATTGATGATATGAGTAAAGTGGGAGCTAATTTAGGTCCACCCTAACCTATTTCAAGTTGTTTCAAAGTTTAAATCTTGGTACGAAGTGAGTGTGTAAATTTTAGAGACGACAGGTTTTGTTTGGCATGTTTTGCACACTACATCCATCCAGATTGACCTAGTTGATATATATAGAGGTTTGTTTTTGATAATTTGAAGATGTATGATGAGAATACAATATGTATGGGTGATCAGAATGATGCGACAAGTGCCTACAAATGTGAATTGAGGAAGAACAAAGCAGACAATGTGATTAAAGAATAGAGTAGAGTGGTAATTCAGATCAGTGGAAGAAGATTTTGATTTCTCTTCATTGGAGCTGTATTCCATACATTTGTAGATACAATTGTAATAGTTCATCATTGGTAGTGAGCCATTTCTTTCTTTCTTTTCTCTCTTTTTTTCTTAGTGGCCAGTGAGTCCACTTGGGCCGTGAGTCCACCTGCAGTGAGCATTTCTATAATGCCTTAATCAGTTATAATATATTGTGAGCTAATCCTCACTGTGGTTTTTCCCTTTTTGGGTTTTCCCCAATAAAATCCTAGTGTCTATATGTTATGATTTATGGTTTCATGTTTCATGCATAACTTACTTCACTGCAATTGAATATGCTAAATGGATTGAAATGTTTTATACTTAAATGGTCTAAGAGAATACTAATTCACCCCCTCTCAGTATTTCAGGTGTTCAACACCTAATTAAACTCATGTTCCTCAAAGAATGCATTTCCCAAGGTTTAAGGGGCAATAGGGGTAATGGGAGAACTTTGAGCTTGTCTAGGGTATGAGAGAATTAGAGAGGAAAAACCCAGTTCAAGGGTTGTGGATGTACAAAAGGATTTTACCCTTGTGGTGTGATGCCTAGAATAGGGTTCATTAATGGGGTGTTATTCATCAAGGCATTATTTATAGTTGGGATTTGATTTGGCATACCTAGATCTAACTATTGATTGTAAGTTTCCCAAAACTTCTCCAGTCATATGATGCATATCCTAATGCAACTAGACTTCTAAATAAATTGTAGCTAGGGTTTTGAGGTTTTGTGGAGTCCTATTTAGCAAAACCACAATTAGAGGAAAGGTATATCTTTAATGTAGCTACTTCTTCTACTACATATGGAGTAGTAAACCTTTTGTAAAGTCTAATAAATATGGCATTGAACATAGTCAGAGGTTCAATGGGTTCCATCCTAAAGGTAGAAAATTAATGGTAGACAATTGATAGGTCTTTAGAGAATGTGAATTGATTGATGAAAGATGTTTCTAGGTGATCCCAATCTTTTATGGATCCTGTTGGAAAGATTAAATACCATGAGTATGCCAATATCCTAATGAAGAAGGAAAAATTCTAAAAACTACATCTTGATGTGGTATGTCATCCCTAATGATAACCTCTTTAAAGGCTTGAATATGTTATTATGCATTCCTTCCTTCTCAATATACGAATTTGGGATATAATTTCTTTAGATTTCTTGGTGTATCATGGATATCTCTAGGAATAGCAAGAGGGGAGTGTGTAGTACCAAAAAAGGCCATTGGTAATCTATGTGTTGTATTAGGGGAAGCACCTAGGGTTTGAGATCTAGATGGGCTAACTGACCTAGTGTTCCTCATGTTTCTCTTACCACAATTACTTCTTGTTTTCCTATGTTGATTAAGTTCTTCAAAACTTTTTCTCCCAAAAGGAGTAGATCTAGTCAACCTTCTTCATTGTCCAAATGGGAAAAACCTTAGTTGGTTTAGTTTGTTAGGACCTCCTTCTAGCACCAGTCTTGTTGATGGCTATTTCAGCACATCAACTCAATTAGAAAAAAAGATCACTCTTCTCTTGAAAAGGTTACTTATCTAAAAGATCAGTTGCCTCCAAGGTCCCTATTGGCTGGGTCACAACAATGTTGGAACAACTAAGTGTCTATGTGATTGTTTGTTCAAGGGGCTTGTGCTAGTAATGTTAAACCTGGACCAATGTTAATGAAGTCTCTATAATAGATAGATGATATTTGAAACTCACTTAACCCTACTTTTAATCCTAGACTAATTTTGTGTAAAGATACAAAATGCAAAAGAAAGTAAAGGCTAGAGAAATACAAAGGAAATAAGTGGACAACCTTTGTATTTGATGTTCATCACACTTGAAAGATCTGATAAAATTTAAGTTAATCTATAATTCTATGATCAATATTTCACTCAACCATCAAAACTATAGATGTGAGATTAGAAGGAATATTTGAGAAAATTGAAAAGAAGGTATGAAAACACCATATTACATGGGCATAAATCAAACCCTACTTCACATCCTCATAATAATAGATGAAATAGTTATGTGCTCATGGGAATTTTACCAAGATATATCAAATGCCAAATAAAAATGCAAAGACATTACCACCGAAGGTAGGAACACATGGAGAAAGCAAAATATTTTCTATTAATTGGCACCAAAAATTGACAAATTACATAAGGCAATAGGATTCCACATTGTAGATGTATCACATTTGCCCTTACATGCCTTGCTTCAAAATTACATAATTGCTAGCTTTCTGCTAATTCTCCTAGATTCCTCCCTTTTACCATGCTTTTTGGGATGTTCATAAATACCCATCTTGAGTACTCCAAAATCTGAATTATACCTTAGGTCAGCCTGAGTTCTATATCGACACTTGGGTCTAAATACTTAAATTTACAAGTTACAATTTCATTTGACCTCTTGGGCCCTATATTTCCCTCCTTCATTTGAATTGAGTTATTACATCACTCATAAAGAATAATAAACAAAATTCAATGTTTGTTGCAAAATACAAGTTAGCCAGAGCTCATTAGGCTTCACCAAGGAAGTGACTCAGGAAGGTTATGATGGCCTCATGTAAATCATTCACACTTGACCCTACATGGTACTTTTATGTGCACTTTATGAGAGTACATTATTCTTTGGATTTTTCTTTTGATTTATCCAACTTTGGGTAGGTCCTCCTGGAATCTATAAAAGATAGCCTTCATCCTCATCAAATCATCAATTTTAGTCTCAATGATTTGTTTATGTAGGGGCCTTGAAAACTCTTGAATTATCCTTGCAGTAGGATGAACCATAGAAGCATCTACCTAAAAGGTGCATGGAATGCTCCCTACTAATTTATCCACCTTTGTTGTAGTTGTGTTTACGAATTCCCTTCTGTATGTGAACTTATCCTTGTAGCTTATGAGTGTATTCACCCTTATATTGGTAGTTTGTAACTATTCTAATAGAAAGCTTGGATCTCTCTTGGAAAAAATTCTAAGCTTAGATAATTCATCAAAAGGCATGGCCATCATCCTCTACAATATTGGGATGTATTCATCCCAAATTGATAACTCATCATCTAATGATTCTTCAAAATTAGACATTACACTTGCCTCATTATTGATCTCATGATAGGCCCTTAATTCCTCTCTAATCGCCTTATTACCTAAGGATTCTAGGTTGTCTCTCCATGCAATGGTAGTAGGGACCAATCCTTCTACATCTATCTATTGGTTGTCTTTTTTTAGGGTAGCTAAAATGGTTGGAGCAAGTGCACTTGAATCAATGGGGCCAACTAGGTGATTAATGTATGTAGTCAGCTGCCCTACCTGACTATTGAGTTCTTCTTTTGTGACCTCATCCTTCTTCATCCTTTTAAGGATGGTAAAGATAGTTTTCTATGATTAATTCTTTTCTTCCTCTCTAGTTTGATGCCCAAGGTTGATATGTTGTATCTAGCAATCACTAGGTTCCATTTTGGATTTATCTTTGTCCACAAATGGAATGGCCACCTTTACAATTCTAGCTCCTTGTGCATTAGTTGTAATGGTGAACAATGCTCTTTCTCTCTTTTGCTTGGGTTGAGACTTGAAATTTTCCACCACACTCAAGAATTTGTTGTCGATGGGCTCATATGTTGTTTGCCTCTTCTCCACAATGCAATTCAACAACACCAGAAGCCTAGCACTTGAGGACTCTATTTGTTGAGGATGAGGAGGAGGAGTCCTCTTATAAGTGGATTCTAGAGAGGAAAGGGAGAAGGAGATACTGCAACTTTCTCAATGGTGTCTTGGGACCCTTCACCTTGCTATATCTCTAGAGAGGGAATTTCCTACACCAAATGGTCAAGGTTTTCAATGGTTGTCTCAAGAATCAAGGGATCCTTGATTGGTTTCTCCTCCTACCCTTATTCACTAGCTCTCTCAAGTGGTAGCTTTTGTCTTGTAGGGGGAGAAGGTGAAGGCTCTCCATTATGGGTATGAGGAGAAGGGGAAGTGGATTTTACAATGGAACTTGAGATATGGGTGGAGATGGAGAATGATATGGGATTTGAGTTATAGGTAGAGATGGGGAATGGGATGGAACATGGGATGCATGCGGAGATGGAGGATGAGATGGGGATTGGGATGGAAGAGAAGATGAGGGGAAAGGCTTTTCAATAGTGGGCTCAAGAGGTACTAGAGATGTAGGTGGATGATGTGTTGCTATCATATTCCTTTTGATTAGAGGCACATGGTCCTCCTCATCATCTTTAGAGTTGATCTCCACTACCACCTCTTTCTCTTTCCTCTTGGTAGAATCCCTTGTTTCTCTTTGAGGGTCAAGTGTTGCTTAATAGTTTTAGCCTTGGAAGGGGCTAAGGAATCTCCTTGCTCCACCTTTCTATCTTTTTGAGCCTTTGGTTCCAAGTCAACCCACAATACTGTGTCCAACTTTTTGGAAGTGGGACATTGAAATCAACATATTTAACCAACTTTTCACTTTCTAACACCTATAGCAACTAATCCATTAAAATTTTTAAGATGATATAAACTAGTGATTTTTGATATTTTGTGTAGATTCTAAATGTATTTAAAAATAATAATAATAATAATTTGTGAATATGTTTACATAACTTTCAATAACTTATATTTTATAGTTAACAGTATTTTAAAAAAGTGATGTTTATACCATATATCATAACTTTTTTTGTATAGAAAGGATAAAATTATAAATTTTTAAACATAGATTTGTAACACCAATATCTAGTGCGTAGATATTTTTTCATAATTTTTTGTTGCATATTTTTTTAATTAATTTTTGAAGTGAGTTTAATTATAATTTAGACATAGGTTTATAAGATACAACATAATATTTTTTGTATGTATCCAAATTAACTTCCTTTTTGTTGAAACAAGGACATCAATACCTAGTGTGCAAATATTATTTAGAATATTTTTCTCTATTTTTTTATTTTCCCACATGTGTGGAATGATACCTTGATGTTTGGTGAAAAATCTATGTTCAATAGAAAATAGAAAATACATATAATAATCAAATGAAATATATTCAAAATCATACATTTTGGAAATCTTATACTAAGTTCTACATACAAAATAGAATTTATAAATGATTTCATTTGATCCCCTAAAAGGTGAAGCAAAATTAGTTTTTTGTCAACATTTTGATAGGTGTGGAGGAGACTCCATCAAGGGTTGGATTTAAAACTAAGGGGGTTTTATCTAACCCCTTTCAACTAAACCCCTTTATATGGAACCCCTCAAGGCTTAAATCATTATTTTTTCTAAAAACTATGTGATTTCAGACAAAAATTAGGATGTCCCATAAGTGGGACACACTATTGTGGCAGCGCCCTTCCTTAGGTGTTACTTGTAGGGAAAGCATGGGATAAGTATTATTTATCCATTTCATAGATCTATCCAGTACTACTTGTGCTCTAGTTTTCATTGAGGCATCTTCCATTGCAGACCAATCCACATTTCCTATTGGTTGATTGAATACTTTATTTGTATTGTAGAAGGGGTCTAAAACTTCACCATTCTCAATTAGCCATTTAGGTACCCTTTCCACATGATAGTGCTTGATCATATCTAGGGTTTACCTACAATAATCTTTGATCCTGACTTCATGGTCATCAAGAAAATTGGCCCAATGGTCTTCCAACGCTAATTGAAGTGAATAATAGGCCACAATCAATTTGCTAATTTTTCCAATGGGATCAAACTTTCTTCTCATATAATTATATACATATAAGGAAAGTGGAGCCAACTCTAACTTGGTAGTATTATAATTCTGCATGTTGGCATAAGAGTAGACTCCCACCTGAATGGGGAATGTAAACCTTGCCTTGTGCTTGTTGGCCACTAGCCTCTAGACATCCACTATCTACTTGTAAAGCTCCAGTAAGATTATCTTGTCACTGGGGTACCTTGGTAACTTGTAGGGTGCCTTTTGGAAGCCAACAATTGTGATGTGAGAGAAAGATTTGTATTGTATGAACCAACTCCCCATTTTGATAGCCCATTGGTGGCCTCCAAAGATAATCTCTTTCCATAATCATTTTCTAGGCCTCTGATGATAGCATATACAAATGCATCATTCTCAACATAGTAATGTTTTTGGCTCTCTTTGAGCTCCGACTGGGGGTAATGATAAAAAACCTTAGCTTCTCCAAGTTGGAGGGAGCCAAGTGTTATCAATCTAGGAAAACTAGCATGGTAGGCTAGGAGGTATACCAAGTAAGAGGTCATGAAGAACCTCTTGGATTCCAACACATCAATCAAATACTCATGTATACTAGTGTTGATGAGGGTGCCCCAGTCTATTCTCTTGCTATCATACATGCTAACTACAAAGTAGCACATCTAGGGGTAAAATTCTCTAGCATTTGGGGAGATGAAAAATCTATGCAATAGTGAAAAGATGTCACTGACATCCTCCTTAAACTCCCCTTAGTTTTGAATCTTGACCATGTTCTTAGAAGAATTTCTTCTCACTATGAGGAGGTTGTCATTGACCAGGTTGGTTGTGGTAAAATTCTTCCTCTCATAGTAATTAAGGGCATCCTTCTTATCAATTTTGTCATATTTAGCATAGGTAGGAAGGACCCAAGCCTTCTCAGTGGTCTCAGTATTGATGTCTAGGACTACCTGCCTTGAAAGTTCCATTACCCTCCTATTCTTTTGATCATACCTCTCAGGATAGGCTAGCAATAGCGTGAATGACCATAGGGAGACTAGAGATGTAGCTACTTGAGCCAATCCTAAAGAGATTATGCTCTAGGTCTCAAAGCTCTTTTCTCCTTCCCCATGTATCTTCTGTAACAAATCTTGTATGTTGGCATACCCAAGGTTTGTGTCCCCTATATTTTATAGGGAGAGAACATCTCTGAAGGGGACTAATACCCTTTAGTGGGGGATCTCCCTGCATTGTTCTATAAAACCAAGGTAATCCCTTTATTATTGAAGATCAAACATGATTAGATTCATTAAGAAAGATTAGCATTAAAATCTAATGTTAGAGAAAAACTAGCTCAATATACCCATGGAGGCAGTGAGTCAGACATCGAGTATACCTCAAACCTCATGCCTAAAAGGATGTTCAAGAGACCACCTAAACACTAACTATTAATTTATCAAGTGAGAATGACCAGGAATTAGGGGTCAGGGATACCTCCTAATTTCTACCAAAATGTCATAAAAAAATGAGACACTTCAACAAACCGTGCCTACTAAAGGGTATAGAGTAAAGCCTATCATAAGTTAGGAGTTAGGGATGCATCCTACTTCATGCTCAAAATGTAGTCTAACATAGAACATTATGATGCACCATGTCTGCTAAAGGTAAATAGTAAATCTCATTGGGACTCAGGAGTTATGGATACCTCAAACATGATACCAAAATGACATGAAGATGAAAAAATATCTAATAGCCCAACATGAGGCAAAATAGGCATGACATCTCTCAAAAATAACCTCAAAAAAAAAGAAGAGAAAATGAATTCAAAATGCACAAATTAAATAAAAAATAAAAAAGGGAGGGGGAAAGAGAAAATAGGTGGAACCAAAATGGTGGGACTAAATTTGAAATTTAGACAAGTCAAACTAAAAATGGGAAAATTCACACAAAACAATTTTATTAATGATTCAAAGTGCAAGAGCAAAAAAACCCTACTTGGCAGAGATGTGGGAAGGATAAAATAGACACACATACAAAAGATAGGACTAAGCACAAAAACAACAAGCAATGGTTAACTGATTTGAGATGCACTAACAACTTCAACTTCATCATAGGGTTTGCAGAGGGAATAAATTCTCTAGAGCACAAAGAATAAAATCAATAATAAAAAAGTGAAGAAAAATTAGGGCAAATGGTAATAAAACCCAAATTGCATGCACATGGGAAAGGTTTCTATTAATATAGAGCTGAGGGTAGGTCAGGGTTGGGTCATACCCCATGCTGATCAGGACTTCAAAGATTCCCTTACAATCATGCCAAGATGACCAACTCTAAAAATCTGACGAGGGTAACTCACAAACCTAGTGTCAACCTACAAGAGTCAAGATGTCAGGGATTCCTTTACAATCATACCAAGATGACTAACCCCAAAAAACTGATAGACACAAAGGTGACTCAACACAAGAAAGGAAGGGAATGTCAGGGTCTCAGGATACTTATATTATCATTCTAGCATGACAAACACTAAAATCTTGACAAGGTAGCAGAACATTGAAACAACAAAGGAAAATAAACACATTCAAATCAAGCTAAGGAATGAAGAAAGAAAAAAAGGGGTCTCTATTTTTCCAAGGAAAGATGGGGCATGTGTGCAAGGCACAATAGATCACACTAACATAAAAAATTGTAGAGATACCTTATGAGGCTACGATAAACTATGTGATCAAATAAACATGAAATAGCTCAAATAAACACTTAAATGCACAAGTTAAACCTTAGATTTCATGCCTAATTACTACCTCTATATTAAACCCAAGGAAAATGAATAAAGAAATAAATAGAATAATCTCACCTAACTCCTTGCACCTTTGTAGCCAAAAGGTAGATTAGTTCAAGATAGTTGATCTTAGGTACTCGTTGCAACAACATAACATCACATTTCAAATTATGATGATTATGGCTTAGAAGATGTTCAATTTATAGATTTTTTTATGGATGGATAAGGATAAGATTTTTGGAGAAAAGAAGAATAAGAATGAGGATAAACTGTGAAGAAGATATAATAAGATAATTATTTATTCTAACTAGTTGCACACTAGTTAGAAATATAAATAAATCAAAAGTGATAATTGATGGAATTATCTAATCATTTTAATTAGTTAGATGCACATGAGTTAGAAATGGAAGGAAACCAAATGGGATAAATAAATGGATAATTAAATAATTAAATAAATATTTAATTTTTTTAATTAGTTTTTGAATAAAGATGAATAATGAATTAATTAATTAATTAATTAATCATAAATTATTTAATTAATGCTAGGAAGATGATTAGGTGATGGTAAGACATAATTAAATTTAGGTTTCTACAACCTGAAAGTGGATACCATTGGAAATATATTTGCTCCCAATTTCCATGGGACCAAAAATGGTCCCAATGATGTTTTATATCATTAACAAGGACATGGGTTATAATTTGTTGTTAGGGAGACCCTAGATACACAAGATGAGGGAAATCCCTTCAACCCTATTCCAGGAGGTTCACTTCTTGTACCTAGGAAAAAAATTTGTTGTGAAAGGAAACCTTGAACCATTTACCATGTTAAAATCCAATAAAATAAAGAAGAGGATAGGAATCTCGATTGATTATGAGTTATCTACCAACAATATTTCCATACTTGATCCTATAAGTATGCAAAAGATGCACATGCCTACATGGTGGCTTGAAGATGAGCTATAGTCCTAATCATGTACATGTAAGCACAAAATATATACATACCTCTTGATAGTATTCCTCTTAGTGACATGTATTTATTTGTTTTTCTCTTTGTTTGTGCATTTCTAACCTCCAAGATAACCTTCCAATTTCCTACACACCTTCTTGCTAGACACTTGACCAATGTTTGATAAATTTTTCCTATCACTTTCTAGCCTTAATAACCTCACTTATCCACTTCACAAGAGGGCAAATTCATATTCTCTAGGGGTATTTACATTATTTCATCCCTTAGAATAATCCAATTGACCTCCCCATCCCTTTTGTAACCTCGAATTACCTATCAACCATTTTCATCCTGGGTCACCCCCTATCACTTTAGGATCTCCTTAGGTGACCCTACAACTAAAGCATGATCTCTAAGGGAAAATTGCCCCGGTAAAAGGGGAAATTTGCTTTGGTAAAAGGGGAAACCCATACTTTAGAGATCCTATGGTTAGTTTTAGGGCTCTAAAACCATCCTTGGACCTTCTGTTGTGTGGTTACACAACACGCCCTATTTTTCCTTAGAAAAATAGGGACCCAACTTTTCTGGCTTGTTCCCTTGCTTTTGTGCTCTGGGCGGTAATGGTAAAAGCAGCATCAGTCAGTATGCATATGCCTAATGTTAGGTGCATCTGTGATCTTGAAGTCTGAACCCAAATTTCAAAGTTTGAATATTTCCCCAGGAAGCCTGCCAAGTCAAAGAGTGCAAAATTCTAAGTAGGTTTGCCTTTTACATCACCCTAAAATTTGTTAAAATAAAGAAGTTATGACTAGTCAAACCTAATATTCTAAATACTTAGGGTCATATTTCTTAATATGACTGATATTCACAAATATCACCCTGCTTAGAAAATCCACTATCTGCATATTTGTATGCGCACGTCAAATTTACATCCGAAGGTCATCTATTCTCTAACATTCGTCATCCTTTCTAATATGACCGATCTTTCCTAACATGACAGTGACATCATCAGTCGGTTCAACATCCGAAGGTCATCTATTCTCTAACGTCCGTCATCCTTTCTAATATGACTGATCTTTCCTAACATGATGGTGACGTCATTCTGACTCGATATATAGAAAGATCGACATGATCGTGACACCATCTTATTCGGAGGGTGATATTCCTCAATATCAAGATCATATTTCTTAACATCCTAATTTCCTTCAGTATGACCATGACATCATCCTTTCACATTTTAATGAAGCCCGTCCATGATGATGACATCATCATCATATCCTGATCTATGAAGAGAGTCATATTAGTTAATATCCCTCATATTAACTAATGTGCATGCCTGGACCTGATAGTTTTATTCAATTGAATTTAGTGAACATAAACGTATGCATATTTGTATGCATAAAGGCTTGTATGTATCCGAGATACAAAGTGATATGCAAAGGTGCATACAAAGCTGTAATCAAAGTTAATTCTAATTCAATTCATGAAAAGGTTGGGATCCGCATTTGTATATCCAGCATTTGTATTATATATACATGATCATATACAAGGATTTAAATATTCAAAAAGTGCACAAGATACAAAAATGAGCCTAACAGTGAAAGGGTTCATTAGGTTGAAATATGACGATGATGTCATCATTTCTCATCCACCTAACAGTGAATAAAATCGATAAGTCCGTCGGATGTATATTGGGTTTTGCCGACCAAGTGAGTTATTCTGATGGAACGGATGCAAGCCTTTATACACAGAGCAGATGTGAATAGAAAGTTAAATACAGAAAAGTCCTTTTATGTTTTAATGATTGCATGTCTACAATGTACAATCCGATATGCAAAGAGAAATATACAAGACGGATGTCAAGAAGAAGTTAAAAATAGAAGATTCTTTATATATTTGATTGCTTCTATGTTTAAGACAAAAAGTTATGATCAAGTTGAAAGTGAATTTTAAAGTACATTTTATTAACTTGTGTCTCAGGTGCACAAGTATATGGAAAGAGACAAAGTGGTGATGGCATATCAAAAGGCAAAATTTACAAAGAATACAAGTGGCAGAGTTGCACACAAAGGCAACATGAACCCGAGCCAAGGGATATTATCAAATGCATTGTTTGCCAGCTTGAGAATGAATCATGTCCAAAATGCTAGAATATTTTATGCCAGCTGTGTGATTGCCAACTGGCAAGCATGTGTTGTTCATCTGGACCGTTGGTTGTTCTGAGAAGATCCTGATCACTGGATCATTGTAACCATTTTCTAGCTTCTATCATATAAAAGGGGCCATGACTTGTTATAAAAAGGAGGATGAATAGAGGTCAATCATTATATATCTGACCAAAGGGTTGTAGACTCGATAAGAGATCGGATTACTGAGACTAATGAGGATTGAATTATTGAAGTGTCAAGGTTCTTTCTTCAGATCATTATAAATGTACTTGTTCTAAAGCATACTGGATGGAGATGAATCTTCAGATTACATCCTAATTGTAAACTTTACGTAATCTTCAAGTTGATTTCTAGATATGTAATGGTGAATGTTGTGTTCAATAGAAGCACTTTCATTTTATTGCATGTTGTTGTCAACTTTTCCTTTGAAGATTTGCACTGGATCATGCGGATTTGTGGAATGTCCTAATGAAGTATGATTCTAGTTTTCTTCTCTTCATTGTTGTATCAGAACATGTATGTGGATCAGTGATCTCAGTCAAGTAATTTGGGAATCTCACTCTCTAAACCCTTTTTCTCATTTTAATTTCATTAAATCACTTCCATAACTACAAATCATGATAAATAATAAGCAGAACAAAGAAATATGCTGACGTCCCATAGGTAACTGAAAATCATTAGCATATTTGAGCCAAATGCATGTAGTGATGAAAATATCATGCAAAGACTTGCAAATAATGGTAGAAATCATGCAAATATCAACTTGTAGGCACAATATTTGAGTTAATTCATAGTGTAGAGGTAGAATTGTTGGAAATTTATGCAAGGTAGACATAAAGGATAGGATATTTGGAGGAATCCTGATGAACTTTGTAGAAATTACTGGAGAACGTAAGGCCCCTAAATGGAAAACGACAACACACATCAACCACTGAGTAACGTCAATAGATTATGAACTAATCAACGGAGACTTGGGATCGTGAATTCTTTGAATTCATTGTATCTTTCAAGATAAATAAAGGTTGTTGTGTAACTTTTATTTCATGTTTGTTTATGAGTAACATCATCATCAACATAAATTAGCACTAGAAGGAGGGCCTGAACAAGGAATCTATGGATTTCTACAAATGTTGCATAAATATTTCATCATTTGAGTTGAATGTCTACAAATATCTCTTGTCTAAGAGGTTTTGACTGTATCTTTACAAAGATCTAGCTCAAAGCTTCAAAGATTAGTTTGATTTTCTAAGCTTTCAAGTTTTATTCTTAGATATGATAGACCTCATTAAATTTCAAAATTCAAAAAGAAAGGATTAAAGCAGAGTCTCATTTCAATGAATGCATATGAAGACAATTTTCAAGTTAACATTCCTTTATTTTAGGAAACTTTGAATGAGGAGCTTTATCCTCAAAGTTTATCTAACTTTGGTTTATCCAATTGTTGCAAGATACACAAGTCTGTGGAGCACAGTGAAATTAATTGTTTAACTTTTCTTACAAGGTTGGATTTATATTTGAAAGGACTAATTCTTTTCTCAGATGTGTACAAGACTGAAGTCTGGTGGGAAAATGAAGGAGTTCTTGAGCGACCAGACAATACATCTTCAGAGGCTAGGAGACATACAGAAAAGGTACTAGTTGAATCAGTTCTAGAAGATGAAGATAATGAAGAACCTTTTGACGACTCAATATATGGTGAGATTGACAGTTCTCTACTTCTCTGTCGAAGTAATAATATGGATGAGGCAGAGTGCAGGTATGAGTCTTTTGAAAATCATAGAGAAGAAAGTGCTTCTTGTTTTACGTCATCAGACAATAAATTAAGAAGATTAGAGTATCCTGATACACTTGATAAATATATTGAATTATTAAATTATACTTGTCGGGATAGTGTCTTTGATTCTGATCTTAATAGTTATGATGAGAATGTGTGGACAGAGAAGTGTAAACAAGTGGTGAAGGAATTTAAACACACTGTTGTTGATGAAGTTCCTATTATAGAAACTAATGGAGTCATAGAAAAGAAAGTAAATCCTAATTTATTAGCTAACTTCCTTAAATTGAATGATCAAATGTAAGAATGTTGCAGGACAATGGAACCAGATACCTTACTGGATGGTAGAAGTGAAGTATTTGATGAACATTTCATGAAAGTTGAAGATGTGGAAAGCTTTGGAGTTGTTGTGCATGATCATATGTCAATTTGGCACTGTTTTGAAAATGAAACAGGGGAGTATTCCTATCAGTCGAATGTTAATTCACCTTTACAGTCGAATGATTTAGAAATGATAAATTTCTATATATCAGGTTATGATGATGAAGATATTCATTTAGATGCTGATGTGTAAGAAATTAAAGAAAACGTTGAGGTGTTTCCCAAAGTCAAAAATCAAATAAGCTTGCAAAATGAAGAGATGAAATTGGCTAATGATGAAGGAGATCGCTTCAAGGATTTTGAATTGTACTTGACTAGAAATATATAGTATGGCCAAATATTAGGTTTACCCATTGATGATATCTTGATTGAAAGCTGGTGCAAATTACATGATGAAGCACATTCAAAAAGGGATTGTGATGCCTGCTTAGACATGATGGAATTAAAAATTAATGAAAACATTGAGGTGCTTCCTAAAGTCAAGATTCAGATATACATGCAGAATGAGAGAACAAAGATGGATAAAGATGATGGATTAATACTTCAAGAGTCATACATCCTTTAATTCAAAGGGAGACCTGATGTTGAGCCAAACAATAAAAATGCAAAGTTAAACGGAAGACCAACTGTCAATGAACCAGCATGTCCTGCAGAACCAGAGATGCACCAGGTTGTATCTTTCCTTTCCATAGTAAATAATGTTGATTATTATTTTGATTATGGAAATTTGGGAAATAAAACATGCATATGGATATGTCATGAACATGATGAACTTCCTCAGTTGGTAATCATTAAGAGTTATTCTATTAGACACAATGAATTTAGAATACAAGAACATTTTTCAGAATACAAAGATGAATTTGCTAGGTTCAGAACCATAACTACTGCCCTGATGCTCCTACACAATCTAAGGAAGTATGCAAATACAGGTGTCTTTGGGTCTTATCCTAGGTTTTATTTGCCCTATAGAGACTTGTGTATAGTTTGGTAGAATAGTTGTTATGTTTCTTTCTTTGCTTCCATGTCTTGTTTTGTGTTGTTTCCTTTTGTTGTTAGCTGTTTGTATAGATTTATTTGTGTGTTTTCTTTTGTTTTGCGTTGTTGAGTCCTTGTTTTGGTCAGGCAAAATTGATGCACCTTGTTACTTAAGAACACCACTGAAATTGTTAGAATCTAGGAGTTGGATATAAGTTCTTACATAGGTTGTAACTCATGTCAGTATAGGTACTCTTGATCAGGTCTGTGGTATCTTGTTCATCACCATTATTTTTTCTTGAGTCAAGGAGATCCTCACAATAACACACCTAACAGCCTTGGGTTTGTTGAACATATCAGTGTAGGTGTTAAGTGAAAAATCTAAAGGTTGCCCTTGCTACCATTGCAATTCCCAACCTAAAGCAGCAAGTGACCACACCTTGCAAAATGTGCTTACATGATGACATCTTATAAATGTAAATACAAAAAAAGGGGGGGGGGAGGAATATTTTGAATATTTAAAGAGAAAATTAGGCCATCTAAGTAACTCTACCAGGGCTATAGACACCTGACTGGCAGTGGGGCTCTACTTAGGGGAATTGTAACGATAACCTTGCCAGGGCTATGGACGCCTGCTACTAGCAAGGCTCTATCCAGGTTGGCTATGAGGGATGAACCAAACTATGTAGCCTAACACCAGTCACTGGTTTATTCAACTCACTTTCAAGATGAGTGTATGAATCACATGCACACACTTGATCCCTTATCAATTCATTGTTATATTGATGAACATGATACCATTTAGAAAGGATTGGGATGCTCATGCTTAAGAGTTGGAACACTATGTTTTAACTTATTCTCACCTCTTGAATTATTTGAATTTTGTTGTTTTCTTTGGTGGCAAGTTGTTGTGTGGTTACACAACATGCCCCATTTTTCCTTAGCAAAATAGGGACCCAACTTTTCTGGCTTGTTCCCTTGCTTTTGTGCTCTGGGCGGTAATGGTAAAAGTAGCATCAGTCAGTATGCATATGTCTAATGTCAGGTGTATCTGTTATCTTGAAGTCTGAACCCAAATTTCAAAGTCTGAATCTTTCCCCAGGAAGACTACCAAGTCAAAGAGTACAAAATTCTAAGTAGGTTTGTCTTTTACATCACCCTAAAATTTGTTTAAATAAAGAAGTTATGACTGGTCAAACCTGATATTCTAAATACTCAGGATCATATTTCTTAATATGACTGATATTCACAAATATCACCCTACTTAGAAAATGCACTATGTGCATATTTGTATGCACATGACAAATTTACATCCGAAGGTCATCTATTCTCTAACATCTGTCATTCTTTCTAATATGACTGATCTTTCCTAACGTGACAATGACATCATCGGTCAGTTCGACATATGAAGGTCATCTATTCTCTAACGTCCATCATCCTTTCTAATATGATTGATCTTTCCTAACATGATGGTGACGTCATTCTAACCTGATATATAAAAAGATCAACATGACCGTGACGTCATCTTATTCGGAGGGTGATATTCCTCAATATCAGGGTCATATTTCTTAACATCTTGATTTCCTTCAGTATGACCATGATGTCATCCTTTCACATTTTAACGAAGCTCATCCATGATGATGACATCATCATCATATCCTGATCTATGAAGAGAGTCATATTAGTTAATATCCCTCATATTAACTAATGTGCATGCCCAGACCTAATAGTTTTATTCAATGGAATTTAGTGAACATAAACGTATGCATATTTGTATGCATAAAGGCTTGTATGTATCTGAGATACAAAGTGATATGCAAAGGTGCATACAAAGCTGTAATCGAAGTTAATTCCAATTCAATTCATGAAAAGGTTGGGATCTGCATTTGTATATCCAGCATTTGTATTATATATACATGATCATATACAAGGATTTAAATATGTAGAAAGTGCACAAGATACAAAAATGAGCCTAACAGTGAAAGGGGTCATCAGGTTGAAATGAGATGATGACGTCAACATTTCTCATCCGCACAATAGTGAATAAAAGTGATAAGTCCGCCGGATGTATATTGGGTTTTGCCGACCAAGTGAGTTATTTTGATGGAATGGATGCAAGCCTTTATACAAAGAGTAGATGCGAATAGAAAGTTAAATACAGAAAAGTCCTTTTATGTTTTAATGATTGCATGTCTACAATGTATAATTTAATATGCAAAGAGAAATACACAAGCTGGTTGTCAAGAAGAAGTTAAAAATAGAAAATTCTTTGTATATTTGACTGCTTGTATGTTTAAGACAAAAAGTTATGATCAAGTTGAAAGTGAATTTTAAAGTACATTTTATTAACTTGTGTCTGTTATCAAGTGCGCAGGTATATGGAAAGCGACAAAGTGGTGATGGCATATCAAATGACAAAATTTGCAAAGAATACAAGCGGCAGAGTTGCACACAAAGGCAACATGAACCTGAGCTGAGGGATATTATCAAATGCATTGTTCACCAACTTGAGAACGAATCAAGTCCAAAATGCTGGAATATTCTATGCCAGCTATGCGATTGCCAACTGGTAGGCATGTGTTGTTCATCTAGACCGTTGGATGTTCTAAGAAGATCCTGATCACTGGATCATTGTAACTGTTTTCTAGCTTCTATCATATAAAAGGGGCCATGACTTGTTATAAAAAGGAGGACGAATAGAGGTCAATCATTATATATCTGACCAAAGGGCTGTAGACACGATAAGAGATTGGATTACTGAGACTAATGAGGATTGAATTATTGAAATGTCAAGGTTCTTTCTTTAGATCGTTGTAAATGTACTTGTTCTAAAGCATACTGGATGGAGATGAAGCTTTAGATTACATCCTGATTATAAACTTTACGTAATCTTCAAGTTGATTTCTAGATATGTAATGGTGAATGCTGTGTTCAATAGAAGTGCTTTCATTTTATTGCATGTTGTTGTCAACTTTTCCTTTGAAGATTTTTATTGGATCATGTAGATTTGTGGAATGTCCTGGTGAAGTATGATTCTAGTTTTCTTCTCTTCATTGCTGTATCGGAACATGTATGTGGATTAGTGATCTCAGTCAAGTAATTTTGGGAATCTCACTCTCTAAACCCTTTTTCTCATTTTAATTTCATTAAATCACTTCCATAACTACAAATCATGATAAATAATAAGGAGAATAGAGAAATATGCTGACAGCCCATAGGTAACTAAAAATCATTAGCATATTTGATCCAAATGCATGTAGTGTTGAAAATATCATGTAAAGACTTGCAAATAATGGTAGAAATCATGCAAATATCAACCTGTAGGCACATTATTTGAGTAAATTCATAGTGTAGAGGTAGAACTGTTGGAAATTTATGCAAGGTAGACATAAAGGACAAGATATTTGGAGGAATACTGATGAACTTTGCATAAATTACTAGAGAACGTAAGGCCCTTGAATGGAAAACAACAACACACATCAACCATTGAGTAACGTCAGTAGATTATGAACTAATCAACGGAGACTTGGGATCATGAATTCTTTGAATTCATCGTATCTTTCAAGATAAATAAACGTTGTTGTGTAACTTTTATTTCATGTTTGTTTATGAGTAACATCATCATCAACACTTTCTAGATCATTCTCCATTCTAGAAACCACTTGTGTAAAACCTCCTCTTTGGGTCACCCCTATGCCTTTAGGTTACCCTTGGGTGACCCAACATGTTGAGTAGGATCTATAGGGGTGGCTTTCCCTGCTAAAAGGGGTGACCCATTTTGCAAAAGGGATGACCTTGTCATCTTTTGATATGCATGTTTTCTTCTAGTTCTAGCCCAAATTTATTCCAAAGTGACTCTTGATTGTATGATTCTTCTTCTCTAACTAATTGCCAACTCCACTTAACTATTTTAACACTCCCAATAACCTCAATCTCATCTTCCTATCAATCCTTGTTATCTTCCAATTAATCATGTGTTATCTCTATTTCTTCTTATGTGATTTCCTTTGCAACCAGTATTCACTCTTAATTAGAGTTAGATCACTCCACAATCTATTTTTGTTAACTCTTTAATCACTACCACCTTTGGTGTTTATTTTTGACCTATAAATACCCCTTCCTCTATGCATTTGGGAAGGAAAATTTAGTATTGCATCTTTTCTCTTGCTTTTCCTTGCATATAGTTATCTCCATAGCATTTTCATGCTCGTGCATGACCCCTTATGCCTTCTGATTTTGTAATAACTTCAATAGCTGAAGCCATAATGATTCATTAGAATGATTATACTCCATTATTTTTATGAAAGCTTCAAAGCTTCATTTTAATTTCATTTGTTCCCATATTTGTTCCTATCTCCAAGAGGAGGACCCCACTACCACAAAAGAAGAGAGGGTTTCCACAAGGACTTCTAAGGGCTCAAGCAAGGCATTGACATATTCTTCATAATAGGTTCTTCATGATTTAAATTACTAATTATATCACATCTTTCTCTTGGAAAAGTAAATTGTTGCTTTTATTTTTATTGATAGGTTGTCTATTTGCTTTCATAGAGTAGTATAACATTTGATTTGATTAGATTAGATTTGTTTTCATTCACTAGATTAGATTTACTTTCATAGTTACTTGCAATTTTATTTTTTGATATTAATATTAATATTAATATTCAAAAATTGATCTTCAAAAATTCCAAAAACATAGATTAGATTGAATTTGGAAAACTCATATAGATTGCATCCATCTTTCAATTCCTAGATGATTAGATAACATTTCAAAATTGAGAAAAAAGAACCAAAATCGTCATGCATTTCATATAGTTTGCATTCATAAAAACTCAAAGAAGAAGAAGAAAACATTATGAAAACATTAAAAAAAACAAGTGAATGAACCCTCGATTTCATCACAAGGTCAATGAACTAAACAAAATCAAACATTTAAATAAGGAGAACCCCTCAATTTCATCATGAGGTCAAAATCAATTCAAATCAATTCATTGAACAACAATATCATGGAACATAACCTATTACCAAGCATTAAATGTGCCCAAGCATTAGGGAAGATTGGATACAATCAATCCTCAATGAGATTGGGGAGAACTTCTCCCATCTAATTCAACATCAAATAAACATCCAAAAAACAAGAGGAGAACAAGAACATCAACAATGCATCATAGAACAAGAACGCATGATACAACAAATCATTTGAGATGAATAAAGGAGACAAGAGCATCTCCACATCATCAATCAACAAAACAACCTTCGTGCTAGGCTCAGGAGGCTCAGTACTAGTGATCCTTTAGGTCATACTATCATTTCCACAACACCTAAAATTGAACATCTCTATAGAAACAATCATTAACACACAAATATAGAACATAACCCAATCGCCATCCATGGTGTTTTGCTCCCTAAAGAACAAGAACAAATAAACCCCATAGTCCAACCTCTACTCAATTGTCTCTTGCCACATCAGAAACTATGACTAGGAGGCCACCCTTAGCAAGGAAGATGGTTCATGTGTCATGTTGGAGTGTGACTCAACCACAAATTGTTTGGGTCACATTATAAACAACACATATTTTGGTGAACCTAACATGAAGCAACAAAAATAAAATGGCCACCCAAATGGATGATGAGGTGAGATGCCAAGAGAAGAGCTAACATGAGGCAAAAAAATCCCTCCACATAGCACATTAAGATAAAATATCTATGACATGTCATGTGTTATCAAAAAGAACAAAAGGGACCACTCAATTCCAAATGCAAAGCAATCTATATTGGAAGTTGGAAAAATGAAGAGAACAGAGGAATCCTCAACCTTATCACAACCTTGGTCCAACAGATCAAGACCCTTGAGGCTAGAAGTATTGAACAATATTACTAAAGAAAATTGAGGAAAGATCTAGGCATGTGGAAATACTTCATTGACAAGATCAAATCAAACTAGGGGGTAACCCAAAATTCCCCTCATCTAAACTTCTATTCTCACGACACAAGTAGTGAAGCATTCATGCCTCCCTTGCTCTCATTATTTGATATGACAAGTTTCAATTAAACAAGTGAGATTACCATGATAAAAATCAACCACAAACAATCCCACATAATTTTCAAAACAAAAAACATGAAACCATTTAGTTATTCAACTTTTTTAGGATATCAACGATCTAGAAAATGCTTTCAAAAAGTGCAACACAATCCACCTATAGGGATACTGTTTGATGGAACAAGATCCTCCACATATAAACCCCTTTTAGGAACATACCTTGAGTATTTAAAGGAGCCTCTAGACTACAATATTCATGTCATACTACCACATCCTCTCCCTCATCTTCCAAATCTTAAAGGAGAGGGTGATCCCAACTCTCATATTAAGGCCTAAATCACAATAGTATGAAAACTCCTTCCTTGGGATCAGATGGTAGTCAAAAAATTTCCAAAGACTTTGAAGGGTATCACTATATATTGGTACTATAAACTTCTAGAAGCATCAATCCACTCATTTAGGCAACTCATCAATCGATTTGTGGTTTCCCAACAAGACATAAACAAGCTAGTCAATACATGAATACAAGAATTTTTAATAGTCTGATGAGAAACCAATGAGTCAATTGTACACTTTATCACATGATGGAGGAAAGTTCTGTATTCTTCAACTAGCACACCAAACATGGATCATAAGGAACTTTGTGATCTCTTCTTACATGCTCTCAACATTGATGTATGAGAAGGAGTCCAAAAACTCCTTTATAAATCATATGAAGAAGCACTCGAAAGTGCCCTTAGAATTGACCAAGCTACTATTGATAGCGAAAGAAAGGAGTATGATGTTAATGGAAGGTTGGTAAACCATGATAGAAATAAAAAATATTTGACAAACAACCAAAACATATATGGGTAAACATAGACTTCACCATTTGGGAACAACAATTGTGATTACAATAGATATACATATTTGGGGAATCAAAATGTCAACAACTATCCCTAAGAACCAACAAGCAGTCATACAACAATCATCATAAACCTTAAAATTACAATCATGATAAATATTTTTCATTTCACAAGAGAAGGGGGCATGATATCAAGTCATGTTGGGAGTACCATTGCTTCATATCAAACCTCCCAAAAGATCAAACATTTGTGGACACACTATAATATGATGAAGGAAATAATCCAAAAAACTATCAAATAATATTTGATCAAAATACATTAGGGTAAATGTCGAAGTAGACAAATATTTAGACATTTGTCTTACCCAAGGACTAGGATGACCTGATGAAACCTCTAGCAATTCAAATTTTTCTCACCTGTTAGAACTTCTCAACAATTCTCCTATGCACAAGAATGGTCTCTGCAATGTCCTAATTCTAGGCCATCAAGATCAAAACACTCCAAATGAAAAGTGGTCTTCAAATTTTGATTTTAAAAATTTACCCTAGAGATGATGACATAGATAAATAGTGTGATCTCCCCCTATATGTAATAGTCCAAGTTCAAGACTATTCCATCAAGCATGTAATGATCAATGATGGGTCTATAATCAACATAGTCTCTTTATCTCTTCTACAAATAATGGCTTATGACAAAACTCAAATTACATGAGAAAATTCCATCCTTAGAATTCATGATAACCTAAACATCCAAACAATGGGAAAAGTCAATCTTCAAATCACACTAGGTTCCAAAACTCTCCCAACTAAATTTTATGTCGTCTATGAAGAAACCACTTACAACATGATCTTGGGAAGGCCTTGGACCCATAGGATGAGGGTTAATCCCCTCCACGTTATTTAAATAAATACACTTATCACACATGGGACAAACCCACATCATTAAAGGAGACCCTGATCCTTACAGTATTTATAGCTCATTTAACAAGCCAAAGAGAAGAATGACCATAAAAATCACTAGTGACTGAGAAATTGACACTTTTGAAAAAAGAGAGACATTAAGACTGTGAGGCCTACTTATCTCACTCCTATATTTTTGCTTACATCACATTTACATTTTGATGACATGTGGACATTGGGATAGTTGATCACATTTTGCAGACCTTCAGGACTTATTCTTATGCTATGATTGGATTAGATAGACTATGCTATGATGTTGATTATGGTTTACATGTTAGATTTCATTTGGAATTATAATGTTATGCATTATTTGATTTTAATGAAATTTAAATGTTAGTGGATAAGTAATGAATGAATTACTATGCAATCCTGATATTGAGTTGATGATTAGAAATGCAGTAGATAATAAATCTTATCAATGATGTTATGTGTTGATTATTGAGGATTTGATGATTCTACGACATTGTGTGTGTGCATGCTTTCTTTCACTTCATCTATGATATACATGTGTTACTAATCTATTTTCGTAAGTGTGTAGATAATTTTCCATGCCCATGGAAAATTGGAGATCATCCCACACCTTTCATGAATTCCATGTAAACCAATCTAGTCCTAGGGGGGACCAAGATCTTATGTGTATTGCATGATGATTTTTTGTGATATCTATTTTTGATGTCCTTTCAATTAGCTCTACCCATTTTTATTTGATTTAATTATGGTGTTGTGAAATGTATTGTTTGAATTGGCACATTTTAGTGCTTTTTATTTTGATGGCCTTTTCATGTGATTTTTGCTACCTAATGTGTTAATTTTGATCCTAGATTATTCCCCTAGGGTAACCTCAATCTAGTCACTCTAACTTCACCCTGAAGTAAAGTGACGAAATTCAAATTTTGGAAGGAATGGTGGATGGGTCAAGCATTCAACCATGACCCACTCCTCTTTCCAAGGCTTGATTCCCATACCTTGAAGACTTGGGGAGTCTTCAAGACTCCCAAGTGTGGGAAACCCATCTCCAATGCTCTCACACATGTGTTAGAGCATCTTGGAGTGAATGGGATTTCTTTGGAGAATAGGACTATGACAAGTGTCATATCTTATCCTCTTGGAGTCCACCTTGTGAGATTCCTTCTCTC
Organism: Cunninghamia lanceolata; assembly: GCA_027924645.1. NCBI lineage: Eukaryota > Viridiplantae > Streptophyta > Pinopsida > Cupressales > Cupressaceae > Cunninghamia > Cunninghamia lanceolata. The sequence continues at coordinate 5,325,666 of BSBN01000693.1, forward strand.
CACCTTTGCTCTCACACATTTGTGAGAGCGCTATGGAGAGGGTGAGGCTTGGTGGGATGGGAGAGTGACATGTGTCACCTCCACCTCCCATGGAGATTGCAAGTGGGTTGTGAGGAGGAAGGAAAAGGTGACATGTGTCACCTTCTCATTCCTCAAGGTTCTTGAGAGGAGCCTATAATACTCCCTCTTTGAGAGAGGGAGAGGGTTCTCCTTTTTCACTTATTTTTCTTTATGATGGATTTTTGGGGAGTTAGCTAGTTTTGGAGACACTTTGGAGGCAAGGGCTTGGAGAAGGTTGGAAAGGTCATCATCAAAATTCTTCCATTATTGGGATTTCATAGGTAAGATTCAAGGCATGAAGTCTTTCTCTTGTATTTATTTTTCATTGTGTGGTTGTAAGTTTTAGGTGTTTGAATCTTTTTGTGTTGTGGTGTTTATTGTGGGTGTATGGATGAGGCTCCCATTTTTTGAGAGCACATCTTGTATGGGGTGGGAGAGGAGTGAACCTCCTCGAGGTCACCCTCTTGATCTATGTGACATTTTGATGGCTTTGAGAGCATTTGCAGAAGTATGGATTTTATTTTGATAAGCCATGAGTGCCTATGAATTTACTTGAGAAGGCATGATTGCCTTGGAGTTGTTATATCATTATTTGTGGTGTTTAAGGCTTGAGGCCTTGTATTTGAGCATTATGAGATTTTGGGTTTTAGGAGTGCACCTCTTGAGTAGAGAGTTGTCCACTCTCCTACCCCCTAAATCCATTCTTCATGGATTTCCTTGTGTGTAAAACTTGGTTGGGTGTTCTTCTTGATTTTGAGTGTATTTGTTCATTGTATGTGGTGTGAATCTGGGTGAGGATGGTCTCCTAGCTTGGGGGTGACCCTTTTTGGGTCTATGGTAGGGTGGAGAGCATTTGCGGGCATGGGAAGTTCCCCTTTGTTGTTATTGCAGGTTTGAGATAATGGAGCTTGGAGGAAGTTTTTATCATGTTTGTGTTTTGTATTTGTATGGCTATTTGAAGCCATGGCCAAGAGGCCTTGTTGTAAAATTTTATTATGAGAGTGAGCTCTCTTATTTTTATTATAAACTGAAATTTTATTTTATGTATCCATGTTATTTTGCAATGTGAAGTTGTTGTTTGTAATGCAATGGGTTTTCTATGAAAAGGAAATAATTCTACATTAGTTTTGTAGTTGTTTCAAAAGAAAAATATGTATCTATTTTTATTGTTTTAAACTTATTGGGCATTCAAAAGAAATATAGAATACATTATTTCTTGTTGTGCTCTCTCTCTCTCTCTCTCTCTCTCTCTCTCTCTCTCTCTATATATATATATATATATATATATATATATATATATATATATATATATATATATATATATATATATGAAAATGAGATTCCAAAGAAAATGTTGCTGTGTAAAATATTTGGTTATTATAGTTTGTTGTTTGGAAAGTGAACACACTAGTTTAATTCAAAAAAAATATGGTACAACAGAAGGGCCTATTTTCTTATACATTTATATCTCTACCTTATAAGTTGGGTTCAAGTTTATTGGTTTATATTCTTGGAAAAAAAAATGAAATCTTATTGTAGAGTTTCTCTTTTTTGTTCTGGTATGACTATGTGATTTTTATGTCTTATAATGTGATTTTTTTCATATTCTGTATAATTTATTGATGCTGGAAAATAACCTTAATATGGGTTGGTATAGACTACTTATTAGATTATATATATATGATGCACATACATTATATATGTTTTTGTTTTACTAAACAAACTACTAGAAAAGATAATATAAAATAAAATATATATTATACAATAGAATTTAGGGTTTATAGACCCTTAAGGGCCGACTGTTGTTTGTAGCAGCAAATAATGAATAAAAAAGAACACAGTCAAATTTTGGGGCAACGGCCATAGCTGCCACTATTCCCCATTTCTTTTTCTAGTGAAGGGGGGGATGTGACCCCCCTGGTCCACCCTCCACTATTTTATGGAGGGTGAGTGGGGAGGCCACCCCCTCCCCCAAACTCCCACTAGTGTTGTCTGTGCCTATACGCCATCTAAAACATGAAAACTCCTTTTCAATTGTAGAGTTTCTTTTTTTTTGTTCTGGTATGACTATGTGATTTTTCTGTCTTATAATGTGAATTTTTTTCATATTCTGTATAATTTATTGATGCCAGAAAATAACCTTAATATGGGTTGGTATAGACTACTTATTAGAGTATATACTCATATATATATATGATGCACATACATTATATATGTTTTTGTTTTACTAAACAAACTGCTGGAAAAGAAAATATAAAATAAAATATATATTATACAATAGAATTTAGGGTTTACAGACCCTTGAGGGCCGACTGTTGTTTGCAGCAGCAAATAATGAAAAAAAAAAGAACACAATCAAATTTTGGGGTGATGGCCATAGCCGTTGCCATTCCCCGTTTCTTTTGTTGGTGAAGGGGGGGACGTGACCCCCCCGTCCATCCTCCACTATTTAGTGTAGGGTGGGTGGGGAGGTCACCCCCTCCCCCAAACTCTTGTTAGTGCCATCTGCGCCTATGCGCCATCTAAAACATGAAAACTCCCTTTCGATTTGACCGCCGCTAGAATAATTTCTGCAATTCGTCATTTGTTTTGGGGAATATATATATATATATAATACCTCTCAGTTTGTTCTCAGAAACAAAACAAAATAAATAAATACACAGGGGTAAAAAAAAGGGGAGAAATCTATATCAACACTTCTAGTATGACATAAACCTCTGTGTATATCCTTTGTTCAAGCATTCTCCCATGGCTGCCCTAGTAGCCTGCAAAACAAATTAGTTAAGAAAACACAATAGAGGAAGCAATGAGAAGGGAATAGCAAAAAAATAGGGTTAGGGTAGATGGAGAGAATAGAAAATTATAGAAAATGAGTTTAGGGTTTTTTGAAAAGAAAAGAATATAATAGTGGAAGAGCATTTTAGGGTTGATGGAGTATTTGAAAATAAATAATTAGTTTTGGAGATTTTTGTTATGCATGTGACTATGATTTTATTATCCCTTTTATATTTTTTTTATCTCACCTTTGCCAAATTTATGTTGGAAAAAGATAAGGAAGTGGACTCATGATTTTGGGTTTTTATTTTTAAAAACTTAGACTTTTGCTTTTTTTTAAATGCTTTGTTGATTTTATTAAGTTAGTGGGTTTAATTTTTTTTACTTAGGGTTTTTGAGTAATTTTAGTGGAATTTTATAAAGGGGTTTTAGAGGTGAGAAATAATGTTAATAGTTTATTTAATTTAAATCCATTTTATTACCTCATTTTAATGCTTTTTAACTTATTAGGCTAAGTGGGTTTAAATTATTTAATATTAATCATTTTATTTCCCTAGTTAATTGCCTTTTGATTTATTGGTTTAAGTGGGAGATAATGTTAGAAAACTTAATTAATTTAATCCATTTAAATTCTTTTGGGCTATTCTATAGTGTAAAGGGGATACTTATTTTAATTAATTATTTAATTTGAACCCCATTTAATTTATTTGGTTAGTACTTAAGGATGAATTTTAATTATTTTTGTTGACTTTAGAGTTTAGGATTATTTTATTTTAAATTTTATCACCTTGGCTAATAAGGAATGTTGAAGTAAATTTGGTTTAGATATTAGTTTTAAATTAATTTCTTTTAAATGGTTTTAACTAGGGGATATTTTTAAATTTTCCATTCTTGACGTAGAGGCGTTATACTGCCGAATTTTATCTAGAATGATATGGTTAACTTAGTAATTTATTTCCTATCTATTTTAATACATTTATTTATCATGAGATTTAATTATGTCCTAGATGTATTTAATTTAATTTAATTATTCTAATTCCTAGGGTTAGATTTCAACACATGTCAAAATCACCCCACTTCACTTAGGAATCTTAGGGTTAGACCCAATTTGGAAACCAACCTTATTGGCAACGCTCCTGGCATCGCATAATCCCTTTAGTAGACTATCATTTCATAGAGGATGTGAAAGGAACTTCATACTTCTCCAACTTTGACTGAGGTCTTGGCCTTCGTACAATCATCTCTGAGCGCACATGTATGTTACGCGCAAGGGGGTTTTTGGAGTCGGGTGGGAAAATTTTTTGATGTTTCATGTCATGACCACATGACAAATGTGGACATGACACGTGTTGTGTGTTGTGACTACATGGGAAATGTGGGCATGACATTTGGTATCAAAGATCAAGTTTAAACACTGGGCTTGTTTGGGTACATTATTGATTCTGTAATTTCAATTAATTTGTAAGTACCTTGTTTGTGTAGAATGCCTCCTAGGTCAAGACAAGCGTGCTCATGCGCCAATGAGTCCATTGAGGTACATAGTGATTCATCAGTCGAGGGATAGGCTCTGGAGGCATTGTAGGCACCTGACTTAGGACCGCAGATTCTTTAGGTGCTACAGGTAGTTCTAGAGAGATTACCACCACCACAGTTGAGCCACGTGTTGAGCCACATGTTGAGCCACGTGTTGAGCCACATGTTGAGCCACATGTCGAGTCACATGTAGAGGTACCAACCACTATAGCAGAGGATATCACGTCAGTGCACAGAGCTCGCAGTAGGAGTCCTCCACATCATGCGATGCATGAGGAGGGAGTGAGGATAGAACAGATCTACCACGATCCATTTGACTATGGGCGGCAAGATGAGGTGGATGCACCATTTAGAGGACACAAAGACCATGAGGATCCTATCAAGGATTTACTTAGACTGAATCCACCCACTTTTACTAGGACTGCAGAGGGAGTTGAGGCTGAGGCTTGGCTCATTAGTCTTGATAGGTGCTTCACGTTGTGTCCCTATGGGAGCAACATGAAGGCACGGGTCATAATTCACTTACTACGTGATGTAGTAGCGACATGGTGGCGCACTAAGGAGTGCAAGCACTACCTATCCTTAGACATGCTCTCTTGGGACACATTCCTAGAGTACTATAGGACTTGATATCTCTCAGAGAATTTTAGATAGTGCATGATTGATGAGTTTCACGATCTACAACAGAGGGGTTCTACAGTTGCATAGTATGAGTGCAAGTTCGTAGAGCTATCACGTTATATTGAGTACTTACAGGACGAGAAGCTCCTGGTTAGTCATTTTATCAGAGGGCTTAATCCTAGTATCGCAGAACCTGTTTGCATGTCTGACCCACAGACTATGAGCAAGGCCACCAAGAAGGTGCTCATTACAGAGGAGGTTTATGGACAGAGTCACGGGACATGGCCGCAATTCTAGGATCACATCCATCATCAGGGCTAGGGATTCCATAGGCCCCAACCACCTCATAGGGGTGATTTTAGTTCTGCACCGCTACCTCCTAGGCCTCCACAATAGTAGCAGTAGCATTAGCAGGGTCCACGTAGTGATCAGTGGTAGCAGGCACCAGCTGTGGGACCAGCTAGGTCACAACAGTCCTTCAGAGGATCATAGAGTTCAATAGGTTGACCTAGATAGTAGTTATCTAGCAGGACATAGATAGGACAAGTTCAGACCAGAGGACCTTGCTACGTGTGTGGGGGTGTCAGGCACTTAGCCAGAGAGTGCCCTCATGTATATACAACAAGGGGACATCCTTGTGCTGGAGGATTTGAGCAGATAGTTGGAGATGTGGGTAGATCCCACTGCATGTTTATAGTGGTTGATAACCATTAGGTTGACTTGTAGGCCTCCGTTATCGAGACTACAAGTAGAGGTAGACAGACAGTTGGCTTTGGAGCCAATTCGCATATTGGCTCGTCGGATGCAGGGCCTTTGAGGACAAGAGTTGGACCAGGTCAAAGTTTAGTGGGATCGCTATAGGAGAATGTAGTTAAATTGAGAACACTTTATCCTCACCTCTTTGACAAGTTCCAGGAGGAATTTTAGTCTTAGGGGGGAGGATGTGAGGCCTACTTATCTCACTCCTATATTTTTACTTACATCTCATTTATATTTTGATGACATATGGACATTAGGAGGGTTGATCCCATTTTATAGACCTTCAGGATTTATTCTTATGCTATGATTGGATTAGATAGACTATTCTATGATGTTGATTATGGTTTACATGTTAGATTTCATTTAGAATTATAATGTTATGTGCTATTTGATTTTGATGAAATTTAAATGTTAGTGGATAAGTAATGAATGAATTACTATGCAATCTTGATATTGAGTTTATGATTAGAAATGCAGTAGATAGTAAATCTTATCAATGATGTTATGTGTTGATTATTGAGGATTTGATGATTCTATGACATTGTGTGTGTATGTTTTCTTTCACTTTGGTTATGATATACATGTGTTACTAATCTATTTTTGTAAGTGTGCAGATGATTTTCCATGCCCATGGAAAATTGGAGATAATCCCACACCTTTTCTGAATTCCATGTAAACCGATCTAGTCCTAGGAGGGACCAAGATCTTATGTGTATTGCATCATGATTTTTCATGATATCTATTTTTGATGTCCTTTCGATTAGGTCTACCCCTTTTTATTTGTTTTAATTATTGTGTTGTGAAATGTATTGTTTGAATTGGCACATTTTAGTGCTTTTTATTTTGATAGCCTTTTCATGTGATTTTATGCTACCTAAGGTGTTTATTTTAGGTTAATTTTGATCATAGGTTATACCCCTAGGGTCTAGGGCCCATTTGAGCATGTTAAACCCTAGGGTATCCTCAATCTAGTCACTCTAACTTCACCTTGAAATAAAGTGACGAAATTCAAATTTTGGAAGGAATGGTGGATGTGTCAAGCATTCAACCATGACCCACTCCTCTTTCAAAGGCTTAATTCCCATACCTTGAAGACTTGGGGAGTCTTCAAGACTCCCAAGTGTGGGAAATGCATCTCCAATACTCTCACACATGTATGAGATCATCTTGGAGTGAATGGGATTTATTTGGAGAATAGGACTATAACAAGTGTCATATCTTATCCTCTTGGAGTCCACCTTGTGAGATTCCTTCTCTCCACCTTTGCTCTCACACATGTGGAGACAATGAGGCTTGGTGGGATGGGAGAGTGACATGTGTCACCTCCACATCCCATGGAGCTTGCAAGTGGGTTGTGAGGAGGAAGGAGAAGGTGACATGTGTCACCTTCTCATTCTTCAAGGTTCTTGAGAGGAGCCTATAATACTCCCTCTTTGAGAGAGGGAGAAGGTTCTCCTTTTTCACTTATTTTTCTTTATGATGGATTTTTGGGGAGTTAGCTAGTTTTGGAGACACTTTGGAGGCAAGGGCTTGGAGAAGGTTGGGAAGCTCTTCATCAAAATTATTCCATTATTGGGCTTTCATAGGTAAGCTTCAAGGCATGAAGCCTTTCTCTTGTATTTATTTTCATTGTGTGGTTGTAAGTTTTATGTGTTTGAATCTTTTTGTGTTGTGGGGTTTATTGTGGTTGTATGGATGAGGCTCCCATTTTTGGAGAGCACATCTTGTATGGGGTGGAAGAGGAGTGAACCTCCTCAAGGTCATCCTCTTGTTCTATGTGACATTTTGATGGCTTTGAGAGCATTTGGAGAAGTATGGAGTTTATTTTGATAAGGCATGAGTGCCATGGAGTTGTTATATCATTATTTGTGGTGTTTAAGGCTTGAGGCCTTGTATTTGAGCTTTATGAGATTTTGGGTTTTAGGAGTGCACCTCTTGAGTAGAGAGTTGTCCACTCTCCAACTCCCTAAATCCATTCTTCATGGATTTCATTGTGTGTAAAACTTGGTTGGGTGTTCTTCTTGATTTTGAGTGTATTTGTTCATTGTATGTGGTGTGAATCTGGGTAAGGATGGTCTCCTAGCTTGGGGGTGACCCTTTTTTGTGTCTATGGTAGGGTGGAGAGCATTTGTGGGCATGGGAAGTTCTTCTTTGTTTTTATTACAGGTTTGAGATAATGGACCTTGGAGGAAGTTTTTATCATGTTTATGTTTTGTATTTGTATGGCTATTTGAAGCCATGGCCAAGTGGCCTTGTTGTAAAATTTTATTATGAGAGTGAGCTCTCTTATTTTTATTGTAAAATGAAATTTTCTTTTATGTATCCATGTTATTTTGCAATGTGAATTTGTTGTTTGTAATGCAATGGGTTTTCTATGAAAAGGAAATAATTCTGCATTAGTTTTGTGGTTGTTTCAAAAGAAAAATATGTATCTATTTTTGTTGTTTTAAACTTATTGGGCATTTAAAAGAAAGATAGAATACATTATTTCTTGTGGTGCTCTTTCATATATATATATATATATGAAAGTGAACTCACTAGTTTAATTCAAAAAAATATAGTACAACAGAGGGGTCTATTTGCTTATACATTTATATCTCTACCTTATAGATTGGGTTCAAGTTTACTAGTTTATATTCTTAAAAAAAAAATGAAATCTTATTGTAGAGTTTCTTTTTTTTTTCTAGTATGACTATGTGATTTTTTCTATCTTATAATCTGAATTTTTTTCATATTCTATGTAATTTATTGATGCCAAAAAATAACCTTAATATGGGTTGGTATAGACTGCTTATTAGAGTATGTGTGTGTGTGTGTGTGTGTGTGTGTGTGTGTGTGTGTGTGTGTGTTTTACTGAACAAACTGCTAGAAAAGAAAATATAAAATAAAATATATATTATACAATAGAATTTAGGGTTTACGGACCCTTGAGGTAGACTGTTGTTTGCAGCAGCAAATAACGAAAAAAAAAAGAACACAGTCAAATTTTGGGGTGGCAGCCATAGCCACCGCCGTTCCTCATTTCTTTTGCTGGTGAAGGGGGGGCCATGATCCCCACATCCACCCTCCACTATTTAGTGGATGATGTAGAGGCACTAGGATAGGTAGAAGGATTTGACAAGATGACAAGGTTTTCTTATGCTCTAAAGCCCAAATTCAAAGGTCAATTTGCAAAAGTGGGAACAATAGTTAGAGGCTCTGAGATCATCATGGAAAGGTTGATTTCACATGTTATGGGACCCACTCCAACCATTGGCAAAGGCAGATCAAACTAGGAACTAGTACTTCCTTCACAAACCTAAGATATTCCTTGTAGCCCTAGAAAAGAGAACAGTCATCAATAAATTTTGATGTAGACCTTCAAACACATATCTGAGATAATTAGGAGATACCCATTTAGACTCCCTATCACATATCCAAAAATGGGTATAGGTTGTTTTGGACGATATGGCTCAACCTATAACTCCTCCTAATGACCTAGAGCCCCAATTAGGCCTAATTTGTGAAGCAACTACCCTTGAATGGAATGTTATAACTCTCAAGACTACTTGAACATGTCAAGGACCTTCTAAAACCATAGAATCTAGACTTTACTTGCTTCTAGAATCGACTGTCACCAAATTTCATACCGTTGTTATCTCTTGCAAACACCTAGCACATGGTTTTGCTAGGTCTCATCAATAGAACTCCATCAATAACAAACTCCGACTCAAAATGCTCTTGAAAAACATCAAAACAAACATCAAAGAACCCATCCCACTGATCAAAGAGTTTTAGAGTCAGTGGAATGGTGAAAACATTCTAAATTTCTGTTAGAACCCTAGTTGAGGGTTTCTTAGACCACCTTCCAGAAAAGTATGGATTTGTATGCTCTAAAGAAGTGTCAAGAATTCAATATATATGCATTTGGAAGGTTAGTCACAAGTCTTTCATTCAAACATGCCCAACAACCACCACTCATCTGTACACAGGCAAAGTACGTGCAACAACAGCCAAGAAAACAACAAACATAGGCATAAAACTATTATATCTTATTTATTTCTTCACCAAAATGCTTCCCCCTCCACAATAGGCATCTACAGAGTTTTATTAAACCTTCCTCGGGGTCTTGAAGCAGTTGAAGGGTAGTTTGGGTCAATGGGAGGACTGGTGAACTGTCCCAACCTAACTACCCTATTTTGTAACTGTAGCAACTAATTATAGAGTTTGACAGAGGCATCGTTTGTGTTTAGACTTAACAATGTCTTCAAACACTTTGACAATGTTATTAAACCTTTGACAAGACATTTAGACTTCTACATGCCTTAACACTATATGCCTTAGCAAGGCTTACAACATGAAGTTTGTATGACTGCCCCTTATGACTTTATGATTGCCTCTTATTACAATGTATGATTGTATGATTGCCTATTACAAACATGGCATCATAACCTTTATTAAAAAATGGTCTTCAAGACCTTATGGAATCAACAAGACAAAATGAACCTCAAAAACAAGACATAAGTCCTTTAGTCTCCTTGGTGCTCCTGCACCATACTCCCTGGGTGGAAAGAGAACTCAAGTCCCTTGAGGAATCAAATCAGCAACTGTGACACCATGCTTCGGGATGTCTTCTTCACTCATCCAAGTGGTATCTTCAATGGGTAAGCCACTCCACTTGACAAGGAACTATTTGTATGTCTTCTTTCTAGTCTTCTTCAAGACCTTGGTGTCCAACATACATTCCAACTTCAAGGGTTGAGTGGGTGGAAGACCCTTAACCCATTCTTCATCTCCTGCTATTGTCATATCTGCCTCTGAATCTGCATTATGATCACCTTTGAAAAGAAACAAGTCTGAAACATTAAAGATAGGAGATATGGCCAAGCCTTGAGGAAGTTCAATCTCATAGGCATTGGGCCCAAACTTATGCACAATCCGGCATGGTCCTATCTTCTTCATGAGGAGTTTGGTTGGCTGCCCCTTTGGAAGTCTCTCCTTCAAATGTGCCCTGACCAAATCCCCAACCTTGTATTGTAAATATCTCCTTCTCTCATTGGCTTTCTCCTGGTACTTGTCATTGTTTCTTTGAAGAGTTTCTCTTACATTATCATGGATGTCCTTCATGGCCAATGCAAAGTCCTCACCTTGAGCAATCTTCCTCTCCAATCCATGGAGATCTCTCAATTCAAGAATACCTCTTGGGTGAACACCATAAACAATATCAAATGGACTCCTTCCTATGCTTCTATTGGTGGAATCATTGTAAGCAAACTCAACTTGAGGGATGATCATATCCCATGCCTCTCCATGTTGTTTGGTAAGACACCTGAGAAGATTTCCCAAGGACCTATTCACCACCTCAGTTTGGCCATCAGTCCGAGGGTGATAGGCTAAAGTGAATGACAACTGAGTACCCAACTTCTTCCACAAAGTGTGCCAAAAGTGGCCTACAAACTTTGGATCCCTGTCAATCACAATGTTAAGAGGCAAACCATGGATTCTAACAATTTCTTTGAAGAACAAACCAGCAATGTGTGAAGAATCATTAGTGCATTTACATGGTAAGAAATGAGCCATTTTACTGAATCTATCCACCACAATAAATATGCTATCAAAACCTCTTTGAGTCCTAGGAAGACCCAAAACAAAATCCATGCTAATACTTTCCCATGGCCTATTAGGAATAGGAAGTGGTTGAGATAGACTAGCATTAGATGAAGTACCCTTTGCCCTTTGACAAATACTACAACATTCAACAAATTTCCTGATATCTGATTGCATTTTAGGCCAAAAATAAAACCTCTTCACCTGATCCAATGTTATATCCAACCCAAAGTGACCTCCTAGTCCACCAGAATGTTTTTCCTTTATGATGTTCTCCCTCATGGAACACCTAGGAACACATAGTTGGCTGCCTTTGAACAACAACCCTTGCTGCAACAAAAACTCAAAAAAATCAGAATGATAAGAGTCTAAAAAATGTGAACAAACTTCATATACCTCCTTGAAATCTTCATCATCCTGATACATATGTTTGAGAGCATCAACCCCTACACTTTGCAACTGAATTTCTTGAACCATACACACCCTTCTACTCAATGCATCTGCCACTTTGTTGGCCTGCCCCCTCTTGTGTTTGATTGAAAAAGTATATGCTTGGAGTTGTTCAACCCATTTCATGTGCCTATGGTTGAGTTTCTTCTGTGAATTCAGAAAACTAAGTGCATGGTGGTAGGTATAAACAATAAACTCTTTAGGCAAAAGATATTGCCTCCATTGTTTCAAAGCTTGTACCATTGCATACAATTCCAAGTCATAACTAGAGTACTTTCTCTTAGCATCATTCAATTTTTCACTAAAGAAAGCAACATGCATGCCTTCTTGACTTAGAACAGCCCCTATAGCAAGGTTACTAGCATCACATTCCACCACAAACAACTTGTTAAAGTTGGGCAAAACAAGAATGGGCTGTTATGCTACCTCTAGTTTCAGAATTTCAAAAGAATCATTGGCTGCCTTTGTCCAAAAAAACTTACATTTCTGCCCCCCTTTGATGGTATCCAAAATTGGTGCACAAATATGACTAAAACCCCTTATGAATTTTCTATAAAATGTTGCCAAACCATGAAAACTTTTCACATCACCTGCTGTTTTTGGAGTTGGCCATGACAAAATGGCCTCTACCTTTGCTGGATCCATTTTCAAACTACCTTGGGAAATCACAAAACCAAGATAGATGAGTTCTTCCTTCATGAAGACACTCTTTTCCATGTTGATCGTCAATTGTTCATCATGTAACTTCTTCAAAACCCGATCCAAATGTTGCAAATGCTCTTCTTTAGTCCTGCTGAAAAAAAGAATGTCATCCAAGTACACCACAACAAATTTGCCAATGAAATCCTTCAACACTTCATTCATGAGATGCATAAAAGTACTTGGGGCATTAGATAGACCAAATGGCATCACCAACCACTCATAAAGACCCTCATTTGTTTTGAATTCTATCTTCCATTCTTCCCCTTGCTTTATCCTAATTTGATGATACCCACTCTTAAGATCAATCTTAGAAAAGTATCTAGCCCCTCCCAAATGGTCCATTAGGTCCTCAATCCTTGGCATAGGGAACCTATATCTTATGGTAATATTGTTACTAGCTCTAGAATCTATACACAACCTCCATTTACCATCCTTTTTAGGGGCTAGGACTGTTGGGATAGCACATGGGCTAAGGCTTTTTCTTACCAATCCCTTATCCAACAATTCTTTCACTTGCTTGGGAATCTCTTCATTTTGAGGTGTCATCTTGTAGGCTACTTTGTTTGACAAAGTAGATCCCGGTATGAAGTCAATTTGATGGCTTATGTCCCTAATAGGTGGCAACTCATTAGGCATTTATTCTACCATAATCCCCTTATACCTCTCTAACAATTGTTGCACCTTCCTAGGAACCTCTTCCTTACTAGGATCATGCAAACTAGGACTATTTTTAGGCTTCAAAATCAAAGCATACCCTTGGGTTCCTTCTTCCTTAATGGTATCTAGAAGCTCTTTACCACTCACAATCATGACACTTGACCCAACACTCTTCTCTACATTCTCATCAGGCAATGGATCCATTCTATACTTTCTACCGTTCTTGGTTATGATGAAAGAATTATTTTTACCATCATGTTGTGATTGAACATCATATTTTAATGGGCATCCTAACAATAAATGACAAGCATCCATTTGAATTATATCACACAAAATCTTGTCCTTATATTCTCCTATCTCGAATTCTACCCATGATTGTTCATCTACCAAAACTTGTTGCCCCTTATTCAACCATGATACTTTATAAGGACTAACATGAGTAAGTCTTTTCAATTTCAATTTGTCTACCATTTTAATAGAAACCAAATTTTCAGTTGAGCCTGAATCAACAATTACCTTGCAAATCTTACCATAGGCCTTGCATGTTGTCCTGAACAATGTCTTCCTTTGAGGGGGTTCTTGTGTTTGAGGCACCTTCAACATGGTTCTTCTCATCATCAAACTTTCTCCTTCATGGACTGGGGCTGCACTTCCAATTGGAGAGTTGACACTTTGGCAATCTTCCTCTTGGATCAATTGGTTCCTTCTCTCTCCTCCATGAGAGCTTGAGGCTTGCTTTTCAGGACATTTGAAGGCTGGATGTCCCACTTGGTTGCAATTGTAGCACCCTCCTATGAAGACATTAGGACCTCTTCCTGGTCCACCAAATCTACCCCTTCCATTGGGTCTCCTTCCTCTAAAGCCTCCTCCAGAACCTGATTCTCCACTTTGCTCTTGGGAACTAGATTCCCCTTTACTTTTTTGGGACTGATTTCTGCCTCCAAAACTGCCCCTACCTCTAAAATTTCTGCCACCTCTTCCTCTATTTTGCTACTCACCTTTCCTCTTCAACTTCTCTTCAGCCCTTAATGCCACTTGAAAGCATTTATCCACGGTTTTACAGGTTAATAAATTGATTTCATCTTGGATATTAAACCTCAAACCATTTAAATACCTTGCCACTTTACCTTTTTCATCCTCCATGTATCCACAACAAAGAGAGAACTTGTGAAACTCCTCTGTGTAGGTGGCCACATCCAAATCTCTTTGCTTGAGATTTTGCATCTTCTTGTAGATCTGCACCTCATAGTCTGATGGAAGGAATTGGGACTTGATCATCTCCAACATTCTACTCCATGAAGAGATCATGCTCTTCCCATTCTTTACCCTCTCACCTTGGGTGTAATTCCACCATGTGAGGGCAGCACCCTTGAGTTTAGTTTTTGCAAACTTCACTCTCTTGTTCTCAGGAACTTATTTGTAATCAAAATAGTTGTTTAGGGCTTCAATCCACTCCATGACTTCATCAGCATTCATCTTGCCACTAAACATGGGAATCTCCATCCGAGCCTCTAAAGAATCCTTGCCAATTGCCTTGATGGCTTCAAGGAAATGTTTTTGATCTGCAGGTACCTCTATCTCTTCTTGATATTCTTCTTCCTCCTCTTTTTCTTCTTCTTCATCAGAACCTTCATCTATCCTCTTCCCTATCCTCAATGCCTTCAATTCTTCTTGGAGTGCTTCCTTGACTCCACTTTTGATCTTTTCTTCCATCTCCTTGAACTTCTTAACCACGTCAGTGGTCATCCCCTTTGGAGGCATATTTCTAGCCTCTCCTTCACTCTCCTTTGCTAACATATACTAGGCCTTACACAACCAACAATAGAACCTTTTATGGCTCTGATCCCACTATGATGTAGAGGCACTAGGATAGGTAGAAGGATTTGACAAGATGACAAGGTTTTCTTATGCTCTAAAGCCTAAATTCAAAGGTCAATTTGTAAAAGTGGGAACAGCAGTTAGAGGCTCTAAGATCATCATGGAAAGGTTGATTTCACATGTTATGGGACCCACTCCAACCATTAACAAAGGTAGATCAAACTCAAAACTAGTACTTCCTTCACAAACCTAAGATATTCCTTGTAGCCCTAGAAAAGAGAATAGTCATCAATAACTTTTGATGCAAACCTTCAAACCTAGATCTGAGACAATCAAGAGATACCCATTTGGACTCCCTATCACATATCCAAAAATGGGTATAGGTCGTTTTGGATGATATGGCTCAACCTATAACTCCTCCTAATGACCTAGAGCCCCAATTAGGCCTAATTTGTGAAGCAACCACCCTTGGATGGAATGTTAGAACTCTTAGGACTACTTGAACATGTTAGCGACCTTCTAAAACAACAAAATCTAGACTTTACTTGCTTCTAGAATTGACTGTCACCAAATTTCATATTGTTGTTATCTCTTGCAAACATCTAGCACATGGTTTTGCTAGGTCTCATCAATAGAACTCCATCAATAACAAACTCTTGCCCAAAATGCTCTTGAAAAACATCAAAACAAACATCAAAGAACCCATCCCACTAATCAAAGAGTTTTGGATTTAGTGGAATGGTGAAAACATTCTAAATTTCTATCAAAACCTTAGTGAGGGTTTCTCAGACCACCTTATAGAAAAGTATGGATTTGTATGCTCTAAAGAAGTATCAAGCATTCAATATATATGAATTTGGAAGGTTACTCACAATGATTTCATTCAAACATGCCCAACAGCCACCACTCATCCGTACACAGGCAGAGTACGTGCAGCAACAGCCAAAAAAATAGCAAACACAGGCAAAAAACTGTTATATCTTATTTATTTCTTCACCAAAATGCTTCCCCCTCCACAATGGGCATCTGTAGAGTTTTATTAAACCTTCCTCAGGGTCTTGAAGTAGTTGAAGCGTAGTTTGGGTTGATGGGAGGACTGGTGAACTATCCCAACCATCTAACTACCTTGTTTTGTAACTATAGCAACTAATTATAGAGTTTGACAGAGGCATCGTTTGTGTTTAGACTTAACAATGTCTTCAAACACTTTAACAATGTCATTAAACCTTTGACAAGACATTTAGACTTCTACATGCCTTAACACTATATGCCTTAGCAAGGATTACAACATGAAGTTTGTATGATTGTCCCTTATGACTTTATGACTGTCTCTTATTACAATGTATGATTGTATGATTGCCTATTACAAACATGGAATCATAACCTTTATTACAAAATGGTCTTCAAGACCTTATGGAATCAACAAGACAAAATGAACCTCAAAAACAAGACATAAGTCCTTTAGTCTCCTTGGTGCTCCTGCACCAGTGGAGGGTGGGATAGGAGGCTACCCCCTTCCCCCCATTAGTGTCATCCACGCCTATATATATGTATGTATGTATACCTCTCAGTTTGTTCTTAGAAACAAAATAAAATAAATAAATACACAAGGGCAAAAAAAAGGGGAGAAATCTATACCATCACTTTTGGTATGAGATAAGCCTCTGTGTATATCCTTTGTTCAAGCATTCTCCCATGGCTACCCTGGCAACCTGCAAAACAAAATAGTTAAAAAAACACAATATAGGAAGCAATGAGAAAGGAATAGCAAAAAAATAGGGTTAGGGTAGATGGAGAGAATAGAAAATTATAGAAAATGAGTTTAGGGTTTTTTGAAAAGAAAAGAATATAATAGTGGAAGAGCATTTTAGGGTTGAGGGAGTATTTGAAGATACATAATTAGTTTTGGAGATTTTTGTTATGCACGTGAATATGATTTTATTATCCCTTTTATATTTTTTTATCTCACCTTTGCCAAATTTATGTTGGAAAAAATAAGGAAGTGGACTCATGATTTTGGGTTTTTATTTTTAAAAAGTTAGACTTTTGCTTTTTTTAAGTGCTTTGTTGATTTTATTAAGTTAGTGGGTTTAATTTTTTTACTTAGGCTTTTTAAGTAATTTTAGTGGAATTTTTTTAAAGGGGTTTTAGAGGTGAGAAATAATGTTAGTAGTTTATTTAATTTAAATCCATTTTATTACCTCATTTTAATGCTTTTTGACTTATTGGGTTAAGTGGGTTTAAATTATTTGATTTAAATCATTTTATTTCCCTAGTTAATTGTCTTTTGATTTATTGGGTTAAGTGGGAGATAATGTTAGAAAATTTAATTAATTTAATCTGTTTAAAGGGGATACTTATTTTAATTAATTATTTAATTTGAACCCCATTTAATTCATTTGGTTAGTACTTAACTTAAGGATGAATTTTAATTATTTTTGTTGACTTTAGAGTTTAGGATTATTTTATTTTAAATTTTATCACCTTGGCTAATAAGGAATGTTGAAGTAAATTTGGTTTAGGAATATATTAGTTTTAACTTAATTTCTTTTAAATGGTTTTAACTAGGGGATATTTTTAAATTTCCCATTCTTGACGTAGAGGCTTTATACTGCCAAATTTTATCTAGAATGATATGGTCAACTTAATAATTTATTTCCTATCCATTTTAACACATTTATTTATCATGAGATTTAATAATATCCTAGATGTATTTAATTTAATTTAATTATTCTAGTTCCTAGGGTTAGATTTTGACACATGTCGAAATCACCCCACTTCCCTTAGGAATCTTAGGGTTAGACCTAATTTGGAAACTAACCCTATTGGTGACGTTCCTCATGTCGCATAACCCCCTTAGTAGACTATCATTTCACAGGGGATGAGAAAGGAACTTCACACTTCCTCGACTTTGACTAAGGTCTTCAGCTTCGTACAATCATCTTTGAGTGCACATGTTGCATGCGAGGGGGTTTTTGGAGTTGGGTGGGAAAAGTTTTTGATGTTTCATGTCATGACCACATGACAAATGTGGACATGACACGGGTGTTGTGTGTTGTGACCACATGTGAAATGTGGGCATGACAAAGATAGATCCTAAACATAGATAAGACCTCAAAATATATAGGGGAGGGGGCAATATGAGAATTCCACTTTGATCCACACTCAACAAAGTCTTATGCTAAATTCAACTTAGTAGCCATTTCTATTAAGCCAAATATGAGCATCCATATAGTCGAGACGACCACTGAGAAAAAAGGATAACAAAACCCACACAAGAACTAGGAGAGTCATAAAAATTTGTTTAAACACCAATTCCAGTTTCCCCTCAAAAGTTTAAAACAAACACTAAAACTCAACAAAAATATAAAATGATAAGGCTAGGAGGCAAATCATCAAACAATGAAATATATGAGTGCATAAAAATTAACACTAAATTCAATGAACTTTTCACACCTAGCCTAAGAATGGCCTTATAAATCATTTCAGATGATGGGTATCAAACAATTAGTAAATAGAAATATAAAAACAATGCAATGAGAAGGTTATCCCAAAACCATTCCAAGTTAGAGACCTTATACTTAGAATCTACAATCTAATCAACAAAGGATGAAAATTAAGACAAGATTAGATGGGTCCATATGTAGTTAAGGAAGATGTTAGAAATGATGCTTACCTCTTGTGAACTATGAAGGTAAGAGTTTAGTATCTAAAAATCCATAAAAATCATTAAAAATATATATATAGAAAAATGTCAAAATTCCAAATGAAAAGCAAAATATGCATTCTTCATTCTATCCACCATGCATTTGTGAGTGATATGCTCTTGTTCAATTTTTACTCTAGTAAGGAGTTTAAGGTTTCTTTGGTTGTTTACCCTTTAAGCCTTTGATATTCCCTAAAATCCACTTCACCATTAGTCATTCCCCTTTACATTTCCCAACAAATTCAAAATAAGGTCAAGCTCTTAGCTTTATACTAATCCCTGTGTTAACAAACCATGATGTCAAGCCTAAGCAAAGTCAGTACTCAAACCTAAAGTACCCAAAGAAGCTTGCAAGTAGACCTTCCCCATTCATCCTTAGCAAAAGTAAAGTTTGAGGGGATAGTGAAAGATCTTGGTTGCACTCAACCCCGTATCTTTCCTAGAAAAAAATGCCAAGGGGATAATAACTTTCTAGGAAGCAATTAAAAAAGAGTACAAAAAAAGAGAGATTATAAAAAAGGAGTAAGAAATAAAAAAGAGAAACAAAATACCAAAAAATGAGAGAATTAGGAAAAGATACTACAAAACACAAACAATTAAAAAAAAGAAGAAAAATAAGGAAAAAAGAAAAAGAGACAAAAAAATGAAAAAAATAGAGGATTGTTGATGTCTGTACTCTCGGGTGGAGATAAGTCTAAGATCGAAGCTAAGAGTTTGGTATTTATTTGAGAAAATAAAAAAGAAAGGTACAAAGCATGCATGCACACTAGTTAGGTAAATCCAAGAGTCTAATTATCTTTAGGACCATCTTTTTCTTTGGAGTCTTTCCTTTACCCCAGGTCTATCTTGTTGGCCATCTTTGATCTAAGTCTAAAAGGTACCAATAAAATTTGTTTCTTGTTGGAGTTGCAATCTTGTCAAAATGTTTTTTCTAGATAAGGATCAATCTTTAGCCTTTTGCAAAGCTATATTTAGTAGTTGTTCCATTTCCATCCCATTCCCACTTGAGTCATTAATAAAATCCCATCCCAAAGTTTAGATAGTTTCCCAATACCAAGTCAACTTGAAATCCCATAGGTCAAACTACTAAAGAGAAATCACATTGTTTGTTCCACTTGCATACATTCTAACATGAAAAATAAAAGAAATAAATCATGTCATAGCTCATGGCATGTGTAGAAATAGGAAATGGGAAATTGTGTTACATATGTATCGACATGTGTTTTACATCCATAGACTTCCTATTACATCTTATACATTTCAAAAAAGATTTAAAAAAGTGCATAATCATTGTGTTTTCATCTATATGTAAGTTTTAGAATTAAAACAAATAAGAGTTCTAAATTACCCATGTGCACAAAGGATAAAAAGTGTGAGATGCCAACTAAGATCATAAATGGAACCTAAACAAAATCATCATAGTATATACCAAAAGTTTGAGTACATAACATTCTAGTTATTATATTTCTAAGGGCTAAACAAAGTGCACTCAAGTGTACAAGACTCCCCATGCAAGGGGGCAAAAGCAAAACTCAAATCAAGGCTAGGACCTTAAGGATAACTCTAAACAACATAACCATTAGGGCTCCTATTATTATGTCTCCTTCAATTTTTTACTACCTTAGAAGCTCTATGAGTCCTATGAGAATAGAAAGACATCTGATTAGGAATATGTGTATGGGATGGGCCTGCTATTTGAGCCTGTGAAGCTTGCCTATGAACCCCAAGGATAGAGATCTCTCAAAGTAAGGCATTTTCAACATCAATCACACTAATCTTAACTCTCTAAAAAGAAAATTCCTAACTTGTATGACAAGTGGGAGATAGGATATCCGTATGACAACTTGTTGAGGAAGGCAAGTTAGCATCAATAAGAAGAGCCTCTTTTGATCGACTAGTGAAAGGGACCAAGATTTTTAAGGAAGTATTGTGAAAGATTTCCCTCCATCTATCTACCATACCTATGAGAAAAAATGAAGAGATGATAATCCAAGGTTTGATTTCACACCATGATAAAGAGTAACAAAGGAAGAAGTAGGTTAGTAATTACTCATGAGGGTCACTTGACTACCTGGAAGGATCATTGTGTCTCATATCCTCCTCTGATAGATCTAAAATTTGAGCATGCACATGCTAGGTAGAGTGGCCTCTGGTACTACCTCCTCCTCATCCATGGGAACCTCTGCATCTCCTTCACCATGTTCCTCTACATTAGGATGATAATCTTCATCCATTGAACCATCAATCTCTTCCTCAATGGAAAAAAGTCTTGAGATCAAGATGCCTTCACCTATCTATGATCAACCTCATAAACTAATCTAGTGATTGGGACCCCAAGGACTAGTGGAACCCAAAGAAGTCCCCTATGTTAAGCATCGACCATCTTTTGCACAAATCTATAACAAGTGGGTACTAGGGGCAAGTCCTCTGAAAAGTCTTCTCTAAACTTTTGAAGAACTTAAGTGACATGATGAGTCTCAACTTAGCCATTCTTGTTAGTCAAATGGCTTGCCACTTGACAATAATCATGCACTACTTTGTTACCTAGCCACAACCCCTTCATATCAACATAAGGGTCAAGAATGAAATTAACATCTATGAGTGTAGCCAAAACTCAAGTAGTAGCATCATAAGGACCAAGACATCGCCATTTCATGGCTCTCAACAATCTAGGATTTGAAATAGGTACATCTCTCATAAATGGAATAATGTCCTCAAGAATCCAAGTCATGACAAGCGAAGGGTGATTGAAAGAAAGACAATCTCATCATGAAATATGGTACAAGTCATGATACACCATAGAAAGAATGTTGATACCCAATAAAGCTCACTCATGTCTCTAAATGATTGGTTCCTAGCACCACCTAAGTATATAGAAAACCCCTTGTCTCCTGACAAATGAGAAGAAATCAATCCAATGAAAACCTTCTGCAAAGGCATAATGGTGTGGTTAGGAATTTAGGTAAGATTAACACCAAGATGATATTTAGGATGGTTAAATCCCATGAGGGCAGCCCAAGACAATCTCTCTCTAATTCACTCTTAGGGAGTGCAAGTTAGTCATGCCTAATGAGAACTCCCAAGATATGGTAAACACCATACAAACGTTGAACACATTGAGATGCTGAGAGGGGGATGAATCAGTATTTACAAAAACTTAACCACTATATTTGTAGAACAAATAAAATTACTTTGAGAGTAGAAAGTAAAACATGCACCACATTAATCAACACATTGACACCAGTATTTTTATGTTGAAAACCCAAAAATGGGAAAAACCATGGTGAGTGTTAGCTCCTAATATAATGCTCACTGCTTATAAAAGTTTACAACATTGTTTTAGGGCTACAACCCAAGGAAGCTACAACTCCCTGTTGACTTTGTTTTAGGGCTACAACCCAAGGAAGCTACTAATCCCTAATGAAAGCTCATTGATACAAAGAATTACAATGATAACATAACTATGAACTACTATGAAAGAAGCATCTAACTCATGTTGATATTGCAATCCCCTTTTCTGCACAATTACTTCATCATACTAACTTCACACACTTCATGATTCTCATTTTACTCTATCACATTCACACTTGTCTATCTCACAAATGAATTTGTTATTCAATATATATCTTCCACAACATCTCAAAACATTGATTAGGTCGGCACCAAAAAGACTCTTAGTTGAAATGTGTTATTCTTCACAGGTCAGCATCAAACATATACAATATGAAGAGTAAACATGTTGTGGATCACAACACATCACAATAGGACCCAAAATGCATCACAACATATCCTCTAATGCCAAAGAAACTAATCAAGATCCACCACATATGAAGGAAACTAGATTGTCGGCCCAAACAACAGTGCCACTACTAGCTGACTATCTTCACATCACTGGGGAGAACCCAAAAACAATATGCAGACCAAAATTTCAACCATCTATCTTCTCAACACAATCTATATACCATTATTCTAAAGTATCTAACCAATATATGCATCCGCAAGACAAGAAACATGTTGAACTGATGAAAATAGGTCATTCCAGACTGACTATGACACATCAAAACTTAGGAAATTGCATTGTGGACCACCAAGTCAATTGAAACACTCATGAATGAACTTGTACATAATTAAGAACATATTCTTAGGCCCATACAATCATATTTATCATTTTTGGAGGATTGTAGAGACATTTGTCTCAGATGCACTATGATCAGTATTCATGTATACACATAACTCAAGGTGACTTGAACCCCTTGTGCGATACAAGAAATAAGAGAGAATTGCATGCAGTTCAAACCTAAGATACTATGAGGTATGTAGAATCTCTGTAGATACTTATATAGCTGATATATACCTTCTCCATCTTCCACAAGTACTCAAACATGTGTTCTATAGAGTACTTCTGCATCCAAAACTGTCTATATTACTTCTATCATTTGAAGACTGACCTTGCAGACCATAAGAACACCTGATATTCCAAGGTAGTGTGCATTGAAGATCCCCAAACATATTTACAAAACCGCATGGGCACAACTTCTCTTTCAGAGGAATGCAGAGCATTCCATCAGGTCTCTACCATTGCTTTACACTATCAAGTCATGGTCCAGAACTCTGTCATTGATAACTTTCTTTGCTGAAGGTGTAATGAGATAAAATCTTGGATATAGCATGTTAATATCTAGATAAACTTATCTTCTAAACCACAAGACTAGATCTTGCACTGTGGAGGAATGCAGATCAAAATATTGTAATTTTACCTTAGGATATACACTATGAAAGTATTAGTCAACCTTCTATAACTTTTTCTAAGTGCGGTACACCAAAATGGTAGGATATTAATGTAGGCATACTGGGAACATGTTAGAACATATGTAATCACCTCCACATCATACTTAGACCTCAGGGTGATCATCATTCCTTCTCATACTTAGACAATTTTCCTTCATCTACTAGGTCTTGTGGACTGACATGTCTAACCATGTTGACCCAAGTCAAACCATCTCTCTCAAATATTCCACTATCCATTGACCTTAGGTTGACACATATTTAGTTGACATCAATGACAACACACATTTCCAACAACAAATTGATCATCCATTCTCTGTATACCTAAGGAAATTGGAATGTGTTTTGATCAACATCCCAATACATCAAAATGTCACAACATATGTGGGAAAAGGGATGTACAATAGGAATATAAGCTATCTTCTCTCACCCTGTCTTCTTCAGGATGGCATGATCTCTAGTGGATAAAGGCTCAAGGGCCTCCATGAACCAAAATTTTTGATGAGTTGTATTCCACCTAATGTGAATCTCTTTCCAAGCACAAATAATGACATGTTAGATAGTTTTCAATTCAAAAAATCACACAAAAAATCATAAAACATTCAAAACTTTCAACAAAAAATCATATATCAACTAGAAAATTAAAGAATAGAGAAAATTGAGTGATGAAAGTATTAGACCACCTAAATTTTCATTTGGAAAACTTATGGCTAGGTCACCCCTTTTACCAAGGTTGATCTCTAGGGTCACCTAGTCTGGCAAGATGGATCTCTAGGGATGACTTTGACTACTAAAAGGGGTGATCCCATGCCCTAGCATGCCAAAAAACACCCAGAAAATGATGAAAATGACAAAAAACTGACAAACAAAAATTTACCAAATGATAAGAAGCTAGATCTAGAAAACTACAATGAAGCCTAATTAGTGTTGTTATTGATGTCAACATATCCTTATTGTCATTGGTGTCAATTGTATCTTATTCTATTACTTGTTTAGAAGACTTGTATGTTAAGGATATTGAGAAAATTAGCCTCTTCGGAAGGAACAAGTGAGTTACAGAGAAGTGCAGTACAGACAGTGAGTTGTATACTGAAGAACAGTCTGGTAAAATACTCCGCATTTATTTCTTATTGAAGATCATTGTCTATGGATTGGAAGTAAGTTAGAGGTATGACTAAAGATGCTACATTCCAAGTTTGAGCCCTTCACATGAAGATCTAAGTCATTGTGTTCACCAAAGTGAAACCTGCTTTTTCTGTAAGTTTAGTTGACACAGGAAGAAAGTCTTCTACTTCGCATTCCTCTGCAACAAAGTATTTTTCTCTATGGTTCTAGAAGGAATTCTGGGATGATAATAAGTGCCTACAGTTGCAATGGTTTGTGGTTTGGTGGTCCACAAGCTATCTTTCTTTTATGATAGTTGAAGACAGTAAAGTTCATGTGTTCCGGTGAAACAATTCCTATGGATAAAATGGTTAAGGTTCGTGTGGTTTCTCCTAATGATTATAATATGCTTGTGAATGTCTCCTAATCATATTCCTATCTTGATATTGGTCCATGTTAAGGACTTGAGATCGTGTTCAAAGATTGTTGCTAGATAGTGTAATGTGTGACCAGTTTTAGTTGACCTGGTTAATCCCAGTGATTACAGATATCTCTAGAAGATTGTGGAAGCATGTTGTGGCATGGAAGATTGTGTTTGAGTCCCAGCTAAGGCATGACATGATCCGCAATTCATTTCTTTTGCATAATTTGTAATAGGTCTGGACCTATCTTGTAAATGTTTGTAATACCGACCTTGGAGATTGTTCCAATGGTTGATGATTGTGATGCTGACCTTGATGATCATTACAAGGTTGATGAAGTGTATAAATACTTATAGTTGAGTCATAGAAAAGGTGTCCTTGAGCGGAAATGAAAAGATATTAAGAAAGGGCCAAAAGGTAGAGTAGAGAAGAGGCAGATGAAAGAAGAGGAAGAACAGAGAAGAGGAAGAGCAGAACAGAGGGATTATTGTACTTAAGTAACAAATATAGAAAGGTGTTGATTGTGGTAGTGAATCTAGAAGTGAGATGCTAGTAGGGTTTAATAGCCCTTAGGGTTTAATAGCCCTTATTATAATCTTGCTAGGCTTAGGGTTGAGGCAGTGAGCTTGCTAGACCTAGTTGTTCTTCATGGCAATAAGCCAGTATGTTTAGGCCCGTGGAGTGACCAAGCCTGAACATCATTATTTCAAGATTGCAAAATATATTGAGAGCTAATCCTCTCCATGGTTTTTCCCCACCTTGGGGTTTTCCACGTAAAATCTGGTGTCTCTTGTGTTTGATGTTGTATCTGTGGTTAAGTTTCTGATTACATGCACTCATTGTTAAATCATAATAATTGTGGATAAGTGATAAATGTTTAATTGCAAAAAGTGTTTAAGTTTTTGGGACAACTGATTCACCCCCCCTCTCAATTATTTGGTACATTTCAACAATTGGTATCAGAGCCAAATTCCTCTAAAGAAATTTTAATAGCTTGAGGAAGATCCAAAATGTCTTACAAGAAGGAAGCACTGCATTTTGATGGAACAAATTATGTTCTCTTGAAGGCTTGGATGAAAATCCATCTTCTTTCTCTTGGTTTCAAAGTATGGAAAGCTACATAAACAGAATACACCATTCCTCAAAATGGTCTGACAACTAAACATGAAATCAAAGAATATGACATAGATATCAAGGCAAAGGATTCTCTGCTAAGCTCATTAACCGAATCAATATTGACGAAAGTTGTGGATCTTGAAACTACAAATAAGGTATGGGAAAAGTTGAAAAATCTATATGAAGGAGATAATTCTATGAAGGAAGCCAAGTTATAAAATCTAAAAGTGAAATATGAAAGTTTGAAGATGAATGATAATGAAAACATATCAACCTTTATGCAAAGAGTTGATGAACTTGTTACATGGATAAAAGCCATAGGCAAAACTGTCGACAAAAAGGAAGTTGTTATGAAAATTCTCAGATCTCTACCTGAGTCCTACTGTCACAAGGTACCCGCAATTGAAGAATTCAAGCAAGTAAAAATGGTTGATGGGGATCAACTACTTGGTAAGCTTACTGCCTTTTAAATGAGGGAGTTTGTTGATGCTCTATCGAAAGTTGAGACAGCCTTCAAAGCCAATACTCCTGGAAGTACTTCCAGATTAGAAAAGTACAAGGTAGAATCTGATGATGAGTTTGATGAAGTTGAAGTCAACTTCATGGATAGACTGCAAAGAGGATCCAGTAAGTACAAAGGCAAATTACCTTTCAAATGTTTTTCCTATGGTAAAGTAGGTCATTTTGCTTCTAGATGTCTTGAAAGAATTGAAAGAAATAGAAGAAGATATGAGAACAGGCCTAGGACCCAAAAGAAGTGTTATTATGTTGAAGATTTTGATGATGATGAAGGAGTCTCAAATAATGGTGAACTAGATAATGCTAGTTCCTCTGTAAATGAATGCTTGTTCATTGCTATTAAGGAAGATCTCGTGTCTACTAATTCTACTAGCTGTGTGAAGGAAGAAAAAAAAGTGGAAAGTACTTTGACTGCTCAAGTCATTAAGGACAAGGATGAATGGGTTATTGATAGTGGTTGCTCTCATAACATGACTAGTGACAAAAGTAAGTTTGTGATTCTAGAAAGATATGATGGTGGACTGGTTAGGTTTGGAGATGATACAATTGGTAAGATTTGTGGGAAAGGATCTATTTCTTTTGATGGAAAGCATAATACTGAAGATGTCTTGTATGTGAAAGGATTAAAGCACAATCTTTTGAGTGCAGGTTAGATGTGTAACAAGGACTATGATTTAAGCTTCAAGGACAATGGATGCAAGATCAGGGAAAGCTCCAGAATAGTCATTGCAACTGGTAAGAAGACCAGGGGTAATATCTATCACTTGAAAGGAACTGAGAACTATTGCATGTTGACTCAGACTAATGAGAGTTGGTTATGGCATAGAAGGTTGTGTCACATAAATTTTGATAATATTATGAAGATAAGTACTGTATAGGTTGTTAGAGATTTGCCTAAGATTGTCAAGTCTACTAATCCTATTTGCAAGGAGTGTCAATTCGGGAAATAGACAAGAACAAGTTTCAAAAGCAAGGACCAATCAGTTGGAGGACTACTTGAGCTAGTGCATACAGATTTGTGTGGACCTACCAGAGTAAGAAGTTTGCAAGGAGACAGGTATTTCATGTTACTCATTGATGATTATTCTAGGATGACTTGGGTCACCTTTTTGAAAGAGAAAGTTGAAGCTCTAGATAAATTCAAGGCATTTAAGGCAATGGTTGAAAATGAGATGGATTTGAAAATCAAATGCTTGAGGTCTGATAGAGGAGGAGAGTTCACATCAAATGAATTCAATTTCTTTTGTGAAGAACATGGAATAAAGAGATAGCTATCTGCACCTAAAACTCCACAACAAAATGGAGTTGTCGAAAGGAAAAACATAACAGTTCAAGAAGCTACTAGAACTATGATGAAGGAAGCTCATCTTCTGGAAGCATATTGGAGAGAGGCAATTCACACCGATGTATATATCCTAAACAGAGCTGAAGTAAAAGGTAATAGATCAAAGAATCCTTATGAATTGTGGCATGGTAGAGTTCCTACTGTGAAATATTTGAAAGTTTTTGGTAGCAAATGTTATATCAAAAGAGAAGAAGATTTAGGCAAGTTTGATGCTAGATGTGATGAAGGAATCTTCCTTGGTTACTCCACCAAGAGAAAGGCCTACCAGTGCTATAATAAGATCATTTAAAGTGCAAATGTTAAAGTTGATGAATGTAAGGAAAGGTCTTCAGAATCAAATGAATATGAGTCAGATTATCCAGATGTTTTAGAAGTGGTGCAGCATGAAAATCGTCCAAATGAAGAAGAACAAGCTCCGATAAGTGCTACTAAAACTCCAAGATATGTAAGAATCATCCATTCTGAAGATCAAATCATAGGAGATAAAAGTAAAGAGATCTTAACCAGAAGAAAAGTTGTAGAGGAACAAGTAAATTTATGTCTGATTTCTAAGATTAAACCTAAAACTGTGGATGAGGCTTGCAAAGATGAGAATTGGATAAAGGCTATGCAAGAGGAATTGATGCAGATAGAGAAGAATTAGACTTGGGATCTTGTTCCCAGACCAGTAGACAAGAATGTAATTGGTACAAAGTGGGTCTTCAGAAACAAGATGAATGAGAATGGTGAAGTGGTAAGAAATAAAGCAAGGTTGGTATGCAAAGGATACGCTCAAGTTGAAGGAATAGACTTTAAAGAAACTTTTTCTCTAGTGGAAAGGATTGAAGCATAAGGATGTTTTTGGCTTTTACAGCATACAAAGATTTCAAGGTTTATTAAATGGATGTGAAGTCTGCCTTCTTAAATGGAGAGTTGGAAGAGGAAGTCTATATAGAACAACCAGAAGGATTTCAGTCATCAGATCAAGGTGACATGGTATGCAGATTGAAGAAGGCTTTGCATGGATTAAAACAAGCTCCCATGGCATGGTATGCATGGTTGGACAGGTACCTGATACAGATAGGATTCAGTAAAGGTACTACAAATAGCAATCTCTACTTCAAGATCAATGATGAACAAACCTTGATTGTTGCACTTCTTGTTGATGATATTATTTTTGGAGGCAATGAAGGTATGTGCTTAGTTTTTGTTGGAGAAATACAAAGTGAATTTGAAATGTCCATGTTTGGAGTGATGAACATCTTTTAGGTCTACAAATAAGTCAATCAGGTAAAGGTATCTTCATTTCTCAGTCTAAGTATGTGAAAGAGTTGTTAAAGAAATTTGGGATGGAAGACTCTAAACCCGTATGCACACCTATGATAATTGGTTGTAAGTTAAGCAAAGATGATAACTCACCCATGGTAGACCAAAAATGGTATAGATCTATGATTGGAGGATTACTTTATCTGACTCAAACTAGACCTGACATAATGCATGCAGTATGCCTTGTGGCAAGATTTCAGGTAGAACCCAAGGAATCACATGTGATGGCAGTCAAGAGAATTCTGAGATATTTAAAAGGTACAGTAGATTATGGTTTGTGGTACCCTAAGGACTGTAACTTTACTCTCAATGTATATACTAATACAGATTGGGTCACAGATGTGGATGAAAGAAAAGTACAAGTGGAGGTGCATTCTTCTTGGGAGAAAGATTAGTATCTTGGTTGAGCAAGAAACAAGATTCAATATCCCTATCTACTATAGAAGCAGAATACATTGCAGAAGCATGCAATTGCACTCAAGTGTTATGGATGAAGCATACATTGAAGGACATCAAAATTGTGTATGAAGATCCCATTGCAAAATTTTGTGATAACACAAGTGCCATAAACATATCAAAGAATCCAGTGATGCATTCAAGGACAAAGCACATATCCATCATGTATCATTTTTTGAGAGAAAAGGTGATAGAGAATGAAGTCAAGTTGGAGTATGTTTCTACCAAGGATCATATTGCAGACATTTTTACCAAGCCTCTGCCTAAGAATACTTTTGAGTATCTCAGAGAAAAGTTAGGGATTATCACCCCTCTTGCTCTAAACTAAGATGCACAATAGTGCATCAGTTTGGAGGTGCTCAGAGCTTCAGATTGATGCCTTTTAGGGCTACTTCTTAGGGGGAGTAGTCAGAGTGTTCAAAAGAGAGATTAAATTAGAGCAGAAGAGTGCAAGTATGTGCCCTTTTCCATTGACGTCAAAGGGGGACGAAAGTCATGTGAAAAACTTAGAGTGCATATGTGTAAAAGAAAGGGGGAGAATTTGGAGAAAGAAAGAGTGCAGGTATGTAAAGAGAAAGGGGGAGAATCTTGTCTTGATGGCTATTGTAGTTTTTCACGTCATATGTTGCCATCAATGACAAAGGGGGAGATTGTTGCAAGTATGTGCCTAATCAGTGTTGCCATTGATGTCAACATATCCTTGTTGTCATTGGTGTCAAATGTATCTTATTCTATTACTTGTTTAGAAGACATGTATGTTGAGGTTATTGAGAAAATTAGCCTTTCCAGAAGGAACAAGTGAGTTACAAAGAAGTGTAGTACAAACAGTGAGTTGTATGCTGAAGAACAGTCTGGTAAACTACTCCACATTTATTTCTACTTGAAGATCATGGTCTATGGATTGGAAGTAAGTTAGAGGTATGACTAAGGATGCTACATTCTTGGTTTGAGCCCTCCACATGAAGATTTGAGTGAGTTGTGTTCACCAGAGTGAAACGTACTTTTTATGTAAGTTTAGTTAAGACAAGAAGAAAGTATTCTGCTCCGCATTCCTCCGAAACAAAGTATTTTGTTTTGTAGTTCTAGAAGGAAGTTTGGGATGATGATAAGTGCCTACAGTTGCAAAGTTTCATGGTTTGGTGGTCTACAAGCTATCTTTCTTTTATGATAGTTGAAGACAGTAAAGTTCATGTGTTCGAGTGAAAAGATTCCTATGGATAAAATGGTTAAGGTTCGTGCGGTTGCTCCTGATAATTATAAGGTGCTTGTGGATGTCTCCTAATCATGTTCCTATCTTGATATTGGTCTGTGTTAAGGACTTGAGATCTTGTTCAAAGATTGTTCCCAGATAGTGTAACCAATTTTGGCCAACCTGGTTAATCCCAGTGATTGCGGAGATCTCTGGAAGATTGTGGAAGTGTGTTGTGGCATCGAAGATCATGCTTGAGTCCCAGCTAAGGCATGGTGTGATCCACATTTCATTTCCTTTGCATAATTTGTAATAGCTCAGGACCTATGTTGTAAATGTTTGTAATACTGACCTTGGAGATTGTTCCAATGGTTGATGATTGTGATGCCGACCTTGATGATCATTCTAAGGTTGATAAAGTGTATAAATACTTGTAGTTGAGTCATGGAAAAGGTGTCCTTGAGTGGAAATGAAAAGATATTAAGAAAGGGCCAAAAGGTAGAGCAGAGAAGAGGTAGAGAAAAGAAGAGGAAGAATAGAGCAGAGGAAGAGCAGAGCAGAGGGATTATTGTACTTTAGTCACAAATATAGAAAGGTGTTGATCATGGAAATGAATCTAGCAGTGAGCTGCTAGTAAGGTTTAATAGCCCTCAGGGTTTAACAACCCTTATTATAATCTTGCTAGGTTTAGGGTTGAGGCAGTGAGCCTGCTAGATCTAGTTGTTCTTCATGGCAGTAAGCTAGTATGTTTAGGCCCGTGGAGTGAACAAGCATGAACATCATTATTTCAAGATTGCAATATATATTGAGAGCTAATCCTCTCCATGGCTTTTGCCCACCTTGGGGTTTTCCATGTAAAATCTAGTGTCTTTTATGTTTGATGTATATGTGGTTAAGTTTCTGATTTAATGCACTCATTGTTAAATCATAATAATTGTGGATAAGTGATTAATGTTTAATTGCAAAAAGTATTTAAGTTTTTGGGACAACTGATTCGCCCTCCTCCCCTCTCATTTGTTTGGTACATTTCAACAGAAACTTGAAAAATAATTGGTTCACTACAAAAATCAAGAAGATAAAATCTAGGGTTCTAGAAAGGGGTTTTCTCATCTTTCGTACCTAATGACTAGTAGTGGGAGATTAGCAAACATAGTATCAATCTCCTCATTGAAATATCTTCATTAACTATCTACTTGCATGATTCTATCATCATTTGGTCACCCTACCTCTAGATTCACCTCTTCCTTCATATCTTAGGTTAGTTTGCATTTAGGAATTTGGTTTGTTTTAACTTTTTTTGTGCTTGCCATGTCCTCATTTTGTGTGTATTTAATTGTTTTAGGTCTTCATGATGAAGTGAGGTGATTCATGTATATTCAAAACTCACACATCAATGGTACATCTTCTCATTTCTATTTCAATGATTTATTTTGAATAGATCATGATGTCAAACTAATGCTTGTTATTTTAGGTACAAATGTGGGGCAACGACAACTGTGGCAAGTATGGGTCTAACCGGTGTTGTCATTGATGAGAAGGATTGGATGAGCAAAGAGGAGCAATGGTGACTATGAAGTGGAGATCCCAGCTAAGATGTAGATCAGAGGTTGTGGTTCAAAGGGTTTATAGATACGAGTCTTGAGATGATCCAGTCAAATTTTCAGAGGTCCGCATGAAGATCTAAAGAAGTTATGTCCATTCAAGTAGAACTAGTTCTGACAGGTGTTCAGAGGTGACAGAGTGACATAGATAGGTCTGGTGAGATCCAGAAATACATTATCCCATTTTGTAGATTTGAGGGAGTGTTGAGGACATCCTTGTGAAGTATCAACTTGATTGGTTCATGGTTTGAAGGTCCAAAAGCACCTATTCCTTTGTGACAGTGTGACAGACTGTGTTCTTGAAGTTCCAGATGAAGGAGAGAAGAATTCCAGTAAGTAGATGAAGTGTGGTTGTTCTTGGTGATTCAGGAAAGGTTGTGGTGATCTTTGGATCATGTCCAGTTCATGTTGGTGGTCCGTATCAAAGTTAGAGTTTGCATTTGAAGAATAACCACCGGATGAAGGTGTTCTTCTTGTGACTAGCCGACCGGATGTATTACAAATCTTGCAGATGTTCTTGTAGGTGTTTTCTGACTTAGATGATTATTCCTAAGTTGATGCCTTGTATAAATAAGGGATTGTGAAGTCATTCCAAAGGTGTCTTTTTGGAGGAGAGAGAGTTGTAGCAAGGAGAAGAGCAAAAGGCAGAGTAGAAGTATTGGGCTTAAATGGAACTGATTCAAGCATGATGAAGATGCTATTTCCCAGTTCAAGTAGGTGATACATATTTCTTTGTAGACAGTGTGTCTCTTGTAGGCAATGAACCTCTTGTGAGTAGTGTGCTCAGGAAGTGAGCCCTAATTGGCATGTGCCATTTTGCTCTTTCTATTCTTCTAATAGAGAATACAATCTTGGGTTAATCACCCTGTGGTTTTTCCCTTAACCAAGTTTTCCACGTCAAAATCTTGGTGTC
Organism: Cunninghamia lanceolata; assembly: GCA_027924645.1. Lineage (NCBI taxonomy): Eukaryota > Viridiplantae > Streptophyta > Pinopsida > Cupressales > Cupressaceae > Cunninghamia > Cunninghamia lanceolata. The sequence goes on from BSBN01000693.1 coordinate 5,359,088, forward strand.
TTATGTGTTGATGAGTTTCTACTTTTAATTTAATTGCATTATGTTTCATGATTGATATACTATTAATCACTAAGAAGATTTAAGTGTGGAATTGGAGAGAAATTTTTACACAACTGATTCACCCCCCCTCTTAGTTGTGTGCCCTAAGTCTAACAATTGGTATCAGAGCTAAGTTCCTCTAAAAAGAGCTTAATCACTTGAGGAGATCCGGGATGTCATCTTACAAGAAGGATAGTCTGAAGTTTGATGGAACCAATTTTAATCTCTGGAAAGGTCGCATGAAATGTCACTTGAGATGTATGGGAATGGCATACTGGACCATGGCTACAACATAGTATGTACCTCCACAGGGTGGTCTGAAAACCCTAAATGAAATTACAGACACTGAAAACAATCTGTGAACTATAGAGGCTCTTCTAAGCACATTATCTGATTCAGAGCTCTCAAATGTTATTGACCTACCAACTACTTTTGAGATTTGGCAAAAACTGGAACTTCTGCATGAAGGAGACAAGTATGTCAAAAGTGCAAGGTTACAAAGTCTGAAAGGAAAATTCAAAAATCTGAAGATGAGAGAAGATGAAAACATCACTACTTTTATGCGAAGAGTAAATGAGATTGTTTGTGGAATAAAAAATGCCTGTTGAGTCTTGGATGAAGATGAGATTGTTGGCAAAATTCTCAGATCCCTTCCTACTTCTTACAAAATCAAGGCCGCTACCATTGAATAATTTAGAGCCCATACAACTGTCACAAGAGATCAATTGGCTAGAAAATTGGCTACATTTGAAATGACAGAGTTTGGAGATGACCCCCCCAAGACTGAATCTGCATTCAAAGCTAGTGCCTATGTTAAAGGTAAACAAAGGTTTGATCCAGGAGAGAATTCATCAAAGAAGCTTTCATGGTATGAAAAAGCAAGAAAAGATCTGGAAGAAGAAGAAGTAAAAACTGCTCAACTTGAAGCCCTTATTGCAAAGAGGCTTCCAAGAGGATTTGGTAAGTATGAAGGAAAATTACCTTTTAAGTGTTTTAACTACAATAAGATTGGTCATTTTGCCTCAAGGTGTCCGGAAAGGTTTTTAAGGCAAAATCCTAACAAGCCAAGGTTCCAAAAGAACTATTACTATGTACATGAAGATGATGACAATGAAGGAGTAACAGATGATGAATCAAAGACAGGAAACACATCTGAAAATGAATGGGTGTTCATTGCCATCAAGGAAGAAGATCCAATGTCCTCTGTATCTGTCAATCATAAGACTGTGGAAAGAGCTCTGGCTTCCCAAGTTGAAGAGAAGGATGATTGGGTCATTGACAATGGATGCTCTCACCATATGATAGGTGACAAAAATAAGTTTGTAGAGTTGGAAAGATATGAAGGAGGAGTAGTAAAGTTTGGTGATAATTATGCTGGTAGAATCAGAGGTAGAGGAACTATTTCTCTTGATGGAAGAAACAAAACTGGTAATGTACTGTATGTTGAAGGATTGAAGCACAATCTTCTCAGTGTTGGAATTTTGGTGGACAAAGGATATGATCTCTAGTTCAAGAATGGAAAATGCAAGATCTTTGAAAATTCCAGAATAGAGATTGCATCCGGTACTCAAACTAAAGGTAATATCTTTCACTTGGTTGGTACTGGTAAAAGTTGCTTGTTTTTTCAAATTGATCAAAGTTGGTTGTGGCATAGGAGGATGTGTCATGTGAATTTTGATAATATCATCAAGATAAGCAATACTCAAGCTGTAAGAGATCTTCCAAAATTGGTGAAACCTACAAATAGCTTGTGTAAAGAATGTCAGTTGGGTAACCTGAGCAGAATAACATTCAAGAGTAAGGATCTGTCTTCTACCAGATTATTGGACTTAGTCCATACTGATCTTTGTGGCCCGACAAGAACCAGGAGTGTGCAAGGTAATAGATACTTCATGTTACTAATTGATGACTATTCCCGGATGATGTGGGTAACCTTTCTGAAAGAGAAATCAGAAGCTCTTGAGAAATTCAAAATATTCAAGGCTATGGTAGAGAATGAAACCGGATTAAAAATGAAATGTTTGAGGTCTGATAGAGGTGGGGAATTCACATCCGGTGAGTTCTTAGAGTTCTATGAGAAACATGGAATAAAGAGACAGTTATCTGCTCCTAGGACTCCATAGCAGAATGGAGTAGTGGAAAGAAAGAACCGGACCATCTAGGAAGCTTCTAGGATCATGATGATGGAAGCAAATGTTCCTTAGATCTATTGGAGAGAAGCTGTCAACACTGCAGTCTATACTCTCAATTGAGTTCAAATCAGAAGTAATACCGGTAAGACTCCTTATGAACTTTGGTTTTGTATCACTCCTACTATGAGGTATTTTAGAGTTTTTGGTAGCAAATGTTACATTAAAAAAGATGAAGATCTAAGAAAGTTTGATGCTAGAAGTGATGAAGGAATATTCTTGGGTTATTCTACTCAAAGCAAAGCATACTGGTGTTATAACAAGAGACTAAGAAAGATAATAGAAAGTAGAAATGTGAAGGTTGATGAGGGAATTGAGAAACCCTCAAGGTTCTATGAATATGATGAAGATGATTAGAATGTTGTTCTGATTCAAGGAGTCCAAACCTCTTCTGAAAGTTAGGTTCAAACTAATCCGGTAAACCAGGAAGAAGAGACAAGTCTGAATGAGCCTAATCGAGAATAAAAAGTGCAAGAAACTCCTAAAGTTCTAAGGTATGTAAGACTGAACCACTCTGAAGATTAGATCATAGGTGACAAAAGCAAAGGTGTGCAAACTAGAAGGAGAATCGCTCAAAATTTAGATGAGTATTGTCTGATTTCAAAGATTGAACCTAAGACAATAAATGAAGCCTGCAATGATGAAAACTGGACCAAAGCAATGGAGGAAGAGTTGATGCAAATTGAGAAAAATCACACTTGGGATCTTGTTCCTAGACCTAGAAACAAGAATGTGATTGGAACCAAATGGGTCTTCTGGGACAAACTAAATGAAGTTGGTGAAGTAATCAGAAATAAAGCTAGATTGGTCTGTAATGGCTATTCTCAAATAGAAGGAGTTGATTTTGAAGAAACTTTTGCTTTGGTGGCAAGAATTGAAGCAGTTAGATTATTTCTTGCATTTGCTGCCTTCAAAGATTTCAAAGTATATCAGATGGATGTCAAGTCTGCCTTCCTAAATGGTGACATGGAAAAAGAAGTATACATTGAACAACCAGATGGATTTCAATTGTCTGATCATGATGATATGGTCTGCAAGTTGAAGAAAGCACTGTATGGACTAAAGCAAGCCCCAAGAGCCTGGTATGAAAGATTGGATAAGCATCTTTTGAAGATTGGTTTCAACAAAGGTACTACTGACGGTAACTTGTATTTCAAAATTGATCATGAAAACATCCTGATTGTTGAAGTGTTTGTTGATGATATATTTTGGAGGAAGAGATAGTATGTGTAAAACTTTTGCAAATCAAATGAAAAGTGAATTTGAGATGTCCATGCTTGGTGAAATGAATTTCTTCTTGGGTCTACAAATCACTCAAACAAAGAAAGGAATCTTCATTTCTCAAACCAAATTTGTGAAAGAATTATTGAAGAAATTTGGGATGGAAGACTCAAAACCAATGAATACTCCCATGGCAACTAGATGTATGTTGAGAAAATATGATGACTCTCCTAAGGCTGATCAGATAAAGTATAGGTCAATGATTGGAGGACTATTGTATCTTACTCAAACTAGACTAGACATTATGTAGGTTGTTGGTCTTGTTTCTAGATTTCAGGCTGATCCTAGAGAATCTCATGTCATGGCAATCAAGAGGATTTTTAGATATCTAAAAGGGATAGTTGAGTATGGTCTATGGTATCCTATAGATCATGATTTCTCTCTTCATGCATATACTGATGCAGATTGGGTAGGAGATGTGGATGACCGGAAGAGTACCAGTGGTGGAGCATTCTTTCTAGGGAAGAGATTGGTTTCTTGGCTAAGCAAGAAACAAGAGGCAATATCTCTATCTACGACAAAAGCATAATATATTGCAGCAACAGGTAGTTGCACTCAAGTTTTGTGGATGAAGCAAATGCTAAGAGATATCAAAGTGGAGTATGAGGAACCTATCACAATCTTCTGTGATAATTCAAGTGCAATAAATATATCTAAGAATCCAATGTTGTATTCTAAGACTAAGCATATATCTATCAAGTTTCACTTTTTGAGAGAGCAAGTGAACAAGAATGAAGTCAGACTGGAGTTTGTGCCTTCCAAGGATCAAATTGCCAACATCTTTACCAAACCTCTTCCTAAGGACTCTTTTGAGTATCAGTCAGGTGGATATCACAGTCATATCTTGTGATCCAGATTGGTGATGGGGAGCTACTACTAAGGGGGAGCCGCTAGTATGATTCTAAAGTATTGAAGTTGCAAGTATGAGCCCTTTGCCATTGATGTCAAAGGGGGAGAGAATACATGTGAAAAACAAGTGGTTGATGATAAAAGGGAGAGCTGTAAAGGAAGAGAAGACATGTGAATGGTTGTTACTGATAGGGGGAGTTGTGACAGAAAGGAGAAGTTCTTGTCTTGATGGTTTTTCACATCATATGTTGCCATTAATGACAAAGGGGGAGATTGTTGCAAGTATGGGTCTAACCAGTGTTGTCATTGACGTCAACATACTCATGTTGCATTGATGAGAAGGATTGGATGAGCAAAGAGGAGCAATGGTGACTGTGAAGTGGATATCCCATCTAATATGCAGATCAGAGGTTATGGTTCAAAGGGTTTATAGATATGAGTCTTGAGATGATCCAGTCAAGTTTTCAGAGGTCCGCATGAAGATCTAAAGAAGTTATGGTTGTTCAAGTAGAACCGGTTCCAGCAGGTGTTCAGAGGTGACAGAGTGACATAGATAGGTCCGGTGAGATCCAGAAATACATTATCCCATTCTACATATTTGAGGGAGTGTTGAGGACGTCCTTGTGAAGTATCAACTCAATTGGTTTGTGGTTTGAAGGTCCAAAAGTACCTATTCCTTTGTGACAGTGATGACAGACTGTGTTCTTGAAGTTCCAGATGAAGGAGAGAAGAATTCCAATAAGCAGATGAAGTGTGGTTGTTCTTGGTGATTCAGGAAAGGTTGTGGTAATCTTTGGATCGTGTCCAGTTCATGTTGGTGGTCCACATTGAAGTTAGAGTTTGCATTTGAAGAATAACCGCCGGATGAAGGTGTTCTTCCTGTGACTGGCTGACCAGATGTATTACAAGCCTTGCAGATGTTCTTGTAGGTGTTTGTCGACTTAGATGATTATTCCTAAGTTGATGCCTTGTATAAATAAGGGATTGTGAAGTCATTCCAAAGGTGTCTTTTTGGAGGAGAGAGAGTTGTAGCAAGGAGAAGAGTGAAAGGCAGAGCAGAAGTATTGGGCTTAAATGAAACTGATTCAAGCATGATGAAGATGCTATTTCCCAGTTCAAGTAGGTGATACATATTTCTTTGTAGATAGTGTGTCTCTTGTAGGCAGTGAGCCTCTTGTGAGTAGTGTGCTCGAGCAGTGAGCCCTAATTGGCATGTGCCATTTTGTTCTTTCTATTCTTCTAATAGAGAATACAATCTTGGGTTAGTCACCCTATGGTTTTTCCCTTAACCGGGTTTTCCACGTCAAAATCTTGGTGTCTTATGTGTTGATGAGTTTCTGCTTTTGATTTAATTTCATTATGTTTCATGATTGATATACTGCTAATCACTAAGAAGATTTAAGTGTGGAATTGGAGAGAAATGTTTGCACAACTGATTCACCCCCCCTCTCAGTTGTGTGCCCTAAGTCTAACAACAAGAAGTAAAGCCTAGTCTAGGAATGGTATCCACCTTTCATATAGACTATCATCCCCGAGGGGGCAAATATGTAAGTATGAAAATGATGCACATGCCTATATGGCAGCCCAAGGATGAGCTATAGTCCTAATCATGTACATGTAAGCATGAAATATATACATACCTCTTAGTAGTATTCCTCTTGGTGATGTGTCTTCATTTGTTTTTCACTTTGTTTGTGCTTTCCTAACCTCCAAGCTATCATTCTATGGTCCTGCACACCTTTCTAGACACCTAACCAATTCTTGATGGGTCTTTCCTATCACTTTCTATTCTTGATAACCTCACTAATCCACTTCACAAGAGGGGAAGTTCATATTCCCTAGGGGTATTTGCATCATTTTATCCTCTTAGAATCATCCAGTTCACCTCCCCATCCCTTCTATAACCTTAAATTGCATGTCCAACCTTTTCTTTTTAGGTCACCCCTTGTCACTTTAGGGTCTCCTTGGGTGACTCTATAGCTGAAGCAAGATCTCTAGGGTGACTTTCCCTAGTAAAAGGGGTGACCCATCCTGCAAAGATCATATGGTTAGTTTTAAGCCTCCAAAACCATCCTTGGACCTTCTAGATCATTCTCCATCCTAGAAACCACTTGTACAAAACCTCCTCTATGGGTCACCCCCCATGCCTTTAGGATTCTCTTGGGTGACCCAACATTCATAGAAATTAAAATAAAGAATAAAAAATTAGGAAAACTTAGAACAAAACAAGTGAACAAACCCTCGATTTCATCATGAGGTCAACAAGCTAAACATAGTCAAAATCAAACATTTAAACAAGGAGAAACCCTTGATTTCATCACGAGGTCAAAATCAATTCAAATCAATTCATTCAATAAAAACATCATGAAACACAACACTTCCCCCTATTGCAAAGAATTCAATGTGCACAAGCATTAGGGAATATTGGATACAATCCATCCTTGACAATATTAGGGATAACTTTCCCCATCCAATTCAACATCAACAAAAACATCCAACAAATAAGAGAAGAGAAAGAACATCAACAACACATCATAGACAAATAACACTTGATACAATAGATCATTTGATATGAAGAAAGGAGATAAGAGCATCTCCATATCATCAATGAACAAAATAACCTTTGTGCAAGGTTTTGGAGACTCAGCACTAGTGACCCTTTGGGTGATACTATCATTAACACCAACTAAAATTGAATGTCTCCATAGAAATAACTATAAACACACACATCTAGCACACAACCCAACCACCATCCTATTGCAACTATGTGTAGATGGTGTTGTCATCGATGTCAACAAGCTTGTGTTGTCATTAGTGTCAATTGTATGAGAAGGAGTTTGTTGCAAGGGATTGAGTAGTTGGTATTAATTTTATGTTGTCTTTGATGATACTTTGATTAGTTGCATTATGTTGTCATTAGTAAGCTACTGTTATCAACCTCTAGTGTTTCTTTGATAAGCTTCTATCTATGGATGTATGGTTGAGTTGCTATGTTTTAGTTGACTTGGTGCTAATGAGGAAGTGCTAAAGATGTTGGTGATATGTTTATGGTTCTTGGTTTCCAAGTGTTTTTGAGAAAATTTGAATAAAAAAGAGGAAACAATGTGTTGCAGTGGTGTTCTGTGTTGTAGAGTAGCATTCTGGTTTGGTTCCACATTTCTTCTATATTGAAGATCTACTTGTGTGGTTTGGATATGTTGATCAGAGGTGTTCAAAGATGTTGCATTTAGAATTTGGTGTGCTAGATCGATGTGCAGAGGAAGGTGTGTTCACAAGTGTGTGAATTGTGTATTGCAAAGGTGTTTGGGAGAAATGTTTTCACTCCGCATTTCTCCATAGAGTGGGTTCAGGTCTTACAAATCTAGAAGGGTGTTGATAGTATTTGTATGTTTCTTCTAGTGAAGTTGTTTGAGGTTTGGTGCTTTGGAAGTTAGTTAATTGAGTTGCAGTGTATGGCAAAGTTGTTTGAGTGCACTGGGTGTGTACATTCTTCAGGTGAAAGTTGTTGCAAAGGAATTTGTTTAATTTGATAGGGTTTGTGGAATATTCTAGATTGTGTTCAAGCATGGTGTGGTGTCCGCAAGTCATCTTTGGATTTGAGGAAGCATGTATTTAAATGATTATGGTGTTAACACAGGTTCGATCGACCTTGGGTGTTTACATTAATTGCAGAGTTGCTTCAGTGTTTGTAGAAGCATGGCATGGTGTATATGAGTGGATTTAGGTCCTAACTAAGGTGTGTTGTGGTCCACCTACATTCCTTTCCACCACAGGAATGTTTTGGTGCCCAACTAATATGAATTTACATGGTTGAGGTGCATAGCCAACCTTGGAGAATGTTTTCAATGTTGAAGATGGTATAAACTAGCATAGATATCTTAAATACATCTATCTAAAAGATGCCGAGAGATATCAGTTGTGAGGCACCCATATTGAAAATGTTATTGAGAATAGATAGGTGCCTCGAGACTGATATCTCTTAGCATCTTTTAGATAGATGTATTTAAGATATCTATGCTAGTAGATATATTTTTTATAGCATCTCAAAGTAAATAATATAGGGTTTAATATAGTGCCCTAATATAATATTTTATAAATTAAGGTTTTATCTTTTAAAATTTTCAGCACTATATGTATTTATGCAAAAGCTACAAACTTTGGGTTAGTTGTTTACATATATATTTAAAATAAAAGGATTGGTTAATAAAACCAAAAAAAAATTGAAACCCCAACTAAATTAAATTACATATTATACAACACAAAATTTTGATAAATAACTCTTTTAATAGTAACTAAAATTTACAAAAACAAAATGAAATGGCACATTTTTTTTTTAATATTTTACCAATGAATTTTAATTTTTTAATATTATAGCAATATGAAATGATTTATGCATACACGATTAACATCATTATTCTGGCAAATTATGAAATTCATACCTGTGATTTTTGTTGATTCTTACATTTTGCCGCTTCTTGTTTTTATTTTCTGATTGTCTTTGTAATTAGTGATTTTATTTTATTTTATGATTCTGGGTTTGTAATTAGTGATTTTATTTTTGGTTGTTTTACTTTCAAACATTTATGTTTTATATATGTTTTACTTATTAATGTTGCATTTGTCGGCTGTTATTTTTTTAATGTTTCAAAAGTTGTTTTTCTTAACACACTCACACCATTTCAGCTCGTGTTGCCACTGTAGTTATGCCTCTCGACATAATAAGTGTTGAGCTATTAAGGGATGATAAGATAGATGTGTGTGATGCGAATAATGTGAATTGCAGAGTTGTGAGGTATGCATTTGTGCAATGTAGTGCAAGCTTTCATGTGTTAGATTGTTAGATGCATTGAGTAGGTGGTGTCTACAATTCTTTAGTAAGACTGTGAAGATGTTGGTGATGTTGTGGTGGACTTTTCTGTTTCATTGAGTTGGTTTTCTCATTGTAACACTCTTCTCTATCTTCTTTTCTATTCTAGCATTGAGCCTTTCTTTCTTTTGGGCAGTGAACCCTATTGTATTCAGTGTCGATATTACTTTATATTGTGAGTTAATCCTCACCGTGGTTTTTCCCTTCTTGGGTTTTCTATGTAAATCTAGTGTTTCCTTGTGTATGATGTTGATTTGGTTCTATTTTTGTTATCTTCTTTCATAATAAATCATTCTAATAGATTAAGGGTTAATTGGATTAATGTGGATCTGAATGTTTGTGAGGGTTTTGAAGTTTTAAGGTACAACTGATTCACCCCTGGTGCAGGAGCACCTAAGAGAACACTCTGGAGTAAGAAGACACAAATGATCAAAGGAGAAGCCCATGGATCAAATCAAATCAAATGGAACATCCTAGAACCAATTATGGCATATTGTAATGGGCAAAATGATGTAATAATCAAATGTCCTAAGGACCAAAAAATAATGTAAGTGGGCCAATAGTGCCTCTAGAATCAAATAAGAGTCAATTAGAAGTGTCTAAGGCTAGGAATAAGGAATAATGATCCTAATAAGATCAACCATGATGAACCTTGATAATTTGGTAGAGTAAAATTCACATAAAACAAAGTTTAATATTCAAATTTTTGAATAATGCATTTGGTGGGAAAATCAAGAATGAGTGGTTTTGGAAGTTTAACCATCTCCAACCTTTGGGAATTGGTTGGAGAAGTTATAGAGACATCATGTAAGCCTATAAAAGGCATTTGGTGGTACGGTGGAGTCATATTAGAAGACTAGGTTGTACGGCAAGCTACAAATAACAATAAAATTCAGTTTTATCTGGTATCTCCTTCTTGTTTCTGTTGGTCTTTTTGATTATTGAGTGTTGGTAAATGTCTTAGGACCTCAATTAACAATATTAGACTTCATTTGATGCTCTAAGGAGGTTCTTGTAGGTGGTTTCATTGCTGTTTGTATTGACTGTTACAAAGAACAGCAGGTTGTCCTGTGCATTTTGAGATGTTTCAATGCCTCATAGCACCTTCCCATGGATGTAGGAGCCTGATACTCATGGAATAGGTCCTTGATTATATGTATAATATGATTTCTAACTTGACAAAGCAGGAGGAGTGCAAATGGGCAGGTGATCACCGTTGAAAGTAAGAGATTACATGTGGAAAGAGCCTTGAAATGGTGGCTCAGTTGTAGCAGCAGGAGATCGGCCTCAATAAGGTGGTGGTTTTATGTTTGATAAGGGTTAATATGGTCAAGGAAATGGTGTTAGACCTTTGAATGAGGTCTGGAAGTGATTGGAAGTGGGAGATCTAGCAAGCCCTAGGTTTTGAGGCCTAGAAAGGGGGGTTTTGTATTTAAACATGCAAATGAGAAAACCACTAGTTGAAACCTTGAAAATCCTTTGTTTTTAATCCTTTCCTAAGACTTTTTTTAGTTTTGGAGTGAGAGGGATAAGTATTTGATAGGGTTCCTTTGTAAAGTGGGTGGATTAGGCCCTGCAGGAAGATAGCTGGGTTGTTAGGACAGTCAAATTTCGTCCAAAACAATAGTATATGATTTTGAAGTATGTTATATAACTCAATAGAGGGTACTCAGATCAGCCATTAGTTTTTGGAGTGTTTTGGGAAAGTTTTGAGAAAAGTGCAAATTAGTCGCTGAACAGGGCTACAAAGATTAGGCCTGGTTAAGGGGAGTTGTCAAGAACCGGTCAAAAAGGTGCATGAAACTAATTGAATCTTGTTGGTTGGGGTAGGTTGAGACCCTAGAAGGTACAAGAATACATCTGAGAAGTTGGAATCCAAATTTGAGCCCTTTGGTGGAGTTTAAGGCAAGGAGAAGACTAGAGAAGCCTTATTGGTTGAAGCCACAAGTTATTTCAAATCTTTTGATCTTGTTAAATTACCTTTAGAGACCTGACACCTCTGCATCAACCCCCCTCTCAGTTATCTTGTGCATTCAACAATTGGTATTAGAGAAAGGTTCCTTGGAAGAAAGCTTAACCACTTGAGGTAGATCTCGGATGGTGTACAAGAAAGATGTTCCCATGTTTGATGGATTAGACTATGCATTCTAGAAAACAAGGATGAAAGGTTATCTAGTTTCTCTTGGATTTGAAATCTGGAAGTTTGTTGAGACTCGATACACTATACCTACAAATGGTCTGAGTACTACTAATGAGATCAAGGCCTATGAAAACAATGGTAAAGCAAGGTATGCTCATTTAAGTGGTCTTGCTAATTCTAAATTGGTGAAAGTTATGAATCTAAAAATTGCTAGAGAAATTTGGGTAAAGTTAGAAAGTATTTTATGAAGGAGATGATAAGGTCAAGAAAGCTAAGATGCAGAATTTGAAGATCATGTTTGAGACCCTGCAAATGTTTGAAGATGAAAACATCACAAGCTACTTACAAAAGGTGGATGAAGTTGTCAATGGCATCAAAGGTCTTGGTGGAGAACTAAAAGAAGAAGAAGTGGTAAAGAAGTTACTCAGAACTCTTCCTAAAGCTTATAGTCATAAAGTTTCTAGTATTGAGGAATTACAAATTTGAATCAATATACCAGAGATCAGTTGTATAGTTCTTTAACTTCTTTTGAAATGAGAGAATTTGGTACTAGTAGTGCAAAAGTTGAGACCATTTTTAAGGCTAGCAAATCAGAGAAGATTGTGGAATCAGATCAGGAGGATCTTGATGATATGGAAGCTAACTTTGTGAGAAGAATGAAAAAGGGTACTGGAAAGTATAGTGGTAAGTTACCTTTCAAATGTTTCATTTGTGGAAATATAGGTCATTATGCTTCAAGATGTCCAAACAGAGATTTGAATAACAAAAATATGAAGAACATAGGTAAGATGATTAAGAGAAGTTATTATGTTAGAGAAGATGCAAGTATATCTGATGATGAATCTGATTATGGAGATCATGAGGATGGTAAATGCTTTTTCATAGCTTTAAAAAATGAAACTAATTCTACTAACTCTGAGAGATGTGTGAAGGAAAGGGGGCTCTGAAAACAAGTACTAATACTAAAGGAACTTTAGTGTCTTCTTTTCATGCTAGACAGGAGAAGAACTACTGGATCATTGATAATGGGCACTCTAATCATATGACCGGTGATAAGAGTAAGTTTGTTAATCTTGAAAAATATGAAGGAGGACTAGTTTGGTTTGGTGATGATACATTTGCTAAGATATGTGGAAAAGGTTCAATCAATTTTGATGGCAAGCATAACACTCATGATGTTCTTTATGTTAAGGGTTTAAGACATAAACTCTTAAGTGTTGGAAAATGTGTAGCAAGGGATACAATCTTATGTTTTAGGATGATGGCTGTGAGATTAGAAAATGTTCTAAAACTATGATTGCTTCTGGAAGGAGGATAGATGGAAATGTCTATCAGATCAAAGGTGTTGATGGTTATTGTTTAATGACTCAGATCAATGAGAGTTGGCTATGGCATAGAAGAATGTCACATAAATTTTTATAGCCTAGTGAGAATAAGTCCAGTTCAAGCTGTGAGAGATCTTCCAAAGACTACAAATCCTATCAATTTTGTCTGTAAGGAATGTCAATTTGGAAATCAAGCAAGAAGAAGTTTCAAAGTCAAAGATCAATCTTCTACTGAACTATTGGAATTGGTACATACAGATCTTTGTGGTCCTACCAAAGTAAGAATTTTTCAAGGTGGCAGGTATTTCATGCTATTAATTGATGATTATTCTAGAATGACATGGGTTACTTTTCTCAAAGAAAAATCAAAAGCCCTAGATAAGTTTAAATCATTCAAAGTTATGGTTGAGAATGAAATGGATATGAAAATCAAATGTTTGAGGTTTAACAGAGGTGGAGAGTTCACCTCTAATGAGTTTAACATCTTTTGTGAGAATGAGGCATTTATCTGCCCCTAGGACTCCTCAGTAGAATGGAGTGGTTGAAAGAAAGAATAGGATTGTTCAAGAAGCTGTAAGGACAATGATGAAAGAAGAAAATCTACCGGAAGTCTACTGGAGAGAAGAAATTCATACTATTGTTTATATATTGAACAAAGTGCAAGCAAGACCAAATAGTACAAAGACTCCTTATGAGCTATGTTATGGAAGGATTCCTACTATCAAATACTTCAAAGTGTTTGGAAGCAAATGCTATATCAGAAGGGATGAAGAAAACTTAAGAAAGTTTGATGCAAGGTATCTTCCTTGGATATTCTACTGAAAACAAATCTTACTGGTGCTACAATAAGTGGCTAAGAAAGATTGTTGAGAGTGCAAGTGTCAAGGTCGATGAAGATCTACATAATAATTCAGTGGTGATAGATGTATATGAATCAAATGAGTCTTCTTGCAGGGAAGAAGAAAAAGATAAGGAAAATGAAGTGCAGATTGAAGAGGAAGAAGCTCCAGGAAAGACTCCTAAAACTCCCATGTATGTGTAGAAGAATCATTCTAAAGAACAAATCATTGGTGCTAAGAGAAAAAGTGTATTAACAAGAAGGAAAGTTGTTGAAGAACAAGTAAATCTATGTTTACTTTCTAAAGTTGAACCTAAAACATTTATTGAAGCATGCAAGGATGAGTATTAGATTAAGGCTATGGAAGAAGAACTAATGCAGATTGAAAAGAATCAGACTTGGGAACTTGTCCCAAGACTAGAAAACAAAAATGTGATTGGAACTAAGTGGGTATTATGGAACAAACTAAATGAGAGTGAAGAAGTGGTAAGAAACAAGGCAAGGCTTGTGTGTAAAGGCTACTGACAAGTAGAAGGAATAGATTTTGAGGAAACATTTGCTCCAGTGGAAAGAATGGAAGCCATCGGGATGTTTTTGGATTTTGCAGCACATAAGGATTTCAAAGTATATCAAATAGATGTGAAGTCTGCTTTCTTGAATGGTGAATTGGAAGAAGTATACATAGAACAACTGGAAGGATTTTAGTTATCAGATAAACTAGATATGGTTTGTAGATTGAAGAAGGCATTATATGGATTGAAGCAAGCTCCCAGAGCTTGGTATGCAAGGTTCAATAGGTACTTGTTATAGCAAGGATTTAATAAAGGTACCATAGATAGTAATCTTTACTTTAAAGTTGAAAAAGATCAAATCTCGATTGTAGCTATGTATGTTGATGACATTGTTTTTGAGGAAATGAAGCTATGTGTAAGAAATTTGCAGAGGAGATGCAGAAAGAATTTGAAATGTCATTGTTTGGGGAGATGAATTTCTTCCTTGGGCTATAATCAATCAAACAGATAAAGGTGTTTTCATTTCACAATCAAAGTATGTCAAGGAAATGTTGAAGAAGTTTGGAATGGAAGAATCTAAACCAGTATGTACCCCTATGGTTACTGGTTGTAAGCTAACCAAGAATGATGAATCTCCTAAGGATAATCAGAGCAAGTATAGATCAATGATTAGAGGAATGCTATATCTAACTTCTGCTAGACTAGATTTCATGCATGCAGTTTGTCTTGTGGCTAGATTTCAAGAAGATCCTAAAGAGTCACATGTTATAGTAGTGAAGACGATATTCAGATATTTAAAGTGCACTCTAGATCATGGCTTGTGGTATCCAAAGGATGCTGACTTTATTCTGAGTGCTTACATAGATGCAGATTGGGTTGGTTATGTAGATGACAGGAAAAGTACAAGTGGTGGCACATTTTTTTTTGGATGCAGATTGGTGTCATGGCTAAGAAAGAAATAAGATTCAGTTTCTTTATCTAGTGTAGAGGTAGAATACTATTGTGTGGTTACACAACATGCCCCATTTTGACTTGGCAAAACAGGGACCCAACTTCTTTTGGCTTGGTTTGTGTTTCTTGCTTTCTGGCGGTTTGGTAAAAATCAGTCAAGTGCATCATCACGTTGAGTCAGGATGAGGTAAGTCCCCAATATGAGGTCAGTTTGTCAAAATTCATATTTCATATCTGTGACCTCATATTCTGAAAGAACATTAAAATTCATACAGGTTTGCCTTTTACATCATCCTGATATTCCTCAGGATGTGGAAGTTATGAACAGTCAAAGTCTTGGTCAAACTGGATATTCGCAAGAGGGGATATCATATTTTATAATCTGAGTCATGTTGTTTAAAGATCATCATCATATTCGAACATCCCCTGATATATCCTACGGCTCAAATATCCAGACGTCAACTTTAAATGGTAGTAAGTCTTCCCTGTCAAGCGATCTTTTGTATCGCGAACATCATGTTTTGAAAAGTAACCCGATATTCGTTAATATCATCCTGATGCGAAATATCACCCTTAACAAACATCCTGATGACATCATCTGAATATGATAAACGAAGAAACAAACATCCTGATGACATCATCTAAATACAATAAATGAAGAAACAAACATCCTGATGACATCATCATCATATTTACATTTCAACAGGATATTTTGTAAACATGATCATGTTCGCCCAATATGACGATGACGTCATGAAGCATTTCCGATACAAAGAATGAATATCATGATGATGTCATCCTGATATTCAGAAAGGAAGATGAGCAAGCTTGTCTCATCATCATTTTGTTTTGAAACATCACCCGATAAACCGAAATATCCTCCTGATGTGCTAAAACGTAAACAAAGGGTGCATTGTCACCCGAATCTTGTCGCGATAATAATTTCAATGCTAGGGAGGATGATATTGAAACTCAACCCGATATTTGTGAAATATCATCCTGCCCTCATGATATCCCGTCATATGGATATCCCCCCGCTCCCTTTGCCGCCATTATCATTAAATGTGCGCAGATATGGTAGGTGATTCCTGCCGACCTCGGAACCCAATGAAACATCTGGCAAGATCCTGAGTTTTCACACGAATGATCAAAGATTGCAATCTAACTTGTCAGAGTGCCCTAAATTTACCCTAACTGCGAGGTTAAAAGGTAATTCAACCGCCATTGTTACGTTTACCTGCGTTAAAATTATTTTACAGAGCACTAGCCTCCATATCCGCATAACAGCTACCGTTGCGCAATTCGAGCTCACAGATAGAAGGAAGGAAGTGATCAGTAGTTGAATTAAGAGCGTCTTGATGATATATTGGTATAAAGGAAAATCTGCATAACCAGGTAAGTGAACTGAAACCCTCATCATGTTGTTTCTAAATGATGTTGTAAGTTCTGGTTATGTATCCATATAAGTAAGTAATGTGAAATTGATGCAATAGGCATGATATTTGCAATATGTATGCATGCATATCCCTGTTGTGAGAAGAAATGTTGTTAATTGCAAGTACCCATAGCTGAAAAATGCTTAGTCAAGAATCAGGAGGAATTCAGCAGGCCTATGTTCTCTTCTCAGAGAGGGGTCCTGTTCAAATAGGGAGCAATTACAGACACCCATCAGGGGATTACTAACCTAGAGGCCTGGTCGGCCAAGCTGAATGATGGACATGACAAGAGTCCAGTATTGGACGCAGTGTTTGTATCAGGTATGTGGAATGCTACTGGCTTCCCATACTCCATAGAGTCTCCGGAGCTAGTCATTGAATGTGCCCAGAATTATAACCCTCAGACGAGGCAGGTGGTGAAGCATGGGAGAGTGTATGCAGACCTATCCATCAAAGGTCTCTCATGGACATTTGGACTGCCAATGGGCAGTAAGGTAAAGAGTGTAGACTTGAAGAAGTCTGAAAGAGAATACGAGACCAACAAGAAGGCGGCCAGAAAGAACATGTATGCTTGGCGGGCTGAGAACAACACATACAATGCAGCGGCCAAGCTCCCCGTGCACATGTTCAAGTTTGACTTCAATGAGGAGTATCAATACGTGATTGCCCTTCTGAACAGGGTGACTGGCCAGTCTGATACTGGTGAATTTAGAGATTGGATGTACGGCATAATAATGATGTGTCTATATGCAGACATCAAGCCACTGTGGGGCCAAATAATAAGTGATGCTCTGCATGAGCAGCTGATGAACCTGGGAGGTTCAGATTGTACATTCTACATGACATCTTATATTGTTTATTCCTGTGCTTATAGAGGCACTTTTGATGCCCTGGTCACAGATGGAAAACTGACGGGCACAAATGCAGCATATATCTGGGATCATCATCCCCAGCTGCAAAGAACCAACTATATCAAAGATTACAAACTGGTCAATGATGCATTCTCTATGCATCTAGTAAGGACCATGGAAGATGACAGAACAAAGAGATTAAGCATGGAAGCTCAAGAGGCAGTATACAGGCATGGGGTATGGTACAAACAATTTGCTACCTTTTCCTATATCAGGATAGAAGGTTTTGAAGGACATCCCCTGATGCTGCCAAGATATCCTACTGATGCAGTAGTGTTAATGGAATTTATCAGGCAGGGCTCCACCATGATACAGATGTATAAGGATGCCAAGAAGCTGCCACCAATTTTGTTCCCAGTCAGCATTGGCAACTACATGTGCCCTGACTCTGACAATATAAAGAAGGTGATGGTCACCCTAAATAAGATGAATTTACAGCCTTTTCCAATAACCAGACCATATGATCCTTACGACCGAATGCAGAAGATCCTAGGAAAGCCTATTCACCAGAGGCACCTAGAGGATTTTTGGGCTGACTGCGAAGATGAGGCATAAGCCAGGAGAAGGAGGTATCAGAGGTTGACTCTAAACCAGATCAGAACATTTGATTGCATATCTCTTCCTCAGCAGCTGAAGAGTGATGACGGCAGGATAATGGCAAATGAGTATGAGCAGAAAAAGATTTATAATGATACCATCTCTGCACCTGACCTCACCATGCAGGAGGATATGTCCTTGGACCCATTCTTTGCCAGAACCCTACACTTGACCCAAGCTTGGGTAGATGCACAGGTAGAGGCATTGAAGAAGAAGGGTGTTGCCATCATGGTGGACAACAAGAAGAAGGGGCAGGACATCCCTACAGATGAATATGATGACTTCCTGCTGGAGAAGAGGAAGACTAAGGGAGAGAGGATCCCTCCACCACAGCAGCCTATCAAAAGGGCCCCAAGGGGCAAGAAGGTGGAAAAAGGACCCAAAGGGGTCATAATTGAAAGGGCAGTATTCACAACAGAGGAGGCAGCCAAATCAGGATCAGAATCGGATTCTCCTCCAAAGCCCAAGAAAACCAAGACAGCAGAGTCTGGAATCACAGAGACCCAAGAAGTGGGTCAGTCATCCAAACAACCAGGCAAGGATATCCTCATGGAGGAGGAGCTTGAAGAAGAGGAGGAAGCTCCACTAATAATAAGAAGAAAGAGGAGAGCTCCACAGGTGTTGGTTCCCACCACACCTAAGAAACCAAGAACCTCCATGAGAGGTGAAATAAGCCAACCCCCTGCACCGGTACAAGGCGCAGGTAGTGAAGTGCAGAAGGAACTTCAGCATAACGTTCCACTTCCTACCATTGTCAAGTTCAAAACTGAACTTGCTGAAGAGCAACAAAAGGAAGCATCTCAGACACAAGCAGAAAGGCATGTCTCGCTAGACAAGACAATAAACTTGTCTGATGATGAGGTGGTGCAGGATGTGGCTGCACAAGAAATGGAAACACTTGCTGCTGATGCAAGTGTGACTCCTCACAAGCCTCTATCTGTCCAATCAGTGCTTGAGGAGATGAAACAAGCAGAAGCGGAGTGAGAAAAGAGCCTGGAACCAGAAAAGAGCCCGGAGCAGGTAGCTCAGGACATAGGGCTGGACACACTAATCGCTGAGGTGACAAGTCCTGTAGTGGTAGACTTGACAGAGAAACAGGATGCAAGTCCTGAGAAGCCAGCAGGATCACCTGATAAGGGCCACCTAACAGAGGAGATAGAGATGGCAGAAGCAGAAAGCCATGCTCTTGAATCAGGCCAGCAAAGCCCATAGGATACATTAGCAGGACCTGCTATAGTAGAGGTCCAAGAAGCAAAGGCTGATGAGGAAAAGGCGGCAATAGAAGATCCTGCTGCTAAGACACAAGAGGTGGATAGTGCAGGAACAGAATAGATGCCGTTACTTCAAGCAGACCTCACAGCATCTGGAACGGTGGACGTGCCACCAGAAATAGAGAAACAAAAGGAGGATGATCAACCTCTGCAAAGGGAAGAACTGGGGACAGATGAAGAAATGATGGAGAAAGATCATGATCATCATGATCTACATATAGGTACACCGCAGGGTTCCCCACATAGAGAAGATGCTCCCCCAGAAAAGGAAGTTCCTCAATAGGAGGAGGCACCACAGGATCAGCAGCAAGGTGAGCATCAAGAGAGAGAAAAGGAAAAATCACCATCTCCACAACACTTGGTGATAGAAACGGGAGATAGAGGTGAATAGCATCATGATGCTGAAAAGCATGATCAGGTACCTCCATGGTTAGAAAAGGAGGTAAATGTTGAGGAAGAGATTGAAATTCAAGAGTTCGATGTCTCCACCCTGTTCTCCGTGGATATAATGAAGCCCAAGAGGAAGGCCAGGATGACATCGGCCATCAAAAGAGATCTGGTGACAGGGAGAAGGAACGCACAAATTGCCATACCTGCGGTGGAGAAGGAAAAAAGGTAAAATCACTGTCGATGAATTTCAGATCAGTACAGTTGATTTAGGTTTTGCTAACGAGGACCAGGAAGGTCAGGAGGGAAAGGACATCATAGACTCTTTAATTCAGAAAGTGAAAAGAGAGAAGGAGAAAAATAAGCAACATAAAGAGCACATTGCTCAGTTGCATGCATACATTAAAGGCTTAACCAATCCTGATGATACTACAAGTGAAGCTGCAGTCCCATTGACTGCCATTTCTCAGGAAGAAGTAAATAAATTGGACCTCATGAAACATGAGGCTTCCGTAATAAGGAAATGGATGTCATCCACATTGGATGATGCTATAGAAATAATGAAGGGTTCTTTGAAGAGGTGGAGCATATTAAGTGACTCCAAAACCAAGGTGGACAAATTGCAGATGCAAACCGGGAAAAGGTCTTATAAACTAGAGAAAGTCCTCAGCCTGTTGGGAGAAATAAGGAAGATAAACCCACAACTGCTTATCAGTAGGCAGGTATTGAATAACAATACTGCACTGTTAATAGACATCTGGTACAAAGATGTACAGTTTGAATGCGGATTCCTCAAAAGATGCAATAATAAGCTGAGGGAGATCAGCATGAGGCTACGTGATTTAATGGGCATTGAGGCAGACATGCTAGAAACACTAGAAGGCAAAGTAGAGGGGAAAATAGAGAATCAAGATGAAGACTCTGCTCTTAAGGCTCTACGCAGTAACTTCCAAATGGAAGATGATGGTCCACTCATCCACTTGACAGAGGAGATTATAAATAAGGTGATGAGGATCAAGGTCAAGATGGAGACCTACAATGAGACATTGCAGGACAGGGAAAATAAGCTGGATAACAGCAGGGATAAGTATGAAGCACACAAGCATGCCATTATCAAGGTAAAGACTCAAGATGGTGGAGGAATAGATCAGGTTGTGCAGTCATATGAACAGATCCAGAGCAGCATGCAACCCCATATGCAGCAGCATCATCATCAGGATAGCGAAGGTTCAGGAAGCGATGCACATGATGATGACCCGCATGAATCAGCTGAAGAACATGATGGAGATACATCATGAAGGGGAATATTTTGCATAGGTAATATAGATAGTTGCCAGCTGGCAACTTGTGCCATTTTGTAAAATTGACAAGTCATGGAATGATGACCGTTGATTTGTATTGACATATCAGATATGTAGATCTTTTTTAACAGATTCCTCACCATACTCTATAAAAGGTGGTGGAATGCCTTGTTATATTCATTTGAAACTTAATTGAAATCTGTTTGCTGAAATATTTAGGGCTCATTTCAAAGCTGCTGTATATGTACATGTCTTTTGCATACTTAATGGAAGAGAAGAGTATTTTGGTTACAAACCTTTGTAAATCTTGAGTAACCTGTGTTTAAATTCTGGATATGTGCTTTGATTAGGTGTGTCCCTTGGAGTGCTCATCATGTTGCATGTATTGTTTTCATTCATTATCCTCTGAAGTTTGCATCAACTGTATCTAGCTGTGGAATGTCCTGGTGAACATATGGTTTGATTTCTTCTCCTCATGACAGTATCAAGCATGTATGTGGATCAAAAGCTAAAGGTTCAACATAATTAGAAGTATTCCTTTAATTTCTTTCAATTTCAGAACATCTCACCATCACAATTGCAAATAATTGATAATCTTAAGCAAATAATGCAAATATGCAGACACCTCGTAGATAATAGCAAATATTTAGCATATTTAAACACTAAGCATACACAATCAAAAATATCATGCAAAGATTGAGGTATTTTACTTCTTTTCATCAAATAACTGCATAATTTGACTTCTCTGTAAGGAATTTCTGCAGGAACGTCATGATGATGGCGCAATTTCACGTAAGGCCCCAAAATGGAAACAACAATTCACATTAACTACTGAGTAACATCAGTTGATTAAGACCTAATCACTGGAGACTTTGGATCATGAATTCTCTGAATTCACTGTATCTTTCAAGATGAATAAAGGTTAATGTGTACTTTTATTCTATGTTTGTTTGTGACTAACATCATGACCAACATAAATTGGTGCTAGAAGGAGGGCGAGTCCAGAAAACCACGCTCATCATCAGTATTTTCAAGGTTTGATGACGCATAGAGTAAGGTAACCTTAGATTGTTTGTGAATTTCAGTAAATTACATGAATATTTACCGAAAGAAGTTTGTACGTGCTCATTCTGTGTAAAGTTTTCCAGATCTCACATAAATATTGCAAGCTTTACAGTAGACCTTTCTGACTTCACTAAATATTGGCAAAAGATACGTAAATTTGTTCAAATTTTGAAGAATTTAAGCCTTAGACACTTGAGATCTCGTGCTACGGTCCAAGATACTCCAATATCCTGTCATATTTGCAGTATCTTCGCAAATATTTTGTAAATATCCAGTCTAATTTGCCATCTGACCGCAAATATCACCTCATCCGGTGGAATCCAGCCAATATTTGCAAAGTTTCAGCTAATTTGCCTCCAATTCAAGAAATCCTGGCTCACAGGATAAATACCAGGTCTAGACCTAGTGAAATTTTTGAAGAATTGCCTGTTAGAGGTTTCAGACCTAGGACTGTAGACATTCATCATACTCCAAGGTCTAGTGCATCTAGAGCTTCACCAGGACCTCCTCCTGTAACTTCTGTTGGTTTGCAAATACCTTCCGGTATATCCGCGACACCTCCTGTTCAACCTCAGGGTATACATTTAGTTCAAACTCAACCAGCTGCACCACCAGTTCAGCCCCCTCAGGCTGCAATGTCTTTCTTTGCAGCAGAGTCACCTTTGACCTTTAATGCATATCATGAGTTACCAAAGAATCTAGACAAACTTTGCCCAAAATACCATCCCTATCAAGATGCTGAAGATCATATCAGGACATTTAAGGAAGCTTGCTGCAGAGCCAGAATAGAACATCAGGACGTGGTGTGCAGATTATTTCCTTTTTCCTTAGGGGAAGAGGCTTATAATTGGTTCATCAGTCTGGGCCAAGCCTCTGTTGGTTCATGGGCTGTCTTAGAGAAAGCTTTTCTTGACCAGTTCAAGGTCCCTATTGATCCATCTATGAATTATCACATGTTTGCTACAATTAAAAGATTTGAGAATGAGCCTATTGCTAATTTCAATGCTAGGTTCCAGAAAATGTTGTCCAAGCTAGTTGCCCCATATGTAGTAACTGATGCTGCTGCTAGGAGTATTTACTATTCAGCCCTGGATCCATTAACTTCCATGTTCATCAGGAGAACACATCCAGAGATCACTACATTGACAGGAGCTTTTCAAGAAGCTATCAAGGTAAATCAGCAGTTGATACCTGCTCCTACTCTGAATATAGTATTCCCTACTTTGCCTGGCATGCAGTCACAATATCCTACACAGTATCCTGCACCGTATTCACCACAGTATCCTGCACAATATCCAAATGGAGTAGTGATACCTCCAACAGTCATGCCTGCACCTTTGCAAGTACCTCCACTGAGCATTATGCCTCCTCCTAATGGAAATAGCCAATTACCACAATATCCTGCACATGCTCAGACACCTCAGGGTACTGATCTGTCCAACAATAACCATGGATCTTCTTTTTTCAAGCCTCAGACCGAAAATGTAGTGGCCAAAGCCCAAGAGGAAAAGGAAGAAATCAAAGAAATTTCTGCTCAGTTGAGAAAACTCACCACTGAAGTAACACATTTGAGAAATCAAGGGTTTTATGCACAGTCAGCTCAGAATAGAAATTATTCCAATGATAGACCAAACTACCCTGACAGAGGATATAACAACAATAACTTCAACAATAATGGTGGAAACAACAATAATCCACCTAGACAGCCTAGAATATGGAACTCTAGGCCAAATAACGGTTCATTACCATCACCCCTAGATAATTAGCCTCCGGGTGAAGCTAAACAGACTACTAGAGTCAATCTTGCTGAGGCAGCCCTTACCAATTGGTGTAGGATCCACAATACCAATGCACATGCAGAATTAGATTGCCCACAATTTAGGATTGCTGCCAGCATCTTTCAGACTGAAGTGTCTAACACTTCTGGCAATCCACCTCAGGCAAAAGGAAATGAGATAGTTCCTTGTGGATATGATTCAGCTTTTGTGCTAGAAACGTACACTAATCAGCCTCATCTGAGTTATGATCAGACCTGTGAGGAATCTGCTTTAACTTTCGAAACAAATTATGTTTTTCCTTTTGAGGATGAAAATGAACCTGCAAGAGAGCATGAGGAAGTACATGCATACCAACAACAATATCCTGGTAAGCACAATTATAAATTGAGAAGTAATGCCAATAGACCTACTGGTCCGTTGACATCATCTTTGCCTCCAAACACCTTCAACACACCTCCTAATCCTAAAGCTAGCAATAACCCTGGATTTCCCAAGGTGAATGCTTAGTACTTGTCACCTCAAAACACCGTATCAAAGGTCGTAAATGCACCTCATGAGTCCGACAAGTTAGTCAGCTATTTGGCTGATGAAATGAAGAAAATCAAGATCAGCCTGTCCTTATCGGAGTTACTGAAAACTCCTGCCATCAAAAAGGCATTCATGAAGTCACTAGATGATCCTACTCCTAAAGAGGATAGTCATCTTCCAAGTCAATCCAGTGGCAAAGATCATGCTGCTAAGGATAATATTATCAAGCCTAAAGTGTCATCTACAGTCCAAGCTGCTGAAACCTCCCACATGACCTTATATAGAGATAAATCTGAATCACCTCCATTTCTCCTCACTATAAGAATGTTCAGCAAGAACTTGCACAACTGTTTGGTTGATTCAGGAGCCTCAACGAATGTTATGCCTTTGTCAATATGCAACGCATTAGGACTGCATCCTGCTAAATCCTTAAAGAAGGTCACTCAGCTGGACAAGACAGAAGTAAGTGTAGTAGGAGAACTAACTCACATTCACATGCAGCTAGCATCTGATCCTAGGATCCAGTATTACATTGACATTCAGGTAGTTGACATACCTGATACTTATGGGATGTTGCTTAGCAGAGATTGGTCCAAAATGCTTAATGGATATATGTCCACAGATTTTAGTCACATGTGGTTACCATGGAAGGGTATACCTAATCAGATCAGGATTGATGCTGAACCAAGAATGAAACATATGATAGCTGAATACAACAAAACAAATGAGATCATGTATGTGAACGTAGAACCTGGAGTTTATTGCATCAGGCCACAGACTGTTAAAATAGAAGAAATCCTGATGCTTGATGTTCATCATCATCATCATGATCATCACCATGAAGACCGGCTAGTTATAGAACCTGATAATGATCCAGATAACGAAAATAAAATGAATCACTTCAGAGATTTTGAGATGTATTTATCTACTCAGGTAAAATGTTGCCAATTACTAAATATACCTGCTAATGATATCTTAATTGACAGATGGTGCAGATTACATGGCGAAGCACACTCGGAAAAGACTTGTGAAACATGCTTAGACATGATGATACTGGAGCAGACATATAGTGAAGCATCATCATCATATTCTGAGGTGAGTGCTACATCTGACGATGATGACGATACTAATTCTGATCTGTCTTCTGCAGGAACAGAAGAGCCGACAGATCATGATGAAGGTCATATACGGAGAATAGAAGAAGTCCTGGTGTCCGATCAGACGAACGACGCGAAGAAAGAAAAGATCACCCCTGGTAGCGATTGCTTCATGGAACCAGATTATGAATTGTCTAATGAAGACAAAGGTAGTGACCTGACGAAGTTCAAAAAATTTCTGGTAAAAGAAATAGAGAAGATGACACGACAGTGTAAATCCCCCTAGGAGGTTTTAATTAAAGGTTGGTGTAGGCTGCATGAGGCGCCTCACTCAGAAACAACTTGCTCACTATGTTTACACATTTTGAAGAAGCATGCAGCTGTAAATCTTGAACATCATCCTCTTGCTGATATAGAAGAGAAAACAGAAAAGTCATCAGGCTCACAAAATAAAGGAAAGAAGAAACTTGAAGATGATGACATCCCCAAGTTAAAGTGGATATCAGGCGGAGCAGCAGCCAGAGCTGCTAAGAGAAAAGAAAGTTCAGCTAAATGTCCTGCTGAAGATAAACCTTGGATCCTGAGGTTTGATGGATCCAAATCTAAGCAAGGTGCTGGGGTAGGAATAGATCTCATTGATCCATCAGGAAAATCCTATTTAGCAGCTTACAGATTACAGTTCCCCTGTACCAATAATGTCGCAGAGTATGAAGCTCTGATTCATGGAATGTTGTTTGCTCATAAGAAAAAAGTAAAGATCCTGCATGTCTTTGGGGATTCAGAACTAGTTGTGAGGCAAGTAAGAGGAATTTACTCCTGTAACTACAGAAAACTATCAAATTATAGACATCGTGTGTGGGACCTGATTGAAGACTTTGATGCCTTTAATATCATTCACGTACCAAGAGAACAGAACCAGAGGGCAGATGCATTCGCCCAGGCCGTCAGTACATTGGAACCGCTGTCTATATCTGGTCTAAAGAGATTTTCAGTAGAATTGGTGTCAGTACCATCAGTACCTGACAATGTGACTAATCTCCAGGTGTTTGATGATGATCAGCACATTCTGGACTTCATATCAAATAGAGACATATTTGAAGCTCAGATCATAGATGAGAATGGTATGGAAGATCATGTCTGGGAAGAAGATGAAGTATTAGAGTTGCCTAGCAACAGAATTCCCAAAGGTATGATTGAATTAGAAAGAGATTTTGATCTAGATAATATGCTTAAACATAAAGATTTGCCTAAGGCAGATGGAGGTCAATATTCACAAGTGAATATTGGACAAGCTGATGATAAGAGAAACGTCTTATTGGGTAAGGTTTGTACACAAGAAGAGTTAGAAGGAATAACTCAGGCCCTTAAAGATTACATACATGTGATTGCATGGACTTATGATGAGCTAAAGACATATGACACTTCTGTAATAACTCATACTATACCTCTCAAGCCAAATGCAAAACCTTTCAGATAGAAGCAGAGGCCAGTCAATGCTCTGCTTGAACCAATCATCCTTGAAGAAGTCAAGAAATTGTTAAATGCCCAGATAATATTTCCTGTAAGGCACTCCACTTGGGTGGCAAATCTTGTGCCAGTCAGAAAGAAGAATGGAGACATCAGGTTATGTGTAGATTTCAGGAACTTGAACAAAGCATCAGAAAAGGATAATTATCCTTTGCCCT
Source organism: Cunninghamia lanceolata (assembly GCA_027924645.1). Lineage (NCBI taxonomy): Eukaryota > Viridiplantae > Streptophyta > Pinopsida > Cupressales > Cupressaceae > Cunninghamia > Cunninghamia lanceolata. The sequence goes on from BSBN01000693.1 coordinate 5,386,135, forward strand.
CCTTAGATGAAGTTCTACATATTGTAAATGGAGCCAAAATGATGTCCTTCCTGGATGGCTTTTCAGGATACAACCAAGTGATGGTTGATAAAATTGACAGATTGAAAACTACCTTCACCACAAAGTGGGGTATATTTGCATATCGACGTATGCCATTTGGACTCATAAATGCTGGAGCCACATTCCAGCGAGCAATGGACATAGCCTTCAGAGGCTTAATAAGAAAGTGTATAGTCATCTACATGGATGACCTGACGGTTTTCTCTAAGGAAAAGGGAAATCATGTTGCTGATCTCAGAAGTGTACTGAAGAAATGTGAAGAGTACGGAATATCTTTGAATCCTAAGAAGTGCATATTTGGAGTCACAACAGGAAAGTTACTAGGCCACCTGATCACAGAAGATGAAATTATCATCGATCCTGACAGGGTGGAGTCTATTATGAAGTTACAACTTCCAGGAAGCAAAAAGGAACTTAAGTCTTACTTTGGTAAGCTAAATTTTGTGAGGAAGTTCATCACTGGCTTTGCTGAGATTGTCAGACCACTAAATGCCATGTTGAAAAAGGATGCACAAATTGAGTGGACACCAGAAGCCAAGGCTGCTTTTGAAGATATAAAGAAGGCCATTTCAGATGCTTCTGTCCTCATTAGTCCAGATTATACAAGAGATTTCTACATCTACTCATTTGCCTCAGAACATACTTCTGCAGCAGTGTTAACTCAAAGAAATGAAGAGAAAGAAGAGAAACCAATTGCTTTCATGAGCTGTCCTTTCAGGGATGCTGAGTTGAGATATGTAGATGTTGAGAGACAGGCACTTGCATTAGTCAGAGCACTAAAGAAATTCAGACATTATATACTGAGAAGCAAAGTGATTGCTGTGGTACCAGATGCAGCAGTGAAGATGCTGCTGATGCAGAGTGAACCTGGTGAAAAAAGAGCCAAATGGATTACTGTATTACAAGAATATGACATGGAGATCACACCAATGAAGCTGGTGAGAGGACAAGCTTTGAGCCAGATGATATCTGAAACGGATCCAAACATCATCAGTCAACAGTATGTGATCAATGAGAAAGACAATAGAGAATGGTATTCAGATATCAGGCACATCCTGATCACTGGAAGATGTCCTTCAAGAATGCAAGCTTCACAGAGAAGAGCCTTGAAGATAAGATCCTAGAAGTATATGATGAAGGGAGGAACCTTATTTAAGAAGAATTATGAAGGAATATACCTGAGATGCTTAGAGAAACCAGAAGCAAATAAAGTTTTGACAGAGTTACATGACAAGTTTGGAATGGCACACGGATCAGCATTGGCCACAACACATGCAATCCTCAGAGCAGGATATTACTGGCCTACCATTTTTAAAGACACAGCTGATCATGTTAAATGTTGTCATGCCTATCAGGTTGCTACCAACAGAGAGAAATATGCTGCACAACCGTTGCAACCAGTGGTGGAAGAGCGCCCATTTGCACAGTGGGGCATGGACTTCATAGGACCAATCAATCCTCCGTCTTCCTCAGGCCATAGGTATGTCCTAACGATTATTGACTATTGTACTAGATGGATTAAAGCTATCAGCAGCAAAACTTGCACTACAGATGATGTCACTAAGTTTCTGGAAAGCAACATTGTTACCAGGTATGGAACTCCTTATGCATTGGTAAGTGATAATGGTTCTGCCTTCATTTCCACCAAATTGTCAAGTTGGGCTTTTGATCATGGGATCATACTTAAGTTTTCATCCAACTACTATCCCCAGGGAAATGGATTAGCAGAATCCACCAACAAGAATTTACTAAGTATCATAAGAAAACTGATAGAGAAAAATCCCAGGGAATGGAACTCATTTCTGAAATATGCCTTATGGGTAGACAGAACTAGAATGAAAATTGCATTAGGAAACTCACCCTTCCAACTAGTATATGGGGTAGATCCTATCCTCCCTGTAAATTTGAAAATTCCTACTCTACAGTTTGCTCAAGAATATCTAGGCATAGATAATAAGCAGGAAGTCAGGTTGCTTCAGTTGATGCACCTAGAAGAAAAATGGAGTCAAGCGATTGACCAATTTGCAAAACATCAGGCTGTTGTCAAACACTGGTTTGACAAGAGAGCCAGAATTAAAGCTTTCAGGATATCTGATTTAGTCCTGATGTGGGATAAAGCCCATGAAAAGAAAGGTGATCATGGTAAGTTTGATAGATTATGGATAGGTCCCTTTCAAATTTCTGAAATACTAGGAGATAGCACTTATAGGCTTAAGAACCTGACAGGTGAGGATGTCCCATTGCCAGTCAATGGACAATTCCTCAAACATTATTTCCAGGCCTGAATGACTTCGTGACAGTCATATGTACCATATTGTATATTTGTATAGTTGTTTGTATAGTTTCTTTGTTGTGCTTGTTTTGTTTTGCTGGTTGGGACCTTGTTCTGATGAGTCAGGATGATGCACTTCATCACCCTAGAAAACAATTAAATTGTTAGGATTCAAGTGATAAGATCACATTTAAACATAGGTTATGATTCATTCTAAGAAGTGTTCATGATCAGGTTTGTGATATCTTTTCATCAGGGTGCTTTTTCTTGGTCAAAGTGAATCCATCACAATGAAACACCTAATAGCCTTGGGTTTGTTGAACACACTAGTATAGGTGTTAAGTGAAAAATCTAAAGGGACTCCCTTGCTACCAGTGCAATCTCCAACCTAAAGCTGCAAGTGACTATACCTTGTACAAATGAGCTGACATGATGATATCAGATATGAATGTGAAAAGAAAATCAGAAAAGAAATAAAATTAGGCCATCTAAGTAACTCTACCAGGGCTATAGACGCCTGCTGGCAGTAGGGCTCTACTTAGGGAGATTGTATAGATAACCTTGCCGGGGCTATAGACGCCCGCTGGCAGTAAGGCTCTATCCAGGTTGGCTATGAGGGATGATCTCCAACTATGTAGTTTAACACCAGTTACTTACGTTTTCAACTTACTTTCAAGATGAGGATAATTAATCATATGCACACACCTGATCCTTTGTTAGCACTATCACCATGATGAAATTTTATCATTCAGAGGACCATGATGCTTACACTTAGACAGAATTAGAGCACTATAGATAAATGTGATCACATCACTTGAATCATTGGAATTTATTCATTTTCTTTGGTGGCAAGTTGTTGTGTGGTTACACAACATGCCCCATTTTGACTTGGCAAAACAGGGACCCAACTTCTTTTGGCTTGGTTTGTGTTTCTTGCTTTCTGGCGGTTTGGTAAAAATCAGTCAAGTGCATCATCACGTTGAGTCAGGATGAGGTAAGTCCCCAATATGAGGTCAGTTTGTCAAAATTCATATTTCGTATCTGTGACCTCATATTCTGAAAGAACATTAAAATTCATACAGGTTTGCCTTTTACATCATCCTGATATTCCTCAGGATGTGGAAGTTATGAACAGTCAAAGTCTTGGTCAAACCGGATATTCGCAAGAGGGGAGATCATATTTTATAATCTGAGTCATGTTGTTTAAAGATCATCATCATATTCGAACATCCCCTGATATATCCTGCAGCTCAAATATCCGAACGTCAACTTTAAATGGTAGTAAGTCTTCCCCGTCAAGCGATCTTTTGTATCGCGAACATCATGTTTTGAAAAGTAACCCGATATTCGTTAATATCATCCTGACGTGAAATATCACCCTTAACAAATGTCCTGATGACATCATCTGAATACGATAAACAAAGAAACAAACATCCTGATGACATCATCTGAATATGATAAACGAAGAAACAAACATCCTAATGACATCATCATCATATTTACATTTCAACAGGATATTTTGTAAACATGATCATGTTCGCCCAATATGACGATGACGTCATGAAGCATTTCCGATACAAAGAACGAATATCATGATGACGTCATCCTGATATTCAGAAAGGAAGATAAGTAAGCTTGTCTCATCATCATCATTTTGTTTTGAAAAATCACCCGATAAACCGAAATATCCTCCTGATGTGCTAAAACGTAAACAAAGGGTGCATTGTCACCTGAATCTTGTCGCGATAATAATTTCAATGCTAGGGAGGATGATATTGAAACTCAACCCAATATTTGTGAACTATCATCCTGGCCTCACGATATCCCATCATATGGATATCCCCCCGCTCCCTTTGCCGCCATTATCATTAAATGCGCGCAGATATGGTAGGTGATTCCCGCCGACCCCGGAACCCAATGAAACATCTGGTGAGATCCTGAGTTTTCGCATGAATGATCAAAGATTGCAATCTAACTTGTCAGAGTGCCCTAAATTTACTCTAACTGTGAGTTTAAAAGGTAATTCAACCACCATTGTTACGTTTACCTGCGTTAAAATTGTTTTACAGAGCACTAGCCTCCATATCCGCATAACAGCTACCGTTGCACAATTCGAGCTTGCAGATAGAAGGAAGGAAGTGATCAGTAGTTGAATTAAGAGCGTCTTGACGATATATTGGTATAAAGGAAAATCTGCATAACCAGGTAAGTGAACTGAAACCCTCATCATGTTGTTTCTAAATGATGTTGTAAGTTCTGGTTATGTATCCATATAAGTAAGTAATGTGAAATTGATGCAATAGGCATGATATTTGCAATATGTATGCATGCATATCCCTGTTGTGAGAAGAAATGTTGTTAATTACAGGTACCCATGGCTGAAAAATGCTTAGTCAAGAATCAGGAGGAATTCAGCAGGCCTATGTTCTCTTCTCAGAGAGGGGTCCTGTTCAAATATGGAGCAATTACAGACACCCATCAGAGGATTACTAACCTAGAGGCCTGGTTGGCCAGGCTGAATGATGGACATGACAAGAGTCTGGTATTGGACGCAGTGTTTGTATCAGGTATGTGGAACGCTGCTGGCTTCCCATACTCCATGGAGTCTCCGGAGCTAGTCATTGAATGCGCCCGGAATTATAACCCTCAGACGAGGCAGGTGGTGAAGCATGGGAGAGTGTATGCAGACCTATCCATCAAAGGTCTCTCACGGACATTTGGACTGCCAATGGGCAGTAAGGTAAAGAGTGTAGACTTGAAGAAGTCTGAAAGAGAATACGAGGCCAACAAGAAGGCGGCCAGAAAGAACATGTATGCTTGGCGGGCCGAGAACAGCACATACAATGCAGCGGCCAAGCTCCCCGTGCACATGTTCAAGTTTGACTTCAATGAGGAGTATCAGTACGTGATTGCCCTTCTGAACAGGGTGACTGGCCAGTCTGATACTGGTGAATTTAGAGATTGGATGTACGGCATAATAATGATGTGTCTGTATGCAGACATCAAGCCACTGTGGGGCCAAATAATAAGCGATGCTCTGCATGAGCAGCTGATGAACCTGGGAGGTTCAGATTGTACATTCTACATGACATCTTATATTGTTTATTCCTGTGCTTATAGAGGCACTTTTGATGCCCTGGTCACAGATGGAAAACTGACGAGCACAAATGCAGCATATATCTGGGATCATCATCCCCAGCTGCAAAGAACCAACTATATCAAAGATTACAAACTGGTCAATGATGCATTCTCTATGCATCTGGTAAGGACCATGGAAGATGGCAGAACAAAGAGATTGAGCATGGAAGCTCAAGAGGCAGTATACAGGCATGGGGTATGGTACATACAATTTGCTACCTTTTCCTATATCAGGATAGAAGGTTTTGAAGGACATCCCCTGATGCTGCCAAGATATCCTACTGATGCAGTAGTGTTAATGGAATTTATCAGGCAGGGCTCCACCATGATACAGATGTATAAGGATGCCAAGAAGCTGCCACCAATTTTGTTCCCAGTCAGCATTGGCAACTACATGTGCCCTGACTCTGACAATATAAAGAAGGTGATGGTCACCTTGAATAAGATGAATTTACAGCCTTTTCCAATAACCAGACCATATGATCCTTACGGCCAAATGCAGAAGATCCTAGGAAAGCCTATTCACCAGAGGCACCTAGAGGATTTTTGGGCTGACTGCGAAGATGAGGCAGAAGCCAGGAGAAGGAGGTATTAGAGGTTGACTCTGAACTAGATCAGAACATTTGATTGCATATCTCTTCCTCAGCAGCTGAAGAGTGATGATGGCAGGATAATGGCAGATGAGTATGAGCAGAAAAAGATTTATAATGATACCATCTCTGCACCTGACCTCACCATGCAGGAGGATATGTCCTTGGACCCATTCTTTGCCAGAACCCTACACTTGACCCAAGCTTGGGTAGATGCACAGGTAGAGGCATTGAAGAAGAAGGGTGTTGCCATCACGGTGGACAACAAGAAGAAGGGGTAGGACATCCCTGCAGATGAATATGACGACTTCCTGCTGGAGAAGAGGAAGACTAAGGGAGAGAGGATCCCTCCACCACAGCAGCCTAGCAAAAGGGCCCCAAGGGGCAAGAAGGTGGAAAAAGGACCCAAAGGGGTCATAATTGAAAGGGCAGTATTCACAATGGAGGAGGCAGCCAAATCAGGATCAGAATCGGATTCTCCTCCAAAGCCCAAGAAAACCAAGACAGCAGAGGCTGGAATCACAGAGACCCAAGAAGTGGGTCAGTCATCCAAACAACCAGGCAAGGATATCCTCATGGAGGAGGATCCTCAAGAAGAGGAGGAAGCTCCACTAATAATAAGAAGAAAGAGGAGAGCTCCACAGGTGTTGGTTCCCACCACACCTAAGAAACCAAGAACCTCCATGAGCTCGGTGAAATAAGCCAACCCCCTGCACCAGTACAAGGGGTAGGTAGTGAAGTGCAGAAGGAACTTCAGCATAACGTTCCACTTCCTACCATTGTCAAGTTCAAAACTGAACTTGTTGAAGAGCAACAAAACGAAGCATCTCAGACACAAGCGGAAAGGCATGTCTCGCTAGATGAGACAATAAACTTGTCTGATGATGAGGTGGTGCAGGATGTGGCTGCACAAGAAATGGAAACACTTGTTGCTGATGCAAGTGTGACTCCTCACAAGCCTCCATCTGTCCAATCAGTGCTTGAGGAGATGAAACAAGCAGAAGCAGAGCGAGAAAAGAGCCCGGAACCAGAAAAGAGCCCGGAGCAGGTAGCTCAGGACATAGGGCTGGACACACTGATCGCTGAGGTGACAAGTCCTGTAGTGGTAGACTTGACAGAGAAATAGGATGCAAGTCCTGAGAAGCCAGCAGGATCACCTGATAAGGGCCACCTAACAGAGGAGATAGAGATGGCAAAAGCAGAAAGCCATGCTCTTGAATCAGGCCAGCAAAGCCCGCAGGATACATCAGCAGGACCTGCTATAGTAGAGGTCCAAGAAGCAAAGGCTGATGAGGAAAAGGCAGCAATAGAAGATCCTGCTGCTAAGACACAAGAGGTGGATAGTGCAGGAACAGAACAAATGCTGTTACTTCAAGCAGACCTCACAGCATCTGAAACGGTGGACGTGCCACCAGAAATAGAGAAACAAAAGGAGGATGATCAACCTCCGCAAAGGGAAGAACTGGGGACAGATGAAGAAATGATGGAGAAAGATCATGATCATCATGATCTACATACAGGTACACCGCAGGGTTCCCCACATAGAGAAGATGCTCCCCCAGAAAAGGAAGTTCCTCAACAGGAGGAGGCACCACAGGATCAGCAGCAAGGCGAGCATCAAGAGAGAGAAAAGGAAAAATCACCATCTCCACAACACTTGGTGATAGAAATGGGAGATAGAGGTGAATAGCATCATGATGCTGAAAAGCATGATCAGGTGCCTCCATGGTTAGAAAAGGAGTTAAATGTTGAGGAAGAGATTGAAATTCAAGAGTTCGACGTCTCCACCCTGTTCTCCGCGGATATAATGAAGCCCAAGAGGAAGGCCAGGATGACATCGGCCATCAAAAGAGATCCAGCGATAGGGAGAAGGACCGCACAAATTGCCATACCTGCGGTGGAGAAGGAAAAAGGTAAAATCACTGTCGATGAATTTCAGATCAGTACAGTTGATTTAGGTTTTGCTAACGAGGACCAGGAAGGTCAGGAGGGAAAGGACATCATAGACTCTCTAATTCAGAAAGTGAAAAGAGAGAAGGAGAAAAATAAGCAACACAAAGAGCACATTGCTCAGTTGCATGCATACATTAAAGGCTTAACCAATCCTGATGATACTACAAGTGAAGCTGCAGTCCCATTGACTGCCATTTCTCAGGAAGAAGTAAATAAATTGGACCTCATGAAACATGAGGCTTCCGTAATAAGGAAATGGATGTCATCCACATTGGATGATGCTATAGAAATAAGGAGGGTTCTTTGAAGAGGTGGAGCATATTAAGTGACTCCAAAACCAAGGTGGACAAATTGCAGATGCAGACCGGGAAAAGGTCTTATAAACTGGAGAAAGTCCTCAGCCTGTTGGGAGAAATAAGGAAGATAAACCCACAACTGCTTATCAGTAGGTAGGTATTGAATAACAATACTGCACTGTTAATAGACATCTGGTACAAAGATGTACAGTTTGAATGCGGAGTCCTCAAGAGATGCAATAATAAGCTGAGGGAGATCAGCATGAGGCTACGTGATTTAATGGGCATTGAGGCAGACATGCTAGAAACACTAGAAGGCAAAGTAGAGGGGAAAATAGAGAATCAAGATGAAGACTCTGCTCTTAAGGCTCTGCGCAGTAACTTCCAAATGGAAGATGATGGTCCACTCATCCACTTGACAGAGGAGATTATAAATAAGGTGATGAGGATCAAGGTCAAGATGGAGACCTACAATGAGACATTGCAGGACAGGGAAAATAAGCTGGATAACAGCAGGGATAAGTATGAAGCACACAAGCACGCCATTATCAAGGCAAAGACTCAAGATGGCGGAGGAATAGATCAGGTTGTGCAGTCATATGAACAGATCCAGAGCAGCATGCAACCCCATATGCAGCAGCATCATCATCAGGATAGCGAAGGTTCAGGAAGCGATGCACATGATGATGACCTGCATGAATCAGCTGAAGAACATGATGGAGATACATCATGAAGGGGAATATTTTGCATAGGTAATATAGATAGTTGCCAGCTGGCAACTTGTGCCATTTTGTAAAATTGACAAGTCATGGAATGATGACCGTTGATTTGTATTGACATATCAAATCCGTAGATCTTTTGTAACAGATTCCTCACCGTACTCTATAAAAGGTGGTGGAATGCCTTGTTATATTCATTCAAAACTTAATTGAAATCTGTTTGCTGAAATATTCAGGGCTCATTTCAAAGCTGCTGTATATGTACATGTCTTTTGCATACTTAATGGAAGAGAAGAGTATTTTGGTTACAAACCTTTGTAAATCTTGAGTAATCTGTGTTTGAATTCTGGATATGTGCTTTGATTAGCTGTGTCCCTTGGAGTGCTCATCATGTTGCATGTATTGTTTTCATTCATTATCCTCTGAAGTTTGCATCAACTGTATCTAGCTGTGGAATGCCCTGGTGAACATATGGTTTGATTTCTTCTCCTCATGACAGTATCAAGCATGTATGTGGATCAAAAGCTAAAGGTTCAACATAATTAGAAGTATTCCTTTAATTTCTTTCAATTTCAGAACATCTCACCATCACAATTGCAAATAATTGATAATCTTAAGCAAATAACGCAAATATGCAGACACCTCGTAGATAATAGCAAATATTTAGCATATTTGAACACTAAGCATACACAATCGAAAATATCATGCAAAGATTGAGGTATTTTACTTCTTTTCATCAAATAACTGCATAATTTGACTTCTTTGTAAGGAATTTCTGCAGGAACGTCATGATGATGGCGCAATTTCACATAAGGCCCCAAAATGGAAACAGCAATTCACATTAACTACTGAGTAACGTCAGTCGATTAAGACCTAATCACCGGAGACTTTGGATCATGAATTCTCTGAATTCACTGTATCTTTCAAGATGAATAAAGGTTAATGTGTACTTTTATTCTATGTTTGTTTGTGACTAACATCATGACCAACAAATACATGCAACAGCATCTTGCTACACACAAGTGTTGTCGATGAGGCAAACATTAAAGGATATCAAAGTGGTCTATGATGAACCAATTTTTATATTTTGTGATAATAAAAGTTCTATCAATATATCAAAGAATCCAGTAATGCACTCAAGGACAAAGCATATCTCAATCTAGTATCACTTTTTGAGAGAGAAGGTTGCAGAGAATGAAGTGAAGCTTGGATATGTGCCTACAAAGGATGAGGTTGCTTACATATTCACTAAGTCTCTTCATAACAATACTTTTGAGTATCTCTGGGAGAAGTTGGGGTTATTGCCCCTCCTTCTTTGAACTAGATGCATTAGGAGATGCATTAGTCCAGTGGATTTCAAGATTCATTCCTTGATCTAGACTGATGTTACCATGGCTACCTCTCAGGGGGAGTAGGTAGTGGCATTATTGGTTGTTACAGTAAGGATGAGTGAGAGTTGTCATTATGCAATGATTGATGATTGATGCAGTTTGGTGTGTGTTTCTAAGGGGGAGTATGTAGAGTAGTAAAAGAGAGGAAGTTGTAGAGCAATTGTAAACAATATGATTAATGTCAAAGGGGAGAATAAGAGGTGCAAATATTTTTTCCTTTACCATTGATGTCAAAGGGGGAGAAAGAGTAGTGTGAAAAAGAAATGTGTTAGTTATCAAAGGGAGAGAAAAGAGTTAATGAGTTGGTATGAAGCAGAGTACTGAGGATCATAGCTATTGTGTTTGTTGTTGATGGTTTTTCACATCATGTGTTGCCATCAATGACAAAGGGGGAGATTGTTGTAAGTATGTGCATATGGTGTTGTCATTGATGTCAACAAGCTTGTGTTGTCATTGGTGTCAACTGTATGAGAAGGATTTTGTTGCAAGGGTGTGAGAAGTTGGTATTGAGTTTATGTTGTCTCTGATGATTCTTTGATTAGTTACATTATGTTGTCATTAGTAATCTACTGGTGTCAACCTCTCGTGTTGCTTTGATAAACTTCTATCTATGGATGTATGGTTAAGTTGCTATGTTGCAATTGACTTGGTGGTAATGAGGAAGTTCTAAATATGTTTTTGGTGCTTGGTTTCCAAGTGCTTTTGAGAAAATTTGAATAAAAATAGGAAATAGTGTGTTACAATGATGTTCTATGTTGTAGAGTAGCGATCTGGTTTGGATCTTCATTTCTTCTATATTGAAGATTTGCTTGTGTGGTTTGGATATGTTGATAAGAGGTGTTTAGAGTTGTTGCATTTAGAATTTAGTGTGTTGGATCGATGTGCAGAGGAAGGTGTGTTCACCAGTGTGTGAACTGTGTATTGCAGAGGTGTCTGGGAGAAATGTTTGTTCTCTGCATTTCTCTCCAAAGTGGTTTGAGGTCTTACAAATCTAGAAGGGTGTTGATAGTATTTGTAGCTTTCTTCTAGTGAAGTTGTTTGAGGTTTGGTTCTTTGTAAGTTAGTTTCTTGAGTTGCAGTGTATGACAGAGTTGTTTGAGTGCACTGGGTGTGTACATTCTTCAAGTGAAATTTTTTGTAAAGGAATTTGTTGGATTTGAGGGGGTTTGTGGAATATTCTAGATTATGTTCAAGCATGGTGTGGTGTCCATGAGTCATCTTTCAATTTAAGGAAGCGTGTACTTAAATGATTATGGTGTTAACACAGGTTCAGTCGACCTAGTGTTTACACTAATTACGAAGTTTCTTCAGTGTTTGTGGAAGTGTGGCATGGCCTATATGAGTGGATTTAGGTCCTAACTAAGGTGTGTTGTGGTATGCCTTCATTCCTTTTCACCATAGGAATGTTTTTGGTGCCGACCTAATTTGAATTTGCACGGTTGAGGTGCATAGCCGACCTTGGAGAATGTTTTCAAGGTTGAAGATGGTATACATAAGTGTTGAGTTGTTGAGGGATGATAAGATAGATGTGTGTGATATGAATAATGTGAATTGTAGAGTTGTGAGGTGCGAATTTGTGCAATGCAGTGCAAGCTTTCATGTGTTAGATTGCTGGATGTAGTGAGTAGAAGGTGTCTACAATTCTTTAGTAAGACTACAAATATGTTGGTGATGTTGTGGTGGACTTTTCTATTGCATTGAGATGGTTTTCTCATTGTAACACTCTTCTCTATCTTCTCTTCTATTCCGGTAGTGAGCCTTTCTTTCTTTTGGGTAGTGAGCCCTATTATATTCAATGTTGATATTACTTTATATTATGAGCTAATCCTCACCGTGGTTTTTTGCTTCTTGGGTTTTCCACGTAAATCTTGTGTTTTCTTGTGTATGATGTTGATTTGGTTCTAATTTTGTTATTTGTTTTCATGATAAACCATTCTAACAAATTAAGGGTTAATTGGATTAATGTGGATCTAAATGTTTGTGAGGGTTTTAAAGTTTTAAGATACAATTTATTCACGACCCTCTCAGTTGTCTTGTGCATTCAACACATCCATTATGTTCTACTTCCTCAATAGTGGGAAAAAACCACTAGTTCTACCTCTACTTGACTATCTCTTTCCATGTTAGTGAGAGTGACTAGGAGGGTATCCTTAGAAAGGAAGATGGTTCATGTGTCATGTTGGAGTTTGACTCACCCAAAAATTATCTAGGTCACTTTCTAAACAACACATGACCTACTCCTTAAATCTTGTGTTTAAAAAAGAACGATGATTGAACTAAAAATACTATTGATATAGGCATCAAAACTATAGAAAAATGGGGATAATCAAAATAGGGGCCAATCATATCAACTAAAACAACTACCAAAATCATGGAATTGTTGGAAAATAACCACATACAATTCCCTTGGGCATTTGCATCGTCAACATGGTCCCAGAGATAAACATGTTTGCTGATGTAGAAGAAGATGAAATGATTGAGTCAACTAGGACAATTCAAATGATTTTGATAAGAAATGAGATCATTCCCATTCTGAGATGGCCTATCCATTTGAATGAAATTCAATTAAATATGGTTAACCTAGTAGAAACAAACTCTAATTCTTTTTTTGATGCTGAAGAAAACTTGTTAGAATGCTATACTCCATTGGCACTCCCTAGAGAAGTATCTTCAAGTGAGATGTATATACCCTTAACACCATTGCCAAGTGATTCCTATGTACCTCTAACACTAGGAAGTAAGTCTTATACTCCATGGCCTCTACCAATACAACAAGGGAAGATAGACTTTTAGAATCACATTTACGTGAACTTGATTGATAATGAGTCTACAAATTCAATCCTAAGATTTATCTTAAGGATTTTAGAGGATAAAACTCACATGACCCACTTTCACATACAACTTCTATATAATCTAATGATATGTGGGAACCACCTCATGTCCAAATTGAAATATTTGAAAGGTTCCTTGATGAGGACAAAGTGATTGAGGGAGATTTTGAAAAGAGAAGAAATTACACATAACTATTGGAGTTGAATACCCTACCATTCTAGAATTACCTGAAAGGTATACGGGTGTTTGATGGAGTTATGAGCATAATTAAATGGGAAGACAAGTATAAGTTTTGTTCCTCTACAAGAGCAAAGGGAACCACAAACTCTCATCAATTTATTCTAATTCTTTCAAACCATCCAAGAACATGTCAAAGTCAAGATCTATATGAAAGATGAATTTGATCTTCTTACTAAACTATTTGCTATTAATGAAATCTTATATCAGACCCCATCCCACCAACAAGTGTTTTAATATTTAGTTCATCTCACATCAGCCTGGTCTTCACAAGAAAGTTCAAGCATACTAGATGAGGTCGTCGTAGTTCTTTCAATTCATCATCATTTAATTTTATCAATCTAGAGGTGTCTGGAGTGATCTGCAGCAAAATTTTCTTGTGTGGGGGATTGGAGTGGAATTTGAATCTTATGGGATGGAAGGATATACTAACCACTAAAGGAATCTTACTTGCTAAAATTGAAACTAATCTATTTGTTGGAATGAAACACACATATTGAAATTCAAACTGAGCTATTTTCTTGGAAAGAAACACACATGCTGAAATTCAAACTAATCTATTAACTAGGAAAGAAACACACATGGTGAAATTGAAAATGTCTAAGCTAGTTTGCGATAAGGAAACTAATTTAACTGTCAAAGCATTAGAATTTATTTTATCATTCAACAAAAATGAAATACTTAGGTAAACAAATGAATAGACCATTGTTGTTTAACAGGGTAAAATATTTCCATAACAAAACTTCTTTTTGGTATTTTATGAATTAAGAGACAACCTGCAAGTATTTAAACACTTAGAACATATACACAGAAGAAGAACACATCAACTAACAATAACACATGAAAAATGGCAATGAAAAGAAAGACAGTAATATGTATCGAGAGATCTCCTCCATTGGGGAAGTGGACCCTACTTTCCTAGCAAGAAGGATCCTCTTGAACTAAATCAACTTCAACAAAAATTCCTCTTCATTTTCATTAAAGCTAAGGTCAGATGGGCATGGATACATGAGTAAAACAGAAATATTTCCTCCTTGATGAAAACCAACAATTCTTGAATAAAAAATGGGACTAACTTAGAGAATCTACTAGGCTCCTACTTATACAATCAACCCTTTATTTTATGAAATAAATACACTAGTTCTAGCTACAGCAAAACTTGGACTGAACTAGTCACTTATTCAATGCTTTGGTAGTTCCTTTGATTTCAAACTTCAGATTAGAATTTGTATCGATCTTGATTATTAGTAGTTAGACATATCTTGAATTGGCACGGGTGTGAATTGAGAGTCACTTTTAGTTACCATAAACCAAAATAAATTTTGAACTAGAGTTCTAGATTTGTTAATGAGTTATGTCATTGGGATAGACAATTGAAATTGTTTGTGAGTTCCCATCATTGGATTTCTGAATGAGCCTTGGTTTTGCCTCATTAATCATCGACTCAAAGGGAGGATGATTCTTTTCAGTGCTGTAGGAATTTGGAACTCTTTGGAGCTTGGGTTCTTTATGAGGAAAGCGGATCTGGAGAGGTCCAGAGGCTTCTAGAAAGCTCCTCGCTATATTCCTCATGCAATCAACATACAACTTGGACAAGAACTCAATAAAACATGTATTTGAAAGCAGAATTCATAGTAATTTGACAAAAGATTTTATCTAAAGAAATAAAGACTAAGCTTGCATATCCATTCATTCAAAAGATATTTATAATCATAATATTGTTATATATATGCCATAGTATAGTATTAGAGTTTTTGAAATGAGAATATGTGGAAATTATCATAACCATAGATATGCCTCATCATCTCCACCTACTTAATCTTAGCCATGTTATCATGGTGAAAGATACACAACATCTTCATCTGTTACATTCTTCTCTTCCAGGATGAGGTTGCAATCAAAGTTTTATGTTTTGTAATAAAAAAGTCTGCCTCCCTCTTGTTGCAAAACCATAATTTTATACTATTCTAGCATACCAATTATCTACTTTGTTTTAACTCATTGGTCCTTGAGAACTAAGAAGTGGGGCTTGCATCAGCAAGAGTGGTGGCTAGAATCTCATCCCTACCCAATTCTGCTTCTTTTCCTAAATTAGGGCTACCAAATTTTCTACCCATATAAACATCCACCTCAGGTTGAGTAGGGAGATTGGCTTCCATTTCTTGAAATAGGTAGGCAAATCCTCATATCAAAAAAGACAACTCTGAGTAGCTACACTAGGGAGGAAGCTAGCGATTGCTTTCCAAATTTTGCATATACTGTTCCTTAATACCCTGCCTATAGACTTGAATCTTGAAGGCTTTGGTAAACCATGTAGTTTTGTGGTATTCATGACTCATTAGGAGACCAATATTTCTATCCACTATGTTGTATTCTTCCATTCGTTCTTCCCACAGCCTATTGTTCCTTAAGAGAGACAGATAGCTCCAGAGTTGGAGCTTTGCCACATACAAACTCAACATAAAGGTATTGACATGACCCATAATGTGTCCCTATTGGAAAAATTCACACAGAAGGTTTTGTTGATCTTTGGGATTTTGTACATAGGTTTCCATGAATACCTTCTCATTGTCAAAGTCAAAAGGTAAATCACAACTAATTCAAGGCAACTTCTACTACCAAAATTGTTCCCTTAAAAACAAAGCATACACACCTAAAGATGACAATTGTGCTAATAGGGTTTCCCTTATTTCACAGGCTAGGGCAATCCTTTGCTCTGTTGTTATCTTCTCTATCTAGAGAGTCTCCATGTCTCTCTAGAGCTGTCCATTTTCTCTTCTGCGTTATACATTGTCTTGAGATATCATGTTAATCTCATAAATTTGTAATGCAGCTGGTGTAGGTGTAGGTTGTGCTGGCCGCTATGCAAGACTTGTGATCTGAGCATCTTTTTGTGTAATTGTGGCTTTCTGCTGCTCTAAATCCTTTTGTAATTCAAAAATTATTTTAGCTTTTTCCTCTTTCTCATGAACATCTTTTTTTGTAAATTCTACTCTAGTTCTATATCCTTAGCCCTTAATTGTTGAGTTAGGGCTTCCAACTACTTTTGGCATTACCTTAAGTCATGCTCATCTTTTGACAGAGTTAGAGCATTCAGGATTTGTTCCTCTTCTTCACCCTCAGTAGCAGTATCAATTTGAGGCTCTTTTCCTTTTCTTCTATGAGGTTTAGGGGTTTCCTCCTTCCTCTGCTCTTCAAGGGTGGAGAGACTCCCTAAAATTGTTGTGGGGTCCTGCTTTGCTTCTGCTCTCTCTTCCTCATCAGATGAAATAATAAATGTTCTTGGGTGGTGCACTAATGCAGGGGTGGAGGCAATAGTTTTTTCACCTATTTCTCTCTGGGTTTGTTTCTCTATAACCCTCTAGAGCTATTTGAACTGGTGTACCTAAGGCTCTGTGGAGACTAAAACAATGGAAGTCTGGTGCTTCTTCTTCTTTTTCTTTGGCTTGAATTCTAGAAATTCCTCCCATTTTGCATGCCCATCCTCTTGTTGGATGAAGTGCTACTTAATGATTAAATAAATTAAACCATGATGGCTAATTTGTCCCTAATTTCATTTCACTTTTGCCATCATGTTAAGCAAACATGTATGCAGATAAGTAGGAAGATTGATTAAACATTTAGGTTAGTTTGTTCCATGCCATAGATGGATTATCACGTACATGTCTAGGCCTAAGACAACACCATATTGATCATCATAGGTAAATACTTTCATAACCCACAAGATGACAATCTTCCATGGGTCTGGAAGACTGGTCCTCTCTATGCCTTTAGTTGCCCCTTTGCTAACAATATATCTCAGCAAAGGCTTTGTAGCAACATGGAAGCTCTAGATTAAATCCTCATATGAAGGCTTAGTTTGAAATAAATTAACCCCTACTTCTGGAATCTCAGAGATTTGACTAATAATAGTAGGGTTTATAGGAATCCTTACCCCCTTTACCATGGAGAAATGAATTTTTAATCATGATTATCTTTTTAATACTCATTAATTTCCATTTATGACATTCATTTGAAAATTTCATTGTCATGATTAGTTGATACTTGCCAACAGTTCTCAGGAGCCCCTTTCTGCCACGTGTCTTCCTCTCAATTGTTGCATTTTTTTTGCAACCGCATGAGTTCATGTGCGTGAAGAAGGAAAGATACATGCTAGGCATGCAAGGGTGGTAAGTGGCATATATACATACATTAAAGTGATTATAAGTATTTTAAGAAAGAAAACATATTTTATGCAAAGTACTTACTTCTCGAGACAATATCGTTTTAGCTTTACCAAACTCATTTTTCAAGAGAAAATGTGATTTGGCACTCAGTTATACTATAGTAGTAACATCTTCCTTCATCAGGATCCATTTGGAGTTGTTTGTAGCCATCTTGAGCTATCTGGATCTTTACACTTTTATGATTCAAAACCTGTAGAAACTGCAAAACAGCATTTTATTTCACTTTATGAACCAACCTAAGGCGTCCCTAGGCCTACTAATAAATTGGTGGATCTAGAATGCACTCATTTAAAAATATTTCCAACACCTTCACCTACAAAAGTTTGTAGATTTTCCCTGGAAATGGCACCAAAAATGTTGAGGTCATCATAGTTCTTACAATTCATCATCATTTAATTTTATCAATCTGAACATGTCTAGAGCGATCTATGGAAAGATTTTCTTGTGTGGGGGGTTGGAGTGGAATCTGAATCTTTTGGGATAGAAGGATTATACTAATCGCTAAAGGAAGCTTACTTGCTAAAATTGAAACTAATCTATTTGCTAGAAGGAAACATACATACTAAAATTCAAACTAATCTATTTGCTTGGAAAGAAACACACATGCTAAAATTCAAACAAATCTATTAACTTGGAAAGAAACACACATGTTGAAATTGAAAATGTCTAATCTATTTTGCGAGAAGGAAACTAATTTAACTATCAAAGCATCAAAATTTATCTTATCATTCAATAGAAATGAAATACTTAGGTAAATAACTAAGTAGACCAGTGCTATTTCACAGGGTAGAATATTTGCATAACATAACTTCTTTTTGGTATTTTTTGAATTAAGAAACAAAATGCATGTATTTAAACACTTAGAACATACACACAAAAGAAGAACACATCAACTAGCAATAACACATAGAAAATGAAAATGAAAAGAAAGATGATAATATGTA
This sequence comes from Cunninghamia lanceolata, assembly GCA_027924645.1. NCBI lineage: Eukaryota > Viridiplantae > Streptophyta > Pinopsida > Cupressales > Cupressaceae > Cunninghamia > Cunninghamia lanceolata. Next base: position 5,404,793 of record BSBN01000693.1, read on the forward strand.
TCAAGAGATCTCTTCTATTGGGGAAGTTGGCCCTACTTTCCCAGCAAGAAGGATAAGAAGGATCCTCTTGAACTAAATCAACTTCAACAAAAATTCCTCTTCGTTTTCATTAAAGCTAAGCTCAGATTGGCATGGATACATGAGTAAAACAGAAAGATTTCCTCCTTGTTGAAAAATAGTAATTCTTGACTAAAAAGTGGGACTAACTCAGAGAATCTACTATGCTCCTACTTATACAATCAATCCTCTATTTTATGAAATAACTACACTAGTCCTAGCTATAGAGAAACTTGGACTGAACTAATTGCTTATTCAATGCTTTGGTAATTCCTTTGACTTCAAACTTCAGATTAAAATTCTTATCAATCCTAATTATCAATAGTTAGACAAATCTTGAATTGGTGCAGGCATGAATTGAGAGTCACTTTTAGTAACCATAAACCAAAATGAATTTTGAACTAGAGTTCTAGATTTGTCAATGAGTTATGTCATTGGGATAGACAACTGGAATTGTTTTTGAGTCCCCATCATTGGATTTTATACTGAGCCTTGGTTTTTCCTCATTAATCATCAACTCAAAGGGAGGATGATTCTTTTTTAGTGTTGTAGGAATCCAGAACTCTCTAGAGCTTGCGTTCTTTACAAGGAAGGTGTCTCCAGAGAGTTCTGGAGGCTTCTGGAAAGCTCCTCACTATATTCCTCATGCAATCAACATATAACTTGGACAAGAACTCAATAAAGCATGCATTTGAAAGTGGAATTCATAGTAATTTATAAAAATATTTTATCTAAAGAAATAAATACTAAGCATGCATATCCATTCATTCAAAAGACAATTATATCATAATAATGTTATATATATGCCATAGTATAGTATTAGAGTTTTTGAAAAGAGAATATGTAGAAATTATCATAACCATAGATGTGCCTCATCAATACCCATGGAGAAACAAGCCACAATGGGACTTTATAGAATGGGTGAGTTTTTCCTTAAAAAAGGAAGCATAAAAAACAAATCACAAAAATAAATGAAAGTTCAATGAAAATTGGAAAGGAACATACATGGTTAAGGAAGATGATGGTAATGATACTTATCTCTTATGCACCATGGAAGGTGAAGAATTTGATGAAACTATTAACATCTTTCATAGATTTAAAAAGTGTTATATCTAAAAATTCAAAAAATCAAAATAATTTAGAAAATCTAAAAATCAAAAAGTGAAACATGCATTTCATTCTATCCATCATTGCATTTGTTAGTGGTTTACTCTTGTTCAATTTTCATCCTAATAAGGAGTCATAAAGTTGCTAGTGTAGGTTGTCCCTACCAAGCCTTAGATTCTCCAAAATCATCATATTACTATTCTCCCATATATTACCAACAATTTAAAATGATGTCAAAATTTAAGATTTATACTAATCCTAGTCTTAACCATCCTCTAGTCAAGTCTATGCAAAGCAAGTTTTCAAACCTATAGTGCCTACTAGAAGCTAATAGGAATATCTCCCCTAATCCTCCTTAGAAAGAGGGATGTCTTAGGATTCAATTATCCTTTTGGTGGTTCATATCCCCTTACTCACTTGGCCAAATATATTAAGGGGGTCAAAATTTTACAAAGTGATAATAAAGAAAAAAAAATAGAAAAAAAAAATTGATGATGTCCCTACTCTCAAGTGGAGGATAGTCTAAGCTCGAAAATATGAGAGTGGCATCCCATTAGAGAAGAAAAAGAAAGAAAAAAGAGAAGAAACAAAGCACACACATCCACAAGTTAGACAAAGCCAAGAGTCTACCTATTTTCTAGGACTGTCTTTTGCCAAGGAGCTTTTCCTTTACCCCAAGCGTAACATGTTGTCCATATTTTGATCTAAGTCTAGAGGGTACTTGTAAATTTGTTTTCTATCTACATTGAAAGACAATCTAAGTGGTCAGTCTAAATAAGAATTAGTATTTATCCTTCTATGAAGCTTAATTCAAAAATTGTTTTGTCACCTTACTCATTCCTACATGATCCCCTAATAAATCCTATCTCAAGAGTTTAGTAGGTCACCCTATACTAAGTCAACCTACAATACCCTAGGTACTACTAAAGAGTAACCACATTTTTAGCTCCATATGCATATCATACAAAAATAAGAAATAAATCATGTCATAGAAAAATGTCGTTCATAATAAAAGAAGAAGACAAGTGTATTGCATTTCCATCCACATGTGTATCAAATGCATCCATACATATTCACATTGCATACATCTTGTTTATAAAAGAAAGATAAAAAAAATAGCATGAGCCTATTATCATCATATATAAGCATCCATAGTTTCAAAACATAAGTTCTACAACCAACCATGTGAACAAGAGTGAAAGAAAATTACAATATATCAATTGCAAATATGTATCTAGATAAAACCAATCAAAGCCACTATAATAAGTGCTAAATATTCTTTGAGTACAAGTCATTCCATCAAGGGAGTCTAAAGAGTAAAAAGGTGTACTCAAGAATACAAAGTCTCCCTATGCAAGGGGCAAGTTAGAAAATATCTATAGTAAGAAAAAAATAGGTATCTCAAAGATCTCAAGGTTGGATCTAACCCACAAAACCTCTAAGGATCCTACTTTGTGGTCTTCTCTTCTATTTTCCATACCAGAAAGCTAGGGAGTCCTTTAAGTATGTCCTGTGAAGGGACATGGATACAAATCTATGAGTGTGACTATCCCAATGTCTAATCTTGTGAGTGAGTAGAAGTCCATCTATGTGTTATGTTAGAAAATGTCCCCTTGGGGGCTTTTCCCTCTTAAGGTTTAGCTCTCAGTTCCTTAGAATGCATTTAGATCATAATGCATGTTAATTGTGAATCTTGATGAGAAAACCCTTGAGTGTTATGGTAAATAGGACCTAGGGGATGTCATTTAAATAGATCTTGACTAAAATTGGGAGGGTGGACTTGGGTGCTAGCACCCTAGTCCCACCCTATTTTGGGTCATCGTTAAAATTAAATGTTAGTTTTATGATGGTTACTTAGGTCCTATGCTGACATCTCAAGTTTGAATTATGAAATTCTTGGCGGGAATGTTTGTAGTTGCATATATAAGCATGTTTAGGTTTTAATTTGCAAACTAGAAGCTAACTAGAAGATGATTGTGAACTTTTGGCTAACTTGTGATTTTAGAGCATCCATGATATTCATTGTTGCAAAGCAAAGCATTGTTATTGTGTTTGTGATTGCAAATTTAGCTTCATCTTCTCATGTGATTGAAGAGACTTCATTTATGTGAGATCTACATTTCCAAGGTGATATCTATTTGTGTTTGAATCATTTATCAATTTGTTTTTGCCTCTATCCTGCAGGGATACACAATCTTTATCTAACAACGGTGTTCGGAAGACTTGGATGTCTCTCTGGAGCTTAACTGAGGCAAGCCTCTAATCACCACAACCCCTAACCACTCTCCTTGTGATTGCAAGTTATAGGTTTCACATTTGGATGGAGTGGATTTGTAGGGAATAGTAACACAATGAACAAATTCTGCATCCCTGAAGAAAAGGACTGCTTGGACACGGGCACTAGTGGCAGCATCCTCTAGATCCCAAAACATTGAAATAATTTGGACAGTGATAATCACCATCCAAAGAGCTTCTGACATCCTAAAAAACATTTGACATTGGACTAGGGCGCTAGTGGAGGTGTCCTCCACATCTTCCGAGGTAGAAACAGAAAATACAGTGAATATCAGTGTTAGGAGAAGATCAGGATTCCATAGAGAAAACAGTACCTTGGACAAGGGCATTAGTGGTAGTGTCCCTGATTATTCTGCATTCCAAACTTCAAAAAATGGTTAGTTATTAATCTTCGTCCTTCATCTTAATCTGCAAGGATTTGTCGTAATTCATCAATTTGCTTACTATTTTGCATAATTAGGGTTTTAAGAGTATTTGAGCATTAAATTGAGATATTGATTGATAACATCTGAGCTTCCACATCATTCCAAGAGACAACCCAACCTGTTAGGTGAATGCTCTCACTTTGTAGAGATTCAACTCGATTGATATGTCCTTGAATGTTTGTTGTGAAAGGAGGATCTAAAACCATCAAAACCCCATTTGTCAACCCACCCCTCTTTTCACACAAAACACGATGGACCCCAAGGATAGCCATCTCTAATAGCAAAGTGACTTTGTCTTCTGGTGCAACAACTCTAGTCCTCTTGGATACTATATCTTGGCAGACATTGTAAGTAAGAGAAAGGAAATTTGTTTGGTGACTTGCTAGTGTGGGTACCCTAGCATCAATGCAAAGTGCCTCTTTGGATCATCTTATGGTAGGATCAAGATATCTAAGGAAGTAGTTCTGAAAATATCCTTGCACCAAAGTGTGAAGAGAAATAGTGTTAGTCTACTATTAAGAGCATAATCACTTTTAGATGAGAAAGTGTAGAAAATTTAAAAGATTAATTTAGCATAGCACTCACGAGGATCTCTAAGTTTTCATGAGGAATAATCAATCCTCATGTCCTCCTTTATCATATCTATAAATGAGATAAGTTGATGTGTGGGTACAACCTCTTTTGGTGTTTTCTCCTCATCCTTTGACACTAAACCATCACCCTCTAATGCTATCCCATATATATCCCCCTCATAATGGTAGTCTTTTTCAATCTCATCATCAGTATCATCATCCTCTACATCAATAAGTCTCTAAGCTTGATGAGCTGACTACTTCCTAGGTCCTAATTCTCAAAATGGTAGTGTAATCATAACTCTTAGAACAAGTCAGACCCATATAAGAACTCAATGTTATTCACTAGTTACCTCTTGAAAAAATCTATAGGATAGGGGAACTAAGGGAAAATCCCTAGGAAACTAATCTCCTAGCTATTGAAGTGCTTGTGCAATAGAATGAGTCTTGATCAAGCCATTCATATCTATCAAATGGCTAACTCCTTAGCAATAGGATTATACGGTTTTGTCTCCTATCCACAAACCCTTCATCTCTCTATAGGGGTTTGAAATAAAGTCACAATTTGTCAAAGTGACCATAGATCATGTATAAGCATCAAAGTTCCCAATTCAATCCCATCTCATGGCTCTCAATAGTCTCAATTATAAATGGGTCATCTCTCATTAATATGGTATAATGTACTCAAGGATCCATGACATTAAAAGTGAAGGGTGTTTGAAAGAAAGGGCCCCTTATCATGAACTATGATATAAGTCTTGATAGACCAAGGCCAGTCTGTTAATACCCCAAGAAAAAACTATGACTTGCTCAAGCTATTGAATGATTAGTGGCTAGCACGACCCAAGAATCAAAACCTTCTTGCCTCCCAATAAGTGAGTGGTAATCAGGACAATCAAAACCTTCTAGAGGGGTGATATGGAGAGTCTAGGGATAGAAGTAAGTTTAATGCTAAGCCTATCACTAGGTTGAGAATCTCCTACAACAACTACTCAAGCTAGCCTCTGTTGGAAACAAGGTAGATAACTGAGAGGGGGGGTGAATCAATTATCTCAAAATTTCTTTAACTTTCTTTTCTTTTGTTAACTTAAAAATCAGTGCAGCATCAAATTATATAAGCATATGTGATCATAAGAATAGAAATAAAATCAACACACATAACACAAGGATTTTTACGTGGAAAACCCTGTTAAGGGAAAAACCACGGGGTGACTAACCCAAGATTGTATTCTCTGTTAAAAGAATAAAGGAGTACAAAATGGCACTTGCCAATTAGGGCTCACTGTCTGAGCACACTACTCACAAGAGGCACACTACCTACAAGAGACTCACTGTCTAAAGAACTTACAAAAGGTAATCAGGTGTTTGAACTGATGAGAGGCATCTACAAATGCTAGAGTTCAGTTCAAGTTAGGCACAATACACTGATCTAATGCATTTCAGTCTTCCTCTGTTTTAGTGTTGTTGCTCTATCACATACCAGACTTGAATTGCTGCTTTCACACTTGTCCCTGCTTTTCTTCGCACTTTATTTCATCCCTACTTTTATACCACCCACTTAAATACTAGAATCCATCTAGTATTTATATCTGTATAAAGAATTTCTATCAACTTGCTAGTCGGCATCAGGAACACTGCAAGTAATTACTATGTCGGCTGAATCCAAACTTGATTTGTGATGCGTATCAAAAACATAGATAGAGAAGTCATTAATCATGTCGGCCAACAATGTATGATCCCACAAATTATTTGATCAACATCATTTACTCATCCAGATTGAAGATTGACACTCTACCGATTAGTTATTCCTCTGTCTGCTCTACCTGTCTGGAACCCAACACTTAGATGCTCATATATTTTTCATGCTTTATCACCAAAGGCTAAATCTCTAGAATATAGTAGTCATGATACCCTTCTTGACTTTCCCAAGTCAGCAACTTACTGAGTTACACCATCTGAGAGATCTGGACCTAATTGTCAGACCTTGTTGCATACTCTGTTCTTGTTCACCGGATCAAAATAATCTTCAATCTGACTTCTGGTATAGGCATACTATGTACTGCGGATGAGTGGGACAGACTTTGTTGCCGTCAATGACAACACTCATGAAGCCACACAGTGTCTCTTGCCAACAATCTCCCCCTTTGGCATTGATGGCAACACTTAGTGAAAAATGGCTAAGTGTCATAGTAACTCCCCCTTGGCTAATGTTCTATCTTTTGCATTGTTATACCGGAACTCCCCCTTAGTTGGATTCCACATTTTTCACTGCTCTTCACTCCCCCTTTGACATCAATGGCAAAAGGCGGGATCCACATACCAAAATTTGCAAAAATTATTCTATACATGGCCGCATAAGTATATATGAATTATATGTTATACTTACATATACTTAAGTATATCCGCAAAGGTGGCCTTCAACTGTACAAATTCTGTAGCCTAGCTCTACTTCATCCTGTCCAAAATGGAGATGTGACCACTCAACAAAAATGCATATGCTTCTGCCCTTTTTAAATCTATCAGATCACTGGTCTGGGTTGTGGTCTAGGCATCTGTCAAGGCCTCATGCATTGCCTCTAACTTAGGGATAATTATCCCTCTGATTTCACTCATCATGTTTATTATATTCTTCTTTTCTTTGTTTAGCCTTTTTCTCATTTATGATGACTATGGCCTAGAATTCTTGATTCATTAAGGATGTAGTGAGGGGATTAAAATTCTAGATAAAATTGACAGTTTACCTTCTTGTTCTTTCACCTTCTTTTCAATATCCTCTATCACTTTGGGCCAAGATAGGCAAAATTTGTACAAGTCCCCACCATCTTTAAGAGCATTTTCAAGGCTCTTAATTCCAATATCTAAAGTCCTCTTGTCATTAGTAATTAGTCCTTGTACCTTAGAGAATCTCTTTCCCAAAAACTCCTTCCGGACCTTTGCTTCTGTCGATTTCTCTAAAGATTCAAAATGAGTGCCAATAGAATTGACCAAAGATTTTAAGTTACTAGATGGAGAGGCCGAAGGATCCTTTTGAAATGATGGCATGATCTTCTCCATCATCCCAGATGCAATCTCCAACAACTCACAGTCTTCCATGTGAGATTTCAAAAGTTTTTCTTTTGCTTTAGCTTGAGCAAAAGATGTTATTTTCATTGTCTGGACCGGAGAGAGAGAGTCAAAATTTAGTTGTCCTTGAAATAGCTTGGGTTCATCTATTTCCATCATTTCTTTATTCAAGAAATTCTTCACTTCCTCTACAGTGTCTCTTGCTGAAGACTGAGACTTCTTTTCTTTTTGAATCTCAAAATTGTCACCATAGGTCTTCTCTGCTTGTTCTTCTTCTTTTCCCTTGTCCTCCTCTTCTTGACTCGCTTTCTCCTCTTTTCATCCTTCTCCTTCAGTTCTTCAATCTAGAATGTCTGCAGTGGGATCCTGAGGAGAGATGTTACCAGTGTTTACTACTTCATGAACTTCCTCTTCCAGAATAGAGGAATCCAAGTCCTTAGACTTCTCTTCATCTATCTCTTTTGATCCTTCTACATTTTTGTTAGAAGATTCTTCATTGGTTATATTTAATCCTTCAACATCCATGGTAGAAGGTTCTTCATCTATTTCCTCTACAATAGGAAGATTGAATCTTTTTAAGGCATTCTGGAGGATGTCTTTTGTTTCTTTTTCTACTTGGTCAGTTTCTCCAAGCATAAGTTTATTCATTCTTGCTTTACTTCGGAATTCATCCTTATAGTCCTTAAAGATCATGTCCATTTTCTTTGGAGTAATAGAAGGATAGAGCTGAACTGCAATCTTTCTCGAATCTCTAAGTATTTTGCCTTTGCATTTTCTTTTCTTAGTTCAAGTACCTTCTCTAGACTTTTGGGAATTAATGATATAATTTCAATGAATGCTTTATTGTAAATATTCAGGTACCTGACAGTAGCTTCTTTTAAAATCCTCTTGTCTGTTTGTATTTATCATAGAACTCTATTACTAGCTGTAGGTTCCCATCCACAGTGACTGCCTTGATGATGTCATCAATGGAAAGAGTAGGCTTTTCAACAAATTCTTCTAACTTTTCTTCCTTATTTTTACTGGCAGAGTATTCTCCAGATGTTTGTTTCTTCATTTTTTTGATTTCCTCATCAGATTCTATTTCTTCATCATCTTTAAGGCTTGTATATGACCTTCTGGCTTTGGTTTTTGTCCTCTTTTCTCCTTTTCCGGATGTCTTGACTTTCAGTTTGGTGGCCCTTGAGCTTTTAGGAGTGGCAGGTGCAGATCTCTTGGAGGATCTAGTCCGGGAGGGGGCTTGTACCAGAACACTTCCTTTCTTTGCTTCTTGTTTCTCTTTCTCATCCTTCTCCATTTTCTCTCTGTTTCCATCTACTGCCTCTTTTGATATGCCAAATCTTTTGTCAATTTCCTCAACTTCCCTTCTAACTTTCCTCTTTATCTCCAGTTGTCTTAGCTCAACATGTATTTTTACACTTAGTTCTTGAAAGGTTCCAAACCTTTTTGCCTCAGGGTCCTTGGGCTGGCTCAACAGGTGTTGAATATGTAGTTCCAGGATTTTCTCATCGACCTTGTATCCCATTGGGATTATCCACACTGTTCTAGGCTCAACTGCCTCCATTAGGCATTGGTCAGTGTCAACCATGAAGCACACTGTATCCTTGTATTTTTCAACTATGGATTAAGGTATCCTCTCTATGGCTTGCATCATGCTTTCGAAGTTCTTAAAATAACCCCATAGAGTTGTGTTTTAAGCTTTAGCATCACCAAGTCCACACATATAGTCTCTAATTTGGATTGCAACTAGTTTATCATTTTGCCATACCTAACCACTTGATCCAGGTAGCTCATTCATGTAATAGAAGAGTAGACATAGTATTAAACAACCATACTTAAAAGAGTTCTTATCCTTCTTGATCTTCTATAGGTTTTCTAACAGTTGATTTAAGAGAAGATCACATAGGTCATAATTTGCATTCTCCCTCAACATTGGATATGCTGCATATATTGCAGTCCCAGACACAAAATTCTCCCTGCTAGAATGATAGATCTTATACCCAATTATCATTGAGGCAAATTTGACATCCGGATCTATGATGTCATCTATGGTCATGGCTCTCTTGTCAAACTTAGATCCGGTGGCTTCAGTTACTATCTGGTTCTTGACCGATTTGAGTGCAGGTAACCCACCAGATGAGTACAGTCCAGTTATTGCCCTGATGGCATCTTTTGTTATCTTGAAGGGCCTCATTAACCACATGAAATTATCATGCATCTTGTTTAGGACATACCAGACCCAATCTTCTTCCAAAAAATAGGGAAAGTGTATGCAATGTCTAAAGTGTTTATCCCAGAGGGCCTTGTATTGAGGTTTGAGTTCAAAACTATCATCTATTAGTTGTTTGTGATAGATGTCCATCAATTTAGAGTCTCCAAATTCCTCAATGTTGGCATGAATATAGACCCTAACATCTTCTACATGCAAAACCCCATGCAGAATGCTAGAAAATGCGCCTAAAGGATCAACTTCTAGAGATTTATAGGGATGTTTCTTGAATCTAGGGCGTGGCCTATCAGTGATCTTAACAACCATTGGAGTATCCATCTTGCAAAAGATTCGGAGAGAGATTTTCATAATAGAAGCACCTTTTTACACTTTAGGGTTCGAAATAGGAGTCGGAACAAATCACTGGTTGATTTTGATTTTGCAGTTTGATCTTTGAGTGAGTTGTAGAAACTTTGATGCAGAGCTCTTCTTTTATTCTCCTCAAATGCAAATGTGCAAATAATGAGTGAATGAACCCTTTTTAACCTTGCACAAACCCTAATTTCCTTTTGCAATAAATGCACAATGTAAGTTATCTGGTTGCCTTGTTTTTAGAGAGATCTTCTTGAATCACTGTGCTGAACTTAGAGTCAATGTCAGTGAGGATTGATAATGTATCTTATTTTCTTCAATCATGCCATGGATCCGCAGATCAAAGTATTTCAATTTTAAATCATATTGGATCTGTATGTGATAATCCTACTTTACCGGATGGCTGTCAAAATGGATCAATCTTGAACAATTAAACTCTTGCAAAACTCCATGCAGATCTTTCATATTTTTACCGAGGGTTATTTAGATATTTTTCTAAGAACCCTTTAATTCACAGCATTCAATGTGCCAATTTAGGCACTAATTGACTGGCTGGGAAAATTTATTTTTCTCTGTGACTCCCCTTAAGCTAAAGTTCATCTGTTTAGTTTCTGGAAGGAATATCAGCACCGGATTCTGATGCGGATCCATCCCCAATATTTTATGTACTCTTCTTCACCCAAATCTTACTCATCTCCCTTTGAACTTCATTCACATTTACTTTGCCTTTACCCTTATCTTGTTTTTGATTATGATGCACTAGACCCTTTTTATCCTAATTTTTACTTCTGCAGAATTTGGCAATATGATTGGATCTATTGCAATTGTAACAAACAACATTTATTGGCATATTTGATTGATATCCTTTTGATCTGCATTGATTAGCCATATGTCCCATTCTATTGCATGCAAAGCATCTACCATTGAATGAATTGTTTATTTGCATATTTTTGCATTCATGAGATTTGTGACCATACCTTTTGCAGTTGAAACATTGTCTGGAGAAGGATGGATTAGTCTGATTCATTCTCCTTCTGCACTGAGTTGCTTTGTGATTGAAATTGTTGCAATTGAAGCAATATCCATTAAAGGATGGATATCTTTGAGCATTTGGTTGTCTGACTGGAGGTCTTCTAGGCCTGTTTCTTTGATTTCCTAATCCAAAGTTCTTCTGACCAGATCCGAAGCTTTCACCTTTTTCATATCCCAAGCCACACTTATCATCTACCCTCTTTTGGCTTTCACGAAGAACTTCAAGTTGGGCTGAGCTTATCTTGAATTTCTCTTTGTATTCATTTGTTGTTTGAAGACTTTGTTTAAGAGTGTCTATCTGATTCTCAAGTTGTTCTTCATTATCTCTAGCTTCTTCAAGATCAAATTCAAGATGCCTAATTATTCTGTCCATTTTGTGGTAGTCCTCTATCTTCTCCTTGAGGGATTGTTTTAGATTATCTTCACTTTTCCTTTTTTCTTCAATTTTTTGGGTGAAACTCATAACCCCTGATTCCATTTCATGCCTTACCATAATGACCTCTTTTGACAACTTCTCACATAGCTTATTTTTCTCATTCAGATCTTCATTAGTATCATTGTCTTCACTCTAATTGGCTAATTTTTGATGTAGTTTCTTTCTCTTTTTTATAGAGATACTAAGTTTTTCTTTTAGCTCATTTATGAAATCATCAGCTTCTTTGAGTCTTTCTCTCAAATTATTGATTTCAGAATGAGATTGTTCAAGATCATCTAGGGCAAACTGAAGTTATTCCTTCATACCATATATATCCATTGAGATTCCCAGATCTTCCTCAAGTTGTTAGGATTTGTTTAGAGCAACTTAGCTCTGATACCAATTGTTGGAAACAAGGCAGATAACTGAGAGGGGGGTGTGGTGCAGGGCACCTAGGAGCACCTTGGTTCCTAAAGGCATTTTGATGCATTTTGAGAAGTTATGTTTTTTGTTCAATGTGTTTTATAATAAGGCTTTTAGCCATTGTTGTTTGGTCCATATTATATGGTCAAGAGGTTTGGGGTGACTATATAAACCTCAAATCCTTCTTTAGTCCATTTGGACCCTTGTTGTGCCAATTAAGCCTAGAAGGTCTAAGGATTGGTTTTGAGTTTTTTTTTGTTGTTTTAGTGTTTTAGTATGTTGGAAGGAGTGTGTTGATCATTTAGACTCCATTGGACAAGCCAAACAAATCAACCTCCTTGTGTTAATGCAAAACACCATAGTTGTCAAAGGTGTTATGTGTTGGGTCAGTTCAAAAAAACCACTTTGGGCGGTTGAATGCTATTGTAGAAGTTGGAAACCAACTTGGATGGGTTAATATGGTGGATATCTGACTCCAGTAAGGAGGAGGAGATTTTGTATGCAATTTTGGGCACAAAAATCAAGAATTTGACTATTTTTCTAAAGAAAATGTGTTGTTGTACGGACTGTACATATTTACAAGGGTGCAAATGTACTTTTTATGAAAGTTCTTGGAGTCAGCATTCCAATGCAACTAGTTTGAGGTCTTGAAGTGGTCGGGATCAAAAGTTATAGATTTTTCTTTCAAAATAGGTCTAGAAACCATGTTTTCTAGGGAAGCCATAGAAATCCGGCCCGAGAATGCATTCCCACTGTTGAAAATTCACAAAAACTGGTGAAATGCAGGCTAGGGGTGACAAAATCTAGACAAGGTGAATGAAAGGATGGTGGTTTTGTGTTGTAGGGACCTGGTAGAGACATTCTAAACTCTTGCCCCTGACCTATGAACCCAAGCCTAAAGTGATCAAATAGGCCTAGAGACCTAGTGGGGGTTTTGAACTGCTGGAGTAGAGTTGGGATTGGAGAGTTGGAGGTTTGCTAGGGTCCCTTGAAGGGTGCTCGATTCCATCATTTGTTTGCCTAGTCCTTTCAGATTTTGTCATTTGGTGTGAAGAAAACTAGTAGAAGAGGGCTAGTAGCCTCACTAGGCCTAGTCAAGGTTAGAGGGTTGTGTGAAGTTGGGAACCAAACCAACTGTCAAAAAGGTGTTTGTAGACCTACCTTGAGGTGTGAAAGAAGCCATGGAGGTTGGACAATAGCCTAGACCACCAATCCTTCATATGCCCTTGTATGTGGCTTTGATTGAAGACTAGGTGAAGTGGGTAAGTGGGCAAAGAAGAGAGTAAACCTTTGTTACTTCCTTTGTGCCACTCTGCATCAAGTGGTATCAGAGCCATCAAAGAGATGGGAGATAGAGAAGAAGAGGAGGAAGTCCCTTCAAGAGTGACTAATGCTGAGTTGGCAAAGATAGTGAGAGAGCAACCAACAAAGAACAAAAGGATGGAGGCTGAGATAGAAAAGTTGAAGAAAGACAAAGACAAGAAGAAGAAGCAAGAGGTCATCTTGGATTTAGATGAAGAGGATCAAGATGAGGAAGAAGAAGTGCCAATGGAAGAGCCACAAGGAGGCATGTTAGAGAGACAATTCCTAGATGCACTTGGAAAGTTGAGTAGGAAGGACACTAAGGCAGACTTACCTATGTTTACTGGTAAGATGAATCCAGAGGAGTGCCTTGATTGGATTGAGGCAATGGAGAATTATTTTGAATGTGAAGAAGTGGCAGAAAATCAGAAAGTGAAGATTGCCAAATCAAGAATGAAAGGGCCAGCCTTGAGTTGGTGGAATTTTATTCAAAATGAGAGGATAGAAGATGATAGGAATCCTATCTCTACATGGAGGAAGATGGTACTTGAAATCAAGAAGCAATTTATCCCTAAGGATTATGAGGTCAACTTGAACAAGAAGTTGCATAACTTGAGACAAAAGGACATGGACGTGAGCACCTACACAGAGTTTCACAAGATGACATTAAAAGCCAAGATGCCTGAGAATGAAAAATAGAAGCTTGCAAGGTATCTTAATGGCCTCAAGTTCTCCATTCAAGATGAATTAACTCTCTTTAACCCAGAGACAGTCCATAAGTGTTTTCAAATGGCATTGAGAATTGAGGATAAACAAAGAAGAAAAGGTGATTCATATAGCAGCAGCAGAGGCAGAGGAAATCAAAACTTTAGGGGTAGGGGCAGATTTCAAAACAGAGATAATTTCTCTAGACTCCAAGATGGCGGATCACAAGAAGGTAGCCAAGGGAAGGCTGATAAAAATAGTGTTGATAAGGGTCAGTTTAGAGGGAGAGGAAATGGTAGAGGAAGAAGTGGGGGCAGAGGTCCCAATGTGTTTACTGGAAGGTGTTTCTCTTGCAATTAGATTGGACATCAGTCCTTTAGGTGCCCGGAGAAGATGGGAAACACTGCTGCAAATCAGAAAGAAAGAAGGGTACAGCTCCTTCAAGAAGAGGACTGTCAAAGCAACACAAGTTACCAAACAGCCTCTTCCAAGTCTGCAGCACCTGAGAGTGGAGAATGCATCATGTTCAACAGGTCACTAATCATGCTAGCCACCAAGGAGCAGCCCCAAAGGAACAACTTGTTCAGAACCACTTGCAAGGTGAAAGGAAAAGTTTGCAAGGTAATAGTAGATTCAGGTTCCTCTAAAAATTTGGCTTCTAATGAAATGGTGACTAAGTTAGGATTAGAAAGAATGCCTCATCCTAACCCCTATAGAGTCTTTTGGCTAACCAAGGAACAAACAATTGTGGTGAAAGAGCAATGTTGGGTTGAATTCAAGATAGGTGAATATCATGATAAGGTTCTTTGTGAGATAGTGGATATGGATGCATGCCACCTTCTTCTTGGAAGGCCTTGGCAGCATGACACAAGTGCCCAACATCATGGTAAGAACAATGTAATTCATTTGTCCAAGAATGGTGAAAAATTTGCAATGACTCCTTTGATTGATGATTGCAAAGAGAAGGTTATTTCTAGTTCAGTTATGTTGGTAGGTGAAAAAGAGTTTTTGGCTAACCTCAAGGAAGAGAAAGTGCCATGTTTTGCAGTAGTCATCAAGCCCAAAGATGTGAATCCCAAGAAGGTCAAAGTGTAGCAACCTCTTACGAGGATTGGACCAAAGGAAGTGGAAGAACTATTGGAGAGGTTTTAGGATGTGATAGCCGATGAAGGCAAGGATGCCCTTCCACCAAAGAGGGAGATTAGTCATTGCATTGATCTCATCCCAGGATCCACCCTACCAAACCAAGCAGCCTACAAGTTGACTCCAAAGCAAAATGCTGAAGTGGCAAGACAAATCCAAGACTTATTGGATAGAGGACTTATCAGGAGGAGTATTAGTCCATGTGCAGTACCTGCAGTACTTGCACCCAAGAAGTAAGGAACATGGAGACTATGCACTAATTCCAGGGCCATCAACAAGATTACTATCAGGTATAGATTTCCAATGCCTAGAATAGAAGATTTAATGGATTGCTTGGGTAGGGCTAAGTATTTTACCAAGATGGATCTAAAAAGTGGTTACCACCAAATCAAGATAAGGGAGGGGGATGAGTGGAAAACCACCTTCAAAACCAATGAAGGACTATTTGAATGGGTTTTGATGCCTTTTGGCTTGTCAAATGCACCAAGCACCTTCATGAGATTGATGAATGAAGTGCTAAAACCTTTCCTTAACAAGTTTATTGTTGTATATTTGGATGATATACTGATTTTTAGTGACAGCAAGGAAGACCACATAAGGCATATCCATCAAGTGCTTAGAAGGCTTCAAGAGGAGAAGTTGAGAATCAATCTTGACAAATGTGTCTTCCTACAAGAAGAGTTGATATTTTTGGGGTTTGTCATCTCCAAGGGCATCCTAAAAATGGATCCAAGTAAGGTTGCAGCCATTCTTAATTGGCCAACACCTACAACAGCCTCGGAGGTAAGGAGTTTCCATGGTTTATGCAGCTTTTATAGAAAGTTCATTAGAGGGTTTAGTGGCATTTGTGCTCCACTTGTTGACACCATAAAAGGGGGCAAGAAATGTGTGTTTGTATGGACAAATGAGGCCACTCAAGCATTTGAACTATTAAAGAAAAAAATTTTAGAAAAACCAGTCCTAGTGCTACCTAATTTTGACAAGGTCTTTGTGGTAGAGTGTGATGCAAGTAAGAGGGTTGTTGGGGGAGTCCTAAGTCAAGATGGAGGCCTGTAGCATTCTTTAGTGAGAAATTAAATGAGGCAAAACAAAACTACTCCACCTATGATCTAGAGTTATATGCCATGGTTCAGTCATTGAGGAAATGGAGACACTACTTATTGCCAAAGGAATTTATAGTTTTTACTGACAACCATCCATTAAGCTTCTTGAACAGGTAGCAAAATTTGAATCACAGACATGTCAAGTGGATGGAGTACATCCAAGCATACACCTTCTCCATAAAACATAAGAAAGGAGTGGCCAATAAGGTAGCCAATGCCTTAAGTAGGAGAAATCTTGTTGTGTAGACCATACAGTTGGAAAGTATAGGTATTCAAGCCATCAAAGATCAGTATGCAACAGATGAAGACTTCAAAGAACCATACCTCTCTTGCAAGGCCATGAAAAGAAGGTATAATACTAATTTTTCTAATTTTTGGTTGCAAGATGGATATCTTTTCAAGGGTAGAATGTTGTGTATCCTAAGAGGGTCTATTAGAGAGAATATAATAAAGGAAAAGCACTGTGGCAGCATGTCAGGCCACTTTGGTATTGATAAGACCCTAGAATTTGTTAGGAGGTACTATTTTTGGCCAAAATTGCCAACTGATGTAAGGAAGTTTGTTGAAACTTGTCAAATTTTCCAAAGAGCAAAGGGGCATACATCCAATGCAAGTTTATACACTCCTCTACCTATTCCTTCAAAGCCTTGGGATTCCATAAGCATGGACTTTGTACTTGGTTTGCTAGGACAAAGAATGGGCATGACAACATTTTTGTGGTTGTAGATAAGTTCTCAAAAATGGCTCACTTCATCCCATGTAAAACCACACATGATGCCTCACACATAGCAGATCTTTTCTTCAAAGAAATAGTTAGGTTACATGGTTTACCTTTGTCCATAATCTCAGATAGAGACCCCAAGTTCATAGGACACTTCTGGAGGACACTTTGGAAGAGACTAGGTACAAATTTGTCCTTATCATCTGCCTATCACCCTTAGTCTGATGGACAAATAGAGGTGATTAATAGGTCACTTGACAACCTCCTAAGATGCCTAACAAAGGAGCAGGGTGCTAGTTGGGATTCAATTTTGGCTCAGGCAGAGTTCTCATACAATGACACTGTTAATAGAAGCACCGGCCTATCTCCTTTCCAAATTGTTTATGGCACTCACCCAAGGGGTATTTTGGAACTTAGGGAGGTTAAAGGACTAGAAAATAGTAGTACCTTGGCTGAAGACTTCATTCAAGTCATGAAAGATGTCCATGAACAAGTACAACAGAAATTGATGTCCACTTCATAGAAGTACAAACAGTTTGCTGATAGGAAAAGAAGGGATTTGCAGTTCAAGGAAGGTGATTTGGTAATGGTCCATCTGAAGAAGGAGAGGCTCCCTACAGGTAAACATACCAAGCTACTCATGAAGAAGATTGGGCCTTGTGAAGTGCTCAAGAAATGTGGAGAAAATGCCTACAAAATTAGACTTCCGGATGGCATTGCTTTGTCTCCAATTTTTAATGTTTCAGACCTTTATCCCTATAAAGGAACTAATCCTCATACTACTGTTGCAGTAGATCAAACTGATCAGACACTCCAAGAACTCATTCCTTCATCTCCAAATCAGATTGAGTGCATTTTGGACAAGAGGATTGCAAAACAAACTAGAAGGCACACCTATCATGACTATTTAGTGAAGTGGCTAAACAAACCTCAGGAGGATGCCACTTGGATGAGCAGGGTAGACATTGAGAAGGTAGGTTTCACATTTGACAGCATTCCAACTCAAGAGACTTGAGTTCTCTTTGATAGTGGGTGTATGGTGCAGGGCACCTAGGAGTATCTTGGTTCCTAAAGGCATTTTGATGCATTTTGAGAAGTTATGTTTTTTGTTTAATGTGTTTTGTAGTAAGGCTTTTAGCCATTGTTGTTTGGTCCATATTGTATGGTCAAGAGGTTTGGGGTGACTATATAAACCTCAAATCCTTCTTAGTCCATTTGGACCCTTGTTGTGCCAATTAGGCCTAGAAGGTCTAAGGATTGGTTTTGAGGTTTTTTTTGGTTGTTTTAGTGTTTTAGTATGTTGGAAGGAGTGTGTTGATCATTTGGACTCCATTGGACAAGCCAAACAAATCAACCTCCTTGTGTTAATGCAAAACACCATAGTTGTCAAAGGTGTTATGTGTTGGGTCAGTTCAAAAAAACCACTTTGGGAAGTTGAATGCTGTTGTAGAAGTTGGAAATTGACTTGGATGGGTTAATATGATGGATATCTGACTCCAGTAAGGAGGAGGAGATTTTGTATGTAATTTTGGGCATAAAAATCAAGAATTTGACTTTTTTTTTTGAAGAAAACATGTTGCTGTATAGACTGTACGAATTTACAAGGGTGCAAATGTACTTTTTATGAAAGTTCTTGGAGTCAGGGTTCCAATGCAACTAGTTTGAGGTCTTGAAGTGGTCGGGATCAAAAGTTATAGATTTTGCTTTCAAAATAGGTCTAGAAACCCTATTTTCTAGGGCAGCCATAGAAATCTGGCCCTAGAATGCATTCCCACCGTTGAAAATTTGCAAAAACTGGTGAAATGTAGGCTAGGGGTGACAAAATCTAGACAAGGTGAATGAAAGGATGGTGGTTTTGTGTTGTAGGGACCTGGTAGAGACATTCTAAATTCCTGCCCCTAACCTATGAACCCAATTTGAACCCTTTACTTTGTAACCCAGGCCTAAAGTGATCAATTAGGCCTGAGACCTAGTGGGGGTTTTGAACTATTGGAGTAGAGTTGGGATTGGAGAGTTGGAGGTTTGCTAGGGTCCCCTAAAGGGTGTTCAATTCCATCATTTGTTTGCCTAGTCCTTTGGGATTTTGTCATTTGGTGTGAAGAAAACTAGTAGAAGAGGGCTAGTAACCTCACTAGGCCTAGTCAAGGTTAGAGGGTTGTGTGAAGTTGGGAACCAAACCAACTATCAAAAAGGTGTTTGCAAACCTTCCTTGAGGTGTGAAAGAAGCCATGGAGGTTAGACAATAGCCTAGACCACCAATCCTTCATATGCCCTTGTATGTGGCTTTGATTGAAGACTAGGTGAAGTGGGTAAGTGGGCAAAGAAGAGAGTTAACCTTTGTTACTTCCCTTGTGCCACTCTACATCAGGGTGAATTAGTTATCTCAAAATTTCTTTAACTTTCTTTTCTTTTGTTAACTTAAAAATCAGTGCAGCATCAAATTATATAAGCATATGTGATCATAAGAACAAAAATAAAATCAACACACATAACACAAGGATTTTTATGTGGAAAACCTTGTTAAGGGAAAAACCATAAGGTGACTAACCCAAGATTGTATTCTCTGTTAAAAGAATAACGAAGTACAAAATGGCACTTGTCACTGCCTGAGCACACTGCTCACAAGAGACACACTACCTACAAGAGACTCACTATCTATAGAACTTACAAAAGGTAATCAGGTGTTTAAACTGATGAGAAGCATCTACAAATGCTAGAGTGCAGTTCTGGTTAGGCACAATACACTAATCTGATGCACTTCATTCTTCCTTTGTTTTAGTGTTGTTTCTTTGTCACATATCGGACTTGAATTGTTGCTTTTACACTTGTCCCTGCTTTTCTTCGCACTTTATTTCATCCCTACTTTTATACCACCCACTTACATACTAGAATCTATCTGGTATTTATATCCACATAAATAATTTCTATCAACTTGCTAGTCGGCATCAGGAACACTGCAAGTAATTACTCTGTCGACTGAATCCAAGCTTGATTTGTGATGCGTATCAAAAACATAGATAGAGAAGTCATTAATCATGTCGTCCAACAATGTATGATCCCACAAGTTATTTGATCAACATCATTTACTCATCCAGATTGAAGTCTGACACTCTGTCGGTTAGTTCTTCCTCTGTCTGCTCTGCCTATCTAGAACCCAACACTCAGATGCTCATATATTTTCCATGCTTTATCATCAGAGGCTATGTCTCTGTAATATAGTAGTCATGATACCCTTCTTGACTTTCCCAAGTCCACAACTTATTGAGTTACACCATCTGAGATATCCAGACTTGATTGTCGAACCTTGTTGCATACTCTGTTCTTATTCACCGGACCAAAATAATCTTCAATCTGACTTCCAGTATAGGCATACAATGTACTGCGGATGAGTGGGATAGACTTTGTTGCCATCAATGATATTACTCATGAAGCCACATAGTGTCTCTTGATAACAACCTCTCCCACTTAGGCTCCCTCTCTAGAAGACCAAGTTGTTCCCCTCTAACAAGAACACCAAGGATATTGTATAAGTCATAAAAATTAATCATCCACTCTCTAAAAATAGATGGAAATTAAAATGTGTTTCAATCAACATCCTGGTATGTCAAAATGCTACAACATAATGGGATGAAGCATTGACAATTAGAATCTATGCTACTTGAGCTAATATGATCCTCTAAAGAGTAGTATGGTCTACAACAAACAACACCTCTAGTGCATTCGTGTACCAATCCTACTCATGGATGGAATTCCAATATAGGTAGGTATCTTGCAAAAAGAGTGCATTAAGTTTTTATTAGGATAAGGTGGTTTTGAAGGGATCATAAACCCTTTACAAAGCCAAAGTTACCACCAAAACATAGCCAAGAAACTAAAATAAGAACAAAAGAGAGCTACCAAGTAGCTAAATAGAAACAAAGACAACCACCTAAAATAATAGCAAGATAGAAAACAAGAACTAGATAAACCAAGGTCTAAAAAACCTAAAGTTTATGAAACACTTCCACCACTTCTAGCTCCATAGTGACAAAGCCTTTCTTGGAGATGTCACCACCTTTGCCACTAAATCCTTTGTTGGTACTACTACATGTGTTGTATCTTTTTTTCCTTTTGCATCACAAGATCTCCATCCTTAGTCACCTATTTTGAGCCGTCAACATTCCCATTCTTTTTCAAACACACTTTCAGCTTCTTAACCTCCTCCTCAAGATGCTACAATCTAGCATTTATTTATCCATTTTCTATGTTAATATTGAGTATTTCATGCAATCTATTGCAATACTTGAGGTTTAATTTGTCCTCCTCCTTTGAAACCAAAATTTACCCTTCATATTTCTATGTCAAAGTAGCAATTTTAATATTTAGATGATTAATCTTTTTTTCCTACACCAACCCTACTGATTGGTCTACCAATTGGTTAATAACACTTATAGCTCCCTCCAAGGAGATTTTATCCTACATGTTTATCTGATTTTCACCATAAGGGTGAGAACATAGACTAGGGATTTTAGCAAAATCATCCCTAGCCATAGACTCTCCCCACACTTTAGACGTGCCCTTATTTTTTCCCTTTTTCTCCTTCTCCCGTGTGCATCCCCAAAATACTCACAGTTAGGATCATCCTCCCTTTGGTCTTCTGACACATCAATAGAGACGTCATCCCCCTTCAAACTACTAGTTAACCAAATCTCCTCATAGCTATCCTCAACTGTTATTGAGGACTCCACATCAATGCTTTTCCCTTTCTTCAAAGCAATGCTAGCCTTAACTTTAGGATGGGTTCTTTTCCTATGATTTAACATTAAAAAATTAGGCCTGCATGGGTGGGGTAATTACCTAGCCTCCTCATAAATTTAGTTTCACTGCCACATCTAGAGATGATAACAGATAGAATAGGATAATGATTTTATGGTGGAACTAGAAATGATTTAGGATAGTGAAATAATAAGTGAAAGGGTTGTGAATCTACTTTCCAAAGTGATATATTTCATGATGGCCACTACCATGGTGTTGTGGGGATCCTTAATGGAATTAATATCATAGCCAGCTTAGTAGTGTGCATCAAGTTATACCTTCATTAAAACATTTAAAAACCATAAAAATAGAAAAGTAAAAAAATTTAAAAAGTTGTAAAAGTTTCAAAAATTTGTAAGAAAATTGAATCTCTTTAGAAAATCAGAAATACAAGAAGAATTAAATGTTAAATAAGAGAAATTTGTTAGTTTAGGCCTCAAAATAATTAAATTTTCCTTCACTTCTATCAACAAAAGCTTCTAGCAAGGTCTCTTGGGTAACCTCAATGGTCTCTCAGATGACCCATGTTGAAGTGGTAGGATCGCCAGGGTGACTTTCCCTATCGAAAGGGGTGATCTAAGGCCACACCCCAATGTGCCCTAGTGAACAAAGAAAATACAAAAACCAAGTGAAAACTAGAAAAGTAAAGAAATAAAAGTACTACAACCTTAAAACCTAGTTGAATAGAATGAATTATTTAATGCTTAATAGATGATTTTAAGCTAGACCCAATGTAAAATAAGATAGGGTTTAAAGGAGGTTTTTTCTCATTTTCCATACTGAAGGATCCATGGGAGGCTGAATAGAAGCCATGATCATGATCCTCTCATTGTAATATTTTCATTAGCTACTGCCTCACTTATTTTTGTTGTTTCATCACTTTCTCTCCTTTTTCCTTTCTCTTCTCTCTCCTTTTCATCTTTGTTTGTTATAGTTGTTTAGTTTTATTTTATAAATTATATTTTATCCTCATTTTGTATTTTCTTTCATCATTTTGGTAGGTCATCACAACAAGGTAACGTGACATAGGTAAACATCAAAATCATGAATCTACGGTACATTCTCTCATCTTCATTTTTTTACTTACTATGAGCTAATAATTTATCAAACTTACACTTGCATCATTTTATCAATGTCTAGTTCTAGATGAGGGACAAAAACCAAGATAGGTATAGGTAAGTATGGGTACTATAACACCATGCTTTGGTAAAAGTACCTACATTTTATATAGACTTCTATCCCTGAGGGGGAAAATATGTAAGAACTAAAAGGGTGCAAACACCAACATGGTAGTCCAATGATGATTTGACAGTCCACCTCATGACCCTTTAAGGCATGAATTACACTTATCTTAGCATTTTCATGCTTTATGACATGTCCTATAACCTATTTAGCCCCTTGACCATCTTTTTCAACCTCTAAACTAAGTTCCAAGACCTTGCACTTGTCAAAGAACATTTTACATATTCTCAATTGGAGGTTCACTCAAGTGACCTATCCTTAAATTGTATGGTCACCTTGGTGACATACCCTAGCAAAAGGGGTGACCCTATTCCTAAAAGGGGAATCCTTTTCATCTTTTGGCATGCATGATTTCTTTCGATTCTACCTAATTTAGTTCTATTTTTGTTTCTAATTGAGAGTTTTCTCTTGTTTGACTAAACCACCACTCCCCTTAACTATTTATATTCTTTTAGTTAGTTTTTTGTTCACTCCCAACTAATCCCCGATGATCTCTCAATCAATCTCTTGTATTCTTCTCATCAACCTCTATGATCTCCTAACCAGCTCTATAGTAGCTCCCAAACACCCCCATTTTTGGTGCTTCTTTCCAAGCTATAAATAACCCTCATATTTTATTTTAGAGGAGGATAATTTTCTTATTTGCATTATGGCCCCAATATAATTGTTATGCTCACACATGACTTCATGATCCTTTTTGTTTTTTTGTTATCCCAAGCTTCAAAGCTTAATCAATCCTAATTTTTCTCACATCCCTATCTTCTTTTCTATTATCAAGTGGAGGTACCTATTGTTGTAGAGGAGATTGATGATACTTGATCTCTAAGGAAACAATCCTAGAACTAGCACCTATCATTCATTTATAGGTTCTCATTTTCTTTTAAAAGGTAGTTTAGAGTAATATTTAGCAGATTCTCTTACCCTTGAGAAAGTAAAATTCTTATTTTCTCTTGGTTAGATTAAATTTTATTACTTTACTAGATATAGATTCCATTTCCTATTGTAGTAGAATAGATGAATTTTAATTTCATTTTAATAATTCACATCTAAAAATGAAACACAAAAAGGCAAAAATACTAGAAAATTGTAGTTAGAAAAATATCATTCTAGATTTACATTCATTAAAGATCTCATTTTCAACAAAGTAGTAATTAGATCATATTTAAAAATTAGAAAAATAATAAAATAAAAGTTACATTCATTCAGGATAATTACATTTAGAAACTCATCATACTATAAAAACACAAACAAAGAAGAAATCCCTTAATTTCATCATGGGGCACACAATGTTCAATTCACAACATTCAACATAGAAGAAATCCATTGATTTCATAATGCGAAACACAACATTCAAAACTCAAGAAAAATAAAGACAAGTCTTTCATCTTCCCTAATTCATATTCCACACTCAATGTGCTTCATAGTGAGAGAAGATTAGATTAAAACAATCTTAGATGAGATTAGGGAAAACTTGCCAACATAGGAAAACCCTATAGAACAACAAGCCCAAGAACAAACAAAAATATTGAGGCTAATTGAGCAATAAAATCAACAAAGATGACAAAAATAGGAGCTCCATAATAGAGAAATAATATTCCTTTAATAACTCATTGAGTTATAAGAGATAATATTGAACATGTTTCAACTCTTTGTGGCAAACAAATTAAACAAAATAGAAATGAGTGACCCTATGGGTCATATAATAATAACAACAATGACACTAATTCAATGCCTTTGCCAACAATAATAAACCATGATAATTACACCAATAATCAACCATGTACACAAATAGTCCACACAGATAACACAACCACCATCCATGACATTTTGCTTCCTCATGTATAGAAAAACCCATTGGTTCCACCACTAGTTGACTAGCTCTTACCACGAGAGTAGGAGTGATTAGGTAGGCACCTCCAACAAGGGTTTGGTTTAATGTGTTGTGTTAGAGTTTGACTCACTTGAATTGTTTTGGGTTGATTCTAAACAACATAGAGACTACCTACCACACTTGCATAATGAACCTTCCTCATGTCCTTTAGATCTTCTATAGATTAAGGACATTGTTCCATACTCAAGTTTATGCCAACTAGTAGAGGTGAACTTAATAGTTTACTATCCTACATTCCAAACCTTTGCAAGACTATCCTAAGATACTTCCTCTAGTTTAGCCATAGTTCCTAGTTACTCCTATCCTTGCATAGGTCCATTCTAAGAATTTATCTAGTAGCTCTTAAGTATTTCATATAAAACTTACTAGCCAATTGTGTTTTAAGTTTCTAAATTAGTGCTTTAGTATCTCCAATGGTAAGCATATCAAGAACATATAAAATAATAATAATGTGATCATTTAACTTTTTGAAGTATACATAATGATTAGCATCACTACTTCCAAAACCCAATCCTAGCACATGTTTGTCAAACTTTTGATTCCACATTCATGGGGACTACCTTAATCTATATAGAGATCTATTCAGCTTACAAACTAGTTTCTCTTTACCTTTCACCTTGTAACCTTTAGGATAATCCATGAAGATTTCCTCCTCTAAGTATCCATGCAAGAATGCTATTTGGACATCCATTTGCTTAATCTTCAAATCAAGTGTTGTAACAATAGACAACAACATTATAATGGAACTCAAATTAGAAATAGGGGAAAATATCATATTGAATCCTATTCCTTGAACTTGGGAATAACCCTTTGCCACCAACTATGCCTTGTACCACTCAATGGAGTCATCTGCTCTAAATTTCTTCTTAAACACCCATTTGTAGCCTATGGGTTTTCTATCCTCAAGAAGATCAACCAAGCTCCAAGTATTACACTACTTCCATGCCAACATCTCCTCATACATGTCATTCTTCCAACACTTCTTGTATTTGGAAGTGAGAGCCTCTTCCACATAAATTGGTTCACAATTACTTCAAGTAAGAGAAAATACATAACGAAAATGAGGTGGAGAATTCCTATTAGGTGATTTACAATACCTTGTAGACCTTCTCATAGTTTGTGGTGAAGAACTACCTATCACATCTACACCCTATTCTTCTTCAGAGTTTATATCTAGATGAGCTTTCTTCACTCTCTTCCAAATTTCCTTGTCACTATTTTGTTTAGTTTTTAGTACATTCTACTACTTGAATTTTATTTCAAAATGCATCATCTCAATTTTACTATTTATTGACTTTTTAAGTTTGGTCTTCTCACCAAGTTCCCTAAATGTAACATCCCTTGAGTAGAGAAACTTTAAGGTTTTAAAATTCCAAATCTTGTAGCCTTTAACATTTTCTCCATAATTTATGAAAATGCACCTTTTTTTAGATCCAACTTGGACTACCACTCCTTATGTAGCTAAAAAATGCCTCACAACCAAATATCTCAAAGTGTGTCACCATTAGTTTTATTCTACTCTACACTTCATATGCATCTTTTTTTCAATGTAGAAGTGAGAGACCTATTATTAATGTATCATGCAGTGCTAACCATCTCCACTAAAACTCCTATCCTAGGCCCATACTACTCAACATACTCCCATAGTAATCCAACAAAGTTTTATTTAACCCTTTTGTTACTCCATTTTTCTATGGTGTGTAAGGGGTAGTTCTTTGCCTCAAAATTCCGACATACTTATAGAATTCATCAAATTCTTTAGAGTAGAAGGTTTGCTTTATGTTATTCATTGCTATTTTCTTTCAATCTTTCTTGTTATCCTCTATTCTATTGATGTTTGGGTTTTACATTATTCAATTTGATTGATCCACGTTTTACCCTTACAAAAAATAAAAACAGAGCTCATTTTTTTTAATTATATTTTTTGTTTATTTATTTTAAAAATCAAAACAACAAAAAATATAATAAAAAAAAAATTTATAAAAATATAAAGAAAAAAAAAAACACAGTGATCTTTTATTTTCAAATTTTTTTTAATTATTAGAAGAAAAAAAAAATTGCAGGGGCCGAAGCCCCTGCACACCACCTCCCCACCCGCGCGCCACCCGATTGCCGCTAACACCTACCCACTACCCGCCCGCGCCCAGCACTCCTTACGCTAACCCCGCACTACCCTTCTCCTGACCCTCCCCCGCCTGTCCCTAACCTCCTGCCTCTCATTCCCCCTCCACCGGACCCCATCCCCCGCACCCAGAACCCTCCTCCCTCCTCCCCCGCAGTCCCCATCCCCTTGGCCCTCCCTCCCCCTACACTCCCCCCGACCCTCCCCCACGCCCAAACCCCCAGCTCCGCTGCCCTCCCGTGCCCCTGCCCTGCGCACTGCCACTCCATAGCCAGCCTCCCTGCCTTGTGGATCCCGCCACTGCCACCCGCCTGCAAACCCTGCATGCACCATTAAACAGCAAACCAAAAAAAAAAAAATAGTGTTTAATATTAAAACAGTAAACAAACATTAGGTTTAGGTTATTTTCAAACATTAAAATTAAAAAAAAATCATTAAAAAAAAAAACAAAAACAATAAAAAAAATATAAAACAAAAAAAAAATTCATTTTTTTTAATTTTTTTTTTTTTAATTTTCAAAAATGGTAATATTAGTTAAATAGGGGCATTTTTTTTCTTTTTTGTCTAACTTTTTGCAGAAAAGTCAGATTTTCACAAGTTTATAGTCATCAGAAAGCTGATCTCGAGAACTTCACAGTGGTGAAGATATTTTTAGCCCATTTGATCAACTTCATAAGGTAAAATCAGTCAAACCTCCTATTTACCTTGCAAACTTCAATCGATCGTAACTTTAGCATTTTTTATCAAATTTTCATGAATTTTTTTTAAAACAGCATAGAATTTCGTGAAGATTCTAATTTTCATATCTATTTTGCTATCAAAATTCATATTTTCATGAAATTTTCTAGATTATGTGTTTTTCATCTCACCATTTGATTTGCAAACTTCTTGATTCATTTTTGTTTTTGTGGACTACAGGTGGATATCAGGAGACTGCTAATCCAGTTTGGTGCAAAACGTCCACTGAAGACAATCATTTTTCACTAAGTGTTGAATAGAACTGATTTAGGCATTCTCATGCAACTTGCATACAATTCTCATCTAGTTTTAATTAGGAAGGAGTAACCCATTGCTCATACAACTTGCATACAATTCTCATCTAGTTTTAATTAGGAAGGAGTAACTCATTGTTCATGCAACTTGCATACAATTTTCATCTAGTTCTAATTAGGAAGGAGTAACCCATTGTTCATGTAACTTGCATACAACTTTCATCTAGTTCTAATTAGGAAGGAGTAACCCATTGTTCATGCAACTTGCATACAATTTTAATCCAACTCTAATTAGAAAAGTAACAACATGCATGCCAATCTCACATAGTTTCTAATTAGGAGGGTGATAACTGAATTATTGCAATCTTGGTTTCATTGATCATTGCTATATGGCTATCTCTTTCAGTTAAGAATATTGATATCTTGCAAAGGAAAGAATCATTACTATCTCCTAATCACTTCAAAGTTAACAACTGTGTGAGTGCACGAGTAGAGTAGCCCATTTAGTTTTTCTAAATTTTAACTAGGTTGGATTAACCAGTGTATTCTGTGCTTGCGAATGACAATAGGCTTATGCTCTCCCCTTTTCTAGGTGATCAGAGTGCCAGACTTGTCATTCTATTTGTTTGACCTTTAGGAGGGGCCTGCCCTTGGATGCACGCTTGTCCAAGTGGGAACGACCCTGAGTGGTAACAGGCTAAAGCCAAGCCCTACCAAGCCACTTAAAATAAATTGTGCTTGAGGTGAAAACTTCCTGCAACAAGTGTTGTTATGTTACACTAACGGCCAACCTCCCCCAAAACCCTCTAAGGCACAACCCTTTGAGGCTGGGAGACTCCACAATGGAGAATAGTGTCGCTGCATGTGTAACCACTTGAACGGTTGCCTACATTAAATACCTCTTGTTCTAGTGGCCCAAATCCCTTATAATCCATTTCTCGCCTAGGATTTTTGTGCTTGCTTTTTGTTTAATTTAGTCCAAAATAGAGTCGAAAAAACCACAAAAATAGTGAAAAACTATAAAATATTCTTTGTACTTGCTATGTTTTCTTGCTGTTAATTCATAAAATCAGATCAAGAAGACCTTTTTCCAGCCAAAAAAAATACCAAAAACAACTGAAAAATCCAAAATTTTGCCAAAAGAATCAAAGTTACGCATGCAACCATTTCAGCCTAGCTTCACTTTCTGAGATTAGATTCAACCTTGTAGTCAGTCTTCATCCGTTTCACCTAGGTCTCTCTCTTTCAGCAATCATCCCATTCACTTTCTGGTCCAAACACTTCTTGTCCCAAAGTCAGATTATCCCATACCGGTTCGACATAGGTCCCTTTTCATGTCATTTCTAAATTCACGTAAGCCTAGTAGGTCACAGTACCTTTGCTAGTAGTCTTGTTGAACGACTAGTCCATATATAGTAAGACGGGTATCAACTACCCTTACTAGTGGCTACCGTCTTGTGTCAACCGTCTTACTTGAAGTCATTGAGCAAGAAAACCTTTGTCCAAGTCATATCCTAGGTATCCCATCCACTACAGTTTCTGTCGGCACCTTGCCTAAATTTCTAGTCCCAGTCCCCTCCATCCCGCATCACCTTGCATGGTTCTTACTCGATCCTAGTACAACAAACAAAAAGAAATGGTCGGTTCATCCAATCACCTTGTCCCACCACATGAGGATGATGAAGAAATTTCTCATGAAGAATTAGTAGCACACATCCAAGATAGAAAATTCCAACGCCTGGTAGAGAAGGTACTCCTTGAAGACCCCCAAAAATACTTCCATCATCTTGCTAGTCTCGGAATCAAACTCCTTGCAGACTTTGACATAACCTCCATCATGGAAAATGTCGACGATGATATGGAGAGGAGGTGTGATGATCATGAGAGGGGCACGAATGACACAGTCCCACATGCAAATGAGAGGGGCACAAATGACACGGTCCCCCATGCAAATGATAGAGGAAAGAAACCCATATATCAAAATGCTCCTATGGAAGAAATGAGAAAACAACTCGAGAGCCTCACACAAGAAATATCA
Source organism: Cunninghamia lanceolata (assembly GCA_027924645.1). Classification (NCBI taxonomy): domain Eukaryota; kingdom Viridiplantae; phylum Streptophyta; class Pinopsida; order Cupressales; family Cupressaceae; genus Cunninghamia; species Cunninghamia lanceolata. The sequence goes on from BSBN01000693.1 coordinate 5,434,816, forward strand.
AACCTTAAGATGGGTACAAGTACCAAGAACTACTCCTTAGAAGACATAGCACCGTACCCCTTTGACAAGAATTTGGTCATGAAGCCATTCCCCTATCAGTTTGGAGTGCCAAAGTTTGACAAATATAAAGGGAAGGGGGACCCTAGGGATCATATCAGGGAATTCACTGCAGCATGTTTAGAAGTAGCTCACAACGAGACCTACTTGATGAGACTATTCCCACGATCTTTAGGTGGTCAAGCTATGGAATGGTTCTCGCGTCTCCCACCAGTTTATAATGCACTTCTCTTACAACATAGAACACGAAGTATCTATGCGAGATCTATGCAACACCAAACAAAAGAGTGGTGAGTCATTCGCCACCTTCTTACAATGATGGAGACAGCTAGCTAGTAAGTGTTCTTATGATATGCTTGAGAAGCAGCTATTGGAGATGTTTGTCCACAACCTAAACACTGATCTTAGCTATCAAATATAGATACAATGCCCTACATCTTTCTCAAAAGTCATTGAAATGGGCTTATTTATCAAAAAGGCTATGATCGCTAAAGGAGCTATCAAGATCTACAAGGACACACCTACTTCAAATTACACAGCGGATAAGTCAAAGTTTTGGACCAAGAACAAGAATGTGGTCAATGATGGGGTAGTGGATGCCAAGGCAGCAACTCCCAAGCAACAACCTATATTCACTCTAAAGGGTGAAACGAACAATGGTACAATCAACAAACCACCTTCTCGGGAGCCCAGGTCTTGGTTCAATTCAAATCCAAGGAGAAAATTCACACCATTGGGGGAGTCTCAAGAGTCTGCACTAAGGAAGTTGTTGGCAAACAACAAAATTTCCCTACCGCCAACAAGTGATTATGAACCTATAGTCAAACCTCCCTACTGGAAGGACATAGACTATTGTGAATACCATCGAGGAAGGGGGCATACAACTAACAACTACATACGCCTCAAAAATGTCATCCAAGATGTGCTCGATCAGAACCAGGGAGGGACACAACAGCATACCTCCAATGAAACTCATGTAGCCTACAGAGATCCACTTTTGAATCACAACAGACCATATAACTACAACAACACCAATGGCCACAACAACAATGGCAACAACAATAACGACAACAACAATAATCACAACCAGCCAAATCAGAGCAACGGGACTAGTAATGCCAACTATGCAAGTGTGCCATTTGACTACACAATAAACTGTATTTCCGAGCAAATCCCGCAGGTCAATGTCATCTCACCCAACCAACAACCAGGACCTAACAGAAATGGTTGTAGTATAATTACCCGTAGTGGTAAAGTCACGCTCAATACCGCCCCTCCAAGGTTGCCACCATCTTCATCCAATTTCCATCACTACAATGTCATTGACCAGTTACAAAAAACTCCAGCTCACATTTCTATATTGGAGCTCTTGCGTCTATCTCCTTCTCATAAGGAGATTCTTGAGAAAGCCTTAGTGGAAACCACTGTCCCCACTAATCTGGCCCAAGAAAAGTTTCAGACCATGGTAGGCAATCTGAGATCTTCCAACTCCATATCTTTTACTGAGCAAGATGACCTCTTTATCTCCCAACCTCATAACACCCCTCTGCACATTGTCACATTCATACACAAACACTGCATCAAGAGGGTTCTCATTAATGGAGGTGCTGGTTTAAATATTTGCACATTAAAGCTAGTCCTTGCACTAGGGTTCTCTGAACAAGCAGTTGATCCAAGGAGGAAAATTACCATCAAAGCGTATGACGAAGAAGAAAGAACCACAAAGGGAACAGTTGTCCTACCCATTCAAGTGGGACCAGTAATAAAAGATGTGGTGTGTCAAGTCTTTGATTGGGAGCTTGCTTATAATATCCTACTTGGGAGACCATTGATTCATGCCATGAAGGTTGTCCCCTCAACCTATCATCAATGCATTAAGTTCCCACACAATGGCAAGCAAATCACCTTTTATAGAGACCCTGACCCCTACCAACACTGCAATTCTTTCGTGCAAAACCTGAGTGTGTCATACCCAACAACAGAGCCTACATTTCCCCTACCCTGCAATAGGACCATACCGCTGAAGCTTCCTCCTCAAGACCCAAACCACAGAAAATTACCATAAAAGAAAGTGGCATGGGGGAATACTCCATTGAGCATAGCCTCAACCTTGCCAAAATGCCTTTGTCTCCTCACTCTTTTGGCCAACCCAAGCATCCACCCATACATTTTCCAAAGCCATCTGCTCCTCCTATAGCTCCTGCAAATCCCTTTGTAAAATGGGGGACCTTATCTGATGAAATAGAGGAGCGAGATCTCCTACAATGACTTTATGCTAAAGAAGAAAACACACCCCAAGAGCTGCCTAGACTCCCTACATAACTCTATGGGTGGGGTGAGACTATTTTGCATAGGATGGGGTACGAAGGACAAGGCCCCATCGACCTTAGAAAAGAAGGAATCATTGAACCTATACAACCTTCTTCATCCTCTTCGGCTAGAAACACAAATGGCCTAGGATACAAAGGCAAGGGTAAAGCCAAGGAAAATGCCTGCCTTGTGGAGACAATCCAAACACTCCAAGTGGACAGCAACACAGATTCAGATGATTCAAATGAGTATGAGTGGGACGAGCTAACAGAGCACTCCTACGACGACAAAGAGGTTGACACCATCCAAACTCTTAGCCCCTACCATGAGGGACAAATGCAACGGGATAGACCACTGGAGTCTGATTTGCCCATCCCTGAGATTATGGCTTTCAAGGAAAGTTTAAATTCCATTGCAATAAACAACTTGGAGGAAAGTACCACCCAGAACACTACCCCTACCAATGCTCCTAACATTTCCATTCACACCATCCATGAATCAGGTCTATCATCCAACTCCCTTCCCCTCTTGCACCCTAAGCTTATTGACTAGGATCTGCAAGGAACTCCCCGACTAGATATGTTCCAAAACGATGATGTTTACATCGATTATATGGAACTTAGGGACCACTTAACCAAGGGAGATCATAAAGCTAGTTTTGCTATTGAACTGAATACTGTGGCTTACTTCGAGGAGGGTGCCAAGCCTTCCAGTCACAAAAATATCAAGATCAAAAATGGATCTGACAGTGAAAACTGCCTTGCGGCAGTGTCAGATCATAAAACAGTAAAAAGAAAGGACGCATCTGAAGGTGAAAACCCAACTATGGCATCTGACGATGGAATGCTTGACACTCTCCCTAGTGATATGTATCAGGAAAGGTCACAGATTGTTGTGGAACCAACAGAGCTTGTGAATATTGGAACAGAAGAATAGCCCAAGATTATCCACTTTGTCAAATCTCTCACACCACCAGAGAAAACTAGGTTTGTACCGTTCTTTAAGAAGAAGAGAGGTAGCTTCACTTGGTCGTATGCAGACATGCCAGGTCTAGACCCAAACCTAATTCTACATCATCTGCCATTGGATCCAGGAGTGAAACCAGTAAAGCAGAAGCTGAGAAAGATGCATCCTCACATAGCCCTTTTGGTCAAAGAAGAACTCAAGAAATTGCTGGATGTGGGGTTCATTAGAGCCATAGATTACCTAGAATGGATATCCAATATTGTTCTAATGTCTAAACCAGATAGCCGAGTTCAACTATGCAATGATTTTTGAGACTTAAACAAAGCATACCGCAAGGATGACTTTCCATTGCCAAACATTGATATCATAGTCGACCTAACTGCAGAACATACAATGCTATCACTCATGGATGGATTCTCAGGGTATAATCAAATCAAAATAGCACCAGAGGACCAACACAAGATAGCTTTCACTTGCCCATGGGGTACCTTTTGCTGGAATTTCATGCCATTTGGGCTGAAAAATGCAGGTGCTACATATCAGCGGGCTATGACAACTATATTTCATGACATGATGCATGTAACTATGGAAGACTATGTCGACGATATCCTAGCAAAGTCTCTCACAAGGGATTCACATCTCGATGTACTAGAAAAAAGTCTTTCAAAGGTTGGACCAATTCCAAGTCAAGCTGAACCCAAAGAAATGTGTGTTTGGGGTAACTTTAGGCAAGCTGCTAGGCTTCATCGTGTCGGCAAACGAAATAGAGGTAGACCCGGCCAAGGTTAAAGCTATAATGGACATGCCACCACCCAAGACTCTAATTTAGTTGAGATCCTTACAGGGCAAGCTGCAGGCCATCCGCAGATTCATATCACAGCTAGCAGACAAGTGCCAACCTTTCAGCCATCTCCTGCATAAGAACATTTCATTTAGGTGGGATGAGCGGTGTGAAGAGGCATTCAACAAGCTAAAGGAGTACCTTATGAATCCACCTATTCTCATGCCTCCAATCCAAGGAAAGCCTCTAATTCTTTACATATCAGCTACACCTACTGCTCTTGGAGCTCTTCTAGCGCAGCAAGATTATGAGAACAAGGAAAGAGCTGTATACTACATTAGTTGAACCTTAGTGGGCTACGAGTTGCAATACTCACAAGTAGAAAGATCATGTCTCATGGTAGTTTTTGCTTCACAAAAAATTTGGCATTACATGCTTGCACATCCAGTTAAGCTCATTGCAAAAATAGACCCATTAAAGTATCTTCTCAGCAAAGCTGCTCTCATAGGTCGCCTGGCAAAGTGGGTAATGCTTCTCAATGAGTATGACATCGAATATGTGGACAGAAAAGCCATCAAGGGACAAATCATAGCTGACCAACTAGCAGATGCACCATTACAAGACAGCAAGCCCATGCAGTCTGAGTTTCCCGATGAGTCCTTATTCACTATATCAACATCTTTTTGGAAACTCTACTTCGACGGGTCTTACACAAACCATGGATCGGGGGCAGGCATCCTGTTTATAACTCCTCAAGGCAACACAATTCCAAAGTCTTACCGTTTGTTATTCCCATGCACCAATAACATAGCTGAGTATGAAGCCTTGGTAATTGGTCTTAAGATGGCAACTGAGTGGAAAATCCAAGAACTACATGTCTACGGTGATTCTCAGCTTATCATCAATTAGGTCAACAATGAGTATCAAACCAAAGATGAAAAGCTCATCCCCTACAAAAGAATGGTCGATGACTTTAAAGAACACTTTGGGACCATCTCCTTCGAGAAAATACCCAGGATCGAGAACAAAGTAGCAGATGCAATGGCTACCATCGCCTCTCTTCTAGAAATACCTGAAAAATGAGTCACGGTATGAGTTCTTAGTGGAAACTATCCGACAACCAACTTATGATCTTCTTGAGACCCATTCCATATGCCTCCTAGTTGGATCTGATTCACCTTGGTATGGTAAGACTTACACTTACCTCAAGGACAACATTCTCCCACCTGACCTCTCTTCCAACCAAAAATGAACTTTTATATGGCAAACCTCTCGCTACACCATCATAGCCGATACCCTTTACTGACATGGTTTGGATGGTACTTTGTTCTGTTGTTTAGAACAAGAAGAATCCATAACTGCCTTGCAAGACGTACACGAAGGGATCTGTGGAATACACTCCAGCGGTCCCTCCTTAGCCAAGAAACTCATGCGTTTGGGTTATTACTGGCCAACCATGGAAATGGATTCATATCAATTTGTCAAAAAGTGCAAACAGTGCCAAATACACGGGAACCTGATCCATGCACCTGCTCAAGAGTTGAGACCTTTAATGACACCCTGGCCCTTTTGCCATTGGGGACTTGACCTTGTGGGAAAGATTCATCCACCCTCTTCCAATGGCCACAAATTCATCATAACCGCTACTGAGTATTTCACAAAGTGGATTGAGGCCATTCCCCTAACCACTGTCACAGGTAAGCAAATTTTCTCTTTCATTCTGAATTACATTATCTGCAGATATGGTATTCCTTCATCCATTATTACAAATAACGGAAGACCATTCAAAAATCAGGATGTCCAAGAGCTCTGTGAGTGTTTCAAAATCCAACATCGTTTCTCCACTCCATACTACCCCCAAGGTAACGGCCAAGCTAAGGCATCAAATAAAACCATTCTAAAAATCCTAAAGAAGACTGTCAATGATGCTGGCCGTGATTGGCATGTCCAACTCAATCCCGCTCTGTGGGCCTACAGAACCAGTATACGCACTCCCACAGGTGCTACACCCTATGCCCTTGTCTATGGTTCAGAAGCCATCCTCCCCATTGAGGTCAAACTATCATCTCTCAGGGTGTCATTGAAAGGTCTCATATCAGACGAAGAATACAGAGTCTCCAGGTTACAAGAACTAGAGCTGCTAGAAGAAAGGCGCCAGAAAGCCTTCGACCATCTCAAAGCCTATCAACAGATGATGTCAAGAAGCTATAACCACAAGGTTCACCCACGATGCTTCAAGATTGGGGACCTCGTCCTCAAAGAAAACCCTCGCAATCAACAAGACAGAGAAAAGAAAGGTAAGTTCGAACCTAACTGGCTTGGGCCCTATGTGATTGTAGCTGCTTACAGATCAGGGGCATATTAGTTGGCCACATCAGAGGGTGAGTTGTTCGATGATCCAATCAACAACATGCACCTTCACCGGTTCTATACCTAGGAGAACCCCAATGCAAGAGGGCACAATAAAGTCAAAAATAAAAATAAAAATAAAAATAAGTTGAAAAAAAAAAAATACAAAAAAATCAAAAAAAATAGAAACCATACAAAAAAAAAAATCATCCTTTGGTGAAAACCTGGCAAACAGGCGCCTTGGATAGGTATCATGATGAAAACCTGGCAAACAAGCATCATGTTTACTTTCTAGCTTCTCATGCAAATAAAAGCAAGTGATGAAAACTTGGTAAACAGGCGTTACTTGTGATAAACCACCTTCTCCATCTTTGGGAATCCAATCACCCTGAGTCCATTTTTCCTTCGCTCATTTCCTATTTGACCCATATCTGTCCCACAATAAACACTTGATAGTTACCTATCATGGCTTGATACTCACCTTGTGGCCTTGTCCACCAAGGTTTTGTCCCATACCGTCTCCTTAATGTGAGCCTAGTATAGTGTCTCTCGTCGGTGTCCATGGTCCAAGTCCGTGAACTATGTTGCCTCTGCGCCATCATGTACACAAGGCCATTATTCTAATGTGCCCCCGAGGCTTCCACTTCTCCCATGGTCCCATTCATCCCCTTTCTTGTCTTCATTCTTGTCATCTTTCTTCTAGTCCATCCATGGTCCATTAGGGCTTACCCCAAACTACGTTGCCTCTGCGTCATCACGTAGGCAAGGCCATTTAGCAATGAGCCCCCGAGGCACTAGGTCAGTCCATTAGGGTCCGTCTCCCCAATAAGGATTGTGCAATCTTCTCACCAAGCAACCAAGTGCAAGCAGAACCCATGCCTCAAGTAGAACTCTTGACTATGAACATCTTAACCTATCCAATGCAAAGCAAATACCCAAGATCTTCTAAATGATTTTATTCAACTTACAACAAGCAATAAACACATCTTATGGCAAGAATGTCTTGTGGATTGGAAACAGGGTTAAGTTACAGAGTCTTGATTTTTGTTATCATATCTTCCTATGCTACTCAAGGATGCCAAAAGCTAGAGACGCTATGATGGGGGCATGATTACTTTCTTTGTTTGCTATTTGTGGATTAAACTTTAGTAATGTGAAGCCTTGTCTAAGGACATGATTGGCAAAAGATCATCGAGGACATCAAAGGTATAACATGAACGGGGGCAATCCTTGTTTGTTGAAATGCAAGAAGTACTTAGGTCATCTAAATTCAATTTTGACTAGATGCTTGTATTAACTTGCTAAATCACAATCCATGTAAGCAGTACTTAGGTCATCTCGGTTCAATTATACCTCAATGCTTGTATTCACTTACAACATTTCAGAAAAGTACCACAAAAAAAATGCCCAATGATGAAATAAAGCACTCCAATAGCAAAGCATCCATCCTATATCCATTTATACATCCATACCATACCCCATGCAATAAAGATCCAACAATGCAGAGTATCAATACAAATAAAAGCTTGTGAGTTCTTCTATCGAGTCTTTCTTCTATAAATCATATTTCTATCATCATATCTTTCATCCTTGTCTAGTCAGTTTGAGCAATGATCCAAATGCAAGCTCCATCCTTAATCCATACCAATCAAGTCAAGTCAATCTTGCACAAATGATCCAATCACAATTAGTGGTCTTGATCCTTGTCTGGTCATAAACCAACTCGATCAGTTAATCAATCAATTATCTTATACAGGATGTTGCATTGTCAAAATCAGACCAACACATGCGTCTTACACAACATGTTTCATTTCTTGAAACCAGACACTATCCTTCATGTTGCTCTAGGGATCTATCATTCCCCGCCATGACAACACACCTGCCATGTTGGTCTAGGGATATATCGTTCCCCGCCATGACAACACTGTCGTATATCATTATCAGTATATCATTGGTTTACTGCTTGACATGGGCAATACCTTGTTTGTTCTTGTGTAATTTGTGCATACTTGCTTGCTTGCTTGTGTGTGTTATCATTTCATCTTGCATTGCGTATCATTCGGCTATTTCTTCACCAATTTTCTTCAAACTTAACCTTCTTCATTGTGAGATTGTCCGTCTCATGCCTTCTACCTTCTTCTCGTCCAATCTCCTGAGGGGGCATCCTATTGTCATAACATGTAACAGGGGCAAACTAGGGCATATATCACTGTCAGACTATTTATTCTTTGAAGCAATGCTATAAATTGCATTGCATCAAAGAGGGGCAAAATGTATATGCCTAAAAATGACACGATTCATCCTAAATAAATATTCTAAATATTTATTCCATTCTTCTACCAATTAAATAAATATTCTAAATTTATTTAATCAATTCACTGTTCCATAATTAAATAAATTCAATTTATTTAATTAAAATTCTTCTAAATGTCCTACCCAATTAAATAATCATAAATTATTTAATTAATCCAAATTCCTCTATCCTAAGTTCTAAATTCAAAAATCCACCTCACCTTTACACCTCACCTTTTCCACCTCACCTTGTCCATCTCATCTGGTTGCACATGTAATTAAATATATTTAATATTTAATTACCTATTTTTCTCTCACCCACATGGCCTATTTCTTCTCAAATCAGAAGTTAGTTAACTAATCAATCAAATCTGTTAACTAATTAGTCATTTGAGTTCACTGGTCAATCTATTTTGTTGACTCCTGAATCAACCCAATTCACTGGTCAATCAATTTAGTCAATCCCATAATCCACTCTTCTAACTGATCAATCAAGTCTGTTAACTGTTCAGTCAATGGAGTTAACTCTCCAATCAATTTTGTCACATCCCCTCTTTCATGATGGAGCTGGGACACTTGTCACATTTCTACTGGTTGCACATTCCTCAACCATTCTCAGCCATTGATCTTCATATCTTCTCTCAACCATTGATTCTCATTCTTCTAAGTCTATAAATGAAACTTCATCCTTCCATTCTAATCATCCAAGCTATCTACATTGTTACTCTGCAGAAATTCACCAGTGCGCATTTGGCACCCTCTTACCATTCACTAGCTTGAGATCACATACTTGCTTTGAAGCTCATCTTCATTGCATAACACAATAGCCATTTACTATCGACTTCCTCGAACACAGCTTAAAGGAGTGCATTCTCTGAGGGCTTCCTCAATCTGCAAAAGGACGGTTGTAATAGGTGAACAACGGAAGCATCGATTTCAGGGAAGGTTTGCTTTGTGTTATTCATTGCTATTTTCTTTCAATCTTTCTTGTTATCCTCTATTCTGTTGATGTTTGGGTTTTACATTATTCAATTTGATTGATCCACGTTTTACCCTTACATTATCTATCCTAAGAACCTTTATTTTCTTACAAATCCAATTCTTAAGTAGAGCCTTAAACTTCTTAAACTTGAGAAATTTCTCAAACTTAAGAATAAAAGAATATATCTAGAAGAATACCTGGAATAAGAATCAATGAATGACTAGTACAAAGACTTACCAATGGATGGGATATCCATAGGACCAAACACGTCATTAAGTATAACCTCCAAAGTATCCTATGCTCTATTTCTTCCATAGTTGAACCACACTCTATTTTTTTTTCCAAGCACAAAATGCTCACAAGAGTCAATACCAATAGAATAATCCCTGAGACCTTCCACCATATCTTTACTAAGCAAGATTTGTAAACCTTTTTCACACAAATGACCTAATTGTGAATGCCACAACAACCTTGATTTAGATATACTATAATTAGAACAAATAGATAAAGTTGATGCATCTAGCCTATATAAAGTACCATGTCACACTCCTTTTGCAAGAATCAAATTACCCTTACTAATCTACACCCTTTTCCATAAAAAGTGGCATTAATTCCTACATCATCTATTTTAGACATAAACATTAGGCTTTTAGCAAACCTAATAGATGAATTACATCAATGAGCATCTGTACTCTACCATGCATCAAAGCATCTTTGACATTTCATTTCCCAATTATATTCAAAGGAATATTATCCATAAGAAGCACATGCTCTTCATCACTTCTAGTATACTTTGAGTACGAGTCCCTATGTGGTGTCAAATGAAAATAAGAACCCAAATCAATCAACTAGGGATAATCACCATCAACATTAGTAGACAAAAAGGCATCACTTATATATACATCAATGTTAAAGGACTTATTAGAGAAGTCATCCTTAGTTTTGGATGTATACTTCTTTATGTGACCTTTCTTGCCACAAGTCTAACATTTTACCCTAGACTCACTTGGAGATTTATAATTGTCATTACCATTAAACTTATTTTCATTACATGGACATCAATGTGCTTGCCAAAGAATTATGTTGTTATATTCACTCAAAAGATCTTTCAAAGATGTCATTTGATTCTAGTTATACACTCACCACAACCTTATAACCATTATTAGGTTTCACTATCACACATGCTAGGGTTTGCACTCCAACAAAGTAGACACCACCCAAACAACGAATACACTTTGATACCAAACATTAAGGATTTTCACCCTATTGTAATAGGATTGATAGACTAAAATAATGAGTTCTTTAGATTATGTGTTTAGTTGATAGTCAACAACATGTATCAAATCTAAATATTAACACACATATGAAAGTAATGGAAACATATGCTACAAAAGGTTACACAAGACATTAAAATTTACATGGGAAATCCTTACAAGAGAAAACCCACCACCAATATAGATATTTGCAACTGTATTAATTAGAATTAAAATAGATTCAATACAACAAGGTATTTTGGACAATGAGTCTCAATCTACAACATGCTCAATTTCTACAGTCACTCTAATTTTTTCACACCAACAACGTACATAATGTATTCAATGTCTATACCATTAAATCTTCACATTAGGTAACCCTCATGTATTCTTATAGCAAATTTAGGGTTTACTAACTACCTAACCACATAACCAACTTGTAGAATACCAAAATTCAATGTAACCATGCTCCATATATGTGATATTAGCATACAATATTGTCCACAAAATATGACCTCTCCTTATGAAAAATCAATATGTATACTTTTTTGCTATCATACACTATGAAACAATAGTGACATCCTTTACATTGCTGGTACAAGTGTGTTTCTAATATAGCTAACGCTACCAGCTCTGCTTACTTATAGTAGCCTATACAACCATATCTTCACTCATAACTACTTGTGTTACCATATGTCAGCTCCCAAGACATTATCCAACCCATATGTCATGTTGGTGTTCATCAGTTCTATCAGAAATGCTCCTAGATGATTGATCATGTATGATCAAGTATTAAACTATGCAGTAGTGAGTTATCCATCTAGAGACCTTGTAGTTTCCATCATAGCACCAACACATGTGGGATAATGTATAATATGATGTATCACAAGACCTATACCATCATTCTCATATGTAAATGAATATGTTTTTGATTAAAAATGGGTAAAGGTAGGTTTTGAAGGGACCTTAGAACCCTATTATAGAAAGAAAAATGTTAGCAAGCCTAGAGTTGACCCATGGTTAAATAGTAACAATGTTGCAACAAGGAACAATAGCTTAAGAGAAAATAAATCAAAACTACAAGACATCAATAGAAACCACATCCTAGCATAGTTTAAAACCAAATCATTCTATGGGGCATTAAAGAACCCCTTATGTTGGAATCAATATCATATGTTTCTTTTTTGTTGGCTGTCCACTAACACTAACCCCTTGAATCAAAAGGGAGGTCTCCTTCCTCGCCAAAGTGTCCTTTTTTCTGGATCAACCCTTGTGAGACTTGTATTTTATACACAACCCTAGGTGTATTTTGGCTATCATTATTTTGACTACGCACAACAATGCTAACCTCATCCTCTCACTCAATAGAACCCAATTCCTTATTGAACAAAACATTTCCTTGTTTCTTTTTAGACCCATATCTTATTATCCAAACTTTTGTGTGTACAACCAAAGGTAGAGTGACCAAGCATTAGGCATAAATGATAGAAGACTAGAGATTCCTCATAATCAATATGTTGATTCCATTTACCAAATTTTGAAGACAAAGAGAAAGATGAAATATTTTTACTCACACCAACAAAGACACAAAATATGGCATAAATAAAGCATCTCCTAGATAAGGTAACTTGATCTATACAAATGAGTTGACTGATGCTAGAAGCAATACATTCCAATATTCCAATGGTAAGTTTGGAAGATTCATTCACACTAGAATATTACAAATACACTTCTCTGAATCAAAACCTAACATCCACTTCCTATGAAAGAGCCCCCCTTTGCCCATAAAACATGGACCACTTGAAAGGGTTTTATTAGGACCTCCAAAGTTTGAGAAGGAGAAAAAACGTAACCCTTAAATATTGCAATGATTTCAAACTGATTATAGGACACCCATTTTCTTTTGGCCTATGATCTAAAGACATCAATCTTAGGCCTTATTCCAAAGAATTTACAAATAGAGAATTTTCTAGAAGCCTAGAAGTAGCTTTGTCCATCATAGAGTCCAAGGCTGAAATGGAAGGTTGCTCCTCCCCTTGATGAATAAACAAATTAGGCTTCCCCAAACAAGATGTCAAGGTAACAAAATTATGATCAACTTCACCACATCTCATAGGAATAGTTTGGAAAATCTTTTCTAGGCCACCATTAAGCCCATGAGGTGCCTTAGATGCATCCCTTTTACCTCTTCTTTTTTGTTCATCAACACACAACACAAGTGCGGGATCCTCAACAAAAGCAACACCCATAAATACAAAATCCTTGTTGGAACACACTAGACCACTGCGAGGGGGGTGAATCAGTGGTACACAATAATTAATTCAATTAATCAATTTACTTTGCAATGCTAATTATCTTTACATCAAGACACTTAGAAAGAACTGAGATCACACAAGACACACCATAACACATGCATATATGTGGAAAATCCTATATGGTGAAAACCATGAGAGAAATGTTTCTTGGATCCAATGTCCAAGTCCTACCTCACAAAATATCTGATCACTTATACAATGCAGGCCTCACTAGCACATAGAATCTCACTGATTACAATTCAGGGCACCAACCCTAGGAGCACCAACCCTTTGCAAGTTTAGGAGCACCAACTCTAATACAAATAGACTAAAAATACATAGTGTTACTTTGTTTACATTGACATCATAGGTTATAGATGGATTATGTAACTCTCTCACTCAATCACCTCTATGTGAAGATATTCAAAATTAGTAACACTTTCAAAGTCATCAATAGACACACTAATACATCTGCATTACTACTCTATTCTACCAAATGAGTCCAATACAATTTGCAGAGTAAAACACAAACATTGCTATACATTAAGTGAGCAATCAAACACTGCTATATCATCAACCACTGAGAAAAAATTGAAACAATAATCAAAGACCACTGTCATAGCATGCAACCAGCAAGTGGTGACTAAATCCTTTGTTAACTATCAAGCATCTACCCTAAGCAAAATTGTATCAGTGTGAAACATTTGCAAGTGCAAATACTCTAATGATACAAGTACTTTGATACATACATACAAACAACAAACAAATGTGAATTCTCTAAGACAAACACTCTTCTCCAAATTGAGTATTTTTTCTCCAAACTTTTAGCACTGTCACTTCTCCGAATAGAGCTTTTTAAACAGACAGCAAACATAGAGCATTTCTCCATCCTCCTCCACACACAAAAAATTGCTTGATTTATATCTGCATCTCACCTAAAGATTCACAAGAATACAAGTATAACTTCATTCCTAACTCCCTACCATTGGTGACTAAGATAGTTAACAAAACTGTTCAAAAACTACTACCAATCAGTTATACAGGTCATATCCTTTCAATCTTCATACAATGAAAGTAGTCGTTATGTGTTTAAAACAACACCGTAGATCTTGTGCTTCATGCCCACTAGAAATTAAACATACATTGTTGATTCATGTATTTGTGCCATTGCTCATGGTATTATTGGGAGAAGCCGATCACCGCTAGGATGAGGGGCTGGTTGCCTAACGTTGAGAGTGACTTAATTTGTTACTTAAGTCATAGGCAACTAGTGACTATAAGTCACCTTTAAAACATAATGAAAAGTAACTTTAATGTTTTAAGTCCACTTTGAAACTTTGATTTAGGGATTAGGGTTTAATATCCAAAAAGATTTAGATCTAACTTTAATAACCCTTTAACATTTCAACAATGATGATACTAACTTGAAATATGTCCCCATCACTTTTGAACTTGATTATCTGTGACAAAGAATGAAAGATCATATATTATCTCGTCTTCTTTGTATGTTGAAATATCATAATAAAAACCTTTGATTTTGTGGACAAAACCTAATATCAATCCATACTGTAATGGAGGACATTATAATCCTGATGTAAACCGAGCAATCCATATTGCAATGGAGGACAATATAATCCTGATGTAAACTACCATGATGCTACACTCATGTCATATATAAACATTGATACAAACACTACTGATTATGTATCTCCTAAATGACTTCCCACTACTGATCATGTATCTCCTAAATGACTTCCCACTACTGATCATGTATCTCCTAATTGAGTGCCCTTTTAACATTACATACAACTGCAATCCCCTTTGACATTAGACATGCTTCTTCCATAAGACTAAAATTTCACAACAAAATACTGCCATGCATTTGACTTATCAATTGTATATGTTGACATTAATGCCAACACACAACATAATATGCCAACTTGCAAACAATCTCCCCCTTTGGCATTGATGGCAACATTATACAAATGTAATTGCACTTTTTCACTTTTGTAACAATATGTTGTAAACCAATCTGAAAACAACCTGTAATTGCAAGTGATGACATTACTCCCCCTTTGCCATCCATGGCAAAGGGTGTGGATAACATAACACAATATGCCACAACTTACTGCTTCTTACACTACAATTCCCCCTATCTGACACTGTCACTGATGGTCATGATTGACTGATAAACACTGTCATTGGCATGGTATGATTGATTGTTATACACTGTCATTGGCATGAATCCTACCCTTGACATTGATCCAAGTTTACACAATCACAGATGATCTAGAGGATTATGAAACAATTATCATCCATTGAGACATTATGAATGCTATTGATCCATACACCATTGATCAGTAGCATTACTTCCCTATTCAACCATTGTACTATATAATAATTATTGCAAAACACACTATCACTAATCATTTACTGCCAATACACCCAAGACCTTACCACACACTGTCTTGCACCTTACTATCATGTACCTTACTAATCTATAACATCATGGGAAACCCTATACTAACTGATCAGACCAATACCATGGCTTATTTATGCTTATTTGTCAATCTCTTCCCACTGACCACGCATTGTTGATGCTCATCACTATCCTCACTTACAGGCACTGCCTCAGACCTTTATATAGGTCTTTTCTAGGTCTCACTACCTTTATAACCCTTGCATTTATTGTATCTTTTTTTCACATGTCTAAAACCCTCTGTATTTATAGTTTGACTGCTCCAATCATCATCTTTAGTATGCTCTGCTCTTGTTCTATCTCTGCATTTTGTGTAGATTTTCTCCCTAGCATCATTTCTACATCTTCTTAAGGTTTCCTACCATACTTTGAATTTCTTAGGGTTTTAAGATTTGCATACTTTCCAACTTCATCAGTAACCTTGAGGATTAGTGATCCCTTCACAGTGTTTTCATAGCCCTTCATATATCTCTTTGCATCATTATCCTTATAGATTTTCTCTTGGGTTTACTATCCTCACACATGATTGTGATAGCTTTCTTCATTGTGTCTTCACCCCTTGACTATGTAATGATTTTGATGGGTTTCAAAACCTTTATCAAACTTAGACAGAACTTCTCAACCTCTATATGATTGCTCTTTATTTAGTTTTCTCTTTGTCAAGTTTAATGACAAGTCTTGTAGATTTTCATCTTGATTCTACTAAGAACATCTAGTGAGCATTATAACCTTTGATTTCTTTTTAAACCTCCTTACTATATGCCAAAATCACTGACTTGTTTTTATGAGCACTGCCTTCATTGGAGCTCTTTCTCATGTCTTGAGATGTATATGTAGGTATAGGCTTTAAAGGAAGGACATCCCCATAACCCTTACAACTTCTTCACACCCTACATAAACACTAGCAACTCACACATTTCTTTATTCTTCTAGGTTTGTGAGAAAGGTATTTAAAAGCTAAAACATGAACTCATTAGTATCTCATAACACATCTACATGCTTCTTTAAAGTTGTAACATGCCCCTTGAATGAAGCTCTTCACATCTTTCATTACCCCAAGATCTGTCTTTAATGTAAAACTTGAGTATTTTACTTTAGAGTCAAGTTCATGTCTATCCTTTGGCATACTTCATCATAGACTATTCCATAATCCTACACTATCATACTTTGCATGCATCATCACTATCAACTATGCATTATGCTCTTGTCATGCCCACATTTCCCATGCGGTCACGACATGCATCACACGTGTCATGTCCACATTTATCATGTGGTCATGACATGAAATATCAAAAAAAATTCCACACTTCCCTAGAAACTCCCTCGCACGCGTAAGTGTGCTCAGTGGCATACGCTTAAGGTGTAAACAATATAGTTGTTAGCGAGGTAATTCGCACACGTGCGCATACCCAAATGCAAGAAGGCCAACAAGGGGGTCATCGCGACGCGGTTAGCATCGCTACAAGGGTTAAACTTACTAACCTTCTAAACCCTAAATTTTGGGAAATTTTGGCAACATAACGCCTCACGGGCATGAGTGGGGTTTATTGTATTAACACTAATCATGATCACGAGGTTTCCTGGTTTGGATTACTAAATTTCTTACATCTCACTCATACAGTTGATTAAGTTGATTGAACATTTTTCAACAAAGCACGATCCTTTGCTCTCCTTCACATTTTCTAAAATTTAATATTAATTTATTCTCCTAATTTTAGCATTTTCAACAAAGCCTGAACATCGCATCCTTTACATTATTCCTAATTTCTTGGTAGATTAGTTCTCTATCAATCAGAGTTATCACTGTATCCTTTAAATTATTCCTAATTTCTTGGTAGACATATCACTTAAATAGGACTTACTAACTTCACTTGATGAAGTCCACTAGGTTTCCACTCTAGGTTTAATTCAATGTTTTGAATTAATTTTGATAATTAATTTGCCCCCAATCAGGTTTAACGGAACTGTTAAATTTTAATTAATACTCTTAGCCTTGTCCTGGAAAGGTTGTGCATTTTCTCCTCTTTGTTTTCACTTTTATCTTTCTTTCTCTTCTTCTCTCATTTTTCTCAATTGGACGTTTTCTCAATCTATAGGTAGAGTTTACAATGACCACATATGAAATGCATATGATGGCTTAATTTTATTTATTAAGATATAAATATCTATATAAATGCAAATAAGCATATATATATATACTTATTTGCATTTATATCTCTAGGTTTTCTTTTATTAAAAATACATGTATATTTTTCTTTTCATTTTCTTGGTATTTTCTTTGAGAAAATTGTTAAACCTCCAAAACACATTTTCCTATAATTAGAATTTTTATATATATATATTCTTATTAAATAATTGTTATATATTATTATTTTATTTTTGTGTCAATAGTGAAACCCTATTATATTCTTTTTAAATGTCTTCCCTTTTACAAAATTATTAATAAATAATATATATATATATATATATTATTTTATTATAATATATTAGGTTTTATTTATATAACAAGGAATGTTGTTTAATTCCCATATTTCTTTCTTTTGAATCCCATTAGAGAAACCCTAACATATACTTTTTTTTCTTTGTTTTGTGTTGGTTGTATAGGGCTAATGGAGGTGGCGACGGCGGAGAGGGTGACTCTGTGTGAAAGGGGCCGCAGATAGAGGGGGTCGCAAAGAAGGGGGAAGGGTAGAGGAAGAGCAGAGGTAATGGGACCACAGAGAGGGAGAGGCAGCGGAGTTGCCGAGGGAGATGGGCGGAATACATAGAGGAGGGGGCGTGTGGTGGCGCAGCGGCAGACGACGAAGGCCGCGGGGGTTCTGAGTTAACAGGGGTGTGGGGAGGGGGGCAGAGCCCCCACCCACATCCCACTTAGTGGGGTGTGGGGAGGGGGCGGAGTGGGGTGTGGGTGGGGGCTCCGCCCCCTCCCCACACCCTTTGTATTATCAACGGTGGGGGTTTGATCACCCACCATTCTTTGTAAATTTTTTTTATTTAAAATTTGTTCCTCCTTCATTTTCCAGTGACTATAAAAAAAATACAGTCCCTCCAATTTTGGCATTTACTAATGTTTATTTTAATTCAAGTTTATTCAATATAAAAATAATATATATATATATTCACAGTTCTGCTCCAAACACAGTTAATTATTTAAGAGAAATTAACAGTAAAATGAAATACATTTATTTATATATATAAACATATATGTATATACATATATATACATATATATATACACATATATATATACATATATATACATATATACATATATATATTCATATATATTTTATATAAGTATATAATGAAATCACAAGTGTATTTAACAACAATAATAAACTTAGTTTTCTATTTTCAAAATCATGTAAGCACATTCATTTTAAGAAATGAAAATACACATATTAATATAATTATATATATTCTTATAACTATGCTATATATTTCTTTAATTTTCTCTTAAGACAATAAGCAAGGTATGTGTTTTGTTTATACCAAATTTCTTATAAAGCAAGGAGTTTATTTTAAAAAGAATACTCATTATATGATTTGTTTCTACTCATTTTTGAAGGAAGGAGATAAATATACTTGTCATTAATTAAAAGCCTCTAATGCAAACTATAACCAATTTTCTTTCTTTTCCAAATAACAAATTACAACTTTCATATTATCACAAAAACAACTTCATGACTTATCAAAATTGATATTTCCATTAAGTCATACAATAAATTAAATTATAAAAAACTTTCTTCATTTCATCCTTTGAATAATACACATTTAAACTATCAATTTTCTAACTTGCAATTCAATGGGAAATATCCAAAAAAAAAAACACAACTTTAAGAATATAATTCTACAACCAAAAGGGAGAACCAAGTTCTCATATTTGATAACCAACAATGGTAAGCTCTCCAAGAAGGCCAAGCTCTCCTATAGAGCCTTAAGAGTAAAGGAAAATAAAATATTTTCTGAGACAAGTAAATTCTTCAACTTCACACTAAGCTCCTTGAAAACCTGCATAACACACAAGGGGAAAGAAAACACCACACATCCTGCTCTCCTCCCTACTGTAGACCCGCAAGAGGGTCACCCCCGAGCTAGGGAGATCATCCACACACCTAGGGAATCCAAATCTACTTCACAACAAGGCAAAACAACATCCCAAAACACAAAATACACCCATGGATATTTACACACACACAAACTCAACCCAGGTGAGTTTCAAAAGGGGTAGGAGAGTGGACACACTCAACTCTAGAGTGCCACTCCTTCAAAATATTTCAACTCAATTTTTCTCATGGCCTCAAGCCTAACATGTTAACAAAATATCCAAAGGAGTTCATATTTTGGCTATCAAGCCATATAACAATTTACTCAAAATCACATAAAATGCCCTCAAGGCTTTCAACATCCTGAAACAAGGTAATGAACTCGAGGAGGATCACTCCTCCCCTACCCCACACTTGATGAGCATTTTCTCCCAAGTGGGAGAGGCTCTTTCAACACCCTACTAAATATTACCCACAATAGAAAATACAACACAAGCAAAATACATCTCACACATTCATCATGCAACAAATTGAAATACAAGGGGAAGGCCTTAGCCTTGAAAACCAACTTTTAAAAGCCCTAATATGGAAGAATTTGATGTAGAGCTCCTCTAAAGTCTCCTCCAACCTAAGCC
This sequence comes from Cunninghamia lanceolata, assembly GCA_027924645.1. NCBI lineage: Eukaryota > Viridiplantae > Streptophyta > Pinopsida > Cupressales > Cupressaceae > Cunninghamia > Cunninghamia lanceolata. The sequence goes on from BSBN01000693.1 coordinate 5,455,260, forward strand.
ACCAAACTCCCTCTATCCTTTTTCCCAAAACAATTTCCAAAAATAAAAAATTCTCAAAAATTCAACAACCTTTCTCCCTATCCCAAGTGGGATTAAAATAAACCCAATCCATGAGCTTAGAGGAATGGGGAGGTGACACTTGTCACCTCCTCACTCTTCCTCCCCAGTAAAAATGTGTCCCAATGGTTGGTGTTGACACATATCACTCACCCATCCCCAAAGTCTCCCTCACCCCTTACCACATGTCCTCTCTCCAACACATGGAAGAGAAAAGGGGAGTTAAAGAGGGAAAGGGTGACACATGTGTCTCCCTCCTTTCCTCTCATGAAGGACCACACAACTCCATGGGGACTCTCACCAATTGTGAGAGAGACTTGAAGTCAACTCCTCCACAATTGGTGGATCTTGGAGTCATCTCTAGCCTTGGGAATTGAAAAGGGATGGGCTTGAGTGTTGGTACCACTCATCCTATCCCTCCCATGCCTCCAAATTCGTCACTTAACTTCAGTGTGAAGTTAAGGTGACCATATGGAGGTTTACCAAGGGTTACCCAAGTCAAAAGGGACCCTAGACCCATGGGGTATAACCCAGGGTCAATTTTGTCCTAGTTAGAACACCCAGGGTCAAGTTAAAACACAAAAAGGGTCTCCAAAAATTAAAATTTAAAAATAAAATTTAAAGACAATTCTTACAACACAAATCATAATTCAAATTAAAAGAGGGTGGACCTAACCCATTCAACCTCATGCAAATTAACATTACAACATTACATCATACACAGAGTTGATCTTGGTTCCTTGTGGAACCAGATCAGCTTCACAAGGGATTACAACATAAGGTGCGGGATGATCTCCAGTATCTGTGGTTTGTTAGAATACATGCGCACTCAATTGCAAATTTAATTCCACATATAAATGTCATAGCCAAAGAAATTTAAAACATGCATTCCCATAAAATACCACAAGTTCTCTTAAGCATAAAGGAAATCACATTACAATTTTCTAACTAACATCACCCAATTCGTTTTCCTTTAATATAGAGCATCTATCTAACATCACCCAATTAGTTTTCCTATAATATAAACATCTATCTAACATCACCCAATTAGTTTTCCTATAATATAAACATCTATCTAACATCACCCAATTTGTTTTCTCTTAATACAAGCATCTATCTAACATCACCCAATTAGTTTTCCTTTAACATAATAAAGTCTAAAAGTTTAGAAATCTGGGATCAATAGTCCTACAAGTATAAAAGTATCGGCTACAGTAAGGTAAATAGTCACATGAATGGAAATGAAAAAGGTAGGCCTCACAGCTCTCTTGGACTGTAACCTCTGCCCATTCTACACCATGGACTGTCACTCTTCCTTATCAATGCTTTGTCCACAACATGATATTAAGATAACTCACTTTTATGACAATGACCCATAGTCTTTAGACATGAATTCATTTGCTTTTTGTCTTGAATCAATGGAAAATACTTACTGAGAGTTGTAACCTTGATAAACCTCTCATGCAAAGTTCTTGAACATAGTGACAAACTCAGTGTCTTGAGATAACTTTTGACAAAGGCTATTATTTTATTACTATCACTCATCTCTAACATACCCCTATCCATTCTTCACTTGAATGTAACTAATAATGACTCTATGTTTTGACAAAATAGGGTTATGATAGGGTTTTTATATTAGAGTCTCAACTCAAGATTGTACAAGATCACTCTCATTACCCAGTAATCTCTACTCATGATTTTTTTTCATTACCTTTTGTGATCCTTGTGTTGACTATGGCATCTCTTGAGATGGCATGTCTGACATGTCACATAGCTTGTATACCTTTCCCAATATAATCTTCATGGATTGCCCCTCTTTGAGAACTACTCTTCAAAATTGTCTCATCCATTTCATACTTTAGCTCTGATTGCTTTGCATGTCACCTTTCTGTGATCTTTGTGACTATTCCATGACATCCTTAACTGCCTTACATACTCCTCTGTAACGTGCAGGATTCTTGTCTTTCACTATCTTTTGTGTGCAAACCTTGATCACTGTATTTTTTTATGTGTATCTACCTTCACCTACATGGATTTGTATTTGTAATACTTCAAAGAACCTTATGGCTTGCAGATATCCTCAAACTTCACAACTTTCTCTTTAATATTTTTGCATTTCCATGCCACTATCTTGGCATTGTGTTCACTAATCTTTTCTTGATCTATATTCTATTTGGTAGAGCCTATAAAGGTTCAAATAAGTTCTCTGTTGTTGGACAAAGCCTTGGGACTCTTTGATCTTGAACAATGAGCTATTCAAATGGTGGATCAATTAACTCTTTCTTGTATTTAGTCTTCTTAACAACTTTATCATAATCATCTACTAGCTTTCCACTCCTACTAACACAACCTCTTTGTCTTCTCCATGGAGCTAAATGATAAAACAATGATCATCTCCCCCTAAACTCATGCTACTCCTTATGCACTTAGTTATGCCTCTTGTACAGTATGCACAAGCTTAGGTTCTTTCTTCTCTTGCTCTTGTTTTCTTCTCCAAACATTCATAGGTTCTTTCTTTTGCTTGGTCAGAGTGTCTGTCTTTTTGTTATGTCTAGATGGTTCCATTAAACTACTTCTACAATAGTGTGCTCTATGCCCAAAGTTATTGCATTTATAGCATATGGCCTTGTAACCAACTAGAGGAACAAAATAATTATAGCTTCTTGAAAATCTAAAACCATCATTTCTTACTTGTGTACTACAGTCTCTTGCAATGTGACCAAGATGGTTGCATTTATAACACAGGCTATTACATCTTCTATTTGACAACTTATAAGAACTCTTATTCCAATCAACTTTTCTTGCATGCATCCAACAGTCTACTACTCTATGACCACATTCATGACAAGAATAGAAATAAGCATGAAAAGAATTTCAAACCTGGTCATTTGATACTGTCCTAGATGGAAATATATTCTAAATTTGTTCTTGTTGGCTTGTGGAGGAGTTCTTTTCTTTTGCAAAACATGATCTTCCTTCTTCTTGATTCTTTCACTTTTGATGGGGGCTTCATTTGACTTCTTTTGTGTCTTATTAGAATCCTCTTTATAACCAAGTCCTATCTTATTGAAAGGTGATCTCTAATCATTTAATATCTCATCTAAACATTCAGTGATGTTTTCAAATTGAAGGTTCTTGTGCAACTTGGAGGACGTCTTTTCTAGTTCCTTTCTCAAGGAAACTATCTCTAACTCATACCTTTCACAATCTACCTCTTTTTCCTTTAACTAATTTATTACTTCTTATATTTTCTTAACATCTTCAACTTGTACCTTTAAATCCATGATCAATTTTTCTACTTCTTCAAGATATGAAAGTACTTTGGCCTTGGATTCCTTTTCTTCTTGAAGCTGCAACTTTAGTCTTGAGTTTTCTTTTTTAGGTTTTTCAACCACATTGTAAGCATAATAGAGTTCTTCTTCAAGATCTACTTCTTCATCATCCTCTAGATTAGTTTTGACCTCTTCTTCTTCATATGAATGTCTCCTTTCTTTGTCATTATTATCAACCACAAGTCTATCCCTCTTTTAGATACAGCTTCTTCTAACCTTGTATCTATTTCAATTTGTGATCTATTTCTTACAACTGCTTCTCTATCATCATTTGTATTTGGTTTTGGTGGTGCTTGTTGATTAGCATTTTGCTGGGTATTTCTTTTTCCCTTATTTCCTTTTCTTTTTGCCATAGTGCTCCACTACCAAGATCAACCTAAGTCTATTAGACTTCTACAAGGAACTTGCAACTCTGATACCAATTGTTAGAACACACTAGACCACTAAGAGGGGGGATGAATCAATGGTACACAAAAATTATTTCAATTAATCAACTTACTTTGCAATGTCAATTATCTTCACATCAAGAAACTTAGAAAGAACTGAGATCACACAAGACATACCACAACACATGCATATATGTGGAAAAACCTAGATGGGAAAAACCATAGGAGAAATGTTGTTTGGATCCACTGTCCAAGTCTAGACTCACAAAATATCTGATCACTTATACAATGCAGGCCTCACTGGCACATAGAATCTCACTAATTACAATTTAGGGCACCAACCCTAGGAGCACCAACTCTAATGCAAATAGACTAAAAATATAGAGTACTACTCTATTTACATTGACATCATAGGTTACAGGTGGATTCTATAACTCTCTCACTTAATGACCTCTATGTGAAGATATTCAAAATTAGTAACACTTTGAAGTCATCAAGAGACACACTAATACATCTGCATTACTACTCTATTCTGCCAAACGAGTCCAATACAATTTGTAGGGTAAAACATAAACAATGTTATACACTAAGTGAGCAATCAAACATGGATACATCATCAACCACTGAGAAAACACTGAAACAACAATCAAAGACCACTGTCATAGAATGCAACTAGCAAGTGATGACTAAATCCTCTATTAATTGTCAAGCATATACCTTGAGAAAAATTGTATCACTGTGAAACATTTTCAAGTGCAAATGCTTTGATGATTCAAGTACTTTGATATATACATACAAAAAACAAACAAATATGAATGCTCTGAGACAAACACTCTTCTCCAAACTAAGTAGTTTTTCTCCAAACCTATAGCACTATCACTTCTCCAAATAGAGAATTTCTCCATCCTCCTCCACACACAAAAAATTGCTTGGTTTATATCTGCATCACACCTAAAGATTCACAGGAATACAAGTATAACTTCCTTCCTAACTCCCTACCATTGGTGACTATGACAATTAACAAAATTGTTCAAAAAATACTACCAATCAGTTATACAGGCCATAGCCCGTCAATCTTCATACAATGAAAGTAGTCGTTATGTGTTTAAAACAACATCATAGATCTTGTGCTTCACACCCACTAGAAATTAAATATACACTATTGATTCACGTCTTCACGCCATTGTTCAAGGTATTGTTGGGAGAAGCCAGTCACTGCTAGGATGAGGGGTCGATTGCCTAATGTTGAGAGTGACTTAAGTTGTTACTTAAGTCATAGTCAACCGGTGACTAGCTATAAGTCACCTTTAAAACATAACGAAAATCAACTTTAATGTTTTAAGTCCACTTTGAAACTTTGATTTAGGGATTAGGGTTTAGTTTCCAAAAAGATTTATATCTAACTTTAATAACAATGACGATACTAACTTGAAATTTGTCCCTATCACTTTTGAACTTGATTATCTATGACCAAGAATGAAAGATCATATATTGTCTTGTCTTCTTTGTATTTTGAAATATCATAAGAAAAACCTTAAATTTTGTGGACAAAACCTAAAGATCAATCCATACTGCAATGGAGGACATTATAATCTTGATGTAAATTGCCATGATGCTACACTCATGTCATATATAAACATTGATACAAACACTACTAATCGTGTATCTCCTAAATGAGTGCCCACTATTGATCTAATTTCTCCTAAATGAGTGCCCTTTTAACATTACATACAACTGCAATCCCCCTTTGACATTAGACATGCTTCTTCCATAAGACTGAACTTTCACAACAAAATATTGCCATGCATTTGACTTAGTAATTGTATATGTTGACATTAATGCCAACACACAACACAATATGCCAACTTGCCAACAATCTATTGGAGTACAGGACAACACTGAGAGGGGGGTGAATCAATGTTGTATAATTTTTTATAACTTTTGCACTTTTTAATTTACAAGACAGAATAAAGGAGACATCAATAATCTATCAAATATATATTCACAAGTATGATGATAAATAGTGTGAACTAGGACCTTAACAACAAATCATTAGGGTACAAGAACACATGAAGACAAAAAAGAAACATAACACCTGATTTGATGAGTGGAAAACCCTCAAGGGGAAGAAAAACCACTTTGAAATGCTTCACTAGCTTAATCAAAAACCTCACTGGTTACAAACAAGTCTCACTGACCATACAAGCCTCACTGACCATACAAGCCTTACTGGAAAATACAATCACCATCATCAAAACATAAATTCTAGTGTGCAAGAAATGATTGCAAGTCAATCTAATTTGCACCATTACATAACCTGTCGTTCATCACTCACACAAAGATTCAAATACAATCACTGCACAAAGAATACAATAACTTTCTTCCCTGAAGAACTTGCATCATCCAATCACCTCCTTATAATTGACAAATCACATGATCTTGACACTCTCTGTATTTACCCCTGCAATCTAATCTTATTCACACTTCTGATCAATAACACATAACTTTCTTATACATTGGTCTTCAACTCTTCCTCACTATTGTAACACCCCGCCATGAAACCCCAAAGGACAGCTCAACATTGCATTACAAAAGGGATAAAATTTTTTTAAAAGAAAGAAATAACAAAGATATGTAAATCATATAACGTACAAGTTAAGCTCAATCCTCTAGGGTTCCATGGATGCATTGCTCACAAACATTAACAGGATCTAAACACACTATGATCTAACTAACAACCATGGTTCATTCTGAAACTAACTGCATCAAATGAATGAACACATATTAATCCATAATATATCATTAGATAAGTAAACATCAAGATTCTGCTTATAGGTTACAAGTACATAAAGAGGTTACATAATTACATTGTTACAATATCATTTTCTGGAATACATTGGAGTACATACATCAAGATAGAAGTACATAATTCTTCTGATATACAAGAATGGAACAATAACATAAATGTCAGTCGCCTCAATCTAGAACAAGATCCGAAATCTACTACATGAGAAGTATCCTTCTCACACATGAACAACAGTAAGGAAACCAATGGAGATAAAGCACAACCACCTGACCATGTGGAACCCTAAGGTCCACCCCCCATGCTAGGAGATAACATAAGGTCCCATGACAACAAACAGTCAAGTAGACAGTAGACTAAGGACTACACAAGACTCCAATACAACACGAATCAATATCACAAGTGACTCAACAATACTTCTAGAGGCAATCACATAATAAATCGGTAGAGCATAACTAGGGAATGCTAGGCTACAGTAGGGAGAGTGTCATCGCATGGTCCTGACATGGGTTATCCTGGTAGCCTCTCTCTATACACTAGCCCCCATCTATGGTTACCCTGGCAGCCTCTCACTAGATGTCGTCCCCATAGGGTGACACATGTGGAACCAACATTCCTTTCGTGAGGACAAGGAAGTTGATCTTGCCAACTAGACCTTCTCATCCCATCCCTAGTCTGAACTAGCACTACAGGCATGGGTGAGTCATCCAATTATCTTGTTTGGTGTGGAAACTACCCAACCCCTTAATTCAGTTATTATTTAGTTATCACTTGATTACCAACTTTTAATGGATTACCCTGGCTGCCATTTTGGGCGCTGGCCCCACATTGAAAGCCACTCACCTACCTACATCTAGAAAACCCAAAACATCAAACAAGGTTCAACCCTCTTGCACCCTAAACAACAATCAGAAGCAACGTAAATCCTGAGGAAGGCATGAACCATCTTGCTCACAAATCCCAACCAAAGTGAAAATAAGTGGTGCAAGGCTAAAACCCTTATGTATACATCTCAAGTACATCATCAACCAATATCAAGAACACGCATGAAGAAAAATCCATTCAACAGATACTTATAGCCCATAACACCATCCAAGAAAGACAATTACATCGACAAGAATACGTAAACAATGCAAGGCTTTTACCTTCTTGCATACAAAACATAATCACAAGGACAACTTACAATCCATTGCCCACAGCTTTCAAGTGAAGTGATACATAAACATCATACTCATCTTACAATTACCGATGTCTCACCAACATAAAAATCCAACACAATACTTTATTACAAGCTCAAAGCAAATAAACGATTCCCCAACATCCATGAAGGACTTAATACCACATCAAAGCATATACATGAATTCAAGACATAAACATCCTAGGCCTCTAGAATCAAACCTTGACAACTTGCACATAGCCCTAATACGAACAATGATAAATTTCAATTACATAATGCAATTTTGACTTGCAACACAAGACTTCAACATCCAACAATGCATTTTGCAAAAATCAAAACATATTGATGCAAGAAGATATACATCATACAAATAATGAAGGCCATTCGCAGTAGTCATATCAATTCAGAAGTTAGATATTACAATGGTCCTAATTAGCTTAGACCTGAAATAGGTTTCAAAATTTAGTCTAGGATAGAGATTATCATTTGAGCACATGCATTAGATCTACACAAGGATGTAGTTTAGCAATACAAGAGTATTTCCATAAGTTGAGAATATAATGAGTTCAATTCTTTAATACATGCATACGCAATAAAGTCTAAAACATTGGTTCACTTCTAAAAATGATGAACAAATACACTTTAATTACTTACATCCATCAGATTCACATGGCTACACAAAATCACCAGGTAATAAAACCAATGGACTAGACCTAATTCATCATGGGTTTGTCCCAACAATTCATGCTTATGCCTTAAGTATTAAGGAGGACACCAAACCAAGTTATTGACTACTTAATTTATTTATTAATATGAAATGACCTACTGCATTAAGGTACTATTTCTCAATTTTAGCTAACTACAAAGATACTAAACATGATACTCTAAGAGTTCTAACAAGGATTACTTGAACTGAGTTACCAAAAATTCACAAGAGGGAGGTAGGGTAACTATTAGTTTCAGAAATATTCTTCCAAGGTCTAAATAACTAACCAATAACATCAAAACATGTCAAAGAGTGTAAAAGATTAGTCAAATTAAAATAGTGTGCTATACTATCTAATGGTTGTCAGTTACACGCATGGATATTTAACGCAAATATATGGCAAGAATATATGCATTTCATTTGTTTTAGGCTAGTATACACTTAGTCGTAGCCAAAAGATATATTTAAATGGGTACAATAATAATAATAGCCTATCTTATGGGTTGAGGCCCATACCATTCTAAGGTAGTTTTAATACTTACTAAAAATTTTTCCTAAACTCCAATGCTAAAACTGAAACCCAAGTTAAGAAACTTGATAATAAAGATAGTAACAATTATCTTTCTTATTACATCTCTCCTCTAAGTCGGTTGTGTAGGCAAGATAATAGGACATCCATCCAAGCATAATGGAAGGGTAGATTTATGTTAGATGTCATTTATGTAAGTGCCCTGACAACCATGCATGCTCACTGAAAGACTAAAGGAAATGTAGTATCCTAGAGTGCAAAGATAGCAGGATATGTGCAAGATGGATTTGTTGAAAAATCTTTAGAAACTTTCAAGCAAATGCAATTGGCAAGGGAGATGCTAGATCAGCTATTTCGACAAAATCTTCTTTAATTATGCTTAGATCAGAGCTTTGGAGCAGGGAACGGTCGTCCATCGAAACGTAATGAAAAGCAGATTTGGTAAACATTATAGTTGGAAATGTTTTGGTTGACAAATATGCAAAATGTGAAAAGTCTGACAAGGCACATGAACTGTTTGACAGCATGTGGTAAATAAATGTCATAATGATAGTAGGATATGCACAAAATGTGCCTGCATAGATTAGAAGAAGAGATATTTATATACTTCATTCACACGAGTAACCCTTATAACATTTTGGCTACAGTTGATTGTTATGCATGCATGGTCGACTTACTTGTGCGTGCTAGTTATCTTGAGAACACCTTAGTCATTATCATATAATGTCGTTTAATCTACAAACTATTACATAGGTGATGGCAGGGAGAAAATAATTAAATAGCATTAAGAATTTCATAACAATAGAACAGTGACACATAATCGCTCCTAAGCCTGAGTTAAGATGAGATCTATAGGATCTACATACAAGCATAACCGAAGGAGAGACATTACTAAATGAAATAACTGCTAGCACTGTGGTGGTCTTGTTTGCAACTAAAGAAATATATACCTCAAGAGATAAACTTTGAATGAAGATGTTTGTAGAGTCAACGTATAAATATAAGAGACTTACCTCTAGATGCAATCGACTGGTGTATACCTTTAGGGAAGCACAGACTCCTTGAATGCCAAGGTGACATACCAGTCTCCATCTTGATTTTGCATTGACTAATAATCAATTTTTTCCTAAGATCCTATGGTCCTACCTCGATGCTATAAAAATTATGGAGTACCAAGCTATCCAGTTGGTACAACTTCAATCTTGCTCCTGAGTATAGTGATGTTGTCCTCATTGTATATCTAAGAGCAAATACTTCAATCCTCTAGGGGTTTCCACTCCCATGGAGTTAATTTCTTGAGAGCATAGATGCAGAGCACCATGTATCCCCCCCGCCCCCCCCCCCCCCCCCCGAAAACTCCCCTAAAAACTTGCTACAATAAGCTAAATATAGATTATTGACAACCCCCACAAAAGATTCTAACTGATTTTTCTCCTTATTCATTTTCTAATTATGGTTTTATGACAACCCATTGAAATGCAATAAATTTATTTTAATATCTACTGTATATATTTATTTTATTATATATTATAATTATTTATAGCTTGATTTTTATAGCCTTTGAACCAAGCATATACTTGATTATGTATTTTATTTTCATATTAATTTTATCATTTACAAATTAATTAGATTGTTTATAATTTATAAACAACTCACTATTCCACCTTTAATGACATTTATTTAACTTTAGCTTGCAATCAATTTATTTTATGTGGCAATAAACCAAGCATAAATCAACACTCCTAATAAAATAAACCAAATACCAAACAATACATGACCATCATGCACAATTGGAAAGCAAGACCACAACAATGGAGACAAACAGTCTAGCTCAACTGACGATAATGACTGGATACTCATCCTTTTCAAGGATGGTGACAATCTAGGGGACCCTACGTCATCTCCATTCAACAAATTTCCATTGGTTTAAGGCACACTCAAACTTGTCAGTGTAGGTGGAGTCGATGCCAGGTACCTGCAACCTGCAGCCAATAAACATGGTCGAAGATGCATAACTATATATTCATACAGTCAAACATACCGTGAAAGGAAATCACAGCATAGCAGGGTACTCGTGCATGAGTAATGCGACATGGTTCCTTTCACAGAAGCACATCAAACAAGTAACCACATCATGCATAACCTTCAATCAAACAAGATAGAACAATCAGTTTCATAATGATCAATTACGAGCAAATACCAAAATCAGCATCATAACCATAATTAGATAACACATAAGGCTCAGAATTAGATTAATCCACATCATCTAACATCATAACAGTAAATCCATCATCAAACAAAGTGTCATAATGTCTAGTTCTAATAGTCTAATAGAAAGCAAAATGAGGGGCATAAACATCCTCCCCTAGGGTCAGGCTTACTCCTGGAAGCCTGTAAACAAGCATGGATATATTTCTCCCTTACATAGTCTTTACACAGATGATGCCCAAACCTTTAGCAATTACTAAGACACTTAAACCAATAATCAAGACACATAGTTACATTATAATCATGAAGACATTCCTTTCCATTAGAGCATAAACATCTAATTTCATCATTACCTGATCATATCTATTGCAACAGTCTCATTACTCTTCATAGAACAAGACCTAGTTTAAACTATCAAACTATCTTACCAAACATGTTTTAATTTAATAGAGGCACTTCACCATTTATTTAAAGTATACTATTGGTCTTAATCGACTCTTGTAAAGGAATCTCCATTTCTCTAATTTCACATAATTAACAAGGTGAGTAATTTGGAATATAAGCTAGCATAAATCAATAATTTGAATGACATAGCATAATATTAAAGAGATGACAACTTCAAAATTACATTATCTAAGAGAACTATTATCTAAATAGTCAAATTCAATAACAATTATCAAGTAAACATACTACTATAATAGTCAAGTCCTACATCAATAATTCCAAAAAAAAAAAATACTTAGAAGATTTCCTATAACACCTTGCACAATACAAGAATAATTGATACTATAATGCCCCAACCGAGTATAAACTATACCCAAGACATCTTATAATCTTCACATTTTCAACCCTATGTTATACTACAATGGTTCCTCTAAAGTTAATTTCACTTAATCCAGAAAAATAGTATATAAACTTTACTATCATTTCCACAGAAAAGACAAAGAATTCATCCTTCTATAAAAATAGATCTTAAATTAGCATTAATGACTACTTACTCTATTAGAGCAAAAATTAGTAGATAATTGCAGTTATGAAAAAAAGTAAACACAAGGAGCCACCAGGTATACATGATTACATACTTAATGTAAACTAATTGTTGATAACATGCATTAAGGAAATGGTTTAGCAATCACTTTGCATGTACTACACATGACAACATTTCCTTATAATGGTGCCTAGACTTTTTATAGTCATGGATTGGAGTTTAATACAAGTAAAAAGTAGATTGAAACAAGGCATGCACAAAGATGGATTTGCTATGAGGGTGTTAGAAACTTTTATGCAATGTAGTTGATAGGTGCTAAGTTCAATTTTGGAGAATGCATCAGCCTTATAGTATGCTCAATATGGATTGCAGATGAAGAGTTGTCAAAGTCATACAAGTTTGCAAACCGTTAAAGAATAAGAATAGAATATAAAGAGTCTCGATGCCTATGTTGTTGGAGGTAGATATGACTAAATTTTATCAGTGGAATGCTAAATAGTATATAAAGTTCTCTAGAAGACATGTATGCAAAATATGCATGATAAGAAACCTTCGACAAAGCATGTGAACAGATCGACAACAAGTCTCAAAGAAATGATTAGTACACACAAAATGGATGGAATAAAATGGATCGAGTTTGAATAGTTTCCACAACCCTATGCAAATATGGAAGCATAGTCTATGCATGCATTCTATTAACAGAAAAGAAAATCTTGATAGAATGATTTTACACCTTTAGCAACATGGAAATACAATTTATCACTTTATAAGTACTATATTCATGATTTAACATACATTCTTCATACAAACAAGAATTCACATTATTGGGAATCACATCACAAGGCTACACAAGGCTCCATCTAGACACCGGTAAGCAACCTACTAATCCATGATATAAGATCCATGAGCCAAGAGCCAAAATCTATCTCACATAAACCATACCTCACACTCAGTGGCTTGATGGTGTTAGGCCACACCCATATGGTGAGACCATCCAAATAAAACTGCAATGACTTATCTCCTATTGTATAAGGTGGTTAGCCTCCACGATATAGTCCTCACATATAGGTGAGTATTGTGTCCTAGCCTCACATACCCCCATCCTCAAGGTTCCCTGCATCTTCTTCCTCGTATACACTCACCAAATCTGCCTCATACGTCCTTGGAGAGGAATCACATTACGACACATGGATGACATCAAAAACAATAAGAAGAAACTAGTTTAGCCACCAAAGTCATAAACAAATGTCAAATAAAAATTCAATTTCAGCAATAAAGCAAGAAATGTGTGCAATTCAACACTAAATCAAATGTATCCATGAGGGTTACGCACAAATGAAGATCACAAGGTGTGGCTAAACCATCAAAATCAAATATAAACAAAGTGTTGGCCTTTTAATGAATAGAAAATCATTAATAACTATAAAAAAAAATACACAATCTCTGAAATTGCACTGTACAACACTGTGTGACTAGATGCTAGCCACCAAATGAGGAAGAAGGGAACAACATCAGACTATCCTCAAACATTTTCTTCCACACAATAAGTACTCTACAAAAGTAACAAGAATTACTAAATGCATCTGAGGATACATGCACAGAGAAAGTTATTATAATTAGACATGGGAGACAATATAAACCAGAGATCCCAATGCTGCAACCTGGCTCTAATACTAGATGTAACGTCCTGCCACGAATCCCCAAAGGACAACTCAACATTGCATTACAAAAGGGACAATTTTGTTTTTTAAAGAAAGAAATAACAAAGATATGTAAATCATATAACATACAAGTTAAGCTCAATCCTCTAGGGTTCCAGGGCTGCATTACTGACAAACATTAACAAGATCTAAACACACTATGATCTAACTAACAACCATGGTTCATTCTAAAACTAACTGCACTGAAAGAATGAACACATACGTATCCATAATATATCATCAGATAGGTAAACATCAAGATTCTTCTTATAGGATTACAAGTACATAAAGAGGCTACACAATTACATTTTTACAATATCATTTTTCGAAATACATTGGAGTACATACATCAAGATAACAGTACATAATTCTTCTAATATACAAGACTAGAACAATAACATAAATGTCTATCGCCTCAAGCTAGAACAAGATCTAAAATCTGCTACATGAGAAGCATCCTCCTCATACACGAACAACAAGGAAACCAATGGAGATAAAGCACAACCACTCGACCATGTGGAACACTAAGGTCCACTCCCCCTGTTAGGAGATAACATAAGGTCCCACGACAAAAAAATAGTCAGGTAGACAGTAGACTAAGGACCACACAAGACTCTAATACAACACGGATCAATATCACAAGTGACTCAACAATACTTCCAGAGGCAATCACACAACAAATGGGGAGAGCATAACTAGGGAATGCTAGGTTACAGTAGGGAGAGTGTCATCGCATGGTCCTAATATGGGTTACCCTGGCAGCCTCTCTCTAGACGCCGACCCCCTTCTATGGTTACCCTAGCAGCCTCTCACTAGATGTCCGCCCCATAGGGTGACACATGCGGAACCAACATTCCTTTCATGAGGACAAGGAAGTTGATCTTTCCAACCAAGCCTTCTCATCCCATCCTTAGTATGAACTAGCATTACAAGCATGGGTGAGGCATCCAATTATCTCAAGTTTAGTGTGGAAACTACCCAACCCCTTAATTCAGTTATTATTAAGTTATCACTTGATTACCAACTTCCAATGGGTTACCCTAGCCGCCACTTTGGACGCCGGCCCCACATTGAAAGCCACTCCCCTACCTACATCTAGAAAACCCAAAACATCAAACAAGGTTCAACCCTCTTGCACCCTAAACAACAATCAGAAGCAACGTAAATCCTGAGCAAGGCATGGACCATCTTGCTCACAAATCCCAACCAAAGTGCAAATAAGTGGTGCAAGGCTAAAACCCTTATGTATACATCTCAAGTACATCATCAACCAATATCAAGAACACACATGCAAAAAAATCCATTCAATAGATACTTATAGCCCATAACACCATCCAAGAAAGACAATTACATTGACAAGAATACGTAAACAATGCAAGGCTTTTACCTTCTTGCATACAAAACATAATCACAAGGACAACTTACAATCCATTGCCCACAGCTTCCAAGTGAAGTGATACATAAACATCATACTCATCTTACAATTACCGATGTCTCCCCAACATAAAAATCCAACATAATACTTTATTACAAGCTCAAATAAAATAAATGATTCTCCAACATCAATGAAGTACTTAATACCACATCAAAGCATATACATGAATTCAAGACGTAAACATCCTAGGCCTCTGGAATCAAACCTTGACAACTTGCACATAGCCCTAATACGACCAATGATAAATTTCACTTACATAATGTAATTTTGACTTGCAACACAAGTCTTCAACATCCAATGATGCATTTTGCAAAAATCAAAACATACTGATGCAAGAAGATATACATCATACAAACAACAAAGGCCATTCACAGTAGTCATATCAAATCAGAAGTCACATATTACAATGGTCCTAATTAGCTTAGACCTGAACTAGGCTTCAAATTTTAGTCTAGGATAGAGATTATCATTTGAGCACATGCATTAGATCTACACAAGGATGTAGTTGAGCAATACAAGAGTATTTCCATAAGTTGAGAATATAATGAGTTCAATTCTTTAATACATGCATATGGAATAAAGTCTAAAACATTAGTTCACTTCTAAAAATGATGAACAAATACTGAAGAAGGGGGTAAATCACAAAACACACAATAACAGAAATTGAAAACAGAAAATAGAACTTTCTTTTATTGATCTGGACAACTCATTACATTACAGAAGCTCAATTACAATCAAAGGAATCAATCCTCCACAGGCTGCAACACACTACAGCTACACATCACCAGGCTCTAGAATCTTCTGCCTTCTATAAGCCCCAAATCAGCTAGGGTTTCTTTTTTCCTGCCTATTCTTGACTCTACACTTTCCCCCCTTAACTCTACTACCGCCCAGGGTTCCCAAAATAGTCATAAATAGCACTTTTTGGTGGCCTCCAACTAAATTTCAAAATTTGCAACTCCCTCCAAAAGTAGGTCAACTTCCAGGAAGCATAACTTTTGATCTGAGTGTCTAATTGACGAACCGTTTTAAGCGGCGAAAATCTCGCGATGTGAACTATCACACTGAAAATTTATCAAAGGATTTTCATCAACTTTTCAGGATGTTATGGGATGTTTTAGTGCCTCATATCCTGTTTCAAAAATTTTTAGGGGCTTTTCAGAAAATAAAAACTTTAATATCTTTCAACTCACAAAAGATCTTTGCCTGATTCCTTTGCCAAAGGTCTTATATTTCCATTATGTAAATTTATGTAAGTTTTCACTTCAATCTATCCCCAAATACAAACTTTCCTAAAATGGCAGGTAAACTTTCCAAAATTGGCAGTTTGTTAATTTTTAGCAGTTTTGGAAAAATTGAAAGTCCTACATCATTATTCAGGATATTATGGAACCTGAAACACTAATTATGGAAAGAAATGAAAAAAACTACAATTATTTTGAATTAACTTCTTTTTGGGTGATGCAAGATTGACCTTACACCACTGGATGCTCCTGCATCAGACACCCAGGGTAATTTGAGAAGTGACCCTGTCACGTCTCAGATGTTTGTGTGAGGAAAAATCAAATAGTCAACCTCTGCCTTAGACAACCAAGAAGAATCTTCAACAGGCCTTCCTTTCTATTTCACCAGATATTCTTCATATTGCATGTTCCAGGTACTTCTTCCCACACGGCTATCTAAGATCTCTTCTATTTCCTCCATTGAAGTAGATGCAGGAATACTCCACTGTGCTTCTATTGGTCCATCCTCTGTTCCACCTTCATGATATTATGATAAATCAACAATGTTGAAAATAGGGGAAATATTGATCCCACTCGGCAACTCTACCTCATATGCATTTCCTAAATCATGCTTCTTCAGGATTCTGCACAGTCCAAATTTCTTCATTTTCAAATTATTATATGTTCCCATTAGGAACCTTTCTTTTCTCAAGTGAACCATGACTTCATCTCCTACCTGGAACTCCTTATATCTTCTCTTCTGATCTGCCTTAGCCTTGTACTAAATATTCATCTTATTAATGTGCTTTCTCACCTCTTCATGCAAATTCTTCATATATTCTTCAAAGTCTTCAATTTCAGCACTTGTCTTTTCTCCTTTGTCCAGCTTCCTTATCTCAGAAGCATTTCTTGGGCTATTGCCATATACAATCTAGCATGGTGATTTACCAGTACTCCTATTGACAGAATAGTTGTGAGCAAATTTTGCCTATGGTAAAATCAAATCCCATCCCTTGGGCTTATCTCCTACTAAGCATCATAGCAGGTTACCCAAACTCCTATTCACCACTTCGGTCTGTCCATCAGTCTGTGGATGGTGTGTAGAACTGAACTTCAAATCTATTTTCAAATTCTTCTACAATGTCCTCTAGAAATAACCAACAAACTTGGTATCTCTATATGAAACTATGCTCTTTGGTGGACCGTGTAATCTCACCACCTCCCTAAAAAATAATTCAACAATATGAACAGCATCATTAGTCTTCTTGCAAGGAATGAAATGTGCCATCTT
Organism: Cunninghamia lanceolata; assembly: GCA_027924645.1. Lineage (NCBI taxonomy): Eukaryota > Viridiplantae > Streptophyta > Pinopsida > Cupressales > Cupressaceae > Cunninghamia > Cunninghamia lanceolata. Next base: position 5,473,095 of record BSBN01000693.1, read on the forward strand.
TGAGAATCTATCCACCACCACAAAAATGGAATCATGCCCTCTCTGTGTCCTTGGTAAACCAAGAAAAAAAATACATACTAATATCATCCCATGGCTTCTCTGGTATAGGTAGTGGCTAATATAGCCCTGTATTTTGACTTGTTCCTTTTGCCATCTGACACACTCTGCAACTCTACACATATTTCCTCACATCTTGCTGCAACTGTGGCCAATAATAATTTTCACCAATAATAGCAATGGTCTTATCTCAACCAAAGTGTCCAGCCAATCCTCCACTACGCTTCTCCTTAATCAGGTTCTCTCTCATGGAACTCCTCGGAATGCACAACCAGCTTCCTTTAAACAACATGCCATCTTGGATTATGAAATCCAACCATTTTGTCCCGTCCAAAGTAACAGGCTCCAGACAAGCTTTCCAAGCCTCTACAAAATCTGGATCTTCAGGATACAAACTTTTGAGCTCGTCGAACCCAACAACCTCTATCTTCATTTCTGTCAACAAATTTTGCCTTCTGCTCAAGGCATCTATAACTCTGTTGGACTTCCCACTCCTGTGCTTAAAAAAAAAGTATAACTCTGCAAAAACTCAACCCATTTTAAATGCCTTTGGTTCAACTTTCCTTAACTATTAAGATACTGCAAACCCTGATGATCAATATATAAAACAAACTCTTTTGGCAATAGATAATGTCTCCATTTCTTCAAAGCCTAAACTATTGCATAAAATTATTGATCATAAACAAAATACTTTTTCTTGGCATCATTAAGCTTCTCACTAAATTAGGCAATGGGCTTACCTTCTTGACTCAAAACATCTCCTATAGCACTACCCCTAGCATCACAATCTACCTAAAATACCTTATTGAAATCTGGAAGTGCCAAAACAGGTTGCTCTGTGACTTTCTTCTTCAATGTATCAAAGCTTTTGTCTACTCCTTTAGTCCATTTAAACTCTTTTCTATCCCCTTTCATTGTCTCCGTTAGGCGTGCACAAATGCTACTAAAATTTCTGATAAACTTTTTGTAAAAACTTGCCAAACCATAAAAAGATCATACCTCCGTAGTACTCCTTGGCATAGACCATTCAATGATAGCCCTTACTTTTTTTGGGTCCATTTTAAGACCTTCCTCTGAGACAACAAATCCCAGGTATACCAACTCCTTTGCAAAACTACATTTCTTCAAATTAATCAACAACTTCTCCTCCCTCAGCTTCTCTAGAACTCTTCTGATATGCATCAGATGCTCATCCCAAGTCTTACTGAAAATCAAAATATCATCCAAATAAAAAATAACAAAACTTCCCAAAAAAAATTTCAGTACCTCGTTCATGAGCCGCATGAATGTGCTTGGTGCATTGGTTAGCCCAAATGGCATGACTAACCACTCATTTGAAGGTTGTCTTCCATTCATCTCCTTCTCTGATTTAGCTTTGGTGATACTCACTCTTCAGATCAATCTGTTGATGTGTGTTTTAGCACATAGCAACGCAGGTGTGATTGTTGGTTTCACACCTCTCTTGAAAAGCATCCTGCCCTAGGTAAGACTACTCCAAGGATAATACAGCTAGGTCTTAGCTTTCTTGGAATAACTTCAATGAAATGTCTAGTTGTGCCAATAAGGGGTCTTACATACAATCTATAGATCTTCAAGTTGGGATATCAAATACACATAAACCCTTTATGCTTTTCAGCTAATAAAACAATGTCAAATGCTGCTAAAATTCCTAATCTAACAATGGTTTTTTAAGAAAATACAAAAGGTATAGGGTTTTAGAGGAATCCTAAGTGACATACACAATGCATAGATTTTACTTTAAGTAGACAAATGCTCTGGAACTTAACCAGGTTTCTGAGTTACCAAACTAAAATAGGTGTTATAGCACTGCAGAAAATGGTGCTATCTTCAATGGAAATTTAGAGATTTTCATATTACATTCATTCATTAAATACCCAATAACTGGCGCAATTTAACTCACGAAATGCAATTGAACTAAGCACAACTAATAAGTCTAGATTAACTTTACACAGCTATTTACCATCAGCAAATAACCAAAAGTGTCGACTAGAGAATTCATCAAATACTTTCAGCAAACCATAAACATTATAAAGCACAACTAACTAAATATGGGAGAGCAAGAAGCGAACCATGAGAACCAAAATGAGCCAATACAAGATACAAATTCTTAAGATAATTATAGAAATTTGCTTTGCATTACTTCAAATGGCGGAGTGTCAACAATTCGGTATCAAAATCTCTCTTACAAATGAGAGAAAAGGATGGCCCTTTTATAGACAAGGCACCATACTGAGTTTTTCAATGGACGGTGGAGATTAACTTGACACCAACGGTCCAGATTACATGGCATTTAATGAGATACAATAGTTTGTTACATTTTCATATTTGCCTTTGTCTTGTAGGAAAAAGACAAAATACAGCTTGCAAATACATTGAATCTAGATAAAATGGATACCCATTTGGTTGTACATGATGAAAAGTCAATTTTCAAGGCCTAATAAAGCCAAAATAGAGTCACATGACACTTAAAAACTTGAGCTGATGTGGATTCATGGGATTCCAAGTGTTGAATGGATCAAAAGGAGGATGTGGCACATTATTAGATGAAGACATATCCAATTAGATGCTTGTTGGACTGATTCTTGATGACTGGACTATTGGAATAGTTGTATGCATGTCTTGGTGATCCAGTCCATGGTCATTTGAGTGGTATTTTTGGAAAAATATCAAAAATATAATTTTGGTATTTTCTACATCATAGTAAATTGCATTTTTGGAGGCCTTCAGATCATAATGGGGGCTCAAAACTTATCTTAAAACCTAGGTATCTCAAACTAGATAATCAGTTTATCTTTCCAACGAGTCCAAGAAGTTTAAATTCTGATAAAATAGCTAGGAATTATGACCCTCGGACTAGATCACTAGGACATTGGACTGTATCTCTAAGAATAACAGTAATGTAGGCATGATCTTCAGTGTCTTTGAGCACTAGGGACTCATTTCCATCATCTTAGTCATCATACTAACATCCTCTTGTAGGTGCAGCAGCAATTTGGTTGATAAAATGTCAATTCTGCATTTCTGGGTCAACACTACATATCTGTGTGTGCATCCTTCCAAGACGGCTCCAACAAGCTCCTATGCCCTCCAAGACCTATAATTCACAATACAAAGCATCAATTTCATCTTAACAAGTTATTTTCCATCATTTTAAATCAAAACATGTCCATTTGTAGTCATGGATCAGTCAAAAACAATTCATTGTCAATGCCACCTTCTTATAAACAACCTCTTAGATCTAGTGATTTTCACATGATTTTCTGCATTTTTCATCATTTTTTAGTACCCATTTGTCCAATATGATGATTAGGGAAGTTTTTGGGGTCAATAGAATCCATTTGTAGACTTTCATTTCATGTTTTCTAGCATTTTCTGCAAAAAAAGGATTTTTGGGGGTCACAGACTTTTAATGTGTGGTGGCATTAACTATTGTAAAACATGCAAAAAATCCACACAAACTTGATAAAATATTCATCATGATGTGAAAAATAGATATACAATTCAAATCGATCAAGAAAATCCAAGTTGTACCTTGAAAAACTCAATTTTGGGCCAAAATGTCAAAAAACGAGGGTTTTGGGGTCTATGACTAAAAGTCGGTGCAATGCAATTCTAGCGCAGGTTGAAGAGGTTCATTTTTAGTGCAAAATGTTTTTGCACTACTTTTGGGTGCCACCGACTTGCGCGAGTTTGGGCTTGGACCGACTAACAGCATCTCATAAGGTCAGTCGGGGTGGATCGTAGCGCAAGTCGGTAAGGTTAATTTTTAGCGCAAAACATAAAAGGCTTAGTTGGTGGGGATTTTCAATGCAACTGACTAGCACAGGTTTTAGCACCAACTGACTTGCATGACTTAAGTCAGTGGAAGGTCATTTCAGCGCAAGTCTGCGAAGTGGGTTTTTAGCACAAAGGTTGGTAGAGGTTGTTTTTAGCACTTTTTGCAGTTGGGGTCATTATATTTTTCAGTTGGGGTTAGGATGTTTGAGATAGGTTCCAGATCCATAGGATTTCATATGCAGATTCTAGAATTTTGAGGTTCTACCAGATTTCAGACTTAGCCATTTTTCAAGGTTTTCAGGGTTTCAGACTTAGCCAAATCAGGGCTTCAGGACCATGTGACAGAATGAAAGTATATGAACCCCTTAGTGAAATCTTGTAGAGTTAGGCATGATTTTTGCAATTCTAAGACCTAGAAACTAGGAATTTCAACATGACACATCCTGCAGAAGTGATTTCAAGGACAATATCTAGTGACATAGGATCTTAGAGCAAAATGCAGTAACACCTAATTTAAGTGCAAAAAGCAACAAATGGCTATTTTTGAGCACAAAACCACTCAAGACACTTCCAAATCAATCATGAAAGACATCAAATAACTCCAAACATGCAAAATACTTAAAATTTGAAGCAAATCCTACATTCTAAGTACAAATTTACCTTCTCCTTGTCAAAAGAAAGAAAGACTAAGACTCCAAGTCAAAGCAAAAGAGGGGGTCTCCATTTGGTAAAATAAGGCATGTGTGCAAGGCACAACAAATGGCGACTCTACTGGGAAATGCTCCAGAGCATTTCTAAGATAAACGTTAGTTTTAAACCCACAATCTCTATGTTTCCCACACATTAGATGAGAAAGAATGATACGTTATCAAAGAATCAAAGACCACTAACCAGTGCAACCATCCATATCCTGAAAACCTGAGTGTGTGTAATTGTATTCATTCCCATCCCTTGGAAACTAAGTTCATCCAAGATCCTTCATGCTAAGCTATGAAGTTGGGATTATTTTACCACCAAGAGAATGCTCTGATGTTGAGATATGATGAACCTTGAAGTAGTAATCATTCTGCAGTGATTTCCTTCTTGATAATGCCTTTGATGATCTCTGATGCTAATAATCTTCAAATAATAGTCTTCATGTGAGAGTATTCAAATGATAATCTTTATATTGATACTTTGTAGTGGGTCTAGTGTTGAAAAACACCTTTTATTTTTACCCAGTAGACTAGCAGTACTTAGTGTCGCCTGCTACTCTCATCTGGATCTATAGAATTGGTGTTGGTGGTAAAATTTGGGACCCAAACTCTTCACTTACACAAGATCACCCAGACTCACTTAGCTACTTTAGGATTATTTAAAGTGTGAGATATATGGTTAGAAAATACTTCAGGTGCACCAACTAACGACTCCTTTCCCATGAACAAACATCATATTTCCTGGTATAACAGTGGAACCCACAGGAAGACCTAAGTGGAAACCTTGGCTTCTCAAAGAAATATTCTGAATTACTTACCCAACAAAGAAGCACTTGCAGGGCTGCACAACTACCACCACATTCAGGAAATGGAGAACCCAAGCAAAGAAAGTGTAGAAGTGAAAAGAAAAGCAAACAAGTAACTAACCTAAACAAAGCAAACTACTCTAACCAAAGCAAAACAGGCAAAAAGCAACAACTAAAAACTAAAAACTAAAAACTAAAGAAAAGACAAATTAGAAACTAAACCAGAAAAAGTAGACTACTAACTAAAACCTAACTAGAAACAAGCAAGACCTTGTACAAAAGCTTTGGACAGCAAGTATTTACACTCCCTCGTGACTTATTTCTCAGGACATGCAGGAGTAACAAGGTGCGGGTCAGTGTCCTAAGCTTGGCAAATTCATCTTTGTACTTTGAAAAGTAAGTTGAGGGCATAGTATGTTCATGTTCAGGGTACCAGTCATTTAGGATCAGCAGTTGGGGCAGCTCATTAGGGCCATTATCAATCCAAATGCAAGTTGTCTTACCTAAATCACCGTAATCAAATTGATAATTGGAACTGAGTGGAGAAAGGGAAGATGCAACCTAATTTGTAGTATTGTTGATCGGAGATGTGAGTTCAACACCTTGTTGCATTGCACCAAATACCTTAGCTTGTGGTGGATCTTGTCTTGTGCATCAAGTACCTCCGAATCATTGAATGCAGTAGCAATCTCCCAAGAAAAAAGGAAGTCTGGAAAATCTTCTTCAGAATGTGGATCATGTGGATGAATTCTACATGAATTGGCCAAAGCAAAGTCTATCATGTGTGGTGAGTTCCCATGTAGCAGCATATCCTTACTCATTGTTGACACTAGCTTAATGATGTGATCAAGTGATTGACATGAAAAAACCTCCAAGCCATCATTTTGCATGAATGTCTAATTTTCATTCTTGGATTGTATACTGTTGCTCTCATCTATCATTACTAGGCCAGCATCAACCATGTGGAGATCTTATTTTATGCAAGTATGAACAGGATCAACTTGATGAACATATGATAAACTTGAATTGTCCCCATCAAAATCAATCACATGTTCTGAAAAAACTTCTTCTATATCAATCAACAACCTTCCTATTTGGACTGCACATTCATTTTCTACAGCATCAACATAGTCTCTTTCTTCCTCTATAAGTAGATTCTTGATGTCCATGTTGCTTTGAGGTAGTGTACTATCCTTATTTTGTTCATCTAACTCAACTAGAGACCCTATTGGAGTGACGGCATCAACCTGATATGACTGATCATGCTGATATAGTGAGCTAATACAATCAAGGACTTGGTCATTTTTCACTGGAAAATCTTATTGAAATTCTTCCTGCCCTGCTATCCATGACTGTTCTTGATTTGGAGGACTGATTTCTCCTTGCCCTCGCTGCTGTTTCACTTGATCCATCTGCTATTCCAACTTAGAATTATTAGCCAACTAAAAGGGACTGTTGTTTTGCACCTCTGTAGCAGCAAATTCAATCTTAGGACCTGATGTTTATGAAACATTTGATTGTTGATCTAGATCTTCAACATGACTATTCATGAGGGCTAATTCATCATCTATCTTGTCAACATATTTAGCAGCAGAAATCTGATCTTGCACCTTGCTGTGTTCAGTGTCCTGTGACTGCAAACTTAGTTTTAACCAAGCTAGAACAACATATTCTTCTGATTTGTCTAACTGACAAAGAGATTTTAATGAGTCATGGAACTCATACTCATTAGTTGGGTGATTTACAGACCATATGTATTGTCTACCATTCTCATCTGGATATGTATTTTGATGAACAACTTCAATGTTTTTTATGCAAACTACCCTTTTGACTGTGATCTCTTATGAATGGTAGATTTGTAAACTCTTCAACTGAGACATGATCACATGCATATGCATCCATCCATGTTGCAACTCCCTGCAAGGTCTTGCTTTGAATATGTCTATCATATCCACATCTTGCTTCAGGCTTGTAAACTTCAAAAATAGGAAGCAATCCCTTCAGATGCAGGTCCAACCTTTGGAGGAAAGTCAAACAATCAATCTTGTCATGCAATTCTCCAGCGTGTATAGTGCAAACCTGAGGTGAACTAAAATCAAGCAATGTCAGTGAAGGATACTTCATCTTGATTTGCCTATCTAGTACTGCTTTGAAAAGTGGGATATCAACTTTGAAGTTCTCTTCATGATATGACTGTTGAGATGATCCTCTGAAGAATGAAGGGATTTCATGACTGAAACCCTTATGTGTACCCATTGGATAAGAATTTTCTGCACATTCATTTCATTTTAGCATGTGCAGTGAACCAGTAAACTGAAAACCTGCATAACATCTTTGTCCAGCCCTCCTTCTAGCGCCAATGCTGTTGATGTGTATTTTAGCATGCAGCAACATAGGTGTGATTGTTGGTTTCACACCTCTCTTGAAAAGTATCCTACCCTAGGTAAGACTATTCCAAGGATAATATAGCTAGGTCTTAGCTTGCTTGGAATAACTTCAGTGAAATGTCTAGCTGTGCCAACAAGAGGTCTTACATACAATCTATAGATATTCAAGTTGGGATATTGAATACATATAAACCCTTTATGCTTTTCAGCTGATAAAACAATGTCAAATGCTAGTGAAATTCCTAATCTAACAATGGTTTTTTAAGAAAATGCAAAAGGTATAGGGTTTTAGAGGAATCCTAAGTGACATACACAATGCATAGATTTTACTTTGAGTAGACAAATGCTCTAGAACTTAACCAGTTTTCTAAGTTACCAAACTAAAATAGGTGTTACAACACTACAGAAAATGGTGCTATCTTCAATGGAAATTTAGAGATTTTCATATTACATTCATTCATTAAATACCCAATAACTGGCACAATTTAACTCACGAAATGCAATTGAACTAAGCACAACTGATAAGTCTAGACTAACTTTACACATCTATTTACCATCAGCAAATAACCAAAAGTATGGACTAGAGCATTCATCAAATACTTTCAGCAAACCATAAACATTATAAAGCACAATAACTAAATATGGGAGAGCAAGAAGTGAACCACGAGAATCAAAATGAGCCAATACAAGATACAAATTCTCAAGATAATTGTAGAAATTTTCTTTGCATTACTTCAAATGGTAGAGTGTCAACAATTCGGTATCAAAATCTCTCTTACAAATGAGAGAAAAGGATGGCCCTTTTATAGACAACGCACCATACCAAGTTTGTCAATGGACGGTGGAGATTAACTCGACACCAACGGTCCAAATTACATGGCATTTAATCAGATACAGCAATTTGTTACATTTTTAAATTTGCCTTTGTCTTGTAGGAAAAAGACAAAATACAGCTTGCAAATACATTGAATCTAGACAAAATAGATACCCATTTGGTTGTACATGATTAAAAGTCAATTTTTAAGGCCTAGTAAAGCCAAAATAGAGTCACATAACACTTGAAAACTTGAGCTGATGTGGATTCACAAGATTCCAAGTGTTGAATGGACCAAGAGGAGTATGTGGCACATTATTAGATGAAGACATATCCAATTGGATGCTTGCTGGATTGATTCTTGATGACTAGACTGCTGGAACAGTTGTATGCATGTCTTGGTGATCTAGTCCATGGTCATTTGAGTGGTATTTTTAGAAAAATATCAAAAATATAATTTTGGTATTTTCTACATTATAGTAAATTGCATTTTTGAAGGCCTTCGGAGTAGAATGGGGGCTTGAAACTTGCCTTAACAGCTGGGTAGCTCAAACTAGATAATCAATTTATCTTTCCAACGAGTCCAAGAAGTTTAAATTCTGATAAAATAGCTAGGAATTATGACCCTCGAACTGGATCACTAAGACATTGGACTGGATCTCCAAGAATAACATTAATGTAGGCATGATCTTCAGTGTCTTCGAGCTCTAGGGACTCATTTCCATCATCTTGGTCATCATACTAACATCCTCTTGCAGGTGCAACAGTAATTTGGTTAATAAAAGTCAATTCTACATTTCTGGGTCAGCACTGCATATCTGTGTGTGCATCCTTCCAAGACGGCTCCAACAAGCTCCTATGCCCTCCAAGACCTGAAATTCATAATACAAAGCATCAATTTCATCTTAACAAGTTATTTTCTATCATTTTAAATAAAAACATGTCCATTTGTAGTCATGGATCAGTCAAAAACAACTCATTGTCAATGCTACCTTCTTATAAACAACCTCTTAGATCTAGTGATTTTCTATATTTTTCATCATTTTTGAGTACCCATTTGGCCAATATGATGATTAGAGAAGTTTTTGGGGTCAATAGAATCCATTTGCAAACTTTTATGTCATATTTTTCTAGCATTTTCTGCAAAAAGCAGGATGTTTGGGGATCACAGACTTTTCATGTGTGGTGGCATTAATTGAAGTAAAACGTGTAAAAAATTCACACAAACTTGATAAAATATTCATCATGATGTGAAAAATAGATATGCAATTCAAAACCATCAAGAAAATCCAAGTTGTACCTTGAAAAACTCCATTTTGGGCCAAAATGTCAAAAAGCACAGGTTTTGGGGTCTACCGACTAAAAGTCGGTGCAATGCAATTCTAGCGCAGGTCGAAGAGGTTCATTTTTAGCACAAAATGCTTTTGCGCTACTTTTGTGTACCATCGACTTGTGCATGTTTGGGCTCAGACCGACTAACATTATCTCATAAGGTCGGTCGGGGTGGATTGTAGTGCAAGTCGGTAAGGTCAATTTTTAGCGCAAAACATAAAAGGCTTAGTCGGTGAGGATTTTCAATGCAACTGACTAGCACAGGTTTTAGCACCAACCGACCTGCATGACTTAAGTTGGTGGAAGGTCATTTTAGCATAAGTTTGCGAAGTGGGTTTTTAGCGCAAAGGTCGGTAGAGGTTGTTTTTAACGCTAAGGTCGGTAGAGGCTGTTTTTAGCACTAAGATCGGTAGAGGCTGTTTTTAGCACTTTTTGCAGTTGGGGTCATTTTTAGTGCTAGATTCTGAATTCACAAGGGTGAAAGTATATTTAAAAATATATTTAAGTATATGAAATAATTTCTTATACTTTAAATATTTTTAAATATACTTTCAAGATGTTTGAGATAGGTTCCAGATCCATAGGATTTTATATGCAGATTCTAGAATTTTGAGGTTCTACCAGATTTCAGACTTAGCCATTTTTTAGGGTTTTCACGGTTTCAGACTTAGCCAAATCAGGGCTTTAGGACCATGTGATAGAATGAAAGTATATGAACCCCTCAATGAAATCTTGTAGAGTTAGGCATGATTTTTGCAATTCTAAGACCTGGAAACTAGGAATTTCAACATGACACATCCTACAGAAGTGATTTCAAGGACAATATCTAGTGACATATTATCTTAGAGCAAAATGCAGTAACACCCAATTTCAGTGCAGAAAGCAATAAATGGCTATTTTTTAGCACAAGACCACTCAAGACACTTCCAAATCAATCATGAAAGACATCAAATGACTCTAAGCATGCAAAATACTCAAAATTTGAAGCAAATCCTGCATTCTAAGCACAAATTCACCTTCTCCTTGTCAAAAGAAAGAAAGACTAAGACTCCAAGCCAAAGCAAAAGAGGGGGTCTCCATTTGGCAAAATGGGGCATGTGTGCAAGGCACAACACAATCTTTGTGAAGTACTTGGCTCCACTCAAACAATCCATTATGTCATCCATTCTAGGTAATGGAAATCTGTACTTGATCATGATCTTATTGATGGCTCGAGAATCTGTACACATTCTCCATTCTCCATCTTTCTTTGGTGCTAGTACTGCAAGTACCGCACATGGACTTAGGCTCTCCCTTATCAGTCCCTTCCTTAATAGCTCTTGAACTTGCCTGTTCAGCTCTTCAGTCTCTGCAGGAGTCATTATGTGGGCTTCCCTATTCAACAAACTAGCTCCTGGTATCAAATTCATTTGGTGACTTATCTTCCTCATTGGTGGTAAACCTTCTAGTACATTATCAGAGATAATGTCCTAAAATTCTCCCAACATATCTTAAACTTCTTCTAGTACATCTTCACATTTCTCTTGACTAATCTTAGGAATCAATGCAAAGCAATGACGCTCATGCTTCATACCGTCCAAAAATTTTCTACCATCTACCAAGCAAATTTTGGCAGTACTACATACCTTTTCTTCCACCTCCTTCAAGGGCTTCAGCTTGTGACAGGGAATATGTGTTTGCACGGCCATCATGGACAGCGCTCCTATCATACTGCCATGGCCTCCCCAACAACATATGACATGCATCCACCGATATGATATCACACACCACCTCATCATGGTAGTCCCCAATCTTGAACTTCACTAAACACTGTTCATTGACCAAAGCTCTATGGTCCTTCTGCAACCATGCAATCTGATATGGATGTGGATTCTTTCTTCTTGTCAACTTCAACTTGTCAACCATCTCCTCTAAAACAAGATTGTCAGTGCTTCCACTATCAATAATAATATCACAACACTTACCTTCACATTTGCACCTTGTGTGGAATAAACTCTTCCTCTGATTGGGTTCTTTCTCCTCATTCAACAAAGTTCTTCTAACAACTAGGGTTTCTCCCCTTTCAATATCTTCAGAGAACTCAGATTATGCATATTCATCTACATGTGCAACCCGTGCATTACCTTCAGGTCTTCTATTTGTCCTTCCTTGATGTTGCGAACACTCGTATGCTTGATGCCCTTCTTCTCCACATTGGAAACAGGTTCCTCTGAAACCTCTTCTTCCAGGTCCTTGCCCAGGTCGGCTTCTTCCTCTTCCTCTTTGCTCACCATTATATTGGTCACAAGGGTGGTAGGCGTTATCCCCTCTCTGATTTTGACTGGTGCCAGCTTCTTCACTTTTATTCTGATCTTCATTACGGCCTCCATAGGGTCTTCCACCAGTCCTTCCGCCTTGACCTCTTCCCCTTTGCTTGCTATCAAATCTTTTATTTAGCTTCTCTTCCACCTTCAGGGAAAACTAGTACGCATCTTCTATGGTGGTCATTCTGACTAGGCTCAGCTCCTCTTGAATACTTGGCCTCAACCCATTAATGTAACATGCTACCTTCTCCTTATTGGCCTCTGCATGGCTTGTCTTGATAGTAATCTTATAAAACTCTTCTGTATACTCCTTAACAGACTTGTTACCTTGCTTTAGTCCTTGCAGCTTGTTCAGCAACTCCATCTCATAGTCCACAAGAATGAACTGCTTCTTCAGTTTCTCCACCATCTAATCCCATCTGGTAATCTTTCCTTTTCCTCTTCTATTCCTCTCTAACTGGACCTCCTTCCACCAAATATTGGCATGGCCCTTCAACTTTATTTTTGCAAACTTGACCCGATCTGGGTCCTCCACATCTTCATACTCGAAATACTCCTCCATGTCATTGATCCAATCAATAAGTTGTTCTGGATTCAAATCTCTAGAATATGTAGAAACTTTGATCTTGGGCCTCTTTCTAATCTTTGAAATGGCCCTCAATAACCTAACTTCTGCAAGATCTCCTACAGCTTCTTATTCTTCCTCAGATAGCTCTTCTTCAGCTTCATCTTCACTTTCTTCTCTTGTTCTCTGCTCAAACCCTCTTTGTAACTCCTCTTGCAATGCATCAACTTGCCTTTGTAGGGATCTAAAACCCTCTTCTGTCAAAGCATTCCTCCCAATATGATTTCTTCGTGGAGGCATCTTGATCTCCACAGCAAACCCACAACCTCAAGTCCTGGTGTAAACTACCTCACAGTCGATGATTTGTCTACACACTCAGGAACCCTTTCTCTGATACCACTTGAAGAAGGGGGTAAATCACAAAACACACAATAAAAAAAATTGAACACAGAAAATAAAACTTTCTTTTATTGATCTAGGCAACTCATTACATTACAAAAGCTCAATTACAATCAGAGGAATCAATCCTCCATAGGCTGCAACACACTACAGCTACACAACATCAGGCTCTGGAATCTTCTGCCTTTTGTAACCCCCAAATCAACTAGGGTTTTTGTTTTCCCACCTATTCTTGACTCTACACTTTCGCCCCTTAACTCTGCTACCGCCCAGGGTTCCCAAAATATTCATAAATAGCACTTTTTGGTGGCCTCCAGCTAAATTTCAAACTTTGCAACTCCCTCCAAAAATAGGTCAACTTCCAGGAAGCATAACTTTTGATCCAGGTGTCTGATTGATGAACCGTTTTAAGCGCCAAAAAGCTCGCGATGTGAGCTATCATGCTGGAAATTCATAAACAGATTTCTATCAACTTTTTAGGATGTTATGGGATGTTTTAGTGCCTTATATCCCATTTCAAAAAATTTCAGGGGCTTTTCAGAAAACAAAAACTTTAATATCTTTCAGCTCACAAATAATCTTTGCCTAATTCCTTCACCAAAGGTCTTATATTTTCGTTATGTAACTTTTTGTAAATTTTCACTTCAATCCATGCCCAAATGCAAACTTTCCTAAAATGCCAGGTAAACTTTCCATTTTTAGCGCTAGATTTTGCAGTTGGGGTCAGGATGTTTGAGATAGGTTCTAGATCCATAGGATTTCATATGGAGATTCTAGAATTTTGAGGTTCTACCAGATTTTAGACTTAGCCATTTTGTAGGGTTTTCAGGGTTTCAAACTTAGCTAAATCAGTGCTTCAGGACCATGTGATAGAATGAAAGTATATGAACTCCTTAGTGAAATCTTGTAGAGTTGGGCATGATTTCTGTAATTCTAAGACTTGGAAACTAGGAATTTCAACATGACACATCCTACAAAAGTGATTTCAAGGACAATATCTAGTGATAGGACAACACTGAGAAGGGGGTGAATCAGTGTTGTGTAATTTTTTATAACTTTTTGCACTTTTTAATTTACAAGACAAAGAATAAAGGAGACATCAATAATCTATCAAATATATATTCACAAGTATGATGATGAATAGTGTGAACCAGGACCTTAAGAACAAATCATTAGGGCACATGAAAACATGAAGACAAACAAGAAACATAACACCTGATTTGATGAGTGGAAAACCCTCAAGGGGAAGAAAAACCACTTTAAAATGCTTCACTAGCTTAATCAAAAACCTCACTGGTTACAAGCAGGTCTCACTGACCATACAAGCCTCACTGGCTACAAAGAGGTCTCACTGACCATACAAGACTTACTGGCAAATACAATCATCATCATCAAGACATAAAGTCTAGTGTATAAGAAATGATTGCAAGTCAATCTGATTTGCACCATTACATAACCTGTGATTCATCACTCACACAAAGATTCAAATACAATCACTGCATAAAGAATATAATAACTTTCTTCCCTTAAGAACTTGCATCATCCAATCACCTCCTTATAATTGACACATCACATGATATTGACACTCTCTGTATTTACCCCTGCAATCTAATCTTATTCACACTTCTGATCAGCAACACATAACTTTCTTATACATTGATCTTCAACTCTTCCTCACTATGCATTATCAGAATACAATTATGATACTGATGTCTTCAATATCTTTCAGAATACAAAACTCAGTCATCATACCTCTGCATACAATTACATCCTTTGCTCTCTTTTTCAATTTTACATATTTCAAACCTTCAAAATCATTCATATAATGCACCTGCAAATTCATTATATAAAAAAAGAGAATGTCCTTTCACATTCTTCTCCTCTCTACATAAATCATCTTCAAAAATCCATTCACCTACAAAAATAAAATCATATTCCTCTTTTCTACAAGACCATTCAAATTCTTCTTTTCTCTAATACATTTTCCCTTCTCATAAAAACTCTTCATTCTCACTTCATCTGCAATAATCAATTACAAATTGTCTTCATACTAGAAAATAATTCAATCTATAGATATTTTGCATAATTTCTTCTTGTGTTTTATTCATTCCTGCAATGAAAAACACTTTACACATTCCTCTTCTTTCTCTACATTTTCAAACATTTCTCCAATCTGTTCTTCTTCCATTTAAAATCCTAAAAATGCGTCCATCTTTTGCAAAAATAAAAATCATCAATTTAATCAATCTTCCCTGCAATAAATATTTCTTTTCAAAAAAAACATCTGCATTAAGATTAAATGAAAGAAGATAAAAAAATCCTTACAATAATATCTCAATAAAGAAACTTGCCCTCCTTTAAAAAGCTTCTTCTTTTTGGTCTTTCATGTCACAAGTGGAGAAAATAAAGATAGAATAAATCTCCTAAAAAATCAGAGCTTTTAAATCCAATAAAAATCTCCACAAACTGCATTAAGAAACTGCCTAAAAATAGCCTTAAAAAGGCCTAATTCTTTGCAGTCATAAAAAAAGACATTCTAGAGACCGTCAATTTTCAAGCAAAAAAGTCAGGGTCTAAATTTGAATATTGACCATCAATCAAACCAAGTACACCCTTTACAATTTTAAACAAGACCTTTGATCATGATATTGGCACCCACCGCTCATGAGAGGAACTGGGAGAGTAGGTTGTGTTAGATGAAGGGGTCGGTTAGGCCATGATGACAACACCCTTACTTTGTAACTTAAGTGACATGTAACCTGCAATAGTAAGTCACTTCCAAATTAAAACATAAAGTGCTTTCCAATGGTGATGGTTAGAATTTAGGTTATTGATGCATATGATTTAGGGATTATATCATAGGACTTAGACTAGTAGGGTTTAGAGATTAGTATCTCAAGAAACAAATATATTAAAACCCTAAATTTCCTCCAAGCATATCAATATTGACAACAATCCTTAAGCCATTTGCAGAACACAAACTTTGATGCAGAGAATACACAAAGTGGTCATATAATAGTAAGCCAATACTAGGATTTTATGAAGACCACTATGTTCCAAAACTTAGTTTCATGAAGGAGACTTCTATAAACTAGATACTACAGATCAAAATGTATACTTATGAAGCCCTCAAAAACAAATGAATAGCAAAACACACTTGTCTAATGCACTATCCATATTCATCTTGTAACACTATGAATCATAACCTCATTATGAAGAACATCACTTTGCAAGACCTGAGGGATAAAGCACCATCAACTTGTATCAACCTGTAACATGTGCACTTTTCAACAATTTCTTCCATCAAGCATCCTAATTCTGAACCAAGTGAACTCTTGATAGCATGATCACCAAGATATGAACTCCAACCTTTGACATTTTCACATCAACCAATACAACTTACACTTGAGCCTACAAAAGACATAGTAACCTCCTTCATAATCAAGAGCATGAAACATAACACCTACTATGACATTAAGAATGTAAGTCCAATACAAACAAGTTAGCATCAATATCTTATGAAAGCATCAACAATTGATGTGATCAAGCTAATCAAAAAAGTCATGTGGACATGAAAGAAGATAATAATCAATCAACTCAATACATCAACTCAACATCATAACACCGTGATCAACCTGATAACCCTATGATCAACATCATAAAACAAAACTGAGAACTCCAAGGACCTGTCATCATGATGATCAAATATGAGCCAATATGAACACCAAACACCAAGAACATGAGTATCCATCCTGAGACAAGCATGAAGATATCCTAATCAAATGGGAGCATCTCATTTCTTACCACATTTTCATATCTGACTACACTGATACTGATGACATCAATCAAACTGAGAAGTCACACCCTTTTGACATCAATGACAATCAACCTCTACCAATCTCTGCCTTTGTCATTGATGTGAAAACTACATGATGCATTTTCTCTCTCTCTCCCCCTTTTTGTCATCGAATAACAAAGGATAAGGTACTCCCCCTATCATTTAAGTCCACTGAAAGATGTTAAAGCTTGTAGACATCTTCTTCACCTATGACAAACCTTGTTGGCAATACCTTGAAACAACTCTTCAAGTTGAGAGCAACAAGTCACCATGAAGCACACATCTGAAGACATATATCCTGAAGCACAGGGCCTGAGGGCAATATCATGTGAGGCACTCCAAACATAGCACTAAACCATTATTATAAATTTCCCATAGATTGTACCATACTCTACATACATAAAATAAGATCTGTTATATCAAAAAGTTTGCAAAAAAGAGCACTGTCCTACTAGTATGAAGCATGCATGTCTACCTTAGCACAATACCATTTCTTGTCACAATACCAATATGAAGATGAAGATGAAAACTAACATCATTGCGATCCTCTGATCACTTATTTTGACAAGATGACCTTGACAAGACTTGCATGATAGTGACAACAAGATACATCTTAATAAACAATCAACCTGCAACCAATCTACTTATGCACACACATCTTGACATGATAAAGAATGAAAAACTATCTGTAAGGAATGAAGACTATCTTGATGAAGACCATCCTCCTGTTCCTGCACAAGACACTTTTTTCACAACACAATGTCAAATCTAATATATACAGAACCACATCTGAAACATACTACAATCAAGAACTGTTGCCTCTTGACTTTATCATTCAAATCAGCCCATCAAGACTGCACATCAACAAACTAACTACACCATCAAGTTCTTCTTGCAACAACACTTTGCAAAACCAAATGTAGAGACAAGTGTTATGAATTGACTTCTTCTATTTTCAATCTCCTCAGCCAACATATGCTAACATCTGATAAGAGCTCCTTGGGTACACCTTAACTGGAATTGAACAGCTCTTTGCTAAGACTACCAACACTTCACATTCTCACTAACATATCAAAAACACTTTGAACTGCAACATCATGACAACTCAACCTTTGTAAGTATCAACATGATATGAACAAGATAAAAATAAGACCATTTATAAACCAAGTCACTCAACATCATCAAACTCTTTGTGCATTGAACCCTTGAACATCTTATCAACATCTTGTTTGCATTATGACATCATGAACCACTGATCACCTGTATCACTAACATACACTGAAGAACAACATAGTTATAAATACCATCATGAACTTCATTTCATAAGACTGATATGAGTAGCATCTTAGCAAACATTATCAGGGATGAATCCAATATGAATACCAAACACCAAGAACATGAGTATCCATCTTGAGATGAGCATGAAAATATCCTGATCAAATGGGAGCATCTCATTTCTTACCACATTTGCATATCTAACTATACTTATCCTGATGACATCAATCAGACTGAGAACTCACACATTTTTGACATCAATGACAATCAACCTCTATGACAATCCTCCTTATTGTTGCATATGTTGTCATTAATATCAAAGGAGTTGTGATCAGAGGAGTAGTGATGTGAAAGACATGATGATGAAAGATATTAACATGAGGATGGATCAGTATCATTTGTACACAGTTGTACTTTATCTTCTGAAGTTCATGGATAGTTGAATGTCGTCAAAGTGTTGATATGATTTTTGCATTGTTACTTGTTGAAAAGCATTGCATGATGATATGTAGGAATGTTGTTAATACTGGTATGCTGATATGAAGGAGTTGTGACATCTTGTCTTTTGGTGAAAAGTGTTGTTGAAGGAAACTGTTAGTGAAAAATTCAAGTTGTTGTAAGTGCCAAATGCATAGGAGATTATACCACATTCTACCGCAAATGAAGATATGGCCTTGTGGCTTGGAGGATAGTTAGAGACAACTATGAGGTATGTATGATCCAAGTTTCAAAGCATAAGGACTACTGTGAGGACATCCAGAGTTAGCAGACTGAAAATAGGGTTATCACTGTTTAAGGTGATCATGTATGAAACTCAAATCTTTTGCATTTCACCATGCATATGCATGTATGACTTGGCATTTTGGAAAGTATGTAAAGCAAAGGCACAAGAATGACATATTCAGTTTTCAAAGGATATAAAGTATCACAATTGTGTTTTTCAATGTTATAAGTTAAGACAATGTAACTAGACTATGTAAGGGATACCGGCACTAGTGTTTGACTCCTTGCATTAGCAAGAAGAAGCATAAAGTAGGAAGAGCAATGTATGAGATGGCTTTGTAGGTCATATAGTGTTCATGGCATGAACCACATGATGATATCTCTATTCTCTGGTATCGCATATGGTCTGGAGCCACTGTATGAAAGGATAAGTGTTTGTAGAGCCAACATGATATATTTGAGTGATTGTGCCATGTGTTTGGAAGCATGTGACAATAGGAAATCTTGGGAGGAAGTAAAATGGGCTCAGTAGATCACTTGGTATGAACCACATAATGAGATTTCCCTCCTATATTATTGCGGATGATTTAGAAACCTAAAAAAAAGGTCAATTACACATTTTATGATACATGTTACATTAAAGATGACAAAGAAGATGTTTAGAAGGCTTGTAGAGGATATATATGAAGGAAAATGATTGCAATAAGGTTTGTATGATGAAAGATGAACAATCGAGAGAGACAAGTAACTCTATAAGCAATATTACAAAACTATAGTGGAGTTAGGATTGGAGAGGTATGTGTGCTATCAGAATCAGTAAAAAGGTCAAGAGGATATCAAGAATGATAGTGTGGAGGTGTCTAAACAAGTCAAGGATGTCAAAGTGTTAGCAGAGATATTGTTGAGGAGGTAATTAAATCATTAGTCTAGATTTGAAGAGTAAAGGCTAATGCCTCATCTTGTAAGTGTTGTTGCACTTCAAGGAATTGGTGCTTCCTTTGGGTTGGTGCCCATAAAACTTTGTTTTAGGGAGTTGGTTCTTCCTTTGGGTTAGTGCCCATAAACTTTGTAATAGGGAGTTGGTGCTTCCTTTGAGTTGGTGCTCATAAATTAGGGGATTGGTGTCTCCTTTGGGTTAGTGGCCCATTAAACTCATTGTAATACTTCATTTTGTTTGTGAGGCTAGATTTGGACATTAGATCCAAGTAGTTGTCTCACCATGGTTTTCCCATCTTGGGTTTCCACGTAAAGCTAGCATTATGTGTGTATGTGTTCATTTGTTTCATGTGGTTTGAATGTTTATATTGGCTTGATTACATCTAAAGGGACAAGACGTTGAATAGATACCGATTCACCCCCCTCTCAATATATCTGTGTGTTCAACAATTTCTATTAGAGAAAGGTTCCTTGATACAATCTAATAGCTAAAGGTAGATCTTGGATAAGAACACATGGCTAGATAGAAAGGATCCTCTTCTAATAGATCACCTCTATTTGATGGATCTAACTATGTTTCCTGGAGTGTGAGGATGGAAGCATATCTAACCTCTCTATGATATGATATTTGGAGATCTGTGATCAATGTTTATTGTAGTGCCCCTCATTTTGGCTTTCTGATAGACTATTAGTTATTTCTTTATAGCTAGACATTATGACATATTCTGATGATGGATTTATTGTTTAGATGTAGTTGATGACACTATTGATACTTCATGATTAGTACATTATGCTTATGTTGTGATCAGTTATGAGTTAATTGATTATGTAGATTAGTTTACTATGTGATTTATGTGGCTATCTGATGTTGTGTTATTTAGTTGATTAGTTAATGATGAATTTGTTTATTGTGGATATTCGTGATGTGTTTTGTGAAGGGACAATGTAGTATTACTCATGATGAGTACCCTACTACGTTGCGACTCCCTGTCACGGTGTGCCTATTGGATGATTATATTGTTAGTTTCAGGATACACAACTGAGAGGGGGGGTGAATCAGCTGTGTCAAAAACTTTTCTTTTATTAACCACTCAAATCCTTCTTGTAATTCAATAGCATAATAATAAATCAACCATGAAAACACAATGCAATAATTCAAGAGCAGAAACACATTATCACATATGACACCAAGATTTTAACGTGGAAAACCTGGTTAAGGGAAAAACCACAGGGTGACTAACCCAAGATTGTATTCTCTGTTAAAAGAATAAAAAGAAAAAATGGCACATGCCAATTAGGGCTCACTACCCAAGCACACTACTTACAAGAGGCTCACTGCCTACAAGAGACACATTGTCTACAGAATGATAAATATTACATACTTCAACTGAAGAATAGCATCTTCACCATGCTTGAGTTAGTTCCATTTAAGCCCAATACTTTTGCTCTGCCTTTCATAGTTCTCCTCTCTACACCACTCTCATCTCCACCAAGATCCTTTTGAAATGACTTCACAACTCTTATTTATACAAGACATCGACTTTGGGATAATCATCAAAGTTGGCAAACTTTACAAAGAACATACACAAATACAACTTAATTATTACAAAAGACTTCATATGAATCACCACACTGTCGGCCACATATATCTGGGACCCAAATCTCCTTTGAGGAACACACCATCCTTCTCATAACATCTTCAAGATCATCTGTAAGATGTGTAAATCATCCAATCGGCCAAACTTAGGAAGAACATCATCATCCGGAAGTAATTATTCAATTATGAGCTCAATCTTCAATGCGGACCACCAACACTAAACTAGACACGATCCAAAGACCTCCACAAGCTTGCCAGAATCACCAAGAACATCCACACTACTTTTGCTTACTGAAATCATCCTCTCCTTCATTCGAAACCTCAAGAACACAGTCTGTCATCATTGTCATATTGGAATAGATGCTTGCCGACCTCCAGATCACGAACCAATTGAGTTGTCAATTCACATTGACTTCCTAAACACTCCACCAAATCCACAGAACAAGATATTGCATTTCTAGATCTCACCTGACCTATTTGAGTCGCTACGTCACCTCTGAACATCTTCCAGAACCAGTTTTACTAATATGGTCATAACTTCTTCAAATCTTCATGCGGACCTCTTAGATCTTTACTGGATCACCTTTAGACACATATCTATAAACCCTTTGATTCGCATCCTCTGATCTTCATCTTAGCTAGGATCTTTACTTCATAGAGCTTCATTGTCTTCACTTTTCTTCTCTATTTCTAATAGGACTAATTTTCTCAATATCCTCAGCACACAACTCATCCAATCCTTGACATCAATGCAATAAGAGTATGTTGACATCAATGACAACACCAGTTAGGCTGATACTTACAACATATATATATGTGTGTGTGTGTTGTATTCGATACTTTTGTTTGCTGCAGGATTACAGGTACCAGGCATCAACTCCACCTAAATTGGTAGGTTTGAGTGTGCCTTCATACTAATGGATGTTGTGGAAGGGAGATAACATGAGGTTCCCCAGTTGTTATCATCCTCGATGAGGATGGGCTCTCAATATTGGGTCCCATCAGTTTGGTCAGTTTGGTGCATGGTTGTAAGTCTCTATCATCCTTTAGTGTGTTGCCATCAAGATATGTTCGGTATGTATCTTTATTGTCTATTGTTTCATTAAATAGAATTATTAATCTAGTTTGTAAATAAATAATGTTAATATTGAAGAATATTAAATAGTTGATTTCCATAGGAATTAAATTAGTAATTTTAATAGTTAATAATAATAATAAATAAATTATAAGTATTTAATATTATATTAAATGAATAAATATTCTTTTGGTATAGTTTGATAAGATATTATTTTATAATATTCATAGATTTATTTGAATTTGAGTGAGTTGTCGTGAGTGGACAACAATAATTTTTAGTTTTGAGAATCTTCCTGTAGGTGGGAAATTAATGCATTTAATTTTGTTGAAAGTGGATTTGAGTAACCGAGATATGATGGAGTGGGGAATTTATTGGTTTGGACTATTTTTGTGATGGTGGTAATAGTTGATGGGGATTGGGAAGATTTGGAGACACAGAGAAAATTGGGGAAAAGTTTGGGCAGAAGAGGAATTGTGGAAAGAAAAGAAATCATCAAGAGGAAGATTCAGAGTCTCAGGAACTAAATCCGGGTATGTCAATTTTGGTTTTGTAATAGTTGACTTTTTGTGAATGGAACTCTTTTCTTGTCCTTATCATGTTCTAAGAAATAATTGTGTTCTCCACTTACCAAATTGTTTTCTTGAAAATCTTAGTCTGGGTAATCCTTCTGAGCAATTTAAACTTCCCATATTTAACCAATCTGCAAGGAATTTTTCCCTATGGTCAATTTTTCAATCCTGCAATCATTTCAATTTCCTAGATCTCATTCTCTCAGCTATCTTTACTTTGCAACTCAAAATTGATCTAATCTATTGTCCTAGCATCCTGGAAGATTGAATCTAAATGTATGCCCTCTGCAAACAATTTCTCCTATCAGTGGCCTACAACATTCCAGTCTGATTAAACAAATTTTGTTATTCCTACAAAAAACATGTTATGGACACTCCTTTTGAGTGACAAATCAAATATGACTCTGCAAAATTTTTTTTCTTCCCAGTGTGTTCGCTGGAAGATTTCAAAGCCCTTCCTATCAATTTATTTTGCCAATCTGCAACCTTTTTTCATTGAAATCTTTGGTAATGGCTCCATCTGAGGGATGTGCCAGGGGGAGTGAATGCAAGTATTTATCTCTATAAACCAAAAACAATCTTTCTTTTTTTATTGCCTTTTTCCACCAATGTGGGGCTTGTGCATTGAGGACGGTTTCTGTTTAATTGGGCGATGTTCGATAGTAGACAAACTTATTAGTCTCCACTACTCGCTATGAATTCAACAGTAGGTACTTGAAATTCCTTCCAACACTTGTATTAGCAATGGAAATGAATGAAATTAAAAAATCTTGTGAGGTCGCCCAAATCATCACATCATACTTATATTGCAGATTATTTGGCGATTGCACGGATTACCTCTACATTGGAAGAAAATGCAAATTAATCTCATTTGGAAATTAATCCTGATTGACCTCATTGAGGCATTTGCCAAATAAATTATTGTATTTAATTCACATGCTAATGAGCTACGAGGCCACTGTTGAATCCTCCAGCATTGTCGAATCCTATGCTTAGGTTTTATCAAAACCATGATGGAAAAGATCTATGCTCAACAAATAGAAATGTGTATCTATTCTTGGGCCCCCTGCTCAATGGCTCATGATCTAGTAATGTTTCTGCCAATTCCTCCCACCCTATTGGATCTCCTGACACCTAGGGTTTTTGTAAACCATTTTCTTCTCTCCCTTCTGCATATATACTTCCTCCAGATAACTCCAATATTCTTAAGTCTCTTAATGCAACAAAGGGTGAAGACCATACTTTCCAGGATGATGCTCTAACTACCTCAAAGCCTCCTATATCATCTTGTCATTCAATGTTCTTTAGTTGCAGCCATCATCACAACACCTGTCGTATGGCCTCTTAGAGGCGAATTCAACCAGGTTGAACGTCTGATGGGATTCTTTTTAATTGCAATAAAATCTGGTAAATTGCTAGTTTATTCTTCACAATTAAATTCAATGTTAGCTCTACAATTAAATCTCTATAAAATTAGAAACTTGCTTATTTAAGATTAATAGATTAAATTAGTTTTGGATAGATTCTATTTTTTCAATTAGAAGGAAATAGCAACAAATTTTAGGAAATATTATGCCACATTTATTAATCAATTTAATTCTATGGCTTTAGCCAATTTGTATATTAGATTGTAATCCATTATATTCATTAGAATGTATTATTGGATAGGAGTATATATGTATATACTTATCTCAGTAGCCAATTTTGGTCTTTTGAGTACAATTAACTCTATTATTAATGTAGTAATACTTATAGGAGGATGTAATCAGTACCATTATTTGAATATATTATAAATTTAGTCAATTATTACATCTTATGTTATTAAATCTATGTAATAGAATAAGATTTATCTACTAATAATTTGTTATAGAATATTTATCAAATTCTTTTAAATTTTATTTTGATTTGATAAGATTAATAGTTACGATTATTTAAAATAGTAGGTTAATGAAGTAGTGCCAATTCCTAAATTTATAATTCTAGTCAATTTATGTGGTTAATCAAAAATTTAAATGTTGAGTTATTATTGTTGTGTTGTTCATGTCATTGGTTTGTGACATAGAATTGTTTATAGTTTAAAAATTTAATCTAGTTCATTTTCGGTTCATGTATCTTTGCAAACCATAGTTGTTAACAACCTTTCTTAGTAGTTTCCTTTCAGTTAATTGTCAAAAATACTAGTCTAAGGATATAAATAGGTTCAACTAAGGATTGGGTTATTTTAGGTGTACTTGCTGTTATATTTGGCCAGGGGCATAGTTGTTGGATCATAGATATGGTCTTGAGATAATGAATGGTTAATGATACCTTTTGTTTGGTTAGAGGTCATTGGTGTGAACTATTGAGACAAAATATTAATTTGATCATTGATGATTGAGATTGATTTTGTAGTTATGTTTGGATGCAAGAGGAGTGATACCTTGCAATGTTTTGTGTACTTGTCATAATGGTTAAGGTTACTAGGTGCAAGTAGGAGAGTGGCTTTCACTGTGGGGCTAGTGCCCAAAGTGGCTGCTAGGATAACCCTTTGAAAGTTGTTATCAAGTGATAACCTAATTATTAACCTTGGGGGGTATTTTTGGGTAGCTATCACATTAAATAAGATAATTGGATGCCTCACCTATGTCTGTAGTGCTCATTTAGGCTAAGGATGGGATGAGAAGGCCTGGTTGGCATGATCAACTTCCTTGTCTTCATAAAAGGATAGTTGGTTCTGCATGTGTCACCCTATGGGGCCAGTGCCTAGAGAGAGGCTACCAGGATAACCATAGATGGGGGCTGGCATCTAGTGAGAGATAGCCAGGATAACCCATGTTAGTACCATGTGATGACACTCTTCCTACTACAGTCTAGTTATCCCTTTGTGTTTTTTTCTTGTTGTTCATGTTGCCTCTAGGAGCATTGTTTGAGTTACTTTTTATATTTCCTGAGTCTCTATGGTTGGGATTCATGTTGGTCATTTATCTGTTTATTTTTGCCATCTTAACTGTTGTCTTTGTGGGACCTCATTGTTATCTCCTAGCACGAGGGGTGGACCTCAGGGTTCCACATGGTTGAGTGGTTGTGCTTTATTCCATTGGTTTTCTAGCATCGTGGCTCATGTAAAGAAGATGTATTCTTCATGATTCTAGTGTTGCACCTATAATTAAAATTAGATATTGTACCATTTGTATCTAAACCTGTGAATCAGTGGAAATTATTATGTAATTTGATGTATTCTAAAATGGAGCTTTTGTATCAATGAAATCATGTAATTCCTCTTGTAGGATAAACTATTCTGATGATGTTATAAAGTTGTTAGTTCACTCCATTGATTTATTGAAATAAATTATGTATGTTGTTGATAATGTTTAATATCAATAATGTAGCTATGTAATTCCTAGAGGTGTTAGTTTAACTTGTTGCTATCAGATTAGGTTATCATTATTTCTTTTAAAAAAAAATCTACCTTTTTATTGCTTTAGTTGAACTTATCTCTAGGGTTGCATGGTGGGGCATTACATTTATATTGCTCCTACAAGTCCTCTCATAGATCTGGCTAATAATAAGGCTTGTGAGAACAATGCTAAAGCTAAGAATGCTATCTTGAGTGGTCTGACTAACACAAAGTTTTTCAAAGTAATGTAGTGCAAGACAACTAAGGACATATGGGATAAGCTTAAAAATCTCTATGAAGGAGATGATAAGGTAAAGAAAGAAAAATTGCAGACCTTCAAGGGTAAATTTGAAAATCTGAAAATGAAAGAAGAAGAGAACATAGTTGACTATCTGCTCTGACTATCTGAAGTTGTGAATGAAATCAAAGGTCTTGGCGAAGAGGTAGTTGATCCAGTGGTTCTTAAGAAAGTACTAAAATCACTCCCTTAAAGGTATGATTCAAAAGTTTCTACTATTGAAGAAGCCAAAGATTTGAATAAACTCATAATAGATGAAATATTTGGTTCCCTAACTACCTATGAGATGAGAAATGCAAGAAAATACACATCTAAAAGGGAAGCTGCTTTCAAAGGCTCAAACAAAGAAGAAACTTTTGGTCCATGCAATGAAACTAAGGAAGTGTTGATGATTGTTTTTACACATTCATAACAAAAGTTAAAATTCACAAAATGAACCTAAACTGTCTTGAAAGATATGAAGAAATCAACTAAGAGTTCTTAATCCCAAGTTTCTGTATGGTCAGGTCTTGACCTTGTGGACAATTCAGTAGGTTAATGTGAAACTATAATATTCAAGGGGCCTTACTTGATTTAAGATAATCTATGACTTACTGGACTCAAATTATGCAAATTGTTACAAATACAGACAAATTATTCATTCCTTTGCATAAACTTACTACTGTACTACAAAGCTTTGTAAAATTTATATTGAAACAAGCTCTATTTTTCAAATTGATATGAAAATTGTCAAATATTAACATAATTCTTCATGCTTCTTTCAAATGTAAAACAATTTACTTAGGATTTCTGTGTTTAAACTGATTATTTCAAATGTTTGGAGAAAAGTTAGAGAAATTGAGTTGAGTATCATTTCACTACAGGATCTAAATGCTTTGTTACTCATGTCTTTAAAAAATACAAGTTAATCAAATCAACATATCTAAATCTTCAAATGTAAAGTCCTAAGTATTTTCATGAACATACATCAGAGATTCTGAGATTTCAAAGGATGGTACTTCAAATACCAGTAAGAGTCAGAAAACACTCTGTAATAGACGCAGAATTCCAAGTTTACTTGTATTCAAAGCACAAAGTCATATAGAATTTACAATGTATGAATGACCTTTTGTTTCATTAATCAAATTGCCAGAAAACATACAGACATTTTTACAGATACAACAAACATTCTACGTATTCCTTAGTGTAGACACAGGAGACCTTCTCTTCTAAACTAAAATAAAGTACTTCTCTACTCAAATATTCAAACAAATTACAAGTGCAAGCTATAATTCAAAACTCCCTGTGTAAATATTATACAAGTAGCAGAGCTTCTTATATAGAATTTGAAGTTGTGTTCTGCTACGACTACAAAATTTAATCCACGGTCAGTATTCAAACTTTCTTGATCAAGGGTGTACATTCATTCCTAACCATTTCCCAAAATATCTTCATGGTATCTTTGCCTGCTTCAAAGGATGCCATTGGAATCTTTTCAAAACAAGATGCCCGCTGACCGCTTCCACTTTGTTGACTTTGCCCGTTGATACCCTTTAATTAACTCTTTCTTTAGCATTATTTGCTTCTTTTGATACCTTACTATTCCTTCAAGTATATCCTGAAGTTATTCATGAAACCTTCTATGAAAGTGTGATTTCCCCCTGGACTTCTTGTCCATATGTATTCTTACATTGTGACTCCTTCCTTCAATTTCCTTTCTTCCTTATTCAAACCTTCAACCTTTTTCCTATACTTCTTTATTTTGGCACTTGTTTCCATTAAAGAATCAATCATTTGCTTACTCAAATAAGCTTCTGGATTCTCCAGACATGGTCAAAAGATGGCATTAAACTCTTTTAATGTCTTTTGTAATTCATATACTAGTATGTCCATGCATTCATGGTCAATGAGCTTCTCAACTATCTTCATATGCAACTTGATCATTTTATCAGCCTTCTCTAAATCCTGAGTAGATGTGATGCATCTTTTGAGACTGTCATCTTCAAACTTTAATTCCAATTTGGCTTGTGGTACTTGATTAACCATAGGAGGAGTAATGACTCCATTTATTAATTCATCTGTTCTTTCTTCAATCTCCTCCAACTGTCTCAATTCAAACTTACATTCTTCCCTTCTAAATTGACAATTATGTATAAGCACGCTGCATTTATTCTTCTCTATTGCAACCATTTCCCAGCCTGTCACTGCCTGTTTGGTCACCTCTTTTCCTTCTTGCATGAATTATCTAAACCATTCTTCAAAAATATTGGCCTCAAGCCTTTTATTCTCCATGTCTTTTACTTCATCCTTTGACAACATGGCTATTTCACTGGGCAACTCTGGTAGTGTAACATTGGGATCAAATATTCCCTTAATGAATTGCTACAACTGGACAATGTGTCCTTTCAAATATTCTTGTTTATCTTTGTCTTTCTTTAACATTTCTGCAGTAGTCTGGTGCATATCTTCCCACTCATTTATATGTTTCTCTCTTGTTATATGGCCTAGGTCAAAATTGAGTATCTTGTAGTCATCTACTATTATTTCTCCTTTGGCTTTATCCTTCTGTGGTATTGTCAAATTCGGCATTCTAGATCCATCAGGACCTTTTTTATTGCTGACATTGTTCTGGCCTTCCTCTTTTCTCTTTGTGGTGTTGTACTACCCAGCAAACTCTTGATATCTATAGGTACTAATTGTACCTCCACCTTTTCTCTCCTGACTTTTGTACCTAACTAGGCCGGAGCCTCTTTTGCACTTTTAGTAGCTTTTTCTTCATTAATTACCTCTTCTTGACGCTTACTTATTTCTCCTTGTTCTTGTTGTTGTTGCTGATGTTGTTGCTATTATTCTTCTTGCTATTGTTGTGGAGGGGATTGCGGTTGAGGGACTTGTTCTAGGAAAATCATATCATTTTGTTGTTTAGATTCACCCTCATTATCATCCTCTTCAACTTTTATATCTCCTCCATCCTCATCCTCTTCCTCTGGATTTTCTTCTTCTTCTACTTTATTTTCTTGTTCCATATTTACTATGCCTTCATCCTTTGTTTGCTTTTCAGGTTCAAAATTATCTTTATCAATATTCTCTATGTTCTCTTTGCTTTTAGGTTTATCTATTGTTTCCTCTGCCTCCCTTGCTATTTCAACTTTCTCTTGTATCTTTTCAGGTATGTCAGTTTGTTCTATATGTGATGGTGAACCTATAATTTCATCAGATTCCTTTGTATCTTTTTCATGTTCATCTTTATTTTCTATATTCTTTTCTTCCTCACTGTGTTCTCCATACATGTTCAAAATATTTAACACATCTACACTAGAAGTGCTAGCTCCTATTTCTTCCTTATCTTGAGCATGTGTTTCATTCATTACCTTTTCAGGTGTATCCTCCTTTTAAGATTCTTCTATTTGATGTGCTACATCCTGCACATCCTTTATGATTTATAGAGGTACCAGTGTACCAAATGGATCCAATGCTTCCCATCCTTCTTGTATATTCTCTTTCTCAAACTGTGGGCTTTGTTCAATTTCCATATATGTTAGATCATTATGCCCTTCTTCTTCATCAAAGTATTCACACAATTCTACTTCATCCATACCAGTTTATTTTCTTGTCTTGGGACTCACCTCTCTGATCCCACTATCACTATATCATCTTCAACGTTAATAGTCTTTATTAGTTTTTTGGCTTCATGTACTTTTGACCCATGCAGTTTTTCTTCAGCCAATTATGTTTTAACTTTAGCATATGTTTGTCTTTTTTCTGCTGAGGTAAATGTACTAGGTATGCTACTCAATTTAGCACCTACCTAACTTGCTCCTATAACATCATCTTGTTTTGAAGTTCCTCCTTTTGATGATTCCACTGGTATTGCCCTCTCGACTTTCTGTCCTACTGACCCCTCATCGGCCCGTGCCTGCTCCGTACTGGTATCAAGACCAAATGATTTTGCTTCTACAAATGTACCTGATGATACTGCCACTTTCACCCCTAGTGCATATGGATCCATCAGAGTGGCATTTTTGTCTTTTTCAATAATTTTTGCTTCTACAATCTTTCTTTTATGCTCATAGAAACACTAGAGATCATCCTGATGCTCCCTCACTCTCTTCTTACCCTTCTTTGGATATGTAGGCTCAATTCCTTTTGCCATAAGCTCTTATATTTTATTTTTTAATGATGTCTTTGGAAACAAAATAACAGGCTTGGACAATATGTCCAAGGATGTATTCGACTGTTGTGACCAATCAGGCTCACCAATAGGAGTAAGCCTAACATTCTTATAACTATAATCCAGTAATTCATCATCATCCTCGACCTCAGGAGGCACATAAATTTCCCCCATGGACTTCATTTGCTCCACTGTCAATCTTTGGTGAGCTCTCTTTCTTACCTCTCTGTCATTCTTGCAGTCTGACCAATAGTCCTCAATGTGTATTTGATGTTTAAACTTAGGATCAATAGTAATTTGGATCCTATGAAAAGGATCAAACCTCCTTGCTAACTCAAATTCTTCAAATCCATAATACCTCAGCTCCTTTTCTGAGTAACTAGCCCTTCTTCACTGTAACATGAATACCTACCAATTGCCCAAGGGAGTTTATGATTCCCTCTACTATACTTCTTCTTGTACATTTTGAAGGCATTCAAGTTTTGCCTTGAGAATTCTAAAACAATCAACTTGTTAGAAGGATACCTAGGCAGCATAAAAGGTTTTCCTTCAAAACCTTCAGTTCTAATATATGTGAAATTCTGGAATTGTATGTACCATGAACTATGCAAACCAATTGTATCTTCTGCATCTGTAGATAATCTCTTATCCTACTCTTCTCTCAAAACTCTAACCATGTATGTATAAAATACATCATTCACTAAAGCATACTTTCTTAGTGCATTATCCTCTTGTAGATCAGGATAATGGTCATATACAAGCTTTTGATTTGGGCCATTCCCTAGGGTCCCAACTCTGTCAATCCCATATATATGGCTAAACCATTGCTGCACATGAGTATAATACATACAAGAACAAATAGAAAGGCATCATCTTTTCTTTTCTTAACATTGCCTGTTTCCATATGGTTGTGCTAATAGCCTTAGCCCAGTGAATTTATCCTTGTTCTTTCTTCGCCTCTCTCATGAATTGGATAACAGTGAACATCCAAGGTTCACACTTAGTGGCATCTCTTAAGCCTACCAATCTGCTTAACATTGTTATCATCAAATGTATCTCTTCTTTGAAATCTATTCTTTGCAAGATCTTATGTACTCTTGCCATGGCCTTGGGTTTGTTTTCAGCATTATACCAACTATAGAAGATCCTGTTTCTACAATCCCTCTCATTATTCTTGAAATCTTCATTGTATTGGTCTATATCAATATCTACCATTTTTTCATGTATCTCTAGACCAAATGTTCTTGCAATCCCCTCCATAGACAAGTCTGCAATGACCCTATCTTGGTGTATTACTCTCCTGGTAGCTCAGTCATATAGGTGTATACAATCTAGACATAATTCCTTGGCGTCCATATCTAGCAGGAAACCTGCAACTCTGTATAATCCACTTTCCCATAAACACTTCATGTCCGGTGTAGCATCTGCTGCTGTAATCTTCTGTAAAACATCCTCAGCATCATAATTTCCTATGTTAGTGTCTGTTCCTACTCTGCTTCTGATGATTAGTGAAGGGTAACCTCTGTGTATTTGTAACTCTTCTTTCTCAGTTTCTTTGTGAGGCTTTCTTTCCTTTTTAATCTTTTCTTCACCCCTTGTATCCACCCTCTTCTGTTTTGGGGCCATCTTGTAAAAAACAAATTTTTTAACTTGTCATTTTAATATCTTAACCTAGGGTTTTACCATGAATTTTCTATTTTTATATTTACCCTAACCCCCCTTTTGTCTTTTCCATTTTGACTTTCGCATTATTTAACCCAAATCAGCTAATTAACTATCAGAAACAATAATTTAACCTTTGCTTGCATTTTGAAACGAAATTACTAATAATCATTTTGCATTTTCAATCAACTGAACTGTAATGGTGTTCAAGATAAATACCTATATTTTTTGACAACTCAACCTTACAAACGTTGACTCACTTTACCGTTTTCTGATCTTTTCGCGTTTCTAAAATTTCGTCTCACAATGAATTTTTCGTTCAATTTATGCAACAGTTCTTCTTTCTACAATTTAATTTTAACAATGCAAATCTGAAAGAAAAATAACTTTTTATTTACCCTAACCCGTTAAATTTCATCTTTCCAGTGGTAGTTCAGCATTAATTGTAGCAATCAATGCACCTATGGCTTCGACTTTCTATTTCAACATTTTAATTTTAAACATTCTATCCATTAGTCTATTCCTTGCATACATCATGTTTTATTGTATATCTCCTTGTATATCATTTCTTGTATGTTACTTTGTATCTTTTCAATAGACAAGCCTACATACAATGGATTATAAACAATATTACCCTTTTTCATTATGTCCAACTTTGTATCTTTTGTTTGTATGTTGCAATGTATGTAAAATAGATACAAAACAATTATACAATTGCAACCCATACAAACCCTCTTTAACTTGTAGTTATCAACGATGCCTTTCATTCCTTTGTATATCAGGATTGTATATCATTAACATACAATCGCCCAAACATATAAAGCCTTACCTTTATTTTACTTCCTTTTGAAATCTACTTTGTATCTTACTTTTTCACTTCTTTGCATCTCTGCTTGTATCTCAGTTTTTGTATGCCCTTGTATATCTGTTTGTTTATGCAATATACAACCAAGAGATACAACTGTGGGACCCACTTTACTTACCCTCTTGTATCTCCCAAAACAGCACTTGTATCTACACTTAGATACAACCTTTCATACATGCATATTCTTATACAATCACCCTGGACTTTTCATTGTTCTTAACCGTATTGTATAACCTTTTCGGATCCATACATGTATATAAAGCGAATGCATATTTCCAAAAACATTAAGATACAATGCATCACTTACATCCAATTTAACTAACTTTTGAAATCCGCACTTGTATGTATGCTAAAGATGTAAGCCCGAAACATACAAACATACAAACTACGAGACATACCCTTTTTCTCACCTTAATAAAACCATATTTTATACCCTTCTCAGGTCCACAGAATGTATATCACCTTGTATATTCCTTTGTATATCTATCTTTAAACAAACATACAAATCAAGATGCGATGTAAACTTAACAATTTATTCACTCCATTTCTGAAAACCTATCGAGTCTGACTTGTACACGAATAATAAAACACTAAACATATGCATACAAATTACCACAATATATAAACCTGACCATACTCTATGTGACTTATACAATGACTCCACATACAAACAACTTTGTATATACAACATACAAACCCTTCTATAATGCATTTTACCAAAAACACGTATATCTTACAAAATATTGGGAATTTTTTACTGGTTCAAAAAGCAACCCCTATTCATTTTGACAAAGAATTCACCTATATTATGTTCTGGCACTTCATCGTAAATCTTTTCAATTTTCAACATGGTTTGTAACCTTTACCTCTTTTCCCTTTACCACCACACAAGACCACACACAGCAAAAAAGCCACCAGCCACAGAAGGGGTCCTCATTTTGCTAAGAGGTAAAATGGGGCGTGTTGTGAGCATCACAACATCTAGCAACCAAACAAAACAATTAAATTAAAACCATTAAAGAAAATTAAATGAAATAAATTCATAACTTCTAACTTCCTTTTCTATAGACTATTATTTAACTCGAGACTTAATGTATTCAATAAGGTGCATGAATCCTCCAATTGAGTTTAAGTGGGTGCATGTGATTAATAATCCTCATCTTGAAAATAAGTTAAATAAACCAGTGACTGATATTAAATTATATAGTTGATGTCATTCCCTCATAGCCAACCGGATAGAGTCTTGCTGCCAACTTGCGTCCATAGCCCCGACAAGGTTATCGTTACAATTCTCCTAAGTAGAGCCCCACTGCCAGCAAGCATCTATAGCCCCGGTAGAGTTACTTAGATGAATTAATCTAGATTTTTAGTAAAATCTATTTTATTTATTTATTTATTTATTAACTTTGTGTAAGAAATTCATAAGATATTATCATTGTAAATTCATGATGCAAGGTGTACTCACTTGCTAAAATTAAGCTGAGAATTGTAATGGTAGCAAGGGTGACCTCTGATTTTTCACTTAACACCTACACTGGTATGTTCAACAAACCCAAGGATTTTAGGTGTGTCATTGTGAGAAAATTCCCTTGAATACTCAACCCACAGTTATCGAAAATAAAACTTCACAAGTCAAACCATTTTCTATACTCATGAAAGTCACAACAAGTTATGCATAAGTTTTAAATAATTATCCTGAATGTTTTGAATTCCCTATTGTTTTTAATGGTTATTAATCTGCTCCTGCATACCTTAAATCAAAACAAACATCCCTGCCAAGGAAACACAACACATAAACCAACCAAACAACAAAACAAAAGCAAAACAAAACAACTGTACATTATTTACAATATGATACATAATAGGACAAACACCATCACCTCAAACCTGGAAGTAATATTTCAAATGTTGGCCATTAATAGGTAATGGCACATCTTCCCTAGTCAAAGTTTAAAGCCTAAACGTATTGTCTCCTATTATCTCTATGACCTGTAGTGGACCTAACCACAATTTGTCAAATTTCCCATGATTTCCTTTCTTTTCATGTGTTTTATCCCAACATAGCACTAAGTCTAATATTCAAAATGTTTTGACTCTCGCTCTTTTGTCAAACCATCTTTTGACCACAGCTTGATGTTTAGCGAATTTCTCAATACCTTGATCTCTCTTTTTCGTCCAATTGTAACATTTGGACTAACATGGCTTCTCTGTGATCATCAAATCCTAAATACTCATTAGCAAACTTCCAGATAGGTATTCTTAAATTCACTGGAAGTATGAGATCAGTCCCATAAACTAGGTGATAAGGAGTATTGCCTAAAGCTGACTTAACCTTAGTCCTATCTACCCACAACACATACTTTAACAATGTATTCCACTCTTTGGGATTTTTTACAATTAATTTCTTAATTATATACTGTAAAATCTTGTTTGTGGACTCAACTAAACCATTCCCTTGAGGATAATAATTTGAAGAAAATTTTAAAACTATCCCATAATCAAATGCCCATTTAGAAAATTTTAGAGAAGAAAATGCAGGCCCATTATCACATACCAGTGAATATGGAGCTCTAAACCTTGTTATGATGTTTTCTTCAAGAAATTTGATAACTACCTCAGTAGTAGAAAACTTGCAACATGTGGCTTTAGTCCACCTTGTACAGTAGTCTATCACTATCAATATAAACTTATGCCCTGCAAATGATGGAGGATTTATGACTCCAATGAAATCTAAGCCCCACTATCCAAACAGCTTGGACTCAATGACCGGCTGTAATGGATTAGCTTGATTCCTTCCCTTGTCTACTGTAGTCTGAGAACTGTGACAAATTTGAATATGACTCTTTGTATCTTTAAACATTGTTGGCCAATAGTATCCAGCTCTTAAAATCTTATGCGTAGTAGCCAAATGAGAACCATGAGCAGTTCCATACTTGTCATGCACCTCCGACAATACCTTATCTACTTCAATTCTGTTCAAACACCTTAAATATATACCTTCATGGTTCTTCTTGAATAGAAGACCTCCTTGTACCATGTACCTTTGTGCTTTAATCTTTAAAGCTCTCCTTTGAGAAGACTTCATCTTACTTGGATATTTACCTGATATCAGAAATGTATTCAAATCATCATACCAGTCTAATGTATCACTAGAATTCAGTACACATTGCTACTTTACCAAATTTGGATTAGTGTTTTCTATGGACTGTACTAATGCTTGTCCTAGAACTAGCTTCATTGGAATGATCTCCATATCAAATTCCTACAATATTGTAATCCATTTGGCCCTTTTCTCTCCAAGCTCATTCTACATCAACAACATTTTTACTATTGCATCTGGTACTATAGCTTTAACTTGACTTCATAAGATGTAATGTCTAAACTTTTTCATTTCCCTTACTAATGCAAATGCTTGCCTTTCTATGTCTAAATACTTTAATTGAGCATCCTTCAAAGGTGCACTCATGAATTCTATGGGTTTTTCTTCATTATCTTCTCCTTTTTGTGTCAAGGCAGCTGCAATTGAATGTGTAGATGCAAAAGAATATATCTAAAATGGTTTAGTGTAATTTGGACTTGCCAACATAGGAGCATCAAAAATGGTCTCCTTAATATCTTTGAATGCGGCCTTTGTTACTAGTGTCCATTCTATCTTTGCATCTTTTTTGAGCATTGCATTTAATGGTTGCACAATCTCTGCAAACCCTATAATAAACTTCCTGACAAAGTTAATCTTACCAAAGAAAGGCTTTAATTCCTTCTTACTATTAGGTAATTGTAATTTTCTTATTCCTTCTACTCTGTCTAGATCGATGGATATCCCATTTTCAGAAATGACATGTCCTAACAATTTTCCTTCAGTTACACCAAATGAACATTTCTTTGGATTAAGAGAAATTATGTACCTTTCACATCTTTTAAGAACCCTTCTCAAATCTTCTGCATGAGTTGACAAATATTTAGAGTACACAGTTAAATCATCCATATAAATAACAATGCATTTACATGACAATCCACGAAACGCAATGTCCATGTCTCACTGAAAAGTGGCACTTGCATTGATCAAACCAAAAGGCATTCTCCTATATGCATAATTATCCCACTTGCACGTGAATGTAGTCTTCAACATATCTTCTTTATTAACCAAGACCTGATTATATCCTGAAAATCCATCTAAAAAAGACATCATCTTAGCTCTATTTACTACTTGCAGCACTTCATCTATTGGAGGCAAGGGATAATTATCTTTTTTAGAGGCTTTGTTCAAATTTCTAAAGTCAACACATAATCTAATGTCTCCACTTTTCTTTGTCATGGGTACTAAGTTAGCTACCCAAGTTGAATGCCTTACTAGGAAGATTATTCTAGCTGACAACAATTTTTTCACTTCCTCAAAGATTAAAGGCTCCAAAATAGCATTCACAGGCCTCTATTTTTGCCTAAATGGTTTAACTTATGGTTTCAAGGGTATTACATGAGTTATGATGGACATATCATATGTCTTTAAATCTTCATATGTCCATGCTATTACGTGTTTGTATTCTTTCAAAACATGCACAATTTCTTTTTTTAACTTTTCAAAGCAAGCCTTTCCAATCAGCACATTCTGTGGACTTTGCTTTGTTCCCAGGTTATAGGGATCACACTTACCTCCTTCAGTTTGGGCAAATCTTTCTGTCTAACTACCCCATCAAAGTCAAAAAAAATTTCCAACTCAATTACCCCCTTGGGTAAGAAATTGCTTTTCAAGTTTATTTTATCTTCTTCATCCCAAGACACCTCAGGTCTTTCCTATTCATCAATGATTTGAGCTTCAAACACTTCATTACAAGTAATAAAATCCATAATTTGTTGATCCCCTTCAAATACCTAAAAATGAGTAACATTATTTGGTATACTTGGGACATTTACTAATTCTACAACAAATCTTTTTAGACCTAACAATGTTAAAGGTTCAGGGTACTGGCAGCAACTGCCAATGCGTCTGGTCTTTGATTCAATTCCCTAGGGATATGTTCTATGTTAAAGGCATCAAATGAATCATTTAAATCCCACACTCTATGCCTATAACAAACCATCTTCTTATAATTGCATACATATAATTTCCTTACTTGTCTAACCACTAACTCAGAGTTTGAAAAAACTCTGATCATTCTTACTTTTTTCTTGATAGCCATAACAAGTCCATAAATCAAAGCTTCATATTCTACTACATTGTTAGTACAAGGGAATTGTAGCCTATATGCTGCTAAAAATGACTTACCACTAGGATCTATAAGTTCAACACCAGCTCCTGCACCTTGTTTGGACTTAGACCCATCACATTTTAGTGTCCACAAGCCACCTTTATTTCTTTGACCTTTTATTTTGGCATGTCTCACGCCTTTTCTTACCTATGCTATAATATCTTGTTTCTTCATAGGTGATTCATTTTGACCTATCTGTATATTTGCATTCTCAACTTGTAAATCAGAATGACAAACACTTATCATTTTTGTTTCTTTCTCTAAATCCTGAATTGGTACATCTATGTTGTCATGAAAATATAACTCAAGTTTCTCAAGATTAACCTTTCCTTCTTGTAGTTCCATCCCTTTTGTGCACTTTATGTATTGATATTCTATAATGTCTTTGCACATTCCACAATTCTCTTCAGAATGAGGCTTATTATGGACTCTACACATACTTTTGTACAACTTGCACTGAACTGGAATTTTTTGTTTAATGCACCTTTCTATTTCCTGCCTTATGATCTGACCAAAACTGTTTACTGCATTGTCTTCTTCATCAAAGGAATTGCAATCAGACTTAATGAACACTACTGTTTCTCTACTGACAGGTTTTTCTTTAAAATTCAACATCAGGATTTCTTCGATTTGCACTCCTTTATTAGTGACTCTATAAACACCTAGTTCGACAGAAGCATATAACATCTCATTTGTTCTATTATATTATGTAATCATGTGTTTCATTCTAGGGTCAGCTTCTATCCTGATCTAATTCGAAATACCTCTCTAAGGTAACCATATGTGTGAAAAATCAGTGGCCATATATCCATTTAATGTTTTGGACCAGTCCCTACTTAATAACATCCCATAATTCACAGGTATATCCACTACCTGAATATCAATAAACTGACTCGCCCTTGGATCAAAGGCCAACTACATTTGGATGTGCATCAATTCACCTATCACATTAACCTTAGTTTTGTCCAATTGTGTAATGACTTTGGAAGATTTGGTAAGAGTTAGCCCTAAAGTTTTGCATATCCCTAAAGGCATTACATTGGCTGATGCACCAGAATCTACCATGCAATTATGTATGTTCTTTCCCAACATCCTAATGGTTAACAAGAAAGGAGGAGCTTCCCTCTTATCTGCATACATGACTACATTAGTGTTGGAAGGCTGTTCAATTTTCTTACTTTTGTCTTTGGACTATGTATCTCTACCAGGAACATTCATATCAGTAGAGACCTCACCTGCCACAGATGTATCCAAGGATTCTATGAAAGCATTTCTAACCCCTAGACTTTTCAACAACTCACACAAAGGTATACTAACCTTGATTTTCTTTATTTCTTCAAACAAATAGCTCATTAACCTCACTATTTCCATTGACTCTGTTTTCCCTGTTTGAACTTTTGATTCTACTGTCCCACTATTCCCATGATGATTAGCTTTCAATATCACAAGATTATTACTAGCATACTGGTCTAGAGGAGTGTTGAAATTGTTGGGAGGAGTGGAGGTAGTGAAAGGACCTCCAGGCTTAGTGTTACTTCTCAGATTGTAAGTATGATTTTTGTTGGACTGTTGAAAATCCTGTACTTCCTCTATTTCATATAACACTTCATTTTTAGTTTCAAAGGGAAACTGAAAAGCATCCAATACTAAGTCTGATTCAAGGATTAAATTCTCACAATAGTAGGGTTCATCCTCTAACATCTGATCCTCTTCCTCTCTAGTTGCAAAGGTGAAATTTTATAAGACTAAAGCAGTCTCAAATCTTGAGGGTACTATTTCATTTCCTTTGGGAATGAGGAATTCAGATGTGGGAACTTGTACATCCACATTGAATATGCTAGCTGCCAGATGAAACTGAGGGCAATCTAATTCAGCATGTACACTTGTATTGTGAATCCTGCACCAGTTTTTTAATACTACATTGGCCATTTGGATTCTAGATGGTTGTTTTGCTTCCTAATTATCTAGATTCTCAAATGGAGAAGCTAGAGTGCCATTATTTGGCACTGTGTTCCATGTCCTAGGTGGCTTTGGTTGAGTCTGATTTCTATTGTTATTACCCCAAGCCTTGTTATCTATAGCATGTCCTCTATTTTGCATTAGCTGGCCCTGATTATGGTTTTGACTCTGATTATAATTCTGGTTTTGATTTGAACCTTGACCCTGGTTATAATTTTTCTTATGGTTCTGACTGTACCCTTGATTATTTCTACCATAGAAATTTTCATTTCTCAGTTGTGTCATTTCAGTGGTCAATCTTCTCAAGTGTGCAGTAATTTTTTTGATCTCTTCCCTATCCTCTTGTGCCTTTGCCACAAATGTATCCTGAGGAGGCTAGAAGAAAGACTAACTATTATTCTGATTGTTATTGGTACTATTACCAGTATAGGGAACTATAGTCTGGATTGGGGAAGCATTATACCCAAGTGTGTATGTAGGAATTGGATTCAATAATGGAGTATGATCCATAGGAACTCCATTCCAAGGTTGTGCTTGACTTTGCATCCCAGGATTTCCTCCATTAAGAAAAGGACTATAGGTTGTTTGTCTCATTTCCTGGTTTACTGAGGCTGTTTCTTTATAAGATTTGGATATAGTATCTATGTCCACTTTCCTTTTGACAAACATAGCAGTTAATGGATCTAGAGTGACATAATACATTGCTAATAATGCATCTGGAATTACTGTGTAAGGAGCAACTAACCAGGAGTAAGCCTTTTGAAACCTATCATTAAAGTTATCAATCAACTCTCCTTTACCTCTTTTAATTGCAGCCAATTTGTGATATAAGGTGGAAGGATCAATTGGTCCCCTAAACCTAGGCAAAAATGCCTCTTCCATAAGTGCCCAAGAAGAAATATAACCATTGGGCAAGTTAACATACTAGTTAGAAGCCTATTCATTAAAGGTGTAAGGAAACAACCTACACACAACATCTTCATACTCTAGCCTAGCTCTAAAGCATGCCTCCTTGAATATCCTAATGTGATCTTCTGGATCCTGATGTAACTGATATTTAGGACATATTTTTTTAGGGTTCTTTGGCATCTCATGATAATCATTGAATATTATAGGGGAATTAAAATTGAAATACGCCATTGTAGGACCACGTGGTGGGCTAGGACCTCTAGGAGTAACTGGATTTCTAGGCAGACTAGGACCTCTAGGAGGACTTAAACCAAGATTCAAAGATCTAAATCAGGAACTGTCAGGACTTACTATGTTATGGATGTTAAAAGGTGATCCAAGAGGTGTTCCAGATGAGCCTCCTATGTGTGTTATTTTAGGATTCTAGATCAAAGGATTCTTGCCTTGTCTTTTGCTAGGCAATTGTATGTAAATATCATCTAAATTTGACCTAGACCTGGTCACCCTACCACTGTTACGAGCCAGATTTGCATCAATTTTACCTTAACTCTGCTCAGGCCCTCCTTCTAGCGCCAAAAACTGTTGATGATTGTTTTTACAAATTCATAACAAAAGTTAAAATTCACAAAATGAACTTAAACTATCTTGAAAGATGTGAAGAAATCAAATAAGAGTTCTTAATACCAAGTTTCTGTATGGTCACGTCTTGACCTTGTGGACAATTCAGCAGGTTAATGTGAAACTGTAATATTCAAGGGGCCTTACTTGATTTAAGATAATCTGTGACTTACTGGACTCAAATTATGCAAATTGTTACAAATATAGACAAATTATTCATTCCTTTGCATAAACTTACTACTGTATTACAAAGCTTTGTATAACTTATATTGAAACAAGCTCTGCCTTTCAAATTGTTATGAAAATTGTCAAATATTAACATAATTCTTCATGCTTCTTTCAAATGTAAGACAATTTCCTTAAGATTTCTGCGTTTAAGTTGATTATTTCAAATGTTTGGAGAAAAGTTAGAGAAATAGAGTTGAGTATCATTTCCCTACAAGATCTAAATGCTCTGTTACTCACGTCTTTAAGAAATACAAGTTAATCAAATCAACATATCTAAATCTCCAAATGTAAAGTCCTAAGTATTTTCACGAACATACATCAGAGATTGGGAGCTTTCAAAGGATAGTACTTCAAATACTAATAAGAGTCAGAAAACACTCTGTAATAGATGCATAATTCCAAGTTTACTTGTATTCAAATC
The DNA here is from genome assembly GCA_027924645.1 of Cunninghamia lanceolata. Classification (NCBI taxonomy): domain Eukaryota; kingdom Viridiplantae; phylum Streptophyta; class Pinopsida; order Cupressales; family Cupressaceae; genus Cunninghamia; species Cunninghamia lanceolata. Next base: position 5,515,999 of record BSBN01000693.1, read on the forward strand.
ACAAAGTCATATAGAATTTACAATGTATGAATGACCTTTTGTTTCATTAATCAAATTACCAGAAAACATACAGACATTTTTACAGATACAACAAACATTCTATGTATTCCTTAGTGTAGACACAGGTGACCTCCTCTTCTAAACTAAAAGAAAGTACTTCTCTACTCAAATATTCAAACAAATTACAAGTGCAAGCTATAATTCAAAAATCCTTGTGTAAATATTATACAATTAGTAGAGCTTCTTATATAGAACTTGAAGTTGCGTTCTGCTATGGCTACAAAATTTAATCCACAATCAATATTCAAACTTTCTTGATCAAGGGTGTACATTCATTCCTAACCATTTCCCAAAATATCATCATGATATCTTTGCCTGCTTCAAAGGATGCCATTGGAATCTTTTCAAAACAAGATGCTCGCTGACCACTTCCACTTTGTTGACTTTTCCCACTGATACCCTTCAAATAACTCTTTATTTAGCATTATTTGCTTCTTTTGATACCTTACTATTCCTTCAAGTATATCCTAAAGTTATTCATGAAACCTTCTATGAAAGTGTGATTTCCCCCTGGACTTCTTGTCCATATGTATTCTTGCATTGTGAATCCTTCCTTCAATTTCCTTTCTTCCTTATTCAAACCTTCAACCTTTTCCCTATACTTCTTTATTTTGGCACTTGTTTCCATTAAAGAATCAATCATTTTCTTGCTCAAATAAGCTTCTGGATTCTCTAGACATGGTGCAAAGATGACATTAAACTCTTTTAATGCCTTTTGTAATTCATATGCTGGTATGTCCATACATTCATGGTCAATGAGCTTCTCAACTATCTTCATATGCAACTTGATCATTTTATCAGCCTTCTCCTCTAAATCCTAAGTAGATGTGATGTATCTTTTGAGACTGTCATCTTCAAACTTTAATTCCAATCTGGCTTGTGGTACTTGATTAGCCATAGGAGTAATGACTCCTTCATTTATTAATTCATCTATTCTTTCTTCAATCTCCTCCAACTTTCTCAATTCAAACTTGCATTCTTCCCTTAGAAATTGACAATTATGTATAAGCACGCTGCATTTATTCTTCTCTGTTGCAGCCATTTCCCAACCTGTCACTACCTGTTTGGTCACCTCTTTTCCTTCTTACATGAATTCTCTAAACCATTCATCAAAAATATTGGCCTCAAGCCTTTTATTCTCCATGTATTTTACTTCATCCTTTGACAACACAGCTATTTCACTGGGCAACTTTGGTAGTGTAACAATGGGATCAAATATTCCCTTAATGAATTGCTGCAACTGGACAATGTGTCCTTTCAAATATTCTTTCTTATCTTTGTCTTTCTTTAACATTTCTGTAGTAGTTTGGTGCATATCTTCCCACTCATTTATATGCTTCTCTATTGTTATATGGCCTAGGTCAAAATTGAGTATCTTGTAGTCGTCTATTGTTATATCTCCTTTGGCTTTATCCTTTTGTGGTATTGTAAAATTCAACATTCTAGATCCATCAGGACCTCTTTTTATTGCTGACATTATTTTGGCCTTCCTCTTTTCTCTCTACGGTGTTGCACTACCCAGCAAACTCTTGATATCTATAGGTACTAATTGTACCTCCACCTTTTCTCTCCTGACTTTTGTACCTAACCAGGGTGGAGCCTCTTTTGCACTTTCAGTAGCTTTTTCTTCATTAATTACCTCTTCTTGAGGCTTCTCTATTTCTCCTTATTCTTGTTGATGTTGTTGTTGTTGTTGCTCTTGTTCTTCTTGCTATTGTTGTGGAGGGGATTGCGGTTAAGGGACTTGTTCTGGGAAAATTAGATCATTTTGTTATTTAGATTCACCCTCATTATCATCCTCTTCAATTTCTATATCTCCTCCATCCTCATCCTCTTCCTCTAGATTTTCTTCTTCTTCTTCTGCTTTATTTTCTTGTTCCATATTTACCATTCCTTCATCCTTTGTTTTCTTTTCAAGTTCAAAATTATCTTTATCAATATTCTCTATGTTCTCTTTGCTTTTAGGTTTATATATTGTTTCCTCTGCATCCCTTGCTGTTTCAACTTTCTCTTGTATCTTTTTAGGTTTGTCAATTTGTTCTATATGTGATGGTGAACCTATAATTTCATCATATTCCTTTGTATCTTTTTCCTGTTCATCTTTATTTTCTATATTCTTTTCTTCCTCATTGTGTTCTCCATACATGTTCAAAATATTTAACACATCTACACCAGAAGTGCTAGCTCCTATTTCTTACTTATCTTGAGCATGTGTTTCCTTCATTACCTCTTCAGGTGTATCCTCCTTTTTAGATTCTTCTATTTGATGTGCTACATCCTGCACATCCTTTATGATTTCTGGAGGTACCAGTGTACCAAACAGATCCAATGCTTCCCATCCTTCTTGTACATTCTCTTTCTCAGACTGTGGGCTTTGTTCAATTTCCATATATGTCAGATCATTTTTCCCTTCTTCTTCATCAAAGTATTCACACAATTCTTCTTCATCCATACCAGTTTCTTTTCATGACTTGGGACTCACCTCTCTGATCCCACTATCACTGCTATCATCTTCAACGGTAACAGTCTCTATTACTTTTTTGGCTTCATGTACTTTTGACCCATGCAACTTTTATTCAGCCAATTATGTTTTAACTTTAGCATATGTTTGTTTTTTTTCTACTGAGGTAAATGTACTAGGTATGCTACTTAATTTAGCACCTACCTACTATGCTCCTATAACATCATCCCTTTTTGAAGTTCCTCATTTTGATGTTTCCACTTGTATTGCCCTCACAACTTTCTGTCCTGCTGACCTCTCATCGGCCTGTGCCTACTCTACACTGGTATCAAGACTAAATGATTTTGTTTCTACAAATGTGCTCAATGATACTGCCACTTCCACCCCTAGTGCATATGGATCCATCAGAGTGGTATTTTTGTCTTTTTCAATAATTTTTGCTTCTACAATCTTTCTTTTTTGCTCATAGAAACACTAGAGGTCATCCTGATGCTCCCTCACTCTCTTCTTACCCTTCTTTGGATATGTAGGCTCAATTCCTTTAGCCTTAAGTTCTTATATTTTATTTCTTAACAATGTCTTTGAAAACAAAATAACAGGCTTGGACAATACGTCCAAGGATGTATTCCATTGTTGTGACCAATCAGGCTCACCAATAGGAGTAAGCCTAACATTCTTATAACTATAATGCAGTAAATCATCATCATCCTCAACTTCATCAGGCACATAAATTTCCCCCATGGACTTCATTTGCTCCACTGTCAATCTTTGGTGAGCTCTCTTTCTTACCTCTTTGTCATTCTTGTAGTCTGACCAATAGTCCTCAATGTGTATTTGATGTTTAAAGTTAGGATCAATAGTACTTTGGATCCTATAAAAAGGATCAAACCTCCTTGCTAACTCAAATTCTTCAAATCCATAATACCTCAACTCCTTTTCTGAGTAACTAGCCCTTCTTCACTGTAACATGAATACCTACCAATTGCCCAAAGGAGTTTATGATTCCCTCTGCTATACTTCTTCTTGTACATTTTGAAGGCATTCAAGTTTTGCCTTGAGAATTCTAAAACAATCAACTTGTTAGAAGGATACCTAGGCAGCATAAAAGGTTTTCCTTCAAAACCTTCAATTCTAATATATATGAAATTCTGGAATTGTATGTACCATGAACTATGCAAACCAATTGTATCTTCTGCATCTGTAGATAATCTCTTATCCTACTCTTCTCTCAAAACTCTGACCATGCATGTATTAAACACATCATTCACTAAAGCATACTTTCTTAGTGCATTATCCTCTTGTAGATCAGGATAATGGTCATATACAAGCTTTTGATTTGGGCCATTCCCTAGGGTCCCAACTCTGTCAATCCCATATATATGGCTAAACCATTGCTACACATGAGTATAATACATACGAGAACAAATAGAAAGGCATCATCTTTTGTTTTCTTAACATTGTCTATTTCCATATGGCTGTGCTAATAGCCTTAGCCCAGTGAATTTATCCTTGTTCTTTCTTCGCCTCTCTCATGAATTAGATAACAGTGAACATCCAAGGTTCACACTTAGTGGCATCTCTTAAGCCTACCAATCTGCTTAACATTGTTATCATCAAATGTATCTCTTCTTTGAAATGTATTCTCTGGAAGATCTTATGTACTCTTGCCATGGCCTTGGGTTTGTTTTCAGCATTATACCAACTGTAGAAGATCTTGCTTCTACAATCCCTATCATTATTATTGAAATCTTCATTGTATTGGTCTATATCAATATCTACCATTTTTTCATGTATCTCTAGACCAAATGTTCTTGCGATCCCCTCCATAGACAAGTCTACAATGACCCTATCTTGGTGTATTACACTCCTGGTAGCTAAGTCATATAGTTGTATACAATCTAGACATAAGTCCTTGGCCTCCATAGCTAGCGGGAAACCTGCAGCTCTGTATAATCCACTTTTCCATATACACTTCATGTCCGGTGTAGCATCTGTTGTTGTAATCTTCTATCAAACATCTTCAGCATCATAATTTCCTATGCTGGTGTCTGTTCCTACTCCGCTTGTGCTGATTAGTGAAGGGTAACCTCTATGTATTGTTAACTCTTCTTTCTCGGTTTCTTTGCGAGGCTTTCTTTCCTTTTTAATCTTTTCTTCATCCCCTGTATCCACCCTCTTCTATTTTGGGGCCATCCTGTAAAAAACACATTTTTTAACTTGTCATTTTACTATCTTAACCTAGGGTTTTACCATGAATTTTCTATTTTTACATTTACCCTAGCCCCCTTTTGTCTTTTCCATTTTGACTTTCACATTGTTTAACCCAAATCAGCTAATTAACTATCAAAAATAGTAATTTAACCTTTGCTTGCATTTTAAAATGAAATTACTAATAATCATTTTGCATTTTCAATCAACTAAATTGTAATGGCATTCAAGATAAATACGTGTATTTTTTGGCAACTCAACCTTACAAACGTTGACTCACTTTACCGTTTTCTGATCTTTTCTCGTTTCTGAAATTCCATCGCATAATGAATTTTTCATTCAATTTATGCAACAGTTCTTCTTTCTGCAATTTAATTTTAACAATGCAAATCTAAAAGAAAAACAACTTTTTATTGACCTTAACCCATTAAATTTCATCTTTCCAGTGGTAGTTCAGCATTAATTGCAGCAATCAATGCACCTACGGCTTCGGTTTTCTATTTCAACATTTTAAGTTTAAACATTCTATCCATTAGTCTATTCCTTGCATACATCACGTTTTCTTGTATATCTCCTTGTATATCATTTCTTGTATGTTACTTTGTATCTTTTCAATAGACAAGCCTTCATGCAATGGATTATAAACAATGTTACCCTTTTTCATTATGTCCAACTTTGTATCTTTGTTTGTATGTTGCAATGTATGTAAAATAAATACAAAACAATTATACAATTGCGACCCATACGAACCCTCTTTACCTTTTAGCTCTCGATGGTGCCTTTCATTCCTTTGTATATTGGGATTGTATATCATTAACATACAATCACCCAAACATACAAAGCCTTACCTTTATTTTACTTCCTTTTGAAATCCATGTTGTATCTTACTTTTTCACTTCTTTGCATCTCTACTTGTATCTTGGTTTGTATATGCCCTTGTATATCCATTTGTTTATGCAATATACAACCAAGAGATACAACTGTGGGACCCACTTTACTTACCCTCTTGTATCTCCCCGAAACAACACTTGTATCTACACTTAGATACAACCTTTCATACATACAAATTCTTATACAATCATCCTGGACTTTTCATTGTTCTTAACCGTATTGTATAACCTTTTCAAATCTATACATGTATATAAAGCAATGCATATTTCTAAAAACATTAAGATACAATGCATCACTTACATCCAATTTAACTAACTTTTGAAATCCGCACTTGTATGTATGCTAAAGATGTAAGCCCGAAACATACAAACATACAAACTATGAGACATACCCTTTTTCTCTCCTTAATAAAACCATATTTTATACCCTCCTCGGGTCCACGAAATGTATATCACCTTGTATATTGCTTTGTATATCTCTCTTTAAACAAACATACAAATCAAGATGCAATGCGAACTTAACAATTTATTCACTCCATTTATGAAAACTTATCGGGTCCAACTTTCACACGAATAATAAAATACTAAGCATATGCATATAAATTACCATGATATATAAACTCAACCATACTCTATGTGACTTATACAATGACTCCACATACAAATGACTTTGCATATGCAACATACAAACCCTTATATAATGCATTTTATCAAAAACATGTATATCTTGCAGAATATTGGGAAATTTTTACTGGTTCAAAAAGCAACCCCTATTCATTTTGACAAAGAATTCACCTCTATTTTGTTCTAGCACTTAATGTTAAATATTTTCAATTTTCAACATGGTTTGTAACCTTTACCTCTTTTCCCTTTACCTCCAAGCAAGACCACACACAAGAAAAAAGGCCACCAGCCACAATAGGGGTCCTCATTTTGCTAAGAGGTAAAATGGGGCATATTGTGAGCATCACAATAGGAAGAAGAAGCAAACTTTGTGAGAAAGCTAAAAAAGGGTTTGACAGGCAAGTAAAGAGGTAAGTTACCTTTCAAATATTTTAACTGTGGAAAGATTAGTCATTATGCATCTAAATGTCCTTTTGGAGAAAATGAAAATAGAAACAAGGGTTTCAAAAGGAACAACTTCAAAAGGAATCTTCTTTCCAAAGAAGACTAGAACTCTTCAGAAGAAGCAAATCCCTACTCATCAGATGATGAAAGAGAAGAATCCCTATACATGGCTATGGAAGTCCCTGATGGTTCTGACAAGACTGTTGATGAAGAAGAATGTGAAGTTGATCTTGAAGGTGAACTTATTTCTGCCCTTGAAGACTTGAAATGTGTAAGGAAAGAGAACAAAGAACAAAAATCCCAAATTGAAGCCAAGACAAATGAATGTTCAAAATTTGAGAAAGAGATTGTTTCACTCAAAAGAGAATTGGAGAAAGTATATGATCAGCTGGACAAAATATCAACTTTGGAAAAAGGTCTGGAAATCTAGATGGCATTGAAGAAGCAAATATCATTCTAGTCATGTCTCAAAGAAGAAGATACAGAACACCTTTCCATGCAAGGTAGACCTTCATAAACAGATTCAATCATGCATTTTTTGGTTATTGTTTCATTTGTAATAAATATGGTCATAAGGCTATGGAGTGCAAGTCTAGGATGCGTAGAAGAAATTTTGTGAGTAGAAATCCTCATGCTTCTCTAGTAGATTTCAATGTGATATGTCATACCTAAAACAACTTTGGGCATATAACAACATATTACAGAAGTGGATTAGCAAATTTATAAACTTAAATGGAAGGCATTAATAAGCAAGACAAGGAGACTGATACATCCAAGAGACAAGAAATAAATGAAGAGGTGGAAAATTCAATGATTGTCCAAACAAAAAATTTCATATCCAAGGGAAAGAAAACCCCTGGGTGATAGATAGTGGATGTTCAAGCCACATGAATGGTGATAAAATCAAATTCATCAACCTTGTAAAGTGGAATGGTGGATCAGTCAAGTTTGGAGATAATACAACTACAAACATTTGTGGAAAGGGCACCATAAGTATTGATGGAAGATCTAAAACAAAAGATGTTCTATATGTAGAAGGTCCCAAGAATAATCTTCTCAGTGTATGTTAGATATGCAACAAAGGATACAACCTCATATTTCATGCACAAGGATGTGAAATCAGAAGAGCAAATACTGGTAAGTTGGTGGTAGAAGCTAGTAATACAGAGAGCAACTTGTACAACCTAAGTGGTGTCAATGGAAGGAACTATATTCTAGGATAGACAAATGAATGTTTGCTATGGTACAAAAGGATGGGACATAAATTTTGATAATCATGTGAAAATCAGCTCCATACAAGTAGTAAGAGACATGTCAAATATTGCCAAGCCGGCAAGTACCTTGTGTAAAGAATGTTAGATTGGGAAGCAAACAAGGACAAGATCAAATACCAAGGAGTATTCTTCTATAAATCCATTGGAACTGATTCATATTGATCTGTGTGGTCCTACTAGAACAAAGAGCCTCCGAGGTGAGAGGTATTTTATGTTGCTCATTGATGAGTACTCTAGGATGACATGGGTTACATTTTTGAAAGAGAAATCAAAATCTTTTAGTAGGTTTAAGATTTTCAAGTCTATAGTTGAAAATGAAATGAATTCTAGAATCAAGTGCTTAATGTCTGGTAGAGGTGGTGAATTCACATCAAATGAGTTTGAGAAATATTATGAACATGAAATAAGGAGGCACTTATCTGCTACAAGAACCCCTCAACAAAATGGAGTTGTTGAAATAAAAAATAGGATAGTGCAAGAGATGGAAAGAACTATGATTAATGATGCAAAGCTTTCTGACAGATACTAGAAAGAGGTAGTCCACACTATAGTCTACATTCTCAATAGAGGGTAACTAAGGGTAAATAATAGCAAGACACCCTATGAGTTGTGGAAAGATAGACCTACTTCAGTCAAACATCTTAGGGTGTTTGGAAGTAAATGTTATATTAGGAGAGATGATAATAACCTAAGGAAATTTGATTCAAGATCAAATGAAGGTATCTTCCTTGGCTATTCATCTAGAAGCAAGGCAAACATGTGCTTCAACAATAGACTACAATAGGTTGTTGAAAGTATAAATGTAAGGGTTGATGAAGATTGACATTCACCTACATATGATCAAGAAGATTGTTGCTCAAATGGATTTGCTTGCACATAAGAAGAAGTTGAAGAAAAGAAAGAAACACAAGAGAAGGCCACCAAGACTCCTACTAAGTATGTTCAAAAGAACCACTCAGAAGATCAGATAATTGGAGACAAGAGTGAAGGAGTACAAACTAGAAGAAGATTTGGAAGGGAAAATGAATAGGTAAACTTCTCCTTGTTGTCTAAGATGGAACCTAAAACTTTTGTTGATGATAACAAGGATGAAAGATGTATCAAGGCTATGGAAGAAGAACTTAATCAAATAGAGAAAAATTAGACTTGGGAATTGGTGCCAAGACCCGTAGACAAGAATGTGATAGGCACAAAATCGGTGTTCAAAAATAAACTAAATGAAGAAGGACAAGTTGTTAGAAATAAGGAAAGATTGGTCTGCAAGGGTTATGCACGAGTAGGAGGCATAGATTTTGAGGAAACCTTTGTTCTTGTAGCAAGGTTATTAGCAATCAAAATGTTTTTTGCATTTGTAGTCCACAAAGACTTCAAGGTTTATCAAATGGATGTCAAGTCATCCTTCTTAAATGATGAGTTAGAATAAGAAGTCTACATTGACCAACCTGAGGGATTTTAGCTATCCGAAGATCAAAATTTGGTGTGCAGACTGAAGAAGGCACTATATGGTCTTAAGGAAGCCCCTAGGGCTTGGTATGCCAGATTGGATAAGTATTTACTCTAGCAAGGCTTCAAGAAAGGTACAACAGATAGTAATCTCTATATCAAAATATAGAATGAGCACATATTAATAGTAGTAGTATACGTTGATGATATTATCTATGGTGGCAATGATGAAATGTGTAAGAAGTTTGTAGAAGAGATGCAAAAGGAATTTGATATGTCTATGATAGGTGAACTTTCATTCTTTCTTGGACTTCAAACCACTTAATTAGATGAAGGAATCTTTATTTCACAAGCAAAGTATGTCAAGGAGATGTTGAAAATATTTGGTATGGAAGACTGCAAACCAGTGAGTACTCCTATGGTAACAGGTTGCCATCTAAGTAAAGATGATGAGTCACCATAGGTTTATCAAACTCTGTATAGGTCTATAATTGGGGGCCTACTGTACCGAATACCATTAAGGCCTAACATCATGCAAGTTGTTTGTATGGTTGCAAGGTTTCAAGTTGATCCAAAAGAAACACATGTGAAGGCAATCAAGAATTTTTAGATATTTGAAGAGCACTCTAGATTTTGGACTATGGTATCAAAAAGGTAATGACTTTTCCCTGGGTGCATATATTGATTAAGATTGGGCCGGTAGCATTGATGATAGGCAAAGCACCAGTGGAGGTGCTTTCTTTATGGGAGATAGATTGACTTCATGGTTTAGTAAAAAGGAAGATTCAATATCTTTATCAATAGTTGAAGCAGAATACATAGCTGTAGTATCCTACTGCACTCAAGTGTTATGGATGAAGAAAAAATTGAAGGATATCAAGGTAATATATGATGAGCCCATTCCTATCCTATGTGACAATACAAGTTCCATCAATATTTCAAAGAATCTAGTGATGCACTCTAGAACCAAGTGTTAGAGCTGATTGATGTGCTCTGATACCATGTTAGAGTTGGCTATGAGTGGAGCCACCCAGGATCTAGGACTTCATGAAAGCACAAGAGAGATCAAATGAGAGAATAATTATACTATCAGTGAATGCAAAAGAGATTGTTCAAAGATTGTTACAATGTACATGATATGCCTTTCTTATAAAGACAAGGTTGAGATGCAAGATGTTGTAGTCATGTGACATGTGTCTTAATCCTATGATATGTGACAACTATAGGATAAGATGAAACTATCAACAACTATCAACAACTAGACACAACTAGAAACATCTAGTAGACTCACTAAGTTAACTTAACATGTGAATTATGTGTGATGTGTGAATATTATTTAACTAATAAATAGTTAAATAATATGAATTATCCACACAAGGGTAAATCGGTTAGGTAATAACCCTGTTCACACCAACACCCCCCCTTAAGTGCAACTTACAACTAGCTGGCTAAAGTAAGATGTAATGATCGATGGGTCCCGACTACTACGCCATGTTAAGTACCCATGTGCAACAAATCTCAAGTGGAGAAAAGGAGAAAACCTCATGGGAAAAAACTCCTCTCCAAAAGTGAGAATGCATAAAATAATGAAAGTGAAAGAAGAAGTGATAGTAAGAGGACTCAACATGACCCCCCAAGGGCAACTTCTATCACATATATACAATCAAATACCCCTTATAAGAGAGCAAGTGTGAGACTATAGGTCCCCCCCCACAATGAAGTAGCTCCTACATGTTGATGGTGAATACCTGAAGATGAACACTACAAAGTGCCTTGTACCTGCAAACAACATTTCTCCCCTTAGGAAGAAACCAATCCAAAGGCTGATGTAGAAGAAACTTCATCTCCAAGAAGAGAGATGACCTAGAAGAAGTCTCATGATGGGTGTCTCGAAAAACTGCTGAAATGTCCACGGGTCAGAATCAAAAAATGACACAATGCAATGAGGTGTGACCAATCCCAAATCTTGGGTAGACTTGTGAAGAACAACCTCCAAAGATGAAGTAGATGGGATAAAAGTTGTGTTGTAATTGTCATAAAAGAGGAGAGATATCCCCTTAAGTGTATCCTCCAAATCTACAATATGAGACTCATAAAACAAGTCTAATATACCTACCAAGAACGTATCCCAAAAAGTTGTGCCTAAAAGACATGCATGCTCCTGCTTAACTGAAGTAGAAGAAACCATGTCGATGTCGATCTCTAAAGAAGCAAGAGGTTGAGGTGATGGAAGCTCAACACTAGTCTCATGAACCGATGTGGATGAAAGAACACCAAGGTTCAAGTAACCAAACTTTTACTTAGAAACATGATTCACACTTGATGCATGGGTGTGAATATCAATCAATGGATCTACAACATCATCAGGGGAAGCAAAATAGGAGAATGCATACAAGTGAGATGCATGATCAGCCATCCTAACAACAATGATATCTCTACTCTCCAAGTCTCTTATGATCACTGAATGAGGAGTGAACTCAACTGTCTTTCCTACACCACAATGAGTAATCTAGTAGATGGATAGGAGATTGGTTGATATGGAAGGTACACACAACACATTATTGAAAGTATCCTCACTAATATCAATAGTTCCTTTACCAGTTGCATGTATGAATGTATTGTTACCCATCAAAATAGGTGGCAAAGTACATGACTCAAATGAAGAGAACATCCCTTGTGAAGATGCCATATGATGAGAAGATCTAGAATCAAGAAGCCATCTCTCTGAGTGAAGACTTGTAGAAGCAAAGAGTGCTTGTCCCTTTCCTTTATTTGTCCAATTAGCAATGCATGTTGTCCCTATCTATGTAGATGATGATGGTGTTGAAGAAGAGGATGTACTAGGTGACATGGATGATGGCATGTTGATATTGTGATTCTGAATAATGTGATTCAACTCATCAATTTTGTTCTCATAACACTTATGCTCATCATTTCCTAGTTTCTTGCAATATGCACACTTTGGTATCTCCTTATTAGATGATTCCTCCTTGGGAGAGGATGAGGACATAGGTGATTTATTTGATTCCTTTGCTTGCTCATTTTTCTTGAAAACCTTATTTATCTATTTCTTTCCTTTGCTAGTTAAAGCCTTTTGATCCTTTAAACCTTGATTAGAAAGAAGAGCTTGAGGTCTAGGAGACTTCAATGTGCCCATGTGTACCAACTTAGCTTGCTCCCTTGTGAGTGATGTGGCAAACTCACCAAGCGAAGGCATTGTGAAAGATTTCCCAAGTGCATCCATAGTAGCATAAAAGGTAGAAACAAAAATTGAATAGTCGGGACCAAGCTTAGCAAGGATTGAAAGAATCAATTGAGTGTTCTCTTTCTCAATTCCACATTGTTTGAGCTGCAATCTAAGTGACTTTATCTTTGTGAAGAAGTCTAGGATGCTTGCAAAGTCAGTTGGATTCAAACCAATTAATCCATTCTCCAATTTGAAACCTCTCATAGTATCTTGCTTACCAAAGAGATTTTCTAAGGTAGTCCACACTTCATTAGGTGTTTTACAAGATTCAATATGAAAAAGAAGATCAAGAGAGATAGACAAGCATAGTGTTCTATAGGATTGATCACATCTGTTGTACCACTTTCTCTTTTCTACAGCTATTGTTGGTTCAATTTCTATACCCATTGTTACTCTATGAATTTTAAAACTTCTTAAATGAATCTCCATTTTAGTTTTCCACTCATGATAGTTATATGGTGTGAGTAGAGGATGTTTGTTTGGATCCATGATGAAAGAGTACAAAAAAAACACAAGTACAACCCCCCTTTTACTCAATAAATGAGATCACCCATAGGAAAAAATGATTGTGGGACTTTATGATTAGTCCAATTACAATTGCCACAAGCCAAAACAACAAAGTGGTCTCTGATTTTAGTACAATGCAAAAGCCAAGATTAGGCTTGAACTGAAAGGATAATTTCTGAGAAAAACTAGATCAAAATGATGGCAGATCTAGAAAGCACTTGAAAAATCATGCACTTTCAAAAAAAATTCACCAAAAAAATGTTACCATATGAGCCCAAATGAAGCCTTTGAAGTTATGAAAATGGGAACTACTGAAGTATAGGTGAGAGAAACTATAATTTCTAGAAAAAAGAAGAATCAAAACCAAAATTTTATTCTACCACTGTGAATATTGCAAAATTCTAACCCAAATAAAAAAAAATGTATGAAAAACGAAGCAAAATTGAGCCAGATATGAGCCTCCGAAGTTGGACTATGAAATTAAAAAGCTCAATGGAGAGCAGGGCCCAAATTGAGCCAAGGGATGCTAACGTCAGCATGATGTCAATAGAATATTTGGTACAATATCTGAGATTCATAGGAATATTCTTCAAGATTCCCTTGAAAATGACATTAGCACGTCAAGAAATGACATCAGCAGGAGGCTGAAAAATGATGATGTCAGCTCTTGAAAGATGACGTCAGCAAAAGTTGCCAACAAAATATTCTATTTTGATGCTAGAATATGTTATACAGTGGTTTATTTATGATGTCATGCTAACATTAGCATGATGTCAGTTGATGCAAAAAATGACCCGACCGAAGTATTCCAAATTCTCTATCGTGATTCCAAAACCATCATTCTTATGCCAAAAAACTGCCTTTTTTTATGGAAAACCACCTATTTGTTGATGTGAAACCATTGTTGATGGGCAGAAAACTAATTTTGTAATTTTGAAACTACTTAAAGGGTTGTTTTAGTCCTCGCTAGTGGTATGGCATCACCAGAGGGTTGGTTTTTGTGTTGGATGTTTGGTTGCAGGGTAGTTTTAATAATCACCAGTGAAGATTTTATTACCGCCTGTAGGTGGTATGAAGGCTGTCAGAGTGGATTTTTTTGCTACTAGGTAGTTACAATGAAACATTGGGGCTGGTTTGAATTTAACAAGCCACCGAGGTAAGAAGATCTATCGGTGGCAGTTGAAATCATTGCCAGCAATGATAGGACTTCACCGATGGTTTTGATATCCCTACTAGTGAAGAATATTCTATTGTGCATGGGATTCTTGCCATGATTTTGAAACAGGGCTTGCACTAGTGCTGAACTCACCATGTGGCCCTTACAGGATCTATGGGTACACTGCACCTGCAGGTACAAATCCTACAAGATTTTTAATATTCTGCAAAAACACAACAAATAACCCACAAATGATTTTTAACCAGAAGATATTTAATTTACCTAGTGGTCATGAGTTGATTCTGCCTGTGCAGTACAATGCCGTCAAAGATTCCATTAATATGCCACCTGTGATAGGGAATATTCCCTGCGAAGATTTTGTACGGTCGAGGGCAAAAATTCTTGCCTTGTGCTGCAATTGTGTCTGATTTTGACAAGTTGATAGTCAATCTTGGGGTTTTTTGGCCTCCTGAGCATGATGATAGGGTCAGATTTGACCCAAATTGCTCTAAACGATCAGGTACCTGCTAGATCTGGCATGCACTTTCCAACTTCAAACCCTCATAGATTTGACCTCTGATGTCATATCTGGACGAAACAAAAGGTGATCTTGACTATCTCAGACCTCCTAAACACAATGGTGTGCTCAAATCTACAGTAGCATGCTCTAAAATAAACCTACAATACAAGGCCACAAAGAGGAAACCCTCATAAATCTAGTATTCTATCAAGTCTTTTTGATTCTCCAGGTCATCATTCGATGCTAGAGAAGAGCATACTCAACTATCAAGATCCACAATGAATTACAATCAAGATCCCTCAAAAAATGACTAACACAAAGTGATTCTTCCTAGATCTCTGATACCATGTTAGAGTTGGCTATGATTGGAGCCACCCAGGATCTAGGACTTCATGAAAGCACAAGAGATCAAATGAGAGAATTATTTTATTTTATTAATGAAAGAAAAAGAGATTGTTCAATGATTGTTACAATGTACATGATATGCCTTGCTTATAAAGACAAGGTTGAGATGCAATATGTTGTAGTCATATAACAAGTGTCTTAATCCTATGATATGTGACAAGTATAGGATAAGATGACAACTATCAACAATTGGACACAACTAGAAACATCTAGTAGACTCACTAGGTCAACCTAACATGTGAATTATGTGTGTTGTGTGAATATTATTTAACTAATAAATAGTTAAATAATATGAATTATCCACACAAGGGTAAACTGGTTAGGTAATAACCATGTTCACACCAACACCAAGAACATATCCATCAAGTATCACTTCTTAAGAGAAAAGGTCGCAGACCAATCTAGGTAAATTTGGAGTATGTACCTACAAAGGATTAGATTGCAGACATCTTTACAAAACCTCTTCTTAAGGACACTTTTGAATATCTCTAGCAATAGTTAGCTAGGGATTGTTGCCCCTCCTTCTAGTTAGATGCACGGATGATGCATCTATTCAAAGAGAGAAGTTCAAGTATATTTATTATTCTTGGATTGATGATAGATACCACTCAGGGGGAACAAGTAGATAAGAGACTATAGAAGATGACAAGGATTGTACAGATAGGGGGAGCTTGTATGTGTTGCCTGTACAAATGAAGACTAGTGACCCTTTTCCCTTGATGTCAAAGGGGGAGAAGAATTTGAATATCAGGCTAATGTTGCCATCAATGCCAAAGGGCGAGATTGTTGCATATGTTGTCATTGATGTCAAAGGAGTGGTGATCGGCAGAGTAGTGATGTGAAAGACATGATGATGAAAGATATGAATATGAGGATGGATCAGTATCATCTGTACATAGTTGCACCTTATCTTTTGAAGTTCATGGATAGGTGAAAGTCATCAAAGTGTTGATATGCTTGTTTCATTACATTACTTGTTGAAAAGCATTACATGATGATATGTAGGAATGTTTTCAATACTGGTATGCTGATATGAAGGAGTTGTGACCTCTTGTCATTTGGTGAAAAGTGTTGCCAAAGGAAACTGTTAGTGAAAAATATAAGTTGTAAGTGCCAGATGCACAGGAGATTTACTGCATTCTACTACAAATGAAGATATTGTTGATAATTGAGAGGGGGGGTGAATCAGTTATCTTGATTTATTTAACTTTTTGTTCTTCTTTAACAATTAGTGCAGCATCAAAGCAAGTAAGCATTCATGAACATGAAAATAGAAACAAAGTCAATACACATAACACAATGATTTTGACGTGGAAAGCCCTGTTAAAGGAAAAACCACAGGGTGACTAACCCAAGAATGTATTCTTTGTTAGAAGAATAGAAGTACAAAATGGCACTTGCCAATTAGGGCTCACTACCTGAGCACACTGCTCACAAGAGGCTCACTGCCTACAAGAGACTCACTGTCTACAATTTATAAAGAGAGTTACACAATACTTGAACTGATAAGAAGCATCCACATATGTTGGAGTTTAGTTCTGGTTAAGCTCAGTATACTAATCTACTGCACTTCATCCTTTCTCTTCTTTAGTGTTGTTGTCCTCTCACATACTAGACCTGCCTTACTACTTCCACACTTCTCTTCTACTTTTTTTCGCACTTCACAACACACACACACACCTTCTCATCGAAATCTATTTGGTATATATATCCACACAAGGGATTTCATCCTCTTTCTAGTCAGCATCCGGAATAGTCAGTATTTCCCAAACTTTGGTCTGTCGACTGAATCCTTGCTTACCAAGTGATGCGGATCAAAGAGATACTTATAGAAGTCATCTAACAAGTCAGCCAATCTTGAATGATACCTCAAGAATCTTGATCACTATCAACATCTCATCCAGAATAGTGTCTGATGCTCTGTCGGTCAGTTCTTCCTCTGTCTATTTTGCCAAACAGGACCCCAATACTTGAATCCTCATATCTCTTCACTCTTCCATCACCGGAGGCTCTATTCCTGGATTCTATCAGTCAAGGTACTCCTCTTGACTTTCCCAAGTCCGCACTTTCCAAAGATACATCCTCTAAGAGATCTGGACCTGACTGTCGGACCTTGCCACATGCTCAGTTCTTGCTTACTGGACCACAACACTCTTCAATCTGACTTCTGGTATAGGCACACCATGTCCTGCAGATGTGTGGGATGAACTTTGTTGCCATCAATGACAACAATCATGAAGCTCCAATGTGTCTCTTGCCAACAATCTCCCCCTTTGGCATTGATGGCAACACTTAGTGAAAAATGACTAAGTGTTATACCATACTCCCCCTTGGTTGATGCTCTCTTCTAATGTACAATTTTTTAGAGCTCCCCCTTAGCTGGATTCCAGATTTTTCACTATTCCTCACTCCCCCTTTGACATCAATGGCAAAGGGTAGGGTCCGCACACCAAAATTTTTAAAATAATCTATACATATCTGCATAAGTATATATACAAGATGTACTTACATGTACATAAATATGTCTACAAAAGTATTCTTCAACTATATAACTTCTGCAGCCCAACTCTACTTCATCGTATCCAAAATTGAGATGTGACCACTCAACAGGAATGCAAAAGCTTTTGCCCTCTTCAGATCTGTCAGATCACTTGTTCGGGCTGTGATTTGAGCATCATTTAAGGCTTCATGCATGACCTCTAACTTAGGGATGATTATTCCTCTAAGCTCACTCAACCTACTTGTTCTATTTTTCTTCTCCTTCTCAAGCTTCTTAATTTCATTCAAGACTGCAATGGTCTGGCATTCTTGATTTATTATGGAAGTGGAAAGAGGATCAAAATTCTGAGATAGCTTTGTTAGTTTGTCCTCCTGTTCTTTCATTTTCTTCTCAATATCCTTGGTCACTTTAGGCCAAGTTAAACAAAATTTATAGATATCTCCGCCATCTTTAAGAGCATTTTCCAAGCTCTTTATTCCAATATCCATAATTCTCCTATCATTTGTTATTAGACCCTGTACTTCGGAGAATCTTTTGTCCAAAAACTCCTTCCGAACCTTTTCTTCTGCTGACTTCTCTAAGGAATCAAAATGTGTATGAATAGAATGTACAAGAGACTTTAGATTACCAGATGTGGAGGCTGAAGAATCCTTTTGGAAGGATGGCATAATCTTCTCTAAAACATCGGATGCAATTTCTATGAGCTCATAGTCTGCCATGTGAGACTTCAGAATTTTTTCTTTTGCCTTTGCTTGGGTGAAGGATGCTAGCTTCATGGTTTGCATCGGAGAGAGGGAATCAAAATTGAATGGACCTCGAAGCAACTCCAGTTCATCAAATTCCAACAACTCCTTGGTCAAGAAATCTTTGACTGCATCTGCTGTGTCTCTTGCCAGTGACAGGGTTTTCTCCCCTTATGTAGCCTTAGCACTGTCATTTGTGGTCTTTTATGTTTTACCTTCTTCTTTTCCCTTCACTTCTTCTACTTTCTCCTCTATTCTTACTTCTCCTTTAGATCCGAAGACTGCTGGGGAATCCAGATTTACTTCTCCTTGAACTACCTCTTTCGAAATAGAGGAATCCTTTTCCTTTACCTCTTCTACTACTATCTCAGTAGATTCTTCTTTGTTATCTATTCCCGAGGGATCATTACCTAAATCCTCTATAACATGAATATTGAATCTTTTATAGGCATCCTGCAGGATTTCTTCTATTTCTTTTGCCACTTTATCAGTTTCTCCAAGCATGAGCTGATTCATTCTAGCCTTGCTCCGGAACTCATCCTTGCAATCTTTGAATATCATATCCAATTGTTTTGGAGTAATTGAAGGGTAGAGCTGAATAGCTATCTATTCTCTAATCTCTAAGTCCTTAGCCTTGGAATTTTCTTTTCTCATCTCTAATTCCTTCGCTAGGCTTTCGGGAATGAGAGATATGATTTCAATAAAAGCTTTATTGTATATGTTCAAATACTTAACTGTGGCTTCCTCCAGAATCTTTTTATTTGCATCATTGTATGCATCATAGAATTCTTTTATTGGTTGTAGGTTCCCATACATAGTGACTGATTTAACTACATCATCTAAGGAGAGAGTGGGTCTTTCAACAAACTCTTCTGCCTCTGCCTCCTTATCTTCACCAGATACTTTTTTCTTCTTCTTCATCTTCTTTACCTCTTCATCAGATTTTGTCTCTTCGTCATCCTTTTGACTAGTATAAGACCTTGTGGCCTTTGTCTTAATTCTTTTCTCTACTTTACCAGATGATTTTGCTTCCGGTTTTGATGTCTTTGAGCTCTTGTCAGTGGTAGGTGCAGACCTCTTAGAGGATCTTATCCGGGAGGGGGCTTCTACCAGACCACTTTCCTTTTCAGCTTCTTCCTTCTCTTTCTCTGCTCTTTCCCTTTTCTCTCTGTTGGCATTAAGTGCCTCTTTTGAGATTCCATGCCTCTTGGCCAGTTCTTCTACCTCTTTTCTCACTTTTCTCTTTATCTTCGGTTATCTAAGTTCCACATGAATCTTTACACTCAACTCTTCAAATGTTCCAAATCTTTCTGCCTTGGGATCTTTGGGTTAACTAAGCATGTGTTGAACATGTAGCTCAACAATTTTCTCATCTACTTCATATTCCATGGGCATGATCCAGACTATCCTTGGTTCCATAGCCTCCATTAGGCACTGATTAGTTTCTACCATAAAGCAAACTGTATCCTTATACTTTTCAACTAGAGATTTTGGAATTCTCTCCCTTGCTTGCATCATACTCTGAAAGTTCTTGAAATAACCCCACAAAGCTATATTTCTTGCCTTAGGATTCCCAAGCCCATGCAAGTAGTCTCTGATTTGAATGGCAACAGGTCTGTCATTCTGCCATACCTAACCACTAGATCTGAGCAACTCATTCATAAAGTAGAAAAACAAACACAATATTAGTCCACCATACTTAAAAGAGTTCTTCTTGTCCTTCTTAATCTTCTATAAGTTTTCCATCAGTTGGCTTAGAAGGAGTTCACAGAGGTCATAATCTGCATTCTTTCTCAACATCTCATAAGCAGTATACATAGCAGTTTTGGGTACTAAATTCTCCCTGCTCGAGTGATATATCTTATAACCAATTATCATAGATGCAAACTTGATATCCGGATCAGAGATATCTTCTATGGTCGTTGCTCTCTTATCAAATGTTGATCCGGTAGCCTCACTTGCAGTTTGGTTTTTGATAGATTTGAGAACTGGTATCCCTCCAAATGAGTGCAAGCTAATTACTGCCCTAATTGCATCCTTAGTGATCTTAAATGGTCTATTCAACCATAAGAAGTTATCATGTACTCTGCTTAACACATACCAAACCCATTCATCCTCCTCAAAATAGGGGAAATGAATGCACTGACCAAAATGTTTATCCCGGATGGCCTCGTACTGTGGTTTTAGTTCAAAAGTATCATCTATTAACTAATTGCGATAGATATCTGCCAGCTTGGATTCCCCAAAATCTTCAATGTTTGCATGAATGTAAACCCTAACATCTTCTACATGCAAAATACCATGCGGAATGCTGGAAAATGCACCTGAGGGATCCACTTCTAGAAATTTGTATGGGTGCTTGTTAAATTTAGGGCGTGGCCTATTAGAAATCTTCACCACATTCAGAGTAGCCATTTTCAAAAGATTTATAGAGAGATATTCAACAACAGAAAATACCTTTTACGCTTCTAGGGTTCGCTGAATGAGCCGGAGTAATTTACTGCATGAATCGACTTCAATGATTGATCTTTGAGAGTTTGAGACAATTTGTTGCAGAGCTCCTTTTTATTTTCTTCTTGAGTGCAAATGATGAATGAATGAATTCTTTTATTTCTGGGAAAGCCCTAATTTCATACTACAATAAATGCGCAACCTAAGTCATTCCGGTTGCCTTGTTCATCTTATTCTGAGACAGATCTTTTCCAGATCACTCAGATACACTTAGAGTTATTCTTGGAGAATAGTGATAATCTATCTTCCTTTCCTTAATCATTTGATCTATCTGCAGATCAAGATTCCATAGTTTGAATCATGTCAGATTTAACTGTGAAAAACCTACTTCTCACCGGATGACTGATGAACCAGATTAGTCTTCAACCTATTCAAAACTTATTGCGGATCTTTCATCTCTTAACCAAACCTTATTTGGATGTCCCTTTGTGAACCCTTTAATCCGCAACTCTCCTTGTGCCAGTTCTGGCACCAATTAACTGGCTGGGGGAAAATGTTTTTCTTTGTGTCTCCCCCTGAGCCAGAGCTCACCTTTTAATTTCTGGAAGGAATATCAGCACCAGATTCTGGTGTGGATCCATCCCCTACATTTTTTGTACTTCTCTTCACCCAAATCTTGTTCATCTCACTTTTGACTTCATCCGCATTCACTTTTCCTTTTCCCTTGTCTTGATTCTGATTATGATGTACCGGACCTCTTTTGTCCTGATTCTTGCTTCTACAGAATTTGGCAATATGACCGGATCTATTGCAATTGTGGCAAATGACATTTCTTTGCATATTTGATTGATGTCCTCTTGATCTACATTGATTAGCCATATGACCCATTCTATTGCATGCAAAGCATCTACCATTGAATGAATTGTTCATTTGCATATTTCTGCATTCATGAGATTTGTGACCATACCTTTTGTAGTTAAAACACTGTCCGGAGAAGGATGTGTTAGTCTGATTCATTCTCCTTCTGCACTTATTAGCTTTGTGACCAAAGTTATTGCAGTTGTGGCAGTATCCATTGAAGGATGGATATCTTTGAGCATTAGGTTGCCTTACTGGAGGTCTTCTAGGCCTATTCCTTGGATTTTTTGATCCAAACTTCTTTTGACCAGATCCAGAGCTTTCACCTTTCTCATATCCCAAGCCACACTTGTCATCTACCCTCTTTTGGCTTTCAAGAAGAACTTCAAGTTGAGCAGAACTTATCTTGAATTTCTCTTTGTATTCATTTGTTGTCTGATGATCCCTTTTAAGAGAGACAATTTGATCCTCAAGTTTTTCTTCATTATCTTTAGCATCTTCAAGATCAGATTCAAGATGTCTAATTATTCTATCCATCTTGTGGCAGTCTTCTGATTTCTCCTTGAGAGATTGTCTTAGAACATCTTCAGTTTTTCTTTTCTCTTCAATTTATTGGGTAAATTTCATAACTCCTGATTCCATTTCATGTCTTACCATAATGATCTCTTTTGATAAATTTTCACATAACTTGGTTTTCTCCTTCAGATCTCCATTTGTATCATTTTCTTCACTCTGACTTGCCAATTGTTGAAGTAGATCCTTTCTCTTTTTCATAGAGAGAATTAGTTTCCCTTTTAGTTCATTTATGAAATCATTAGCCTGTTTGAGTCTTTCCTTCAATTCATTGATTTTAGAATTAGATTGCTCAAGATCATCTAGGGCAGACTTAAGTTGCTCCCTCATACCGTACGCATCCATTTTGATTCCCAGATCTTCCTCAAGTTGTTAGGCTCTGTTTGGAGGAACTTGGCTCTGATACCAATTGTTGATAACTAAGAGGGGGGGTGAATCAGTTATCTTGATTTATTTAACTTTCTGTTCTTCTTTAACAATCAGTGCAGCATCAAAGCAAGTAAGCATTCATAAACATGAAAGCAGAAACAAAGTCAATACACATAACACAATGATTTTGACGTGGAAAGCCCTGTTAAGGGAAAAACCACAGGGTGACTAACCCAAGAATGTATTCTCTATTAGAAGAATAGAAGTACAAAATGGCACTTGCCAATTAGGGCTTACTACCCTAGCACACTGCTCACAAGAGGCTCACTGCCTACAAGAGACTCACTGTCTACAATTTATAAAGAGAGTTACACAATACTTGAACTGATAAGAAGCATCCACATATGCTAGAGTTCAGTTCTGGTTAAGCTCAGTATAATGATCTACTGCACTTCATCCTTTCTCTTCTTTAGTGTTGCTGTCCTTTCACATACCGGACCTGCCTTACTACTTCCACACTTCTCTTCTGCTTTTCTTCGCACTTCATAACACACACACACACACACACACACACCTTCTCATCAAAATCCATTTGGTATATATATCTACACAAGGGATTTCATCCTCTTTCTAGTCGGCATCTGGAATAGTCAGTATTTCCCAAACATTGGTCTGTCGGCTGAATCCTTGCTTACCAAGTGATGTGGATCAAAGAGATACTTATAGAAGTCATCTAACAAGTCGGCCAATCTTGAATGATACCTCAAGAATCTTGATCACTATCAACATCTCATCCGAAATAGTGTCTGATGCTCTACCGGTCAGTTCTTCCTCTGTCTATTCTGCCAAACAAGACCCTAATACTTGAATCCTCATATCTCTTCACTCTTCCATCACTGAAGGCTTAATTCCTAGATTCTATCAATCAAGGTACTCGTCTTGACTTTCCCAAGTCCATACTTTCCAAAGATACATCTTCTGAGAGATCCGGACCTGACTGTCAGACCTTGCCACATGCTCTGTTCTTACTTACCGGACCACAACACTCTTCAATCTGACTTCTGGTATAGGCACACCATGTCCTGTAGATGTGTGGGATGAACTTTGTTGCCATCAATGACAACAATCATGAAGCTCCAATGTGTCTCTTGCCAATAGATATGGCCTCACAACTTGGAGGATAGCTAGAGATAGCTATGAGGTATGTATGATCCAAGTTTCAAATCATAAGGACTACCACAAGGACATCCAGAGTTAGCAGACTAAAAATAGGGTTATCGCTATGTAAGGTGATTAGGTATGAAACTCAAAGCTACTGCATTTCACCGCATATGCATGTATGACTTGGCGGTTTGGAAAGTATGTAAAGCAAAGGTACAAGAATGACATATTCAGTTTTCAAAGAATATAAAGTACCACAATTGTGTTTCTCAATGTTCTAAGCTAAGATAGTATAACTAGACTATGTAAAGGATACTGGCATCAACGTTTGACTACATGTTTCAACAAGCAGATGCATAAACCAAGAAGAGGAATGTATGAGAAGGCTTTGCAGGTCATATAGTGTTTGTGGCATGAACCCCATGATGACATCTCTTTGCTCTAGTACCACATAGGGTCTGGAGCCAATGTATGAAAGGATAAGTGTTTGCAGAGCCAACATGATATATTTGAGTGATTGCGCCATGTGTTTGGAAGCATGAACCAATAGGAATTCTTGGGAGGAAGTAAAATGGGTCCAATAGATCACTTGGTATGAACTGCATAATGGGATTTCACTCATATATTACTGCGGATGATTTGGGAACCAATAAGTAAGGTTGGTTACATGTTTTATTATACACGTTACATTAAGGCCGATAAAGAAGATGTTTAGAAGGCTTGCGGAGGATATATATGAAGGAAAAAGATTGCTACAAGGCATGTGCAATGAAAGATGAGCAATCAAGAGAGACAACTGTTATGGAGTAAAAAGTGACCACATGCCTTTTTACCTCCTAGTTTAGCTCCTAGGTCCTATTTGCTTCCTTATACTTAATTTTACATTATAATTGTTCATCCTAAAGGAAACCTCCTGACACCCATGACATTTTGGGATCCTTGGGACCTATTTTAACTTATTCCTAACCCAATTTAGAACTCTGGACTTAGGTGCCAACCACCCAAGTCCCTCCTGATTGGTCGAGGCTAACTTTTGGTATGTCAGCTTGGGCCTTTCAAAAATGTTTCTCTTTGTTGGCTCTTGTGATTTAAATTCATAAATGTTAGAGAGAAAGCATATATATGTGAGTTTATGACTTCATTTGACACCTAGATGGATAATGTGAACTTATGATATTAGAACAAAGAGCATTCAAGAAATTCATTGTGTATTTGTTGCAAATTTGTGTTAGTATTTGTGTTTGTTGTAGATATGGCATCATCCTCCATCTCCTTGTGAGTTGAAGATCTTTCATCCTCTCAAGGGCTTCACCACGAAGGTGACATCATTGCTATTTGAATCATTTTATCATTTGGATTATCTTTGCCCTCTACTCTGCGAGAGCATGCCCTCTTATTAACAACGGTGTTGGGAAAGCTTGAATGCTAACCTGAGGCTTGACTAAGGCAAGCTCCTAAACACCACAACCCCCAAACCCCTCTCTTGTCATCTTGTGTCTAGATTACAGGTATAGGTTTTGGGAAAAGTGGAGCTACAGGGAAGTAGTGTAGACATTATAGTTTTGAGATTTGGAAGCAATGTCAAAAAATCCCTCTAACTGGACTTGGGTGGTTGGCGCCCTAGTCTACAGGGCCTCAAGCTTCTGGACTTGAGTTTTAGACATCATCTATAGTATCTCATCAATTCTAACTTTTGAAAGATTTTGACATCTGGACTTGGGCAGTTGTCAAATTTGTCCTCTGACACCTCTGCTTTCGGGAGACAGGTTTGTTGGATCTAGGGCATACAACTGAGAGGGGGGGGGTGAATCAGTTGTATAGAACTTCTTCTTCTATTTCAAACACTTAATTCTCTGTTGTTAGTTAGCAGCATATCAAATAATCATTCATGGAAGCATAATACATAAACATAAGAGCAGATAAGCATCAACACATTGAACACCAAGATTTTGACGTGGAAAACCCGGTTAAGGGAAAAACCACGGGGTGATTAACCCAAGAATTATTCTCTGTTAGAAGAATAAAGAAAAATGAATGGCACATGCCAATGAGGGCTCACTGCCCGAGCACACTGCTCACAAAGAGGCCCACTGCCTACAAGGAGACACACTGTCTACAAAGTGATAAAAATCACAGTCTTGAACTGGAGAATGACATCTCTACCATGTCCGGATCAGTTCCAATTAAGCCCAACAATCTCTGCTCTGCCTTTCGCACCTTTCTTCGCTATATCATGCTCATCTTCACACCACACACTGAAATGAACTCACAAATCATTATTTATACAAGACATCGACTTAGGAACAAGCATCTAAGTCGGCAAACAACCATAGGAGTATCCGCAAGATGAATAACACATCCGGTCGGCCATCACAAGAACATTCGCAGGATGAACAACTCATCCGGTCGGCTACACAGAGCAATAACTTCATCCGGAAGAATAACTTCAATTCCGGGCTCTACCATCAATGCGGACCAACAAAACATGATCCAATAACCTTCACAAGCCTGTCTGAATGTCCGGATACATCCGCACTTCCTCTGCTTACTGGGATCTCTTGTCTTCCTCATCCGGAACTTCAAGAACACAGTCTGTCGCCACTGTCATAATGCAAGAGGTACTTCCGGACCTCCAAATCATACACAAATCAGGATGATACATCACAAGAACATCCCAAACACTACTTCCAATCCGCAGATTAGGATAATACAATTCCGGACCTCACCGGACCTTTTTGTGATCCTCTGTCACCTCCGGATACTTGCCGGACCCGGTTCTATACCGGCAGCCACAACTCCTTCAGATCTTCATGCGGACCTCTGAAATCTTAACTGTAGCATCTCAAGACTCATATCTACTAACCCTTTAATCCGCATCCTCCGGTTCTCATCCTATACAGTACATTTACCTTCTTCTCATCACTGTTCTTCACTGTTCCTGACTGAGACTAATTTTCTCAATGTCCTCAGCACACAGCTCATCAAATCCTTCTTGTCAATGCAATATGAGTATGTTGACATCAATGACAACACTGGGTAACCTCATACTTGCAACAAGGTTTTGACATCTTACTAATCCTCTCTATACCTTTGGTTTCTAGATTACTGTTGTTGATCATTTGTTTCAATCTGATTATCTTAGAACTAGGGTTTTCTTCATAATTGACCTAGGGTTTGATAAAATCTTGGTTGAATCTTATTGGTGTAGGAGCACCTACCTTACAGTGGCCTCCATGAGGGAGTTAGTTTTAAATCTTGTTGATTTTTCCAAGAAGGTCTTGTAAGACCAATGCAATGTAATAAGGTCAGCTTGGACCAATACTTAGTTTGTATCTAGGTTAATGTGCAAGGTTGTTAGTTAGTTACAGTTTGTTAGTTCGGTTGTGACTCCCAGCCATTTGGAAGCAAGTCTATACTACTGTGGGTAAATGTATAAATACCCTAGTACAGATCAACTGAAAAAAAGGTGAGGTTCTTTGTTGTTAAGGAATTGTGTTGTGTTGTTGGGAGAAACAGAGTACTGTAATTGCATTTCTGAAATCCAATAAAGATTCGGTGTGTGTTTTGGTCATTTGATTCTACTGTGTAATCGATCCATTGTTTTGTGGCTGGATGGATCCATTTATCCATTCCACCGGTTGATTCTCTGAATCAATGGAATGGCCGTGTATAGTAGATTAGGGTTTGGTTGTTTTGTTTTTATTTCTATTCGCATGCATTTGTACAGAGCCGCAGGTCAGGAGTGTTGAAAACCCTAGCATTTGTATGTGCTAGACTGTGCAGGCTAAATCGGGTCGAAGAATCCACCTAAGAAACGGATCAGACCATCGCTGGAGTTTGACGGGTCAAAACTGTGAAAATCTGCAAGTGTGAAGAAAACATGCAATTTATGTGTATATCACATTTGCATGCATGATATACATTTGCTGAGTATATCACTTTTGTCTGACGAAGTTTGTGTTCGGAAAGCATATCGGGTTTGCCGTGGAGTTTGTATGGTCCAGTTGTATGTGGGGAACATACATTGGCATCATGTATACAAGGGAGAGAGAAAGTGGTCGAAAGTATACCATAGTGGTCAGCGGTGGTCAAACATACAAAGGCTACAGTGAATGTAGGTCCGGTGAAATCCACGGTGAATGCATCGATAGGCTTGTATGTCACAAATGTGCAACGCGCACATACAAGTATCAATCGGCAAGAGAACAAAGGTCAGCGAAAGGAGATAGGAATAGGCTGATGGGAGGAGTCACGATGATGAAGAGTATGGCATCGGCATGAGGTAGCTGGTCGGGGAGACCCTACACATAGCGGCCAATATAGAAGGTGGTGCCGATGGTCAACAAGTCAAAGGATTGCATCGGTATGATAATAGTGATCGAAGTGAAGGTTCTAAGTGGAGCCGATGGCATCAGGTGTTGCCGATAGGCAACCAATGATGAGTCTTGTCTAGGAGCATTGGTGTGAAGATAACTATCGGGCAACGAAGACTAGTTTATGCTGATAGTCATAAGTTTAGCCGATGGGGTATGTTGGGAGAACAATAGATTTCTCTCGCCAATAGAAGAAAGCATTTTACCTGTGGAGTTTCAAGGGATTGGAATTAACCCCTCGTAACTCTGCATCATAGTGGTATCAGAGCTCAGCAAAAGGACTGGGCTATTTGTGTGTTGATTCTATCATTGAGAAGACAAAGGTAGAGGAGTGAGAGGTTGACAAGATGCCTCCTAAAGGTAATGGTACTGCAAGAGAGTTGCAGGAGATGAAGGAAAAACATGCCAAAGATATGAGGATGATGAAGGAGCTTGCTAAAGCACTTCAAGCAAGGCTTGCAGCCTTGGAAATGAACAAGAAAAGAGAGGTAGAAGATAGTGAATCTGAGAAAGAAGATGCTGCTAATGAAGAATTTGAAGAGGTAGATGAAGAATTGAATCCTGAAGATCAAAGATTTGCAAAACTGTTAAAGGCAGTTCAGAGTGACAAGCCTAAGGTAAAGATTGATGTTCCCAGGTACACAAGAAGTTTGAATGAAGAAGAGGTACTTGATTGGATTGCTGCATTGGATAATCACTTTGAATGTGAGGATGTTGTTGAGGATCAGCAGGTAAAGATTGCAAAGACCAAGTTAGGAGGTCATGCTTTGGTATGGTGGGATTATGTACAATTTGAGAGAAGGAAACAAGGAAAGTCAAAGATCACTTCATGGGATAAAATGGTATCAAAGGTAAATTTTTGCCCAAGGATTATGAAATTCAGATGTTTAAGAAGCTGCAATTCCTAAAGCAAAAGGAAATGGATGTGAAGGCATACACTGAGATGTTTTACAAGTTGAGCATGAGATTTGGTCATCATAAGAATGAGATAGAAAAGGTTTCTAGGTACTTGGCTGGTTTGAGATTGAACATCCAAGATGAGTTAGTTTTAGCTAACCCAAGGAGTGTGGAGGATTGCTATCAAATGGCCATCAAGATTGAGGACAAGATGAATAGAAGACAGGATAAGTCCATGAGAGGAAGAGGTAGCAATGTAAGAGGAAGAGGATCAGCTCCTCCAACAAGACAAGTCAATGAGAGTCAAGAAGACATTGGTAAAGGATAGGAACAATCTGATTTCAGAGGTGGATGGAAAGGCACAAGAGGCAGGTTTGGAAATGGAAGAGGTTCCAATACATTCTCAAGAAAGTGTTACACTTTTGGTGAATATGGTCACCCAGCATTTAAATGTCCAGAAAAAGCAACAAGTTTAGTGGGAGAAAGGAGGACAAATCTGGTCCAAGAATCTGATGATCAAAGTGGGACAAGCTCAAACACTACTACAAATTATGTGTATCCTGAGATAGGAGAAGCATTAATGTTAAGAAGAACAATCTTGAAGACATCCAAGGACATGTTTCAAAGGAGAGCACTTTTTAGGACCTGTTGCAAAAGCAAAGGTAAAGTGTGCCAGGTAGTAATAGATTCTGGTTCAACAGACAATATGGTATCTTAGGAAATGGTGGATAAACTAAAATTGGAAAGGATTCCACATCAAAATCTTTACAAAGCATCTTGGGTAAGTGATAGTCAATCACTTTTGGTATATGAACAGGCATATGTTGATTTTCAGATTGGAGATTATCAGGATAGAGTTTTGTGTGACATATTGCCCATGGAATGTTGTCACCTACTGTTGGGTAGGCCATGGTAATTTGATAGAATAGCATTGTATGATGGGTATGATAATACCTACACCATCATGAAGGATGGGAGAACTATTCTGTTGGCACCTATGCAGGCAGATGCGGAAGCAAAGAAGACAGGTAAGATTATTTTGGTAGGTAAGAAGGAATTTGTGAGGTGCTTACAGCCCAGGGTATAACAATAGTCGATGATATCTCAAGGAAAGGAGACTAAAGTGTGAAGAAGATTTTAGTTCTGACTGACAGAGATCAAGTGGATCAGCAGCAAAGAAAACAACAAGTTTATGAGCAGCCACGAGTGGATTGGCAAGCCAAGGATGTGATTGTGGTTGGGACTATTATTTGTCCTATAACAATTGAAAGGAAAATAGCTTTTACAGTAGTTGAAGAAGCAATTACCAAGGTTATTCACCCAGCTGTTCAGATAGAGGTGATAGACAGAATGACTGGCAAACACAAGGTATGCGTGAGTAGAGCCTACATTGACAGGCATGAGGATTTACTTGCAAGACAGCACGTTACAGTTCAAAAATCTTGGAGCAGCCAAGAGACAACAGAGTATAAAGCTGGAACAGATTAGAGCACTGAGATGGAAACGAGTAAAGGTGGAATGAGTCCAAGACCTAACTCATGGGGCATGAGTTCTTTTTCTGTTGGGGAGTATGGTGCAGGAGCACCTACCTTACAGTGGCCTCCATGAGGCAGTTAGTTAGTTTTAAATCTTGTTGATGTTTCCAAGAAGGTCTTGTAAGACCAATGTAGTGTAATAAGGTCAGCTTGGACCAATACTTAGTTTGTATCTAGGTTAATGTGCAAGGTTGTTAGTTAGTTACAATTTGTTAGTTCAGTTGTGACTCCCAGCCATTTGGAAGCAAGTCTGTACTACTGTGGGTAAATGTATAAATACCCTAGTACAGATCAACTGAAAAAAAGGTGAGGTTCTTTGCTATTAAGGAATTGTGTTGTGTTGTTGGGAGAAACAGAGTACTATAATTGCATTTCTAAAATCTAATAAAGATTCATTGTGTGTTTTGGTCATTTGATTCTACTGTGTAATCGATCCATTGTTTTGTGGCCGGATGGATCCATTTATCCATTCCACTGGTTGATTCTCTGAATTGGTGGAATGGTCGTGTATAGTAGATTAGGGTTTGGTTGTTTTGTTTTTATTTTTGTTCGCATGCATTTGTGTAGAGCCATAGGTCGAGAGTGTTGAAGACCCTAGCATTTGTATGTGCTAGACTATGCAAGCTAAATCGGGTCGAAGAATCTACCTAAGAAATGGATCAAACCATCGCTGGAGTTTGGCGAGTCAAAACTGTGAAAATGCACAAGTGTGAAGAAAACATGCAATTTATGTGTATATCACATTTGCATGCGTGATATACATTCGTTGAGTATATCACTTTTGTCTGACAAAGTTTGTGTTTGGAAAACATATCAGGTTCGTCGTGGAGTTTGTATGCTCCGGTTGTATGTGGGGAACATACATTGGCATCGTGTATACAAGGGAGAGAGAAAGTGGTCGAAAGTATACCATAGTGGTCAGCAGTGGTCAAACATACAAAGGCTACAGTGAATGCAGGTCCGGTGAAATCCACGGTGAATGCATCGATAGGCTTGTATGTCGCGAATGTGCAACGCACACATACAAGTATCGATCGGCAAGAGAACAAAGGTTGGCGGAAGGAGATAGGAATAGGTCAACGGGAGGAGTCACGATGATGAAGAGTATGGCATCGGCATGAGGTAGCTGGTCGGGGAGACCCTACACATAGCGGCCGATATAGAAGGTGGTGCCGATGGTCAACAAGTCAAAGGATTGCATCAGTATGATAATAGTGATCGGAGCGAAGGTTCTAAGTGGAGATGATGGCATCAAGTGTTGTCGACAGGCAACCAATGATGAATCTTGTCTAGGAGCATCGGTGTGAAGATAACTATCGGGCAGCGAGGATTAGTTTATGCCGATAGTCATAAGTTTAGCTGATGGGGTATGTCAGGAGAATAATAGACTTCTCTCGCCGATAGAAGGAAGCGTTTTACCTATGGAGTTTCAAGGGATTGGAATTAACCCCTCGTAACTCTGCATCACTTATCTTTCCTTGACAAACAAGAGTACAAAGATCTATAGCTGAGCCTCTTCCATTTTGTAGTGGCTTGGTCCAATCTTTGTCCTTGAATGTTAGAGTAAAAGGAGGGTTTGATCTAGTGAATCCATACATTCCACTCATCCCCCTTTTTACCTCTTAACAACAAGTAACTCTGTAAGCAATATTACAAAACCTATAGTAGAGTTAGGATTGCAGAGGTATGTGTGCTATCAAAATCAGTAAAAAGGTCAAGAGGATATTAGGAATGATAGTGTGGAGGTGTCCAAACAAGTCAAGGATGTCAAAGTGGTAGCAAAGATATTGTTCCGGAAGTAATTAAATCATCAGTCCAAATTTGCAGAGCAGAGGTTGATGCCTCATCTTGTAAGTGTTGTTGCACTTCAACGAGTTGGTGCTTCCTTTGGGTTGGTTCCCATAAAACTTTGTTTCATGAAGTTGGTGCTTCCTTTGGGTTAGTGTCCATAAAATTTGTAATAGGGAGTTGGTGCTTCCTTTGAGTTGGTGCTCATAAAATAGGGGATTGGTGTCTCCTTTGGGTTGGTTCCCATAAAACTCATTGTAATACTTCATTTTATTTGTGAGGTTGGATTTGGATAGTATATCCAAGCAACTGGCTCGCGGTGGTTTTTCCCATCTTGGGTTTGCATGTAAATCTGGCGTTATGTGTGTATGTGTTCATTTAATTCATGTGGTTTGAATGTTTACATTAGATTTATTTCATCTAAAGAGACAAGAAGTTGAATATATACTGATTCACCCCCCATCTCAGTATATCTATGTGTTCAACACTTACCCATTCCAATCTCGACTAGACACTCGCTAGACACACAAGGTGCCTTAGATGCATCCCATTTACCTTCTCTCTACTATGCTAGGAATGGGTCTACCTCACCTAGAATGATTTCAAGCTAGTGGTCATCCCTCAAACTCACCTATTGTAGCCAACAAGAGGACACACTGCATCCTTTGTAGTAGGGCATTGCACACTAACAACCTCCATAGAAATAACATTCAAACATAAAATGCTAGGTAGTTACAATGTTCAACCATGAATAGGGGCAAATCCCTCCTTTCAAATACAAACCAAAGGCTCCTCAGTAGGGGAAAAGCCCTACACCGATGCCTCCAAGGCTACACTAGAGCCATAGATAGGGGGAAAAGGAAGCCCCTCCACAAAGAATAAGGGAGCCCATCACCTACAAAAATTAATCCATATTATTTTTCCTTAGAGCATGAGATAGAGCACTGGGCCTCTATCCACAGCTCCATAAGACTCTTCGAGCTTCATCCTTGTGCTCATTGAAGCTCTAGTCCTTCTAATAAAATCCATCATCTTCATCTTTTTCATCCTCCTCATTGCTCAGTCTACTCTTGCTCTTTCCATATGCACAATTCAAAATCATCCTACTCTTGCCCATATTAAAATGTTATTATTCCTTTCTATGAAAAATGAAATACCACAATATCTAAAAAACTCACCAGTAAGAAGCCTATAGATTAACCCTTCCCACTAAGACTCTCTTGGGTGAATATCACTTGAGTCCCAACACCTTCCATCGAAGGTGATCTTTCATCATGAAATTCAAATGAAGGAGAGTTTGAACAAATCTGGGTACCTTCAAATGAAGGCATTTTCTTCATTTTTTAATGTTTCATGTTGAAAATCCTTTATTTGAGGGACCTTCTAATGAAAATTACTTCATTCGAAGACCTTTTTAATGTCATCCTCTTGTTGCTCACAAAGTTTCCAAAAAAAAATGTTTCAAAGCAAGGGTTTGACCATCAAATAGAGTCACCATGAGATGAGATTTAGTAGGAAAATAGCCTTCTAAATAAGCTTTCCAAAAAGTATAATTTCTAACACATTTCATTTAATTAGTATATTTATTTTATATTTTTTAGTGAACATAAGTTTTTTATGATACATAAAGGCCTTTGTTTGATGCATGTGGAAATTTTAAAAAAGGTAGAAAAAAATTCTAAAAATTATGTGTGCACTCCATATTGATGTCCTTGTTTCAACAAAATAAAATTAAAAGGATATATACAAAAAAAAATGTCATATATCATGGATAAATATTACTTTAAATTATAATTAATCTAAATTAAAAAAAATTGATAATAAATAAAATTTGTAACAAAAAATTATGAAAAAATATGCATTGGATATTAGTGTTATTGATCTATTTTTAAGAAATTATGAATTTATCTTATTTCTAGAAAAAGTTATACATTATGAAATAATATCACTCATTAAAAAATACTATAATGTATAAAAACAAGTTATTAAGAAATGCTTAAAAAATGGGACAAATGAGAATTTGTGGGATCACCCATATTCAAATTAGGTATTTAGAGTTAAGCTAATTGGGTAAAATGTTGGGTTCTCATCCCCAAAAAGACTTCTTATGTGGAATTCTAAATTGGTCTTTCATATGTAGTTTCTAGTGTGTCTGCTTGAATTGAGCTTGTTCTTGGAACATGCTAAGACCATTTATTCCTCTTGATGTAACAAAATGTTAAAATGATTGATACGCTTAATAAGTAATATCTTTGGAAAAAAACCTATTTTGTTACTAAGATTAATGGTTTATTAGGTTAGTTGACAAGTATAATAAATTTGTAGAGCAGAAAATGTAAACCCTCACATACAACATTGTTGTATGCTTCAATACCTTACCTAAAACACCTAACCTAGTTTATGCCAACTTGTCTATCCTAGACAAGATTACAATATTGATTCTATTTCCTCAACAAAATTGCTGATGTAATCATATCGCTATCTTTCAAATTTTAATTTATTTACGTTTTACCTACATAGTTGTTACCCAACAACATACACAACCAAAACAAAATTTGAATTATATATCTAAAACATAGAATCATGGCTTAACCATAATAATAATCATAATATAGCAAAAGTGATTTGCAGATAAAACATGTGTACTTCTACAACTCTAATGTCTCAACGTCTTTATCTAAATCAACATGCAACCCTACTATCTCTTTTACTTTCACTATCAACTGAATCTATTTATCAGCTATGACCAGAACATCAGATTCCCTTTCAAATGCATTTATCAACCTCAATGTTTCACGTCCATACTGATAGCTTCCGTGCTCAAACTGAATTAGAAAACACATCAAAAACACAAATCATCGTTTAATGCAATGAGATTATGAACTTGAACAGGATGAAGATAAAAATAAAAAATAAAGAGTGGATTATATTAAACATAAATGCCTTTTTCTTTCAATCTTACAGTAATGTATCATTTTCTTCAACTTTTATGACAGTTGTCTTTTTATTGCACGCTGGTTTTGTGGTCATTTAATATATCATTTTCTTCAACTTTTATGATAGTTTGTCTTTTTATTGCACGCTGGTTTTGTGGTCATTTAATATATCATTTTCTTCAACTTTTATGATAGTTTGTCTTTTTATTGCACGCTGGTTTTGTGGTCAGTTAATGCTCCATTAAGGTGCAATGGAAAAAAATTACTTTGGTTCTGTAATCATGTAACACTCCATTAAGGTGCAATCAAGAAAGAATTGTCTTATTTATGACAGCAGAGTGCTGAGGTATCATAGGTTAAAGAATAAGTTTTCAAATTCAAGTATTATGCTTAGTCAATTTTGTCAATAAAAATAGAAGAAATATTTACCACTTTTTGAAGTGAGACATAAAATTATAACTTAAAATGGTTGTAATCATTTAATGGTGCAATCAAATAAGGATTCTCTTATCTATGACAGCAGGGTGCCAATACATCATAGGTTAAAGAAAAAAATTTCAAATTCAAATATTATGCCACAATATAAGTGGTAGACAATATCAATTGCTCAAGCACCATAAAAAATTAAAAAACAAGTGCCACGTAAGTGGGAGTACCTGGTATTGTAATAATAAAACTTGTCTTGTAATTAGAAAATAATGTCAGTTTAGAACATATCCAATTGCATTAATTGCATTAAAGAAGCTTAAATCTTATTATTTAATAGTGAAGTTGTTTAAATATTATTTTAAAAAAATTAAAGTATATTTATTTTTATACATAAAAATGATGTTTAAATGGTGGAGTTAAATTCATTGATTAGTATTTAACTAATGAGAAATTCTCATAATGGAAGTGAATATTGAAATGGAGATAAGATGGTGATGTGTATGTTATATAGAAAAATTAAGAATTTTTTATGTTAATTGTGGAACTAATTAAAAATTACATCATTAAAATAATAATAAACCTGTAAGTGGAGGTAAATACAAACTAACTAGTAAAAGCACCAAAGGTGCTATCAAATGGGCGATAGGCACAAGTATTTATCGGCCTATCACTAAATAGTTTATATTTTTATTTTATGGAAAGTCATTACATGTAGTTGTTGGTAGACATGGCTATAAATACAATAACAAATTCAATTTTTTTTTTGCAAATAAAAATAATTGAGTGGTATTAAATGAATAAGCACGTGAAGATTGTGAATGAACTAAATGAACTAAATAAATTCTAAGCAATCAAGAGATTAGGTGGACCGTACAGTACCTAAATAATGTAGGATAATAAAAATCCATGTTACTAATTTCCTATCACCAAGCATTGCACAAAATAACTTTTAAAAAACATATATGTATGAAGTGTGTGTTTGAATCAACTATGTGTGAAGTGATTGAACTAACATTGAGAACTAACTTTGTGCATGAAGCATGTTTAAAATTTGGCACATGTTCACTTTCTATGTGTGAAGTGTGTGTTTTAACTTTGACATTCATTTTGTGTGAATTGTGTGTGTGAAATTTAATTTGGGCATTCACTTTGTCTAGTGTGTGTATTTGAACTTTATTGTGTTTTATAAATTTGGCACCCACTTTATGAGTGTGTTCGGAGTTTGGAATGTTTGAACTTAAGTGTTAATGCATGCTTGTACTAAATTTGTGTGAATGAATTATGTTTGAGCATTGGCATATTCACTTTTTGTTTATGTAAATTGTGTGTGTAATTTATAGTTTATGTAATTTGTATTAAATAATAAATTAGTTTACATATTACGTATTATATTCATTGAAGTCAATCTATCTTCAATTACTCATTCAAGATAATCAAAGCATAAAGATACATTACAAAGAACAATTACACTATGAATATCAAGACAACCAAAACATGCAAAGAACAATTGCCTTGTGCATACC
Source organism: Cunninghamia lanceolata (assembly GCA_027924645.1). Lineage (NCBI taxonomy): Eukaryota > Viridiplantae > Streptophyta > Pinopsida > Cupressales > Cupressaceae > Cunninghamia > Cunninghamia lanceolata. The sequence continues at coordinate 5,553,374 of BSBN01000693.1, forward strand.
AAAATGGCCGATAAAATTAATTTGTTTTAAATTTTAAAAATGAATAATGTAAAAATATAAATATATTATTTTGTGACAGGCTTGTTCCTATTGGCCATTTGATGTTCAATGTGCAGTCAAACAAATATAAGTCAATGCCAAAGTTTAAACCCACACTCCACACAAATAATAAGTATATAAATTAAATTGAATGCCAAAGTTGTGCTCCACACAAACAACAAATAGATTCCAAAGTGAAACACACTAAGTAAACATGTTTAAATTACAACTTACTAATAGTACAACACTAATTATGACAATGTTAATAGATTGCATTGTGCTTAAGGAATATTGTGATACTTGATAATTATAGTATACCATTTAAAATTCATGTCACTAAAATATCAAACTTTATGCAATAAAAAATAATATAAAAACTTGAAAAGAATGAACACAGACAAAGTTTAAGGAATTGTCATGGCCAATAGCTATTTATCACAGCCTTAATACTAACCCTAACCCTAATTCTAACCTATACTCTAACCCTAATTGTAACCCTAATTTTAACCCCTAACTCTAATTGTAAATGTAATCATAACCATAATTCTATCCCTAACCCTAACCCTACCCTTAACTTGATTATTCTAAGCATAGTTGCAACATCTAAACAACATTATTTTAACCCTAAGCTTAACCTTTGCCTTATAACTTGGAGAGTTATAGATTTGGTCTTTCTTATATATGATGATGGTATGGATATAAGAATTTAGGGTTGTCTCATGTTTTCTCTTATGGAGGGTTTTGTAAAATAAGCTAAGTTGAATGTTGTGGAAAAGCTACATATATTGTATTAAAATGTTTAATGATAAAAATTTACAATACTTTTCCATTAATATTAAATATTGTATTTAAATATTTGCATTTTAAATAATTTAAATGATTATAAGATCATACGATTCATTCATCTATTCAATCATTGAATATTTATATAGTTAAAGATATGTAATTTTTCTTGTGTATTAAAAAAATATTTGATTATTTTACATTTTTTTTAATTTTTTAAAGAATTTTAAGGATATTATTTTTTATTTTTACATTCTTTTTAACCATTTTTTTCTTTCTTATTTTATTAAAAAATATTGATGTTTCCCTTTTTATTTTAAGGTTTTGTTTGCTTTTTATAATATTTTTTAAAAATATATATTATTATTTTTTCATCTTTTTTTAAATTATAATTTTTATTTCTCTATGTAATTAAAGATATGTAGATTTTATTTTTTTACTAAAAATTAAAATATTGATGTTTTTTAAAGATTTGTAAGGAATATTATTCTTTTTTCTTTTTTTTTTTAAACCATTGTTTTTTCTTTCTTATCTTACTAAAATAATTCTCCTTAGTTTTAGACATATTTTATTTAAAGTTTTTTTATAGTTTTTAAAAATTATTTTTATTTTTAAATGAGTTTTTTTTTCTTTTTTATTCACTATATAAAGATGTCCATTTAGGCAAGTAACTAAATAATGAAAAAAAAAAAAAGAAGGAAACTTACTAAATAATTATCTTTTTCCTATAGTTGATTCGCATAAAGAGATTTTTATGACATAATTTTATGAATCAATTTTTAATCTTTAATTATTGCAAAATATATATATATATATGGATTATTTCAGTCATGGAAGAATGGCGCTCATACCTGGAAATGGGCAAGATACAATTCTTGTTGGAGGAAAAACATATATGCTAGTTTATTATGCAGGTTTAAATCTTCAAATTTCTTAACCCAAAACAATAATGAAGCCCAATTGCTAAAGATTTGGGCACAACTCCATAAACCGTTGGAATTTGGCATCATTCAGTGCTACAACATGATATAAAAAATGTATTCATAGATTGGAGAGAAGCTGCAAAGTGTGGAGAGAAGCACACGGTCATCTTTTTTTTATCGGTATCTACAGAACAGAAATTTAGATGGGTTATATCCTTCCACAAGATTACAATTTATAAAATAGTAACCTAACCCTAATATAATTTAAACATGCTCTTTTAAAATTATTCTAAAAAGAGAACCCTAATCTCATTTTCTTTTCTTTTGTGCTTTCTTGCTGGAAATTTTTCTTTTGTAGGGTAGTGGCCATGGAAACAGAGTAACATTAAGAAGAAAATAAATGAACTACAGAAGAAGAGGCTAAGATAGGAATGCGTTAATGAATAGGACATTGAATCCATTTGTTCTGCGCCCGCCAAGAGGCCACGCCTGCTAGGGGTGATAGGGGTTTCGACTCCACAACTTTTTTTTATTTGGATTCATTTCTTATTGTTATTTTTTTTGTCTTGTAAATACCTACAGAGATACATAAAGATTTTTAAAATATACCAATTGGTCATATATCTATGATATCTCTCTCTATATATATTTACATCTAGTTAATTACAATAGAACTTCATAGGAAATATTATTATCGCCAAATACAATAGCCAAATAATACTGGGATAGTAGAAATATGAAAGGAAATTAATACCTAGTTTGGTTGAACAGCGAAAAATCGATTGATATGGTTGATGGTTACTATGTCAAAGTCCTCATGGCTTCCAACAATACTAAAATGTTGCTCCAAAAGGTACGACTCTTAGAAAGATAAACTAAATATCTATAGAAAGCTATGAGATTGAGTATTCTATGAGGCGACTCCATCAATAAGTATTATCGAATCAGAAAATTGCCAATGTTATTTCGAGAAACTCATCAATGCCTTGGCCAGTCTTAGACTGTAAAACCACTCACTAAGTCGTCCCATTATTTAGGAACTACTCAAACTAATGAAATGCCTCAGACAAACATGTTAGACAAATAAATGCCAACCTTAATTCAATTTTTAAAATTTTAGAATAATGCATGAAGATTGTGGGGGCTTTTTTAGATTTTTATTTAATTTTTTATTTGCAATTTAGTTTTTAATTAATTCAACTGTCATCATGAAGATTCCTTATTAATTAATATTTATATGCTTTGGTTTTCATGTATTGGATTTAATTCCACTATGGAAAAATGTCAATATATTTTAGTGCTAATTGTAATCATGAAGATTCTTTATTAATTAATATTTATTAGTTGTATTCTTTTTTGGTATTATGATGATTTTTTTTTATGACTAAAAAATGGAAGGACTACCAAAGAAATTATTTTTTTATTAGGACTACCAAATTTTTTTGGTAGTTACAAGATGTGTGCACATATAGAATGGCCTATTGGCCAAATAAAACTCTAAAGAAAAAGTTTCCCATAAAATAGGGAATGATGGAGAGAATATGGGGGAGGGGAGGACACATTCAAAAAAGATGGGGGAGAATAAGACCCTCAATCAATTCACCAATAGAATTGTATCTCCTAAATCCAAATCAAATTGTAGATAAAACTAGTATACCTATATTTTAAAAATATATCTAAAGTAGGGCGAGAGATATCCTTCTCAAGGCACCTATTCTACCTATGTGTGGTAATAATAATATTAATCATAATTAAGTAATTTTCTTTATTATATTTATTACTATATTTATTATTATTTTTATTATTATAAACATTCTCGATAATAATGTAATAATATTACAATACTATAATAATATAAATATAATATTATTATATTTAATCATGTTATATCATATAATTATATATTAATTTAATCAATGTATTACATGTTTTTGATTAGGGTAAGCTGCAAAACAAGGGTGCAGATCCCTCTTACAAAACAGCCCGGAGGGCAAGCAAAGGCCACACATAGGCCAAAAATAGTGCTTTAATAGTAGACGGACAGCAAAGCCCAAAAGGCTAAGCGACAAGAAGGCCACAAGGCTGCAAGGATCAACAACCTAAACAATTGCAGAACTAGACCTATCAGGTTGAACACCCTTGGCACGAGTGCAGTTTTGTGAAACATGCTTGGGAAGACCATGCTTCCCCCTTTGGACAACAGTCCAAAAAACATCATCTCCATCCACAAAAAAAGGAGGAGGAGAAACTCCCTCCAACTCCTCGGAAGGGGGTAGAGCCAAGGGCACACCAACACTAGCCCTAGCAACATCCTGTGTACCTAATGTTTTAGTCCGAGACATAATAACATCAGCAGGTGAGACCTCAGCAACAAACCTGGTAGTAGCAACAAGAGCAGGGGAGGTCCCTATAGCAACTCCAGAAATAACAGCAGTAGTAGGGGAGGACCCTGCAGCACACCTAGCAACACCAACAATAGGGGAGGTGTATTGCCCCTACGTTTTCACTTTGGTTGTGCAGGTAGTCTGGCTAAGGAACTTGAAGATGAAGATGGAACATGAGCTTTTGTTAGTACTTTCATGGGTATGATGCATATTGTTATGTTATTATTATTATTATGTAGAGATTTATTTGGATAGTTAGGTAATGCAGTAGTATGTTGTTAGGATAGGTGGAAAGGGTGGCATCATACCATTGAACATATGGGGTACATACAGGAATGAGATATGAATGTTAGAGTTCCTTTCCAAGTGCTTTGGCTATTAAGAATATGTGCTCAAATTGGTATGCTTGAGTGAATAGGTACTAGGCTACGTCTCCACCTGAATTGACAGGTCTAAGCATGCCTTAAAACTAATGGAACTGTTGAACAGAGATAACATATGGTCCCCTAGCTAGCCAACATCCTTGAAAATGATGAGTAAATGATGAGTATCCATTTTTGCACCCAGTCAGTGTTGTCTGTATGGGCGTGATAGTCAGTCATTGTCATTGTCGTTATGCTTTTTGATTGTGCATGGTCATCAGGTATTGTTTGGCATTGGATTATTTAGGTTATAATTGTTTGATTAATGTTTTGGTTAATTGCTTCATTAAAATAAAATTATTAAGTCAAGAGGGCACTTTGATAAATAAATATAGATGCTTTTATGTAAATTTAAGTTTATAGGAAATTATATTATATTGTAATCTAAGGTCAATAAATAATAATAACTATAATGAGGAAAATAAAGTGTTATTAAAACAGGAATATAATTGATAAAATTAAAATGAAAATATTATAAGCAAGTAAATGTTTTTGATAATATAAGGCAGCAAAAACTAGGGGTCGAACCATTACAACAAAAGCCCAAAAAGGAATAGCAAAGGCTCACGAACAAAAGGAGCCATCAACAAGTACAACATTAACAATCGAAATAAAAATATTATAAGCAAGTAAATGTTTTGTTAGTGGCAATAAAAGTAAATTTATAATATTTATGAGTTGTCATTAAAACTTATATATATATAGCAAATTCTAAAATAAATAAAATCAGAGAGAAATTATTGTCTGGTTAAAATAGAAAATTGTCAGAAAGTAATAAAGGTAGAATTTATTGCCTTTAGTAAGGAGAATCTTTTGGAAGAAATTATGGGGGTGGTTATGCATTCTCAACTTTTATTTTGGAAATCTCAAGACATAATTTAGGGAGAGAAGTGTGCATTTCAAAGAGTAGAATATGTTTTAAGTTTTCAGGATCTCCCTCTCTCTTAGGAAGTTTTCATTTTTATTTTGGCACCATAAACCATAGCTTCCAGAAGAAGAGACTTGGGGGAAAATGGATGCAATCTAGGAAATTTTGTGAAGATGTGATAGAAGTAATATTCTAGGTATGGACTAAGATATGAAACTAATTTATTGTTGCATTAGATTTAGTAATATGCAAGCTTTATATTATTCTATGAATTCTCTTCTACATATTCTGAGCCCAGTCTGTTGTGTTAGCCATAACTTTATTTTTATGAACTAAGTTCCTCTAGAATGTTTATATATGGTGAACAACCTAGTTATCTAAATCATATCCAAAAATCATCCTTACACAATTTGTCATTTTGGAGATATGAATATTTTGTGACTGTCTACCTCTCACCTGTTTCATCTCTGTTAAAACAGTTAGTTGCGTCACCAATAACTCTATATTTTCAAACTGGGTTTCTCTAAAAAAATTATATAAGATTTAGCTCTTACCTATAAAAATCATATCCAAAAATTAGCATTACCCAGTTTGCCAATTCAGAGATATGTATCAATTAGTAACAAACATTTCTATGCCATCTTGGTTGTTGTTATTAAATCTATAAATCTATTATGTGTGTATCCTGCAATCATTTTGATCCAAGTGATGATGTCTCTTTGAGATGATTGTCAAACAGTTCACAGACCTTGTCTATGCCTTAGTCTTTTGCATAACCATCTACCAAAGTATTTTCAACTATATAAGTTATATCACTTGCATATTAGTGGCATCAACATATAAAAAAAATTGTCAATGGTTGTTCATCTAATGAGGAGTCGAAAGCTTTATCTTGATCTCTTCCTAATATGAACTGAAGTAAGTTTAAAAGGACATAAAACCTTTATTAGAACTTTTATTTGATCTATTTGGCATTAAAGATATTGGTTATATTTTCTAATTTAATTGTATCTTCGGATTAGAATTTTAGGATGTGTTTTGGAAAGTTTTTTAAATAGTATAGAAATGTGTTAGTGTATCAATAGCTAGGATCCATATTTATAGTTCAATATGTTATTGAGATTTAGAAGAATATTATAGAAAAGATCATTCTTAGACTTTATCTATATTGTGTGTGTAATTATCCTAAATTTATGGATGAGTGAGTCTACTTTTAGATCATGATTGGAGGAGATAATTGGTTTGACATGTATGTCTTGGTTAGAGTCTTTTCTTAGGGTCCTCTTAAGTAAATTATTTAATTATTTTTACATATTATTTTGACTTGTCTAATAATTGCAAAGCCTTTTGATAAGTACCATACAGGTAAGTATCAAGTAGATACCTTAATTATTATATAATAGCTTAGGGACGACTTTGATAACCTTTAGAATGGCTAGACCATTGATTTTTCTTTCTGATTGTAAAGTAAAAGCACAAAGTTATGTCACACTTTCAGCCAACTTATCGACACAAGTGAATTTAAGTATTTCTAACTAAAAATCAATTTTGGTCAAACATATGATCTTGTAAGATTTATTCTAGCTAAGTTAAATATGTCCACAACTTTTCTAACTAAAATTGTTGGCTAAATGCATATGTAGCACCACTATGAGGCCAATTTACCAAAAAAAAAAATTTTAAAAACTTGATATTTCAACAACTTCTACTCGTGTAAATAACATTTTTTTTTAAATATAAAAATACCCTTTTGTAAATATATAAGTTTAGTTTTCAAATATATATATATATATATATATATATATATATATATAGTTTAATTATTATTTATATTTTCCTTTCTATTTTTACTAAAAGTAGGTTATCAGTAAAAAAATATTAGGTCGATTACCATGTCAAGGAAAAATAGTAAAACTTATTAAAAAAATTTAAAAAAATATGATGCACTAGATAAAAGAATCTATATCAAAATGGTATAAATTTTTTTCTATTTTAGATCAATAGTTAATATGAAAGTTGACGTCGAATGGAAACAACTACATTTTAATACACACATTTTATTATTTATTTAAAAATATATATTTATCAAAATTGAAAAAAAAAAAATCCATGCACTAAAGTTTAAAGATATAAATACACACAAAAAATTTGAAGAAAAAAAAATAAAATTTACTATATAAAGATTGACGTCTCATGTAACTTCATTTTTCAGCATTTTATCAGCAACTAAATTATAGTGTCAATTTATTAAAAACTATATTCAAATAATTTTTTAAATTTATTCAAAAAATACAAACATAAAATATACAAAAAAATAAATATTCTATTAGTTTACATCATTTCAAAATTTAAAACATATGTCACTTTTTAGTGATTCAAGTTTAAAAGTTGGATCAGTGTTGGCCATTTCCTTTATAAAAGTGTGACATAAACCTTGTAGTTAGTCTAATAAAGGTTTGTGATATTATCTCATGGCATTAACATAGTAGATGTAGTATTAGTACTAGTTTATGAGTAATGCTTATTACTAAATTATGTTCACACCTAATTTAGTTAGACCTAATTTGCAGATTGTTTCAAAAGGAGTAAAAGAAAACTTATAAGTAATGCAATCAATGAATACATGATGTCTTGACAAGAGAAAATAAGGATCAGTTGACAGGATAATCTGACAGTCCAATCAAGACTATCAAACCATCATGACAAGTGAATATCTAATGGCAAGATATCAGACAGTCAATGAAAGACAGATAATCTAACTGGTTTTATCTTTAAGTTATGAGACAATTGAGTTATTCAAGTGATCACATTTTAGTGTGAAAGAAAGACATTCATTTAAACTGTCATTTCATATCATGTTTTGAACATGTGTTTCAAATTAGATTTAGTTATTATATCCTATGCATTTGATTCAAAAAAGAAACATACATAAATCAATTGCATAAAGTAAAGTAACTGATCATACTTAAAGAAATATTTAAATGTGTCCCATACAAGCCATGGGAGTGACTAAACTAAGGAATGCAGACATACGCAAGATATGCATCTAATGATAAAAGGAAAAGAGAAAGAACACATGAAAATATTAAATATCCATCATTACCTTTTATCAGGAGGTTGATGTCATCAGTTGATAGCTGGTCTTCATGTCTTTATCTTCAGCTCTAGATCATGCCAGTGTACCTACAAAATTGGGGGAAAAGCCCTATTAGAAGCTCCAGATATTTAAGATTATCACATGTTTTTATCAACAGATATATCAACTTGCAGACATTAGGCATTTTATGTGAATGGATCAAATTAGACATGTGTAATAAATCAGATCATCATGAAAAAGGTCAATCAAACTTCAAGAGATATGTTTTTATGCTAACTTGTTTGTTCACTGTGTAGGTATAGGAAAAGTAATGTTGCTAATTTGAAGACATTAAAACATGTGGAGAAAATGTGGCTCCCACAAGAGTTGAGCCCAGCATGTTTTCCTTTTTATTCATTTAAAAGGATATCAAATTGCAAAAAGATAGGATGCGTCATTCAAGACAATACTATGCATTAGAACAGTCAACTTGCAAAATAGTGATTTCATCATGATAAAAGTGAAACGGAGTAGTTGCTCCTATAAACTATGCCCACTTAAGAGAAGCAGTGATTCTGAATCAAGTTGTTAGTATGCAGAATATAGAAGTATAGTCATGAGAAGGTATTCTTCTTTATTTCCATCATCATTGGAATGTCTTCCTATTGTTCATATTTATTCCATAGATATGGGAAGTCATCTAGGTAGGTCAAACATCATGGAAAATCAGACCTTAAGATGTCATAAGAGTACACAAGTGCAATGAAGGACAGCCTGGTAATAAATGAAGAATCAGATGAATGAATTTTTCTAGAACTATCATGAGTTGATCAATAAAAGCCCCTTTGGAATGATGATCTACATGAAGTGAAGGCTACAAGAGCCATTATAAAATGACAAACTGTCATGTGTATTTTTAGTATGCAAAAGGTTATGTTTATAACAGCTACAGGAGATGAGAACAATAAGCTACATGTGGTAGTTTAAGCAAACAACTTATCATGATCATATCATATAATGAAATACACCATGCTACAGAGTTGAAACATCATGCATATCATGTCAAGGTGTAGTCCTCATACGAAAGAAAGTTCAAGTAAAAGACATATCATGTCAAGTGCATATCATGTAATGAAGGACAATCATCTGTTATAGAAGGTACAGAGGGATTTTAGTTTTTACTTATGCCAAGTGATAGTCACATCACATTCAGAACAGCTAAAATAGTTGCAATGGAGGGATACAAGTAAAGTATAGGATAAGGAAAAGAGATAGATATGCTATGATTACAAAGGGCACAGTTGCATCTGATCATCAGCCACCATTAAACATTATAGAATCAATGTGCCAATATGTGTTCAGAACTAAGTATTAGCAAAAAGGAGCCATCCAAAATAAGGTGACTAATAAGTGATAACTGTATCATTTATGTTCATAACATAATAGTTGCTAAGAAATGTATAGGATCATTTCATAAAGAAGGTGTTGATTCATAATGAGTTCATATACAACATGGTCATGATATAGTGAATACAGATACAGCCATGGCTAAAGAAGATCTTTCTTCTCAAAAATGTCAAAACCCTCTTCACAATATTTGAAACCCTTATAGTTTTGCATCTGTAGAAGAAAAGGAATGTACATGAAATAAGGAAATATCATGGTTGTTACCAAGAAAGCCATCTCTCTGCAAAAAATATCAAACCCTTGTTGCATTTTTCTTTTTTTTTAAAAGCCTTGCAAGTTTCATGGCTATAGAGAAACTGAACAAGGGAGAAGAGCATAATCATTCAAGCCGTAGCCATTGAAGGTTGTTTTCCTACATATAAATTTCAAATCTTTCTTTTCTTTTTCAAAAAAAAACCTTACATTTTCAGATTTACAGAAGTGAAAAAGAAAGTTTCAAAAAGAAAGATACAAAGAGTATGGCCGTAAAGAAGGCCTCATTTTCTTCAAAAAAGAAAAAAACCCATTTCAAAATCTTGAAACCCTTATCTTTTTTTGAAGACACGGGATAAAAGGAAAATGAAAATACAGAGCTAAAGAACATGGAGGCTTACCTTGATTTTACAAAAAAGAAGGTTACAGGCCTCTGGACTTCACTTTTGAAATCCTCAGAATGAAGGAGTTTGACAAAGAATGCATCCATGAAGACAACATAGAGGAAGACAAAACTTGTTAAGAAGCTTTTTAAGAAAGCTCAAACACAGACACCATAGCCATGGCCAGATGGTGACAAAAAACCAAAGCAAGATTTAAAGAAGGTCCATTATCATAGAGAGAAGAGCTCACCTGCATCAGAATGCCACGAAGATGAAAAAGAATTGACCAGAGAAACCATGGAAAGAGCATGAGAAAAGCTTGTTTCCTTCAAACCCTAGCGGTGGCCAATCAAAGTTGCAGAGCTAAAATGCAAATGAAAGATTGAAAGAATGACAACTTTTAAGGTTTGTTCGATGACATCCTCTTCTACTCATTTCTTTTTGACTTTGTAAAAACCAAATCATTTTACCTTATCTAAAATGCCTGAGGTCAAGACTTGGTCTTGAGTAAAACCTAATGATTATGCCAAGAAGGGGTCGTGGGCCGACAAAATGATTTCCTTTTTGCATTCAAATTTTTTCTAAGTCAAGGGTCAGATCATTAGAAGGAGAGGCTTAGTGCCTTAAACCCTTTTTTTATTTCCTTTATCATGGAGGTTGAAAAAAGGTGGTCGAATATGCCTTGTAACTTATGCAAATCAGGTCAAAAGTCAAAGATTCCAAAACATGCATGGAGACCAAGGGAATGAAGACAAGAACATTATCAAAGACAAGGTATATGCATGTATAAAGGCAAGATTAAAATGACATGCAATATAAGGGTAATGATGCATATGAGTTGCAAATATGTTCTCTTTTGCAAATGTAATGGAGTGATAAGGGAATGTTCCTATGCCTTGAATGCATGTAAGATACAACTAGGAGCTTTCATCTTGTATGGAGTTATAAGGTGGTCAAAGATGCATGATTATAAATTTTTGCATGTAAATGACTTATTATTTTTGCATGGAGTGATAAGGGGGTAATATTTTTCTCTCATGTATTAAGACCTAATTTTGGCATCAAAATCATGCAAAATTGTGCAAATTAGGCAAATGTAATTGGAGAGATAAGGAGTTTTTCTTTTTCTTCCACTTGCATAATTTTACAACTATTTATCATGTAAACAAATTAATAAATTAATATTTTATAAATTACTTTATTATTTTGTCACAAGTTGTAAAATTGGAGAAAATTATACAAATTGAGATTCATAATAAAGTAAGTCACGCAAATGATTACGTTATTAATTTTCCACATGATCATCATGCAAAATCATGAAAAATGGAGAAGTTAAGCTAACTAAACTCTTTTGAAGACTTTTTGAATGACTTGGGGGCCAAAATAGACAAAACTGATCAACTCTTGGGTCAAACACATGGAGACTAGCAAATTAGAGCTATTTTTTCTCATTTTGAGGTAGTTTTGACCCTTATTTTTAGGGATTTCCTAGTTTGCTCGTGGATCAAATTAGAGGGCTTATTTTTAGTTGCAGTTAGCTATAGTTATTTTTTCATCCTTCTTGGAGAGAGTAAACTATAAATTGTAAACCAAAATTTAGGTTTTGCTAGTTCTTGCCTTTTTTGCTCTTTACACTTTGAGAGAGAAAGAGGGTTTTGTAACTCATTGATTACAGATTTTATAGAGATTACAGCAGGTTGTAGGTTCCATTTTCTTGCTTTTTATGCAATATTTTCCTTTATTTTTCATTGGAATCGAGTGTTTGCCTTTCCATTAATGCTACTTGTATAAGTGATTTGATAAAATTTTATTGTGTTTAAAATATCAAAACCTTTAAAATTATTGTATCATTCTTACTTGCAAGTGTTAAGCATAGTGATATCATAGGTCTTAGGTTGTGCTACTGAAGTCTTTTTTCCTTCATGTTGTGAAAAACCCTTTTCCTTCATAAAGAAGATAATTTCCAGCCTTCCTTAGAAACATTTTTGTGATTACATTGCCAAAATTGGATTGTGTGGATAGATTTCTGAGATCTATTGTGAGTCAGATTTGTAAGATTTCCATCAAAATTAGGTTCATCACCTCATTTACAGTTTTAGTTTTAGTGATTCCATTAGATCTTTTTTACCCTTTTCCTACAAATTTCATCATTTTATCAAGGGAACCAGCCCATCTGGAGGATCAAGCTCACCATAGGTCACCCACAACCTGAGTTTGATCCCATGTTTCAAAGGATTGCAAAGTTTCACAACTTTACATAAGGGTGCAATCATAATCAACAACTATTTTTGGCACGCCCGGTGGGACTTTGAACTAATTCTCAGTTCAAAAAGAACATATTTATTGTTGTTGTTTTGGTATGATCAGCAATTCATACAAACTTTTTAGAGGTGTTATTTCAAAATACCTGGCGACTCCATCTTTCTAGTTTTAATAGATCATATTTTTGTAGCTTATGAAAAGGATTCACAAGATCAGGTGCTATTTTATTTCAAGTAATTTTGGTTTCAATTGTTTTCCAACTTTTGAATGAGTAGGCATGGCTACATTTCATGGGAACATGTCATATCATCCATCATATCATGAAAATACTACTAATCCACCATCTTATCAGCCATATCAGATCAGCCATGCTGCTAGTTTTATCCCAAGCAATCATGTAATAGCAGAATATCAGCATGCACAGTACTCTTACCTCCCACCCACCCTACTCAGCCTTCTTGGTAGCCTACCTGTGCTCATAACTAGTCCCAAAAAGATAATTCAATTCCCAATGAGAATACTTTTTCTATTGATCAACCTCAGTACGAAACTAGCATGAGCATTAGGGAGATTACTTTCGATTATCAGAGATGGATGTTAGAGCTTGAAAGAGAGAATGAATATAACATCCAAAATCAGGAAGAGATGGATTATCAAGCCTATCTTCATGAGCAGGAGTTGGAGGCACAAAGAATACATGTTGAAGAAGGTCTTAGGAGGGAGATAGCATCAAAAGAGGAGAAGATGAGGTTTTTTCTTGCACAAGTACAAAGGCAAGCAATCTAGACAGTTGCATTCATTCTAAATCAACCTATTCAAAATGAGGTTAGTAGGTATCAAGTTTCAAGTTTTAGAAGTTATGATTTTGATCAGGAGCCTATTTGCATTCAAAACCAGTCTATTAGCCCTCGGTGTCAGTCACATCTAGTGCCTGAACCAAGTCCTCAAACTTTTGAACAATCATGGCAGCCTTCTTGGACCAAGCATCCTGATTACAAAATGCCAAATCTTATTAAGGCTACCCCTTCCATACCAATCCAAAATTAGGAAGAGGAAAAAGTAGTAGTATTTGAACCAATCAAGATTCCAAGTTGGTATAGTGAATAAGAATAAAAGGTTTTAGAGCCCAAGCCAATCAAGATTCCAAGTTTCAACCCAGCAACTGAACTTTCATGCAGTCCTTCTTGTCCCACCAAATCAGAAAAATCAAATGTGGAGCAAGAGGTTGTTGTTGTTTTTACTGTGTCCCCAGCTGAAAATGAGCATAATGCATATGAAGAGGATGCTGGTTCAAATTTGGTACTCAATCCTTTGCATTTTGATTCATTTAAAAAAATTTCTAATGGTGTTTATAAAATGAATGAAAGTAGAGTACAGAGGTCACAAAGTGAAAGTATTTTGTTGCAAAGACAGGATGCCCACATTCTGATGGAGAAAGCACCGTGTGAGGAGGAAGAACTAGTTTTTTTGTTTCATCATCTACCTAGTTTCATTGAACCAGATGAGGAAAGCATACCAATAGCAGTATCAAAATAGCAAGAAGACATTAAACAATATAAATAATTATTGATTGAAGCTAAGCAGTCTGACAATCTGATCTTGGATCAATTACAAGAGTGTGAAGGTAAACCTGTCATGCAACTTACACAGTTGGTTGAGAGCTGTTATGAGGTAATAAACACTCCCCTTTTACCAAAAATTCAAGAGGAATGTGATGAAGTTTCATTTTGGGATGATCTTGAGTCCTTTGTGTTAAATTTAGATGGCAAACAAGATCAGGATGAACATGTTTTTGTGAAAGAAATAGAGATTGAGTCTCATGAGCTAGCTGATTTATTTGATGAACTTCCTAAATTTATGGATGAAAAAGACGATATCACATGCATCCTAACATCAGTGCCAAGTTTTGAGCAGCAGAGTGAGGAAACTCATTTGGATTCAGTGCAAGAATATCAGTTGGATGAGAGCATGTTTTCAAGTATTATAGAGGATTTTTATTCTAACATTGGTAATGATCTTATACCATGTGAATCAATAGTATGTGATCAATAGGATCAGGTCAAAGAGGCAATCTTTTCTTCATTTCATTCTTTGAGATAACTTTTTTAAGTCAGGTTGAAATTGCAAAGGAAACTAGAATAGCAAATATAAATCAAGGTACCAGGAGTATTGGCCAAAGATACATCATTGCAAGAGGCTATCCTATCAGGGATTTAGCTGACAAAGAGCTAAATAAGGATGAACAAATTGTTGTTGTACCCATAGAGCAGATTTTAGCCTCAGAACAACAGAATCAGATCGTTTATTCACCCTATAGCAGCAGAATTTATGACCATGATTAGATGGTGGATGAGTTTGTTTTCATCCTTCAAAGAGTTTTCCAGGATTCTATAAGGTATGGACTTATAAATCATACCTCATCAGTAGTAAAACAGCTTGCAAAACATCATTCCTTAATCAGAAAGGGAAGTTATTTCACAAAGCCAATTAATGGATTTGTTTGACCAGCATCAATGGCTAGTTAGAGTAGGGTAGAGTAGAATTATAGTTTAGTATTTTTTTTTTCAAAGAATTGCACATGCACATTTTGCTGACCATGTCTTAAATAGACCATAATAGTTTTAGTTTCAGTTTTGTTTGCTGCTGTAGTTTTCTATCAGTTTGAGTTGCAAAGGGTTTTTCAAAGTTTTAGGCAGAAAAAGACTCATATACCCAATGGAATTGCAAGGCTACTGGTTCTAATTTGTTTAGCAGGAAAACACCCCTGAGAGGTCGCCAGAAATGTTACTCAATTATGTTCACACCTAATTTAGTTAGACCTAATTTGTAGATTGTTTCAAAAGGAGTAAAAGAAAACTTTTAAGTTATGCAATCAGTGAATGCATGATGTCTTGACAAGAGAAAATAAGGATCAGTTGACATGATAGTCTGACAATCCAATCAGGACTGTCAAACCATCATGGCAAGTGAATATCTAATGGCAAGATATCAGACAGTCAATGAAAGACAAATAATCTAACTAGTTTTATATTTCAGTTATGAGACAATTGAGTTATTCAAGTGATCACATTTTAGTGTGAAAGAAAGACATTCATTTAAACTGTCATTTCATATCATGTTTTGAACATGTGTTTCATATTAGATTCGGTTATTCTATCCTCTGCATTTGATTCAAAAAAGAAACATACATAAATCATATTTAAAGAAATGTTTAAATGTGTCCCACACAAGTCGTGCGAGTGACTACACTGAGCAATGCAGACATATACAAGCTATGCATCTGATGATAAAAGGAAAAGAGAAAAAACACATGACAATATTAAATATCCATCATTGCCTTTTATCAAGAGGTTGATGTCATCAGTTGATAGCTGGTATTCATGTCTTTATCTTCATCTCCAGATCATGCTAGTGTACCTACAAACTCAAGGGAAAAGCCCTATTAGAAGCTTCAAATATTTAATATTATCACATGTTTTTATCAACAGACATATCAACTTGCAGACATTATGCATTTTATGTGAATGGATCAGATCAGACATGTGTAATAAATCAGATTGTCATGAAAAAGGTCAATCAAACTTCAAGAGGTATGTTTTTATGCTAACTTGTTTGTTCACTGTGCAGGTATAGGAAAAGTAATGTTGCTGATTTGAAGACATTAAAACATGTGGAGAAAATGTGGCTCCCACAAGGGTTGAGCCCAGCATGCTTTCCTTTTTATTCATTTAAAAAAGATATCAGATTGCAAAAAGATAGGATGCATCATTCAAGACAATACTATGCATCAGAATAGTCAACTTGCAAAAAGAGTGATTTCATCATGATAAAAGTGAAAAGGAGTAGTTGCTCCTATAAACTATGCCCACTTAAGTGAAGTAGTGATTCTGAATTAAGTTGTCAATATGCAGAATACAGAAGTATAGTAATGAGAAGGTATTCTTCTTTATTTCCATCATAATTTGGAATGTCTTTCTGTTGTTCATATTTATTCCATAGATATGGGAAGTCATCTAGGTAGGTCAAACATCATGGAAAATCAGACCTTAAGATGTCATAATAGTACACAAGTGCAATGAAGGACAACCTAGTAATAAATGAAGAATTGGATGAATGAAGTTTTCTAGAATTGTCATGAGTTGATCAATAAAAGCTCCATTGGAATGTTGATCTACATGAAGTGAAGGCTACAAGAGCCATTATAAAATGACAAATTGTCATGTGTATTTTTAGTATGCA
Organism: Cunninghamia lanceolata; assembly: GCA_027924645.1. Lineage (NCBI taxonomy): Eukaryota > Viridiplantae > Streptophyta > Pinopsida > Cupressales > Cupressaceae > Cunninghamia > Cunninghamia lanceolata. The sequence goes on from BSBN01000693.1 coordinate 5,570,412, forward strand.
AAAGGTTATATTTATAATAGCTACAGGAGATGAGAACAATAAGCTACAGGTGGTAGTTTAAGCAAACAACTTATCATGAATGAATATCATATAATGAAGTACAACCATGCTACAGAGCTGAAACATCATGCATATCATGTCAAGGTGCGGTCCTCATATGGAAGAAAGTTCAAGTAAAAGACATATCATGTCAAGTGTATATCATGTAATGAAGGACAATCATCTGTTACAGAAGCTACAGATGGATTTCAGTTTTTACTTATGCCAAGTGACAGTCACATCACGTTCAGAACAACTAAAATAGTTGCAATGGAGGGATACAAGTAAAGTGTAGGATAAGGAAAAGAGATAGATATGTTATGATTACAAAGGGTACAGTTACATCTGATCATCAGCCACCATTAAACATTATAGAATCAAGGTGCCAATATGTGTTCAGAACTGAGTATTAGCAAAAAGGAGCCACCCAAAATAAGGTGACTGATAAGTCATAACTATATCATTTATTGTCACAACATAATAGTTGCTAAGAAATGTACAGGATCATGTCATAAAGAAGGTGTTGATTGATAATGAGTTCATATACAACATGGTCATGATATAGTGAATACAGATACAACTGTGGCTAAAGAAGATCGTTGTTCTCAAAAATGTCAAAACCCTCTTCACAATTTTTGAAACCCTTATAGTTTTGCATCTGTAGAAGAAAAGGAATGTACAAGAAGCAAGGAAATATCATGGCTATTACCAAGAAGGCCTTCTCTCTGCAAAAAATATCAAACCCTTGTTACATTTTTCTTTTTTTTAAAAGCCTTGTACGTTTCATGGCCATAGAGAAACCGAACAAAGAAGAAGAGCATAGTCATTCAGGCCATAGCCATTGAGGTTGTTTTCCTCAATATGAAGTTCAAATCTTTCTTTTCTTTTTTTAAAAAAAAAAAACTTACAATTTCAGATTTGTAGAAGTGAAAAAGAAAGTTTCAAAAAGAAAGATACAAAGAGTATGGTTGTAAAGAAGGCCTCATTTTCTTCAAAAAAGAACAAAACCCATTTCAAAATCTTGAAACCCTTATCATTTTTTGAAGATACAGGATAAAAGGAAAATGAAAATATAGAGCTAAAGAACATGGAGGCTTACCTTGATTTTATAGAAAAGAAGGTTACAGGCTACCAACCTTCACTTTTGAAATCCTCATAATGAGGGAGTTTGACAAAGAATGTAGCCATGAAGACAACACAGAGGAAGACAAAACTTGTTAAGAAGCTTTTTAAGAAAGCTCAAACACAGACACCATAGCCATGGCCAAATGGTCATAAAAAAATAGAGCAAGATTTAAAGAAGGTCCATTATCATAGAGAGGAGAGCTCACCTGCATCAGAATGCCATGAAGATGAAAAAGAATCGACCAGAGAAGCCATGGAAAGAGCATGAGAAAAGCTTGTTTCCTTCAAACCCTAGCGGTGGCTAGTCAAAGTTGCGGAGCTAAAATGCAAATGAAAGATTGAAAGAATGACAACTTTTAGGGTTTGTTCATTCTTTTTGTTCGATGGCATCCTCTTCTTCTCATTTCTTTTTCACTTTGCAAAAACCAAATCATTTTACCTTATCTAAAATTCCTGAGGTCAAGACTTGGTCTTGGGTAAAACCTAATGATTATGCTAATGAGGGGTCGTGGGCCGACAAAATGATTTCTTTTTTGCATTCAAATTTTTGCTAAGTCAAGGGTCGGATCATTAGAAGGAGAGGCTTAGTGCCTTAAACCCTTTTTTTATTTCCTTTATCATGGGGGTTGAAAAAAGGTGGTCGAATATGCCTTATAACTTATGCAAATCAGGTTGAAAGTCAAAGATTCCAAAACATTAATGGAGACCAAGGGAATGAAGAAAAGAACATTATCAAAGACAAGGTATATGCATGTATAAAGGCAAGATTAAAAATGACATGCAATATAAGGGTAATGATGCATATGAGTAGCAAGTATGTTCTCTTTTTAAAATGTAATGGAGTGATAAGGGAATGTTCCTATGCCTTGAATGCATGTAAGATGCAACTAGGAGCTTTCATCTTGTATGGAGTTATAAGGTGGTCAAAAATGCATGATTATAAATTTTTGCATGTAAATGACTTATTATTTTTGCATGGAGTGATAAGGGGGTAATATTTTTCTCTCATGTATTAAGACCTAATTTTGGCATCAAAATCATGCAAAATTGTGTAAATTAGGCAAATGTAATTGGAGAGATAAGGAGTTTTTCTTTTTCTTCCACTTGCATAATTTTACAACTATTTATCATTGAAACAAATTAATAAAGTAATATTTTATAAATTACTTTATTATTTTGTCACAAGTTGTAAAATTGGAGAAAATTATACAAATTGAGATTCATAATAAAGTAAGTCATGCAAATGATTACTTTATTAATTTTCCACATGATCATCATGCAAAATCATGCAAAATAGAGAAGTTAAGCTAATTGAGCTCTTTTGAAGACTTTTTGCATGACTTGGGGGCCAAAATAGACAAAATTGGTTAACTCTTGGGTCAAACACATGGAGACTAGCAGATTGGAGCTATTTTTTTTTATTTTGAGGTAGTTTTGACCCTTATTTTTAGGGATTTCTTGGTTTTCTCGTAGATCAAATTAGAGGGCTTATTTTTAGAGGCAATTAGCTACAAGTATTTTCATACCTCTTGAGAGAGTAAACTATATATTGTAAAGCAAAATTTAGGTTTTTCTAGTTCTTGTCTTTTTGCTCTTTACACTTTCAGAGAGAAAGAGGGTTTTGTAACTCATTGATTACAAATTTTATAGAGATTACAACAGGTTATAGGTTCTATTTTCTTGCCTTTTATGCAATATTTTCCTTTATTTTTCATTGGAATCAAGTGTTTGCCTTTCCATTAATGCTACTTGTATGAGTGATTTGATGAAATTTTATTGTGTTTAAAATATCAAAACCTTTAAAATTATTGTCTCATTCTTACTTGAAAGTGTTAAGCATAGTGATATCACAGGTCTTAGGTTGTGGTACTAAAGTCTTTTTTCCTTCATGTTGTGAAAAACCCTTTTCCTTCATAAAGAAGATAATTTTCAGCCTTCCTTCGAAACATTTTTTTGTGATTACATTGCCAAAAGTGGATTATGTGGATAGATTTCTGAGATCTATTGTGAGTCAAATTTGTAAGTTTTCCATCAAAATTAGGTGCATCACCACATTTACAGTTTCATTTTTAGTGATTCCATTAGATTTTTTTTACCCTTTTCCTGCAAATTTTATCATTTTATCAAGGGAACCAGCCCATCTGGAGGTTCAAGCTCACCATAGGTCACCCACAGCTTGAGTTTGATCCCATGTTTCAAAGGATTGTAGAGTTTCACAACTTTACATAAGGGTGCAATTGGGTGAGTGCATGATCATGATGGGCCAAACACTACCCCTAAGGGGCTATGTAAATGTGAAAAATAGACTTAAGTAACTTCATGTCAAAAATTGAATGAGTTATCTACACAATCTAGAAATAAGGTAGTAATAAAATTTATAATAAATTGAATGTAGTTTATGGAGTACTACTTTTTTTAAAAAATTTTAAAAATAGTTTGGTGAAAATTGGGCATTTCAATGAAGTACTACTATAATTTTCAGAAAAACGTAAAAAGTAGGTGTCATTCCAGCCAACCTAAGTATGAGAAAATAAAAATATTTTTTCTCCATGATTTGGATTTAAGTAAAGGACACATGAATGGATGTGACGCATATTTTTTTGAATTTTTTAAGTAAATAAATAATTATTTATGAATTTTGTACTGTGAATTTTTAATAATAATAAAAATTAATTTCCCAACCAACCTAACTTGGTCAAAAATATATGAAACTCAAAAAATTTAAATTTTAGTGTGTACCTAATAAATCCTAAAATGTGACGCATCTTTTGGATTTAAAAAATGATTAATATGTTGAAAGTTATGGATATTTTTCAATATGTATATCTATCAGGAAATCAGACATAGCATATGTAGAAAATTAATAATAATTACCTACTAAAATTATTATAAGGCATATATTACATTTTTAGAATCTTAATAACTTCCTCTATAAACCCTTTTCATTTGATTAAATTTAATTACAAAAAAGTCTATCAGCTTCAAGGATGAAATTATGGAAAATTTTAAGATAACACTAGATGGGTGGATTTCAAGTTTCTTTGGCAAGTTTTAGGACTCCCACTTGCCTAAATATGAGGTAATCCTAAGGTATTTTTGGAGGAAATCCATATTTGAGCTAGAAATATTAACATCCTTTCCATCCAAATCTAAATATTAGTCTAAATGTTAGCACTTTTTTATCCAGCAAGTTTTTTCTGCATTGCCACTGTTTGGCCCATCATGATCTTGCACTCACCCAATCCTAATCGACAACAGTTTTTGGCACACCCAGTGGGACTTTTAACTGACAACAGTTTTTGGCATGCCCGGTGGGACTTTGAACTGATTCTCAGTTCAAAAAGAACTTATTTATTGCTATTGTTTTGGTATGATCAATAGTTCATATAGCCTTTTTAGAGGTGTTATTTCAAAATATCTAGCGACTCCATCTTTCTGGTTTTAATAGATCAAATTTTTGTAGCTTATGAAAAGGATTCACAAGATCAGGTACTATTTTATTTTAAGTAATTTTAGTTTCATTTGTTTTCCAACTTTTGAATGAGTAGGCATGCCTACATTTCATGGGAACATGTCATATCATCCATCATATCATGAAAATACTACTAATCCACCATCTTATCAGCCATGCTACTAGTTTTATCTGAAGCAATCATGCAACAAAAGTATATCAGCATGCACAGTACTCTTACCTCCCACCCACCCCTGCTCAGCCTTCTTGGCAGCCTACCTATGTTCATAACTAGTCCCAAAAAGATAATTCAGTTCCCAATTAGCATACTTATTATGTTGATCAACCTTAGTACGAAACCAGCATGAGCATTAGGGAGATTACTTTGGATTATCAGAGAAGGATGTTAGAGGTTGAAAGAGAGAATGAATATAACATCCAAAATCAGGAAGAGATGGATTATCAAACCTATCTTCATGAGCAGGAGTTGGAGACACAAAGGATACATGTTGAAGGTCTTAGGAGGGAGATATCATCAAAAGAGGAGCAGATGAGGTTTTTGCTTGCACAAGTATAGAGACAAGCAATCCAGACATCTGCATTCATTCTAAATCAATCTGTTCAAAATGAGGTTAGTAGGTATCAAGTTTCAAGTTTCAGAAGTTGTGATTTTGATCAGGAGCCTGTTTGCATTCAAAATCAGTCTATTAGCCCTCAGTGTCAGTCACATCTAAGGCCTAAACCAAGTCATCAAGCTTTTGAACAACCATGGCAGCCTTCTTGGACCAAGCATCCTGATTACAAAATGCCAAATCTTATTAAGGCTACCCCTTCCATACCAATCCAAACTCAGGAAGAGGAAAAAGTAGTAGTATCTGAACCAATCAAGATACCAAGTTGGTATAGTGAACAAGAGAAAAAGGTTTTAGAGCCCAAGCCAATCAAGATTCCAAGTTTCAACCTAGCAGCTGAAGTTTCATGCAGTCCTTCTTGTCCCACCAAATCAGAAAAATCAGATGTGGAGCAAGAGGTTGTTGGTTTTACTGTGTCCCCAGCTAAAAATGAGCATAATGCATATGAAGAGGATGTTGGTTCAAATTTGGTACTCAATCCTTTGCATTTTGATTCATTTGAAAAGTTTTCTAATGTTGTTTATAAAATAAATGAAAGCAAAGTATAGAGGTCACAAGGTGAAAGTCTTCTATTGCAAAGACAGGTTGCCCACATTCCGATGGAGAAAGCCCTGTGTGAGGAGGAAGAACTATTTTTTTTGTTTGATCATCTACCTAGTTTCATTGAACCAGATGAGGAAAGCATGCCAATAGTAGTATCAAAATAGTAAGAAGACATTAAACACTATAAAGAGTTGTTGATTGAAGCTAAGCAGTCTAACAATCTAATCTTGGATCAATTAGAAGAGTGTGAAGGTAAACCTGTCATGCAACTTACACAACTGGTTGAGAGCTGTTATGAGGTAATAAACAGTCCCCTTTTACCAAAAATTCAAGAGAAATGTGATGAAGTTTCATTTTGGGATGATCTTGAGTCCTTTGTGTCAAATTTAGATGGCAAACAAGATCAAGATGAACATGTTTTTGTGAAAGAAACAGAGATTGAGTCTCATGAGCTAGATAATTTATTTGATGAACTTCCTAAACTTATGGATGAAAATGAAGATATCACATGCATCCTAACATCAGTGCCAAGTTTTGAGCGGCATAGTGAGGAAACTCTTTTGGATTCAGTGCAAGAATATCAGTTGGATGAGAGCATGTTTTTAGGTATTATAGAGGATTTTTATTCTAACATTGGTAATGATCTAATGCCATATGAATCAACAGTATGTGATCAACAAGATCAGGTCAAAGAGGCAACCTTTTCTTCATTTCATTCATCTGAGCTAACTTTTTTAAGCCAGGTTGAAATTGCAAAGGAAAGTAGAACAACAGATCTAAATCAAGGTACCAAGAGTATTGGCCAAAGATACATCATTGCAAGAGGTTGTCCTATCAGGGATTTAGCTGACAGAGAGCTAAATAAGGAGGTACAAATTTTTGTTATACCCATAGAGCATATTTCAACCTCAATACAATAGAATCAAATCATTTATTCACCCTATAGCAGTAGCATTTGTGACCATGATCAGATGGTGGATGAGTTTGTTTTCATCCTTCAGAGAGTTTTGTAGCATTCTATAAGGTATGTCCTTATGAATCATATCTTATCAGTTGTAAAATAGTTTGCAGAACATCCTTCCTTAATCAGAAAGGGAAGTTATTTCACAAAGCCAGTTAATGGATTTGTTTGACCAACATCAATGGCTAGTTAGAGTAGGGTAGAGTAGAATTTCAGTTCAGTATTTTCATTTCCAAGAATTGCACATGCACATTTTGCTGACCATGTCTTAAATATGCTAGAATAGTTTTTGTTTCAGTTTTATTTGCTGATGTAGTTTTCTATCAGTTTTAGTTGCAGAGGGTTTTTCAAAGTTTAAGGCAGAAAAAGACTTATATGCCCAATGGAATTGCAAGGCTACTAGTTCTAATTTGTTTAGCAAGCAAACACCCCTGAGAGATCGCCAGAAATGTTACTAAATTATGTTCACACCTAATTTAGTTAGACCTAATTTGTAGATTGTTTCAAAAGGAGTAAAAGAAAACTTTTAAGTTATGCAATCAGTGAATTCATGATGTCTTGACAAGAGAAAATAAGGATCAGTTGACAGGATAATCTGACAGTCCAATCGGGATTGTCAAACCATCATGACAAGTGAATATCTAATGGCAAGATATCAGATAGTCAATGAAAGATTATCTAACTAGTTTTATCTTTCAGTTATGAGACAATTGAGATATTCAAGTGATCACCTTTTCATGTGAAAGAAAGACATTCATTTAAACTGTCATTTCATATCATGTTTTGAACATGTGTTTCATATTAGATTCAGTTATTCTATCCTATGGATTTGATTCAAAAAAGAAACATACATAAATCAATTACATAAAGTAAAGTAACTAATCATATTTAAAGAAATATTTAAATGTGTCCCATACAAGCCATGGGAGTGACTAAACTAAGGAATGTAGACATATGCAAGCTATGCATCTAATGATAAAAGGAAAAGAGAAAGAACACATGAGAATATTAAATATACATCATTTCCTTTTATCAAGAGGTTGATGTCATCAGTTGATAGTAGGTTCATGTCTTTATCTTCAGCTCTAGATCATACCAGTGTATCTACAAAATTGGGGGAAAAGCCCTGTTAGAAGCTTTGAATATTTAAGATTATCACATGTTTTTATCAACAAACATATCAACTTGCAGACATTATGCATTTTATGTGAATGGATTAAATCAAACATGTGTAATAAATCAGATCATCATGAAAAAGGTCAATCAAACTTCAAGAGATATGTTTTTATGCTAACTTGTTTGTTCACTGTGCAGGTATAGGAAAAGTAATGTTGTTGATTTAAAGACATTAAAACATGTGGAGAAAATGTGGCTTCCACAAGGGTTGAGCCCAGCATGCTTTCCTTTTTATTCATTTGAAAAGTATATCAGATTAAAAAAAGACAGGATGCATCATTCAAGACAATACTATGCATTAGAACAGTCAACTTGCACAAAGAGTGATTTTATTATGATAAAAGTGAAAAGGAGCAGTTGCTCCTATAAACTATGCCCACATAAGAAAAGCAATGATTCTGAATCAAGTTGTCAATATGCAGAATACAGAAGTACAATCATGAGAAGGTATTCTTCTTTATTTCCATCATCATTGGAATGTCATTCTGTTGTTCATATTTATGCAATAGATATGGGAAGTCATCTAGGTAGGTCAAACATCATGGAAAATCATACCTTAAGATGTCATAAGAGTACACAAGTGCAATGAAGGACAACCTAGTAATAAATGAAGACTCAAATGAATGAAGTTTTCTAGAATTGTCATGAGTTGATCAATAACAACCCCATTGGAATGTTGATCTACATGAAGTGAAGGCTACAAGAGCTATTATAAAATGACAAACTGTCATGTGTATTTTCAGTATGCAAAAGGTTATGTTTATAACAGCTCTAGGAGATGAGAACAATAAGCTACAGGTGGTAGTTTAAGCAAACAACTTATCATGATCATATCATAAAATGAAGTACAACCATGCTACAGAGTTGAAACATCATGCATATCATGTCAAGGTGTGGTCCTCATATGGAAGAAAGTTCAAGTAAAAGACCTATCATGTCAAGTGCATATCATGTAATGAAGGACAATCATCTGTTACAGAAGCTACAAATGGATTTCAGTTTTTACTTATGCCAAGTGACAGTCACATCACTTTTAGAATAGCTAAAATAGTTGCAATGGAGGGATACAAGTAAAGTGCAGGATAAGGAAAAGAGATAGATATGTTATGATTACAAAGGGTACAATTGCATCTGATCATCAACCACCATTAAACATTATAGAATCAAGGTGCCAATATGTGTTCAAAACTTAGTATTAGCAAAAAGGAGCCATCCAAAATAAGGTGACTGATAAGTGATAACTATATCATTTATGTTCACAACATAATATTTGCTAAGAAATGTATAGGATCATTTCATAAAGAAGGTGTTGATTGATAATGAGTTCATATCCAACATGGTCATGATATAGTGAATACAGATACAAGCATGGCTAAAGAAGATGTTTGCTCTCAAAAATGTCAAAACCCTCTTCACAATTTTTGAAACCCTTATAGTTTTGTATCTGCAGAAGAAAAGGAATGCACAAGAAACAAGGAAATATCATGGCTATTACCAAGAAAGCCTTCTCTCTGCAAAAAATATCAAACCCTTATTGCATTTTTCTTTTCTTTAAAAGCCTTGCAAGTTTCATGGCTATAGAGAAACCAAACAAAGGAGAAGAGCATAGTTATTTAGGCCATAGCCATTGAAGGTTGTTTTCCTACATATGAAGTTCAAATCTTTCTTTTCTTTTTCAAAAAAAAACCTTACATTTTTAGATTTGTAGAAGTGAAAAAGAAAGTTGCAAAAAGAAAGATACAAAGAGTATGGCCGTAAAGAAGGCCTCATTTTCTTCAAAAAAGAACAAAACCCATTTCAAAATCTTGAAACCCTTATCATTTTTTGAAGATATAGGATAATAGGAAAATGAAAATACAGAGCTGAAGAACATGGGCACTTACCTTGATTTTATAGAAAAGAAGGTTACAGGCTGCCGGCCTTCACTTTTGAAATCCTTAGAATGAGGGAGTTTGACAAAGAATGCAGCCATGAAGACAACACAGAGGAAGACAAAACTTGTTAAGAAGCTTTTTAAGAAAGCTCAAACATAGACACCATACCCAAGGCTAGATGGTGACAAAAAACTAGAGCAAGATTTAAAGAAGGTCCATTATCATAGAGAGGAGAGCTCACCTGCATCAGAATGCCATGAAGATGAAAAAGAATCAACCAGAGAAGCCATGGAAAGAGCATGAGAAAAGCTTGTTTCCTTCAAACCCTAGTGGCGGCTAGTCAAAGTTGTAGAGCTAAAATGCAAATGAAAGATTGAAAGAATGACAACTTTTAGGGTTTGTTCGTTCTTTTTGTTCGATGGCATCCTCTTCTTCTCATTTATTTTTGACTTTGCAAAAAAGCAAATCATTTTACCTTATCTAAAATGGCCGAGGTCAAGACTTGGTCTTGAGTAAAACCTAATGATTATGCCAAGGAGGGGTCGTGGGCCAACAAAATAATTTCTTTTTTGCATTCGAATTGTTGCTAAGTCAAGGGTCGGATCATTAAAAGGAGAGGCTTAGTGCCTTAAACCCTTTTTTATTTCCTTTATCATGAGGGTCGAAAAAAGGTGGTTGAATATGCCTTGTAACTTATGCAAATTAGGTCGAAAGTCAAAGATTCCAAAACATGCATGGAGACTAATGGAATGAAGACAAGAACATTATCAAAGACAAGGTATATGTATGTATAAAGGCAAGATTAAAAATGACATGCAATATAAGAGTAATGATGCATATGAGTTGCAAATATGTTCTCTTTTGCAAATGTAATGGAGTGATAAGGGAATGTTCCTATGCCTTGAATGCATGTAAGATACAACTAGGAGCTTTCATCTTGTATGGAGTTATAAGGTGGTCAAAGATGCATAATTATCAAATTTTGCATGTAAATGACTTATTATTTTTGCATGGAGTGATAAGGGGGTAATATTTTTCTCTCATGTATTAAGACCTAATTTTGGCATCAAAATCATGCAAAATTATGCAAATTAAGTAAATGTAATTGGAGAGATAAGGAGTTTTTATTTTTCTTCCACTTGCATAATTTTACAACTATTTATCATGTAAACAAATTAATAAAGTAATATTTTATAAATTACTTTATTATTTTGTCACAAGTTGTAAAATTGGAGAAAATTATACAAATTGAGATTCATAATAAAGTAAGTCATGCAAATGATTATTAATTGTCCACATGATCATCATGAAAAATCATGCAAAATGGAGAAGTTAAGCTAACTAAGCTCTTTTGAAGAGTTTTTGCATGACTTGGGGGCCAAAATAGACAAAATTGGTCAACTCTTGGGTCAAACACATGGAGACTAGCATATTAGAGCTATTTTTGCTCATTTTGAGGTAGTTTTAACCCTTATGTTTAGGGATTTCTTGGTTTGCTCGTGGATCAAATTAGAGGGCTTATTTTTAGAGGCAGTTAGCTGCAGTTATTTTTTCATACCTCTTGGAGAGAGTAAACTATATATTGTAAAGCAAAATTTAGGTTTTGCTAGTTCTTGTCTTTTTTGCTCTTTACACTTTGAGAGAAAAAGAGGGTTTTGTAACTCATTGATTACAAATTTTATAGAGATTACAACATGTTATAGGTTTCATTTTCTTACCTTTTATGCAATATTTTCCTATATTTTTCATTGCAACCAAGTGTTTGCCTTTCCATTAATGCTACTTGTATGAGTGATTTGATGAAATTTTATTGTGTTTAAAATATCAAAACCTTTAAAATTATTGTCTCATTATTACTTGCAAGTGTTGAGCATAGTGGTATCACAGGTCTTAGGTTGTGCTACTGAAGTTTTTTTTCCTTCATGTTGTGAAAAACCATTTCCCTTCGTAAAGAAGATAATTTCCAGCCTTCCTTAGAAACATTTTTTGTGATTACATTGCCAAAAGTGGATTATGTGGATATATTTCTGAGATCTATTGTGAGTTAGATTTGCAATTTTTCCATCAAAATTAGGTGCATCACCGCATTTATAGTTTCAGTTTTAGTGATTCCATTAGATCTTTTTTATCCTTTTCCTGCAAATTTTATCATTTTATCAAGGGAACCAGCCCATCTAGAGGTTCAAGCTCACCATAGGTCACCCACAGCCTGAGTTTGATCCCATGTTTCAAAGGATTGCAAAGTTTCACAACTTTGCATAAGGGTGCAATCCTAATCGACAACAGTGCTTATGATTAATTATATTGTTGTTATCTTTTAACAAAGGTTAGATAAATCCGTAGCATTTAGGTTATATATATATCTTACATAGATACCAGGATCATTATAATATTTGAGTCTAAAAAGTAGAGAGAATGTTTTGTTGATTTATGGGTAGCTTATGATTAATGTTACATTCTTAAAGACCCATTTTTAGAGCATCGTATCATATGTTGCATTTGTGGTTATGTAATTGAAATATTGTTGAAGGATTTAGTTTATGATGTGCATTTGAGAGTGGATGTGATGTGAGACCATTGTGTTTTAGTGGTGTCAAGTGTTTGTGTCATTTGGGAAGTTGATTCTAGAGGCCTAGGATGTTATGTTTTGATTTCATGCAATTGTGTTGTTAGGTGTCGTGAGATAATGATGTCTCTTGTTTATGTATGTGGGTTTTGGAAAACGATAATGTGAGATGTTGTACATTTTGTGTTGTAAATACATCATGATGAGGTAATAATCTCCTTTAAGGATGTATTGATATCAAACTTGTGTTAAGTATAGTGTTTGATAATGGGGAGATCTCAGTAATCATAAAGAGGAAGTATTTTGTTTATGGTTGAGATTTGGGAGCAAGATGGCCCATGCCTTGCTTTGGATAAGTGTTGTTTGAGTTGCTTGTGATGTTCATATTGACCAGTGTTGTATTGGAGTCATGTGTAATCCTTGCAACTGTTAGCCTATTGCCTTCTTGACTGTTTGCTTAGTGGGACTTTATTGTTATCTCCTAGCACGAGGGGTGGACCTTCGGGTTACACATGGTCGGGTGGTTATGCTTTATCTCCATTGGTTTCCCATGCTGTTGTTCATGTGCGAGAAGGATGTACCTCTTATATTAGATTTTGAATCTTGTTCTAGATTGAGGAGGCATATACTTATGTTCATATTCTAGTTCTGTATATCAGTTGAATCATGTACCGTTATCTTGATGTATGTACTCCAATGTAATCAGGAAAGCGATATTGTAAACAATGTAATGGTGTACTTTCTTGTAGAGGAAATTGTATATGTAATTGTAATCCTATATGCAGGATCTTGATGATTACTTATCTGATGATATAATTTGGAAATGTATGTGTTTATTCATTTGATGCAATTAGATTTAGAATGAACCATGGTTGTTAGTTAATTCATAATTTTGGTTAGATCATGTTAATAGTTGTTAGTAATGTTGCCGTGGAATATCTAGAGGATAGAGCTTAACTAGATGTTTGAATAAATATGATTTACATTTCTTCGTTATTTCTTTCTTTAAAAAAAATTTCCCTTTTTGGTTAGCATAGTCAAGCTGTTCTCTAGGGTTTCTTGGCGGGGTGTTACAGGAGGACCCTACAACACTCCCAGCAACACCAACAATAGGGGAGGACCCTGATAGCACAACAACAACCCTAATAGTAGACGTTGCCCCAACAACAGCATTAGTAGAAACAATGTTAGAAGTCTCGGCAATAGAACCACTAGCAGCAGCCATAGCCGTAGAAACAGGAACCACCACAATATCAAGAGAAAACCCATCAACATCAAAGGAAGGATCAGCTGCCACAGACCCAGGAATATCCTTAGCAGCATCAATAGTAAGATGTTCAGGTGAAGCATTCTTCCACCAGGAGGAAGCACGAGGGGTCTTTAAATGAGGGCACCTAAAAGCTAGATGACCTGTAGCGAAGCACCTATGATACCTGAAGAGAATACCTTCATAGTCTAATAACTGTCTCCAAGAACTATCAACAACCTGCAACACAATCTCTGCATGGAGAGGCTTAGAAAGATCCAGATCCATAAGAATACAAGCATAAGTGGTATGAGAGAACAAGGTAGTCGCTTGATCCACCATAATAAAAGATCCCAAAGAATTACCAATACCCTCATAACAAGAATTGTACCAAAGATGCAACAGAAGATTCAGGAGGCGAATCCAAATAGGCATTCTATTGAAAGACTCAGTCAATGGGTTAAAGGAGGGAGCCCAAGGCTTGAGAAGGAGGGCATGTTGGCCCCAAAACCAAGCATGAGTATCAATAACAGCATTCCGATCAAAAACTGAATCAAAAATAACTACAAAGAAACCCTTTGCACAAGGATAAATTTCTATTTTCCCTTCTGTGATAGGTTGCCAATGCTTAGAAATCTAGTAGTTTAAATCTCCAAGCCTAGGCCACAATGGTTAAATCTGTAGATCAAACCCTGCTTAGAAAAATAGTCCACATTTTTTAAAACCACTAGAGGGGGAGGCAAATCAGACTAAAAAATAAATCTCTTATTAACCAGAGTATCAGCAGCAATAGTAGACCCCTCATGCCTTTGAGGAGATCCAATAGTGGGCATTGTATTACATGTTATACATATAATTATATATTAATTTATTGAACTAATAATGAAATAATAATAATAATTTTTAATGAACTTTTTATAATAATGAAATAATAATATAAATTTAATTATTATATTTAATAATGTTATGTTATATAATTTTGATGTAAAATAATTAAGGTTTTTAATAATTAGTATTATAAAATAGTTAAGTTTTATAATAATTAATATTATATTAGTAATATTGGGCGGGGGCCCTGGCTCGATTGGCTAAGTAATTCTGTTGTGGTAAAGATGGTCACGGGCCCTGGCTCGATTGGCTAAGTAATTATGTTGTGGTAAAGATGGTCACGAGGTCCAATCTCCCCCATCCCCATGGTATTGGAGGGTGTGTCGTGTCAACGTCACCGGTCACGTGAAAAAAGTTTACCAGGCACAAAAAAAATATTATATTAGTAATATTATTATTAATATATAATTATATATTATATTATATAATAATATATATTATTATTATATTTAATAATGTTATATAATAATGTAATAATAATATAAATTTAATTAAATTAATATATAATTATATCATATAATATTATTAAATATAATAATATTATATTTATATTATTGTAATATTATTACATTATTATAGAGAATGTTTATAATAATAAAAATAATAATAAATATAGTAATAAATAAAATAAAATAAAATTACTTTATTATAATTAATATTATAATAATATTATATTATAATTATAATTATAATATTATAATAATATTATATTATAATTATTATTATATTATAATTATAATTATAATATAAAATAATATTTATATTATTATTACATTTAAATATAGTAATATTATATTTATGTTTATATTTTTTTATTATATTATTATATATAATAATAAATATAATATAATATAATTATATTTATAGTAGTATATATTTTTTAAAATAATATATTATTGTTATTAATAGTAACTCTACTTCTAACCCCAAAGCTAACCTTGATTCTAATCATAGTTTTAACCCTAATTCTAATCTAAACCCTAACCCTAATTCTAACATTAATTATAACCGTAATCCTAACTCTAATTCTAACCCTAATTGTAACCTTGACCCTAAATCCAATTATAATTGTAATCTTCATTTTATCCCCAACCCTAATTCTAACCATAATTTTAACCCTAACCCTTACTCTATTACTAATTCCAACCCTAATTCTAACCTTAACTCTAACCATAGGTCTATATATAGATATAAACATAAATGACATATATATGCATGTATGTAGTAAAAACAAACGAAACAAAAATAAATGAAAAGTCAAATTTGCTAATTCTAACTATGATTTAACCCTAACCTTAACCTTAATTCTAACCCTAACCTTAACCTTAATTCTAACCCTAACCCTAACTGTAACTCTAATTCTTACCCTAATTTAGTAATCATAATTCTAATTCTAACCCTAACCTCAATTCTAACCCAGAGCCTGATCGTGATTAAAACCCTAACCCTAACCTTAATACTAGACTTAACCCTAATTGTAACCCTAACTCTAATTCTAACATTAACCCTAATTATAGTTGTAAACCTAATTCTAACCCTAATCCTAATTTTAACCCTAACCCCAACCTTAACTCCAACCCTAAGCTTGACTATAATTCAAACCCTAACCCTAACCTTAATCCTAATTGCAACTCTAACCCTAACTCTAATTTGAACCCTAACCCAAACTGTAACTCTAATTCTTACCCCAATTCTAATAGTAACCCACCTTAAATCTAACCCTAATTCTAACCTTAATTTTAATTCTAACCATACTTCAAACCCTAATTAAATACCTAACTACAACCCTAATCAATTCTTACCCCAATTCTAATAGTAACCCACCTTAATTTTAATTCTAACCATACTTCAAACCCTAATTATATACCTAACTACAACCCTTCTTAAACCTAATTATAAATATAACTCTAATACTAACACTAAACATAACCCTAATCAAACCCTAACCCTAATTCTAACCTTAATTAGAATTATGGTTAGGGTTAGCGTTGGGTCATTTCAAATGCTTACTTATCTTTATTTCATTATTATATCTTTTCTTTTAGAGTTTTGTGCTTTGTTGAGATATATCCTTTACCCACCCTAGGCATCCTATTCAATCCCATTAGGTTTCCATTTTCATAAGATTATAAATAAGATTGAAACTCTATTAATGGAAGAGGAAAATTTGCTCCATTCAAGTCCTCAAACTACATAAATATATACATGCAATAACTTACCATACAAAATGATGACTAAAAGTTCATCTATCTTCTTATTAATCATTTATTTTGTTTTATATAACAAGACACCTTTTATTAAAAATGTGCAATTACATAAAATGCATTTAAATTCTTTGACAATAATTATCTATATTTCATTATTATATCTTTTCTTTTAGAGTTTTGTGCTTTGTTGAGATCTATCCTTTACCCACCCTAGGCACCCTATTCAATCCCATTAAGTTTCCATTTTCATAAGGTTATAAATAAGATTAGAACTCTATTAAAATCAATGGAAGAGGAAAATTTGCTCCATTCAAGTCCTCAAACTATATAAACATATACATGCAATAACTTACCATACAAAATGATGACTAAAAGTTCATCTATCTTTTTATTAATCATAATTTATTTCATTTTATATAACAAGACAACCTATTATTTAGGATAATTGTAATCTATTTTAACCTTTTATTGTAATCTATTTTAACCTTTTATTAAAAAAGTATAGTTACATAAAAGACGTTTAAATTCTTTAAACTTACTCAGTGCTACTAAGGTGAGAAAGAAAACATTATTTCTAATTATATGTAGAAAATATTATTTCTTATATTTCATTATAAACAAAGTTCATAATATTTTGTCCAAACTTTCTTATTATTATGTTATTTATAAATAAATTTATTTACATAAACTAAATATATCACACTAAAATAAAATGCAACAACAAAAAGTAAAAATAAATAAAATTTATGCCTTATTAAAACCAAGGGAAAAGGAAAACTTACACCATTCAAATCTTCAAATCACATAAATATAGGTCAAGCAACCAACAACCAACCTAATCTAGTGCCTCTCAAAATAGAATTGCTATTTGTCAAAATAAAAACTATTGTTAATTATGCCCTACTAATATTTTAGTATTTTTTATCAAACTATTCTTAATGTATTACTAATATTTATTTCACAATGTCTTATCATATTTTGCATGGTATAATTAAGCATACTTGAGCCAATTGGTATGATTAATTTGTGTTTTCAATAAATTTATTTTACAAATTAAAAAAATTATAAAATCTCAAAATTATTATAATAATCATTAATATTAATAAAGACATTCTTTATTAACTATCTCAACAATATCAATGAAGATTTCACAATCTAATAACAAAGTAGAGGCATACTAATAAATCTAATAAATACAATATTTACATAAGACATATTTGTTGATAATTTAGATTTCCTAGTTTTCTATTGACATGCTTAAAAATTTAATCAAGTGGTCATTTTTTTCTTTTTAATATAGATGTCAAGAGTATTGGTTAATTCGTAATCTTAAGTCATTTTAATGTTAAGGAATTCAAGCACAACATTAAAAGTGTTCAAATTACATAAACTTGCAATACACCACATATCTATAAGCATATTAATAAATATTTATGTGAAATTTTTCATAAAATTGCAAATATAACTCAAAAATAACACTACAAAAATACATCAAATTGTTGGCATCCTAGAAGTTTAACTACACTGGGTAATATTTTACTAAAAGAAAGGCAACATATTACAATACCTACACAAGGGAAATACATATTATACAGGCTTCAACTCAAGGAACCACTCTCCGAATTTTATGGTGGACAAAAAAATATGCATTTGAGTGTTGTTGTTCCTGTTTCTCCCAAGCAGAGAGAAAAAATGTAGAAAATTACAGAAATGGATGACCACAATTATGCAAACAAAGTCACAGCAGATAGATCAAGATATGAGCTAGAAAGCCTACTATCCTCAGTTTCTGATTCTCTGTCACCTGTAAACTATTAGACATAACTTATCTTTTGTAGCTTCATTTGATTTTAAATTTTTTCTGTAACATTCTTTATCAGCCTTTGGTAAAGCATATGGAGCTTCAAATTCAATAGATATATCAGTTGCCCACTGGATAACCAATTCAGAAAAATAAACAATTGATAAAAATGTTTCTACCTTTGATACACAAGAAACTGAACATATGTGAACACAAATTATAGTGTTGCTAGAAGCAACAAGGGAATTGCAATTAGCTCTACAACATTCAAGTTGAAAATTTTGAACAAACTAGAATTGCCCCCAGAAATCTACATGGTTGGGGTATAAGATACAATGTAGGCTAAAATGCTACACAAAACAAATAAGGCAATCACAATTCTCTCTACTGCATTCATTTGAGAACGTTTGACAAATCAAAAAATTGCACCCAAAAATCTACATACTTCTAGTAGAAGACTCCACACAGACCAAAGTGTTTCAAAAGGCAAAGAAACCAAATCATAATTGTGCTACACTTTTGGACAAATCAGTTACTTTCCTATAAACCAAAAATGGTTTTGGTAGAAGACTGCAATCAAATTGACCACAACACCCCAGAACATTCATTAACAAAAAAATAATGTTCCAAACAATTATTGACCATATATATGTAATTAAAGATCTCAAAGGATTAGCTAACCCATGTTTTTAACCCATATATGTGCAACCCTTCAGGGAACACTCAGCCTTTTCATTTATTCTTGCTCTACCACTCTTTCCAAGCTAAGCCCTGCAGAAGCCTTGATTGTCGACAGGTTGCTCTTAGAATGCCGCTTCCCCTCAAGCCTATAACCAATCAGGTGTATCAAACTCTTGATCATTGGTAGGTTTATATCAGACGGCCATGTTCCCTCCAAACTCTAATCGATCAGGCGGGTCAAACTCATGATCATTGGCAGGTTTCTCTGCAGCTAAGCTCTAATCCCTGGCTTCATAAAAAAGCATAGATCTCTTGTGCATATACCCTGTCAAAAAAAATTTGCAGACAAGCCTAAAAATTGGTCTCCCTTGAAAAAGATTATTATTTGAGCCCCGAACCTCACCAGCTCTCAATCAAAATAAATCATGCAAAATTCTCAAAGCAAATGCTACACATAAATGAACTGAGCCGCCTTTTTCCCAAATGACCCACTATAACACAAAACATACTGAGTGCCCCCATGTAAACCATCAGATGCCTATTCATAGAACCACTCCAACAAGCCATGACTAAGATCTTTTTTCAGATGTTGATCAATAACCTCCCACATTAAATTATCATCCATAATCAAAGCTAATTTTTTCCAATCTAAAATGCTGAAATGAAATCCAATAATATAAACTATTAAACAACTATTGCAGATTGGGGGTTTATGGTGTATTCTTCCTAGAAATTAACAATCTAAGAACAAAAAGAATCCAGGGGGCAAAAATGGGGGATAAATAAACATATACCCTAGAAATCTGTTTAGGGAAAAAACTATACTAAAAATAAATAAAATAAAACTGCAAACTCCTCGTCTCTATAGGGAAAATAAACATAACCTAGTAACCCACAAACATAAAAATACAAGGAAACTACATGCATAATCTCCAATTCTGTATGACAAATAAAAATGACTTAGAAATCTACTGAGCGAAAAATATGAGGAAAATAGCTGCATAATCTTTGTCTTTGTAGCAGAAAAATTATGCTTCTGTTGGTGTAGAGAGATGTCCTTTCAATATACTTACCATTCCAAATCATTTTCATGTCAATTAAAAATATTGCGATACAAAAAATATATCAGACAAAAGATTAACCAAAAAAAAACCTTAGAAAGAAACTTAACACTGGAAGAATCACCGACTCTAGCAAGAGTAGGGACAGGCCACATGTGTCACTTTCGTTGTCGCTCTTCACTCTGTTGTCCATGCATAGCCTTGCATCTTCACTAATTTTTTTCCTTCCTTTTCAAAGAAAACAAATCATTACCCCTCCTTTAACCTTCTGAGGTCCTTCCTTCATTTTTCCCCATAATATTCTCCATCTTTCCATTGCAATCCCTAGATCTCTCCAATTCGAACGGAAATTTTATACACTTTTCCAAAACTCTGTAAGGAAGATCCTGGCAATGATAATAGACTTCATCCTTTTTTAGAATGCAATTGGTTAAAAAATTTTGAAACCATTTCCAGAACTGTGAACCTCGTTATCTAAAAATGAAACTGAAACAACAGTTGTGAGTGACAGTTGTAACCACATCCACAAATATAATGCAACTTCCCCATATTCACGTCCAACCCAAATAACTACCCACGAATATGGGAGGCGATGGGAGGCAAGGGAAAGTTATTTTACCTTATGAAGCTTAGTAATATTTTTATTTTCAAATTAAATTGGGGCCATAAAAATGTACTCACAATATTTTTGTTTAAAAAAAATTAGCAAAATTTAATATAAACTTATATATGAAAAAAATGCTCTTGATTAGCTTGTTTAAGAAAAATTAATTACAAGTTAAAGAGTTTTAAACAACAAAGCAAGTACTAATAAAATAATAAAATTTACAAAATCAATTTAATCACTAGTTATGTGATTTTGATCACAAAATTGAAACTATTTTTTTATTGATATTGAAATACTAATACTAAAATTAATATACATTTAAAATAAATAAAATTAAATAATCATATTAATATTAATATAGAGATTATATTAAATTAAATTTAAATATATTTAATTAATCATTTAGTAGCTTTATGTTGGAGTAGTAATAATAGTATTTGTTTTCTAATTGAAAAATTAATGAAAATGCATATAAAATAATATAATAATAATTTAAGCAAATAAGGGTGTGGTTCGGTGGTCAAGTCACTTGGTTGTGGTGGTGGCCACCAAAGTTCAAACCCTTGTAGGGACAATGAGGTCGCAAGCTATGTACCTTGACCAGTGGGTGCTAATGCCTAGGGTGACAATACCCATTGGGGACGGAGACCCCCAGTTGTGGTCTCAAGAGATAAAGTCGTTGGGAAGAGATCCCCCATAAGTGTCTCTTCGGCCCTGACCAGGCTAAAAACCTAGGTAACCCCCAACAAAAAAAATAAATGTAATAATAATTTAAGGAAACATGCATAGATGAGTTATAATGACATAGTATACACAAGTGTCATCCCAATAAGACTTTGAAATCAAAATAATTATGAAAAAGTTAATTAGTCTAGTTCAATATTTGAAATGACATAGTATAGACAAGTGTCATTACTTTGAAATAAAAAGACAAATATAATAATAATTTAAGGAAACATGGATAGACGAGTTATAATGACATAGTGTAGTGCCCCTCATTTTGGCTTTTTGATAGATTGTTAGTTGTTTCTTCATATCTAGACATCATGATATCCTGGATTTACTGTTTGATGATGATACTTGCTTATTGCTCTAATGATACTGTTTGAACTAATGTTTTATGCTTATATTATGGATGGTTATGGACTCAATTGATTATTAATCTTAGCAGGTGCTTATGTGATTATCTGATGATGCTTGATATAGATGCTTAGTTATTCATGAACTTGCTTGATGTCGATAATGTGTTATGTTTTGTGAAGGGACAGTGTAGCATTACTCATGATGAGCACCCTGCTACGCTATAATTCCCTGTCATAGTGGGCTTGTTTTGATGATTATATATATATATGCTCGACATCTTGTTTGTTGCAGGTTGTAGGTACCAGGCATTGACTCCACCTGAATTGGCAGGTATGAGCGTGCCTTATATCCAATGGAGAATTGTGGATCGGAGATGACATAAAGTCCCTTAGCTTGATATCATCCTCAAGGAGGATGAGTTTTCTTGTTCTATGATTTGTCAGTCTAGCCAGTCACCTTCTTGAGGCATGGTTTGGTCGTGATTGGTCGTTTGTTACTATTTGGCTTTAGACAGTGTTACTTGTATTAGTTGGATTATGTTTTGTTTCCTTGTGGTCGTAATATGAATTTTGTTTTGATAACACATTGTTAATAATAATAATAAGTTATTAGAAATTATAAGTCCTTAGTGATAAATAAATTAATAATTGCATGAGGTAAATAAGTGATTATAAAATATATATATATATATATATATATATATATATATATATATATATATATATATATATATATATATTAACAAGAATTATTATAAATGGGAATATAAAATATTATATTCTCTATTGGAAAGTAATAAATTTAAAATATATTGTGTTGTCAGGAAATCTTGATTAGTTCCCCAAAAATAAATAAAATTTGAAAATTGTCGTGTTGGGGAGTAGTGGGAAAATTAATGGGTAGTAGTGGATGGCCTGTAATGGGAAATTGTAATTATGGGGGAATTTATTGTCTTATTATTTCAATGTGTCGAAATATTTTATTTTGGGGGGCATCATCAATTTCTAAAAAGGACATTGGACATTTTGGGGAAGGAAGGACTTCTGTGGAAGGGGATTTTCTAAGGTCATGTTTCTAGAAATTCATCTTGCTTCCAAGTAAGTTCTTGTATGATTTGAGTATATTTTCATATGTGATTTATGTATATATATATATATATCTATATATATATATATATATATATATATATCTATATATATATATATATATATATATATTGATAGCTGTATTCTTTGTTGAGTGATTCTGAATGTAAGATCGTAGAATTTAAATCAACAAATCCATTATGTGTATATAGTGCAGTCTCTGCTTCTTGTATACGATCCCTCCCAAGGTTTCTTGCGGATCAGACCTTTTTGTGTATACCTGTAATCATCGCATTTTGTGAGATGGCATTTTCTTAAGAGGCAATTTAATAAGCTTTTCTGCTAGAGCATTCCTATAGGTTCTACCTGCTCTGCTCTTGGCAATTGCAGCTACTTGAATGTTGTTAAGTTCCTTTCTTCAAAGAAAACCATTTTGTGTATATACTACAATCTCTCTGATGTGAAGAAGTTGATATTTCTTAATCCATCAATGCTGATACCATGAGATCGTTAACCCCTTTGAGGCATTCTTTCAATCAACTCTCATGTCGTGGCTATGATTCCACCTTAGCGCTTTCATCGTCCCAGCTTTTATCTCTCTCTGATTTCGCATTATCCTCCCTTATTGTTGAATGTAATCTTCAAGCACCAGGTTAGTATCCCCACATCTCAGTTGGGTCATCCGACGCTTTATTTTCTAGATGAGTTCTATGCTTCAACTTCTTTTGTTCCCTTCTTCTGCTATAAGCGATCCTCTTGTAAGCAATCGTACTTGTTAAAGATAAGGGTCTCCCTAAGAGTAAAATCTTATTCCCTAAATCACTTATTAGGCAACCATTTTCTGTTAATACGAATCACCATTTAATGTTTTGTCGTCTATGAAAATCAAACGGCATTCCTTATGAGTCGAACGACTTCTGTATTATTTGGTTGGCCTTTTTATGATTCAAACGGCCTCTAGGAAGGAAATTTAGGAGAGGTCTCGGCGTTTATGAGTTAGTCTAACTGATATAGGAATGACTTTCCTTTTTAAACTAGTAGTTTTATCTTCTTTCAACTAGCGGTCATCTACTCTTGGCTTCAGCAGCAAATAGAAACTATGTTAGTAACCATCAAGATAGGGATTTATGTCAAGTTCGTATGCTATCTTCTTGGATAGTCACATCTGAATCTAATGTCCTTAACACTTCCTTGTACTTGGGTTTATCCTATAACCCCTAATTTTTAGAAGACTTTCATCAGCAGAGACGTGCCTCAATGTCTTCTGTGTAGGCTTGTCTCTAGGCCGAGTATAGTTGCAACAGCTATCCTTACCTCTTGATAAACTATGCATTAAAATTTCATTGATATAGCTAAATAAATCTGGTGTATGTGGCTCTGGCATACACTTGACCAAGTTGGAAGTTTTCCTTTAGCATGTTTGATAATAGCTTTCATTCATGTGTTGTATTTCCAACCATGTTATAGTAATATGAAAATTGCAGTTGTGTTTACTTAATGGACTATGCAATTAAAATTTTAGCTGATCTATATCAATAATCTTTATATGAGACCATCTCTAGTTCTCCCTAGCTTTAAGATTATATTCCCTAATGTGTCCCAATAGCGGCATGTAGTCCACAACATAAGTGTATCTTTAGAGGTGATCTTTTTCTCTAATGAATGGTTTCATATTGGTAAAAATTAAATTTACTATCGTTACTTTAGTTAGAAGTTGTTTTGATAAAAATCTTTGCAGCAATAATGAAGTCTTGTATCAACCTATTTAGAAACTAAGCATTATTTACTTTTTTTATTACTCCATGATTATTAGCAGTACTAGTATTATTATTATTGTTGTTGTTATTATTATTATTACTTTACTATTATTATTGTTATTATTTCAAATTAGATGGTCATTATTTAATACCATTGAAATATTTGTTGTTTAGTTTGAATAAATTTGTTATAGAATAAGAAGTCTAGTAAGATTAGGTTTTAGATGTAAAGGGTTATATTTTAGTTGAAATTCATAGCTATTACATTTAAGTAATGATAAATTTAGACATTATTTGGTATTATTATGTAAAGAAATTTATATTGTTGGAATTTAATGATGTTTATAGAGTGAGTTGTGTCAATTATGCTAGTTCCAGAGGCATTAGGGTTTATTTTTGTCTTTATGTATGTGTCGTGGGTGCAAATATCATGAGGTTATGTCTTGTATGGGTCAATTTAATGTTGTTTATGTGTGAGCCGGTTTGGGTTTTGGTTTAAGAAAAAGAAAATGAAAATGTGGTGTATGGTTGCTTCACATAGGAACTGTGGATAATGCATTACTATGGCCATGTTGAAATGCAAGAGGGTTAATACCTTGCATGAATTATTATACCATTGTTATGCTTGTTGAGTGGGGTCTTCTAGCTACAGGTAGGGGAATGGATTCCAATGGGGGTCGGAGCCCAAAGTGGCATCCAGGATAACCCATGTGGGAGTTTCCTTAACCAAGTGATAACCTAATTAATGAACTTAGGGGGTTTGGTAGTAAACACACTTAATAAGATAATTGGATGCCTCACTCATAGCTCAAGTGCTTGTTTAGGCTTGAGATGAGATGGGAAGGCCTGGGATGGCAAAATCAACTACCTTGTCCTCATAAAAGGTAAGTTGATTCCACATAAGTTTGTATGGGGGGCGGAGCCTAGGAAGATCTACCAGGAAGACCTACCAAGATAATCCATGACAAATCCCATGATGACACTCTTGTCTACTATAGTTTAGCATTCCCTTGTGGTTTACTTGTCTTGTTTTGTGTGGTAGCCTCTGGAATTGTTGTCTGAGTAAAGTCTTGTGTGGTTATGTAGTCCCTGTGTGTTGTCAAGCCAACTATTTATGTCATGGGATCTTATTGTCATCTCCTAGCACGAGGGGTGGGCCTCAGGATTCCACATGGTTGGGTGGTTGTGCTTTTTCTCCATTGGATTCCCTGCTGATTTTTGTATGCTTGAAGATTTATCTTGTAGTGGATCTCTATCTTTGTTCATTCGAGATGATAGTTATTCATGATATGTGTGCCAATTTTATCATGTATCATCATAGTGATGTAAGCAACATAGTTGCCATTGTAATATTATATTCATTGGTAAAGAAAGTGGTAAGAACACATTGTAATTCTTATGCTAAATCTTGGTGTTGTTAATTGGTGTAATATTGTAATGGAAAGTTTGTCTTTTCGATGCACTTGGTTTTAGATTATACATGGATGATTATCATATTATATTAGTAATTTAGTAATGCAACCATATTATCCCTAGAGATTAAGTTAACTTGCATGTAAAGTGGTTATATGATTATACTTTGTTATCATTTCTCTTAATAAAAAAAAAATTGCCCTTTTTGTGATGCATAGTTTAGCTTATCTCTAGGGTTTCGTGGTGGGGCGTTACACATAGTATAGACAAGTGTCATCCCAATAAGACTTTGAAATAAAAATAATTATGAAAAAGTTAATTAGTCTGGTTCAATATTTGAAATGACATAGTATAGACAAGTGTCATTACTTTGAAATCAAAGGCATTAGTCATGTATTATTTATTTAAATTCCAACTATACAAATTTGTTTGGCTAAACCAACCCAAAAAAGTACCACGTAGTGGTGAGTATCTACCTTGTAGTGTTGTAATTATACTATGTATTTTAGTTGTAATTATAGTTGTGTTTTAGTTTTAATTTTTTAATTCATTAGGTAAATTTCAAATTTACTTTTTTGTCAAACCAACAAAATCATTATTATTTATAGAACTATAATATTAATAATAATATTAATTATATTATTAATATTTATGATAGCACTTGATATATTATATTAATTGATATTATAGTATTATAATAATATTATATAATAATATAATAATAAACATAAAGATAAATATAATATAATAATATAATATAATAATATATAATATTATAATAATACAATTATACAAATATAATATTATTATATTTAATATTGTAATATAATAATATAAATATAATATTATATTATAACTATAATTAAAATATAATATATAGTAATATAATAATTATAATAAATTTATAATAATATTATAATTAAAATTAAATACAATATCTCTATTTTCTTCTAAAATTTTCCATCTTTGGTATCAATCAAGGGTTGTATAAACACTTATTAATTTAGTTTAAAGCATTGCCTTTTTAGAATATGGTTTTCAAATACAACTATGGACAAAGTAAAACCAAAAAGCATGTAGGAAAAAATTATTCAAAATTTTGAGAAGAATATGATAATAAGATATGACTAAATCATGCAAATAAGCCCTTTAAAGAGCAACATGTGGTTAACAAATTCTCACTATTTACTTTGTATTTCCAAGATCACAATGGTAAAGACAACTATTACACAAAATGCTAGAAAACTGAAGATGAAGAGAGTACATATGATAAATTTTCCAATAGCTAAACTAAGTTTCTCATATCCATAAGGAGATGCACTAATCTTCTGCCAAGACATAGGAAATTGTTCATAAGAGTCTTTTAGTGCAACACAAACCCCTATCCAACATGAATGATTTAAAGAAAAGCTAATGTAATAGGTGCGACAACCACTACAACTGAATCAATTGGTGATTAATAGATATGACAACCACTGTAGTTGAATCAATTGGCGATCCTTGTTCTCTCTCGACTTTGTATAGATGAATAAATCCCCCCAAAATAATGTCGGTTGCCTGTACAACTGCAATTACAATTAAAACAAAATAACAAGAAATCAAAATGAAAATAATAACACAAATATTATAACTTGTTATTAGTTGAAATAAAAAACAAAAATAATGTAATAAGAAAAACATTACAGACCTCTTATTTCTCTATTCAAAATAACATTCATATGTTTATTGCTCTGAATAATCCAACTCTAAGCAAATAACTACTTCTTAAAATAGTTGCCAAAAAAATAATGAACTATAAACTGTTTTTGATATAATAAGGCGGCAAAAACCAAGGGCTGAACCCTTACAAAAAAAACCCAAAAAGGAATAGCAAAGGCTCATGCACAAAAGGAGCCACCAAACACAACTAGAGCAGTAACAACATTAACAACCGATAAACATCAGATAGTAAAAAGTAGCAGACAGACAATAGAAAAACAGAAAGCAAATAAACAAAGCTAGGGGGAAACATCCTCCCAGCCTTTACACATATATTCATATATTTTATCAAACTCTTTAACTTTCTCTTCATTCGCACCATGGGCAAGGGTGTCGTGCTCCTACAGCAGAGTCAAATTAAGCATAGCCGAGCGGCAAAGCATACTGCTTATAAAAGATCCAATGGATCGAACCTTCTCCTCCAGGGATTCCACACGACCTCTAAGAACAATAATTTCATCCTCCTGACCATTGCCTTCCTCAGCAACCTTCTTCAGCCTCCTCCACAATTATCCCCTCCCCCTCTTGAGCATTATCATTAGGTCCAAAATCCCCTCCATCAATATCCTCGGCTTGCGTCTCCTTTTCCTCCACCCCTTCAATCTCCTCTGAGATCTCTTGTACCTCAATGTCTTCACCTTTAGACTGATCATCTCCCTAAGTAGAAGGCCCAGAGTCACTTTCAGAGTAATCAATCAACTTTCCCTGAGGGGCTGGTTTGCTAACAATTTTGCCAAACCTTCTGACACCCGAAGAGTAGCCCTCATTCTTAGCTATGGCCACAGTTTTAGTTTTGGCCTTTTTCAATGGTCCTTCACTATCACTGTTTCCTTCTTAATTTTAAAATAATAAATAGTTAATAATTTTAAGTTATTTTTACTTGTACCATAAATTTTTATTTCTAAGTTTATATTTGTTGAACGAACTACACATGTGAAAAATATATAAACTAAGAATATATAAACTAGGAATAAATTAAATCAAAATATTATATTGTCAAGAGAATATAGATTTCTATAAATGAAACAATACACATTTGAAAAAAACAAATAATATTTGTCTAACTTAAAAAAAATTCTTTAATAACCAAAAATTACTTGTTTGAATTATATTGTTTTATTCAATACAAATTAAACTATCATATTAATATGAAAATAACAATATAATATTACACAATATAATAATAATAATAATAATTTAAAAAAATATTGTTAGTAATTTTTATATTTTTATACATAAAAGAATAAAATAATTATAGAATGGTGGCAAATAAATTATATCATTATAAATAATAATGAAATAATAATAATAATAATTTGTTACTAATTTTTAATATTTAGCAAACATAAGAGAATAAAATAATAATATTAATATTAATAAAAAATAAATTAATTTGTTAGTTATTTTTAATATTTTTATACCCAAAACAATAAAAAAAATAGAAAACTGACAAATAAATTAAATCATTATATATTATAATAATATAAATATTACAATGATTTTATAATTATAATAATCATATAACATTTTAATAACCAATAAGCAAAAATGAATTGTTTCATAACCAAATTCCCACACATATTTACTCACTCATAAAAATATTTAAAAATTTATTTGGATAATAATTAAATGAATTGTTTCATAACCAGATTCCCACAAATATTGACTCAGTAATTAAAAAAAATTAAAAAGTTATTTGCTTTCCATTGCCACCACCTCCCTTGTAATTGGATTTGTCTCCTCATTTTTAGGTGTTTGTTTCACTAAAAAAATTAAATTGTTACCATTGTCACCTGCTCCCTTCTAACCAGAATTACCTCCTCAATTTTAGATGTTTGTTGCACTAAAATTAGTATCTCTAATAATTCGCTGAGAAGAGCTCATTTTATTTCAGCCAATCACAATAGAGATAAATACTAGTAAAAGCACCAAAGGTTCTATCAAATGGCCGATAGGCACACATATTTATAGGCCTATCACTAAATAATAGTTTATATTTATAATTGTAGTTGGTGGACAAGACTGTAATTACTATAAGAAATTCAATTTTTTTTGGCAAATAAAAATAATGGAATGATATAAAATGAATAACAATTATGGCCTCCCATTCAACCACTTTAACATGTTTCACTTTGGAATCTATTTATTGTTTATGTGGAGTGCAACTTTGGCATTCACTTTAGTTTGATATACTTATTGTTTGTGTGAGTTATGGGTTTAAACTTTGACATCGAGATCAAATATATATTTGTTGTAATTTTGTCCCTAATTCAAACCATAAATGTGCAGTGCACTTTGGCATTCACTTTAGTTTGATATACTTATTGTTTATATGAATTATGGGTTTGAACTTTGACATTGAGATAAAATATATATTTGTTGTAATTTTAACCCTAATTCAAACTATAAATGCAACACTAATTCTATCAAAAGGAAAAGGCGATGCTACATGTGTGTGGGGCCCTATCATTCTTTGTCATTTTATGCTTTACCCTATTAATGCTCTGGTATTTCTTTCCTTGTCTAAGCATTAGCTTGTTCACTAAATTTGACTTGGATGTTGTGGATGGAGTCAATCACTTTTACACTATGATCACAATTCAATTGCACAAATGTAGATTTATAGACTTCAACATATTTAAATGAATGTGGATTTTGTGAATTCATACCCTTGATGACCTTAGTTTTTGCATCCCTTTTGCAACTAATGTAATTGTAGTTCCATGACATTTACAGTACCATTTTTGCATGATCATTTTCAATTTTGAAATTTAAAAATATGGAGAGTTGCCAATCAAACACAATGCAAGAAGGCCTTTTTGGTGTTGATCTTATAAAAACCCTCCTCAAATATGCCTTATGAAACAAATTTGTTGGCATGGTTAGCAGTAAATATTCTTAACAAAACCATTATCACCGTAGGATTCAACCTTGTGGCTATTCTCACAGATTTAGCTTATTAAGAGCAAATTGTTGTCAAGCTAAGGGACATAAAGTACATCTCCCACATGTTGTTCCTTCCCATCTTCTAATAATAGATGCGTATGACCTAATCCTCCAACATTAATAGAACTTCCATCACTAAAAATCACTTCTTTATGTTTCATATTTGCATTCAAGCACTTGACAACTTGCCTACTACTTGTCATACATCAAAATGTACCCAAATCAAATACTTTGTATCAAGAATAAATTTAGTAGAAAGGAATGCATTATTACCTTGATAGTAATCTTCATCATCATCTTTCTGCCTTCCTTTCTCCTCAAGGAATTTTTTTTAATTGCCACTATTTGGGTTTTGGCAATAATCACAAGCAAAATGTCCTAATTTATCACACAAAAAGCCTTTATGATGGTATGATTCCTAAATTTATGATATGGTTCACACTGCCAAAGCAAATAATGCCAGGATTTAAATATCCTGAGGTCAAAGGGCAGACAGAGTGCCTCAACAAGAATTTAAAGTGCATTAAATAATATTGCCCACCCAAGATAATGTCAAGAGCTACCGCTACTTTGAGTGGAACAAGTGGCACATCCCAATGTCACTTGGATGGTGGCACCACATTGGCCCACAGAAGACATTGGTGTTTTCCACCTTTCACCCAAAGGCACCCATGAAGTGAAAATAATCTAGCAGCCCTTTGAATAAAAGAACATAAATAAAATTAGTACAAAACTTTTGAAAGAGGGGCATGTGAAAGGGAAAGAACAAAGACCTCCACAACCTGGTTGATGATGAAGGCAGACCATTTGGAAGATCCCTATCACACCTGAGGCCAGAAAGAACTTATGCACAGAGATGACAGAATTAATACTTGGAATAAGAAATATGATGATCGTGATGGGGATGAATTCACTCAAAAAACTGTAGAACAACAAGGAGTTATTGGAGGCAATGGGCACATAAGACACTGAACCAGAAGAAAGAGCTCGTACTGGCCAGCAACCTAACCCCTGAGGAAGCACTTGCAAACCTACAAATAATGTTGAGAGAATGGGTAATACGGTAATACCATATGTGAGGCACTTGGGTATTTTTCAATGAACAGTTGGGAAGGTCAATGCACATAACATTCATTCTATCAATAGATCACTGCCTGATTTTTCTAGAACTTGTCACCCTGAAGGACCAATCGATCATCTATGTTCTATGCAGCTTGTTAGCTATGAATCAGGTCCACTATTTCTGTTAAGGGTGATGGTGATAGTTTGTCATTGATGTCAAAAGGTATTGAGAGAGTTGAGTTGTGCAAAGTATCATCAGGCTACAGGGAATTTGTGGATCACTTGTACTATTGACAAAAGTTGTTCATGATCATGCATTTCACAGTTGTTCACATAGTGTTGAAGGATGTTGTCAGTGGGATTGACTTGATAAATGGATGATAATATTAAAAGTGTTTGATAACATTCATGTACCAATCATGCTCACTATATTGATGTTTCAAGTGCTTACAGGATCACATGAATACACTTGATGTTTGGTGTTGGTTTATGATTAATCACAAGACTATGATTAATCACAGGACTTGTTTGATCAAGTTTGGCCTTCAATGATGTCTTCATATGTTCTTTGGTAAGTGAAGTCACAAGGTTCATGTCATGACAATGTTCACATTCAGTGATGGTGTCTTGAAGATGTTGGGTCTTGGTATGATGTTGTATTGGTTTAACATTCTTCATAATGGCAGTGGAAAGTTTATCCTTATGACAGAGATTCATGATAGGTTATCAAGACCTAATGTTTGGTAAAGCATGTTTTAAAAGAATGTTGCTTCAAGGATATCCTACATTCTATTTTTCTCTCAGTCTGCTTCCAATGAGCTTAAGTGCTTTATTTATGAAGATAATCCTAAGTTATCCCTAAAACATAATCCTAAGCCTTTATTGTCTATCTTTGATTCTAAACTAAGTTCTTCATTCCATTTCAAGCCTGTCATATATCAAATGTTCTTTATGTTTTAATTTTTTGTTGAGCTGCTATAGCAAGTCGGGTCACTTAAGGTGACCTAGTAGAGGGTCATTTAAACATTATTTATGATCGGCCCTTTGACCCCTTAACCCATAGCATCGGTTATTACATGAAAACTTTGAGCGCTAAAACTAATCAACGGTCTTCTTCAAAAGAAAAGTGGGCGCGATTGTGGAAATCAATGGATAGAATTTGAAATAAGAGATCAAACCATGTGTTGAACTTTGAAGTTCATTTGACCGTCTTCATGCTTTTTGACAGCAGATAAGTTTGTTTTTAAAGCTAATTTTTAGCTATTAAAATGGAAGGTTTTATTCTTATCTTTGGTGTAACAGTGAAGTGTTTAAGAAGTTTCTTTTAAAGATTTTATTTCTTTCTTAAATCCCCTCGTGGCAGATGGAGACAAAGGTTTCCTTTCTAACATTTGTTTGAAAAGATTTTTTATGGCTTTAATGCCTTATATTTTTTTTGGACCGAGCATGAAAGGGCAGATTGATTCAAGATATTTTTTATGGGAATTTGAATGGATTTTTGGAGTTGTAAAAAGATTTTTATTGCAGGAGATTGTCTTTTGAAGATATTTTTTTTGGGATGAAGTTTAAGAGTTTTGTTTGAGAATAAGGTAGATTGGATACAAATTTTTGAAGACAAATTTTATGGATTGAAGAGAAGATAAAGAGTTTGATGATTAAATTTTCTTGCAGGAATATCAAAAGAAAGATAATTTTTTTTGGGCAAATTGGTGTAAAAATAAATATGATTTCTAACTCTTATTTTGCAGATTGATTGAAGGCATCTTACAAATGAAAAGTCTAAAATGTTTTCTTGGAAAAACTCTTTTTGAGGAGATGATTTTATTGAAGGAATATGAAAAGATTTTGCAGATGGATTTTTGTGGGAAGCTTCAAATTGGAGAGTCTTTTTATTTTGTTTCTTGCAGATTAAAAAAGAATATGAAAAGTATTCTGTTTGGAAATAATTTTTTAGGAAGATAAAAAGAAAATGAATTTATAATATGAATTGTTTATGTAGTGAATATGAAAGGTCATAAAAAGATAAAAATGATTTTGCAGAAAGTTGAGTGGGATCTCATATTTATTGGCTTCACATTGACAGAGTGAGAGTGTGGAACTGTATACAGAGAATAAATTGTTTGAGCATCAGATGCAGAATTGGAGACATACACATGGAGAAATCACATATGTAGCTTGTTTGCAGAAGTATGTAAAAGAAAATGGTCTTGATTAGAAAATCAAATAGGAGGTAAAAGGTTGTATACAATGGTGCAAATCTGATTGAACGACAATCATGTCTTGCACACAAAGTTTGATATTTTGTTAATAGTGATTGTGTTTGCCAGTGAGGCATAGCATGCCAATGAGGCTTGTGGTCAGTGAGACCATGGTCAGTGAGACCTCTATATATGTCAGTGAGACATTTGTAAGAAAATTTTTCATTTAAGCCAGTGAGGCAGTTCTGGAGTGGTTTTTCTACCCCTGGAGGGTTTTCCACTCGTGCAATTCTTGTGTCTTGATTCATATTGATCTTCTCTCTGTGGTTGTATGTTTTACTCATGAGTTTTGTTTATGTGTTTGACAAAGTTATGTGCATATGTGTTTGACAATTCAATGATAACTTTCTCTCCTTGTGCTCTCCAAGTTAAAGTTTGTAAAAAGATTCAAAAATTCACACAACACTGATTCACCCCCCTTCTCAGTGTTGTCCTTAACTCCTACAAAGGGAAGATTTTGTATCATATGAATTTGTATCCTTGTTAGGTAGCCAAGAATGTGAGCAAGGTTTTTTGATAATGACCATCAAGCTTTATGGTGCCCATAGAAACATTGATATAGAACTACTTTGTGCTTTATGTTTTCAAGGATTAACAGGCACCAAGCTTAGATTGAATATGTGAAATCCTTCAATTAAAAATAATAGTATTTCCTTCCTTGCTTGCCAAATAATTTTTGGCTGACCTTTTATGCAGTACAAAGCTCACATAAAAATGTTCCACTAGTTTGAAATAGATGTAGAAAAATTCAATCTCGGTGACTAATTACCTAATGTTTGAAAAAACATTGAATCAATCACACAAATCATTGAAATTCAACTGCGGAAATGAAGAACAATAGACCAATAATTTACACCTTCAAATCAGCTTTGCATTCTTTCGAAAGCTTTCAAGGAAACCTCCACAACTGTTCCTTCAGTTGCACGGAATTATTACACTGTTCTGAGTTATTAATTTTCTATCTTTATACTAATCAGCTAACAATCTAATCTTCCAGAAATAGAATTCCTATCTTACATAGGAGATGACTTGGAAGATAAGTCTAAATTATTAGTGCTTATCCACACTTTATTAGACTTAATTAACTAAATAAAAGATTTTCAATTTATCACTTAAGTGAATTACAAAATAGAAATAATTCAAAACTACTTGTACATTCACACTGAACCTGTGCAGAAGTTCCGAACTGAGCTAAAAACTCAACAAAAATGATAGAAATTTAGATATCTAATGAAAAAAAAACTGCTGCTGAATTTTAAGTGAAAGATAAAAATTCTAATTGTAAAGTGATCTACATCAGTAGTTTACTAGTTTGACATTGTCCATACAGTTGTAAGTAATCATAATTTCTTTATACAGTGATCATGGCTAGACCTCAGTAAATTTATTTAACAAAACAAGTTAGTGATTGCTTAGAGTGTGCTGCAAGCACTGTTTTAACTTGCTTCCTATAAATGACAGTGAAACACAGCTTATAAAACCTTAGAAATAGAAACACGGTTACCCTAGAGATGTGGGAATACAGGTACCTGTATGGGGACACCATTAAGATTAGGATATGTGATTAAATGAGTAAGGATACAGCTACATTATATATAATAATATAAATGTAGACACCAAATATTGAGAGTGCGGGAAGAGGAGTATGGTCTTCGTTCATATACTGGAGTTTCATGTTAACTATGCTTAGAAATGTTCTGATAATAAGACACACATTTCCAGTAGCATTACTTATATTTCAGCTTCATAAGATAAAATCATAAATGCAAGATACTATTACATGCTCCTGTGATTACAACACAAGACCATCAATGTTTAGAAACAATGGCAATAGGTAGCCATTTGCAATCACCTAAAAATTACAGTAGGTTTCAACCTCTTTCAATCAAGTTTATGAAAGTCTGTTGGATAGAATAATATGGAATTACAGAATAGTTAAATACTAATCTTGCAACAGAAAAGTGGAAACATTGTAATAATTTATAAATAACTCTAAAATTATGCCAATGAAGCCTTTAGAAGAACCCAAAATTAATAATTACATGGCCAAAAGCTTTTAAACATTATCAAGAACATCTCTAAAAAGTCAAACAAAACCTAAGCTACAACTTACATGGGACAGCTATTGATAAAATGACCAATTTTGTAAATATTAAACTCAATAATTGAGAAACATTTAGATATGAAATTCAAATAATACCTGCTTCTACAATCAGCAATCTCATCATCATCTACTGCAAAGGGGCATGAAAACCCTTCATCTTCAATTTCATCCTGATAGGGAACTTTGCTTAAACTTCTAGAAAATTTGACTCCTATCAGCTCTGCATTGCCATGCTTTCCATCTTTATACACCTGAATGAAGATAACTCCCCATTATAATCAATGAGCATGACTGGAAAGGAGTAAGGAGTTTTACAAGAGAAACAGACAAAGCTTTGCCCAAACAAATTAGATTGGAACAAAATACTTCTCTTTCGTGCTTCATTTATGTTGCTATCCCCATTACCTTTTGGTCTCCATATGCAAGCAAAGTCGTTCTCCCAGTTTGTGCTTCCATAGGTCTTGATACAGTGGGTTTATTAGAACACTGCCATTCAGACGGATATCTATCATAGACTGGGGATTGAGCAGAAGTAATCCTGGAATTAGCTGAAGCCGTCTTGCGTAAAGCATCAGACTTTTGGCTTTTAGGGGATGGAGGAGGCAGTAAGGTTTTGCTTTGATAGTAGCAGTCAGGTGCCCAAAACCTTGGAGTTCTACCAACGAACTCCCTGGGATACTTACAGGGGGACTTCCAGAATATCGAATTGGGTCTGAAAGATTACTCTCTGCAAAGTGTGCCGGTGGTGAGGGTGAAGGTGATGGCGAAACCGGTGGTGATAACAAATATTCATCAAAACTAGCAGTACGTTGATCAAAAGGACCTTGAGAGGAAAACGCCCGGGATGATAAAGGATGCTGAGGTGAACTCCTGGGTGAGGGAGAATGTTCCACTCTAAGATACCGATGGGGAGCAACAGGACAAGAAGCGGGGAAATTAGGAGAACCATGAACGTCTGAATAGGATGGAGAGGGAGAAGGAGATAAGCTGAGGCGATGTGAGGGAGATAAGGATGATTGGGATGAAGGTACCATTCTATGGATATTGCCACTCCAACTGTGGCGTCTTACAAATCTGGTACAAGCAGAGGATCCTGGCACTGGCAAAGCAGGGTAGTCATGTGCACTTTCTTCTTCCCTGGAACAAAAGTCAAATCACTAGGAAACCTCTTTGGCAGTTCTGCGGCAGGGCTTCCCACATAATCTGTCATTATTTCTGGTAATAGAGGAGCAGCATCTTCTAGTGCAGTAACTGCTGTTGTTGAGCGTTATGACACCGACAAACAGATTCTGCCACAGGGAGTCTCAACTGGGGTAAAGTTATGCGAATGCATTTCAGCCTTATCGGCTTGTGATAGAGGCTCAGGTGAAGATGAAACCCTGTGAAAAAGACTAAAGTTGCAATCATGGCAAGAAGAATTTGCAAGACGGAAAAGACGATATGCTGGCAAAAGCCTGGCAGTGCAATAAAGAGAACGTAGCAAAATTAATGTTCTCTTATATGTTTTCTTATAGGCAATGGGCACTTCCGCAGCAGGAGAGGAAGATTGTGAACCCCCAGCCCCTTGGTGAACATCTCCTGTTCCTGACAAACCTCTTCCTTTGCCAGGACCAATCTTGCCGCCAGCCTTCTTTCCATCTTCCCATCTTGGTGTT
The DNA here is from genome assembly GCA_027924645.1 of Cunninghamia lanceolata. NCBI lineage: Eukaryota > Viridiplantae > Streptophyta > Pinopsida > Cupressales > Cupressaceae > Cunninghamia > Cunninghamia lanceolata. Next base: position 5,608,391 of record BSBN01000693.1, read on the forward strand.
CCACTCCCAGAAGATATCCGACCGGAATGAATATCTCTTGTACTGGACTTTCTATACTCATATTTTACAGTCCATCTTTCCAGTATTATTTGATTACTGAAACCTTGTTTCCCTGAAGTGGCAACCAAAGGAATGTCGACTTTGTAGTCGGAGTTTCGTAAAAGAATCACATCAACTATCATAGGCTCCAGCAAGCTTAGCCTCCTTGGCTCCATCTTCTCAAGAACAACAGGGCATTCAGAGCTAAATTGAACCATTTGTCCTTGAGACAGGAAGACGAAGATGAAGAGAAGGACGATGCCCCAGAATGTTCCCCACTAGAACATACAGATGGAATCCTTGACTCCACTATAATGTGCAGGCTCTTGGCAAAAAACTCAGTTAGTATCTGTTCAATTTTGGACACTTTGGCTTGGAAATTGCCAAACAACGCCATTGCCAACGTGGCGTCAACCACATATCATGCACAGTTTCAGCCCAGATCAAATCATCCACAGTTTCAGCTAAGATCAAATCATGCACAGCTTCAGCCCAGATCAAAATATGCGATCAGATAGGCGAAACCACTACACCAGAAGCGACCCTAGGCCGGCAATGGTCCAGACTCCGTGTTGTGTTACACTTTGCAAGGCATCAACATACATCATCCTTCACACAACCTCCTCGCATGTAAATTTTAGCCACTCACTTCACACACCAACTGCAATTGCTCTATAGGCGCGTGCATCCTTAAGATTTTCCACAGGTTATCTACAAAGTGTTGCTCAAGCATGCCCATAAGAGATTGAATGCACAATATAGCTACAAAACCCTCTGATTTGTTTGGCTTCTCATTCAACACCAAGGATGCAATCATGATGCAGCCCATGTAAGGGGCCAGCGTCCCAAGGAAACAGTAGACAAAATATTTTCTGTACAATTAAACAGTAGACAAGATCTTCTCTGTACAATTAAACAGTCCTAAACCTCTATATTTCCCCCCTAAAAAAATCCAGTGACTGTATAGGTAATAAATTCAAGCCCCCCGGGTGCATAAGTCCTGGAGAAAACAAGGGCTTCAAATTTTCCAAAAAATAATTTGTTGAAACCCCAATTCTTGTTCTCACGGACAAATAGCAAAATCCTTAGCAATTCAAAACACTGACTTAAAATTTCAATGCTCCAAACAAAATCTCCGTCCACAAAACAACTACAGAGCGCATTAATTTCATGCCAGGGCGATTTACTTCCGAAAAAAAAATTGGGTTTTTAAATCCAACACTTTGCCGGAGGTCACGGGTTCGATTCCCAGCAAACTCAAGCCCTTTTAAACCTTAATATTCCTGTTCCATCAATCAAACTCCTTGCCAAATCTAAGACTCATTAAAAAAAAAAATCCATTGCTTTAATTTACCCTTTGCTGCCGCATTTTACACGGCAAATCATAAGGCAAAAAGGAATCAAAATCTCTTACCTTGACACGATCATTGCAGGTCAAACTCTGCTCACCCATTATCCGTATAAACAAAGGCATTTGTTCTTTCTTCTTCTGATAGCTTGCTGAAAAGAGATTACAAATGTGTAAGCGGAATTTAAGAGGAGGAAGGAGATAAAAGGCCGAGTTACAGAGGGTTTGAATGAAAGAATCCCTTGCGTGTATGAGTTATTTTTAAAAATAAATTAATTATTTTTTAGATGAGCCTTTTTTTTTTAATTTGTGGACGACGAAATTAGTGGGACTACCAAAATTTTTGCAGTTAAAAAAAAATTATACTGTATTTGCTATATTCATCACTAGATAAGCCGCAGCGATTGCAATAGTACTGCCAAATAAAGGGTTTATTTTAATGCAAATTTCAACAGTACAATTTTATATAAATGGTGTACTAATCACATTAAATTGATAGATAGTTTTATATATATACAAATAGATTCTATTATTAATATACAATTAATTATATTATTTCACTAATATTTAAAATATCAAATTTATAAATAATTTATATACAATGAATCAAAATTAAATAAACACATAATCACATTAATATGAAATATAAATATTATTTTTTTGTTATAATAATTGTATACACTTAAAAGTTGATAAGGGCATGGTTCGCTGGTTAAGTCGCTCGGTTGTAGTGGCGGCCATCAGAGTTCAAATTCTCGCTAGGCCAACGAGCTCGCAGGCATTACGCCTTGCTGGGCCAATGAGCTCGCAGGTTTGAAGTGTTCTTGTTAGGGGATGAAGTCCCTCATGTTGTGGCCTCACCGATTTATTGCTCCGGGCAAAAGCATTCGCGTGGCTCCAGAGGGCGTATCGCGCCAGCGTCGCCGGTCACATTAAAAAGTTTACCAGGCGCATTTTTTTTTAAATGTATACACTTAAAAGAAAAAAATATTATTTGTTTAATAATCAAATTTGCCGAAAGAATTTAGCCACTCATCATTTAATTAAACAAGTTAATCTATTAGTATTTTCAGCTCCTAGCTTCATTCCATTCCATACTTCATTTGAGCCAATTACAACATAGATAAATGATTTTCCCAATAATTTTTGTTAAAATTTTCTCAAATAGACTTAGGAAAGATTAAAATTTGTTCAACATGAAAAATAATTCTCTGTTTTGATTGGTTTAGTCTAGATAAATTAATCACTCGATAAAAAAAAACTCATTGCAATAGTATTGCCCAGGGCAGGTACTAAAAAGAAAACAATTTTAAAACACTTTAGCTTAAAAAAATCCTTCAAAACTTTACTTTTGCACCCAATAATTTAAAGGTGATAAGGATATCTAAAGTTTTATAATGTCTAAATCTAAATATAGAAAGTAGAAATGAGAAAAAATGTAATATATGTATGCAGATAATTAAAATCTCATTGAGATTATACCAAAACCAAAAATTGGCAATCAAATCAAATATTGCAATAATAAAACTATCCTCGTGAGCAGACAAGGATATGTGTGTATGCACACATATGTGTATATATGTATGTATGTATGTATGTATGTATGTGTTTGCATATTGTTACATCAAAAAATGTCCCCTTAGGGGCTTTTTCCTTTTAAGGTTTAGCTCACGGGTCTTTTAAAATGCATTTAGAGCATCTTGCATGATTTCAATGACTCTCGATGAGAAAACTTTGAAGTTTCATGGCAAATAGGACTCAGGGGATGCATTTATGACAAATTCTACCTAAAATAGGGGGAGGACTTGGGTGTCCATGCCTTAGTCCTGTCTTATTTTAGATCAGGACCAATTTCAAAGTGTCAGTTTGTGACCGTTATTTAGGTCATATGCCAACACGATAAGTTTGAATTATGAAATTCTTAGCGGGAATGTTGTAGTTGCATATATAAGCATGATTAGGTTATCATTTGTAAACTAGATGGACATTTAGATGATTTTGGCATACTTGTGATTCTAGAGCATTCAAAATGTTGATTATGTGGCAGAGCAAAGCATTGTTCTTGTATTTGTATTTGCAGATTTGACATTCATCTCCTCATGGCATGAAGAGCACCTTCCTTCCATGAGATCTTCACTACAGATGATATCAATTGTGTTTTCTATCATTTATGATTTAGATTTTACCTCTATCCTGCAGGGATACACACTCTTTATCTGACAACAATGTTCGGAAGACTTGAATGTTTCTCTGAGGCTTGACTGAGGCAAGCTTCTAAACACCACAACCCCCAACCCATTTTTCTGTGATTGTGGGTTACAAGTTGCGGAAGCAGAAAAAATGGAGTTACAAGAGAGTAGTGCAGACTGTCGAGATCGCATATCAGAGAAGAAAATAGGGACCTGGACTCAGGTGCCCGCTCATTAGTCCTCTGAATCTTGCAACTGGAAAATCTCCAGAACAGCAGGAACAGGTTGCAAACAAGGTTTCCAGATCTCGACAAAAATTGTGGCACTAGACTAGGGCGCCCGCTCATTAGTCCCTGACTTTTCCGCTTTCTGAACTTCAAAATCTGGTATGCATTTGATTGTCATTTGATATCTCTATGTGCGATCATTTTCCATAATTTGTCCATTTGTTCACGAATTCATGTAATTAAGGTTTTGAGCATAATTGTGCTTAATTGAACAATAAAATCATACAATTCCAATCTTCCCCTATGTTTCAAGTGATAGAAGGTCTGTAGTAGGTTCCTCTACTCAGCTGGAAGTCCTTGAATGTTTAAAGGTGAAAGGAGGATAAACACAAACAACTATCAAAGTAAACCCTAAACATCCTCTTCATTTTTCACATTAATCATTTTGGTGAACCTATGTTTCTGGGCTTTTTGGCACCTTGCTGAGTGTTGTACTTCAGATTTACATTCATTTCTATCATTTATTTCATAGTTCAAAGAATTGCATTTGAAAAGTTACAAAAAATTATTTCATTCACCATTCATTTACATTGCATTTTCATGCTTAAATTGATAAAAATTGCTTGAAATTGTGCATTTTTCAATATAACCTATTTTTACATTAGTTAGGGTTTGTAGTCAAAATCTTGTTTCAGATTTTAATACTATTTTAAAACACTTATTAGGACTGATTTATAACTTTAGTGTTGAATCATAGTGGTTTGCTTGCAAAATTTCATGCCTAGGGTTTGAAAACCTTACTTTTTCACTAGATTTTAGCCTTATTGTCTCTCTAGATTTGCATCATATGCGTGTTGTAAAAGATTTTTCTACACCAATTGGCTGTTATTAGGGTTATTATCTGCATCCCCTCCTCAAATTATTTACAACACCCTTTCTATTAATTTTTTGCATTGAAATTTGGTGAAAATTACATATTTTGGCTATATTTTCCCTAGGGTTTGACTTAGATTTGCACTCCAAGCGTGTTGTGACAGATTTTATGGCTTTAGGTGACTGATATTACTGTTATAATCTTCTGCACTTCCTAAAATTATTTACAACACCTTTTTTATTGGGTCTTTGCATTGAAAATTTGTGAAAATTTGCATATTTTGGCTATATTTTCACTAGGGTTTGACTTAGATTTGCATTCCAAGTGTGTTGTGATAGATTTTATGGATTTAGGTGACTAATATTACTATTATAATCTGTTGCATCTCCTAAAATCCTTTACAACACCCCTTTATTGGGTCTTTGCATTGAAAATTTGTGAAAATTTGCATATCTTAGTGTATTTTCACTAGGTTTTGATTTGTCATCATTCTAGGTTTGCATCAAAAGCATGTTGTGAAGGATATTATTGCTTTATTGGATTAATATCAGACATACTATTTTCTACCCCTGATCAATTTCCTTACAACACCTTCTCTTTTACTTATTTACATTGAAAAAAGTTCAAAAAATCAAACATTTTAAGTCATTTTCATACATATTTTGCACTTGTCTTTTGTATAACTTTTGAAAAGCTTTTAAAATCTAATTTTACATTGATGTTACAAGACATTTCACCATGAAATCTTCATCTCATTGCTCTTTGGTATCTTTACATGCATATATCAAAAACTTCGAGAGTTTCTACAAATTTCTTAATATGAATCCTCATGTTCTCACATATATGCAAGCTATGTATCACAAGGATATATTTAAATGCTCTTCATTTGAAATCCTTGACTATGTATCTGATTATGACAACTTCATATCTCTCATGAGTACATACCCTTGGATAGAAGAGGATTTAACAAGACACATTGAGAATAATGAGTGTGAAACTCCTCTTAACGCATTGGAATTCATAGCTAAAACATGTGATGATGACATAGAAAATGATTCCTCCTATGAGGATATACTTGTTGGATTTAGAACAGACAACTGAGAGGGGGGGTGAATCAGTTGTCAAAAATTTGCTCTCAATTTAAACACTTAAATCCACTTTGTTATTCAGTAGCATAATAACTAATCAACCATGAAAGCATAAAGCATTAACATAAGAGCAAATACACATCAACACATGAGACACCAAGATTTTGACGTGGAAAACCTGGTCAAGGGAAAAACCACGGGGTGATTAACCCAAAATGTATTCTCTGTTAGAAGAATAGAAAGAACAAAATAGCACATGCCAATTAGGGCTCACTACCCGAGCACACTGCTCACAAGAGGCCCACTGCCTACAAGAGACACGTTGTCTACAAAATAACAAGTATCACAAACTTAAACTGGAGAACAGCATCTTTACCATGTTTGGATCAGTTCCATTTAAGCCCAAAAACTTATGCTCTACCTTTCACTTTCTTCCTTGCTACCACACACTCATCCACACAAGACACGCTTTGGAATGACTTCACAATCCCTTATTTATACAAGGCATCGACTTAGGAACAATCATCTAAGTTGGCAAACACTTATAAGATCATCCGCAAGACGTGTAATATATCCGGTCAGCTAGTCTCAGGAAGAACACCAACATTCGGTGGTTATTCTTCAAATGTGAACTCTAACTTTAATGCGGACCACCAACATGAACTGAACACGATCCAAAGATCACCACAACCTTTCCTGAATCACCAAGAACATCCGCACTTCATCTGTTTTCTGGAATTATTCTCTCCTTCATCCGGAACTTCAAGAACACAGTCTGTCATCACTGTCACAAAGGAATAGGCGCTTCCAGACCTTCAAACCACAAACCAATCAAGTTGACACTTCACAAGGACTTCCTCAACACTCCCTCAAATCTGCAGAATGGGATAATGCATTTCTAGATCTTACCAGACCTATCTGTGTCACTCTGTCACCTCTGAACACCTGCCAAAACCAGTTCTACTTGAGCAGCCATAACTTCTTCAGATCTTCATGCGGACCTCTAAAATCTTGACTGGATCATCTTATGACTCATATCTACAAACCCTTTAAACTACATCCTCTGATCTGCATCTTAGCTGGGGTCTTCACTTCACTATCTCCATTGCTTCTTTCTGCTCATCCAATCCTTCTCATTAATGCAACATGAATATGTTGAAATCAATGACAACACCAGTTAGACCCATACTTGCAACAATCTCCCCCTTTATCATTGATGGCAACATATGATGTGAAAAAACATCAAGACAAGAACTTCTCCTTACTGTCACAACTCCCTCTATCAGCAACAACCCTCCACATGTCTTCTCTTCCTTTACTGCTCCCCCTTTGATCATCAACCACTTGTTTTTCACATGTCTTCTCTCCCCCCTTTGACATCAATGGCAAAGGGCTCATACTTGCAACTCCAATCACTTCAGAAACATATCAGCTGCTCCCCCTGAGTAGCAGCTCCTCATCACCAATCCAGATCACAAGATATGACTGTGATATCCATCGGACTGATGCACATCAGTGCATCCTAGTTCATCACCGGAGGGGCAATAACCCCTAACTTCTTCTTGAGATACTCAAAAGAGTCCTTGGGAAGAGGTTTAGTAAAGATATCTGCAATCTGATCCTTAGAGGGCACAAACTCTAGTCTGACTTCATCCTTATTCACTTGCTCTCTCAGAAAGTGAAACTTGATAGATATATGCTTAGTCTTAGAATGCAACACCGGATTCTTAGAAATATTTATTGCACTTGAATTATCACAGAAGATTGTGATAGGCTCCTCATACTCTACTTTAATATCTCTTAGCATCTGCTTCATCCATAAAACTTGAGTGCAACTACCTGCTGCTACAATGTGTTCTGCTTCAGTTGTAGACAGAGATATTGCCTCTTATTTCTTGCTTAGCCAAGAAACCAATCTCTTTCCCAAAAAGAATACTCCACCACCGGTACTCTTTTGGTCATCCACATCTCTTGCCCAATCTGCATCTGTATATGCATGAAGAGAGAAATCATGATCTCTAGGATACCACAAACTATACTCAACTATCCCTTTTAGATATCTAAAAATCCTCTTGATTGCCATGACATGAGATTCCCTGGGATTAGCATGGAATCTAGCAACAAGACCAACAGACTGCATAATCTCTGGTCTAGTTTGAGTGAGATACAACAGTCCTCCAATCATTGACCTATACTTTGTCTGATCAGCCTTAGGAGAATCATCATTTTTACTCAATTTACATTCGGTAGCCATAGGAGTATGCATTGGCTTTGAGTCTTCCATCCCAAATTTCTTCAACAATTCTTTCACATATTTAGTCTGAGAAATGAAGATTCCTTTCTTTGTTTGAGTGATTTGTAGACCCAAGAAGAAATTCATTTCACCAAGCATGGACATTTCAAACTCATTTTTCATATGATTTGCAAAAGTTTTACACATACTATCTCTTCCTCCAAAAATAATATCATCAACAAACACTTCAACAATCAAGATGTTTTCATGATCAATTTTGAAATACAAATTATTGTCAGTAGTACCTTTGTTGAAACCAATCTTCAAAAGATGCTTATCCAACCTTTCATACCAGGCTCTTGGGGCTTGCTTTAGTCCATACAGAGCTTTTTTCAACTTGCAAACCATATCACCATGATCAGACAATTGAAATCCATCTGGTTGCTCAATGTATACTTCTTCCAAGTCACCATTTAGGAAGGCAGACTTGACATCCATCTGATATACTTTGAAGTTTTTGAAGGTAGCATAAGCAAGAAATAATCTAACTGCTTCAATTCTTGCCACCAGAGCAAAAGTTTCTTCAGAATCAACTCCTATTTGAGAGTAGCCCTTGCAGACCAATCTGGCTTTATTTCTAATTACATCACCAACTTCATTCAATTTGTTCTGGAAGACCCATTTGGTTCCAATCACATTCTTGTCTCTAGGTCTGGGAACAAGATCCCAAGTGTGATTTTTCTCAGTTTGCATCAGCTCTTCTTCCATTGCTTTAGTCCAGTTTTCATCATTGTAAGCTTCATTTACTGTCTTAGGTTCAATCCTTGAAATCAGACAATACTCATCTGAGTTTTGAGTAATTCTTCTTCTTGTTTGCACACCTTTACTTTTATCACCTATGATCTGATCTTCAGAGTGGTTCATTCTTACATACCTGGGAACTTTGGGAGTTTCCTACACTTCTAGTTCTTGATCAGGCTCATTATGACTCATCTCTTTTCCCTGAATTACCGGATCTGTTTGATTCTGAGTACCGAAAGGAGTTTAGGCTCCTTGAATCAGAACACCATTCTGATGATCTTCATCATATTCATAAAACCTTGAAGGTTTCTCAATTCCTTCATCAACCTTCACATTTGTATTTTCTATCATCTTTCTCAGTCTCTTATTATAACACCAGTATGCTTTACTTTGAGTGGAGTAACCCAAGAATATTCCTTCATCACTTCTAGCATCAAACTTGCCTAGATCTTCATCTATTTTAATGTAACATTTGCTACCAAAGACTTTGAAATACCTCACAGTAGGAGTGATGCCAAACCAAAGTTCATAAGGAGTCTTACTGGTATTGCTTTTAATTTGAACTCGATTGAGAGTATAGACTGCAGTGCTGACAACTTCTCTCCAAAATATCAGAGGAATTTTTGCTTCCATCATCATTGTCCTAGATGCTTCCTGGATGGTCCTATTCTTTCTCTCTACTACTTCATTCTGCTGTGGAGTCCTAGGAGCAGACTACTGTCTCTTTATACCATGCTTCTCACAAAAATCTATGAACTCACCGGATGTGAATTCACCACCTCTATCAGACCTCAAACATTTCAATTTTAATCCAATTTTATTTTCTACCATAGCCTTGAAAATTTTGAACTTCTCAAAAGCTTCTGATTTCTCTTTTAGAAAGGTAACCCCCGGGAATGGTCATCAATTAATACCATGAAATATCTATCACCTTGCACACTCTTGATTCTTGTCAGACCACATAGATCAATATGAACTAAGTCCACTAATCCGGTAGAAAATTGATCCTTGCTTTTAAATGAGATTCTACTTTGTTTCCCCAACTGACATTCCTTGCACAAACTATTTGTAGGTTTTACCAATTTTGGAAGGTCTTTTACAACCTGAGTATTGCTTATCTTGATGATATTATCAAAATTCACATGACACATCCTTCTATGCCATAACCAACTCTGATCAACTTGTACAAACAGACAACTTTTCCCAGTACCAACTAAATGAAAGATAGTACCTTTTGTTTGAGTACCAGATGCAATCTCTATTCTAGAACTTTCAAAGATCCTGCATTTTCCATTCTTGAATCGGAGATCATAGCCTTTGTTCACCAACTGTCCAACACTGAGAAGATTGTGCTTCAAGCCTTCAACATATAGTACATTACCGGTTTTATTCTTTCCATCAAAAGAAATAGTTCCCCTACCTTTGATTCTACCAGCAGAATTATCACCAAACTTTACCACTCCTCCTTCATACCTTTCCAAATCTAAGAACTTATTTTTGTCACCTGTCATATGGTGAGAGCATCCACTGTCAATGACCCAATCATCCTTTTCTTCAACTTGGGCAGTCAGAGCTCTTTCTACAACTTTATGATTGACAAAATTAGAGGGCATTGGATCTTCTTCCTTGATGGCAATAAACACCCATTCACTTCCAGATTTGTTTCTTGTTTCTAATTCATCATCTGTTACTCCTTCATTATCATCTTCTTCATGAACATAATAACAATTCTTTTGGAACCTTGATCTGTTAGGATTTGGCCTTGAAAATCTTTTCGGACATCTTGAGGCAAAATGACCAATCTTATTGCAGTTAAAACACTTAAAGGGTAATTTTTCTTCATACTTACCAGATCCTCTTGGCAATCTCTTTGCAATGAGGGCTTCAAGTTGAGTTGTTTCTGCTTCTTCTTCTTCCATGTCTTTTCTTGCTTTTTCATACCATGATAGTTTCCTTGAAGAATTTTTTCCTGGATCAAACCTTTGTTTACCTTTTACAGAGGCACTAGCTCTAAAAGCAAATTTAGTCTTGGGGGGTTCATCTCCAAACTTGAACATTTCAAATGCGGCCAATTTACTAGCCAATTGATCTCTTGTGACAGTTGTATGGGCTCTCAATTCTTCAATGGCAGAAACCTTGACTTTATAAGAAGCAAGAAGGGATCTGAGAATTTTGCCAACAATCTCATCTTCATCCAAGGCTCCACCAGCATTTCTAATTCCACAAACAAGTTCATTTACTCTTGGCATAAAAGTAGAGATATTCTCATCTTCTCTCATCTTCAGATTTTCAAATTTTCCTTTCAGACTTTGTAACCTTGCACATTTGACAAACTAGTCTCCTTCATGCAGAAGTTCTCATTTTTGCCAAATCTCATAAGCAGTTGGTAGGTCAATAACATTTGAGAGCTCTGTATCAGATAATGTGCTTAAAAGAGCTTCAATAGTCCATAGATTGTTTTCAGCATCTGTAATTTCAGTTGCAGATTTCAAACCACCCTGTGGAGGTGCATACTGTGTTGTAACCATGGTTCAGTATGTCGTACCCATACATTTCAAGTGACATTTCATGCGACCTTTCCACAGATTAAAGTTGGTTTTATCAAACTTCGGACTATCCTTCTTGTAAGACGACATCCTGGATCTCCTCAAGCTGTTAAGCTCCTTTCAGAGGAACTTGGCTCTGATACCAATTGTTGGATTTAGGACAGACAACTGAGAGGGGGGTGAATCAGTTGTCCAAAACTTGCCCTTAATTTAAACACTTAAATCCACTTTGTTATTCAGTAACATAATAATTAATCAACCATGATAGCATAAAGCATTAACACAGGAGTAGATACACATCAACACATGAGACACCAAGATTTTGATGTGGAAAACCCCGTCAAGGGAAAAACCACAGGGTGATTAACCCAAAATGTATTCTCTGTTAGAAGAATAGAAAGAAAAAAATGGCACATGCCAATTAGGGCTCACTGCCCGAGCACACTGCTCACAAGAGGCCTGTTAGTTTTTTCCTAGACTAGATGCTTATTCCTAGATTTCCCTACAAGGTAGCCATCAGTGATCAACAGGATCTCTGGGCCAGGGGCCAACAGTGTAGGAGATAGACTCTATATTTTATCTCCTCTTCTTCTTCAGGCTCTGCAAAACCTAGGGGGGTATTCCCTACTCAACATCCATGAGGATATGCATACAAAGGCTGGGATGCTGACAGAAAGCAGATAAGTCCTCCTGTAAGTAGACCAAAACTGAAAGATAAGAGCAAAGGGGCTAGCTTTGGGCCTATTTGCAGTTGTAGACAGAGGACTGAGGATCCTAAAACTAATTCTAATGTCCTAATGTTTGTTTTAGATTTTGATTTGGATTTTAAGTTTGGATGCAAAGCTGGACATGGTTGTAACACAAAAACAAAGCATGATTGGTGCCTATCCAGGGCCTGGAGTCAGTAGACATACACCTGTGAATGATCAACATGAACAGCTAAAACTAGATTTCAGGGGAATAAATGTGATATCTGCCTTACAGATATCTCCCAATACAGAGTGTTAAGTTATCTCTACTTATGGCATCCCTACTGCAGTATACCCTTCCCAATGTTCAACCTGAAAATAGTTTAATCTACCCCTTGAGTAGAAGTTAAAAGATCAGACATTTAACATAGGAATTCTATACTCTAGAATCTAAACATTACCCAAATATCCAGATTTAGAAGAAGAATACATGCAATACTGGAGACAGAATTAGCAAAACACATGCTAAGATAGCATTTCTCATATAAGATTAATCATGAAATCAGTGGGTTCATGCCAAAACATACAACAAGAGATACATAGACTCACAGGTTAAGCTGTATAGAGCAACCAGATCAGCTTGTTTTGAATTACAGAGCCAAAAATCTTCAACTTTCAACAACCACAAATGAGTAACACTTCCTGCTTATAACAGCCAGGTAGTGTACCACAGCAATTAATTACATGGTTGACCAAAAATCCCGCCAGATACACAGTATCAGAAAAATGGCGCTCAACGCATTACCAGATTGGCGCCCAAACATGAATGCAACAGGTAGGGGAGGAGACAGGAAGAAACCTCGAGCCCTGCGCCACTGTCCGTTGATGTACACCTTCAATCGGGTACCAGATCCGCCCATACCTCTGCAACCTTCGCCATTAATGGCGCACCAACCCGCGGCCTTGGGAAAAACATCTAACAGTCGATCGCAACCACTTCCCGCCAAGATTCATCGTCATGATATTTGAAAATATGCAGGATATCAATTATCCCATATGCACCCCGCGATGACCTCTTTAACACTTTATATACTAGGCCACGAGCATATATAATGTCGGTGCTTTTGCTCCTGACGACACTAGTATAAGACTTCATCATCATCCTCCAACAGCATGATATCCTGTAGCTTGAAATATCACCCTGACGTCAACATCATATTGCAATATAACCTGCATGATAATCGCCTTCATCGGCACAACCTGATCCATCGGAGGAACATCCTCCTGCTTAGCCGATGAACATCCTGATGACATCATCGTCATATCCGGATGACGTCATCATCATATCTGCCTACTGCGCACCTCCTCATATCCGGATGACGTCATCATCATGTTTGCAAATATCGGGGGATCTCCACAAGATGAACAGTGTTAGAAATATGACCCCCCCGGACCTTGATGACGTCATCATCATATCGACATCAGGATGATATTCGGAAGATAACCGGATATTTGGAAATATCATCCTGATGCACAAATATCATGTTGCACTGTAGCTCCACTATAAGATCGGGGCGATAGATGAATATGATGATGCTTGAAAAGATCACCCCCCACTAGATAATGCACGAAGCCGGCAGGCGGATATCTCCTTGATATCAGCATCATCATGACGCTGGAACAAACATACATCCGGGTGATATTCAAAAATGAAAATATCACCCCCTCCTTCGGAAATATCATGATGCAGATAGGCAGAGAAATAGATATCACCCCGATATAAGAATGACGTCAGCATCATCAGGATGATAAAACAACGAACATGAAGTGATACAACAACATCAGGATGATATTGACTAAGATCATCCTGACGTTCAAAATGTGATGACCCCAGTGAATATCGGGTCATACTTAGAACTCTTCAACAACATCATCAGGATGATCATAACCAAGATCACCCGATGATAAAAATATCACCCCGGCGAAATATCATGCAGGCAGAAAATATGATGACCCTCGCAAGCAACACGGTGATAACTGGAAATATGATGATGATGATGATGACAACCCTTAGGAAAAAACAAGTCAGGTCGAACAACTCAGAGAATAACCCCTTCAGAAGATCGGGGTGACATCATCATCATAAAAGGGCAAGGTGATAATTGGAAGATCACCGGATACTTGAAAAATCACCCCCGCAAGCAAATCAGGGCACACTGTAGCTCATCAGCAGGATCAGGATGATATCCAAACATCACCTGATATTGAAATATGATGATCCTGATGAAAAATCGGTCGACAGAAAACATGATGATGCTGATGACCATCGAAGACAAGATGATGATGATGACTTCCTCCTCGAAGAAAAAATGATGCTGCAGCTGAAAAATGCCGAGGAGGTCCAACACTTGGGAAAATGGGCAAGAAGAAAAAGGGTTCAAATGAAGAAACCCCCTGATCATGAAAAAACAACCCCCAGGTCAAAATGAGTGCTAACACTGGCTCCGAATGGGGACGTGCAGGTGAAAACCTGCAGCGAGAACCAGATCTCCGGGCAGACCAGACAAAAAGCCAAAAAGCACGAGCTATACAAGGCATTTACACTACATACATGTTTTTTACAAATGTGCACAGGAACAAGTCATTTATGCAAAATAGAACTTAAGGAATTGGCCATGCACAGGCAATTCCAGAACTTCACCATCTAGGGCCTGGAGGAAATAAGAATCCTCCCCATGAGCACTGCAAATCTGATATGGGCCTATCCATAAGGGTTCAAATTTACCATGTTTACCCTTTTCTTGACCTTTTGCATTCCAAATGAGCACCAGATCATTGACTTGAAACTTCCTTTTTGTAGTTCTCCTGTCAAACTGATATTTCACATCTTGTTGTCTTTTGAGATTGATCTGGTGGGCTTTCCTTCTATTTTCATCCAATGCAACCAGCTGATTCACCCTTTCTGTCATGGAATCTTCAATCTCCTCATCATTTTCCTGAATGAATCTGTAAACTGGTAGGAGATTGTTTATGGGCAATCTGGCTGATGCACCATATACTAGCTCAAAGGGTGACATCCCAATAGCCCTTTTTACTGTCACTCTGTCAGCCCATATTGCTAAGTTCAATTTTGAGTCCCAAGCTCTCTTATTCTTGTCCAGTATCCTCTTGATAATTTTCATGATGCTTTTATTGCTTGATTCTGCTTGGCCATTCCCTTGTGGGTGATATGGTGATGTATATGATAGATTTATCCCATACCTGTTGCAAAAATCAACAAATTCACCTGATCTGAAGCACATAGCATTATCAGTGACTATCTTAAATGGTACTCCAAACCTGATGATAATATTTTCTAGTATGAAATCTGTCACCACCTTACTTGTAGCTCTCTTAGTTGGAATGGCCTCAATCCATTTGGTAAAGTAATCAGTTGCCACCAAAATCCAACTGTGTCCCCCACTTGATTTGTCTGCAATTTCTCCTATGAAGTCAATTCCCCATTGCTGAAATGGAGCATCCACAGTTACAGTTCTGAGGGGTAAAGCACCACCATATTTCAGCTTTCCTGAAAATCTTTGGCAAGGGTCACACTTCCTCACTAACTTTTGTGCATCTGAAAAGAGAGTGGGCCACCAATATCCTGCTCTGAGAATTTTATGAGCTGTTGTTTGGGTAGTATAATGTCCACCACACAATCCTTTATGCATATCAATCAAAACATTGTTAGCCATATCCTCATCCACACATCTCAGCAGCACACCATCAGGGTTTTTCCAGTATAGCTCACCTTGAACAATAACATACCTGATTGCATGTAACTTTAAAGTCCTCTTTTGACTGTCACTAAAATGGGAAGGACAATTCAGATTTTGCAAGTAGTAGATAATATCCTTGTACCATTCAGATCCTGATACATTTACACTCTCATCTTGGACTGCATTAACTTGGCATGCTTCCAAGTTTGACTGTGCCATCATCTTGGCTAATCCTTGTCCTCTTATCAACTTGGTAACTTGTATGTCTATGTTGAACTCTTGCAGTTTGTTTATCCATCTGCACCTTCTTCCAGTCACCTCTTGCTGAGTGAATATGTCTTTGACTGCTGCATGAGGTACATATGCAATTATATATGATCCTACCAAGTATGGTCTGAAACTTTTGATGGCTCTGACTAGTGCATATGCCTGTTTTTCCATAATATCATACTTCAACTCAGAGGCCTGCAAGGACATACTGAAGAAAGCGATGGGCTGTTCAAAACCATCTTCGTTTTTCTGTAGCAAACATGCAGCAACAGTATGAAAGGAAGCAAATGAAAATACTTGGAATGGCCTAGAAAAATCAGGAGATTTAAGAACAGGGGCCATCTTGATTGCCTCTTTGATACTCTGAAATGATTCTATTGCTTCCCTTTCCCAGTTGACAGTTGCATCCTTCTTCATCATCTTGGAAATGTTCCTTGTGGTTTCTGCAAAGTTGGGAACAAATCTCCTAACAAAATTTATCTGTCCAAAGAAGGACTGAACTCCTTTTACAGTTTTTGGCATTTGAATCCTATCAATAGCAGCCACTCTCTCTGGATCTATCCTGACTCCATCCTTGGAAACAATATGTCCCAGGAGCTTTCCTTCAACTACCCCAAAGGCACACTTCTTTGGATTTAAAGAAATACCATACTCTAGTGCTCTTATGAAAATCTGCTCCAGATGCAAACAATGCTGCTCTTCTTTCTTTGAGTAAGCAGTCAAGTCATCCTGATATACAGCCAGGATTGAATCAATCAACCCTGCAAAAGCAACATCCATTGCTCTTTGAAATGTAGCACCTGCATTGGTTAGTCCAAATGGCATTCTAACATACACATAAGTTCCCCATGGAGTGGTAAAGGCGGTCTTATACTGTTCTGATTCCTTTACCTTCACCTGATTATATTCTGAAAATCCATCCATCATGGATAAGAGTTCACAACCAGTCACTCTCTGCAACATAGCTTCCATATTAGGCAGTGGATAGTTATCCTTTAAAGAGGATACATTCAAGTTCCTGAAGTCAACACAAAGCCTAATATCACCATTCTTTTTTCTGACTGGGACAAGGTTAGACACCCAAGTTGAATGCCTAATTGGCACAATTATTCCAGCTTCCCTGAGCCTTTTGAGTTCTTCTTGCATCTTGGGAGCTAAGGTAGGATTAATAGGTCTTTGCTTTTGTCTAAATGGCTTAGCTCCAGGCTTCAATGGGATCTCATGCTGGAATAAATCTTCCCTATAGGCTTTTAGGTCCTCATATGACCAAGCAAAAACATGTTTATACTTTTTCAGTAATGCAATCAGCATACTCCTAATGTGTGGTTTGAGCTGTTTACCAATATATACCTTCTGAGGGGCCTGAGATGTCCCCAAATTTATCTTTTCCAAATCTTCCTTATTTGTGTGAGATGTCCTTGTGACCAGTTTATCTCTACTGTCAAAAGCTCTTTCCAAAGCTACCAACCCTCTAGGGATTTTATTAGTCTTCAATTGAATTATCTCTTTTCCCACAAGAGTTTCTTTTCCATCTATAGTCTCTACAAAAGCTTGGAAATCAATTTGTTGATTCTCATATTCATCTATGCAGTGCAAAAATTTCAACAAATCCCTATCATCATTAAACACTTGCCAACTGCATATATTTTCTGGTATTGCAGGCCTAATTTTAACTTCTACATTTGTAACACCTGACAGAGTGATGTCATCTGGCCTTATTGCAACATTGGCTAAGAAATCAGCCATAACATTTTTTGACCTCTCTACCCAGCCTATTGAAAATGCATCAAATAGTTCAATGGTATCCCAAACAGCATGCTTGTATTGTTTCAGTCTTTTATTTTTTGCAGCATACTTATCTCTAATTTGGGATACAATCAGCTCAGAATCCCCAAATACTCTTAACATCTTAATTCCATGTTTGAGAGCAATATTTAGGCCTAAGAGTAAAGCCTCATATTCTGCAATGTTGTTCGTGCAATCAAACCTCAGCAAGAAAGAGAATTTGAGGAGCTTACCAGTTGGAGACAGGAAAACAACTCCAGCTCCAGAGCCTTCTTTTGCACAAGCTCCATCAAAAAACATGGTCCATAAGCCTTGCTGATCCAGCTCCTCAATGCAGACATTTTTTTTTTTATCTTCTGTATCATCTGAGACAACCTTGAAGTTATCACAGTCAGTGTCTACAAAGCATACCTGTTCCTCTGCTTCTTGGTCTTCCACTGTCTCTGATGATCTTTGTTCTCTGATTAGCTTAACATCCCTGCCATTCATTGGAATCATGGCATATGACAGGTCCAGCTGCATACTTCCACCAATTAGTACTGCCCATCTTCTTGACAACAACATACCATACTGTGGCTTGATGTCAACCACTGTTATATTCATTTTATATCTCTTTTCAGGAAATGCTGCCAGTTTGAAATCTACATCCTTCATGATTCCAATAACTGGTACCTCTCTGGCATCCATAGCATAACATTTTCCACATGCCTTGTCAATTTTCAATCTAGTTTGTTGCATGATGGCCAAAGGCATGACATTTGTAGATGCTCCAGAGTCAAGCATACAATTCCTAATTATTTTTCCATTTATAACTAGGAAAACATAAAATGGTTCCACTTGTGAAGGACACTTTGTCATAGTCACTCCTAAATAGACTTCAGGAGTCTCATCTTCTTCATTACACATGACATGTTTTTCACCCTGGGTCTGAACATTTTGTTTAGCTTGAAAAGGTACCCCTGAGATTAGGGATATTGTCCTATTCTTGATCTCTTCCACTTTCATGAGTTCCATAAGTGGAACAGAGACTTTTACCTGGGAGAGGACCTGAGTTATATCAAATGGAGCACAATTTTGTATAACAGTTGTAGCTTGCTCCACAATCTTGTTTTTATCCTGAGCTGATTTAGCTTTTACTTTCATAGTTCCCTGATCATCATTCTTGTCTTGGGAACCTTTACTTTGATCTTCAGCCTGAGGGATTTTGTTTTCTGGTCCTTGGGATTCATGACCTGTTCTATGTCTAAAATTCTGTTTATTATTTACCCACTGCTTTTTTTGTGGTTCAATTCCTTTATGACCATGCACTAGCTGACCTACAGAAATATCTTCTGGCTGATGTGGGCTGCCTACTTGATTTTTACCTCTGAGATTGTAGTTGCTTTTGACTTGAGCAACTGCTGCAGCTGTGAAGGCTCTAATTTCCTCATCAGAAGGTCGTTGTAAGTTACTCAGAAAATTGTGTGAGCTCTGAGCATACACATAGTTATCTTCATTATCTTCATCATATGGGAACTGTTGGCAGGCCTGAATTTGATGATCTGTATTCTCATCAACATCATAAAGAGTGTATCCATTGCCTATGGACATCATATTAACATCATCATCTTGCACATGATGTGGCTCATTGCATTCATTACAAGATGTAGCATTATCATACAAGGATTGAGCAATCATACACTGTGACTGTGAATGTGGCATCTGACAAATTATACACCATGGAGCATCATCAACAATATTTATAGCTTTCTTTAGAGGATCAGGAGTTTCTTTGACATGTTGAGCCCTCTGATTTGTGTTGTTACGTGGGAATATAGGCTTACCATCATACCAATTGGTGTTATAAGGCATATCATGCAATGATGGCCTCTTTTCCTGCCTTTGATAGACTTGCCTATCAGGACCCATCCCTTTTTCACTTCTAGCTAATCTATAGCTTAGGTCCTTAACAACATTTGCCAATTTGTCTATCTTATCTTCAGGGGCAGATGTATTACCTTGAGTGTTCTGAGGCTTGTTTGGATTCTGCAGAATTTTTATATCATCCCTTCTATTTGTCTTGCCCGATGCTTTCCTATTGTTTTCAATATTCACTGCAATTCTGAAAGCATCCCTGAGAGTAGCAGGACCTTTATCTCTTAGTCCATATGCAGTCTTTGCATCAAAGGCATTGATATACAATATTATGCACATTGGTTCATTTGGCCTCATGTGATGTGGCAATTTGTTCAACACTTTAGTAAATCTTGCATTAAAGTCTGCAACCTGCTCATTTGACCCTTTAGTGATACTGGTGAACTCATTTACAAAAAAGCTAGGGTCAGTTTTGTCACCATATTGCTCCTTGAACATCCTTTTAAAATCATCCCATGATGAAATACTCTGGTCAGGCAGATTCTTGTACCATTCTCTTGCCTCATCTATTAAGGATTGCATGAATGACTTCATGAAAACATCCTCATGTTCAACCTCAAAGTTATCCATGACATTTTGAAAGGCTTTTAGATGATCTTCTCCTGACACTGTGTTGTTTCCTGAAAATTTAGGCACTTGCAGCCTCAGATGCTTGTCAATGGGGTTAGGATACCCAGGAATACCATCAAACACCAGTTGCCTGAATCTATCTAACTGCATGGGCTGTCTGTTTAACTGATTAACATTAACATTTCTGTTTGCATTCTGGTTTCCTACATTGTTCAGTGGTATCCTAGCATCATTCACATTTTGTCTCTCATCATTATGCTGATGTTGCACTTCATTTCTTTGCTGATGTCTCTGCACATTTGCATTCTCTAGGGTAGGAACTGAATCATTTTGGGCAGTTCTTAAGGCTTGCACTTTTTGCTTCATATCATCTCTGATTTTCATGGCTTGTAGATATTCTAGTTCTGCTCTTAGACTTCTGATTTCTTCAGCTAACTGTTCATCCTTAGGCCTGGAGGTAGATGGTCTCATACCATTCTGGTCATCATCTTCATCATCCCTCAGAGACTCTGCCTCCTCAAACCTTTCAGTAGGGTCTAGAAAAGGGCGTTCTTGGAACACCTCTGACCTCATTCTCATGCTACCACCCTGTTGCCTCTCATATGCACCTTGAATATCAGCTTCTGCATTTGAAAAGTAAGGCACATGCTATCCTGATGGCCTAGGGTTATCTTGTACATCATCATTTTTTCTGGGGGAACCCTCATGACTAATTGAGACAGCTCCCTTTCTTCTGTACATCATTCTTCTTGTTACTGGTAACTCTTCAAATAAAGGATTTTGTTGGGATCTTCTCCCCTGCATATAAATTTTACTTTGACCGGTTGGGAGATTACTTCGGAGTCACCACCTATTACTAGGAACTGTTTTCTTCTGAAAACCAGGGTTCTTTCACAAAGTCCCCAGTGGAGTCGCCAATTTCTGTTGGTTTTTTCCCAGACTGGATGCTTATTCCCAGATTTCCCTACAAGGTAGCCATCAGTGATCAACAGGATCTCTGGGCCAGGGGCCAACAGTGTAGGAGATAGACTCTATATTTTATCTCCTCTTCTTCTTCAGGCTCTGCAAAACCTAGGGGGGTATTCCCTACTCAACATCCACGAGGATATGCATACAAAGGCTGGGATGCTGACAGAAAGCAGATAAGTCCTCCTGTAAGTAGACCAAAACTGAAAGATAAGAGCAAAGGGGCTAGCTTTGGGCCTATTTGCAGTTGTAGACAGAGGACTGAGGATCCTAAAACTAATTCTAATGTCCTAATGTTTGTTTTAGATTTTGATTTGGATTTTAAGTTTGGATGCAAAGCTGGACATGGTTGTAACACAAAAATAAAGCATGATTGGTGCCTATCCAGGGCCTAGAGTCAGTAGACATACACCTGTGAATGATCAACATGAACAGTTAAAACTGGATTTCAGGGGGATAAATGTGATATCTGCCTTACAGATATCTCCCAATACAGAGTGTTAAGTTATCTCTACTTATGGCATCCCTACTGCAGTATACCCTTCTCAATGTTCAACCTGAAAACAGTTTAATCTACCCCTTGAGCAGAAGTTAAAAGATCAGACATTTAACATAGGAATTCTATGCTCTAGAATCTAAACATTACCCAAATATCCAGATTCAGAAGAAGAATACATGCAATACTGGAGACAGAATTAGCAAAACACATGCTAAGATAGCATTTCTCATATAAGATTAATCATGAAATCAGTGGGTTCATGCCAAAACATACAACAAGAGATACATAGACTCACAGGTTAAGCTGTATAGAGCAACCAGATCAGCTTGTTTTGAATTACAGAGCCAAAAATCTTCAACTTTCAACAACCACAAATGAGTAACACTTCCTGCTTATAACAGCCAGGTAGTGTACCACAGCAATTAATTACATGGTTGACCAAAAATCCTGCCAGATACACAGTATCAGAAAAATGGCGCTCAACGCATTACCAGATTGGCTCCCAAACATGAATGCAGCAGGTAGGGGAGGAGACAGCAAGAAACCTTGAGCCCTGTGCCACTGTCCGTTGATGTACACCTTCAATCGGGTACCAGATCTGCCCATACCTCTGCAACCTTCGCCATTAATGGCGCACCAACCCGCGGCCTTGGGAAAAACATCTAACAGTCGATCGCAACCACTTCCCGCCAAGATTCATCGTCATGATATTTGAAAATATGCAGGATATCAATTATCCCATATGCACCCCACGATGACCTCTTTAACACTTTATATACTAGGCCACGAGCATATATAATGTCGGTGCTTTTGCTCCTGACGACACTAGTATAAGACTTCATCATTATCCTCCAACAGCATGATATCCTGTAGCTTGAAATATCACCCTAACGTCAGCATCATATCGCAATATAACCTGCATGATAATCGCCTTCATCGGCACAACCTGATCTATCGGAGGAACATCCTCCTGCTTAGCCGATGAACATCCTGATGACGTCATCGTCATATCCGGATGACATCATCATCATATCTGCCTACTGCGCACCTCCTCATATCCGGATGACGTCATCATCATGTTTGCAAATATCGGGGGATCTCCACAAGATGAACAGTGTTAGAAATATGACCCCCCGGACCTTGATGACGTCATCATCATATCGACATCAGGATGATATTCGGAAGATAACCGGATATTTGGAAATATCATCCTGATGCACAAATATCATGTTGCACTGTAGCTCCACTATAAGATCGGGGCGATAGATGAATATGACGATGCTTGAAAAGATCACCCCCCACTAGATAATGCACGAAGCCGGTAGGCGGATATCTCCTTGATATCAACATCATCATGACGCTGGAACAAACATACATCCGGGTGATATTCAAAAATGAAAATATCACCCCCTCCTTCGGAAATATCATGATGCAGATAGGCAGAGAAATAGATATCACCCCGACATAAGAATGACGTCAGCATCATCAAGATGATAAAACAACGAACATGAAGTGATACAACAACATCAGGATGATATTGACTAAGATCATCCTGACGTTCAAAATGTGATGACCCCAGTGAATATCGGGTCATACTTAGAACTCTTCAACAACATCATCAGGATGATCATAACCAAGATCACCCGATGATAAAAATATCACCCCGGCGAAATATCATGCAGGCAGAAAATATGATGACCCTCGCAAGCAACACGGTGATAACTGGAAATATGATGATGATGATGACAACCCTTAGGAAAAAACAAGTCAGGTCGAACAACTCAAAGAATAACCCCTTCAGAAGATTGGGGTGACATCATCATCATAAAAGGGCAAGGTGATAATTGGAAGATCACCTGATACTTGAAAAATCACCCCCGCAAGCAAATCAGGGCACACTGTAGCTCATCAGCAGGATCAGGATGATATCCAAACATCACCCGATATTGAAATATGATGATCCTGATGAAAAACCAGTCGATAGAAAACATGATGATGCTGATGACCATCGAAGACAAGATGATGATGATGACTTCCTCCTCGAAGAAAAAATGATGCTGCAGCTGAAAAATGCCGAGGAGGTCCAACACTTGGGAAAATGGGCAAGAAGAAAAAGGGTTCAAATGAAGAAACCCCCTGATCATGAAAAAACAACCCCCAGGTCAAAATGAGTGCTAACAAGGCCCACTGCCTATAAGAGACACATTGTCTACAAAGTAACAAGTATCATAAACTTGAACTGGAGAATAGCATCTTTACCATGCTTGGATTAGTTCCATTTAAGCCCAAAAACTTCTACTCTGCCTTTCGCTCTCTTCCTTGCTACCATACACTCATCCACACAAGACACACTTTGGAATGACTTCACAATCCCTTATTTATACAAGGCATCGACTTAGGAACAATCATCTAAGTTGGCAAACACTTATAAGATCATCTGCAAGACGTGTAATACATCCAGTCGGCCAGTCTCAGGAAGAACACCAACATCCGGTGGTTATTCTTCAAATGTGAACTCTAACTTTAACATGAACTAGACACGATCCAAAGATCAGCACAACCTTTCCTGAATCACCAAGAACATCCGCACTTCATCTGCTTTCTGGAATTCTTCTCTCCTTCATCCAAAACTTCAAGAACACAGTCTGTCATCACTGTCACAAAGGAATAGACACTTCTAGACCTTCAAACCACGAACCAATCGAGTTGACACTTCACAAGGACTTCCTCAACACTCCCTCAAATCCACAAAATGGGATAATGCATTTCTGGATCTCATCGAACCTATCTGTGTCACTCTGTCACCTCTGAACACCTGCTGGAACCAGTTCTACTTGAGTGGCCATAACTTCTTCAAATCTTCATGCGGACCTCTGAAATCTTGACTGGATCACCTTATGACTCATATCTACAAACCCTTTAAACCGGATCCTCTGATCTGCATCTTAGTTGGGGTCTTCACTTCACTGTCTCCATTGCTCCTTTCTGCTCATCCAATCCTTCTCATTAATGCAACATGAATATGTTGACATCAATGACAACACTAGTTAGACCCATACTTGCAATAATACTAACACAAGAGGATGAAATCATTGACACATTCTTAAACATTACCCTACCCTCTTTGGAAAATGAAACACCAATGGGTAAAGTGCTCCCTCTCAAGAAGGATTCTTCATGGGTGGAAAAAGACTATTCACCTAATGATCATTTGGTGCATGAGACCTCTACAGATAATCCATTAGACCTTCCACCTTTGATTGAAAACTCAAGAACCTTCGATGAGAAGACTATAGATAGCTCTATTCTGCCTAACAACACCATACCTTCCTCTCATCCCAATGCTCTCCTTAGCTAAGATGTAGCATTAGTGGATGAGAAAAGGTCTCTCACATTAAATCCTCTAGGGATAGATGCTGGGTATAATCAAGAGGAAAATAATGTTAATTCAATATTCACTAATAGAATTTCTAGAAATCTTCCTAAGATGATTGTGCAGGGGCCACCTAGTGCACCTTCTTGCTTAAAACTAGTTATAATAGTTCGAGGACCACCTCGACCTGAGGATTACATCTACAAATATGCACAACAAATTTCTCAACCGAGTCAAGGTGTTCAAAATGTGTTACAACAACCACACCACAATGTGATTGCTCACACATACAACACCTGCAATAAAAAGCAAAGAAAGCAAGCACTGCATGTGCATGTCTCTCTTCCATGTTCTCAACAGATGCTCCCTCCACCACCTCATCTTACTCATAAAAGTGGTCAAGAATATGATCTTGTCGAACAGCTTCGCATTACTCCGGTTAAGATCTCTCTTTGCGATTTAATACAAACTTCACCTACATACCACGAAATGCTCCAAGAAGTTTTACAAAAAGTGATTGTCCCACCTACTACTAAGCCTAATGATGTAGCAGTTGTATTGGATAGTATGCATGCGACAAAAATGGATATTCTCTTTCAACCACATGAATTACCGTCAATTGAAGTTCAAAACCAATATGATCCATTTATGATCTTTGTCACAATAAACAAAAACTTGATAAAATGAGTTATGATTGACAATGGATCGGCTCTTAATGTTTGTAGCATTGACCTACTACACAAAATCAAGGCTGACACATCACAAATCAAACCGGATAAACTTAGCATTCATGGCTTTGATAATCATAGTAGTCAATCAGTAAGTACTCTAACCTTACCTGTAAAGGTGGGTCCTGCGATTGTACCTACCCTGATTCATGTCATGCCTAGTTATTTATCTTACAACATGATTCTTGGTAGACCTTGGATTCATTCATTAGGGGCGGTTCCTTCCACCCTACATCGGTCAATCAAATTTGTATTCAAAGATAAACTTCATACTATTCATGTTGACCCTGAACCGGATAACTGTTTACATATTGAAATGCAAAAGCAAGTTTACAATCATATGAGCTTAAACAATTTATGAGCTGGTTCATCAATTCCTCTTGCCATGAATAGTGTTGTGCACGACTCTACACCATCGAATGTACTCTTTGGTGATGATTGGGGCTCATTGGATTTTAATCCTTGTGGTATAGGGGAATATAAATTAATAGCCTTAACACATCAAAAGTAGCATCGATCTCACCTAAGCAATCTTTTGAAACACCTAAGAAACCTAAAGTCGCCTTGGTAGAAAATAAAGACAATACTCTCACTTATACTACAAATTACAAGACCTATGAGGCTTCACTATCCCCTAAAGAAATGACATCCCTCTATGGTTGAGGATTTAAAATCCTTTATAACAACTGTGAATATGTAGGTAAGGGATGTGATGTAAATCAACAAGGGATTCAAGTACCTATAGAATCTGCTTCAAGACATTACTCAAGCGGCATTAGATATAATCCTTTTAAAGAAAAGAAAGCCTCTCGTCATCCTAAACTCAATGTTAATGCAATTTCAACAAGACCAAATCAACATGAGAGATATCTTAGATATTTATGTTCTTAACACTGGATTATATCAGGTAAGTATTTATAACCCTTTACCTCTCGTGATGTGTTATGTGTTGTTTAGGCCTCTTGGGATGACCCTTGATTCTCTTATAAGGTCTAGGATACCAGGAGACTACCTCTGTTGTGACCCTTCTTCTATTTGTATCATCATTCTTCTATATTGTTTCTCCTCTATTTTCACTATTGTGTGTTGTGTCTTATGGACATAGCATTGTGGTTGGTGACTTGGGGGCACCCTCCTATGTGACTATCCCTAAAGCACTTGTTTCTCCTCTCTTGATTTATTGTTTCCCTTCCTCTAGTGTTTCTATCTAACGAGCGGATGACAAAAAACATATTATACTGATGCGGACCTAGTGTCCCTTTAGCGAGAAATAAAAAATTGGACTTAGTTCCTATATGACGATGGGGTTGTTATATATTATCCGATGCTTGGCTAGTAGAATCACTCCATGTGATCTTGATGGTGTCTTATCGCACTTACAAAACATAACAATATTGTTGCTCCGTGCACTTTGTCTATCTTGAATCTTGCATTCCTCGTTTCTCTATGTGATTGATCATATGCATTGATGTTGTTGTTTATCATAATTATATCCAGACACTAACACTTTTATTGCAGGAATGTGTTTGTGGGAACATTTAGCAATCGAGTAAAGTACATGTCACCTCTGAGGGGCATGGGCTTTGCGAGAGTTCATGTTCCCTTGTGTGTTTTCTTCCTACCTTAATGTGTTTAATATTGGTACCTGATATCAACCACCTTAAGGTGGGGACATATATAAGGTAAGCTATCTATTTTAGATGCTAGTAAAGTGTGTTTGTTCTCATATGCAATCTTAAAGACTAGTGGTGATGAGTCCCTCCTGCACTCTGAGGTTTGTTTAAAATCTATTGCAATCATTTAAGCCCTCTGCGGAGGTAGGATATCATGCATATCATTTTTATCTTAAGCCCTATGTGGAGGTGGGGATGGCGTATTTCTCATGGAGAATGCACATCCTATCATTTTCAAAAGTCCTTAGCGTGTCATTGGCGATTTTTGTGCCGAAGCCCAATCATTAGTGTGTGCCTGTAATGTGCCTGAGATGGTGATGAACCTAGAAATAGGAACACTCCATCGCTTGGCTGTTGTGTTTTCTCTGTGTCTTCCAAGTGTGTGTGTATTGTGTGTTTGTTCCCAAGCATAGTCTAAAGACTGGTGGCGATGAGTCCCTCCTATGCTTTGGGATTTGTATGGTGTGCTTAATTTGTATGGCGTGCTTGATTTGTATTGCGTGTGTGTTGCCCCATATGTAGTCTTAAAGACTGGTGGTGATGAGTCCCTCCTACATTATGGGTGGTCTATTTACTTTCCTTGTACTTGCATCTACATTTCATATATATAAAAATGAAAAAGAAAAAGAAAATCATCACTGTCTTCACTGCATTCACTATATTCACTATGTTTTGCATGTCTTCAATGTTGTATTCTCTGTGTTTTGCATGACTGTAACTGTGTTCTCCATGTTTTACGTGCCTATTACTATATTCTCTGTGATTGGCGTGTCTTCTTTGTGCTTGGCGTGTTTGTTGTGCTTGTTGACCATACTTTAATGCATGTATTGACCTTGTGTTTATACATACATTAAAGTGGGGGCTAAATGTTACATCAAAAAATGTCCCCTTGGGGGCTTTTCCCTCTTAAAGTTTAGCTCCTAGGTCCTTTAGAATGCATTTAGAGCATCTTGCATGATTTTAATGACTCCTAATGAGAAAACCTTGAAGTTTCATGGCAAATAGGACTCAGGGGATGCATTTATGACAAATTCTACCTAAAATAGGGGGAGGAATTGGGCTCCCACACCCTAGTCCTGCCCTATTTTAGGCCAGGACCAATTTTAAAGTGTCAGTTTGTGACCATTATTTAGGTCCTATGCTGACACGATAAGTTTGAATTATGAAATTCTTAGCGGGAATGTTGTAGTTGCATATATAAGCATGATTAGGTTATCATTTGTAAACTAGATGCACATTTAGATGATTTTGGCATACTTGTGATTCTAGAGCATTCAAAATATTCATTGTGTGCAGAGTAGAGCATTGTTCTTGTGTTTGTATTTGTAGATTTGGCATCCATCTCATCATGGCATGAAGAGCATCTTCCTTCCATGAGATCTTCACTACAAGGTGATATCAACTGTGTTTTCTATCATTTATCATTTGGATTTTGCCTCTATCATGCAGGGATACGCACTCTTTATCTGACAATAGTGTTTGGAAGACTTGAATGTCTCTTTGAGGCTTGACTGAGGCAAGCCTCTAAACACCACAACCCCCAACCCATTTTCTATGATTGCAGGTTACATGTTGCAGAAGCAGAAAAAGTGGAGTTGCAAGAGAGTAGTGCAGACTATCAAAATTCCAGATCAGAGAAGAAAATAGGGACTTGGACTCAGGCACCTGCTCATTAGTCCTTCTGATCCTATAATAGAAAAATCTCTGGAATAGCAGGAATGGGTTGCAGACAAGGTTTCTAGATCTCGACAAAAACTGTGGCACTGGACTAGGACACCTACTCATTAGTCCCCAACTTTTTTGCTTTCCAAACTTCAAAATCTGGTACACATTTTATTGTCATTTGATATCTCTGTGTGATCATTTTCCGTAATTTGTCTGTTTGTTCACGAATTCATGCAATTAGGGTTTTAAGCATAATTGGGCTTAATTGAATAGCAAAATCATGCAATTCCAATTTTCCCCTATGTTCCAAGTGACAGAAGGTTTGTAGTAGGTTCCTCTACTCGACTGGAAGTCCTTGAATGTTTAGAGGTGAAAGGAGGATCAACACAAACAACTATTAAAGTAAACCCTAAACATCATCTTCATTTTTCCCATTAAACACATATATACATACATACACATACATATATGTATGTATATGTATATATGTATACATATGTATATATACACATACATTCCTATCTATGTGTATATATGCATATGTATACATATAAATACATACATACATACATGCA
Source organism: Cunninghamia lanceolata (assembly GCA_027924645.1). Taxonomy (NCBI): domain Eukaryota; kingdom Viridiplantae; phylum Streptophyta; class Pinopsida; order Cupressales; family Cupressaceae; genus Cunninghamia; species Cunninghamia lanceolata. The sequence goes on from BSBN01000693.1 coordinate 5,638,201, forward strand.
TGCATACATATACACATATATGGATGTATCTATATACCTACATATATACATATGTGTGTGAAAATGTTCCATATGCTTAATAAAAAATATCTTTGATTATTTAAATGTAAAAAAAATATTTTGTTAGATTTATTTATTAATATTAATGTTTTATTAGGTTAGTTGACAGGTATAATAAATTTGTATAGGAGAAAAGTGTATATCTTTATATTTTTCTTTTTTGTTTTATGTTATTATGGGTTAATAATTTTAAATATGTTTTTAATATATTTTTTTTTTCTTTTAGTATACTCACTTATCCAAAACCTAATACAACACTATTTTATGCCTTATCCCCTTACCTAGAACATTTCTAACCTAGTCTCCACTAGCTCTTTTTCCTAGACAAGATTGCATTAGTAATTATATCTATTGAACAAAATTGAAGCTATGATCACATCCCCATCTTTCAAATTTAAAATTAATGTTGTCATTACTCAATGTCATGCATGACAAAAAGTTAGATTTGTGTGCCTAGGGCATGTATTTAAATGAATCACCCCTAGAGGTTATTATGATGATCACATAGGAATAAATCAAGAGAGATTTTCAAGACAAAATATTTGTACATCTATCACTAACACTTTTGTAGGTCTAGTCCATTGACGACTTTGTCACAATCAACATCCGCACTATCTCTTTCACTTCCACTATTAACTTAGTCTCAAGACTTGACTTAGGTGTAATGAAGTCTTGAACTTGAACCCATGCATAGAACGTCCCATGGTGATTTCTAGCACCACCACTATTTTCCTTGTCTTAGATATCATTAGACAAACAAGTATTGTAGGTACCAAAGACACAATTATATTTAAAACACAATCAAAAAAATTAGGACATGATCACACCCTTAGACAAGATTGTTGTTGCAATCATATCCTAGACACTCTAACTCTTTGGTTTTGGTTGTTTTATTATTTTGATAAGTAATTTAGTTCCAAAATAGTTTACAATGTCATTTTCCACCAGTTCAAAGTATGTAGTTCTAACCATATCATTTTTATCTTGACACATTTTAATTTTAGTCTAAATTATCTTACCTTAGTAAATTAATTAGACTCAACACAAATAAATATATAGAAGGTTTTAAAACATATTTAATTTATTAGTCTTCTTAGATGTCATGATGGGGATTTGAACCTTGATCTCCATTGTAAGAATACATTGGCTTAACTATTTGAGCACTAGGTCTACTAGTAGGGTGTGTTTATTATCCCTACATTATTATTATATCAAAGTAAGTGTTTCATAAGGTTCATTTATATGTGTAAAATTATAGGGAAACAAAGAACAATATACAACTAATTTAAGTGTTTAATTAAATGATAAATTATTTAATAAATAATCATTTAAATTAAAGGAGCTAAGATAATAAATGAAAGAGTTAGAATGTTTCTTAGTTACATGTCGATTTAGGGTTGTCAATGATGGAGATTCTACTATACAGTATAATCAATGTTCAAATACATAATTTTGGAATTGTATCTACACTTATTAGACTGTGACAAGTCTATTAAAGGACTTTGAAATTTATTGTGATTAGGGTATTGCCCATAGTTTAGTCTCTATACACTTCTAGTCGATGTAGATATGTTCTCTACTAATATGCTCTTTGAGACCCATTTGTCTTTACTTGTATGTAACATACCCCAAAAAATGGCTAGAAAAATTTCTTTTATTTAATCCATAATTACAAACATATCCCACAAATGTTATGCATGTAAATAATCTCAAGAATCAATTAGGTGAATTTCATCAAATTAAAAATCTCACAAGTACATAATATAGTACAAGCTATCTAAATAGTACCACACACACACACACACACATATATATATATGTACATATATATGTATATATATATGTATTTATGTACATATATATATGTACATATATATATGTACATAAATATATATATATGTACATATATATATGTACATATATATATGTACATATATACATATATATGTACATATATATATATACATATATATGTATATGTACATATACATATACATACATATATATATATATACATGTACATATATGTACATATACGTATATGTACATATACGTATATGTACATATACGTATATGTACATATACGTATATGTACATATACGTATATGTACATATACATATATGTACATATATATATATATATATATATATATAGTGGGTCCATAAATCCAACCCTTATAATAATTGCAATAAATACGAATAGACTAATGAGCCATCTTTCAACATATATGAAAGCATTCTTTATATAAATTACAATATACAAATACAAGGGTCTTCAACTTGAATTTGCAAGTTAATCCCTCCAAGCTCTAGTTTCCACTAGGGTAGGTATTAAACTTGTACTTTAGAGTAAATCTATTTTCTCCCTAACCATTAGTTCAACAATCGAAGTATTCAACCAATAACCCAAAAGTGTGAATTACAAACATGTCTCATGATTATCTTTTTAGTTGAATATAGAAAATCTATTGGTGGAAAGAGATTATTTGGTTGTGGTATCTTCTTCAACCAAACCTTTAGGTATGTTTGATGAAGATTGGGTAAAATTGAATACAAAATCAAAATTACTCTTTGGTTATGTCTTTTAAATTTTGTGTTAATGAATTTGTTTGAGGAATAGACTACAAATTAATTGTGGAAGAAGATAGGTATGTTTTATATTAGTCTAAGAGTCTAGTTAATAAACTTCTATTGAAAATTAAGTTTTTTTTTGGAAAAATATGTAGTACATAATTGAAATAAATAATGAAATAGCAATAAAATGCATAAAATAGACAACACAGGTTTATGTGGAAAACTTGGTTATGTACCAGGAAAAAAACACAAGCAAAGATCTCTCAATAATTTTATTCTTAGAAGAAATTCACTATTACAGAATTTTTAACCATACCTACACATTCAAGCTTGATTAACTTTAAATAATGATGAAAAATACATGCAAATAATCAAATCCTTTTCGAAGAAGGATTTCCATGCATAAAAGCACGAGTGGCACTTCTACATGCACTTTCACATGTTGTACACTTGTCATATGACCAAAAAAATGTTAGGCCATGGTACTTGTTGTCGACTACTTTATCATTGTTGGAATAAGAAAAAACTAAATTCACATACCAATAGTTTTGTTCTCTAAAAATTAAAGAGGGAGACTCAATAACTAATCACTTGAATAAATCTAATATGATATTAAGTCAACTTGAATCAATAGGAGTTAATATGGATGAAGAGGACACATGCATTGTATTGCTTTGACCCTTACCGAATTCATGAGAAAACTTGATAATGTTTATCAATAGTAATGTTGTGTCACTTAAACTAGCAAATGTCATTGGCATTTTGTAAGTTAGGAAATTAGGAAAAAGGCCCATAGATGATACATCTTTTGATACCCTAGTTGTTAGAGGTAGATCTAAGGAGAAAAAAGGTAAGAAGAAGAATGGGGATAAGAAATCTAAGGGTAAAGACATGTCTAAATCTCTAGCTAAATATAAAGTAAAATGTTGGAATTGTGGCAAGCAAGGTCACATAAAGAAAGATTGCAAGTGTAAGAAGAAGGATGATTCTTCTTATATGTCCTTTGACAATGATGAATATAGTAATGATGCATTTATTTATGCTAATGTAATTGGTTATGACACTTGGTTGATTGACTCAGGTGTTTCTTATCATATGACACCTCATAGAGAGTGGTACTCTATTTATATAAAGTGTAATCAATAGAAGGTTTTTCTTGGTGATAAAAACTCCTTGATCTAGTTGGTCAAGGAAAGGTAAAGGTTTTCTTCATGGATGGTAGATTAAGGACACTCTTAGATGTTTTACATATTTTAGGTTTGGTTAGAAACCTTATGATTGTGTCCAAAATGGTTGACTTAGGAATACATGTGTCACTTTTAATGGAAAATGATGTAGGTTGGCAAGAGATTATTTGTTGCTTGCTAAGGGAGTGTGGCATGGAACTCTATATAGGCTAGATGCATCAACATTATCTAGATGTGCTAATGTAACCACATTTGGATCAAGGTTCTTGTGGCATCTTGGGATGGGTCACCTAAGTGAAGAACGTCTAAAAAACTTTGTAAGTAAAGGTATGGTTGATGATCTTGTTGATTGTTTTGTTGTTATTGACTTTTGTGAGAATTGTATGTTGAGATCAAACATAATAGAGTGTAGCTTATTTCAAGAAGCATTGGAGAAGAACAAATTTTGGAGGTGATACATAGTTATGTGTTTGGTCCTATGGATATCTAGTCCATTGGTAAGTCTCTATACTATGTATCATTCACTAATGATTATTCTTGGTGTTCTTGGGTGTGCATTTTCTTAGGAAGAGGTTTGAAGTATTTCTCAAGTTGGAGTTTAGGGATCTTGTTGAGAATCAAACTACTAACAAAATAAAGATGGTTAGGATAGATAATGGTAGTAAATTTTGGTGCAAGTAGTTTAAAACATTCTATAATCACACTAGTATTGTGAACTAAAGGATAATGCCTTATACAATGCAATATAATAGAGTGGCTAAGAGGTTGAATATAACCTTGTTGGATAAGGCCATAAGTATTTTTAGTAGTGTTTGTCCAAGATAGGAGTTTTGGGCTAAAGTAGTTAGTACCACATGCTACTTGAAAAATAGGTCTCCTACTTTTGCACCATTAAACAAGGCACTATATGAAATATGGGTTGGCAGAAAACTAATTGTAGCACATTTGAGCATATTTTGTTATGAGACATTTATTCAAGTTCCAAAGGATCCATGGTTTTAGTTGAATTTCAACACAAAATGGTGTATTTTTATTAACTATGGTGAAAATGTTAAAGGCTACAAACTATGGAATCCATAAAAATTGTGTTGGTTGCCCCTCAGTTGTTGTCCATTGATGACAAACACACAACTTGGTACCACTTGGCATAGTGACTAGTGGCATTGGCATTCATGAGGTTTAGCATTTGATGCATGAACTCATATTTTTGATGAGGTGATGTTCTTTTATGCTTATACTTGATGATGATCTTGTTTATGCTTATAATTTTGTTCACTTGAAGTTGTTTATGCTTATAATGTTGTTCACTTGAAGAGAATCAAACATGTTGGTGTTAGTTGTGGCATTTACTATTCTCTACAAGCAGTTGGTATCTGGCTTGTAATGTTGATAGAGGTTATTGGTTCTAGCATCATGGTAATGGTAATGCTCTATGATGATTGAATACAATGGTCACATGCTCTAGTATATGCTTAATAGTTGGCACATATTTATGGTATCATGCTTAGTGGCATATCATGCTCATGGAACAACATCATATTGTTGTTGTTGATAGTTAATATATGTTCTCATGGTTCATATTGTCTATGCACTTGATCTTTTGTGTTCTTATGCTCTCTTGGTATGACGATCTTTTGTGCTCATATGGGATGATGACAGTTGGATATCATTGTATTGATATAGACTTGTAGTCATGTATTGTAAGTATGGACATCTATGATATTTGATATGCATTTGATGCTCATCTTAGCTGCTATAGTTGCTATACTGTTTCATTTTGATATCACCACAGTTGACATGATATTGACAGCATGGTATCGCTTGCTTCAGTTGTGAGCTCATATCATGATGGTTGTTATGGTATACTTTGTCACTTTCCCATGTCTATGACATACAAATTTCAATTGTTCTTGATGGATGTATTGATGGTATGACATCACAAGTTGATAGTTTACATATCTCTATTGTAAATATGTGCCTAATTGGTGTTGTCATTGATGTCAACATATTCTTGTTGCCATTGGTGTCAACTGTATCCTATCTTGTTACCTAACTAGAAGACTGGAATGTTGAGGATATTGAGAAAATTAATAAAGATCAATGGATGCAGATCATACGACAGTATAGATGATTGTGTGAAGTAGCTCCAGTTAGGATTTGAGAGGTCTGTATGAAGATTTGAAGAAACTATGGCCATCTAAGTAGAACTAGTTTTCTAGAGACAGAGCGACAGAGAAGTGGTCTGGATCCTTCTAGATATGTCAAATAATGACCTGCGGATCTAGAGGCATGTTTGGGAAGTCAGTGTGTATCATCCATTCAAGTGGTTCATGGTTTGGAGGTCCCAAGCAATCTTTCTAAGATGACAGTCATGGTAGATAGTATTCTTGAGGTTCCAAATGAAGATGCAAGTGATTTTGATGATTTGGAGGAGTGCAGATGTTTTTGTTGAATTCATTGTGCTTGTGGAGGTCTCTGGATCGTGTGACTGCTGTGTTGGAGGTTCGCATTGAAGTTTGAGCTTGTTGGTGAAGATTTCCTTCTTGGTGTTATTGTTCTTCCCAGTCCTAGCTGACCGGATGATTCAAGCATATTACAGATGTTTCAAAAGCAATTCTCTAGAGCGTGGTGTGTTGTTGAAAGAAGATTCAAGTCTTAGCAATGTTTGGCCGACAACTTAGTGATTCGCATTAAGTAAGATGTTTGGTGTGCCGACCTTGATGTTTATTCCAAGGTTGATGAAGCATATAAAGGAGTGTAGCTGAGTCGTGGAAAATCATCCTTGAGTGAAAATAATAAATCCAAAGAAAGGATCAAGAGCAGAGCAAAGAAGAGGAGGAGCAAAAGAGGAAAATCATAATAGAGTGAAAAGTTAGTAAAGAAGAGTTTAGAAGCAGAACATAAGTGTTATGTGCATTCAATGAAACTGAACCCAGCATGAAGTAGATGCTATTTCTCAGTTAAAGCTTTATGTGTTAAACTTAAAATTCTTGTAGGCAATGAGCCTCTCTTTTGAGCAGTGAGCTTTGGGCAGTGAGCCCAAAGGCAAGCGCCTTCCCATTTTTTAAGTACTTTTAACAGGGTATGAATCTTGTGGGCTAACACCCACCATGGTTTTTCCCTTAACCGGGTTTCCACGTCAAAAATCTTGGTGTCAAATGTGTTGATTATGTTTCTGCTTATGTGATGTTTCATGCTTTAATGTTTACATCATTAATCAATTTGCAAATTATGAAAGAAGATTAAAACGAAGAAAAGGTTATTTTTTGGGACAACTAATTCACCCCCCCTCTCAATTGTCTGGTCTAATTCCAACAATTGGTATCAGAGCCAGATCCTCTAAAAGAAGCTTGACCGATGATAAATGCTTTTGGATAAAACTGTGTATTTTTTGCTTCAACGTTTTAGATCACACTCAGTGATCCATCATTAGGAAGAGGATGTTTTGAGATTTGGATTGCAAACTTACCCTATAAAAGGATGAGTAGGTGGGTTTAGGGTTGGTGAGGTCGGTAAAACAAAAAATAAAAACAAGGAATTAAATAATAAACCAATGAACACGTAGGAAAAGGGGAAAACACAAGTAATATAATTACACAATAATTAGATAAGAGGAATAAGAAAAGAAAATAGTAGGTAAATTAAAAGTAATAAATAATGTGATAAATATTAAATATATTATGAATTGAATATTTAATATAAATAGATAATTATATATATATATATAAATATATATATAACACTAAAATAAAAAAATTTAAAATTTAAAAAAATGAAATATTTAATAGGATAAAAAATAACAATTACAAATAAAATAGATAAATAAGTCGCTGTATATATATAAAGAGCAAACTAACTTATAAGGAAGGTAGAAAAGGTTAATTAAGAAAGGGATTGAAAAATGAAAATAACAAAATTATAAATGAAATTGATATGAATGTAAATTACTCCAAGGAGTATGACTAGATAAAAACAAAAGGTGCTAAAAAAGTATAATAAGACAAGTAATAAAAAAAGGATTAATCAACAAATTCAAAATCACGTAAGTAGCAAGGTTAAAAAGCAAGGAAAGGAAAAGGGAATCTAAAAAATGAATTGAATAAGAAAAAAGATAAGATAAGTGAGATAAGAGTCTCTTAAGTAAGCTAAGAAACAACAAGAAAGGTCCAAAAAAGAAGACAAAGTAAACATAAATGAGGAAAGCGAAAAAAATAACAAATAAAAACAATCATAGATAAAGATAAAAATAAAAGTAAAAATGAAGAATACAAGCTAGAGAGAAGAGCAAAGACATAAGAGGAGAACCAAGGACTAAAAATTTTAATACCCCAAAGGTTAAATTGATGACCTCACTAAGAAATGTGTTACTCCTAGCAGAGAAATCACCCCTCGCATTTATGGCGCACCAAAAATCCACAAACTTGGCATTCCCATTCGACCCATAGTCGACACTACCCACTCCCCTACCTACAATCTAGCTGCCTTTCTTGCCAAGTTGATCTCTCCTTTAATTGGAAAGACTGATTCCTTCATCAAAGACTACCCATTTTGTGGATTTCATTCATGACAAAAAGGTAGAAGATGACGAAATTCTTGTCAGTTTTGATGTGGTGTCCTTATTTACCAAGGGTGAATTAATAAGGCACAAAACCAATGATTAAATCACGTCTCTGGTTGAGTTGTACCTTTGCTCAACATTCTTGACATTCCAAGATGTGGTCTATCAAAAAATCAATGGAGTTGCTATGGGTTCTCCTTTATCCCCTGTTGTAGCCAACCTTTACATGGAACATTTTGAAGACTTAGCCCTTAACTCCTTTCCCCTCAAACCCAAATGGTGGAAGTGCTATGTGGATGACACCAACATATGCTGACCACATGGTCGTGAACAATTAGAACTCTTCCACTCCCATCTAAATAATTTGGTCAGTTGCATTTAATTGCCCATGGAGCTTGAGTACGACAACCAACTTCCTTTCCTAGATGTCCTTATCATTAGGAAAAATGTCCTTAAAACACTAGCTACTCAAGCCTTCCACATCTGTGACAATGAGCACATTGACCAAGAGTCGTCCCACCTTTCGAAAGTCTTTAAACTTAATGGATTTAGTAATAAATCCATCTCTAGAGCGTTCACCTTTGCCAAAAATCGTATTAACTCCAAGCCAAAGTCTGATGCCTCCAACTCTTCTTTTGTTACAATTCTCCCCTACATAGAGGGTCTATCTAATAAGATCACCAAGATTTTATGTAAGAAAGGCCTAGAGTGTACCTTTAAACCCCTCTCTACCATCAGGAATCTCATCCCTTCTGTCAAAGATCTTAGACATAATATGCTCAATTCTAGAGTATATAAAATCCTGTGCTCTTGTGGAACCCCATACATAGGAGAAACTGGGCATTCCATCAGAACAAGGATCCAGGAACATAGTGTTGACATTAGACATGATCGTATTACGAAATCTTCCCTCACGGAGCACTCTTACCTAACCAAACACCATACTTGCCTTGAGGACACCTAAGTTCTCATCAAAGAAGATAATTTTTTCAAAAGAAAACTCCTAGAAGCTATCTTTATTAGAAATCACCCATCCAATCTTAATCACGATGATGGATGGCATTTAAGCCCAGCCTAGCAACCCCTATTAAACTCCCTTCATACCCACCTAATCCTACTTGATTATTCTTCTCGTTATCCTCCCCCCAACTCTTACCACCCCTTTGACCTCTTCCTCCTCTCCTTTTTCTCTTCCTTTTCGACTTGCCTTGTTTCCATGCTTATCATTTTCTCTTTTGTGTTTGGGCTTGTGGGTCTTTGGATGTATCAAACCTGCAGGTTTGTTAATATGCTCTTTCTACTTCTCTTATTCTTGTTTGTTTTCTTTTTTGGTGGTTCGGTGTTTGGTGGCGTGTTCCTTTGTTTGTTTGTTTTGGATGATTGACTAATCCTGTCTTATTCTCTTGCAATTTAACCTTCAGGGTATTAAAATTTTTAGTCCTTGGTTCTCCTCTTATGTCTTTGCTCTTCTCTTTAGCTTGTATTCTTCATTTTTACTTTTATTTTTATCTTTATCTATGATTGTTTTTATTTGTTATTTTTCTCGCTTTCCTCTTTTATGTTTACTTTGTCTTCTTTTTTGGACCTTTCTTGTTGTTTCTTAGCTTACTTAAGAGACTCTTATCTCACTTATCTTATCTTTTTTCTTATTCAATTCATTTTTTAGATTCCCTTTTCCTTTCCTTGCTTTTTAACCTTGCTACTTACGTGATTTTGAATTTGTTGATTAATCATTTTTTTGTTACTTGTCTTATTATACTTTTTGAGCACTTTTTGTTTTTATCTAGTCATACTCCTTGGAGTAATTTACATTCATATCGATTTCATTTATAATTTTGTTATTTTCATTTTTCAATCCCTTAATTAACCTTTTCTACCTTCCTTATGAGTTAGTTTGCTCTTTATATATATATATATATATATATATATATATAATTGTTATTTTTTATCCTATTAAATATTTCATTTTTTTAAATTTTTAAATTTTTTATTTTAGTGTTATATATATATAATTATCTATTTATATTAAATATTCAATTCATAATATACTTAATATTTATCACATTATTTATTACTTTTAATTTACCTACTATTTTCTTTTCTTATTCCTCTTATCTAATTATTGTGTAATTGTATTACTTGTGTTTTCCCCTTTTCCTATGTGTTCATCTGTTTATTATTTAATTCGTTGTTTTTATTTTTTGTTTTACCAACCTCACCAATCCTAACCCCACCTGCTCATCCTTTTATAGGGTAAGTTTGCAATCCAAATCTCAAAACATCCTCTTTTTGATGATGGATCACTGAGTGTGATCCGAAACGTTGAAGCAAAAAATACACACAGTTTAATCCAAAAGCATTTATCATCTATATTCTATGGACTATGGAAAACTCATGCCTACTGAAGCTTGACCACTTGAGGAGATCCAAGATGTCAACTTATAAGAAGGAATGTCCAAGATTTGATGGAACAAGTTACTCCCTTTGGAAGGTACGCATGCAGTGTCATTTGGAATGTATTGGTAATGACTTTTGGAAGATAACAAAGAATGAGTGTAAGATTCCAAAGAATGGCCCTACTACTCTAGACGAACTCAGGGAAGCTGAATGCAATATTCGAGCCAAAGAAGCTTTATTGAGTGCCCTGTCTGATAGAAAATTGGCAAATGTCCTGGATTTGAAAACTGCCCATGAAATCTGGAAAAAGTTGGAAATTTTGTATGAAGGTGACAAATATGTTAAATGTGCCAAGCTACAAATCCTAAAGGGTAAATATGAAAGATTGGTAATGAGGGAAGATGAAAACATTACTTCCTACATGCAGAAAGTAAATGAACTTGTGACCGGTATCAGAAATGCAGGTGGAGTATTGGAAGAATAAAAAATTGTTGCCAAAGTGCTCAAATCCTTACCTGCAGCATACAAGCATAAAGTTACAGCCATTGAAGAAATTAGGACAATAACAACTATCACAAGGGATCAGCTAGTTGGTAAGCTTTTAGCATTTGAAATGAGTGAGTTTGGTGATTCTCTCCCTAAGTCTAAATCTACATTTAAGGCCAGTATGTATGGAAAGCAAATATATGATCTAGGTGAAAGTTCTTCAGGAAGATCAAACCGATTTGTGAAGACAAGGAAGGATCTTGAAGATGATGAAATTGAGACTGTAGATCTTGAAGCTCTTATTGCTAAAAGAATACCAAGAGGATCTGGTAAATATGAAGGAAAGTTGCCACTCAAATGTTTTGCTTGTAATAAGATTGGTCACTTTGCCTCAAGATGTCCAGAGAGGTTCTCAAAACCAAACCCTAACAGATATAAAGGTCAGAAAAAATGTTACTATGTCTAAGAAACTGGAGAAGGAGTCACAAATGATGAATCTGATCATGGAGGTTCCACTGAAGATGATTGGGTGTTCATTGCTATCAAGGAAGAAGATCTGGTGTCTACGAAATCTGCTAGCTGTACAAATGTGGAAAGTCCCTTGGTTGCTTAGGTTATTGAAAAGAATGAATGGGTGATTGATAGTGGATGTTCTCATCATATGACTGGTGATAAAAGTAAGTTTGTAAGATTTGAAAAATATGAAGGTGGAATTGTGAAATTTTGAGACAACTCAGCTGGTAGAATCCATAGTAGAGGATCCATCTCTTTTGATGATAAGAATAACACTAATGATGTTCTGTATGTGGAAGGACTGAAGCATAATCTTCTCAGTGTTGGATAGTTGGTTGACAAGGGTTATGATCTTCGATTCAAGGATGGAAAATGCAGAATCTTGGAAAGCTCCAAAACTGAAATTGCATTTGGTACTCAAACTAGAGGTAACATCTTTCATTTAAGTAGTTCTGGAAAAAGTTGTTTGATTGCTCAGTTAGATCAAAGTTGGTTATGACATAGGGGGATTTGTCATGTAAATTTTGATAACATTGTCAAGATAAGTTCTACTCAAGCTGTAAGAGATCTTCCAAAACTTATGAAACCTGATAACATATGTAAAGAATGTCAATTGGGCAAACAGAACAAAATTTCATTCAAAATTAAAGAACAATTTTCAAGTGAATGATTAGAACTTGTGCATACTGATCTATGTGGTCCTGATAGAATTAGGAGTGTGCAAGGAGACAAATATTTTATGTTGTTGATTGATGATTACTCCCGGATGATGTGGGTAACCTTCTTAAAAGAAAAATTAGAAGCTCTTGACAAATTCAAGGTATTCAAAGTTATGATGGAAAATGAGATTGGTGTGAAGATAAAGTGTCCGAGATCTGATAGAGGTGGATAATTTACCTCCAGTGAGTTTGATTCATTCTATGAAAAGCATGGAATTAAAAGACAGTTATCTGCTCCTAGGACTCCTCAGCAAAATGGAGTTGTGGAAAGAAAGAAACTAAACCATTCAAGAAGTTGCCAGGACCATGATGATGGAAACAAATGTTCCTCAAGTTTATTGGAGAGAAGCTATGAGTATTGTTGTCTACACTCTTTATCGAGTATAGATAAAAGGCAATTCTGGTAAGACACCTTATGAACTATGGTTTGGTCATCCTCCTACTGTAAGATACTTCAGAGTTTTTGGTAGTAAATGCTATATCAAAAGAGATGAGGATCTAAGCAAGTTTGAAGCAAGATGTGATGAAGGAATTTTCTTGGGTTACTCTACTCAAAGCAAAGCATACCGATGCTTTAACAAGAGGTTGAAAAAGATTGTTGAAAGTGCTAATGTCAGAGTTGATGACAGTAAAGAAGGACATTCCAGATCTTGTGGATATGATTCAGATGATCAAGATGAAAATCCAAGTCAAGAAAGGAAATTGCAAACTCAGATCCAGATCCAGATTGATCTAGAAAATCTAGTAATTCAAGAGGATAGTGTAGAAATTGAGGAACAAGCTCAAGAAATAGAAGTCAAACAATTCCCAAAACTCCTAGGTATGTAAGGATGAATCATCCTGAAGATCAAATTATAGGAGACAAAAATAAAGGTGTCCGAACTAGAAGAAGAATTGTTGAAGATCAAGAAGAGATTTGTCTGATCTTAAAGATTAAACCAAAAATAGTAAGTGAAGCCTTCAAAGATGAAAACTGGGTAAAGGCAATGAAAGAAGAATTAATGCAAATTGAAAAGAATCACACTTCGGATCTTGTTTCTAGACCTGAGGACAAAAATGTGATTGGAACTAAATGGGTCTTCTGGAACAAGCTAAATGAAGAAGGTGAAGTTGTAAGAAATAAAGAAAGTTTGGTATGCAAAGGATATTCTCAAGTGGAAGGAATTGATTTTGAAGAAACTTTTGCTCCGTTGGCAAGAATAGAGGCAGTCAGATTGTTTCTTGTTTTTGCTGCTTATAAATATTTTAAAGTCTATCAGATGGATGCCAAGTCAGCATTTCTAAACGCAGAGTTAGAAGAAGTCTACATTAAGCAGCTGGAAGGATTTCAGTTGTCTGATCAGGGAGACATGGTCTACAGATTAAGGAAAGTATTGTATGGACTCAAACAAGCTCCAAGATCCTGGTATGCAAGATTAGATAAGTATTTGCTAAAGCTAGGTTACAGCACAGGCACTACTGACAGTATTCTCTACTTCAAGATTGATCATGAGAATATTCTGATTGTTGAGGTATTTGTTGATGATATCATTTTTGGTGGAAATGAGAGTATGTGCAAAACATTTGCTGATTAGATGCAAAGTGAATTTGAGATGTCCATGTTTGGTGAAATAAACTTCTTCTTAGGTATGCAAATCAATCAGTCAGACAAATGTATCTTTATATCTCAATCTAAGTATGTGAAAGAATTGTTGAAGAAGTTTAGAATGGAAGATTCAAAGCCAGTAGGTACGCCTATGGTAACCGAATGTAAGTTGAGTAAAAATGATGACTCCCCTAAGGCAAATCAGAAAAGGTATAGATTAATGATTAGAGGACTGCTCTATTTGACTCAGACCAGACCTGATATCATGAATGCAGTTGGGTTTGTTGCTAGATTCCAAGTTGATCCTAAAGAATCCCATATTGTAGCAGTCAAAAAAAATTTCAAATATCTCCAAGGGACAATTGATTATGGATTATGGTATCCAAAGGATAATAACTTCACTCTTCATGCATATACAGATTCTGATTGGGTAGGAGACGTGGATGACAGAAAAAGCACTAGTGGTGGTGCATTCTTCTTGGGAAGTAGATTGGTTTTTTGGCTATGTGAAAAGCAGGAGGCAATTTTTGTATCTATAGCAGAGGCTAAGTATATAGCAGCAACAAACAATTGTACTCAAGTCCTGTGGATGAAGCAAATGTTGAAGGACATTAGAATTGTGTTTGAGGAGCTTGTCACAATCTTCTGTGATAATTCAAGTGCAATACGTATCTCAAAGAATCCGGTGTTGCATTCAAATACAAAGCATATATCCATCAAGTTTCACTTCTTGAGAGAGAAGGTAAATGAGAATGAAGTCAAGTTGGAGTTTGTGTCCTCAAAGGATCAGATTGTGGATATTTTCACTAAGCCTCTTCCCAAGGATTCTTTTGAGTATCTCAGAGAGAAGTTAGGGGTTATTACCCCTCCTGATCAGAATTAAGATGCACTAGATTGCATCAGTCTGGTGGAATTCACAGTCATATCTTGTGATCTAGCTTGATTTTAAGGAAGCACTACTTAGGGGGAGTAGTCTACATGTAATTTTTGAGTTTGATCTGAAACAAAACTAAGGAGAAAAGACAACAAATATGTGTCCTTTGCCATTGATGTCAAAGGGGGAGAGAAGTCATGTGAAAAAATAATTGTTGGTGAAAGGGGGAGCAATGAAGATAGTGGTTGCAGAAGTGATAAGAGAAAGGGGAAGAAGCTCATGTCTTGATGGTTGATTCAATTTTTCACATCATATGTTGCCATCAATGACAAAGGGGGAGATTGTTGCAAATATGTACCTAATCAGTGTTGTCATTGATGTCAACATATTCTTGTTGCCATTGGTGTCAACTGTATCCTATCTTGTTGCCTGACTAGAAGATTGGAATGTTGAGGATATTGAGAAAATTAATAAAGATCAATGGATGCAGATCATACGGCAGTATAGAGGATTGTGTAAAGTAGCTCCAGTCAGGATTTGAGAGGTCTACATGAAGATTTGAAGAAACTATGGCCATCTGAGTAGAACCAGTTTTACAGAGATAGAGCGACAGAGAAGTGGTCCGGATCCTTCTAGATATGTCAAATAATGATCTGCAAATCTGGAGGCATGTTTGGGAAGTCAGTGTGTATCATCCATTCAAGTGTTTGTGGTTTGGAGGTCCACAAGCAATCTTTCTAAAATGACAGTCATGGTAGATAGTATTCTTGTGGTTCTAGATGAAGATGCAAGTGATTCTAATGATTTGGAGGAGTGCGGATGTTTTTGTTGAATTCATTGTGCTTGTGGAGGTCTTTGGATCATGTGACTACTATGTTGGAGGTTCACATTGAAGTTTGAGCTTGTTGGTGAAGATTTCCTTCTTGGTGTTGTTGTTCTTCCCAGTCCTAGCCGACCAGATGATTCAAGCATATTACAGATGTTTCAAAAGCAATTCTCTGGAGTGTGGTGTGTTGTTGAAAGAAGATTCAAGTCTTAGTAATGTTTGGCCGACAACTTAGTGATTCGCATTGAGTAAGATGTTTGGTGTGCTGACCTTGATGTTTATTCCAAGGTTGATGAAGCATATAAAGGAGTGTAGCTGAGTCATGGAAAATCATCCTTGAGAGAAAATAATAAATCCAAAGAAAGGATCAGGAGTAGAGCAAAGAAGAGGAGCAGAAGAGCAAAAGAAAAATAGAGTGAAAAGTTAGGAAAGAAGAGTTTGGAAGTAGAACAGAAGTTTTATGAGCATTCAATGAAACTGAACCAGGCATGAAGTAGATGCTATTTCTCAGTTAAATATTTTTGTGTTAAACTTAAAATTCTTGTAGGCAGTGAGCCTCTCTTTTGAGCAGTGAGCTCTGGGCAGTGAGCCCAAAGACAAGTGCCTTCCCATTTTTTAAGTACTTTTAATAGGGTATGAATCTTGTGGGCTAGCACCCACCATGGTTTTTCCCTTAACCGGGTTTCCACGTCAAAAATCTTGGTGTCAAATGTGTTGATTATGTTTCTGCTTATGTGATGTTGTTTTATGCTTTAATGTTTACATCATTAATCAATATGCAAATTGTGAAAGAAGATTAAAACGAAGAAAAGATTAATTCTTGGGACAACTGATTCACCCCCCCTCTCAGTTGTCTAGTCTAATTCCAACAATCTCCTGATGTTTTTACTTAGCACATGGATTCTTGTGTCAGTTTAGCTTATGACACCGTTAAAATGAGGCACAGGTTTTGGTTGACATGAAATTTGTTCACACTTACATTAGAAGGGTTATAAAGGCATACATAGGCATATTTTTTATCACATGAAGACCATGCCTATAAAAGAAGAAGGATATTTGTTTTATTGTTATAAGGGGTTTATAATATCTTGCATTGAAAGACATGTATTAAATGGTTTGTATATTACATGAGGTCATATTGAATTTCCTAGTGAATATAATACTTTGCAAAAGAATTCACATTAGGCATGTTAAGTGGTTTACCTGCCAGGTAGGTTGTCATCGGTTAAAATAGGTTTGAAAATGTTTTATTTGTAAAGTTTCTACTGACCCTTTTTAGGGTACACTGAGGGCACCGGTTACATGGAAACAAAAAGGAACAAAACACTTTCATTTTGTATAGTTTAAACTTTGGATATTGTCAAAAGAGCTAGGGTTTGTTTCTATTTCATTTCTGAGTGTAATCATGGGATGTAATGGAGATATCGGCATGAATCTTTGAAAGTCTTCTAAGGATCTCATGGATTTGACAGAGCTGAACAATGAGCTAATTTCTAGTAAATGTTTTTTTGACTTATTCTTTAGCAGCCGTGGTTGTTATTGGTCGGCCTATCAGGTGATACTTTCCTTTCTTGGATCATTCTTCTTGCAAAATCTTCTCATATGCAACAAGGATTTGGTGTTGCTTTTTATGTCTCTCAATTTTTTTTATATACCATGGTAGTATTGATGGTCGATAATTTGTAGCTATGTTTTCCCTTCGAAAGGATTCATGAATCTTTTTTTTTCTCTGTTATGGGTCCTTGGTAATATAAAGTGTTTCTTACTTTCCTAATAATAAATGATTACCCATAACAAATGGTGTCTAGGGTTTCAAAGGTGACTATGACAGATGTTTTAGTTCTTTTCTACTATGATATGACCAGATTTGTTAAAACCCGCTTATGGGTATGCAACATTTTTTATGAAACTTTGTTATGCATAGAAATCTGTCGAGGGTTTTCATTCTTTCTTCTTGACAGTCGAAACAAAAATATACAAGTTGGTTTTCCTTTGTGGGTATATATTATTTTTTATGCAAATCAGTTGTATTCAGTTGAGATGAGAAACTCTTCAGTTGTTTGTGGTTGTTGTTTCATCTTTCATTATGGTTTCTTGTACAAGTATTCTTGGCAGTTATGAAGAGCCTTCTTTAACTCTATACACAATTTGAACATTACTTTATCATGGTTAAAGAAGTAGTTAAAAAGATTACTAGATATAACCTCCTTGTTAGTTAAGAATGACCTCAGACAGTTACACTTCTATAGTAATGTTTTTCAAACTGTTTGTAGAGAGAAAGAAGGGCTTGAATAGAGAATGTAATATATTGATATATCTTTGATGTAATGTGAAGGAAAGATGTGAGAGAACATTATTGTTGACATTATAATAGAGATAGTGAGGTTCAGTGAAACAGAGTGTCCCTCTGTAATTGATCATATTATTCATTGTAATGGTTATGCCAAGCCAGTGAGGCAGAAATAAAAGCAAGCCAGTGAGGCAGGAATGAATGCAAGCCAGTGAGGCACTATTGTCAGTGAGACAATGTTGAAGAGCCAGTGAGGCAATGATTGTAGCCAGTGAGGCAAGTTTATTACATAAGCCAATGAGGTACTTTTACTGAGTGGTTTTCTACCCCAGAGGGTTTCCACTCCTAAAATCTCTGTGTTATGTTATATGTCCTCTATTTCATATTGTTATTTTGTTATTTTCTATTTGATTTATAAGTTGATAGTACATGATTACTTATCTCTTTAGCACATTGGTTCATTCAATAATAAGCATTCATGTCTGATGTCCAAATCTATAATGAAGTGTGAAAATTCACATTATTTCCTGTAATACTGATTCACCCCCCCTCTCAGTGTTACCGAGTACTCCAACAAGTGGTATTAGAGCCAAACCCTTGCAAGAAGTCTAACCAACTTAAGGGTTCCTGGCAAGTGGAGTACAATGGATAAAAAGAATAGGAATAAGGCCTCAAATAAAGAAAAGAAAAATGATGATCAACAAATTGAAAAGCAAGCCTCAGTTAAGTCCAACAATGAGTTGTTACATGAGTCTACCATGAATGTAGATACAAAATGTCATAAAGAAATCAGTCCTACAGTTAAGAGTCTTGACAATGTGAATGTTAGTAGACAAGAACTTGATGATTTTGTAGTTGAAATTAGTGATACAGAAGGAGATTTCTTTGTAGATAAAGATGGACAGGAGTTTGATGAAAATGACTATGAAGTTGATATTGAAGGAGAACTTTTATGTGCTCTAGAAATGAACAAGTATCTTGAAAAAGAAAACCAAAGATTAGAAAATCAACTTCAACAAGAAGAAGATTCCAAAAAAAGGTACTTTCTAACCTTGCAAAAGTCTCTTTAGAGCTTGAAGAGGCAAGAAACTTGATTGCAGATTTAAGAGGTCAAGTTGAAGATTCAAATAAGCTAACTATTAGCCTAAAGACTAAAATAAAGGAAGCCAAAAGAATAATAGATGTAACAAATTCTGATCTTGAAGTAAAAAGAATAGAATGTCTGAAGTCAGAGAAAGAAATAGTCTCCTTGAGAAAGGATTTGAAAGAAGTAGCTTCAAAATTGCAAAAGAATATTCAATTTGAAAAGAGTACTGACTGTCAGAATGACATGTTGAGCAAGCAAAGGTATTACAGAGACACTACTAGCTTGGGTTATGAGAAAGGTGAATGTTCCAAGACAAGAAATGGTCCTAGGAAGAAGATAGACCTGACATTTCATTCTACTGCACCTGAAGTTGAAGCTAAGAAGAAAACTAAAGTTAATGTTACTAATGAGACTTTAAGACCTCCATCTATCAGGTATAATTACTCTCAATTCCATGGTTATTGCTATGCATGTAATGCTTATGGTCATAGAGCCAGAGATTGTAAAATAAATAGTTTTGGGTGGAATAAAGAGAAAAGTTCTTATGGTTGGTCAAATCAGAATTACAATAATGTTTCTTATATCTGCAATAAAGTTGGCCATTTTGCAAGAAACTGTTGGATGCATGCAAGATATGACTCTAGAAGAAACTATTCTCCTCTTGATCAAAACTATAATATGTTGTGTTATAGATGCAATAGTTTTGGGTATAAAGCTCAATGGTGTAAAATAAGGATAAAACCAACTGGTGGCTATATGTTTAAGCAAAAGCAAGTGAATGTCTTGGGCAAGGAAAATAAATATCTTATACTAGTTTGGAGAAGGAAACAACTAAGAGATGAAAAACCAAAACCCATGCATGTTACAAAAAAGACATTATCCTTCGCATGAGAACTGGCTTAAAGTCAGGGGTAGATGCTTATTGTTTATCTTTCATCCCCAAGGAGTTCGGAGTTTTGTTGCTATACAAAGAGAAGTTGGTGTTAGCATGATATGTTGTCAAAAGAAGTTTGATGTCTATCATTTTATGAAGTTTAGTTGATAATGTTCACTTTCTTCATGGAGGTGCAGTTATATGATCAAGATAATCTAAGGTACAATACAGATTCATGTTAGCTTTCTCATTTGTAAGAGTATGATCTTGCAAGATAATTTGAAGATGATGCTTGATACTATTTCTTTAGGACATGGTAGTTGTTGTTTTGAGATATTCATGTTGGTATGCTTGATATGTCTCTTAGTGTGCATATGCTACATGATTAGTTAATTGTTCAAAGGGGTGAAAGGACATCCTTGTGTTCCTATACTACTCTATTTTTTACAGTGGTTCATTACTTTTGATCTCAGTCATGTTTATCAAACCATTCTTTGTTATTTCTAACAAATGGTTGTGAAGGAGTAGGCTTATGAAGTGGTGTTGTGATCAAATGTTTGTGATTACAAGGTGATTGAGCAGATTCCATCATGTTAAGGTATATGTCAGTGTTGCTTAAAGAAGAGATGATATTCTTTTCATCAGATGTCATAATTATTGCCCCAGTTGCTATTGATGATTGTTGTTGTTTAAGTTCTTCCTGCATCAAGGTTAGATGTTCTTGTTGAAGATTTTATTCTTTAATCCTTTTCTGGTGATGACTACTATCAGGTATATATTGAGGTAAAATGACAAGAAAATGTCATTAGTTAATAGTAATTCCTGCTTATACAGTGATTCATGTATAGAGTATGACATCTATACAAGTGTAATATGTAGAGGGAACTTCAAAGTCTCTTAAGAACTTTCTTGCTTGAGTCTCTTGGAGACAATGTGACATAAATTCATGCTTGATAGATCTTTCATTTTGAAATAGAGAAGAAGATATTAATTCTTATGGGTAGTAGTATGATACTCTACTATCTTTTAACTCTGATCAACAATGATGTTTGAGGCAACATTACTATTTTTGTGGTTGGCCCTTTTTGGTGTAAATAACAAGCTTGATGCTCTGATAGTGCTTGAAGTTGAGTTGATGTATGGACATTGATTCTAAATTGAAGAGATTCACTTTGTTGCAAGTGTTAAGGTTGTCATGTATATCATGTCTCTTTTCATTCTAACAGTATAGTGGACAATGTTTGTGGCAGTGTAATAGTATCCCTGCTATATCAATTTTTCAAGAAATCCATCATAGTTTTAGTGGGAGTAAGAGTGTGTCATTGCATTATGTAAGAACATGTCATGATTAGTAGTTGTATACACCTAAAATTGGCTTAGGTCAAATTAAGTAAATATTTTGATATTTATCTTAATTCTTATTTTCTTCTGTCAATTAAATAAATATTATAAGTTTATTTGATTGGTTCATTATCCCATAATTAAATAAAATTATTTTATTTAATTAAATTCCCTAAATTCTTCTAAAGTCTCAAGTCCTAAATCTACCTCACAAAATCCACCTCATCAATCCACCTCATCTCTTCCACCTCACCATGTTGCACATATAATTAAATATTCTTAATATTTAATTAGCTAATATCCTCTATTATCTAAAATAAATCTTTAATTCAATTATCCTCCACCAATTGAATTTTTAATTCAATTGTTCCCCACTATCCTCCACTAATTGAATTCTTAATTCAATTGTCCCCCACTATCCTCCACTAATTGAATTCTTAATTTAATTGTCCCCCACCCTCATCTTTTGATCCTCACCCTCCATTACCTTTTTTAAAAATCTATAAATAAAACCCTCTTCTAAGCCATTAGAGGAACTTCATCTTGCACAATCACTATACCAAAATTTCTCTCATTCTCTTCTCCATTCCATTTTCAAGTGTCCTCCATTATCATGTGTTGAAGCTCACATTCAACACAAACTCATATCAAAAGTCATTCTTCCTTTGTCATCTTCAACAAGCAAGCAAGCAAGGAAAGCTTTTGAGGGCTTCACAATCAAGATCAAAGAAAGATAGGCAAACAATGGAAAACGACAGGTAAGGGAGTTTGTAAGTATGTTCTTACTTGTTTTGGTTTAATTCTTCTTTGCTTTCAACTTCCATTGGTGTTTGGGTTTTATGTTTTCATTAATTTGATTAAACCACACATTTCTCCCCCTCACAGTAGTATCAGATAATAATAAGTATCAGAGTGTCTTTATGACAATAGTCTTCATGATCTAGTTGTATATGACACTGACAAGTGAAAGTGTAGTTTGTCATTATTTTCTTGACAGGATAGTTGGTTGAGATAGTAAAAATAGTATATAAGGAACAATTGTTTGTTTATCACAATGTGTGTTGCTGAGTATAGGAGATTTATGATAGCAGAGTTAAGTTAATGACAGGATAGTCCTATCTACTCTGGATAACAGTATCTTTTACATTTGACAATGTATTGCATGTCAATGATTATGTTGACTGTTTTATGAAAACTAGTTCAGTGTTTGGTTTTTGCTTAGTGATGTACTCAGCTGTTCTTCTAGGATTTGATCATTGATAGTGATGACAGTGTTCTTCTATCAACATATTTAGTTGTTGTCCTTACTTTGTATATGCTTCTTTCTATGTCAATGATGGTACTGATAATGTAGTTTATGTTTCAGATGCTCTGGATAGTTCTCCTTCATGGGACAGTCATGGTATGTTTGGTATGTTTTATAGGCATTTATTGATCTCTGATTTATGTTATCTCCTGGAGGCATTGCCACATTTTTCTTTCTTCCTTTGTCTTGATGACAAAAAAGGGGGAGAGAAGATGAGTTTTTGCCATCATGGACAAAGGGGAAGTTTGTTGGTTGCACCTTAGTTGTTGTCCATTGATGACAAACACACAACTTGGTACCACTTGGCATAGTGACTATTAGCAATGGTATTCATGAGGTTTAGCATTTGATGCATGAACTCATATTCTTGATGATGTGATGTTCTTTTATGATTATACTTGATGATGATCTTGTTTATGCTTATAATGTTGTTCACTTGAAGTTGTTTTATGATTATAATGTTGTTCACTTAAAGAGAATCAAACATGTTGGTGTTAGTTGTGGCATTTACTATTCTCTACAAGTAGTTGGTATCTGGCTTGTAATGTTGATAGAGGTTATTGGTTCTAGCATCATGGTAATGGTAATGCTCTATGATGATTGAATACAGTCACATGCGCTGGTATATGCTTGACAGTTGGCACATATTTATGGTATCATGCTTAGTGGCATATAATGCATATCATGCTCATGGCACAACATCATATTGTTGTTGTTGATAGTTCATATATGTTCTCATGGTTCATATTGTCTATGCACTTGATCTTATGTGTTCTTATGCTCTCTTGGTATGATGATCTTTTGTGCTCGTATGGGATGATGACAGTTGGATATCATTGTATTGATATAGACTTGCAGTCATGTATTGTAAGTATGGTCATTTATGATATTTGATATGCATTTGATGCTCATCTCAACTGCTATAGTTGCTATACTATTTCATTTTGATATCACCACAGTTGACATGATACTAACAGCATGGTATCACTTGCTTCAGTTGTGAGCTCATATCATGATGGTTGTTATGGTATACTTTGTCACTTTCCCATGTCTATGACATATAGATATCAATTGTTCTTGATGGATGTATTGATGGTACGAAATCACAAGTTGATAGTTTACATATCTCCTAACATTTTTTACTTGGTAGATGGATTCTTGTGACAGTTTGGTTTATGACACAGTTGAAATGAGGCACAAGTTTTGGTTGGCATGAACTTTGTTCACATTTGCATTAGAAGGGTTATAAAGGCATACATAGGAACATTTTTTTATCATATGAAGACCATGCTGTAACGTCAAAAAATTTCCCCTTGGGGGCTTTTCCCTCATAAGGTTTAGCTCTCGAGTCTTTAGCATGCATTTAGGACATCTTAGTTCATATTTTGGCATCTGTCATGGAAAAAGAGACCTAGGAAGACCCCTTGACCTTAACCTTGCCCAAAATAGCGGGGGAGGACTTGGGCGCCCGCACCCTAGTCCTGCCCTATTTTGGGTCAGGCCCAAAATTTAAGTGTCAGTTTATGACTATTATTTGGTCCTTTTGCCAACATGGTAAGTTTTGATTTTGAAATCTTGGCGGGAGTGCTTGTAGTTGCATATATAAACATGTTTAAGCATTCATTTGTAAACTAGATGATGACTAGCAAGCTATTGTGTTCTCAAGGTGATTCAAATCTTTCATTGTGTTGCAAGAGTAGACTTGTGTGGTTTATGTGTTTGTTTGCAGATTTAAGCATTCATTTCATCATGGAATGAAGAGAATCTTCCACCCATGATATCTTCACTACAAGGTGACATTATATTGTGTTTTCATCATTGATTCCTTTGGTTTTTGCCTTTGCCTCACAAGAGCATGCACTCTCTATCTGACAATGGTGTTTGGAGACTTAAGTGTCCTCCAGGGCTTGACCGAGGCAAGCCTCTAAACACCACAACCCTCAAACCAAGTCTTGTGATTACAGGTTACAGGTGTTGCATTTGGGAAAAGTGAAGTTGCATGAAGGATTGGTAGGCATAAAGGATTCAGGATCTGAAGAAAAGCAGGACACAGGAGCATTTCCAGGACTTGGGTGCTCGCTCTAGTGTCCTCCGTAGCTGAGTTCCTGGAAATAGAAGTTACAGGGCTGATCAGTGTCAGAAGGAAGTCCAGATCCCACAAAGAAACTAGTACCTTGGACTTCGGCGCCTACTCCAGTGTCCCTGACTGTTCTGCCTTGAAAACCCAAAAATAGTTATTCTGTGATTTGCCATTTCACTTCCGTCTACAAGAGCATTTTCTGTTATTCGTCAGTTTATTACCGTATTTGCATAATTAGGGTTTTAATGGTCAATTGAGCATAAGAGAAGATAAATTGATAATTAAATTCCCTAATCCAAGTTTCTCTACATCTCACAAGTGATCTAGGGTATAATAGTGCTTGCCACTTGACCTTAGGTCCTTGAATGTAAAGTGGAGAGGATGATTTAAACATCAAAACACTAAACATTAACAAATCCAATTTTCCACTAAACATTTTGGTGAACCCGTGTTTTTGGACTTAAATTGCAACTTGTTGAGTGTGTGTATTCAGATTTGGATTGATTTCATTCATTCATATAGTCATTCATTTTATTGCATTGAAAAAAAATTCAAAAAAATTGCATTGTTTAGCTTACTAAATTGCATCAATTCTTTCTAAATTTTCCTAATTCATGATTTTTGCATCAAATCTGATATAAAATACAGAAAAACACAAAAATTTAGAAATTTACATTGCATTTTCATCATTAATTTGCTAGGCTTTTGTAGAGATTTTGACAATTTTCATATAACCTAGTAATTCCAAAATCTAGGGTTAGTAGGCAAAATCTTCTTTCAAAATTTTATACTGATTTTAGAGGCTCATTAAAATTTACATTTGTCTATAGTCTTGCATTTTAAAGTAAATTTGCATTTAGATTTAAAATATTTTTATTTTTGCATAGAACATTTCAACAAAAACTAGCAATTTTGATGCATTTTCATTAAACTTGCATTGGCATTTTGCATATTAAAGATTGAAAATTATTTTCAGATCTGAGAAAATTTCATTTTCATCATAAATCAGACCTTAAAACATTCACATAGAATTTTGTGTCAACATCTCAAACCTAGGGCTTCAAAAACAATGATTTTCGCTAAATTTGGCCTTATCGACTCTATAAACTTGCACCATAGGCATGTTGTGAAGAGTATTTTTGCATTAATTTTCTATTATCATGGTAATCATTTTATTCCCTTCCTAAAAATATTCACAACACCCTTTTATCGGGCTCTTGTAGTGCAAATTTGGTGAAAAACTGCACATTTTGGCTATTTTTGCCCTAGGGTTTGACCTAGTTTGCACTCCAAGCTTGTTGTGATAAATTTTATGTATTGAGGTGACTGATATTATTGATATTATTTTCTTTACCTCAGAAAATTCCTTACAACACCCTTTTTTCTATGTCTTGGAGTTGAAAAACCGTGAAAAATAGCCTATTTTTGCTATATTTTCACTAGGATTTTACCTTAAGTGGCACTAAAAGCGTGTTGTGTTGGGTATTTTAGTACCAAGTGGCTATTATTACTGATATTATTTTCTTTCCATCATAATTTCCTCACAACACCCTTTGTTATGCTCTCTTGCATTAAGTTTTGGTGAAAAAAAGTGCCTAATTTGACATATTTTCACTATATTTTGACTTGGCATTATCTTGAATTTGCATCAAGAGTGTGTTGAGAAGGATCATATTGCTGTTTTGGACTGATATAAAACATATAATTTTCTGCCACTGATCAAAATTCTTATAAACACCATTTGCTTCATTCATTTGCATTGAAAAAGTACAAAAAAAATCAAGCATTTTAAGTCATTTTCATACATTCTTTTGCACTTGTCTTTTGCATCAATTTGAAAAGCTTCTCA
This sequence comes from Cunninghamia lanceolata, assembly GCA_027924645.1. NCBI lineage: Eukaryota > Viridiplantae > Streptophyta > Pinopsida > Cupressales > Cupressaceae > Cunninghamia > Cunninghamia lanceolata. Next base: position 5,664,807 of record BSBN01000693.1, read on the forward strand.
ATATCTGATCGTACATTGGAATGGCACCTTCATGTCATTTCTCAATGGTATCTTTACATGCATTTATCAAAGATCTTGGTTTTGGCCAATTTTTAACCCTCATGAGTGAACATCCTACGATATTAGAAAGCTTAACTAAGTTCTTCTCCATGAGTAGCAAGGAAAAGGCTAATGATGATACCATAGGTTATCCCACTTCCCCTATAACTTAATACTCAAATGAGAAGACTAGGGATAGCTTTAATAATTCCACCGCTCTCCCTGGCCAAGATGAAGCATTAGTGAATGAAGAGCTCCCTTTAACAAAGAACATTCCATGGGTAGAAAATGAGAATTCATTTAAAAATAATCAAATTCCTACCTCTGTGGATCATCCCACCAACTTTCTTCCTCTAGTTGATTGTTCACACACCTTGGATTTCACTAAGGAAGAGAAGACCTTTAATGTCCCTCCTTTGTTTGAATATACAAGTCATTTGGACATCACTAAGAGGATAGAGAATAAGTATTCTAGTAAGATTCAACAAGAAAACATTCCACCTAGACAAATAAACTTTGACCTTGGTGTTTCCTCCTCTACAACACAAAAATCCATAACAAAGAAAAGCCCTATGTTACAAAAACTAAGTCGTAAATACAACGTCAACATGCAAAAAAGAGGAAGGCAAGGTGACGAGCTTACCTTGCATCTCAACAAGAAAACATTGATCCTAACATTAAACCAAACAAACATGATCCTAACAATAAACAACATGATAAGAAAGACATGAATTGGGCTATGATACCTTATATCCCACCTTCCTCTAACATTAGGGAGTGGGAGGATGATGATGATTTACTTGATGATGAGACTTAGCATGAAGACCCTACAGGTAAGTATCTCTCCTCCTTTCTTTCTTTCATGATGTACTTCCCCCGTGAAGTGTTATGTGTTGTTTAGGCCTCCTGGGATGACCTCGGATTGTCCCGTAAGGTTCGGGATACTAGGAGACTGCCTCTATTGTGACCTTCTTCTATTTGTATCATCATTCTTCTATATTGCCTCTCTATCTAATTTCATTGTTGTGTGTTGTGTCTTATGGACATAGCATCACGGTTGGTGACCTAGGGACACCCTCCTACGTGATTGTCCCTAAGACACTTGTTTCTTCTCTCTTATTTATTGTTTCCCTTCCTCTAGTGTTCCCACCTAGTGGGCGGATGATGACAAACATTTATACTGATGCAGACCTAGTGTCCCTTTCGAGAGCAATAAAAAAATGGACTTAGTTCCTAATATGATGATGGGGTTGTATTTCTTATCTGACACTTGGCTAGTGGAATCACTCATGCTTTCTGCGTAGTGATGATTTTGATGGTGTTCTATCTCGTTTACAAATCATAAACAATATTGCTACTCCATGCACTTTGTCTGCCTTGAATCTTGCATACCTCAGATATCATATGCATTGATGTTGTTGTTTATTATGATGTTGTAGACACTAACATGTTTCTTGCAGGGATGTGTTTGTGGGAACATTTGGCGATCGTGAAGTACATGTCACCATAGGGGGGCATGGGCTTTGCGAAAGTCGATGTTCCCTTGTGTGTTTTCTTCCTACCTTAACGTGCTTGATATCGATAACTGATATCAACCACCTTAAGGTGGGGGCATATATAAGGTAAGTTGTCTGTTGTAGATATTAGCAATGTGCTTGGCCTCAGGTGCAGACTAGTGCAATGAGTACTTCTGGCATCCTCAGTTTTTTTGTAATCAACCAATCTATCTTGAAATCTATTGCGTATACCTCCTTTTCACTGTAAGGTGTCTCCATGATGCGGGTGGGTTTGTATACTTTTGAGCTCATACCTCCTTTTCACTATAAGGTGTCTCCGTAATGTGGGTGGGGTTGCATTTTCAAAATCTCAAACCTTAAGTGTGTCTTCAGCAATTGTTGTGGTGAAGCCCAATCGTCAGTGTGTCCCTGTAATGTGCCTGAGATGGTGATGAGCCTAGAAATAGGGAACACACCATTGCTTGTCTGTCGTGTTTTCTCCGTGTCTTCAAGTGTGTGTGTCTCGGTGTGCTTTTTTTGTGTGGCGTATTTGTTTCCCCATAAGCAGAGATCAGCACCCTCGGGTAGTTCTTCCTGCATTTTGGGAGGTTTTGCGTGTCTTGCGTGTGTGTTGCCCCATATATACAGAGACCTGCGCCCTAGGGTAGTGCATCCTGTATTATGGGAGGTTTGTTTACTTTCTAGTACTTGCATTAGCATTTCATATATATGAGAAAAAGAAAAGAAAAGATATCATTTCTGTCTTCCATGCATTAATGTGTCTTCTATGCATTGACTGTATTCTCTATGTTTTGCATGACTGTAACTATCTTCTCCATGTTTTGCGTGCCTATTACTATTTTCTATGTGATTGGCGTGTCTTCTTCATGCTTGATGTGTTTGTTGTGTTTGTGACCTTACTTTAATGCATGTATTGGCTTTGTGTTTATACATACATTAAAGTGGGGGCTAAATGTAACATTGAAAAATGTCCCCTTGGGGACTTTTCCCTCATAAGGTTTAGCTCCCAGGTCTTTAGCATGCATTTAGGACATCTTAGTTCATATTTTGGCATCCTGATGGATGGAGGCCTAGGTGTCATGGCAAAGTGGACCTAGGAATACCCCTTGACCTTAATCATGCCCAAAATAGGGGGAGGACTTGGGCGCCTGGGCCTAGTCCTGCCCTATTTTGGGTCAGGCCCAAAATTTAAGTGTCAGTTTATGACTGTTATTTGGTCCTTTTGCCAACATGGTAAGTTTTAATTTTTTAAATCTTGGTGGGAGTACTTGTAGTTGCATATATAAACATGTTTAGGTATTCATTTGTAAACTAGATGATGACTAGCAAGCTATTTTGTTCTCAAGGTGATTCAAGACTTTCATTGTGTTGCAAGAGCATACTTGTGTGGTTTATGTGTTTGTTTACAGATTTGAGCATCCATTTCATCATGGAATGAAGAGCATCTTCCTCCCATAATATCTTCACTACAAGGTGACATTATATTATGTTTTCATCATTGATTCCTTTGGTTTTTGCCTCTACCTCACAAGAGCACGCACTCTCTATCTGACAACGGTGTTCGTAGACTTAAGTGTCCTCCAGGGCTTGACTGAGGCAAGCCTCTAAACACCACAACCCCCAAACCAAGTCTTGTGATTGTAGGTTACAGGTGTCGCATTTGGGAAAAGTGAAGTTGCAGGAAGGATTGGTAGGCATAAAGGATTCAAGATCTGAAGAAAAGCAGGACACAAGAGCATTTCCAGGACTTGGGTGCTCGCTCTAGTGTCCTTCGTAGCTAAGTTCCCAGAAATAGAAGTTACAAGGTTGATCAGTGTCGGAAGGAAGTCCAGATCTCGCAAAGAAAATGGCACCTTGGAATTGGGCGCCCACTCCAGTATCCCTGACTATTCTGCCTCGGAACCCCAAAAATAGGTATTCTATGATTTGCCATTTCACTTCCGTCTGCAAGAGCATTTTCCGTTATTCATCAGTTTATTACCGTATTTGCATAATTAGGATTTTAATGGTCAATTAAGCATAAGAGAAGAGAAATTGATAATTAAATTCCCTAATCCAAGTTTCCCTACATCTCACAAGCGATCTAGGGTATGATAGTGCTCACCACTCAACCCTAGGTCCTTGAATGTAAAGTGGAGAGGTAGATTTAAACATCAAAACACTAAACATTAACAAATCCAATTTTCCACTAAACACATGCATATAAAGGAGAAGGATATTTGTTTTATTGTTATAAGGGGTTCATAATATCCTGCATTGAAAGACATGTATTAAATGGTTTGTATATTACATGAGGTCATATTGAATTTCCTAGTGAATATAATACTTTGCAAAAGCATTCACATCAGGCATGTTAAGTGGTTTACCTGCCAGGCAGGTTGTCATTGGTTAAAACAGATTTGAAAATCTTTTATTTGCAAAGTTTCTATCGACCCTTTTTAGGGTACACTCTAGGCACCAGTTACATGGAAACAAAAAGGAACAAAACACTTTCATTTTGTATAGTTTAAACTTTGGATATTGTCGAAAGAGCTAGGGTTTATTTCTATTTCATTTCTGAGTGTAATCATGGGATGTAATAGAGATATCAACATGAATCTTTGAAAGTCTTCTAAGGATCTCGTGGATTTGACAGAGCTAAACAGTGAGCTAGTTTCTGGTAAATGTTTTTTTGACTTATTCTTCACTAGTCGTGGTTGTTATTGGTTAGCTTATTAGGTGATACTTTCCTTTCTTGGATCATTCTTCTTGCAAAATCTTCTCATATGCAATAAGGATTTGGTGTTACTTTGGATGTCTCTCAAATTTTTTTATATACCATGGTAGTATTGATGGTCGATAATTTGTAGCTATGTTTTCCCTTTGAAAGCATTCATGAATCTTTTTTTTTTCTCTGTTATGGGTCCTTGGTAATATAAAGTGTTTCTTACTTTCCTAATAATAAATGATTACCCATAACAAATGGTGTCTAGGGTTTCAAAGGTGACTATGACAGAGATTTTAGTTCTTTTCTACTGTGATATGTCCAGATTTGTTAAAACCTGCTTATGGGTATGCAACATTTTTGATGAAACTTTGTTATGCACATAAATCTGTCGAGGGTTTTCATTCTTTCTTCTTGACAGTCGAAACAAAAATATACAATTCAGTTTTCCTTTGTGGGTATATATTATTTTTGATGCAAATCAGTTGTATTCAGTTGAGATGAGAAACTCTTCAGTTGTATATATTTGTTGTTTCATCTTTCATTATGGTTTCCTGTACGGGTATTCTTGGCAGTTGTGAAGAGCCTTCTTTAACTCTATACACAGTTTGAACATTACTTTATCATGGTTAAAGAAGTAGTTAAAAATGTTACTAGATATAACCTCCTTGTTAGTTAAGAATGACCTCAGATAGTTACACTTGTATGGTTATGTTTTTCAAACTGTTTGTAGAGAGAAAGAAGGGCTTGAAAAGAGAATGTAATATATTGATATATCTCTAATGTAATGTGAAGGAAAGATGTGAGAGAACATTATTGTTGACATTATAATAGAGATAATGATGTTCAGTGAAACAGAGCATCCCTATGTAATTGATCATATTATTCATTTTAATGGTTATGACAAGTTAGTGAGGTAGAAATAAAAGCAAGCCAATGAGGCAGGAATGAATGCAAGCCAGTGAGGCACTATTGTCAGTGAGACAATGTTGAAAATCCAGTGAGGCAATGCTGAAAATCTAGTGAGGTAAGTTTATTACATAAGCCAGTGAGGCACTTTTACTAAGTGGTTTTCTACCCCAGAGGGTTTCCACTCCTAAAATCTCTATGTTATGTTATCTGTCCTCTGTTTCATATTTTTATTTTGTTATTTGCTATTTGATTTATAAGTTGATAGTACACGATTACTTATCTCTTTAACACACTGGTTCATGCAATAATAAGCATTCATGTCTGATGTTCAAATCTATAATGAAGTGTGAAAATTTGCATTGTTTCCTATAACACTGATTCACCCCCCTTCTCAGTGTTACTGAGTACTCCAATAGATTGAAGGTTCAATACTCAAGAGATGTTGCATTTAGAGAACTTATAGTCTTGTCCATGGAAAAACAATCAAAGGACAATGAGAGGGAGAAGGTACATTTTTAATCAAAATTGGAGAAACATAATGCATTTGAAACTAAACAACATAGTGGACATGATAGTTTGGAAGAAGAAGAGGCAAGATCATTTGGCACAAGCTCTAAAGAAGGATAGGGTGCAAATAAGGAGAAATTTTTCATTAGTAACTCTAAAAGGATCTATAGGGCAACAAAGATCACCTGACAGTTATAGCCTGGATCAAATTTTTGTTATTGTTTTACTCTTACTTGTATGGATAGTGAACCAAGTTCTTTGGAAGGCACTTTGACTTCTAAAGGAAAGGAGTCTTGGAAGAATTCCATGAATAACAAGACACTAGAATTGAAGTAGTTCAAGACTTAGGATTTGGTTGATCTACTCAAGGATGGGAAACCCATTAGTTGCAAGTGAGTGTTCAAGAATAAATTTAAAGTAGATGGATCACTTGATTGGTACAAGGTACGAATGGTGGCAAAGGGATATTCCCAAGTTGAGGGAATTGACTTTGGTGACATGTTTTCTCCTACAGCTAAGTGAGTTCTATTAGGATGTTATCCATATCTACAACATATGATCTTGAAATAGAGTAGATGGATGCCAAGGCATCATTCTTGCACAAAGACTTAGAGGAAGAAATATACATGGAACAAGATGAAGGATTCAATGTGAAAGGTAAAGAGAATCTAGTTTGCAAGATGAAAAGACCACTATATGGATTATGGTAGTACCCACATATGTGGGTATGTGCATGGAAATGAGAGACCAAAAAGGGGTCAAAAGTGGCCACTTTTTTTTAAATCAACAAAAACTAATTTGGATGAGAAATTGAAGATAGCCATGCTTAAAAGTTAAAGATGTGACAAGAACAAGATTCATAGTTCTTGGAATCTAGTTTCCAAACTAATTTTTTTTAAATGGTGGAGATTAAGAGGTTCAAATAGGGGGAGCACACAAAGTTCTCTTGTTTTTGTTAGAAAAGTATAACATAGCGTCTATTGTGCTCCCCCTAAAATGTTGACTCTTTTTAAATATTTCACAAATTGTTTTAGTGGAAAATTGGCTAAAATCACATAGTCTGTTTAATTTTTCTACTATTTTTAAAAGTAATATATGAATTTTTATGAATTTTCAAAGTAGACACATGTTGAAAACTAAAAATTTGAGCATGCACCCCCCCCCTAATTTTTTTAAAAATTTATTGAAAATCAATTTTTTTAATGTGTATAGAATAGAGTCTAGAATGTAAAATTATATTTTATTAAAATTTGGATGAATGGATAAAAAATGACACAAAATATTATACATAGGTTTTTAGCAAAAAAAGAAGACACTAGCAAAAGAAATTGAAGATGGAAACCTTATTTTTTTACATTTTAGAAAAAATAACATGGTTAGAAAGCTAATAAAAAAATTAAAGTCATCTTGGCATTTTTTCATATTAAGATTGGAAAACGTGTAAACTTGATGGAGAGCATGCTCAAGATTTAGTTGTTTTCTAGGTTTTCTTGAAGACACATCTTTGGGCTTACAAAATGTAGGTGCAACCCTTTGGGTTGGATGTGTAAGGAAAATCCAACTCTTAGGGTTGGAAGTTCCCAATGTAGGTTATAATGTGAGTACATTATAATGTGCTCACATTTCTAATATCCTAAAAAATTGAGAAATAATTTGTAAAAAAATAAAATCTATGATTTTGGACCCAAATCCTCTATTTATTCTTGTGCACTATGGTTTTTGTGAAATAGATTCAAACTATTGATGTTTTTGAGGAACTAAAATCATTACTTAACAAAATTATCTCACTTTTTATTCATGTATCGATGTAGAAGATTCTAATTGCATATTTTTAAATCAAATTTGATATTATCTATCATTGTTTTCATGTTTGGAGGAATTACAATAATTGTTTGATAAAACAACTAATTTTTTTTACATTGACAAAAAACATTCTACTTGCATGTTTTGTATTTGAATTTGATAAATTTTCAGTCATTATTTTTCTTTTTTTGACCAATTGTATTAGATTGATATAGAATTCAACATCATGCCAAGGAAATGACAATAAACTCAAACACTAGAGGAGCATGAAGTAAAGAATGTGAAGAAAAGAGAACTAATGAGATAACTTCATGAACATAGGAAATTAAACTCCATAGATGAAGATATATGGCCTTCACCAATTGAATTAGATCATGAAGAATCCAAGAAAGAGAAGGATTTGGAGAAACAAAAGAAACAAATAAAAAACAATTGTACAAATAAGAAATTGAATCTAGGAGATGAAGGTACATCATCTTTGCCATCTCAATTTGATATTATAGAAAATCATCAATCATCAATTTAAGATGATTATGCAATTTCAAATGTAAATATAGATGTTACACCAATTGAACAATTATTTAATGAGCAAAATTTATCTAATGGTTCAAGTTTTCGATCGAGAACACCTCCTAGATTTTTGCGCAAAAAACCTAAGTTTTTAATTGAAATTAATGAAAACATTCTAAAACCATTGCCTAATAAGAGTCCCAAATGTGCTTGTAGAGGAAATGTTAATAAAATATGAAAAATATTTAAAAAAAAACTTAAGTGAAATGAGAAGATGTTAATTGTTTGTTGAAATGGTGAAATTTTTTAATTTTAGACCCATCATGATGATTCTTGTGTTGATCATACTCAGATACTAAGAGGGGGGGTGAATCTGTATTCAAACAAATATCAAACCCTCTAAAGTGTTGGGAATTAAGGTGTCTCAACCTTTGTAAATTCTTAATGTTGTATTTATTTATCCCATATTGAGTTGGCATAGTTAGCACCTTGTGTATATGCAGCAAGATAAATTTTGGTGACTTTGGTAGCCGTGGTTTCCCCCTTGAATAATTAACGGGGGTTTGGGGCAGTGCCACCAAGACGGGGTCAAGGGGTAGCACCCTCGTGGGGGCTCGGGGGCAACGCCCCCGAAACCTCAAATGGCTTTTAATTAATGACAAGTGTCGGTGAGTATCTTTGCACGAGAGAAAGGCATCTTTGGGCTGTCAAGGGAGGTTATGACATGTTGTAAGAGGAATATGATATTTTTAGTCAGTGTATGATAGATTCTCTTACAGCTATAAGTGCTGTCAGTTATGACAGATTCTATGACAGCTGTAAGGTGAGTAAGAGCATCTGTCGTAACCTATCTTGGGACCAAGCGCCCACTTTGGGATGTGATGTTGGACAAGTGTCCTTAGGTGTGGGTTTTGGGGCATGAGTCCAAGATGGACGCCCATCTCTAGAAGGTTCCATATTTGCCTTGTAAACTCTATATAAACAAGTGCTTGGATGAGAGATAGATAACTTTGGTACAAGTACTATTATGCTACCGGAATATCTCTAGATTCGACATTCAAAGACTCCTGAAAGAGCATTGGCTCTGAAACTGTATTATAATTTGTTATTGTTTACTGTAATACATTTGAGCTGTGTTTTGGAGTGTGGGGTTTTTCACCCATAAGGGTTTTCCCCACGTATATCTTGTCTCTCTCTCTCTCTCTTCTCTCTACTTTCTGTGTGTATGTGTATTGCTACAATATCTCTGTTAGATGTTCTATGTTGCTGTAGTTGTAATAATTAAAGTTGAATTTGCATACATCTCTTCTCATTAGATTAGTGTAGGAAGCAGTTTCTGCACACCTAGGTTCCTTTCAGTTGGTATCAGAGCTTGATCACCTTTGGTCCTAGTTGTTGGGTAAGGGTTTTTTGAGCTAATCTTAGGTTGAGTGGGAGTCTCTGCAAAGTATTCTATTTTCTATTGTAGCAAGGAGATGGTAAGCACATCAGGAAGGTTTGAAGTGGAGAAGTTTAATGGTAGTAATTTCAAGCTGTGGAAGCTCAAGATGGAAGACATGCTTGTTGACCGAGACCTTTGGGTAAGTGTTAATGGAACTAAACCAGCTGCAATGTCACAAGATGAGTGGGATCTCAAGGATCAGAAGGCTAAGGGTTTCATAAGACTTAGTCTTGCCGATTCTATGTTGTTAAATGTCCATGAGGAGACTACTGCAAAACTATTTTGGAAGAAGTTGGGAGATGTGTATCAAGTAAAATCCCTGGTTAATAAACTTTTTCTGAGAAAGAAGTTGTATTCTCTTCAAATGGAGGATGGGGGATCCGTTGCTGAACATATGAATGCTTTCAACATGCTAGTTGCACAATTGACATCTATTGGTGTAAAGATGGAGGAGGAGGATTGGTGTATGACCCTGCTTTGTTCTCTGCTGGACTCATGGGATCATCTTGTCATGGCAATCGAAAGCACCACATCCACATTCAAAATGGAAGAAGTGGTTCTTCACTGCTATCTGAAGAGATGCAGAGAAAGTCTTCTGAGGCAACCAAAGAGGCCCTTGCAGTTCGTGGAAGACCCAAGGAGAAAGGGAAGAAGGACAAGAAAGATGAGAAGGGTAGATCCAAATCCCGTGGGAGATCCAAATCTCCTGGAAAGTCCAAGGCTCTTTGTTGGAATTGTGACAAAACTGGGCATTTCTGAAAGGAATGCAAAGAGGAGAAGAAGAAGAAGAAGAAAGCTCCTGATTCAGATTCTGATAAGTCACAAGATGATGGTGATGCTTTCATCGCAGCCCTAGCAACCCATGCATCTGATGATGTGTGGCTGATCGACTCTAGTGCATCATTCCACATGACCTCACATCAAGATTGGTTCACTAAGTATGAGGAGTTTGATGGTGGAAAGGTGTATCTAGGTGACGACTCTCATCTGAAGATTGTTGGTTGTGGAAGAGTCTCTATCTGATTCCCTGATGGTCGAGTGAAGGGGATCTCTGGGGTTATGCACATCCCAGGCTTAGCACAAAACCTACTTTTTGTAAGTAGTTTGAATGATGCAGGTGTGCAGGTTGTCTTTTCAAAAGAAGGATGCAAGATGACTAGAGGAGCTATGGTGCTTTCTAAGGGTACTCGGAGAGGTACTCTATTTTAGCTGGAAGCATGCATTTCACAATGCAATAGTTCTTCTAACTCAAGGAAGAGGGAAGCAGTCACTTCATCCCCACCATCTAAACAAGCAGTGAAGAAATCTATTGTTTCTAGTCTTGATGGTTGTAATCGTGCTTTGGAAGTTAAACTTCCTGCTGAAAAGACAATGTTATGACATAAGAGATTTGGCCACATTGGTGAGAAGGGTTTGCGTACCTTGAAAAATAAGAACCTCATTGAGGGGTTAGATGATTGTAATCTTGAGGTCAACTTTTGTGAACATTTCATTTATGGAAAACAAAACCGTGTTCAGTTTTACTCAAGTTCTCATAAGTCTTCTGGTGTGTTGGACCTTATTCATTCTGATGTGTTTGGTCATGTTAATGTTCCTTCGTTATCAAAGTCTGTATATTTTGTATCTTTTATAGATGATTACAGTAGAAGGACATGGATTTATTTTCTCAGAAGCAAATCTGAAGTCTATAGCAAGTTTAAGGAGTTTAAGACCTTTGCTGAAAATTAGACTGGTAAAAAGATTAAATGTTTGAGAATTGACAATGGTGTCGAGTTCTGTTCTACAGAATTTAATAAGGATTGCAAGGAACTTGGGATTGAAAGACATAAGACTACTCCATACACCCCGTAGCAAAATGGAGTTGCAGAGAGGATGAATATGACACTGATGGAGAAGGCTAGGAGTATGCTTAGTGGAGCTAGCCTAGAACAAAAGTTTTGGGTTGAAGCTGTTGCCACTGCCTGCTATTTGGTAAACATATCTCCTACGTCAGCTCTTATTGGTAAGACACCCATGGAGGTGTGGTCTGGTAGAAAGCCTTTAGTAAGGCATCTTCATGTTTTTGGTTGAGAGGCATATCCACATGTGCCTAGGGAGAAGTGATCAAAATTTGAGAACAAGGTTGTTAAGTGTATCTTCATTGGCTATGGTGTCGGTGTGAAAGGATACAAGCTTTGGGACCTTGTGGCTGAAAAAGTGTTGTATAACAGAAGTGTCATCTTTAGAGAGCTTACACCTTCTTCCACTATTTTGCAGCCAGAAGAAATAGTAAAGAAAGAGGATGTTGTTCAGTATCCTGCTACCCCTGAGAAGACTGAACAAAAAGACAATGTTGGACCTGATGATGAGGAGAGCTCTAGCAGCTCTGAAAGCTCAGATGAAGAAGCTAAACCTTAACCTCAGCTCTTGAGGAGGTCTACACAAATAAGAAAGCAACCTGAAAGGTTTGGTTTTACATTGCTTGATTCTAGTTGTGCTTATGCTTTGGTTACTAATAGTGATGAACCTAGAACTGTATCAGAGGCTATGGACATGAAGATGCAGGTTCTTGGAAGGAGGCCATGGAGGATGAAATGGCTTCTTTGGAAAAGAATCAAACTTGGGACTTGGTGCCTTTGCCTCCTAGACGGAAACCTATTGGATGCAAATGGGTGTTCAAGAAGAAATTTGGTGCAGATGGCAGTGTTAATAAGTATAAGGCTAGATTGGTTGTGAAGGGGTATTCACAAGTGAAGGGTATAGATTATGGTGAGATCTTCTCTCTCGTTGCAAAGATGACATCCATTCGATTCCTGTTGTCTCTCGCAACAACTTATGACTTGGAGGTAGAACAGATGGATGTGAAGACAACTTTCCTTCATGGTGACTTGGAGGAAGAAATCTATATGTCACAGCCAGAGCATTACATGGTGAAAGGTAAAAAAAATTTGGTTTGCAAACTTAAAAAGTCTTTGTATGGTTTGAAGCAATCCTCTAGGAGATGGTACTTGAAGTTTGATGCCTTTGTGTTGTCAATTGGATTTGTGAGATCAAAATCAGATCACTGTGTATTATAAATTTGATGGTGATCATATTCTCATTGTTGCACTATATGTTGATGATATGTTGCTCATTGGGAAGGGTAAAAATATGATTTCTAATTTTAAATCTCAGTTGTTAGCACAGTTTGAAATGAAAGATTTAGGGGCAGCCAGGTACATTCTAGGAATGGAAATCAGAAGAGACAGAACCAACATAAAACTTTGGTTAAGCTAGAGTAAGTATGTGAAGACCGTGTTGGATAGGTTCAGCATGGTAGATTGTAGACCGTTGTGTGTTCCTATTTCTTTGGGGACAAAGTTGTCTATCGAGGATTGTCCAAAATCTCCTAGTGAGGTGGAGGACATGAGCAGAGTACCTTATGCTAGTGCTGTTGGTAGTTTGATGTATGCTATGGTTTGCACAAGACCAGACATTGCCCAAGCAGTGCGAGTCCTTAGTTGATTTATGGCTAATCCTAGATGGGTTCATTGGGATGCAATTAAGCGAGTGTTCAGATATTTGAGGGGTACTTACGAGTATTCCATTTTCTATCATGGTAATGTTATAGGACCTCTGCATTCTATTGACATTCATGGATTTGTGGATTCAGATTGGGCAGGTGACATTAACAGCAGGAGATCCACCAGTGCTTATGTGTTAACACTATTTGGTGGTGCTATTAGTTGGATGAGTAAGCGACAACCTGTTGTTGCTTTGTCCATGATAGAAGCTGAGTATATGGCAGAAACTCATGCTTGTAAGGAAGCCATTTGGATTAAGAGATTATGTTCAGATATTGGTGTTGATGCAAGTCAGATCACGATCAGTTGTGAGAGTCAGAGTGCAATTTGCCTTGCGAAGAATCCAACTTTCCATGCTAGAACAAAGCACATTGATGTTCAGTTTCACTTTGTGTGAGACATGGTTGAGGATGGAAAGGTAAATTTGGAGAAGGTGGATACTTTGAAGAATGTTGCAGATGCATTGATGAAACCAGTGGGCATAGAGAAGTTCAGATGGTGTTCGGAGTCTATGGGCCTCTTGGCCCCTAGCAGTTAAATCTTGTCATTGCTTTTTGCCCTTGCAAGGTGTTTGACAAGTGGGAGAATGTTGGGAATTAAGGTGTCTCAACCTTTGCAAATTCCTAATGTTGTATTTATTTATCCCATGTTGAGTTGGCATAGTCAGCACCTTGTGTATATGCAGCAAGATAAATTTTGGTTACTTTGGCAGCCGCAGTTTCCCCCTTGAATAATTAATGGGGGTTTGGGGGAAGCGCCCCCAAGACAGGGTTAAGGGGCATAGCCCCTTGCATGGTCGAGGGGCAGTGCCCTTGCGGGGGCTTGGGGGCAATGCCCCTGAAACCTCAAATGACTTTTAATTAATGACAAGTGTCGGTGAGTATCTTTGCATGAGAGAGGCATCTTTGGGTGGTCAAGGGAGGTTATGACATGTTGTAAGAGGAATATGATATTTTTAGTCAGTGTATGACAGATTCTCTTATAGCTGTAAGTGCTGTCAGTTATGACGGATTCTATGACAACTGTAAGGTGCATAAGAGCATATGTCGTAACCTATCTTGTGACCAAGCACCCACTTTGGGATGGGATGTTGGACAAGTGTCCTTAGGCATTGGTTTTGAGGCATGAGTCCAAGATGGATGCCCATCTCTAAAAGGTTCCATATTTGCCTTGTAAACTCTATATAAACATGTGCTTGGATGGGAGATACATAACTTTGGTATAAGTACTGTTATGCTACCAGAATATCTCCAGATTTAACATTTGAAGACTCCTGAAAGAGCATTGGCTCTGAAACTGTATTGTAATATGTTATTGTTTACTGTAATACATTGAGCTGTGTTTTGGAGTGTGGGGTTTTTCACCCATAAGGGTTTTCCCCACGTATATCTTGTCTCTCTCTCTTCTGTCTACTTTCTGTGTGTATGTGTATTGCTGCAATATCTTTGTTAGATGTTCTATGTTGCTGTAGTTGTAATAATTAAAGTTGAATTTGCATACATCTCTTCTCATTAGATTAGTGTAGGAAGTGATTTCCGCACACCTAGCTTCCTTTCACAAAGTAGATTAAAACTTAAACTTTATAGCATTAACAAAAATATAAAAGATCCACACAATGCACAACACCACATAACACTAGATATACATGGAAAACCCCAAAGGAGAAAAACCATGGTGAGAAATGCTACTAGGATCTTTTGTCCTAATCTAGCCTCACAAAAGAATCATAGCTACAACCCAAGGAAGCTACTACTACCTGAGGAAAGGTTTTAGAGTCACTCCCAAGGAAGCTACAACTCCTTGCAGACATTTTTTAGGGCTTTTGCCCAATGAAGCAACTACTCCCTGAACTGAGAACAAACTTAGAAAAGATTACAACATGACAATCCTTTTACTATCTGAATCTGACAATGAAGTTCACTCCTTTTCATGATTGCAATTCTACCCTTTCACTTCTTTTTTGATGATTGCTCTTATGCTTTGACAACTTCTGCAACTTCTTCAAATGTCTTCTCTACAGCTTACTGACTCATTGCCTTTAGCCTTCAAGAATTTTTTATCTTTGGCTCACTATCTCTAGCAATCAGTTAGGCACATTCTTCACTTCCCCTTTGTCTGAAAAATATATTCAAGATCAATCCAGATAGGATCTTATTACTTCTGCTCTTTCTCTTTCAGTCACACATCATAATGCATTACACATCCATATTTGATTTCTTGCACTCACACTCACAATCACACTCCACCTAGATCAACTAGGTTTACAATATATACATGATATTACATTACAAGTCAGCCAGAGACAACAAGAATATTACAATTATAAGTTGGCCAAAGATCAAAAAACATGAAACATATAGAGAGAAAGCCCTAAAATACACTACACACAACACCAGGAAGAGGAACATGCCTTGTAGATTCTAACACATGCTTAACCTAGTCCTAAACAACCTTCACAACATCATCCTTCATATAATAACATTTGTACGCTTCACACAATTGAATTAGGTCGCCCTTAAGTAAGAAAACATGAATCTTGTAGCACATAGGTCATTACAACTTGGCGGTACTCATGGAAGATTAAACATTACTTGTGCTTCTCCCAGATGAGTCGGCATGACCCATACAACATCTCCAAACACTCCTTGAAATCCACACAACAAGGACTTTATGGTGTAGACCTTCAACATTCCTCAGTCAGCCAAGTAAAAGCATAACCCAACAACACCTTCATTCTAAACCATAGCCTACCTCAAAAAGACCAGAAAATATCTTGTAGAGCAATAGGAAACATCACAAGATCCTCTCCACTAGCCAATTCGCTACTTCATATAGCAACAAGTTGGTTCAAGCCAACAGACACCAAAACTAGCCACCAGACAATACAGTCCTACACTCTATCACTTACAACTTTATCTCTGGAGAAACAATGATGTGAAACTTTCAATGTAGCACCTTCACAACCCACTGAAGTTAAATTATAAACCACATGACCATGTCTTCAAATGCGGAGGAATGTGGAGCATTTTACCAAGTAGTCTTCAAGTCAGCTTCCTATAGCAGAAACCTTCACTAACATCTGGAGACCAGAGTCTTCTTGTAACAACACATACTTCCTTAGGATCAGTAGGAAAGAGCATACAACATGTCACAAACCATCAACAACATATTCTCAACATTAGCATTACTTCTAATCTTGATCTTAATGCTTCTAATTCCTATCTTAATATATCATCATGATATCATCTCTGTTGACAACAAACATACTCAATACAAATTTAATTGACATTAAATAAGGCATGACATCCAACCATGAACATCAACAACATCACTATTAGAACACCATCAACATAAGCATCAATGATAGCCCAAACTAAGTGTTGATATCAATGACAACCACAACAGTGACAACCTTAGGTAACATATGTGCAACAATCTCCCCCTTTCTCATTGATGGAAACACACACCTGCTCAATCTCCCCCTTGACATCAAGGACAAAGGACAACTACTTCTCCTCCTTAGGGTACAAACTCTCCTTTTCAACCTTCTCCCTCTTTGAAGTACATACACTTCTTGAAGCAACTAAAAGGCTCCCTGTGTTAGCAACAACCACTACCTACTCCCCCTAAGAGGTAGCCACCATCAGTCCAGGAAAAAGATATAGCATGAATTACTCCCCTTGGATAGATGCACCAACTATGCATCTTGCAAGAAGGAGAGGCAATTACCCCTAACTTATGTCAGAGATACTCAAATGTATCCTTTGCAAGAGCCTTTGTGAAAATATCTACAATCTGATCCTTTGTTGGAACATATTCCAACTTCACTTCTTTATCTCCAACCTTCTCTCTTAAAAAGTGATACCTGATTGATATATGCTTGGTTCTAGAATGCATCATTGTATTCTTGGAAATATTGATAGGACTATTATTATCACACAATAAGAATAGGCTCATCATATTGTGTCTTGATATCCCTCAATGTTTGCTTCATCCACAACACTTGTGTATAGCAAGATGCTGCAGCAATATACTCTGCCTCTACAGTTGATAAAGATATTGAATCTTATTTCTTACTATGCCATGAAACCAATCTACTTCCTAAAAAGAAAGAATCACTTGTACTTATTCTATCATCAACTGTAACGCAAAAAAAGTCCCCTTAGGGGCTTTTCCCTCATAAGGTTTAGCTCTCAGGTCTTTTAGCTGCATTTAGGACATCTTACATCATATTTTGACATCCCAATGAAATGAGCCCTAAGTTTCATGACAAATGGGACTTAGGGGGATCCCTTGAACCTAACCCTAACCAAAATAGGGGGAGGACTTGGGTGCCCATGCCCTAGTCCTATCCTATTTTGGGTCAATCCTAAATTTTAGGTCCTATGCCACCACGGTAAGATTAAATTAGGAAATTCTTGGCAGGAGTGTTTGTAGTTGCATATAAAAGCATGTTTAGGCATTCATTTATAAACTAGATTGTTATTGTGAACTTTATGCATTCCAAAGGTGATTCAAGGCTTTCATTGTGTAGCAAGAGCAGATTTGTGTTGTCTATGTGTTTGTATTTGTAGATTTGAGCAATCATCTCCTCATGGCATTAAGAGCTTCTTCCTTCCATGAGATCTTCACTACAAGGTGACATCATTTGTCTTTTTGAGCATTTATCATTTATTTTTTGCCTCTGCCTCACAAGGGCATGCACTTTCTATTTGACAACGGTGTTTGGAAGACTTGAATGTCTCTCCAGGGATTGACTGAGGCAAGCCTCTAAACACCACAACCCCTGCCCAAAGTTTTCATGATTGCAGGTTACAGGTTGAAGATACAAGAAAAGTGGAATTGTAGGAGGGCATTACAGAGTGTCGAATTTGTAGATCAGAGTTGAATACAACACCCTAGACTTGGGCACCCGCTCTTTAGTCCTCCAAATTCCATGATGGGAAAATCTCTGTGACAATAGGAATAGGTTGCAGACTAAGCTTCTCGATCCCAAAAAAACCTAGGCCTTGGACTTGAGCGCCCACTCTTTAGTCCCCGACTGTTCCACTTCCAAACCTTGAAAACAAGTGCACAGTTATTTTTTATTTTACATCTTTCTGTAGTAGCATTTTTTGATATTCATCTGTTTGTTGTCGTATTGCATAATTAGGGTTTTAATGTATAATTGAGCATAATTGACAATCAAATCATACAAATCTAAGTTTCCCTACATCTCATAGCGATCTAGGGTATGATAGTACATTGCAACTCAACCCTAGGTCCTTTAATGAAAGGATGAAAGGAAGATACACACACAAAACTACCCAAAAACTCAATCATCCAAATTCCACCCTTTACATCAACAAAACCATCCCAATTAGCATTAGTATAAGCACTCATATCAAATTCATTACCTTTTGGATACCATAGGCCATAATTGGGAGTACCCTTTAAATATCTAAATATTCTTTTTACATCTTTTCATGAGTTTTCTTAGGATTAACATGATATTTGGAAACCAATCATACTACATGCATAATATCAGGTCTAGAAGTAGTCAGGTACAATAATCCTCCAAACATAGATCTATAAAGAGTTTGATCAACCTTAGGTGACTCATCTGCCTTGCTCAAGTGACAACCAGTAACCATGGGAGTACTTACTGGTTTAGAGTCCTCCATACCAAATTTCTTCAACATCTCTCTAACATACTTAGCATGACAAAAAAAGATACCATCATCTAGCTAAACAATTTGAAGCCCAAGGAAGAAAGACATCTCACCAATCATAGACATCTCAAACTCTTTCTGCATCTCTTTTGCAAACCTCTTACACATATCATCATCTCCACCAAAGATGATGTCATCAACATATACAACAACTATCAAAATCTTGTCTCCTTCTTCCTTAATGTAAAGATTACTATTTGTAGTACCTTTCTTGAAACCTTGCTGAAGTAAGTACTTATCCAACCAAGCATACCAAGCTCTAGGAGCTTGCTTGAGTCCATACAAAGCTTTCTTGAGTCTGCACACCATGTTCTGATCTTCTGATAGTTGGAAACCATCCGGTTGCTCAATATAGAGGTCTCTTCCTCTAAATCACCATTCAAGAATGTTGACTTGACATCCATCTGATGGGCCTTGAAGTTCTTATGAGCAACAAAGGCAAGAAATATCCTAATTGCCTCCATTCTGGCTACTGGAGAAAAATTCTCCTCAAAGTCAATACCTTCAACTTGTGAATAACCCTTACGCACCAATCTTGCTTTGTTACTCACAACTTCACCAGCTTCATTCAGTTTGTTCCACAACACCCACTTTGCTCCTATAACATTCTTATCAGCTAGTCTAGGAACCAGTTCCCATGTCTGATTCTTTTCTATCTGATTTAATTTTTCTTCTATTGCCTTCAACCATCCATCATCTTTGCTAGCATCAACAAAGGTTTTGGGCTCTACCTTTGATAGTAAGCATAAATTCACTTGCTCACTTTCTTTTGCAAGCCTTCTCCTAGTCTACACACCTTCATTCTTATCCCCAATTATCTGATCTACTGAATGATTCCTATGAACATACTTTGCTGGGGTTTTAGGGATCTACCCTAATTCTTGTTCCTTCTCTTCTTTCTCCTCTTCTTCTTCTTCAATGCAGGGAGGTATATCAGATCTGCAATTCTTTGGTCTTGTGAGATTTGATACAAATCTTCATCTACTTTAACATTTGCACTTTCAATCATTCTTCCCAATCTCTTGTTGTAGAATATATAGGCCTTGCTTCTGGTTGAGTTACTAAGAAAGATCCCTTCATTGCACCTTGAATCAAATTTTCCAGGGTCTTCTTCATCTCTCTTGATGTAGCATTTGCTACCAAAAATCTTGAAGTATCTGATAGTGGGAGGTCTTCCATACCATAGCACATAAGGGGTCTTAGTGCTATTGACCCTCAATTGTACTCTATTAAGTAGGTAGATAGCAGTGTGAGCTACTTCCTTCCAATACATATCAGGCAGATCTACATCTTTCAACATTGCCCTAGCCATCTCTTACACAATCCTATTCTTCCTCTCCACTACCCCATTCTATTGAAGGGTTCTAGGTGCAGACAGATGTTTCCTAATACCATGGTCTTCACAAAATTTTTCAAATTCATTTGAATTGAACTCACATGCTTTATCAAATCTTAAGCATTTGATCTTGGCATTCATTTCATTCTCAACTATTTCTTTGAAAATTTTAAACTTATCAAAGGCTTCTGATTTTTCTCTTAAAAAAGTAACCCAATTCATTCTAGAGTAATCATTAATAAGCAACATGAAATACCTTTCACCTTGTTGACTCTTTGTTCTTGTAGGACCACATAGGTCAGTGTGAATCAGCTCTAATAGAATTGTAGAAGAATACTCCTTGCTCTTGAAACTTGTCTTTGTCTACTTTCCCATTTGACATTCCTTGCATAATGTGTTTACAGGCTTGGTTATCTCATGCATATCTCTCACTGCATGAGTAGAGATGATCTTTACCATATTGTCAAAGTTGATGTGTCCCATTCACTTGTGCCACAACCAACATTCACCAAATTGAGCCAATAAATAAGTTCTTCCATTTACCTCCTTTAGATGATAGATATCTCTATATGTCTTAATACCTTCTATAACTAGTCTTCCATACCCCGCCTTCCTGATCTCACACCCTTTAGTATGAAATGTAAGATTGTATCCTTTTTTGCACATCTGACTAACACTGAGGAGATTGTGATTCAGCCCTTTAACATAAAGGACATCCTCAGTGTTGTTCTTTCCATCAATGGTTATAGCACCCTTTCCACAAACTTGTGCTAACTCATCACCACCAAACTTGATAGCTCCACCTTTCCACTTCTTAAGGCTGATGAACTTCACCTTTTGACCAGTCATGTGGTTAGAGCAACCACTATCAATTACCCAAGCATTGGCTTCTTCTCTTGCGTGAAAGCCAATTCACACAACCATTGATTTCCATTATCTTTGTCAACCTGCAAGGTATCAGACTTCTTACATTTTCCAATATCACTCTCTTTGTCACCAACTTTCAAGGCCATGAAAAGTGTTTCATCATTTGAATCATCATGATCCTCATCTTCTGAAGAACAACTGTTCTCCATGGAATAAAGACTTCTTTTGGACTTCTCTCTTTTGTTGCTATCCTTTGATTCTTTAAAAGGACATTTAGAGGCAAAATGACCAATTATCCCACAATTGAATCATTTGAAAGGTAACTTACCTCTGTGTTTGCCGGTGCCCTTCTTCAATTTTCTCACAAAGTTTGCTTCTACCTCATTAAGGTCACCATATTGATCAGTTGTTTCATCTTCTACCTTCTTATTGACTTTGAATGTTGCTTCCTTCTTTGGAGCCCTTTTGTCAAATTATCTCATTTCAAAAGTTGTGAGAGTACCAAACAATTGATCTATTATATAGTGATCCATGTCCTGAGTCTCCTCAATAGCAGATACCTTATGACTGTAAGATTTAGTGAGAGATCTCAGCACCTTCTTCACAATCTCATCTTATTTCACTATTCCACAAAGACCTCTGATGCCATTAACTATTTCATCGACCCAAAGCATATAAATAGCAATGTCTTCATATTATGTCATCCTTAGAGTCTCAAATTTTCTCTTGAAGATTTGCATCTTGGATTTCTTCACTTTACTATCTCCTTCATTAATGCTACTAACTTTTACCCAGACATCCTTAGCAAAACTGCAACTCATTATCTTCATAAGTTCTAAATTAGCTAGCCCACTCATGATAGCAGTCTTTGCCTTTGTATTGTTATCATACAACTTAATCTCATCTGGATCTGTGGGATCATCAGCAGGAGTAGTGTAACCATCCTTGATAGATTGCCAAACACCAAACCCTAGAGAAGATAGATAGTCTTCCATCCTTAGCTTCCAAAAGGTGTAATTTATTCCATCAAACATAGGTGCCTTGTGAGATCCATTATGAGCCATCACGAACCTTCCTCAAGCAGTTAAGCTCCATCTTAGGAGCTTGGCTCTGATACCAATTGTTAAACACACTCAGATACTAGAGGGGGGGAATCAGTATTCAAACAAATCTCAAACCCTTTGGAGTAGATTAAAACTTAAACTTTATAGCATTAATAGAAACATAAAAGATCAAGATAATGCACAACACCACATAACACTAGATATATGTGGAAAACCCCAAAGGGGAAAAACCATGATGAGAAAAGATACTAGGAGCTACTGCCCTAATCCAGCCTCACAAAAGAATCATAGTTACAACTTTGTTTTAGGGATATAACCCAAGGAAGCTACCACTCCCTGAAGAAAGGTATTAGGGTCACTCCCAAGGAAGCTACAACTCCATGCAGACTTTGTTTTAGGGCTTCAACCTAGGGAAGCAACTACTCCCTGAACTAAGAACAAACTTAGAAAAGATTATAGCATGACAGTCCTACTGTCTAAATCTGACAATGAAGTTCACTCCTTTTGATGATTGCAATTCTACCTTTTCACTCCTCTTTTGATGATTGCACTTCTGCTTTGACAACTTCTGTAACTTCTTCAAATGTCTTCTCTCCAACTTACTAACTCATTGCTTTCAGCCTTCAAGAAGTTTCTTCTTTGGCTCACTATCTCTTGCAATTAGTTAGGCACATTCTTCACTTCCCCTTTGTCTCAAAAATATATTCAAGATGAATCTAGATAGGATCTTATTACTTCTGCTCTTTCTCTTTTATTCGTACATCATAATACATTACACATCCATATTTGACTTCTTGCACTCACACTCACAATCACACTCCACCTAGATCAACTAGGTTTACAATATATACATGATATTACATTACAATTCAGCCAGAGACAATAATAATATTACAATTACAAGTTGTCCAAAGATCAAACAACATGAAACATGTAGAGAGCAAACCCTAAAATGGACTACATGCAACATCAGGAAGAGGAACATGCCTTGTAGATTCCAACATATGCTTAACCTAGTCCTAAACATCCTTCACAACATCATCCTTCATCGAATAACATCTGCATGCTTCACACAATTGAATTAGGTCACCCTTAAGCAAGAAAACATGAAGCTTGTAGCACATCGATCATTACAACTTGGTGGTACTCATGGAAGATTAAACATTACTTATGCTTCTCCTAGATGAGTTGGCATGAACCATACAACATCTCCAAATACTCCTTGAACTCCGCTTATCAAGGAATTTGTGGTGCACACCTTCAACATTCCTTAGTCAGCCAGGCAAAAGCATAACCCAACAACAGCTTCATTCTGGACCACATCATGTTTTGGAAAGACCATAAAACATCTTACAAAGCAACAAGAAACATCACAAGATCCTCAGGATCATTCTCCACTAGTCAATTCACTACTTCATATAGCAACAAGTTGGCACAAGCTAACAGACACCAAAACTAGCCACCAGACAATAGAGTCCTGCACTCTGTCACTGTAAGAACAAAAATCACACATAGCCTCCATGAAGACCACTATGATGATTCAAATCCTTGTCATGTACATATAAGCATGAAATAATGTCCTTTAAGTAGAAAACTTCTTGATGATGTGTCCTCTTTCTTGTCTTGTGTTGTTTCCTCTTTGTCAATTTCTCTCTCTCCCCGTTTGCGACCTTTTTTGACACTTTTTATGACACTTGTTGACTTACATTTTCTGAGATTTCCACCTTGCTTCTAAGTCTTGTGAGTGTATTGTAGGTGATTTTTCAACTTTCCCCTATGTTTTTCATCTTATGCACCCCTAGATTCCTTCTAGAGGTCCCCCCTATCCATCTCCCACTTTCAATTTTCAGTTCCGCTCAACCAATCCAAATCTCCCCCTATTATTTCCAAATCTCCCCTGGGAGATCCTACAGATGCAAGTAGAGATTTGGATTCTTGCACATGACTGACCTATTTCCGGAGGTAGAACCCCTCCTTTTCTTCCCTTCTTTCATCTCCAAACCTATTTTCCTGTAAAAGACCTTGTCCAGCCCAGATCTCCCCCAGGCGACCTAGGGTCGCCCCCTGGGCAACCCAGGGTCACCCATGGTCATCTAGAGTTGACCGTATTGGAAAAAGGGGTGACCCTACCATTTTCAAAGCCATGAAAAAACTCAAGTTTCTCACTCGTTTTTCCTCCATTTTCACCCATTTTTCTTCCAGTTTGCATGATTTTTTATGCCCAATATAGAGTTAAATATTTCATGCACCCACACATGCATAATTATCTCTATTTAATCTCAAATTAACTCTTCAATCAATCACATGCATTCTTTCAACTCCATTCCCACTTCAGTGATAAGTTATAATTGATTTATCACTCCATAGTTAGTTGAGTTCACTGGGTACTCAATCTTGTTAACTCCCCAATCATCCTTGTTAACTCATTAATCAAATGAGTTAACTTCTCAATCAATCCCATTCCTCAAACCTATAAATACCCCCTCCCTCATGTACAAAGGGAGGCAAAGTCATTGTGCACACAACTCTTGCTAGTTTTGCTCTCCAACTTAGCATTCAAACGCTCTCACGGGACGAAGGTGCCTTTTGCTTTATTTGTTCAACCAAGCAACATTACGCTGCTTCATTCTATGCCATTGTGCTCAACCAAAGCTCTCATTGAGATCACTAAAGATTCACCAAAGCTTCTTTTTGCTTCTTTGTGTCATTTTGTCATCAAGAAGATCTCCCGCTGCCACAAAAGGACTCAAGGTTGCCATTATCAAGGATTTCTGAGGGTAGTGTGTTGCAAGTATGGGCCTAACCGGTGTTGTCATTGATGTCAACATACTCCTATTGCATTAATGTCAAGGATTGGATGAGTTGTGTGCTGAGGATATTGAGAAAATTAGTCCTATCAGAAACAGAGAAGAACAATGAAGACAATGAAGCTCTATGAAGTGAAGATCCCAGCTAGATAGAGATCATAGTATGCACATCAAAGGGTTTGTAGATATATGTCTGAAGATGATCTAGTCAAGATTTGAGAGGTCCACATGAAAATATGGAGGAGTTATGGCCATGAGAGTAAAAATGGTTCTAGCTTCTGTTCAGAGGTGACAAAGTGACACAAATAGGTCCAGTGAGATCCAAAAATACAATATCATGTTCTGTGGATTTGGTGGCATGTTTGGGAGGCTAATGTGAATTGACAACTCAATTGGTTCATGGTTTGGAGGTCCACAAGTAATCCTTCTAATGTGACAGTGATGACCGATTGTGTTCTTGAGGTTTTAGATGAAGATGCGAATGATTACAGCAAGCAAAAGTGGTGCGGATGTTCTTGGTGATTCAAGCAAGCTTGTGGGGGTCTCTAGATTGTGTCCAGTTCGTGTTGGTAGTCCACATTGAAGATTGAGCTCGTAATTAAAGATTTACCTTCGGGTGATGGTATTCTTCCTAGTCTTGGTTGACTGGATGATTTGCGCATGTTGCAGATGATCTTGAAGATGTTTTGCGAAGCATGGTGTGTTCC
Organism: Cunninghamia lanceolata; assembly: GCA_027924645.1. Classification (NCBI taxonomy): domain Eukaryota; kingdom Viridiplantae; phylum Streptophyta; class Pinopsida; order Cupressales; family Cupressaceae; genus Cunninghamia; species Cunninghamia lanceolata. The sequence continues at coordinate 5,690,274 of BSBN01000693.1, forward strand.
TTGAAGAAGATTGAAGTCCCAACTATGTGTGACCAACAATGTAGTGATGCACATGAAGTTTTTGTAATAAGTCAAGCTGTATTTTTGTAATTGCTCTATAATAAAATAAGTGTATGTTGTGCCGAATTTGATGATGATTCCAAAGTTGATGTCATGCATAAATAAGAGTTACAAAGTCATTCAAATGCATCCTTGTGGTCATGATGAGAAGGTGATAGTGAAGAGGAGCGAAAAGAAGAGCAAAGGTGTTGAGCTTAAATGGAACTAACTCAAGCATAGTAAAGATGCTAATCTCTAGTTCAAGTATGTAATACTCATATTCTTCTATAGATAGTGTGTCTCCTGTAGGCAGTGGACCTCTTGTGAGCAGTGTGTTTGGGCAGTGACCCCTAATTGGCAAGTGTCATTTTATACTTCTTATTCTTTCAATAGAGAATACAATCTTGGGTTAGTCACCCTGTAGTTTTTCCCTTAACCGGGTTTTCCATGTTAAAATCTTGGTGTTATATGTGTTGAATTTGTTTTTGCTCTTGAATTATTGCATTATGCTTTCATGATTGAATCATTGATATGTTGTTGAAATATAAGAAGGTTTTAAGTGAATAAGGAATAGAATTTTGGAGACAACTAATTCACCCCCCTCTCAGTTGTCTGTCCTAAATCTAGCAATTAGTATTAGAGTGAGGTTTCTTTAGAGGAAGCTTAACTACTTGAGGAGATCCAGGATGTCAACCTACAAGAAGGACAGTCCAAGGATTGATGGAACAAACTACAATGTTTGGAAGAGGTGCATGGAATGTCACTTACAATGCATGGGAGATCAGTATTGGAACATAACTACAACTAAATATGTTTCTCCAAAGAATGGTCTTGTTGGTAATTTTCCCAGACTGGATGCTTATTCCCAGTTATCCCTGCAAGGTAGCCATCATTGATCAAAAGGATTACCGGGCCAGGGGCCAACAGTATAGGAGATAGACTCTATAAATATCTCCTCTTCTTCTTTAGGCTCTGCAGAACCAAGGGGGTATTCCCTACTCAACATCCATTGAATATAACTGTGCAAAGACTGGGATGCTGACACAAAGTAGATAAATCCTCTACTATGCAGACCAAAACTGTGAGATAAGTACAAAGGGGCTAGCTTCGGGCCTATATTCAATTGTAGACAGAGGATTTTGGATCCTGAAACTACTTCTAAAGTCCTAAAAGGTGTGTATATGAAGTTTGAGTTGATTTTATGTTTGGATGCAAAACTAGGACTCTGGGTTGCAACAGAGATACAAGACCAGATCGGTGCCTATCTAGGGCTCAGAGTCAGTAGACATATATATGTGAATGTTTATCATAGACTCAACACTAATCAGATTCCAAGGGGTTTTGTAATGTGTGCCTTACAGACAATACCCAAGACAAAGTATTCAGTTATTTCTGCTTATAAATATCCTTACTGCAATGTATTTTTCCCAACACTTAACCCTAAACATTCAATCTACTCCTTAAGCAGAAGTAAAAGATTAAGCATTCAATATAGGAGACCCATATCCTAGAATCTCTAACACCCCTTAGATGCTCAGATTCAGAAGAAAAACAAATTCAACTTCGAGACAAATAACAGAACACATGCTACAAAGCATTACTCATTCAAATTAACATGAAACTGATAAATTCTATGCATAATACATACAACATACAACTCATAAACTCACCAAGACACCTAAAATAGAGTCACCAGAAAGTTGTATTCCCTTAGAGCACCAAAATTTGTCCAGTTTTCAACAATGACAATGAGTAACACAGTTTGGCCTTTATACCAAGACTGTGTACTCAGCAAAATTAATTACATGACAAGGTCAAATTTTTTTGCCAGATACACTGTACCAAAAATGGTGCTCAGAATCATAAATGCAGTAGGGGACAAAATGGGAAGAAGCAAGAGAAGGGCGAGGAGTAGTTGAGCTTGAGCCCTATGTCGCTGCTGGAAGACTTCGTCATAAACTAGGTACTTGGCCGTTCGACCATCGGCCCATGCCTGTCTACAATCCTGCTATTAATGGCTCAACCACCCATAGCTCCTCTTGGAGACCGTAACAGCACACCCATGGAAATTTCCTGCTCAAAAGATGACTGCAGACACAAGGAAAAAACCATCGTTGAAGGTTCAAAACCCGACCATTGATCAGAAAACCCATCGCCGAAATCAACGATCTCAAAACATTTATGAAGAGCTGCCAGCTAATGATATCGTGCCACATAGGCACCTTGACCCTCTATCGCTAACCCTTTCTCCTTTTATTTTGCCTTCATCGCTTTTGTATATGCAAACCCAAATGCATATACAACGTACAAGGCGGACGCCAAATGTTATAGAACAAGTCAGAATTCAGCTCAGGTCCGGCTTGTATCTCCATCCTACATCCATTGCTTTGTATATTACGGCATATACAAGCGCAAAACGTATACAAGGTGGATTCCAGTGCATCTATCCATCAGATTTGAAAAACTTTCAAATTCAGGCTTTGTATCTTCATGAGTTTGCACATAGGCACATATACAATGTGCAAATATACAAGTGGTGGGCCCGACCCATTTTCTCTCTCCTTTGCACATTTCTTTGCACATCGCATATACAAATGCAATGTACAAGCCGCAGACGCCACACTGCTTTAGAACAAAATGAAAACCTCGGGTCCGCCTTGCATCTTTGGGATGTACTTTCATTGTATGTTCGAACATACAATCACTTTATACAAGTGGTGGGCCCTATCAAATGCACCTATGCCTTTGTATATCACTTGCCCTTCGCATGCAAACAGGGAATCTTTAGAGAATATGTGATGAATGCATCTAACCATTGTATGTGCACCCGAATGTATATTGCATATACGTTCCACATTGTATATCCATGGCACTGTTCACTTTGCATGTCACGGGCCTTTGTATATTTTTCAATGTACATTCCCTTGCACATTCAAGAAAGGAATTCTCTCTAGAATATTCCTGCAATGTATCTTTTCCTTTGTATGTTTCGCTTGCACATTCTACATACAAGCCTGATATACAAGTAGGGCTGATATACAAATGACGAATATTCCCAGAATCTTACAGAAGATTCCCCCAATGTGTATGCAACCTGATATACATTTAGAAGTGCATATAACTCAAATTTTTCACCATTTCTGGCAGCCGATTAGGATTTCACAAGCTTGTCAACAGACTTGATCAATTGTGCATACAAAAACTTAACATTGTTCATGAGTGCGACAGGAAAAGGCGGATTCCACACTGCATTGGGCCTGTGAACCTATGAACATTAAGCCATGGGGATGAAACTTAGTAGCAGGGAACCCATTATAGGAGGCCAACATCAGAATAGACAAAACAATGCAACAGACCAAGGAAGACAAAAACTTCAGGATTTGAATGGGAAAATCTACAAATGTTCAAACTTAAAACCCAAAACATAAATGAATACTAACATAGGCTCCAATTGGAGATGTGTAAGTGCAAGGCTGCAGCGAGGACCAGACTACTCCAGGGCAGACCAGACAAAACCCAAAACTCAAAACATGACCGACTATACAAGGCATGTACAAAATATTTACATCTAGTTTACAGTGTGCAGATAAGGTATTCATTTATGAGAAGAAGGCTTTAAGGAATTTACCGTGCACTGGCAATTCCAGTAATTCACCATTGAGGGTTTGGAGAAAATAAGAATCATCCCCATAGATATTGCTAATTTGATATGGGCCAGTCCATAAGGGCTCAAATTTACTGTGTTTGCCCTTATCTTGACTCCTAGCATTCCACATAAGGACCAAGTCACCTATCTGAAACCTTCTCTCTGTAGCCCTTCTATCAAACAGATACTTCACTTGTTGATGTGTCTTGATGTTTGTTTTCTATGCCTCCCTTCTCATTTTGTCTAGTGCAACCAGTTGATTTATTGTTTCAGTCATTGGGTCTCCAATCTCCTCATCGTCCCCTTGGATGAATTTATAAACTGGCAAGAGGTTGTTCATAGGCAACCTAGTTGCTGCACCATATACTAATTCATAAGGTGACTTTCCAGTTGCTCTTTTCACTGTCACCCTATTAGCCCATAATGCCAACTTCAACTTTGAATCCCAAGACCTTTTGTTTTTATCTACCATCCTTTTGATGATTTTCATGAGACTTTTGTTGCTTGACTCTGCTTAACCATTCCCCTGTGGATGATATAGTGATGTATGAGACAAATCCATTCCATATTTATTGCAAAAATCAATAAATTCACCAGACCTGAAGCACATAGCATTGTCTGTGATTAATTTGGCTGGTACCCCAAATCTAATAAAAATATTCTCTAAAATAAAGTCCATCACCACTTTGCTTGTAGCTTTTTTAGTTGGAATGGCCTCAATCCATTTAGTGAAGTAATCAGTGGCAACCGGAATCCAATTATGTCCTCCACTAGATTTTTCTGAGATTTCCCCTATAAAATCAATCCCCCATTGCTAAAATGGAGCTTCCACAATTATAGTCCTAAGGGGTAATGCACCTTGATATCTTAGCTTTCTTGAGAACCTTTGGCAAGACTCACATTTACTTACCATCTTGTGTGCGTCTGAGAAGAGAGTTGGCCACCAATAGCCTGCTCTGAGAATTTTATAGGCCGTTGTTTGGCCAACATAATGTCCACCACATATTCCATTATGCATGTCACTCAAAATACCCTTGGCCTGATTTTCTTCCATACATCTGAGTAATACACTATCAGGGTTTTTCCAATATAGCTCTCCTTGAATAATGATGTATTTAATAGCCTGTAGCTTCAAGGTCCTCTTCTCGATATCACTGAGATGGGAAGGACAATTTAAATTCTACAAATAATACACTATGTCCTTATACCAGTCAAATTCTAACATATTTATAATTTCATTATGCACTACATTCACTTGGCATGCCTCTAGATTTGACTGTGTCATCAGTTTTGCCAAACCTTGTCCTTTTACCAGTTTAGTGATCTATATTTCAATGTTGAACTCCTGCAACTTATTTATCCATCTGCATCTCCTTCCAGTTACCTCCTGTTGAGTAAAAATATCTTTGATTGCTGCATGAGGCACATATGCAACTATCTGAGAGCCCACCAAATATGGCCTGAAGCTCTTGACTGCTCTAACCAATGCATATGCCTATTTCTCCATGATGTCATACTTTAATTCAGCACCCTACAATGACCTACTAAAGAAAGCAATAGGTTGTTGAAACCCTTCTTCATTCTTCTGCAATAAACATGTAGCAATAGTATGGAAAGAAGCAAATGAAAACAATTGAAATGGCTTAGAAAAATCAGGAGATTTTAACACAGGAGCCATCTTTATAGCCTCTTTGATATTCTGAAATGATTTGGTTGCTTCATCTTCCCATTTGATAGTTGCACCTTTCTTCAACATTTTAGAGACATCTTTGGTGGTCTCTACAAAGTTAGGAACAAATCTTCTAACAAAATTAATTTGTCCAAAGAAGGACTGAACACCTTTCACTATTTTAGGGATCTGAATTTTGTCAATTGCAGCCACCCTCTCAGGATCAATCCTGACTCCATCCTTGGAAACAATGTGCCCAAGCAATTTTCCTTCCATTACCCCAAAAGAACATTTCTTTGGGTTGAGTGAGATGCCATACTCTAATGCTCTAATAAAAATTTTCTCCAAATGTATACAGTGTTGCTCCTCCTTTTCCAAAAAGGCAGTTAAGTCATCTTGATACACAACCAAGATTAAATCAATCAATCCTGCAAAAGCAACATCCATTGCCCTTTGAAATGAGGCACCTGCATTTGTCAGTCTAAATGGCATCCTTACATATACATATGTTCCCCATGGAGTGGTGAAAGCAGTTTTGTACTGCTCAGATTCCTTCACTTTCACTTGATTGTACCCTAAAAATCCATCCATCATGGATAGAATCTCACAGCTGGTTACCTTCTGCAACATGGCCTCCATGTTTGGCAATGGATAATTGTCCTTCAAAGAAGATACATTTAGGTTTCTAAAGTCCACACACAGTCTTATGTCACCATTCTTTTTTTGAACTGGGACAAGGTTGGACACCCAAGTTGAATGTCTGATAGGCATGATTATTCCAGCCTCCCTAAGCTTCATAAGCTCTTCTTGCATTTTAGAAGCTAAAGTTGGGTTGATAGGTCTCTATTTTTGCCTAAATGGTTTAGCTCCAAGCTTCAAAGGGATTTCATGCTGAAACAAATCCTCCCTATAAGCTTTCAGGTCCTCATATGACCAAGCAACGAGATGCTTATATCTTCTCAGCAATGCAATTAGCATAGCTCTGATATGTGGCTTGAGCTACTTGCCAATGTATACCCTTTTGGGGGTATGAGATGTTCCCAAGTTTATCTCCTCCAAATCATTCTTGTTTGTTGGAGATACCTTTGTAACAAATTGGTCCCTATTGTCAAAACCTCTCTCTAAAGCAACCAAACCTCTAGGGGTTTTATTTGTCTTGAGTTGAATCATCTCCTTTCCTAAGAGAGTTTCTTTTCCATCTACAACCTCCACAAAGTTCTAAAAATCCATTTCCTGGTTTTCATACTCACCAATGCAATGCAGAAATCTTAGTAAATCTTTATCATCATCAAACACTTGCCAGCTGCATACGTTGTCTGGCACTGCAGGTCTAAGCTTGACCTCAACATTTGTGACATCTGATAGAGTGATGTCATCTGGCCTTATGGCTACATTGGCTAGAAAATCTGCCCTGACATTTTTTGACCTCTCTATCCAGTTTATTGAAAATGCATCAAACAATTCAATTGTATCCCAAACAACATGCTTATATTGTTTTAACCTTTTATTTTTTGATGTATACTTATCTCTAACTTGGGAAACAATAAGCTCTGAATCACCAAACACTTTGAGCATCTTAATTCCATGCTTCAAGGCCACATTCAATCCTAATAACAGAGCCTCATACTCTGCAATATTATTTGTGCAAGCAAACTTCAACAAGAAAGAGAATTTTAGAAGCTTACCAGCTGGAGACAGAAATATAATCCTAGCACCAGAGCCTTCCTTTGAACAAGCTCCATCAAAATACATGGTCCATAGACCCTGTTGATCCAATTCTTGAATGCAAATATCTCCTTTTTTACTTCCTTTTTCATCTGAGACAACTTTGAAATTATCACAGTCAATATCGACAAAACATACCTATTCCTCTGATTCTCGATCCTCAACTATATCTAATGACCTTTCTTCTCTAATAAGTTTGACATCCTTGCCATTCATAGGGATCATAGCATATGACAAGTCCAATTCCATACTCCCACCAATTAATGCTGCCCATCTTCTTGACAACAACATGCCATACTGTGGCTTGATATCAACAACCGTTATGTTCATTTTGTAGGTCTTTTCAGGATATGCTACCAGTCTAAAATCAACATCTTTCATAATTCCAATGACAGGTACCTCCCTAACATCCATTGCATAGCACTTCCCACACGCCTTATCTATTTTTAACCTAGCTTGCTGCATGATAGCCAACGACATGATGTTTGTGGATGCTCCTGAGTCAAGCATACAGTTCTTAATTATTTTTCCATTTATGACAAGGGAGACATAAAATGGTTCCACTTGTGAAGGGCATTTTGTCATGGTCATCCCCAGATATACCTTAGGAACTTCATCTTCATCAATACACAGGGCCTGTTTCTTACCCTGAGGTTCATCACTCAACTTTGCTTGACAGGGTACTCCTAAAATTAAGGAGACTGCCTTATTTTTGAATTCTTCCACTTTCATCAGCTCCATTAATGGAACAGAGACTTTTACTTGGGACAATACATGAGTGATGTCAAAAGGAGCATAATTTTGTATGACAGTTGTAGCTTGCTCCATGGTTTTACTTCCATCTTGAGATGATCTAGCTTTAGTTTTTATGGCTCCATGACTGTCATTCCTGATCTAAATTTTTTTGTTTTGATCCTCAGCTTGGGAAACTCTATTTTCTGGTCCTTGAGGATCATGACCGATTTTTTGCTTAAAACCTTGCTTATTATTGTTCCACTATTTTTTATATGGTTCAGTCCCCTTATAATTTTGCACTGGTTGGCTCACAAAAGTGTTTTCTGGTTGGTGTGAATTGCTCACCTGAGATTTACCCCTTAGGTTGTAATTGCTTTTAACTTGAGCTACTACTACAGCTGTGAGGGATCTAATTTCTTCATCAGAAGGTCCCCTCAAGTTACTCAGAAAATTTTGTGAGTCCTGAGCATAGGCATAGTTGTCTTCATCATCCTCATCATATGGAAACTGCTGATAGACTTGAATCTCATCATTTGCACTTGCATCAACATCATGAGAGGGATACTCCCTGTTTGTAGACAACATATTGACATTATCATCTTCCATGCAATGCGGCTCATTGCACTCATCACAGGCAACATCATTGTTGTATAAAGACTGAGCAATCATACATTGTGACTGTGAGTGAGGCATTTGACATATGATACACCATGGGGTGTCATTAACAATATTTACTGCCTTCTTCAAAGGATCAGAAGTTTCTTTTGTGTTTTGAGTCCTTTGGTTTGAGCTGTTGTTTGGAAGAATAGGCTTACCATTATGCCAATTACTATTATATGGCATATCATGTAATGATGGTCATTTTTCCTACCTTTGGTAAACTGGTCTGTCAGGACCTATCCTCTTTTCATTTTTAGCCATTCTATAGCTCAGATCCTTGACAATAGTTGTCAATTTGTCTATTTTGTCCTCAGAAGTAGATGCATTGCCTTGAACACTTTGAGATTTAGTATTTGGATTTTACAGAATTTTCACATCATCTCTTCTGTTTGTTTTACTAGATGCTTTTATGTTATTTTCAATATTTGTTGCAATTTTGAAGGCATCTTTGAGGCTGTGAGGACCCTTGTCTCTCAATCCATAAGCTGTTTTGGCATCAAAAGCATTTATGTACAACACTATGCACATAGGTTCATTAGGCCTCAGGTGATGTGGCAATTTGTTCAATACCTTCATGAATCTAGCATTAAAATCAACAACCTATTCATTTGATCCTTTGGTAATGCTAGTAAATTCATTAATGAAGAAACTAGGATCAGTTTTGTCACCATATTGTTCTTTGAATATCCTCCTAAAATCCTCCCATGACGAAATACTTCTGTCAGGTAGACCTTTGTACCATTCCTTGGCTTCATCAACTAAGGATTGCATAAATGATTTCATGAAAACATCCTCATGCTCAACCTCAAAGTTGTCCATGATATTCTGAAAAGCTTTTAAATGGTCTTCACCTGATACAGTATTGTTTCCTGAGAATTTAGGCACTTGCAGCCTCACATGTTTGTGAATAGGATTTGGATAACTAGGAATGCCATCAAATACAAGCTGTCTAAATTTGTCTAGCTGCATCGGCTATCTACCAAACTGATTAACATTGGCATTTCTATTTGCATTTTGATCTCTTACATTATGTAATGGTATTCTAGCATTATTTGCATTCTGTCTTTGTTCATTACGCTGATCCTAGACCTCATTCCTGTGTTGATTTCTTTGCATATTTGCATTGCCAAGGGTAGGAATTGAATCATTCTGAGCAACTTTCAGAGCTTGCACTTTCTATCTCATGTCATCTATGATCTACACTGCCTGCAGATATTCTAATTCTGCCTTTAAGCTCTTAATTTCTTCGGCTAGTTCCTCCTCTCTAGGCATAGAAGAGGACGGTTTTATCACATTCTGATCATCATTATCATCCCTTGGGGATTCAGCTTCCTTGAATCTGTCAGGGGAATCATGGAAAGGGCACTCTTGAAACACCTCTGACCCTATTCTCAATCCATCACCCTGTTGTCTTTCATATACATTCTGGATCTTAGCCTCATTGTTTGAAAAATAAGGTATTGTCCGCTTTGAAGATCCTGGGTTGTCCTAAATATGATCATTACTTCTGGGGCTAGGAGAACCATCTTGACTAGCACGAATAGTCCCCTTTTTCCTGTACATCATCTTTATGGGTAACTCTTCAAATAGAGTATTACGTTGGGATCTTCTCCCCTGCATACAAATTTTTACTTCACCGGTTTGGAGATTAGTTCGGAGTCGCCACCTATTACTAGGAATTGTTTTCTTTTAAAATCAGGGTTCTTTCACTTCACCTCCCCAATTGAGTCGCCAATTTCTGTTGGTAATTTTCCTAGACTGGATGCTTATTCCTAGTTATCCCTACAAGGTAGCCATCATTGATCAATAGGATTCCCAGGCCAAGGGCCAATAGTATATGAGATAGACTCTATAAATATCTCTTCTTCTTCTTTAGGCTCTGTAGAACCAAGGGGGGTATTCCCTACTCAATATCCATTGAATATAACTGTGCAAAGACTGGGATGCTGACACAAAGTAGATAAATCCTCTACTATGCAGACCAAAACTGTGAGATAAGTACAAAGGGGCTAGCTTTGGGCCTATATTCAGTTGTAGACAGAGGATTTTGGATCCTAAAACTACTTCTAAAGTCCTAAAAGGTGTGTATATGAAATTTGAGTTGATTTTATGTTTGGATGCAAAACTAGGACTCTGGGTTGCAACAGAGATACAAGACCAGATCGGTGCCTATCTAGGGCTCGAAGTCAATAGACATATATATGTGAATGTTTATCATAGACTCAACACTAATCAGATTCCAAGGGGTTTTGTAATGTGTGCCTTACAGACAATACCCAAGACAAAGTATTCAGTTATTTCTGCTTATAAATATCCTTACTGCAATGTATTTTTCCCAACACTTAACCCTAAACATTCAATCTACTCCTTAAGCAGAAGTAAAAGATTAAGCATTCAATATAGGAGACCCATATCCTAGAATCTCTAACACCACTTAGATGCTTAGATTCAGAAGAAAAACACATTCAACTTGGAGACAAATAACATAACACATGCTACAAAGCATTACTCCTTCAAATTAACATGAAACTGATGAATTCTATGCATAATACATACAACATACAACTCATAAACTCACCAAGACACCTAAAATAGAGTCACCAGAAAGTTGTATTCCCTTAGAGCACCAAAATTTGTCCAGTTTTCATCAACAACAATGAGTAACACAATTTGGCCTTTATACCAAGACTGTGTACTCAGCAAAATTAATTACATGACAAGGTCAAAATTTTCTGCCAAATACACTGTACCAGGAATGGCGCTCAGAATCATAAATACAGCAAGGGACAAAACGGGAAGAAGCAAGAGAAGGGCGAGGAGTAGTTGAGCTCAAGCCGTGTGCCATCGCTGGAAGACTCTCCGTCATAAACCAGGTACTTAGTCGTTTGACCATCAGCCCATGCCTGTCTGCAATCCTGCTATTAATGGCTCAACCACCCGTAGCTCCTCTTGGAGACCGTAACAGCGCACCCATGGAAATTTCCTACTCAAAAAATGACTGCAGACACAAGGAAAAAACCATCGCTGAAGGTTCAAAACCCGACCGTTGATCAAAAAACCCATCGCCAAAATCAACGGTCTCAAAACATGTATGAAGAGCTGCCAGCCAATGATATCGTGCCACATAGGCACCTTGACCCTCTATTGCTGACCCTTTCTCCTTTCATTTCACCTTCATCTCTTTTGTATATGCAAACCCAAATGCATATACAACATACAAGGTAGATGCCAAATGTTATAGAACAAGTCAAAATTCAGCTCGGGTCTGGCTTGTATCTCCATCCTGCATCCATCGCTTTGTATATTACGGAATATACAAGTGCAAAACGTATACAAGGTGGATTCCAGTGCATCTATCCATTGGATTTGAAAAACTTTCAAATCTGGGCTTTGTATCTTCATGAGTTTGCACATAGGCACATATACAATGTGCAAATATACAAGTGGTGGGCCCGACCCATTTTCTCTCTCCTTTGCACATTTCTTTGTACATCGCATATACAAATGCAATGTACAAGCCACGGACGCCACACTGCTTTAGAACAAAATGAAAACAACCTCGGGTCCGCTTTGCATCTTTGGGATGTACTTTCATCGTATGTTTGAACATACAATCACTTTATACAAGTGGCGGGCCCTATCAAATGCACCTATGCCTTTGTATATCACCAAATATACACTTGCCCTTCGCATGCAAACATGGAATCTTTAGAGAATATGCGATGAATGCATCTAACCATTGTATGTGCACCCGAATGTATATTGCATATACATTCCACATTGTATATCTATGGCACTGTTCACTTTGCATGTTGCGGGCCTTTGTATATTTTTCAATGTACATTCCCTTGCACATTCAAGCAAGGAATCCTCTCCAGAATATTCCTGCAATGTATCTTTTCCTTTGTATGTTTCGCTTGCACATTCTACATACAAGCCCGATATACAAGCAGAGCCAATATACAAATGGCAAATATTCCTGGAATCTTACAGAAGATTCCCCCAATGCGTATGCAACCTGATATACATTTAGAAGTGCATATAACTCAAAATTTTCACCATTTCTGGAAGCCGATTGGGATTTCACAAGCTTGTCAATAGACTTGATCAATTGCGCATACAAAAACTTAACATTGTTCATGAGTGCAACAGGAAAAGGCGGATTCCACACTGCATTGGGCCTGTGAACCTATGAACATTAAGCCATGGGGATGAAACTTAGTAGCAGGGAACTCGTTATAGGAGGCCAACATCAGAATAGACAAAATAATGCAATAGACCAAGGAAGACAGAAACTTTAGGATTTGAATGGGAAAATCTGCAAATGTTTGAACTTAAAACCCAAAACATAAATGAATACTAACAGGTCCAACAACTATAGATGAAGTCAGAGATGCAATGAATAATCTTCAAGCTAAAGAAGCCCTATTGAGTGCCTTGACCGATTCAGAGCTGACAAATGTTATGGGATTGAAGACTGCTTATGAAATTTTGATAAGGCTGGAAACTCTATATGAAGGAGACAAATATGTTAAGTGTGCCAAGTTGCAAAGTCTGATAGGAAAGTTTGAAAACTTGAAGATGAGTGAAGATGAGAATATCACTTTATTTATGCCAAAAGTAAATGAGGTTGTATGTGGCATTAGATGTGCTGGTGGAATATTGGATGAAGATGAGATTGTTGCCAAAGTTCTCAGATATTTACCTCTTGCTTACAAACACAAAGTTGCTGCTATTGAGGAAATTAGATCTTTAACAACTATTACAAGGGATCAATTGGTTGGTAAGATATCTACATTTGAGTTGGCTGAGTTTGGTGATGCACTTCCCAAGACTGAATCTACATTCAAAGCTAGTGCCTCTACAAAAGGCAAATAGAGATATGATCCAGGAGAAAATTCCTCAAGGAAATCAACATGGTATGATAAAGCAAGGAAAGATCTAGAACAAGATGAGTCAGAAGTTGAACAGCTTGAAGCCCTTATTGCAAGGAGACTGCCAAGAGGATTCAGTAAGTATGAAGGAAAATTACCTTTCAAATGTTTTGCCTGCAATAAGATTGGTCATTTTGCCTCAAGATGTCTGGAAAGGTTTTCAAGGCCAAACCCTAATGGATCAAGGTTTCAGAAGAAGTGCTACTATGTTCAGGAAGATGATGATGGAGTAATAGATGATGAATCTGAGATAGGAAACAAACCTGGAAGTGACTGGGTGTTTATTTCCATCAAAGAAGAAGATCCAATGCCTATTGAATTTGCCAATCATAAGATGATAGAAAGTACTTTGGCTTCTCAGGTTGAAGAAATGGATGAATGGGTTATTGACAGTGGATGCTCTCACCATATGACTGGTGACAAGAGTAAGCTCATAAGCTTGGAAAGATATGAAGGTGGGGTTGTAAAGTTTGGAGATAATTTTGTTGGCAGAATTAGAGGTAGAGGAACCATTTCTTTTGATGGAAAGAAGAAAACCAGTGATGTTCTATATGTTGAAGGTCTAAAGCATAATCTTCTCAATGTTGGACAGTTGGTGGACAAAGGCTATGATCTTTGATTCAAAAATGGAAAATGCAAGATCTTTGAAAACTCTGGAACTAAGATTGCATCCGGTACACAGACAAAAGGTAACATCTTTCACTTGGTTGGTACTGGCAAAAGTTGCTTATTTGTTCTAATTGATCAGAGTTGGTTGTGCCATAGGAGAATGTGTCATGTGAATTTTGATAATATCATCAAGATAAGCAACAGTTAGGCTGTAAGAGATCTTCCAAGACTGGTGAAACCTGCTAATAGTTTGTGCAAAGAATGTCAATTGGGTAAACAAAATAGAGTCACATTCAAAAGTAAGGAACAATCTTCAACTTGATTGTTAGACCTGGTGCACATTGATCTATGTGGTCCAGCAAGAACCAGGAGTCTGCAAGGAGATAGATATTTCATGTTGCTGATTGATGACCACTCCCAGATGATGTGGGTGACTTTCTTGAAAGAGAAATCTAAAGCACTTGAGAAGTTCAAAATATTCAAGGCTATGGTTGAGAATGAAACTGGGATAAACATAAAATGCCTTAGGTCTGATAGAGGTGGATAATTCACATCCAGAGAGTTCATAACATTCTGTGAGAAACATGGGATAAAGAAATAGTTATCTACCCCAAGGACTCCATAGCAGAATGGAGTAGTGGAGAGAAAGAACCGGACCATCCAGGAAGCATCTAGGACCATGATGATGGAAGCAAATGTTCCTCAGATCTATGGGAGAGAAGCTACAAGAACTACTATCTATACTCTTAATCAGGTACAAATCATAGGCAATACTAGTAAGTCTCCTTATGAACTTTGGTTTGACATCACTCCTACTGTGAAGTATTTCAAAGTCTTTGGTAGTAAATGCTATATCAAAAGAGATGAAGACCTTGGCAAGTTTGATGCTAGAAGTGATGAAGGAATATTCTTGGGATATTCTACTCAAAGAAAAGCATACCGGTGTTATAAAAAGAGATTGAGAAAGATTGTAGAAAGTACAAATGTGAAGGTTGATGAAGGCATGGAAAGTCCCTCAAGGTATTATGAGTATAAAGTAGATGATCATAATGATATCTCAGACCAAGGAGAACAAGTCCCAACTCCAGTTCAGATTCAGACTGATCCAGAGAATCCAGAAATACAAGAAGAAGAGATAGGTTTAGATGAACTTGCCCAAGAATTAGAAGTGCAAGAGAATCCCAAAACTCCCAGGTATGTATGACTAAATCATTCTGAAGATCAGATCATAGAAGATAGAAGAAAAGGTGTTCAAACAAGAAGAAAAATTGCTCAAGTTTCAGTGAAGTATTGTTTGATTTCAAAGATTGAACCAAAAACAACAAGTGAAGCATGCAATGATGAAAATTGGGTTAAAGCAATGGAGGAAGAATTGATGCAGATTGAAAAGAATCACACTTGGGATCTTGATCCTAGACCTAAGGACAAAAATGTGATTGGGACTAAGTGGGTCTTCCAAAATAAACTAAATGAAGATGCTGAAGTAGTAAGAAACAAAGCTAGATTGGTCTGTAAGGGTTATTCTCAAGTAGAAGGAGTTGACTTTGAAGAAACGTTTGCTCCAGTGGCAAGAATTGAAGCAGTCATATTATTTCTTGCCTTTGTTCCCTTCAGAGATTTCAAGGCATATCAGATGGATGTCAATTCTGCTTTCCTAAATAGTGATTTGGAAGAAGACGTATACATTGAGCAATCAGATGGATTTCAATTGTCTGATAATGGAGATATGGTCTGCAAATTGAAGAAGGCATTGTATGGACTCAAACAAGCCCTAGGAGCCTGGTATGAAAGATTGGACAAACATCTTTTGAAGATTGGTTTCAACAAAGGTACTACTGATAGTAATCTGTATTTTAAGGTTGATCATGAAAATATCTTGATTGTTGAAGTATTTGTTGATGATATCATTTTTGGAGGGAAATATAGTATGTGCAAGACTTTTGCAAATCAAATGCAAAGTGAATTTGAGATGTCTATGTTTGGGGAAATGAATTTCTTCTTGGGTCTATAAATCACTCAAACAAAGAAAGGAATCTTCATATCAAAGACGAAATATGTGAAAGAATTATTGAAAAAAATTGGGATGGAAGATTCAAAGGCAATGAATACTCCCATGACAACTAGATGTAAGCTAAGTAAAGATGATGAATCCCCTAAGGCTGATCAGAAAAAGTATAGGTCAATGATTGGAGGATTGCTCTACCTTACTCAAACTAGACCTGATATTATAAATGTTGTTGGTCTTGTTTCCAGATTCCAAGCTGATCCAAGAGAGTCTCATGTCATGGCAATCAAGAGAATTCTCATATATTTGAAGGGAACAGTTGAGTATGGATTATGGTATCCTAAGGATCATGATTTATCTCTTCATGCATATACAGATGCTGATTAGGCAGGAGATGTGGATGACCGGAAGAGTACCAGTGGTGGTGCATTCTTTTTGGGAAAAAGATTGGTTTCTTGGCTAAGCAAGAAACAAGAGGCAATATCTCTATCCACTGCAGATGCAGAGTATATTGTAGCAGCAGGTAGTTGCACTCAAGTATTATGGATGAAGCAAATGCTAAGAGATATCAGAGTGGAGTATGAAGAACCTATCACAATTTTCTGTGATAATTCAAGTGCAATAAACATATCAAAAGATCTGGTGTTGCATTCAAAGACAAAACATATATCCATCAAGTTTCACTTTTTGAGAGAGTAGGTGAACAAGAATGAAGTCAGATTGGAGTTTGTGCCCTTAAAGGATTAGATTGCAGACATTTTTACTAAACGTCTACCTAAGGACACTTTTGAGTATCTCAGGGAGAAGTTAGGGGTTATTAGCCCTCCAGTTCTGAATTAAGGTTCATTGATGTGCATCATTTTGGTGGATCCCACATTCATATCTTGTGATCTAGATTGATGTTAAGAGGCTTCTACTCAGGGGGAGCAGTTAGTATGATTCTGAAGTATGAGAAGTGGTTGCTAGTATGTGCCCTTTGCCATTGATGTCAAAGGGGTAGAGAAGACATGTGAAAAACAAAAAGTGGTTGCTGATCAAAGGGGGAGTAGTAAAGGAAGAGAAGACATGTGAATGGTTGATGTTGGTAGGGGGAGCTATGTTAGTCTGTGAGGAGAAGTTCTTGTCTTGATGGTTAAAATAATTTTTCATATCATATGTTGCCATCAATGACAAAGGGGGAGATTGTTGCAAGTATGGGCCTAACCGATGTTGTCATTGATGTCAACATACTCTTGTTGCATTAATGTTAAGGATTGTATGAGTTGTGTGTTGAGGATATTGAGAAAATTAGTCCTATCAGAAATAAAGAAGAACAATGAAGACAATGAAGCTCTATGAAGTGAAGATCCCAGCTAGATCAAGATCAGAGTATGCACATCAAAGGGTTTGTAGATATATGTCTGAAGATGATCCAATCAAGATTTGAGAGGTGCATATGAAAATGTGGAGGAGTTATGGCAATGAGAGTAAAACTAGTTCTGGCAACTGTTCAGAGGTGACAGAGTGACACAAATAGGTCCCGTGAGATCTGGAAATACAATATCATGTTCTGCGGATCTGGTGGCATGTTTGGGAGGCTAATGTGAATTGACAACTCAATTGGTTCATGCTTTGGAGGTCCACAAGCAATCCTTCTAATGTGACAGTGATGACTAACTGTGTTCTTGAGGTTCTTGATGAAGATGCGAATGATTACAGTAAGTAGAAGTGGTGCGAATGTTCTTGGTGATTCAAGCACACTTGTGGGGGTCTCTAGATTGTGTCCAGTTCATATTGGTGGTTCGCATTGAAGATTGAGCTCGTAATTGAAGATTTAACTTCAGGTGATGGTGTTCTTCCTAGTCTTGGCCGACCAGATGATTTGCGCATGTTGTGGATGATCTTGAAGATGTTTTGTGAAGCATGGCATGTTCCTTGAAGAAGATTGAAGTCCCAGCTATGTGTGGCCAACAGTGTAGTGATACGTATGAAGTTTTTGTAATAAGTCAAGTTGTATTTTTATAATTGCTCTGTAATAAAATAAGTGTATGTTGTGCTGACTTTGATGATCATTCCAAAGTTGATGTCATGTATAAATAAGAGTTGCGAAGTCATTCAAATGCATCCTTGTGGCCATGATGAGAATGTGGTAGTGAAGAGGAGCAAAAAGCAGAGCAAAGGTGTTGAGCTTAAATGGAACTGACTCAAGCATAGTAAAGATGCTATTCTCTAGTTCAAGTATGTAATACTCATATTCTTCTTTAGATAGTGTGTCTCCTATAGGCAGTGGGCCTCTTGTGAGCAGTGTGCTCGGGCAGTGAGCCCTAACTAGCAAGTGCCATTTTATACTTCTTATTCTTTTAATAGAGAATACAATCTTGGGTTAGTCACCCCATGGTTTTTCCTTTAACCAGGTTTTCCACGTTAAAATCTTGGTGTTATATGTGTTGAATTTGTTTTTGCTCTTGAATTATTGCATTATGCTTTCATGATTGAATCATTGATATGCTATTGAAATATAAGAAGGTTTTAAGTGAATAAGGAATAGAATTTTGGAGACAACTATTTCACCCCCCTCTCAGTTGTCTATCCTAAATCTAACATAAGGGAGTCACACAAATCTTTATTTCTCTCAAGTTCCTTCATTATTTTGCCCAATTATTAGTAATTAGAATACTAAATTTGCTCTTGGGAATAGTAAAACATTGCTTTTTCCTTGATAATTAGATCTTGCATGTTAGATTAGTTATTTTCATTTTTCTAGATCTAGATTGTTAGAAGAAGCAATTTCCTTTTCTTAGATTAGATTACTTCAAATCTATCAAAAACCCAAAAAAAAAACACAGATTAAGATTACATCAGGGAAATCATATTAGATTGCATACATATTTCCCTTTCATAGATTAAAAGCACTTTTTATTTCCAAAATACTAAAAAAGCACAAAAAAAGGTTTTGCATATCATTTAGCTTGCATGCATATAGAAACCCTAGAATAAACCAAATTGCAAACCCTCGATACCATCATGAGGTAACTATAGTTAAACAATCCAATCAAACCCTTGATACCACCACGAGGTAAAAACAAGTCAAAACAAAGTCAAACCCTAGGTCAAAACCCTAAAAATCTGGTTAAGGTTAGCAATCACAGAAACTATCTCCATCTTGGCTCATGAATGTGCCTAGGAGTGAGAGGAGAGTGGGTGAGGGTTATCCGTGATGAGATTGATGAGATCAATCCAAGACCACAACAAGAAACATTTGTTATACCACAAGGAGACCCATTTGTCCTCTTATTTTTAGAAGAAACTAGACAACACTAGATACAACAAGAACTCGTTCAACGCATAGGAAGACAAGAGGACATAAATGAACAAAACCATTTACCCACATAGATGTGGAATCTAAGAAACCCTAGAAGAGAAGAGAAACTAGTGACCCTTTAGGTCATAGGGTTATCTCAACTACAACTTCAATTGAATGAAACATTCAACTTAGCACACAACAACAAAGGCCACAGTACTTGCTGACCCCTCTTCGTGAAGTCCAGCTCTCCAACAAGCCAGACCCCCACCGTGTCTCACCTCCTCTCAACTAGGTACTTCCATGTGAGCGAGAATGATGTGGTTGATTGCCCCGTGCTAAGGAGCGAAGGGTCCATGTGCGTGCTGAAATCCAACCCGACAGCCCTAGGCAACCAGAGTCATGATTGTGAGCGTACATATTTTGGTGAACCCGACGTGAAATGCAAAGCCTTTTGGTTATGGTTTTTGTGTCCCATTGCATGGGTCTCATTTCCATCATCATTATCACATATGACGTTAGCTTCACCACATATTTTGGTGAACCTGACATGAAGTGCAAAATCTTTTGGTCTTGTAGTTTGCGTTCCCATTTCAACAATTTCAAAAGTATTTGGCATAAATTTCAAAACATTCTCTCACTACTCTACATAGCTGCTTCTGCTTCTATCACTTACACCATCAACTATTCCATTTATTCTGTAGTGTCTATGGCACCCCTGAATATGACAGAACCTGACTTAAACTAGGGAAACATTCCCTCAAGAGAACTGGAAACTCCTTCATTTGATAGGTATGTGCCGCCGCATTCTGATGGGCCAATCACCAACTGTTATAATTTGAAGATTCTGATTATGAACAAGATCAAAGAGAATCTAGGCATTCTCTATCTTTTAACAACCAAGCTTGGGAAAACAACCTGACCATACCAAATGCACCACATAAAGCTAGAGGGATAAGGTCAGAGATACATCGACCCAGACAACCTTCTACAAGCACATCAAGTACTCATCTCGATGAGGAAGTTAAATGGTTAGAAAAACATCTACAAGAAGCCAAAGACAGTTAGGAGGCATTGAGGATTGCCTTTCTAGAAGATCAAAAAGAAAACGTTGCATGCAAAGAAGCACATCACCATGAAAATACTCGAAGAGAACATCCTAGAAATGAAGAAACACCTAGAGTTGGTACTCCTGTAGATTTAATGACAACTCTAGTGCAAAGAATTAGAATATTGGAAGCAAAGCAAGCTACTCTAGAAAGAAGGCATAAATCTCATGAACAAGACCAGGGGGCATCTCAAAATCCCCCCTACCTCAATTATTATTTGTGAAATGCTAGTAATGACACATGTCTGAATGAGAATCCTCCTATTCAGAACAATTCAACAAATTTGACAATGGGTTATCAAAACCCACCTACAAGGTTATTACTATCAACCATGCAATCTCAAAGTGCCTTTCTAGGAACATATCTTGAATATTTGAAAGAACCTTTCAACCAAAACATAAGAAGCATGCAATTACCTCGACCATTTCCAGATCTCCCAAAGTTCAAAGGAGAAGGAGATCCAAATTCCCACATTAAAGCCTACACCACAGCCATAAGAGAACTCCTCCCTTGGGATAGGGTTATAGCAAAAATATTTCCAAAAACTCTTGAAGGCATCCCTTTGGATTGGTATTATCATCTCCCAGAAGCTTCAATCCATTCATTCAGATAATTAATCAGAGAGTTTGTTATGGCATTCGACATGAACAAACTCATTAAAATAGAGATTAGAGAATTCCTCACAATGAAACAAGAGCCAAATGAATCCGTAGCACACTTTGTCACCTGATGGAGACAAGTCCTTTATTTTTCAACTAGTGCTCCGAACATGGACCACAAAGAATTGTGTGACCTCTTTTTGCATACACTTAACAAGGACATGAGAGAAGATGTTCAAAAATTACCATACAAATCCTACGAAGAGGCATTGGAAAGTGCCTTGAGAATTGACCAAGCCGCCATCGATAGTGGTAGAAAGGTCTATGGGTCAAACGGAAAGTTGACAAAGGAAGACATAGGAAACAATGCCTCTGTCATTAAAATCCTTAAAAACAATAGGAGTGCGACCACAAATGGGGTGACAGACCAACCCTTGAATAAGAAAGTAAGAGATGATTACAATGGGAGAGATTACTATCCTCCTAACATAAATGTCATAGATCAACCTAGAAACAACATGTACTACCCTCGAGACAACCACGAAAGTTGGAACTGCAATGGAAATGACGGAAGATACGAGAGACCCCCATACGAATTCAACCAATTTTGTTCTTTTCATAGAACAAGGGGGCACAACACAAAATCTTGTAGGGAATATAACAAATTCATAGCAAGGCTACCAGAAGACCAACAACATTTGTTCATAGAAATGTTCTTAAACCCACAGGAGGTCATGCCGGATAACAAAGATACAAGGCAAAATCAAGCTCCAATAGCACTACAAAACACAAACATGAGAATTTATCAGGACCCATTCCCTGCGCATAAAGACATAGAAACAACAAACCAAAACAAGACAACTCAAAATAGTAACCTCGAAATCCCACCACAACTGGGACAAAAAGGAGAAGCTAGGATGATGGGATTAGTCGAGATTATGCACAATGAAGAAGAAGAGGAAGACCATGAGGATGAAAATGAGCAAATAAAAGTAGAGGAAGGTATCATTTTAGTAGTAGAACCAATACCAGCTCCAATCAGACCTAATGATCTCATAGAAGACTTAAAGAAAACATATGTGCACATTTTGTTCATTGATTTACTCAGGAACTCCCCTTCACATTGCTCCACATTACTAAAAGCAATAGGTCTAAAATACCTCGACCAAATTACACCACCACCTAGTGAGCAAATAAATCACGTGGACTACGATCTCAGCCCACCAAACTCAGAACTCAAGGATCCAGGGTTCTTCTTCGACTTGCAACAAATGCCTTCTGAGGCAAAGTTAACAAAAAAAGGGGACCCTACACTATATCTGCAAGTGTGGATCTATGACACATGCATCAAACAAACATTAATCGACGATGGGGCCATAGTGAATATAGTTCCTTTCTCCCTTCTAGAGAGGATGGGCTATGGACACACCAATATCACCGCCTCATGAGATACTCTAAGTGGATATGATAATCTAAAGGCTGCCACCATAGGTAAAATTACCCTTCCAGTAACTTTGGGACCTAAAACCATTCCAACCACTTTCTATGTCATAGACAAGGACATGGGATATAACTTGATTCTTGGAAGGCCATAGATACACAGAATGAAAGTTGTGCCATCCACATTGTTTCAAGAAGCTTGATTTCTACACTTACGGAAAGTTTATGTCACAAAAGGAGATCCATAACCTTTCAGCATGATAAAATTGAACACACCAAACAAACGCATAGGTATCCCCATAGACTACGAACTCCCTACCAACAAGTTGACCGTCCCTAATCCTACACCTCAGTTGATATGCATCAAACAAATGGAAATCCTAGAAAAGACCATAAATGCTGCAGATATCAAAACTTTAGAGAATGATCCATTACGAAAACAAAAGGAAATGGTTCCCAAAGATAACAGTATTGAGATCATGGAGTTGATCGAGCGATATGGACTACTCCAATTTCCTCTAGAGGTACTCATGATCAACATCTAAGAAGCCCACAAGCTCTTCCCTTGCATAGGAGAAAAGCCTCATAGAACTAAAGGACTAGTGTTTCAAACCACTAATTAGATCTAAGAAATGCGGACCCACATGCTTTCTTAGATACCGAGGAAGACGTAATAGAAAGTTACACACCATTATCACCACTAAGTGAATCACGAGTCCCCGAGACACCAGAAGAAACAAAATCATATGAGCCTCTCACACCAACAGAGGATTCACATCAACCAATAATACCTAAGAAAGAGGCACATTCTATTTATGATGAATCAACCAATGCTATATGAATGCTACCTAGAGTGTTCATGGTATCCAAATCGCAAGAAAAACCAACCACCTCCACCTCGGTTCAATCAAATGAACTTAGTGAATGGGAAGCACCTTTGGTGCAAATAGAAATGGTTGAAAGACTTCCTGATGAAGATGAAGAAAGTGAAGGTATCTTTCATAGAGAGTGGAAGATGAGAGTGACAGTCGATGTTGATGACCCTGTCCTTTTTGAACTCCCAAAAAGTTACATCGGATATGCCATGGACTTGAGACTAGAACCAAATGGGAGAACAAGTATAAGCTTTGTCCCTCTTGATGATCAAAGGGAGCCACAATCTCCTCTCGAGTTATTCTAATTCTTGCAAAGAATCCAAGAGAGACTAGAGGTGAAGATCTACATGCAAGAACAATTCGACCTATTAGTAGAGCTATTAAATTGTGATGGAGTCCTCTATTGGACTCCCTCTCATCAACATGCCTTTCAAGACTTACTTCATCTCACAATGCCAAGAGAAGCCATCGAGTTGGTAGCAATAGATTCAAATGATAAACCCTATAGAATAGGAGAACTCATCCTAAGAAGAAGTAGCACGAAGAATAAGAAAAGAAGATGAAAAAGAGATTTTTTGGAAGATTGGAAAGGCCCTTACATGGTCAAAGAAGATGTCAGAAATGGTGCCTATCTCTTGTGCACAATGGAGGGAGAGGAATTTGGTGAAATAGTCAATGCCTTTCACCTCAAGAAATACTGTCTAAAAAACAAAAAAATCATAAAACATAAAAATACAAAAAAAAATTATAAAAAAATAAAAAATGTCAAAAACAATTTGTTTCTTGCATTTCTGTATTGAATTCTGTTCATCTTGCATTATAGTTAGTGACTTGCTCTTGCACTATTTTCTTTTTAGTAAGGAGTCTAATGTTGCCCAGATATACGTCATCCTTTCAGGACCTAGAGATTCCCCATTTTCACAAATTGCCATTATCCCCTTATTCATTCCTAGCGATTCTATTCAAAACCTAGCTCTTAGCTTTACATTGATCCCAGTCTTATGAGTCAAAATGTTAGGTCTAAATAAAGTCAGTATTCAAACCTACAGTGTTCAAATGAAGCTTGCAAGTAGACATTCCCAATTCTTCCCTAGTAGTAGAGAAGTCCAAATAGATTACAAAAACTTTAGGTGGCGCTTAGCCCCTTATCTTTCTTGGCCAAAAACATTAGGAAGATCAAAACTCTGAAAGAAGCAATCTACGATCTGAGTGAATATAAAAAAGAGTGATCAAAATAAGAGTGTTAAAAAGTGAGAATTGAGACATCAATGTACTACATATCAAAGGTTCAAAAAGCATTCATTTCTTGAAAAGTCAAAATACAAAAAAATGAGAAAATCAAGTGAGGAAAATACAAAAAAAGTGAAAAAAAAAGAAATACAAAAAAGAGTGAAAGAGAGAAGATTGTTAAATGTCTGCACTCTTGGGTGGAGATCAGTCTAAGCTTGAAGCCTCAAGGGTGACATTCTAATAGAGAAAGAAATGTACAAAGCACACACACACACTAGCTGAGCAAAACAAAGAGTCTAGTAGTCTCTAGGATCATCTTCTACCAAGGGACCCTTGTTCTTTCCTTTTTATCCTTTACCCCAGGTCTACTTTTCTTGCCATCTATGATCTAAGTCTAGTGAACACCAATAAAATTTTCTACTTGTCTAAATTTGAAAGCTTATCAAATTGTCTTATCTAGATAAGGATCAGTGTTTAGCCTTCAGTGAAGTCTAGAAATAAGAAACGCTCCATATTCATTCCCACTCCCCACTTGAGTTTTCCTAAATCCTAGCTCACAGCCTTGAATAGGTCTCTTATATCAGGACAACTCACAATCCCTTGAATTGAAAATCATGTTTAAGAGTAGTCACATTGTTTGTTCCACATTGCATTCATGCCAAAAATAAAAAAAAGAGTCTCAAAGTAATACAGTCAATGTCATAACTCGTGGCATTCCATAGAAGTAAAAGTTTCATTTTAGCATTTCTTGTGTTCTTGCATTATCATATTGTGAACTCCATCTCATATGTATGCCGCAAAAAAATTACAAAAATATGTCATTGTTGTCATACTTGCATCATTAAAAAGAGTTGAAAAGGTCAAACATAATCAAAAAGTTCCCAAACCTCTAAACATGCACAAGAGATGAGTACAAATTTGATAGGAGAAAACCATAAAAGGATAAACTTTCATAGATACATCTGAAGTTTACATATACAAGGGTGTCAAAGAACTAGGACAAAATGCTCTCAAACAAAGTAGAGGCTCCCCATGCAAGGGGGTACGATTTCAAGAAAGGAAGTCAAGGGTTGTTCCCTCCAACAAAACCCTCAGGACTTCAGCTCCTCCATCTACGAATACCACTTGTCTCTCCATGAGACCTATGAGAGTGAGGTGCTCTGCTGTGAGCATGTGACTGTGAAGGCCCAGCCATACTAGCATCACGTTGTCCAAAATTAAGGTGAGCCATCTCTCAGAGTACCTGATTCTCACCCTTAAGGGTGTCAACTTGGGTCTTCAACTTTGTGTTTATCTGGCATCCATGATAGACAGGAGAAAAAATGTCAGTGTGTCGCCCTGCAGTAGGGGGCACACCAGGATTGTCTAAAAGATGATCACGAGTCATCCTAGTGAAGGGAGAAGCTAATCCAACATTAATCTCATGAAGAAAGTCCCTCCACTCTCTAACATTACCTAAAAGAGAAAATCAAGAGAAGAACGAG
Organism: Cunninghamia lanceolata; assembly: GCA_027924645.1. Classification (NCBI taxonomy): domain Eukaryota; kingdom Viridiplantae; phylum Streptophyta; class Pinopsida; order Cupressales; family Cupressaceae; genus Cunninghamia; species Cunninghamia lanceolata. The sequence goes on from BSBN01000693.1 coordinate 5,716,313, forward strand.
TCAACTCCCTATGAAAAGAGAAAAGACAAAAGTATGAAAAGAAGATAGACTAAACTTATGGGGATCACCAGGCTGCCAATCAGGGTCAAATTGTCGCATCACCTCATCTAAATGAGGAGGTCGAGGAACCATAGGAGGACCCTTGGGGATATCAAGAACATCATCTAAATCATCAATATCATCAAAATCCTCATCCTCGGGAAGGACCTCCTCTGATGAATCATCATCATCTAGAATGTAGTCCTCATCAACAGACTTTGAGTCCATAGTCACAATCAGAGATCGGGAAGGAGTCCCTCTCCCTCCTCTCCATCCTCCTCTCAAAACTCTAGTAATGAAGACTCTAGGAGTCAAAGGAGTCCAAATGAGTGTCCTCTGCCAAATCTCACCCATCTCCTGGATAGTCCTATAGCAAGTGGACACCACGGGCAACTCCTCAAGAATATCCTCACCAAATTGCTGTGAGACACGATCAACCCGATGGGCCTCAACTAGACCATTACGGTCTAAAATCTTGGATACTCCGAGACAGTACTCTCTGATCTCACCATCTTAGGCCTAGGATCCCTCCATGTCATGATAAGGATCAAAGACCATGTCCTCATCCATAAGAGTAGCAACAGTGGGTAAAGAAGCATCAAAGTGACCAACACATATCCACCTCGCTACTCTCAGTAAGCATCTATCTGGAAGTGGAATGAGCTTCTGGTAGGGCCTCATGTGCTCAAATATCCATGTCATGATCAAAGAAGAGTGGCTAAAAGCTAGAGCCCCTCGTCGTGAACTCTGATAGAAGTCTCTATAAACCATGGCCAAGATGTCTAGTCACCTAGCATAAACTGTGCCCTGCTTGATATCACGAATGATGGGTGCCCAACACCATCTCAAACAAGTCGAGGCCTTGTCTCCCGATAGCCTCAATGCAATCAACCCAATCAGGAATCTCCTCAAAAGTAGGATGCAAAGTCATGGCACTGAAGTGAGATGAACTCTTGTCTAATCCCTAGGATGATTAACCCCCATGAACGCAGCCTAAGAAGCCTTGTCCTCATAGGACTCGCTAACTAGAAGAACTAAAGGCTGTCCTCTCACATGAACCCCAAGTATACGATACACATCATAAAGAGTGATGGTCCACTCTCCAGAAATCTACAGGAACTGAAATGTGTTTTTGTCTACATCCTAGTAGGTTAGAATGTCACAGCATATACGAGACACATGATGAATCACAAGTACATTACAAACTCTAGCTAGACTTTCCCTCTTTAGAATAGCACGATCCTCAATACTCAACAAAGAAAACATCCCTGAGAGCCATCCCTACTCTCAGTAGGCATTCCATCAGATACACATGTCCTACAAAATTAGAAGAGAACTTTAGATTAGATCTTGTAAACTCATAAAAATCCCTAAAAATTGTAAAACTGTAGAAAACCTAACACAAAAAAAGCATATAAACCTTCAAAATTGTAATAAATAGGTGAATATACTAGCCAAAACATGTTAGATTAGAGTGAAACAAGTGTTAAACAACATCAAAATTTGGTCAAAATCAGCCCAACACGGTCACCCTCGGGTGACCAGGTGTTTTTCTGGATCTCCCTCGGGCAACCCTGCTGTTTTGCAAGATCTCCCTCGGGTGACCCTGCTGTTAGACAGGATCTCCCTCAGGCGACCCTGCTGTTAGACAGGATCTCCCTCGGGCGACCCTGTTTGACAAAAGGAGTGACCCTAGGAGAAGATCCCTCAACTAAAAACTGCTCTAAAAACTTCATTTTTTGACTGATTTTAGAAAATGAAAAACCAATCTTGCTCTAAACGATGAGACAAATACAATGCAACAGAGAAAATCATAAAAAATAGACAATTTCAAGAGATTTTTCATAGAATTAAAACCAGTGTTTCGAGAAGGGGTTTTCACTGATTACATACTTGATTCTCCATGACTGAAGAAGAGGCAACCATTTTTGCGATCTCCTCGATGATACCTTTCTAATGACTGCTCACATGAACGATTTCATCGCCGTATCGCTCCAATCTCACAATCTGGCTTGCTTTGTTTGCCCTTAGTTTAGTTTCATTTATGTATAATTAGATTAGTTCTTTGCTTTTATGTATTTGTTTTGTGCATCGTTTTGCATGCTCTCATCTCTACAGGTCCAAACTGATAGAGGCAAACAACTAGTTGAACTTGAACGATCCATGGTAAGTTCATCATTTAAGTTTTCATTATTCATTTTGATATATTTAAATGCCAGACTAATACTAGTTATTGTAGATACTAATTGCGGGAAAATTGACAACAGGTAAGGCCTAGTTCAAGAACGGTACCTACCTTTCATGTAGACTACCATCCCCGAGGGGGCAAATATGTAAGCACAAAAATCACGCACAACCTCCACGAGGACCCCTATGATGATTCAAATCCTTGTTATGTACATGTAAGCATAAAATAATGTCCTTTAAGTAGAAAACCTCTTGATGATGTGTCCTCTTTCTTGTCTTGTGTTGTTTCCTCTTTGTCAATTTCTCACTCCCTATTTGCAATGCTTTTCGACACTTTTTGTGACACTTGTCAACTTGCATTTTTTGATCTTTCAACCTTTGTCCTAAGTCTTGTGAGTGTCTTGAAGGTGAGTTTTCACCTTTCCCCTATGTTTTTCATCATATGCACCCATAGATGCCTTCTAGAGGTCCCCCTATCCATCTCCCACTTTCGGTTTTCAGTTCCACTCAACCAATCCAAATCTCCCCCTATTATTTCCAGATCTCCCCTGGTAGATCATGCAGATGCAAGTGGAGATTTGGATTCTTGCACATGATTGACCTATTTCTGGAGGCAGAACCCCTCCTTTTCTTGCCTTCTTTCATCTCCCAACCTATTTTTTTGCAAAAGACCTTATCCAACCCAAATCTCCCCTAGGCAACCCCTATGATGGTTTGCATGATTTTTTATGCCTAATATAGAGTTAACTATTTCATGCACCCACACATGCATAATTAGCTCTATTTGATCTCAAATTAACTCTTCAATTAATCTCATGAATTCCCTCTTCAGTGATAAGCTATAATTGATTTCTCACTCCATAGTTAGCTGAGTTCACTAAGTAATCAACCTTGTTAACTCATCAATCAAATTAGGTTCAATCCCATTCCTCAAACCTATAAATACCTCACTCCCTCAAGCACAAAGGGAGGAAAATTCATTGTGCACATAGCTCTTGCTAGTTTTTGCTCTCCAACTTAGCATTCAAATGCTCTCACAGGACGAAGGTGCCTTTTGCTTTATTTGTTCAACCAAGCAATGTTACGCTACTTCATTCTATGCCATTGTGCTCAACCAAATCTCTCATTGAGATCATTCAAACTTCATCAAAGATTCTTTTTGCTTCTTTGTGTCATTTTGTCATCAAGAGGATCTCCTGCTGCCACAAAAGGACTCGAGGTTGCCATTATCAAGGATTTTTTTAGGGTAGTGGAGTCACACAAATCTTCATTTCTCTCAAGTTCCTTCATTGTTTTGCTCAATTATTAGTAATTAGAAAGCCAAATTTGCTCTTGGGAACAGTAAAACATTACTTTTCCCTTGATAATTAGATCTTGCATGTTAGATTAGTTGTTTTCATTTTTCTAGATCTAGATTGTTAGAAGAAGCAATTTCCTTTTCTTAGATTAGATTACTTCAAATCTATCAAAAACCTAGGAAAATCATTTTAGATTGCATTCATATTTCTCTTTCATAGATTAAAAGCACTTTTTATTTCAAAAATACTAAAAAAACACAAAAAACCATTTTGGATATCATTTAGCTTGCACACATATAGAAACCCTAGAATAGACCAAATTACAAACCCTCGATACCTCGTGAGGTAACCATAGTTAAATGATCCAATCAAACCCTTGATACCACCATGAGGTAAAAACAAGTCAAAACAAAGTCAAACCCTAGGTCAACTAAACCCTAGGTCAAAACCCTAAAAATATGGTTAAGGTTAGCAATCACACAAACTACCTCCATCTTGGCTCATGAATGTGCCTAGGAGTGTGAGAAGAGTGGGTGAGGACTATTCGTGATGAGATTGACGAGATCAATCCAAGACCACAACAAGAAACATTTGTTCTACCACAAGGAGACCCATTCGTCCTCTTATTGTTAGAAGAAACTAGACAACACCATATACAACAAGAACTCATTCAACGCATAGAAAGACAAGAGGACATAAACAAACAAAACCATTTACCCACACAGAGGTGGAATCTAAGAAACCCCAACAGGAGAAGAGAAATTAGTGACCCTTCAGGTCATAGGGTTATCTCAACTACAACTTCAATTGAACGAAACATTCAACTTAGCACACAACAACAAAGGCCACAATACTTGCCGACCCCTCTCAGTGAAGTCCAGCTCTCCAACGATCCAGACCCTCGCCATGTCTCACCTCCTATCAACTGGCTACTTCCACGTGAGCGAGAGTGACATGGCGGATCACCCCATGGTAAGGAGGGAAGGGTCTGTGTGCGTGCCAAAATCTGACCTGATAGCCCAAAGCAACTAGAGTCACAATTTTAAGCATACAGTCACTTACAAATTTCTTTGCAGAGGAACAAATGATGTGAAACTTTGAATGTATCACCTTCACAACCCACTAAACTTAACTTCTGAACTGCATGACGATATCTTCAAATGTGGAGGAATGCGAAGCATTTTCCCTAGCAATCTTCAAGGCAACTTCTTGCAGCAGAAACCTTCACTAACATCAGGAGACTAGAGTCTCCTTGTAGCAACACATACTTCCTTAGGATCAGTAGGAAAGAGCATACAACATGCCAAAGACCATCAGCAACATCTTCTCAACATCAACATTACATTTAATCTTGATCTTAATGCTTCTAATTCCCATCTTAATACATCATCATGATATCATCTCTGCTGACAACAAACATACTCAATACGACTTTAAATAACATTAAACAAGGCATGACATCCAACCATGAATATCAGAAACATCATTGTTAGCACAACATCAACATAAGCATCGATGACAACCACAACAGTGACAACCTTAGGTAACAAATGTGCAACATCTTGGTCTAAGAACAAATACTAATAGTAAAAAATATATTGTAAAAAATATAATCAATGTATATCAAAGCATGGTTTTGACCTCACATACTAAAGATACTAATGCTACTTTTAACATATGAAGGTAATGGGTCTAGGTAATGAAGGTAAGTCTATAGCTCATTGATTTTTTTGGTTGGTAGAATAAGCTAACATTGCAACACATGAAGATTTTTGTATAGTGATAGGATCAAGTGAGTTCCAATCTTTTAGAAGCTCAAATGTATCTTCATGAACTATTCATACAAGGTGGATGGCATGATTTTGTTCATGTACAAATTTTACTTAGAATACATGTGAGTCAAAAGAGTGGGTCAATGAATGGTGTGCTATAACTTTAATTCCACTTGAAACATATCAACTTCCAAGAGTATTACAACTCATGGAGATGGAACCATTAGTTAACTTTGATCATATTTCATATCTAGTTCAACCAGGTATCATTGATGCATTACTTAATTAAAATTAATACTTTAGATTATGATGTAATGTTTTTGTATCATTTATTGAACTAATATTTTTTGTATAATTTAATGTAGGGCATGTTTATGCAATTATTGCAGATGAAGATAATGACAAATGAATGCATTATTATTTTTTTAATTGTGTTAAGGAAAAAAAGAAATTGGTAGCCCCTTGCAATAGATGGAGAAGGCATTAAGTATCCTATAGGATCGATGGTTGTTACTAGAACATGGCTTAGAAGGTACCTAATAAAGAAGGTTGATGCACGTGGTTGTTTGAGGACTTTGGCACACAAAATAATTCTTCATTATTCTAACCTTTTTGTGGCATCAAATGTTCAATTGATCAAATATGGGCGTAGACCAATGAATAAGAACTTGTGGAAAGTTTGTGAGTCTGACCATGAAGCAATACTCAATAGAATATAAAGAAGAGTGGATCTACATGAATCATTGGATTGAATTAGTGGAATGACACAAAGATATGTTATGTAGTTAAGTTTTGTGATTTGAGTATATTTTTCTTTTCTATTATTTATTTATTTCTAGTAGTGCTATTAATGTAGGTTAGTGGTGCCGAACAAGCTTCCACCTTCTCATGGTTGGTACTATTAGTAGAGAATTTTATAGTCTTGAAGCAAAGAGAAGATTTAGAAAGTAAAAATAAACTCATGATTTTCAAAACAATTACCAATAATCCATCATTCAAATTTAGTTGTTTATCTATAGGGTTAAATTGTAAGGTCCATTGTTTAGGGTTAAAGTATAAATTTCACATGTTTATGGTTTGACTTTTAATGTTTAGTTAGGGAGAGAGAGAAAGTTAGGGAAATAGAGGAAATGAGGAAGACAGAATGAGAGATACTTAGGGAGAGAAAGACTTATGAAGAGAGAGGAAGAGAGAGACACATTTGTCATGATTTTCTTATCCTCATTTCACCTTCTATATGATTTCCATGCTTTGCATATCCTTATTTCACCTTCTACACATTTACCATGCTTTTCTTATTCTCATTTCACCTTCTATATGTTTTCCATAATTTTCTCATCCTCATTTCACCTTCTATATGTTTGGCATGATTTGCTTATCCTCATTTCACCTTCAATTTTGTTTAGTGAAAGGGTGATAGGTGTGAAAGTTTGTATTTTGCATCTTCTAAGACTAAACCAACAATGTTAACATGTCAAGAAAGTGGGTGAACAATATTGGAGGTCTCTTTTTGGTGGCCAAGCATCCTAATCCTTCTAGGATACATTGGACCGATAAAGTCTCTTAAGAGCTCTTAGACCAAAAAGACGCCAAACTTTCGCTTAATCGTTCTCTCAAATTGTGGCACTTAGGAATATCTCATTTGTATGTATAGGTGGATGTTGAGTCCACCTACAAATACATAACTCAATTTTTTCTATCTCAAATTTATTTTCTTGTAGTGATTGGGAAGCTAACACCTTGTTGCAGATCTTTAGTTGCTTGATAGTGTATAGTAGTTCTTGTCAATGTTCAGTGATTGCATGCCAATATGGAAGACAAAGAAATGAAGTTTTTCAAGAATCTATCTCAATGATGTTATAGAATTTGTTCAAGATATGAAGGAATAATTTCTTAATCTGATTATGTAATACATAATAGCGAAAGGAGAAAGATCATCAACAATTATTCAAGAAGAAAGTATGGGAGAGAAAAGTCAATTAAATGAAGAAATCATAGCTGGCCACAAAAGGTATAAAAGTCTTGATCATGATATTCAGAAACATATCTCTTTCCCATATTTTTTCAACTTGGATATGAAACATCCATCAAGAAGATTTCAATAGAACCAACCTCACAAGGATCTCAAAATATTCAACAAAGATTTGGTTCAATAGAAGAATGAAGAATAATTAAAAACCAGAGCCTCAAGAAGCTATCAAAGATCTATTTCATCGTAAGACACCTCCTTTCATCCTAAATAAAAAGAGCTCTTCTATGGCAAGAGAAAAAGATGATAGCATAAATAAAATTGGAAGAAAAAAACTTTTCTTCTCATGCAAAGAACCTTGGGAGAAAAGTCATAAATGTTGGAGTAGAGCAGAGGTGAAATCAGATGAAGAACTAGAGAAATCCATTGAAGATTTAGAAAGGAAGGTGATGGATACATTCGAGCTACAAGTTGAAGAAGAAGATGGAAATTTGACTTCTATCAAGTATGATTTCCAATAGAATAGTGACGAAATCAAGGAAGCAATTGTGATGGTAGAGCATGAGAAAGAAGAAAAATCAGATTTGCAAGAGATTGAAATGAATAAAATCTTGAAGGATTCTACCATGCAGGTGGAACACATGGAATTTGATGAAGAAAAAATTATTTTATTGACTTTTAAGATTGCAGATCAGCAAAATAGTAATCTTAATGTAGTCAAAGAGAAAGCAACACTTGTTCAATGTGCACAAGTGAGAAAGATGTTCTTGTTCAACACACACTCGTCAATCCTCCAATGATTGGTGATTTGTAGGATATCAAATTCAAAATGAAAGTGTTGATTTATTTTAAAGCACCAACTAAGAAAGACTAGCACTTTGAACAATTCTGTGACATCAAATTGGAAAATCATAAAGTTTATGAGGTGGAGTTCCAAGATGAATTTATTGAGAGGTATGTGCATGAGGATAGTGCCTCATATGATACTAATGTTGGGATTTATCTTGTTGAATTTTTCAAATCAATAACTAATGGTAAACAATTTGATTATCTTATTGATTATGGTTCAAGGCATGAAAGTAATGATGTTTATAGGAGTTTGAAATCATTACAGTCCTTCCATGCTACACAAATTTGTTGTTAGAAGGAGGGTGAAAGAATTCAAATATGTATACACATAATAGTATGGGACCCAGATATTTCATTGAGATATCTAATGTTAAGAATAAAGGGATGTCCTTCATACAAGATTTGTAGTTTGTTAGATAGGGAAGCAACAATTTTCTCTCCTTACATTGATTTTGATTTAGTTTCATCTCTTAACATTGACATTTGTAATGAGCCTGAATCTTTATGGAATTAATATCACAATTTGGAGAAGATTTCCTGACAACTTTAAGGAGGATAGAAAATCTACAACTTCTTGTTGTTTCAGAGTGGTGCAACAAAAGCATGGTGAAGAGTTCTTGAGGTTGATTTGGGATCTTGGTATTTGTAGAAGGGTCCAACTAGTAGGTTGAGTTTGCATTGCTTGAGGGTAAGAAATTTTGGGGAGGGAGGACTTGTAATATCCCTTTTTAGGTGCATTCCAACATTCTTGGAGAATTCCAACTTTTTGTAGACTTTGGGGTGTGTGGAAAAGTAATTAAATATATAAGTTGTCTTAAGGTATCTTTATATTATTTTCTTAAAGGCAGCTTGTGTTTATTTATTTATTTATTTTAATGAAGGGTGACCATTGTCATAAAGTGTTTTTAAAAGAGGGCCAAAACTGATAATGCTAGGTATGGGGTACAAAGTGGTGACACAAAAGGCTGTTTTAAAAATGATGTTGAAAATAAGGATTCAAAAGTCACTTTTAAAAATATTAAGTTTGGGGGAAAAAAGTGTTTTTAAAAAAAGAAAAAACACATTTATGAAAAAGTAGCAGAAAAAGTGTTTTTTTTAAAAAGCAATGAAAAAGATTTTTTTTTTTGGAAAAGCAGAGAAAAAGCAAAAAAATGTTATTTCCTAAAATATCTCTAAAAAAACTATAAAAGGAGGTTTAGTCTTCACAAGAAGGGTTACTGATTATTCATTTTGTTTGCTTTGATGAAAGAATGTGAGCTCTTTGTATTTTCTTGAGGACAAAAGCCTTTTGGTGAATCTAGTTTTGAGGACAAAAACCCTCCTAGTTGGTTGAGTGATTTCATCTAGGAATCATCATTATGGTGAATGCAAGCTTTTGAAGTTCTAGTTTTTTCAGTTCAAATATTATGGAGATTTTTGATGTGTTTTGAGTGCTATCTTGAATATGAGTTTCTTGTTTCATTGTCTAAGTTCAAGCTAATGTTTTTTGGTGAATTTTTGGTTATGGAAGTGGTTGTACAAACAAGTAAACCAATCCATACTATCACATCTCCGTGGTAGGTCCACCTACATAGTGACTTGGAATGCATTGTTACACAACCTAGATCTCAAAGTTTATCACAATGTAAAAGGAGGATAAATTATTATGTGATTAGAGGAGGATATGTAGGTCCACAACATTATATGCCAAGTAGGTACCAAGGTATGGACACCATAAAAAGTAAAGGGGTCACCTGAAATGTTAGTAAAAAGGAATGGTGTCACCTTCTATGGCTTCACCAGCAGTCACATGGGCAGGTGTAGGGTATGAACACCCTTCAAATCATTAATGATAGATGATTTTTTGGAGAAAAAGAGGGAGACAACTGAGAACGAGGTTGAAGAGGATAGGGGAAGGTCCTTTTGGGAAAAATTTGGGGTTCTACACATAGTGAATCAACACTCTACTTAAATATCATCCACTTTGGTGGTGCCTGCACCTAGAGTTAAGGTTTCGAGATAAAAATCTGCAAGCATTTTCATTGTAAACCTTCAAAAATTTTGAAGTCCCTCGGCCTTCACAGTTGTCGGGTTGTATATGGCATTTAGATACAACTCTGGGAGTGAAAAAATGGTCGAGCATCACATATTCCACCGCAGATTCTGCGGTTGTATCGAAAAAATTGTATGTACATTTTGTTGTATATTCGATAATACAACAGGTGACATACAACAACGGACTTCAAAAAATATTAAATCAGGCCTGGCAGGTGCATACAAGTGCAGAGTTGAAAAGTCAAAGTGTTTTCCTTTGTATCTTGCATTGTATGTATCTTTGATATACAACTGCATGTACAAAGTGTGATGTACAAGTAGGCAGGTGCAAAGGGCGGACGCGGCCAGAAAGTTAGTTGCATTTGTGAAAAAGGTGAAATCCGTGGTTGTATATTGGGGTTGTATGTACCCAATATACAATTGGACATACAAGTAAAGATAAAATGAAATAAGCAAGGCGGGAGCAGTCAAAGTCAATAGTTTTCAAAATCTGGTGGGGCCCGCGCAGTTGTATGTCCCGTGATTGTATGTATGTGCTATATATAATGCAAAATACAAAAGTGCACATACAATCCTAGACGTGAAGGAGAATTTGATTATGGCAGATTTCAGGCTGGGGTCTGCGGGTTGTATATTGCACATTGTATGTATGTGCGATATACAATGTAAGGTACAATGAACTAGATACAACTCCAGATTCAAATGTTACTTCAATCTAATTGATAAATGAGCTAGAGTTTGCAGTTGTATGTATATTGCACATTGTATGTGCAATATACAAGGCAATATACAAGAGGAGTTAGATACAAGGCCAGACCCGATGGTGCTTTCAAATTTGTTTCATGATGATTTGGGGTCCACCCTTGTATGCAGGGTGATTGTATGTATATACAATTGCATATACAATTTTAGATGCAAGAAAAGATACAATGGATCGGTGATGAAGGTGCAAGTACTTAGCGATAGTGATCCAATGGCAGGTTGACACATGTCCAAGTCAGTTGTATGTATATACAACTGCATATACAAAGATTTGAAGGTGAAAAAGGCAAAAGGGCGAAAAAGGTAAAAGTGTATGCTCGCGTTGTGAAAAGTCAAAGGGGACAATACACCTGCATGGCATAATTTCATTGGTTGTGGACTTTTCAGCATGATTTGAAGCCATACATCTCGGCAGGAAGAAAGAATCGACGACCTGTTTCAAATTTTCAAAACAGGGGGGGATTTTTGTGTGTTCGCAGATGCATTCCAGATCAAAAGAGTTCCAGAGCACGTAATCGTTGTATTTCTAGAAGCTACAGGTAGGTTAGCCATTAATGGCAAATTTGCAGAGGCATGGTCGATGAATGACGAGATACCTACCATTTTTAATGGGAAAATCTCCAGTCGGCTGCACATTTCCTGAACTAACCTGCTCTTCCTTCTTTTTCTGCCTGGAGCATTGAATATTTTAGGCACCATTCTGATGGTGCATTGTATCTAGCAGCATTTTGAAATGACCTTTTACTTAATGCTGAGGGCACATTCTTGCTATATAAGAGGACCATATCACTCATTTTTCTAGGTGTGGGGGGAAAGACTTGGGCAAAGTTTTTGGAGAAATAACGAAAAACAGAGCTTTTTGGCTGTTCTGTCTCTTTTGGAGTTTATGAGTTGCATCTGAATGCACGTTACACATGTTCAATTTCATGTCGTGTTTATATGAAAAATGCTTCTTTGCATGTGTTTAGCTGTTTTTCTCCATTTATTGTATGCATCCCTTCTTTTGAATCTGGTTGCTAAGGGTTACTTAGATTCTAGGATATAGATTTCTATATTGCATACTTAACTTTTGACCTCCATTCAAGGAGTGGATTAAACTATTTTAGGTTAAATATGAAGAAGATTGTATGGCAGCAGGGATGTTTGTAAGTAGAGATAGCTAAATACTCATTCTTGGGTGGTGTTTGTAAGGCAAATACCTATATGGCCCCTTGAAACTTGAATGCCAATGCAAATCAATCACTTGTATATGTCTAGTTGACTCCTTGCCCTGAGATAGGCACCAGTTTGCTTCTTGTGTTGTGTTATGTTTCCAAAACCCATGTCTTGCATCCAAAACATTAAAACAAATCTTTTCAAAGCTTCAAACTATTAGTTGTAGGAGTAGAAATAGGACCCCTGCATACTCTCATTCCTAACCAGTTAGATATGTCCAAGAACATTGCCAGCCTAGTGACTTATCATGCAAATCTTAGTCCTAACATGAGAGTATTCTGCCTTTATTGTAAAGCTAAATCTTTCTATTGGGAATGGGTCAAAGTTAAATCTTTAGCTATAGGGATACCCCTTGGTACGGCAGAACCAGAAGTGAAGGGGAGGCAGCTCACGCAACCTCCTGTATTTGTTGGCCGAATCTGCCTGTGCATTGGAACTGGCAAACCCTTTGTTGATTCGGATAAAAAATCCAACACACTTCAATGGTCAAACAACCAATAGAAATTTTACACCTCATTCACAACAAAAAGTGGTAAAAAATTGTCCTATTTTTATTGGCCAAAATTGACCTTTGACTGTTGAAGTGGATGATATTTAAGAACAACCATCAATCAGGAGGCTAACTGTATGAACACACTACCATTCACGTCATGGTTCATACCATGAAATTTTGATGCCACCTCCTCAATCAAACAAGCTCTCTCTAAGTGGTTAATAGATTCATTTTATTATAACACGAATCTTTTTAAAATATTACTCTCATTGATAATTTCAGAGAGCAGGAGTTGTTTTATGGCAGCTACAAGTTTTTGGGTTTGAAGTTCATTTATCTGTTGAGAGGATGACATCTGTTGATAAAGAATAGAGGAATTTTGAGAGGAGGAGGTGATCAATCCTATCTAGGCATTTACGGAAGTGGTAGGTCATGACCTCCTAGCATTCTCTTGATCATCACTATGGTAATGATGGGGGTAGCACGACTATAAAAAAAAGATACAAGAGTGATGACATTGTAAATGGGAGGAAGTTTTTGTAAACACCGAATGTGTTTTCTTTCCATGCTTATGATGTACCTAAATTAGGGATGTTTCTTTCCATTCTGTATGAGAATACCAACCATGAAGCAACTCACTAATACAGAATAGAGGTTTGAAGCTTAACTATTAACATGTAGTCTAAAAACATGATGTTATTTCACTTAAGGAAGAGTGGACATATTTTATTGCTCTGATTTGGAGAGATTCGGGGTGGGAAAGATGGCTTGGAGGTAGAGTCAAACACTGGTAGTGAAGTTGTCTAGGACTTCTATTGGATTTATGAATGGGCACTAGACCACCTACTAGACCACCTTGAGGGGCCCCCTATCTCCTCTACTTAGGTGCTATCCCACATCCACTTCTCCATTTTTAGCATCCCTCTATTCATGCACTTCAGCGTGCAGCTGGGGGAAGATGTCATCACTTGCGTGGATAAGTGATGATACACCTTCTAGTTATGGTGGAACTCCATGGACACCACTTCCTCTCCTCACACTGCTCTTCAACAACTCCCTTGGAGATGACTACACTTCTTCACCATTATTCTCCTAAGATAGTCTCAAATTCTTAATTATCCACTCCTACAACTAAAAATAATTAATTTGGGATGATTTATGCTTATGGGATAATAGTATAGGACCTCGCTTGAGGTTGCTATTGCATAGTTTATATGCTTGTGATGAAAGTTCTATGTATGTTGTGGCTTGTTTCCTTAAACAACAACAATTGATATGTTGACATCACAAAAGTGGTCTCATGTAACAGTGATTTATTGAACTATGATAGAATGAACAAGTGTTGTTTATTTTCTTTCCTTATTTATAATAGGGTGTTAATTGGGAACTAATCTCTTGACCATGGTGATCTTAAACCCAAGTGTTAGGAAAGGATAGAGAATGGTCACTCTCCTTAATGGAATAGTGCTAAGAATTATTATGGCTCATTTGACTACCACTACTTAGGGGTCTCAATGAGTCAATATTTCATTTAATTCTTTAGCATATATATGCTTGATATTTAATGTTGACCGAAAGACCTAGATGATTTAGTACATGTTGTTATCTTTCAAATCTGCATATAAAATCGAATCCAAGGAGTCTATCTTAAAAGTCATTCTAATTTGACATGGTTGTTTGAATGTGTCTTGTAAAGAAGTATATACTTGGTTCCTAGGCTAATCCTAAAGAAGTTTTTCCATTTAAGATACCCTTGTCTCTAGTAGTGTTGAAAGCATTTCATGGATACATGTAGGAAAGATATGTTGAATACTCTATTATCCTATATTAGCATGTGATTATTGAGATAATCTGGAGTACCCTTTTGACAAAACCTAAACTAAGTTTTGTGTTTTAAATCTACGAATTTTAGATCAAAGTAGACCATTAAGAAGAATTTTCAATCATGATATCAAGTCCATGAAATTGCTATAATCATGTTAGCCTTGCGATGATCCTTGTTATAGATGGGATGATTAAATCTATGAGATTTAGTGGGAAATTCAATAACTTCCTACATTGCTCAAAATAGTAGTAGTAAAGAAATACATATATTTTGTAGTCTCATCAATGGATCACCTCTACTAGTGAATTAGATATAGATTTGGAATTGTAGATGTTGCAACTATGGCATGATATCAATATTATTAAATGATATAGTGTAGGGTAATGAGGTGCTTGATAACTCATATTGAATTGGGTGGAATCAACTTAAAAGATTATAGCTAGTAGTGGCATAAGAAGATTATGTAATCAATAGGTTTATTAGCCCGTGGCCAAGAAAAGTGACTAGATCACAACCTTTATCTTGAATTTTTTTTTTTTAAATCTTGTGAAGAGTTCCTAGTAGGCTTGGCACTAAGTGAAATATTATTTAATAGTTATGATGCAATAGGCCTTTCGAAGGTATTACCTATTTTTCTTGTTGCAAGACTAGTTAATGTTAAAGAGCTGATTAGAGTTCTTTTATTCAAATAAAACAATGGCTTGGAAAGTCAGGATGTGAAGAGCTCTAGGTGGTCTTAGATGTCTGATCTTGAATGGGGTTGAATGATAGTTACGTCTTATCCTTATTGGTGACTAGAATGTTTGAATTAAACTTAAATTGGTTTTATTCCCTTACTTACCTTGGAGCCATTTACAAGATCTCTTATTGAATTGACTATTATAAGAATACGAAATTATAACACAAGGTAAATAATTTAGAAGGTTTAGATAATTATTATTGCTGATATTATTAAGTGTATATATTAATATCATGGTATGATGGATATAGTGTGTACAACTATCTTAAGTATGACTCGGGTATTGGTAGTGCTTAAGGCAAGGCTATAATTACTACAATGTCTTTCCAAGTTCAGATGAGTGTTATGTGATCTTGTAGATGCATGTTGTGTTTCTGATCGAGAAGGATGTCATAATATAATATGATTATGATATTGATCATTGAATCATATTATGGTAGGACATCATGTGGATCCATATAGGGGCTTTGTATAATCATTGGAGCACTTTGTGATGATATTTTGATTGTTGTTATTTCTACCCTGTGATTTGTTGTGAGTGGATTTATTTTATACTCTTATGCTTAAATTCTAAGTATGGATTTGTTTTGGGCAATTTTTCTTCATATGATGTTATCCTCTAAGGTGTATCATTTAAGAAAGGTTCTAGCATGTCCAGGTGGAATTACAAATCATAATGGTGGAGAGGTCTAAAATAGAGATCTCAGTGTCCTTGGATGAAAGCTCTATAATACAGTCTTGCTAGATCGTGAACTTAGTTGGATTTCCCTATCTACAGTTGAGCCTTAATAATTGTTGGGACTCATTAAAAGGAACCTTGTTAGGTTATGCAATAGTAATCAATTAAACTTTATGAGCTATGGCCTGTTTTAGAATGGGTATTGAAAAATGGTGGTTTCTTACATTGTTTGGTTTTAATCCTTGCTATAGTTTTCCTTCTATTGTATTCTTTATATATTTTCTTTTTCATGAGGAAGTTACTTGAGTGGTTATGAAACCTTGAAGGTAGGAACCTATGTATATAACCCTTGAGATATTAAGTGAGGAGAACTACATGTGACTTTCATCCGATTTGGAAGTGGGTATATAGGTAGTTGTTGGGCGAAGGATGCCCCTAGACTTCAAGTCCATAAGGGAAGGGTTTAGGGAATTTACTCCAAGGCTTGGGGTGTTCCTAAACTTGATCAGCCTTTCCTCTTTTATATGCTTTAGCTTGAAGTTGAAATTGCATCAGATGATTGTGGATTCACCATCCAATTAATAAGTCCCCATTATACAGGCTTGAGCCAGTAAAAGGCACTCTATCAACACTAAACTCATATACTTTGAGGTTGTTGGGTTTGGTTCTCTGAATCTACTACAATCTTGGATGAACTATATTAGAATCACTATCTTCATGGTTTATCTCCAATGTGGATGTATGAAGGTGCCTCGGGACTTGTCTAGATTAAAATGATCTTGGTTTTGTGTATTGAACACTATGGGCAATTAATGGTGAGAAATACCAACTATGTATGGTGTTTTTCCTTAACACTTGGTTGGTGGATAATTGTATGTTAAGATTTGTGATTGGTGTTATGCAAGTGCTAGGCCCTTAGAAATAGAAGACTCTAATATTACTATTGTGGGTTTGACTTCTATATAATGTATACTGTGTTTACAAGTGACAACTAAATGTATGGAATGACCATTGATATTCCTTTATGAGTTTGTATATGTTTATGCATATGTGACCAGTTAGAATCTAGCTCATGTGGGTCCAATATGTTTATTGGGTGTTAACATGTAATTTGGACCCCTAGACATATAAGACCTTGTGTATTGGTTTATGGACCCCTATGTGGCATGTAACCAAGTCAACTTGACCACTGTTGGTGAATCCTTGTGATATCGTAATTGTGTTTTACTTGGCTATAAGATGACTCACATGTCAGAACCAAGTTTGATATGTTACAAGTATGTGCCTAATCGGTGTTGTCATTGATGTCAACATATCCTTGTTGTCATTGGTGTCAACTGTATCTTATTCTATTACTTGTTTAGAGACTTGTATGTTGAGGATATTGAGAAAATTAGCCTTTCCGGAAGAAACTAGTGAGCTACAGAGAAGTACAGTACAAACAGTAAGTTCAATGCTGAAGAACAGTCTGGTAAACTACTCTGCATTCACTTTTGCTTGAAGATCATGGTCTGTGGATTGGAAGTAAGTTAGAGGTATGACTAAGGATGTTGTAATCTGGGTTTGAAGCCTCTACATGAAGATCTGAGTGAGTTGTGTTCACCAGCTCGTGAAACCTGCTTTTTCTGTAAGTTCAGTTGGGACAGGAAGAAAGTATTATGCTCCGCATTCCTCCACAATAAAGTATTTGGCTCTGTGGTTCTAGAGGGAAGTCTGGGATGATGATAAGTGCCTACAGTTGCAATGGTTCATGGTTTGGTGGTCCGCAAGCTACCTTTCTTTTATGACAGTTGAAGACAGTGAAGTTCACGTGTTCCGGTGAGAAGATTCCTATGGATAAAGTGGTTAAGGTTCGTACGATTGCTCCTAATGATTATAGCATGCTTGTAGATGTCTCCCAATCATGTTCCTATCTAGAATTTGGTCTGCATTAAGAAATTGAGATTGTATTTTGTTCCCAGATAATGTTGCATGTAACCAGTCTTGGCTGACCTGGTTAACCCCAATGATTGCGGAGATCTTTGGAAGATTGTGGAAGCATGTTGTGGCATGGAAAATCGTGTTTGAGTCCCAACTAAGGCATGGCGTGATCCGCATTTCATTCCCTTTGCATATTGTTGTAGTAGGTTAGGACCTATTTTGTAAATGTTTGTAATACCGACCTTGGAGATTGTTCCAATGGTTGATGATTATGATGCTGACCTTGATGATCATTCCAAGGTTGATTTAGTGTATAAATACTTGTAGTTGAGTCGTGGAAAAGGTGTCCTTGAGTGGAAATGAAAAGATATTAAGAAAGGTCCAAAAGGTAGAGCAGAGAAGAGGCAGAGGAAAGAACAGGAAGAGCAGAGCAGGGGAATTATTATACTTTAGTTGCAAACATAGAAAGGTGTTGATTGTAGCAGTGAGTCTAGCAGTAAGCTGCCAGTAGGGTTTAACAACCCTTAGGGTTTAACAACACTTATTGTAATCTTGCTAGATTTAGGGTTGAGGTAGTGAGCCTGCTAGACCTAGTTGTTCTTCATGGCAGTAAGCCAATATGTTTAGGCCCATGGAGTGACCAAGCCTGAACATCATCATTTCAAGATTGCAATATATATTGAGAGTTAATCCTCTCCGTGGTTTTTCCCCACCTTGGGGTTTTCCACGTAAATTTGGTGTCTCTTGTGTTTGATGTTGTATCTGTGGTTAAGTTTCTGATTTCATGCACTCATTATTAAATCATAATAATTGTGGATAAGTGATGAATGTTTAATTGTAAAAAGTGTTTAAGTTTTTGTGACAACTGATTCACCCCCCTCTTAGTTGTCTGGCACATATCAACATGATATAGGTGCGGATAGCTGGTTGTCACCAATATCATGTAGGTGATGAATGCCAGGTACTATTTGCCATATCTTAGGATTATCTGGGTGTCACTAGTAGCATGGAGGTGACGGATGCCAGGAGCTATCTAGGTTATGATACATGTCCAGTTTATCTAGTTGTCACTAGTACTATATAGGTGATGGATGCCAGGTTCTATTTTCCATGTCTTAGGGTTTAGTTGGCTATCGCTAGTAGCACGGAAATGACGGATGCCAGGAGTTACCTAATGATATGATAGGGCTTAGCCAACTTTCACCAGTACCATGTAGGTGATAGGTGCTAGGAGCTACCCCATACTAGGTTGGACCAACTTTCACTAGTGGCATGGAGGTGATAGATGTCAGGATCCACCAAATCGACAAGTTTAGCAGGTCATGTAAATATTCTTAATAGCCACATGTGATATATGTTGTTACACCTATTCCTTAGCCAATGATGACAACATGTAGCATGAGATGCTTGCTTATCATTACAGTTGGTTGTGAATATGTATGTTGTTACACCTACTACTTAGCTAGTGATTATAAAAAGTATTATGGGATGCTTGCTCGTCATCATAGTTGGTTGTGAATATGTATGTTGTTACACCTACTCCTTAGCTAGTGATGACAACAAGTAGTATGGGATGCTTGCTTGTCATCACAATTGGTCATGAATCAGGAAACAAGTTGGGATCCACAATGTAGCATGAGATGCACCGGCATTCCTTTTATCATGGGGGGTATGTATGAGCTTATGTGATAGTGAACTAGGTAATGGGAAGATGAATGTAGTAGGTTGTGTCCACTTCCTATTACTAGTTGGTCACTATGAATGTGTGAGTCAATCAATGTGTACATCTGTATTAAGGACCTTATGTGTTGTGTATTGTTGCACTTGAGCCTTTGCCAGTGATGACCACAAGTAGTATGGGATGTTTGTTTGTCATCATATTTGGATGCAAATCAAAAAATAATATGGAACCCATGATGTACCATTAGATACACCAACATTCTTTTATCTAGTTGGGATATATTTGAGGACTTATGGGCTAGTGAATCAAGGAAAGGGGAAGATGCTTGCAATATGGTTGCAACCATTCCTTTTGCTACCTAGTCACTATGTGTACCTATGATGCGCATATGATTCAATCACATTATGTATATATTATTCCTGCATTAGCTAATCACATTGAATATATGTGAAATAGTCACATTGTGTATATGTGATGCCTGCATGAGCTATTCACATTGGGTATATGTGATATAGGTGTGAACTATTCACACTGTGTATATGTGTTGTATGCATGAGCTAGTCACTCTGTGTGTATGTGATGCATGCATTAATTATTCTACCCACGTATATGTGTTGTATGATTGAAATAGTCACTCTAATGTATGTGACACATGCATGAGTTATTCACTCTATGTATATGTGCTATGTAGGAGCTAGTCACATTGTGTATATGTGACACATAGACGAGTTATTCACTTTGTGTATATGGGTTGTACCCATGAGCTAATCACACTTGTATATGTGACCCATGTGAGAGATAGTCACATTGCGTACTAGGAATATATGCTTGAGCTAGTCACTATGTGTAAATAAGTAATGTTTATGAGCTAGTCACTATGTGGTTTTGAGTGTCTTCAAACATTGGTGTTGGCATTGAACTAACATTTGACTAGTTTGCATTTGCTCTCATACTATTGCATATGATTGAATTAGAATCATAGGATTTACTTAAAAGTTATGATTTAAAAGTGAGGTTAGAGATCTCATATAAAAGGAGAGGATGAAACCTCTCTATTATTGATGCACAAACTATGGAGCCTCTAATTCCCACAAGGGGATACGTAGGTGGGGCCATTATGAATGAACCCTTGAGGTTTAGGTTTGGGTCTAGGGATGACCCTAACATTAGGAGCTTGCCATATTTAGTGCAAGGATATGAGTGCTGGCATAGAGTTGTTGCCACTGCTATGGTTGGTAAGGCTTGAAGATGAAACTTCTTAATTGAATAGAAGTTGCCTAGTTGATTAAGTTTATACTTCATGTGTTAAAAAAAAAAAAAATTAGTAGTAACCAGGCTGGTTATTACACATACTACATGCTAGGGCTGTACCTTGCTTCTATTAATACATTTCACTATTATTCCATACATGTTTTTGGTTATACCATCTAACATTGGGACTGTATCTTGTTCAAGTTGAATTGAATTCATTGCGGAGTGTTTGCATACCATTTTGAGGACTTTTGTGAGGTTATACTACTTTAGTTAAGGGCTGTCCCAGTCTGATTCTTGCTTGCAACAATTGTGTGGTGATTTTCAGTAGTGTCAAGCTTGTTGTTTCTACTACTTGGGTGACAACCTTTTGTGTGTTTCAGTTTGATATGGCAATTAGTGGGCAGATTTTAATGTTTTTAGACCTTTACCAGTAGCCCCATTATCATGCTATGTTCTAGATTAGAATGTTGTAGTATGTTTTAGCCCGACTCAATCCAAATGGACTGAATATTATCTATTTTTCTGATTATTATTCACTAATCTGGGTATTGCAATAGTGTATTTGTGTTGTGTTTAGTTGATTTTAGTAGTGTGTTGGAGTTTCTTTAAGAATAAATAGATATCAGCAGTTCATATCTCATTTTATTGTAATGCTGGATGGAAGTACCACCAGAAGTGTTGCATTCATGAATATCTTATTGTAAAAACTAGATGGTATATTGCCAGTTTATGTGTATTTCAACATTGTAGGGTCTTGGAGAGTTTACTGTCAGACCTAGTGCATTTCATGACCCATTTTGGCATTGATTCAATCTGCTGGTAATTAGTCATTTTGGCTTGATCGGACTTGGTATGAATCTTTCAATGGCTTTGCATTTCTAAGCACACTTGTCCGCCAAAGAGGTGTAGATTTGGGTAGGCTCTGTTGCTTGTGTGCTTCTGGTTGGCTTGTTGCCTTTTCATTTCAGCAAATGCAAATTCATCTAAATAGATTGTGTGCTGTCCAAGCACCATATACTTTCACCTTGTCCACACTGGGATCTTGGTGATCAGAAAGTGCTCAGACTTGCATTTGCATTTATATATTGCAAAAAGTTGAAAAATATTGGTGTAGGTCTTTACATGTTATTGAGTAATAAAGTTTATTAAGCTCAACTGTATTGTTTGAGATTAAGATGTTGTATATTCCCTCATGTTATATATTATAAACAAACATAAAAGTCATGTGCCTTGCCCCTGCAGCCACTGGCATTTACATGCTTAATGGTTGAGCACATCTGCCATCTGCGGCAAAACATTTTGGAGGATTGGGCTAGTAATTTTTCTTTTGCAAATCATTATAAGAAGTTAGTCGATGGAAAATTTGAAAACAATACTAACACCAGAAAGCTTCTTTGTTTTTGGGTGGCTCTGAACATCACTGCACAGTTGCAACAGATTCAGACAATCTGTTTTGTTCTAAGAAACGAAGACCAATTTCAAGATGATCTGGGATTAGTGTGTTCTTGGAGCTTCAGAAGTCTAAAGTACTCACTCTTTTCACCTTTACTGATCAAAACAGGATGGCTGCCATGCTCAATAATCTTTCCATCCTCAATAACTGCTATGTGGGCAGAGTTTTGAATTGTGCTCAATCTATGAGCTATAGCTATGCTTGTTCTTCCCACCATAACTCGATCTAGAGCTTCCTGAACCACCTTCTCTGATTGAATATCCAATGCACTAGTTGCCTCATCCAGAAGTAAGATACTTGGATTTTTTATTATTGCCCTTGCTATGGCTATTCGTTGCTTCTGCCCACCAGACAACTGCAGCCCCCTATCACCGGTATTTGTATCATATCCATTCTCCAAATGACTGAAACAATGTTAATAACAATACATCAATTTCCAAAAAGAAAAATAAAGTTGAAGTTACAGAATTTCACTCACCATATAAATCCATGGGCATTAGCAGCTGTTGCGGCCTCAATCACCTCTGCCTCGGTTGCATCCTCCTTACCATACATAATGTTCTCTCTAATACTCCCTGCAAACAAAGTTGGCTCTTGCCCTACCAGACCTATAAAACGTCTCAAGTATCTCAAATTGAATGTTTGAATGTCTTTATTATCTATTAAAACTAGTCCTTTGACAGGATCATAGAATCTCTCCAAGAGTCCAATAATGGTGGACTTTCCACACCCGCTTTTGCCAACCAGAGCCACACTGCTTCCTGCTTTGATTTCAAGGCAGAAGTCTCTCAATACAATAACATCGGGGCGAGCAGGATAAGAAAAATCTACCTTTCTTAATTCAACATTGCCATCAATTTTATCTGGCTTAAGTCCTCCAATATCTTCTGGATTTATGGAACTATTTCTGTCCAAGATCATGAACACAGATTTCACAGCATCCGCACCCTTGGCTATGTCTGAAGTCATGCTTCCAGCATCTGCTATAATCCGCCCAATTCTTCCCAGCATTGTCATGCAGGTTAAAAATGCATGAAAACTTAAATATCCTTGCTGTCTAAGCTTCCCTCCATACCAAAATCCTAAAGCCCATTGGCTTGTATGGATAAATTGACATGTCCCAAGAACCAATCCTGCATACAACGATTGTATTTTGATCTCTTTATGGGGCTCTTCTTGTGTGGACTCAAATAGCTGGAGAATTCTTTCCTCGCCACAGAAAGCTGCAATGGTTCTGTGGTTTACAACACATTCTGTGGCCACTTGGCTGGTTTGATTTTGGGTTTTGATAAACTTCCTTGAAAGGTGCTTGAGTAGAACTCTTTTAGTGTAGTAGCAGTAGATCCGCACAGGTTGTATGGCAATTAATACAATGGCGAAACGCTAGGTCATAACTAGTGAAACAATACAGGTTCAATCACATTTGCTTGGAAGGACTACACTGTCAATGCCACAAAAACAATGGAGTAACTTCTTATTTTTTCGCTTATTTCATCGTCATTGTCCAGAAATAGAACTGATATCATGCTTGCCATAGCAATTGAATAAGATGGATTCAGGGCTCCATATCCAATGGCGCCAAGGCACCCCAGTGCAGCATTCTTCCATTCGGGAGAGTTCATTGCAAACATCAGGCAGAAGGATGGAATTCGAGTTCCATCTGAAAATTTCACTTTTCCGTCATTTTCTAAGGCAGAAAAAGAACTCCCATGTTGATCTGAAATATCTAATATGTTCTCAAGCTCCCGGCTGCTTGATCTCAAAGCTGTTTTAGAGATATTGCTGTCAACTGTTTGTATTTTGACTCTTTGCTGTTGTAAGTGAATGAGAGCTGCATACTTGCCATTTGGCCTTTGGATCAGCTCCTGGTGTCCGCCTGACTCAATAACACAACCATGTTGCACTATTGCAATTTTGTCTGCAGCTTTGACTGTAGAGCTATGTTACCAGAAACGAGAAATGAAAACGCAACAGCAACGGCAATGTGACAGAAACGGGATATTTAGAGGTTGCGTATAAGAAATGGATTTTAACATATATTTTTTCAAAATTTTAGATTTATTATAAAATCTTATCCCATGTTAATAAAGATGCATACAAATTAAAATTTGTGAAATTAAACACAAAATAAAAGTAAAACACTGAGATTTACCAATTCCAAGTCCAGTTAAACATGCCTCTCCATTCTCTTGAAGTACTTCAATTGGTAATTCTATCATTCCCATGATCCATCGAGCCACCATAATCCCACATCCTATAACGCCCTGATATGTAATCAATGAAAACTCCAGAGAAGACGAAGATTTGTACATACACAAGAGCTTCTGCATTTATTTTTTTAGTAAGATTTGTTTTAAATTAAACAATTACTTTAAAACAATGTTATAAAAGTCATTTTTATTCCAAAATATTATAAAAGCTATAATAAAATTTACTATAAACAATATAATAAAAACTCATTTTTTATTTCAAAATATTATAAAGGCTATAATAAATTTGTTTTATTTCAAAATATTATAAAGGCTATAATAAATTTGTTTTAAAGTAGTTTTTTTTAAAACAATATTATAAAAACTAACTTTTATTTCAATATAAAAACTCATGAAAGCTTTAATATAAATCAAAACTCACTTTTAATCGAATATAAAGAGCTTCAATATAAATCACTTTGTTTCTTTCAAAAAGTTTGATTAAAAAACATCAAAGGAAAATTGTTCATCACAGCAGAAGGGAAACAACAACGCACAAGAAATGGAATGGACACCGAGAAATGGCCGTTCGCTATGGCAACGACGTTTCTGCCATTCAAGACGGAAACGTGGGGCTTCCGTCGCATTTTTGGTAACATAGCTATGGAGAGATGATGTGCCACAATAATAGCTTTTCATTTCATTCATCTCTATAATGCAACTGTTGAAATGTGAAGTCAGTTTTACTTATTCCAACAGTGATGAGCAGTTGACAACGAGTACCTAACTAGTGCCTCGAGTACCTGCCTGATGGGGCTGAAGGCCAAGGAACTGAAACCGAAGGTTTTTGGACAGGGGGTCGTAGAGGGGCTGAGCATAGGTGAACGGCCGAGCCAGAAATTTTTTTGTCATGTTCTAGGTGTACACCATGCAAAATTGCATGTGGAAGTACCATTTGCGCTTTCATGTATGAAAATCTATCTTTAGATTTTATTTGTTTTTTGCATGTGCTTTTTCATGATTATTTAAGTTAGTTGAGCTTGAATGTCAAGAAAAAGTTTTGTAATTGCAAATTTTCTTCTGAGAATAAAATTGAAAGATCTTTGCTCGTGGTTTTTTCCTGGTACAGTGCCAGGTTTTTCATGTAAATTTGTGTTGTCTATTTTGTATTTTTTATTGCTAATTCACTATTATTTCAATTCTGCACTACTTATTTTTTTAACAGCAACTAGATTTTGAACAGCTAAAGAATACCTAAGTATCATATCCCTGTGGTAGTTGAGTGATAAAATTGTGGGCATTAGCAGCCATTGCAGCAGTGGTGATTTCATCCATTGTAGCATTCTCTTTCCCAAACAATATATTCTCTCGAATAGAGGTAGCAAACAGGGTTGGCTCTTGACTGACTAGACCGATTTGGCTGCGCAACCATTTCAGTTGCAAGTATTGAATGTTCACTCTGTCTAGAAGAATCTTTCTTGCGATTGGATCATAAAAGCGTTCTAATAGCAAAATTGCTGTGGATTTTCCTGATCTGCTTGCTCCAACTAGAAACATAGTTTGTCCTGCAGGAACAATTAGGGATAAATCTCTAAATATCTGAGTGTCTGGTCAAGAAAGATATGTGAATTGTACATTTTTGAATTGGATTTCGCCATAGACCTTTTCCAATACATTCCCTGCTTCCTCTGCTTGATCAATCTCTGGTTCTCTATTGATCATTTCAGATATGTGAAATACAGCAATGGCTGCCTCTGGAAAGTACTTCAGATTGGGAAGTGCAATCCCCAAAGCCCTGTAGGCCAAACCAACAATTTCAATGTTGGCAGAAAAATAGGGGAGGGGGTAGAACACGCTGTTTTGATTTCAAATACAATGCTACAGCAATATAAAGAACAACAAAAACAAATACACACACAGACAGAAAGAGAAGAGAGGTGACAACAATATATTTTTATATATTTTCCTTCTTCTATGAATACATACAAACTTCATACAGATTACAATCCAGAGCTGCTGCTCTGTTCTTTTGTTCTACCCCAATCACTGGAGCTGCAACTATCTTGGGAGCTTCCTGGAACTCCATAGCTATCAAAGGATTACTGTGCTGCTATACACATTCCTTCTATTCTCTCTGTCTGCTGTTCTCTACAAGAACATTCTCCTCTGCTGCTGTAGGATAACTCATGCTCTCATATCTTCTCACTTTTCCCTCTCTTTTGTCTCTTGTACATACCCAGCAAAATGGGCGCTCAAACACACTTGAATTTCAAACGTACCTACCGGAATTGAATGCGGCAGGCCAACAGTGCTGAGGTCCAACGCGGGGGCAGAGGCAAATAAATGCACACTGAAGAGGATTAAATTTCCAACACTCCCCCTTAATCTAAAGTTAGACGTCATTCAGCAATTTTCATTTCAGAACTAATCTCTGGAGCTATACATTTGCCTTTCCCTTTCCAGAGTAGATCTCTAGAGCTCTTTTTGCTGTGCTGCAACATCTCCGGAGCTGCCCTCTACATTTCCAGAGCTCCCTGTCTACATCTCCGGAGCTGGCTTCCTGTTTCAGCATCTCCAGAGCATCTCCGGAGCTGACTCTTTGCAACTCTAGAGTTCCTTTTCCACATCTCTGGAGCATCTCCGGAGCTGCACATACATTCCAGAGTTGAATCTCTGGAGCTCTCCTACTGTCTTTCCAGATTTGAACCTTTGGAGCTGTCTTCTTTGTATGACTACGCACCTCCGTAGCTGTCTTCTTTCTGGGGCTGCACACCTCCGGAGCTGTCAACAATGCCGAGCCTATCCCTTAGGCGTTCAAACGAATCTTTTGGCAATGCTTTTGTGAAAATGTCAGCGAGCTGCTGCTCAGATTTGCAATACTGCAACTCAATCTCTCCTCGTTCTACCAACTCCCTAATGAAGTGATAACGGATCTCAATGTGCTTGCTTTGTCTGTGGAAGACTGGATTCTTTGTCAGGGCTATTGATGAAACATTGTCACAATGAATGGTTGTACCATCTTCTTGCTGCTCATACAAGTCTGCAAGGATTCTTCTCAGCTAAATAGCCTGGCATGCAACTGCATTTGCTGCAATATACTTAGCTTCTACTGTAGAGAGAGAAACAATGGGCTACTTCTTAGATGCCCATGATATCACCCCTGAACCCATGTGAAATACATAGCCGGATGTGCTCTTCCAGTCATCAACATTTCCTGCCCAATCACTATCCGTGAAACCAGCCAACTTAAACTCATCAGAAACATCATACAAAATGCCATAACCTATTGTGCCATTGACATGCCTGAGGATCCTCTTTCCTGCTTGCTAATGTGTGTCCTTAGGCTTCTCCATGAACCTAGAAATCAGGCTTACAACATACATCAAATTAGGCCTAGTTGCTGTCAAGTACATGAGGCTTCCAACCATGCTCTTGTAGAGGGTTGAGTTTACTTCCCCGCTGCTGTCCTCTTTACTCAACTTCAGACTTGTGGCTGTTGGTGTAGGGACAGGTTTACTGTTTTCTATTTTAAACCTTTTCACAATTTGTTTGGCATAGTTAGTTTGTGAAATAAATATGCCATGCTCTGTTTGCTTGACCTCAATGCCAAGGAAATACTTCAGCAAACCTAAGTCTGTCATCTCAAACTCATTCTTTTTTGCCTCTTTGAAATTAGCAATGAAAAGATCACTATTTCTAGTAAAAGTCAGATCATCTACATACAAAACAGCAATCAAAATTTTACCTTCGGCTGCTTTGATGTAGAGAGTGGGCTCACTGCTGCTTTTACTAAAGCCATTGCTCACCAAATATGAGTCAATCCTGCTGTACCACGCCCTAGATGCTTGTTTTAGCCCATAGAGGGCTTTCCAGAGCCTATATACTTTATCCTCTTGCCCTGGGACTTCATAGCCAGGTGGCTGCTCCACATACACTTCTTCTTTCAGCACTCCGTTCAAGAAGGCTGACTTTACATCCATCTGAAACACCTTCCACTTGTGTTGGGCTGCAATTGCTACGACTGCCTGAACTATTTCTAGCCTTGCAACTGGTGCATAGGTCTCATCATAATTTCTTCGATGCTATTGTTTGTACCCTTTGACAACCAGCCTTGCCTTATGTTTTTCTACTTTTCCTTCAGCAGTAGACTTGGTCTTGTAGACCCACTTAACTCCAATCACTTGTTTACCCTTGGGTAAATCAGTTAGCTACCATGTGTCATTCCTCACTATGGCATCCAATTCTTCATCCATGGCCTTACACCATTTCTCCTCTTTCATAGCTTCTTCAAAGTAGATTGGATCACTAGAAGAAAATAATGCAAAATTCAAATCTTTATCATCATCAGCATACCTTGTGCTGTCATAAATCTCCTTCACACTCTTTGTCCTCCGTGGAATCAATGATGCGAGTGTGGGGTCTGAATTTCCTCCGGAGCTACTACTATTCTGACCTTCCGAGCTACTGCTGTTCCCTCCGGAGCTGCAGTTCTGATGACCTCCAGAGTTGCTGTTATAACGTCCTCCAGAGCTGTTGTTCTCCAGAGTTGCAGACCTCCGGAGCTGCTGATCTCCGGAGCTGCAATGTTGCTGTCTACCTCCGGAGCTGTTGTGCTGAGCATCTCCGGAGTTGCTATTTTCTAGTGCTCTACGGTAGTTTCTCCTCGAGCTGCTGCTCTCCATATCTCCTCTGGAGTTGCTATCCTCTGGAGCTTCATCATCTTCAAGGGGTATTGTGACTGAAATACCCATGGTGCTGTCCACCATTCCATCCCATGCTTCATTCTCAATGAACTCAACATCCTTGCTGATCACAAGTTTTTTGGTGATGGGATTATACAGTCTATAGGCTTGTGATTCTTCACTATAGCCTAGGAAGATACATTTCTCACCTTTATCATCAAATTTCTGCCTCTTCTCTTTAGGCACGAATGCATATGCCACACACTCAAAAATTCTTAGGTGCTCAATAGTCCATTTGCTGTTTGTCCACGCCTCTTATGGAATCCGATCACAAACTGCCTTTGTAGAACACCTATTCAATAGGTAGACCGCTGTTTTTACAGCTTCACCCCAATAATCATTTGACAGTCCCTTTGCTTTTAGCATGCTTGCTGCCATCTCTGTGATGGTTCTATTTTTCCTTTTAGCTACTCCATTTTGCTGTGGAGTATACCTCGTAGTGAATTGTTTATGAATGCCTTCATTCCTAAAGAAATTCAGAAATTGTTTGGAGACATACTCTCCCCCTCTATCCGTTATTAGGGCCTTGATTTGGCGGCTGCTTTTCTTTTCAGCCAATGCCTTAAACTCCTTAAACTTCTCAAAGGCCTCTGATTTGTTTTTCAAGAAATAAATCCAAATTTTTCTACTGTAATCATAATGAAGGTCATGAAATATACATTCTCACCTAATGTGGGAGTCTTCATAGGGCCACATAAATCTGAATGCACCAACTCCAATGGTGCTTTTGCCCTTCTAGAATAACCTGATTGAAAGGGTTGTCTATGCTGCTTTCCTAGAATGCAGGCTTCACATTTGCCATCGGGCTCTACAATATTTGGTAGCCTCTAACCATGCCTTTCTTAGATAATAAACTCAAACTAGAAAAGTTTAAGTGCCCATACCTTAAATGCCACAATTTGGATGGGTCTTTGATGACTGTCCTAAAGGCTGTTTGCTGTCCCACTACTGTGAGTGCTGGAGATAGTGCAGGAAACTGCGCTAGAGATAGCGCTGGAGTTAGCGCCGAAGATGGCGCCAGAGTTAATGACAGAGGAAACATTCTGTTTCTCATCATCTGCACTGCTGCAATCACTTTCTTACTGCCTCCTCTATCAAATATAGTGCACCCTTCGTTTTCCATTAGGATTTTATAACCATTTTGGACCATTTGTCTAATACTCAAGAGGTTATGCTTTATGCCCGGGGCATAATAAACATCATGAATCTACATTTTCTCACCTTGCTTGCTGAGGACTGTGATGATGCCTCTCCCTATGACAGGAACCTTTTGGCTGTTCCCCATCATGATTTCAGACTTGACATTTCTGTCAATGGAGGCAAACAAGTTTTCATTACTACTCATGTGGTTGCTACACCCGCTGTCCAAATACCAGACTTCAGGGCTGCTCTTCTTAGCAAGGTTGCACACAATAAACACCTTGGACTGTTTCTCATTTTTAGCCCTATTCTCAGTTGCTACATTAGCATTTTGGCCTCCATGGTCGTGCTGTTTCTTTCTACACTCACTAGCATAATGGCCAAACTTATGACAGTAATAGCATTGAATATTACTTTTGTTAGACCTCTGATTCGAACTACCGTTCTTCTTCCTTTCTTGATAGCTTGGCTGTGAGCTACTTGCCTCTTCTTGGCTGTTTGAAACTCCTCTTCTGGAGTTGCTTCTTCCTCTACCTCTTTGACCTTTACCTCTACTGTTTCTTCCTCTTCCTCAACCTCTTGCGTTGGTCTGAGCCTTGAAGGCTTGCTCAAGGGAAGGAGCAGATCTATTCAACTGCTGCTCATGGCTTTGTAGAGAGCCCATCAACTCATCCACTGTCATCTTGGACAGATCCTTTGTCTCTTCAATGGTTATGACAATAGGGTCAAATCTAGAAGGTAGGCTCCTTAGGATTTTCTCAACAATCCTTTGTTCATCCATGGTTTCTCCATTTATCCTTAGCTGATTCAGCATGGTAGAAACCCTGGTGTGAAAGTCTGAAATAGACTCACTCTCCTTCATTTGTAGCATCTCAAAATCTCTTCTAAATAGCTGGAGCTTGACTAACCTCACTTTGTCAGTTCCCTTGTAGCTGTTCTGCAGTATCTCCCAAGCCTGCTTTGAATAGTTTGCTACTGCAATGCGAGGGAAAATAGCCTCTGTCAAGGCTTCCTCAACTAGACTGAGGGCTTTAGCATCTTTCATCCTAGTTTCCTTCAACTGGTTTCTTTGAGCATTCATAAGGGCTGCATAGGCTGCTGGGTCTGTGATGTCTATGAACCCATTAGTGACCAAATCCCAAAGGTCATTCGCAACCAGAATGGTCTTCATCTTCTTAGACCAAATATCATAGTTCTGCCCATCAAAACTTGGTGGCTACTGCCATCCTTTGCTATCCCCACCTGCCATGAATGCCTAGACAAACTAGGGCTTATGAAACACCCACACAAACTTGACTGCCCAGAAAAATAGGGCTCTGATACCACTTGTTGGCAGAAAAATAGGGGAGGGGGCAGAACACGCTATTCTGATTTCAAATACAATGCTACAACAATATAAAGAACAGCAAAAACAAATACACACACAGACAGAAAGAGAAGAGAGGTGACAGCAATATATTTTTATATATTTTCCTTCTTCTATGAATACATACAAACTTCATACAGATTACAATCTAGAGCTGTTGCTCTGTTCTTTTGTTCTACCCCAATCACTGGAGCTGCAACTATCTCGGGAGCTGCCTGGAACTCTGTAGTTGTCAAAGGATTATTGTGCTGCTATACACATTCCTTCTATTCTCTCTGTCTGCTGTTCTCTGCAAGAACATTCTCCTCTGCTGCTGCAGGATAACTCATGCTATCATATCTTCTCACTTTTCCCTCTCTTTTATCTCTTGTACATACCTAGCAAAATGGGCGCTCAAACACACTTGAATTTTAAACTTACCTACCGGAATTGAATGCGGCAGGCCAACGGTGCTGAGGTCTGACGTGGGGGCAGAGGCAAATAAATGTACACTGACGAGGATTAAATTTCCAACATTCAAAACAAGAAAATAAAAAATACTCAACACCAAATGTTTTGATAAAAAATAGATACATACATTCCACCATGAGTTATAAGCAGGCCGATTGCCAGGATTCTTCCTGGTGATACATCATGAGATATGACCAAGCCGCTCCCATGCCATGCCATAAAACCCCATATAACAAAAGTAAATCCATTACTTTCAACAACCAATCCTTTTGCTAGACCTCGCTTAAGACCTTGCTTTACAATTGTATCGAGTACAAATGAGTATTTGTTGATTATATTATGCTCTCCCACGAATGAATAAATAGTCCTGACGGAGGAAAGTGCTTGCTCTACAATTGTATCGGCCCTGTTATTTTGTGCATGCATATCCCTAGCCAATCTCATCAAAATCTTACCATAAATGAACCCCAGGATGATCAGTAATGTGACGAATGGAAAGGTCACTAAGGTCAGCTTCCATGACAAGTAAAAGCTAGCAGCATAGGAGCCAATAAAAGTTGTCACATTCATGATAAAAAATGGAGCCTGCAAAGGAAATAGTGGTCAACAACAGCTTCAAAAATCTTTGTAAATAAGCATTAGAGAAACAAGGTGCATCAGTATATCAAAATTTGTGTGAATAAACAAGAAATGCTTGTAACATATATGTAGTCCAGGCTTGAGAACCTTTTCACTTAGGATGTCTTGGTGAGGAAAGTATCATTGGTAACAGCATTAACCACCTCGGCCATGGCTTTTTAAAAAATGGAGCCTGCAAAGGAAATAGTGGTCAACATCAGCATAAAAAATCTCTGGAAATAAGCATTAGAGAAACAAGGTGCATCAGTATATCATTGGTCCAGACTTGAGAACCTTTTCACTTAGGACGTCTTGGATTAGAAGAACATCATTGGTAACAACATTAACCACCTCGGCCTTGTCTGTGCCTCTTGTGTCAAAAAACTGGGCATCTTGTCTCAACACAGCTCTTAAATATTTTCTTCTCAGTCGAGATGCCTGTCTTTCTCCACTCCTAGTCCAGAAGAAAGCCTCTAAAAAGCAGCACAGCCAATGCTCTTAATTTCACTTAACAACATTAAACACTTCAATTCTGTAATGTTACTTTTCCCATAGTAAGTTACAACATTGATAATTTAACAAGCTCTCTGTAATGTAAATCATTAACAAGACAAATTGGATAACATAATCACATATAATAATATTCCCGATATCTTTTATTAACAATAAGCTCAATACTTATCTCAATCATTGAGCACTTGGATCAGCCACTCTCACTCTAGGAAGATTTTAGTGGTCTAGGAGGAAATAGGTCCTTTCGGAACACGGCGTGCTATTACAGTCTCACACAAGTGCTGGTTTCAGAAGAACAATGCTCAACACTAGTACTAGTTCTAAAAGAACAATGCTCAACATAGTACTCTTACACAAGTGTTGGTTCTTAAAAGAACAATGCTCAACATAGTCCTCTTACATAAATGTTAGTTCTTAAAAGAAAAATGCTCAACACAAGTGCAAACCAAGCTCTAGACAGGACTGTCCCAGGTTGTACACTATACCCCAGGTTAGGACGCACTCTATGTGCCCCCTTCTCCTAATGCGCATAGCCCTCCAAACCACTTCCATCTTTGTTGAGTGTTCTCCATGCCCTTTCCAAGGTTCACACAAATCTCTTATATAACCTTTTAAGGGGTGGTTTCCAAACCATCACACCCTTTCACAAAGGTTGCCATAAAATAATTAGTTAGTAAACATAATAATTCCTCCCTTTAACAGGGTTTTTATAAATATTCTTCATTTATCTCCAGTTTAACAAAGGATCATAATATCCTTTATTTTCCAATCTCCATTTTAATTCTAAAAGGTTAAGTAAACTATATTCTCTCATAAATAGCTTTCTTATCCTTTATTTTCCATCTCCATTTTAATTATAAAAGGTTAAATAAACTTTACCCTCTTTAATTTTAAAAGATTATTCATAAATAGCTTTCTTTTTCCATATAGCAGTAAAAGTCACATAAATTCTATCAAATTATAGACAGAAGCAACACCTATGAATGCTGCAACCCATACTGCAGCAGCCACATACAGAAAGAACACAACTCCCTGCACCAGCAACAGGGAAGATGACTATAATCTAGCTGCTAATACTAAAAAGGTAGAAGCAATCAAATTCTATATTGCCAAACATTTTACCTTGTTAATTGTGGTTGTAAAATCACCATTTATCTGAGATGGACCATATCCTATATTATTGGATAATCTTCCCCATATAACCCATGTAGCAGGTACAGATAATCCATCACCAATGGAACCTAACGTTCCCAATGTCATTGTCAACATATCTATGTAATCTATATATTTGAAAACTTTCCAGATGGGCATTTTCCGAGCTGCTAAATCATTTGAACGGCCATTTCTGTTAAAAGCACCTCTAGCCATGACTGTAACAAACAATGCCAAATTCCTTTTAAATTGGGAATTTTAGCTAGGATATTTATCAGCTATGACCAGGAGATCAGAGTCCCTCTCAAATGCATCATCAACCTCAATGGATAGTTTCCGTGTTCAAATTGAATTAGAAAACAGATCTCCTTTTATCATCTCAATAACACAAACATCGTATAATGCAATGAGATTGCAATCTTGAACAGAAAAATAGAATCATTTAGCTGGAGACAAAAATAAAGAGTAAATTTTAAAATCTTATCACCTTGTCAATTACAATAAACTTACATTCCTTTTCTTTAACTTTTTAATGAATACTCCTATTTAACATTCCTTTTCTTTCAAATTTACAGTTATATATAATTTTTTTGCAACCGACTTTTATAATAGCTAGTATTTTTATTGCACGCTGGTTTGGCAATAATTTCATGTCGTTAACGTGCGGAATGGCAATACACTATGCAACGATATAAGTGGTAGAGAAGAATAAGACCTCAAAATTCAAGCACCACGCCAGATATAGGTGGTAGGCAAGTATAAGTTTTCAATATCAACTGTACATTTACAATAAAAAAATAAGAAATACAGAAGAGACAATATTTGAAAAGTTTAGCTTTAAGAAACGCATCAAAATTTTACTTTTTCATCCACTAATTTAAATATGACGTGTATCTGAAGTTGTTAAAAGTGGGATTAATGTACAGTACTGATCCAACTCAGCATATTGCATGATGTTATCATCTACTTCACCTTCCTAACCTGTGCAGGAATAACATTTTTTAAAGGATTTCTGTTATTGTACTCAAAAACATTTTCTATGCTATCAGACCTTGTCACTTTTAAACTATTTTGGCCTTCAAAATTATTTTGGTAGAACTTATAAATGAAGGCATTCTTTTCACATTTACAAAATAGAGTAGTAATGAACACTTAAAAGATGCTATTAAATGGTTGATAGATTATATGAGTTAAGTATTATACATTTATATTTTTTAAAAAGCCATTCCATATAATATTATTAATATATATGTTTATGGGTTATTTGATAGTATCTTTTCTTACTAGTTTTCAAGAATTTCACATTTGATAATTTAAATGATTTTTAATGATTTTATAAGAAAGAAGTAACTTCAAAAGTATTTTAATTCACTATATAATTTTCAAAGACATTCAATACACAATAATTATTAAACATAAGGATTAATTTAGAATTTTCTTTTTAAGGTATGTATCTTTCCAATAACACTATAATCTTTGCAGGAGCCATTATGTAGTACACCACATTAAAAATGCATTATTCTTAGAAATTGAAAGAAATCATAGACTTGTCTATTTTATGTGTTATACACATTTTTCTAAGATGTATTGAATCACTTATTGAATGCATTTGAATGTTTAATGTTTGCTTATTATCACAATATTTTTTTATACAATTGGTGTACAATACAAACACTATATACATAAAGAGTGACTAAGACATGCAAATAAATAGATAAACATGTAATATAACATCATGAAAATATATGATAATAATTGATAGAAACTATAAACATCTTTTTCTTCTTCTTTTAACAAAGTTTTTTAGGATGAATCACATACCTTCATTGAGAAAGTGTAACACCCAGTTTAGTTTTCACCCTAAAAACTAGGTTTTAACCAAAGGTAATAATTTTTTTTTCTAAAAGTTTAAAGCAGAAAGATAATTTGTTTTTCACTCTAAAACCAAGTAGTTTATCCATCGACTAACAATAATCATGAAATTATAAGTTATACAAAAAAGATCTATCCATCTACAACATTATACAATATGATGATTAAAGTTACTTAGAACATTTTCAAAATAGAAACTTACCAAAGTCACTGCATCTCGATTGTCGACCATCCAAATTCAAGTCTCGGCAAGCCTCAGGCATATAGAAAAGAAAGTATCTTCAAGGAGCTTAACCTCCAACCACAGACCGTCGGTCTCCCGCACTCCTTCCTATCTAAAAGTGGCCCTACCCTACTCAAAGAGGATAGACTTAGGATAACCAATGGTGTTTTCCATCTGAGTACTGGTGTTGTGACCTACATAACTTGTTATCATGCTATCCCCTAGATACCCTCTAGTCAAGCATGACCACTCCACAAGCTACGCCATCCAGTCATGGTGAACTATCAATGCACTTGAGGCACATGCACTATCTTGGCCAAAGGATTTTAATATAATTAGTGTTGTATCAACGCAAGTAATAAGTTCACCCACCCCAACTCGACTCGAATTAATCGCAATCCTACAGTTACCTATGTATAAGTTCAATATAATGACCTCGATAACCTCTAGGTGTTCCAAACTCATCATGCATTAACGCATGGTAGTTAGGTTTACTTCTCTCTTTTTAGCTCATGGAGACATTTCCGTCCATATGTTTTTAGAATGAGTTTTCTAGCTTACTGGTCAATTGGTTAATGCTATAGGTTTACCAGTTAATCTCTAAGTTCGATCACTACTTTAAATTATCCCGTCAAGTGAGGACACTAACTTAACTAAGTAATTTCGGAAGGGGTTTCACAATAAACCAATTTATAGAATACAAATATTCGAAGACCCAAAGTTAAAATTTAAATACTCTTAAGAATCTTCTTTGACCTATCAAATCTTTGACACAGCTTAATCTTTATCATACTAAGCATTTAGAAATACTATAGACTCATTGTGTCGACTCTAAAACTTCATTATCTAACATGTTAGACAGTTTAGACCAATAGTAACTCTATTTTCTCCTTCAAAGACAAAATAGTTTGAATGTTTTAAAGCGAAAAGAGTTATATACAATAAATAAATGGACTTTAACTAGTTATCATTCGCAATAAGTATAGAAAGCTCTCTATGGTCAACCAACCATTTATAAACTTAGAACTTGTGGAGGACTGAGTAGTATTACATGCATCGACATACATTTCACACTATTGTTTCTCTTCTACCAACGGTTAACACATTGTTCAAGTCTTTTATAAAACTAGTTGTCTTTAAATATGTCAGGACCAACCAATTATAGTTGACAGGCCAACTGAGGACACTTCCAACATCGACCTAGATTTTGCTACTGTGGCTTGGATTAAATTTAAAGCTAGTTTTCGACCCGAACATAGTCTACTAAGTGCTCTCCACATATCCATATGTTTCTGAAGCTAAACAATACAACGACACAGTTTAAACCGATCGTCAAAGATACTCGAGAAACAAATGTGATTTAGCTGTGAGTATAAAGACTACGGCGTGGTTCAAGAGCAAATAGCATTGTTTCTGTTTAGAAAGAAAATACAACATACATGTTTTAAAGTTGGTAAACAATCCATATATTACATCATCAATAAAATACTGAGTTCCTTCGTATAACAAAATGGTGCCAGTCCTATTTAAACATTCCTGTTTATCCATGACAGTGTAGAGGAGGAATGAAATGAAACCTGAAGAAAATCTCCAGTGACTTCTTGAAAACTAGTCCAAGAGCACGTTCTTTTCTTACCTGCTCACACTTTCTTTTCGCTTAGCCACCTCTCAACTTCTTTTCTCCATTTTCTATATGTCAAAACTGACTCCCCCTGCCTCTAAATCCCATTCTCCCTACAAAACTAACTACCCCACTCTCTAATTTAGGCCCTATCAACTGGGTAACCACCCTGCATGCATAACTATCTCCTCCTTTCTATGACCACTACCCAGAAAAAGGTTTTGTTTCCCACTAAATTCGCAACAACTCTACAAAGTGGAGCTCAACACTATGCAAGGTGGCGGTTTTTAGTTTGGATAAGATGTCACACTATTCATAACCGATTATGAGTATAGATCAAATGCATAACTAGAAATAATGGCTAAGCCGACAAACCATACATAAAGTTTAAAGCTCAAGAGTAAATAGATTATTTCGAAATATAAGACATCATAGTAAAGACTTGAGTGAGCTCTTCGAGTTACTACCTGCTTACTAACATCATAAAAGAATAAAAGAATTACCCCAAATGACTATTTAAATATAAATAATATAATTTTGTATATTCCTTTACAATATGACCAAAAGTATTACACTCAACGGTCTCAAGATTTAAATCATTATTTAAACCTTTTATTATACGATAATAGCCCATAATAGAAACAATTCAACATCTGTCAAATTTCGCAAGTAGACATTTACATCATACACTCGTAGAGCTTTATGACAATGATGACAAATTGAGCGTAAACACAAAACAAGGTTTGGGGTCGACTTACGCACAAATTTTAACTTTTACGCCGAACCACTAACAAGACACGACATACAACTCATTCTCAAATGTATACATTTATATATATAGCAATATATCAGTCGTCCATATTTGATGACATGATTCAGAGTATTACGACACAGATGTCAATTTCCCATACTCATTACGACAACTACAGAAAGAAGAAAGACCTATTCTTGCAAACCTTGACATCTCATCTAAAATTGACTTAGCCCAAAATCAAAGCTTAACTCAAGGCAACTAGGTTTATCTACCTGATATTTGTCTTCAGTGGCAAGCACCCATGGGTTATTCTAGAGTCTATTCTCTCTTTCTCAAAGATACTTTCTCTTCTTCTTTCTTCCTAGCGAAAATGTTCAGTCTTTTCCTGTCATTGATAATCTCACATACAATTTGTGGTCAGAGTACCAATGTTCTGATCAAAACACATTTACATCAAATCATTTCATTTTCATATCGAAAAGACATTTTAGTTCATAACATCAAATTGATCATAATCAAGTAAAAATCCATAATTTCATAAAATTAACCTTTTTTATTCATAGCATCATTTTCTATGATGTTAAAACATATCCACATGGCTATATCATTTAAGAAAAAGTAAATAGTAATATTAAATCCAAAAAGGGGATGTAACATATCTTTTCCCTATAGAATCATCGTCCCCGATGATTGAGTTTATCAAACAAAATTTCAACATAAAACAAACTTTTATAGTTTAAAATTAATGTTTTTGAAAAGATAAGGAAATCTTTGGTGGATGTCATTATAGTTTTCCCAAGTGGCGATGTCCTCGCCATATTGGTTCCACTGAATTTTGCATTGCACAACCTCTCGATTATGCAAACAAAGTTTACGCATCTCGAGCACCTTGAGTGGCTCGATCACAACCACTCCTGGCTCTTGTATCTGTAAAGAATTCCTTTTAAGAATGTGGTCATTACCTACAAAATATTTCTTTAGGTAAGAAACATGAAAAACATTATGCATTTTGGACAAGACTAGAGGTAGAGCAATTTTGTAGGCCATTGGATTGATAATCTCAAGGACTTCAAAAGGTTTGACATATTGAGGAGCCAACTTTGATGATTTACCAAACTTGATTGAGCTTTTATGGGGTTTCACTCACAAAAGAACTTTCTCACCAATAGAGAATTGTCTAGGCACCCGTTTGTGATCTGCATAATTTTTTTACCTGTCGTTGGCTTCCACCAACCTCTTCCTAATCATTTTCACTTTTTCTTCCATATCTGCTAGCATTTCTGGTCCAATGCTTATCCTATCTTCCATCTTGTCCTAGTTTATAGGAGTTCTACATTTCCTTCCATATAATGCTTCAAACAGTGCCATCTTAATGGCAGAATGATAGGAATTATTATAGGCAAATTCAACAAGAGGTAAATATTCCTCCCATCTGTATTGCTGGTCTATGCAATACATTATTAAAAGATCATCTAAAACCTAATTAACCCTTTCTGTTTGTCCGTCGGTTTTAGGATGGTAAGTGGTGCTCACATTGAGTTTAGTCCCTAGTGCTAAAAATAAAGTTTGCCAAAACTGGGAGGTTATTCGAGCATCTCTATCGGATATAATCTTTTCAGGTACCCCGTGCAATCTAAATATCTCTTGTACAAACTTCTGAGCCAAAATATGAGCTCCATCTGTCAAATTTCCAGGAATAAAATGTGCTACCTTGGTTAGTTTATCTACAACAACCAAAATTGCATCATGTCTATTCTTAGACATTGGTAACCCTTGAACAAAATCCATACTAACAACCTGCCATTTCCATTCTGGAATATCATGCGGGTATAACAATCCGACAGGATGTTGGTGTTCTACCTTCACTCTCTGACACTCTAAGTAACTTGCCACAAACCTTGCATCATTTCTTTTCATTCCTTTCCAAAAATATAGCAGTTTGACATCAGCTAAAAGTTTTGTTACTCCTGGGTGTTTGGAATAAGGTGCACTATGAACTTCCTTCCAAACAAGGTTTCTTAGTTATACAGAATTAGGAACGTAGATTCTTCCCTTAAATCTCATTAATCCATCTGACTCAAAACAGAATCCATCATATCTTGGATCCTTGGGGTTTAATTGTAGAGCTTGCTTCACTTGTTCGTAATATTCATCTCCAGATAAACTTTGCAATACTAAATCTTTAAAATTAGCATGAATAGAGATTATAGAAGCTATGTGTCTTCTTCTGCTTAAAGCATTAGCTACTTGATTTTCTTTACCTTTGATGTAAGCAATCTCAAAGTCATAATCTGATATTAGTTCTAACCATCTCCTTTGTCTTGCATTGAGATGAGGTTGTGTAAATATGTAACGAAGACTTTGATGATCTATTTTTAGTATAAAAGTCTTTCCCAACAAATAATGTCGCCACATCTAAAGGGCGTGAATCACTGCTGCCATTTCTAAGTCATGAGGAGCATAATTCTGCTCATAGTTTTTCAACTTTCTTGATTCATAGGCTATTACACGCCCATTTTGCATAAGCACCCCTCCTAATCCTTCTCTAGAGGCATTGGTAATAACCTGAAATTGCCCTTCAGGATCAGGGACTTTCAAGATCGGCGCTATTGTTAACTTTTCTTTTAATAAATTGAATGCCTTTTGACATTCGTCTAACCAAACAAACCATTTCCCTTTTCTCTGCAAAGAAGTAATTGGACTAGCAATACTTGAGAAATTTAGAACAAATTTTCTATAATATCCAGCCAATCCCATAAAACTTTGTACTTCTGAAACATTGGAAGGTACAGGCCATTCCATAATAGCCTTTATTTTAGCTGGGTCAACTAATATCCCTTCTGCTGATATAGTATGTCCCAAATACTACACTTCTTTGTAAAAGAAAGTACATTTCAAGAGTTTTGCATACAATATGTGTTCTCTTAATCGTTGCAAAATAATTTGAAGGTGTTGTCTATGCTCCTCCTCATTTTTGGAATATATCAGAATATCATCTATGAAAACTAGGATAAATTTATCAAGGCAATCTTTGAAAACACTATTCATGAGATTCATGAAAGCGGCTGGTGCATTAGTCAATCCAAATGGTAACATAGTAAACTCATAGTGACCATATCTTGTTCTAAATGTAGTCTTGTGAATATCTTCATCTTTCAACCTCAACTGATGGTATCCAGATCTCAAATC
This sequence comes from Cunninghamia lanceolata, assembly GCA_027924645.1. Classification (NCBI taxonomy): domain Eukaryota; kingdom Viridiplantae; phylum Streptophyta; class Pinopsida; order Cupressales; family Cupressaceae; genus Cunninghamia; species Cunninghamia lanceolata. Next base: position 5,758,311 of record BSBN01000693.1, read on the forward strand.
TATCTTAGAAAATACTGCTACACCACGCATTTGGTCGAATAAATCATCAATATGTGGCAATGGATACTTATTCTTTATCGTTGCCTTATTTAGCATCCAATAATCTATAAACAATCTAAGGGTTCCATCCTTCTTCTTGACAAAAATAACTAGAGCTCCCCATGGTGATACACTTGGCCTAATTAGACCTTTACTTAATAGTTCCTGCAATTGAGCCTTCAATTCTATAAGTTCAGTAGTGGTCATTCGGTATGGAGCTTTAGATACTGGCTCGGATCCTGGTTTAATATCTATGGCAAAGTCAAAGGTTCTTTTTGGAGGCAAGCCTGGCAGTTCCTCAGGAAATACATCACTAAAATTGCAAAGATAAGGGTATTTTTCCTCAAATGTTTGCTTCTCTAAAGCTTCCTCTACTAGGTCCATTTTGACTACAAAAAGTTGACATCCCTTACGCCTAGCCCATTTTAATTGTTTTGAAGAAATAGATCTGATCTTTGTTTCCCTTTGAATACCCTAAAAATTAACTTTGTTTCCTTTATCATCCAAACACTCAATTGTTTTATGAAAACAATCCACCTTGGCCCTATGGCTCCACAACCAATTCATTCCTAAAATGACGTCGTAGGACCCTAAAGGTGCTACATATAAATTTACCTCGGTGGAGAAGTTTGAAATATCAATCTTAGCTTCAAACAAACATTGCTCTACCTGAGCCTTTGAGTGATTTGCATATTCAACTATCCACAGTTTTGACATAAAACTAGCTCTTCTAGGAAATTTACTTAAGACTCTAGATGACACAGAATTTTCTGTTGCACCAATATCAAATAGAATAGAAATAGGAACTCCAAATAATGTACCTGTCATCTCAATGGGAGTAATCTGATACTTAGCTTGTTGATTGTCAAGGGTGATGTGAATCCTTTGTTGAAACACTTCCTATTGTGAAGGAAGTACCGTGTTCCTATGCTGCCCATTCTGATTTTTATGAGGACAACGGTTGGCATAATGATCTCCACCACATGAAAAACATCCTCCAATTGATCCTCTCTTCTTGGATGGTCTACTCAAAGCATCATCGTTCCTCTTAAAATTGTCATTTTTCTTAAAGTCTTCATTTCTTCATTCATTACCAAATCCCCCTTTATTTTTCTGATTTCCTTTATCATACCTCCTGTTTCTGGATATCCTTTATCATTCTTCCTTTTATACGTCTAATCATTGAAGTTCTTATCAAATCTCTTACGCTTCTTTTCACGATAAGCAGAAATGGATTTGATCTTCTGTTCCTGCGTAATTGCTTTCTCATACACCTGGTCCATTGTGTTCGGACCATGCACTTCTACCTCACCGCCAATCTAAGGATTGAGTCCCATAATGAATTTTCTTATCCGAAATCTTTCATCATTTTGATACTGAGGAACATACTTCAACAATCTAGTAAATTTTTCTGCATATTCAACTATGGACAAATCACCTTGCCTAAGATTTTGAAAATCTGTTAGCTTTTGATCAAAGTAAAGCTGTGGTAACAACCTTTTCCGTAAAAGTTCCACAAATTCATTCCATGTCACCTTCAAGGGGCTTAAATCCAGTTCCATCTCCTTGTTCATCCACCAAGTGGATGCTTCTCCAGATAGCTGATATGCTCCCCACACTGCCTTTGTAATCTCAGAATAATTTCTGATTTCAAAGTATTTCTCCATTTCTGTTAGCCATGCTTCTACTGCATCACCGGTTTTTGTTCCATCAAATTTGGGAGGGATAATTTTTTCATATCCTTAGATAGTTCCAGTGCAAGTTTGTCTTTTGTCTCCCTCTGAGATTCACTATTCTCTTGAATCTCACTTGATGTGTCATGCTCTCGTTCCTTACTTTTACTTGCATTATTAGAATACTCATTTTCACCCTCCGTATTCCCGGTTTCATTCACTTTCTTTTCCAATTTGCCCAACCTTTCCTTAGTTTTAGTAAGCATATTAAGAATTCTGTCCAATTTATTAGTGGAGTTATCCTGAGAGTTGTGACCTTCCTGATTTTCTCTCTCATTAAACTCTGATTGATCCATGTTTATTTGTTTTCTCACCTAGTTTAGCAAGTACTAATCAGTTCTATGATTTATCATTTTGAATATTATTAAAACATAACAATTGCTCATAACCATAGTTATTCTCAAACCAAAATTTGTCTTTATTATATTTTCCACAATAGTATATACATTCTTTAAGGATAGACATATTTCATGTTTCACTCAGTATTTACAAGAGGGGTGTAAACTTTGGATTCATTGTCTGACACATATTCACAAGGTGTATAACCCTTAGATTCGCTATCGGATGATAGTAGAATGATTTCAGCTCTAGGTGGTATACGAGAATCCCTAGTGATCATTGGTACACTAATAGGGCAACAATTGACCATAATTTGAGCTGCCATCCTAGATGTCTCTAGGAGTTCTCTTTTCATTTGTTTGATTCATGACAGAGCATTGGCAAAAGTTTCCACATCATCTAGCCAAATGTCATTTTCATCATTCATTTTCTCAATGGTCTTAATCATCACAAGACCTCTCTGCTTAGCTTGCAGGTAACGTTACTTACCAGCGAAGGACTTCCTTGCAATTTTCTTGAGACGTACCATCCTGGCACAGTAAATCAAATAATTAGCTACTTGCATAATGTTCATTCTTAATCAGCTTAGTCAACTCATCAGCCCTAGTGCTAAACCTGGTTAGCTCTGATAACATATGTAACACCCAGTTTAGTTTTCACCCTAAAAACTAAGTTTTAACCAAAGGTAATAATTTATTTTTCTAAACGCTTAAAGTAGAAAGATAATTTGTTTTTCACTCTAAAACCAAATAATTTATCCATCGACTAACAATAATCATGAAATTATAAGTTATACAAAAAGGATCTATCCATCTACAACATTATACAATATGATGATTAAAGTTACTTAGACCATTTTCAAAATAGAAACTTACCAAATTCAGTGCATCTCGATTGTTGACCATCCAAATTCAAGTCTCGGCAAGCCTCAGGAATATAGAAGAGAAAGTATCTTCAAGGAGCTTAACCTCCAACCACAGACAATCGGTCTCCCGCACTCCTTCCTATCTGGAAGTGGCCCTACCCTACTCAAAGAGGATAGACTTAGGATAACCAATGGTGTTTTCCATCTGAGTACTGGTGTTGTGACCTACATAACTTGTTATCATGCAATCCCCTAGATACCCTCTAGTCAAGCATGACCACTCCACAAGCTACGCCATCCAGTCACGGTGAACTATCAATGCACTTGAGGCACATGCACTACCTTGGCCAAAGGATTTGAATATAATTAGCATTGTATCAATGCAAGTAATAGGTTCACCCACCCCAACTCGACTCAAATTAATCGCAATCCTACAGTTACCTATGTACAAGTTCAATATAACGACCTCGATAACCTCTAGGTGTTCCAAACTCATCATGCATTAATGCATGGCAGTTAGGTTTACTTTTCTCTTTTTAGCTCATGGAAACATTTCTGTCCATATGTTTTTAGAATGGGTTTTCTAGCTTACTGGTCAATTGGTTAATGCTATAGGTTTACTAGTTGATCTCTAAGTTCGATCACTACTTTAAATTATCCCGTCAAGTGAGGACACTAACTTATCTAAGTAATTTCGAAAGGGGTTTCACAATAAACCAATTTATAGAATACAAATATTCGAAGACCCAGAGTTAAAATTTAAATACTCTTAAGAATCTTTTTTGACCTATCAAATCTTCGACACAGCTTAATCTTTATCATACTAAGCATTTAGAAATCCTCTCATATTGTTTCTATTTGCAAGGAGAATGCATGCAAGTTTAGATAACTATAGACTCATTGTGTCGGCTCTAAAACTTCATTATCTAACATGTTAGACAATTTAGACCAATAGTAACTCTATATTCTCCTTCAAAGACAAAATAGTTTGAATGTTTTAAAGTGAAAAGAGTTATATACAATAAATAAATGGACTTTAACTAGTTATCATTCGCAACAAGTATAGAAAGCTCTCTATGGTCGACCAACCATTTATAAACTCAGAACTTGTGGAGGACTGAGTAGTCTTACATGCATTGACATACATTTCACACTATTGTTTCTCTTCTACCGATGGTTAACACATTCTTCAAGTCTTTTATAAAACTAGTTGTCTTTAAATATGACAGGACCAACCAATTATAGTCGGCAGGCCAACTGTGGACACTTCCAACGTCGACCTGGATTTTGCTACTGCGGTTTGGAATAACTTTAAAGCTAGTTTTCGACCCAAACATAGTCTACTAAGTGCTCTCCACATATCCATATGTTTTTGAAGCTAAACAATACAACGACATAGTTTAAACTGACTGTCAAAGATACTCGAGAAACAAATATGATTTAGTTGTGAGTATAAAGACTACAGTGTGGTTCAATAGCAAATAGCATTATTTCTGTTTAGAAAGAAAATACAACATACAGGTTTTAAAGTTGGTAAACAATCCATATATTACATCATCAAGAAAATACTGAGTTCCTTCGTATAACAAAATGGTGCCAGTCCTATTTAAACATTCCTATTTATCCATGACAGCGTAGAGGAGGAATCAAATGAAACCTAAAGAAAATCTCCAGTGACTACTTGAAAACTAGTCCAAGAGCACGTTCTTTTCTTACCCACTCACACTTTCTTTTTGCTCGACCACCTCTCAGCTTCTTTTCTCCGTTTTCTATATGTCAAAACTAACTCCCTCCTACTTCTAAATCCCATTCTCCCTACAAAACTAACTACCCCACTCTCTAATTCATGCCCTATCAACTGGGTAACCACCCTGCATGCATAACCATCTCCTCCTTTCCGCGACCACTACCCAGAAAAAGGTTTTGTTTCCCACTAAATTTGCAACAAATCTACAAAGTGGAGCTCAATACTATGCGAGGTGGCAGGTTTTAGTTTGGATAAGATCTCACACTACTCATAACTGATTATGAGTATAGATCAAATGCATAACTAGAAATAATGGCTAAGCTGACAACCCATACATAAAGTTTAAAGCTCGAGAGTAAATAGATTATTTCGAAATATAAGACATCATAGTAAAGACTTGAGTGAGCTCTTCGAGTTACTACCCGCTTACTAACATCATAAAAGAATAAATGAATTACCCCAAACAACTATTTAAATATAACTAATATAATTTTGTATATTCCTTTACAATACGCCCAAAGGTATTACAATCAATGGTCTCAATATTTAAAACATTATTTAAACCTTTATTATACGATAATAGCCCATAATAGAAACAATTCAACATCCGTTAAATTTCGCAAGTAGACGTTTACATCATATGCTCGTAGAGCTTTATGACGATGATGATGAATTGAGCGTGAACACAAAACAAGGTTTGTGGTCGACTTATGCACAACTTTCAACTTTTATGCCGAACCACTAATAATACATGACATACAACTCCTTCTCAAATGTATACATTTATATATATATAACAATATATTAGTCATCCATATTTGACGACATGATTCAGAGTATTATGACACAGATGTTGATTTCCAATAATCATTATGACAACTATGGAAAGAAGAAAGACCTATTCTTGCAAACCTCGACATCTCGTCTAAAATTGACTTAGCCTGAAATCAAAGCTTAACTCAAGGCAACTAGGTTTATCTACCTGATATTCATTTTCTGTGGCAAGCACCCATGGGTTTTTCTAGAGTCTATTCTCTCTTTCTCAAAGATACTTTCTCTTCTTCTTTCTTCCTAGCGAACATGTTCCATCTTTTCCTATCATTGACAATCTCACATACAATTTGTGGTCAGAGTACCAATGTTCTAATCAAAACACATTTACATCAAATCATTTCATTTTCATATCGAAAAGACATTTTAGTTCATAACATCAAATTGATCATAATCAAGTAAAAATCCATAATTTCATAAAATTAACCTTTTTTATTCATAACATCATTTTCTATGATGTTAAAACATATCCACATGGCTGTATTATTTAAGAAAAAGTAAATAGTAATATTGAATCCCAAAAGGGGATGTAACAGAAAGGTGAGTGGGAAAGGAATGAAGAGTGGGCAAATAGGGCTGAAGGGGCTCTCGAAATAGGATCAAGTAGATTGAGAGGACAAGCAAGATGGGGAGAATGATGGAGAAGAAAGTGATGAAGAGTTTGAGGTCAACTCTAGTGGCATGGACGAATGGGGAGGCTTGTATGAGGACGAAGAGGATGTCCACCTCGTAGACATTTGGCTAGATGCATGTAGGAGTGTGAAATCCTCCAAAAGAGCTCAAAACAAGATGGATCTCATTGAGGATTCAACAGTGGTTTGTGGATTTGTTGGTGGGAGCCCATCTTTGGGCATTTATTGCAGGGGCTACATAGGGGCTTCTTGCTCCCCCTTGGCAAACCCAGGATGATAGTTGACCTAGAAGCCCCAACAATCAGGGAGAGGACTAACCCTACTAGGGGTTTGGTGGAGCCAGTGCATCCTACTATGTCGCCATGGATGAGTTTGACCCAGGATACTTCTTCCCCTATTTAGAGTCCAGATTTGATAACTCCGTTATGGATGAATGGTTGCAATTGTTTCCCTACAGCTAGATTTGAGAGGTCAAAGGCTTTTAGCATGACTAGTATTCTACAGATCCCCTAATGCCCATCTTGACAGAACCCTGTCCAAAATGAAACAAGATTTAATTGGTAAATTTCTTGGATCAAGACCGAATGTGGACTATTTCAAAATCTAGGCTAAGAGGAAATGGTCCCTCACTAGTTCTATGGAGATCTTGCTCTTGATGGGTTTCTTTTTAATTGATTCTTCCCTCCATAAAGAATGTGCTTGCATCCTTCAAGGAGGACCATGGTTTTTGGGTAGCTCCCGCCTATTCATTAAAAGGTGGAATATAGGCTTTGATCCTATGGAAGAAACAACCAAGACAATTTAGTCTGGGTGGGGCTTTTTGAGCTACCATTGGAATAATGGGATGAAGAGATTTTGGGAAGCATTACCAGTGTCTTGGGTCAGCTCATTGCTATGGACAATGTTACTAAGAGTAGAAAACAACTCCTTTATGTGAGGTTTTGTGTTAGCATGGTGGTTGATATGGTGCTCCTTTCTTTGATCACCTTATCCTCTAAACTTGGTGATTGGGTCCAACAAATTATTTTTGAGGACTCCATGGTTTTATATAACCATTGTCTCACATCTAGCCATGCTTCCCATGGATGTATGATTGCAAAAGGTAATCAAATTCATAAAGAGGACTGGCATGCTCCTTTGGTTGTGGATTTGGTTCCTGTCGGTGAAGTGGGCAGTGGGTCACTTCCAAACATCACAAACTTTAATCATTGCTTTTGGGAAAAAGAACACATAAGCCTGGGTCAGCTAAGGCCTCCCCAAAAGACAACACACTATTCCCAACAGGGAAAATATGCCAAAGACCCACAAGGAAATCTCCCCTCTTATCTCATACCAACATCTAGATTCCATATCTAGATTTAGATGTAAGGACAAGACTGTTGTCCAAATCTACCTAATGAAGTTTTGTTTTAAGCCACCTTGATCAATGGTTTGTCTTGTTTTCCTAGGTTTTGACCTAGTTTTATTTTGTTGTCTTAGATGGCTGGGTGGGTGTTGTTGGTTGGTTGTTGTTAACTTTGTTTCTTTATTGTTTACTTCTTGATATTCCTCCTAGCTTTTGGCCTATTTGTTCTTCTATGGTCTATTGTTGTACAAGGGTGGGGCCCTTTCAAAACTCCTCTTTCCAGTTCATAGCTCCAGTTAAAAGCATTGTCCAATAATAAAAACAAAATGGGAATATATGAATATCATACCATATCTTATAGGAGATTATATTAATAATATTTTTCAAACAATTATTACATGAACACAATTGAAAAATAAATAAAAATTCAAGATTACGGTTCATGAATTGGTACAAAGCATTGAAATTGGTAATTTGGCATCAAGGCATTAGGGACAATGACAAAACTACATCAAAATTGTATTAGCATTTCATATGAAAAATATTTGATGTATGCCTTTCTTTTACTAAACCACTATCCTTATTATATTGTTTTGGTACTACCATGGTAGGACTTATTTTCTATTAGCATGTAGGGAAAGGAATGAAAATATGATTCTATTGAAGGAAATACATACAATCATTCAAAATATAGCTTGTAATTATAATTGATCTTAGATGGATAGTGATTATACTTAACTATTTTTCTTTGCACTTTTTATGTTGTTGCACATATGGAGAATCTTCCTCATAGACCTCTTGATGTACTCTTCAAATATTTTTAATATTTCTAAATGTATAGTAAATCTTGCTAATCTATCAACACTTACACTTTTATATATTATTCAAATTATATACCTAACATTTAATCTTGAGACTAATATATAAAATTCTCTTAAAATGATTAGTAATTGAAATATATATGAATAATATTTTGAATTTAACATTTTTATGTTGAAAAATATATATTATATTTGAGAATGTATTGATCATTCAAATAAAAAGTCTTAAAATAACCGTTAAGAGGCTGAATGCTTATAATGAAGAAAGATAATTGATGGATTCCACATTCGTCAAAACTAATTTTTCATGAAACTCTTTCGATATCTCACTTGTTCTCTTATTCCCCTTTAATTTTCATCTTTTCCTTTTACCTTAATATCTATTATAAATATATAGCTATAAAAATAAAAATTTCTTCTTATACACAACAAAACTATAAAATATTTATGATTCAGAGAATTATTAATGTTTTAGTGAATGTAATACTTTATACAATATTGTTTTGACCTAAGTAGATTGTAGTTTAGTTGAATGATCATATACATTGTATATAAATAACGATGCCAAAGTTAATACTCTTAAAATTATAGCTTGTAATAAAAAAGTGTGAAGGCAATAATAGATTTTAAAATGACGGGTAAAGACTTTAAAGATGAGATTAGTCAAACAAAAAATATAGAACAACAATTAAAATAGTATGTTGTGTGGAAAAGAGAGACTTAGCCTAAGAGATTAAACTAGGTCAAACCCTCTTCCATTCAACATTGGAAAACAAATTGAGCTTGGCTTCTACCGATGAGGGAGAGCCAAACTACAAGGGTTTTGTCCCTTTGTTGTATAGAGGAGTGTCAACCAAATTCAAAAACACACTAAACTAGAGAAAAATATGAAACCTTAATTGACCAAGATCTACAAATAAACAACTATCAAAAATTGACATAGAGATTCTGAAAGTACAGTAGAGATCAGGAGATAGAGAATAACCTAGACCTGAGTTTAAGAGCATAGAAGAACCAGCGTACTGGGCACCATAGACCCTAATTAGGGTTTAGTAGAATGTTAAGATCTAGATGTCTTCGCCTATTAGTCTTCTTCGGTCCCGTAACTTCTTGTGGTCTGATTCCTCTGGATGTGACCTACACACAAGAAAAGAGAGAAATGTTGTGCTATATTTAGGGGTTTGCCTTAGTCAAACCCTTTGTTGGTGTTTCCACCTCCACTACAATGATGATTAGTGATCCAAGAGTGCATGTCCTAGGAGGGCAGAGACAAGATCAAAAATATATGACGAAAGTATGAATGCAAATGATAAAGATTACCACAAGATGTGAAACCATAGTTGGAGTAGATAACTCAAGATCATGCACCAACAAGGAGATATATAAAGATGGCTTGAACTTCCTTCAAGACCTATAAGTGAGCATCATAACATCCACAAGCAAATATAAATTCCAAGCATGAAGAGCACTTGAGCATAGGAAATCTATCATGTAAGCAATTCTAATCTTTCGTTAACCATCTAAGTGTAAAATGAATTGTAAAACTCCTTTATATATGCGTTCCCACACACCAACAATAAATAAAACTAAATGGGGCTGACATGTAAAAGTTAAGGAGGTGTTCTAAGCCAACACCATAAAAATAGGGCTAAAGTAATCATCCATGACCAAGGTGCTAGGTGCCCTAGTCCTTTAGCCCCACAAACTTTGGGGAGTGTTAAATATGGTGGGCTTAGGTCATTCCTAAGTTTACTTTGTCAGGTTTATTCATTGGGATCGAGACTTAATCATTTAATGTTTAAAAAGGTGTTAAAATATGTCCCAATTAACAAGGGTAAACATTTTACTCCATAACATTTAGCCCCCACTTTAGAGTGGGTATGAACTTATGTTCAAACTCACACTAAAGTAAGGAGAAGACATATTTCAAACATGAAAACATATAAGCGAAAAAATTCCACCAAGTTGTAGACTATAGTATCCCCCAAGCTTAGGATTGTAAGGTTGTAAATACACAAGACATTGTAACATAATTCACAAATACATAGAGTAATACAATCATACACAAGAATTACACGCAATAGACATGTAATACACAAAGGTAATAGATACCATACACAATGCATAAACACTTGACATGAAGCATACACATAAGGCATAAAGTATACATATAAAACACATGGAAAGCATGATGAAGACACACAAAACATTTTTCTAGGAAAACACAACGAATACATGGAATAATTAGGAAATACAAGTTCAAACAATACATCAAACAAACAATCATGGAAACAAACACACAAGGCACATGAATCTAACACTAGTTTGCTCTGTCACTAGGGGTCATGTGAAGAGAAGTGCTTTTGTGGATCACACAAGTAAGGATTGCCAAACTACTAGGTGACCACGACAAGTCACATGAAGCACATAGGCTAGAAAACTTCATTGTACTAGGTGGCTCATGGACCAACAACAAAATGAAAACATCATGGGCTAGTGAGGACCACCGAATCACTAGGTGAGTTCCATGTAAATTATAATAAACAAGTATGTAATCAAAAGAGCATAGTGCAATGTATGACCCCACCTTAAAGTGATTGCAAAATCCTATCAGGGAGAAACTGCTTTAAGGTAGAATAAACTACAAGATAGGCAAGAGAGCTTTCTGAAAGAACATGGCCATATAATATGTATTCCCAAAATCTACATCGCAACAAGGGGTTACCCCCACAAAAGATAAACCAAGGCAATGCTGTGAGCATGATACATAATGGCTTGTGTAGTTATGGTATGACACTAAGCATAGCAACAAGGTGCCACATAAATCAAATCTTCTAGGCTGCTAAAACCTTGTAAAACCCTAGAGCCTAATGTTGTAGCCTTGCTTTCCTTGGTCGCTTCTTGTTATATTTTGATGTTGACTACTAGCAACCCATTCCTGATTGTTTAAGTTACATCTTTGAAGTGATGCAGAGGCATCCACACTATAACCTTTGCATATAGCATGAATGTCTGCAGACCAACCTCATCATCATCATCTTCGCCATCATCATCATATTCCCTAAAACTACCAACAGCATCATCATGTTCTGCGTTACACAGTCAGCATCATCATATTTCGGACGATCGCAAACATCCGCCTGCCGACTACTGTTCATCTCCGCTTTCCTTCTAACATCATCATCATGATGTTCAGCGGGCGCACACATCCTCCTGTTCCACTGTTCACCGGGCTCGAGACACTATCGTCATCATCATGACCTTCGACACTACCTTCGTCAGCAGGATATTCAACATTCGGTTGCTCCAAATATCCTGATGACGTTCACTTCAGCAGCTTACCTTCGATGCTCCGCTACCCGACGACACAAGCAACAGCATCATGATCTACTTTATCCGGTTCTCTTCGAAACCTCCTGATGACGCTAATACACTTTCTGCCGATGCCGATACTTAACGACAGCAGGATGAACTCGCATAGGGGGGATATCTCAATATCCTGATGACGATGACGTCATATCCTGATGACGATGACGTCACCAAATATCCTGATGACCTCTTCAACACTTAGTCGAAAAAAACAAACTTTCTTTTCCGCATCTACTCGTGATATGCGGATGTTTGGCACTCCCGATATGATGATCCTGATGCCGATACACTCCTCGGCTCCTCCTGCTGATGATCACCCCGACGAACTCACACTTCATGCAATCGACAACATCATGCCGATCTTCTCCACTTATCCGGATGACGATATCCGAACTGTCTGCAGGATATTCACCAAGATATCCTGATGATGCCGTCTTCACGAACTTCTTCACTTAGCGAAATCTCACTTCGCCGATCCTCCAGGGACGACCCGATCCAGTCTCAGGGTGATCTCTCTCAACTTGAACTTCTCAACTTGACCTAGCACATGAGGATGCTAGGGTCTTCAACATCTCTTGACCGCGATCCTGCACACCTGCATGCAAACAAACAAACTACCTACTAACCTACTGTACATTACCATTCCACCGATCAGATGAGTCAACCGGTGGAATGGATCAGGAAATCCATGACACCCTCTCAAACCAGCAGATCAATCAAGTAATGGAATGCAACCAGAGCAAGAACACAAACAGGATCACTTTATTGATTTCAAAGATGCAATACAATATGATCAACCTCTCTCTCTCAGGTTCACTCTCTGCAACTAGCTCGATCGATGATATCTGTCTGTCTGTCCAACATCAACCGATCTCATGCTTATAAAGATTTGCCTACGAGTACTACTGACCCGACTCCAAGCGGCTGGGAACTCTCCAAGCGGCTGGGAGATCCCACCGAACATACATCATGACAGCTGTTATAACTAACTAGCTAAAAATAGCAAAAGCCTGGTCAGCATGATCTTATCATGATCAGCATGACCTTATTACATGCATCTGGTCTTAACAGACCTTCTTGGAAACACAAACAAGACCTAAACTACTAACTGCCTCATGAAGGCCAGCTGTCAGGTAGGTGCTCCTGCACCATACTCCCCAAAAGAAAAGAACTCATGTCCCATGAGTTTAGCATGTGGAAGTCCTCCACCGTTACACTTTGCTTTGTCAGTCTTCTGACCTGCTCCAGCTTTGTCTGCTGCGGTCTCTTGGCTGCTCCAAGACTTCTGCACTGTAACTTGCTTTCTGGCAAGTAAATCATCATGCCTGTTGATGTAGGCCTTCCTCTCACATACCCTGTGTTTGTCAGGTTGCCTGACCAGAACCTCTTTCTGAACTGCCTCTGTGGTGTTCAACTGTATCTTCCTGTCAATCTTCATAGGACAAACAATAGTCCCAACTATGACAACATCCTTGTCATTCCTCTCAACTGGTTGCTGTGTACAAACTTGTTTCTGCACCTGCTGCTGACCTCTGTCAGTCACAACTGAAACTTTCTTCAGCTTGTTGTCTGTAACAACTCCTTTCCCTGCAGTGTCCTGAACTGCCTTCATGCCTGCTCCTCTAGGCATCTGCACATACTCCTTCTTTCCCATTAAAATGATTTGAGCTGCCTTCTGTACTGCAGCTTTTGCCTGCAATGGCATCAACTTAATAGTCTTCCCATCCTTCTGGATGGTGTAGGTATTAGCATACCCATCATACAGTACCCTTATGTCAAATTGTCATGGTCTACCCAACAGTAGGTGACAACATTCCATAGGCAATATATCACACAAGATTCTATCATGATATGGCCCAATCTGGAAATCCACATATGCCTGCTCAGAGACAAAAAGTGATTGCCTATCACTCACCCAAGATGCCTTGTAAGGGTGTGGATGTGGAATCCTTTCCAACTTCAGTTTATCCACCATTTCCTGAGATACCATGTTGTCTGTTGAACCAGTATCAATGACAACTTTACATACCTTACCTTTGCTCTTACATGTGGTTTTGAAAAGAGCTCTTCTTTGCATCAGATCCTTTGATGCCTGTAAACTTGTTTTCCTTAACAGCAGTGATTCTCCACTCTCTGGATATCCAAAATTCTCAGGACCTTTGTTTGAACTCTGTGCACTTTCTTCCCCTTTTTCTTCCTGTACCAATTGTACTCTCTTGTCACTTGTTCTATCATTTCTGGATGATGAACCTTTGTTTTCTGGACATTTGAAAGATGGATGACCAAACTCTCCACAGGTGTAACACTTTCCTGAAAATGTAGTAGAACCTCTACCACCTCCAAATCTTCCTCTAGTACCTTTCCATCCACCTCTGAAATCAGACTGTCCTTGTCCTTTACCAGTGTCTTCTTGACCCTCATTTGTTTGCTTTTGTGCAGGGGCTGCTCCTCTTCCCCTATTGTTTCCTCTTCCTCTCATGGACTTATCATGTCCTCTATTCAGCTTTTCTTCAATCCTGATTGCCATTTGATAACAATCTTCCACATTCTTAGGGTTAGCTAACACTAACTCATCTTGTATGTTAAACCTCAAACCAGCCAAGTACCTAGCCACCTTTTCTACCTCATTCTCATGATGACCAGATCTCATACTCAACAGATAAAATTCCTCAGTATATGCTTTCACATCCCTGTCTTTCTGCTTTAAAAATTGCAGCTTCTTAAACATCTGGATTTCATAATCCCTTGGCAAGAATTTACCCTTGATCCTTGCTACCATCTTATCCCAAGAAGTGATCTTAGACTTCCCTTGTTTCCTTCTCTCAGATTGTACATAATCCCACCATACCAAAGCATGACCTCCTAACTTGGTCTTTGCAATCTTTACCTTCTGATCCTCAGCCACATCTTCACATTCAAAGTGATTATCCAGTGCAGCAATCCAATCTAACAACTCATCTTCATTCAAGCTTCCAGTATACTTGGTAACATCAACCTTTACCTTAGGTTTTTCACTCTGCACTGCCTTTAACAGTTTTGCCAATCTCTGGTCTTCAGCATCCAGATCTTCAGCTACCTCTTCATACTCTTCAACAGTATCTGCATCTTCTTCAGACTCACTGTCTTCCACTTCCCTCTTTTTGTTCTTTTCCAGGGCTGTCAGCCTAGCTTGAAGTGCTTCAGCAAGCTCCTTCATCTTCCTCATCTCTCTAGCATGTTTCTCCTTCATCTCCTGCAACTCCCTTGCAGTACCACTACCTTTAGGAGGCATTTTGTCAACCTCACAACCAACACACAACTCAACTCTATCTCTACCTCTGCCCTTTCGGTGACAGAATCAACACACAACAGCCCAGACCTTTTGCTGAGCTCTGATACCACTATGATGCAGAGGCATCCACACTATAACCTTCGCATATAGCATGAATGTCTGCAGACCAACCTCATCATCATCATCTTCGCCATCATCATCATATTCCCTAAAACTACCAACAGCATCATCATGTTCTGCGTTACACAGTCAGCATCATCATATTTCGGACGATCGCAAACATCCGCCTGCCGACTACTGTTCATCTCCGCTTTCCTTCTAACATCATCATCATGATGTTCAGCGGGCGCACACATCCTCCTGTTCCACTGTTCACCGGGCTCGAGACACTATCGTCATCATCATGACCTTCGACACTACCTTCGTCAGCAGGATATTCAACATCCGGTTGCTCCAAATATCCTGATGACGTTCACTTCAGCAGCTTACCTTCGATGCTCCGCTACCCGACGACACAAGCAACAGCATCATGATCTACTTTATCCGGCTCTCTTCGAAACCTCCTGATGACGCTAATACACTTTCTGCCGATGCCGATACTTAACGACAGCAGGATGAACTCGCATAGGGGGGATATCTCAATATCCTGATGACGATGACGTCATATCCTGATGACGATGACGTCACCAAATATCCTGATGACCTCTTCAACACTTAGTCGAAAAAAACAAACTTTCTTTTCTGCATCTACTCGTGATATGCGGATGTTTGGCACTCCCGATATGATGATCCTGATGCCGATACACTCCTCGGCTCCTCCTGCTGATGATCACCCCGACGAACTCACACTTCATGCAATCGACAACATCATGCCGATCTTCTCCACTTATCCAGATGACGATATCCGAACTGTCTGCAGGATATTCACCAAGATATCCTGATGATGCTGTCTTCACGAACTTCTTCACTTAGCGAAATCTCACTTCGCCGATCCTCCAGGGACGACCCGATCCAGTCTCAGGGTGATCTCTCTCAACTTGAACTTCTCAACTTGACCTAGCACATGAGGATGCTAGGGTCTTCAACATCTCTTGACCGCGATCCTGCACACCTGCATGCAAACAAACAAACTACCTACTAACCTACTGTACATTACCATTCCACCGATCAGATGAGTCAACCGGTGGAATGGATCAGGAAATCCATGACACCCTCTCAAACCAGCAGATCAATCAAGTAATGGAATGCAACCAGAGCAAGAACACAAACAGGATCACTTTATTGATTTCAAAGATGCAATACAATATGATCAACCTCTCTCTCTCAGGTTCACTCTCTGCAACTAGCTCGATCGATGATATCTGTCTATCTGTCCAACATCAACCGATCTCATGCTTATAAAGATTTGCCTACGAGTACTACTGACCCGACTCCAAGCGGCTGGGAACTCTCCAAGCGGCTGGGAGATCCCACCGAACATACATCATGACAGCTGTTATAACTAACTAGCTAAAAATAGCAAAAGCCTGGTCAGCATGATCTTATCATGATCAGCATGACCTTATTACATGCATCTGGTCTTAACAGACCTTCTTGGAAACACAAACAAGACCTAAACTACTAACTGCCTCATGAAGGCCAGCTGTCAGGTAGGTGCTCCTGCACCATGAAGTACCTTTTGCCATGGGGTTACCGGCCCTTATACCTTGGATCACCACTTGCCTCCTGTGACCTTGCATATACCCACTAAGCCTCAATGATAATCTTCCTTTATATTATGTATCAAGTACTTTCTATGCCTTCCTCCTCCATTCTACCTAGCACGGTCCCTCTTTTATGAACACTTTTCATGCATGTGTTGAATTAAGGTCTTCAGTTGTGGCCACGTCTATGAGGGTTCCTATTTTTGCTAAAACTATCTCTCTCACCAAACTTGGCTTTAGACTTCTGTGGCACCATGGAGTCTGATGTGGCGGTCATGGGTTTTCTGCGTTGGCATTTCACGAGGATGCACACATCTGTCGAGACTACTTTATCACTCCTGCGAGCACGCGAAGGGCTCGGGTTGTCTTCTAGTGTGGCTGGGCCTACTGGGATGATGTACATCAGTGTTGAGGGTTTTAACCACTGACATGGCTTTTCGCTATGGGTTGTACCTTTATGGTAGATGCTCGACAGTCTTGACGGGACAACTAAGAATGTGAAAGGAAGCTAGGTGTGCAGAAATCGCTTCCTACACTAATCTAATGAGGGGAGGAGAGTGCAAATTCAATTTTATCCTTACTATTACATCAATGTTAAACCCACTAATAGAGATAATAGAGATATTGTAGAAAACACATAAAAAAGAAAGTGAGACAAAAGAAGAGAGACATAAGATATACGTGGGGAAAACCCTTATCGGGTGAAAAACCCCACACTCCAAAACCTGCACAATGTATTAACAAAACTGGAATGGTTTACAATACACTTGCAATGCAATCTCTCAGGAGTCTTCGACACTCTTATCTCGAGACAAAGTGGCAGCAAAATAGTACCTGTCAAACCTGTAATACATCTCCTCTCAAAAGCACCTGTTTATATAGAAAATACAATGCAAAATTACCTCTATCTTGGAATGGGCATCCAACTTGGCCTCATGGCCCAAAACCCATGCCTATGGACACTTGGTCAACTTTGCAAGATGCTTCTGACACTTTTCCACATACCCCATCCCAAAGAGGTTGCCTATTTCCAACATGGGCTATGACAGATGCTCTTACGACTCTTACGACCATCATAGAATCTATCATAGCAGTTACAACTTATAGATGTAAGAGAATCTATCATACACAGACTATAAATAGCATATTCTCTTACAACATGTCATAGTCCACCTTAGGGCACCCAAATATGCCTTTTTTAAAGATGCTCTTTGACACATGTCTTCACCTGTCATAGAATCTCCTATTTTTGACTCTTACATGTCATAACTTCGTCATAGGAATCTGTCATAACCGTTATGGTCAATATTCCCTTACACAACATCCAAGATGCCGACACATGGTAAAATATTCCTACCACTAAGTGGGATGCATATCTCCTCATGTGAGGACAAAAATACATGTGGCCATATGCCATGTATGATGACACATCACCGTGCCAACTCCCACAATATGACAACATAGGATTTGCATCCAATTAATACAATAGGAAAATAATAAATAAATACAATGTAAAAATACAAGGAATTACCAAGGTTGAGACACCTTAATTCCCAATAGTCTTCCACTTGTTGAACACCTTGTAAGAAACAATAGAATTAACATGATTTAACTACTATAGGCCGAGAAGCTGATAGACTCCGAACACCATCTGAACTTCTCTGTGTCCACTGGGTTCATCAATGCATCTACAAAATTCTTCAAAGTATCTACCTTCTCCAAATTTACCTTCCCATCCTCTACCATGTCTCGTACGAAGTGAAACTATACATCAATATGCTTTAGTCTGGCCTGGAAAGTTGGATTCTTTGCAAGGCAAATCACACTCTGACTGTCACAACAAATCGTAATATGTCCTACATCAACACCAATATTTGACCATAATCTCTTCAGCCAAATGGCTTCCTTACAAGCATGATTTTCTACCATGTACTCATCTTCTATCGTAGACAAAGCAACCACAGGTTGTCACTTACTCATCCAACTAATTGCACCACCAAACATTGTGAACACATACACACTGGTGGATCTCCTACTGTCAATGTCACCTGCCCAATCAGAATCCACAAATCCATGAATACAAACTGAATGCAGAGGTCCTATAGCATTTCCATGATAGCAAATGGAATACTTGGAAGTACCCCTCAAATATTTGAACACTCGCTTAACTGCATCCCAATGTACCCATCCAAGATTAGCCATAAATCGACTAAGGACTCCCACTGCTTGGGCAATGTCTAGTCTTGTGTAGACCATAGCATACATCAAACTCCTAACAACACTAGCATAAGGTACTCTGCTCATGTCCTCCACCTCACTAGGAGATTTTGGATAATCATTAACTAACAACTTTGTCCCCAAAGAAACAGGAACACATAATGGTCTACAATCTACCATGATGAACCTATCCAACACGGTCTTCACATACTTACTGTAGCTTAACCAAAGTTTTCTATTAGTTCTATCTCTTCTGATTTTCATTCCTAAAATGTACCTGGCTGCCCCTAAATCTTTCATTTCAAACTATGCTGCCAACTAAGACTTAAAATCAGAAATCATATTCTTACCCTTCCCAATCATCAACATATCATCAACATATAATGCAATAATGAGAATACGATCACCATCAAACTTATAATACACACAGTGATCCAATTTCGATCTCACAAATCTAATTGACAACACAAAGGCATCAAACTTCAAGTAACACATCCTAGGAGACTGCTTCAAACCATACAAAAACTTTTTCAATTTGCAAACCAAATTTTCTTTACCTTTCACTATGTAATGATCTGGCTGTGACATGTAGATTTCTTCCTCCAAATCACCATGAAAGGAAAGTTGTCTTCACATCCATCTGTTGTACCTCTAAGTCATAAGTAGCTACAAGAGATAACATAAATCTAATGGATGTTAGCTTTGCAATGGGAGAGAAAATTTCACCATAATCAATTCCCTCCACTTGTGGGTACCCCTTTGCAACCAATCTAGCCTTGTGTATACATCTAAAAATGGCATGACTCTACTTAAATAAATATTTTAAATATTTATTTCATTATCACATTCCTCTATCAATAAATAAATAAATTTATTTATTTACTTGATTCATTTCCTCCCACTTTATTAAATAAATTACATTTATTTAATTAATTAAATTCACCTACACCAACTTCGTTCTTCTAAATAATTAAATAATTTTAATTATTTAATTAAAATCTTTTATTCTTTCAAATTTAAATAAAATGCAATTTTATTTAAATAAAATCTTAAATCTCCACAAAATAAAATATATTTATATATTTTATTTATTCCTCAAAATTATCAACAAATAATTAAATAAATCTATTTTATTTAATTATGCTTTCTTATCTTCAAAAATCCTTCTTATCTTCTAAAAATACATTCCTCTTGTCATACAAAAACAAAAGCTGAGTTAAAGCAAATTTAAAGCAACTGTGCTCTTATATTAGAAAAATAAATTTTAATTTAAGAAAAACAAAACTTATCCTCATCAACAGAGCAGTTAACTCAACAAAGCTTCTTTTTGAATGACACATGTCTTTCTTCTATTTGTTGCACGTTCCTCAACTATTCTTAATCGTTGATCTTCTCATTTCTTCTCAACCATTGATCTTCTTCTACACAACTCTATAAATACAACCCTCTTCTTCTTCATTTCAAGAATCCATCGTTTGAGCGAACTTATGTTGCAGAAACACTAGTGCACCTTTGGCACAAATACTATCATCACACTTCACTTATCATACATCAATAGTGTGTTGAAGCTCATCTTCAATCACACAAAGTATCCTAGCCAACTTCATCTTGTCATCTTGAGGACTTCGAAGGAAGGAAGCAAGCTTCCTAGGGGCCAACATTCATCTCCATCAAGATCAAGATAGAAAAGGTGAGCAATGGAAGGCGAAAGGTAAAGGTTGTAAGCATTATCACTTTTGTTTGTTTTAAATCTCCTTTATCTTCATATTTCATTGGTGTTGGGTTTATTATTGTTATTTGATTAATCCACAATTTCCCCTTCACATTTTGGCACCCACCGTGGGGCCCTTGCCCCTCTATTCTAATCAAAATTTGAGTTTTCTTGTAGAAAGGTTCCGTATAGGTGTCGTATAGGTTTTTGACAGGGTCATTCGGTGCATGCACCCTTTGATTCGATGCATTTGACTCCTGTTACAGTGCATTCATACTCTGGCGCATCTAACCTCCAATACGGCACATCTGCCTTCTGTTTCGGCGCTTACAACACTATGACGCATTCATCATCTGTGATGGCGCATCCGATCCCTGTTTCGGCACCTGCATAATACCTGCACATATACACTCCATAACAACACTTTTACACATTTTTACGATGCATTTACTAAACTAATGCATTTGTATCCCATTCTTGCACTTTTGACACCTATCTTAGTGCATCTGTACAATGCCACATGTAAGCTCTATTTCTGCGCATTTAGACTACATTGTGGTGCTTCTATTCTACACTGTAGTTTTTATGGTTTCTTGTGATTTTCTGATTGACCTAACATTTTGTCTTATAGGATTAGAGGTTGGAGTAGTTCATTTAGTTGCATTGATTAATTCATCTAGACTAATTAAGGGAAAAAGTAACAAAAATGCATGCATACAAATTGCACGTAGTCCATAACTAGGAAGAGAGTAATTGAACCACTGCTATATCTGCATATTGCTATCTTCTTTAGTTAGATCATTGCTATCTCAACAAACGGGAATGAACATTGCTATGTCTTAAACATTTCAAAGTTAACAACTGTGTGAGTGCACAAGTAGAATAACCCATTTAGTTTTTCTACTTTTAATTAGGTTTTGATTAATTAGTGTATTCTGTGACTGTGAATGACAATAGGCATATGCTCTCCCCTTAACTGGGTGACCAAAACACTAGACTTGTCATTCTATTTGTTTAACCTTTAGGGGGGCTTGCCCTTGGATGCACGCCTATCCAAGTGGGAACGACCCTGAGTGGTAACAGGCTAAAGCCAAGCCCTACCAAGCCACTTAAAAAAAATTGTGCTTGAGGTGAAAACATCCTGCAATGAGTGTTGCTGTGTTACACCAATGGACAACCTCCCCCAAAACCCTCTAAGGAATAACCCTTTGAGGCTAGGAGACTCCATAATGGAGAGTAGTGCCGCCGCATGTGTAACCACTTGAATGGTTGCCCTGACTACGAACCAATTGTTTAGTATACCAAAAACCCCTATTTGTTGATGCAAAGGGTGGAGCTCTTGAAGCGGCCTCGATTCATGTGACTCTTAGTAGAGGTAGTAGGGACAATCCTAAGGTTCGGTGGGGGTACGAGCCTAAGGAAACCTAGATCTGGTATGCGTGAGAAGTGAGTGCCATAGAGGGAAGCCGGTGCCACCAGATCCTGGAGCTACATGCTTTGAGTATGCACAACTAGAGGATTCAACAAATATTATCCTATCCAGCCTAGGGTGTACCTGTCTTGTGTCAAAATAGTCCAAACATACAAAAAAATAACAAAAGATAAAAAAATGAAAACTTCTGTGTTTGCTATATCTTTTTGCCATAAATTAAACATCAAAACTCAAAAACACCAAGTTTTCAAACCAAAAACAAAAAATTTAGAAAAACAAAAAATGACAAAAAAATCATCCTCTGGTGAAAACCTAGTAAACGGGCGCCTTGGATAGGTACCATGATGAAAACCTGGCAAATGGGCATCATGTGTACTCTTAGCTTTCGTGCAAATAAAATCAAGTGGTGAAAACCTGGCAAACAGGTGCTATCTGCAACAAACCACTTTCTCCATCTATTGTAACCTCATGTCTCTTGTGTCCATCATGTCATTCATCTTGAACTAATCCTTTGAACCGTTGTCGAACTACGTCGCCTCTGAGTCATCACATAGGCAAGGCCATTCTAAATGCACCCCTGAGGCTCTGCTCCACTTCTTTCCTCTCCATATCCTTCTGGTGTCATCTGTCCTGCTACCCATACCATTTATGCATCTTTGCCATCACCTAGGTCTTAGGTTCATTAGGTTCACCCCAAACCATGTTGCCTCTGCGTCATCACGTAGGCAAGGCCATTTAGCAATGAGCCCCCGAGGTACTAGGTTAGTCCCTTAGGGTCTGTCTCTCCATGTCTGTCTGTCGTCTCACCCATAATGAGTCAATCCTTGTCTAAACTGGGGGCAACTCCTTGACCTAGTTATGGATTTGGATTCTTGAATGCCATCTTTCTAAGAGGATACCAATAAAGGATGCTGATACCTTTCACTAGACAAGCAAGCGCAACAAAATAGAGCTTTCCAAAACAACAAATCTTGACACAAAAACATCAACCTGTCCAAAGTAAAGCACCATACCGATACACTCAAACAGACTCTATATCAATTATGGCAAAAAGACATATCTAATGCAAGCATGTTTTGTGAACAGGTTAACTTACAAGGTCTTAGTTTTTTGTCATTATGTCTTCCTATGCTACTCAAGGATGCCACAAGCTAGAGATGCTATGATGGGGGCATAATCTTTTTATTTTTCTGTTGTCTGTGGATTAAACTTTAGTAATGTGACAACTTTTGTCTAACGACATGATTAGCAAAAGATCATCAAGGACTCCGAGGTCTAAACATGAAAAGGGGCAATCCTTGTCTATTGAAATGCAAGAAGTACTCAGGTCATCTAGATTCAAGTTTGACTAGATGCTTGTATCAACTTGCTATATCAAAATCTATGTAAGAAATACTCAGGTCATCTCGGTTTAATTATACCTAGATGCTTGCATTTTCTTACAACATTTCAAAAAGAGAAAAATACCAAAAAGTGCCCAATGATGAAAGCAAAAAGACTTGCAAATCTCAAGATGACAATCTGCATCCATCCCATATCCAGCAATCCATATCAACCATGCAATAAGAAATCCTATAGTATATCAAATGAAAGTCAGTATTTCTTCATCTCTTCTTCATCCTCTCTACATCATCACCTGGGTCGATTGAGTACATGTGGACATATCGAATGCATAGCATAGGTCATATATCACATCACATGAGATAGACATTTATATGATTACATCATTTTGCATACATACTAAGTGCATTAGGTAATCCATATACACTTGCATCCATATCTCACATTAGAAAAAATCAAAAACATAGACACATACATATAGAGCTGCATAATCATATCCATAACATGTCACATTTGCATTTTACATCTTAAATCATACAAAATCCATCTAGTATGCATCACATATACATAACATCATAAGATAGATTGCATCCATAGCATATCAACAATAGAAAAACATGAGCATATAAAACATCCATAAATGCATCATCATATAACACATCAAAACATGTCCAAATGTACAACATATCAAAAATATCTATCCATATCTCAGAGTCATGTCATAAAAATGTATACATAGTACAACAAAATGGTGATACATGTCTTGGGGCAAAAATAGTACATATACAGGCTATCTTAGCCATACAAAAAGTGTACATCAAATAAAAAATGGTATAAGTATTTAGATCTGTCTAACCCTGCTACCGTGGAGCACTACTCCCTACACTACCCTCTCCTCTATCTCCCCCTGACTGCTAGGGGCCCCTCACTGATCCTACAAACCATGATCCACCTGCCCTCTAAGATTCCCCCGACTGGCTCCTGAAGCTAGGCGCACGATACTCTGCTAACATTGCTCCATGATATAAACCTCTATAATACTAGGCCTGAGCCTGCACTCTGGAAAGCTCACTCTAAACCTGGGCTAACTGTGTCTGGGCCTGCTACACCTGTGATACCAAAAAGCTGGAGGTACCATCTGTACCCATGGCTACCACTGCTGCATCCCTCTCTACTCTCATAGCCCACATGCTAGCTAAAGTTGCGTCTCTCTCTCTGGTCAACTCTGATACCCGTCCTGCATCTGCATCTCTACAGGACTCTACTACTCTCATATGGGCCCTTAGCTGCCTAATCTGACCATGTAGTGCAACCATAGCCTGCTGCTATAAATCAAGCTGTGGAGCCTATTTTGTTGGTACCTACCCCTGTACCTACTGCTATGCCACCTAATGTGTTGGTGACATCTATCCCGGTGGTACCATTTGCTGTGCTGCCACCTGCTGCGCTGGTCCATGTGCCTGCACTTGTCCCACAACCTGTGGCTATGCAACTACCTGCTGACCCGAAGGTCCCTCCCCAGACCTCCTCCTTTGTCTCGATCTTCCCCCTCCTCCTCCGTCTCCTCTGTCTCCTCCATCACCCCCTGACCTCCTCTCCTCCTCCTCCATCCTCCCCTCCTCCTGCTAGCTCTAACCTCATCATCTGAATCCTCCTCATCTATCCGAGGAGCTAGCTCTCCTGGTCCTGAGTATCTAGGAAAAGGATGAGCGGCAAACCACTCCTTGTAGTCTGGCATCATGCCTGCGTCTACTATATCCCTCATCATTGACCAAGCAGCATGAGGAATCTACTGAAAATCTATTAAGGCCTCCTCATATGATGCCACAGGTCCCCACCAGAACCTCTCCGCATGAGTCCTGACAAACCATGCCTGGCCTTGTGGTCTGCCCTGTACTTAGCCAAACTGCCTTTGTACCCTGCTCACAATCTGTCTCTCTAGTATTTACCTAGTCCTACCTATGAGCCATCGCGTCTAAAAATAGTAAGGTAACTCATCAACCTCATCATCCCATACCTCACAGTCTAGGTATGGGCGCCAGATAACTGCATCTACATTATCGAATGCATGTCTCCAGTACTCCAGCTTCCCCAGCTTGTGCTGGGAAATCACACCTACATAACCATAACTATAGGGCTCATCCCTCTGCCTGTGAAATAGACACTCCGGCCGTGTGATAGCTATGTGCTCCCACAACCAAAACTGTAAGAGCAACACACCGGCTGACAAACTGGCTCCCCTATGGTACACCACTTGGTGCATATCTCTGTATAAGTGTGCAAGCATGCACACCCGCCATGCATACCTAGTCCCGTCCATGATCATACTCTCTAAAACCCTCCCCCAGCCGATCGGGAAGCCATGTGACCTCCTATCGGGGCATACTACACCACCGATCAGTCCAGCCACTATGCCTGGGAAGTAGTCATAGCAGTCATGCATGTCCTGCCATGAAATCACCTGCTCTACCAACTCTAGGTCATCAAACACCGATCTGTACTCTGCCAGCCCAACATCCCATTGTGACTCATACTCGACCAACTCTCCCTGAATAAGGAGGTGCAGAATCTGATACATTTCCTCCAGAGTGACCACCATCTCCCCCGTCGGAAGATGGAATGTACCATCCTCACTATGGAACTGCTCCACTGCTGCCATCAACATAGCCTAGTTTGCACAAACCTCAGGCATGAAGAAAACATAATGCAAACCCATAGCAGCTAGAGCCTCATGGTCAATCTCAATCAACATGTATTGCTGCAACAACGGCAACAGGAACTGCTCTCGTGACATAAGGACATCCTGAAGATCCTCCTGCAACCAAGCAAAGCATACCGTCAACAAAATCCATATCCAAGTAGACCTACTCAAACCAATCAAGCTATCCTATCATTGACTTAGCATATCAAATTAATCAAAACAACATATCATCTCTCGACTAGATTCTTGGCAATCTTAGAGATCGCTAATCAATTGACACATCGGTCAAGATGCCAATTGGGTTAATTTCGTTAAGTCAACTAATTTTCCTAGTGCAAATGTGCCGATCCAGGTGGCAAATGTGCCGATCCATGTCACATGCGCCGCTTCACCATGAATGCGCCACCCTTTGACATATATGCACCATTCTGGGACATGTGCCGCTTCTTATGTCACATGCGTCGTTTCCTGACAAATGTGCCAATTCGGAGCTTAGATGCGCCAAACTATCATATGCTCCATAGTATATCTCAAATGTGCCAATTCAGAGCTTAGATGCGCCAAACTATCATATGCACCATAGTATATCTCAAATGCGCCACTTAGAGGCATATGTGCCATTTCAGAGTGTATATGCGCCGAACAACAGTTTGGCGCATCTATCCTAGTATTTTTCCCTAGCCATTAATGAGCCTAATAAATGACTTTTTGCGAGTTTTGACGAACTACATACCGGGGGTCTTGCCTTCGCTGGTCGATCGAACCGTCGGATCTGCTCAAACCAGTGCTCCTTGTATGGAATATCAATCTCTCTGGCTGCCATGCTCTCCTAAACTCTCAAAAGACCAATCAACTAAGGACAAGTGTGCAAATGAAATAGAACTTGTGTACCCAACTCCTATATATAGCAAGTGAACCATATCTGACTGTATGACAACTGCGACTACTTCCCATATCTGTTTCTCTGAACCATATCCCGTTTTTCTTCATCCTAACCCACTTTTCGCCTTCGTCTTCATGAGATTGTCTATCTCATGCTTTCTACCTTCTTCCCATCCAATCTCTCGAGGGGGGGCATCTTGTCGTCATAACTTGTACCAGGGGCAAACTAAGGCATATATCATTGTAAAAAATTCTTATTCTTTGAAACAACGTGATAAAACACATTGCATCAAAGAGGGGCAAAATGTATACACCTAAAAATGGCATGACTCTACTTAAATAAATATTTTAAATATTTATTTCATTATCACATTCCTCTATTAATAAATAAATAAATTTATTTATTTAGTTGATTCATTTCCTCCCACTTTATTAAATAAATTACATTTATTTAATTAATTAAATTCACCTACACCAACTTTATTCTTCTAAATAATTAAATAATTTTAATTATTTAATTAAAATCTTTTATTCTTCCAAATTTAAATAAAATACAATTTTATTTAAATAAAATCTTAAATCTCCACAAAATAAAATATATTTATATATTTTATTTATTCCTCAAAATTATCAACAAATAATTAAATAAATCTATTTTATTTAATTATGCTTTCTTATCTTAAAAAATCCTTCTTATCTTCTAAAAATACATTCCTCTTGTTATACAAAAGCAAAAGCTGAGTTAAAGCAACTTTAAAGCAACTGTGCTCTTAAATTAGAAAAATAAATTCTAATTTAAGAAAAACAAAACTCATCCTCATCAATAGAGCAGTTAACTCAACAAAGCTTCTTTTTGAATGACACATGTCTTTCTTCCATTTGTTGCACGTTCCTCAACTATTCTCAATTGTTGATCTTCTCATTTCTTCTCAACCATTGATCTTCTTCTACACAACTCTATAAATACAACCCTCTTCTTCTTCATTTCAAGAATCCATCGTTTGAGCAAACTTATGCTGTAGAAACACTAGCCCACTTTTGGCACAAATACTATCATCACACTTCACTTATCATCCATCAATAGTGTGTTGAAGATCATCTTCAATCACACAAAGTATCATAGCCAACTTCATCTTGTCATCTTGAGGACTTCGAAGCAAGGAAACAAGCTTCCTGAGGGCCAACATTCATCTCCATCAAGATCAAAACAGAAAAGGTGAGCAATGGAAGGAGAAAGGTAAAGGTTGTAAGCATCATCACTTTTGTTTGTTTTAAGTCTCCTTTATATTCATATTTCATTGGTGTTGGGTTTATTATTGTTATTTGATTAATCCACAATTTCCCCTTCACACCTTGTACTTTTCAACACTTCCATCTGCACCAAATTTCTTCTTGAACACCCATTTGCATCCAACGGGATTCTGTCCATCACACAAAGGCACCAATTCCCATGTTTTGATCTTTTCCAAAGAAGCCATCTCATCCTCCATGGCCTCCTTCTAGGAACCTGCATCTTTCATGCCCATAGCCTCTTTCACAGTTCTAGGCTCATCAATGTTAGTAAGTAAAGAAAAAGCACAACTAGAATCAAGCAATGAATAACCAAACCTATCAGGTTGTTTTCTTGTTCGTGCAGACCTCCTCAATGGCCGAGGTTGAGGTTCTGCTTCTTCTTCTGAGCTTTCAGAGCTGCTAGAGTTCTCCTCATCATCAGGTCTCACAGGGTCCGTTTGTTCAGTCTTCTCAGGGGTAGAAGGAAATTGAACTGCATCCTCTTTCTTTTCTGTCTCTTATGGCTGTAGAACAATAGAAGAAGGTGTTAGCTCTCTGAAGATAACACTTCTGCTATACAACACTTTTTTAGCTACTAGATCCCAAAGCTTGTATCCTTTCACACCGACACCATAGCCAACAAAAATACATTTAATAGCCTTGTTCTCCAATTTAGACCATTTCTCCCTAGGCACATGTGTATATGCCTCACAACCAAAAACATGAAGATGTCTAACTGAAGGATTCTTACTAGACCACACCTCCATAGGTGTCTTACCAACAAGAGCTGATGTAGGAGATCTATTTACCAGATAGCAAGCAGTGGCAACAACTTCAGCCCAAAACTTTTGTTCGAGGCTTGCTCCACTAAGCATACTCCTAGCCTTTTCCATCAATGTCCTGTTCATCCTCTTTGCAACTCCATTTTGTTGTGGGGTATATGGAGTTGTCTTATGCCTTTCAATCCCTTTCTCTTTGCATAAACTTATCGAACTCTACCTAACAAAACTCACCACCGTTGACAGTTCTCAAACACTTAATCTTTTTACTAGTCTAATTTTCAGCAAAGGATTTAAACTCCTTAAAATGACTAAAGACTTCAGTCTTGCTTCTGATAAAATAAACCCATTTCCTTCTACTGTAATCATCTATGAAAGATACAAAATATACAGATTTTGAAATCAAAAGAACATTAACAGGACCAAACACATTAGAATGAATAAGATCTAATACACCAAAAGACTTGTGAGAACTAGAGTAAAACTAAACACGGTTTTGCTTTCCATAAATGCAATGTTCGCAAAAGTCAAACTTGAGATTACAATCATTTAACCCCTCAATGAGGTTTTTATTTTTCAGGGTACGCAGACCCTTCTCACCAATGTGGCCATATCTCAAATGCCATGACATAGTCTTTTCAGTAGGAAGCTTAGCTTCCATAGCATGTGCACTACCATCAGAACTGTTGTGATGTTCACAACATGCCCCATTTTACTTCTTAGCAAAATGAGGACCCTAGTTGTGGCTTTTTGCTTTTTGCTTGTGTGTGTTGTTTTGCTTGGTGGTAAGGGAAAAAGAGGGTAAAATTGCAGACCTTGTTAAAAATAGAGAAAAAATGTATTTTCAGTATCAAGGCATAATATGGTTGGATTCCTTGTGAAAAATGAGCTAGGGTTGCTTTTTGAACCATCTTAAAATTCGCCGTATTTTGCAAGTTATGATCATTTTTGTAAGATGTACATTCAGGTTTGTATGTTGCATGTATAGTGCCCTTTGTATACCACTTTCCATATACAAAGTCTTTGTATATGCAAAGTCATTTTTTATGCATAGTCGTATGGGTCATCGGGTTTAAATACAAAGGGTTTTGTATACCAATCAGGTTTATATACATTGTTTGCCTTGTATGCATTTTCTAATGTTATATTTGTATATACAAGGTGGACCCGAAACAGTTTAAGGTTTAAATGAAATTTTGTCAACTCCATTGCTTGTATATTTGGCAGGCGAAACATACATTGCGACATACAATGCACTTATACAACCCGCAGACCCAAAAGGAGTATTAAAATGGGGTTAATTTGTTGTATATTTCTACGCTTGTATGTATGTTCCGAAACATACATTGTTTTATATATACAAGCCGGAACTCAAGGAAATTGAAATACAATTAATACAATGCGTTACGTCTAAATTGTATATCAAAAGGTTGCATACAACACTTTATACATTGCTTTATGCATGGCAGAACTGAAGGTTTATTAAATGCGGTTAAACTATTGTATATTTTGTGCATTGTATGTTGAAGACATATAAAGCCCATATGCATTACACATATGCATACGTCGGAACTCAAGGAAGTTTAAAACTGGTTAAAAGCTTGTATTGCTCGAATGTATATCCAAAGGTACAAGCACTTTGTACATGAGGATTTATGCCTACGGAAATGGCAGGAACGCAAAGCGATTGGATTTTTGAATCCATTTTAGGGCCCAAATGCATGTTTTCTGGTCAACGATGGTTGACCCGACTATTTTTAACACTGTATATGCAATTTGGTTGCATGATTTTCATAGATTTAAACATTATTACAATAGACAACAGAAGTTATTTTTGAGTTGTTGGGGTTTCCAATGTAGGATCCCTATGCCTAGTATGGGCATACTGCTCAGAATTGTTGGTGGGATTTATCCTCCACCATTTGATGCTATACTTGGGTGGGCCGTTGATCTACTAGGGTTTTGGAACCATTTTGGGGGAAAATCAGAGCCATATATATTGAGCCCCTATACTATACAAAAAAAGGGGGGAGAGAGGTCAATCATACAAAAAATATATGACATGTAATGATTTAGTATAGGAGATCGGATTGCTGAGACTAATGGGGACTGAACTGTTGAAATGTCAAGGTTCTTTCCTCAGGTCATTGTAAATATACTTGTTCTAAAGCATACTGAATGGAGATGAAGCTTTAGATTACATCTTGATTGTAAACCTTAAGTAATCTTCAAGTTGATTTTTGGATATTAACGGGTGAATGCTATGTTCAATAGAAGCGCTTTCATTTCATTGCATGTTGTTGTCAACTTTTTCCTTTGAAGATTTGCATTGAATCATGCGGATTTGTGGACTGTCCTGGTGAAGTATGATTTTAGTTTTCTTCTCTTCATTGCATGTATGGGAACTTGTATGTGGGTCAGTGATCTCAGTCAAGTAATTTTAGGAATCTCATTTTCTGAATCCTATCTCTGTTATTTTCTTTTTTTAATTTCATTGAAATCACTTCCATAACTGCAGTACACAGATAAATCAGAAGCATAACAGAGAAATATGCTGACATCCCATAGATAACTAAATATCATTAGCATATTTGAGCTAAATGCATGTAGTATTGAAAATATCATGCAAAGACTTACGAATAATGGTAGAAATTGTGCAAATATCAATCTGTAGGCACATTATTTAAGTAAGTTCATAGTGAACTTTGCAGAAACTACTAATGAATGTAAGGCCCCTAAATGATTAACAATACACATCAACCACTGAGTAACGTCAGTAGATTATGAACTAATCAATGGAGACTTGGGATCATGAATTCTTTGAATTCATCGTATCTTTCAAGATAAATAAGGGTTGTTGTGTAACTTTTGTTTAAGTGTTTGAATGTGACTAACATCACCATCAACAGGAACTAGTTACAATAGATTTCTTCACTGCTCATTCAGATGGTGGGGATGAAGTGACTACAACTCATTTTTTTTGTTAAAAGAACTATTGCACTGTGAAGTGCATGCCTCTAGCTGAAATAGAGTACCTCTTCGAGTACCCTTCGCAAGCACCATAGATCCTCTAGTCATCTTGCATCCATCCTTCGAAAAGAAAAATTGCACACCTGCATCATTCAACATACTTACATAAAGCAGGTTCCGTGCAAGGCCTGGAATGTGCATAACTCTAGTGATCCCCTTCACTCATCCATCAGGGAATCAGATTGAGACTCTTCCATGACCAACAATCTTTAGATGAGAGTCGTCAC
Organism: Cunninghamia lanceolata; assembly: GCA_027924645.1. Lineage (NCBI taxonomy): Eukaryota > Viridiplantae > Streptophyta > Pinopsida > Cupressales > Cupressaceae > Cunninghamia > Cunninghamia lanceolata. The sequence continues at coordinate 5,790,598 of BSBN01000693.1, forward strand.
CTAGGTACACTCTTCCACCATCGAACTCTTCATATTTCGTGAACTAGTCTCGATGCGAGGTCATGTGGAATGATGCACCAGAATCAATCAACCACACATCATCAGATGCATGAGTGGCCAAGGCTGCAATGAAGGCATCACCATCATCTTGTGACTTGTCAAAATCTGAATCAGGGGCTTTCTTCTTCTTTTTCTTCTCCTCTTTGCATTCATTTCAGAAATGCCTAGTTTTACCACAGTTCCAACAAAGAGCCTTGGACTTTCCAGGAGACTTGGATCTCCCATGGGATTTGGATCTTCTCTTATCACCTTTCTTGTCCTTCTTCTTCCCTTTCTCTTTGGGTCTTCTATGAACCACAAGAGCCTCTTTGGCTGCCTCATAAGACTTCCTCTGCATTTCTTTAGATAACAATGAGGACACCATATCTTCCATCTTGAAGGTGGTAGTGGTGCTTTTGATAGCCATGACAAGATGATCCCACAAATCTTGCAAAGAACAAAGCAGGGTCATACATCGATCCTCCTCCTCCATTTTCACACCCACAGATGTCAACTGTGCAATAATCATGTTAAAAGCATTCATGTGATCCTTAATAGATCCTCCATCTTCCATCTTCAGAGTGAACAACTTCTTTTTTAGGAAAAGTTTGTTTACCAAGGACTTGACTTGATAAACATCACCCAACTTATTCCAAAGATCTTTCATGCTCTACTCCTCATGGACATTCAACAGGACAGAGTTAGCTAAACAAAGTCTTATGAGACCCTTAGCCTTCCAATCTTTGAGGTCCCAATCATCTTGTGACATTGCTATAGGTTTCACACTAGATACCACTTCCCATAGGTCACGATCAACAAGTAGGTCCTCCAACTTGAGTTTCCACAACTCAAAATTAGTGCCATTGAATTTCTCAACCTCTAACCTTCCGGATGTGGTTGCCATATCCTTGCTGCAACAAGATACAAAATACTCTGTACAACACTCCCACTCAACCTAAGATGAGCTCAAAAAACCCCTACCTAATAGCTAAGACCAAAATTGGCCAGGCTCTGATACCAACTGAAAGGAAGCTAGGTGTGCGGAAATCGCTTCCTACACTAATCTAATGAGGGGAGCAGAGTGCAAATTCAATTTTATCCTTACTATTACAACAATGTTAAACCCACTAACAGAGATAATAGAGATATTGTAGCAAACACATAAACAAGAAAGTTAGATAGAAGAAGAGAGAAACAAGATATGCATGGGGAAAACTCTTATCGGGTGAAAAACCCCACACTCCAAAACTTGCATAATGTATTAACAAAATTGAAATGGTTTACAATACACTTGCAATGCATGATCTCAGGAGTCTTTGACCCTTGTATCTATAGACAAACTAGTAGCATAACAGTACCTGTCAAACCTGTAATACATCTCCTCTCAAAAGCACCTGTTTATATAGAAAATACAAGGCAAAATTGCCTCTATCTTAGAATGGGCGTCCAACTTGGCTTCATGGCCCAAAACCCACAGCTATGGACACTTGGTCAACATTGTAAGATGCTTCTTACACTTGTCAACACACCCCATCCCAAAGAGGTCGCCTATTTCTAACATGGGCTATGACATATGCTCTTACGACCATCATAAAATCTGTCATAGGAGTTACAACTTATAGCTGTAAGAGAATCTGTCATACACAGGCTATAAATATCATATTCTCTTACAACATGTCATAGTCTACATTGGGGCACCCAAAGATGCCTTTTCAAAGATGCTCTTTGACACATGTCTTCACCTATCATAGAATCTCCTATTTCTGACTCTTACATGTCATAACTTCGTCATTGGAATCTGTCATAACCGTTACGGTCAATATTCCCTTACACAACATCCAAGATACTAACACATGAAAAAATATTCCTACCACTAAGTGGGAGGCCTATCTTCTCATGTGAGGACAAAAATACATGTGGCCATATTCCATGTAGGATGACACATCACCATGCCAACTCCCACAATATGACAACATAGGATTTGCATCCAATTAATACAATAGGAAAATAATAAATAAATACAATATGAAAATACAAGGAATTACCAAGGTTGAGACACCTAAATTCCCAATAGAATGTATCATGGGACTTGGTACGCCTATGTGGAGCACTTTGTTGAGGCCATGGATTTTACTATGGTCACGAGGAGCCTAATGCGAGGAAGTAAGGCGCTACTGTGGTGGGTCTAGTCACTGCTCTTTCATGGCGACTGGTATCCGCTGGATGGATTTTAAGCCTCCGTGTGGACTGTTGGTATGCTCTAATCTATGGCCCGAATTCAAACTAGTTTACACCTTATTCTAAGCACCTATTGTCTAGGGTGACCATTGATGAAGCCCATGAGATGGATCAGATAGTTGGAATTGAAAGCTTGCTGCAGTGGTGAAATGCGACAAATAGTGGGATGGACTTGGTTGCTCCTCATGAGATATGCCATGGGTTAAGCATGTGTTGCATCTCATCCAGCTACTAGTTAGGGAAGTGGTTGGTTCATTTAGGCCCTTTTATGTCAAAGTCTGTGATATGTGGGGTCAGGATGAAAATCTTCTATATCTAGAGGATCTTGGTGCTTCCCTTCTTGTCGCCACTATACATAATGTCGCTCTTGCTTGTAATTATTTGTTAGGGCTACCCCTTAGTGATAAGAGTGGACGTAGTATGCGATTAATGTCTTCAATTGGGGTAATGCTGGAATTGAGAAACCTACTTTGGATATTTAATTATGGAAATGGCAGCTGCGATTGAATTCCATGCATGTGGGAGCTGGAGTCATGGGTTAGATGTCATTTCCTTTTCTCCTCTTGCATGTCTGGTAGATTTGCATGGGATTTCCATTTAAGGGTCTACATTACCATTGTACTTTTAGGAATAGACTTGCAGGATTGGTCGACAGAATGTGATCATTCAGGTTGTGGGAGTTTCCATAATTCCACTATAAGTCAGTGTTTCTATTGCTATTTTAGGCATAATCATCTTTTGGGTAAGCAGTATGGGTTGTTATCTTTTCAATATGCTACAACAGTCCTCCTATTCCTTAGAATTTTCTTCTCTGCTCTCATGGCTAATGACCTATCCATACAAAATTAAGAGTTTAAGGTAGCCTTTCTGAGCCATTAGTGGGGTTGGTAAAATTTGGGGCATTTGGAAGCATTCATTGAGCTGTTGTAGCTCCTCCTCTCCCCCTTGCTTTCATCTAGATGAGTGCTTTACATTATGGTCTGCATGCTCTAGTAACTTCCTGTTCTTGTGAGTCTCTAGACTTGATGCAAAGGCAGAGCTGCATCATTGCTCTCTCTCCCTTTCCCTCCATATTGGGGATCCCGACATGGCTTTGGTCACTATGGGTGGTGTGTTGTCTCCTTAGATGAAGCTAGTGCGTATTTTGGGGGAAATTATTGTTGCTACTACTCCTTGCTTAGTTGGAGGTCTGGTTTGATCAGAGTTAGTTGTTAAAGGCATCCTGTGGTTCTCAATTGGGTGAATTGATTGGGAATTCCGCAAAGAGAAGATGGGATTTTCCTACTTGTGCCTGTGAGTGGTCATAATAGGAGGGACCCACATTTCTAGCGCTTCCTTTCCTTATTGATCCTTGCTGGCACTCCCTTGCTTGCGCATGTGGCTGGTGAAATTTGGCGGAGAACTCTCGCAGGGTCATCCCACAATAATGGGTTACACTCTTTGGCCAAACTTGACATTGAAATCAACATTGTGAACTAAATCTTCACTTTCTGACACCTATAGCAACTAAACTGTTATGAATTTGAAGATGATGTAAACTAGTGATTTGTGAGATTTTGTATGTAGATTCTAAATATATGTTTTGTAGATTTTGTTTGCATCTCCTTTGATAACTAGTTTTTAATAGTAAATAACATTTTTTTAAAGTGATGTGTATTCCGTAGCACATAACTTTTTTTCTACGAACGATAAAATTCTGATTCTTTTGAATTTAGATTAGTAACACCAATATATAGGGCATGCATTTGGTTTCATAATGGGGTGTGTGCAAGAAGTTGAGTCCACTTTTTGGCAAAAAAGTGGAAGTGTTTTTCCTAATTTTCAGAATTTGTCACATTTGACCTAAAAATTTGAAGCACTTAAAGGTGGAAACTTGGAAAAAGTCACTAAATATGAAATGTAGTACTCAAAGTCTAGTTTCTAAATATGTAATTGTTTTCAATACCCAGATGATAGAAATTGATTTTGAATAGGCGTTTCTAAAAACCACTGTTTAAAAGTCAATTTTTTTTACTATACCATGTACGTGTACATCATCCATATTTTGACCTAAATAATCATATTTTTCTAAATCCTTTTAGGAAAAGATTTGTAACTCACTAAAGCATGTTTTCCATATTTTTTTTAATTTTTTATTGAATATTTTTTTTATTAATTTTTTCTTGGCCATTTTTTGTCTTTTAAAAAATTATTGTGTACGTTACGCATAAGATGACCTAAACTTAACATTTTTTGAATTATTTTTTGAAATTGAAAAGAATTGTCTAAAGTACGTTTTCGTACAATTTTTTTTACAAAAAAATATTTTAATAAAAAGTTATTAAAATACTAAAAAACCTTGATAATTCAAGTTTATGGACCTGTTTCATCAGAAATTGATTAAAAAATAGAAAAAATAATGCAATTGTAAAACAAATTACATATTTGGAGTCTACACTATCTCATCTATAATGGGTTTTAATTTCGTCAAAACATGTTGCAAAATAGACCTTTAGATATATGCCTAAAGCCACTATTTTGTTGTGACATTGACAGGGCCTTCAAGTTGTAGGTCAAACTAGGTCCAGAGGTCAGGTTCGAGTCCCCAAAGCATTTCTTGAACCAGGTTACAAAGTAAAGCCCGAGCTTAAAATTCAAATTTTAAATAATGGGATCCTGTTTCTTACTCTGTGGGTATAGAAGAAAACAAGACCTCATTTACTAAATAGGATCCCATTTAGTATTTGTCCTTTTTTAATAAGACTGTGACTGTCAGCCCTGCAACTTGCTCTGTACGGCTGATAATGACATTTGTAGCATTCTCTACCATCTTTTATCTTCTGCAGGTCCATCAACTTGAGATTTTATTTAAATTTTGATAGGAGCCATCATTGAGACATTGTTTGAGTGAAATTTTGTTGAATTGCTACTTGTTTGAAGGACTTGAACAAAGAAGGAAGGATTTCAAGTTTTTGACATTCATTTGTACATACTTCATAAATTTTTTAATCATGGGATCACAAAGTCATAATAAGAGGAAAGATAGGAAGCTATTGACCCTTGAAGAAATTGAAGCAAAGAGAGAGGAGGCAAAAAGATAAAGAGATAGAAGAATAAAGATTCAATCAATGAATAATGTTGAAGCATCCAATTCCACAATTATTGAAGATAAAAACATTGAGGAGACCATGGATGTAGACGACGCAAATTTGCAAGAGGTGAATGTGGAAACTAATACAATTATACAAACTCTTCTGGTATGTCTTCAAATCCCTCTTTCAATGCTATAGAGTATGTTTCAATAGACACAAATCTAGGTACTTCTTCAAATCCACCTTTGAATGAAATGGAAATGGTGTTGATAGGAGATTTAAAACAAGCTAGATATAACAATGTTGAGATTGATAATATATGTAGAGATAAAGATTTGAAACAAATTGTTGTTGAAAATGAAAATAAAAATCTTTTTGTTGAAAATGAAAATGAAAACCATTTTGTTGTTCAAAATGAAAACAAAAATCTTTTTGTTGAAAATTGAAATGAAAACTGTTTTGTTGTTGAAAATGAAAATGAAAATCCTTTTGTTGAAAATGAAAATGAAAATTGTTTTGTTGTTGAAAATGAAAATGAAAATCCTTTTGTTGAAAATGAAAATGAAAATCCTTTTGTTGAAAATGAAAATCCTTTTGTTGAAAATGAAAATGAAAATCCTTTTGTTGTTGAAAATGAAAATGAAAATCCTTTTGTTAAAAATGAAAATGAAAACCATTTTGTTGTTGAAAATGAAAATCGTTTTGAAGTTGAAAATGAAAATGAAAATCCAGGATGTGATGTTGAAAATGAGAATTTTTTTTTCAAAATTGAATGATGTTTTAGATAATCTTCCCGGTAAAATTTCTTGGAGACAAATAAGAACACGTGCCAATAGATTATACAAGGAATTTTTTTTATTTTAAAAAACTATCATTTCAATATCAACTAATGATGCAATTAATGAGAATGTGGAAAATGAAAAAAGTAATGAAAATTTTAGGCATTTTTGTTAAACCAAGAAGAAAAGATCAATCACTAAAACATGCTATGTCTACTATTGCTAGTGCCATTGAGTCTATTGGAAAGAATAGTTGATCCAAAGATAAGAATGCAGCAAGATGAGCTATAACAACTGCTATAGTTAATAAAAAAACTTTTAATAGAAGAATGGTAAGAAATATTAGTGGAATTCTAAAAATATATCCTAAAACATTGGTAAGAGCGGCAAAAAGAAGAGAAAGTATAAAAAATGATCCAATCAACCAATGTTGGAGTTCTAGTGGTCGACTCCTAAGATCTGACATGAAACTGAATGTTGAAATCAAATCTTTGATCGAAAAATATTGGCATGATAATACTAGGGTATAATCTAATGCTAGAGATGTTTTAAAATTAAGAGTGGGGTCCAAAGTTTGCGATCCTCATCCAAAACACCTATTAGATACAACACAAACTAAATTTTATAGAAAATTTTGTGGTGAATTAGTGTTACTTGGTAATATTAGAATAAGTCAAAGATTTTTTGAAAAATGCAAACCATGGTATGTAAAGATTAATAAGCAATAGATATCTTGTTGTTGTTGTGATTAGGAAAATCAAGTTGAAGGTAAAATACAAACCAAATGCATAATAAAACAAAGAGTTATACCTCAAACAAGAAAGACCCAATCTCATCAAGGGAAAGGAAACTTGCACCCAAAAGTTCCTAAGACATGATATTTCCTAAATGATGAATGAAATGTGAAATGCTCTAACTCAATTGCAACTCACTAATTAGCTCAATAGATATTTCGGCATGGTAACATTACATAAAACTTGGATCCCAAAATGGGTTGAAAGATGTTGTATTTATAGATATTTTGGAGGGATTTTGATCCAAGGGTGGAGATTGATTTGGAAGATCAATGGTGGAGGATAAAAGTGATGTGGAGGGCCTAGATTTGATCTTGGAGGAATGGAGGGCTAGGAATAAAAATAAATTTTTTATTCATTTTGGGGAAAGGAGGAATTAAATGAGTATGGGTGAGATAGAATATTTATGTATTAAAGATTCATATGGGGAATGTAAAATGAATTAAAAATTTATTTGGGGATAAGTGGAGATAAATGAGGTATGGGGGTGCTAAGGGGTTGTAAGAAGAATTAATTGTTATGTGAGATATATTTAAATAAAAATTTGACTTATGTGGATTTATTTTAATTTTTTATTTGGAGGATGTGGGGAAGGCTATTAAGCTAGGTTTGACCACCCAAATGAGAGGTTAGGATTAATTAAATATAGGTTTTATTTAATTAATCCTAGGGCTAGGATGAAATAGGCTAGGGTAGGTAATTAAATAATAGCTATTTAATTACCTAGGGTAGGGATAGGTCAATTAATAGGCTGAATTAATTAGTTAAACATGGTTTAGTTAATTAATTGGATTTAGTGAGGAGGGGGAAATTGACTAAATAAATATTACATATTTATTAAATCAATTGGCTAAGGCTTGGGACTATTAAATTAATGAAATTAATTCAATTGTTGGGGATAAAATGATAGAAAATTAGGTGATGAAGGGATAATTAATTAAATAAAAATTTAATTAATTGATTAGAAGGGAAATTGGTATGTTTAGGGATGTCAGGAGTCGGTTTCATGGTAAAAGACATTTTTAGGTGTCTACATTTGCCCCTCTTTGACATGGCATCAGGACCTAACAGGGAAGTGGCGTCAGGTTGAAGAAAAGTATGCCCCAGCTGCCGGGAAGGAATAATATGGCTGAGGGATGCCCCCTCGAGAGGTTGCTGGAAGAATAAAAATTTTTTAGGGTGAGCTCTCGAGAAGACGCGATGAAAGTGAAAGTTGGATAGGAGATGGAAAAAGAAGACAACAGGAAGAAAAATGGAGGAAAAAGGTTGGGATCTGCACCCTGGGGGGAAAAGAGTGGGTGGGGAGATGATATGGTATGCCATATTAGGAGAAGTGGGCCCTAAGAGTGCCACATTTGCACACATTGACTTGGTGAGAAGAAGAAGCAGAGGAGAGATGGCAGATCACAACCCCCAATTCTCGTGAGTTCGACACATTTCTGAGCGGTTCTGATCATTTGGCTAGGCACCGACAGCTAGACCCCAGGTAGGGCCTAACCCTAGCTTTGTGATTTTTTGATTTGCATGCATTTTTGGGGTTTAGGAATTGGGTTTTGCAATGGTGGCGCTATCACCAGGTTGCGCAGCACCAAAAGAACGCAGATTAGCACCATCCTCTGGATTGGTGCTATCCACTAGGGTAGGCTAGAGGTAGTTTGTCACCATCTGTTTAGCATTTTAGCACTATCTTTTGTAGTAGCGCAATCTGTGGAAGACTTAGGGTTTTAGTATTTTAGCACCAAATGAGTGGTAGGGTAGTGCTATGTTCTAGACTAGCACTATTTTGAGTAGTGGTGCTATTTTTAGTTTTAGCACAAAGAATAGGATTAATGCAATATGTAGAATATGCACGATAGGGAGGATTGGTGCTAATCCTTAGATTAGTGCCAAGTGACGGGGTGGCACCATTTTTTAAAATGGCGCTAAGTGTATTGTGCAGTAACACTATGTATTAAAGTGGAGCAATGTGTTTTGCGCAGTGGCACTATTATCTATAATAGCGCCATTAGAAGAAGTAGTAGCACTATTTGTAAAATGGTGCAAAGCATGAAGTGTTTTGGCACCAAATGATTTTGGCGTTCAACTTTAGAAGAAAGGGGGTGTTTTGGAAAAAAGATAGGTAGATTTTTTTGACCAGAATGTTGTGGATGCAGGATATGAGGTCGTACATAGTGTACTTGTGGGAATGATGTGTGCCATCAGTGATGGCATTATTTGATCAGTTTGATGATGCTAGTTGGGCCCGACTAGCTAGGTTGGGGCTTCTGACAGTTGCATCGATGCTAGTTGCGTCAAAGACCTGCTCATTTTTGCTTCCGACTGGGGAGATCACTATCATGCTTGAGGATGTTTATTGCATCCTCAAGCTACCTATTCACGGCCAGCGGGTGAGATATGACATGAGGAGGGGATGGAGGGCCCTGATCCGAGTGTTTGGCTAGGATCCTATTGTTTTATCAACAGATGGGTGGGAGATGAGTTATGAGGGGACATTGGCAGTGGGTGCACATCCCTTTGCCTTATTCCTGTACGCATTGATTGGAGGGGTAGTGATGCTTGATAGGAGGGGAAGGGGTTTTCCAGTTGGCTGGGGGGAGATGATCGAGGGGATGGTCAGGCATGAGACCGTCTATGGCTAGGGACCAGCGATGTTAGGGTAGCTCTATCATGAGATGCATATAGTTGTTTATCTTTATGATTCAGTGTTATCAGCTGGGGTTACTCTACTGTATTTGTGGATTTGGGAGCACATCACAGTCACTCAACCAAGATGTGGGTACTATCTCTGTCTATTTGAGACCTTCGTGTTCCTATATCAGGATGCAGAGTACACTTACACTGGACAAGTTCGATACTAGAGACGGATGTTAGATAATGTTATTTGGGTGACTTGGCGACCTTATATTGGAGTGGAGCCATGGCCTGATGATGATGTTCACTTGCCTTTTGCTTTTCAGCAGTGATATTTGATGGGTCGAGGAGACCACACGATAGAGATGTATCTACCATCGCAGGTTATGTGATAGTTTGGGTTGGGGCAGGATACACCGTAGCAGATGGCTATCTTTACACGGATCCGCCGAGATGCTCATTATTGGCCTGCAGCCATACAGCCCCAGGTCACTCTAGATGATTTTGCAGCTTTGCGGCCATTGCAGTGGGATTGGCAGAACATGGTGAGGGATGCAGGCACTACGCCTACATATGATACATGGTGGTAGATGTGGTGGCCGACTCAGTTTATGGACCCAGCAGATGAGGTAGTCCCAGTGGAGGAGGCAGTGGGTTCAGGGGAAGATGATTCAGATGATGATGGGGATGATGACTCTGATGATGATGATTTCCTAGAGGAGGGTGAGGAGATCATTGTAGATTACCTCGTGGAGATTGGAGGGGGTGGAGAGGAGAGGGTGGTTGGGGGGAGGGGTAGCCGATAGATGTGCTGGTAGTGGCGGTAGCTGGATAGGTGCCCCAACAATAGGTGAGATAGCAGGCACTTGTACAATAGGTACCTATCGAGCAGGTTCAGATTGGAGTAGGGTGACGGTATGGAGGACCTCGGTGGAATGGGGGACAACCAAGGGTGGGCAGGGGGGGTCTACCCCCACCACATGTAGCATAGCAGCAGGCTGTCGCAGTAGGGAAATAGGCAGTTGGGCATCAAGCAGAGGTAGGCCCTTTAGGGGCAGGTGGAGAGGGAAAGATTGAGAGGTCGGCATCTCGTTGGTAGGCTCGGGGTGAGGAGGAGGAGATTGAGACTTTATGAGCATAGGTGGCCAGCGTGCAAGAAGCATTAGAGAGTCGTGAGGCAGAGTTGGTGTAGCTGCGGGGGACAGTGGCTTTATTGGATGGGTCAGATGGACAGGTGGCTGCGTTGCGAGCACAGTTAGCCCAAGCTCAGGGTGAGATAACCACTTTGATAGAAGAGTAGGATGCAGTACTCATGAGAGCCCGACAGGCAGAGGCTACAATGAGCAGTTTATAGGCCTCAAGTATCAGTATGACCCCAGTGTTGACATTGATGCAGACTCAGCAATCTCAGGCACAGGGACAGGTGGCAAAGGTCACCTAATGGGTAGATTATTATCAGGTTCTCTATCATGCGGTAGTGCTAGCAGAGTAGCATGCAGCAAGCTTTAGTGAGCTTAGTGGGGCCAGGTCATCTAGGTCACACAGATCTAGATCAGTTCAGTCTGTCCAACAGGCGATGGGTCCTCCATCACATGTGCCCCAGCAGGTTCCATAGGTTCAGGTTCAGCCATAGCCATAGCCACAGGCAGGACCATAGCCACGACCAGGGTCAGAGTCTCCCACTCCCTTAGAGAGAGGATCTTCCTTGTGACAACTGTATCATTATAGCCCTTAAGAGGCATTGTATCAAGACATTTATTTTTTGATGTGTATATATATGAGCGATGTACATTTTTTGCAGTGATGATATATGATATGATGCTTTTTGATGGCCTATATGTTTTTTTATGATGATTATGATGATGCTTTATGATGATTCATGCAATCTATTATGTTGATATTATGTACCTATTGATGTAATATGATGGATGCAATGATGGTTTATTTATTTTGATATATGCATGTTTGTGATCTATGGTCTATGATGTATAATGTAAATAAATATTCAGATTAATAAACATTTATTATGGATGCAAAAATGTGATGCAATGGAAATGTATGTTTATCTTTATAAACACATGTTATGTATAGAAAATATGGATATTCAACTAGATGATTGCAAAATACAGCTACATGATTATGATTGTGATTATGTAATGTAATTAAATGATTATCCTATGCAAGTAAATGTAACTAAATGATTATGAGATGATATATGGAATGCAATGTGATGATTAATGATTTTAAAATGCACCTATGTGATTACAAACTTAAATGATTATGGTATGATGTGCAATGTTAAATGATGTATAAAAATGTACCTAAATGAAATGCAGATTAAATGATTATGATATGAAAACTAAATGACTCTAAAATGAACCTAAATGATTATGATATGCAACTTAACATATTCTAAAATGAACCTAATGAGATGATATGCAACTTAACAGATTCTAAAATGAACCTAATGAGATGATATGCAACTTAACAATTTCTAAAATGAACCTAATGAGATGGTATGCAAAGTAGGTGATATGTGAGATGTAAATTAGGTGATAGGTGAGATGCAAACTACGTGATAGGTGAGATGCTTAAGTCTTGATACACATGATGTTCTTTGTTGGACCCTGGGTGGTGGGGCTATGCGGCAGGGTAATGGGTAGGGAGTGGATAAGGTGGATGACTAAGGTATGGATAGGATTGGGAGTGGTTAGATTGGGGGGATTGGGATGGTTAATGAGGAAGTTGCTAGGTCATAAAAAACCATGTCATTGAGAGGGGGGGGCATGATTTGGTTTGGGATGTGTCAAGTGAGAGTAAGTCAGAGGAGTGGGATTAGTGAGGGGATTTGGTAGGGTGAGGGGCGGGAGGGTAGGTGATTATGAAATCTAGGCGCAGATGGATATGATGATGATTTGAGCTAGTAATAGTAGTTGTATAACATTAATTGAGAGCATTTCTTAGTTTACTATATAGCAATGTAGGATACAGTTCACAAAGGTATGAAATGCCCTAGGTGATGATGCATATCCCACGATTGCATGGACTAGACCCACAAACAATAGGTTGATTTCATGCATGCCCAAGGTAGTATAACCTTGTCTAGCCTAGGAAGGGGACTCATAGTGTTGAGTGCTAATAGTACATATAAGGTTTTGATGCCTGTATATGTAAATGAGACACATCATACTAGAACCGACCCAGACTTCAAGATATGAATACTATTCCTAGAGTAATGAAACCAACCCACAAGCACAACATACATAAACAATGACCATGTCTACTTGAGGTGTTGTCTGCCACTTGCCATGATATAATGAGATCAAGGTAGCTTTTGAGATGACCTAGAGTGAGACAAAAGATAAAAATCAATAATCAAAAAAGACCAACAAAAAGATACAAATAGCCTTTGTGTATTCTTGCCAAGATACATGTTGATAGAGTGACAGATTCTTGTCCATTGTAGGAACGATATATCCTAGGATGCGAATCAGTTGGATTTTGTTGGATAATTTTTGAAAGGTGGGCAAAAGGACAGTCAGGCTATGTGTGGGATTATAGTTGGTGTGTTGATTGATGATTTTTGTGTTAGGGGACATGCTTTAAGTGTATACTTAGTGTGTGTATTATTTATTTAGCCCAGGAAGCTCAATGTATGGGGACCATCCAAACGGGGTCGATGGGTGCATCTTAGGTACCTGAGTACTGGAAACTTCCTTCGTATTCCAGACTGCCTACATACCCTGTGTCCACGGGATCAAGGTACTTTCAAGATGCGGGCGAGATGAATATGTAGTTCTGGTAAGACTTGATGATGTGGGAATGGTTTGGGATGGTTGTGATGGTGAGGATTGGTGTATGTTTGATGATTGCGAGTTGTAGCGAGATCGATGTATGGGGTGATTTGCAGTGAATTGTGTTGTTTTTGGATTTACTGTGTTTTCTATTATTTTTTGATTTTTTGATTTTGTATTGTTTTTGGATTTTTTGATTTTCTGCTCTACAAAAATGAAGCTTACAAGGATCCTCATTCCATGGGTTAGCCTTGGGTGAGATAGTGGGGGGTGAGTGATAGGATTCGATGTTTCACAATTCCAAGCCATGGGATGTGTGCGATATGGAGTGATGTGGTGGAAAAAAGATTTATTAGATGGTAGAACCGGCCACTACACATGGTGCCTAAAATAGGTTTTCACCATGGTACCTATCCAAGGTGTCACCAAAGTGATTTTCACCATTAGAAGTTTTTATTGCACTCAAGTTTTTTCTTGGTTTTTTTGATTTTTTGATTTTTTTGATTTTTTGAGTTTTCTATTTTTTTTTTATTTGGGTACCAGATGGGTTATGCATAGAATTTCTTTAGATGTAGGATGTTCATAGGCTCATCCAGAGGCTGCCCCTTAGGTGTTGCAAGCTGATATGCCCCTGATCCATAGTTGGTTGTGATGACATAAGGTCCCAGCCAGTTGGGCTCGAACTTTCCTTTCTTAGGATGCTCCTGCAAGTTCTTTTGATTTTCCATAAGGACAAGGTCACCTACTTCAAATTTTTGGTTTTTGATTCCCTTGTTATAGCTTCTCTTGAGGTGTCTTTAATAGGCCTGTAGGTGGTTCAATGCATTTAGGCATTTCTCATCTAGTAATTCTAGCTAATGCAACCTTGTGACTTGGTATTCCTCATCAGTGATTATGTTTTGCAGGGATACTCTTAGGGATGGGAGCTGGACCTCAATAGGTAAAATGTCTTCAGATCTAAATACTAGGGAAAATGGAGTGGCTCATGTGGGGGTGCAAATGCTTGTGTGGCAGGCCCATAGGGCAGGGTTGAGTTGGAGGTGCCAGTCATGGCGAGCTTCATTGACTGTCTTCTTTAGAATGTGGAGGATGGTTTTATTTGATGCCTCTGCTTGACTATTTCTTTGAGGGTAATATGGCGTGGAGAAGTGGTGTTTGATTTCAATTTTTTCGCACAAAGTGTGAACTTCTTAGTTCTTGAATGGCTTTCTATTGTTGGTGACGATGGAATGAGGGATACCATAGCGGCATATGATATAGTGGAGGATGAATTTGGATATCTGGGTTCCAGTGGTGAAGGTGAGTGGTATTGCTTCCACCCACTTAGTGAAATATTCAGTAGCAGTGATTATGAACTTATGGCCATTGGAGGATGGGGGATGTATTTTCCCTACGAGGTCAAGTCCCCACTGTGAGAAAGGCCATAGCGTCATGATGGGTTGCAACTCCTGTGCTGGTGCATGAATGAGATCCCCATGCTGTTGACATGGTAGGCATTGTTTTATAAACTGGTAGGCATCTCGGTCCATGGTTGGCCAATAGTATCCAGTCCTTAGGATCTTTTTAGACAAAGTGGGTCCACTTGAATGTGCCCCATAGATGCTTGCATGTACCTCTTGCAAGGCCACCTCAGCTTCCCTAGAGTCTAAACATCATAGAAGCATACCATCAAGACTCCTTTTGTATAGGGTATCTCCTACAAGGATGAAGCGGGAGGCTTAGCAGATGAAAGATTTTTGTTGTGAGGTGGATAGGTTAGGGGGGAGGATATTATCATGGAGGTATAGGTAGGTTTCTTGATACCACGGCGATAGGGGACCAATGACTTCGCATACTAGCTCCGATCAAGGAACATAATATGCTGGGATGGGGAGTTCTTCTATCAGGAACTCACACTTCTTACTGTCTTTCCTCATGTCGACCAAAGATCTGATGGTGGCCATGGCATCTGTAGCTTTGTTGTTGAGCCTTGGGATTTGCTCAAAGTGGATGTCATTGAAGTAGTCTTTGAAGTCATTGACCATATTTTTATATGGCAGGAGTTTATCATCCTTGGTCTTGTAGTCATTATTTTACCTGCCGGATGACCAGTTGAGAGTCTCCATACACAGTTAGCTTCTCAATTCTCCATTTTATTGCCATTCGGAGACCTATGATAAGGGCCTCATATTTTGCCACGTTGTTGGTACATGGGAATGTGATTTTGAAGGACTTAGGGATGGTGTCGCCTTGAGGAGTAACAAATAGGACACCTTCCCCTGAGCCTTTGTGTGTGTATGATCCATCAAAGTACATTTTCCATGCTTTTGTGGCTGGTGCTATTGTCAGGATGGCTTCATCAGGGAATTCTGCCAGTGTAGGATATTCTGCAGGGATGGGTGCTTAGGCCAGCTGATTGGTGATAACCTGTCATTTGATGGCTTTTCTCTCAGTATATTTGATGTCGAATTCAGTGAGGATCATGAACCATTTTTCCATTCTCCCAGTAAGAGTAGCTCTATTTAGCAAATATTTCAGTGGATCGATCTTGGTGATGAGCTTGGTTTTGTGATTGAGCATGTAGTGTCTTAATTTTTGTGAAGTAAAGACCAGGGCTAGACATGCTCATTCAATTTGTGTATAGTTTAGCTCATATGAAATTAGGGTGCGATTGATGCAATAGATGGCTCTTTCCTTCCGTTGTTCATTGTGTTGTGCTAGTAAGGCTCTGATGGTTGTCTCTGTTGCTGAGATATATAACAAGAGGGGTTCTCCTTGCCTTGGTGGAGTTAGAACATGGGGATTAGCTAGATAATCTTTAAGCTGGTCGAAGGCAGCCTGACACTAAGTGTTCCACACAAAAGCTGTATCCTTTCTCAGTAGGTGTTGGAATGGTTGACATTTATTGGCCAGTTGAGAAATGAACTGATGAATAGATTGGAGTTTTCCTTGCAGACTTAGTTGTTTTAAGGTTTTTAGAGAAGGCATTTCAGTGATGGCCTTGACTTTTGCGAGATCTACCTCAATTCCTCTTTTGGAGACTATGTATCCCAAGAGTTTGCAAGAGGTTACTCCGAAGACACATTTCTTTGGATTTAGGCGAACATTGTATTGCTCTAATCAGTCGAAGATCTTGGCCAATACATCCAGGTGTTCTTCTCTTGTCTTTGATTTTCCTAGTAAGTCATCCACATAGTCTTCCATGATGTGGTGAAAAAGGTCATGAAAGATGACAGTCATAGCTCTTTGATATGTAGCTCTGGCATTCTTTAGGCCAAACGACATTACCACCCAGCAGTACGTCCCCCATGGGCATATGAAAGTTGTCTTATGCTGATCCTTTTCTGTAATTTTGATTTGGTTATATCTTGAAAAACCATCCATGAGGGATAACATCTCATGTCCTGTCATAAGATCCACTATCATGTTGATGTTTGGTAGTGGGAAGTCATCCTTTGGGCAGGCTTTGTTCAAGTCTCAGAAGTTGGTGCAGCAGTGGATTCAGCCATTTGGTTTGGCTACTGGTACTAGGTTGGAGACCCATTTGGGATAATCAATTGGGCGAATGAACCCAACATCTAGTAGTTTATTTAGCTCTGCTTTGACTAAGAGGGCCACCTGAGGATTCATTTTTCTAAGCTTCTATTTTACTGGTTTTGCATCAAGCCGTATTACAAGGTGATGGACAACAAAAGCGGGATCTAGCCCTGGCATGTCTGCATAGGTCCATGCAAAATTATGATTTCTGCGTTTGAAGAAGGTCAAGAAGTTTTCCTGCTCTTATGTACTGAGAGATTCTGCCCTGAAAGTGATTTTTGGCTCTTCTTCCTATTGTGATGTTCACAACATGCCCCATTTTACTCCTTAGCAAAATAGGGACCCAACATTGCTGGCTTGTTCTCTTATTTTTGTGCTCTGGGCGGTAATGGTAAAAGCAACATCAGTTAGTATGCATATGCCTAATATCAGGTATATTTGTGATCTTGAAGTCTGAACCCAAATCTCAAAGTCTGAATCTTTCCTCAAGAAGCTTACCATGTGAAAGAGCTTGAAATTATAGGCAGGTTTGCTTTTTACATCACCCTAAAATTTGGCCAAATAAGGAAGTTATGTGCGGTCAAAGTCTAGTCAAACCAAACATTCTAAATCATCGAGGTCATATTTCTTAATATGACTGATATTCACAACTATCACCCTACCTAGAAAATCAGCTATCTGCATATTTGTATGCACACATCAAGTTTATACCCGATGGTCATCAGCCCATCAAAATACTCGCGTATTCAATAGGGGTCACATTAGTTAATCTGACTCATCTTTACTAAACATGATGATAACGTCAACATTATCCCATTCTACAAAGGACCCAACATGGAAGTAACATCATCAATCAGATCGACATCCGAAGGTCATCTATTCTCTAACATCCATCATCTTTTCTAATATGACTGATCTTTCCTAACATGATGGTGATGTCATTCTGACCCTCGATATACAAATGCTCGACATGACCATGAAGTTATCCTTCCACATTTCAATGAGGCCCGTCCATGATAGTGACATCACCATCATATCCCGATGATTGAAGAAAGTCACCTTAGTTAATATCCCTCATAATTAACTAATGTGCATACCCCAGAACTAAAAGGTTTATTAAATAAGGAAAAGTCCTTGTATGTATTACGGCTTGTATATTGGAAGATACAACACCTTATGCATACTACAGAACCAAAATGTTATGAATTAACATTAAGTTGTTGTATGTCTTAGTACATACATTGCAGCTTATACATTGCGGTGACATGTAACACTTTATGCAAGACGAAACTGAGGTTATTATGAAATATGGAAAAGTTGTTGTATGTTTCGCGTTGTTGTATGTCTGGATACATACATTGCAGTATATACAACGCCTTATGCATACTCCGGAACTGAAATGTTATGAATTAACATTAAGTTGTTGTATGTCTCAATACATACATTGTAGCTTATACATTGCGTTGAGCATGCAACACGGAACTCAGAGGAGTTTAGAATCTAATTCAATGGATGTATCGAAACCCAAATGCATATCAAAAAGATACATTGGATTTTATACATTGTGGAACTGAAAGCAAATAAAATATGGTCTATAAAAGTGTTAGGTCCGCTGGATGTATATGATGGTTTGTACATGGCCGATATGCAAACAAACGATGCAGGCCGATATACAAGCATTGGACGTAAATGGAAAGTTAATACAGAAAAGTTCTTGTATGTTTTAGTGCTTGTATGTCTACAATGTTAATCCGATATGCAAGCGATATATACAAAGCTCATATTCGAAGAGAAGTTAAAAGCAACAAATTCCTTGCATATTTTAGTGCTTGTATGTCTATAAGATGCAACCCGATATTACAAGGGTGATGTGCATGCGGATACAAGGGAAAAGGTAGGAAGGCAAAGCGATAAGATTTTGAAGCTATTTTGGAGCCTGATAGCATGTTTTTGGTCAACGATGGTTGACTTGACCAATTTTAACATTGTATATGCATTTAGATACGCGAATTTTTACAGATTCATGGCCTGATATTTGTGCTTGCATATTATGAACTTGAAATGTTTATCTCCCTACTGGTTTATTAAATGGCGATGCTTATTTATTTTCAGTTTGTTGTAGATTGTTGGAGCTGTTTGGAGTAGCTGGAAATTATAGAGGTGTTGACACACTGGCGGCGTATAGGTAGATATAAAGACAGAACTTAAAGGTGGATCATATCACCAAGGAAGCAAAAAGAGATAAGGATTGCGATGAGAAGTGATACACAGGTGAAAATTAATAGCGATGACATCACATAGTGGTGGTAGATCACAGAGGAAGCGAAAGAATTAAAGGCTTTCAGCAAAAGATATTTTGAGGTGTTAGGGTTTCCAAAAGGGCTTCCCTTATGCTCGGTATGAGTATGCTGCTCAAAGTTTTTTGGGCGGGATTTGTTTTCCACCATTTGATGCTGCACTTGGGATGGAAGCCATTGATTGACTAGGATTTTGCAACCAGATTGGGGACAATCAAATCTATATATTGAGCCCCCTTTACTCTGTAATAGGTTACACAGGGATATACAGGGATTCATATAGGAACATATAGAACAGAGCTAAAAAACTGTAAAATTTGTTTTAGCATTTTTTTTAGTTTAGAATAGAAGGAGGTCACCTGTGTCTGCAATAAGGAATGTGTGGAACATCTAGCTTCCTTACTATATCTGTAAAGTGTTGTAAGTTTTCCAAAGTTGATTAATGAAGCTGAGAGTCATTCGTACATTGTAAATCATATATGACTATGTGTTTTGAATACAAATGAAACTAGAATTCTGCGTCTATATTCAGAGTGTCTTCTAGCTCTTCTGTGTATTTGAAACAATATCTCTTAAATCTTGCAATCTTGAATGTGTGTTCATGAAAATACACAAGGCTTACATTTTAAGATTTAGTCTGTGGATTTAATCAAATTTGCTATATTTCTTATAACGTGCATAACAGAACATTTAGATCCTGTAGCAGAATGAAGTTTAGTTTAGATTTCTCTAACTTTTCCCAAACCATTTGAAATACTTAGCTTAAACGCAAAAATTCAAAGGAGATTGTGTGATATTTGAAGGAAATATGAACAACTAAGTTGATATTTGACAATTTTCATAATATTTGAAAAGAAATCTTGTGTTAGTATAAATCTTTTGAAGCTTTCTGACACAGTAACAAATTTATGCAAAAGGAATGAAGAAAATGTTGATATTTGTGATAGTTTGCATAATTAGAGCCTAGTAAGTCATAGAACACCTTAAATCACATAAGCCCCCTTGCATATTATAGCTTCACATTTACCTATTGAATTGTCCAACAGGTCAAGACCTGACCATATAGAAACTTGGGATTAAGTAATCTTCATTGATTTCTTCATATCTTTCAAGATAGTTAGGTTTATTTTGTGAATTTTAACTTTTGTTATGAATGTGTAAAAACAATCATCAACAGTTTTTGGTGCTAGAAGGAGGACCTGATTGGAGTTAGGGTTTGTTTTAAGTAAAGTTGGCTCATAACAGTAATAGAGTGACTAGGTCTAGATCTAGTTCAGAAGATATATTTGTGCAATTACCTAATAAAAGGTAAAGTAAGAGTCATTTTGTTTGGAATCCTAGAATATCACACATAGGAGATTCATCTGGAATGCCTCCTAGATCACCTTTTAGCATCCATAACTTTGTGAGTCCTGACAGTTCTTCATTTAGATCTTTGAATCTTGGTTCTAGTCCTCCTACAGGTCCCAGTCCTCCAAAAGATCCTAATCCTCCCAGAAATCCTAATCCTCCAAGAAACCCAGGTATTCCCACAGGTCCAGGTCAAGCACAGGTACCTACAATGGCTTACTTTAATGTTAACTCTCCCATACAGTTCATTGATTATCATGAGATGCCAAAAAATCCTAAAAAGATATGTCCTAAATATCAATTAGGATCCAGAAGATCACATTAAAATATTCAAAGAAGCATGCTTTAGGGCCAAGTTAGAATATGAGGATGTTGTGTGTAGGTTGTTTCTTTACACCTTTAATGAGCAGGCTTTTAACTGGTATGTTAACTTGCCCAATGGTTATATTTCTTCTTGGACACTTATGGAAGAAACATTTTTGTCTAGATTCAGAGGTCCAATAGATCCTTCCACCTTATACCACAATTTGGTTGCAACTAAGAGAAGTGAAGAAGAGCTGATTGATAATTTTAATGATCAATTTCAAAAGGCTTATTCTAGGTTAGTAGCTCCTTACACAGTAAATGCAGATACATTGTTAGCCATGTATTATGTTGCCTTAGATCCATTAACTACTATGTCTGTCAAAAGAAAGGCTAACATAGACACAATATCTAAAGCCTATAAGGAGGCAGCCTTTGTAAACCAAGAGATGAGGCAAACAACTTATAATCCATTTCCTAATGGAGGAAATCTTGGGATACAAAGTCAAACACAACCTTGGAATGGAGTCCCTGCACATAACACTCCATTTTTGAATCCAGTTTCTACATACACACCTGTGTATAATCCTACCCCAATCCAAGCCATAGCCTCTTATATTGGTAACCCTACCAATAATAATCAGAGTAATGGTCAACCTTTCTTCCAACCTCCTCAGAATACATTTGTGGAAAAGGCACTAGAGGAAAGAGAAGAAATCAAAGAAATAACTATACACTTGAGAAGATTGACTACTGAAATGACACAACTGAGAAATGAAAATTTCTATGGTAGAAACAACCAAGGAGGCAGTCAAAACCATAACCAAGGCTATAGTCAGAACTACAACCCAAATTATAACCAGAATCACAATCAGAATCAAGACCAAGGTCAAAGTTCAAATCAAAATCAGAATTACAGTCAGAATCAAGATCATAATCAAGGACAACAGATGCAAAACAAAGGACCAGCTATAGATAACAGGGCTTGGGGTAACAACAATAAGAATCAAAATCAGCCAAGGCCACCTAAGACATGGAACACAGGGCCAAATAATGGCACTCTAGCTTCTCCATTTGACAATTTAGACAATCAGGATACAAAACAAATAGCTAGAATTCAAATGGCTAATGTAGCATTGAAGAATTGGTGTAGAATTCATAATACTAGTGCCCATGCTGAACTAGATTGTCCTCAGTTCCATTTAGCAACCAGTATTTTCAATGTAGATGTACAGGCTCCCACTTTCGAGTTTCTCATTCCCAAAGGCAATGAAGTAGTACCCTTAGGATATGAGATTGCTTTAGTCTTAGAGACTTTTACCTTTGCAACTAAAGAAGAAGAGGATCAATTGTTAGAGGATGAACCTTATTTTTGTGAGAACCTATATCCTGAATCAGCCTTTGTACTAAATGCATTTCAATTTCCCTTTGAAACCAAAAATGAAGTGCTATATGAAACAAAAGAGGCACAGGTTTTTCAGCAGTCAAACAAGAATCACACGTAAAACATGAGAAATAACACTAGGCCAGGAGGTCCTTTCACTACTTCCACTCCTAACAATTTCAACACTCCCACAGATCAGAACGCTAGTAATAACCCTACTATACTGAAGGCTAATCATCATACAAATAATGAAATAGTAGCACAAAAGGTCCAAACAAATAAAACAGAGATAGTAGAAACAATGAGGTTGATGAGTTATTTATCTGAAGAAATAAAGAAAAGGTTAGTATACCTTTGTGTGAATTATTAAAAAATCCAGGGGTGAGGAATGCTTTCTTAAAATCCTTGGATACAACTATGATAGGAGAGGTTTCTGTTGGTATGAGTGTTCCTAGTAGAGATTCACCACTCAAAGAAAAGAGTAAGAAAATTGAGTAGCCTTCCAACACTAATGTAGTAATGTATGCAGATAAGAAAGAAGCTCCTCCTTTCTTGTTAACCATTAGAATGTTTGGAAAGAATATCCATAATTGCATGGTAGATTCTAGTGCATCAGCTAATGTAATGCCTTTAGGAATATGCAAGACTTTAGGCCTAACTCCTACCGAATCTGCTAAGGTTGTTAGACAATTGGATAAAACCGAGGTTAATATGATAGGAGAACTGATGAATATTCATATGTAATTAGCCTCAGATCCTAGGGTGAGTCAGTTTATTGACATTCAGGTAGTGGATATACCTATGAATTATGGGATGTTGTTGAGTAGAGACTGGTCTAAAACATTGAACGGATATATGGCCACTAATTTTTCACATATGTCGTTACCTTGGAGAGGTGTTCCAAATCAGATCAGGATAGAAGTTGAACCTAGAATGAAACACATGATTATAGAGTACAATAGGACTAATGAGATATTGTATGCTTCTGTTGAACCTGGTGTTTATAGAGTTACTAACAAAGGGGTACAGGTTGAAGAAATCTTGATGTTAAATTTTAGAGAAAAACATGTCAATAAGGAGACTGTGTTTTTTATTGAGTTTGATGAAAATTCTTCTGATGAAGAAAATAATGCAGTAAGTAGGTTTGGTCAGGTCATTAGATAGGAAATGGAAGGGTGCATTGAACAAAATCTACCAATTCAGTGCAAGTTATGTACAAGAATGTGTAGAGTCCATAATAAGCCACATTCTAAAGAAAGTTGTGGAATGTGCAGAGATATTATTGAATATCAATACATAAAATGTACAAAGGGAGTAGGACAACAAGAAAGAAAGGTGAATCCTAGTCAACCAGAGAAATACTTTCAGAATAACATAGATATGTTGATCCCAGATTTAAAAGAAGAAACAAAGGACAAGGATATTTGTCATTCTGATTTACACACTGAAAGTATAAATATGCAAGTAAGTCAACATGAATGGCCTATGAATGAACAAAAGAGCACCTCACATGTGATAGAAAAGGCAAAACATGCCAAAGTAAAGGGTCAAAAGAATAAAAATGGCACATGGGCACTGAAATGTGATGGATCTAAATCTAAACAAGGTGTAGGTGCAGGTGTAGAGCTTATAGATCCTCAGGGTAAGTCATATTTAGTAGCATATAGGTTACAATTTTCTTGTACTAACAACGTTGCATAATATGAGGCCTTAATCTATGGACTTGTCATGGCTATTAAGAAAAAGGTAAAAATGATCAGGGTATTTTTAGATTCTGAGTTAGTGGTCAGGCAAGTAAGGAAATTGTATGCATGCAACTACAAAAAGATGGTCTGTTACAAGCATAAGGTGTGGGATTTGATAGATTCGTTTGATGCTTTCAACATAGAACATATCCCTAGAGATTTGAACCATAGACTAGATGCATTAGCAGTTGCTGCTAGCTCGTTAGAACCCTTAACACTGTCAGAATTAAAAAGATTTGTTGTAGAATTAGTGAATGTGCTTAGTGTACCAGATAATGTAACTCATTTTTAGGTATTTGCAGGGGATCAGCAAATTGTAGATTTTCTAACTTGTAATGAGATATTTGAGGCTCAAATTATTGATGAATAGGAAAGGCCTAATGTGTCTTGGGATGAGGAAGACATAATCAATCTAAAAAGCAACTTCTTACCTAAGGGGGTAATTGAGCTAGAACAAATTTTTGACTTTGATGGGGTAATAAGACAGAAAGATTTGCCCAAAACTGAGGGAGGTAAGTGTGATCCATATAACCTTGGACTAGAGCAGAGTCTGCAAAATGTACTTATTGGAAAGGCTTCCTTTGAATAGTTAAGAAAAGAAATTGTGGACAATCTGAAAGTGTACAAACATGTCATATCATGAACGTATGAAGATTTGAAAACATATGATAACTTCATCACAACTCATGTGATACCTTTGAGACCAGAGATTAAACCATTTAGGTAGAAACAAAGGCCTGTGAATGCCATTTTAGAGCCTTAATATCTTCAAATGCATCTTTAGCTACTGGTGTCCATTCTATCTTTGTATCCTTCTTCAGCATGGCGTTCAATGGTTGCACAATTTCTGCAAATGTAATAAACTTCTTGACAAAATTAATTTTACCAAAAAATGACTTTAGTTCTTTCTTACTATTTGGTAATTACAATTTCTTTATTCCTTCTATTCTATCAGGGTCAATGGATATCCCATTTTCAGAAATGACATGTCCTAATAATTTACCTTCAGTTACGCCAAATAAACATTTCTTAGGGTTAAGAGAAATCACGTACCTTTCACATCTTTTAAGCACTTTTCTCAGATCTTTAGCATGTGTGGATGCATCTTTAGAGTAAACAATTAAATCATCCATATAAATTACAATGCACTTACCTGACAATCATGGAATGCAATGTCCATGGCTTGTTCAAAAGTGGCACCTGCATTGATTAGACCAAAAGGCATTCTTCTGTATGTATAATTTCCCCATTTACAAGTAAAAGTGGTATTTAATCTATCCTCTTCATCTATTAAGACCTGGTTATATCCTGAGAATCCATCTAAGAAA
Source organism: Cunninghamia lanceolata (assembly GCA_027924645.1). NCBI lineage: Eukaryota > Viridiplantae > Streptophyta > Pinopsida > Cupressales > Cupressaceae > Cunninghamia > Cunninghamia lanceolata. The sequence goes on from BSBN01000693.1 coordinate 5,815,867, forward strand.
GACATCATTTTAGCCCCATTCATTGCTTGCAACACTTCATCTATTAGAGGCAGGGGATAATTATCTTTTTCAGATGTCTTATTCAAATTTCTAAAATCTACACACAACCTAATGTCTCCACTTTTCTTTCTCACGGGTACTAAATTAGCTACCCAAGTTGAATGTCTGACTAGGAAAATTATTCTGGCAGACAACAATTTCTTTACTTCTTCGAAGATTAGAAGCCATTTCTGATGCTCCTATGTTGACAAGTCTAGATTACACAAATCCATTTTACATTTATTCTTTTGCATCCTCACATTCAGTTGTAGCTGCTTTAACACAAAAGGGAGAAGACAATGAAGAAAAACCCATAGCCTTCATGAGTGTACTGCTGAAGGATGCATAGCTAAAATATCTTGATACAGAAAGACATGCATTTGCATTAGTAAGAGCAGTAAAAAAGTTCAGACATTATATCTTACGCAGCCAGGTTAAGGCCATAGGACCAGATGCAGCCGTAAAGATGTTGTTGATGCAGAATGAGCCTGGAGAGAAAAGAGCCAAATGGATTACAACATTGCAAGAGTTTGATATGGAAATTATTCCAATGAAGTTGGTCAAAGGACAAGCATTAGTACAAACCATAGCGAACACGGATCCAAATTTGGTAAAACAACAGTATGTGTTGAATTCTAGTGATGCATCAAGGTAGTATGATGATTTGAACACTTTTCTAATATCAGGAAAATATCCAAATAAGATGAAATCTTCTCAGGGGAGAGATTTAAAGATTAAGGCATAGAAGTACATGGTACAAGGAGGTCTTCTATTTAGGAAGAACCATGATGGAATATATTTCAGATGTTTAAACAGAATTGAAGCGGATAAGGTGTTGTCAGAATTACATGATAAGTATGGAACTGCTCATGGTTCCCATTTAGCTACAATGCATAAGATATTAAGAGCAAGATACTACTGGCCTACAATGTTTAAGGATATAGAGAGTCACATTTGAAGTTATCATACCTGTAAAACTACAGTAGACAAGGGAAGGAATCAGATTAATCCATTACAGCTTTTCTTTGAGTCTAGGCCATTTGCACAATGGGGTTTAGATTTCATTGGGGTCATAAATCCTCCATCATCTGCAGGACATAAGTTTATACTGATAGTAACTGACTACTATACCAAATGGACTAAAGCCACATGTTGCAAATTCTCCACTACTGAGGTAGTTATCAAGTTCCCTTAAGAAAACATCATAACCAAGTTTGGAACTCCCTATTCGCTGGTATGTGACAATGGCTCTGCTTTTTCTTCTTTAAAATTTTCCAAATGGGCATTTGATTATGGGATAGTTTTAAAGTTTTCTTCAAATTATTATCCTCAGGGGAATGGGTTAGCTGAGTCTACAAACAAAATTTTATTGGATATAATCAAGAAGCTAACTGAAAAGAATCCTAGAGAGTGGAACACATTGTTGAAATATGTGCTATGGGTAGATAGGACTAAGGTTAAGTTAGCCTTAGGAAATGCACCTTATCATTTAGTTTATGGGACTAATCCCATACTTCTAGTGAATTTAAGAATACCAGTCTGGAAGTTTGCTAATGAATATTTAGGCTTTGATGATCATAGAGAGGCCAGAATAATACAAATGTTACAATTAGATGATAAAAGAGGTCAAGCCATTGATAAATTTGCCAAACATCAAGCAGTAGTCAAAAGATGGTTTGATAAAAGAGCAAGAGTCAAAACATTTAGAATATCAGACTTAGTGCTGTGTTGGGATAAAGCACATGAAAAGAAAGAAAATCATGGAAAATTTGACAAGTTATGGTTAGGTCCATTATAGGTCACAGAAATAATTGGAGACAATACCTTTAGGCTCAAGACCTTAACTGGGGAAGATGTGCCATTACCAGTTAATAGCCAACATTTGAAACATTACTTTCAGGCTTGAGATGAGGGCAGTTAATTTCTGTGTATCATAATGTAAATAATGTATAGTTTTGTGTTGTTTCTATTTTGTTCTTGTGTTTTTGTTTTTGTTTTTTGTTGGTTTGTGTGTTGTGTTGTCCTAGCAGGGATGTTTATTTTGATTTAGAGTAGACATGAACAGACTAAAAACCACTGAAAACAATAGAAAATTTAGAACATTTAGGTTAATTATTTAAAATTTATGCATAACTTGTTGTGACTGTCATGAATGTAGAAAGTTGTTTTACTTGTGAAATTTTGTATTCAATAACTATGGGTTGAGTATTCAAGGGACGTTTCTCACAATGACACACCTAAAATCCTTGGGTTGGTTGAACCTACCTGTGTAGATATTAGATGAAAAATCAGAGGCCACCCTTGCTACCATTACAATTCTTAGCTTAATTTTAGCAAGTGATCATTCCTTGCATCATAAAGTTACAAATGTAATATCTTATGAAATCTCTATCAAATACAATATATATATATATATATATATATATATATATAAAATAAATGAAATGGATTATACTAAAAATCTAGATTAAGCCATCTAAGTAACTCTACCGGGGCTATAGACGCTTGCTGGTAGTGGAGCTCTACTTAGGAGAATTGTAACGATAACCTTGTCAGGGCTATGGACGCCTGCTGGCAGCAAGGCTCTATCTAGTTGGCTATGAGGGAATGATATCAACTATGTAGTCTAATGTCAGTCGCTAGTTTGTTCAACTAATTTTCACGATGAGGATTATTAATCACGTACACCCACTTAAATTGAAAATGAAGATTCATGCACCTTATTGAATACATTAAGTCTTAAGTTAGATAATGATTTGCAGAAAAGATAGTTGGAAGTTATGAATTTATTTCATTTAGTTTCCTTTAATGGTTTTAATTTAATTGTTTTGTTTGGTTGCTAGTTGTTGTGATGTTCACAAAATGCCCCATTTTACTCCTTAGCAAAACAGGGACCCAACTTTGCTGGCTTGTTCCCTTCCTTTTGTGCTCTGGGTGGTAATGGTAAAAACAACATCAGTCAGTATGCATATGCCTAATGTCAGGTATATTTGTGATCTTGAAGTCTGAACCCAAATCTCAAAGTCTGAATCTTTCCTTAAGAAGCTTACCATGTGAAAGAGCTTGAAATTATAGGCAAGTTTGCTTTTTACATCACCTTGAAATTCGGCCAAATAAGGAAGTTATGTGCGGTCAAAGTCTGGTCAAACAAAACATTCTAAATCATCGGGGTCATATTTCTTAATATGACTGATATTCACAAATATCACCCTACCTAGTAAATCAGCTATCTGCATATTTGTATGCACACGTCAAGTTTATACCTGAGGGTCATCAGCCCATCAAAATACTCGCGTATTCAGTAGGGGTCACATTAGTTAATCTAACTCATCTTCACTAAACATGATGATGATGTCAGCATTATCCCATTCTATGAAGGGCCCAACATGGTGGTAACATCATCAATCGGATTGACATCCAAAGGTCATCTATTCTCTAACATCCATCATCTTTTCTAATATGACTGATCTTTCCTAACATGATGGTGACGTCATTCTGACCCCCGATATACAAATGCTCGACATGACCATGACGTCATCCTTCCACATTTCAATGAGGCTTGTCCATGATGGTGACATCACCATCATATCCCGATGATTTAAGAAAGTCACCTTAGTTAATATCCCTCATAATTAACTAATGTGCATACCCCAGAACTGAAAGGTTTATTAAATAAGGAAAAGTCCTTGTATGTATTACGATTCGTATATTGGAAGATACAATGCCTTATGCATACTGCAGAACCAAAATGTTATGAATTAATGTTAAGTTGTTGTATGTCTTGGTACATACATTGCAGCTTATACATTGCGGTGACATGTAACACTTTATCCAAGCCGAAACCGAGGTTATTATGAAATATGGAAAAGTCATTGTATGTTTTGCGTTGTTGTATGTCTGGATACATACATTGCAATATATACAATGCCTTATGCATATTGCGGAACCAAAATGTTATGAATTAATGTTAAGTTATTGTATGTCTCGATACATACATTACATCTTATACATTGTGTTGAGCATGCAACACGGAACTTAGAGGAGTTTAGAATCCGATTCACTGAATGTATTGAAACTCGAATGCATATAAAAAAGATACATTGCATTTTATATAGTGCGGAACTGAAAGAAAATAAAATATGGTCTATAAAAGTGTTAGGTCTGCTGGATGTATATGATGGTTTGTACATGGCCGATATGCAAACAAAAGATGCATGCCGATATACAAGCACTAGATGTGAATGGAAAGTTAAATACAGAAAAGTTCTTGTATGGTTTAGTGCTTGTATGTCTACAATGTATAACCCGATATGCAAGCGATATATACAAAGCACGGATTTGAAGAGAAGTTAAAAGCAGCAAATTCCTTGCATATTTTAGTGCTTGTATGTCTATAAGATGCAACTTGATATATACAAGGGTAATGTGCATGCGGATACAAGGGAAAAGGTGAGAAGGCAAAGTGATAAGATTTTGAAGCTATTTTGGAGCCTGATAGCATGTTTTTGGTCAATGATGGTTGACTTGACCATTTTTAACATTGTATATGCATTTAGATACGTGAATTTTTACAAATTCATGGCCTGATATTTGTGCTTGCATATTCTGAACCTGAAATGTTTATCTCCCTACTGTTTATTAAATGGCGTTGCTTATTTCTTGTCAGTTTGTTGCAGAATGTTGGAGCTGTTTGGAGTAGCTAGAAATTACAGAGGTGCTGACACACTGGCGGTGTGCGAGTAGATATAAAGACAGAACTTAAAGGTGGATCAGATCACAAAGGAAGTGAAAAGAGATAAGGATTGCAATGAGAAGTGATATACAGGTGAAAATTAATAATGATGACATCATAGAATGGTGCTAGATCACAGAGGAAGCAAAAGAAGTAAAGGCTTTCAGTAGAAGATATTTTGAGGTGTTAGGGTTTCCAAAAGGGCTTCCCTTATGCTCGGTGTGAGTATGCTACTTAGATTTTTTTGGGCGGGATTTGTTTTCCATTGTCTGATGCTGCACTTGGGATGGAAGCCGTTGATTGACTAGGGTTTTGCAACCAGATTGGGGACAATCAAATCTATATATTGAGCCCCCTTTACTCTGTAATAGGTTACACAGGGATATACAGGGATTCATAGAGGAACATATAGAACAGAGCTAAAAAATTGTAAAATTTGTTTTAGCATTTTTTTGAGTAGAAGAGCATTTTTTTTAGTTTAGAATAGAAGGAGGTCACCTATGTCTACAATAAGGAATGCGTGGAACATCTAGCTTCCTTACTGTATCTGTAAAGTGTTGTAAGTTTTCCAAAGTTGATTAATGAAGCTAAGAGTCATTCATACATTGTAAATCATATATGAATGTGTGTTTTGAATACAAATGAAACTGGAATTCTACATCTATAATTAGAGTGTCTTCTGGCTCTTCTGTGTATTTGAAACAATATCTCTTAAATCTTGCAATCTTGATTGTGTGTTCGTGAAAATACTCAGGGCTTACATTTTAAGATTTACTCTATGGATTTAATCAAATTTGTTGTATTTCTTATAACGTGCATAACGGAACATTTAGATCCTATAGCAGAATGAAGTTTAGTTTAGATTTCTCTAACTTTTCCCAAACCATTTGAAATACTTAGCTTAAACACAAAAATTCAAAGGAGATTGTCTGATATTTGAAGGAAATATGAACAACTAAGTTGATATTTGACAATTTTCATAATATTTGAAAAGAAAGCTTGTGTTAGTATAAATCATTTGAAGCTTTCTGACATAGTAACAAATTTATGCAAAAGGAATGAAGAAAATATTGATATTTGTGATAGTTTGGATAATTAGAGCCCAGTAAGTCATAGAACACCTTAAATCACGTAAGCCCCCTTGCATATTACAGCTTCACATTTACCTACTAAATTGTCCAACAGGTCAAGACCTGACCATATAGAAACTTGGGATTAAGTAATCTTCATTGATTTCTTCATATCTTTCAAGACAGTTAGGTTCATTTTGTGAATTTTAACTTTTGTTATGAATGTGTAAAAACAATCATCAACACTTCTGTCCCAAGATTCATCTCTTGGGTTGGCTCTACCAAGACGGGTGACCTGTCTAGATAAATTTTGTCTATCTCGGGAAGGCCCATGCTTCCATCTCCTAGCGTCTTGTGGAGGTTTTCACTAGGAGATACGTCTTTTGTTTTTACTTTTTTGGGATCTGACATTGTAGCAGAACGGTTTTCATCATCAGATCCATGTTTGATTTTTGTTTTCTTATGACTAGAAGTAGGGGTTGTCTCCCTAAAATAGGCATGTGTATCAAGTTCCATGATGTATCCTACTCTGTGATCTCCCAAGGGGAAGTGATCTCTAACCCCCATCATTTTAGCGATGGCCTCATTGTTTGGTGCTATGTCAAAGACAGGAGGTCCCCGTTGGTCCCAATCTATGAGTTCCAGGTATACAAGGGGTAAGTCATTGGATGACAAGGCTAGGGTGGTGACTGTGTAGATGATGCATATGGATGAGTCAAAGAAATTGGCAAAGTCACTAAAGGAATCTTGATGGCCCATTTCATTGACGTTGTTGACTTCAAGGGAGACCGTAGCGACCTCGGTTAAGATACATTTGTCGGTAGTGAGGATACATTATCTTTGACCATATCCTAACCCTTGGGTATAGGGATTTCTTATCGCTTGGACTGGTTCCACGATCCCTTGCTCATGAAGGCTGATACCGCCTTGTCCTTTGTAGCCCATGTTCTTGACAATTTCTGACCCTTTACCATAGATTTTTGTTGGTATGGTGGGTGCTTCTTGCTCAAATTCTTCATCCTTATACAACTAGGATGATATGTCTTCGAGCACGTCCTGATCTAGGAGATGTTTCTTTTCAAAGATGGGCGATGGTTTACACTTGATGACAACTGTGCTGGCTGCTTCTGTCTTTGGGATGCCAAATTTTTTAGGATTGGGTAATGTGCCTACACAAAAGGTACCGTCTCAGTCATATTCCCCACATCCCATGTCACTGAACTTGACCTTGACCTCTGGTAGTGGAGGTGTTTGGGATGAAGTGGTGGCAATGTTGGTAGGGTCGATGTATGAGGTGGAAGCTGTTGGATTGGCTTTGGTGGTGGCTTTGTTGTATGTGTTAGTTGCTGTTGCACCAAAAGATCAACCTATTAATGCTTGATACAACCACTTGACTTAACAAGCATGGGAGGCGGTTAAGCCCTTGTCACAAACCACCGTAGTGCAGCGCTGAACAAGAAGACCAAGGGTCACACCTTGCAACAATCCCCCCCAGTGCAAGCGTGGGGTTTGAACCCATGACCTCTGCTCTGATACCAATTGTTGATAACTGAGAGGGGGGGTGAATCAGTTATCCTAATTATTTTTGCTTTCTGAACTTTCTTATTAATCAATGCAACATTAATTCAAATAAGCAAATATAACCATGAAATGGAAATACACATGACACAATATTTTTGATGTGGAAACCCTGTTAAGGGAGAAAACCACGTGGTGATTAACCCAAGATTGTATTCTTTGTTAGAAGAATGGAAATACAAAATGGCACTTGCCAATTAGGGCTCACTGCCCGAGCACACTACTCATAAGAGGCACACTGCCTACAAGAGACACACTATCTACAATTTATAAAGAGTGTTATACAATACTTGAACTAATAAGGAGCATCTACATATGCTGGAGTTTAGTTCCGGTTAGGCTCAGTACATTGATTTGCTACACGTCATCTTTCCTCTTCTTTTGTGTTGCTCTCCTTTCACATACCGGACCTTCCTTATTGCTTTTCTTCACACATTACCAAAAACCATGACACATCTCACAACTAAATCCATCTTGTATATATATCCGCACAAGTGATTTCATCACCATTCTAGTCGACATCTGGAATAGTCAATCATTTCCACAAACTCTGATCTGTCGGCTGAATCCTTGCTTACCAAGTAATACAGATCAAGGATATACTTGTAGAAGTCATCAATCATGTCGGCCAATCATAACTTATGCCTTAATAGCCTTTACCATCATTAGTAACACATCCAGAATAATGTCTGATGTTCTGCCAGTTAGTTCTTCCTCTGTCCACACTGCCAATCAGGAACCCGATACTCAAGTATTCATATCTTTTTCTTCATCTATCACCAGAGGCTAAATCCTTGGAATCTATCAGTCAAGGTAGTACTTCACCAAGATACTTCCTTTGAGAGATCCGGACATGACTGTCAGACCTCGCCACATGCTCTGTTCTTGCTTACCGGACCACAACATTCTTCACTCTGACTTCTGGTATAGACACACCATGTCCTACGGATGTGTGGGATGAACTTTGTTGCCATCAATGACAACAATCATGAATCCATAAAGTGTCTATTGCCAACAATCTCCCCCTTTGGCATTGATGGCAACACTTAGTGAAAAATGACTAAGTGTTTACACTATGTTCCCCCTTGGCTGATGCTCTGTTTTTATATACATTTTTTAGAGCTTCCCCTTAGTTGGATTCCTCATTTTTCACTGCTCTTCACTCCCCCTTTGACATCAATGGCAAAGGGTGGAGTCTGCACACCAAAAAGATTTCTCAAAAACACTTCTATACTTAGCCGCATAAGTATTTATACATGCTATACTTTACATAAACTGAAGGATATCTGCAAAAGATGTCTTCAACTGGACAAATTTTGTTGCCCAACTCTGCTTCATTCTATCTAAAATTGCGATGTGACCACTCAACAGGAATGCATAAGCTTCTTCCTTTTTCAACTCTGTCAGATCATTTGTTCTGGCTATAGTTTGAGCATCACTTAAGGCCTCATGCATGGCCTCCAACTTAGGGATAATTATTCCTCTAAGTTCATTCAACCTGCTGATTCTGTTTTTCTTCTCTTCTTCAAGCTTTTTAATTTCATTCAAAATTGCAATCATCTGACATTCTTGATTTATTATGGATGTGGTAAGTGGATCAAAATTTTGAGAAAGTTTAGTTAGTTTGTCCTCCTGTTCTTTCACTTTCTTCTCAATCTCCACTGTTGCTTTAGACCAGGATATACAAAATTTGTATACATCTCCTCCATCCTTGAGAGCAATTTCCAAGCTCTTTATCCCAATACCCATTACTCTCCTGTCATTTGCTATTAGCCCTTGTAACTAAGAGAATCTCTTGTCCAAAAACTCTTTCCTAACCTTCTCTTCAGCTGATTTCTCTAGAGAATTGAAATGTGTACTAATACTATTAATCAGAGATTTGAGATTACCAGATGAGGAGGTTGAGGGATCCTTTTGAAAAGATGGCATGATCTTCTTCTAACACTCCGGATGCAGCTACTATAAGTTCATAGTCTTCCATGTGAGACTTCAGGAGTTTTTCTTTGGCCTTTGCATTAGTAAATGAAGCTATCTTCATTGTTTGTACCGAAGAAAGAGAGTCAAAATTAAATGGCCCTTGTAGAAGTTCTAGTTAATCAATTTCCATTGTCTCTTTGTCTAAGAACTTTTTGATAGTTTTTGCAGTGTCTCTTGCTCGAGACAGATTCTTCTTCTCTTTTGTAGTCTCAGAACTATCTCTTGGAGCTTTTTCTCCTTCTACAGCCTTGGTACTGTCATCTTCTTTTTCCTTCACCTCTACTTCTGTCTCCTGTATTCTTTCTTCTCCTTTGGATCCGGATTCAGCAGGGGAAACCAGAGGAGTGATGTTTGTTTGTTCATGGGCCACCTCTTCTGGAGCAGAGGATTCTAAGCCCTTAGCTTCACCAGTGTCCATTAGTTCTTCTATCATTTCCTCAGTGGATTCCTTTTCAACACCTGTGGCTGAAGGATCAACGCCCAAGTCCTCTATAATAGGAAGATTGAATCTTTTGAAGGCATTCCTAAGGATCTCTTTTGTTTCCTTGGCTATCTTGTCAGTCTCACCAAGCATGAGCTGATTCATTCTGGCTTTGTTTCAAAATTCATCCTTGCAATCCTTGAAGATCATGTTCATTTTCTTTGAATCGATTGAAGGATATAGCTAAATGGCTATCTGTTCCCGGATCTCAAGATCTTTTACCATGACAGTATTCTTTCTTATTTCTAACTCTTTTTCTAGGCTTTTGGGAATAAGAGATATAATTTCAATAAAATCCTTGTTATATATGTTCAGATACTTAACTGCTGCTTCCTGCAAGATCTTTTGGTCTGCTTCATTGTAATCATCATAGAATTCAGCCATTGGCTGAAGGTTTCCATCCACAGTGACTAATTTGATGACATCATCTAAAGACAGAGTGGGCTTTTCTACAAATTCTTCTACCTTTTCTTCTTCACCTTGACCGATAGAGGGTTCACCAGATGTTTTCTTCTTCTCCTTCTTCATTTTCTTTATCTCCTCATCTGATTCAATTTCTTCATCATCCTTCTGACTAACATAAGACCTTGTGGCCTTTGTTTTAGTTCTTTTCTCTCCTCTGCCAGATGATTTTGCTTCTGGTTTTGATGTCCTTGACCTTTTAGCAGTGGCAGGTATAGATCTCTTTGATGATCTTGTCCAGGTGGAAGATTCTACCAGAGCACTTTCCTTACTTCCCTTTTCTACCTCTTTCTTCTTTTCCTCAACCCTTTCCATCTTTTCCCTGTTGGCATCAAGTGCCTCCTTTGAGATGCCCAAGCCTTTGGCAATTTCTTCAACTTCTTTTCTCACTTTCCTCTTTATATCCGGTTGTCTGAGTTCCACATGAACTTTTACACTTAGCTCTTCAAAGGTTCCAAACCTTTCTGCCTTTGGATCCTTTGGCTGACTTAGCATGTATTGAACATGTAGCTCCACAATTTGTTCATCAACTTCATACCCCATAGGCATGATCCATACTATCCTTGGCTCTACTGCCTCCATTAGGCATTGATCAGTGTCTACCATGAAGCACATTGTATCTTTACATTTTTCAACCAATGATTTTGGGATTCTTTCTCTGAATTGCATAGTATTTTGGAAGTTCTTAAAGTACCCCCACAGAGCTGTATTCATTGCATTGGCATCCCCAAGTTCATGCAAGTAATTTCTGATTTGAATTGCTACCGGTTTGTTATTTTGCCATGCCCATCCATTGGATCCGGGCAGCTCATTCATGAAGTAGAAAAATAAACACAATATCAGTCCACCATATTTAAAAGAGTTCTTCTTGTCCTTTTTGATCTTTTGTATGTTCTCCATCAATTGACTTAGAAGAAGTTCACAGAGATCATACTCTGCATTCTTTCTTAGCATCTCATAGGCAGTATACACTGTAGTTTCGGACACTAAATTCTCCCTACTGGAATGATATATCTTATACCCTATTATCATAGATGCAAACTTGATATCTGGGTCCATGATATCTTCAATGGTCATTGCCCTCTTATCAAATTTTGATCCAGTGGCCTCAGTTATAGTTTGGTTTTTGATAGATTTGAGGATAGGTATCCCTCTGGATGAGTGTAGACCGGTTACTGCCCTAATTGCATCTTTGGTGATCTTAAATGGTCTATTCAACCATAAGAAATTGTCATGCACTCTGCTCAACACATACCGGACCCATTCATTCTCTTCAAAACAGGGGAAATGAATGTACTGTGCAAAATGCTTATCCCAGATGGCTTTATACTGAGGTTTGATCTCAAAAGAATCATCTATTAACTGCTTGTGATAGATATCCATTAACTTTGATTCCCCAAATTCTTTAATGCTTGCATGAATGTAAACCCTAACATCTTCTACATGCAAAACCCCACACAGAATGCTTGAAAAAGTGCCTAGGGGATCTACTTCCAAGGATTTGTATAGATGTTTCTTGAGTTTGGGGCGAGGCCTATCAGAGATCTTCACAATATTTGGAGTACCCATTATTCAAGGATTTACAGAGAGTTATTTGATAACAGAGAATACCTTTTGCACTTGTAGGGTTCGCAGAATGAACTTGAATGATTTGCTGATTGAATCAACTCCAACGGTTGGTCTTTGAGAAGTTTGAAGTAATTAGTTGCAGAGCTCCTCTTTTCATTTCTTCTTGAATGCAGAATGGACAAATGCTTAATGAGAAAACCTTTATATTGCTCTGCAAACCCTAATGTCAAGTTGCAATAAATGCTCAACCTAAGTCATTCCGGTTTGCCTTATTCGGATGACTTAAAGAACCGGATCAATATTGATCTTAAACATCTTGCGGATCTTCCAAATCTTAACCATAGTTTATTTGGATGTTTCTCTTATGAACCCTTTAATTCGCAACTCTTCTTGTGCCAATTCTGGCACCAATTGACTGGCTAGGGGAACAAGGTTTTCTTTGTGTGTCCCCCTAAGCCAGATCTCACTTTTTAATTTCTGGAAGGAATATCAGCACCAGAGTCTGGTGCAGACCCATCCCCTACATTCTCTATACTTTTCTTCACCCAAATCTTGTTCATCTCACTTTGAACTTCATCCACATTCACTTTTCCTTTTCCCTTATCTTGATTCTAATTATGATGTACCGGACCTCTTTTGTCCTGATTCTTGCTTCTACAAAATTTTGCAATATGACCGGATCTATTACAAATTTGGCAAACAACATTTCTTTGCATATCTGATTGATATCCTCTTGATCTGCATTGATTAGCCATATGACCTAGTCTATTGCATTCAAAGCATCTACCATTGAATGATTTGTTCATTTGCATATTTCTGCATTCATGAGATTTGTGATCATACCTTTTGCAGTTGAAACACTGTCCAGAGAAGGATGAATTAGTCTGATTCATTCTCTTTTTGCACTGATTAGCTTTATGACCAAAGTTATTGTAGTTGTGGCAGTATCCATTGAAGGATGGATATCTTTGAGCATTAGGTTGCCTTACCAAAGGTCTTCTAGGCTTGTTCCTTGGATTTTCTGATCCAAAATTCTTTTGATCAGATTCGGAGCTTTCTCCTTTCTTATATCCCAAACCACACTTGTCATCTACCCTCTTTTGACTTTCAAGAAGAACTTCAAGTTGAGCAGAACTTATCTTGAATTTTTCTTTATATTCATTTGCTATTTGAAGATCCCTTTTAAGAGAGACAATTTGATCCTCAAGTTTTTCTTCATTATCTTTAGCATCTTCAAGATCAGATTCAAGGTGTCTAATTATTCTATCCATCTTGTGGTAGTCTTCTGATTTCTCCTTGAGAGATTGTCTTAGATCATCTTCAATTTTTCTTTTCTCTTCAATTTCTTGGGTAAACTTCATAACTCCTGATTCCATCTCATGTCTTACCATGATGATCTCTTTTGATAACTTTTCACACAACTTGGTTTTCTCCTTCTGATCTCCATTTGTATCATTGGCTTCACCTTGACTTGCCAATTGCTGAAGGTGCTCTTTTCTCTTTTTCATAGAGAGACTCAGTTTCCCTTTTAGTTCATTTATGAAATCATCAGCCTGTTTGAGTCTTTCCTTCAATTCATTGACTTTAGAATTTGACTACTCAAGATCATCTAGGGCAGACTTAAGTTGCTCCCTCATACCATACACATCCATTTGAATTCCTAGATCTTCCTCAAGCTATTAGGCTCTGTTGGGAGGAACTTGGCTCTGATACCAACTGTTAGTTGCCGTTGCACCAAAAGATCGACTTATTAATGCTGAATACAACCACTTGACTTAACAAGCACGGGAGGCAGTTAAGCCCTTGTCACATACCACCGCAGCACAGCGCTGAACAAGAAGACCAAGGGTCACACCTTGCAACAATATGGGCAAAAGGTGTGGTCATGGCCTTCCAAGAAACTACAGTATTGGAAGGGGCGGGGGTCGGGGTAGATGGTTACCTATGTGCCATTGTGAGGGAACTTGAGGCATTGATAGAATGTAGAAGGCATCGCTTGCATGGCATGGATCCATGGTCGACCGAGAAGAATGTTGTAGGGGAGGTCAAGATCAAGGACCTAACATTTTGTTTCCATTATTTTCTATCCCACTTAAATAGGGAGCTTGATAGTGCCTTCAGATAGTCGTTCAGTGTCATCATATCCTTTGATTGTGATGCACTCACTGGTGTCTACAACCACATCTGAGTATCCCAAATGTTTTAATAATTTAAGAGTGCATATGCTTAGGCCAGAGCCACCATCTATTAAGACCCTTTTGATAATGTGCTTGTGGATACAGACTTTGATGTGTAATGTGTCATTGTGTAAGTGTTCAGAAGCAGGAAGGTCCTTTTCTAAAAATGTGAGATGGTGAGGTGCAGTGATATGTCCCACCATGGCTTGGAATTGGGTCACATTCAAGTTGGTGGGAACTTGAGTTTCCAAGAGTGCTTTGTCAAGGATGTCTTTGTGAAGGGGTGATGTGCGGAGCAACTCAAGTATGGATATTTGTGCAGGTGTCTTCCCTAAATGCTCTAGGAGGTTATACTAATTGGTAGGTGATGGATGTGTGGTTGGATGAGGGGGTAGGGAGTCTGATGTGGATGTGGGCATTTGATTAGTGGTGGGGGCTGTGCGGATGGATACATAGCCACGATGAGTTGTGATGGTGCAATCAGGTGTTTGGGACCAAATGGTGATTGTGTTGACATGGTTGGATGATGGTTCCATCTGTCCTACGATAGAGTCATAGGATGCGGGAGGTGGGGTGACATTGTCGGCTTGATTGGATGAGGAGGCTTTGTTGTGATTGGGCAGTGGATACTTGTAAGCTCTGAGATTAGCATTTGGTGATGGTTGGGTGTTCTGATCAAGGCTGAATTGATTTTGATCAATGAGGTCTTGGACACAATGCTTTAGTTTCATGCAGTCAGCGGTTTTGTGGCCCACAACGCAGTGGTAGTCACAATAATCATTTTCATTGTACCATGTGTTGGTCATGATGTTAGTCATTCGCAAACATAGAATAAAAGTTACACAACAACCTTTACTCATCTTGAAAGATACGATGAATTCAAAGAATTCATGATCCCAAGTCTCCGTTGATTAGGTCTTAATCTACTGACGTTACTCAGTGGTTGATGTGTGTTGCTGTTTTCCATTCAGGGGCCTTACGTGTTTCTGCAAAGTTCATTATCATTATCTTCAAATATCCTGTTCTGGATGTTTGTTCAGCATAAATTTCAACAATTCTACCTCTGCACTATGAATTTAGTCAAACAATGTGCCTACAGGCTGATATTTGCATGATTTCTATCATTATTTATGATTCTTTGCATGATATTTTCAATAATACATGCACTTAACTCAAATATGCTAATGATTTTCAGTTACCTACGGGATTTCAACATATTTCTCTATTCTGCTTGTTATTTATCATGATTTGCAGTTATGGTGATGAATTTATGAAATTAAAAGAAGAAAAAAGGGTTAAGGAATGAGATTCCCAAAACTACTGGACTTAGATCACTGATCCACATACAAGCTCCCATACATGCAATGAAAAGAAGGAAAACTAGAAATCATACTTTACCAGGACATTCCACAAATCCGCATGATCTAGTGCAAATCTTCGAAGGAAAAGTTGACAACAACATGTAATGAAATGAAAGCGCTTCCAGTTGAACACAGCATTCACCAGTACATATCCAGAAATCAACAGAAAGATTACGTAAAATTTACAATTAGGATGTAATCTGGAACTTCATATCCATTCAGTATGCTCAAGAACAGGTACATTTACAGTGATCTGAAGAAAGAACCTTGACATTTCAACAATTCTATCCTCATTAGTCTCAGTAATCTGATCTCTTAATTGATTCTACAGTAATTGACTTTTTGCGCCAGATGCGTCTGTGTATTCTAATGTATTCCTCTTCCTTTGATGACAAGCTCTGGCTCTTATATAGAACAACTGCCAAAAAACGGTTACAACGATCCAAGGATCAGGATCCTCTCATAACAAACAACGGTCCAGATGAAAAGCACATGCTTCGTCAGTTGGCAAATGCACAGCTGGCACAGAATATTCCAGCATCTTCAACTTGATTCGGTCTCCAGCTGGCGAATAGCATATTTGACAATATCCTCCTCATTTCTGGCTCATGTTGCCTCCATGCGCAACTTTGTAATGCTCAGCTTCAGCAGCAGCATCATGACTTCAATGCTCAGCTTCAGCAGCAGCATCATGACTTCCTGCGAATAAACAGACAAACATTAAGTTCATCATCATGTGGATAAACAACAAGAAGTAAACATTTTATTAAACATACCTCCCAATGTGCAGCTACAGGCAATCAGGCTTTACCTGTGGAAAATATGCACTAAATGCATAAACAACATTAAAACAATCAGGTCAACCATCGTTGACCAAAATCAGGCAGTCGGGCTTTCAAATTTCTATAGCTTCATGTTTTCCCGCCCATTTCCATGTGTATCAGGTTCAAATATGATCAGGTATGTCAAAATATACAAGGGAATAACCGCCCTTAACAAATTACTTCACATCTGGCTTTGCATGCTCTGTTTGAATGTTTCGGGTCATCATCATATTCACGTCGGTGTGACCACATATGATCAGGGTGACAAATTTAGACTCGGCCGATGGCAACAGTTATACCTACGTCAAAAATCATGATGATGACCAACTCTATGTCTTCTATCCAGCTGCAGGATATCACGAAATATGATGCTCCTCCTTTCCGAATGCTCTGATGAAAAGCACATCAAGATGTTTCACTTCTGCATATTGGGGAAAGAAAGACATCATCGTCATCATCATGACGAAGACAAATAGGAGGTTTTGGAATATGATCCTGCCGCTGAGGAAAGGAATATGATGGTGACGTCATCGTCATATTCGGGCTTCATTAAAATGCAAAGGATGACGTCACCGTCATGTTTCGTTAAGCTCAGGGGATAAATGTAATATTGCGTCACCTTAGGAAGATGATCAGGTGATGAAAGTAAAATGACCCCTTTGCGGCCAAGGTAACCCTCTCGAAAGATCAGGATGATGATGATGATAATCATCATCATATCCGCACTAGGTGATTTAAAATATGATCCTGCTGAAGGTTCAGATGACGTCATCAGGATATCCAGGGCCTTTGTTAATCTTATAACATGACGTCATCGTCATATTCGCAAACCGGATCATGCCTTGGAAAATATCCTTCCGAAGGAGGAATGTGATGGTGACGTCATCCTGATATTTGCTTCTTCGTTTATCAGGTCGGGATGACGTCATCAGGATATTTGAAAAAAGTTATACTTCTCGGCAGGAGGATATTGCGAAATGTCGGGTAGAGAAACAAGATCATGATGATCTTGACAACATGACTTAGGAATGAAATATCGCCCTCTGTTTTTGAAAGATAAGGTGATCATCATGATCACGCAAAAGGAGATCAGGAGGATTTTTACGAAATGTGATCCTGTCTTGAAAGATCATGATGATGATGATCATCAGGACTTTGACGTGCGCGTGCAAATTATGCAGATGGCAGATTTCTTAAGCAAGGTGATATTATAATATCAGCATGATATTATAATATCGGGTGATGTTAGAATATCATGATGCTCGTGATGTTTCCAGGGTCACTTGACGGGTAAAACACACTATCACTTAAGATTGACGTCTGGATATTGGGACTACATCATTTTTATCGGGTGATAGACAAAGATCACGATGACCTTTCGCGATACAAAAGACCACTTCG
The DNA here is from genome assembly GCA_027924645.1 of Cunninghamia lanceolata. Lineage (NCBI taxonomy): Eukaryota > Viridiplantae > Streptophyta > Pinopsida > Cupressales > Cupressaceae > Cunninghamia > Cunninghamia lanceolata. Next base: position 5,833,538 of record BSBN01000693.1, read on the forward strand.
ACGGGGACAACCTACTACGACTTAAAATTGACGTCCAGATGTTTCGACCTCAAGATATTATCGGGGGCTTTTCAAATATCATGATGATGATGTTCATCATACAGCAATTATCAGGTTTGACCAAAACTTTGACTGCTCATAACTCCCTCATACGGACGAATTTTCAAGTGATGTAAAAGGCAAACCTGCATGGAATTTCAAGCTCTTTCTAACCATGAGGTCATAGAAACAAAATATGAACTTTGAGAAACTAACCTCATGATGATGACCTACCTCATTCTGACCTTCATGATGATGATGCACCTGACCTATTTTTACCAAACCGCCAGAAAGCAGACAACACAAACCAGAACAAAAGTTGGGTCCCTGTTTTGCCAAGTCAAAATGGGGCGTGTTGTGTAACCACACAACAACTTGCCACCAAATAAAATAAACAAATTCCAATGATTCAAGTGATGTGATCACATTTATCTATAGTGTTCTAATTCTGTCTAAGTAAAATCATCATGATCTTTGAATGATAAAATTTCATTATGGTGATAAAGCTAACAAAGGATCAGGTGTGTGCATATGATTAATTATCCTCATCTTGAAAGTAAGTTGAAAACATAAGTAACTGGTGTTAAACTACATAGTTGGAGATCATCCCTCATAGCCAACCTGGATAGAGCCTTGCTGCCAGCAGGCGTCCATAGCCCCGGCAAGGTTATCTATACAATCTCCCTAAGTAGAGCCCCACTGCCAGCAGGCGTCCATAGCCCCGGTAGAGTTACTTACATGGCCTAATTTTATTTCGTTTCTGATTTTCCTTTAAAAATTTAAATTTGATATCATCATGTCAGCTCATTTGTACAAGGTGTAGTCACTTGCAGCTTTAGGTTGGAGATTGTATTGGTAGCAAGGGAGTCCCTTTAGATTTTTCACTTAACACCTATACTCATATCTTCAACAAACCCAAGGCTGTTAGGTGTTTCATTGTGTTTGATTCACTTTGGACAAGAAAAAGCACCCTGATAAAAAGACATCATAAACCTGATCATGAACACTTCTTAGAATGAATCATAACCTATATTTAAATGTGATCTCATCACTTGAATCCTAACAATTTAATTATTTTCTTAAGGTGATGAAGTGCATCATCCTGACTTACCAGAACAAGGTCCCAACCAACAAAACAACAACAACAACAAGCAAACTGCACAAACAACTATACAAATATACAATATGATACATGAGACTGTCATGAAGTCACTCAAGCCTGGAAATAATGTTTGAGGAATTGTCCATTGACTGGCAACGGGACATCCTCACTTGTCAGGTTCTTAAGCCTATAAGTGCTGTCTCCTAAAATTTCAGAAATCTGAAAGGGACCTATCCATAGTCTATCAAACTTACCATGATCACCTTTCCTTTCATGGGCTTTATCCCACATCAGGACTAAATCTGATATCCTGAAAGCTTTAATTCTGGCTCTCTTGTCAAACCAGCGTTTGACAACAGCCTGATGTTTTGCAAATTGGTCAATCGCTTGACTTCGTTTTTCTTCCAGATGCATCAACTGAAGCAACCTGACTTCCTGTTTATTATCTATGCCTAGATAGTCTTGGGCAAACTGCAGAGTAGGAATTTTCAAGTTTACAGGGAGGATAGGATCTACCCCATATACTAGTTGGAAGGGTGAGTTTCCCAATGCAATTTTCATTCTAGTTCTGTCTACCCATAAGGCATATTTCAGAAATGAGTTCCATTCCCTGGGATTTTTCTCTATCAATTTTCTTATGATACTCAGTAAATTCTTACTGGTGGATTCTGCTAATCCATTTCCCTGGGGATAGTAATTGGATGAGAACTTAAGTATGATCCCATGATCAAAAGCCCAACTTGACAATTTAGTGGAAATGAAGGCAGAACCATTATCACTTACCAATGCATAAGGAATTCCATACTTGGTGACAATGTTGCTTTCTAGAAATTTAATGACATCATCAGCAGTACAAGTTTTGCTGCTGATAGCCTCAGTCCATCTGGTACAATAATCAGTAATTGTTAGGACATACCTCTGGCCTGAAGAAGAAGGAGGATTGATCGGTCCTATAAAATCCATGCCCCACTGTGCAAATGGGCGCTCTTCCATCACTGGCTGCAATGGTTGTGCAGCATATTTTTCTCTGTTGGCAGCAACCTGGCAAACATGACAACATTTAACATGATCAGCTGTGTCTTTGAAAATTGTAGGCCAGTAATATCCTGCTCTGAGGATTGCATGTGTTGTGGCCAACGCTGATCCGTGGGCAGTTCCAAACTTGTCATGTAACTCTGTCAAAACTTTATTGGCTTCTGGTTTCTCTAAGCATCTCAGGTATATCCCTTCATAATTCTTTTTAAACAGGGCTCCTCCCTTCATCATATACTTCTGGGATCTTATCTTTAAGGCTCTTCTCTGTGAGGCTTGCATTCCTGAAGGACATCTTCCCATGATCAGGATGTGCCTGATGTCTGAATACCATTCTCCATTGTCTTTCTCATTGATCACATACTGCTGACTGATGATGTTTGGATCAGTTTTAGATATCATCTGGCTCAGAGCTTGTCCTCTTACCAGCTTCATTGGTGTGATCTCCATGTCATATTCTTGTAATACAGTAATCCATTTGGCCCTTTTTTCACCAGGTTCACTCTGCATCAGCAGCATCTTTACTGCTGCATCTGGTACCACAACAATCACTTTGCTTCTCAGTATATAATGTCTGAATTTCTTTACTGCTCTGACTAATGCAAGTGCCTGTCTTTCAACATCTACGTATCTCAACTCAGCATCTCTGAAAGGACAGCTCATGAAGGCAATTGGTTTCTCTTCTTTATCTTCATTTCTTTGAGTTAACACTGCTGCAGAAGTATGTTCTGAAGCAAATGAGTAGATGTAGAAATCTCTTGTATAATCTGGACTAATGAGGATAGGAGCATCTGAAATGGCCTTCTTTATATCTTCAAAGGCAGCTCTGGCTTCTGGTGTCCACTCAATTTGTGCATCTTTTTTCAACATGGCATTCAGTGGTCTGACAATCTCAGCAAAGCCGGTGATGAACTTCCTCACAAAATTTATCTTACCAAAATAAGATTTAAGTTCCTTTTTGCTTCCTGGAAGTGGTAACTTCATAATGGATTCCACCCTATCAGGATCAATGATAATCCCATCTTCTGTGATCAGGTGGCCTAGTAACTTTCCTGTTGTGACCCCGAATATGCACTTCTTGGGATTCAAAGATATTCCATATTCTTCACATTTCTTCAGTACACTTCTGAGGTCAGCAACATGATCTCCTCTTTCCTTGGAGAATACTGTCAGGTCATCCATGTAGATGACTATACATTTTCCTATTAAGCCTCTGAAGGCTATGTCCATTGCTCGCTGGAATGTAGCTCCAGCATTTATCAGTCCAAATGGCATACGTCTATATGCAAATATCCCCCACTTTGTGGTGAAGGCAGTTTTTAATCTGTCAATTTTATCAACCATCACTTGGTTGTATCCTGAAAAACCATCCAAGAAGGACATCATCTTGGCTCCATTTACCATCTGCAGAACTTCATCCAAAGAGGGCAAAGGATAATTATCCTTTTCTGATGCTCTGTTCAGGTTCCTAAAATCTACACACAATCTGATGTCTCCATTCTTCTTTCTGACTGGCACCAGATTTGCCACCCAAGTGGAGTGCCTTACAGGAAATATTATCCGGGCATTTAACAATTTCTTGACCTCTTCAAGGATGATGGGCTCAAGCAGAGCATTGACTGGCCTCTGCTTCTGTCTGAAAGGTTTTGCATCTGGCTTGAGAGGTATAGTATGAGTTATGACAGAAGTGTCATACGTCTTTAGCTTGTCATAAGTCCATGCAATTACATGTATATAATCCTTAAGGGCCTGAGTTATTCCTTCTAACTCTTCAGGTGTACAAACCTTACCCAACAAGACATTTCTCTTGTCATCAGCTTGTCCAATATTCACCTGTGAATATTGACCTCCATCTGCCTTAGGCAGATCCTTATGTTTAAGCATATTATCTAGATCAAAGGCTCTTTCTAATTCAATCATACCTTTGGGAATTGTGTTGCTAGGCAACTCTAATATTTCATCTTCTTCCCAGACATGATCTTCCATACCATTTTCATCTATGATCTGAGCTTCAAATACGTCTCTGTTTGATATGAAGTCCAGGATGTGCTGATCATCATCAAACACTTGGAGATTAGTCACATTGTTAGGTACCGAAGGTACTGACACCAATTCTACTAAAAATCTCTTCAGACCAGATATAGACAGCGGTTCCAGCGTACTGGCGGCCTGAGCAAGTGCATCTGCCCTTTGGTTCTGTTCTCTTGGCACATGAACGATGTTGAAGGCATCAAAGTCTTCAATCAGGTCCCACACACGATGTCTGTAATTTGACAGCTTCATGTAGTTACAAGAGTAAATTCCTCTTACTTGTCTCACAACTAGTTCTGAATCTCCAAAGACATGTAGGATCTTCACCTTCTTCTTATGGGCAAACAACAGTCCATGAATCAGAGCTTCATACTCTGTGACATTATTAGTGCAGGGGAACTGTAATCTGTAAGCTGCTAAATAGGATTTTCCTAATGGATCAATAAGGTCAATTCCTACCCCAGCACCTTGCTTAGATTTGGATCCATCAAACCTCAGGATCCAAGGCTTATCTTCAGCAGGACACTTGCTTGAGCTTTCTTTTTTCTTTGCAGCTCTGGCTGCTGCTCCGCCTGATATCCACTTTAACTTAGGGGTGTCATCTTCAAGTTTCTTCTTTCCTTTATATGATGAGCCTGATGGCTTTTCTGTTTTCTCTTCCATCCTAGCAGGAGGATGATGTTCAGCACATACAGCTGCATGCTTCTTCAAAATGTGTAAGCACAGTGAGCAAGTTGTTTCTGAGTGAGGTGCCTCATGCAGCCTACACCAACCATTAATTAAAACCTCCTGGGGAGACCTACACTGTTGTGTCATTTTTTTTATTTCTTTAACCAGAAATTCTTCGAACTTCGTCAGGTCACTACCTTTATCCTCATCAGACAACTCGTAATCCGGTTCCATGAAGCAATCACTACCAGGAGTGATCTTTTCCTTTCTCGCATCATTCGTCTGATTGGACACCAGGATCTCTTCTGTTTTTCGGATATGATCCTCATCAGGATCCGTCGACTCTTCTGTTCCTGCAGAAGACAAATAAGAATTAGTATCATCATCATCATCAGATGTAGCACTCACCTCGGAATATGATGATGATGCTTCACTATACGTCTGTTCCAGTATTATCATGTCTAAGCATGGTTCACAAGTCTTTTTCGAGTGTGCTTCGCCATGTAATCTGCACCATCCGTCAATCAAAATATCATTAGCAGGTATATTTAATAATTGACAACGTTTTATCTGAGTAGATAAATGCATCTCAAAATCCCTGAAGCAATCTATTTCATTCTCATTATCAGGATCATTATTAAGTTCTACAACTGGCATATCCTCATGATAATCATCGTCATGATGATGATGAATATCAAGCATCAGGATCTCTTCTATTTTGACAGTTTGCGGCCTGATGTGATAAACTCCAGGTTCTACGTTTACATACATGATCTCATTTGTTCTGTTATATTTTGTGATCATATGTTTCATCCTAGGCTCAGCATCAATCCTGATCTGATTAGGTATACCTTTCCATGGCAACCACATGTGACTGAAGTCTGTGGACATGTATCCGTTAAGCATTTTAGACCAGTCCCGGCTAAGCAACATCCCGTATGTATCAGGTATGTCAACTACCTGAATGTCAATGTAATACTGGATCCTAGGATCAGACGCTAGCTGCATGTGAATGTGAGTGAGTTCTCCTACGACACTTACTTCTGTCTTGTCCAGTTGAGTGACCTTCTTTAAGGATTTAGCAGGATGCAGTCCTAATGCGTTGCATATTGACAAAGGCATAACATTAGTTGAGGCTCCTGAATCAACTAAACAGTTGTGCAAATTCTTACTGAACATTCTTATGGTGAGGAGAAACGGAGGTGATTCAATTTTATCTCTGTACAAGGTCATGTGGGAGGTTTCAGCAGCTTGGACTGTGGCTGACACTTTGGGCTTGACAGTATTATCTTTAGCAGTATGGTCTCTGCTATTGGATTGACTCGAAAGGTGATTATCCTCTTTAGGAGCAGGATCATCTAGCGACTTCATGAATGCCCTTTTGATGGCAGGAGTTTTCAGTAACTCAGATAGGGACAGGCTGATCTTGATTTTCTTCATTTCATCAGCCAAATAACTGACTAACTTGTCAGACTCATGAGGTGCATTTGCGACTTTTGTTACTGTGTTTTGAGGAGACAAGTATTGAGCATTCACCTTAGGGAACCCAGGGTTATTGCTAGCCTTAGGATCAGGAGGTGTGTTGAAGTTGTTTGGAGGTAGAGATGATGTCAATGGACCGGCAGGTCTGTTGGAATTACTCCTCAGGTTATAATTGTGCTTACCAGGGTATTGCTGCTGGTATGCATGTACTTCCTCATGCTCTCTTGTAGGTTCATTTTCATCCTCAAAAGGGAAGACATAGTTTGCTTCAAAGGTTAAGGCAGATTCTTCACAGGTCTGATTATAATCCTGATGAGGCTGATTAGTGTATGTTTCCAGCACAAAAGCTGAGTCATATCCACAAGGAACTATTTCATTTCCTTCCGCCTGAGGTGGATTTCCAGAAGTATTAGACACTTCAATCTGAAAGATGCTGGCAGCAATCCTAAATTGTGGACAATCTAATTCTGCATGTGCATTGGTATTGTGAATCCTGCACCAATTGGTAAGGGCTGCTTCAGCAAGATTGACTCTAGTAGTCTGTTTGGCTTCACCAGGAGGCTGATTGTCTAGGGGTGATGGTAATGAACCATTATTTGGCCTGGAGTTCCACACTCTGGGCTGCCTAGGAGGATTATTATTGTTTCCACCATTATTGTTGAAGTTATTGTTGTATCCTCTGTCAGGGTAATTTGGTCTGTCATTGGAATAACTCCTATTCTGACCTGACTGTGAATAAAACCCTTGATTTCTCAAGTGTGTTACTTCTGTGGTGAGTTTTCTCAACTGAGCAGAAATTTCTTTGATTTCCTCTTTCTCCTCTTGAGCTTTGGCCACTACATTTTCAGTCTGAGGCTCGAAAAAGGAAGATCCATGGTTATTGTGGGATAGATCTATACCCTCAGGTGTCTGAGCATGTGCAAGATATTGTGGCAATTGGCCATTTCCATTAGGAGGAGGCATGATACTCAATGGAGGTATTTGCAAAGGTGCAGGCATGATTGCTGGGGGCATCACTGATCCATTTGGATATTGTGCAGGATATTGTGAAGGATAAGCTGCAGGATATGGTACTGGATATTGTGATTGTACGCCAGGCAAAGTAGGGAATGCTATATTAGGAGTAGGAGCAGGTATCAGCTGCTGATTTACCTTGATAGCTTCTTGAAAAGCTCCTGTCAATGTGGTGATCTCAGGATGTGTTCTCCTGATGAACATGGAGGTTAATGGATCCAGGGCTGAATAATAAATACTCCTAGCAGCAGCATCAGCCACCACATATGGGGTAACTAGCTTGGACAACATTTTCTGGAACCTAGCATTGAAATTTGCAATAGGTTCATGCTCAAATCTCTTAATTGTGGCAAACATGTGGTAATTCATGGATGGATCAATAGGGACCTTGAATCTGTCAAGAAAGGCCTTCTCTAAGACAGCCCACGAACCGACAGAAGATTGACCAAGACTGATGAACCAATTATAAGCCTCTTCCCCTAAGGAAAAAGGCAATAATCTGCACACCACATCCTGATGTTCTATTCTGGCTCTACAACAAGCTTCTTTAAACGTCCTGATATGATCATCCGCATCCTGATAAGGATGGTATTTTGGACAAAGTTTGTCCGGATACTTTGGTAACTCATGATACACAGTAAAGGTCAATGGTGATTCTGCTGCAAAGAAAGACATTGCAACCTGAGGGGGCTGAACTGGTGGTGCAGTTGGCTGGGGTTGGACTAAAGGTATACCCTGAGGTTGAACAGGAGGTGTCACGGATATACCGGAAGGTATTTGGAAACCAACAGGAGTTACGGGAGGAGGTCCCGGTGAAGCTCTAGACGTACCAAACCCTGGAGTATGGTGAACGTCTACAGTCCTAGGTCTAAAACCTCTAACAGGTAATTCTTCAAAAATTTCACTATGTCTAGACCTGGTATTTATCCTGTGAGCCAGGATTTCTCGATTTGGAGGCCAATTAGCTGAAACTTTGCAAATATTGGCTGGATTCCACCGGACGAGGTGATATTTGCGGTCAAATTGCAAATCAGACTGAATATTTACGCGATATTTGCGAAGACACTGCAAATAGGACAGGATATTGGGATATTCTGACCGGTAGCACCAGATCTCACGTGTTTAAGGCTCAAATTCTCAAAGCTTGAACAAATTTACACATCTTTGGCTAATATTTAGTGAATTTAAAGAAATCTACTGTAAAGCTTGCAATATTTATGTGAAATCAGGAAATCTTTACATAGAATGTGCATATACAAACTTGTCGCAGCAAATATTTACGCAATATGATGAAATTCACAGACGATCTGAGGTTACCTTACTCTAAGCGTCATCAAACCTGAAAGTACTGATGATGAACGTGATCTTCTGGACTTAGGCCCTCCTTCTAGTGCCAATTTATGTTGGTCATGATGTTAGTCATTCGCAAACATAGAATAAAAGTTACACAACAACCTTTACTCATCTTGAAAGATACGATGAATTCAAAGAATTCATGATCCCAAGTCTCCGTTGATTAGGTCTTAATCTACTGACGTTACTTAGTGGTTGATGTGTGTTGCTGTTTTCCATTCAGGGGCCTTACGTGTTTCTGCAAAGTTCATTATCATTATCTTCAAATATCCTGTTCTAGATGTTTGTTCAGCATAAATTTCAACAATTCTACCTTTGCACTGTGAATTTAGTCAAACAATGTGCCTACAGGCTGATATTTGCATGATTTCTATCATTATTTATGATTCTTTGCATGATATTTTCAATAATACATGCACTTAACTCAAATATGCTAATGATTTTCAGTTACCTACGGGATTTCAACATATTTCTCTGTTCTACTTGTTATTTATCATGATTTGCAGTTATGGTGATGAATTTATGAAATTAAAAGAAGAAAAAAGGGTTAAGGAATGAGATTCCCAAAACTACTGGACTTAGATCACTGATCCACATACAAGCTCCCATACATGCAATGAAAAGAAGGAAAACTAGAAATCATACTTTACCAGGACATTCCACAAATCCGCATGATCTAGTGCAAATCTTCGAAGGAAAAGTTGACAACAACATGTAATGAAATGAAAGCGCTTCCAGTTGAACACAGCATTCACCAGTACATATCCAGAAATCAACAGAAAGATTACGTAAAATTTACAATTAGGATGTAATCTGGAACTTCATATCCATTCAGTATGCTCAAGAACAGGTACATTTACAGTGATCTGAAGAAAGAACCTTGACATTTCAACAATTCTATCCTCATTAGTCTCAGTAATCCGATCTCTTAATTGATTCTACAGTAATTGACTTTTTGCGCCAGATGCGTCTGTGTATTCTAATGTATTCCTCTTCCTTTGATGACAAGCTCTGGCTCTTATATAGAACAACTGCCAAAAAATGGTTACAACGATCCAAGGATCAGGATCCTCTCATAACAAACAACGGTCCAGATGAAAAGCACATGCTTCGTCAGTTGGCAAATGCACAGCTGGCACAGAATATTCCAGCATCTTCAACTTGATTCGGTCTCCAGCTGGCGAACAGCATATTTGACAATATCCTCCTCATTTCTGGCTCATGTTGCCTCCATGCGCAACTTTGTAATGCTCAGCTTCAGCAGCAGCATCATGACTTCAATGCTCAGCTTCAGCAGCAGCATCATGACTTCCTGCAAATAAACAGACAAACATTAAGTTCATCATCATGTGGATAAACAACAGGAAGTAAACATTTTATTAAACATACCTCCCAATGTGCAGCTACAGGCAATCAGGCTTTACCTGTGGAAAATATGCACTAAATGCATAAACAGCATTAAAACAATCAGGTCAACCATCGTTGACCAAAATCAGGCAGTCGGGCTTTCAAATTTCTATAGCTTCATGTTTTCCCGCCCATTTCCATGTGTATCGGGTTCAAATATGATCAGGTATGTCAAAATATACAAGGGAATAACCGCCCTTAACAAATTACTTCACATCTGGCTTTGCATGCTCTGTTTGAATGTTTCGGGTCATCATCATATTCGCGTCGGTGTGACCACATATGATCAGGGTGACAAATTTAGACTCGGCCGATGGCAACAGTTATACCTACGTCAAAAATCATGATGATGACCAACTCTATGTCTTCTATCCAGCTGCAGGATATCACGAAATATGATGCTCCTCCTTTCCGAATGCTCTGATGAAAAGCACATCAAGATGTTTCACTTCTGCATATTGGGGAAAGAAAGACATCATCGTCATCATCATGACGAAGACAAATAGGAGGTTTTGGAATATGATCCTGCCGCTGAGGAAAGGAATATGATGGTGACGTCATCGTCATATTCGGGCTTCATTAAAATGCAAAGGATGACGTCACCGTCATGTTTCGTTAAGCTCAGGGGATAAATGTAATATCGGGTCACCTTAGGAAGATGATCAGGTGATGAAAGTAAAATGACCCCTTTGCGGCCAAGGTAACCCTCTCGAAAGATCAGGATGATGATGATGATGATAATCATCATCATATCCGCACTAGGTGATTTAAAATATGATCCTGCTGAAGGTTCAGATGACGTCATCAGGATATCCGGGGCCTTTGTTAATCTTATAACATGACGTCATCGTCATATTCACGAACCGGATCATGCCTTGGAAAATATCCTGCCGAAGGAGAAATGTGATGGTGACATCATCCTGATATTTGCTTCTTCGTTTATCAGGTCGGGATGACGTCATCAGGATATTTGCAAAAGGTTATACTTCTCGGCAGGAGGATATTGCGAAATGTCGGGTAGAGAAACAAGATCATGATGATCTTGACAACATGACTTAGGAATGAAATATCGCCCTCCGTTTTTGAAAGATAAGGTGATCATCATGATCACGCAAAAGGAGATCAGGAGGATTTTTACGAAATGTGATCCTGTCTTGAAAGATCATGATGATGATGATCATCAGGACTTTGACGTGCGCGTGCAAATTATGCAGATGGCAGATTTCTTAAGCAAGGTGATATTATAATATCAGCATGATATTATAATATCGGGTGATGTTAGAATATCATGATGCTCGCGATGTTTCCAGGGTCACTTGACGGGTAAAACACACTATCACTTAAGATTGACGTCCGGATATTGGGACTGCATCATTTTTATCGGGTGATAGACAAAGATCACGATGACCTTTCGCGATACAAAAGACCACTTCGACGGGGACAACCTACTACGACTTAAAATTGACGTCCGGATGTTTCGACCTCAGGATATTATCGGGGGCTTTTCAAATATCATGATGATGATGTTCATCATACAGCAATTATCAGGTTTGACCAAAACTTTGACTGCTCATAACTCCCTCATACGGATGAATTTTCAAGTGATGTAAAAGGCAAACCTGCATGGAATTTCAAGCTCTTTCTAACCATGAGGTCATAGAAACAAAATATGAACTTTGAGAAACTAACCTCATGATGATGACCTACCTCATCCTGACCTTCATGATGATGATGCACCTGACCTATTTTTACCAAACCGCCAGAAAGCAGACAACACAAACCAGAACAAAAGTTGGGTCCCTGTTTTGCCAAGTCAAAATGGGGCGTGTTGTGTAACCACACAACACCATGCGGCTTTGAGCTCATTCTCTTGACAGGGTCCAATAGGTGGGAGTGTTATCAAACCTTTCTTGAGAGATCTGTCGAGGATGTCCTCGATGGGTTCCCCTAAGGGTGTAAATTGCCTTCGAGGTTTGTTTTGTTTATTTTGCCCCCTTTGGTTATTTGCATTGGTGGTATATGTATGTGTGGGTAGTTGATTCTGTACATGTTGGATGGCTTTCACATCCGTGACATCGTCATTTAAGGTGTTCTTGTTCTTCCCCCAATAGCACGGTTTATCATTTGATTATGTGTTGGCGTTGTTGTTTGTATTGGGGGTGTTGATATGGAGTTTGTTGTTGTTGTTGTTGGACTTGTAGTCATATAATTTGATGGTGCCCTTGGTGACGAGGGCCTGTTCTATTGTTGTACCTTTGTCAATGACTTCTTCAAAGGTAGATGCATAAAGGATTTGTAAATGGAACCCTATTTCCTAATTGAGGTTAGTCACAAACATGGTGACGAGTTGTTTTTTAGCGATTGGCCATGGGAGCTTGCAGTTGTTTTTTAGCGATTCTCCACTTTTTTGTTTTATGTTGCAAAGGTCTGTCATAGATATTTCATGCTCGAAGTTATAGGAGAAATGATTCACAAATTTTTTTGCAAGCTCAGGGAAAGACCTAATGCCTAGAGGAAGATGTGCGAACCACTCGGCAGCTTGTCCACCGAGGCTTCTTGGAAATAGTCTCATTAGGTATGTATCGTTGTTTAAGACTTCTAAGCAAGCGAGGTAAAACTCCCTAAGATGATCCCTAGGGTCTCCCTTTCCCTTGTATTTGTCAAATTTTGGCGTTTTGAAATTCTTGGGGAAAGGGGGCATGTACAATGTCTGATCAAATGGATAGGGGCAAATATCCTCAAAAGAGTAATGTTTGTGTTTGCCCCCAGTTTGCATATCATCTACCTTTTAAATCAAGGTCTGTACAACAGTTGTGAGATCTGGCATTGGTGGTGGTTGAGGTGTGTAGGTTTGTTGATGGGTGAGGTGTTGGAGATTGGGTGGTGTTTGATGTTGGAGGTTTTGGGAATTTGTGTTTTGGTACTGTGGGGTGATGTGTTGGTCGGTTTGTATGAGATGTTGTTGGTAAGCGTGGAGTTGTTGGAGAATATGGGGGGTATTTGGGGATTGGGGTTATGTTGTGTTGATGATACTATAGGATTATGTAGATATGTGAGATGAGAAGGATTGACAGTGGATGTGTTGACATTAGATTGGTTAATGTGAGATGTGTTGGTTGTGTTTAAAGGTGGTTGCAAAAAGAATTGTTACATGAATGCTATTGTTTGAGGGTTAAGTGGAGGCACACTTGTGGAAGCACTTGTGTGCGTGAGGTTCCCTTGTATGCCCAAGGTGATTTGTGGAATGGAAGAGTTTACGGTAGTTGTGGAAGTGGATGTGATGATGGGTTGGGAAGTGGTAGGATTGGAGACACTTGTGGGGATTGTAGATGTGGTGACATTAGAGCTTGTGGTGGTGGTAGATACGGTGGGTGTTGAAGTTTGTGAGATGATAGGTTGGGTGTTTGATGTAGATGGTTGGGAGGATGTGGTAGTATTGACGTTAGAGGTGGATGGTTGTGATGATGTCGTGTTGTGAGGTGGTTGAGCACCAATTTTGAGGAGATAATCAAGATATCTATTTGGATCTGATCTTAGGATTTTGTCAAGTAGGTCCATGCTATCGGTGTCTTGTGTAAAGATTAAGACATCTAGTTCATCTTGGGACATGGTGGGGACGTTTTGTGGTGGTGGTGGTGGTGGTGGCGGTAGTTGTTGTAAGAAATGGAAGGGATTTTCATTGGGATTATATGTTGGGATTTGAAAGACCGTAGGTAGGTTGAATGTTTGGTTGATAGGTATGTTGCTGTCATTGGTATTAGGCATTCCTATGCCCTTATATTGTTCTGCCATTGCTTGATTTTTCTTGTGTTGTGATCTAGTTATGGGCATGCAAGTGTGTGGTTTTGATTTTGGAGATGGAGTGAAATGGGGATCGAGACCTTAGAGAATTTGGATTAAATCGTTGGACCCAAAGATGTAGTAGTGAGATGGAGTAGAGAAGAAGATGAAGGGATGATTGTAGTGTGATGCAAGATCGATAAGTCTTCAAAAGGTGTTAATCTAAGGATGATAAGAATGGGCGGTATTGACTTTTGCACAAATTTGGACCAAAGGGTAGATGGTGGATGATCTTTTCTTAAGGATGGTTTGATGGAAGAGATTTTAGATGTTTCAATTTTGATGTTTGATATGAGAGATTAGGATGATGTTTTTCAAAAGGATTTGATGGTCAATGAATGAGTTCAAGTAAGATCTAGATTTGTGTCGCACAAATGGATGTTTCTCTTTGTTTGGGGTAGACTAATGACCTTACACAAAGAATGATTATTTCACTTGAAAGGTTGATTAATGATTCTCCAAGAAAAATATTGGATAATGAAATCTGGATCTAGCTTTAGCTCAAAGGGATGACAAGGTTTGGATTTTGATCATTTTTTGATAGGTGTTTTGATTTGGAAGGTTTTGGATATGTTTTTTTGGATTTTGGAATGATTTCTTGTGACAAGGATTTTTTTGTTTTGGTCCAAAAAGGTATGCAAAGATCAATGAGGATGAATGGATATGAAATTGAGTGGATTTGATATAGCAAAGGGTCCAATAATGATAATTATTGATTCTCTAAGGTCAAAATGAAGGTATGATTTGGAAAATTTGAGGAGGAAATGGATGGGGTATTGACGGTTTCTTGGAATGTGAATATGGATTATGGCATAGTAGGTCCTAGAGATCACAATAGAATTGGTCTCAGTTTCAGGCAAGTCAATATGCAAATAGCACCAATCCACAGGTGAATGACGCCAAAAGCAAACAAAGATGGTGCTAAAATAGGGTAGTGTTGGTCGAGGCTCTAAAAAAGATAGTTTTTGATGTCAAAATTGGATTTGTTTTGATTTGAAGTTTGATCAAATGATTCTCATTATCTCTTGGCAAGTTTTTGAAAATAATTTAAGCACAATAACACACAATAACCAAGATTTTTGTTTGTGAAAAGATGTGTGATTTTGTTAAACAAGCACTTTGCACAACCTAAGGCGAAGATATGACAGTATTTGTTGAATCCCGTAGCTGCGCCTTTTCAAAGTAGGTAGCTCCAGGATCTTGGTAGCACCGGCTCCTCCTTACAATTACACACACTTCTCACACATACCAAGATCTGGGTTTCCACGAAGGCTTGTCCCTCACCAAACCTTAGGATTGTCCCTACTACCTCGGCTAAGAACCGCATGAATTAGGACTGCTTCAAAGGTTTCCCTTCTGCATCAAAAAATAGAAGGATTTTGGCTTGCTAAACAAAGGTTTGTAGTAAGTGCATTTGTTTAGGTGGCCATATGTGTGGCAGCGCTACTATCCGTTATGGAGTCTCCCAGCCTCCAAGGGTTACGCCTTGGAGGGTTTTGGGGGAGGTTGGCTGTCGGTATGATACAACCACACCTGTTGCTTGTGACTTTCGTCAAAAACACATTAATTTATATAGCAGCTCGAAAGAGCTTGGATTTAGCTTGTTGCCGCTTGGGTCATTCCCACCTTTCGAAGCAGGGTGGCAGGCCCTTTAAGGATTAACAAAAGTGACACAACCACAAAAATACTTTTGATCCCCAAGTTCATACAAAGATGTGAAGGGAGAGCATACGTATTCTTTGTGCTTACATCACGCTAAACATGGTTCATTTTAGTTCTTTGGATTATGTTGGGGGTGATTTATGGAAGTGTTGTTGAAAGCTTTTGATTCCCAAGGTCACCAATGGTGCGAGGGAAGAGCATACACTTTTTCACACCACAAACAAAATCACGAAAACACTTCACACAAATTAGATTGGTTTTCTTGTTTATATGAGTGAAGAATGCAGATTGTTGTTCTTTTTAATCCAATGGGTTTATTTGATGCACTTTGTGGTTCTTTTTAAAGCCTAAAGTTGAAATGTTTTGATAGTTGTTGTTGGCACACACTTGTCAATTTTAGAACACCAAATTCAAATGTTTGCTCTAAGACATATACACACAAAGATTTGTTTCTTGGTTTGTTTGATCAATTTTTATTGCACCAAATCAAAATGTTGTTTAAGCTAACATGCAAGGGTTCTTTTTAGTTCCCAAATGAAATGTTTGCTAAACTAAAGAAAAACACCCTGTAAAAGAACTTGTTAGTGTCCGCAAGATGATGTAGATGACCTGCAAACAACTTGTCAGTCCCTGCACAGAATGCAAAGTCAGTTTGTACAAATAGTGTTAAAACAGATACCTAATGGCGCGACTGCAGACTGCAATGGCGCTACTGACAGAAAAGACCCTAAGAACCTGACACCCTATCAAATGGTGCTGATATACAACACATATATCATTGATTCACCACATGGTGCTAAAATAGAAGAAAGAAGGTGCCAATAGACAATATAGTGCTACAATGATATAGAGAAGGCACAGAGATATAAAATAGTGCTAATATGACATGTATAAAGCGTTGAAATAGATAATAGCACTAATAATACTTTAACAATGCGCCACTGTGCGTGTAGTCAAAGGGTGTGGTCACAGTTTGAAAATGGTGCTACGCTGGGTGCCGATGGCACCAATATGCGTCTACACTCATTCATCCTACAAAATAGAGGTCTCCTTAACGAGAATAATGGGTTAAAATGCAAAGACAAAGAGCTTGTTAGCCTAGTTAACCTAATGAAATGGAAAGAAAGACAAATAAGAATGCCAAAACATGTGTCTGTTTCCTTAGAAAAATTTTGGCATAACTTCCCCTTGTTCCTTCAAGATTCCTACAAAAATAGAGAGCAATGAAATAGGAAAAATAGTGAGGAGAACATAGGCCAAACGAACATGTGAGTGAGTTCTAAGTAAGAAAGGTGCTGTGAAAAATAGCGCTAAAACAACATATAGCGCCAAAATATGCCAGAGATAGCGCCACTGCACAGTTGGATAGTGCTACTCCTGCAAAATCACATCTTCAAAACAAAAACTCACAAAAGAAGATTAGATATGGACCTTGTGGGTCCCACCGAGCATGCCAATGTGATTAGGAACATCAAGTTGAAGGTAAAATACAAACCAAATGCATAATAAAACAAAGAGTTATACCTCAAACAAGAAAGACCCAATCTCATCAAGGGAAAGGAAAGTTGCACCCAAAAGTTCCTAAGACATGATATTCCCTAAATGATGAATGAAATGTGAAATGCTCTAACTCAATTGTAACTCACTAATTAGCTCAATAGATATTTGGGCATGGTAACATTACATAAAACTTGGACCCCAAAAAGGGTTGAAAGATGTTGTCTTTATAAAGATTTTGGAGGGATTTTGATCCAAGGGTGGAGATTGATTTCGAAGATCAATGGTGGAGGATAAAAGTGATGTGGAGGGCCTAGATTTAATCTTAGAGGAATGGAGAGCTAGGAATAAAAGTAAATCTTTTATTCATTTTGGGGAAAGGAGGAACTAGATGAGTATGGGTGAGATAGAATATTTGTGAATTAAAGATTCATATGGGGAATGTAAAAGGAATTAAAAATTTATTTAGGGATAAGTGGAGATAAATGAGGTATGGGGGTGGTAAGGGGTTGTAAGAAGAATTAATTGTGATGTGGGATATATTTAAATGAAAAATTGACTTATGTGGATTTATTTCAATTTTTTATTTGGAGGATGTGGGGAAGGGTGTTAAGCTAGGTTTGACCACCCAAATGAGAGGTTAGGATTAATTAAATATAGGTTTTATTTAATTAATCCTAGGGCTAGGATGAGGTAGGCTAGGGTAGGTAATTAAATAATAGCTATTTAATTACCTAGGGTAGGGATAGGTCAATTGATATGCTGAATTAATTAGTTAAACATGGTTTAGCTAATTAATTGGATTTAGTGAGGAGGGGGAAATTGACTAAATAAATATTACATATTTATTAAATCAATTGGATAAGGTTTGGGACTATTGAATTAATGAAATTAATTCAATTATTGGGGATAAAATGATAGAAAATTAGATGATGAAGGGATAATTAATTAAATAAAAATTTAATTAATTGATTAGAAGGGAAATTGGTATGTTTAGGGATGTCAGGAGTCAGTTTGATGGTAAAAGACATTTTTAGGTGTCTATAGTTGTAAAACGCATGTTCAATTTCGTTATTATTATGATGTGTTTTGATATATACGTTGTACTTTACATAGAAACATGATTATAGAGGAATGTGATATTAATATGCCACCTAAAACAATAAAAGAGTTTATATCAAGTTTGTTCTGTGAAAGATCTAATGAAAAATTATTTTATTTAAGTTCATGTATTTTTTAACAATGCACTAGTTGTGGTAATCTTTCTTTGTTAAGAGTTTGTATGCATGAAAGTGTTGAAAATAGTTTTGGACAACAATTAGTGGATGTTAAAAGATTTAAGAATGTTGAATATTCTTTAAAAGATGAAAAATTTGGAAAGCGTTGTGATTTAATTATAGAAAAGGTTAGTGTGCATGGATTCATATCAGAATTTAAGAGTAAGATTGTACCAAAATATGTCAAGCACTCTCAACAAGATCGATGGCTTGATGGACAGTTTCATGAATGTAGAAACACATTTTTAGTTGGTACTATACTATCAATGGTTGATTTTGCGGAAAACTTTACTTTAGCTCCGCAAGAGGAAATTCAATCACAATATTACAATTTAGTGAAGGTTGCTATGTTTGTTCATATTGTTTATAGACATGCAGATGATAGCACAGAGAATGATAGAAAAGTTTTGAGGGAGTATCATTTCTATTTGAGTGACAATCGGTTACACTCATAAGAGTTGTTCAATATTGTTTCAATATATTTTATACAAATTTAAGAGAAAGAGGAATCTAGATGACAGAACATCTTATATGGTCAGATAATTGTACGGGGCAGTTCAAGAATGCTCCAATGTTATGTTGGTTAAGTAGGGTTCACAAGGAGAATAATGTCCAACTTATGTGGATTTTTTTGAAGCTAGACATGGTAAAGGAGAACATGATGGAGCTGGTGCATGTGTTAAAATAATTCTTGCTAAACAACAATTGAAATTTGAGGATGCAATAAAATTTAAAGATTCACGTGGGATTGTGGATTGGTGCAATACAAGATTATGTACACCTGGATCAAGCAAGTACTATACAGTTCGTTGATTCTTTTTGTTGGTTGAAGAAGAAAACATTCTACCTAGACTTGATTGTCAGACAATCAGTGGATCTACTAAATGGCATTCATTTAGGAGTTCAAATGCAAGTACATGGACTATATGGACAAGGGAGCTTGCATGTTTTTGTCAGTTTTGTATTTCAGGAGATTGGGAAGCATGTGAGAATACAGAATGGGTTGAATAGTGGAAGCAAAGACCATTTATACCTACAAAAGCACATGATCAATATGAAACAACAATTGAAGACAATGATTAAGTGTTTGCATCAGATGATTATGACCATGTTTCGAACCTTGTACAAGAAGGTAATTTAATTCAAATTATTTCATTTTATTTCACTTCATTACTAATTTGTAGTGTTTTTATTTATTTATATGTGTACATATGAATGCATGTATGTTGATTGGTCAAATTTTATGGACATATGCAAGTTATTGAATCAAAATTTGTTTGCAGGACATGTGTATGTTGTTGTTACACCTAAGGAGAATGAAGAGGAAACAAAATATTGGTTGGCTCGTTGTGTGGAGACTAAACATAAGTTAACAGCACCTCGAGAAGATTATGATGGCTTTCTTTATCTAATAGGTTTGGTGATCCCCTTAAGACATTTAAAAATTTTTTGATAACAAGTCTTTGATCCCCTTAAGCAAATTTTAAGAACTTCTTTGATCCCCTTAAGCAAATTTTAAGAATTTCTTTGATTATGGCTATCATTATCCAATAGGTTCGGTGGTGGTTGTTGGCACTTGGATATGGAAATACCTAATAAGGAAGAATGGTTTGCCTGCATTCAAAGATTATGAAACACATAAGAAGATTATACACTACTCACATTTGGTGTTGGCAACAAATATAAAACTGGAGAGGTATCATGGAAAACCTGCAAATAAAGAGCTATGGACAATTTCTATGGAAGACCATGAGACAATCATCGATGTGTTGGAAAAAAGAGAGGATGGAGATGGTACAATGGAATAAGTAAATACAGGTAAATATAGTTAAATAGTTTTATATTGTTCTTTTAAATACATTAAATACATGTTTTGATATTTCTCAAGTGCATTATTAGTTGAAATTGATTTAAATTATCCTTTTATATCCTTAGGTCATCATCACAAATTCATCACATACTTTGAAACAAAAACTTGAGAGGATGCGGATTAAACCTATATCTACACATGTGTGAGGTACTTGTAAATACAGGTACAAGTTGTGTATATCTAGATAGTTTTATATAAATTAAAATACATGTTTTGATGATATATTGATAAATTGCTTGTATTATTTTTATATCAGGGGGCATGAAGACCTGCTACATTCCCCACAAGTTTAAGATTTTCTTGAGATGGCATAACCACATTTTGTAAACATTATTTTGAGTTGGCATATATGTACATACATAATTACATTATTACACATTTTGTACACAAATTTGTATACATGTGTATGTACACAATTATACTCTACACTTTTATATATCAAAATTATTATTCTATATATTTTATTTGTTAAATGCGCATATTTTTCTACTTTGAATTTACTTTAAATTTGATTTTATTATATTGTTAAATTTGGTTGCCTTGGGTAACTTCACCAAATTTTGAGAACTTAAGATGTCCCCTTAAGACATCATATTAAGACCCCTTAAGACATCCAAAACTAGCATCTTTGTAGGTTATTTAGATAGTGTAATAGGTGGAGTAGGTGATAACCTTTCACACTATCTGAATAACCTACAAAGATCCTAGTTTTAGGAAACTTCACCAAATTTTGAGAACTTAAGACATCCCCTTAAGACATCGTATTAGGACCCTTTAAGACATCCAAAACTAGCATCTTTGTAGGTTATTCAGATAGTGTGATAGGTGGAGTAGGCGATAACCTTACACTATCTGAATAACCTAAAAAGATGCTAGTTTTAGGAAATTTCACCAAATTTTGAGAACTTAAGACATCTCCTTAAGACATCATATTAGGACCCCTTAAGACATCCCATTATGACATAAATTAATGGCCAATTTGAATTTGTTAATGGACCACAATGTCCTACATAGTTATGTTACTTCTATGCTTCAATAACCATATATCTCTATCTTTATTCTCCACAAACTAGTATTAACTCATCCTCTCTCAATCCAACCATTACACTATCATATTCATTCTATCCTTAAAATTTCTTCGTTATTTTACATGTTCAAGAATGAAGATGAACTAGTACTTACCATTATAGTCATTGTTGCCCTAACAACTACCCTTGTTTGGAATATTAGTTATCTTGGATGCCAATGATCATCCATGTGACCACCAAGAAACTATTTTATATAATAGGTTTCTCCCACATCCCATGTAGACAACCTAAACAACCACCATCCAAATAATAACAACTTGCTAGAAGGAAAGGATAATTAGTTGCCAAAATGGAAAATAAACATAATTTGTTAGATGAATAGATTAGATTAGTAATTTTCAATACATAGATACAACTCCATGCCCTAATGTTTTCTCTTTGGAATTTGTAATTTCTCCCTTCTAGATTCTAGTTAATGGTTCATTGCGTGGATGTTTTAGAGCTATCATGGGTTTGCATCAATGAGACCCAATCTTGTTTTATCTAAAACTATGGAAATGTATGGTGGAGATGTAAGATTAGTTTGATTTTTTCCTTTTAGCTAGTCATGTGAGTTTTTGAATTTATTTATTTGTGAGTGAGACATGATTTAAGATTTTATTTATTTTATTAGTGGAGATTAGACTAATTAATCAAATAGTAAGATTATTCAATTAATTAGTGGGGAAGGTGTAAAAGGCTAATCCTAATTAATTAAATATATATAATGTATCTAATTAAAGTATGCAAATGTGAGGTAGATTAAAGTATATAAATTTTACTATATATGTAAGCTTAATTATAAATTATTCTTATGTACTTGCAAAAGGATCTTTATGTCAATCCAAATCACCATATTTTGGTAGATATGTGCTAATAACATCACAAATAGAAGTCTCCACTACTGACTTTGATCTCAAAGCTAACACTTGGGCCATTAATAATGACCTCAATGGACTATGAATGTGAGAGGGAATGGAACTTGAAGACAAAATCTATGTTAAATTGAGGCCTTATCCACCAAATGCTGAGGATATTTCAATGTTTGTAGATTGGGTGTGCATTGATGAAGTGATATATATGATCTCTCTATGTTAGGAATGATATGATTAATATATGTCACTACATCTAAGAGAGGGACTCAAAACTACATGGATATCACCTAATATACCTTCATCAATTCTAATAATATACATCATATAGAATGATGTAATTGATTAGTATTGGTGATACGATCAAGCTCCTCCTAAGGTGTCCTCTTAAGGCAGGAAAGACAAAAATATAATATGGATCATGTTGCAATGAAGATGCTCAGTGTGATGTAGAGGAGTTGTGTGGATGCCTCAACAAGTACTCACCCACCTCCTTTGAAGAGATGGCCTAAGCCTAAATGGAAACCTTAACAAGGTCCTCAATTGCTTTCCTTTGGTAAGAAATAACCACAATGTCACAACATACAAATTTTGTTGTGATTCAAATTACAATGAGAATTGGTTTTTATTTTGATAATGATCATGGGTAGCTACAAACCTAGGATATAACAATGGTTTCATATAGATTAAGAATAAATGATTGGTCTAGCTATTTAGTTAATAGATTCCAAAGTTTCATTATATTGGTTGAAGATTTGGGTAGAAGGGTATTAAATGCTTGCCTAATGATGTAGTGATGGAAATTAACACTCTCCAAGTTCACTCTTTCTTGTGGAAGGGTAATGCTTTCACAATAATACAATATATTTTAATTATAACATTGTAATAGGGAAAACTATATACCTATGTCATTTTACCTTATGTTTTGGGCCTAAGGAAAACTCTTTTATGACTTGGAGAGCTCAAAAGGACTATAATTTATATAGTGTGATCAATTCTAAAAAAACATTCCTATAAAAACATCATCACACATCTCAAGATTTTACTCCATTCCATAAATAGAACTTATTTTCCCTCTTTAGGCCAAACACACAAGTGTGGACCTAATCTCAATTAGGTCCGTGACTGTGGATCTGAACCCTGAAGTTTAAAGATTTAATTCAAATTCAAACTTTTCCCACCCCTTTACTAGCCATTATGAGCTAACTAAAGTGTGAATTGTGTGAAATTACTCATTAGGATGTTGTATTTAACAAATAACCCTAAGTGGAAATGGATCATCTAGGGGTTATCAGGAGGAGGATGCTAGAGTTTTATTAATAGAACAAATTTATTCTAAAGCATCATAATATCAGATAAATTATTAGAGCACATCATTTTAGGTCTGCTTTTAATCTTATTTTCCACCTTTGAATCTTCTCTCGAAGACATAAGGTCATCTTAAGTTTTTACTCTTGTTTTCTACCTTCCAATCTTTGCTCAAAGTCATAAAGTCATATTTACTAATGATTTATATATAAAACCTCAACTTTATTATCAAAGTTAATTATTACTTCAATAATTGTATTTATTTAATTACTTATTTAATTACTAGTTAAAATAGTGGAACTCTTTCATATTGACCATTACTTTTTAATATAAAAAATGTGGTACATTTCCATAACCAAAACAACATAATATTAAGATAAAAGCCAACTTATCTTTTTATCTATACATTAGTTAGCTCATTCTATTAATACAAAATTTTGATCTAATGTTCATTATTTAATTTCTAAAGACATGATATATAAGAATTGCCAACAATTTAATAAATGAAGTAAAAAAATTCCCATAACCTTGATGAGACATATTACTATTTAATACTTGAAATAAAATACTATAAAATACTGAAATGAAATAAAGTTTTGTATTAGAGACCATAAAATAGTGAAATGAAATAAAGTCTGGATGTTCAAAACATATAAAGTCTATGACAATACAACCCATGTTCAAAATATAAAGTCCATGGTCAACAATATATATGAAGTCCATGACAAACAGTAAACAACATAGTCCATGAAATAGTCAAATTATGTAGCTGATGAAATAACCTATCACATACTATCTCTGTAATCAAGAGTCCTCTTCACACCATGCGAACTACTCAGATGACCTGAATCACTCTGTAGAAGAGAAAGATTTAGATGAAATCAGATGTAAGATGATTAAAAATGATTTAATGACAATTTTTAAATTTATAATCTATCATAAAATTAAATTACCGTGTGAGGCTAAGAGGCATGCTCTGGTGCACTTGGACCTATCTCTACATGCTCTGAGTCAAGCTATTTAATACAAGAGAAAGTTCAAGTTGAAATTAGGTGTAAAACAATTTTAAAAATGATTTAATTCAATTTAATTTATAATTTATCATATTTAAATTATTATACCGCAAGAGGTTGTTGAGCATCCTCTATTCCAGGACATGTCTCTACAGGATTAGCTACATGACATGTCTTAATCTATAAAAGAAAAAGAATTTTTAACACATGTCAACATATATAATTATTAAAATTTACTTTAAGTTCACAATGTATATGTTAATTGACTTTAAATATAATCTAAATTTTAAATTATACCATATCAAGCTGCCCATCTCCTCTATCCTCCTTCTCTGCATGTGTTGTGTGTTGATGAAATGTGTCACTAACAAGCTCCTACAAGGTCATTTATAAATTAGCACATGTGTGTATACAAATTAGGTTAAAACATATTTATTCACTTGTGTACATAGGTACTCAATTTTTGTTTTAATCTATTTAAAAGACTTGTACATATATTACACGTAGACATAGATATACATTTTTGAACAACCTGAAATGCAGTCAACTCCTGATATAAACTTGGATCATCCAAGTGTGCTGCAATGCCCATCCTCATTGTTGTGTCAACCTACATAGACATATATTTTTAATATATATTAAATAGTACATGCACGTTTTCAGATATAGTGAAATCAAAATAGAAAAATCTAAGTATATATAGTTTTTTAAAACAATATACATACTGTAAAAGTGTCATGTGAGATGCCCAATGATGGAGCAGCGATTGAGACACCTTCAGATGGAGGATTCAATGTGGAAGAACCCTGAACCAACATAAATATTTAATGTACATGTTCAAGATTGAATTACAAATTAAAATCAAGTAAATAAAATTATTTAAAATATAAATTATTCAAAATACCCCAAATGGGTGCCTGAGATGAACAGGTGTCGATAAAAATTAAATCTATCAATGGTCCTTGTTGCCATCATCTACACCAAACAATTTGATTGTTAAAATATTATAATTTAATTGATCTATATGTTCATTAAAAACACGTGCTTAAAATTGTTATAAATTCAACATGTGTGTAACCTATATATACCTGTGTCGAATGATCAGTGGGACAATCCTCAGCAAATAGATAATCAACAAATGATTCACCCATATTATCAGATGATGCATGTGTAGCTGAAGTGGGTGCAACTACTTGATAAGGTCCATAACACAATTGATTGAAACTCATACATGTATGAGGCATCGACACATGTGTAGTGGTACTAGGATCACTTCCATCATCAACTCCTCCATGGTCTCTAACCTGAGCTACTATCATAGAAGTCTACTCATCTAGGCTACCTAAGAGTGCACTCAATGTGCCTAGTGTGGATACCACTACACAATGCTGGAAGGGTGAAGGAATGGCAACAATAGGAGGGTCAATAAGAGGTTGAACAGGCATGGGTCATTGGGGATCAACCCGTGTCCCCAACCTCTATTGTGGCATGTCGCCACCAATACCCTGGAATGATCTAAAATCAAAGTAGTTGGGTTTCTGATTCATAACAAACTCTCCATATAATTTTCTCAAAAAATATAAAGGAACCTCAAAATTAGCATGAGGAGGATAATCAAACATCATCCACCATCTATCCCAAAAATTGGTAGACATTCCTTCATGTCTGCACCACCTAATTGATATTCTTTTCTTATTTGCAGGAATAGGTTCATTTTTAATGGGATGTCTAAAATATTGCGCTAAATGACCTTTGTGATTTTAAGATCCAAAATATCCTTATAGGAGAGGAAATCAACATAAAATTGGTGCCTCTCCTCTCTCCATTTCTAGAATCCATCAAAGTCTAAGTCAATAGACCTCACAGAATCTACAATGTCTTACATCAAAGTTGCAAAACGTACCACATGAGGTGGCATGAATTGTTCATTGCAAATGGAATTCAATTTTTCTTGTATGGAATCCACATTTTCATTGATTATGACTTGCAAGCGAGCCTGGTCAGTTCTAGGTGGGGGCCCAGGTGGGGGTGGAGCTGGGGAATCTAGAGGTGGGGGTGGGGGTGGAGATGGTGCCCGATCATCTTGTGCATTGAGGAAGTCCTCAGCATCAAAGTGAATATCATCTAGATTCATGATATATATAAAAACTATATGAACCTACATATATACATATAAACATACAAACTTGAGTACAAATTTAATTTTCAAGAATATATATATAAATTATAAATAAGCATATGTACATGCTCAAAAATTATAAATAAACTAGATAAATTATATATATGTTTCAAGAAATTACACTTGAAATATTTAAATTAAACGTACAAATCTACATGTGCATACAAATTTCAAAACGTAAGAGCTATTATAGTGATCTATGTAATTTTCAAATTGAAGTTGGGATTTTCATTCGAGACCTAAATTTTGATTCTTGTAGTGAGGGAGACAAGAAAGATCAATTTAAGACTATTTAGACAATCATGTTAGGTTCAATCAAATACTAGGACAGTCATGGGCATAAACTTGGGCATCTTTGTTTCAAGACTAGAGGTTTGTAAAAAAGGATTTGCATGCATATATATTATCAAGGTCATGTTATGCTTATGAGTTATCCTCTCATTCATCTTGTCACAACCCTCTCAATAGGACTAGACCCTATAATTGATTTTGTTATCTACAACTATCATTATGGTGTTTGATCATAGGGTGTTTGGTATCAAAATTAAATTTCAATATGCAGGACTATCATATCAAAAGATGCCTCTTAAGGACTTAGAGAGATATCATTAGCCAAGCATTGTATTTCACAATAGTTAGAGTATAACAGTAGGGCTATTAGGACTACCATAATGAATTTGTTGTCAAGGTTTGTCATCATATGTTAGGTCCAAGGTTTCAATTTTGTTAATTTTTCTATGGAGAATTGGCTATTGGTTTGATGTTAAGTACTCATTCTAGGAGATCCAACATTTCCAATGGAAAAGATACAAATAGTTTGTAATGGTTTTGGATGAATTTATCTAACCTTATGACTATCAATAAGCTTGGTCAACAGACAATAGTCATGCTTGCATCGGTTTGAGCATTGGATCAATCATGAATTCATAAATTGGATATGTGTTTGAGTATGTGAAGATTTGAGTGAATCCTTACCATTTGATAGGAAATAGGAAAACATCATCTTAGCACGAACTTTAGTATCTTGTATAATGTTGTCATGACCATTAAGCACTGAACATTAATTGTTATTAAATTCCTAGATTGTTATAGACCTTTAAGATAGCCTTAAACCAATAACAGACTTTTCATGAGGAGTTCAATTGGGTTGTTACATCATGATTTCTCTAGGATTAGTCATTGATCGTAAGATTGTCATCTTCCCTTGTTATTAAAAGTCCATCAAGGAAACATGTGAAGAGTCTTGTCACATTCACATGATGAACTACAAAGGGACAATGAAATTGTTGTTAAGATGTAAGACTCCTCTAGAGATTCAATTGTATTATATTCATAATCAAAGAGACATAACCATGTTGTAATGATTAAATCTTCCACTTTTAAGATAGATGATGAGGTAAGAAGGTTAGGATGTACTATCATAAGGTGGAAGGTAGTCATGAATGGAAAATGAGAAATCGCATAGACTATTGCTCACTGTGATTGTCCCAAACCTTTAGAACAATTTAAAACTCTATTTTACTATCAATATATATCAATGAAGGGTGAATGTTCAGATGCATCTGTGCTATTGAATGATGTCATAGAAACCAATGGACTATCATACCACCTACGTAGAATCATAAGGAACATCTGCAAGACAATAACTAGACTTGGAAAACTACCTTGAGGTGGATATCTTATGCATGGCAACATGATCCAAAATCCTAAATTTGGTGAAGTTGCCTATGGTAACCAAATTTGATAATGGAGATAGGATTGACTACTAGTTGCCTAGGACTAATCTGAGTACATGAAGATGAATATATTCTGATGATTTGTGATTTAAAAAATGAAGAATTTGATGCTTTGTTTAACTTGTGATTGTAGGGATGATCTAGCTAGAAAAAAGATATTAGTTGATGGTTCTAGCTTGATTTTGTTTCCTAGTTCCTATTTGAAATTGTTGTTTTCTATTTAGTTGTTAGTCCCAACTCTTATGTGTGTTATTTAGCTTCAGACTAAGCCCATTTAATTAGTCTAAATAGTCTTAATTTGTACTATCTTAACACTATGATTGTCCCAAACCTTAAGAACAATTTAAAACTCTATTTTACTATCAATATATATCAATGAAGGGTGAATGTTCAGATACATCTATGCTATTGAATGATGCCATGGAAACTAATGGACTATCGTACCACCTAGGTAGAATCATAATGAACATCTACAAGACTATAACTAGACTTGGAAAACTACCTTGAGGTGGATATCTTATGCATGACAACATGATCTGAAAACCTAAATTTGGTGAAGTTGCCTATGGCAACCAAATTTGATAATGGAGATAGGATTGACTACTAGTTGCCTAGGACTAATCTGAGTACATGAAGATGAATATATTCTGATAATTTGTGATTTAAAAAATGTATAATTTTATGCTTTGTTTAATTTGTGATTGTAGGGATGATCTAGCTAGAAAAAAGATATTAGTTGATGGTTTTAGCTTGATTTTGTTTCCTATTTCCTATTTGAAATTGTTGTTTTCTATTTAGTTGTTAGTCCCAACTCTTATGTGTGTTATTTAGCTTCAGACTAAGCCCATTTAATTAGTCTAAATAGTCTTAATTTGCACTATCTTAACACTATGATTGTCCCAAACCTTAAGAACAATTTAAAACTCTATTTTACTATCAATATATATCAATGAAGGGTGAATGTTCAGATGCATCTATGCTATTGAATGATGTCATAGAAACCAATGGACTATCATACCACCTAGGTAGAATCATAATGAACATATGTAAGACTATAACTAGACTTGGAAAACTACCTTGAGGTGGATATCTTATGCATGACAACATGATCTGAAAACCTAAATTTGGTGAAGTTGCATATGGCAACCAAATTTGATAATGGAGATATGATTGACTACTAGTTTCCTAGGACTAATCTGTGTACATGAAGATGAATATATTCTAATGATTTGTGATTTAAAAAATGAATAATTTGATGCTTTGTTTAACTTGTGATTGTAGGGATGATCTAGCTAGAAAAAAGATATTAGTTGATGGTTCTAGCTTGATTTTGTTTCCTATTTCCTATTTGAAATTGTTGTTTTCTATTTAGTTGTTAGTCCCAACTCTTATGTGTGTTATTTAGCTTTAGACTAAGCCCATATAATTAGTCTAAATAGTCTTAATTTGCACTATCTTAACACTATGATTGTCCCAAACCTTAAGAACAATTTAAAACTCTATTTTACTATCAATATATATCAATGAAGGGTGAATGTTCAGATGCATCTATGCTATTGAATGATGTCATAGAAACCAATGGACTATCATACCACCTAGGTAGAATCATAATGAACATATGCAAGACTATAACTAGACTTGAAAAAATACCTTGAGGTGGATATCTTATGCATGGCAACATGATATGAAAACCTAAATCTGGTGAAGTTGCCTATGGCAACCAAATTTGATAATGGAGATCTAGGATTGACTACTAGTTGCCTAGGACTAATCGGAGTATGAAGATGAATATATTTTGATGATTTATGATTAAAATTTAATGAAGAATTTGATGCTTTGTTTAACTTGTGATTGTAGGGATTCAATCTAGCTAGTAAAACATATTAGTTGATGGTTCTAGCTTGATTTTGTTTCCTATTTCCTATTTGCAAAATTGTTGTTTTCTATTTAGTTGTTAATCCCAACTCTTATGTGTGTTATTTAGCTTCAGACCAAGCCCATTTAATTAGTCTAAATAGTCTTAATTTGCACTATCTTAACACTCACTTAGAGAAATAATTAGCACTAATAAGCGTATTTTTTGTTCTTTCAATACTATTCTAGCATTTATTTGGCTCCAAGAACCAATAAGATTGGGTTAGATACTAGAAGCTTGCATGCATGATTGAAATGCTTCTTTACATGTTCTTACACAAACTTTTATCCAAGGTGGATTTTCTTCTTTCCTTAAGAAGTATATCAAATCTAGAATTATATGTACAAAATTTTGAAGTTAATTCGATGTATGTTCATCAAGAGTTGTATCAACAAAATCAAGAGTACATATGGATCATAGTGTTGGAGATCACAACAAGTGTTATTATCCTAGAGGATCTTATTTAGTATTCTACTTCTATATATAAAAGTTTCTATTAGGAGAAAATATCTTTTGCCAAATTTGTATAGAGTTGTCTATAGTGTGTTCTAGGGTAATCAAATGATGTAAGTCACAATTTAGAGTGTTGAGGAATAAGTTTGTGTTGAGTCTACATGAGGTGTTTTCTTACATAGACCTTTCCATAATCTAGGTGTCTCCATGTCTAACTCAAATGTTTCAAGGGATATTATGTCTCTAAAGTTACATTTGAACTAGCTTGATTTTATTCTTGATTAGTTGGCTATCACAAAAACTGTAAAATCTTCTCAATTCTTGATTAGTTGGTTGTCTCTAAAGGTTTGATTATGAAGGAAGTGATAAAGGTTTTATTATGGTTTGTTGTAATTTTTTTACATGACATTTATCTATTCAATAATGCCTTTAAAATACAATTACATACATTAATATAAGTAAATTTTATAAAAACCAAATACATATATCATCCCAATGCTATATAAATTTTGACAGTTTGTTCAAAATCTCTCCTTTCATATGATACAGTTGTTTCAAAATTTCAATTGTATTTTACAACTAAAATGTCTAAATACATCTATTCAACTCTCAAATTGAAATCAAATTTTGACAGTTTGTTCAAAATCTCTCCTTTCATATGATATAGTATTTTCAAATTTTCAATTGTATTTTACAGCTAAAATGTCTAAATACAGCTATTCAATTCTAAAATTTAAACAAAATTTTGACAGTTTGTTCAAATTCTATCCTTTTATATGATATAGTATTTCAATATTTCAATTGTATTTTACAACTAAAATGTCTAAATACAGCTATTGAACTCATAAATTGAAACCCTAAGTAACAGTCTACGTTTTAAATTTTGATTGAAAAAAAGAAAGAAAAACTTCAAAAAATTCATAGGCAAATTGAAAAAGTGGAAAATCCACTTACCTGATCTTTTGATGGCTGAAAATCCTCTTCCTGAACTCAGGATCCCGTTCTCAACTGTCGCCTGTCGCTAGAAAAAATGGGGTTACAGCCATTTTTAAAAAAATTATATTTTCACAAAATGGGATCCCATTCTAAATGG
This sequence comes from Cunninghamia lanceolata, assembly GCA_027924645.1. NCBI lineage: Eukaryota > Viridiplantae > Streptophyta > Pinopsida > Cupressales > Cupressaceae > Cunninghamia > Cunninghamia lanceolata. The sequence goes on from BSBN01000693.1 coordinate 5,865,449, forward strand.
GATCGTGTTTTGTGAAACAGGATCCCATTTTTTGGTCCTAGGTTCGGGATCCCACTAGAAAATAGGATCCCATTCTAGATTTTAGGCTCGGGATCCCGATCTATAACGGAGAAACGGGATCCCATTTTTAGTTACCTGATTTCAGATTTTTTTTAAACTCTGAAACTTCCACCTTAAGTGGACACAATTTCTTGCATTTACCCAATGCTTTGTTGAATATATATATTTTAATTAAGTTTTGAAGTCAAACCAATTATAATTTAGACATAGGCATATTCCGTAAAACATAACTTTTTCTGTATGTATTGAAATTCAATTTTTTTTTTGTTGAAACAAGGACATCAATACCTAGTGCATAGATATTTTTTAGAAATTTTTTTCACTAATTTACTAATTTTCCATGTGTGTAGAATAGAGAACTTGATGTTCGGTGAAAAACCTAAATTCACAAGAAATAAAAAAAAATATAATAATCAAATTAAATATATTTAAAATTATACTTTTTGGGAAGCTTATAATAAGGACTACATAGTTACAAAACACATTTTAAATGAATTCATTTTATCCCCCAAAAGGTAGATCAAAAGTGTTTTTTTATCAGCATTTTGATAGGTGCAGAGGAGACTCCATTATAGGTATGGTTTAAAACTAGTGGGGTTCTATCCAAGGGGGTTTGAATCTAAGGGGTTTTGATCAAACCATCTTCAATTAAAATCCTTTAAATGGAACCTTTCAAGGCTTAAATCATTATATTTTCTAAAAACATGTGATTTCAGCAAAAATCAGGATGTCCCAGAAAGTGTAACCCATTATTGTGGCAACACCCCGCATGGAAATAAATATCCATGTGTGAGGAGAAGATAATCCATTGGAGTATCTTGCACTCCCATTTTTCCATCAAAACATGGCTCACCTCTACGTCGGTAGCAATGAGCATACACGACAAAATTGGTTATTCCAGTCTGCTTTAGATGATGATTCTTTGTAGAGGCGTGCTTTAGTGATTGGAAGCAGTCATTTTTGGCCCTTTTCTTGTCCCTATTTGTCAAATGAAAATACATCTATCTATGGCTTGAGGCTTGTTGCTCCAATGTTTTTATAAATTCAAATTTTGGGCCATTGGGAGGGAGGTTCTGAGTCTCATTCTTGAGAAGCAATGTATCATGTCTGGGTTCAAAAAATAGAGGATGGTTGCAGTTTCCATTTGTTCAAATTTGTAGAGTAATGTCTCATTTCAATTCTAAATGTTGAATCAAATTGGTTGCAACAGGTTCCCCATTTATGTATCTTTGAAATTAATTTGAATAGAAGTATCAAGGTATTTGAGTTCATCTTTGCAGTTCATCTATAATGTGTGTGTTATCTTTTCTTTCTTTCAAGGAGAGAAATAATTTCTTATGTGATATACAATTAATGTCATAATACATTGTGGTTTAAAGGATACTTCTGTGAATTCCATTTCTGAGAGATGTTAGTGTAAGGCATTAATATCATTAGTCCATTGAAATGAGTTAGGCTTTCTTGAAGGTTACATTTGTTTGCTGTAACTTGACTCTGTAGCCCTGGGATCAGTCATTGATCCATTATTGTGTCATGGTGTTATTTGGAACCATCATTATAATCAAAATATCATTTCTATAGTTGCATTGTTTTAGATTATAGTTGAAGTTCACTGCTCTCAGTCAAGTTTGAACTGTATTGCCAAAGGATTAAGCCAATCCCAGAAAAATTAGGCATTTCTTTGGTATATTTTTAATGAGAACCTTTGTTTTAATGCAACATCTAGCATTAGTCAAAATATACCCCTAGGATGTTGTATAGGTACACCCACCTTGGTCTTGCAGAACCAAAAGTGTAGAGGATTTTTCAACACTCATTGTAATCCTGTTCATTGGCCACTAACCCAAAACCCTTAAGCATAAGAAGTTGGGTAATCTTTAGGGGGTTTTGGACAATTAGTTGGAGGAACCAATAGCCTACACATTCATTCTTAACTAACTTTAAATAACCATGAAAAATACATGCAAATAATCAAATCCTTTTCAAAGTAGGATTTCCATGCATAAAAGCACGAGTGGCACTTCTGCATGCACTTTCACATATTGTACACTGTCATATGACCAAAAAAATGTTGGACCATGGTACTTGTTGTCAACTACTTTATCACTATTAGAATAAGAAAAAGTTCTAAATTCACATACCAATAGTTTTGTTCTCTAAAAATTAAAGAGGGAGACTTAATAACTAATCACTTGAATAACTCTAATATGATATTAAGTCAACTTGAATCAATATGAGTTAATATGGATGAAGAGGACACATGCATTGTATTACTTTGATCCCTACCGAATTCATGAGAAAACTTGATAATGTCTATCAATGGTAATGTTGTGTCACCTAAACTAGAAAAAGTCATTGGCATTTTGTAAGTTAGGAAATTAGGAAAAGGTCCGAGGATGATACATCTTTTGATGCCCTAGTTGTTAGAGGTAGATATAAAGAGAAGAAAGGTAAGAATAAGAATGGGGATAAGAAATCTAAGGGTAAATACATGTCTAAATCTCTAACTAAATATAAAGTAAAATGTTGGAATTGTGACAATCAAGGTCACATAAAGAAAGATTGCAAGTGCAAGAAGAAGGATGAATCTTTTGATATGTCCTTTGAAAATGATGAATATAGTAATGATGCATTTATTTATGCTAATGTAATTGGTTATAATACTTGGTTGATTGACTTAGGTGTTTCTTATGATATGACACCTAATAGAGAGTAGTAATCTATTTATATAAAGTGTAATCAATAGAAGGTCTTTCTTGGTGATAAAAACTCCTTGAAATAGTTGGTCAAGGAAAGGTATGTTGAATACAAAGAATACTGAGAGGGGGGGAGGGTGATTCAGTATTCTATAAAACTTTTCTATCACACATTCATTAGTCCATTTACCAACTTCAATAACATGAAAGTAAAGTAAGCGTAAGAAGAGCAACCACAAAGTCATAACACATGAACACCAGTATTTTTACATGGAAAACCCAAAAAGGGAAAAACTACGGTGGGGGTTAACCCATAGAAATTTATTAGTGATAGTAATACTGAATTACAAGAGTCTCACTGCCTTAGGGCTCACTGCCTTAAGCTCATTGCTCATAAAAGGCTCATTGCTTGAAGAAAGAGATGAGAAGGTAGAAGGAATGGCTCACTTCTAGGAGAAGACTGCTACAAGTACATCTATAGAATGCTGAAGTACAGTTCCAATTATGGCTTAGTATATAGATTCACATGTCTTCATAATGTCTACCCTACTTTTCTTCTCTATTTCACATATACTCTATTTCTCTGCCCTTACTATTCCTTTCTGGTCACAAGACTATCTCAGATTGCACATACTTTGAATTCACACTACTTTCCACATTTTTCAACATCCAATGCCAAAATCTATTGAGTATATATATTCATAACAAGATTTAACTGAAAACTAGGTCGGCTTGCCAGTGATGAAACATGTACACAGGAAGCTATGCTCTATCGACTTGAATCCTTTACACAAAGTTATGCGGACCAATGCAAACCTTCAAGTATCTTCATATAGGTGTAGACCTATTTTAGAACCACTTAGAATAATGATTCAAGTAGTATATCTTTACCGTACAACGATCCAACTGAGTGTCAGCTTCATTCTTGAGTATACTCTTAACCTTGTTGATTGTCATAACATAACTTGTAATGCAGACCAAAATAGACTCCAAAATTCATATCAACAATTCATTAGACATCACCAATCATACCTCTATAATCGTAGATCATAATATTCTTATGTGACAAGATGTGGATCTCTAAACTGATGACTATGTCTTTGTGAAACACTATCAAATTGAATGTCAATACTTGGAATCTTGCAGATGATCTTCCGGTGAACTTTAGAATCTAAAAATCTGGAATTAGATACTCTCATATGTGTTTACAACACTTCTAAACCGTACATCGAAACAATCAATACCGGAGGAATGCAGACTGAAATATTCGGGTGTTCTTCACTATTTATGGCTTAACTCTGTTCACTTGGACTTAGGCCGCATTTCACCATATGATTTCTGGAGGAAATTAGAACTTGAACACTAGAACATGACATCACTAAGGGGTTGATTACAACATACCATAACCATATACCTTTATCTTCAACTATGGAGGAGTACAAATTGAATTACTATCACTGTCTCAATGTGTTGTCAATACTTAGTCAATTTGTCTAAGTTAATCTTACCAAACCAAAACACTATGTACATCTTTATCTCAGGAGTTGTCACTAAACATGTTAGATTGTTGCCATTAATGACAACATCATATCAGCAGTGTCTCTTGACTATGTTGCCAACAATCTCCCCCTTTGGCATTGATGGAAACACTTAGTGAAAAATATTTATCTACTCCCCCTTACTATATACACTTTGTTCAGCCATTTTTCACTAGATCTTCTTCTCGCCCTTTAACATCAATGGAAAAGGTGTATATACAGGTAGCAAAATTGTGTCAAAACTTCAAAACTGTCATATTCTGCCACATATGTACAGGTACAATATTTAGCTTGATTAGTTAGTTGTAGGAGGTAGAATATCACTGTAAATGGTCTTTAGCAGAGCTAACTCTCCATCCCTTCTACTCTTTGCACTTTCCAAAATTTGAATGTGACCATTTATCAAAAAGACTAATTTTTCTGCCTTTTGTAGATCTGAGGGTGTATCAATTATTGCTTTTGTCTTCAAGGCTTCTTTTGGAAGATGGGTCATTGAATCTATTTTAGGACTTATTAGCCCTCTCAACTGACACAACCTATTTTTAACTTCTTCCCTCTTTTTCATCAGATTGCTCAAATCATTGTGGACATTTACCACTTGTATCTCTTTACTGTTTATTGATTCATTTGTCAGATCATATGTCTTAGAAATATTTGACAATTGGAGTTCTAGATCCTTGATTTTTCCTTCTAAATCCTAAGTAACATCCAGCCATGATAAGAAATTTTTTTATATATCGTTTGATTCCTTAATAGCTTTCTCTATGTTTTTTATTCCAATATCTAGAAAAATTTTATCGTTATCCACCATGGTCTTCAATTCAGCTAACCTTTTCTCATTATATTCTTTTCTAACTTTTATTTTTGCAGACTTTTTGAATGACTCAAAATGAGAACTTACAGATTGGATTAGGCTTTTGAGCTGATCTGCTGGTGGCAGAGATGTGTCCTTTTGGTATGAAGGAATTAACTTCTCTAGAATATCAGATGCTTCACCATTGAGTTCATTGTCCTGGATGTGTGACCTTAGTATCTCTTCATGTACCTTTTCTTGAACAATTGACACTAGTTTGAATTTTTGCATGGGAGACATTGAGGCCAAATTTATTGGTCCTTGTAGGAGCTCAGACTCATCCAAATCTTGTTGTCTCTCCAAAAGTTTTCTGGCAGAATCAACTGGGGCAGCAACAGTGTCTCTTGTCACTTCTTCAGATACTTCTTCTTCTTGATTTTGTTCCAGAGGTTCCATGTCCATATTCTCTTGTTGACCAATATTTTTCTCCAGTGCAGGGCTCTCCTCAGCTTGATCACGTTCTTAATTATCAACTTTGATCTACTCATCAATTTTCTCCTTATTTTCTGGATCATCAGTCTGTTGTCCTAGAAGAAGACTTGTTTCAATTTGATCCTTTTCAGCAGTGTCTTGATCATTAGCAACATGGGTTTGATCAGATTATTCCTTTTTCTCTTCTATTACTCTATCTTTTACTAAAGGATTTGTATCAGTTTGCTCCAAGCCTTGATCCATGCTTACTTTCAAAATAGATGTGTCATCTCCAACACTTGTTTCTTCATTGTCATAGATGGTAGGGATATTGTACTTCTTTAGTATCTCCAAAATGATCTCCTATGTTTCCTTGACTACTTTATCAATTTCTTGTATCATTAGTACATTCATTCTTTTCTTTGATCTAAACTCATTGTTGATTGCTTTGGAGATTTTGGCCTTTTCTTCTAGAGCAATATCCAAACATAATTTTATCAATGTATGTTCTCCAGGAGTTCTATGTCTTTACCCATAGCAGCTTCCTTCCTAGCTGACAGAATACTTCCCAAGGTATTTGGGAGATCACTAATGATCTCAATGAGATCTCTATTATATATGTTCAAATACTTTATGGTGGCTTCTTCCAAAATCCTTTTATCAGCATCATTGTAATCATCATAAAATTTAGCCACGGGTTTCAAATTTCCATCAACAATGATAGATTTTAATACATCTTCAAAGTGTTAATGTGGCTTGAGGCTCATCTACCTTCTATCTTTTTCTGGGTTTCTTCCTTCTAGAGGGCTTCTCCTTGCTACTTCTAGATGCTTTAATAGTCTTACTTTTCAATTTCTTGACATCTTCATTTGATTATGTTGCTTCTTCATCAACTCCTATGCTTACATGCATTCTTTTTTCTTTTATCTTCATTCTTTTGTGGCTTGTTGTGGGGGCTTCCACACTTGCAAAAGGTGTAGGACCAAAGGATTCAGGTGCAGTACTAGATGCAGTTTGTGAAGTAGAAGCTCATGTTCTCTTCTTAGTAATTGCAGGCTCTTTTGATTTCGTCTCAGGCTCTTTTGGAGCCTTCATAGGTTCATCTTGTTTTTCTCTAGCTATCCTTTCTTCTTCTGCCCTTGCCCTTGTTTCTCTGATTTGTTCTTTGGAAAAACCTTTCTTTAGGGCATAATCTTTTGCCATCTTCTTGGCTTTCTTTGATATTTCTAGCATTCTCTGCTCAACAAAGACTTTTGTTGACAATTCCTCATAGGTTCCAAATCTCTCTTCATTAGAGTCCCTAGGTTTGCTCATCATGTGTTTGGCATAGTTATCCAATACTTGACCATCTACTTCATATCCCATGGGCACGATCCAAACTGTCATGTACTCAATGACCTCCATCATTCATTGGTCTTTAGTTACAATAAAGAAAATGTCATTTTTGTATTTGTCAACAATTCCCTTAGGAATTCTTTCCCTAGACTGCATAATTCTTTGAAAATTCTTGAAATAGCCCCATAGGGCTATGGTTTGATCCTGATGGCTTCCTATACTACTTAAATGATTCCTAATTTGCACTACCACTGGTTGATTGTTTAACCAGAACGAGTTTTTCATTCTGGGTAATTCTTGCATGAAGTAGAAGAATAGGTAGATGATCAACTTACCAAATTTGAAGGGGTATTTTCTTTCCTTTGTCTTCTTTAGGTTTTCCATTAGCTGTTGTGGTAATTCACAGAGGTCATAGTTTGCATTCTCCTTAATCATCTGATAGGCAGTGTAGATAGCAGTACCAGAGATAGAGTTCTCCTGGCTAGAGTAATAGACTTTATATCCTATCACCATTGATGCAAATCTTACTACATGATCTGTAATATCATTTACTGTAATATCATTTACTATTAATGCCCTTTTGTCAAATTGGGCTCTGGTTGCTTCCATCACAGTGTTATTCTTCACAGCTGTTAACAGGGGCACACTACCAGTAGAGTTTAATCATGTCACAACCCTAATCACATCCTTGGTGATCTTGAAGGGATTTTCAAGCCATTTGAATTCATCATGGATCCTGCTCAATACATATCAAACCCATTCATCTTCCACAAATGTAGGAAAATATTTGTACTGAATGAATTTCTTCACTTCCAACACCTTATATTCTTGCTTCAACTCAAATTGGTCACCACTTAGATGATTTAGGTATAAATTTGTGATTGTACTGTCACCATGTTCTTCTAGGGAAACATGAATGTAAGCCATAACATCCTCCACGTACATCACACCGTGTTGTATACCTGAAAATGCACCCATTGGATCGACTTCTGTTGATTTGCAGGGGTGTTTCTTAGATTTTGGCCGAGCTTGCTTAGTGATATTAGCAACTTGTGGGGTTGCCATTTTTGCAAAGATTTAAACAAATTCACAATAGGGTTTCAGCTAGAAATACCTTGTTCCATTGAGCTAGGGTATCCTTTATCTGAGTCACTCTGAATCCTTTAGATCTTAGTTGTTGTCTCTCATGTTTTGCCTTAGTCTCTTCTGGATGTCTGATATCTTGAATGCAAAGTGATTTTGAAATCAAACAAGTCCTTTTTTATCCTCCGCATGACTTGACCTAAATCATCATAAATGCTCATTACCAAAAAGTTGGATGGCTTCTTTAATGGATACAGTCGATCAAGATTTCTCTGCATTGTGCCACATTAACTTTTTTTCTTCTAGTTTTTCTTTTAAAAGATTTGTCACATCATATTTCATCATATACCTTCATGCCAGATTCTGGCACTCACTTTCTAGCTGGGGGTTTTGGATTTTCAACACTGCTCCCCCTGAGCCAGAGCTCCCAATTTACTTCTTGGAGGAAGTATCTACACCAGATGATGGTGTGGATTCATCCTTGACTTCAATCACATCTTTTTTTATCCAACTTTTTCTCATTTCTTTCTTGGTTTCAACCGGATCAACCTTTTCCTTCCCTTTGTCATTCTTTTTCTCTATTTTCCTGTATTCAATATTGTAGTTTATTTTCATATTTTTGGTTCTATAGAATCTAGCAAAGTGTTTGGACTTGTTGCAATTGAAGCACACAATATTTCTTTGACCTTGATTTCTCCTGACATTTGAATTTGGCCTTGATCTGCACTGGTTAACCATATGTCCAAATTTATTGCATGTAAAACACTTCCCATTGAAGGATTGACCATTCCTTGAATAGTTTGGCATATTTCTTGACACACTTCTGCACTCATTTTCTTTATGACCAATCTTCTTGCAATTGAAGCATTGACCAGAGAAGGATGGAACATTTTAATTCATTCTACTTCTACACTGAGTAGCCCTATGACCATACTTATTGCAAATAAAGCAATGACCATTGAAAGATGAGTACCTTTGAGCATTTGCCTGCTTGACTGGGGGTCTTCTAGGTCTTCTTCTTTGATTTCTGAATTGGTTTCCCCTATTTTTCTTTACCTCATAATTTACTAAACCAGATTTTGAACTTTCTCCCTTTTCAAATCCCAAACCTTTCTTGTCATTAGTACTCTTTTGGCTAGCAATCATTTCATCAAGCTTTGCAAAAATTAGCTTGAACTTTTCTTCATAGCTTTTAGCTACTTCCAAATCAAATTTTAAGAGCAAAACTTCTTTTCCTAGTTTTTCACATTCCTCTAACTTGTCCTTCACAACTTGATTCAGATATTCCTCATTCTTGGTCGTTTATTCAATCACCCTAAGAAAACTCTTTGTGGATTCACTTTCTTGTTTTAGTTGCTCACACAATTTTTTCCTTCTTTGATGAGATTTACTAATTTTCTCTTTTAATTTTAGAATGCAATCATCAGCTTCTTTGATACTCTCCTCTAAACCCTTGATATCAGCCTTGGAGTTGTCAAGATCTTCTAGATCTGCTTCAAATTGTTTATTATTGACATATACTTGATTGCCAATATTAATGCTGCCAGGAGGATCCACTTTAAGATAAGTAAGATACCTTTGTACTGCCATGAGTAAGCCTTCCTAGATCTTCCTCAAGCTGTTAGGCTTTTTCCAAGGAACCTTGCTCTGATACCAATTGTTGAATATAAAGAATACTGAGAGGGGGGGTGAATTAGCATTCTGTAAAATGTTTCTTACACATTCATTAATCCATTTACCAACTTCAATAACATGAAAGTAAAGTAAGCATAAGAAGAGAAACCATAGAGTCATAACACATGAACACCAGTATTTTTACGTGGAAAACCCAAAAAGGGAAAAACCATGGTGGAGGTTAACCCACAAAAATTAATTAGTGATAGTAATACCAAATTACAATCTGGCTCACTGCCCTAAGGTCACTGCTCATAAAAGGCTCACTACTTGAAGAAAGAGATGAGAAGGTAGAAGGAATGGCTCACTCCTAGGAGAAGACTACTACAAGTGCATCTACAGAATGTTGAAGTGCAGTTCCAATTATGGCTTAGTATATAGATTCAAATGTCTTCATAATGTCTACCCTGCTTTTCTACTCTATTTCACATATACTCTATTTCTCTACCCTTACTATTCCTTTCTAGTCACAAGACTATCTCAGATTGTACATACTTTGAATTCGCGAGTTTCCACATTTTTCAACATCCAATGGTGAAATCTATTGAGTATATATATTCATAACAAGATTTAACTCAAAACCAGGTTGGCTTGCCAGTGATGAAATGTGTACATTGGAAGTTGTGCTCTATCAGCTTGAATCCTTTACATGAAGTTATGCGGACCAATGCAAACCTTCAAGAATCTTCATATAGGTGTGGACATTTTTTAGAACCACTTAGAATAATGATTCAAGTAGTATATCTTTACTGCACAATGATCCAACTGAGTATCAGCTTCATTCTTGAGTATACTCTTAACCTTGTTGACTGTCATAACATAACTTGTAATACTGACTAAACTAGACTCCAAAATTCGTATCAACCATTCATTAGACATCACCAATCATACCTCTGTAATCACAGATCATAATATTCTTATGTGACAAGATACAAATCTCTGAACTGATGACTCTATCTTTGTGAAACACTGTCAAACTGAATGTCAATACTTGGAAGCTTACAGATGATCTTTCGGTGATCTTTAGAATCTAAAAATCTGGAATTAGATATTTCTCATATGTGTTTACAACACCTCCAAACCACACATCGAAACAATCAATACCAAAGGAATGCAAACCAAAATATTCAGGTGTTCTTCACTGTTTATGGCTTAACTCTGTTCACCTGGACTTAGGCATTTCACCATATGATTTTTGGAGGGAGTTAGAACTTGAACACTAGAACATGACATCACCAAGGGGTTGATTACAACATACCAGAACCACATACCTTGATCTTCAACTGCAGAGGAGTAGAAACTGAATTACTGTCACTGTCTCAATGTGTTGTCAATAATTAGTCAATTTAACTAAGTTAATCTTTTTGGACCAAAACATTGTGTACATCTTTATCTTAGGAGTTGTCTCTAAACATGTTAGGTTGTTTCCATCAATGACAACATCATATCAGTAGTGTCTCTTGACTATGTTGCCAACAAGGTAAAAGTTTCCTTCATGGATGGTAGATTAAGGACACTCTTAGATGTTTTACATATTTTAAGTTTGGTTAGAAACCTTATGCTTGTGTCCAAAATGGTTGACTTAGGAATACATTTGTCACTTTTAATGGAAAATGATGTAGGTTGGAATGAGACAATTTGTTGCTTGCTAAGGGAGTGTGGCATGATACTCTATATATGCTAGATGCATCAAAATTATCTAGATGTGATAATGTAACCACATCTAAATCAAGGTTCTTGTGGCATTTTGGGATGGGTCACCTAAGTGAAGAAGGTCTAAAAAACTTGGTAAGTAAAGATATGGTTGATGGTCTTTTTGATTGTTTTGTTGGTATTGACTTTTGTGAGAGTTGTATGTTGAGAAAACATAATAGATTGTAGTTTATTATAAGAAGAACTAGAGATCTTGAATAAATTTTGGAGGTGATACATAGTTATGTGTTTGGTCCTATGGATATCTAGTCCATTAGTAAGTCTCTATACTATGTATTGTTCACTAATGATTATTCTTAGTATTCTTGGGTGCGCATTTCTTATGAGGAAGTTTGAAGTATTTCTCAAGTTGGCATTTAGGGATCTTGTTGAGAATCAAACTACTAAGAAAATAAAGGTGGTTAGGATAGATAATGCTAGTGAAGTTTGGTGCAAGTAGTTTCAAACATTCTATAATCACATTGGTATTGTGAAGTAAAGGATAATGCCTTATACAATGCAACATAATAGAGTAGCTAAGAGGTTGAATATAACCTTGTTGGATTAGGCCATAAGTATTTTTAGTAGTGTTGGTTCAAGATAGGAGTTTTGGTCTTTAAAGTAGTTAGTACCACATGCTACTTGAAAAAAAGGTCTCCTACTTTTGCACTATTAAACAAGGCACTATATGAAATGGAGGTTGGCATAAAACTAATTGTAGCACATTTGAGCATATTTTATTCTGATACATTTATTCAAGTCCTAAAGGAGCTATGGTTTTAGTTGAATTTCAACACAAAATGGTGTATTTTCGTTATCTATGGTGAAAATGTTAAAGGATACAAACTATGGAATCCATAAAGATTGAAGGTTCAGTACTCAAGGGATGTTGCATTTAGAGAACTTATAGTCTTGTCCAAGGAAAAACAATCAAAGGAGAATGAGAGGGAGAAGGTGCATTTTTAATCAAAAGTGGAGCAACATGATGCATTTGAAACTAAACAACATAGTGGACATGATAGTTTGGAAGAAGAAGAGGCAAGATCATTTCGCACAAACTCTAAAGAAGGATAGGGTGTAGATGCAATAAATTTTTCATTAGTAACTCTAAAAAGATCTACAAGGCAACAAAGATCACCTGACATGTATAGTCCATCAAATTTTTGTTATTGTTTTACTCTTACTTGTATGGATAGTGAACCAAATTCTTTGGAAGGCACTCTAACTTCTAAAGAAAGGGAGTCTTGGAAGAATTCCATGAATAACAAGACACTTGAATTGAAGTAGTTCAAGACTTAGGATTTGGTTGATCTACTCAAGGATGGGAAACCCATTAGTTGCAAGTGAGTGTTCAATAATAGATTTAAAGTAGATGGATCACTTGATTGGTACAAGGTACTAATGTTGGCAAAGGGATATTCCCAAGTTGAGGGAATTGACTTTGGTGACATCTTTTCTCCTATAGCTAAGTGATTTCTATTAGGATGTTATCCATATCTGCAACATATGATCTTGAAATAGAGTAGATGGATGCCAAGACATCATTCTTGCATAAAGACTTAGAGGAAGAAATATACATGGAACAAGAAGAAGGATTCAAGGTGAAAGGTAAAGAGAATCTAGTTTGCAAGATGAAAAGATCACTATATGGATTATGGTAGTCCCCACATATGTGGGTATGTGCATGGAAATGGGGGACCAAAAAGGGGTCAAAAGAGGCCACTTTTTTTGAAATCAACAAAAACTAATTTGGATGAGAAATTGAAGATAGCCACGCTTAAAAGTTAAAGATGTGACAAAAACAAGATTCAAATCCACAGATAAAGAGGTTCAAATAGGGGGAGCACACAAAGTGCTCTTATTTTTGTTAGAAAAGTATAACATAGCATTTATTGTGCTCCTCGTAAAATGTTGACTCTTTTTAAATATTTCACAAATTGCTTTAGTGGAAATGTAGCTAAAATCACATAGTTTATGCTTAATTTTTGTGCTATTTTAAAAATCAATTTACAAATTTTTATGAATTTTCAAAGTGGACACATGCTAAAAAGTAAAAATTTGAGCATGCTTGTAGTGCCCCTCCGTTTTCACTTTGGTTGTGTCAGGTATGTTTGACATTTAGTTATTTGGTTTGGATTGTTCATTTGATGCTATTGGTTAATCATGGCACTAAAATAATATTAGTAGTCATTAAAACATTTTTGATAATTAAATAAATAGAAATGCCTTTATGCAAATTTAGTTTATTGAATATATATATTGTAATAGTAGTCAAGTTAATAAATAAATATAATATTATTATTATTATTAAAAAACAAACAAACAAACAAATTAACCCAAAGTATTTATGGTGTACATAAACTTAATAAAATATAGTTATAAAATAAATTATTTATAAAATTTAGTGCTGAAAATTTAAAAGGGTAAACCCAAATTTATAAATTATTATTTTAGGCCCCTATATTATTTATAGCACTATAGTTTATTAGCTATATTAATTTGTTACATTTTCTAAGGTTATTTTAAATTATTGGTGAGTGAAACCTTATTTTATATAAGGAAACCTAATAAAATATAATGTTATTAAATATTACTTTAGGATACCTAATTATAATTGCTTGAGGACAAGCAATCTTGAGTGGGGAGGGTTGTCATGTCCCTATAATGATTTATAATTGAATTGTTTATTTAAATAATAAGTTAGCCTTATATAAACTAAATATATAATATATTTATTTAAAATATATTATTAATATGTATTATTTAATAAATAATATTATTAATTTAATATAATTTAAATATTATGAAATATATGAAATATATATATATATTTTAATTAACTAGATATATTATAAATATAAATATTTTAATATAATATTTATGTGAGTAATTAATAAGGTATATTATTATATATAAAAATAAATATTATGAAGAGTCTTACCTATTAAAGTTAGAAAGTAAAGTAATTTAGAAAGTAAAGTAATTTGGAATAAGACAAAGTAATACGGTTAAACAAAAGGTTAAATTCAAAATAAAATCATATAAAAATAAAAGTCTAATAAGACAAACATTATCCCACCATATTATATGCTTGGAAATAAAATAAAATAAAAGAGCTCCCATACTTAATAACAAATGTATTTATTTATACTATATATATTATATAAATAATGTACTTTAAAAAGATTAAGGGGAGGTGGAAGGAAGATATTTACAAGTGTAGCACATTAATAAATAATATATTATAAATATATCTAATAATATAAATACAAATATTGCCGATGATGGCATGGTTCGGTGGTTAAGTTGCTCGGTTATAGTGGCGGCCACCAGAGTTCAAACCCCCACTGGGCCAACGAGCTCGCGGGTTTGAAGTGTTCTTCCTAGGGGATGAGGTCCCCCAGTTGTGGCCTCATTTGCGTGGAGCCGGAGGGCGTGTCGCACCAGCATCGCCAGTCACGTTAAACTTGTTAAAAAGTTTACCAGGCGCATTATCTTTTAAAAAAAAATATAAATACAAATATTATTATTATTATCATCTTATATTGTAATATAAATATAAATAATATAATATAAATTATATATCATTTATTATGATATAATATAAAATAAATAATATATCATTTATTATAATGATATAATATAAATACAAATAATGTAAATAAATAATAATAAACATCTTTTAACCTATCCTCTTATGATAAGGGAGTTATGTATGGTTAGAACTAGTTTTACCACAAAAGGGAATTAATATAAAGTAATAAAAATAATAAGAGACATACCTCTTCGAACATATCCCTTGAAAGGGAAATAAATAAAGGTTGTGAGATAGAAGGAAAGGATCATCGGGAGAAAATATAAAAAGAGTATGGGATAAATACATATATTTAGATTTGCATTTTATAACAACAATACAATAAAGACTATATTACCGTAGCATAGGTAAGGAATCCCAGGTAAAGCAGGTAAGTAAGTATTTATATTTACTTATTCAATTTATGATTTGTAAGAATTTATAATTACTTGTTCAATTTATAACTTGAAAGATATAAATAATAAGGTTATTAAGTAGAAACTGATATATGTGATATATACATTTATGTCTAAAATTTATATTTTAAATATGTATCTTGTATGATTTGAATTCATAAATGATTTATTAACACCATATGTGGGAAAGAGTAGAAAGTGCCAAGAGGCCATTCATGGATATTTATCACATAGAGGCCTTGTCACATGAGGTATGAGGTACCCATAGTGCAAGGATTGTGAATTAATGGCCTTGGCTACCTAGAGTACCAAGGAGTCTCATAGAGGCCTTAGCTCGAAGAGTACAAAGGTACTTCTTGAGTAAGGATGGGAGACATTAGAGCCCCATTGTGGATAATGGCAACTCTCATCTCATTTCACATAAGTTGTTAATAAATGACGTATGAGAGATAACAAGTATGTATATGTAAAGATGAAGATTAATTAAGGCCTTAGGGTAAAACCTAAGGAGAAGGCTCTAGGGTAAAACCTAAAGATTAATAAAGGCATGAATTCCTAAGGGTAGATACGAGACTTCATAATTAACCACCTAACGCTAAGAAGGTGGGGTAGATAGTTATGATAGGTATTGATCATTCCATGGGAATGGTCCTTGATTGACGAGTCAAGAATATTATGGGCCTTGATTGACAAATCAAGGATATTACTATGGACCTTCGATTTAAGTATCGAAGGAATGGGCCTTAGTTGACGAGCTAAGGAATTATAGGCCTTAGTTGACGAACTAAGGAATTATGGGCATTGGTTGACAAACTAAGGAATAATATTAATGGACCCATAGGATTGAGATGACATCACCTACCCAACAAATCTTCTCTCACAAGGTGGAAGGTGAGGTTAATAAGAGGCCTAAGGATTATCTCACCCAAGGAGAATCATGATGTATGGAAAAATAGATTTATGAAATGGCAAATAGTATAGGGTTATGTTTATGAATATCATCAAGATTAAAAGGAAATGAAAAATGGAATACTAATGTTCTCTTTTGGTAAGTTGAAATTGTTTGCAAGGGTGTAAAAATTTTGGCTTGCTAGAACGGGACATTACAATGCTCCCCCCTAATGTTTTTGAAAATTTATTGAAAATCAAATTTTTTGAATGTGTATAGAATAGAGTCTAGAATGTAAAATTATATTTTATTAAAATATGGATGAACAAATAAAAAATGACACAAAAAATATTATTCATAGGTTTTTAGCAAAAAAAGAAGACACTAACAAAAGAAATTGAAGATGGAAACCTTAATTTTTTTAGATTTTAGAAAAAAAAACATGGTTAGAAAGCTAATAAAAAAATAAAGTCATCTTGGCATTTTTTAAGATTAAGATTAGAAAATGTCTAAACTTGATTGAAAGCATGCTCAAGATTTAGTTGTTTTCTATGTTTTCTTGAGGACACATCTTTGGGCATATAAAACATAGGTGCAATCCTTTGGGTTGGATGTGTAAGGAAAATCCAACTCTTGGGGTTGGAGGTTCCAAATGCAGGTTATAATGTGAGTGCATTATAATGTGCTCACATTTCTAATTTACTAAGAAACTAAGATACGATCTATAAAAAGATAAAATCTATGATTTTGGACCCACATGCTCTATTTATTCTTGTGCACTATGGTTTTTGTGAATTAGATTCAAACTTTTGATGCTTTTGAGCAACTAAAATCATTACTTGACAAAATTATCTCACTTTTTATTCATGTATCAATGTAGAAGATTCTAATTGCATATTTTTAAATCAAATTTGATATTGTCAATCATTGTTTTCATGTTTTGAGGAATTACAATAATTGTTTGATAAAATAACTATTTTTTTTTACATTGACAAAAAATATTCTACTTGCATGTTTTGTATTTGAATTTGATAAATTGTCAATCACTATTTTCCTTTTTTTAATCAATTGTATTAGATTGATATAGAATTCAACATCATGCCAAGGAAATGACAATAAACTCAAGCACCAGAGGAGAATAAAGTTAAGAATCTGAAGAAAAGAGAACTAATGAAATAACTTCATGAAAATAAGAAATTAAACTCCATAGATGAAGATATATGACCTTCGCCAATTGAATTAGATCATGAAGCATCCAATAAAGAGAAGGATTTGAAGAAACAAAGGCAACAAATGAAAAATAATTGTACAAATAAGAAATTAAATCTAGGAGATGAAGGTACATCATCTTTACCATCTCAATTTGATATTATAGAAAATTAGTAATCATCAATTTAAGATGATTATGCAATTTCAAATGTAAATATAGATGTTACAACAATTGAATAATTTTTTAATGAGCAAGATTTATCTAATGATTCAAGTTTTTGATTGAGAACACCTCCTAGATTTTTGCAGAAAAAACCCAAGTTTTTAATTGAAATTAATGAAAAAAATCTAAAACCATTGCCTAATAAGAGTCCCAAATGTTCTTGTAGAATAAATGCTAACAAAATATGATAAATATTTTTTAAAAACTTAAGTGAAATGAGAAGATGTTAATTGTTTGTTGAAATGGTGAAAAATCTTAATTTTAGACCCATCATGAAGATTCTTGGTCTAAGAACATCAAATACTAATAGTAAAAAAATATATTGTAAAAAATATAATCAATGCATATCAAAGCATGGTTTTGACCTCATACACCAAAGATAGTAATGCTACTTTCAACATATGAAGGTAATGGGTCTAGGAAATGAAGGTATGTCTATAGCTCATAGATATATTTTGGTTGGTACAATAAGATAACATTGCAGCACATGAAGATTGTTGTATAGTGATAGGATCAAGTGAGTTCCACTCTTTTAGAAGCTCAAATGTATCTTCATGGACTATTTGTACAAGGTGGATGGCATGCTTTTGTTCATGTACAAATTTTACTTGGAATGTGTGTGAGTAAAAAGAGTGGGTCAATGATTGGTGTGCTATAACTTTAATCCCACTTGAGACATATCAACTTCCAAGAGTATTACAACTCATGGAGATGGAACCATTAGTTAACTTTGATCATAGTTCATATCTAGTTTAACCAGGTATCATTGATGCATTACTTAATAAAAATTAATACTTTATATTATGATGTAATATTTTTGTATCATTTATTGAACTAATGTTTTTTGTATAATTTAATGTAGGGCATGTTTCTGCAGTTATTGCAGATGAAGATAATGACAAGGGAATGCATTATTATTTTTTTCATTGTGTTAAGAAAAATAAATAAATTGGTAGCCCTTGCAATAGATGGAGAATACATTGAATATCCTATAGGATCTATGACCATTACTAGAACATGGCTTAGAAGGTACCCAATAAAGAAGGTTGATGTACATGGTTGTTTGAGGACTTTGGCACAGATAAAACAATTCTTCATTATTCTAACCGTTTTATGGCATGTCAAATGTTCAATTGATCAAATATGGGGGTAGACCAGTGAATAAGAACTTGTGGAAAGTTTGTGAGTTTGACCATGAAGCAATACTCAATAGCATATAAAGAAGAGTGGATCTACATGGATCATTGGATTGAATTAGTGGAATGACACAAATGTATGTTATGTACTTCTTAAGTTTTGTGAGTTGAGTATATTTTTCTTTTCTATTATTTATTTATTTCTAGTAGTACTATTAATGTAGGTTAGTGGTGTCAAACAAGCTTCCACATTCTCATGGTTGGTACTATTAGTAGATAATTTTATAGTCTTGAAGCAAAGAGAAGATTTAGAAAGTAAAAAAAAAACTCATGATTTTCAAAACAATTATCAATAATCCATCATTCAAATTTAGTTGTTTATCTATAGGGTTAAATGGTAAGGTCCATTGTTTAGGGTTTATAGTATAAATTTCACATGTTTATGGTTTAACTTTTAATGTTTAGTTAGGGAGAGAGAGAAAGTTAGGGAAAGAGAGGAAATGGGGAAGAAAGAATGAGAGATACTTAGGGAGAGAAAAACTTATGAAGAGAGAGGAAGAGAGAGAGATAGGAAGAGAGAGACACATTCAATGTCATTAAACCTTACATAATCATGTGCTTAATCTAGGTAACAAGCACTATAAAATATTATACATAAATCCATTGGCAAGCATGCCATAATACATCCAATCAAGTACAATAATCATGTACAACAATAATAGATAAATCAAAACACTCTTTAGCTACACGAACCAAGTGGTCCACCACCTACAAGCTGAGAGATGGGAACATGGCTTAGGTGCTTTTCCACCCAACCATGAAGTATTTACACTTCCCATGATCCCTTCATGACACGAAGGAAACCCAGCCCTACATGAAATATCTAGCTACCTGGTAACAAATGGTAGGAGGGAACAACCGATGCAACCTTGATGTCTGAATGTGAAATTCTAAAATAATGAAAAGCAAATTGTCTCACAATAGGATGTGGCAGAGATATCAATAAATAAGTTTTCTAGACAATAAACATTTATTTCAATGTCATTCTGATTAGATCTAAGCATTTAAGTAACCTGGTCAATTCCTGAAAAGAGGAAAATCCATCTCTGATAAATCCACATTCGGCATCCTAATCCCAAAAGTAACCCAATACATTCCTATATAAAAACTACTTTTTTCCCCAAGAAGCAAGAAAATAAAGCAAAGAATCAAAAGTACAAGTTTTCAATTAAATCAATCCAATCCCTTTTCCCAAAATATCAATTACAGAAAATAACACTTTCAAGCAAGAATCGATCTCTTGAACATACAATTGTAATCATAAATTTATCAAATTGATATAGTTTCTAATCTTGAATTTTAGTCATAATGTCTTCAATAATCATTTTTAAGATATTAATCTATCTTGCTAATATTTCTGTGACAGGAAGTATAAAATAATAAAAATAGTCTATAAGTTTGTCAAAGTGACATAAATCTCAAGTCCATATTACAATCATATTTCCTAATAAATATTTATCCTATTTGCTTTCAGCAATCAGTGACAGGACTACTTCAATCCAATTATCTAACCAAAAAGTTCACGATTCAATCAAAAATAACTTACTGTCAAAACTGCGACAGGAATTCCCAAAATAGCCAAATAGTGTTCCTGTCGCAACTGCAATAGGAACTGTTACAGAAAATAAATTTATACAAAGAACAACGAACAATGTTTTAATTCAATTTTTAGTCAAAATGGAAATATAAATGGTTTTCAGTATTATCATTGATAGGAAAATAATATAGTAATTCTGCTATCTCTGTTTCCAGTTATGACATTGATTTTAATGAATTTTAAACAAAGCTACTAGCTTAATTTGTTCCACTACAAGAAGAACACAAACGCTGCTATAGGAATATATTAAGTTTGCAGTCATGAAGGTAGTTGTACAAGAATATAAGTTTTGTCTATTTTTAAGAGGTTTTGTTCATCAATAAAGAGTTTGATTTGTTAATCTAACATTGATTTCAGCTAGCATAAGAAGAAAACAGTCATAATAATGATTGACATGAATTAATCATTAACGATCTGGAGATTCCATTAAGAGTTTATAATCAGTCAAAATTCAAGATTAAGAAATGGCATTTTACTTAGTACAGAAAGGAAAGTTTAGTTTTCTAGTAAGATGTTTTAGACAACAAGAAGACTTAGCAAAAGAAGAAGGTCGATCTAATTTGGCAAGGTTAGATCACCCAATTGGGAAAAACCCAAATGACCAGAAGGAAGCGGCCAACATGCCAACTTCCAGCCTGAAGACTCAGGCTACCAAATGTAAGGAAGACATAAGGTTTGTCAGAAGCAAAAAGAAGCCAACTCATGCTAGTAAGTCAGCGGTCAAGAGAGGATAATGGGTCGATGCCAGGAAAGAATAGAAATAATTCATAGAAAAAGCTAGAGGGGCAGCTGGTAAATAAAACATAGGCCAAGGAAAGACATGCATGCACAAGCCAAATTTTCACTAAGCTCAAGCATTTAAATCAATATCACATATTGTAATTAAATTACAAAGGAAATACTTGGATTGTTTGTCTGTGAGAGGTCGATTTGTAATTTAGACACAGCTGCCTTCTATTCCCTATCGCTACTCAATCCAGAAGCTCGTCCTCTCTACTGTAAATAAAATCACTATATTCTCTACTCAATCATGGTTGGTTTTCTGCTAAGCGATCTCTCTTTTTAATAAAATTCCCCAAATTTTATTTTTGGTGAACTCATTAGGTTTTTTGAACTAGAGATCACTTTCAATTTGCATAAATAATTCGACCAATCAAAAGAAGCTCAATTCTATTGAAAATAAAATAATAGCTAAATTAATTAGCTCTTTCTGTCACGTAAGTGACAGTAACATATCTTTTAATTCTTTTATCAAAACTCTAAATATAATAATGCTATTTTTAATATTATTTAACTATTTTAATTAAAGCAAACCCATTTAAATGATCAAGAAGAGAAATGCAATACAAACACTCTTACTTAATAAAGAATAATATAGTAGTATATATATATATATCATAATTTAATATATTATTTAAATTACATGGGACATATTATCATCCAAACATCTATATTTTTGAAAATAGAAAACAATTTTTCATTTAATTATTTATTTAAATAAACTACACTACATCTTTTAAATATCATTCAAAAACACATTAGATTTAAGTAATCACATCATGCATTCAAAAGTGATTAATAACTACACATTAATGAAATAAGCCATTCGATAATGCATATACAACTACGTGATGTGTGTGATTGCATTAGGGTATCCCATCCATCAGTTCTTACCAAGTGGCTATAACACCTCTACCTCAACCATGCTCTCGTCTTTGATGAGTACCTGCATTCATTCACACTCAACTCAATGTCAATAGGTTAGTGTCTGCAAAACATAGTCAAAGAAAATCATTGCATTTACATCAATATTACTTAATATGTAAATCAAATTTTCCAATATAACTTCATAATAATTACTTTCACACATTTGAAATTACTCAAAGTAAATGAATGATGGTAAATGTTCATTAATCTAGAATAATATGAATGTCCATAAAAATGAGATGTGACATCCTTCCCCACTTCGAAGAGACATCATCCCAGGATGTCTTATTAAACATCAAAACAATAAAGTATCCATCAATCACTAATAAAGTATCAAGGTGTCATAAAATAATAACATTAACTCAAGTATCGAAAGATCATAATAACAACTCAAAGTATCAAAGCAATAATTGAACACAAAGTATCATAATCCATGCATGAATAAGAAATCTATGCTATATCCTTAAATGAGGAAAAGATCTATCAATCTCCTCTACATCCTCTCATGTGGCACTGTCCTCAGAATACTGATCCCACTAGACCTTATATTGCACCACATCTCTGCTATGAAACTTAATGTTGCACTTCCCCAAAATTTGAGTGGGCTCCACTAGGACCACTCCTAGATTCTGAACCTATAAAGCATGCCAATCAAGAATATGTGACGCATCAGGATTATAAAGCTTAAGTAAAGACACATGAAAAACATTATGGATTTTGGCAAGTGCAGGCAGGAGAGCAAGTCTATATGCTATAGGATTAATCACTTCTAGAACTTCGAACGGTCCTACAAAATGAGGAGCAAGTTTGGATGCTTTGCCAAATGATACTAAACTCTTATGAGGTTTGACCCTCAAAAATACTTTGTCACCCACTAAAACCTATCTAGGAGTTCTATTCTTATTTGCCTAACTCTTTTGACGATCTGAAGATTGCTTCAACTTCTCCTTGATCAACTTCATCTGATCATCCATTTCTCTTAACATTTCAAGACCAATCACTAATCTATCCTCCACCTTATCCCAACTAATAGGTGTTCGACACCTATGCCCATAAAGAGCTTCAAAAGGTGCCATTCCCAAAGATGCATGGTATCAATTGTTATACACAAACTCTACCAATGGAAGATATTCCTCCCATTTATACTGTTGAACCATACAATACACTCTGAGAAGGTCTTCTACCACCTAATTTACTCTTTCTTTTTGACCATCCATTTGAGGATGATAAGCCAAACTAAAATTCAACTTTGTACCTAAAGCTGCATTAAGAGTTATCCAAAATCTACATGTCATGCAAGTGTCTCAATCTGAAATGATCATCTGAGGCACTCCATGCAATCAGAAATTCTCCTAAACAAACTTCTTAGCTAAGACCATAGAACCATCTTAAAGATTCCCTGGAATAAAATGTGCTACCTTTGTCAACTTGTCCACAACCACTAAGATGACATCATGCCTATTCTTAGACATAGGTAACCCTTGAATAAAATCCATGCTTATTACTTGCCACTTGTGCTCAGGGATATTGTGTGGATACGAAAAATCCTGCTGGATGCACATGCTCAACTTTGACTCACTGACATTCCAAACATCAAGCTACAAATTCTATCACATCCCTTTTAAGTCTAGGCCAAAAGTATAAAGGTTTCAAACCTTCAACCATCTTTGTCACTCCAGGGTGACCTGAATAAGGTGTCTTTAGTCCATTTGATTCGATAACATAACCATCAAACCTGTGATCTAAGGGGTCTACTTCAAAAGCTTGTTTTACTCTTTCATAATGCTCTTCCCCTTAAAGATTTTGAATCACTTTTTGTTTCAAGTTGAATCTCATGGTGACAATGGCAGCTAGATGTCTTCTCCTACTAAGAGCATCTGCTACTCTATTCTCGTTTCCTTTTATATAATAAATTCCAAAGTCATACTCACTATGGAAACCTAACAATCTTTTCTGTCATGCACTAATGTTAGGTTGAGTAAATATATACTTGAGCCCAAGATGATCTATCTTTAACTCAAAGGGCTTATGTCATGCCCACATTTTCCTTGTGGTCACAACACATATCACACATGTCATAGCCACATCTGTTATGTGGTTATGACACGAGATATGAAAAACTTTTCTCACACTGTCCTAAAAACCCCCTCGCATGCGTAAGCATGCTCGGCGGTGTTCTCTCATGGCGAAAATACTACAGCTTTCGGCGGGATATAAGTACAATTGCGTGCAACTAGACGCAAGCAGACCAACAAGAGGGTCTCTACGACGCCGTTTACGTCATTGCAAGAGTGAGATTACCATAGTTCCTAAATCTAAATCTCGGCAAATTCTGGCAGCATAACGCCTTACGGCGTTAGTGGGAATTACGCAGCACTCATTTACGCACGTGGTTCGCTGATAGATTAACAACTTCCCACGACGCCTTGTTCCGACTAAACCGACTAGTGATCTCCCTATTTAGTCAATTTTCAGCAAGGCACGGTTGTCTGTATCCTCTCTTGTTTCCTGAAACATACTCCTCCTACGACTTAGCATTCTCAACAAGGCAGTTTGTTTGCTCTCTCTTCCCTTTTCTCTGGGTCTTAATTTTGATTGTATTTTTATCGCACTCACCTTAACTATTTCTGTGATAATTTAGTTTGTTTATATTTTGGTCTCTCTCTCTTTCATTTTCCTTTCTTCATATTGGGCATCTTCATATGGGGCATCAATCAGGGTTATCACTGTTTCTATTGTTAATATTAAACCTAACATCTGGATGATCCAGGTCACATAGACTGGTTTACTACTTCGCTGGACTCGGTCTCCTAGTCTTCTCTGATCTAGGTTTCTTCTCTTGTATATATTAATTAAACTTGTTCCTAAGCAAATTTTGGCTGGAGGGTCCATTGACTTAGTTCTCTTATCCCATGTGGGAATTGTCGCGCATTTTCTCCTCTGTGTTTTTCCAATGTTACTTTTTCTTCTTCTGACTCTCTTACAGGTTTACTTATATGGACGTTTACTATAGTTGAGATTAAAATGGCCTCACATGGAATTTCTGTGATGACTCCTTAAGTTTATTTCCAGTGACCTTTTTAGCATGGTGACGTGCAATTTTTCCTCTTCATTTTCCCGATTATTGAACCGCGTTGATAGTGAAACTTCCGAGAAACTCTTCCCGGGTAACACAATATATTCCTTTATGCTCTCATTAAATTATAATTTTATTTTCTCTTATCTATAATTACTGTTGTTATTATTACTAATCAGTATTATTAATACTCTTATTGTAAATCATTTACCGTTGTTAATACATGTAGGAGGCTCTCCACTTTATAAAACCCTGATCATGGAAACATAACTTCTTTGGTTGTTGTGTTCAACACTAATAAAAAAACTAACTGTGAAAATATTTTTTTGTTTTATTTTTGTACATCCATGTGTCACATTTTATCAAGATTTTAAACGAGGGCCCAATAAAATGGCTCATAAAACTACTCCTATATATATATAGTTGACGAAATTGTTCTTTTAATTTGTTTAACAAACTCCACGTAATCCCTTATATATATATATATAATATATATATATATCTATATATATAGATATATAGTAATTATTTCTTGATATATTGCTATATACATAGACATATATAGTATCTATATATGTCTATATATATGGCAATTATAATGTATTCATTTCAAAATAGACCATTTATATGTTAGGGCCAAAAGCCCTAACATTTTTTTTTGTTTTTTTGTTTTTTTTGTTTTAGACACAGCCAGCGGCGGAGATGGGCGGCGGTGGCCGCAGCGGCAGGGGAGACAGGGTCGGCCGCGCAGAGGGAAGGCCTGTGTAGGCCGCGGGGTTCCAAAGGACAGGGGGATGTGGGGAGGGGCGGAGCCCCACCCACATCCCACCTCCGCCCCTCCCCACATCCCACGATGTGGGGTGTGGGTGGGGCTCCGCCCCTCCCCACACCTCTGTTTTAATTAAAAAAAAACGGGGGCTGCGGTGGGGATTACTCCCCACTGCCCACCTTGTAATAAGCCCTCGACTGTGTAGAATACACAGCGATTTCAAAATTTTGACAGTCATAAACTTTATTCAGTTTTAGTGCTTTTTCGATGATATGTAATATCAATAATATATATATATATATATATATACATATATATATATATGTATATTTTTATTTCAGTCTCATAATCAATAATATCTTTATATATATAGATTTTTATTTCAGTTTTCTATTATTCTGTCAAAATGATAATTAATAACAACTGTTATATATATATATCTGTATATATATATATATTTTTATTCTGTATATATATATTTCATAATTATCTCAAAATAAATACTTTATTCAGTTTCTTGTAGTCAGTTAAAAAAAAAAACATCAAGTAATAATTAAATAAGATTAGATATATGTATATATGTATATATATATATATATATATATATATATATATATATATATATATATATATATATATATATATCTACACTTAAGAAAATGAAGTTTTAAATCAGTATATTTAGGTAATTAATACATGTTCATTTCAGCTCTTAGGACAACCAGAAGTAATTATAATAGATTTTCTTAAAAACTTACAAAATAACTAAATCCATTACTTATGAAGGAGAAAACTTAATCATTTAAAAATAATTATAAGTAATGAACTCTTCCTTTCAATAACACATTAAACACAAATAAAGTGCTATTTAACATGGTTTACCAAGCAACAAACTTGGAAATTTAAGCACATTCATATTACAGATTTTAAACCATGGATACATACAACTAACTTCCCGGTTATGAACTTCCTTCTCCCAAACAACATACAACTGATAGCTTGTGACAACCAAGTAAAAGTCCATTAATAACAAGATCAGAGAAGTGATTTCCTTCACCCCCAGTGTAACAATAAATTACAGCAATAACAAGAGAGGTGCTCTCTCTTCAACTCTTATGAAAAGAACCAGGCCTAATTCTCATGACAAAGAAAAATAAGTTGTTTCTTCATACATATCCAACCAGAAGCTCCAAGAGAAAACCTGCATATCAAAGACAAACAAAGAAGAAAACACCACTCATCTAGCTCTCCTCCCTTCCGTAGACCCGCAAGTGGGTCACCCCCGAGGTAGGGAGACCAGACTCACACCTGGGTAACTCAAACACTCCACTTCATAATAGTAACAACAACAATCCCAAAGCACACAAACACCCATGGGTTATTTACACAACACGGAAACTCAACTACAGTGAGTTTCATAAGGGGCAGGAGAGTGGACACACTCGACTCCAGAGTGTCACCCTGACAGATAAGTTAACCAATATAATGTCTCTTGGTCTCAAACCAAGTTTGATCACAAATTTTTAAGAAATCTGTATATGACTCTCAAGTCAAAGATATAGACACAGATACATGCCCTCAAGGCTTTCAACATCCCAAAAGATGGAAACAGGTATGCACCCAAGGAGGATCTCTCCTCCCCTACCCCAAACTTGATGAGCATTTCTCCCAAGTGGGAGAAGCTCTGTCAAACAACCCGACAACAAACCCCACAGAAAACAAATCTAAACACAAATTCACACACTTAACATACACATTCAGCTATACGAAACAATGGTAAAAATCAAACCAACCTTGCAAAGCCCTCCTGGAATGAAGCTGTTGCTGAGCCCACAAAGTTCTCTTCCAACCTTAGCCACCAACTCCCTCTCCCTTCTCTCTCCTGCAAGCTAACTTTTCTATTTTTGGTAAAGCAAAATGAAAGTTTTCCCCAAAATTCAACTAACTTCCTCCCTCTCAAAATTGGAAACAAATAACCCCATTTCTTTTTAGTTTCAAGGAATGGGGAGGTGACACTTGTCACCTCCTCACCCTTCCCCAAAACCACTATTCTGTCCTGGTGGCTTATGTCACTCACCCATCCCTAGAGTACTCCTTATCCCTTTCCTCCTGTCATTTCTCTTTCGCATGGGAGAAATAAAAGGAGTTAAAGGAGTAAAAGACAGGTGACCCATGCCTCTTCTTCCCTCCTTCACATGGGTGGCCCCACTTCACATGGGGGAATCTCACTAATGGAGAAGGTGACTTCAAGTCAATCCTTCAATAATGGATGGCATCTCTTACCTTGGGGATTGTAGAGGGGATGGGTTGGGTGTTGGTACAACCCATCATGTCCCCTCCATACCCCCAATTTTCGCCACTTAACTTCAGGGGGAAGTTAAGATGACTAGATGGAGGTTATTCAAGGGTTACCCATGCCAAATGGGCCCCTGGACCCATGGGGTATAACCCAGGGTCAACTTTAACCCATACAAGACACCCCTGGTCAAGGTAAAGCACAAGAAAAGGCCTCATAAATTTAAATTAAATAAGGAAATTCAAATTCAATCCTTTTTACAACACAAATTATAAAATAATGTTACATGAGGGTAACCTAACCCACTCAACCATACGAAAGACCACATTACATCATTACATCAAACACAAGAGATCTTGGTTCCTTGTGGAACCAGATCGGCTTAACAGGGAATAACAAATAACAAGGTGCGGAATGATCTCCGAAATCTGTGGTTCGATTAGTAATTCCTGCACACTAAATTACAAGATCAGTAACCACATAAAATCATCATAGCCGAAGCAACTTAAAAATATGCATTATCATGACATAGGACTAATTAACATAAATGAAATCATATTACAATTTTCCATCATCACCTAATTAATTTTTCTGAAGTGTAAACTTATCCAAACATCACCCAATTAGTTTTTCTGAAATCATAATAAAGTTTAATAGTTTGACAATTCCGGGAACTGCTATCCCACAAATATAAAAAGTAATAATAACAGTAATGTAAATAGTCATAACAACAGAAGTAAAAAGGGCGGTCCTCACATCCTCTCCCCCTAAGACGGTACTTCCTCCTGGAAGTCGTCAAAAAGGTGAGGATAAAGGGTCTTCAGTCTCTCTGCATCTTCCCATGTCGCAGTGACTTCGTCGTATAGGTCCCACTAGACTCTAACCTGGTCCAGCTCTCGACCTCGAAGGGCCAGCGTCCGACGAGCCAATATGCGAATTGGCTCCAACGCCAGCTGTCCGTCTGCCTCTACCTGAAGAGCACTCCAATCCAACACGTGAGATAAGTCAGAAATATATTGACGTAAAACTGATACATGAAATACATCGTGGATACGTGACAGGCTAGGTGGCAAGGCTAGACAATAGGCTACTGGTCCTATCCACTCCAAGATTTCGAAAGGTCCTACAAATCAAGGTGCGAGCTTAGAGCCTTTTCTGTAACGGATTGGACTCTTGTGCGGCTGCACTCTCAAAAATACTCTTTCCCCCACAGAGAAGCTTCGATCTGTCCTCTTAGCATCAGCATACTTTTTCTGCCTATCCTGTGCTTCCTGAAGCCTCTGTCTAATCTGTTTGACTTGCAGTTCCATATTCTGAACTATCTCTGGACCGATGACTGCTCTGTCCTCTATTCGATCCCAACTCAAAGGTGTTCTGCATGGTCTGCCATATAACGCCTGGAAAGGAGGCATACCCAACGAGCTATGATGCCCATTATTGTAGGCAAACTCAACTAGATACAAGTACTCCTCCCATCTAGACTGGTGGTCCATCACATACATGCGAAGCATGTCTTCTAACACCTGGTTAACTCTCTCTGTTTGTCCGTCGGTTTCCAGATGATATGCTGAACTGAAGTTGAGCTGTGTGCCCAGCGCCTGATGTAAGGCTCTCCAGAATGATGAAGTAAATACGGAGTCTCTGTCAGATATAATATGGCGAGGTACCCCATGAAGTCTAACAATCTGATCAAGAAACACCTTTGCCACTGATGGTGCATTGTATGTTGTGCATATTGGTGAAAAATGCGCCACTTTGGTCAGCTTGTCAACTGTCACCATAATAGCATCATGGCGACGTGATGACATAGGTAGACCAACGATAAAATCCATAGAAATGGTGTCCCATTTCCATTCAGGTATCTTGTGAGGGTACAACAGTCCCGCTGGATGCTGATGTTCGGCCTTGACCCTCTGACATTCCAGGCAATGAGCAACAAATTCAGCAATGTCACGCCTCATCCCAGCCCAATGATAAAGCTGTCGTAAGTCAGCATGCATCTTCTTCACTCCTGGGTGTGCTGCATAGGGTGCTCTATGAGCCTCTGATAGGATTACTGTTCGAAGATTACCCGCATGGGGTACATAGATACGCTGTCGATGTCGAAGCATACCATCAGACTCAAGGGTATATCCTGTAAATTTGCCCTCAAGGGCCTTCTGATTTAGTAATGCCTGCTACACCTCAAGAAACCATTCGTCCTCCGGTAAATGCTGTAAGATGCGATCTTTCAAGTCCACCTTCAAGGTCAGGGTTAGGATCTCGTGGCGCCTTCGACTCAAGGCATCAGCGACCACGTTCTCCTTCCCTTTGATGTAGTGGACATCGAAGTCATATTCGCATAGGAATTCCATCCAACGCCGTTGGCGGGTGTTCAAATTGGGCTGTGTAAAAATATACTGCAAACTATGATGATCCGAATGGAGTTCAAAGCGTCGACCTAAGAGGAAGTGTCTCCAGTGGACCAAAGCATGTACAACTGCTGCGAGCTCTAAGTCGTGAGTAGGATAGTTTAACTCATGTGTCTTTAGTTTCCACGATTCGTATGCGATCGCTCGACCACCCTGCATAAGCACGGCTCCCAAACCTTCTAATGATGCATCTGTGCAAACTACAAACTCCTCTGTAGGATCTGGGACCGCTAAAATAGGAGCACTGGTAAGACGCTCCTTGAGGACTCCAAAGGCCTTTTCACACTGCTCCGTCCAATTGAAACCCTTCCCTTTTCACTGAAGGGAAGTAATGGGATGTGCTATCCTGGAGAAGCCCTCGACAAACCGACGATAGTACCCGGCTAACCCCATAAAGCTTCGGACCTCTGTCACGTTGGTGGGTGCCGGCCACTCCTGAATTGCTCTAATTTTAGATGGATCTATGGAGATGCCATTGCCTGATAAAATGTGTCCCAAATACTGCACCTCTGTCCTGAAGAAGGCACACTTCGCCAAGTTGCCATAAAGCTGCTGCTCTCGTAATTGCTGCAAAACTTGATGCAAGTGCTCCACATGCTCCTCCTCAGTCCGTGAATAAATCAAAATATCATCTAGGAAGATTATCACGAACCGATCTAGGTACGTACGGAACACCCCATTCATGAGACTCATGAATACTGCAGGAGCGTTCGTCAACCCGAAGGGTACCACTGTGAATTCGTAATGGCCATATCTGGTTCGAAAAGCAGTTTTATGAATATCTACCTCCGTGATGCGTAATTGGTGATACCTAGATTTTAGATCGATTTTCAAAAACACTCTGGCTCTCTGCATCTGATCAAAAAGGTCGTCAATCCTAGGCAGAGGATAACGGTTCTTCACCGTCACCTTGTTCAACTACCTGTAGTCCATGCATAATCGAAGAGACCCATCCTTCTTCTTTACGAAGATAACCGGTGCGCCCCATGGTGAAACGCTAGGTCGGATGTGTCCCTTCTCAAGTAATTCCTCTAACTGCAGTTTAAGTTTAGTGAGTTCATGTGTAGTCATCCTATAGGGTACACGGGATATCGGTTCTGCACCCGGCACCAAGTCGATGTGGAAGTCCACTTCTCTACGTGGAGGCATACCTGGTAATTCCGGCGGAAATACATCGGCAAACTCTCTAAGGACAGGGTGATCATCTAAAGTAGCCTCAGGTTCATCCTCTGCTCTATCACTGACCGTGATGGCAAACATCTGACATCCCTTCCGCATACAGCGCTTAAGCTGCTGAGCGGATATCATACGAACAGCCGTGGGCTTTTGAATGCCCACTATCTCAACCGACGAACCATGATCGTCTAAACAGCTAATCGTCCTCTGGCGACAGTCAAGCTTGGCTCTATGTGCCGCAAGCCAATCCATACCCAGAACTACACCGTAGGATCCTAATGGCATAATCCTAAGGTCACATGTTGTGGTGAATGATCCCAATGTGATCTCACAATCTCTAACCAAGGAATCTACTGACATCCTGGCCCCTGAGGCCAACTCAACTTCCCACCTAATGTCTTGCCTAGAAGCCACCAGCCTGCAACGCTCCACTAACGATGTGGACAAAAAGGAGTCAGTAGCTCCTGAGTCAAAAAGGATCGAGATGGGGAAGTCTCTAATCGTACCTGCTGCCTCGATGACAGAAGCCTGGAAATCGGCCTGGCGGTTATCAACCGTTGCAAACATGTGGTGGGATCTGCCCATGTCACCTACGGTCTGCTCAGATCCACCTGATCGGGGCTGTCCCCCTACAGTAAATCCCTGTGGGCACTCTCTAGCCAGATGCCCTGCCCCACCACACACATAACATGGTCCTCGAACCTGTAACTGCCCTGACTGTGTTCTGCCTGATTGTTGTTGCCCAGTCCGTCCAGTGGATCCCTGTGAGCCTCTGTAAGACTGCTGGGACCGCGCGGGTCCTACCGATGAACCCTGCTGTCTCTGATCTCTTCGTGGACCCTGCTGCTACCATCCACGATTCTGTCCTCCCTGACCCTTCTGTTGAAATTTGGGTTTTTGCTGATGTTGCTGCTGCTGTGGAGGCCTAGGAGGTAATGACGAAGGATTATATCCTCCTCTCTGTGTTGTGTTTTGAGGCCTTTGGAAGTTTTGTTGTTGTTGGGGATTACGTTCCTGGTACTGCGAGCGTGAATTCTGTCCTCGTCCTTGAATTTCCTCTGATATAAGGGCCTTTTCAACAGCCTCGCTCATGGTCTGGGGATTTGCCATACGAACTGGTCCTGCTATCCCATGATTTAGCCCTCTGATGAATTTGTGTATTAAGATTTTCTCGTCATGGAGGTATTCCGCGTAACAAGAAAGCTCTATAAATCGGCTCTCATACTGAGTAACGGTGAGTCCCCTCTGCTGTAAATCATGGAACTCATCGATCCTGCACTGTCTATAATGTTCGGACAAATATCGCGCATTGAAGCACTCAATGAAGATGTCCCATGTGAGTGTATCCACGGATAGTCGGTGCTTGCACTCCTCTGTGCGCCACCAGGTGGCTGTTGCATCCCTAAGAAGATGGACTGCCACTCGTGCTTTCATGTTGCTTCCATATGGTCGCAATGCGAAACACCTATCTAAGCTAATCAGCCAAGCCTCGGCCACAGCTCCCTCTGTAGCACCTGCGAAAGTGGGTGGGTTGAGCCTCAGTAGATCTCTGATGGGGTCTCCTCTGTCTCTAAGTCTCACAAGTGGCTCTTCCACACCATCCTCGTATAACCCATGCTGAACCTGTTCTGCCCCTGGATCTCATCTCGTCTCAAAAGTCTCGGAGGACTCCTGCTCTGTGCTCGGGAGGCTGACCCTACCTCCTCTACTGTTGTGTCAGGAATCTCAATGAAGGGCTCCACACGTGGCACCTCTAGTGGATCAACGCTGGGCTCCATACGTGGCTCAATACGTGACTCAGCACGTGGCTCCTCTCGCGGATCAACACGAGGCTCTATACGTGGCTCAGGAATCACTGGCGGTAACCTGTCTAACATAGTCTGTAGTGCCTGTAAGATCTGTGGACCTATATCCAATACTGGTGTCGCCAGTGGTCCTAATGGTGCTTGTGGTACAGGTGGTGCAGGTGGTGCTGCTATAACTACGGGTGCCAATACTGGTGTCACCTGTGGTACTAATAGTGCTTGTGGTACAGGTGGTGCAGGTGGTGCTGCTGTAACTACGAGTGCCAGTCCCTCGGCTGAGGAATCACTGTGCACCTTGACTGACGCTGTGTGGCGTGATCGCGCTCATCGAACACGTCGGGGAGGCATCCTACAAAACAAGGTAGAAACTAATTAGCCAAAGTTGCAGAATAATAACGTGCCCAAATACGCCCAGTGTTTAAACTTGGCTCTAATACCAAATGTCATGCCCACATTTTCCTTGTGGTCACAACACACATCACACGTGTCATAGCCACATCTGTTATGTGGTTATGACAGGAGATATGAAAAACTTTTCTCACACTATCCTAAAAACCCCCCTCGCATGCGTAAGCATGCTCGGCGGTGTTCTCTCATGGCGAAAATACTACAGCTTTCGGCGGGATATAAGTACAATTGCGTGCAACCAGATGCAAGCAGACCAACAAGAGGGTCTCTACGACACCGTTTACGTCATTGCAAGAGTGAGATTACCATAGTTCCTAAATCTAAATCTCGGCAAATTTCGGCAGCATAACGCCTTACGGCGTTAGTGGGAATTATGCAGCACTCATTTACGCACGTGGTTCGCTGATAGATTAACAACTTCCCACGACACCTTGTTCCGACTAAACCGACTAGTGATCTCCCTATTTAGTCAATTTTCAGCAAGGCACGGTTGTCTGTCTCCTCTCTTGTTTCCTGAAACATACTCCTCCTACGACTTAGCATTCTCAACAAGGCGGTTTGTTTGCTCTCTCTTCCCTTTTCTCTGGGTCTTAATTTTGATTGTATTTTTATCGCACTCACCTTAACTATTTCTGTGATAATTTAGTTTGTTTATATTTTGGTCTCTCTCTCTTTCATTTTCCTTTCTTCATATTGGGCATCTTCATATGGGGCATCAATCAGGGTTATCACTGTTTCTATTGTTAATATTAAACCTAACATTTGGATGATCCAGGTCACATAGACTGGTTTACTACTTCGCTGGACTCGGTCTCCTAGTCTTCTCCGATCTAGGTTTCTTCTCTTATATATATTAATTAAACTTGTTCCTAAGCAAATTTTGGCTGGAGGGTCCATTGACTTAGTTCTCTTATCCCATGTGGGAATTGTCGCGCATTTTCTCCTCTGTGTTTTTCCAATGTTACTTTTTCTTCTTCTGACTCTCTTACAGGTTTACTTATATGGACGTTTACTACAGTTGAGATTAAAATGGCCTCACGTGGAATTTCTGTGATGACTCCTTAAGTTTATTTCCAGTGACCTTTTTAGCATGGTGACATGTAATTTTTCCTCTTCATTTTCCCGATTATTGAACCGCGTTGATAGTGAAACTTCCGAGAAACTCTTCCCGGGTAACACAGTATATTCCTTTATGCTCTCATTAAATTATAATTTTATTTTCTCTTATCTATAATTACTGTTGTTATTATTACTAATCAGTATTATTAATACTCTTATTGTAAATCATTTACCGTTGTTAATACATGTAGGAGGCTCTCCACTTTATAAAACCCTGATCATGGAAACATAACTTCTTTGGTTGTTGTGTTCAACACTAATAAAAAAACTAACTGTGAAAATATTTTTTTTGTTTTATTTTTGTATATCCATGTGTCACATTTTATCAAGATTTTAAACGAGGGCCCAATAAAATGGCTCATAAAACTACCCCTATATATATATATATATATATAGTTGACGAAATTGTTCTTTTAATTTGTTTAACAAACTCTACGTAATCCCTTATATATATATATATATATATATATATATATATATATATATAGTAATTATTTCTTGATATATTGCTATATACATAGACATATATAGTATCTATATATGTCTATATATATGGCAATTATAATGTATTCATTTCAAAATAGACCATTTATATGTTAGGGCCAAAAGCCCTAACATTTTTTTTTTTTTTTTTTTTTTTTTGGTTTTAGACACAGCCAGCGGCGGAGATGGGCGGTGGTGGCCGCAGCGGCAGGGGAGACAGGGTCGGCCGCGTAGAGGGAAGGCCTGTGTAGGCCGCGGGGTTCCAAAGGACAGGGGGATGTGGGGAGGGGCGGAGCCCCACCCACATCCCACGATGTGGGGTGTGGGTGGGGCTCCGCCCCTCCCCACACCTCTGTTTTAATAAAAAAAAAACGGGGGCTGCGGTGGGGATTACTCCCCACTGCCCACCTTGTAATAAGCCCTCGACTGTGTAGAATACACAGTGATTTCAAAATTTCGACAGTCATAAACTTTATTCAGTTTTAGTGCTTTTTCGATGATATGTAATATCAATAATATATTTATATATATATATATATATTTATATATATATATGTATATTTTTATTTCAGTCTCATAATCAATAATATCTTTATATATATATATATATATATATATATATTTATAGATATTTATATATATATATTTATATTTATATATATATTTATATCTATTTATATATATATATAGATTTTTATTTCAGTTTTCTATTATTCTGTCAAAATGATAATTAATAACAACTGTTATATATATATATATATATATATATCTTTATATATATATATATATTTTTATTCTGTATATATATATTTCATAATTATCTCAAAATAAATACTTTATTCAGTTTCTTGTAGTCAGTTAAAAAAAAAAGAACATCAAGTAATAATTAAATAAGATTATATATATATATATATATATATATATATATATATATATATATATATATATACACTTAAGAAAATGAAGTTTTAAATCATTATATTTAGGTAATTAATACATGTTCATTTCAACTCTTAGGACAACCAGAAGTAATTATAATAGATTTTCTTAAAAACTTACAAAATAACTAAATCCATTACTTATGAAGGAGAAAACTTAATCATTTAAAAATAATTATAAGTAATGAACTCTTCCTTTCAATAACACATTAGACACAAATAAAGTGCTATTTAACATGGTTTACCAAGCAACAAACTTGGAAATTTAAGCACATTCATATTACAGATTTTAAACCATGGATACATACAACTAACTTCCCGGTTATGAACTTCCTTCTCCCAAACAACATACAACTGATAGCTTGTGACAACCAAGTAAAAGGCCATTAATAACAAGATCAGGGAAGTGATTTCCTTCACCCCCAGTGTAACAATAAATTACAGCAATAACAAGAGAGGTGCTCTCTCTTCAACTCTTATGAAAAGAACCAGGCCTAATTCTCATGACAAAGAAAAATAAGCTGTTTCTTCATACATATCCAACCAGAAGCTCCAAGAGAAAACCTGCGTATCAAAGACAAACAAAGAAGAAAACACCACTCATCTAGCTCTCCTCCCTTCCGTAGACCCACAAGTGGGTCACCCCCGAGCTAGGGAGACCAGACTCACACCTGGGTAACTCAAACACTCCACTTCACAACAGTAACAACAACAATCCCAAAGCACACAAACACCCGTGGGTTATTTACACAACACGGAAACTCAACTACAGTGAGTTTCATAAGGGGCAGGAGAGTGGACACACTCGACTCCAGAGTGTCACCCTGACAGATAAGTTAACCAATACAATGTCTCTTGGTCTCAAACCAAGTTTGATCACAAATTTTTAAGAAATCTGTATATGACTCTCAAGTCAAAGATACAGACACAGATACATGCCCTCAAGGCTTTCAACATCCCAAAAGATGGAAACAGGTATGCACCCGAGGAGGATCTCTCCTCCCCTACCCCAAACTCGATGAGCATTTCTCCCAAGTGGGAGAAGCTCTGTCAAACAACCTGACAACAAACCCCACGGAAAACAAATCTAAACACAAATTCACACACTTAACATACACATTCAGCTATACGAAACAATGGTAAAAATCAAACCAACCTTGCAAAGCCCTCCTGGAATGAAGCTGTTGCTGAGCCCACAGAGTTCTCTTCCAACCTTAGCCACCAACTCCCTCTCCCTTCTCTCTCCTGCAAGCTAACTTTTCTATTTTTGGTAAAGCAAAATGAAAGTTTTCCCCAAAATTCAACTAACTTCCTCCCTCTCAAAATTGGAAACAAATAACCCCATTTCTTTTCAGTTTCAAGGAATGGGGAGGTGACACTTGTCACCTCCTCACCCTTCCCCAAAACCACTATTCTGTCTTGGTGGCTTATGTCACTCACCCATCCCTAGAGTACTCCTTATCCCTTTCCTCCTGTCATTTCTCTTTCGCATGGGAGAAATAAAAGGAGTTAAAGGAGTAAAAGATAGGTGACCCATGCCTCTTCTTCCCTCCTTCACATGGGTGGCCCCACTTCACATGGGGGAATCTCACTAATGGAGAAGGTGACTTCAAGTCAATCCTTCAATAATGGATGGCATCTCTTACCTTGGGGATTGTAGAGGGGATGGGTTGGGTGTTGGTACAACCCATCATGTCCCCTCCATACCCCCAATTTTCGCCACTTAACTTCAGGGGGAAGTTAAGATGACTAGATGGAGGTTATTCAAGGGTTACCCATGCCAAATGGGCCCCTGGACCCATGGGGTATAACCTAGGGTCAACTTTAACCCATACAAGACACCCCTGGTCAAGGTAAAGCACAAGAAAAGGCCTCATAAATTTAAATTAAATAAGGAAATTCAAATTCAATCCTTTTTACAACACAAATTATAAAATAATTATACATGAGGGTAACCTAACCCACTCGACCATACGAAAGACCACATTACATCATTACATCAAACACAAGAGATCTTGGTTCCTCGTGGAACCAGATCGGCTTAACAGGGAATAACAAATAACAAGGTGCGGAATGATCTCCAAAATCTGTGGTTCGATTAGTAATTCCTGCACACTAAATTACAAGATCAGTAACCACATAAAATCATCATAGCCGAAGCAACTTAAAAACATGCATTATCATGACATAGGACTAATTAACATAAATGAAATCATATTACAATTTTCCATCATCACCTAATTAATTTTTCTGAAGTGTAAACTTATCCAAACATCACCCAATTAGTTTTTCCGAAATCATAATAAAGTTTAATAGTTTGACAATTCCGGGAACTGCTATCCCACAAATATAAAAAGTAATAATAACAGTAATGTAAATAGTCATAACAATAGAAGTAAAAAGGGCGGTCCTCACAGCTTACCACGAAGATAATTCCTCCACATCTGAAGTGCATGAACTGTGGCAGCTAACTCAAGATCATGCGGCACATAGTTGAACTCATGTTGCTTTAACTTTCTTGACTCATAAGCAACCACTTTCTCATTCTGTATCAATACTTTTCCTAATCCTTCCCCTAAAGCATCTGTTATAACTATAAAGTGCCCATTAGGATCTGGTATGGTTAGGATAGGAGCAATTGTGAGCTTTTCCTTTAACACTTGGAAAGCTTGCTCACACCTTTCAGTCCATTCTAATTTCTTACCCTTCTTTTGTACCGTGGTAATTGGTGCTGCTATGGTTGACAAACCTTCCACAAACTTTCTATAATAACTTGTAAGTCCCATAAAAATTTTGACTTCTGTCACACTTTGCAGTGCAGACCATTCCATTATTGCTTTCATCTTTTCAGGATCAACTGCAATCCCTTTCACTGAGATCACATGACCAAGGTAGTGCACTTTATCTTGGAAGAATGTACACTTAGATAATTTACCATAAAGCTTTCTCTCTCCCAAATGCTGCAAACCAATCCTCAAATGCCTTTCATGCTCTTCCACTAATTTAGAATATGTCAATATGTCATCAAGGAAGATCAACACAAAATCATCTAAACAATCTCTAAAAAAATTCATGAAAGATGCTAGAGCATTAGTCAACCCAAATGGTACTACGGTGAACTTGTAGTGACCATACCGAGTCCTAAAAGCTATTTTAGAAATGTTCTCATCCTTAATCCGCAATTGGTGATAACTGGATCTCAGGTCAATCTTTGAGAACACTGTTGTTCCTTTCATATGATCAAAGAGCGAATCTAGTCTTGGAAGTGGATACTTGTTCTTTATAGTAGCTTTGTTAAGCATCCTATAATCAATGCATAATCTCAAAGTACCATTGTTCTTCTTTACAAATATATTCGGTGCACCCCATGGTGACACACTAGGTCTAATGAACCCTTGATTTAGCAACTCCTACAATTGTACCTTAAGCTCATACAACTCTATAGTAGTCATTCTGTAGGGTGCCTTAGATTGTGGCCGAGTCCCTGGTACCAAGTCAATTGAGAAGTCAGATTCTCTCTTCGGTGGCAACTTTGTCAACTCTACAGGGAACACATCTCTGAAATCTCTAAGGATTGGATAGTCATTGAACACTAGTTCTTCTTTGTCAAGGTCCTTTACTTGGACACCATAAATGGCACATCCTTTCCTCTTGGATTTCTTCAATTGCATAGCTGAGATTTGCTAAGCTCTAAAGGTCTCTTAGATCCATTAATTTCCACTTGATTCCCTAGGTCATCCAAACATCTAACAACCTTGTCTTCACAGTTTACTAGAGACTTATGTTCAGTTAACCATTGATTCCTAGAATTACATCATAAGAGCCTAAAGGTGCTACATACAGATTTACTTGCGTCTGAAAACTAGGAAGCTCTAACTCATTGCATGCTAGACATGGGTCTACCCTCTTTTCTGCACTATTGCGATATTGTACCATCTAAGAGTTTTCCATATGTCCAGGTCTAATAGATAACTTAGATACTATTGTAGGATCTACAAAACATTCTATGGCACCAATCAAAATAGAAACAGGTAGTCCATAGAGATTACCTTGGAACTGAATAGGTGTTTCTTGAAACTCTGCATGCCGATTATCCACTACGGCATGAATTTGATGCTGTGGTGCTCCTTGCTGATTCTTGTTTTCTCTTTTACATGGACATGCATTTGCATAATGATCTCCTCCACAGTTGTAACATCTACCCTTAGGTGCTCTCGGTCCTTCATCTCTTTCCCTCTGATTGTTATTTCTATTGTTATGAATACCTCTTTTGTTTCCACCATTTCCATCTTGAGAATTATTGTCTCTCTTCAGATTCCTGATCTATCTACTATTGCCTTTATTCTGTTGATAGTTCTGTTGATTATTCTGTGGTTTCTTATTTGAA
This sequence comes from Cunninghamia lanceolata, assembly GCA_027924645.1. Taxonomy (NCBI): domain Eukaryota; kingdom Viridiplantae; phylum Streptophyta; class Pinopsida; order Cupressales; family Cupressaceae; genus Cunninghamia; species Cunninghamia lanceolata. Next base: position 5,906,470 of record BSBN01000693.1, read on the forward strand.
AACTTAGCATCTCTTTGCTTATGGTAATTGGTTGTCTGTTGCAACCTCTGCTCTTTCTTTATTGCTTTCTCAAAAGCAACATCCATAGTTAGTGGGTTATGAATGTCTACCACAGCTCCAATCTATGGCTTCAATCCCAGAATAAACTTTCTGATCTAAAATCTCTCATTTGTCTAATACTATGGAACATACTTAAGTAGATGAGAAAACCTTTCCCAATAACTAGTTACAGACATACCTCCTTGAATCAAATTCTAAAACTCTGTCATCTTCTTATTGAATAATAACTATGGTAACCATCTTTTTCTAAATAGTTGCAAGAAAATCTCCCAAGTTATTTCACCAGGTAACAGCTTCTTATCTACCTTCTCATTATCCCACCATATTGTTGCTTCACTAGTCAATTGGTAAGATCCCCACATAGCTTTCGTGTGATCTGAAAGATTTCAAAGTCTAAAGTATTTCTCCATAACAATTATCTAGGACTCGGCTCCATCTCCAATTGTCTTTCCATCAAGTTTCGGTAGTGATACTTTCTTGATATCTTTCCCCAATTCTTTGCTATCTTTGCTTGATTATTAGAAATAGCTCCAATTTTAGGAACTAGAACTTCTATCCTTGGGTTCTCATTTTGTTCCTCAACCCTTGGATTTTTATTAGTATTCTGACCTCTACGAATTCCTCTAATCTCCTGCTCAAGAGCATTCATCCTCGTGTCCTTTCAGGTCAAGAGATTAATAATACAGTCAAATCTTCCATCATGGTCATTACTGGCATCTCCATGATTCCTAGCAGTTTGACCACCACAAGCACCTCCACGTGCACCACCACATGATCCTCTACCTTGACTACTTTCTAATCTATCACCATGATCAGTGTTTCATATTCATGATGGATAATCTCTATCAAGTTCAAAACTTTAGCACAATAGTCCCAGAACAAAGGCCCTAGTGTTAAACCTAGAGCTTTGATACCAAATGTAAGGCCTCACAAGTCATGTAAAAGCATTTAAACCAACTCAAAAATAAATGAAGTAAATAATCCACTTAAATACAACATCGCAATAACCAAAATAAAATGATGTAAATAATCTGCTTAAATACAACATTCAAAAATTAAAAGGTGTAATTAATCTACTTAATCACAATGTCTGAAATAAACATAATCTCATAAATATGAATCTCAATGTCAATAAACCTTACATAATCATGTGCTTAATCTAGGTAACAAGCACTATAAAATATTATACATAAATCTATTGGCAAGCATGTCATAATACATCCAATCAAGTACAATAATCATGTACAACAATAATAGATAAATCAAAACATTCTTCAGCCATGTTAGGTCTCAAAAATGTAGGTTGCTGATCCTAAGAGGATGCCGGGCTCTATTCTTAGATTTGCAATGTTTTTGAACTAACTTGATGAAATCAACCTTCAAGGTTTAGTGATTTCCTACACTTCAGGTCCTGCTACACCTAGGTGGGTGAACCTTGGGAATTAAAGCAGGCTTAATGTAAATGTATTGACTAATTAAATCTATTCTACAATGGCAAAGGGCATAGGATAGATGAAAACCTTACTATCTAATTATATCTAATGTCTAGTGAATGGTTCGGTAGAAATTGTATAAGTAATATAAAGGTAAAAAGGATTTTAAATGATGAATCTAAATAAGACCAGTGCTTTGTTGGGTAATAGAGTCGAATGAAGGACCAAGACTAATGGCTTCTAATGGGTACTAATTCTAATTGTTTGGCACAGCTTTAGTTTATAGCTTGTATAAACGTGCAAGGGAATGACTGACAAACTCTTCTTGATAATCCAACCAATATAATCAGATATCTTATAATTCACCAGAAGGTATTTTAATCCTTACTTGAAGGAAGCAATTGAAATGAATTAGCAAGAATAACAAACAATATTATCTTGGAGACAAAATGGCAATCCTAATTATGTGGCTCTACTTAGTAATCCAAACTTAATACTTTCAGGCTACCGTGACTGATTAGAAGGATAATTCCTCAAATGGAAACCAATTTACTCAATCACACAGATACAGCAAATGTGTATTGACAAATTAAATATATGCTTAATATATTACATTGAATAACAGGGAAATATAGAACTGGAGACAACCACAAAATTGAGTAACTTTAACAAACAATTGATACCAAGATAGAACCACTGAATCAGAGAACTTCAATCTACTACTTCAAATAAAATATGCAACATAGTCTTTCTGAAACATTGTGAAGTATATATATGTTTATCTATTCTATTGATGATGATCTTTCAGCACTAATTGTTTGAACTTATATAGGTAATTCTATGAAGAGACATAACTCTTCAATAAGTCCTTTTGGGATTTTGACAAGATTAACAACAATTACATAACTATGATTAGGCTTTATTTAGCCATAAGTAAATTTTAGCCAGATGATCCAAGTACTCTTGATCTCGATGGGAATCAGTAAGCTCAATGGCACTTCTTGTAATCATTTCAATTGTGACCATCTTTTCCAGGTGTTTGCAAGCTTCTCCAAATGCAGAATCCCTGTCTTTAAGAGCTCCCATGGCCTCATGTAATATAGCTTGACAATCGACATTCCACTCTTCTTTGCTTTTTAGTTCTCCATCACTCTTAAATAAGGCGGGCACTCTTGCATTAGAAGCTTCAACACCTTCCTTAGCATCATTTTTGAGTTGATCATAGTGTTTCTAATGTTGCTCGATTAATGCTTTCGTATTGGAGATACCTGTATTGTCAAAAGTATCTTTACTTTGTATCTCATTCAATTTTTCCTGCATCCTCTATTTAAGCCTTTCATGTTCTTTAATCGCTTTGTAATTCTGAGAGTAATTATCCCAAAATAGATTGAACCAATGTGTCATGTTTGCATGTCTGCTCTATAGTACTATGACAAGTGTATCTATTTGAATTTGTACTGTGTGATCTGGGGATAATACTTGAGTGCCTTGTGAGCTTTCACCCTGAGTTAATCTCTTTGTTGATTGCCCAAAAGTACTCTTAACTACATCCTTCAAATAGTCATTTTCTTTTGTCAGTCTTTCACAGCTCAATTTATATGCATCCCTTTCCTTGATCAATACTTGACCTTGTACTTTGTTTAATTTCGCAACACTTATGCAAATGTCTGTTGTAATCAGAGGGTCAGTTTCCCCTGCTTTTAAAGTCATGACATGGCTGAAAGTCTTTTCAGTATCTATGATAGCTATCTTCTTATGGGGAGGATATAGAGCCCATATCATCAATGGATTTTCATCATTATTGTATCTTGTGCCCATATATACCTCATTAACTCCCTCTAGAGTGAGTTTATACTGATCATCTACACTATTTGGAAAATTGTCAAAAACCAAAGCAGAATTCAAGTCAAGACTAGGAAAAATCATAACTCCTGCATCTTTAAGCAATTGTCTACCCCTTCTAGGAGTCATCTCCTACATCTCTTTCTCTACTGTTATTTTCAGCATATCTAATAATTGTTTTTCATTATCAGTAGAGACAACATCCACTGATTCTCTAATTTCTTTTCCTTTGCATTTGTACAAAAATGACTTAAATTATTTTGAATGAATAAATTTATCATCAGAAATGAAAGATTCATAGGCTATCTGACATGGATCCTCATCAGCAGACCCCTCCTCATCATGTATTACAACAGGAGGCTGATATTGTAGCATTTTCCTTTTGGACATTTCTATTGTTTTGTCCTATGGCTCTTCTTGCTCTACCTGTCCTTCAATTTCAGAGGATACAACCTTAATCTCTGCTAGCTACTTTTTCTTCTCACTTAAATTCCTTTTATACTTTTCTATTACCAACTCCACCTCAGCCTCTTCTAAATTTCTAATAACATCATCATGTGGATAAGGTATGTGCATGTATCCATTGAGATTTTGTTTTCTTCGTGCAGAGTCAATAAAACCTTCAGGGACAAACTAGTGCAGGAGCACCCCTACAAGATAGGATATAGGTTCATTGTCCGCATGACAGGACATTAGTCTATTTTTAGCATGTTTGATTTCATAATGTAATAAGGTCCATTGGACCAATGCATATGTATTAGATCAGCCTAGGAGAGTGTGCAGGCAGTTAGAGTTCGTGATCAGGTAGTCTGAGCTGTCCTCTCCCAGCCGTTTGGAAGCTCCCAGCCGCTGGGAATCGAGTTGGTAGTACACGTAGGATATTGCTATAAATAACTCAGATCAGTTAGGGTTTGAGATCATATCATATCATATCATATCAATCAGGAGAGTAGTAGTTGTGTTATGTTGTACTGGTGATTGAGTGAGATCCAGAGATCAGTCCAGACATTGTGAAACATTGTAGAAGCAGGACATTTGTGTTTCATCTGAATAAGATCTCATCAATTGCATTATCTGGTTTATCAGTTGTTTATGTTTTGATTTCCGTTCTGATTACAATTTGATGGATTCTTTCAACCCTTCCACCAGTTGATTCTGTGAATCGGTAGAATGGTCATGTATGATAGTTTAGTTTGCATTTTAGTTTTCTGTTTATGCATTTCATTGTTTGAGAGATCAGTTGGTAGCATGCTGTGAATCAGCCTAGCATCCTCATGTGCTAGGGTTAGGAAGATAAACTGTTAAGTTTTGATCTGAAGGTGATCCGGCTCGATCATCATATTTTCTTTGTGAAATTGTGTGGTTCTGTGAGTTTGCATGCAGCTGACAGATATACAGGGATCTGCATGTGCTTTTCCAGACGGAGTGAATCGCATCGACATCTGTGAGTATATCACTATCCGGATCGGGTTATGAAGCTGACGAAGTTTGTATGTTTCAAGTGCATCAGGATGATATAGGTTGGATATATACTCAGTGTATATATCATCGTCAGGATCATCTTTCGTGTGTACCCATCATCTGCATATCGCTATCGTATGCGGAAGTGAAAGTTCATTTTTTGGCTAAGGACAGGAGAGGTCATCATCAGGATATTGAAAAGGTCATCAGGATATTCATTATCATGTTGCGGAGGATATAAGTGTCTTATATCCTGTTGACATCATCATCAGGTGCATTAACATCATCATCAGGTGCATGTGACGTCATCGTCATCAGGATATTGCGAATATCACCCTATGCAAGTTTATCCTGCTGTCGCTAAGTGTTTTGGCATCGGCGTAAGTCATCGGCATAAAGTTTGGTTAACATCATTAGGATGTTTCAATATGACCGGATAAGTCATATCCTGATGCTGTTGTTTGAATAGTCAGATATCGGGGTGACGTAGGCATCGAAGGAAAGGTGCTTGAAGTTGTCGTCATCAGGATATTTGGAGGGAACCAGATATTTTATATCCTACTGATGAAGGTGTTGTTGAACATCATGATGATGAAGATAGAGTTTGGCGGTAAGATGAACAGTGATCATTAGGAGGATGTTTGCGCTTGCCAAATGTGATGATGCTGCTGATAGCCGAATATCATGATGCTGTTGATAGGCGAAAGGCGAAAGGCGATAAGGAAGTGAACAGTAGTTAGCAGGAGGATATTTCATGCCTCTTCAAAATATGATGATGCTGTCTGTGTTAGCAAGAAATATGATGATGATGATAAGCCAAGAGGATTTTAACATGCTGGTTGTGTTAATGACTTCTCCTTCCCATTTGTAAGCTCCCGTTGCGTTTACCTCTGCATCATAGTGGTATCAGAGCAAAGGAAGGATCTTCTGGAAAAGATAAGGATATAGCAGGATGTCAGGTGACGAAGGAACATCGGAGGTTTCGGCAAGGATGACCAACGTTGAGTTGGCAGTTCTGGTGAAGAAACAGATTGCAGAGAGCAAGGCCGTGAAGGCTCAGAATTAGGAATTGAAGGATGAGTTAGCGAAGTTGAGGAACAGAGTAGGTTCTGGTAGAGAAGAAGATAGGGAAGAAGAAGAGATCCCTAGTTGGAACGAGGAGGTTGTTCCTGCAGACCAGAGACCACTGTTGAATGCCCTCAAGGCCATGGAGAGGAGAACCATGGATGTGAAATTGGATTTGCCAGTGTTTACAGGAAAGATGGAACCTGATTCAGTGATGGAGTGGATAGACTCCTTGAACAATTTCTTTGAAATAGAGGAGATACCAGAACAACAGAGGGTGAAAATAGCCCAGTCAAAAATGAAAGAAGCTGCCTTGACATGGTGGAATTTCGTCCAAGATGATAGAGTATAGGAAGGAAAGCGTAGAGTCGCTACATGGAAGAAGATGATGGCGTTAGTAAAGGAAGCTTATGTCCCATTGGATTACAGTATCCAATTACACAAGAGGAAGCAAAACCTGAAGCAGAAGGAGCTAGATGTCAGCTCATATACAGAAGAATTCATGAAACTTTGTATGAAAACAAAGGTCAAGGAAAGTGAAGAAGAGAAGGTAGCCAGATACCTTAATGGATTGAGGTTCAACATTCAGGAAGATTTAAGTCTGCATAATCCCGATACAGTTCAGAAATGCTTTCAGTTGGCATTGAAAGTGGAAGAGAAGTTAAAGAGAAAACAGGAACAACACAATAGAGGAAGAGGAAGACAACAAAGAGGTGGAAGAGGTCCTTTTAGAGGTAGAGGACATGGACATGGATATCAAGGAGAATCCAGTCATGACAATAGTAAGGGAAACAATAGTCAGAACCAGAGGGAAAATTATAGTCAGCAAGGAAACTTCAGAGGTAGAAGACCTTTCAGAGGAAGATCCTAGGGCAGAGAATCCATCAGATGTTATAACTGTAACAAAGAAGGCCATATAGCCAGCAGATGTCCAGACAAGGCCACAAGCTCAACAAGAGAAAGGAGAACAAATCTGATCCAAGAACCTAATAATCAAAGTATGACAGGCTCTACTTCTTTTCAGAGTGTGAATGCTCCTGATAATTATGGATACCCAGAAAGTGGAGAGTCCCTAATGATGAGAAGAACAATGACTACCAGGAAGGTACCTGACAAAGAATCCCCTCAAAGAAAGTCTCTTTTCAGGACTATTTGCAAAGCAGGAGGTAAGGCATGTAAAGTTTTGATTGATTCTGGTTCTACTGAAAATTTTGTGTCTGAAGAAATGGTGACAAAGCTTAAGCTTAGGAGATTGCCTCACCCATCCCCATACAAAGTCTCATGGCTTACCCAAGGTCAGCAGACAACTGTAGAAGAGCAGGCTTGGGTAGAATTTCAGATTGGAGCATATAAGGATAAGTTGTTGTTTGACATTACCAAGATGGATGCTTGCAATCTTTTATTTGGTAGACCATGGCAGTATGATTTGAAGGCACAACATGATGGTATTAGAAACATCTATAAAATCACTAAAGATGGTAAGGATATAACATTACTACCATTAACAGAGAAAGAGGAGAAATCTAAAGGAAAAGAGGTGAAGGTAATGCTGATGGAAGGTAAACAGTTCATGAAAGAAGTAGCAGTAGAAGGTGCAGTTGCATATGCCCTAATCCCATGTATGAGGGTGAATAAAGAACAGCAGCAAAAAGTCAAGGAAGAGAAGAAGCAAAGGTTTATAGACCCAGCTATCCAAGAGCTATTGGATAAGTACAAAGGTATCATCTCAGAAGGAATGCCAAGATCCCTACCACCTGTCAGGGATATCAGTCACTGCATAGACTTAATTCCAGGGTCAACACTTCCAAACAAAGCAGCCTATAAGCTAACTCTAGAACAGAATGCAGAAGTAGCCAGACAAATTGAAGAATTATTGGATTCAGGTCTGATTGGGAAAAGTTTAAGTCCATGTGCAGTACCAGCTGTACTAGCACCAAAGAAGGAAGGCACTTGGAGGCTTTGCACAGATTCCAGAGCTATTAACAAGATCACAATCAGGTATAGGTTTCCAATCCCTAGGATAGAGGATTTACTTGACTGTTTGGGAGGTGCTAAGTATTTTACAAAAATAGATTTGAAGAGTGGATATCATCAAATCAGGATTAGGCTAGGAGATGAATGGAAAACAACATTCAAAACTAATGAAGGGTTATATGAGTGGAAGGTTATGCCTTTTGGTTTATCTAATGCACCTAGTACTTTTATGAGGTTGATGAATGAGGTTTTGAAAGAGTTCATTGGTAAGTTTGTCATAGTATATCTAGATGACATTCTGATTTTCAGCAACACAAAAGAAGAACATCTCAGACACATAGATTTGGTTCTTAAGAGGTTACATGAAGAGCAGCTGATGATAAATTTAGACAAGTGTTTGTTCATGCAAGAGGAGATCACATATTTGGGTTTTGTCATTTCACAAGGAAAGTTACAAATGGATAAGGAGAAGGTAAGTGCCATATTGTCTTGGCCAACCCCACAGACTATGAATGATGTCAGAAGTTTCCATGGGTTAGCAACCTTCTACAGGAAGTTTATAAGAGGGTTTAGTCATATTTGTGCACCCATGCTTAATACCATCAAAGGAGGACAGAAGTGCAGATTTGTTTGGACTCAAGGAGCAGATGATTCTTTTGAAACATTGAAGAAGAAGGTGGCACAGCAGCCAGTCCTTGCACTTCCAGACTTTAACAAAATCTTTCAGGTAGAATGTGATGCCAGTCACATGGCCATTGGAGCAGTACTCAGCCAAGAAGGTAGACCTATTGCATTTTTCAGTGAGAAGCTCAATGATGCTAAAAAGAGGTGTTCCTCATATGATTTGGAAATGTATGCTTTAGTCCAGTCACTCAAGAAATGGAGTCATTACTTGATGCCAAAGGAATTCATAGTATTCACAGATAACCAGGCTCTGAGTTTCATAAACAGCCAGGAAAAGCTGAACCACAGACACATGAAATGGGTAGAAACCTTACAAGCTTTTACTTTTACATTGAAGCATAAGAAAGGAGTCAAGAATAAAGTTGTAGATGCTTTGAGCAGGAGAGTTCTAACAGTCAACCAGATTCAGTTAGAAAGTGTTGGCATTGATTCACTAAAGACCATGTATGAGACTGATGAAGATTTTAGGGAGATATATCATGTATGTACTTCTTTTGGAGAGAAATATCATGCTGAATTCTCTGAATTTTTGATTCAGGATGGATTGTTGTTCAAAGGTGGACAGTTATGTATTCCAAGGTGTTCTATGAGGTTAAACATCATTCAGGAGAAACATTGTGGAGCTATGGCAGGTCATTTTGGTCTAGATAAGACTCTTGATCTTGTCCGAAGACATTACTTTTGGCCTAAGTTACAATCAGATATCAGAAAGTTTGTAGAGACATGTGTGATATGTCAGAAAGCTAAAGGCAGGTCGACTAATGCAGGTTTATATCAGCCCTTACCCATTCCTTCCAGACCATGGGAAAGCATAAGTATGGATTTTGTCTTGGGTTTACCAAGGACAAGGAAAGGATTTGACAGTGTTTTTGTTGTAGTGGATAGATTCAGCAAAATGGCACATTTCTTGCCATGCAAAACCACTACTGATGCTTCATACATTGCAGATTTGTTTTTCAGGGAGATTGTCAGAATCCATGGATTGCCATTGAGTATAGTGTCAGATAGGGATGTGAAGTTTATTGGTCACTTCTGGAGAACTCTTTGGAAGAAACTTGGAACAAATTTGTCTTTTTCCTCTGCATATCATCCTCAAACGGATGGACAGACTGAAGTAGTGAACCATTCCTTAGGAAATTTGCTTAGATGTTTGACAAAACAGCATGGAGAAAAGTGGGATAATATTCTATCTCAAGCTGAATTTTCCTATAATGATACTGTCAATAGGAGCACAGGGAAATCACCTTTTCAGATAGTTTATGGTATGCATCCAAGAGGAATTTTGGAATTGAGAGATCTACCTATAGTAGACCCTATTAGTGCAGAAGGAGAAGCTTTTGCAGAAGCCATAAAAGAGGTTCATGATCAAGTCAAGACCCAACTACAGCAAACCACCTTGAAGTATAAGGAATATGCTGATAAAAAGAAGAAGGATGTACAGTTTGATGTTGGAGATTTGGTATGGGTTCATTTGAAGAAGGACAGACTTCCTAAGGGAAAATATACTAAACTCATGCAGAGAAAAGTTGGACCATGTCAGATCTTGCACAAGCATGGACAGAATGCTTATGAGATACAACTCCCTCCTGATCTTGGTTTGTCCCCTATATTCAATGTATGTGATTTAACTCCATACAAGTCTTATCCAAATGCAGATCAGGAACTCCTACAGGATACAGTCCATGATAACATTCCCAAGCATGATCCTCCACAGTTGCAGAAGGTTTTGGACACCAGAGTGGTCAAACAGACCCGGAACAAACAGTACTTGGAGTATCTAGTCTCTTGGAAGGGAAAACCTAATTCTGAAGCAGTATGGATGACTGAAGAGCAGATCCAGAAACATGGTGCAGATCTTCATACTCTCATCTCAAGTGGACTTGAGATTTCTTCTTCTGGGGAGTATGGTGCAGGAGCACCCCTACAAGATAGGATATAGGTTCATTGTCCGCATGACAGGACATTAGTCTATTTTTAGCATGTTTGATTTCATAATGTAATAAGGTCCATTGGACCAATGCATATGTATTAGATCAGCCTACGAGAGTGTGCAGGTAGTTAGAGTTCGTGATCAGGTAGTCTGAGCTGTCCTCTCCCAGCCGTTTGGAAGCTCCCAGCCGCTGGGAATCGAGTTGGTAGTCCTCGTAGGATATTGCTATAAATAACTCAGATCAGTTAGGGTTTGAGATCATATCATATCATATCAATCAGGAGAGTAGTAGTTGTGTTATGTTGTACTGGTGATTGAGTGAGATCCAGAGATCAGTCCAGACATTGTGAAACATTGTAGAAGCAGGACATTTGTGTTTCATCTGAATAAGATCTCATCAATTGCATTATCTGGTTTATCAGTTGTTTATGTTTTGATTTCCGTTCTGATTACAAGTTGATGGATTCTTTCAACCCTTCCACTGGTTGATTCTGTGAATCGGTGGAATGGTCATGTATGATAGTTTAGTTTGCATTTTAGTTTTCTGTTTATGCATTTCATTGTTTGAGAGATCAGTTGGTAGCATGCTGTAAATCAGCCTAGCATCCTCATGTGCTAGGGTTAGGAAGATAAACTGTTAAGTTTTGATCTGAAGGTGATCCGGCCCGATCATCATATTTTCTTTGTGAAATTGTGTGGTTCTGTGAGTTTGCATGCAGCTGACGGATATACAGGGATCTGCATGTGCTTTTCCAGACGGAGTGAATCGCATCGACATCTGTGAGTATATCGCTATCCGGATCAGGTTATGAAGCTGACGAAGTTTGTATGTTTCAAGTGCATCAGGATGATATAGGTTGGATATATACTCAGTGTATATATCATCGTCAGGATCATCTTTCGTGTGTACCCATCATCTGCATATCGCTATCGTATGCGGAAGTGAAAGTTCATTTTTTGGCTAAGGACAGGAGAAGTCATCATCAGGATATTGAAAAGGTCATCAGGATATTCATTATCATGTTGCGGAGGATATAAGTGTCTTATATCCTGTTGACATCATCATCAGGTGCATTGACATCATCATCAGGTGCATGTGACGTCATCGTCATCAGGATATTGTGAATATCACCCTATGCAAGTTTATCCTGCTGTCGCTAAGTGTTTTGGCATCAGCGTAAGTCATCGGCATAAAGTTTGGTTAACATCATCAGGATGTTTCAATATGACCGGATAAGTCATATCCTGATGCTGTTGTTTGAATAGTCGGATATCGGGGTGACGTAGGCATCGAAGGAAAGGTGCTTGAAGTTGTCGTCATCAGGATATTTGGAGGGAACCGGATATTTTATATCCTGCTGATGAAGGTGTTGTTGAACATCATGATGATGAAGATAGAGTTTGGCGGTAAGATGAATAGTGATCATCAGGAGGATGTTTGCGCTTGCCAAATGTGATGATGCTGCTGATAGCCGAATATCATGATGCTGTTGACAAGCGAAAGGCAAAAGACGATAAGGAAGTGAACAGTAGTTAGCAGAATGATATTTCATGCCTCTTCGAAATATGATGATGATGTCTGTGTTAGCAAGAAATATGATGATGATGATAAGCCGAGAGGATTTTAACATGTTGGTTGTGTTAATGACTCCTCCTTCCCATTTGTAAGCTCCCGTTGCATTTACCTCTGCATCACAAACCCTTTCCTTGCCTCAGCACTCCTCATAGCATAATGCATCAACTTATCCATAATGAGATTATAACCCTCTTTTGACACCACAGTAAAATCTCCAAAACATAAAGTGCTGGGCATAAAGGATTGTTTATCATGTGAGATCAAATGCATTACATTGGAGGAATGCATCTGCCTAATTATCTCTAAATAAGCAATTCTGTCAGGGACAGTTTTGGGCAATATGAACAAAGTGTCTTCAAAACCATATACTCTTATCATAGAAGCATCTTCAAAGCAATAATAGTCTCCCCAATTATGAGTGATAGTAGGGGGGCCACCAAATTCTTTTGGCCTGAGGAACCTTTTTATCTCAGTTGAGATTGAGTATTCACAAGGATGGTTGAAATATCTGTATAGTACTTTTACACAGTGTTCTTCAAATTGGGCATAACTGGAATGGGCATATCTACTGTCCCATATTCTAGTCCACATTTTTATTGGCAATTTTCCCCCCCTTTTATCTACAGCAACAACTTTAAGTTCACTTGGCCATATCCCTACTTCTTGGCCGATATACAACACCATGTGCATAAGCAATGAGTAATGCTTAAAAGAGCATGCTGGGGAACTATTTTTTATTGCAGACAAGCCAGAATCTATTCTATTAGCAATATAGGAAGCATAGTCAAACTGCCTGGCATTATGACATTGAATGTCAGTGGCTGTAACCATTACATGAATGATCGTGAACTTAGGGACCTCTGAACCAAGGACTTGGCCCACGGAATAATAAGTGTGCTGTATATATGGATCAAATATGGCTAGATGAAAAGGAGGACCATCATTTTTAGTTAGAGGCATCACTTCTCCTTCAACTCTGGGCTTATGAATGGGCAACCTCCATCCATTGTAGGTTGTGTCCATTCTCCAATATTTCTTCTCCAGGTCTTCATAAATAATAGGGATAGTGCACAAATCATCTAGATTAAACACTTCACAAATGGCATTTCTTGACAAATGTACAATTGGCTCACCCTGTGGGTTGCATATAGCTTTCAGGATTGGGTTATATTGTTGGGCAAGTAGTCGAAGGAGTTTGACATTCAAGAATACATTAGGTACAACCAATTTTCCCAAATTCAAGTGCCATGGGTTTGACATAGGAGCATTCCTGATCCTTCTATTATAATGGAATCTAAAAAGCTCATATCCTCTAATTGGGGTCCAGGTATCTCCCAAGCGCTTACATTTATCTTCTAATTTTTCAACTTCTGCCCTAAGTTGAGCAAATCTTCTGGCCTTGGGAGTTGACCCAGGCAATTGATCAATTAAGTCCTGATTGAGTTTTCTATCTTTTATTTTTTCTTCAGGGGTTTGATCAATTTTTTGTTTCTTAGATTTACTAGTTTCCCCCTGTGTTTTTCTACCTTTACCCTTTCCTGGTGTATCCATATTCAAATTTTGGTAGAAAATTCAAATACAGGCTATACACAATGGTTTGTATGTAAGTACCTATTGTTCTGTGGTTGTGATTGGAATCCTCTGCTTGCGCCTCAAGAATTCCTCTATATTCCCTTCTTAGCTAACTTTGTCAATTGTGATTACAATGGTCTGAAAAGATTTCATCGTAGTCTGCATTAATTATCTGATCAATTCAATGTCATTCATCACTGTGAAATGTCACATTGCCATAACTCCTGTCATCGACATGATTTTTAAAATGTCTAGGCGACCTTAATATCTCCTCATGGTGCAAACAATCAATCGGCGTGACCCCTCAATTGTATTCCCGATGCTATGTTGAGTCATATCTTAAGTGGGTGCGACCATCAGTATGACTTCTTTCATCACTGTGTGTTTTAGATTTCCCTCCGATATAGTGAGTCCTACTGATATAACTATCGGTGAGAGTCTCACTGATATGTGTGATAACAACTTGTTATCGGGGAGATCAATACCATCAGGATGATATATTTATGTTTCCCTGAGCTTCGTCGTCTTCCCGATAATCTTCTATACTTTGGATTGGAATGACCATCTTGATATCTCACCAATATGGTTAAAACTTCTTATCAATGGGTGTGACTTTATTTCCATCGGAGTGAGATATACTATCGGGGTAATTCTTTTTAGATCACCCGATCACAATTATCTCCCCGATGGCTACTTTACATTCCTTATCAAAGAGAATCTATCAAAGTGTCACCGACACCCTTTCATCGCTATGATTTGTGAGTCGGCAAGATATCATTGCTTCATTCTGATATATTAAGTTACGTCAATGGATATGTGTATCGGTGTGACTTACACTGAAAGTGTCTTTTCATTGTTTCGCCAAGAGACTAGAGTATCGGAGACTTATTTACTTTTCCTCCCAATGTTTATTTATTGCTGATGGTTATTGCCTTTGTCCCAATAAGATATTCAGTGAGACTCTTGCCGATATATTTCATCGGTATGATATATACCGTCGGGGTAGCTTTTAAAGGACCACCCGATGATTACTAATCATACCGATCGGTGTGACTGCTTGGTTCTCTTACCGATAAAAGGCCATCAGTATTACTTCTCCTATCGGTAGCTCTTACAAATCTCTCTCTAATCTTTATTCTCATGTCGATAGTCATTTTCATTGATTTCTCATGTATCGGTATAAGCAACACAAAGTCTTGCCGATAGATTGACATTTAAGTAATTTTGCATTGCTTAGTCATGGACATCTTGTGGGATGTATCAATTTTTTACTATGGCTTTGGGATGTTTTTAGGATTTGCTCAAATATGGTGAAGTGAGAAGATAGTAAAAATTTGAAATTTTTACTGTCCCAATAGTGGCTCTGTCTGGGATGTATACTCCCTGTGAGTATAACAAGGATTCAGATCTCCTGGGGAAGCAGACCATATGTTTTATTTATTTGGGGTGATGATTTTATGAAAATGGAAAAGGAAAGTGACAAATGATGGGGAATGGGAATGATTCCTAAACTACTGTGCATGGAATAAAATATTTTTGAGAATTGTTTGAGGGTTGTCCATGCACTGGCAACGCTCAATCCTTATTATACATGTTTATGAAAATAATTGCTTCAAGTATTGCCCATGTACAGGCAATTCCTTCTCTTCTCCAGACATATTCTGCAAGCAGTAAGAGTCATCATCTCATTTGCTAGTGATAACAAAAGGACCTAACCATAGGGCTTCAAATTTTCCATGCTTCCCTTTGTCTTGACACCTTGCATTCCACATTAGTACCAGATCATTTATTTCAAAATTTCTATCTTTGGCCTTTTTGTCAAAGAGATATTTTACTTGTGATTGTAGCTTAACATTCTACCTTTGAGTTGTTCTTCTTGTTTCATCAAGTTCTGCCAGATGTTCCAACCTCTCCTCCATTGGTTCAGGAATGTTCAAGTCTTCCTGGAGAATGAATTTGTATATCGGTATAAGATTTTCCAATGGTAATCTTGCTTGTGTTCCATATACCAGCTCAAAAGGGGATCTCCCAATTGCTCTCTTTACAGTAATCCTATCAGCCCACACTGCCATCCTTAGTTTTGAATCCTAGGCCTTTTTGTTTCTGTCCAACATTCTTTTTATGATTTTCAAGAGGCTTTTGTTACTTGATTCTGCTTGTCCATTTGCCTGTGGATGATAGGGGGCGGCATAGGAGACAGTGATGCCATGTGTACTGCAAAATCCTTTGAATTCATCTGATCTAAAACACATCCCATTATCTATAATTAATCTCACTGGGGTGCCGAATTTGAACATAATATTTTCCATTAGAAAGTTAATCACCACCTTCCTGGTTGCTTGTTTGGTTGGAATTGCTTCCACCCATTTTTTGAAATAATCAGTTGCTACTAAAATCCATTTATGTCCACCACTTGATTTCTCTACAATTTCACCTATGAAATCAATACCCCACTGATAGAATGGAGCCTCAACTTGCATGGGTCTCAAAGGCAATGCTCCTTGTTACTTTAACTTTCCTGAAAATTTTTGGCATGCTTCACACTTCCTAGTTTAATGGTATGAATCATTAAAAACTTGAGGCCAATAGTATCCGGCCCTCAGGATCTTGTGGGTTGTAGTCCTTGCTGAGAAATGGCCTCCACACATGCCCTCATGTAACTCATTCATAATATGTTTTGATTGATATTCATCCAAGCATAATAGTAAAATCCCATCTCTGTTTTTCCAGTAAAGATCCCCTTTGATGAATACATATTTTGAAGCTTGTAGTTTGAGTGTCCTTCTTTTGTTATCATCATACCCTTCAGGACACTTCATATGTTTTAGATGATATATTACATCAGCATACCATGGAGTATGCTCAATACTGGTACTTGCATTATCAACATCATTAGCACCACATATCTGGGAAGCTTCGAGATTACTTTCAGCCATCAACTTAGCAAGGCCTTGTCCTCTCATAGTTTAGTGATCTAGATTTCAATATTGAATTCTTGAATTCTATTGATCCACCTACATCTTCTACCAGTGACTTCGATCTGGACCAAAACATCCTTGACTACAACATTAGGTACATATGCTATGATTTTGGCTCCCACCAAGTATGGTCTAAAGTTTTTTACTGCTTTTACCAATGCATATGCCTATTTTTCAACAATGTCATACTTCAACTCTGCATTTTGAAGGGATTCGCTGAAAAATGAGATAGGTTGTTCATATCCATCATTATTTTTCTGCAATAGCACTGCTGCAACTGTATGGTAAGATGCAAATGAAAACAATTGGAATGGTTTACTGAAGTCAGGGGACACTAAGACTGGGGCTTCTTTGATTGCCCTCTTAATATTGGCAAATGCTTCTATTGTTTCTGTTGTCCATTTCACTTCTGAGTTTTTCTTTAGCATCTTTGATATAGGGCAAACAATTTCAGCAAAATTAGATATAAACCTCCTAACAAATTTAATTTGTCCAAAAAATGACTGTATGGCTTTCACATTCTTAGGAATAGCAACTTGGTCAATTGCTTTTACCCTCTCCGGATCTATTTTCACTCCATCCTTAGAAACTATGTGGCCAAGTAATTTCCCTTCTGTCACTGCAAAATGGCACTTTTTGGGATTCAATGAAATCCCATATTCTAGGGCCCTGATAAATATTTGCTCCAAGTGTGTGCAATGATCCTCTACCCTTTTAGAATATGCTGTCAAGTCATCTTGATACACTATCATGATTTTATTTGTCAACTCAGAAAAAGCCACATCCATTACTCTCTGGAAGGTTGCTCCAGCATTAGTGAGTCCAAATGGTATTCTCAAATATACATATGTTCCCCATGGAGTGGTGAATGCAGTCTTAAATTGCTCTGATTCTTTGACTTTCACCTGATTGTAACCTGAGAAGCCATCCATTATTGATAACAATTCACATCCAGTAACCCTTTGTAATACAGCTTCCATAGTAGGGAGGGGATAGTTATCTTTAAGAGAAGACATGTTTAAATTCCTGAAATCCACACATAATCTGATATCACCATTCTTTTTTTGACAGGAACTAAGTTAGATACCCAAGAGGAATGTCTAATAGGTTTAATGATAGCCCCATCCCTTAATTTTGTAAGTTCTTCTAACATTTTAGGGGCTAATGTAGGATTGATTGGCCTCTGTTTTTGTCTGAATGGTTTAGCATCTGGTTTTAGTGGTATTTCATGTTGAAATAGATCCTCTCTATATGCTTTTAAATCATCATATGACCAAGCAAATACATGCCTAAACTTCCTGAGTAAATTAATGATTCGGCTCCTAATTTTTGGGTTAAGATTTCTTCCAATATACACATTCTTTGGGGCTACTTGTGTCCCCAAATTGATCTCTTCAAGGTCATTCAGTGCCACTGGTGTATCTTTCATCTTAGATCTGTCATGTCCATCAAATGCCTTTTCTAATGCTATAAGTCCCTTGGGTATCTTATTTGTTTTTAACTGAACTATTTCTTGACCAAAAAGGGTTTCCTTCCCATCATTTTCCTCTACATATGCATTGAAATCAATCTCTTGATTTTCATAATAATCAGCACAATGTAAGAAGTTGATTATATCTGCATCGTTATCAAACACTTGCCAGTTATGTATATTATCTAGGATGGTAGGTCTAGTTTTGAATTCAACCTCTGTAATTCCTCCCAATGTGACATCATCCCTTTTCAATTTGATATTTGCTAAGAAATCTGCCATAATGTTTTTAGACCTATCAACCCAGTTGATTGAAAAGGCATCAAACAATTCAATATTATCCCAAACTACATTTTTGTACTGTCTTAGCCTTTTGTTTTTTGATAGGTATTTTTCTCTTACCTGGGAAATGACCAATTCAGAATCACCATAAATAGCTAACTTTTTTATTTTATGCTTGATGGCTATGTTCAAACCAATGCACAAAGCTTCATACTTAGCAACATTATTCATGCATTCAAATGTCGATAGAAAAGAGTATTTGAAAGTTTTACCTCCTGTTGAGATGAAAACTATTCCAGCCCCATTTCCTATTTTGCTGCATGCACCATCAAAGTACATCTTCCACACATCATTTTCTTCTTTCGTAGATTCAGTGTGTATTGGATCAGTGTTATGCAATACTGGTGTATTTTCTCTAACTTTGAAGACTCCTAAATCTGTATCACAAAAGAAATTTATTTGATGCCGATCCAATCTTTCTATAATATTGTCATACCTTGGCTCTCTACACAGCTTGATTTCTTTGCCTCCCACTGGTATGGTGGCATATGATAAGTCCAACTAAACATTTCATTCTGCCATTGCAGCCCATTGCCTTGATAGAAGCATTCCCTAATATGGTGGGATGTCAACCAGAGTAATGTCAATGTTATAAGTTGCTTTAGGGTGTGAGGCAAGCTTTATCTCCACATCCCTCATAATACCAACTATAGGGATAGATCTATTATCCATTGCATAACATTGGCCAAATGTAGTATCAACCCACATTCCTAATTCCTTCATAACTGCTATAGGCATGATGTTCATGGCAGCACCTGAATCAATCATGCAATTTCTGACTATCCGGTTCTTGATTAATAGTGTAGTGTAGAATGGGTCTACCTGTGAAGGATTTTTTGTTAGTGTATCACCAAGGTATACCTCAAGCATTTGGAATGTTTGCTAATGAACATTGTTTGTTGTGTTTTCATGTCCTTTATATTTTTGACTTGGTGTATCAGAAATCAACTTAACAACTGTGCTCCTATAATTATCTATCTTCATCATCTCTAGGAGTGGAACTAATATTTTTGCCTGAGACACTGCATGAGCAATGTCAAAAGAATGGGCCATGGTCTGTTCATTCTTTACTATTTTTGTGTTATCCTTTTCTTGATTTTGTAAATTTTCTTTCACTTTATCCTTACCACCTTTCTCTGGTTCTTTAGATGATGATTTTGTATTATTCTTTTTGTTATTTTGATCTTTTATAAACACACTCTCAGGAGTTCCTTGTTTAACATTAGTTGTTCTATTCCTTAAGTTGTAAGTGTTTCTGGCTTGAGCTACTACAGCTACTATAAGAGCTTCTCTTTCATCCTCAGTAGGCTTTCTCCATTGACCATATGGCTGATTGTTATAACAAATAGGTTGCTCACAACTATCTTCCTGATCTGAGAACACTTCTTGTTCTCCCATGTTGATATGATGCCTCTGGTTTGCTACATCATACTCATATCCTTCTTCCTCTGAAGAAGAGTAATCTTCAGTCACCACACATGGTGTATCCTGCATCATGTTTATGGTGTGGTTGTCTCTATTATAATTGTACAACATTTCCTCTTGTTGTACTGATTTAGCTACCTCACAGTATTCAGGTAAATGTGGTAAATTACACACCAAACACCAAGGTCTATTTTCTACCATATGTGCCATGTTTCTTTTCAGGGGGTGAGGAGTATCCTTACCATGCTGTTGCTTTCTGTTGTTGTCAATGGGTCTCCCATCCTTCCAATTTGTATTGTAGGGCATATCGTGCAACCTAGGCCTTTCATGCCTATGTTGACCCTCTGGTTTAGTTTGTTGAACATTTGGGTTCTGATGATTTCTATGGTTGTCTCTCTTACTAACCATTCCCGTAGCCTTCCTATTGTTTTCAATGGTTAGGGCCACTTTCTGTGCTTTTGCCAGGGTTGTAGGATACCGATTTCTAAGCTCGTACCCTATTTTGGGGTCAAATGCTTTCATATAAATACTCAGTGTTGCAGGATCAGATAGCTTGGTTCCATGTGGTACCTTATTATGCAATTTGGAAAATTTTAGGTTGAAATCATATATTGATTCATTTTGATACTTTTGTATACTTATCAATTCATGTAATGCAAACTCAGGGGCATATTCGTTACCATACTAGTCCTTAAACTGGTTATGGAAATCAGTTATTGAACTGATTGAGGTGTCAGGTAGGCTATTAAACCAATCTCTGGCATCTTTAGTGAGAGACATCATGAATAACCTCATTCTAATATCTTCCCAGTCCATACCAATATCTTGCATGAAAGCATTGAAACTTCTGATATGATCTTCAACTGATATTGCATTATTCCCTGTAAACTTGGGAACCATATTTCTCCAAGTACTATCCATAGGATATGGATACAACTGATATCCAGTTAAATTAAATTGGCTACATATATTTGCAAGGTTTTGAGGTGGAAAGTTCAAGGGTGGTGGATTGGGATAGTAATTATATCCACCTGGTGGCTGATGATATGCATATTGCTGCTGTTGGTTCATGTGAAGATTCGTGTAGGAATTTTGCAGTCTATAATATTGTTGACCAGGGGATGGGTAAGTATTTGTCATATGTTGAGATGCATTATGTATGGGAGGTGGTCTAGGGTTTCAGGGTATGGTATTTTGATGATTTCTAGATGCATGTGGATTTGAAATTCCACCTGTATTTTGCTGTGGAATTCTTGAATTGTTTCCTCTATATGGAGGTACATATTTTGGGGGGATTGTTTCAACTGTATTCCCGTTCTGTTGAATTTCTTGCTGCAACAACCCTTTCTCTTCCAATATCTTGTACCTTTTGAGTTCTTCTCGGAGCATGAGCATTTCCTGTTGCTCTTCACTCATACCTTTTAGATTCTCTAAACTGTTATTTATTTCCTGATTTTCTGGATTATTATTCATTCCTTGATTTGAGAATCCATATCCTATCTCTTCTCCCTGATGTAATGACACCTTGAAATCATGTTCAGCTTGGTTTCGATCAATATCCCTCATGACCTATGCATCATGCTCGAGCTGTTCTTAAGGAGTTGGTCTGTATCTTGCCAAAATATCATCAGTTGCTCCACTGAGATTCTCGTTTGAACCATGTAGAGGTGTGAACTTGTTATGAATTGGAATATTTTGCTCTGCATTATTCTCTTGGGTATCCAGATGATTATCTTGGTGAGAATAATTTGAAGTTCCATTTCTTTTGGAAGTGTTTCTAAGTGGTGGATATGACTATAATTTATTCCCTTCCATCTTAGATCTCCTACCATCCATTTAATATTAATTTCTTTGTTATAACTGTAACTAGAGTTGCACCTATTTAGTAAATAGGAAAAGTTTGTGTTTTATCTTTAGGGGTTCTTGTTTCCAGCAGAGTTACCAAATCAAAGTTTCTAAAATGACTCTATAAAAGGAATGATTAGTTTCTAAGGTCTTTTATTTAAGTCCCCAGTAGAGTCACTAATTTGTTAGGTCTCAAAAATGCAGGTTGCTGATCCTAAGAGGATGTCAGGCTCTATGCTTAGATTTGCAACATTTTTGAACTAACTTGATGAAATCAACCTTCAAGGTTTAGTGATTTCCTACACTTCAAGTCATGCTACACCTAGGTGGGTGAACCTTGGGAATTAAAGCAGGCTTAATGTAAATGTATTGACTAATTAAATCTATTCTACAATGGCAAAGGGTATAGGATAGATGAAAAGCTTACTATCTAATTATATCTAATGTCTAGTGAATGGTTTGGTAGAAATTGTATAAGTAATATCAAGCTAAAAAGTATTTTAAATGATGAATTTAAATAAGACCAGTGCTTTGTTGGGTAATAGAGTCGAATGAAGGACCAAGACTAATGGCTTATAATGCGTACTAATTCTAATTTTTTGGCACAACTTTAGTTTATAGCTTGTATAAACGTGTAAGGGAATGACTGACAAACTCTTCTTGATAATCCAACCAATATAATCAGATATCTTATAATTCACCAGAAGGTATTTTAATCCTTACTTGAAGGAAGCAATTGAAATGAATCAGTAAGAATAACAAACAATATTATCTTGGAGACAGAATGGCAATCCTAATTATGTGGCTCTACTTAGTAATCCAAACTTAATACTTCCAGGCTACCGTGACTGATTAGAAGGATTTAATTCCTCAAATGGAAACCAATTTACTCAATCACATAGATACAACAAATGTGTATTGACAAATTAAATATATGCTTGATATATTAATTTGAATAACAGGGAAATATAGAACTGGAGACAACCACAGAATTGAGTAACTTTAACAAACAATTGATACCAAGATAGAACCACTGAATCAGAGAACTTCAATCTACTACAAATAAAATATGCAACATAGTCTTTCTGAAACATTGTGAAGTATATATATGTATATCTATTCTACTGCTGATGATCTTTCAGCACCAATTGTTTGAACTTATATAGGTAATTCTATGAAGAGACATAACTCTTCAATAAGTCCTTTTGGGATTTTGACAAGATTAACATCCATTACATAAATATGATTAGGCTTTATTTAGCCATAAGTAAATTTTAGCCAGATGATCCAAGTACTCTTGATCTCGATGGGAATCAGTAAGCTAAATGGCACTTCTTGTAATCATTTCAATTGTGACCATCTTTTCCAGGTGTTTACAAGCTTCTCTAGATGCAGAATCCCTATCTTTAAGAGCTCCCATGGCCTCATGTAATATAGCTTGACAATCGACATTCAACTCTTCTTTGCTTTTTAGTTCTCCATCACTCTTAAATAAGGTGGGCACTCCTGCATTAGAAGCTTCAACACCTTCCTTAGCATCATTTTTGAGTTGATCATAGTGTTTCTGATGTTGCTCGATTAATGCTTTCGTATTGGAGATACCTGCATTGTCAGAAGCATCTTTACTTTGTATCTCATTCAATTTTTCCTGCATCCTCTATTCAAGCCTTTCATGTTCTTTAATCACTTTGTATTTCTGAGAGTAATTATCCCAAAATAGATTGAACCAATGTGTCATGTTTGCATGTCTGCTCTGTAGCACTGTGACAAGTGTATCTATTTGAATTTGTACTGTCTGATCTGGGGATAATACTTGAGTGCCTTGTGAGCTTTCACCCTGAGTTAATCTCTTTGTTGATTGCCCAAAAGTACTCTTAACTACATCCTTCAAATAGTCATTTTCTTTTGTCAGTCTTTCACAGCTCAATTTATATGCATCCCTTTCCTTGATCAATACTTGATCTTGTGCTTTGTTTAATTTTGCAACATTTATGCCAATGTCTGTTATAATCAGAGGGTCAGTTTCCCCTACTTTTAAAGTCATGACATGGCCAAAAGCCTTTTCAGTATCTATGATAGTTGTCTTCTTATGGGGAGGATATAGCGCCCATATCATCAATGAATTTTCATCATTATTGTATCTTGTGCCCATATATACTTCATTAACTCTCTCTGGAGTGAGTTTATACTGATCATCTACACTATT
The DNA here is from genome assembly GCA_027924645.1 of Cunninghamia lanceolata. Lineage (NCBI taxonomy): Eukaryota > Viridiplantae > Streptophyta > Pinopsida > Cupressales > Cupressaceae > Cunninghamia > Cunninghamia lanceolata. The sequence goes on from BSBN01000693.1 coordinate 5,930,334, forward strand.
TAGAAAACTGTCAAAAACCAAAGTAGAATTCAAGTCAAGACCAAGAAAAATCATAACTCCTGCATCTTTAAGCAATTGTCTACCCCTACTAGGAGTCATCTCCTGCATCTCTTTCTCTACTGTTATTTTCAGCATATCTAAGAATTGTTTTTCATTATCAGCAGAGACATCATCCACTGATTCTCTAATTTCTTTTCCTTTGCATTTGTACAAAAATGACTTAAATTCTTTTGAATGAATAAATTTATCATCAGAAATGAAAGATTCATAGGCTATCTGATGTGGATCCTCATCAGCAGACCCCTCCTCATCATGTATTACAACAGGAGGCTGATATTGTAACATTTTCCTTTTGGACATTTCTATTGTTTTGTCATGTGGCTCTTCTTGATCTACCTGTCCTTTAATTTTAGAGGATACAACCTTAATCTCTGCTAGCTGCTTTTTCTTCTCACTTAAATCCCTTTTATACTTTTCTATTACCAACTCCACCTCAGCCTCTTCTAAATTTCTAATAACATCATCATGTGGATAAGGTATGTGCATGTATCCACTGAGATTTTGTTTTCTTCATGCAAAGTCAATAAAACCTTCAGGGTCAAACCCTTTCCTTGCCTCAGCACTCCTCATGATATAATGCATCAACTTATCCATAATGAGATTATAACCCTCTTTTGACACCATAGTAAAATCTCCAAAACATAAAGTGCTGGGCATAAAGGATTGTTTATCATGTGAGATCAAATGCATTACATTTGAGCAATGCATCTGCCTAATTATCTATAAATAAGCAATTTTGTCAGGGACAGTTTTGGGCAATATAAATGGAGTGTCTTCAAAACCATATACTCTTATCATAGTAGCATCTTCAAAGCAATACCAGTCTTCCCAATTATGAGTGACAGTAGGGGGGCCACCAAAATCTTTTGGCCTGAGGAACCTTTTTATCTTAGTTAAGATTGAGTATTCACAAGGATGGTCGAAATATTTGTACAGTACTTTTACACAGTGTTCTTCAAATTGGGCATAACTGGAATGGGCATATCTACTGTCCCATATTCCAGTCCACATTTGTATTGGCAATTTTTCCCCCCTCTTATCTGCAGCAACAACTTTAAGTTCACTTGGCCATAACCCTACTTCTTGGCCAAAATATAACACCATGTGCATAAGCAATGAGTAATGCTCAAAAGAGCATGCTGGGGAACTATTTTTTTATTGCAGACATGCCAGAATCTATTCTATTAGCAATATAGGCAGCATAGTCAAACTGCCTAGCATTATGACATTAAATGTCAGTGGCTATAACCATTAAAGGAATGGTCATGAACTCAGGGACTTCTGAACCAAGGACTTGGCCCTCGAAATAATAAGTGTGCTGTATATATGGTTCAAATATGGCTAGGTGAAAAGGAGGACCATCATTTTTAGTTAGAGGCATCACTTCTCCTTCAACTCTAGGCCTATGAATGGGCAACCTCGATCCATTGTAGGTTGTGTCCATTCTCCAATATTCCTTCTCCAGGTCTTTATAAATAATAGGGACAGTGCACAAATCATCTAGATTAAACACTTCACAAATGTCATTTCTTGACAAATGTACAATTGGCTCACCCTGTGGGTTGCATATAGCTTTCAGGATTGGGCTATATTGTTGGGCAAGTAGTCGGAGTAGTTTGACATTCATGAATACATTAGGTATGACCAATTTTCCCAAATTCAAGTGCCATGGGTTTGACAAAGGAGCATTCCTGATCCTTCTATTATAATGGAATCTAAAAAGCTCATATCCTCTTATTAGGGTCCAGGTATCTCCCAATCGCTTACATTTATCTTCTAATTTTTCAACTTCTGCCCTAAGTTGAGCAGATCTTCTGGCCTTGGGAGTTGACCCAGACAATTGATCAACTAAGTCCTGATTGAGTTTTCTATCTTTTATTTTTTCTTCAAGGGTTTGATCAGTTTTTTGTTTCTTAGATTTACTAGTTTCCCCTTGTGTGTTTCTACCTTTACCCTTTCCTGGAGTATCCATATTCAAATTTTGGTAGAAAATTCAAATACAGGCTATACACAATGGTTTGTATGTAAGTACCTGTTGTTCTGTGGCTGTGATTGGAATCCTCTGCTTGTGCCTCAAGAATTCCTTTGTATTCCCTTCTCAGATACCTCTGTCAATTGTGATTACAATGGTCTTAAAAGATTTCATCGTAGTCTGCATTAATTATCTAATCAATTCAATGTCGTTCATCACTGTGAAATGTCACATTGCCATAACTCCTGTCATCGGCATGATTTTTAAAATGTCTGGGCAACCTTAATATCTCCTCATGGCGTGAACAATCAATTGGCGTGACCCCTCAATTGTATTCCCAATGCTATGTTGAGTCATATCTTAAGTGGGCACGACCATCGGTATGACTTCTTCCATTGCCGTGTGTTTTAGATTTCCCTCTGATATAGTGAGTCCTACCGATATAACTATTGGTGAGGGTCTCACCGATATGTGTGATAACAACTTGTTATCGGGGAGATCAATACCATCGGGATAATATATTTATGTTTCCCCGAGCTTCGTCATCTTCCCAATAATCTTCTATACTCTGGATCGGAATGACCATCTTGATATCTCACCGATATGGTTAAAACTTCTTATCAATGGGTGTGACTTTATTTCCATCAGAGTGAGATATACTATCGGGGTAATTCTTTTCAGATCACCTGATCATAATTATCTCCCCGATGGCTACTTTACATTCCTTATCAAAGAGAATCTATCAAAGTGTCACCGACACCCTTTCATTGTTATGACTTGTGATTCAACAAGATATCACTGCTTCATTCCGATATATTAAGTTACGCCGATAGATATGTGTATCGGTGTGACTTACACCGAAAGTGTCTTTTCATTGTTTCGCCAAGAGACTGAAGTATCAGAGACTTATTTACTTTTCCTCCCAATGTTTATTTCTTGCCGATGGTTATTGCCTTTGTCCCAATAAGATATTCAGTGAGACTCTTGCCGATATATTTCATCAATATAATATATACCATCGGGGTAGCTTTTAAAGGACCACCTGATGATTACTAATCATACCGATCGGTGTGACTGCTTAGTTCTCTTACCGATAAAAGGTCATCAGTATTACTTCTCCTATCGGCAGCTCTTACAAATCTCTATCCGATCTTTATTCTCATGCCGATAGTCATTTTCATTGATTTCTCATGTATCGGTATAAGCAACACAAAGTCTTGTCGATAGATTGACATTTAAGTAATTTTTCATTGCTTAGTCATGGACATCTTGTGGGATGTATCAATTTTTTACTATGGTTTTGGGATGTTTTTAGGATTTTCTCAAATATGGTGAAGTGAGAAAATAGTAAAAATTTGAAATTTTTACTATCCCAACAAGCCGTACGAACCAAGTGGTCCACCACCTGCAAGCTGAGAGACGAGAACATGGCTCAGGTGCTTTTCCACCCAACCATGAAGTATTTACACTTCCCTGGATCCCTTCATGATATGAAGGAAACCCATCCCTGCACTAAATATCTAGCTACCTGGTAACAACTACGAGGAGGGAACACCCGATGCAACCTTGATGTATGAATGTGCAATTCTAAAATAATGAAAAGCAAATTGTCTCACAACAGGATGTGGTAGAGATATCAATAAATAAGTTTGCTAGACAATAAACATCTATTTCAATGTCATTTCGATTAGATCTAATCTTTTAATTAACCTGGTCAATCCCTGAAAAGAGGAAAAGCCATCTCTGATAAATCCACATTCGGCATCCTAGTCCTAAAAGTAACCCAATACATTCCTATATAAAAACTACTTCTTTCCCCAAGAAGCAAGAAAATAAAGTAAAGAATCGAAAGTACAAGTTTTCAATTAAATCAATCCAATCCCTTTTCACCAAATATCAATTATAGAAAAATACACTTTCAAGCAAGAATCGGTCTCTTGAACATACAATTGCAATCAAAAGTTTATCAAATTGATATAGTTTCTAATCTTGCATTTCAGTCACAATGTCTTCAATAATAATTATTTTTAAGATATTAATCTATCTTGCTAATATTTCTATGACAGGAAGTATAAAATAATAAAAATAGTCTATAAGTTTGTCAAAGTGACATAAATCTCAAGTCCATATTACAATCATATTTCCTAATAAATATTCATCCTATTTGCTTTCAACAATCAGTGACAGGACTATTTCAATCCAATTATCTAACCAAAAAGTTCATGATTCAATAAAAAATAACTTACTATCAAAACTGCGACAGGAAGTCTCAAAACAACCAAACAGTCTTCCTATCATAATTGCAACTAGAACTATTGTAGAAAATAAATTTATATAGAGAACAATGAACAAAGTTTTAATTTGGTTTTTAGTCAAAATGGAAATATAAATAGTTTTCAACATCAGCATTGACAGGAAAATAATATAGTAATTCTACTATCTTTGTTTCCAGTTATCACATTGATTTTAACGAATTTTAAACAAAGCTATTGGCTTAATTTGTTTAGCTACAGGAAGAACGTAAATGCTGCTATAGGAACGTATGAAGTTTACAGTCATGAAGGTAGCTACAGGAATATAAGTTTTGTCTATTTTTAAGAGGTTTTGTTCATCAATAAAGAGTTTGATTTGGTAATCTAACATTGATTTCAGTCAGCATAAGAAGAAAACAGTCATAATAATGATTGACATGAATTAATCATTAACAATCTGGAGATTCCATTAAGAGTTTACAATTAGTCAAAATTCAAGATTAAGAAATGGCATTTTACTTAGCCCAAAAAGGAAGGTTTAGTTTTCCAGTAAGATGTTTTAGACTGCAAGAAGACTTGGCAAAAAGAAGAAGGTTGATCTGATTTGGCAAGGTTAGATCACCCAATTGGGAAAAACACAAACAACTAGAAGGAAGTGGCCAGCATGCCAACACCTAGCCTGAAGACTCAAACTGCCAAATGTAAGGAAGACATAAGGTTTGTCAGAAGCAAAAGGAAGCCAACTCGTGCCAGTAAGTTAGTGGTTAGGAGAGGATAATGGGTCGACGCCAGGAAAGAACATAAATAATTCACAAAAAAAGCCAAAGGGGCAGCTAGTAAATAAAACACGGGCCAAGGAAAACCATGCATGCATAGGCCAAATTTTCACTAAGCTCAAGCATTTAAATTAGTATCACATATTGTAATTAAATTACAAAGGAAATACCTAGATTGTTTTTTTGTGAGAGGTTGATTTGTAATTCAAATGCAGCTACCTTCTATTCCCTGTTGCTACTCAGTCTAGAAGCTCATCCTCTCTCCTGCAAATAAAATCACTATATTCTCTGCTCAATTGTGGTTGGTTTTCTGTTGAGCTATCTCTCTTTTTAATAAAATTCCCCAACTCTTATTTTTGGTGAACTCATTAGGTTTTTAGAATTGGAGATCACCTTCAGTTTGCATGAATAATTTGACCAATAAAAAGAAGCTCAATTCTATTGAAAAGAAAATAATAGCTAAATTAATTATCTTTCTATCACGTGAATGATAGTAACATATCTTTTAATTATTTTATCAAAACTCTAAATATAATAATGTTATTTTTAATATTATTTAACTATTTTAATTAAAGAAAAACCATTTAAATGATCAAGAAGAGAAATGCAATACAAACACTCTTACTTAATAAAGAATAATATATATATATATATATATATATATATATATATATATATATATATAAAATTATTTAAATTACATGGGACATATTGTGTTCCAAACATCTATATTATTGAAAATAGAAAACAATCTTTCATTTAATTATTTATTTAAATAAACTACACTACATCTTTTAAATATCATTCGAAAAGACATTAGATTTAAGTAATCACATCATGCATTTGAAAATGATTGATAACCACACATTAATGAAATAAAGCCATTCAATAATGCATATGCAACTATGTGATGTGTGTGATTGCATCAGGGTATCCCATCCATTAGTTCTTGCCAAGTGGCTAGAACACCTCTACCTCAACCATGTTCTCGTCTTCGACGAGTTCCTGCATTCATTCGCACTCAACTCGATGTCAATAGGTTAGTGTCTCCAAAACATAGCCGAAGCAAATCATTGGATTTACATCAATATTACTTAATATGTAAATCAAATTTTCCAATATAACTTGATAATAATTACTTTCACACATTTGAAATTACTCAAACTAAATCAATGATGGTAAATGTTCATTAATCTAGAATAATAGTAATGTCCATAAAAATGAGATGTGACAATTTACCATGATTTTCTTATTCTAATTTCACCTTCTATATGTTTTCAATGATATTTTCATCCTCATTTCACCCTCTATATGTTTATCATGATTTGATTATCCTCATTTCACCTTCAATTTTGTTTAGTGAAAGGGTGGTAGGTGAAATTTTGTATTTTGCATCTTCTGAGACTGAACCAACAATGTTAACATGTCAAGAAGGTGGGTGAGCAATATTGGAGGTCTCTTTTTCATGGCCAAGCATCCTAATCCTTCTAGGATACATTGGACTGATAAAGTCTGTTAAGAGCTCTTAGACCAAAAAGATGCCAAACTTTCACTTAATTGTTCTCTCAAATTGTGGCACTTAAGAATATCTCATTTGCATGTATAGGTGCATGTCGAGTCCACCTACAAATACATAACTCAATTTTTCTACCTCAAATTTATTTTCCTATAGTGATTGGGAAGCTAACACCTTGTTGTAGATATTTGGTTGCATGATAGTGTACAATAGTTCTTGTCAATGTTTAGTGGTTGCATGCCAATATGGAAGACAAAGAAATGAAGTTTTTTGAGAATCTATGTCAATGATGTTACAAAATTTGAAAAATATGAAGGAATAGTTTCTTATTCTAATTAAGTAGAATTACATAAGAGCTAAAGGAGAAAGATTAACAACAATTATTCAAGAAGAAAGTTTGGGAGAGAAAAGTCAATTAAATGTGTAACATCTCATTCCATAATGCTCAAGATTTAACATAAAAATGTATCATAACCAAAAGATTAGTTAACAAGTTGATTGAGCTAATCAAATTTTAACCAAAAGAAACATAATCTTTTCATCAATTAAGCATGCCAATCTAATCATGATATAACAAATCTTACATTTTAGTAATCATTTACAAATCTTTAGTTAGTATCCATCACTAATCAAGTACAAGATATGCTCAAGGCATCATAGTTCAATTAATAAATTACAATAGACCCTTAGGTCATAAATGAAAATACTATATTTGGATCCCATGACATCTGTCTCCATAAGCCTCGGCTTGTCTCATGCTTGGGAAGGAGAACATCATCCTGGAGTTTTTCCTCCAATTACAGACTTGCGGTCCCCCTCTCAACTTCCTAACTGGAAGTGGCCCTACCCTTCATGGAAAGGATAGACATTAGAAACCATTTGGTTAGCCATCTAAGTATCTGGTGTTGTGTCATTCCTAATGTCTCATAGTCACACACTATAGATTCACTCTAACTTGTATGACACTATTGGAGACACTAGGCCATCTAGAACACTATGGACTGACAATGCATGCAGAGATGGATGCATTACTTTGGCCAAAGATTTACATACATACACTTTGCACAATGAACGTCGTCATATGTCCACCACCCTAACTCAACTTACAAGCTATCATGTCCTATAGTAACTTCTCATTGACCTTGTTCTTTAGGTCTAGTATGAGGGATCAATTCGAATCACTATCCATACTTGGACATTCGACTCCCATCATAAGTTGGTTACAACTAAATAGGTTATTTTTGTAATGAGGAACTAGTGACTCCTTGTCACCTTGTTCCGCTTTCAATTCATATCAAAATCAACCATTTTGACCACAATGGTCTCCTATGGTTTACATTTTCGATAGTAAATCATCATATATGATGAAGTCAAATTCATGGTTCTCAAGGCATACCATGCCTTAGTAGAAAATATTGGTTTCATTATGATTAATAGATCTTATACTCTTTATGATCTTTAGGTGTTAAACACCAATCCTATTAGTTTACACTTCAGTAAATAAAGGAATTATAACTCATAACAATAACCAATAAATTTTAATTCAGACACATATAGAACAAGCTTATATTATTCTTTAAGCACAATCAAACTATTTTGAGATGAGACCATGTTCTCAATTGATCTCACCACCTCCATAATCAAAGTTTCACATATACAATCTTGACAATTTAAATAAGCCTTATATGATTCACAATCGGCTTTCCATACAAGCCAAACTTGATAATAGTTTAGGTGTTGTAAACACAATGATGTATAATTACCTTTTCGGCTATCACCACAGTCAAGTGACTGTATAATTTGATTATAACTATAATCATTAGTGGAGTTATTCAATATTCCACATCAAGAGCACTTAGACTCTAACTTTGTCATCATACGACATGTGCTTAATATGCTTTGAAAGCATGCTCAGCGATAACGGCTTCGAGCTCTGACTTTCATAAGGTATGTAATGCATTAGAGTTGGGTTGTAAGACCCTAAGCTATGACATAGAAAGGAGTTTAACTTTATACCGCTTGGCCTTATGGCCATCGAGCTAGTGTCACAAAAAAAAATAATACTATTACTACTCAGTTTTTAAGCCTCGAGCCTAGTCATAGGAAAAGTTTACAATGTTGTACTGCTCGACCAGTCGACCTTGAGCATAGTCTTAGGTAAAGGTTATTTTGTTTCATTATTCAGCCCCACGGCCTTGAGCTTAGTCTCAAGAAAAAGATTACTATGTTTCTTTATTCAGCCTTATGTCCTTGAGCTCAGCCTCAATAAATATTACTGTGTTGATAGCTCATCCATAACTAATTCAAGCCTATTCTCTTAATAGAGTTAACATTATAATGCTCGGTCTTAAGGATCTAAACCTTGAAAAGAAATAATGCATAGATATAGTATGAGCTCGGCCTTCAGCCTCGACTATAATGATAACATCAAAATAATGAGAACGGCCTCACAGGCCTCGTGCCTCTGTATTTAAATAAGAAACATTATGCCATACTTTCTCTGGCAGAAGTTTGATACAGCTATAGCTCATTAAAACAAAGCCAAAAGGGACACTGTCCACCATTTTATCTGGACAAGGCTGTCAAATGGTGATGCAGTCCCTGATCGAGTCTACTACAAGCTAATATCATCTTCCAATCACTTGGTGCTTTCATAGAATGGCTCTGCCATGCTTCTTCCACCCCAAAAACCAGCAACAAAAACTTATGAACTAAAAATCCCTTACTCTCCCAAAAATTAAAACAAGACTTGCTATTGGCTGATTTAGGCATGCCAATTTGGGTGGAAACTACCACCCCACTCAGTTAGTTTCCTCCTAAAATGGCTTGACAAAAGCATCATGTGCTTGAGAAGGTTGAGCTCAAAGCTCCCTCCACTCCTCAAGGACAACTTAAATAATTTATCACTATTCGATAATATAAAAAAAATAGAATAGGTAAAAAGTTTACTACATTATTAAAATCAACCTATAAATATATATATATATATATATATATATATATATATATATATATATATATATATATATATATATATCCATCTTTACTTAAGAATAAGGGCTAAATAATAAATATTTAAAACATTAAGGATTATCACTATAAAATTGAAATCACAAAATGATTCACATCAATATCGTTAGTTATCTAGGTCGAGTAATACTCCCTCGAAATCGACTATCTTCATTAGTCAAATGACTAGGGATTAATATCCCCGAAGACAAAAGGATAATGAGAGACCTCCTCATCTCTTAACACTATTGTCTCTCGACTAGAGATGATGTTCTAAGAACATCATCTAGCCATCACCACTAGTTGTGGTAGCACTCGCGATATAATGACTTACAAAGAACATGAAAACTAAGAAAGGTGACATGACACATGACAACTTATGAAAGGATTAAGAAGGACATAGAAGTCAATACTCAGATGACTAATCAACCTTCTGCTTTCCCAACATCTAACCTTTCCTCTAGGATGATACTCTCCTTCCTTCTTTGAAGGACGTTCATTTTCCTATTCACACTCAGGACCACAAGATCATGATCAGTGCATCATTATCATATCTCATAATATATATCATTTAATTAACAAAACTATTTAACATTAGTAATTACTTCATAATTAAAAATTAAATTAGATTTTTCCACAATATCAAATCAGTTGACTATGACTAATCCTCTTGATCATCATGCCAAGTTAATGATTAAGTCTAATTGTAAGTTGGGGATGTAACATTTTCCCCCCATAAGAATCATTGTCCCTGATGATTAATTGTCTTTAAGATAAACCAACATAATATGAAAATGTTTTCAAAAGCATAATATCAAATGTCTTAAAAAAGATGAGGAAATCTAGCATGGAAGTCATCATAATCTTCCCAGGTGCCATTTTCCACCAAATATTGGTCCTACTAGACCTTGCACTGTGTTATTTCCTTGTTTTGTAAGTGCATCTTATGTGTTTCGAGCACCTTGATGGGCTCGATCACCACCACTCCTGGGTCCTTCACTTGTAGAATATTCCAATCAAACATAGGAATTTGATTATCAGCAGAATTAAACTTTTTCAAATAGAAAACATGAAACACATTATGCATCATGGCAAGTGCTGGCGTTAGTGCAATTTTGTATCCCACTGGGTTGACTTCTTCTAGAACTTCAAATGGGCCTACGTATCTTGGTGCCATCTTGGACACCTTTCTAAATTTGATGGAGCTTTTCTGAGGTTTTACCCTTAGGAGAACTTTATCTCCCATAGTGAAATGCCTTTCAATATGCTTAGCATATGCATAACTCTTTTGCCTATCATTTGCTTCTGCAATCCTCCTTTTAATCAGATGGACTTGTTCTTCCATCTCAGATAGCATTTCTGGACCAAGGCTAACCCTATCTTCTAGTTTATCCCACTTATAGGGGTTCGACACTTTTGTCCATATAATGCCTCAAATGGTGCCATCTTAATAGCTTAATGATAAGAGTTATTGTAGGCAAATTCCACTAGAGGAAGATAATCCTCCCACTTGTATTGTTGATCCATGCAATACATCCTTAATAAATCCTCCAACACTTGGTTCACCCTTTCAATTTGTCCATCCATTTTAGGATGATAAGAAGAGCTTATGTTCAACTGTGTACCAAGTGAAGAGAACAAGGTTTGCCAAAACCTAGATGTCATCCATGCATCCCTATCCGAGATAATTTTCTCAAGAATGCCATGCAGTCTAGAAATCTCTGGAACAAATTTTTGAGCAATGATGGGTGCCCCATCCATCAAGTTTTCAGGTATAAAATGGGCTACTTTGGTGAGTCTATCCACCACAACCAAGATAGCATTGTGTATGTTCCTTGACATAGGAAGCCCTTGCACAAAGTAGATACTTATAATCTACCATTTCCACTTAGAAATTTCATGAGGGTATAATAATCCTGTTGGGTGTTGGTGTTCTGCCTTCACCCTTTGGCATTTAATACAAGTAGCTACAAAAATTGTAGCATCCCTCTTCATTCCCTGCCAAAAATATAAAGGTTTTACATCAACGAGTAACTTAGTTACTCCAAGATGTCCATAATATGGTGCAGAATGAAACTCTTTCCATACCATATTCCTTAACTTTACTGAGTTAGGTACATACATCCTCCCTTTAAACCTTAATAACTGATCTTCTTCAAGGTTGAATCCCTCATATTTCAGATTCTGTGGATTCTCCTCAAGGGCATGTTTTACTTGCTCATAAAATTCATCTCCCTTAGATTTTTGTAGCACCTAATTCCTAAAATTAGAATGTATAGAGATCATAGAGGAAATATGTCTTCTCCTACTTAAAGCATCTGCCACTCAATTTTCTTTTCCCTGAATATATTTAATCTTGAAATCATAATTTGAGATAAATTTTAACCATCTTCTTTGATGAGCATTAAGATGGGGTTGAGTGAGCAGATACTTGAGTCCCTGGTGATTTGTTTTCAACTCAAAAGGTTTTCCAAGTAGGTAGTGTCTCCACATTTGAAGTGCGTGAAAGACTACTGTCTATTCTAAATCATGTGGGGCATAATTTTGTTCATAGTTTTTTAGTTTACATGATTCATACGCAATTACATGTCCATCTTGGACTAGTACACCACCTAAGCCTTCCCCTGAGGCATCGTTAATGACTACAAATTGACCTTCTGGTCAGGTACTTTCAATATTGGGTCTGAAGTCAATTTTGCCTTTAATAGGTCAAAGGCCTCCTCACACTTTTCTGACCATTCAAATTTCTTGCCCTTTCTTTGCAAGGAAGTTATAGGATGTGCAATTTTAGAGAAGTTTTTCACAAACTTCTTATAATAACCAACAAGGCCCATGAAACTTTGAACCTCATGTACATTTCTTGGTTTCGACCATTTAGAAATAGCCTTAATCTTAGCTAGGTCCACAGCTATCCCCTTAGCTGAAATTATATGACCCAAATACTGTACTTCTTTCTAAAAGAAAGTACACTTAGAGAGCTTGCCATATAACTTATGCTCTCTATATCTCTAAAGAACAATTCTCAAATGTTACATATGTTCTTCTTCATTCTTAGAATAGATCAAAATGTCATCAAGAAATACTAAGACAACCTTGTCTAGACAGTCTCTAAACACACTGTTCATAAGATTCATAAACGTCGTTGGTGCATTTGTCAATCCAAATGCTAGGATAGTGAATTCATAATGTCCATATCTGGTTCTAAAGTTTATCTTATGAATGTCTTCATTCTTCAACCTCAATTGGTGATATCCAGATCGAAGATCGACCTTGGAAAATACTATTGCACCCCTCATTTGGTTAAAAAGAGCATTGATGCGAGGTAAAGGGTATTTATTCTTAATGGTTTCTTTGTTTAACATGTGGTAGTCTATGCACAATCACAAAGTGCCATCTTTCTTTTTCACAAAAATGACTGGCACTCCCCATGGTGACACATTGGGTCTAATCAACCCTTTATCTAGCAGCTCTTGTAGTTGAGCTTGTAACTCCATTAGTTCTATTGTGGTCATTTTGTAGGGGGCTTTAGAAATAGGTTCTGACCTAGGAATAATATCAATGACAAAATCAAAGGCTCTTTTAGGGGTAACCCCAGTAGTTCATCTAGAAATACATCCTCAAAGTCTCTGAGGAAAGGATACTTGTCCATATCTGATCCTTCTTGACCTATGGACTCCATCCCAACTTCATTAAGTTTTTGGAATTCATAAAACATTAAGTCATCTTAGAAGTAGGTTTCCTCTGTTTCATCTATTTGTTCATCCACCATGTGGATGCTTCACCTGCTAGCTGGAATGCTCCCCACATAGATTTGGTAACCTCATTATAATTTCTAATTTCAAAATACTTCTCCATCTCTATAAGCCATGCCTCCACGGCATCTCCTCTTACGGATCCATCAAATTTAGGTGGCATGATCTTTTTCATTTCATAAGACAATTCCATAGCCATAAGGCTCCTCTTATCCCCTTCTTGTCTAGTCATAGAGTTATTTTCTCCATGTTGGCTTTGGGTGGTGTCATTATGGTGTTCCTCACCATCACCCCCATCATAATCATCTCGCATGTCTTCTGACTATCCTCCTATATTATTTTTGAGAGTTTCCACCCTCACCCCTTGTTTCTTTCAACAAAGTTGAGATTTCATCTATTTTAGACTGGGATTGCCCTAAAGGTGCTCCTTCATCTCGTCTATCCTCCATTCTGGTTCTAACTCAAACTTTTACTGCAATCTACTTCTTCTTGAAGTTTGCAAATTCATCACGGATTAGTTTTTCCATGTTATACAATTCATTCATTTTACAAATCTATTCACATTCATGTAATCTTTAACAAGAAAGGAAAGATTGTCAAAATTGCCATGGCATTACAGTTTCCATTGGATTACATATAATCCACCAAAATTACAAAATTGTATTTACACCTTGTTCCTGCAGGTCATTTACAATTTGGGATAACTTCACATATTCATGTTTTCTTTTCAATCTTAGGAGGTGAGGATACACACTGGTATTCCTTAACATCCTCCTTAGGTACATTATAATCTTTAGGGTTATTTCCCTCAGCTAGTGCTTTAGGGATAGAGGGTGTTTCTAATGCTTCAGTAGAGTTAGGGGCAGCCAACCTTTCAACTTTCCATAACTCCTTGATGCATTTCACAGCATCAGCGAAAGTTTCCTCATCATATAACCATGAACCTACCAAGCATCCAGTCTATTCAAGTTTCCTTTTTATGGAGGCTCGTGCCTTCAAGATATTTTGTTGGCGTAGGTAACTCCATATTATGTTACCTTCTTTTGAGGTGTGGTTCTAATTTTTACCATTTAGGTATAGAATATCCAATCATTAGCATACTTAATGTTGGATACAATAATCATCAAGTAGTGATCTCATTAGGTCCATGTATTGAACCTAGTCGCTCTGATATCATATGTAACATCTCATTCCATAATGCTCAAGATTTAACATAAAAATGTATCATAATCAAAAGATTAGTTAACAAGTTGATTGAGCTAATCAAATTTTAACCAAAAGAAACATAATCTTTTCATCAATTAAGCATGTCAATCTAATCATGATATAATAAAGCTTACATTTCAATAATCATTTACAAATCTTTAGTGGGTATCCATCACTAATCAAGTACAAGATATGCTCAAGGCATCATAGTTCAATTAATAAATTACAATAGACCCTCGGGTCATAAATGCAAATATTGTATCTGGATCCCATCACATCTGTCTCCATAAGCCTCAACTTGTCTCATGCTTGGGAAGGAGAGCATCATCCTAGTGCTTTTCCTCCAACCATGGACCTGCGGTCCCCACTCAACTTCCTAACTGGAAGTGCCCCTACCCTTCATGGAAAGGTTAGACATTAGAAACCATTTGCTTAGCCATCTAAGTATCTAGTGTTGTGTCCTTCCTAATGTCTCACAGTCACACACTATAGATCCACTATAACTTGTATGACACTACTAGAGACACTAGGCCATCTGGAACACTGTGGACCGATAATGCATGTAGAGATAGAGGCATTACTTTGCCCAAAGATTTACATACATACACATTGCACAATGAATGTCCTCGTATGTCCACCACTCTAACTCAACTTACAAGTTGTCATGTCCTACAGTAAGTTCTCATCGACTTGTTCTTTAGGTCTTGTATGAGTGGAATCAATTCGAATCACTTTCCATACTTGGACATTTGACTCCCATCATAAGTTGGGTACAATTAAATAGGTTGCCTTCATAATGAGGAACTAGTGACTCCTTGTCACCTTGTTCCACTTTCAATTCATATCAAAATCGACCATTTTGACCAACCTGATCTCCTATGGTTTACATTTTTGATAGCAAATCATCATATATGATGAAGTCAAATTCATGGTGTGCAAGGCATACCATGCCTTAGTCGAATAGATTGGTTTCATTATGATTAATAGATCTTATAATCTTTATGAGCTTTAGGTGGTAAACACCAATCCTATTAGTTTACACTTAGTAAATAAAGGAATTATAACTCATAAAAATAACCAATAAATCTTAATTTAGACACATATAGAACAAGCTTATATTATTCTTTAAGCACAATCAAACTATTTTGAGATGAGACCATGTTCTTAATTGATCTTGCCATCTCCATAATCGAAGGTTCACGTATACAATCTTGACAGTTTAAATAAACCTTATATGATTCATAGTCGGCTTTCTATACAAACCAAACTTGATAATAGTTTAGGTGTTGTAAACACAATGATGTGTAATTACCTTTTCGGCTATCACCATAGTTGAGAGACTGTATAATTTGATTATAGACTATAATCATTACTCGAGTTATTCAATATTCCACATCGAGAGCACTTAGACTCTAACTTTGTCATCATACAACTTATGCTTAATATGCTTTGAAAGCATGCTCAACCATAACAGTTTCAAGCTTCGACTTTCTTAAGGTATGTAATGCATTAGAGTTGGGTTGTAAGACCCTAAGCTATGACACAGAAAGGAGTTTAACTTTATACCGCTTGGCCTTATGGCCATCGAGCTAGTGTCACAAAAAAACATAATACTATTACTGCTCATCTTTTAAGCCTCGACCCTAGTCATAGGAAAAGTTTAAAATGTTGTACTGCTCGACCATTTGGCCTTGAGCGTAGTCTCAGGTAAAGGTTATTGTGTTTCATTATTCAGCCCCATGGCCTTGAGCTTAGTCTCAAGAAAAAGATTATTGTGTTTATTTATTTGACCTTACGGCCTTGAGCTCAACCTCAAGAAAGATTACTATGTTGATAGCTCAGCCATAATGTCTTCGAGCTTATTTTCATAACAGAGTTAACATTATAATGCTCGGTATTAAGGCTCTGAACCTTGAAAAGAAATAATGCATAGATACAGCATGAGCTCAGCCATTTTGGCCTTGAGCCTCGACTATAATGGCAACATCAAAACAATGAGTACGGCCTCACAGGTCTCATGCCTCTGTATTTAAACAAGAAACATTATTCCATACTTTCTCTTGTAGAGGTTTGATACAGCTATAGCTCATGAAAACAAAGCCAAAAGAGACAATGTCCATTTTACCTACACAAGGCTGTCGAATGGTGATGTAGTCCCAGATTGAGTCTCCTACAAGCTGCTCTCGGCTTCCAATCGCTTGGTGTTTTTGCAAAAAGGCTCCACCACCCTTCTTCCACCCTAAAAACCAACAACAAAAACTTACTAACTAAAAATCCCTTACTCTCCCAAAAATGAAAACAAGACTTGCTATCAGCTGATTTAGGCATGCCGATTTGGGTGGAAACTACCACCCCACTTGGTTAATTTCCTCCTAAAGTGGCTCAACCAAAGCATCATGTACTTGAGAGGGTTGAGGTCGAAGCTCCCTCTACTTCTCAAGGCCAAATTAAACAATTTATCACTATTCGATAATATTAAAAAGAATAGGATAGGTAAAAAGTTTACTACATTATTAAAATCAACTTATAAATATATACGTATATATTCATCTTTACTTAAGAATAAGGGTTAAATAATACATATTTAATATTAAGGATTATCACTATAAAATTGAAATCACAAAATGATTCACATCAATATCGTCAGTTATCAGGGTTGAGTAATACCCCCGAAATCGACTATCTTCATTAGTCAAATGACTAGGGATTAATATCCCTGAAGACAAAATGATAATGAGAGACCTCCTCATCTCTTAACAATATTGTCTCTCAACTAGAGATGATGTTCCAAGATCATCATCTAGACATCACCACTAGTCATGGTAGCACTCACAATATAACAACTTACAAAGAACATGAAAACTAAGAAAGGTGACATGACACATGAGAACTTACGAAAGGATTAAGGACATAGAAATCGATACTCAGATGGCTAATCAACCTTTTTCTTTCCCAACGTCTAACCTTTCCTTTAGGATGATACACTCCTTCCTTCTTCGAAGGACGTTCATTTTCCTGTTCACACTCAGGACAACAACATCATGATCAGTGCATCATTATTATATATCATAATATAAATCATTTAATTAACAAAACTCTTTAACATCAGTAATTACTTCATAATAAAAAAATAAATTAGATATTTCCACAATATCAAATTAGTTAACTATGACTAATCCTCTTTGTTAGGGTTAGCCGGCAAAAGATATCAATTAAATGCAAATAAAGATTAAATAGAGGAATGGAAATACATAGAAATAATAACAGTGAGAGACAAGTTTTAACGTGTTCACCCAAACTCAAGCTACATCCACCAAACAGAGAGTCCAATATTGGGTAAGTGCAAGAAGATGGGGGGCCAAAAAGTGGCCAAAATAATTTCAAAAAAATTTAAGTCATAATGCGAGCACGTTATAACGCGCTCGCATTATGACCTAGTATAAATTTTAAAAAAAGCAATTGAATTTCATTTCATTCTCATTTTCTCCTCTGCCCGTGGCTTCCAAACCCTCAAAAACGCGCTCGCGTTCTGCAAAACGCCAATCAACACAAAAAGCTTATCAATTTATTGCCAAAATGCCCCCGCGACGTCGGGCACACCAAAGGGGTGAGTTATCTTTATTTTTTTGTTTGAATTTCTTTCTAAATAGGTAGGTTTTTGTTGATTTTTGATGTATATTTCGTTAATTGTTAGGAAATGTTAATGCACCTCCTCCTCCTCCTCCTCCTCCTTCTCCTCCTCAAAATCCACAAAATCCTGAGGAGGAAATACCTGTAGAACAACAACCTCCTCCATTCATTCCTCGACATGCCCCTAGAACACAAGATAATATAATGGGGCAAATTGAAAACAACAAAAAAGAAATTGAAGATATAATTGCAAGGTTGAAAGATCCTTCCACTTCAACCTTGAATAGGTCCACGCTTGTCGAATCTCTTGAGTCTATGTTATCAAATGTAAATTCAATTAGCAAGCAAATAACTAGTTGGACCGATAAAAAGAGAGAGTTTAGAGATTACTATGTAGACAAGTTGTCATACCAAGATGTCAAAAAATTACAAATTACAAAATTAGACTTGTGTTCAATTTTCACAAACCCACAAACAAATCAACCTCCACCCATTACATGCAAGAGGTTCCCTATCCATTGGTGCAACAACCAAGTGATAAGGGACAATTTCAGGCAGAGGTGGTGGATGGTTTTTGACCATCCTCCATGCAATAATAATGAGGTCTCGCAATACTTTTTGAGGAAACTCTACTGCGAGTTTGTCCTCAATAAAGTGCCAAACTATTTTGATATGCGGGACTTCTAGGGTAGAGGTGGGGGCTCAGCACAGGATAGACCAGGGGCACGTCTTGACCCACAGCGGGTAGTGAGATGAGTAATCAGCAGACCAGCCCACGAGCATGTTTCTATCCCTTCCATTGTGAAGGAGAGTGTTGAGGTTGATACACTGAGGTCGATTAGTGCCTTGACCCAGAGCATCATAGAGCATGCTGGTCCTGCAACACATAGTGGGTTGGGAGATAGTGCGAGGAGTAGGGTCCCACCGCATACTTGCCAGGCTTGCGGGCCAGCCTGTGGTTATGACCCCATGGACAGTTAGGACGTAGGTGCACAGACTACATCTGCAGCTGAGCAGATGGTGATGATAGATACCCTCCTGAGTGAGACTTTCAGCCTTGATACTCAGGTAAATATTAGCAAGTTTATTGAATTTAATTTATTAAATTTTATTTGTGAAATACAAGATTAACTAATTTAAATTGATGATTTTAATGAAATTTCAGGGTCATAGCGTTGATGCAGTTTTTAGTGGTTCTCCACCTACATTTTTCACTAGATCATCTACTGTCGAGGTATGTAACTAGTAAACAATTATAAATATTACATGTGAATAGCATCGTTATATGAATGGTATTCTAATTTCTGATTTTTGATGTTAAATAGGTTAATACTGTAGATTTCATGGCAACACCTGCCAGCGGTGGTGGACTTCAAAGCTTTACGGAGGTAATAAAATAAATAGTTTAATGAATGAATTGTACTTACTAAATTTTTGTATGTGATTTGTGTGTTTTATTGTGTGTACTTCCATGTTTAGATGAACATGTGTGTATGTTAGGAGCCATGATTTGCGTCACTATTATAGTTTTCGTAATTGAATAATGTTGTTTTATTTCTAGATGATGCAGGCTGCAGAGACACCTCCCCATGTTCATAGGGCAATAGAGCAGGGTGTGGCCTCTGCGATTCATAGCTCCATGGCATTGACAGGGGTATGAGGCAGATTAGTAAATTTCAATTTACATTCATTGTTATAGTTGTCTATTTTTGAAAAATCAAAAGATTATTGATTTGAAGTTTAATTTCTATCTGGATGGTTTCTATAGGACATGACATCACCAGGGCCTATTCCTGCTACTGAGGCAAGCGAGGAGACAGATTATATGTTAGTGGTAAGTGATTATTTTGTTAAATGTTTTAATTTTTTTATAACATGTAATTTCTATATATTAATGTCTATACTTTTTATTGTAACAGGTAAAGGTGCAGGAAGAACTAAATAGGAGGAGTAGCCCTCAGGTTCGTAGTAGACCACCCACATGCATGTCTCCATCCCCTAGAAGATCAAAGGCTGCTCGTGATTTATTCTCTTCACCAGCCAGAGGGGAATGACTTTTTATTGTGTTCCTTTGTTGTATGCCTATATGGCATTTGTGGACATATATTTTGTATTGTACATAGTTGACATTGTATGCCTATATGGCATTCTTGTAAGCCTATATGGCTATTTTGTATATATGTTATACTTATATTGACAGATATTGATGTATGCTTATATGGATATTTGGTTAATACAAATCTTTTTTATTGATGGCAACCATACTTGCATTATAAATCTACTTTTGAATGCATATTTGTAGATGGCTACTTCAAATATTTACAGTCTGATTGTATTACATAGGATGTTTGCATTTTCTTTGATAGGCTTGATAGGCCATGGATTACATGATGGTGTTTGATGGAAAAGTATGGTACTAGAAGACTCTAGTTCATTCTTAATAGGCTTGTGATTGATAATATCTTTGCATGATTGCACTTGATCTTGGATCATGGGCATGTTGTTAGGATTTTGATTGCATTGTGATGTTTGATGGATAGGCATGGTGTAAGATACCCAACTAGTTCTACAAAAAAATTTCCTTACTTAAACAATTTTACTTGCTATCAATTCATCAACTACTTCAACAACACAAAGATATACATCAAAGATAACTACTTGAATGAATCAACCTTAGAGTTGGGTACTTGTCTAGTTATTTGACTCAATCAACTTGCAATGTCTTATTACATGGATAATGCTTTCAATAGCATGAAGTTACAACTTATTCAATGGAGATACAAAAGAAAGCCCTTGAAGCCTTGATGTTTACAATGGCATCTACACTTGATCAACTCAATCAAACTCAATGATGTCAACTGAATGTCAACACCTCACAATATCACAAGGGAGCATCACCTTGCTTGTTGCATGGATGAACGTCATAGTTGCAAGACTCTTAGGGTTAGGCACCAACTAAAGGTAGTAGTGACCAAACTAGGCGCCATCCTAAGCTAGGCACTTCCTTGAGGTGGTAGAGACATGGATGAACATCTGGTGGGGTTTGATGACTCTATATTGACACTCAAATTCACTTAGGTGCAATATTAGTGTTCTTCTGACTAGGTGCCAAATAGGAGGATTCTTAGGGGTTTTGGTGCCTAGGTTACAACTTGTCAATTTCTTAAAGAATCTTTGAAACTCTTGACTTTCAAGGATTATCATCTTACCCTCTGATGGAGCATCTTGTTCCAAAATTGGTCTTGAGGACTTGCATCTCTCTTAGGTGCATGTTTGGAGTAATGTCAACTGGTATCATCGCCTATTATCTCAATTCACACTTGACATCAAACTTTTGAAGCTCTTTTACCCTAGCGCCTTTATCTTCTATCAAGCGCCTAACATTCTGGAGGTGAATTCCATCTTAATCCAAGTCTTCAAGGTACTTCCAAGTTTAGGCACCAAAACAAGGTTATGGAGGAGCAGAACCACGCCTTAGGAGAATGACTGAACCCTAGGCACCAATTTGAGGTTGCAAGAGCATAGGTATGCGCCAAGTAGAGTTTGATGCTCAAAACATTAACATTATTTAGTGAAATCCTTTTTTGACTCTAGGCACCATTTGGAGGCTAGAAAGAGGGAAGTTGACACCAACTGCATTAGGCACATTTCTGAGGTGATGGAGACCAATAAGTGCGCCTTGTCCTCTGGCTCTATTCCTTGTTAACTTTACAGCTTAGATTATCTAAACAACACTGAGAATACTTCCCTTCTTCCTGATACAAGTTGAAAGATCCACTGGGTGCCATTTCAGGTGTCTAGAGAGATCATCAACCAAGGGCACTAATAGAGCCTTTGGCAAATGGAAAGAGTGCCTTACTTAGATTTGATTTCTAGATGCCAAAATTGAGGAATTTTGTGCCTTGGCTAGGAGTTTCTCATTTCAATCTTGATTATTCATCTAAGTGACTTTCCTTAGCTCCCAAGCCTTCAATCTATTCATTACCCCTGCTAGGCACTCAAAATAGAGTGTCAACGCCTTATGAAGGTTAGGCACATTCTAAGGGTGGGGTAGGCAAGTGAGGGCACCAGACCAGGCCTTGAGAGTTCTCTCCTCATCAAAAGCTTTCAATCCTAGGTGCCAGATCCAAGGAGTTCTAACCAGCACATGCGCCTAGTGTTGTGAGTTCACCCAAAGGACATCTTTACCTTGAATACTTTCAATCTTCATCCATCTATGCTAGGCGCTCAATTGGAGGATCCCTAGAAACATGTATAGGTGCCTTGAGGTTCTTAGGCACTTAATTCAGATGATCCTTGTGCTAGGCGCTTAGTAAGGAAAACTGGAGTGGAATGGGCGCCTAGGCTCCCAAGCTTCCATACTTAGTCAAATTTTAGGGTTTTGACCTTTTTCCTGCAAAACAAACAGATAGAGTTAGTCTAAAACCAATTCATTCCCTCATCATTTGGAATTAGCCTCCGGGAATGAGGAATAGGCTAATCCATTATACACTTGATGATCAAGCCGGGAACGGGGACATGACACATGGTACTAGGCTAATCATTTTGGGTTTTGCATGAGCCTCGGACAAGGTAATAGGCATAGGGTTTTTATCTTGCATATTGATTTTTTCAAACCAAGGGTCCATGATGGAAATGATTAAGGATGATAGAATGTTTGGATTTTGGACTTTGAGATGTTTATGGTTGTAAATGTTTACTGTTTGGACTCAAATTTTGTTAAATGGTTGTTTGAAAGAGGACACATCAAACACAACAATAAGATTGGTTTAAGTATGGATGCAAATGATGTTTACTAGTTTACTAATGTGATGATGTTTACTAATGTGATGATGATTTTGCATGTTTTCAATGGTTGGGATCTACAAGTTATGCATTTTTTTGGGATGCACACCTCATTGATTGTAGTGGGATGACTTGAATGCATATTGCCTATATCCATGGGATGACTTTGTTATTTTTCCTTGTCTATGCTCATTTGCACATTGGTATGTTGCATTGGGATGAGAGGATGGATGTTGCTTGGATAGTGATGTGTATTCGTCACCTAGTGATGGATGATCTTATATAGTGGTTGGGTGTAATGGTTATCTTCATGTGGTTGTAGATGTTGATCCTTGGTTTAGAGGTGTTTGGTAGTGTGTCTTGGTGGACTCTTGATTCTAGATTAGAGTATTAGCATGATACAAGTTCTCTTGAGACTAGGATGTCTGTATTGGTGCATGTGATCTTCTAGGAGGAGATGTTAGATCATGATGTCATGTTTGGATACCTAATTTTGTAGTTGGAGTTTTGACAGTGGTCTTGTTGGTTCTCTTGGTATTGAGTACATTGGTCATGTGCTTGGGAGCTTCATGATAATGTGGTGTTGAATTTGGAGCTTAACATGGATTGATTGGTTGTAGGTTCTCATACATACTTTGAGACTTGGGTGAGGCTAGAGTTCTCTTGGGATTAGAGACACTTGTTGAGATGGTTACCCTTTAGAGGTTTTAGCAGGAAGACCAAGGAGACTTTCACTTGGATATGGGCGTGAGTTAATTATGGACCTAGAGAAGATTCTTATTGGAGAGAGTCATTGTGGCTTGGTGTATCTTCGACGAGCATTCTCATTCCCCACTCTTGGTCTACTCGGTAGACTATCATCTAAGAGGTATTTCCCATCCTTTAGATGAATTTTTTTAATGCTTTATCTTCTCATGGTTATGAATCTTGAGATATGGTTATTGGTTCTAGAGGGTTCGTTCAAGGGGTGTCTCTAAACATGCTTTTTCTCAGACGCTAAACTGGAGTTGTCTAGATGCACAAGTGCACATCCCTCAATGAATTTCATTTTGTTAACTTAGTTCATCGTAGTGACTCAAGGGGTTGTTATATTCTTTAGGCACAATTTTTCATAGACTAAAACATTCACTCCATGTTAAGGCGCTCAAAGGAGGCTCTGGAGATGGAAAATGGCGCCTTAACTCACTTATGTAAATTTTAGACTTTTAGGCAATTGCAAGATGTCTTGGAGGGCTCAATTCTTCAAGGCGCCCATTCTGTTCACCACTTGTAGCATCACTTATTCAAGGCACATGTGTAATTTGGTGAAAAATAGGCACCTAGAGTGAATAGGCTTTCATCCTGACTTAATACACTGCCTCCTTCTGACGATTTTTGGGGCAGCAGAAAACCTTTCACCATGAGCAAATGCCTCAGAGCTATAAAAAATTGAGAGAGGTTATTGTAGAGGCACTCTACATGATCATGTTGCCTTAGATGGAATGTTTCTAAGTGACACAGTTTTTGAGTAACATCTCGTCAAAGACTGCTACCTTTTTGCACTTTGGACTCTTCAAGGATATCGTTGGTACAATGTAGCTCTGACTGTTTCGACATGTTTGGGTGAAAAATAGGACCATGCCTAGCATAAATGTACCCATTCAGATGCGTTGGAACAGTCAGTTTGGTCGCATCAGGAGCAGGACGAAAGTTACACCCCTTTGCAACTTTACATTGCCTCCTTCTGACGATTTTTGGGGCAGCAGAAAACCTTTCACCACGGGCAAATGCCTCAGAGCTATAAAAAATCAAGAGAGGTTATTCTAGAGGCACTCTACGTGATTGTGTTGCCTTAGACGAAATATTTCTAAGTGACACAGTTTTCAAGTAACATCTCGTCAAAGATTGCTACCTTTTTGCACTTTGGACTCTTCAGAGATATCATCAATACAATGTAGCTCTGACTGTTTCGACATGTTTGGGTGAAAAAAAGGACCATGCCTAGCGTAAATGTACCCATTCAGACGCATTAGATTAGTCAGTTTGGTCACATCAGGAGCAGGACGAAAGTTACACCCCTTTGCAACTTTGCACTGCCTCCTTCTGACAATTTTTGGGGTAGCAGAAAACCTTTCACCACAAGCAAATGCCTCAGAGCTATAAAAAATTGAGAAAGGTTATTATAGAAGCACTCTACATGATCGCGTTGCCTTAGACAGAATGTTTCTAAGTGACACAGTTTTTGAGTAACATCTCGTCAAAGATTGTTGTCTTTTTGCACTTTGGACTCTTCAGGGATATCGTCAGTACAATGTAGCTCTGACTATTTCGACATGTTTGGGTGAAAAATAGGACCATGCCTAGCATAAATGTACCCATTTAGACACGTTGGAATAGTCAGTTTGATTGCATCAGGAGTAGGATGAAAGTTACACCCCTTTACAACTTTACACTACCTCCTTCTGATGATTTTTGGGGCAGCAGAAAACCTTTCACCACGAGCAAATGCCTCAGAGCTATAAAAAACCGAGAGAGGTTATTGTAGAGGCACTCTACATGATCACGTTACCTTAGACAAAATGTTTCTAAGTGACACAATTTTTGAGTAACATCTCGTCAAAGATTGCTACCTTTTTGCACTTTAGACTCTTCAGGGATATCGTCAGTACAATGTAGCTCCAACTGTTTCGACATGTTTGGGTGAAAAACAAGACCATGCCTAGTGTAAATGTACCATTTTAGACACGTTGGAATATTTAGTTTGGTCGCATCAGGAGCAGGACGAAAGTTACACCCCTTTGCAACTTTACACTACCTCCTTCTGACGATTTTTGGGGCAGCAGAAAACCTTTCACCACGGGCAAATGCCTTAGAGCTATAAAAAACTAAGAGAGGTTATTATAGAGGCACTCTACATGATCGTGTTTCCTCAGATGGAATGTTTCTAAGTGACATGGTTTTTGAGTAACATCTCATCAAAGATTGCAGCCTTTTTGCACTTTGGACTCTTTAGGGATATCGTGAGTACAATGTAGCTCGGACTGTTTCGACATGTTTGGGTGAAAAACAAGACCATGTCTAGTGTAAATGTACCCATTCAGATGCGTTGGAATAGTTAATTTGGTCGCATCAGGAGTAGGACAAAAGTTACACCCCTTTGCAACTTTACACTACCTCCTTCTGATGATTTTTTGGGCAGCAGAAAACCTTTCACCATGGGCAAATGCCTCAGAGATATAAAAAATCGAGAGAGGTTATTGTAGAAGCACTTTACATGATCGTGTTGCCTTAGATGGAATGTTTCTAAGTGACATGGTTTTCGAGTAACATCTCATCAAAGATTGCAGCCTTTTTGCACTTTGGACTCTTCAGGGATATCGTCGGTACAATGTAGCTCAGACTATTTCGACATGTTTGGGTGAAAAATAGGACCATGCCTAGTGTAAATGTACCCATCCAAATGTGTTGGAATAGTCATTTTGGTCACATCACGAGCAGGACACCAAAAATGCAAAAGTTGCTTTGTGCAACTTGACAACATTGACATTTTTTTGCAACATGACTCAAAGACTCAAACTGACCCCAAATGACTCAAAGTGACTTAAAATCACTCTGATTTGGTGCCCAATGTACATTATAGAGGTTGAGGTGCTCCTTATCATTTAAACATCTTAGATGAGCGCATAGGAAAGGAAAAAGTTCTAAGTTTCATTATCATGAGCATCTAATATCAAGAGACTTTAATGGCTCAAACCTTAGCATGGAGTCCTAAGGCGCATTTCATGTCTCCTTTCATCCAGTTTGGCACCCTTATGTAGATTTTTCAACTTGATTTGGCACCCTATATGTGAAGGAAGATCTAAAGGCATGAAAGTGGATGTCATATTGCAAGAGTTTGAATTATCAAAATTGAAAGAAATAAGTCTATTAAACTTGGGCGCCCTTGGTCTTCTTTTCATTCATTATGAGCACCTTGGGAGAATGGTATATAGGTCATCATCATGATTGGGTGCCCTCGATCCAGAGTGTTGGAGAGATCATCAAATGGTGTCTAGTAGGGTGAGTTATGAGTTTGGTTGCATCAGGAGTAGGACACCAAAAATGCATAACATGATGATGTAAAAATGTGTACATATGTGTAAAAATGTAGGAGGAAATAAAAAAAGACAAACCTTACAAATTAATGTGCATACTTACAACTCAATGTAACATAACTTTACAAAATCAATGTGAATACTTACAAATTAATCCAATGAACCATCCAGGTCTGCTCTACTCTTTATTGTGTCAAGTATTGCTTCATGGTCAGACTCACACACCTTCCACAATATTTTGTTCAAAGGTCTACCCGATACTTTATCAAATGAACATTGGATGCCATGATAAGGTTCAAGTAATGAAGAATCTTCCGATACATGTCAAAGTCCTGAAATAGCCAAATATTAACACTCTTATGTGGGTACCTTCTAAGCCATGTTCCAGTAATAACCACTGATCCTGTAGGGTATTCGATGTTTTCTCCATCTGTAACAGGGGCCTCTAATTTCTTTTTGGCCTCAACACAATGACATAAGTAATAATCTGTTCCCTCTTCATTATCTTCATCTGCAATAACTGCATATACATGCCCTACATTGATATGTGTAGCAAATTAGATGAAATTAGTCAACATTACAAAACCACTACAAAGTAAGATGACATTACCTGGTTCAACTAGATGAAATTAGATGCATACGCGTGCCCTATATTACCTAGTTGAACTAAATTTGATATGTGGTCAAAGTCAACTGACGATTCCATCTGTGTTAGTTCCAGTGCTGTCGGGGGTCGATACGTGTCAAGTGGGCTAAGATAACTTAACTACCATTCGTCAACCCACTCCTTTGACTCACACTCATCCCAGACTTGAATTGTACAAGAAGAACAAAAGCATGACATCTTTCGTGTATGGATACTCCATGAACCTACAATTGAGCTTCTGAAAGAGTGCATCTCATTTGATCCTGTTAGTGTACAACAATCCTCATATGGTGCAATGTTAGTATCATCTATCAACCAAAAAAATCTACGAACTAAAGACTTACCTTCATTACCTGGACCCATGGAAGCATTACACCACTCGACAATTGATTTTGCATCTATCAACTTTGCATTGTCTTTATACTTTAACTCTTCTCATGCTATGGCTCTTTTGATACATGCTCCTGCACCATCATGCTCCCCCTTTCCATGCCCAGACTCACAAAAGTTCCACATATGTTGAATACCTATAAAATTATGCCTCCTACTTAGCCAATAGAAATTCTGCGAGTTCTTGAATTGTGACGCACAGTTATCCGACCATATGATATGCTGACTGAACGATATGCCCCTTCTAGCCAAATCATTGTAGAACACCTGAAAGCAACCTTGTACGAACTCCGTAGAATGCATGTGATCATCACTAATATAGAAATTATACTCCCTTATGATCTTTATATCATCCTCTGTACTATCATTCGCATGAATGAATGCGATGTGCACAAATATAGAAACCTATGTGGAGTTGTAATATTGTGATTGCACCTCACGCTGTGGCTATAGACTCTAGTTCTCTGCAAAGTTGACGACTGAAACAATGCTACCAACTGGAAATGTGTCCATGCATAACTTGAATTGCAAGTCCAACCATCAAGCTCTATGGGCATGTCTTGCATACTCATACACTATGCTGTCATGAAATATAGGCATAAATTGATACACTGGAATCTTTTCAATAACTAATTCACACCTCTTTGCTTCTTTACCATCTTTTGTATTGTATGCCACTGTTTTATACTTGCCACACTCTACTAGTTCATTTCCAACCGCATGTGTTATCTCCATATGTTCACATATTGGCAAATGTTGCAAGCCACCGCAACGATGACATGTGCCATCCAAGCATAATTTCTTGTAGAATATTTGACCTTCCTCTCTTTCACATAAAATTCTTGATATGAAGTCTCTTGAAGATGTTGGTGGGGCACATATGGCACAACCCTGCAAATCATTGTTAGTATGCATATCTAAACATATAGACCTATAAGCATCAAAATGGTTAGAAAATTCAATATGTAATCTACAACAACAAGTAGTGCGTGTGTGATTTATCTTAACATAGAAAGGTTTTAGCAATTTAAAATATCTTTGACAAATTTTAATTTGAGGATACTTCTCTAGAAATTTACCATAAAACTGTGTTTGAGTCTCATCCAAAAAATGCTTTGGATGTGGCTCATGGTTCTGACTATCGATTCTCCTTCTTACCACATCCCTTTGATTTGGAGATACCCTTGTGTAATTTTTCCAAAAGTCTTCAATTAGTGATCTCAATGCTTCAACAATTGGTTTATCTTTTCGTGGTAGTCTTCCCGAGAATGCCCATAATTCATTGGCATTAGTGTCCTCAATTCTTTGGCGTCTTCCAATGGCTCTTGATAAAGTTTTCCAATTAATTCTTAATTCTTGACTTGTCTTCCTAATGAGACGAGCTTTCCTCATTTGACTACTTACTATAGTCAATGTAATCACATGCCGTGTTGCATTACTATCTTTTGTGCGTGAGGTGTTACACACACTCTCATATGCACTCATTAGATTCTTGACAATAGATTTTTCACTTGAAGCCTCTGATGTTCTCAACCCAAGAATCTTCATGATAGACCTATACTTTATACTTTGCATCATTTCAATGAATAGTTGACATCTTGAAGTCTCATTTAACTTTTCAAAGAACAATCTCTAAATCTTATTAGCATATCTTCTACAAGTGTGTTTTGGAATCTTACCTTCCATTGGATGCAAAATATTCTCATCAATATCAATCAAATACTATGGCTTTCTATGCAAAATTCTAGGTGGTGTCAAGTTAGATAAATTCATCTCAACATTAGGAATTTCATCAATATTTAAATGAGATGGGTTAGATGGCATACCTTCGATCGAAGATGGAATAGATGACATACCTTGAGGTTGAGGTGGGAATGATGGCATACCTCCTTCATCACATGTGAGTGATGATGTACTCTCAACTTGAGATGTGGTAGATGGTGTCCCTACATGTTGACGTGCGGTAAAGGACGTGTCTCCAACTATGGTATTCAAATCTCTCGTACCACAAAGTTTTTGCATTCATTCTCTTTGTGCCGCCAATACCATATCTCTTTGTGATGGTTGTCATTCCTCTTCAATTGGTATGTCTTTATTTATCGTGTCCAATTTCCTCTTCTCACGAAGTTCCCTCATAGCCACTGCTTTCTTTGCATTCTTAGCTTCTATCTCTTCCTGTGTTGGTTTAATTCTTGATCGTTTCCTCGGCATGACAGAGAATTTGTCTGTAGCATGATAAAGAGACCAATATTAGTTCCTAAGAAATGAATACAAGATAATAGTGGGATTGTATTTTTTTTATGTTGTAAGGATTTATTCTTGTATAGTTTGACATCATGGTATGAACTAAGGTTTGTTTATTACACATAATTATTAAAGAGCCCAAGTGTAGAAAATATACATGGCATCATGTGAGATTGTAGGCTGCTTTCTTGATTGGGAATGTGTCTATTTTAAACATGTATGATAAAGCATGATAAAGTAATTCAATCTGAAATAAGGAAAATGTAAAGAACATGCATGTAAAGACTTGACATACCTAAAAAATGAAGATTTGAATGGAGAGATTACCCAATTATGTAGTGTTTTTATCTTCTTGCATCAAACTCCTCAACAATTTAAGTTTTTCACCACTTGCTTCCTTTTCAATGTTAAATTCCTAAAATTGAATCACAATTAACATTGCAACACTACAAAAATTGAAACTTGAATAGATATATATCAAACTTGGTGTGAAAACTATGTTATTTCCTCCTTCTCAAGTTGGCAAAGCAGACAAGGTGGTGGAAAGATCATGCAAAGGTGGTACAATGTGTCAAATGTGCATGTGAACTTCCCAATAGCATGAAAACACTTATTTTTTGTCAGAGCACGCACAGAATTAGTAAGAAAATAGAGCATGTGGGCCTGGATCATGGGGGTAACCACTTTTTTACCATTTCAATAGAAATACAAAACACGAGCGCGTTATAATGCGCTCATGCTATAACACGCTCATGTTTTGTCCTGCTATAGATTCATCACATCCTTTGCATTGATCACATCTTTTTCCTACAAGGGCTTGCTAGATGCTCCGCCATATGATAGGCATAACAATGAAGGGGCAAGCCCTCATAATCAAGTTCTTGATAGAAAATGCCCTCAACCCTCAACGTCAAACCCTAATCCCTAAACCCTCGACTCTGATCCCTCAACCCTCGACCCTTGACCCTCGACCCTCAATGTCAAATCCTAATCCCTCAACCCTAATCTGTTATCCCTCAACTCTAATCCCTCATCCCTAAACCCTAAATGCTATCCCTAATCCTACACCCTCAATAGACTTGATACTATACCTTAAACTCTAATCCCTTATCCCTAAACCCTCCAACCCTATCCCTAATCCTTACACCCTCCACACTATACTTTAACACTAATCCCTTGAACCTCAACCCTATCCCTAAACCCTTGACCCTCAAACCTCAACCCTCAACCCTCAATGTCAAACCCTAATCCCTCAACCCTTAACTCTGATCCATCAACCCTCAACACTATACCTTAAACCCTAATCCCTTCAACCTCAACCCTATCCCTAAACCCTTGACCCTCGAACCTCAACCCTCAACCCTCGACGTCAAACCCTAATCCCTCAACCCTTAACTTTGTTCCCTCATCTCTCAACCCTAACCCTAAACCCTAAACCCTAAACCCTCAACCCTCAACATCAAATCCTAATCCCTCAACCCTTCACTCTAATCCCTCAACCCTAAACCCTATCCCTAAACCCTCAACACTATACCTTAAACCCTAATCCCTCAGCCCTCAACCCTAAACCTTATCCCTAAACCCTAATCCCTCAACCCTCAACCCTAATCCATCATCCCTCAACTCTAATCCCTCATTCCTAAACCCTAAATTCTATCCCTATTCCTACACCCTCAATAGAATATATACTATACCTTAAACCCTAATCCCTTATCCCTAAACCCTCCAACCCTATCCCTAATCCTTATACCCTCCACACTCTACTTTAACCCTAATTCCTCGACCCTCGACCCTCGACCCTATCCCTAAACCGTTGACCCTTGAACCTCAACCCTCAACCCTTAACTTTGATCTCTCGACCCTCAACACTATACCTTAAACCCTAATCCCTATCCCTCAACCCTTAACCCTTAAAACTTAAACCCTATTCCTACACCCTCAACACTTGACACTATATCTTAAGCCTTAAACCCTCATCCCTAAAGCCTCAACCCTCAATCCTTAAACCTTCAACCCTAAACCCTATCCCTAATCCCTCTACCCTTGACACTCTAACCCTAACCTCGACATTAAATGCTAATCTATCAACCCTAAACCCTGATCCTAAACCCTCAACCCTCAATCCTCAACACTATACCTTAAACCCTAATCCCTCAACCCTCAACCCTAAACCTTATCCCTAAACCCTAATCCCTCAACCCTCAACCCTAATCCCTCATCCCTCAACTCTAATCCCTCATCCCTAAACCCTAA
Source organism: Cunninghamia lanceolata (assembly GCA_027924645.1). Lineage (NCBI taxonomy): Eukaryota > Viridiplantae > Streptophyta > Pinopsida > Cupressales > Cupressaceae > Cunninghamia > Cunninghamia lanceolata. The sequence continues at coordinate 5,962,898 of BSBN01000693.1, forward strand.
ATTCTATCCCTATTCCTAAACCCTCAAGAGACTCGATACTATACCTTAAACTCTAATCCCTTATCCCTAAACCCTCCAACACTATCCCTAATCCTTATACTCTCCACACTCTACTTTAACCCTAATTCCTTGACCCTCAACCCTATCCCTAAACCCTTGACGCTCAAACCTCAACCCTCAACCCTCAACATCAAACCCTAATCCCTCAACCCTTAACTCTGATCCCTGACCTTCAACCCTATCCCTAAACCCTCAACCCTCAACGTCAAATTCTAATCCCTCAACCCTTCACTCTAATCCCTCAACCCTAAACCCTATCCCTAAACCCTCAACACTATACCTTAAACCCTAATCCCTCAACCCTAACCCTAAACCTTGTCCCTAAACCCTAATCCCTCAACCCTCAACCCTAATCTGTCATCCGTCATCCCTCAACTCTAATCCCTCATTCCTAAACCCTAAATGCTATCCCTATTCCTAGACCCTCAACATGCTCGATACTATACCTTAAACCCTAATCCCTCTACCCTCGAAACTCTTATTTAACTCTAATCCCTTGACCATTAACCCTATCCCTCAACCTCAACCCTCAACCCTCAACCCTCAACCCTCAACCCTCAACTCTCAACATTAAACCCTAATTCATCAACCCTAAACCCTAATCCCTCAAACCTAAACCATCAACACTCAACACTATACCTTAAACCCTAATCCCTCAACCCTCAACCCTAAACCTTATCCCTAAACCCTAATCCCTCAACCCTCAACTCTAATCCCTCATCCCTCAACCCTAAATGCTATCCCTATTCCTAAACCCCCAACAGACTCGATACTATACCTTAAACTCTAATCCCTTATCCCTAAACCCTCCAACCCTATCCCTAATCCTTACACCCTTCACACTCTACTTTAACCCTAATCCCTTCAACCTCAACCCTATCCCTAAACCCTTGACCCTCGAACCTCAACCCTTAACCCTCGACGTCAAACCCTAATCTCTCAACCCTTAACTCTGATCCCTCATCTCTTAACCCTAACCCTAAACCCTAAACCCTAAACCCTCAACCCTCAACGTCAAATCCTAATCCCTCAACCCTTCACTCTAATCCCTCAACCCTAAACCCTATCCCTAAACCCTCAACACTATACCTTAAACCCTAATCCCTTAGCCCTCAACCCTAAACCTTATCCCTAAACCCTAATCCCTCAACCCTCAACCCTAATCCATCATCCCTCAACTCTAATCCCTCATCCCTAAATCCTAAATACTATCCCTATTCCTACACCCTCAATAGAATCAATGATATACCTTAAACCCTAATCCCTTATCCCTAAACCCTCCAACCCTATCCCAATCCTTATACCCTCCACACTCTACTTTAACCCTAATTCCTCGACCCTCAACCCTATCCCTAAACCCTTGACCCTCAAACCTCAACCCTCAACCCTCAATGTCAAACCCTTAACTCTGATCCCTCGACCCTCAACACTATACCTTAAACCCTAATCCCTATCCCTCAACCCTTAACCCTTAAAACTTAAACCCTATCCCTACACCCTCAACACTTGACACTATATCTTAAGCCTTAAACCCTCATCCCTAAAGCCTCAACCCTCAATCCATAAACCTTCAACCCTAAACCCTATCCCTAATCCCTCTACCCTCGACACTCTAACCCTAACCTCGACATTAAATGCTAATCTGTCAACCCTAAACCCTAATCCTAAACCCTCAACCCTCAACCCTCAACACTATACCTTAAACCCTAATCCCTCAACCCTCAACCCTAAACCTTATCCCTAAACCCTAATCCCTCAACCCTCAACCCTAATCCATCATCCCTCAACTATAATCCCTCATCCCTAAACCCTAAATGCTATCCCTATTCCTAAACCCTCAACAGACTCGATGCTATACCTTAAACCCTAATCCCTTATCCCTAAACCCTCCAACCCTATCCCTAATCCTTACACCCTCCACACTCTACTTTAACCCTAATCCCTCGACCCTAAACCCTATCCCTAAACCCTTGACCCTTGAACCTCAACCCTCAATGTCAAACCCTAGTCCCTCAACCCTTAACTCTGATCCCTCGACCCTCCACCCTATCCCTAAACCCTAAACCCTCAACCCTAATCTGTCATCCCTTATCCCTAAACCTTAAATGCTATCCCTATTCCAAGACCCTCAACGGGCTCGATACTATACCTTAAATGCTAATCCCTTATCCCTAAACCCTCCAACTCTATCCCTTATCCCTTAACCCTCATGATTAATAGCCTTGAACATAAAATATTTGAGGGGAACATAACGCGAGCGCGTTATAACATGCTCACATTATGTCAAACATGACAAAAACAGACTTGCGGGAAAGAAAAATGCAAGGCAAAACATAACGCGAGCGTGTTATAACGCGCTCATGTTATTTCTTGCTTTGGGAATCCCAAGCCTTGGGCTTGGGATTTGCTTTGGATTTCCAACCCAAAGGCTTGGAGTGCCTTATGAACAGTCACAGATGTGTTTTTCTATATTCTTCAAAATTTCACATAATTTCGTTCGTGCTGTAGTTAGGCTAAAATTAGAAATCATGGCAAATGAATAAATAGCAATGATAAAAACCCTAGCAATGCACAATGAAGCACAAGACAACATGAAAATCAAAATAACAAATGTAAATGCAAACTGATCTCCACGCTATGCTCGATTTATCTCCATTGCTCTTCTCCACCTCGCATGAGCATGCAAGATTTTGAAGGATTATTGTTGGAAAAATGTTGGGTGCTCACTTCTGTAGCATAACATTAAGATGAAGATGCTAGAATGAATGATAGATGAAGGATGCAAAGGCTCTAATGATATTTCAATAGCATGTGGATACTTGAGGATCAATGCATGCTTTAGATAATTTGGCAGAATAATGTTACTTGAAGCTCCATGCATTGCTAATGGCTTGTGAGGGGTTTGATTTATAGGCTTGGCTTAGTTCAAATGGATGGCTAAGATCAATTAGGGCTTTAGATGAAATGGATGGATAGGATTAAGTTAGGTTTCCTTGCACATCAAGAAATTGTAGTCAATTGACAATTGGCAAGGGAAGATAAGGCTTAGGTGTGCTTGTGTAGATAAATACTAAAATTAGGTCCCATTAGTTGTGCATGTGAAAGATAAAAGTTGTAACACATGATTGACTGGACAAGTGTTGGAATGTGATAAAAGATGAGGACTTAATTTAAATAAAATATTTGAATTAGTTGTGATATGAGTTAGAAATTAATTAGATAAATAAAATTTATTTAATTAATTAGATAAATGAATAGGATAGGATTGGGATATGATGTGGAAATTAATTAAATAAATAAAATTTATTTAATTAATTGGCTAAGTAGGATGAGGATGGGATTAAATGGGATTTTAATTAAATAAATCAAATTTATTTAATTAATTAGCTTAATGGATTAGGGAAATTAGGACCAAATGGCTTATGATGTCTAGGATAATGTTTAACAAGGTGTTGTAGGACATGGACAAAGTTTGGGACAAATTTAGGTGTCTACATTTTGCCCCTCTTTGAGATGATGTTCGAGATGATAAGATTTGTGTCGAGTAACATAATTTCAAAGAAGTTAAGGTATGGATAGAGGAAAAGGATAGTGATGATGATATAAGGATATGATGAGGATGATGATGATGATGGAAAGGATAGGTTGGTGATGCCCCCTCGAGAGAATAGGCGGGTTGGACAAACACGGGTATGCTTGCGAAAAGAAATGGCTTGGTTAAGAAAGATAAGGAAATGGATAGAAGAAATGAAGGATGAGTTATGCTACAATGAATGTGAGCAACCATGATGTTTGATATAGCACTAGATGTTATGCACCAAGGTATAAGGACCAAGGTGATGATGTGTCTTGTGCCCCAGCATAATACAACCTTGTCTAACATATGAGGAATTAAACTTAGAGCATTGAAGTCCTAATGCACAAAAGGTATGATATGACCTTAGATGCAAAGGATAGTGCAAAAAGCTATTCCAACATACACAAGATATGAATATTAGCTAGAATGATATAGATGTGATACAAATGTAAGATAAAAAGATAACACACACAAGCAAGCATGCACAAATGATTCAAAAACAAACAAGGTATTGCCCCTGTCAAGCTGTAAACCAATGATTAATTGCTGATTGTTGATAGTTGAGAGTGTTGTCATTGCGGGGAAAGCTATATCCCTATATCAACACAAGGTTGTTTGCTGAGTTGGTTGGCTAGTTGATTGATTGATTTAGCTTACAACAAGGCTAGGATCAAGACCATTGATTGCGATTGGATAACTTGGCTTGATTGATTAACTTGATTGGTATGGATTAAGGATTGTCTTGCACTCGGATCATTGCTTGGAATGATTTTGAGGATGATGAAATGCTGATTAGATTGATTTGATGAAGGATGGATGATTTGTGGTGGATTGAGCTGCTTTTGATTTGCTGAAGTGATTGGATTTGTTTTGATGGCTAGCTTAATGTGCTTTGGTTTTGATGTTAACTATTGCTGGGTTGATTGTTTTGATGATTAGATTGTTTTGAATGATGTTAGTGATGGTGTGATGATTAGAGTGTCCACTCAATCTAAGCATAAGCAAGTGTTCTCAGTGTGCTCAAAGGATGTAAAACAAACAAGGTATTGCCCTTGTCAAGTCATAAACTAATGATTGATTGTTTGATTGATGATGATAGATAGTGTTGTCATTGCGGGGAAAGTTATATCCCTAGATCAACACAAGGATGTGGGAACGCTATATCCCATTGATAATGATTGATGATGAGTGATTTGGCTCATGACAAGATGAGGTTCAAAAACTTGTTGATTTGATTGGATAATGTTCCTTGATTGATTAACTTGCTTGATATGGATTAATGTGACTTGGATTTAAGATCATTGCTTAGATTGATTTGATTGATATGATTGGAAGAAGTGATTGATTGAAATGGATGAATGAATGTTATTGATAAGAAGAATTGATGATGATGATGATGATGATTTTGATTGAATGTTGATGGAGTGGATTGTTTTGGATGATGTGATTGGTTTTATTACTTAGTTTTTTTTGGTTGGATATTTGATTTTTTTGTGTTTTTGGAATATTTTGATTTTTTTGATATATTTTGATTTTTTGTGTTTTTGAATGTTTTGGAACATCAATGGATTTACAATTTGGGTAGCCTTGAGCTTGATACCAATGACAAGGGAGAAAACCAAGTCTAGGTGCAAGGATGGATGTAGGATGGATGGATAAAAGGATGGGCTCATAGTAAATGAGATGAAAGGCTCATGATAGATGGATAGATAAGAGGATAGGCTGTATAAGGTATGTATGCATGCCTCATGAAAAATGGATAGGTAGGCTATAGTGGAAAGCTCATGATAGATGTAAAGCTCATGATAAGGATGCACCATAGTGGATGGATTGTAAGGGAGCTAGGATGTGATCTCCAAAGGCTATGTTGTATAGGAGGAACTTGTCCCATTCTAGGTGGTAATGCTTAGGATTTTTACATGACAAAGTTCATGACCAAGGGATGACATGATTAGATTGGTTTGGATAAGATGGATAAATGGTCAATGGATAGGACTTAGTTTGGAAAGAAGGTATGTCAAGAATTATCCAAACATGTTTCAACATTTTGCTCCTATGTTTGCATCAAAATCAAAACGAGGAAGGGATAAATGGGTTCAATATGATAGGCCTATTTATGTAATGGATAAGGATGGCAGGATGGTATGGTAATGGTAGGATAAGATAGGATGGAAAATGATAGGTTGGATATGATAAGATGGATGAGACAATGTGCCCCCAAGTGTAAGTGACATAGAAGATCAACCTACACATGACGCCTATTTGCTAGGTTTTCATCATGGTACTTATCCAAGGCGCCTGTTTACCAGGATTTCACCATTGGACGAAGGGATTTCTCTTTACTTTTTCTTTTCTTTTGATTTTTTTTTTTTTTTTGCTTTTAGATATGTTGACAATTACACATGGCACCTGTTTGCCAGGTTTTCACCATGGTAATGGATAGGAGGGACTCAAGTGGCTAGTGCTATGAAGGTTGATAGTGTCCCTTTAGAGATGGATGATGTCTTCACATGGACCATATCATTATGCTCATAGATGTTGATAAGGGATTGCATGGATGGGAGATGGATTAGGTGGACAGTAGATTATGATATGGAATTATGGTAGGGCAGGCCAGTGGCTTATGGTGTGGATTTATGTAGGCTTATGGAATGAAGATGGATGAAAAGTTTATGCCAAAGCATGGACCATAGGGATAGCATGGGGGAGATATGTAGGATAATGGATGGAAGATGGGGAGATGTAGTTATGTAGAGGTGCTGTGGAGTGGAAGGGAATCATGACCAATGGTTGCACACACTGTGATAAACATTGAAGCCTTTGATTGGATGGCGGTGTAGGAAGCAATGGAGATGTTTGCTTAGGGGATGGTTGATGAAGTGATTTAGGAACCCACATAGATTTAGTATTTTTAGTGCTTTTCTTTGCTTGTGGGATTTTTGAAGGGAATGAAAGTTTTAGATGTAAGTAGGCTTTTGGATGGATATAGGTGGTTGGGATTCTTGAGATGTAGAGGAAGATGCCTCGTTTGACTTGCTAGCTATTTGCTTAGGAACCCAAACCATTTTACTTTTAGGCTTTGTTTTTGAAGGTATGGGCTTGGATAGCTTTTGAAGGTACTTTGCTTAGAAGATGGATGATTTAGAGACTTTTCACATTGATGGCCTAAGGCATGAGGGTCCTTAGGAGTTTTAGTTAGATTTTTGGCTTTATAGATAAAGGCATCAAAAGTTTTGCTTTTGAATCCCATGGGGTGGGTGGAGTGGATGGAATGATTGGAAGCTTTATGCTTAAACAATGTGTGCTTTTGTTGGCCATGATTAGGGATGTAAGGATACTTATGCATGATAGGTATGTTAGGTGTTGGAAGCAATGGTGGCAAGGTGGATGGAGAGATATTTAGAGTTGGTAAAAGTGGTGGCAAGGTGGATGGTGGAAGGTGTATGGACATGCTTTTGACATTTATAGGATAATGGATTTGGAATGACAACATATGTTTTGGGTAGATGATGGGGTTTGTGACGGAAAGTGGTAGGTTTAGGATGCATGAAGGGATTACCAACATCTTGGCCTTGTTTACCTTTGGGTGTGTATCCAAGGCCATATGAGCATGGAGGGATCTTGACATGGTTTAGCTCTAAAATACCTTGTTCATAAAGGACTAGACCTTTGCCTTTGTAGTTCATGTTTTGGAGGATGCGATTCACTATGGGACTAGATATGTTTAGGGAACTAGACTTGACTTTATTATTGGATGGAGAAGGTGAAGTGGATAAAGGTTGTTGTTTTTGTCCTAAGGAAGAACACTCATGGATGAGGGTGGTAAGACCAATAGGACACGATGGTGGACTTGAAGTGGAATTGATGGTGGATGGGGAAGGAGGATCATTAGGATCTTGATTATGTTCATTATGTTCACTAAGATCCAAGTTATTTGTTTGATCTTTTATGCTTACTTGGGGGACAAGTGTCTCATCATGACAAGTGGATGTTTGCTCATTATGGATAGGGCTAGATGGCATATGACTAGGAGAAATGTGGATATCTTGCTCATGGACTATAGGATTATGGATAGGATCAAGTGGCTCATGGATGGATTCATCATTATGGCTATCATCTTGATCATGGAAAAGATACATGTTATGGATGGGTTGCTTAAAAGTGTTTTGATCTTGAGTTGGACTCTTGTATAGGCTCTTGGTCAACAACATGAGAACATGATGACTCTTGACTTGGATTCATAATAGGAGACTCTGAATAAGCTTAATGGCTTGTAGGTCACATGATGGGCTTGAAAGGCTAGGTATGTTAATTAAGGGCTCTTGTATAGGCTCAAGGATAGGTTGACCACATGATGGGATTATAAGATTGGACATGACCTTTGGAAGTTCTTTGGTAGGCTCATGAATGGGTGTTTGACATGGAGGTAGTTTATTCCTAGCTAGTAGCCAATAGATCACATCCTTCACAAGGGTATGAGTGGATGGACAATATAATGGATGGATGATAATAGTAGATGGTGTTGTAGGCTTATGATTAGGATTAGGTTGAGGGCTAATTGGATTGGACGGATTAGGATTTGGACTAGATGGGGGTGACACATGGGATTGGGATGATGTGGCATGATTTCTTATTGTAGGTAGGTACACCTTGTAAACAATTGAGACAAATATTAGGCATTGATTTGTATTATGGCCTTTGGTCCTATGGTATGCACAATAATCATGTTCATCATATGGATTTTCTTCACATGGTTTGACTTCAGGAAGTTCAATGAGTTTTGCTTCAAGCATTCTTTGTAAAACTATCTCAGCCGCATCCTTTGGTGAAGGATTAGAATGACATGGTGATGAAGGTAATGGAGGGCTTGGTGGTTTGGAAGGTAGAGAGATTAATGGACTAGGAATGGGATCACATGGTGGTGTTGGGATAGAACTTGTTGGCTCATGTGTTGGCATGGGATTGGGCGGTGGTGGCCACTCTAGATCGGTATCTCCCTTGTCAAAGGTAATTAGATCTTGCATAGGATAATTTAGGCTTGTTTGATTTATGTACAAGGGACCACTTGGACTTGGATGTGCTTCTTGTTGGAAAGGTGGACTTGGGCTCATTTGTGCTTGTTGGGGAGGCCATTGATAGTCTTGGTAGCTAGATGTAATGGTAGGATATGTAGACAAAAGATCTTGAGGTGGACTCAAAGATGTGGGCATTTGATCTTGTTGCCAAGGTGGATTTAGGCTTACATGTTCTTGTTGTGATGATACTTGGTTGCCTTGTGGATGGGCTTGGTGGTACGTTGGAATGTTAGAATGAGAAATTGGATAATGTTGGGGTAAAGGTTGATTTGATGATGTGGCATTGACATGATAGGTGGATGAATTAGGTTGGTGTGAAGTTGAAGATGATGACATGTAAGGTTGATGTGGATTTTGTTGAGGTTGGGATGGTGTTTGGACTTCTTGTTGTGATATGATTTGTTGTTGATGTTGGTAATTGTGTTGATGTGATGATGATGGAGGGGTTGCATAGGATAATGATTGTTGTGATATGGATTGATATGGATAAGGGTTGTGATAGGTTGATAAAGGGCCGATATGATATGTGGATGAATTTGGTTGATATGAAGTGGGATAAGTTGATGCAGAATTGATTTGATGTGTGGATGGATTATATTGGTATGAAGTGGGATAAATTGATGTGGAATTGATTTGATGTGTGGATGGATTGGGTTTTAGACTTGTCTCATCCTCATCAATAAAGATATATCCTCCTCGAAGTATAAACTTGGTCTTAGGAGGAGAGGCTCCTTTAATTGTGATCTTGGGCTTTGGTTCGCTTTCATGATTTGGATTAGGAGGATAGCCACTTTTAATTGTGACCTTGGGTCTTGGTTTATCCTCATGATTTGGATTAGGAAGAGGGGCTCCTCTAATTGTGACCTTAGGTCTTGGTTTATCTTCATGATTTGGATTAGGAGGATAGCCACCTTTAATTGTGATTGGTTTCTTCTCATGATTTGGATTAGGAAGAGGGGCTCCTCTAATTGTGACCTTAGGCTTTGGTTTTATTTCATTATTTGAATTAGAGGGGTAGCCTCCTTGAATTGTGATTATAGGCTTAGGTCTTGTTTCATGATTATAAGGATAACCCCCTTGAATTGTCACCTTAGGTTTGGGATTTGTCTCATGATTAGAGGGATAGCCCCCTTGAATGATTATGACCATCTTGACAAGTGTTGACTAGGACTAGGTTGATAATGATGTAGAGATGATTTGGAATGAGTAATGGATGTGACTAGGATATGTTTAGAATAAAATTGATTTAGGAATGATTAGAATATGATGTGGAATGACAAAATTGGGTGATGTGGATGAAATGTTAGATGAATTGTTTGTGTTTGGTGTTTAGAGCTTGATTTGACAATGTTCAAACAAATGATTATGCATATACACACATGAATCACTCACGCAAGACACATGCAATTGTTGACTTTGAAAATGAAATGTGATTATTAAACAAGCACTTGTGGAAGACACATCAACAAGCCTAATGTCTAGTCAAGTGGGTATAGCTAATTAGGTCTTAGGGCTATGTTTGCACAAAGTTGACTATGGAATTGAAAGTGAAATCCTGCCACACTGCCGGGAGAAAGGGGTAACCCACCCTTCACCTTCACTTCCCAAAGGTATAAAGTTTTTTGGAGCTTAGCCAAGAGTGACAAGATTTACAACTTCCAATGAGGGTGTCTTTCGATTCAGCCTCGATTGAGGTCGTCCCTTGGAGTGGTGTGTCTCCAAGCAGGCCTCTTAGATAGGGTTTACAAAAGCAAATCAAGTGAACTATCACTTGATTCACACTCACAGTTGTTAATTTAACCCTTTAGAGAATAAAATATGTGGAAGACAATTCAAGCACTTGTTCTTTTAGATCCTAAGTCCAAAATGTGATGGAAAACACTTGTTCATTTTAGCCCAACTTCAATATGTGATAGCAAACAAATGTTCATTTCAAAGCCCAAATCCAAGTGTGATGACAAACAAGTTGTTTGTTTTATGCCCAAAATCTAAATGTGTGATCAAATAATGATTAGAGATGAGAGATTAGAATGAGTGCACCTCATAAAAATTACTTTCCAAGTTGCTATTATGATTGATCCAAATGTTGCTCCAGCTCCTTTGATTCACCTACAAGTCACTGCAAAAAACAAAATATGATTTGGTTCACTAGATTGGAAGATATGATTTTTTTCTAAAAGTCACGCGTCAAAAATTTCTAAAAAATTAGAATTGCAGGGTCAATTTCAAATCGCCATAACTCTTTGAATACTAAGCCAAATATTTAATGTAACCACTTTTCGGAAAGCTCTCGAAGTCCTCTTTCCAATGAATCTAAGATCTCTTTTTTCCAAGACCTGTGTAAAACAAAAAACTCTCTGCAACAGATCTGGTCATAAATAAAAAAATCAGCAAAAAGTCGCACGTCAAAAATTTCTGAAAAATTAGAATCGCAGGATCAACTTCAAATCGTCATAACTCTTTGAATACTGAGCCAAATCTTTAATGTAACCACTTTTCAGAAAGCTTTCGAAGTCCTCTTTCCAACGAATCTAAGATCTCTTTTTTCTAGGACCTGTGTAAAACAAAAAACCCTCTGCAACAGATCTGGTCATAAATAAAAAAAAATCAGCAAAAAGTTGCGCGTCAAAATTTTTTGAAAAATTAGAATCGTAGGGTCAACTTCAAATCGTCATAACTCTTTGAATACTGAGCCAAATCTTTAATGTAACCACTTTTCGGAAAGCTCTCGAAGTCCTCTTTCCAACGAATCTAAGATCTCCTTTTTATAGGACCTGTGTAAAACAAAAAACCCTCTGCAACAGATCTGGTCCTAAATTAAAAAAATAGCAATATAAAATATCTTCAACCTACAAATCAAAGTGCATAAACCTGCAAAAAGAGGGTGAGTCCCACCAGGTGTGCCAAATGTAGTTAGGGTAAAATTGTAAATTAGGACAAATAAATAAACAGCAATGATAAAAACCCTAGCAATGCACAATGAAGCACAAGACAACATGAAAATCAAAATAACAAATGTAAATGCAAACTGATCTCCACGCTATGCTTGATTTATCTCCATTGCTCTTCTCCACCTCGCATGAGCATGCAAGATTTTGAAGGATTATTGTTAGAAAAATATTGGGTGCTCACTTCTGCAGCATAACATTAAGATGAAGATGCTAGAATGAATGATAGATGAAGGATGTAAAGGCTCTAATGATATTTTAACAGCATGTGGATACTTGAGGATCAATGCATACTTTAGATAATTTGGCAGAATAATGTTATTTGAAGCTCCATGCATTGCTAATAGCTTGTGAGGGGTTTGATTTATAGGCTTGGCTTAGTTCAAATGGATGGCTAGGATCAATTAGGGCTTTAGATGAAATGGATAGATAGGATTAAGTTAGGTTTCCTTGCACATCAAGAAATTGTAGTCAATTGATATGTGGCAAGGGAAGATAAGGTTTAGGTGTGCTTGTGTAGATAAATACTAAAATTAGGTTCCATTAGTTGTGCATGTGAAAGATAAAAGTTGTAACACATGATTGACTGGACAAGTGTTGGAATGTGATAAAAGATGAGGACTTAATTCAAATAAAATATTTGAATTAGTTGTGATATGAGTTGGAAATTAATTAAATAAATAAAATTTATTTAATTAATTGGATAAATGAATATGATAGGATTGGGATATGATGTGGAAATTAAATAAATAAATAAAATTTATTTAATTAATTGGGATGAGGATATGATATGATCCGGATATGATATGGAATTAATTAAATAAATAAAATTTATTTAATTAATTGGCTAAGTAGGATGAGGATGGGATTAAATGGGATTTTAATTAAATAAATCAAATTTATTTAATTAATTGGCTTAATGGATTAGGGAAATTAGAACCAAATGGCTTATGATATCTAGGATAACGTTTAACAAGGTGTTGTAGGACATGGACAATGTCTGGGACAAATTTGGGTGTCTACACGTGCTAACCCTCAGATTTGCACATGTTTCAAGGTCGAATAAATTAAACACATGGGTAATGTTAGGCTTTCTCTTAGCTATTTGACGATGTGATTTTTTTCATATTTTAACAATGTTAAGCCTTTCGTCTTTAATTTCTTTTGTTTGTGTGTCTGTTTTTAGGCAAAAACCACTTTTTGGTTTTTTTTCATTGTAAAATAACTATTCATTTAAATTTCAAAAAAATTACATATTTAGAAACTAGACTCCATTCTACAAATATTAAAAAAATAAAAAAATGATTTTCAATTAGTTCTCAAAATTTAGAGGGGTAGCACGGCCAAAATTCTATTTTTTAGGATGTGTCCACTTTAAAAATTAGTAAAAAATTAAATATTCATCAAAAAATTATCAAAAAAATTGGGCATAAACTACATGCTATTAGCTAATTTCTCACTGAAGTGATTTTAAAAATACCAAAAAAAAGTTGACCTTTTGAGGGAGCCACAAAATATGTTATGTTATGTTTTTTGATAGAAACAACACCAATTTCTGTGGCTCCCTCTTTTGAACCCCTTAATCTATGCCATTTTCAGAACAAAATAGTAGTTTAGAAAGTAGACTCGGAGCACTACGAACATTGTTTTGGTTGCATCTCCAAATTTTGAGTGTAACTATGCTCAATTTCTCATCCAAGGCCAGTATTTCTTGATTTCAAAAAAAAAGTGGCCACTTAAGACCCCTTTTTGGCCCCCCATCTTCCTGCACTTACCCTATTATTATCAAGTAATTCAAACTGATTACAACCAACAATCCTTGCAACTCAATACCGCTGCAAATGCTACAATACAATATCAATAGAAACCCTAACCATTAGCCGCTTCTATCAAGCCTTATGTCGGTTACAAAAATAGGGTTTTTAATGTCAGCTAATAGAAAAAATAACTCCCCATTAAATAATTTGGGGGGAGACCACATCGATAAAAGTGGAGAAAATTTAACCTTCGAGTCTGATTAGGCTCCATATAACAACAATATCCCACTTGGAGACTGATCAGACTCCACATCATATCATCTCCCACTTGAAGATTAATCATAACACCGCTGACCCTGTAGCTCCCACTGAAAATAAGTACCCTCGACTCTATTGTTCTATTTTTGTTGTTTTCAGTCTAGAAGACCAACTGAAGCTGAAGAGGAGCTCAGCTTCTCCCTTGTCACTACCTTTGTAAACATATTTGCTAGATTTTCATCTGTATGTATCTTTTCCAGCCATAACTATCTGTCATCCAACACCGACCGAATAAAGTGATACCTCAACTGTATGTGTTTGGTCTTTTAATGTAAGGTAGAATTCTTTGCAAGATGTATGGCACTCTGGTTGTCTGTAAACAAATAACTATTAACCTGTTGTTTGCCCAATTCTTCAATGAAAGATTGCAGCCATATCATTTCCTTGCTTGCCTCTGTTGCAGCTACATATTCTACCTCTATGGTGGATAAAGCAACCACCTTTTGCAACCTTGAAATCCAACTCACCACTATTCCACCTATAGTAAAGACATAACCTATAGTACTCCACCTGGTATCAATATCCCCTGCCAAATCTGAGTCTACATAACCTGCTAAATCAGTATTAGAGCCTCCAAAATAAAAATGTTTATTGGATGTACCTCTCAAATATCTGAGAATCTATTTTACTGCATTCCAATGCTCCAATCTGGGATGACTCATATACCTTCATACGACTCCTACAACATGTACAATATTTAGTCTCGTGCATACCATGGCATACATTAAACTTCCTACAGCTGAAGCATATGGTACCTTAAACATTTTGTCTTCCTCCTCTTGTGTCTTTGGACACATCTCCTTAGTCAATTTTAAATGACTAGGCAAACGTGTGTTGATAGCTTTTACATTTTCTATATGAAATCTCTGCAGCACCTTTTTAACATAATCAGCCTAAGATAGAGTCAATTTTCTGTTCTTCTAATTTTTACAAATTTTCATACCAAGAATATGTTTTGCTGCCCCCAAATCCTTCATAGCAAATGACGGTGCTAATTGTTGTTTTAACTCTCTTATGTGATCCATGTTAGACCCCGCTACAAGCATGCCATCAACATATAAACATAAAATAATGTAGTTGTCATTATCCAACCTCTTAAAATAAACACAATGGTCAGAGTTACACTAGTTGTAGCCTTGCTCAGCCATAAAATTATCAAATTTTAAATACCATTGCCGAGGTGCTTGTTTCAAGCCATACAAACTCTTCTTCAATCTGCACATCAGTTTCTCCTTACCTTTTACCTCAAATCCTTGGGGTTGTGCCATACATATCTCCTCCTCCAAATCACCATCGAGAAAGGCAGTTTTCACATCTAGCTATTCCAAATGCAAATCTTAAGCAACCACAATACTTAAAACAGTACGAATAGAAGTCATCTTAACAACCGGAGAAAAAATCTCATCAAAATCAATGTCTTTTTTCTGTGTAAATCCTTTTACAACTAACCTAGCTTTAAATCTTTTCTTACCTCCATCTTCCTCTTTCAACCAATAAACCCATTTGTTTGGTAAAGCCTTTTTACCTACAGTCAACTTACATAATTCCCAAGTCTAATTTTTTAACAAGGAGTCCATTTCTTCTTTCATTGCAAGCTCCCACTGAACTTATGTATCCACCTGCATAGCTTCATTATACCCTTCTGATTCACTAGCATCTGTTAACAAAATAGAATATAAAGAGGGAGAAAACCTTTCAGGAGGTCTACTTAGTCTTGTTGATCGTCTAACATTCACTGGAGTTTGTGGTATTTCTTGTTGTTGTTGCGGAACATGAGGAACCACTAGAACATCATTATTTGGAGTATCATCTAGCACCACATAATTTTTTTCTTTCTTCTCATGCTACTGCAATTGATCTTTATACAACACCTTCTCATTGAACAGAACATCCCTGCTTCTCAAAATTTTCTAATTTTTAAAATCCCAAAGTATATAACCAAATTCATCAATGCCATATCCAATAAAAGTATATTTTTTTAATTTTGCATCCAGCTTGGTTCTATTTTCAAAATCTACATGTGCAAATGCTTCACATCCAAAGGTTTTGAGAAAATAATAACTCACCTTCTTATCTATCCATGCTTCCTCTGGAATACCACAACCTAAAGGAACTGAAAGACCTCTATTAATTAAATATACAGCAGTGTTGATAGCCTCTGCCCACATGTTTAAAGGCAACCTAGCATGCAATCTCATGGTCCTTGCATGCTCCATTATTTTCCTATTCATGCATTCAGCCACTCTATTTTCCTGTTGAGTCCCTAGAACCATTTTTTGCCTACGAATTCTATTAAAGAAATAATAATCCTCAAATTCTTTGTTACAATACTCATCACCATTATCAAATCTGAGACATTTTAATATTTTACCCGTCTCATTCTCAACCAAGCTTCTCCATTTCTTAAATATTTCAAATACATTAGACTTCTACCTAAAGAAATAAATCCATACCTTCCTAGTTGCATCATATATGAATGTAACATAATACTGAAGCCACCGAGAGAAGATACCTAAGCTAGTCCCCATACATCTGTATGCACAAGCTCCAACTTTTCATCTTTCTTTTGCTTCCCGTCCTTGAGAAAACTGACTCTCTTTTGTTTTCCATACACACAACTTTCACATAAATCTATATTAATACATTTCAGACCTGGTAAAACTTTCTTAGAATGAAGTACCTTCATAACTTTTTCACTTATATGCCCAAGTCTGTTATGCCATAGTGTTGTCTTAGAACCTATAGCAACTATTCCTTAACCTATTTATTTTTTCTCTGCAACAACTAAAGTAGGAGGAACAGTATGACCTATACAAAGATATAAGGTGCCTACTTTCACACCTTTTGCTACTATTAAGGCACCTTTTGAAACCTTCCAATTTTTATTAGTAAATGTAACAATACAACTTTCTTCAGCTAGCTGCCCTGTTGAAATTAAATTCCTACTGAGCCTTGAAATGTGACTTACCTCTTGTAGTAGCCAATGATTCCCATTATGTAACTTAATCTTAATTCTTCCCTTTCCAACAATCTGACAGGGTTCATTATCTCCCAAATAAATCAGCCCAAAATCCCCTTAGACATAATCAAGAAAATAACTTCTATAGGGCGTAGTATGAAATGAGGCCCCTGAATCTAAAACCCATGAATCATCAATATTATCTAGGGAAAGAATCAAAGCATCATCTTCAGATTTATTACTTACCACATTTGCCTCCTTATTTCCTTCTTGTTTGTCTCCTTCTTTATTCTTCTGAGACCAGTAATCTTTCTTCAGATGACCTGGTTTCCCATAGTACCAGCAATCCTTCTATCCTCTAGATTGAGATCTCTTGTCCTTTGATTTTCCTCATGACTTCCCATGACCTCCAGAACCTTTTCCTCTCTCCTTTGATCTGCCCCTGCTTTCTGCATTCAAAACACTGCTTGATGTGGATCCACCTGAGCTTTTCCTAAGAATTTCCTCACTCAGAATAACACCAACAACATCATCAAATTTTAGGGTATTTGTACCAGAAACAGAGTTACTAACCGCCATTACCAAACTATTCCAGCTTTCAGGCAAAGAACATAATATCAGGAGAGCTCTAACTTCTTCATCGAATTTTACATTTACAGAAGTCAATTGATTGGTAATCATATTAAAATTATTTAAATGATCTATCACAGATCCACCTTCAATCATTTTCAGATTAAATAAATATTTCATGAGAAATACCTTGTTTAAGGCTAGGGATTTTTCATAGAATTTAGCCAAAGTTGTCATCAGACCATCTGTTGTCTTTGCTTCCATTATATTGAATTCCACCGATGGTGCCAAGCACAACCAAATGGTTCCTAGTGCCTTTTTGTTCAGAAGATTCCAATCCTTATTAGTCATTGCTACTAGTTTCTTGGCTACTCCTTCCAACGGCTTCCATAAATCCTTTTGATAGAGATAATCCTCCATCTGCATATTCCATAACTGATAGTTCTGCCTATTGAATTTGTCTACCTTCAATTTACCCTTGTCTGCCATTTTTTCCACTCAACCGCGAGACCTTCCTGCAGACAATAATCGAATACAACCCGCTCTAATACCACTTGTTAGGGTTATCTGGCAGAAGAAATCAATTAAATGCAAATAAAGATTAAACAGAGGAATGGAAATACATAGAAATAATAATAGCAAGAGACAAGTTTTAACGTGGTTCACCCAAACTCGGGCTACATCCACCAAACAGAGAGTCCAATATTATTATCGAATAAATCAAACCGATTACAACCAGCAATCCCTACAACTCAATACCGTTACAAATGCTACAATACAATATCAACAGAAACCCTAACCCTTAGCCACTTTTATCAAGCCTTATTTCAGTTACAAAAATAGGGTTTTCTTATGTTGGCTAATAGAAAAAATAACTCCCGACGCCTTTATGAAAAAATAACTCCCGACGCCTTTATAAAAAAATAACTCCCCCATTAAATAATTTGGGGGGAAACCATGCCGATAAAAGTGGGGAAAATTTAACCTCTGAGTCTGATTAGGCTCCATATAACAACACTCTTGATCATTATGCCAAGTTAATGATTAAGTCTAATCATAAGTTGGGGATGTAACAAAATGAAGAAATCATAGCTTGCCACAAAAGGTATAAAATTCTTGATCCTGATATTCAGAAACATACCTCTCTCTCATATTTTTTCAACTTGGATATGAAACATCCATCAAGAAGATTTCAATAGAACCAACCTCACAGGGATCTCAAAATATTCAACAAAGATTTGGTTCAGTAGTAGAATGAAGAACAATTAAAAATAGAGCCTCAAGAAGCTATTAACGATCTATAAAACTTGAGCAGTCAATGCCTAGAAACATATTTCATCCTAAGGCATCTCCTTTCATCCTAAATAAAAAGAGCTCTTCTATGGCAAGAGAAAAAGATGATAGCATAAATAAACTTGGAAAAAAAAAACTTTTCTTCTCATGCAAAGAACCTTGGGAGCAAAGTCATAAATGTTGGAGTAGAGAAGAGGTGAAATCAGATGAAGAACTAGAGAAATCCATTGAAGATTTAGAAAGGAAGGTGATGGATACGTCTGAGCTACAAGCTAAAGAAGAAGATGGAAATTTGACTTCTATCAATTATGATTTCGAACAGAATAATGATAAAATCAAGGAAGAAATTGTAATGGTAGAGCATGAGAAAGAAGAAAAATCAGATTTGCAAGAGATTGAAAGGAATAAAATCTTTGAGGATTCTACCATGCAGGTTGAAGACATGGAATTTGATGAAGAAAAAAATATTTTAATGACTTTTAGATTGTAGATTAGCAAAATAGTAATCTTAATGTAGTCAAAGAGAAAGAAACACTTGTTGAATGTACAAGTGAGAAAGATGTTCTTGTTCAGTACACACCCATCAATCCTCCAATGATTGATGATTTGTAGGATATCAAATTCAAAATGAAAGTGTTGATTTATCTGAAACACCAAATAAGAAAGACTAACACTTTGAATAATTTTCTGACATCAAATTGGAAAATCAAAAAGTTTATGAGGTGGAGTTCCAGGATGAATTTATTGAGATGCATGTGCATTAGGATAGTGCCTTAGAGGATACTAATGTTGGGATCTTATTGAATTTTTCAAATCAATAACTAATGGTAAATAATTTGATTATCTTCTTGATTATGGTTCAAGGCATGAAAGTAATGATGTTTGTAGGAGTTTGAAATCATTATAGTCCTTCCATGTTGCACAAATTTGTTGTTAGGAGGGTGAAAGAATTCAAAGATGTATACACATAACAGTATGGGACCCAGGTATTTCATTGAGATATCTAATGTCAAGAATAAAGGGATGCCCTTCATACAAGATTTGTAGTTTGTTAGATAGGGAAGCAACAATTATCTCTCCTTACATTGATTTTGATTCACTTTCATCTCTTAACATTGACATTTGTAATGAGTTGAATCTTTATGAAATTGATAGCACAATTTGGAGAAGATTTTTTGACAACTTTAAGGAGGATAGAAGATTTACAACTTCTTGTTGTTTCAGGGTGGTGCAACAAAAGCATGGTGAAGAGTTCTTGACATTGATTCGGGATCTTGGTATTTGTAGAAGGGTCCAACTAGTAGGTTGAGTTTGCATTGCTTGAGGGAAAAAAAAATTGGGGAGGGAGGACTTGTAATGTCCCTTTTTAGGTCCATTCCAAGATCCTTGGAGAATTCCAACTTTTTGTAGATTTTGGGATGTGTGGAAAATTAATTAAATATATAACTTAAGTTGTCTTAAAGGCAACTTATGTTTTAATTATTTATTTATTTTAATGAAGGGTGACCAATGTCATAAAATATTTTTAAAAGAGGACCAAAACTAATAATGATAGGCATGCGGTACAAATTGGTGACGCAAAAGGTTGTTTTAAAAGTGATGTTGAAAATAAGGATTCAAAAGTCACTTTTAAAAATATTAAGTTTCCAAGGGGTAAAGAATGTTTTTTAGAAAAAGCAAAAAAACACATTTATGAAAAAGTAGCAAAAAAGCGCTTTTTTGAAACAGCAATGAAAAAGATTTAAAACATATTTTTTGAAAAAGTAGTGAAAAAGCAAAAAAAGTTATTTCCTAAAATAGCTCTAAAAAAACTATAAAAGGAGGTTTGGTTTTCAAAAAAAGGATTATTGATTATTCATTTCATTTGCTTTGATGAAAGAATATGAGCTCTCTCTATTTTCTTGAGGACAAAAATCTTTTGGTGAATCCAGTTTTGAGGATGAAAACCCTCCTAGTTGGTTGAGTGATTTCATCTAGGAATCATCATTATGCTAAATGTAAGCTTTTGAAGTTCCATTTTTTCCAGTTCAAATATTATGAAGATTTTTTATGTGTTTTGAATGCTATCTTGAATATGAGTTTCTTGTTTCATTGTCTAAGTTCAAGCTAATGTTTTTTGGTGAATTGTTTATTATGGAAGTGGTTGTACCAAGTAAACCAATCCATACTATCACATCCCCATGGCAGGTCCACCTACATGGTTACTTGGAATGCACTGCTATACAACCTAGATCTCAAAGTTTATCACAGTGTAAAAGGATAAATTATTATGTGATTAGAGGAGGATGTGTAGGTCCACAACATTATATGCCAAGCAGGTACCGGGGTATGGACACCATAAAAAAGAAAGGGGTCACCTGAAATGTCATTAAAAAGGAATGGTGTCACCTTCTATGGCTTCACCAACAATTACATGGGCAGGTGTAAGGTATGAACACCCTTCAAAGCATTAATGATAGATGAATTTTTGGAGAAAAAGAGGGAGATGGCTGAGAATGAGGTTGAAAAGGATAGGGGAAGGTCCTTTTGGGAAAATTTTGGGGTTCTACACATAGTCAGTAAGGAGGCTAACTGTATGAACACACTACCATTCACGTCATGGTCCATACCGTGAAATTTTCACGTCACCTCCTCAATCACACGAGCTCTCTCTAAGTGGTTAACAAATTCATTTTATTATAACATGAATCTTATTTTAGATAACTCTCATTGATAATTTTAGAGAGCAGGAGTTGTTTTATGGCAGCTATAAATTTTTGGGTCTGAAGTTGTTTATCTATTGAGAGGATGACATCTGTTGATAAAGAATAGAAGAATTTCAGGAGGAGGAGGTGATCAATCCTGTCTAGGCATTTACGGAAGTGGCAGGTCATGACCTTCTAGCATTCTTTTGATCATCACAATGGTAATGATGGGGGTAGCACGACTATGAAAAAAAGATACAAGAGTGATGACAGTGTAAATGGGAGGAAGCTTTTGTAAACACCGAATGTGTTTTCTTTCCATGCTTATGATGCACGTATATTAGGGATGTTTGTTTCCATTCTGCATGAGAATACCAACCATGAAGCAACTCACCAATATGGCATAGAGGTTTGAAGCTTAACAATTAACGTGTAGTCTAAAAACATGATGTTATTTCACTTAAGAGTGGACAAGTTTTATTGCTCTGATTTGGAGAGATTTGGGGTGGGAAAGGTGGCTTGGAGGTAGAGTCGAACACTGGTAGTGAAGCTGTCTAGGACTTCTATTGGATTCATGAATGGGCACTAGACCACCTTGAGGTGCCCCCTATCTCCTCTACTTAGGTGCTATCCCACATCCACTTCTCCATTTTTAGCATCCCTCTATGCATGTGCTTCAATGTGCAACTGGGAGAAGATGTCATCACTTGCGTGGACAAGTGATGATACACCTTCTTGTTATGGTGGAACTCCATTAACACCACTTCCTCTCCTCCTCACACTACTCTTCTTCAACAACACCCTTGGAGATGACTACACTCCTCCACCAATATTCTCCTAAGATAGTGTCAAATTCTTAGTTATCCACTCCTACAACTCAAAATAATTAATTCTGGATGATTTATGCTTATGTGATAATAGTATAGGACCCCGCTTGAGGTTGCTATTGCATAGTTTATATGCTTGTGATGAAAGTTCTATGCATGTTGTGGCTTGTTTCCTTATACACCACAAAAGTGGTCTCATGTAACAGTGATTCATTGAATTATGATAAAATGAACAAGTGTTGTTGGGTATTTTCTTTCCTTATTCATAATAGGGTGTCAATTGGGGACTAATATCTAGACCATGGTGATCTCAAACCCAAGTGTTAGGAAAGGATAGAGTAATGGTCACTCTCTTTCATGGCATAGTGCTAAGAATTATTATGACTCATTTGACTACCACTACTTAGGGGTCTTAACTCAATATTTCTTTTAAGTCTTTAACATATATATGCTTGATATTTAATGTTGATCGAAAGGCTTAGATGATTTGCTACATGTTGTTATCTTTCAAATCTGTATATAAATGGAATCCAAGGAGTCTATTTTAAAATTCATTCTAATTTGACATGGTTGTTTGAATATGTCTAGAAAAGAAGTATATACTTGGTTCCTAGGCTAATCCTGAAGAAGTTTTTCTATTTAAGCTACCCTTGGCTGTAGTAGTGTTGAAAGTATTTCATGGATACATGGAGGAAAGATATGTTGAACACTATATTATCCTATGTTAGCATGTGATTATTGAGATAATCTAGAGTACCCTTTTGATAAAACCTAAACTAAGTTTTGTGTTTTAAATCTATGCATTTTATATCAAAGTAGACCATTAGGAAGAATTTTCAATCATGATATCAAGTCCATGAAATTGCTATAATCATGTTAGCCTTGCCATGATCCTTGTTATAGATGGGATGATTCAATCTATGACCTTTAGTGGGAAATTTAACAACTTCCTATAGTCCTCAAAATAGTAGTAGTAAAGAAATACATATATTTTGTAGTCTCATCAATGGATCACCTCTATTAGTGAATTAGATATAGATTTGGAATTGTAGATTTTGCAACTATGGCATGATATCAATATTATTAAATGATATAGTGTAGGTTAGTGAGGTTCTTGATAACTCATATTGAATGGGTTGGAATCAACTTAAAACATTATAGCTAGTAGTGGCATAAGAAGATTGTGTAATCAATAGGTTTTTTAGCCCATGGCCAAGAAAAGTGACTAGATCACAATCTTTATATTGAAATCTAGATTGTTTTATCTTGTGAAGAGTTCATGCTAGGCTTGGTAATAAGTGAAATATTATTTAAGAGTTATGATGCAATAGGCCTTTCAAAGGTATTACCCATTTATCTTGTTGCAGGAATAGTTAATGTTAAAGAGTTGATTATAGTTCTTTTATTTGAATAAAACCATGGCTTGGAAAGTCAAGATGTGAAGACCTCTAGGTGGTCTTGGTTGTCTGAGCTTGAATGGGGTTGAATGATAGTTGCGTCCTATCCTTATTAGTGACTAGAATGTTTGAATTAAACTTAAATTGGTTTTATTCCCTTACCTACCTTGGAGCCATTTACAAGCCCTCTTATTGAATCTACTATTATAAGAATATGGGATTATCGCACAAGGTAAATATTTTAGAAGGTTTGGCTTATTATTTCTGATATTGTTAAGTGCATATCTTTATATGATGGTATGATGGATATAGTGTGTACTGTAACTATCTTGAGCATGACTCAGGTATTGGTCATGCTTAAAGAAAAATTATAATTACTATAGTATATCTTTCCAAGTTCAGATGAGTGTTATGTGGTCTTGTAGATGCATGTTGTGTTTCTGATTGAGAAGGATGTCATAATATAATATGATTATGATATTGATCACTGAATCTTATTATGGTAGGACATCATGTGGATCCATATAGGAGCTTTGTATAATCATCACTTTGTGATGATATTCTAATAGTTGTTATTTCTACCTTGTGATTTGTTGTGTGGATTCATTTTATATTGTTATGCTTAATTCTAAGTATGGATTTGTTTTGGGAAATTTGTCTTCATATGATGTTATCCTCTAAGATGTATCATTTAAGAAGGGTTCTAGCATGTCTAGGTGGAATTACAAATCATAATGGTGGAGAGGTCTAAATTGGAGATCTCAGTGTCCTTGGATGGAAGCTCTATAGTACAGTCTTGCTAGATCGTGAACTTAGTTGGATTTCCTTGTCTATGGTTAAGCATTATTAATTGTTGGGACTCATTAAAAGGAACCTTGTTAAGTTATGCAATAGTATTCAATGAAAGTCTATGAGTTATGGCATGTTTTAGAATGGGTATTGATAAATAGTGGTTGCTTACATTGTTTGGTTTTAATCCTTTCTATGGTTTTCCTTCTATTGTATTCTTTCTATTTTCTTTTCCATTAGGAAGTTACTTGAGTGGTTATAAAACCTTGACGGTAGGATGCTATGTATATAACCCTTGAGATATTAAGTGAGGAGAACTACATGTGACTTTGATCCCATTTGGAAGCAAGTATATAGGTAGTTCTTTAGCGAAGGATGCCCCTAGACCTCAAGTCCATAAGGGAAGGGTTTAGGGAATTTACTCCAAGGCTTGGGCTGTTCCTAAACTTGATCAACCTTTCATCTTCTATATACTTCATCTTGAGGTTGAAATCACATCAGATGATTGTAAACTCACCATCTAATTAATAAGTCCCCATTATATAGGTTTGAGCCAGTAAAAGGCACTCTATCAGCACTAAGCTCATCTACTTTGAGGTTGCTAGGTTTGGTTCTCTGAATCTACTCCAATCTTGGATGAACTATTAGTATCACTATCTTCATGGTTTGTCTCTAATGTGAATGTATGAAGCTGCCTTGGGACTTGTCTAGACTAAAATGATCTTGGTTTTGTGTATTGAACACTATGGGAAATTAATGGCGAGAAATACCAACTATGTATGTGGTGTTTTTCCTTAACACTTGGTTGGTGGATAATTGTATGTTAAGATTTGTGATTGGTATTATCCAAGTGTTAGGCCCTTAAAAATAGAATATTGTCTAATATTACTATTGTGGGTTTGACTTCTATATAAAACATACTATGTTTCCAAGTGACAACTAAATGTATGGAATGTCCGTTGATATTACTTTATGAGTTTGTATATGTTTATGCATATGTGACCAGTTGAATCTAGCTCACGTGGGACCAATATGTTTATTGAGTGTTAACCTGTAATTTATACCCCAAGACATATAATACCATGTGTATTGGTTTATGGACCCTTATGTGGCATGTAACCAAGTCAACTTGACCAGTGTTGGTGAATCCTTGTGATACCCTAATTGTGTTTTACTTGTATATAAGATGACCCACATGTTGGAATCAAGTCTGATATAGGTACAGATAGTTGGTTGTCACCAATATCATGTAGGTCATGGATGTCAGTACTATCTGCCATATCTTAGGATTATTCGGGTGTCTCTAGTAGCATGGAGGTGATGGATGCCAAGAGCTATCTAGGTTATGATACATGTATAGTTTATCTGGTTCTCACTAGTATTGTGTAGGTGATGTATGCCATGTGCTATTTTCCATATCTTAGGGTTTAGTCGGCTATCACTAGTAGCATGGAAGTGATAGATACCAGGAGCTATCTAGTGGTATGATAGGGCTTAGCCAACTTTCACCAGTACCATGTAGGTGATAGGTGCCAAGAGCTACCCCATACGAGGTTGGACCAACTTTCACCAATGGCATGGACGTGATAGATGTCAAGATCTGCCAACTTGACAAGTTCTCAAGCTTAGGGAATCTTCTTAATGGCCACATGTGATGTATATTGTTACACCTATCCCTTAGCCAATGATGACAACACATAGTATTAGATGCTTGCTTGGCATTACAGTTAGTTGTGAATATGTATGTTGTCATGCCTACTCCATAGCTAGTGATGATAACAAGTACTATGGGATGCTTGCTTGTCATCAGAGTTGGTTGTGAATATGTATGTTGTTACACCTACTCCTTAGCTAGTGATGACAACAAGTACTATGGGATGCTTGCTTTTCATCACAATTGGTTGTGAATATGTATGTTGTTACACATACTCCTTAGCTAGTGATGACAACAAGTCTAGTATGGGATGCTTGTTTGTCATCACAGTTGGTTGTGAATTAGGAACAGGTTGGGATCCATAGTGTAGTGCTAGTGAGATGCACTAGCATTCCTTTTTCTAGTAGGGGTATTTATGAGCTTCTGTGTTAGTGAACTAGGTAATGGGAAGATGAATGTAGTAGGTTGTACCCACTTCCTATTATTAGTTGCTCACTATGGATGTGTGAGTTAATCACTATGTATATATGTATTAAGGACCTTATGTGTTGTCTATTGTTGAACTTGACCCCTTGCTAGTGATGACCGCAAGTAGTATGGGATGTTTGTATGTCATCATATTTGGCTACAAATTAGAAAATAATATGGAACTCACAATGTATTATTAGATACACCAACATTTTTTTATCTAGTTGGGATATATTTGAGGACTTATGGGCTAGTGAATCAAGGAAAGGGGAAGATGTTTGCAATATGGTTGCAACCATTCCTTTTACTACCTAGTCACTATGTGTACCTATGATGTGCATATGATCCAGTCACATTATGTATATATTATGCCTGCATTAATTACCTAATCACGTTGAGTATATGTGAATTAGTCACATTGTGTATATGTGTTGCCTGCACAAGCTATTCACATTGTATACATGTGATATAGGTGTGAACTAATCACATTGTGTATATGTGTTGTAGGCATGAGCTAGTCACTCTGTGTGTCTATGATGCATGGATGAATTATTCTCCCCATGCATATGTGTTGTATGATTGAAATAGTCACTCTGGTGTATGCGTCATGTGCATGATTTATTCACTCTATGTATATGTGATATGCAGGAGCTAGTCACATTGTGTATATGTGACACATAGATGAATTATTCACTTTGTGTATATGGGTTGTACCCATGAGCTAATCACACTTGTATATGTGACCATGTGAGAGATAGTCACATTGCGTACTAGGAATGCATGCTTGAGCCAGTCACTATGTGTAAATAAGTAATGTTTATACGAGTTGGTCATTATGTGGTTTTGAGTGTCTTCAAACATTGGTGTTGTCATTGAACTAATGGGTATGTGCAAGATCATCACAGGCCAAATAGTGGCAATGGAAAAAAAAAAATCATGTCTTTACTTAGCCAAATTTGTGAATTTACCAACATTGACTTTGACAGGTATGTTAAAAATATCCATTTTGGCTTGGATACCAAACCAAAATGGATATCCATTTTGGTTTTCCAGAAACAGATATCTGTTTCCTAGAACTATAAATGGTTGTTTTTATTCTTTACATTGTGCATAGATAAGTATGGAACTATAGAAAAGGTCACATAGATAAACATGTACATGTTGTGTAGGCTAAAGAAGCAATATCATTGAGTGCTAGAGTAGAAGGTACAAACCTAGAGGCTAGGGAGAACTTGATGATGAACATTGTTTTGTTGAAACTTGCATGAAAGGATGATGAACCATGGTTTAGAAAGAGTCTCTTCTGACTAAGTGCAAGTTTAGAGGAAAGTGTTACAATCTAATCATTAATGGATGCACCACAAACACATTAGTATCAATCAAGATTATGCATAAGTTAGGGATGAAGATAGTAACACAAATCACACAATACAATCTCATGGATACAAAAGGGATAGTAATTCATGATGACATAGTAACATTAAGTTACATTCTACCTTGAAGGATATGCAAATAAGGTATGGTGTGATGTTATTTTGATGTACATGCCTACCATGTGTTACTAGGAAATCCTTGGTAGTATGATCGATGCATTATGCATAGGGTCACAAGAACACCTTCACCATCAAGAACCTGATGGGAAAATTTTGAGTTACTTTCCATGAAGGATGAGGAAGAGTTCATGTAGAAGGCCAAGGTGTTGCTATTATCAAAATGAAAATTTCTCAAGGAGATAGAAGACTTGAAATACTACTATGCACAAGTAGTCAATCCCACATAGAAGGAGTAGATTGAACCACAACTTAGAGGAGACAAGTTGTGATCCTACATGAGGAGTTCATAGATGTGATTTGTGAAGGAATTGTAGGTGGATTTCTACCAATATGTAGCATCTCATACTTCATGGATATGATTCTAAGTTCTAGTTTTCCGAACAAAATTATATATGCCTTTAAAAGGAGGTAGGAATTATTGTATGTAATGATGGTTAAACTAGTAGGCATGGAGGTGATGAAGGATATCTACACCAAAAATCTATATTTTATAGATACATGGAATGCATTAGTAGAACCCTAGATGGGAGATATAGTCTTATATGAGGAATAATTTGCATGAGGGATACCTATTTAAGAGTTAATAACTGTCCATATTGTAGAGTTCTAGGAGGGAGAATATTATTAGAGAGATACATTAAGGTGGACTTGGAGGATATTTTTATGTCTAGAAAAGACATGATCCATGTTGGAGTAGAGGTATCACTAGATAAGTTTGAACAAATATGTACATATATTCATTGAAAGAGGTGTACATCTACCAAAAATAAAGATAATTATAGAAAACATTGGGTTTTATAATCCATTGTGCATGCCAAATAGATTGTGGGAGGAACTATCTATATTTTGTCCTTAGATCTATGCACATAGAGGGGCAATGATTCTATCTTCATAGTGGTATTTTTTCCTAAATGTAACACTTCATTCCTTGTGTGTAGTTGAATGAGACATTCGAGATAGTGGATTCCTTCTTCAAGGAGATGTTTTGGTTGCATGGCTTGCTATGGAGCATAACATATCATGACATGAAGTTCCATAGCTATTTTTAGCACAACCTATGGAATAAATTAGGTACAAATCTCAATTATATCTCTATGTATCATCTACAAATGGATAGATAGACATAGGTTATTAATCAAAGTCTTGGAAATATACTTAGATGTGTGGTAGGGGAAATTATTAGGTTGTGGAACTCTATGTTGGTGCAAGTAGAGTTTGTGTATAACAATTTGGTGAATTTATCATCAATGAAGGTTCTATCCCAAGTGGTGTATGGGACATTCACACAAGGTGTCATAAATTTGTTGGGAGTAAAAAAAAAGGCAAGTTTAAAAGTGTAGAAGTTGAGGAATTTATGTAACATGTATGAGAGAGATTCATGCACAAGTCATGGAGTAGATGGAGGAGAGTAGCACAACATATATGTATTACACATATATGATCATTATAAAGAGAATATTTACTCAAAGTGTGAGTTATTCATGGAACATTTAAGAAAAATAGTTACCTAGAGGAACCTACAATAAGTTAAATCTAAAGAAATCTAGTCCATGCTACATTATATGTAGATTTTCCAAGAACACATATGAGATATATTAGGACTAGGGATGATATTCATCTTGCAATCGATTTAGACTATTGCAATTTATTTAATAGTCAATTAATTATGTGTACAACTCCAAGGATCATGAAAAGGGGAAAATTGGACTTAAACATGAGTCCATACATACTCTAGGTGACTTAGAATATGTTTGTAAGGGGCATATTGTGGAGGGAAGTAAATGTGTAAGGCATGATTGGAAATTTAGCACAAAGTGGAGGGTAATCTATGAAAAATTATGACATTGTAAGATGTGTAAGAAACATATATGACATTGTAAGAGGTGTAAGAAACAATATATATGATGACATGTAAGCAGTTGGTTGTCATTTTTGGACTTAGGGAGTTGTTATTTTGTCCTTTAGTGAGTTGTTTTTGTCCTCTAGTGAAGTTGCATAAATGAGTTCATGAGAAAGGTCTTGAAGCTTCTAGAAAGATACTTGTAACTCCCACAGACATGTCATGAGGTCTCTTTTGCATGTTGACTACTTGGCTTATGGTTTGAGTCCATTGTATTGGAAACCACAAATTGGATTACATTTACCTATATATTGGAGGCATGTGATAGTAGTTTGTATGGTATTATAGGATATGTTGCTATGCTACTATAATTTCGTTGGACTAAAGGGGAAGTTGTGTTAATATATCTTATATTTGAGATTAATACAAGATTGTAATCTCTTTGGTGGTGGGGTTTTATACACATTGTATCTCCCTATTGGTCCTCTATCTCTCTCTAAACCCTAAACCCTAAACCTCTAAACCTTAACCCCTAACCCCAAAACTATAAACCCTAAACCCTAAATAATGTCCCTAAACCCAAGCAACCCTAAACCTCTGTCTCCCTATCTCTATCATCCCTCTACCTCTCAATGTCTCTATGTCTCTAGACATGTCTCTCACTCTCTATCTCCCTATCTCTCCCCTCTATCTCCTCTAGACCTCTCACAATCTCTATCAGTCCCCTCTCTCTATCTCTCTTTAAACCCTAAACCCTAAACCCCTAAACCCTAAATAATTCCCCTAAACCCTAACCCCTAAACCATAAACCCTAAACTTGAGCAATGTGAAACTCATAAACCCTAAACAATGCCCCTAAACCCTAACCCCTAACCCCAAGAAATCCCTCTCCCTCTTTGTTTATATGGTTTAACTATTGAACAATGATAAAATGTAATGTGGTAGGATGTGGTGAGTTTTAGATGTTGCAATATAGCATGGAGATATGTCTTCATGTGGTGATGCTATGGAAATTTAACCTTGAGTCATTTGAAGAAGTACTCACAACTACATATTTAATTGTGCTCATAGAAGCATAAATAATAATGCATGTGGACTTGTAGCAGACTTGAAGTTCATGTGGAACAATCTAGAGGTTTGGTAATGTTAAGAGAATGTTCTACAGTACTACAAGTTGAAGGAATTGGTTAGATGGTTGTATGTGTTACCACAAGCTTATGGGTGGTAGTGGTGGTTATATAAGAAGACATGAATACATTGACTATAGTTTTGATAAAAGTAACTAGGAAGGGCATGAACCCATATACAAAGGCCAAAAAGGCAAAAAAGGATGAGTTTTACAAGAGGTAAAACAATAGAACAACGACAAGACAACAAAAAAAGAAGGATGAGCCAGCAAGACCAGCCAAACCAAAAAGGACTAGTAACTAACCAGCCTACTGCCTAGCCATAGACTTGAGGGTACTTATAGCTTGCCATTCCATATTTAAAAACTCTAGCTTCTCTAAGAAAGTGTTCTCCTCCTCCTCACAACCCTGCTAGGTCTAGATCTCCTGCTTGTCCTTCCCCTCGGTCTCAGTCTCATGGCTCTAAAGAGTCACCTATTTACTTTTGTTGTTGCTGTCCTTGGCTTTGTAGTTACAAGTTTGCCCTACCTTCCCCTATTTCTAAGCCTAATGCTTGTCCTTACTAGCTATCCCCTGAGTCACTACTTTCCCTTTCTCAAGTTCCTCTTTCAGCACATAGAGTGTTGTGGCAGAGTTCTTGACTGTCTCTCTACTATAATTGACCAGCTCAGAAACTTTCTTATCCAAATTGGCCTGAGTATCTTTAATCTACCCAATTTCTTCCTCCATCTTCTCCCATTTCTTGAACTTGGTGGCCATCCTTTCCACCTCTTCCCATAGGTCATCAAGAGTTTTCATAGGCCACTCCTTGGTTTCTAGCTAGTTAATGACCTCTAGTTGTTGAATCTTCTTCTTGGAATGATGAAGCTAAGCAAGTTACCACTAAAGAACTTGATTTTGAAGGTCCAGAGCCTAATACAGAGTAGCCACCCTATCCATAAGCTTGGTGCAAGTGTTACATTCACTATTTAAGTCCTCCTGGGTATTCTCATTAGATGCCTTTTTCTTCTTGTGGGGGGCGAGGTCAACTGTGTTGTCAGAGGTATTACATTTATAACCCTTTAGGATGCCTTTACCCTTATCCATTTGGATAGAACCCTTAAGAATTCCTTTACCTTTACCCTCATTGTTTTGAACTTCTGCATATATCTCTTTGTCTAGAATAATGATTCCTTTCTAAGAACTATCTTTCCTAATACCCTTCCCTTTGCTGCTGCTAGGCTAAGAACTCACTACCCCAGTATTCTGAGAAGCCCCCACACCTATAGACCCCTTGTGGCTCCTAAGATGGGGCTTTCTAACATGCACTTCCTTAGTAGGATTAATAGAGGGGGAAGGCTAAGGAATATTCATGCTACGCAGAACCATCTTTCCCATTTTCATAGTGACAGTTTGGGAGGTGTTGTCCTTCTAAGCCTTAGTCACATCCTTGGTGGTCATAGTATGAGGGGGTTTGACAAATTGGACCTTGGAAGAGGAACCCTCTCTCTCCCCCCTTCTCTTGCCCTATTAGCTTCATAGACCTAGAACCTTTGTCTAGATTTTTCTTTCCCTGAGAACCCTCACCTCTAACTAGGTTTTTACCTTCTGTGTTCTTACCAGGAGTATCATGAATATTTTTAATTAGTTGAGGATTGTAAATTCTAGGTCTAAACCCAAAGGTAGGGATTAAAGCCATCTCAAATTTATAAAGGGTGTAAATAAGGGTTTGATGCAGGGGAAGAACTTTATCCCCGAGCAAAACTTTTTGAACAGAATCTTCAAGAGAAGTATATAACCAATAAGGGAAATTGATTTTAACATTATGGTAGAAATGATTCAAAAGAGGGAAAAGATAAGCATGGAACCTCTTGTACCTTCCTTCCAATGTGACATATCTCATGAGAACTTCCACCACATCCCTCCATATGCCCGGCAGGTCTTCTCTATTGAAGCCATTCTACAGTCTAGTGACACTCTCGCTCTCTTAAAGGAATTTTAACATGTCCTCTTTGTAATTCCCCTTGACTCTCTTAACAATTCAAGCCCCCTCCAAATTAATCCATGTGGCTTTAACAATAAGCTCTTCTAAGACTCTAAAAGTTATACCTCTGATGTAAACCTGGCCAGCTTTCCATGTGTTTGCAAATTCCCTTGATAGGTTGGTGTCATATCCATTCATAGACTCTATGTAAGTTGTGAAGTTACCTCTCTATAAAATTTCCCACAAATCCCCATTCTCTTTGAGTCTGTCATACTAGGTAGGTTCCGTCTAAGTGAGGTCTCCACCCATCTTTTTGATTTGGCTAACTTGATCTTTGCAACTCATTCTGCAAATGGGATAATGGAGAAGAGTTGAGAACAAAATGTCATTTTCCAGCACGGTAGCGGTAATGAAGCATGTCTGTAAATCATTGTGATTATTCATTTGTGTAATTTGGTTCATGTGAGAAGTCCCACGCTCCTCTAAGGCATGCTTAACATCAATGTTGAGGGCTTTAGTCATTATGAGTGAATTTTAAAATATTCCTTGGGATGTCCTCTCCCCTTTTCCATTTCATCAAATCATTATTGGTGCAACCAATGTTAGTAAGCCCATCAACTTTAGAATTGCCTTCTCTAAATATGTGTTGCACCTCCACTTTTCCCATATGTCTAAGTTCCTCTTTGCTAAGGTTTATTATGTCCTTGATATTCCAATTAGGAATGGCCTTGTTCTTAATCATGTCTAAGACTTTTTTAGAATCCTCTTCAACGATCAAGTTCGTGATACCTAGGTCTTTGGCTAGGCATATACCTTGATAAGCCGCATAGGCTTCAGCAAAGTTGTTAGTTTGAATTCCTAGGCTCCCAGCATAGATGCCCATGACATTACCCATGTTGTCTCTCACCATAGTTCCCCCTCCCGCCTGACCCGGGTTTCCATTTGATGCTCCGTCGAAATTGGGTTTTGACCATCCTGAGTCAGGGGGGTCCATACATTGACTATAGTTAGTAATTTAAAATATTTATATTTAATAGTTTAATGTGTAATGTTAAACTAAAAAAATAATGAAAAGAATTGGGTAAAGAAAAATGGATATCTATTTTGAAAAAAGGATATCTGTTTCTGAAAACATAAAAAGGGAAAAAAGAGGTTGCATTTTGCAAACCCACAGCTTGAAAAATGCAGACCTCTCGCAAAATAGACATCAGAGCTCTAGAATGGATATCTGATCCAAAGAGGTTAGTAAATTTGCATTTTTTAATTTGTTGTGTATATTCAAGAAAGTTTTTTTGGTTTTTATGCTAAATAGGTATGTTTTATATTTTAAATAGGTAAAATGGATGAACAAAATAAAAACCCAAACCCTCCACCACCAAACCCTCCCCCTCCAACAATTGAAGAGAAAATTCAAAGAAACATTGATCAAATAAGTAGGATTGTAGAAATGTATCGCCGCCACCCTTGATTGTCTACAATGACATCAAATTTAGAGGGAATTATTAGTCATGTTCAAACCCTGTCAAGCTAACACGAATCATTTAGGCAATGGCGAGAAACCAAGAAGGTAGAATATGATGATGATTTATCATATGATCAAGTGAAAGAGTTAGACATTACCAAAGCTATGTTAGCCCAACATTTTGTCAATCTTAAAACTGGCTTGCATGTTGATGTTCATAAGCCCAAGTATTCAATCAAATGGTGTACACATGAGGGTAGTAGTCAGAATTTTTGGGATCGTTGGTGGATGATTTTTGATAAACCACCCAACAATAATTTAGATGTACCTTTGTATTTACTTTGTAAACTCTATGCCGAGTTCGTCATGGGCCACAATGTTAATTATTTTGATTTTAGATATTTCCAGGGAGTAGGTAAGGGAATGCCTAAAGATAGACCTAGGGAAATGAGACAAGTACAAGGTCCTTATATTCCCCCTCCTGCTATCCATTCTCCACCCAAAATTTAGCACCTAGACATTGTTGCAAATGTAACACAAAAGGGCCTTGGTGCAATACACTCTTTGACTAAGCACTTGATTATATAGACTTCTCGGTTTGCACAACCACATTATGTTGGTGATGATATTGGATCACCTGATTTTACTAGACACTCCTCATCCACACATGTTTGTGTGCCCCATCATTGCAATTTTTGTAATCAGCTATGCTTAGGTCCTATTTTTGAGAGTAGCAAGCCACCTTTGAACACCTCAGAGTACGATCTCTATTCATGAGATGGTGCAATGGCCTCTAGAACTCAAGTTGAGGGATCAAGGACAAGAGCAAAAGAACAAGCATCGATGGAGCATAGAGAAGGAGAAGACCATGGCTAATCTTTTATGTAGGTAAAATCTATTTAAGTTAAATTTCATGGTATATTCCATATGAATAATATAAACAAATTTATAAGTACTAATGTATCTAAGGGGGATAACAGCTGATGATAGAGGAGGAGTTGACAGAAGTTCATCATGGAACTTTGTCTGCCATCCAATTTGGCTTTAACTTACCAGTATAATTTGTTCTACACATCAATTTTTTTGTATGCATTTATTTCTTTGTGAGTAATTATATATTAATTTATATCATGATGTTAATTTAATGTTAATTTAATTTATATCATGATGTCTCTTTAATTTTATATCCAGAATGTGAATGATGTGGCATCTTTTCCAATGGTCTTCACATGAGATCTCTTCTTGACCTAGACCAGTTAAGTTTGACAGTGAGCTTCACTATCCAACTTGGATTGTTCATAGTCCATACGTGCTCACCTTTTAGGGTTTTCTCTTGGTTGACAATGTCATCTTCATTGTATTTAGTCCCTTGTCCCTTTTTCTCAGTCTTAGACTATCCATTACAAATACTACAAACTTCATGAAATTGTTTCAAACCATTCTTAGTGCTGACAGGGTCTTGGGATTGAAATCTAACTTTATTTTCTACACTTCTATTATAGCTTTGCCCATATAAAAACATGAACAACATTTACAAATTGATCATAGAACAAGGTATAGATTTTTGCAACCTTGGTATCATGAAATACATATATAAATAGGTTGCAAATGATGAAGAACTAAATTAGATCAGGTTGTTCACACAATAGTCCTTACACAACTTCAATTACAACATATGCATCGTTAAAGGATAGCCAAGGTAGATAGCTTAGACTGTTACAAAATTTAGAGATGTATGCAATGAAGAATGATGAACTGAATTAGTTCTAACTGCTATGAAAATCAGATTTCTATATCACTTCAATCACATCAGAATGGATGGTTTTATGACAGCCAAACACCTATGCAAATCTATTGTTACAAAATCAAAGATATATATGAAATGTTGACATACCAATGGAGGTGGCAATTGCAACATGTTTGATTATTGCCGATGTGAGTCTTCAACAATCTCTGACTTCAAACTGACCACTATATATATATATATATATATATATATATTATCCTGATATGATTCACTATCCACAATTAGTTCCCACTATGATGGAGTGTGTCTCCCTTAGTATTACTCACGTAGGCATATAAGACATGTGCTAAGCTATTCAAACTAATTTAAGAACCTCCAAAGACATTGATATAAGACATGTGCTAAGCTATTCAAACTGATTTAAGAATCTCTATTTTGTGGCTTTCTAGGCCATGTGCCTTTACTCATCTTTCATCCTCTTATCTAGCATGTCCTTCAACAACACTAATCTAACCTCCACTAACAACTACTGTGTTATCGGGGGCATGTTTCCTTTGCTAACTTTAACAAAGTCCTACGACTTCCTTGACACCCTCATGAGCTATGTTTGGTTTGAGATATATATGCATGCTTGAGACTATACTGGCAGAGCTTCATAGTGTTGGAAACACATGCCAAAGTAGATAGGGGTTTAAGTAGTTTGAAAGCATGTGTAGGTTATAAATGTATACATGGACTGTGTATCTTCTTTTTTGAGTCCCTACAAAGATATAAATATAGCTTGTGGGGCCAAATGGACTGTACCAACATGTCGAGGTGGGTGGGTAAATGCCAGGGGAGGTCTCATTTCATGTGCCAAGTACCCCAATCATTCGGGCCATCAGACTATTGGCAAAGTCCCTTAAGATCCCTAAGACAAAAAAATACCAAACTTTGATGGAACAGTTCTTAGAATTTGTGGTGGTTGGGAATGTTTCATTTGGACCTACAAGTGCATGTGCGGTCCATCTACAATAACCTCTCTCAGTTTCGTTCAACTCCTGTCTGTTTGACTGTGCCGAAATCAAACACATTTTTACAAAATGCTTCAGTTCCATGTAGTGGAAAGGTTTCAGGTGCCATATTTTTTGTTCTACTCATTGTGGGTCCAAATTGACTATGCCAACATGTTGGGGTGGATAGATAAATGTCAGGGAAGGTCTCGTTTTGTGTGTCAAGTGTCCCAGTCGTTCTAGGTTGTAAGCTACCGACAAAGTAGAAAGTTGCTAACACTAGAATTTTGTATTTCATAGATCTTGGGGACAAAATGACCATGCCAACACATCCAGGTGGGTAGGTAAATGCTAGGGGAGGTCTTGTTTTGTGTGCCAAGTGTCTTAGTCAGTTCAGGCTGTAAGCTACCTGTAAACTCGTAAGGTACTAGGAGTGACATTTTGCATTCCATAGCTTGTGGGGCCGAACGAACTATGCCAACACATCATGATGGGCAGGTAAATGCCAGGGGAGATCTCATTTTGTGTGCCAAGTGCCCCAATCATTTAGGGCGGCAAGCTATCGGCAAAGTCCCTTAAGATCCCTAAGACGAAAAAACTGCCAAACTTTGATGGAGCAGTTCTCAGAATTCATGGTAGCTGGGAAAATTTTGTTTGGAACTATAGGTGCATGTGGGATCCATCTACAATAACCTCTCTCAGTTTTGTTCAACTCCTATCCATTTGGCCATGCCAAAATCAAACACATTCTTGCAAAATGCTTTAGTTCCATGCAGTGGAAAGGTTGCCAGGTGCCATATTTTTTGTTTTGCCTATCATGAGGCTGAACCAACTATGCCAACACATCAGGGTGGGTGGATAAATAGTAGGGAAGGTCTCATTTTGTGTGCCAAGTGTCCCAATCATTCTGGCCTGCAAACTACCGACACCTAGCACCTTTCGAGTTTGCTCATAGCTTGCAGCCTGGAATGATTGAGACACTTGGCGCATGAAATGAGACCTCCCTTGACATTTACCTATCCACCTAGATGTGTTGGCATAGTTAGTTCGGCCCCACGATGAGAAGAACAAAAAATATGGCACCTGGCAACCTTTCCACTGCATGGAACTTAAGCATTTTGCAAGAATGTGTTTGATTTCGACACGATCAAACAGACAAGAGTTGAACAAAATTGAGAGAGGTTATTGTAGATAGACCCCACATGCACCTATAGGTCCAAACAAAACATTCCCAGATGCCACAAATTTTGAGAACTACTCTATCAAAGTTTGGCAATTTTTTTGTCTTAGGGATCTTAAAGGACTTTATCGGTAGCCTGCTACCCTGAATGATTGGGGTAGTTGGCACATGAAATGAGACCTCCCTTGGCATTTATCCTCCAACCCCAACGTGTTGGTGTAGTCCATTTAGCCCCACAAGCTATGGAATGCAAAATGTCACTCCTAGCACCTTTCTACTGCATGAAACTAAAGCCTTCTTGACTGTGTACGATGGTAGGGGTTGGACAGATGGAAATTTGTTGTTGAAATTCACAACATCTTGATGGTATTGTGGCCATGATCTCCTCATATGACATGACAAGAGCTATTCCATAACCTTGTTGTCTCATAACCTTGATTATTATGATTAGAAGCATGGAAACAAACCCTACAAGAAATAAAGCAATGATTAGATCTGAATATGATCATGAGATACCCAAACATATGTATTAGTCTAAATCATAAAATCTCTTCAAATAGAGATTGATCCAAGGGTTTGGTGAGTTGCCATTGGCACCCAAACCCTAGGTCTTCATTAGAAATCCTTGAATGCTAATTATTGTCATTATGCTTCTTTCTTATTAATTCTTACTAATTAGGGTAATCATATAGAAATATATAGTATTTCATACATATTATTACAAAATGCATATGGGAATTTTATCAAATGTTGTAGTTGCATTGAATTTTTAAAAATGTTGTAGTTGCAACTACCCTATAAGACATGTATGCAAAATGTAGAAGCATAGACAAGGTGAGTGAACTGTTTGACATGATGCCTCAAAGAAATGTGGTCTCATGGAATGGTATGGTTGCAGGATATGCAAATAATGGATTTGTCACCAAGGCTTTAGAAACTTTCAAGAAAAACCAATTGGTGGGTGTAAAGCTAAAATCCACAACCTTTGACTACATCCTCTCTGCTAGTGCCAAACTAAGATTTTACACCATCTTCATTTATGCTCCTAGGTGTACCTCTATAGGACCCTAACATTGAACTCTTTTTATACTCTTGATCCAATAGACCTTGGGACAATGTACTTGTCATGGGGTAGGCTTGACTTGGTGTTTAAGTAATCATAACAACTCCTATGTGATGACTCAGCAATGCAACAATTCATGGGCTTACAACTCTTACACCCTAGGATTGTGAAATCGATCCTCTTAGGACAGTCACGCCTTAACTTGTGTCAACCCTTCAAAGATGTTTAAGACCTATAGTTCATGGTCTGTAGGACCTCTCTCTCCATCCACCTATCATTGCTCATGACAAACAAACAAAAACTAGGCTCTAATACTTCAAATCTTCCTTGTTTCTACTGTCCACAGTCTGATACATCCAAATATCATACCTATTGTGCCAACAAATCCTAGGAACAATTCAGGTGCCAACAAAGATTGAAATTAACTCTTTCCTACTCATCCCAATTGTTATAAGACTACAAGAGCATTCAAAGCATACACCAAAGAAAGCACTAAAATCCAATTGCAACATGCTAGTGAATGAGCATTGAATGTGACCACATAAAGAAAAATCATACTATTCTTCAACAAAGACCATCTACTTGGTCCAAAAATTCAAAAGACCTAGATTCAAGCACATCTCAATGCACATTTAAATGAATAGACACACTTCCAACTTTATTTAGCCAAGTGAAAAAAGAAAATTCATTCCTCGAAAGAAAGCTAGTCATATAATAAGAAAGTTTCAGCCTAGTCTTTTGTCTTATTGTCTTATTTCTCACAACAACACATTCTCAGCAATTAAAACTAATTCCACTAATTATGCACTTTGAAATATGACTTTTGAAATTGTATTGATGTAGAGCAGGATTACAAAACAGACTATTGATACCATAATTCACAACAATGGGTTCACTCTCTTCTCAAGGTTCAATGGAACTCATGACAAGGTAGACTTCTTTAGTCATGACAGTCCTCTCAATATGGAAAGGTGACAGACCTCTCAAGTTTGTGGGACAGCATGGCAACACCATAAAAAGCATTGGGTGATGATATAAATGACATCACAGACCTTTCAAGGTCTTAGTAACCCCCAAATGCATGGGCAGATTTAGTAACTCTTACACCCAAAGACTGTGAAATCAGTCCTCTTGGGACAATCATGCCTTAACTTGTGTCAACCCTTCAAATATGTTCAAGACCTATGGTTCATGGTCTATAGGACCTCTCTCTCCATCCACCTATCATTTCTCATGACAAACAAACAAAAACTAGGCTCTAACACATCAAATCTTCCTTGTTTCCGTTGTCCACAGTCTGATACATCCAAATATCAGACTTCTTTAGTAATGACAGCCCTCTCAATATGAAAATGTGGAATACCTCTCAAGTTTGTGGGACAGCGTGGCAACACCATAGAAAGCATTGGGTAATGATATAAATGACATCATAGACCTTTCAA
This sequence comes from Cunninghamia lanceolata, assembly GCA_027924645.1. NCBI lineage: Eukaryota > Viridiplantae > Streptophyta > Pinopsida > Cupressales > Cupressaceae > Cunninghamia > Cunninghamia lanceolata. Next base: position 6,003,643 of record BSBN01000693.1, read on the forward strand.
GGTCTTAGTAACCCCCAAATGCATGGGTAGAGTTAAAGGTAGCAACATTCAATGGGACAGTCTATGTTTCATGTGCAAACAATGAATCAAACCTCAATCCATGAAGGAATTATTAGGCCAATGGTTGTTCCAGGGTGTCAACATCAATCTTAGACCTATCATAACCTTCACCAAACTCTAAGCAAACTTTCAAGCAAATGAAATTGGCATGTGTAAAACTAAATTCCTGTAATGATAATTGATCATCATATTAAATATTTAATATAAGTTGTCATATACATAATGTCATGAACATAACATCTAGTTTATATACAAAGCCATATAGGCATGTCCAAACAAAGCCATATAGGCATATATTCAAAAATATACATCAGTAGTTCATACAAAAGTACGTATACAAAGCCATCTAGGCATACAAAAAATGTCCCAAAAACTAGTTTCCTATGGACTTTTATGAAATAATCAGTGGCCCTTGCTTGACCGTGAAGATGTAGATCCAATTAGTGACTCATCCTCTATCTGCTATCAAGTAGACCTCTTCGACAAAAGTTTATCCAACTCCACCTATTAATACAATCAAACAATATATGCACATTAATATAGAAAATGTATGAAGCATGTAACATCACCTATGTAATCGATCACTTACCACCACCTGATGATTAGTCTCCATCATCTTGTCTCCAGCTTCTTTGTCTGTAGTTGGACGGGTTGGAGTTGTGACCTCCTGTGAGAAGCATTAAGAAGCAAAATTGATTAAACATAAATATCATTTATGTACATCAAATGACATGAGATAAAACAAGAAATACCATATGAGATTGCATGAAGGATATGAGAAATTTGTTAGATGTTGTAGTTGCAACTGCCTTAAGAGACATGAATGGAAAGTGAGGAAGCATAGGTAGAAATTAGTATATAGAAAAAGCTAGAAAGCAAAATATTAAGAAATTCAAATTAACACTAAAAATCACACCTTGGGTATAGTCAAAATAACCTATGATGCCATGCAAAAAAATCTACTATGCCATGCAAAATAACCTTATTTGCAATCCTATATAGTAAAAAACATGCATTATAGTTAAAGAAACAAGATTTTTAATTTAAAACATAGAAAAGTTTGGCAATTGGTGGGTGTAAAACAAAGTGTGGAAACATAGAAAAGTGTGCAATTTGATTTCATTTGTCATACCTACTTGCTTGAACATGGTCAAAGTGTCATTGGAACCATTTATCCAAAACCCAAGAAAAGTAGAGATTGTCATATACTATATGAAATATACCATATGAGATTGCATGAAGCATATGGGAAATCTGTCAGATGTTGTAGTCAAATTAACACTAAAAATCGTACCTTGGGTATAGTCAAAATAACCTATGATGCCATGCAAAAAAATCTACAATGCCATGCAAAATAACCTCATTCGCAATCCTATATAGTCAAAAACATGCATTATAGTTAAATAAACAAGATTTTTAATAAAACAATTCTAAAAATAGAAAAAATAAGAACAAGTTAAGATAAAAAATGTCATACCTATCCATTTGGAAGTTTAAATGCTAGTCAAGTGTACCTGAGGGGTTATCTCTTACCTTCAGAGTATCCAATATTGCTTCATGATCAACATTACTAATTATCCATAGTTGTTTTGATTTTGGTTTTCCATGATGCTTTAGTAACTTGACATTTGTTGCTACAACTAGGTGCGAATACATCAATATGGTTTTATGCTTCTCAAGGTCTTCAAAGGAAGGTATGCCATTCTTTCTAATCATATATGTTCATAACCAAGTCCCAGCAATAACAACTGATCCTATAGGATATGTGAACCCATCATCATCTGTCATAGGTTGTGTTAGCTTTTGTTTTCCCTATACACATCGTGCCAACCAATAGTAGTACCTCTCTTCATTTCCATGCAGTGCAAAAATTGCATAAACATGACCTGGCTATACAAGGTCTGAAAGATGTTCATAGTCAAATGAGCTCTCCATGTCATTCATGGAAGATGATTCAACTTGAGATAAAGGGGTTAAATATCATGGAATCCATACATCTACCCACTCACATGACTCGCAATTATCCCAATCACATTTAATACAACTCTGACAAAAACAAGATAATTCTTGTGTCCAAATAGTCCATGCACTTGCATCTGAGATTTGAATTGAATGCATCTTTGATGATTCACTGATTCTCTAACAATCCCATTTCTTTTTTGCTATCCCATCATCAACCAACCAAAAGAACCTGTGCACTTCTGAATCAAGAACCACTCCTTGTGACAATGCATAGTTACACCACTTAGCAATAGAATCTACATCACTAAATGTAGTACCACCTCTAATATTTAGTTGTTCTTTAAAAAGAGCTCTCTTTATGCATGCACCCACTCCATCATGTTCACATTTCCATGCCTAGCTTAAAAAAAATCCAAATATGAGGTATACCTGTCTCTACATGTTTTCTGCACAACCAATAGAATATACGAACATTCTTGAATTGACCAGTGCAATTATCTGACCAAATGAGATGTTGATCCATTCTAATATCTTTTTCTTACAAGAACCCATAAAATTGTTCAAAACAACATTGCACATACTCTAATGAATGAGATTGATTATCACTCATGTAAAAATGGTATTCTTTGACAATCTTCTTGTTCTCTTCTATACTATCAGGGGCATGTCTGTATGTGATGTGAACAAAAATAGCAATCTAAATAGAATTGTAGTGCTAGGATTGAACTTCATTTTGGGGTTGCAATGTGTAGTTTTTTGCAAAATCAACAACAGAAACAATAGTTCCAATTAGAAAAAAGTCTTTACACATCTTGAACTATTGATCTAACCATCGAGACATGTGGTTGTGTTTGACATACTTGTAGAAAAGATTTTTCTTTAAATTATCAATAAAATTAGCAATACTTACCTCTCTTACAATCAACTCACATCTAGAACCTTCACCTCCACTTTTCAAATTGTATTTCACTGTCTCATATCTCTTTTTCTCAACCATTCTCTTTCCAAAATCATGCTCGTTGCCCTCATGAAAACATGATACAAACTTTGATAACCCACCACATTGTAAACACTTTTCATTTAAACAATCATTCTTATAGAAAATGCAACCATCATCTCTAATAAATATAAATAAATCAAATAAGTCCCTACATGACTTTGGTAGTTGAATTGCCCCACACTCCTGTAACATTTCATTACTGTGCAAAGTAGAATGAATATTGCATAATAATTCATGGTACATAGAAAACTCTAAATGGTATTTGCAACAACATGTATTATGAACATTAAGAGGAACACAATAAAATGGATTAAGAGATTCAAATTCTCTTTGTGAGAATGTTGTACCTAGGTGTGTTTCACAATATTGTTTGTACAATGTTGTTTGGCTACATTCCAAGTGATGTTTAGGATGTGGTGTGCGGTCTTTATCACCAATTCTTAACTTTAAAACATCTTTTGCATTCGGTGATACCTTAGAGTTAATGTGCCAAAATCATTCAATTTCTTCCTTTGTGCTATTGATTAGCTTCTTGGCAACTCATGGAAGCCTACCACTAAAAGCCCAAGTATCATTTCCAAGAGGGCTATCTAGCTTTGATCTTAATGCTAGTGCTTTTGACAATGTTTTATGATTCAATCTTAAATCAACACAAGTTTGACTCATTAATCAAGCATTTCTTAATTGTTTGCTTACTATTGAGGTTGTTATTACTCTACGAACAACTCTTTTATCTTTCTCTTTGCTAGTCTTTCCAATAGAATTAAGTGCATTGAAAAGGCTTATAACAATAATTTTATTCCGATCGGACACTTTGTTCAACTGAATCTTTAATTTCTTTAGTAAAGGTCTCATTTTGTACATCTTTAGTAATTGCACAAAAAGTTGGCATTGTTCGGTTAATGTTTTATTCTCAAAGTATTCATTGAAGAGTTTTGAAGCCCACAACCGAATCATTCATGATGACCTCTTGCCTTCAAGTTTTTCCATAGGTTCTCATCAATTTCAAATAACCATTTTGGGGTTCTTTGGAGTTTTCCAATTTCATCACGCTTATTGTCTTCTTCACAAATGTCCTCTCTTCTTATGAAATTTGGAGATACATTGATTTTCATTGTTTCATCATGTTATCAACCTTGTCAATTTTATCAACAAATGGATTATGGAGTGCAAATTCAATATCATGAGGTTCATATCCACTTTATTCAAGCACACATCTTTGTTTTTCTTCTTCTTCTTCTTTGTCCATGGTATTGTTCTTATCAATAGGTGTTCCATAACATTTTGCAACATTTTCATTTGCAATATCATGGTGAATTTCATTCTTATCTAACATTTCATTATAATCAAAATTAACATCTTCAATTTGCATATCATTGGATGGTAAAGAAGAAGCTTCACCTTGATGAGCATCCGCCAAACCCTCTCTTCCAATCCTCTTCCTTTCCCTATCCTTTTCCCTAATTGCTTCAATTTCCTCCTATGTAACTTTCCTCCTCCTTTTTGCTTTACGACAATTGTTGCTCCCCATTAGGGGAACAAAAAGATCACCTGTATGATTGTAACAAGCAAATTGTGTCTCCAAAAGTGCATAAAAATGTTTTTTTCACTATCACATGTAGAAATCATGAGTTTTTTGACAACAGATGGTCTATAGGCACAGATGTCGGGTCCAACAATATTCCTTTTGTCTTTTTTTTGCATTTACCTAATGGATATCCGTTTTAGAAATGGATATCCATTTCTTAAGCCAATTCTTTGGGCAATGGTCACCCAACAACATCCATATCACTTCTACAAAATAGATATCCATTTTCAAGATGGCTAAAATGGATATCCATTTTGTTTTCCTCAATTTAAGCATGAAACTATATACATAATCTATGAAGTATACAACTATATACATAAATGAGAATAGGAGATACATAAGAACACATAAGAAGGAAAAATTAAATGTTAAAATACATATATAAATAAGTAAAGAATAAGAATACTAAATGTGTAAGAACCATAAGTATGCTTAAGTATTAGAAACATCATGATAAGCATGGAATATGGATACATAAGAGATAGAGATCAAAAGCATAGATCATAGGAACATAGGGACATCATGGATATATAGCATAGGGATATATAAGTAAACAAGGAACATGGAAAAATATAGGTTCTAAACATAGAACATAGAGATGTTTAGGAACCAAACAAGACATAGAGGAAAGAATGGGAGGTAAGGATTGAATATATGAAAGAATAGGAGCTAAACAAGTAACATAGGATAGCATACATGGTAATCATGGAAGATAGGAACAAGTCATATAGGAAGAGACATGGAAATAATTGAAAGGAAAAATGTCCCCACATGGGTCCAAACAAAGATCAACCAATAAAATTAGAGAGATAACCATATAAAAGAGGTCATCCCCATCCCAACAAGTAATATATCAAGTTCTTTATCCTCAAGTAAATGTATTTTTTTATAACAAGTGGTTCTCTTAGTGAAAAAACTAGCAACATGTGCAACTATTGAATTATTTTTCTATATCCATTGTACTTTCTTCTTTTGAGGTGGCTCCATAGAGAGATTTTGCATTTGCTTTGCCACAATTCATTATTAAGTATCGAGGAAGAAGTAGTTCCTTTGGAATGAAATGTGGGTTTATCATACATAATGTCCTTGTTAATCTCTTGATTTCTTGGTATGTGAGGAATGTGTTCTTAATAATATCATTGGAAGGCATGCATATATCATGACCTTAATGCTTAAACATTGTTGGACATGTGCAACTTGAGTCTCAGGCATTTTTCATCATAAGTTTTAGAGTGAGAAGGTGCATAAGTAGCTTCTTGATTCTTGTTCATATTTTTATTCTACTACTCTTCAATAACTATCAACTTTAACAACAAAAACATGTCTTCATCAACAACTATTTGACTTTGTTAATGACTACTCAACTTCATCAGCAAGGGAAACTTTGGTAGTAAAGAGCCACTTCTAGAGAAACTGTCAACTTCGACAATAACAAAAAAATTAGGACATTACCCCAATCATCTAATTATTTCAAATAGATCTAAATTAACTACTTAATTTTAGATCAATATGTTGGAATTAGGCCAGACAACTAAGAGGGGAGGTGAATCAGTTGTCCCACAAATTTAAGCTTTTCTGATTTTAATCTTCTTTCACAACTTACAAATAGATTAATGATGTAAACATTAAAGCATGAATCAAAAACACATGAGTAGAAAATAAATGAATACACTTGACACCAAGATTTTTAACATGGAAACCTGGTTAAGGGAAAACCACAGTGGGGGTTAACCCATAAGATTTGTACCTTGTTAAAATTTCTTGAAAGAAATGGGAAGGCACTTGCCTTCGGGTGCACTACCCAGAGCTCACTGCTCAAAGAGGCCCACTACCTATAGAAGTTTGTTTAATATAGAAAGATTTAACTGAGAAATAGCATCTTAATCATGCCTAGTTTAGTCTCATTGAAATCTCACTAAAACTTATGTTTTGCCCCCAAACACTTCTTCACTGTCTCTTCATCCTTTACTTCTCTTGTTCTTTTGCTTCTCCTCTCTTCTACTTTGCCTCTATACCTTTCTTATGATTTTATCATTTTTGCATAAGGACAACTTTTCACAATTCATCAACAAGTATTTATACGCTTCATCAACCTTGGAATGAACATCAAGGTCAGCTTGACTTAACGCAGATCACTATACTATCAGCCAAACATAGCTGAGACTTGAATATTCTTCCAACAACATGCCATGCTCTAGAGGATTGCTCTTAGATCATCCGTAACACGCTTGAATCATCCAGTTTGCCAAGACTGGGAAAAACAACAGCATCAAGGAAGAAATCTTCAACAATGAGTTCAATCTTCAATAGGGACCTCCAACCCAACAGTCACACGATCTAGAGACCTCCACAAGCATATTGAATTCAACAAAAACATCCGTACTCCTCCAAATCATCAGAATCGCTTGCATCTTCATCTGGAACCTCAAGAACATTGTCTGCCATGCCTATCACACTAGAAAGATTGCTTACGGACCTCCAAACCACGTACCACTTCAGTTGATGATACACACTAACTTCCCAAACATGCCTCTAGATCTATAGATCATAATATTTCAATGCAGAGCAATCCGGACCAATTTACTGTCACTCTATCTCTTCTGAACATAGAAAAACCTAGTTCTACTCAGATGGCCATAGCTTCTTCAAATCTTCATGTGGACCTCTCAAATCTTAATTGGAGATACTTTAGACAATCAACTACATAGCCATATGGTCTTATACATTGATCTTCATTAATTTTCTCAATATCCTCAACATTCCATTCTTCTAAACATGCAACAAAATAGGATATAATTGACACCAATGGCAACATGGATATGTTGACATCAATGACAACACTGATTAGGCACATATTTGCAATAATATCCCCCTTTGTCATTGAGGGCAACATATGATGTGAAAAACTAATTCAACCATCAAGACAAGAACTTCTCCCCCTTTCTCTTATCACACCTGTAACCATTTTTCTTTACAGCTCCCCCTTTTACCAGCAACTAGTTTTTCACATGACTTCTCTCCCCCTTTGACATCAATGGAAAAGGGCACATATTTGCAACCTTTTCTCCCCCTTTTTGTTTCAAACTAATCTCTAGAATTTTCATACTGACTACTCCCCCTGAGTAGTATCTCCTTAACATCAATCCGGATCACAAGATATGACTGTGAATTCCACCAGACTGATGCACCATAGTGCATCTTAGTTCTAATCAGGAGGGGTAATAACCCCTAACTTCTCTCTGAGATACTCAAAAGTATCCTTGAGTAGAGGCTTAGTGAAAATATCTATAATCTGATCCTTTGAAGAAACAAACTCTAATCTGACTTCATTCTCATTAACCTTCTCTCTCAAGAAGTGAAACTTGATTGATATATGCTTTGTCTTTGAATGCAACACCAGATTCTTTGAGATGCTTATTGCACTTGAATTATCAAAGAAGATTGTAACAGGCTCCTCAAACACAATTCTGATGTCTTTCAACATTTACTTCATCCACAGAACTTGAGTACAATTGTTTTCTATTGCTATATACTCTGCCTCTACAGTAGATAGAGATATTGCCTCTTGCATTTTGCTCATCCAAGAAACTAATCTCCTTCCCAAAAAGAATGCACCACCACTAGTACTTTTCCTATCATCCACATCTCTTGCCCAATCAACATCTATGTATGCATGAAAAGTGAAGTTATTATCCTTTGGATACCATAAGCCATAATCAAGTGTCCTTTTGAGATATCTAAAAAAAAATTTGACTGCTACAACATGGGATTCTCTAGGATCAGCTTGAAATCTAGCAACAAGTCCAACTATATTCATGATATCAGGTCTAGTCTGAGTCAGATAGAGTAGTCCTCCAATCATTGATCTATACCTTTTTTGATTTTCCTTAGGGGACTCATCATCTTTACTCAACTTACATCTGGTTACCAGGGGTGTACCCACTAGCTTTGAATCTTCCATTCCAAACTTTTTCAACAATTTTCTCACATACTTAGATTGAGATATGAAGATACCTTTATCTGATTGAATGATTTGTAGACCTAAGAAGAAATTTATTTCACCAAACATGGACATCTCAAACTCACTCTGTATCTGATTAGCAAATGTTTTGCACATACTCTCATTTCCACCAAAAATGATATCATCAACAAATACCTCAACAATCAGAATGTGCTCATGATCAATCTTGAAGTAAAGATTACTGTCAGTTGTGCCTTTGCTATATCCTAGCTTTAGCATATACTTATCTAATCTTGTATACTAGGCTATTAGGTCTTGTTTAAGTCCATACAATGCTTTCCTCAACCTGCAGACCATATTATCTGATTAGACAATTGAAATCCTTCCGATTGCTTAATGTAGACTTCTTCTTCTAATTCTCCATTCAGGAATGCTAACTTGACATCCATCTGATAGACCTTGAAATATTTATAAGCAAAAAATGCAAGAAATGATCTAACTGCCTCTATTCTTGCCACCGGAGCAAAAGTTTCTTCAAAATCAATTCCTTCCACCTGAGAATATCCTTTGCAGACTAGCCTTTCTTTGTTTCTTACAACTTCACCATCTTCATTTAGTTTATTTCAGAAGATCCATTTAGTTCCAATCACATTTTTGTCTTTAGGTCTAGGAACAAGATCCCAAGTGTGATTCTTGTCTATTTGCACTAATTCTTCTTCCATGGCTTTTACCCAATTTTTATCATTGCAAGCTTCACTTACTGATTTTGGTTCAATCTTTGAAATCAAACAAATCTCCTCTTGATCTTCAATAATTCTTCTCCTAGTTTGAACACCATTATTTCTATCTCCTATGATCTAATCTTCAGGATGATTCAGTCTTACATACCTAGGAGTTTTGGAATTTGTTTGAACCTCTATTTCTTGAGATTGTTCCTCAACATCTGCACTATCCTCTTGAGTCACTGGATTTTCTAGATCAATCTAGATCTGAGTCTGGGTTTGAACTTGTCTTCCTTGACTTTGACTTTCATCTTGATCATCTGAATCATATCTGCAAGACCTAGAATGTCCTTTGCTCTCATCAACTCTAACATTTGCACTTTCAACAATCTTTTTCAATCTCTTGTTAAAGCATTGGTATGCCTTGCTTTGAGTAGAGTAACCTAAAAATATTCCTTCATCACTTCTTGCATCAAACTTGCCTAGATCCTCATCTCTTTTGATATAGCATTTACTACCAAAAACTCTGAAATATTTCACAGTAGGATGATGATCAAACCATAGTCCATAAGGGGTCTTACCAGAATTGCCTTTGATTTGCACCCGGTTAAGAGTGTAGACAATAGTACTCATAGCTTCTCTCCAATAGACTTGAGGAACATTTGCTTCCATCATCATGGTCCTAGTAGCTTCTTGAATTGTCCAGTTCTTGCTTTCCACAACTCCATTCTGTTGAGGAGTCCTAGGAGTAGATAACTATCTTTTTATTCCTTGCTTTTCACAGAATGAATCAAACTCACTAAAGGTAAACTCTCCACCTCTGTCAGATCTAAGACACTTTATCTTCACACCAATCTCATTCTCCACCATGACTTTGAACACTTTGAATTTTTCAAGAGCTTTTGATTTTTCTTTCAGGAAGGTTACCCACATCATTCGGGAGTAATCATCAATCAGCAACATGAAATATATGTCTCCTTGCACACTCCTAATTCTAGCAGGACCACAAAGATCAGTATGCACAAGTTCCAACAATCCACTTGAAGATTGTTCTTTATTCTTGAATGAAGTCATGTTTTGTTTACCTAATTGACATTTTTTGCACATGCTATCAGCAGGTTTCACAAGTCTTGAAAGATCTCTTATAGCCTGAGTGGAACTTATCTTGACAATGTTATCAAAATTCACATGACACATTCTCCTATGCCAGAACCAACTCTAATCAACCTGAGCAACCAAGGCATTTTCCACATTTCCACAGCTAGCAGATTTAGTAGGCACCAGATCTTCTTCTTTGATAGAAATGAACACCCAATCACTTTTTGTAGAACCTCCATGATCAGATTCATCATCTATGACTCCTTCTTCACTAGCTTCTTGGACGTAGTAGCATTTCTTCTAAACTCTAGGTCTATTAGGGTTTGTCTTTGAACCTCTCTTTGGACACCTTGAGGTAAAATGAGCAATCTTATTACAAGAAAAACATTTGAATGGCAACTTTCCTTCATACTTATCGGATCCTTTTTGCAATCTTTTGGCAAAAAAGGCTTCAAGTTCATCGAACTCAGTTTCATCATCTTCAAGATCCTTCCTTGTCTTGTCAAATCTGTTTGACCTTCTTGAAGAGCTTTCAACCAGATCATATCTTTGCTTTCCATGAATACTGGCTTTAAATGTAGATTCAGACTTAGGAAGAGAATCACCAAACTCACTCATTTCAAATGCTGAAAGCTTACCAACCAACTGATCCCTTGTAATAGTTGTCATAGTCCCGATCTCTTCAATGGCAGCAACTTTATGCTTGTATGCTGAAGGTAAGGATCTGAGCACTTTGGCAACAATCTCTGATTCTTCCAATACTCCACTAGCACTCCTGATACCGGTCACAAGTTCATTCACCTTTTGCATGTAGGAAGTAATGTTTTCATCTTCACTCATCATCAATCTTTTGTATTTACCCTTCAGGCTCTGTAGCTTGGCACATTTGACATATTTATCACCTTCATGTAGAGTTTCTAGCTTATTCCAGATTTCATGAGTAGTTTTAAATGCCAGGACATTTGTCATTTTTGCATCAGTCGGGGCACTTAACAATGCTTCTTTAGCTCGAATGTTGTGTTCAGCATCCTTGAGTTCGTCTAGAGTTGTAGGTCCATTCTTCGGAACCTTATACTCATCCTTAGTTATCAACCAAAAGACATCACCCATACATTTCAAGTGACACTCCATGCACTTCTTCCACATAGGGTAATTCGTTCCATCAAACCTTGGACTATCCTTCTTGTAAGTCGACATCTTGGATCTCCTCAAGCAGTCAGGCTTCTTCTAGAGGAACCAGCTCTGATACCAATTGTTGAAATTAAGCCAGACAACTAAGAGGGGGGTGAATCAGTTGTCCCACAAATTTAACCTTTTCTAATTTTAATCTTCTTTCACAACTTACAAATAGATTAATGATGTAAACATTAAAGCATGAATCAACAACACATGAGTAGAAAACAAATGAACACACTTGACACCAAGATTTTTAACATGGAAACCCAGTTAAGGGAAAACCACAGTGGGGGTTAACCCACAAGATTCGTACCCTGTTAAAAGTACTTGAAAGAAATGGGAAGGCACTTGCCTTCGGGTGCACTTCCTAGAGCTCATTGCTCAAAGAGGCTAACTGCCTACAGGAATTTGTTTAATATAGAAAGATTTAACTGAGAAATAGCATCTTCATCATGACTGGTTCAGTCTCATTGAAAGCTCACTAAAAATTCTATTCTGCTCCCAAACACTTCTTCACTATCTCTTCATCCTTTACTGCTCTTGTTCTTTTGCTTCTCCTCTCGTCTGCTCTGCCTCTGTACCTTTCTTATGATTTTATCATTTTTGCACAAGGACAACTTTCCACAATTCATCAACAAGTATTTATACACTTCATTAACCTTGGAATGAACATCAAGGTCAGCTTGACTTAACGCAGATCACTATACTGTCAGCCAAACATAACTGAGACTTAAATATTCTTCCAACAACACACCATGCTCCAGAGGATTGCTCTTAGATCATCTGCAACACGCTTGAATCATCTGGTTGGCCAAGACTGGGAAGAACAACAGCATCAAGGAAGAAATCTTCAACAACGAGCTCAATCTTCAATGCGAACCTCCAACACAGTAGTCACATGATCCAGAGACCTCCACAAGCATATTGAATTCAACAAAAAAATCTGTACTCCTCTAAATCATCAGAATCACTTGCATCTTCATCTGGAACCTCAAGAACATTGTCTGTCATGCTTGTCACACTAGAAAGATTGCTTGTGGACCTCCAAACCATGAACCACTTGAGTTGATGATTTACACTGACTTCCCAAACATGCCTCTAGATCTACAGATCATAGTATTTCAATGTGGAGCAATATAGACCAATTTACTGTCACTATGTCTCTTCTAAACACAACAAAACCCAGTTCTACTCAGATGGCCATAGCTTCTTCAAAACTTCATGCGGACCTCTCAAATCTTAACTAGAGCTACTTCAGACAATCCTCTACATAGCCATATGGTCCGCATACATTGATCTTCATTAATTTTTCAATATCCTCAACATTCCAGTCTTCTAAATAGGCAACAAAATAGGATACAGTTGACACCAATGGCAACAGGGATATGTTGACATCAATGACAACACCGATTAGGCACATATTTGCAACACAATATGGGTTTGACATCTATTGTCACCTTGTCCACATGATCCATACACCACACACATGTACATATGTATAAAAGTAGAGACAAGGAAGAATAAGCTAAACATTACACATGTGTACATGCCTTCTCCAATTCAATAAAGTAATTTGTTCAAAGTCTTTAATGCCTTTGAATATATACTTTTGGATTCTAGACTAGGGATTCATTTTATTATTCTATAGACTTGTGAATTACCATCTAATTTGAATGTTTACACACTAATCCACCTAGGTATCAACTTAATAAAGCTCCATATAAGCCATTATTTGATTTGAGTAATTTTACTTTGGACACATTTGTGAAGACTCCTAAAGAGCCTCCATATAAAATTGTAAAGACTCCTAAAGAGCCTCCATATAAAATTGTAAAGAAGATATAGCTTCCAAATAAGCATAAAGATGATATATAATTTTAGTTTGTTGAAGGCCATGTTTCACTCATTGATGAGGACTCTGCTACTCCTTTAAAGTTGAGTCCTTTGTTTGGAACTTTGAAGCATGCAAAGAGGCAAGTGAATTGTAATGCTTAAGTAAACACGAGTCTCAAAATGATGTAGTTCAACTTGATGACATGTCTAAATGTGACACATTTTAGTTTGTGTTGCATGAGGACTTCCTTATTAATGCATATCAAATTTCTAATTAGGTATATTTTTCTGAAGTGTATGAGTTTGAGGCTTTCAATTTTTGTATTGACTCACTTGAAGATGCTAGTAGCCATGTGAACATGATTAATATGGGATCCAAGAGTTGTCCTTTTCCTATGCATTTGGAGTCGATTGTTGGCCCTTATGATTGTTTACATCATGTTGGCCTAGCATTTGAATGGTTGCTTCATGACATGGATGGGAATAGATCATGCTCCTACTACCTATGGCTAAATTATATTGATGACTCTAATGAGTTTGACTATTATCTTTAAGTAGTGTCATGGTCATGTTTGGATGTGCAAGATACTTTGTGTTGTAGTTAAAAGGTGGATACATAATCAAGTCAAGATTGGGAATCTCATTCATGAAGGTTATTTTTTACAACTTGGAAGGAGATGTACTTTAGTTTATCTATTACAGCATGCAAATTAATCTCCCAACAAGTCTTTGTTGATATGCACTAGACAACTGAGAGGGGGGGGTGAATTAGTTGTCTCAAAAACTTAAACACTTTTGCAATTAAGCATTAATCACTTATCCACAATTATTATGATTTAACAATGAATGCATGAAATCAAAAACTTAACCACAGTTACAACATCAAACACAAGAGACACCAGATTTTACGTGGAAAGCCCCAAGGTGGAGAAAAAACATGGAGAGGATTATCTCTCAATATATGTTGCAATCTTGAAATAATGATCTTCAGGCTTGGTCACTCCACGGGCCTAAACATACTAGCTCACTGACATGAAGAACAACTAGGTCTAGTAGGCTCACTACCTCAACCCTAAACCTAGCAAGATTACAATAAAGGATGTTAAACCTTGAGGGCTATTAAACCCTACTAGCAGCTCATTGCCAGGCTCACTACCATGATCAACACCTTTTTATGTCTATGATTGAAGTATAACAATTCCTCTACTTTGCTCTGCCTCTTCTCTGCTCTGCCTCTTCTCTGCTCTACCTTTTAGACCCTTCTTATTATCTTTCCGTCTTCACTCAAGGACACCTTTTCCATGACTCAACTACAAGTATTTATACAGTTCAACAACCTTGGAATGATCATCCAGGTCGGCATTACAATCATCAACCATTGGAACAATCTCCAAGGTTGGCATTACAAACATTTACAAAATAGGTCTTGACCTATTACAACATTATGCAAAGAAAATGAAGTAAATATGTATGCAGATCACGCCATGCCTTAACTAGGACTCAAACACGATCTTCCATGCTTCAACATGCTTCCATGATCTTCAAGAGATCTCTGTAATTGCTGGAGTTACCCAAGTCAGCTAAGACTGGTTACACGCTACATTATCTGGGAGCAATCTTCAAGCATGATATCAATTCCTTAACGCAGACCAATGTTAAGATAGGAACATGATCAGGAGACATCCACAAGCATGTTATAATCATCAAGAGCAACCGCACAACCTTTAACCACTTTACCCATAAGAATCTTTGCACCGAAACACATGAACTTCACTATCTTCAACTGTCATGAAGGAAAGATAGCTTGCGGACCACCAAACCACAAACCATTGCAATTGTAGGAACCTATAATCATCCCAAATTTCCCTCTAGAACCATAGAGAAAAATACTTTATTGCAGAGAAATGCAGAACATAATACTTTCTCCTTGTCCCAACTGAACTTAATGAAAAGCAGGTTTTATTCTGGTGAATGCAACTCTCTCAGTTCCTCACACTGGAGGCTCAAACTTGGGATTTAGCATCTTCAGACATTCCTTTAAGTAACTTCCAATCCATAGACCAAGATCTTCATCTAGAAAGAAATGTGGGGCAATCTACCAAACTGTTCTTTCAACATACAACCCACTATCTATACTGCACTTTACTATAACTCACTTGTTTCCTCCGGAGAGGCTAATTTTCTCAATATCCCCAACATACAAAGCTTCTAAACAAGTAATAGAAGAAGATACAACTGACACCAATGACAACAAAGATATGTTGACATCAATGACAACACCAATTAGGCACATAC
This sequence comes from Cunninghamia lanceolata, assembly GCA_027924645.1. NCBI lineage: Eukaryota > Viridiplantae > Streptophyta > Pinopsida > Cupressales > Cupressaceae > Cunninghamia > Cunninghamia lanceolata. The sequence goes on from BSBN01000693.1 coordinate 6,019,338, forward strand.
TTGCAATAGTCTTGACTTGCAACATGTTCTTGATGTTATTTGCATGACATGCTTAATTTGTCCTCTCATATGCCTTTAGGTCAATTAGCTGTAAGTTTTCATTTTTATGCTTTGTCCTAAGGGTTCTAAGTTGTGTTCACTTTATCCTTGTCTATAAATATTGGTGTGTGTTTGTGTATCACCCCTATGTTTTTGGACTTCCCCTTTTCCATTTTGGTCTACACCCTAGAACTTTTTTGGATTTTCATAGTGTCAACATGTGATACTCATCCTCAACCAAAGCTTATAATGTTGGCATTATTTTTTGTCTAACCTTCTTACATGCATATGTGCTCTGCTAACTTGTATGAACCTTGGTGTATATGTTTTTATGCTTCAATTCTCAGTTTAGGTTTCATTGTTATTCTCCATCATTAAGGTTTCATTTTGAGAATAAGCCTCTTATGGTTAGGGTTTAACTTGTACATTTTCTCATTACATGCACACCCTTATTCTAAGTGTTCCTTGATGTTTATATATCTCTTTGCATGGCTCTATGTAATATACTTGGGCCATTCGTATCATGACACGTGTTATCCTAGTGATGCCAACATTGGTGGGCCTTGATGTTTATTTGTCATGGGTGTATGGTCTCTCATGTGGTTTATGTGGATTCATTATCGGCTCTTTGCTTGCCATGTATTTCCTTTGATGGTGATGGGCCCAAGCATTTATTATGTTGGCTTTACAATATGAGGTGTCATTCCAACTTGGTGGTGGCTATTCTCCTACAAGATAGTCAGGTATACTTCATGGTAGAGCCTTCATCTCATAAGAACACATAAAACCAAAACCTTTGAACACTTGGTTTTGGGCAGCCACAAAATGCTAGAAACGGATATCCATTTTTAGCTACCAAAATGGATATCCATTTTGTGAATGGTAACAAAGCAAAATAGATATCCGTTTTGGTTGTTGACTTTTCATGGATTCTAACGTGTTTTCATGTTTCAGTCTCTTCTTCGAACTTCACTCTTCATGTTGACGAAATTTTTTTAATGCAAAATTGATAAAACGAAAAGGGTTTATTGAAGAAATTGTCAGTTTTTTAAAAATATATGATTTGTTTGGTTATCATTTTTTTAAATAATTATTAATAATTTTCTATATAGTGTGTGTTTGAAATCTTGATGGATACACTGATTAAAAACATCCATAACTTTCAAACTGTTACACCTTTTTGAGATCTAAAAGCTGCGGCACACTCTATGCTTTTATGGCTACAGGTTAAAAGTATTTTTTTTGAATTCTGATTTTTTTTATTGAGTTAGGTTGGCTGGAAAATTACTTTTTAGTTTTTAAAAAAAGTCATAGTAAAAAAATCATAACTAATTATTTTATTAGAAAATAATTTCAAACAAATATGCATTACATCTAGACATGAGTCCTCTACTTATTTTGAAAGACTAAAAAAATATATATATTTGCTCATAGTTAGGTTGTCTAGAATGACACTCACTTTTTATTCTTTTCTAAAAAATTTAATAGTTGTTCATTGAAATATTCATTTTTCACTAAGTAAATTTAATTTTTTTTTTTTTAAATAGTAGCCCATAAACTAGATTCAATTCTCTACAATTTTGTTCTTACATCTTTTTCAAATTGTGTAGATAATCCATTCGAATTTTCACATGAATTTGATTAAGTCTGATTTTTTGTATTTTCATTACCACTTAGAGGTATAGTTTGGCCCATCACGATCCTACACATACCTTAACATTTGACTAGTTTGCATTTGCTATCATACTATTACATATGAATTGAATTACAATCATAGGATTTACTTAAAAACTATGAATTAAAAGTGAGATAAGAGATCTCATATAAAAGGAGAGGATGAAGCCTCTCTATTGTTGATGTACAAACTATGGAGCCTCTAATTTCCACAAGGGGATACATAGCTAGGGCCATTATGAATGAACCCTCGAGGTTTAGGCTTGGGTCTAGGGATGGACCTAACATTGGGAGATTGCCATATTTTGTACAATGATATGAGTGGTGGTATAGAATTGTTGCCATTGCTATGGTTGGTAAGGCTTGAAGATGAAACTTCTTAATTGGATAGAAGTTCCCTAGTTGATTAAGTTTATACTTCATGTGTAAAAAAACAAAATAAATTAGTAGTAACTAGGTTGGTTATTACATATACTACCTGCTAGGGCCATACCTTGCTACTATTAATACATTTCATTGTTGTTCTATACCTTTTTCTGGCTATACCATTTGACATTGGGAATGTATCTGGTTCCAGTTGAGTTGAATTCATTGTGGAGTGTTTGCATACTATTTTGATAACTTCTGTGAGGTTGTACTACTTCAGTTAAGGGTTTTACCAGTCTAATTTTTGCTTGCAGCAGTTGTGTGGTGATTTTCAGTAGTGTTACTTGTTGTTCCTACTGTTTGGGTGAAAACTTTTTGTGTGTTTCAGTTTGATATGATAGTTAGTGGGCAGATTTTAATGTTTTCAAACCTTTACCAATAGCCCCATCATCATTCTATGTTCCAGATTAGAATGTTGAAGTATGTTTTAGCCTAACTCAATCCAAATGGACTGAATATTATCTATTTTTCTGATTATTATTGACTAATCTGGGTGTTGCAATAGTGTATTTGTGTTGTGTTTAGTTGATGTTAGTAGTGTGGTGAAGTTTCTTTCAGAATAAATAGATATCAACAGTTCATATCTCATTTTATTGTATTTCTAGATGGAAGTTGTTGCCACTGCTATGGTTGGTAAGGCTTGAAGATGAAACTTCTTAATTGGATAGAAGTTCCCTAGTTGATTAAGTTTATACTTCATGTGTAAAAAAACAAAATAAATTAGTAGTAACTAGGCTAGTTATTACATATACTACTTGCTAGCGCCATACCTAGCTGCTATTAATACATTTCATTATTGTTCCATACCTTTTTCTGGCTATACCATCTGACATTGGGACTATATCTTGTTCTAGTTCAGTTGAATTCATTGTGGAGTGTTTGCATACCATTTTGAGAACTTCTATGAGGTTGTACTACTTTAGTTAAGGTTTGTACCAGTCTAATTTTTGCTTGTAATAGTTGTGTGGTGATTTTCAGTAGTGTTGCTTGTTGTTCCTACTATTTGGGTGACAACTTTTTGTGTGTTTCAGTTTGATATGACAGTTACTGGATAGATTTTAATATTTTCATACCTTTACCATTAGCCCCATCATCATTCTATGTTCTAGATTAGAATGTTGAAGTATGTTTTAGCTTGACTCAATCCAAATGGACTGAATATTATCTATTTTTCTGATTATTATTGACTAATCTGGGTGTTGCAACAATGTATTTGTGTTGTGTTTAGTTGATTTTAGTAGTGTGGTGAAGCTTCTTTCAGAATAAATAGATATCAGCAGTTCATATCTCATTTTATTGTATTTCTAGATGGAAGTTGTTGCCACTGCTATGGTTGGTAAGGCTTGAAGATGAAACTTCTTAATTGGATAGAACTTCCCTAGTTGATTAAGTTTATACTTCATGTGTAAAAAAACAAAATAAATTAGTAGTAACCAAGCTGGTTATTACATATACTACCTGCTAGGGCCATACCTTGTTGCTATTAATACATTTCATTGTTGTTCCATACCTTTTTCTGGCTATACAATCTGACATTGGGACTATATCTTGTTCCAGTTGCATTGAATTCATTATGGAGTGTTTGCATACCATTTTGAGGACTTCTGTGAGGTTGTACTGCTTTAGTTAAGGGTTGTACTAATCTAATTTTTGCTTGCAGTAGTTGTGTGCTGATTTTTAGTAGTGTTGCTTGCTGGTCCTACTGTTTGGGTGACAACTTTTTGTGTGTTTCAGTTTGATATGACAATTAGTGGTCAGATTTTATTATTTTTAGACCTTTACTGATGTAGAGTGCATAGAGGAAGCGGACAAAATAGATCCAAATAGATCAACTCATGTACATCTTTTGACTTGTTATCATCGGTTCACATGCACCGATTCACCATTACACTCGGTCACTACTTGTATCAACAGCGAACTCCTTGTTCATCCTCCTAATATGCCGTTATACATTGACTATTTTGTGACTTTGATCTTCAGTGGAACCCTGCAACGTCTCACCGCCAGTCTTGACTTCAAACTTTTGGCAAACTTGCATTCCTTGGCCAATGCGCGATAGTCTCAACTCCTTCGGCGAGACTTACTCCTCAGCTATTGACTCACAGAGCCCCCCAATGAACCTCCGCTATTCTTCGTTCACTAATGAGACTTTTACCATCAGCTGCATAGGGTTTGCTTCGCCAATTCTCCAATGCACAGTCTACCTTCTTCAAACCCTAGCACATAGAAATGCTAGGACATCTACTGTGCACGACCCACGATCTGGAACATCTACATCACCAAATATTGAAACATAACAGGAAACAAAAACCACATATTTTACAACGAAGCCATTCCACTAATTTCGACAGAAATCTTATCAGTGGAATGCTTCATATCGACATAATGCAACAATGGGAAAACAAAAAGGAAAGGAAATCTACAGCTAAGTAATTTCGTATCTACAGAGAACAGAAAGCAAATTGACGACAGAAAATAGTTGATTTCTTCTTAACACAATGCGGTTACATTCAATCAATCTGGCTACAATACTGATCATCATGCCTGATCTTGTTCATTTCCCTATTTTTTATAGATTCACCCAGGGTAGTACCAACTGACTCCAAGCGGCTGGGAGATCGATTCCAAGTGACTAGGAAACACTACTACCTATTTTTAGCATTATTGTTATTTTTAGCATTACGGGATTACAATTGACAAACACAACCTAAGTGCTTGGGACTTACAAACAAAAATTACTTGCATTGGTCAAATAGGCCTTACTACAACCCAAAACACAATTTAAAACAAAACACGAACTTAATGACTTGTGTTAGGTGCCCCTGCACCATACTCCCGGGGTTTAAAAGAACTCAAGTCCCTTGAGGAACCAAGTCTGAAATAGTAACCCCATGATTGATGATGTCTTCCTCACTCATCCAGGTAGCATCCTCATCAGGCAAGCCACACAATTTGACCAGATACTGCTTGTAGGTTTTATGTCTGGTCTTCTTCTAAACTTTGGTGTCCAAAATACATTCCAACTAAACTGGCTGGCTGGGTGGAAGATCAGAAATCCATTCTACATCTTTTGCGCCTGTCTCTGCTACATTGGCCCCTCTGAATGGAAACAAATCTGCCACATTATAGATGGGTGAAATTGCTAATCCAAGAGGAAGTTCAATCTTATAAGCATTAGACCCAAATTTGTGTACAACCCTGCATGGACCTATCTTCTTCATAAGAAGCTTCGTGGCCTGCCCCTTCAGAAGTCTTTCCTTCTTTAGATATGCCATTACTAGATCTCCAACTTTGTATTGGACATCCCTTTTCTTCTGATCGGCTCTATCTTTGTATTTCCCTCTGTGCTTCTGTATAGTTTCCCTTACAACATCATGGATATCCTTCATGTTGACTGCAAAATCTTCTCCTTGTACACTCCTTTTCTTTATATTCTAGAGATCCCTGAGCTCCAAAATTCTTCTTGGATGAATCCCATATACAACTTCAAAAGGGCTCTTTCCTGTGCTCCTATTAACAGAATTGTTATAGGCAAACTCTACTTGTGGGATGATCATATCCCATGCTTCTCCATGTTGTTTAGTCAAACACCTCAAAAGATTACCCAGTGATCTATTCACCACCTCAGTTTGTCCATCTGTCTGAGGGTGATATGAAGATGTGAAAGACAATTGGGTGCCCAATTTCTTCCACAGTGTCCTCCAAAAATGTCCCACAAACTTGGGATCTCTATCAGTAACTATGTTCAATGGTAAATCATGAATTCTTACTATCTCCTTGAAGAAAAGACCCGCAACATGTGAAGCATCGTTAGTACATTTACATGGCACAAAATGAGCCATTTTACTAAACCTGTCAACAACCACAAACACACTGTCAAATCCTCTTTGAGTTCGGGGAAGACCCAAAATAAAATCCATACTGATGCACTCCCATGGCCTTTGTGGAATTGGAAGTGGTTGATAGAGACCTGCATTTGACAAAGTTCCTTTGGTTCTCTAGCAAATGTGACAACAGTCTACAAATTTTTTGACATCTGTTTGCATCTTAGGCCAGAAGTAAAACCTTCTCACTTGCTCCAATGTCTTGTCCAGTCCAAAATGACCTCCAAGACTACCATAATGTTTCTCTTGTATGATGTTCTCCCTCATGGAACACCTAGGCACACATAACTAGTTGCCTTTAAATAGTAACCCCTACTGTAGTAAAAATTTAGAAAATTTAGAATGATAGGAATCTGAAAATTGTGAACAAACCACATATATCTCCTTGAAGTCCTCATCATCCTAGTACATATTCTTGAGAGAATCCACTCCCACACTTTGCAACTGGATTTCCTGTATAGTGCACACTCTTATGCTCAGAGCATCTGCCACCTTGTTGGCTTGTCCTTTCTTATGTTTGATGGAAAAAGTATATGCCTAGAGTTGTTTGACCCACTTCATATGCCTGTGATTTAGCTTCTCCTGCGAATTTAGAAAACTCAAAGCATGGCTGTCAGTATAAACAATGAATTCCTTGGGCAAGAGATAATGTCTCCATTTTTTCAATGCTTGAACCATTACATACAATTCTAGATCGTATGTGGAATACTTTCTTTTAGCATCATTCAGCTTTTCACTAAAGAAAGCAACAGGTCTGCCTTCCTGACTCAAGACAACACCAATGGCAAGGTTATTGGCATCACATTCCATAGTAAACAACTTATTAAAATCAGGCAAAACCAAAGTGGGTTTCTCTGCTATTTTCTATTTGAGAATCTCAAAAGACTCATTAGCTTCTCTATTCCAAACAAACTTACATTTTTGTCCTCTCTTTATGATATTCAGAATGGGTTCACAAATGTGACTGAATCCTCTTATGAATTTCCTATAAAAAGTTGCCAACCCATGAAAACTCCTTACATCACTTACTGTTTTTGGTGTTGGCCATGAGAGAATAGCATTTACCTTCTCTGGATCCATTTCAAACTGCCTTGGGATATCACAAATCCAAGGTATGTGAGTTCTTCCTTCATGAAGATACTCCTCTCTATATTGATCATCAATTTCTCCTCATGCAGCTTCTTCAACACCTATTCCAAACGCTACAAATGTTCTTCCTTTGTCCTACTAAAAATCAGAATATCGTCAAGATAGACAACAAAAAAATTGCCAATAAAATCTTTCAATACCTCATTCATTAGACGCATGAAAGTACTTGGAGCATTGGACAGTCCAAATGGCATCACCAGCCACTCATAAAGACCTTCATTAGTCTTAAAGGTTGTCTTCCATTCATCCCTTTGTCTAATCCTGATCTAATGGTATCCATTCTTGAGACCAATTTTAGAAAAATACCGAGCTTCACCCAAACAATCCATAAGGTCCTCTATTTTGGGCATAGGAAACCTATATCTGATGTTGATCTTATTTATGGCTCTCGAATTAGTACACAACCTCCATTTGCCATCCTTCTTGGGAGCTAAAACTGTGGGTACAACACATGGACTAAGACTTTTCCTCACCAAACCTTTATCCAACAGTTCTTGTACTTGTTTAGCAATCTCCTCATTCTGATTAGGTGTCATTTTATAAGCTGGTTTATTTGGCAATGTGGATCCTGGGATGAAGTCAATCTGATGACTTATGTCTCTCACAGGGGGTAGTGCATTGGGCATATCCTCCACCATGATGCCCTTATATTTGTCTAACAATTCCTGCACTTCCTTAGGGACTTTTTCCTTACTATTTTTAGACAAATCAGAATTGTCTTTAGGTTTCAAAATTAGAGCATACCCCTGGGTTCCCTCTTGTTTCAGAGTATGGAGAAACTCTTTCCCACTCATTAACATGATACTTGAGCCTACATTCTTGTCTACACCCTCTTCTAGTAAAGGATTCATCTTATACTGTCTACCATTCTTAGTGATCAAAAAGGAATTTGACTTGCCATCATGCTGGGCTTGTACATCATACTGTCAAGGTCTACCTAACAGTAAATGGCATGCATCCATGGGAATTATATCACACAAAATTTTATCTCCATATTCCCCTATCTGAAATTCTACCCAAGCTTGTTCATCAACCAAGACTTGCTGCCCTTTGTTCAGCCATGACACTTTGTATGGACTCACATGTGGCAATCTTTTCAAGTTCAATTTCTCTACCATTTCTACTGAGACTAAATTTTTAGTTGAACCAGAATCAACAATTACCTTACAGTTTTTGTCGGAAACTATACATAGAGTTCTGAATAGTGTCTTCCTCTAGGGTGGTTCCTTGTTCTGTGGCACTTTCAGCATTGTTCTTCTCATCATGAGACTCTCTCCACCTTGTGCTGGATTTGCACTTCCCATAGGTAAGTTCACACTTTGACAATTTTCTTCTTGAATCAGCTGGTTCCTTCTTTCTCCTCCATGAGAGCTTGAGGCTTTCTCCGGACACCTGCCTGTTGTGTGCCTGGTTTGGTTACAATTATAACATCTTCCTGTGAAGACATTAGGACCTCTGCTTGGTCCACCAAATCTGCCTCTCCCATTGGGTCTCCTTCCTCTGAAACCCTCTCTGGAACCAGATTCTCCACTGTGTTCTTGCTGACTGGACTCCCCTTGATTTTTCTGGAATTAATTTCTGCCACCAAAGCTATTTCTGCCTCTGAAATTCCTTCCACCTCTGCCTCTGTTCTACTAGTCTCCCTTTCTTTTCTACTTCTCTTCTACTCTCAGTGCCACCTGGAAACATTTGTCCAAGGTTTCTGGTGTCAAGATGGTAATCTCATCTTGTATACTATACTTCAGGCCATTAATATACCTGGCAACTCTTCCTTTCTCCTCCTCAGCATGTCCACACCTTAGGGACAATTTATGAAATTCCTTTGTATAGGTAGATACATCCATATCCTTTTGCCTGAGGTTCTGCATTTTCCTGTATATCTGCACTTCATAATCCGCTGGTAGGAACTGAGCTTTGATCCTTTCTACCATCCGACTCCAAGATGAGATCATGCTCTTGCCACTCTTCACCCTTTCTCCTTGGGTGTAGTTCCACAACGTGAGTGCAACACCCTTTAATTTTGTCTTTGCAAACTTGACTCTTCTATTCTCCGGTACCTCCTTGTACTCGAAGTAATTGTTCAAAGCCTCGACCCATTTGATGACTTCATCTGCGTCCATCTTTCTGCTGAACATCAGAATCTCCATTCTTGCCTCGGACGACTCCTTACCAAGTGATTTTATGGCATCCAAAAATTGTTTCTGGTCTGCAGATATACTTGTTTGCCCTGGGGATGTTTCCTCTTCCCCATCTTCTTCTGCTTCATCAGACTCCTCGTCTGATTGCCTGCCTTTTCCTAAGGTCTTCAACTCAGCCTGGAGTGCTTCCTTGACTCCAGTCTTGATCATCTCCTCCATCTCCTTGAATTTCTTGACCACTTCGGTGGTCATTCCCTTTGAAGGCATATCGCTAGCCCCTCCTTCGCTCTCTCTGTCAGACATAAACATTCACAGACAAAGCCAACACTTCTTTTGTTGGCCCTGATACCAAAACGATGCAGAGTGCACAGAGGAAGCGGACAAACAGATCCAAACAGATCAACTCATGTACGTCTTTTGACTTGTTATCACCGGTTCACATGCACCGATTCACCATTACACTCGATCACTGCTTGTATCAACGGTGAACTCCTTGTTCATCCTCCCAATATGCCGCTATACATTGACTGCATTGTGACTTTGATCTTCAGCGGAACCCTGTGACCTCTCACCGCCAGTCTTGACTTCAAACTTTCGGTGAACTTGCATTCCTTGGCCGATGCATGATAGTCTCAACTCCTTCGGCGAGACTTACTCCTTAGCTGTCAACTCACAGAGCCCCCCCAATGAACCTCCGCTATTCTTCGTTCACTGGTGAGACGTTTACCATCGGCCGCCTAGGGTTTGCTTCACCAATTCTCCAATGCACAGTCTGCCTTTTTCGAACACTAGCACATAAAAATGCGAGGACATCTACTATGTGCGACCCACGATCTGGAACATTTGCATCGCCAAATCTTGAAACATAATAGGAAACAAAAAACACATACTGTACAACGAAGCCATTCCACTGATTTCGACAGAAATCTTATCAATGGAATGCTTCATATCAACATAATGCAACAATGGGAAAATAGAAAGGAAAGGAAATCTATAGCTAAGTAATTTCGTATCTATAGAGAACAGAAAGGAAATTGACGACACATAATAGTTGATTTCTTCTTAACACAATGTGGTTACATTCAATCAATCTGACTACAATACTGATCATCATGCCTGATCTTGTTCATTTCCTTGTTTTTATAGATTCGCCCAAGGTAGTACCAACTGACTCCAAGTGGCTGGGAGATCGATTCCAAGCAGCTGGGAAACACTACTGCCTATTTTTGGCATTATTGCTATTTTTAGCATTACGGGATTACAATTGACAAATACAACCTAAGTACTTGGGATTTACAAACAGAAATTACTTGCATTGGTCAAATAGACCTTATTACAACCCAAAACACGATTTAAAACAAAACATGAACTTAAATGACTTGTGTTAGGTGCCCCTGCACCATTTACCAATAGTCCCATCATCATTCTATGTTCCAGATTAGAATGTTGCAGTATGTTTGAGCCTGACTCAATCCAAATGGACTGAATATTATGTATTTTTCTGATTATTATTGACTAATCTGGGTGTTGCAACAGTGTATTTGTGTTGTGTTTAGTTGATTTCAGTAGTGTGGTGAAGTTTCTTTAAGAATAAATAGATATCAGCTGTTCATATCTCATTTTATTGTATTTCTAGATGGAAGTACCACCAGAAGTGTTGCATTCATGAATATCTTATTATAAAAACTAGATGGTATATTGCCAGTTTATGTGCATTTCAACATTGTAGGGTCTTGGAGAGTTTACTGTCAGACCTAGTGCATTTCATGGGACATTTTGGCATTGATTCAATCTGCTAGTAATTAGCCATTTTGGCTTGACCGGACTTGGTATGAATTTGCTAGTGGCTTTGCATTTTTAAGCACACTTGTTTGCCACAGAGGTGTAGATTCGGGTAGGCTCTGCCGCCTGTGTGCTTCTGGTTGGCTTGTCACCTCTTGATTTTAGCAAATGTATTCATTTAGATAGATTGTGTGTTGTCCAAGCACCGTATGCTTTCACCTTATCCACACTGGGATCTTGGTGATCAGAAAGTGCCCAGACTTTCATTTGCATTTATATATTGCGAAAAGTTAAAAAATATTGGTGTGAGTCTTTACATGTTATTGAGTAATAAAGTTTATTAAGCTCAACTGTATTGTTTGAGATTAAGATGTTGTATATTCCCTGATGTTATATATTATAAACAACATAAAAGTCATGTGCCTTGCCCCGGTAGCCACTGGCATTTACAAGCTTAATGGTTAAGCACATCTGCCATCTGCGGCAACACATTTTGGAGGGTTGGGCTTGTAATTTTTCTTTTGCAAATCATTATAAGAAGTTAGTCCATAGAAAATTTGAAAACAATACTATCACCAGAAAGATTCTTTGTTTTTGGGTGGCTCTGAACATCACTGCACAGTTGCAACAGATTCAGACAATCTGTTTTGTTCTAAGCAACGAAGACCAATTTCAAGATGATCTGGGATTAGTGTGTTCTTGGAGCTTGAGAAGTCTAAAGTACTCACTGTTTTCACCTTTACTGATTAAAACAGGATGACTGCCCTGCTCAATAATCTTTCCATCCTCAATAACTGCTATGTGGTCAGAGTTTTGAATTGTGCTCAATCTATGAGCTATAACTATGCTTGTTCTTCCCACCATAACTCGACCTAGAGCTTTCTGAACCACCTTCTCTGATTGAATATCCAATGCACTAGTTGCCTCATCCAGAAGTAAGATACTTGGATTTTTTATTATTACCCTTGCTATGGCTATTCGTTGCTTCTGCCCACCAGACAACTGCAGCCCCCTATCACCTGTATTTGTATCATATCCATTCTCCAAATGACTGAAACAATGTTAATAATAATACATCGATTTCCAAAAAGAAAAATAAAGTTGAAGTGACAGTATTTCACTCACCATATAAATTCATGGGCATTAGCAGCTGTGGCGGCCTCAATCACCTCTGCCTCTGTTGCATCCTCCTTACCATACAAAATGTTCTCTCTAATACTCCCTGCAAACAAAGTTGGCTCTTGCCCTACCAGACCTATAAAACGTCTCAAGTGTCTCAAATTGAATGCTTTAATGTCTTTATTATCTATTAAAACTAGTCCTTTGATAGGATCATAGAATCTCTCCAAGAGTCCAATAATGGTGGACTTTCCACACCCGCTTTTGCCTACCAGAGCCACACTGCTTCCTGCTTTGATTTCAAGGCAGAAGTCTCCCAATACAATAACATCGGGACGAGCAGGATAAGAAAAATCTACCTTTCTTAATTCAACATTGCCATCAATTTTATCTGGCTTAAGTCCCCCAATATCTTCTGGATTTATGGAACTATTTCTGTCCAAGATCATGAACACAGATTTCACAGCATCCGCACCCTTGGCTATGTCTGAAGTCATGCTTCCAGCATCTGCTATAATCCGCCCAATTCTTCCCAGCATTGTCATGCAGGTGAAAAATGCATGAAAACTTAAATATCCTTGCTGTCTAAGCTTCCCTCCATACCAAAATCCTAAAGCCCCTTGGCATGTATGGATAAATTGACATGTCCCAAGAATCAATCCTGCATACAACGATTGTATTTTGATCTCTTTATGGGGCTCTTCTTGTGTGGACTCAAATAGCTGGAGAATTCTTTCCTCGCCACAGAAAGCTGCAATGGTTCTGTGGTTTACAACACATTCTGTGGCCACTTGGCTGGTTTGATTTTGGGCTTTGATAAACTTCCTTGAAAGGCGCTTGAGTAGAACTCTTTTAGTGTAGTAGCAGTAGATCGGCACAGGTTGTATGGCAATTAATACAATGGCGAAACGCCAGGTCATAACTAGTGAAACAATACAGGCTATAACCACTGCTGTAAGGCTTTCCACCACGAGCGACAAGCGATCTCCCACCAAGGATCTCATCTGCATAACAATAGAAGAATTCAATCAAGAAAACTATATTTCTTGTCATCTGTAAATAATTTATTTTAATTATTAACACTAGACTTGCCATATTAGCTTCCTTTGATAGCCTGGAACAAACAGCTCCGCTTGAATTTTCCTTCATATCAAACCATCCTACTTCAAAGGTTAAAATTTTTGACAGCATCTTCATACGGACCCTTCTGGTCAAGAACTCTCCCATGACCGCAAAGTTGTAATGTTCAATCACATTTGCTAGGAAGGACCACACTGTCAATGCCACAAAAACAATGAAGTAACTTCTTATTTTGTCCCTTATTTCATCGTCATTGTCCAGAAATAGAACTGATATCATGCTTGCTATAGCAATTGAATAAGATGGATTCAGGGCTCCATATCCAATGGCGCCAAGGCACCCCAGTGCAGCATTCTTCCATTCGGGAGAGTTCATTGCAAACATTAGGCAGAAGGATGGAATTCTAGTTCCATCTGAAAGTTCCACTTTTCCTTCATTTTCTAAGGCAGAAAAATAACTCCCATGTTGATCTGAAATATCTGATATGTTCTCAAGGTCCCGGCTGATTGATCTCAAACCTGGTTCAGAGGTATTGCTGTCAACTGTTTGTATTTTGACTGTTTGCTGTTGTAGGTGAATGAGAGCTGCATACTTGCCATTTGGCCTTTGGATCAGCTCCTGGTGTCCACCTGACTCAATAACACAACCATCTTGCACTACTGCAATTTTGTCTGCAGCTTTGACTATGGAGAGATGATGTGCCACAATAATAGTTGTACGTCCTGTAGAAGCTTTATCAAGAGCATCTTGGACAATGTGCTCTGACTCTGCATCCAGAGCGCTGGTGGCTTCATCCAACAACATGATTGGAGGGTTTTTCAGCATTGCCCGAGCAATGGCTATCCGCTGCTTTTGCCCTCCAGACATCTGGACACCCCGTTCTCCTACCTGAAATATGAAGAATATGAAGCAAAATTATCAGCTAAAGATTATTTTTTCTTTGGAAGGAGGAATATTAATGGAAAAATGTTAGCTTAAACAGGCAATGTTTGTTTTTAGGAAGGAGTAAAGTGCTAACAGGGGTAACAAGGAATTGAGAAAAGATGAATTAAGGATTGAAATAATAGCTGTCAAAGATTTAGTGAAAAACAATTTCGTAGAAAACCCATGGAAAATACATTTTGAAGAAAATTTCTGGGCAGAAGCATTCTGAGATTATGTGAGCTCAAACAGAACCCTAAGAACAGACATGGAAGAATACAAGAGTCAGTCAAAGTAGAGGATGAAAAACAGGCTAGAGATATTGTAGAACTTATAATTCTGAAGATAATTAAGTTAATTTTTATGGCTAAAATTTTTATTTTTCTGGCCTAAAGATCTTATATGGGACCTCCCATAGCTTTTCATTTCATTCATCTCTATAATGCAATTGTTGAAATGTGAAGTCAGTTTTACTTATTCCAGTAGTAATGAGCAGTCGACAATGAGTACCTAACTAGTGCCTTAAGTACCCGCCCGACAGGGCTGAAGGCCAAGAAAACCGAAGTTGTTGGACAGGGTGTCACAGAGGGACTGGGCATAGCCTAATAGCCGAGCCGGAAATTTTTTTTTGGTCATGTTCCACGTGTACACCATGCAAAATTGCATGGGGAAGTGCCACTCAGGCTTTTATGCATGAAAATCTATCTTTAGATTTGATTTATTTTTTGCATGTACTTTTTCGTGATTATTTAAGTTGGTCGAACTTGAATGCCAAGGCATGAAAAAAAAAATTGTAACTGTGAATTTTGTTCTGAGAATAAAATTGAGAGATCTTTGCCTGTGATTTTTTCCTAGTACATTTCCAGATTTTCCATGTAAATCTGTGTTGTCTATTTTGTGCTTTTTATTGCTAATTCACCATTATTTCATTTCTGCACTGCTTATTTTTTTTAAAGCAACCAGATTTTGAACACCTAAAGAATACCTGTGTATCATATCCCTGTGGTAGTTGAGTGATAAAGTTGTGGGCATTAGCAGCCATTGCAGCAGTGGTGATTTCATCCATGGTAGCATTCTCTTTCCCAAACAATATATTCTCTCGAATAGAGGTAGCAAACAGGGTTGGCTCTTGACTGACTAGACCGATTTGGCTGCGCAGCCATTTCAGTTGCAAGTGTTGAATGTTCACTCTGTCTAGAAGAATCTCTCCTGCAGTTGGATCATAAAAACGTTCTAATAGCAAAATTGCTGTGGATTTTCCTGATCCGCTTGCTCCAACCAGAGCCATAGTTTGTCCTGCAGGAACAATTAGGGATAAATCTCTAAATATCTGAGTGTCTGGTCGAGAAGCATATGTGAATTGTACATTTTTGAATTGGATTTCGCCATAGACCTTTTCCAATACATTCCCCGCTTCCTCTGCTTGATCGATCTCTGGTACTTTATCGATCATTTCCGATATGTTATATGCAGCAATGGCTGCCTCTGAAAAGTACTTCAGATTGGGAAGTGCCATCGCCAAAGCCCTGTAGACCAAATCAACAATTTCAAAACAAGAAAATAAAAAATACTCAACACAAAATGTTTTGAGAAAAAATAGATACATACATTCCACCATGAGTTATAAGCAGGCCGATTGCCAGGATTCTTCCTGATGATATGACCAAGCCGCTCCCACGCCATGCCATAAAACCCCATATAACAAAAGTAAATCCATTACTTCCAACAGTCAATCCTTTTGCTAGACCTCGCTTAAGACCTTGCTTTACAATTGTATCGAGTACAGATGAGTATTTGTTGATTATATTTTGTTCTCCCACGAATGTATATACAGTCCTGATGGAGGAAAGTGCTTGCTCTACAATTGTACCGGCCCTGTTATGTTGTGCATGCATATCCCTAGCCAATCTCATCAAAATCTTACCATAAATGAACCCCGGGGTGATCAGTAATGTGACCAACGGAAAGGTCATTAAGGTCAGCTTCCATGACAAGTAAAAGCTAGCAGCGTAGGAACCAATGAAAGTTGTCAAATTCATGATAAAAAATGGAGCCTACAAAGGAAATAGTGGTCAACATCAGCATCAAAAATCTCTGGAAATAAGCATCAGAGAAACAAGGTGCCTCAGTATATCAAAATTTATGTGAATAAATCAGACTTGAGAACCTTTTCACTTAGGACGTCTTGGATGAGGAGAGTATCATTGGTAACAACATTAACCACCTTGGCCGTGTCTGTGCCTCTTGTGTCGAAAAACTGAGCATCTTGTCTCAACACAGCTCTTAAATATTTTCTTCTCAGTCGAGACGCCTGTCTTTCTCCACTCCTAGTCCAGAAGAAAGCCTCTGAAAAGCAGCACAGCCAATGCTCTTAATTTCACTTAACAACAACATTAAACACTTCAATTCTATAAAATTAAAGACAGAACCAGCACCTATGAATGCTGCAACCCATACCGCAGCAGCCAAATACACAAAGTACATAACTCCCTGCACCAGCAACAGGTGAGAGGATTATAATCTCGCTACTAATGCTAAAAAGGTAAAAGCAAGCAATCAATTTCTATTTTGTCAAACATTTTACCTTGTTAATTTTGGTTATAAAATCACCATTTATCTGAGATGGACCATATCCTATAGTGTTGGATAATCTTCCCCATGTAACCCATGTAGCAGGTACAGATAATCCATCACCAATGGAACCTAACGTTCCCAATGCCATTGTCAACATATCTATGTAATCTATATATTTGAAAAATTTCCAGATGGGCATTTTCCGAGCTGCTAAATCATTTGAACGGCCATTTCTGTTAAAAGCATCTCTAGCCATGACTGTAACAAACAATGCCAAATTCCTTTTGAATCGGGAATTATAGCTAGGATATTTATCAACTACGACCAGGATGGCAGGAGATCAGAGTCTCTCTCAAATGCATCATCAACCTCAATGGATAGTTTCTGTGTTCAAATTGAATTAGAAAACAGATCTCCTTTTATCATCTCAAAAACACAAACATTGTATAATGCAATGAGATTACAAAATCTTGAACAGAAAATAAATCATTTAGCCGGAGAAAAAAATAAAGAGTAAATTTTAAAATCTTATCGCCTTGTGAATTACAATAAACTTACATTCCTCTTTTTAAAAAAATGAATACTCCAATTTAACATTCCCTTTCTTTCAAATATACAGTTATATATAATTTTCTTGCAACCGATTTTTATAATAGCTAGTCTTTTTATTGGACGCTGGTTTGGCAATAATTTCATGTGTCATTAACATGCAGAATGGCAATACACTATGCCACAATATAAGTGGTAGACAAGAATAAGATCTCAAATTCAAGCACCAAGCCAAATTCAAGCACCAAGCCATGATATAGGTGGTAGACAGGAATTAGTTTTCAAATTCTAGCACCATGCCACAATATAGTAGCCAGTCTTTTTATTGTATGTTGGTTTGGCAATAATTTCATGTGTCATTAACTTGCAGAATGACAATACACGATATAAGTGGTAGACAAGAACAAGACCTCAAATTCAAGCACCACGCCACAATATAGGTGGTAGACAAGAATTAGTTTTCAAATTCCACCACCATGCCACAATATAGGTGGTAGACAATATCAACTGTAGAAAAATACAGAAGAGACCATATTTGAAAAATTTTGCTTTTAAGAAATCCATCAAAATTTTACTTTTGCATCCACTAATTTAAAGATGACGTGTATCTGAAGTTAAAAGTGGGATTAATGTACATTATTGAGCCAACTCAGCATATTGCATGATATTATCACCTACTTCACCTTTCTAACCTGTGCAGGAATAACATTTTTTAAGGATTTGTGTTAATGTACTCGAAACATTTTTCTATGCTATCAAACCTTGTGACTTTTAAACTATTTTGGTTTTCAAATTTTTTTGGTAGATAATATATAAATGAATGTATTTTTTTCACATTTACAAAATAAAGTTTGTAATAAACACTTAAAAGATGCTATTAAATGATTGATAGACATAAATATTTAATTAAATATGAGTTAAGTATTATACATTTATATTTTTTAAGAGCCACTCCATGCAATACTATAAATATTTATGTTTATGAGCCATTTGATAGTACCTTTTCTTACTAGTTTTCAATAATTTTATATGTGTGATAATTTAAGAGATTTTTAATGATTTTATAATAAAGAGAAACAACTAAGAAATTATTTTAATTTACTATCATTGCTGATAATTTTCAAAGACATTCAATACTAGCACAATAATTATTAGCCATAAGGACTAATTTAGAATTTTCCTTGTAAGGTATTTATCTTTCCAATAATAGTATAATCTTTGCACGAGCCATTATGCAGTACACCACATTAAAAATGCATTATTCTTAGAAATTGAAACAAATCATAGACTTGTCTATTTTATGTGTTATACACATTTTTCTAAGATGTATTGAATCACTTATTGAATGCATTTGAATGTTTAATGTTTGCTTATAATCACAATCATTTTTATACAATTGGTGTACAATACAAACACTATATACATAAAGAGTGACTAAGACATTCAAATAAATAGAAAAACATGTAATATAACAACATGAAAATATATGATCATAATTGATAGAAACTATAAACATCTTTTTTCTTCTTTTAACAAAGGTTTTTAGGATGGATCACATATCTTTGAGAAAGGTGAGCAGGAAAGGAACGAAGAGTGGGAAAACAAGGCCAAAGGGGCTCTCAAACTAGGACCAGGCAGACCGGGAGGACAAGGAAGATGGACAAAAGGATGGAGAAGAAGGCGATGAAGAGTTTGAGGCCAACTCTGGTGGCATAGACGAATGGGGAGGCCCCGTATGAGGACGACGTGGACGTCTGTCTCCTAGACATTTGGCTAGATACCTGTAGGAGTGTGAAATCCTCCAAAAGAGCTCAGAACATGATGGATCTCATTGAGTATTCAATGATGGTTTATGGATTTGCTGATGGGAGCCCATCTTTGGGCATTTCTTTCCATGGACTATGTAGGGGCTTCTTGCTCCCCCTTGGCAAACCCAGGACGACAATTGACCTAGAAGCCTCGACAACCAGGAAGAGGATTGACCCTGCTAGGGGTTTGGTGGAGCCAATGCATCCTACTATGTTGCCATGGATGAGTTTGGCTCGAGAGACCTCTTCCCCTATCTAGAGTCCAGATTTTATAACTCCATTATGGAGGAATGCTTGCAGTTGTTTCCTCGCATCAAGATTTGAGAAGTCAGAGGTTTTGGGCATGACTAGGGTTCTGCGTATCCTCGAAGCCCATGTGGATAGAACCCTATCCAAAATGAAGCAAACTTTAATTGGTAAATTTCTTAGATCAAGATTGAATGTGGACTATTTCAAAAGCTAGGCTAAGAGGAAATGGTCCCTCACTAGTTCTATGGAGATCTTCGTGCTCTCGATGGGTTTCTTTTTAATTGATTCTTCCCTCCACGAACACTGTGCTTGCATCCTTGAAGGAGGAGTCCCGTGGTTTTTGGGTAGCTCTTGACTATTCATTAAAAAGTGGAATATAGGCTCTGATCCTATGAAAGAAACAACCAAGACAATTCTAGTCTCGATGAGGCTTTTTGAGTTACCATTGGAATAATGGGACGAAGAGATTTTGGGAAGCATTGCCGGTGCCTTGGGTTAGTCCATCGCTATGGAAAATGTTACCAAGAGTAGAAAAAATCTACTTTATGTGAGGTTTTGTGTTAGTGTGGTGGTTGATAAGGTACTCCTTTCCTCAATCACCTTATCCTCTAAACTTGGCATCTAGGTCTAGCAAATTATTTATGAGGACTCCATGGTTTTCTGTAATCATTGTCTCACACCTAGCCATGCTTCCGATGGATGTAGGGTTGCGAAAGACAATCAACTTCATAAAGAGGACTAGCATGCTCCTTAGGTTGCAAATTTGGTTCTTGTCAGTGAAGTGGGCGATGGGTCACTTGCAAACATCACAAATTTTAATCATTGCTTTTGGGAAAAAAGCACACAGGAGCTTGAGTCAGCTAAGGCCTCCCCAAAAGACAACATACTATTCCCAATAAGGAAAATAGGCCAGAGACCCACAAGGAAATCTCCCCTCTTATCTCAGACCAACATCTGGATTCCATACCTGGAATTAGATCTAAGGACAAGACTATTGTCCAAAGATCCTTGATGAAGTTTTGTTTTAAGGCACCTTGAGCGGCGGTTTGTCTTGTTTTCCTAGGTTTTGATCTAGTTTTGTTTTGTTATCCCAACTGGCTAGGTGGGTGTTGTTGGTCGGTTGTTAGTTGTTTCTTTGTTGTTTGCTTCTTGCTATTCCTCCTAGATTTTGGCCTATTTGTTCTTCTATGGTCTATTGTTGTACAAGGGTGGGGCCCTTTCAAAACCCCTCTTTCTGGTTCATAGCTCTAGTTAAAAGCATTTTCCAATTTAATAAAAAACAACATGAAAATATATGAATTTATCATACCATATCTTATAGGAGATTACATTAATAATATAATTTTAAACAATTATTACATGAACACAATTCAAAAAGAAATAAAATTCAAGATTACAATTCATGAATTGGGACAAAGCCATCGTAAAGCATTGAAATTGGTAATTTGGCATCAAGGCATTAGGGACAATGACAAAACTACATCAAAATTGTATTAGCATTTCATTTGAAAATATTTGATGTATGCCTTTCTTTTACTAAATCACTATCCTAATTATATTATTTTGGTGCTACCATGGTAGGACTTATTTTCTATTAACATGTAGGGAAAGGAATGAAAATATGATTCTATTGAAGGAAATGCATACAATCATTCAAAATATAGCTTGTAATTATAATTGATCTTAGATGTATAGTGATTATACTTAACTATTTTTCTTTGCACTTTTTATGTTGCTACACATATGGAGAATCTTCCTCATAGACCTCTTGATGTACTCTTCAAATATTTTTAATGTTTCTAAATGTATAGTAAATAGTGCTAATCTATCAACACTTAGATTTTTATATATTATTCAAATTATATACCTAACATTTAATCTTGAGACTAATAAATAAAATTCTATTAAAACGATTAGTAATTGAAATATATATGAATAATATTTTGAATTTAACATTTTTATGTTGAAACATATATCTTTTGAGAATGTATTGATCATTCAAATAAAAAGTCTTAAAATAACTTTTAAGAGGTTGAATGTTTATAATGAAGAAAAATAATTGATGGATTCCACTTTCGTCAACACTAAGTTTTCATAAAACTCTTGTTGTGTCTCTCTTGTTCTCTTATTGTCCTTTAATTTTCATATTTTCCTTCTACCTTAATCTCTATTATAAATATATAGCTGTCAAAATAAAAATTTATTTTTATGCACAGTAAAACTATAAAATATTTATGATTAAAATAACCATTAATCTTTTAGTGCATGTAATACTTTATACCATATTGTTTTGACATAAGTAGATTGTAGTTTGGTTGAATGATCATATACCATGTATATAAACAAAGATGCCAAAGTTAATACTCTTAATTATAGCTTGTAATAAAAGAAGTGTGAATGCAACAATAGATTTTAAAATGATGGGTAAAGACTTTAAAGATGAGATTAGTCAAACAAAAATATAGAACAACAATGAAAATAGTAATAAACAAAAGATGAAATATTACTGTAAAGATTTTATTAACCTTATTTTGATCAATAAACTTATTTTTTTAACATTGTGAGATTAAAAATAAGAATGATATTTCTAAAATAAGGTATAATGCTCATGGCTTGAAATTTGTTATTGGGCTAACCTAAAAACACACCTTAGGATGGGAAATTTTGTGAAATTTACAATGTGCTAATGAATTTGAAAATGAACATAATTTCCTTCTAACTATCCCTATAACAATGTGAAAATAAAATTCACTCATCTTCATAACTCAAATAATTTTCAATATCCTTTTAAACAAGAAGTGCAACTCTAGTTTTTTACACACAAGTTGATTTTGAAGAAAAAGAAAAAAAGTTGCATGATCAAGAATTAATATAAACATGAACTAAAAATTACATTCCACCAACACCACTCTTAGTTGTAGATGTAACTTAATCCTCTTGATGTAAAAAATGCTAAAGAAAATATGTAGATATTTTTCAATGAATCATTGATTCTTAGAGTAAACAAATAGGGGAACCTTATATTAGGTCTAAAACAATCTCAACTAAATGTAGACATCTTAAAATGTGTTAAAAAAGAATGGTAATATTTATCATCTATCAAATTATTTATCCATCACATAAGAAAACTCAAAAAGATATGCTTAAATTTCAATATAAGGATTAAGAATATTTTTTCATAAATTATACAAGATATAAAATGGGCATATTCCATAATTAGGATCTAGTGCTGATACAATGTAACCTCTTATTTAGTATTCATACAATAAAAAATAATCCCTATATGGATTTTCAAAAGGTCCTAGAGTTATTCAAAAACAAACCTTAGGAGTATATGTTTTAAAACACACAACATAGAGCCATAATGATTGAGCAATGTAGTATTGTAGAAATAGAATCCCCTAATTTTGAATGTTTTTGGCATTTTGTACATCACTATATTGGTGTGTTCTCCTGATTGGCAACACCCCTAATATTACCACATGAAATTTTGAATTTGGATAAGTTGCTTTTCATGCTATCAAGAACTTTGTAATAGAATTCAACTAGCATTTAGACAAATAACATTTAAAATCACTTGAGACATGCAAATCTTGATTATTTTTCATAATTTCAAGTAAAATGTTATTGTTGGTGCTAGAGTCTACAATATTCCTAGCCTTAGAGTAGTTGAAACAATTTTACAAAACAAAAAGATAAAATAAAGAGCAAATTAGAGACATGCCTAAAATTATTATCATAACTAAAACATGAATCCTCATGGAAATGAAAGGAATTCATGAATCCTCAAGGAAATGAAAGGAATTGTATAAAAAATTAAGATAAAAACATAAATGTATTATCACCAAAAATGCACATGTCCTCCTTTGTGAGAATTCCATTTCCTTTTGAGATATGACCATCACAGTTCATTCAAGTCTTAGACTGCTTTTCTACCATTTTGACTTTATTTTAAGAATTTACCATTTAATGATATAAACATATTTAAAACATGAGAAATGATGAATAAGGATTTCATTTCATTGCTAGATGAAAAGTCTTAGAAATTAAAAATGGGAAAAGGTTCAATAAAAAATACTTTTAGAAATTATAGATCATTTTCTTTTCTACAAATGCATAAAACCAAAAGGTCAACATGTGTACCTCATGTCACTTAGGTGATCCAATAAAGTAATGATAGATCCTAAATCTTTTGAATCTAATCTAAAATGCATAAGGAAATATTACTTCACCAAAATCAAATAAATATAGGTTAGCCTTGACAATTCAAATAGAGACAAAAATAATGAAAAAGTAGGTGAAGTGAAGCGAAGCAAAATTTCTCTTTAAATTGTCACAAAACTTAGTTTCCCTCCTTTTACAATCTTATAAGGAGACTTGTTCTCTCCCTTTCTATCTTGAAATGTCTAATATGAACAACTTCACATTTTAGTATCATGAACCTTCCTTACCTCTTTAGTCTTGGACCTTGGCATGCATGTAATTCTACCAATACAAATTTTGCATTGATATCTAATATGAATGGATTTTTGTTGGTCTCTCCCTTAGTCTCATCACTACTTTAAATATTATTTTGAAGCCTCAACCACTATACCTTATGGTGATCATTGTGGAGATCTTATAACACTTATTTCCATTATTACTTGATTGATTTATCAATTTCCCAAATTGGCATTAGACCCATGAAAATGCAAAATAGAGTTTAACCTCCATACTCATTTCTTGAATAATTGAAATTATCAATTACATATAATTGTATCCTTGTACCTTGAAAAAATGTCAATTAGACCCAAACTTAAAATAATAATTTTTAAATTTTGGACATGGGATAAAAATTTTGAGGAAGAAAATAATTGAGGGGAAGTGACAAAATAGATGAAAGAATCAGACATGACATGGATAATATGGTTTTTTATAATAGGGTTTTGACTTGACCCAAACATAAAATAACAATTTTAAAATTTTTCAAAAAAAATACTATTAATCAATCCGAGTGTAACATAGTTTTTACGGAATTTGCAAGAAGATTTTTCCGTATAATTTTGTTGTAAACTTGATCTAATTTTTTGCTTTCAATTGTTATATAAGATGCAATTATCTAAAAAGTGGTAGAACCAACCCTTAAATTTTCAACACTTTCTTTGTACTTTGTAAGGTTTACACATTAGTATTAAAATTTAACTTAAAATAGTGAATAAATATGTTTTGAATTTGATGTTCTCAAACATAGTCTTTATGGGCTTCCTCTTTCTCAAATTCTTCTTAAGGACCTTAAGGACCCTAATATTTTTCCCTCAACATAAAACACATTAACTTAGTGAGCATGCTTGTATGGGATACTTATTACTATCTATCCAAGTAAACCATATCTCAAAGTCTTCTTTGTCTTGTGTATTCGACAATCTAGGTCCCTTGATCTTCTTTGTGTGTTTGATTTCTCATGAGGATTCTCATACGCCTTTAATAATCTTTATATTGTGAAGTATTGGGGTAAGTGCATGTAAATTGAGGACAAAAGGGGGTCAAAAGTGGTCATTTTTTCTTGAAATCAGCTAAAATTAAACTTGGATGAGTAATTTGAGATGCACACACTCAAAATTTGAAGATATAACAAGAACAAGAATTTTAGTCTTCTAAATTTAGTTTCTAAACTACTAAATATTTTTAAAAAAGGTTAAGATTAAGAGGGTTAAATGATGAGCACACACAAAAGCGTTCTTATTTTTATCACTAAAATATAACATAGCATCCAGTGTGTGCTCCTATTTTTTGTTGCACGTTAGGTATTTTTTGAAATTGGTTGGTAGAAATATAGCCAAGACTGAGTACTACAAGTGTATTTTTATTGTTTTTTTTTTTTGTGGATTTTTGAAGTGGATGTATTCTAAAAATTGCATCATTGAGCATGCACATCACATATCTTGCACAAAAAATGAATTTTTTTAATGTGTAAAGAATGAAGTGCAGAACAATCCTATATATATTTTTTCAAATTCCAATAAGAAAAATCAATACATATGTATTTGAGGAATATGAAGATATTAGTCAAAGGAAATAAAAATACATAGCTTAATGTATTCAAAATAGAAAAAAGTTATATGATTAGAAAGATAAGAAGTAGAGAGAAATTTTGGTGGTATTTTTGTCAAATGTTATTATATAAAATTAGTAAATCTAATGATGTTGAAGTTTAAAAATGCTATTGAATATGAAAAACATTTCTTTGGGAGGAAAAATAGAATTCCAACCCTCAGGCTTGGTCATCGAAGAATATGCCTAGCCTAAAATGGAAGGACTAGTTTTTGAATGAATAACACAAGCATGTTATGAGAACACCTTAAAGCATGAAAAATAGGAAAAAAATCTAACCTATGATTTAGTCCCACATTTTTTTCTACACAAGGTTTCTATGCATTTCTTGTGAAATTCTATGAGACTCTTTTGTTTTATATCACTACAAATGATTGAAGATGTATGAAGATAGATGAGATTATTTTGTTTTATATCAGTACAACTGATTGATTTTCATTGGAAACCAATTATTATTCAATCACTACATAGTTTTTGTTTGATTAGGAGTTTAGTTGTAAAATTTGTTTACTATCGATATACATTTGTGTGAGGCCTACTCTTTACACAACTGTTCATGAGACTAATTGCTGTGCTATTTCTGTTATGTTTATGATTGAGAGATTATTGATCTTGTCTCTTGTTATTAAACCTAACTGAATTTGAAGGAAATAATTGTGCAATGATATGTTATATGTGCTTTGGCTATGATACCTTGATAAGTTATTAACTTCGAGTTTGAGTGTGCAGGTATTACTAACGAAACCACATATACAGGAGACCATCTCATACCTATGTTGTATCCCTTGTGAGTCGATCTAGTTCAATGAGGAACTAAGATCAACCTCGTGTTTGAAAAATGTTGTAATATGTTGTATGAGGTCAAGGGATAAAGGGGTTATCTTCTGATTTACTTTTATTATGATAAGTGTTGTAAGAAATGTTGTTTTAATCTTGTTTAAATTTTATTTCTTTTTGACCCTTTTCATGTGTTTTATTTGACTCTGGGAGTCTTAACTAGGTGTAAAAACAACCCTAGGTTGTATCCCTTGGGTTTAGGGACCTTTTTGACTGGGTTAACCTTGGGTTAACTTCCTTAGGTTCACCTCAACTTTGGGGTGAGGTAAAGTGACGAAAATTGGAAGCTTGGGGGACATGGGATGAGTGGAATCCCCACTCATGCCCACTTCCAAGTCATGGAGCACTCCATGATCCCCATATTAATGGAGTGCTTGTCTCCATGTACCTCCTTTTGGTGGGGTTCCCTTTTATGAGGGTGTTGTGTCACCCACTCTATGTTATTTTAAGTTTTCTCATTTGTATTTTATTCTACAAGTGGGTGTTAATGGGGAACCTATTGAGTGGGATTACATTGTTTTATGACCACTAGGTTAATGGAGGAAGTGGGGGGAGGGGTTGAGTTGTTTATTCCCACTTGGGAAATTAGAAAAAAATGGAGAAACTAGTTTAAAAGAGGAGAAGAAGGGAAGTGTAAGGAGGTTGGATTATGGTGGAGAAGAATGAGGCTTTGGAGAAGGAGGCTAGAGTGGAGCTCTTCATCAAAATTCTTCCATATTTGGGCTTTGGAAGGTTGGTGAACAAGTCTACCCTCTTGTTGATCTTTTGCTTGTTATGTGTGTGTTGCCTCTTGTTTGATGCTTGTGTTGCAATTGTCTTCTTGTGTTTTCTATTATTGTTTTGGGGTTTGATTTGGTTGTGGAAAGAGCTCCTTCCAATTGGAAGGCAATGCTCATCTTGTATGGGGAAGGGGAGGTGTGACCCTCCTCAGGTCATCTTGTTTTCTTGTTAAGAGAAATGCCTTGAAGGCATGTTGGTTTGTTAGCCAAGAGATGACACCTAGGGATAGAGATTGTCTACTCCCCTACCCTCCTTGAACTCACCTAAGCTGAGTCAAAGTACTATGAGTAAGCCATGGGGAATGTGTGTTAATTGCTTATTGTTGTTGATTTATGATTGAGAAGTGTTGGGTTGTCTATTTACCCTGGTATGAGAATGGTCTCCCTAGCTCGGGGGTGTCCCTCTTGTGGGACGATGGTAGGGAGGAGAGCTAGATGGTTGCCAATTTCCCCCTTGTTGTTTTGTAGGCTACGAATGGAGCATGTCAAAAGGATTTGAAGATAGTCTAGCCTTGTTAAGAAAATGACATATCTTCCTGTATGAAAAGAAAGCTTGGTCTTTTAAAGTTTCATTGTGTAACAATCTTAGAGGGGAGAATCTCTCTGGAAATAGTTGCTAAAATTGTTGCCTTGTAGTGGAGGATTTAACCTCCTCAAGTGTGTAAATGAGTTGCAAATTTTTTATAGTATTTGTTATCTGTTGGCAATATCAAATTATAAGGTTGGGTGAATGGACATAAAAAAAAATGGGCATGACAATTTGAAAATTTTTAAATTTCTATGACTATTAATAATTTATTTATATTTTAAGAGTCTACTTGTGACCATTATGTTCTTTTTAAGTGTTCAATTAGTATATATTGACAATTTTGTACATTAAGAAATAATTGATAATTACCATGGGAAGGAACAATCACATAACACCCAAACAAATTGAAGTGGAGAAAGAAAAACAAAGGAAGTGGATGAAAAACCTTCATCGAATGAGAAAAGTTGGAGGTGAAGGTATGTCATCATTACTGATTGACTTGAATGTAGAAACAAGTTCTAAATCACCTATTGAAACAAGAAATTTTAATGAAATTATGCTTGATGATGGAACACCAATTCTTGATAATAATTAAATTTCTAATTTAGAAATTACACTAAATGATCAACTTATAGGAAATGAACAATATATACCTTATTACATTAAAGTCAAGAACATACACCAATTGAAGAAAACATTGAAAATGAACAAAATTTACCTAATATAGAAAACCAACAATACATGCCAATAAAAAGATCACCTAAAATTATTCATAAAAAACTAAAGTATCCAATTAAAATGGATGAAAATATATTAAAACCAAAGCTCAATCAAATTGTAAAAGAAACTTGTAGAAGAATTTCTAATAAAATATGGATAATGTTTTCTAAAATCTTCAAAGACACAAGAAGGTGCCAATTATTTATTGAAATGATTAAATATCTTAATTTTAGAGATATTATGAATATCCTCAATCTAAAATCATCTAATACCAATGGTTAAAAAACTATTGTAAGAAATCTAATTGATGCATACCAATCAATAGGTTCAACCTCACGCATTAAAAATAGTGCTGCTACTTGATGTTTTCTTACATCAACTATAGTAAGCAATGAAACCAAAAATCTCATTTCATTAGAAAAATAAATAGATCACTAAAAATAAATAGAAAAATATTACTGAAAGCCATTGAGAGATGTGAAAGAGTTGAGGATCCCAATAAAATTGAACTATGGGCATTCTTAGGTAGATTCCCACATAAGAAAAGGGTTGTAGTTGATGCCTTACGATAATTAATTAAATAATTTTTGAAAAAATAACACGCATTTCATCCAATCAAAGAGATGTTCTAAGAAGAATATTTGGTTCTCAAATTCATGAACCACACCTTAAACATTTTTTTAATACAAATCAAATACAATTTTATCACAAGTTCATTGAGAGTTATCCTCAAATAAAAATTAGTCAAGATATTTTGAGATGGCCAAACCTTTTCATGTTAAAATAAATTACTCACAAACTACTTGTTGAAGGGTGCATATTTAATTTTAGATGCATTACTATAACATCGTTAGTATACTTGTATACTAACGATGTTATAGAAATGTATGATACAAGTTCCACTTAAATCATCAAGAGATTCTATTTCAACCTTGTTATGTGAACGAGTGAATGGACAAATTTTTTTTTAAAGTAATCATTTTGAAGGGATTGTAACAAACCTATTAGTACATTAAAATTTTCCTACTCTAAAATTCATCTAGTACTTATACATACTTTGTTTTTTTAAATAATATTAATATTAAAAACCATAGACATACATTATAATGCATCCATAAAAAGATCTATAACATCAACAAACAATTTTTTTTCCATATAATATACATTAATGATTTCCAAGAATTATACATTTTCATAAATGAATAAAAACATCTATAGCAAATTCATAATACTTCATATTAAACAATGAATAATATTGTTTTTCTATTAGATATCTATCTGATTACAATAGAGTACTAATATGAAGTGATCTAATTTTGTCGACTCAATATTTCATAAAACTAATCTGTAGAGAGGGAGAGCATCACTAGAGTGATTTACCACCCAACCATGAAGTGTTTACTTCCCTCATATTCCTCAAACTAGAAGAACCCGACTTGTCACTGTACGCTCAAAATCGTGACTCCGGTTGCCTGGGGCTATCGGGTCAGATTTTGGCACAGACACGGACTCTTCCCTCCTTGCCACAGGGCAATCCACCACATCACTTTCTCTTTCTCTCTCTCTCACTCTCTCTCTCTCTCTTGTTAAAGTAGCTAGTCGAGAGGAGGTGAGACACGACGGGGGTCTAGCTCATTAGAGAGCTGGACTTTGCAGAGAGGGGTCAGCATGTTCTATGGCCTTTGTTGTTGTGTGCTAAGTTGAATGTTTCATTCGATTGTAGTTGTTGTTGAGATAACCCTATGACCCGAAGGGTTAGTAGTTTCTATTCTCCTATTGGGGTTTCTTCTATTCCACCTTTTTGTGGGTAAGTGGTTTCTTTTGTTTATATCTTCTTGTCTTTCAATGCGTTGAATGAGTTCTCGTTGTATTTGGAGTTGTCTAGTTTCTTCTATTAACAAGAGGACAAATGGATAGATTGTTGTGGTAGAGTGAATGTCTCTTGTTGTTGTCATGGATTAATTTTCTCAATCTGGTCACGGATAGCCCTCACCCACTCTCCTCTCACTCCTAGGCACATTCCTAATCCAAGATAGAGGTAAATGTGTGAAGATCAACCTTAACTAGACTTAGGAGTTTTGACCTACGGTTTAGTTGACGAATGGTTTGATTATGCTTTGACTTAAATTGTTTACGTTGTGATGCGATTAAGGGTTTGATTGAATCATTTATCGTGGTTTACCTCGTTATGGTATCAAGGGTTTGCAAATTTGTCTATTTCTAGGGTTTCTATATGCATGCAAAGCTAAATGATATGCAAACATATTTTTGTGCTTTTTTAACATTTTGGAAATGAAAAGTACTTTTTAATCTATGAAAGGGAAATATGAATGTTGTAACATCAGAAAATGTCCCCTTGGGGGCTTTTCCCTCATAAGGTTTAGCTCTTGGGTCTTTTCGCTGTATTTAGGACATCTTGCATCAATTTTGACACCCCGATGAAAGGAACCCTAAGTTTCATGACAAATGGGACCTAGGGGGATCCCTTGAACCTAACCCTAACCAAAATAGGGAGGGTGGACTTGGACGCCCACGCCCTAGTCCTACCCTATTTTGGGTCAGTCCCAAATTTTTAGTGTCGGCTTGTGACCGTTATTTGGGTCCTACGTTGACACGGTAAATTTGAATTACGAAATTCTTGGCAGGAGTCTTTATAGTTGCACATATAAGCATGTGTAGGCATTCATTTGTAAAATAGATGGTTATTATGATCTTTATGGATTCTAAAGGTGATTCAAGGCATTCATTGTGTGGCAAGAGTAGATTTTGTGTTGTTTGTGTGTTTGTATTTGCAGATTTGAATATCTATCTCCTCATGGCATGAAGAACTTATTCCTTCCATGAGATCTTCACTACAAGGTGATATCATTTGTGTTTTCAAGAATTTATCATTTGGTTTTTACCTCTGTCCTCCAAGGACACGCACTCTCTATCTGACAACAGTGTTTAGAAGACTTGGATGTCTCTCTGGGACTTGACTTAGGCAAGCCTTTAAACACCACAACCCCCTCCCAAACTTTCTGTGATTGCAGGTTATAGGTTGAATATACGGGAAATGTGGAGTTGTAGGAGGGTACTATAGAGTGTTAGATTTGCAGATCAGAGTTGAAAATAGCACCCTGGACTTGGGTGCCCGCTCTTTAGTCCTTCAGATTCCGCAATAGAGAAATCTCTGTGACAACAGGAACAGGTTGCAGACTGAGTTCCTAGATCCTAACAAAAAGCATGGCACTGGACTAGGGTGCCCACTCATTAGTCCCTGACTATTCTGCTTCTGAACCCTGAAAACAGGTGTATAGGTATCTATCATTTTACATCTTTCTATAGCAGCATTTTCTGATATTCATCTTTTTGCTTCTGTATTTGCATAATTAGGGTTTTGATGTATAATTGAGCATAATTGATAATCAAATCATACAAATCCAAGTTTCCCTTCATTTCTAAGTGACCAAGGGTCTGATAGTGCCTTGCCACTCGACCCAAAGTCCTTGAATGTAAAGGGTGAAAGGAGGATACACACACAAAACTATCAAAAACCAATCATCCAAATTTTACCCTTTACATTTTGGTGAACCCGTGTTATTGGACTTATTTGCACCTTGCTGAGTTTTTTGCTTCAGATTTTCTTTGATTTCCTTCATTTATAGTATAATTCTTCTTATTTCATTGGAAAACTTACAAAAAAATTGAAAAATTGGAAAAATTTGAAAAAAATGCATTCTAGGGTTTCTATTTTGTAACAATTAATGTGAATTTCATCAAATTTATGATTTTTGCATTAGATCTGAATTAAATTGTAGAAAATTATAGAAATTCAATATCTTTCATTGCATTTTCATCATAAAATTGCTAGGGTTTTGTTGAAAATTGTGAATTTTTTGTATAACCTAGTAATTCCAAAATCTAGGGTTTTGTAGGAAAAATTTTGTTTCATATTTTTCTACTGAT
Organism: Cunninghamia lanceolata; assembly: GCA_027924645.1. NCBI lineage: Eukaryota > Viridiplantae > Streptophyta > Pinopsida > Cupressales > Cupressaceae > Cunninghamia > Cunninghamia lanceolata. The sequence goes on from BSBN01000693.1 coordinate 6,051,633, forward strand.
ATTAGACACTCATTCAAAATTGCATTTGGCTGTAGTGTTGCATTTTAGTGTAAATTTGCATTTAGATCTCAAAAAATTGCATTTTTACATAGAAAATTTCAACAAAAAACTAGCATTTTCATTGATTTTTCCTTAGATTTGCACTTGCATTGGAAACCATTTTCAGATCTGAGTGCATTTAGTTTTCATCATAAATTAGCTTGCAAAACATTCATATAGCATTTTACATCAAGATCTCAAACATAGGGCTTGAAAAACATTGATTTTCACTAGATTTGGCCTTACCGACTCTCTAAATTTGCACTATAGGCATGTTGTGAAGAATATTTTTGCACTAATTGGCTGTTATCAGGGTTATTATCTTCTGTCCCTCCTAAAAATCTTCACAACACCTTGTTATTGAGCTCTTGTATTAAAAATTTGGCAAAAAATTGCACATTTTTGCCATATTTGCCTTAGGGTTTGACCTAGATTGCACTCCAAGCGTGTTGTAAAAGATTTTATGATTGTAGGTGACTGATATCATTGCTATTATTTGCTACACCTCCTAAAATTATTTACAACACACATTTTACTAGGTCTTGGAGTTGAAAAATTGTGAAAATTTGCATATTTTTGCTATATTTTCAGTAGGGTTTGATCTTGAGTGGCACTATAAGCGTGTTGTGACAGATTTTTTGGCATTAGGTGGCTATTATTAATGATATAATTTTCTATCCATCATCATTTTCCTCACAATACCTTTTGTCATGCTCTTTTGCATAGAGATTTGGTGAAAAAAAATCGCATATTTTAGGGCATTTTCACTAGGTTTTAACTTGTCGTCATCCTAGATTTGCATGCTCTCTAATAACTCACTGCCCTAAGAGAAATATTCCTTTAAGAAGAAGCATAAGACACATGGGATCTAGTGCTCTTGAATAAGTTATCACATTGAACACCTTCTTTACAAAAAGAGACACAAATGTTACAAGATATTACACCTATCACAAGCACAATGGAAGAGCAAATTTTTCATGATGTTGATGATACTATTGAGGCGACAGGACATATATTTTATGAGCAAATAGATAAAATTGATAAAGACCTAGCTGAATTCCAAGACTATGTGCAAACTGAGAGGATAGCTGAAGAAGCTATACCTGTGATTCACCATGTAAGAGAATTGATAAAGGAAGGACAAGATGGTGTTAATGCAATCTGTGGTTTAGCACATATTGTACAAACCAATATCATGCCAGTGACTGAATGTGTAAAAGTGATAAACAACACTTTGTCACCATCTCATACACAAGTATCGGCACCTATACCAACTACAGGAATATGTACCTTTACATCAACGATCTTAACAATTGATGCAAATGCTTGTAATGCTATCACTAGTATTGGAGTATCTAATGACACTAATTACAAAGTTGTGGGATTTAATTATCAAAATTGAGTTTCTAAGGGGACCTCTTCTATGAATAATTGCTCTCAACCACCTCTTCATCCCACTTATTCTCAACCTCCCATTACATATAGTTATTCTCAACCACCTGTCACTTACCATTATGTCCAACCACCGTTGACTTATTCACAGCCTTTGCCTATCATACCATAGGCTCAATCACCTCCTCACTTTGGTTCCAATTCCTCGTAGCAAACCACATATCCCAATGATGCCATCCTAAACCAACTTTTCTAGGGCATGACTGCTTTACAACAAAAGGTAACAAACTTGACAAATTCTTCACAACCTAATATACCAACATATCATACCCATAATCCCCTATCCTATGCAATTTTGAGAACTCCTATGCCCGAGAGGTTTGAGACCCCTTGCTTTGAAAAATATGGTAGGAAAGGTGATCCTAATACTCATGTGGTAGCATTCATAGCTATGTGTAGTGATTTCTATTTTGAAGGGGATTTGTTGGCAAACGTTTTCCTGTGATCTCTCAAAGATACTGCTTCAGAATGGTTTTTCTCTTTGCCTCCAAATTCAATACACTCCTTTTCGTAGTTGATTGATCAATTTTTCCAACATTTTCAAGCAAACATTTGACCTCAAGTCTTTTTGATTGACTTAGTTCATTTCAAGCAAGGTCCGAAAGAGAAGTTAGCTAAATTTATTAGTTAGTATCAAGCTTTATATACACAAATTCAATATCAGATGAAAGATGAGGATGTTCATAAGGTGTTTATCACTAATCTACAACCTAATATTCATGATAAGATCCTCTTAATTAAGTATAACTCCTTCCAACATTTATGCACCACCCTTCGTGATTATCAACTTTCATCTAGTCAGTATGAAAACCAAAACTCATTGGCTCAAGTTGGTCAATCCATGGGTGGATCGTCACAAACCCACTTTAAGAGGAATAATAATAATAGGAGTTTCATTAAGATTAATGCGCTAAATACGAATAACTTTTCTAATGTGTCTACTATCACTAATCCGAAGAAGACTTCATATCAACTAGGAAAGTTTACTCCGATATCTGAGTCTTATCATTCTATCATGAATCAAACTATGAGTAATAAAATTTTGAAGCTTCCCCCGATTAAGCATGTTGATCCTAGTAAAGCACAAGGACCTTACTTCGATGCTAATACCTTTTGTCATTTTCATCGGACACAAGGACATGATACTGAATGATGTATGCATATTAAACATGAAATACAAGACCTCATTGATTCGAATGTTATACAGGTATCGGGTGTGAATGATAATGTAAACAAGTCGGTAGCTCCACCGAATCAGAATTTACAAATCTTCACAAATCCCTTCCCTAAACATACTAATAACAATATGTTGGAACATGGTTTAGTGGAAGTAGTTGATGATGATTACTTGGAATATGATAACATCGTGGGTATGATTGAAGTGGATAAAGAAAAGTTGGATAACCCACCTTGTCCATGAAGAAATGGGATTTATGTTGAGGTTCCTCCTCCATTATCCTATATAGAATCAGGAGATAACCATAATGCATCAGAAAAACAAGTAGAACAACTGATACAGATGAGTGAGATGGTACAGGATGATTCCTGTTACTGTGTTAGATGACATCAATAATGAAAACTCGCTAAGAATTGAAAAAGAGTAAGATGACTATCAATAGTTGGAAATAATAGTGGTTCTCCCCCTCATAAGAAACAAAAAATCTCATTTACACAAAGATTTAAGGAACAAATATCACATGATAATAAACAAGACTTCCATAAGAACCACTCAAACTTTGCAAATAACATGATCGAATACCTCTCCAAGAGGTTTGCAAGTTTAAAAATCTGATACAAAGGTCCCTACAGGTAAGTATTTCTAACCCTTTATCTCTCTCATGATGAACTTTCCCCGTGATGTGTTATATGTTGTTTAGGCCTCCTGGGATGACCCCTAATTCTCTTGTAAGGTCCGCGATATGAGGAGACCACCTCTGTTGTGACCTTCTATTTGTATCATCATTCTTCTATATTTCCTCTCTCTAATTTCATTGTTGTGTGTTGTGTCTTACAGACATAGTGTTGTGGTTGGTGACTTGGGGGCACCCTCCTACGTGATTGTCCCTACGAAACTTGTTTCTCCTTTCTTATTTATTGATTCCCTTCCTCTAGTGTTTCTATCTAGTGGGTGGATGACAAAAAATATTTATACTAATGTGGACCTAGCATCCCTTTAGCAAGAAATAAAAAATTGGACTTAGTTCCTAATATGACGATGGGGTTGTATATCTTATCCACCGCTTGGCTAGTAGAAGCACTTCGTTCTTTCTATGTAGTGATTTTGATGATGTTTTTATCTCACTTACAAACCTTAACAATACTATTGCTTTGTGCACTTTGCCTGTCTTTGAATCTCACCTTGGTGACACTTAGTTTTGAGGTTTTCATGATATAGCCCCATGATTATCCTTGATCTCTGAATTCATATTATAACCTTGGCTCTTTGTGTGATTAATCATATGCATTGATGTTGTTTATCATGATTATGGACACTAACATGTTTCTTGCAGGGATGTGTTTGTGGGAACATTTGGTGATTGTAAAGTGCATGTCACCTCCGGGGGGCATGGGCTTTGTGAAAGTCCATGTTCCCTTGTGTGTTTTATTCCTACCTTAATGTGCTTGATATCGATACCTGATATTAACCACCTTAAGGTGGGGGCATATATAAGGTAAGTTATCTATTGTAGATGTTAGCAATGTGCTTGTCCTCAGGTGCAATTTAAAGAATGGTGGCAATGAGTCCCTCCTGCACTCTAAATTTGTTTGCAATCAATCAATCATTTTAAGCCCTTTGTGGAGGTGGGGATGGTGTACTTCTCAGATCAGATTGCATCATCCTGTCATTTTCAAAAGTCATCTGTGGAGGCAGGGAGTGGTTCTGTGACTAACTCAACCCTTAAGACTATGTTCGGTGATTGTTGTGATGAAGCCCAATCGTCGGTGTGTGCCTGTAATGTGCCTAAGATGGTGATGAGCCTAGAACTAGGAACACTCCATCACTTATTTTCCATGTTTTTGCTTTGTTTGGAATGTCTGTTGCCCCATATGCAGTCTAAAGACTAGCGCGATGAGTGCTTCTTGCATTTTGGGAGGTTTGGTGTCTCTTACATGTGTGTTGCCCCATATATGCAGTTTAAAGACTAGCGTGATGAATTATGGGAGGTGTGTTTACTTCCCTTGTACCTGCATCTGCATTTCATATATATGGGAAAAAGAAAAGAAAAGAAATCATTCCTGTCTTCCATGCATTAACTATCTTCTATGCATATGTTGTCTTCTCTGTGTTTTACATGACTGTAACTGTCTTCTCCATGTTTTACGTGACTGTAACTATCTTCTCTGTGTTTTGTGTGCCTGTCATTGTCTTCAATGTGTTTGGCATGTCTTCTCCATGCTTGGCGTGTTTGTTGTGTTTGTTGACCATACTTTAATGCATGTATTGGCCTTGTGTTTATACATACATTAAAGTGGGGGCTAAATGTAACGTCAAAAAATGTCCCCTTGGGGGCTTTTCCCTCATAAGGTTTAGCTCTCAGGTCTTTTAGCTACATTTAGGACATCTTGCATTATATTTTGACACCCCGATGAAATGAACCCTAAGTTTCATGACAAATGGGACCTAGGGGGATCCCTTGAACCTAACCTTGACCAAAATAGGGAGGCAAGACTTGGGTGCCCGTGCCCTAGTCCTGCCCTATTTTGGGTCAGTCCCAAATTTTTAGTGTCAGCTTGTGACCATTATTTGGGTCCTACACCGACACGGTAAGTTTGAATTACAAAATTCTTGGTGGGAGTGTTTATAGTTACATATATAAGCATGTTTAGGCATTCATTTGTAAACTAGATGGTTATTGTGATCTTTATGCATTCTAAAGGTGATTCAAGACATGTTCATTATGTGGCAATCTATTTTGTGTTATTTGTGTGTTTGTATTTACAGATTTGAACATCCATCTCCTCATGGCATAAAGAACTTCTTCCTTCGATGAGATCTTCACTACAAGGTGATATCATTTTTGTTTTCAAGCATTTATCATTTAGTTTTTGGCTCTGTCCTCCAAGGACATGCACTCTCTATCTGACAATGGTGTTCGAAAGACTTGAATCTCTCTCTAGGGCTTGACTGAGGCAAGCCTCTAAACACCACAACCCCCTCCCAAAGTTTCTGTGATTGCAGGTTGAAGATATAGGAAAGGTGGAGTTGTAGGAGGGTACTATAGAGTGTTAGATTTGTAGTTCGAAGTTGAAAATAACACCCTGGATTTGGGTGCCCGTTCTTTAGTCCTCCAAATTTTGCAACGAAGAAATCTCTGTGATAGCAAGAACAAGTTGCAGATTGAGTTCCTAGATCCTGACAAAAAGCATGGCACTAGACTAGGGTACCCGCTCATTAGTTCTTAACTGTTCCACTTCCAAAAACCCAAAAATAGGTGCACAATTATCTTCATTTTACATCTTTCTATAGTAGCATTTTCTGATATTCATCTGTTTGCTTTCGTATTTGCATAATTAGGGTTTTGATGTATAATTGAGCATAATTGAGCATAATTGATAATAAAATCATACAAATCCAAGTTTCCCTACATTCCTAAGTGACCAAGGGTCTGATAGTGCCTTGCCACTTGACCCAAAGTTCTTGAATGTAAAGGGTGAAAGGAGGATACACACACAAAACTATCAAAAACCAATCATCCAAATTTTACCCTTTACAAATGCAAGCTAATATGATTCTTCCTAATGCAATTTTAATCTATGTTTTTGGGTTTTTTGTTGTTTTGAAGTAATCTAATCTAAAAAGGGAAATTGCTTCTTCAAATAATCTAGATCTAAGAATATGAAAACAATTTTTCTAACATGCAAGATCTAACTATCAAGGAAAAAGTAAAGATTTACTATTCCCAAGAGCAAATTTGGTTGTCTAATTACTATGAATTGAATAAAGCAATGAAGGAACCTAAAAGAAATGAATATTTGTGTGACTCCACTACCCTAAGAAATCCTTGATATTGGTAGGCTCGAGTCCTTTTGAAGCAGCGAGAGAACCTCTTGACAACAAAATGACATGAAGAAGAAAAAAGAAGCTTGTTGAAGCTTGAAAGAGCTCAATGAGAGCTTTGGTTGAGCACAACAGTGTTGAATGAAGTAGTGTAACGATGCTTGGTTGAACAATGAATAAAGTAAAAGGCACCTTCGTCATATAAGAGCATTAGATTGCTGATTTGGAGAGCAAAAACTAGCAAGAGCTGTGTGCACAATGAATTTGCCTCCCTTTGTGCTTGAGGGAGGGGTGTATTTATAGGTTTGAGGAATGAGATTGGTTGAGGAGTTAACTCATTTGATTGATGAGTTAACAAGGATGATTGGGGAGTTAACAAGGTTGATTACCCAGTGAACTCAATTAACTATGGAGTGATAAATTAATAATAACTTATCATTGAAGAGGAATTGGAGATGTGAGGTTGCATGAGATTGATTGAGTTGTTAATTTTAGATCAAATGGAGTTAATTATACATGTATGGGTGCATGAAATAGTCAACTACATATTAGGTATAAAAAATCATGTGAATTGGAAGAAAAATGAGTGAAAATGAGTGAGAAACTTGATTTTTTCTGTGACTGAAAATGTGACAGGGTCACCCCTTGTGCTAGTAAGGTCACCCCTGGGTGACCATGGGTCACCTAGGGGGTGACTATAGGTCGCCCAAGGGAGATCTGGGCTAGACATGGTTTTCTTAAGAACTATAGGGTGGGAAATGAAAGAAGAGAAGAAACGGAAGGGGTTCTGCCTCCAGAAATAGGTTAGTCATGTGCAAGAATCCAAATCTCCACTTGTACTTGTAGGATCTCCCAGGGGAGATCTGGAAATAATAGGGAGAGATTTGGATTGGTTGAGCGGAACTGAAAACTGAACCTGGGAAATGGATAGGGGGACCTCTAGAAGGCTTCTAGGGGGTGCAGAGGATGAAAAACATAGGGGAAAGGTGAAAAATTACCTACAAGATGCATACAAGGCTTAGGAGCAAGGCTGAAAGCTCAGAAAATGCAAATTGACAAGTGTCAGAAAAGGTGTCAAAAAGTGTCACAAACAGAGAGAGAAATCGACAAAGAGGAAACAAGACAAGACAAAAAAGAAGACACGTCATCAAGAGGTTTGCTTCTTGAAGGACATTATTTCATGCTTACATGTACATGACAATGATTTGAATCATCATAGGGGTCCTCGTGGATGCTGTGTGTGATTTTTGTGCTTACAGTCATGAGAAAAGCAAATAAGGATGTTCCTTTCGGAACAACGCCATCTAAGAACTAGTGATGTACTTTTACATGCAATTAGTTATACAACTATAGAATACTTCTAACTAAGTATAAAATTCTGACTAAAATGTAATCCAAGACACAATGATTCGATAATCCACGTAGTCAATGCCTTACTTTGGCTAAAGATTCATATATAAAACATAATACATATTAGATATATGTCTCAATCTATCATAAAATCTCAATCTTGTCTATATAGTATCTTATGTTTTCTACTTTGACTTTCTAAGTCTTCCTTCATTAAATGTAATGACTTTAATACAACCAAGTAAAAGTACATATGTTCAATGCAGAAATAGATGATCATACATCTAAAGCTCTTAGGAAACAATTCTTTTCAATATGCTTCTAAACACAAAGAACTTATTTTCTGAATTTTGTTATTTCTAAATAGTCACTACAATTTTGTTATCCTCAAATTCATCTACGCTTAATTTGTGGGATAACCTGTATGAAAATCGTCCATTTCGTAAACCACTCAATCTAAGCATGCAAAATGAGGAAAAACACATTTACCCTTGTGTGTGGTCCCCTAGCCTTGGAACTTCATCCCAAGCATTGTGTTACATCCCCAACTTACGATTTAGCCTAATCTTATTTGGTGCAGTAATTAGGAGTATTAACCATAGATTAATGACTAGATGTTGTGGAAATATCTGATTTAAGTATTGATTATGTGAAAATTGACTAATGATAGTTATCTATGAAACTACTTTTTCATATGACTATTTAATTATTTGAATTGTGAATTAGATGATGATGTACTAATCATGAATTTCTGGTGGTGTGTTTGATCAGGAAAGTAATCATCCTTTGAAGATGGAAGGAGAGTATCATCTAGGAGGAAGAGATAGATGTCAGGAAATGGGGTCAAATGCCATTTGAGTGTCAGATTTTATGTCCTTATGAGCTGTGTAAGTTGGTGTAAGTTACGCTTCATCTTAACTAATTGATTTTCCTTTTGTGTTGACTTGTCAATTTAGTCATTTCGACAATGTTGCATCGACTCGACCCAACAACATTCTTGGAATGTCAATGCGAATTGAGAGTGAGAGCATTTTCTTATTGCTCTAAATATTTTTGAACTGGTATTATAAATCCATTATTCTTTGGTCTGTTATGTTTCGGGTCCTTAGCAAAGAAGGGAGAGCAGTACTCGATCCCTAAATCGCAAGTTGATCTTGTCTCCATGAAAGAGGTGATGTCAGAAAATGACATCTTGGTTAATACTAGTATTCACATACATCAAGTAGATGCGTGAAATAATATTATACTATGAATATATAAATTTGATATTCAATATCTTGCTATGCTATTATGTTTATTATTTTGATATAGTTGACATCACCCATGATAGTGGAGTGATATTGTCAAACTAATGGGAGCTTTGATCTCACCATAGATTGGAAAATATCATGATTGGATGAGCCTTTGAACATGGTAGTTGGCCGAGTGAGGGAAACCACCCACCCCGTCTTGGCATAGGGTGGTAGTTCCCACCAAGATCGGCATGTGAAGAAGGATGAGATAAAAATTCTTTAGTTATCTTGAAAGATGATTATCTTCGGTTTTGGGAGGTGGAGCTTTCTCTCTCTGCACTGGGGAGAAAATATAGAGAAAGATAGAACGATGGATGAACTGGGATAGCTTTGCATTTGAAAGACTATATTCAAGTAGGATAAAGGATGCTATCCTTGTATACATATTGGTTTTTATAAGATTTATTAGTGTTGAGCTTCTATAGCATGCATACCGTATAAAGTTCCATGCTTTCATAACTATTTCAGTGGCATGGGGCCATTAAGGTCATGTCCTCATCTAATGATACATTCTTTGTTGTGGGGGCTCAAGGCCGATAAGGCCGAGGCCACTTAAGCTTTGAGACATTTTTCATTGCAGAGGCTTGTTGGTCATGATGTTAGTCATTCACAAACATAGAATAAAAGTTACACAACAACCTTTACTCATCTTGAAAGATATGATGAATTCAGAGAATTCATGATCCCAAGTCTCCGTTGATTAGGTCTTAATCTACTGACGTTACTCAGTGGTTGATGTGTGTTGCTGTTTTCCATTCAGGGGCCTTACATATTTCTGCAAAGTTCATCATTATTCCTCCAAATATCCTGCTCTGTATACCTGCTCTGCATAAATCTCTAATAATTCTACCTCTGCACTATGAATTTAGTCAAATAATGTGCCTACAGGCTGATATTTGCATGATTTCTACCAGTATTTATGATTCTTTGCATGATATTTTCAATACTACATGCATTTAACTCAAATATGCTAATGATTTTCAGTTACCTACGGGATTTCAGCATATTTCTCTGTTTCTGCTTGTTATTTATCATGATTTGCAGTTATGGTGATGAATTTATGAAATTAAAAAAAGGAAAAGGGTTAAAGAATGAGATTCCCAAAACTACTTGACTTAGATCACTGATCCACATACAAGCTCCCATACATGCAATGAAAAGAAGGAAACTAGAAATCATACTTCACCAGGACATTCCACAAATCCGCATGATCTAGTGCAAATCTTCAAAGGAAAAGTTGACAACAACATGTAATGAAATGAAAGCGCTTCTAGTTGAACACAGCATTCACCAGTACATATCCAGAAATCAACAGGAAGATTACGTAAAATTTACAATCAGGATGTAATCTGAAACTTCATATCCGTTCAGTATGCTCAAGAACAGGTACATTTATAGTGATCTGAAGAAAGAACCTTGACATTTCAACAATTCTATCCTCATTAGTCTCAGTAATCCGATCTCCTAATTGATTCTACAGTAATTGGCCTTCTTTCTAGATATTTCTATCTATATCTCTTAGTGTATCTTATGCCTCAGGTTCTGGCCTTTATATAGAACAAATGCCAGAAAACAGTTACAATGATCCAAGGATCAGGATCCTCTCATAATAATCAATGGTCCAGATGAAAAACACATGCTTCGCCAGTTGGCAAATGTACAGCTAGCACAGAATATTCCAGCATCTTCAACTTGATTCAGTGTCCAGCTGGCAAACAGCATATTTGACAATATCCTCCTCACTTCTGGTTCATGTTGCCTTCGTGTGCAACTTTACAATTATCAGCTTCAGCTCTAACAGCATCATGACTTCCTGCAATAAACAGATAAACATTAAGTTCATCATCATGTGGAACACAGGAATTTAAACATTTTATTAAACATGCCTCAAAATGTGCAGCTACAGACAATCGGGCTCCAAATCAGTGGAAAATTATGCACTAAATGCATAAACAGCGTTAAGACACTCAGGTCAACCATCGTTTCATTTTCCCGCCCATTTTCAGGTGTATTGGGTTCAAATTCGATCATGCATATACATCGCAAAATATACGAGGAATCAATCGCTTTTAACAAATTATTTCAAATCCGGCTTTGCATGCTCTGTTTGTATGTTTCGGGTCATCATCATATTCGCATCGGTGTGACCACATATGATCGGGGTGACAAAATTAGACTTGGCCGATGGCAACAGTTATACCGACGCCAGAAATCATGATGATGTCCACCCATCGGGAAGACAACAACCATCGGCGAGAAAAAACCAGACTTGGCTGACAGCAAGACTTAAAACTTTCATCTGCATGATATTTTGGAAAAATGATGCTCCTTCTTCCGAATGCCCAGATGATGTCACCGTCATGTTTCGCTTCTGTATATTGGGGAAAAGAAAGACATCATCATGATTTTCATGTCGAAGGAAAATAGGAGGATATGGAATATGATCCTGCTGCTGAGGAATGGAATATGATGGTGACGTCATCGTCATATTCGGGCTTCATTAAAATGCAAAAGATGACATCACCGTCATGTTTAGTTAAGATCAGGGGATAAATGTAATATCAGGTCACCTAAGGAAGATGATCAGGTGGTGAATGAAATATGACCCCTTTGCGGCCAAGGTAACCCTCTCGAAAGATCAGGATGATGATGATCATCAGGATATCCGGGGCTTTTGTTAAACTTAGAACATGACGTCATCGTCATATTTGCGAACCGGATCATGTTTTGGCAAATATCCTGCCGAAGGAGAAATGTGATGATGATGTCATCCTGATATTTGCTTCTTCGTTTATCAGATCAGGATGACATCATCAGGATATTAGCATAAGGTCATATTTCTCGGCAGGAGGACATTACAAAATATCGGGTAGACAAACAAGATCATGATGATCTTGACAACATGACTGAGGAATGGAAATATCACCCTCCCTTGAAAGATAAGGTTGATGACCCTCCGATAGGACTTTGACATGCGCATGCAAATTATGCAGATGGTGGATTTTCTAGGCAGGGTGATATTATAATATCAGCATGATATTATAATATCGGGTGATGTAAAAATATCATGATGCTCATTGTTATGAAATATGACCCTCCTAAAATCATGATGCTCACAATGCGCATAAGGTCATTTGACGGGTAAAACACACTATCACCTAAGATTGACGTCCGGATATTGGGACTGCATGATTTTTATCGGGTGATAGATCAAGATCATGATGATGACCTTTCGTGATACAAAAGACCGCTCGACGGGGAAAACTTACTATGACTTAAAGTTGACGTCCGGATATTTGAACCTCAGGATATTATCGGGGGGGCGTTTCAAATATGATGATGATGTTCTTCATACAGCAAAACTGAGTTTATAAAATATGACCCTCTTCTTGCGAATATCAGGTTTGACCAAAACTTTGACTGTGCATAACTCCCTCATATGGACGAATTTTCAGGTGATGTAAAAGGCAAACCTGCATGGAATTTCAAGCTCTTTCTAAATATGAGGTCATAGAAACAAAATATGAACTTTGACAAACTGACCTCATGATGATGACCTACCTCATCGAATATCATGATGATGATGCACCTGACTCATTTTTACCAAACCGCCAGAAAGCAGACAACACAAGCCAAGCCAAAAAGTTGGGTCCCTGTTTTGACAAGTTAAAATGGGGCGTGTTGTGTAACCACACAACAAGGCTCAAGGCTGATAGGGCCGAGACTGCATGACCATTAAAATACTCTTTGCATAGTGGCTCAAGGTCATTGTGATCAAGCTTAAAACTCTTGAAGTTCCTTTGAGATTGTGGCTCGAGGCCCTTAAGGCTGAGCTATATTACATTATAATCTTTATTGTGACTATAGCTCAAGGCCACCAATGGTGAGCATTCATTGTATTATAATCTTTATTGTGACTGTAGCTCGAGGCTATGAAGGCCAAGATTAATGAATTATAATCCATACTATAACCAGGCTATTATGGCCGAGCACATATATGTACTACAATATATGCAAGTCAAATAATGATGTGGCTTGAATAATAACAGTGCCAAGACTCATATAATGAGTCGAGCTTAAGGTGCTCACGGCACAAGAAGTGCCAAATGATGGTGTTTAGTACTTATTTAATGTTATGGCTTGCATTATAACCAATATAGCCACCACAACTGTGGTGATGGCCGATATGGCCTTAAACATAACTGTGCTTATAGAAGTCAAAAAAAATCTTGATTCAACTTGCATAAAAAACTTGACTGTGGTTTAAGAAGGGGTTGTTAAAATAATTATGATTGTACTTGTTTACCCTCAACTAAGGAGGTGGTGTGATCATCAAAGATCATAGTTTTATCATACGACAGCTTGCATGCTAGCCAAATCATTAGTATAAAATTCATTCTACTATTGATAACTAAGACCTATATGGTTATTATTACAATATTTAAACCCTTTATTTTACTTATGACTAAACTCTTTGGGGAGAGTGTTTATCATTAAAAACTCATATGGGTATTTGAATTATTGCTTATTAATAAAAGCTAATTTCTTTCTAGCAGCCAAACTCCATGAAGAGAGTATATAATGCTATGAACTCATGTAGAGTCCTCAAGATAGAATCTTTTTAATAGAATCAACCTTGTGGACCTTTGAAAACACCCTTCTGAATGACTTGAATTGAAAGTAAACCTTGAAATAAGGCTACAATGTGTTCATCAACTGGGTTAGGTCACGAGTCAAAAACATGATTAAACTTTTGTCATTATGAAAGTATGGGAATAAGGTTACATGGAGTCATAGATTCCCTATAACAGTGCTTGACTGTTAATAATAGTTATTATGATAACTATGATGCATCTTAGGTATTTAAAAGATATGTTGACTCCTTTTTGAAGAAGGAGAAACTAGATAAGGGGTAAGTTGTAATGCCTTGTAGGAGGCATTAATAGCCTACTGAGTTTGTTGGAGGAACTATTTCTCCTAGATAATTATATACTTATAAGAATGAATGCTATGATTAGCATGAAACTCTTGTTTTTCAACGTAAATGGAAGCCATCTCTTTTCGAATGGCCATACTTCATGAATGAGGTATAAGATATTAAAACTCATGAGGATACTTGAGATAGAGTCTTATAGTAAGACTGTCTTATTAGACTATTATGATATAAGTCCTAAATGACATGAAATGAATGTAAACCTTGTGATAGGTCAACATGAAACTGCGAACCTAGGAAGGTCAGAAGTTGGGAAAATTGTTTTGACATTTTGGAAAAATGGAATAGGGTGACGATGAGTCATAGGTTCCTTGTTGCAAAAGCAACCTATTATTTTTTATGAACTCCTAAGATAGGAGTTGATTGTCCTAGTATTGGACTATGAATTGAACTAAATTCACATTTTACTAGACCTAGAGTGAAAGGTCAAATTAAGCATACTGTAGGATGAGACAGCTTCTAAGTCAAGTTAGGGTGGTGGACATACGGTGACATTCATTGCATAATGTACATGTATATAAATCTTTGGCCAAATTAATGCATCCGTCTCTGCATGCATTGTCAATCCACAGTGCTCCAGATGGCATAGTATCTCCAGTAGTGTCATGCATAGTTAGAGAGGATTTATAGTTGCATCGCCGAGGGACATTATGAAGGACACAACAGCAAATACTCAGATGGCTAACCTAATGGTTCCTTATATCTATCCCTTTCCTAAAGGGTAGCGCCGCTTCTAGGTAGGAAGTTGTGCGAGGGACCGCCGGTCTGTGGTTGGAGGAAAAGCACCTTGATGATGCTCTCCTTCCCAAGCATGAGACAAGCTGAGGCTTATGAAGACATATGCCATATATTCTAGATGCAGTGCTTTTTCATTTTATGACTTGATGATCAATTGTAATGTATAATTTGATATTTAATGCCTTGAGCATAACTTGTACATGCATAGTGAAATTTATTCACTAAGGACATGTAATTGATTATTGAAATTCGAAGCTTTGTTATATTGTGTTTAGAATAACATGCTTAGTTGTTGAAATGATAATGATTCATTATTGTTTAACTTGAAATGGATAATCATGTTGTTATCTAATATCTTAATTAAGATGAAAATTTATGTTAATTTTTGGGTATTATGGAATGAGATGTTTCATATTGTATGAGGTTCAATACATGGACTTATGAGCTCACTACGTGATGATTATTTGTATCCAAAATTTACAGATGCTAATGTTTGGATGTTCTATGCCAAGAATTGTAAGAATTAGAACAACGCCAAGAAAGAAGGTAATAGAAAATGGATGTTACCTACATTACCAAAAGCTCTTGAGGGAACAAGCCTCAAGAATGAAAAGACTTGAATAGATTGGCTACTTGTTAGGAGCATGGTTAACTGATGAGGAGACCTTTGATGATTCCATTAAATGCATCAAGCAGGAGTTGAGAAAAGTAATTAGGATTGTTTCTCCTAACTCTAATGATGCATCAGTAAAACCCTCTGCACCTAAAGCACCAGCTATGGAAAACAATCCTAAGGGTTATGAGGTAACCAGGGAGTTTGTGGATGAATACCTATGTGTACATCCACCTCCTAAAACTAAATTGAATCCCAAAGTTGAGAAATGAATAGGGGAAGCTATCCCATCTTGAAAATGACTTGCAGTAGCAAGGTGTAAAAATAATTTTGTAATTTTGGTGGATTATATGTAATCCAATGAAAACTATAATGCAATGGAATGAAAATCTTTCCTTCTTGTTAAAGATTACATGAAAGATAATAGATTTATATTATGAGTGGGTTTAATGTTATGGAAAACTAATCCATGATTAAACTGCAAACTTTAGGAAGAAGTAGATTGCAACAAAGGTTCAGATGAGAACTAGAATGGGAGATATCTAGGATGAAGGGCATCCTTCAAGGCATTCTGAATCTAAGCTTAACTAGATCTTGGTCTTGTTGAAAGAGATAAGAATGAGGATAGGAACTCTCGAATAGGAGGTCATGGGTCGACAAGGACCCAGGCAAGATGCCTATGATGGGGGTGATGACGAGGGACATCATAATGACACCACCCAAAGTGAGCATGAAGAAAATAACTCTGAGGCTAGATAAGAAGTGGATAGAAGAAGCCATATGGCTATGGAACTATCCTGAGACATGAAAAAGGTTATGCCTCCTAAATTTGATAGATCTGTAAGT
Organism: Cunninghamia lanceolata; assembly: GCA_027924645.1. Taxonomy (NCBI): domain Eukaryota; kingdom Viridiplantae; phylum Streptophyta; class Pinopsida; order Cupressales; family Cupressaceae; genus Cunninghamia; species Cunninghamia lanceolata. The sequence goes on from BSBN01000693.1 coordinate 6,067,955, forward strand.
GGAAATGCCGCAGAGGCATGGCTTACAGAAATGGAAAAATATTTGAAAGGAGAAACTATAATGAGACCACCAAAGCGGTATGGGGAGCATACCAGTTGGTGGGTGAAGCATCTACATGGTGGATGAATAAGAAAGTGGAGTTAGGATTAAGATCTACAAGTCTAATTTGGGACAGGTTATGATACAGGTGCGGTTTAGCTGGTTGTCACCATACTATGGAGGTGACATATACTAGGTGCTATCCATTGTATCTTAGGGTTAGCCAGCTTTCACTAGTACTATACAAGTGATAGATGCTAGGAGCTACCCCATACCAGGATGGATCAACTTTCGCTAGTGGCATGGAGGCAATAGATGTCAAGATCCACCGACTCGATGGTTTAGCAGGATGTGGAAATCTTCTTAATAGTCATAGGTGATGTATGTGGTTATACCTATTCCTTAACCAGTGATAGCAACAAGTAGTATGGGATGTTTGCTTGTCATCATAGTTGTTTGTGAATGCGTACATTGTTACCCTAGTCCTTAGCTAGTGTTGACAACAAGTAGTATGGGATGCTTGCTTATCATCATAGTGGACTGCAAATCAAGAAAAATGATGGAACCCATGGTGTATCGTTAGGTATACCAATATCTCTTTTCTGATTTGGGAAAAGGGAGTCCATAGATTAGGAGAGATCAAATATGGGCAAGTACCCTTTTCTTAGAAATTTTAAGGATGTATTTCCAGATGAGCTACCGAGACTACCTCCTAAAAGAGCTTTTTGATTTTTCTATATATATGATTCCAGGTTTGGAACCTATATCTAAAATTCTCTATAGAATGACCACTATAGAGTTAATGGAGCTAAAGGCTCAATTACAAGAAATGTTGATAAAGGGCTGATTTGACCCAATGTGTGACCATGGGGAGCATTAGTCATTTTTTTTTGAAAAACTTTTCAAACATTGCATACCCTATAATTTCCTTGTAGAGAAAAGGAAATAAATTTGAGTGGTTAGGAAAGTGCCAAGAGGCCTTTGACCTACTAAAGGAAAAATTGACTTCAACACTAATTTTGAAAATACTTGACCCAGAGGGTCAATTTATAGTCATTATCAATGCCTCAGGGGAAGACTTAGGTGGTGTACTAGTCCAGGATAGTCAGGTCATTGCTAATGAATCATGTAAACTAAAAAATTATGAACAAAACTATGTCCCACATGATTTTGAACTTGTAACAGTCATTCATGCACTTCAAATGTCGAGACACTATTTACATTGGAAACCTTTTGAGATGAAACAGATCACCAAGGACTTAAATATCTGTTCACTCAACCACATCTTAATGCTCAGAAAAGAAGATGGTTGGAATTCATCTTAGATTATGATTTCGAGATTAAATATATCCAAGGAAAAGAAAATCAAGTGGCAGATGCTTTGAGTGGGAGAAAACACATCTCCTCCATGATCTCCATACATTCTAATTTTAGGAATCAGGTGTTACAAAAATCTAAGGGAGATGATTTTTACGAGCAGGTAAAACAAGCCCTTGAAGAAAACCCCTAGAATTTGACATATGAAGGATTCAACCTTGAACCAGATGGGTTATTAAGGTTTAAAGGAAGAATGTATGTACCTAACTCAATAAAGTTAAGGAATATGGTATGGAAGGAGGTGCATCCTGCACCATATTCTGGACATCCTGGAGTAACAAAGTTACTTGCTGATGTGAAACCCCTATATTTCTAGAAGGGAATGAAGAGAGATGCTGCAAATTTTGTAGCTATATGTATGGAATGCCAGAGGGTGAAGGTGGAACACCATCACCTGATAGGATTATTATACCCTCATGAAATGCCTGAGTGGGAATGGCAGATTATAAGCATGGACTTTGTGTAAGGGTTTCCTATGTCAAGGGACATGCATAATACTATCTTGGTTATGGTGGATAGACACACCAAAGACGCACATTTTATATCTGGGAACTTGATAGATGGGGCAAAGTCATAGCTCAAACATTTGTTCAAGAGATTCTCAGACTGCATGGCATTCCTAAAAAGATTATCTCAGATAGGGATGCACGAATGACATAGAGGTTTTGGCAAACCTTTGTCTTTTCACTTGGAACCCAGTTGAATATAAGCTCTTCTTATCATCTTGAAGAGAATGGCCAAATTAAGAGGGTAAACCAAGTTCTGGAGGATTTATTGAGAATGTATTGCATGGATCAACAATACAAAAGGGAGGATTATCTTCCTCTAGTGGAATTTGCCTATAATAATTCCTATCACTCAGCTATTAAGATGGCTCCATTTGAGGCATTATTTGGACAGAAGTGCCAAACCCCTGTAAGTTGGGACAAGCTAGAAGATAGGGTTAGCCTTAGTCCAAAAATGTTGTTAGAGATGGAGGTGCAAGTCCATCCAATCAAGAGAAGGCTAGTAGAAGCCAATGATAGACAAAAGAGTTATGTGGATACTAAGTGCATCAAAAGGCATTTTCCAGTGGGAGAGAAAGTCCTCTTAAGGGTAAAACCTTAGAAGAGTTCCATTAAAATTGGGAGGACATCCAAACTAGACTCTGAAGACATTTAATCATCAAGGATGATGATTCATATGGGGGGAGGTATGTTACATCCCCAACTTATGATTTAGCCTAATCTTATTTTGTGTGGTAATCATGAGGATTAACCATAGCTTAATGACTAGATGTTATGGAAATATCTAATTTAAGCATTAATTATGTGAAAATTGACTATGATAGTTTGTTATGAAACTACTTGTTCATATGAATATTTAATTATTTGAATTGTGAATTAGATGATGATGCACTGATCATGAATTTATGGTGGTGAGTTTGATCAGGAAAGTAATCATCCTTCAAAGATGGAAGGAGAGTATCATTTGGGAAGAAGAGATAGATGTTGGGAAATGGGGTCAAATTCCATCTGAGTCTCAGACTTTATGTCCTTATGAGTTGTGTAATTTGGTGTAAGTTATGCTACATCTTAACCAGTTGATTTTCCTTTTGTGTCAACTTGTTGATTTAGTCATTTAGACAATGTTGCATCAAATCAACCCAACAATGTTCTTGGAATATCCATGCAAGTCGAGAGTAAGTCTTACTTTTTTTTAGAGCATTTTCTTACCGCTCTAAATATTTTTGAACTGGGATTATGAATCCATTATTCTTTGGTTTGTTATGTTTCGGGTCCTTAGCGAAGAAGGGAGAGTGGTGCTCGATCCCTAAATCACAAGTTGACCTATCTCCATGAAGGAGGTGATTTCAGAAAGTGACATCTTGGTTAATAGCAGTATTCCCATACATCAAGTAGATGCATGAAATAATATTATACTATGATTATATAAATTTGATATTCAATATCTTTCTATGTTATTATGTTTATTATTTTCATATAGTTGACATCACCCATGGTAGTGGAGTGATATTGTGGAACTAATGGGAGCTTTGAGCTCACCATAGATTGGTGGATATCATGATTGGATGAGCCTTTGAATATGGTAGTTGTCTGAGTAGGGGAAACCACCCACCCCATCTTGGTATAGGGTGGTAGTTTCCACTAAGATCAACATGTGAAGAAGGATGAGATAACAATTCTTTAGTTAGCTTGGAAGATGATTATCTTTGGTTTTGGGAGGTGTAGCTCTCTCTCTACACTGGGGAGAAAATACAGAGTAGGATAGAATGGTGGATGAATTGGGATAGTTTCACATTTGAAAGACTATATTCAAGTAGAATAAAGGATGTTGTCCTTGTATACATTTTAGTTTTTATAAGTTTCATTTGTGTTGAGCTTCTATAACATGCATATCGTATAAAGTTCCATGCTTTCATAACTGTTATAGTGGCATGGGACCATTAATGGTCTTCATCTAATGACACATTCTTTGTTGTGGTGGCTCAAGCCCGATAAGGTCGAGCCCACATAATCTTTGAGATGTTTTTCATTGCAAAGGCTCAAGGCCGATAGGTCCGAGACTGCATGACCATTAAAATACTCTTTGCATAGTGGCTGAAGGTTGTTGTGACTAAGCTTAGAACTCTCAAAGTTCCTTTGAGACTGTGGCTTGAGGCCCTTAAGGCCAAGGTGTATTGCATTATAATCTTTATTGTGACTATAGCTCAAGGTCACCAAGGCTGAGCATTCATTGTATTATAATCTTTATTGTGACTATAGCTTGAGGCCACAAAGGCTGAGCTTAATACATTATAATCCATACTATAACCATGGGTCAAGGCCATTATGGCTGAGCACATATATATACTACATCATATACACATTGACTAATGACATGACTTGAATAATAACAGTACCAAGACTCATATAATGAGTCGTGCTTAAGGTGCTCATGGAACAAGAAGTGCCAAATGATGGTGTTTAGTAATTACTTAATGTTACGGCCTGCATTATAACCAATACAGCCACCACGACTTTGGTGGTGGCTGATATGGCCTTAAACATAATTGTGCTTATAACACTCAAACAAAATCTTGATTCAACTTGCATAAAAACCCAACTGTGGTTTAAGAAGGGGTTGTTAAAATAATTATGATTACACTTGTTTACCCTCGACTAAGGAGGTGGTGTGATCATCAAAGATCATAGTTTTTTCATATGATAACTTGAATGCTAGCCAAATCATTAGTATAGAATTCGTTAGATACTATTGATAACTAAGACCTATATGGCTATTATTATAAGATTTAAACCCTTTATTTTACTTATGAGTGAACTCTTTGGGGAGAGTGTTTATCACTAAAAACTCATATGGGTATTTGAATTATTGCTTATTAATAAAAAGCCAATTTCTTTCTAGTGGCCAAACTCCATGAAGAGTGCATATAATGCTATGAACTCACATAGAGTCCTCGAGATAGAATATTTTTAATAGAATTGACCTTTTGGACCTTTGAAAATACCCTTCTAGAAGACTTGAACTGAAAGTAAACCTTGAAATAAGGCTACAATGTGTTCATCGACCAGGTTAGGTCACGATTCGAAAACATGATTAAACTTAAATTGTCATTATGAAAGTATGGGAATAAGGTGACGTGGAGTCATAGATTCCCTCTAACAGTGTTTGACTATTAATAATAGTTATTATGATAATTATGATGCATCTTAGGCATTTAAAAGATATGTTGACTCCTTATTAAAAAAAGAGAAACTGGATAATGGGTAAGTTGTAATGCCTTGTAGGTGGCATTAAGTGCCTACCGGGTTTGTTGGAGGAACCAGTTCTCCTATATAATTATATATTTATAAGAATGAATACTATGATTAGTATGAAACTCTTGTTTTTCAACCTAAATGGAAGCCATCTCTTTTTGAATGGCCATACTTCAAGAATGAGGTATAAGATATTAAAACTCATGAGGATACTTGAGATAGAGTCTTATAGTAAGACCATCTTATTAGACTATTATGATATACGTCTTAAAAGGCATGAAATGAATGTAAATCTTGTGATAGGTCAACATGAAACTATGAACCTAGGAAGGTCAGAAGTTGGAAAAATTGTTTTGACATTTTGGAAAAATGGAATAGGGTGACGAGGAGTCATAGGTTCCTTGTTGCGAAAGCAGCATATTATATTTGATGAACTCCTAAGATAGGAGTCGATTGTCCTAGTATTGGACTATAAATCGAACTGAATTCATATTTTACTAGACCTAGAGTGAAAGGTCAAATTAAGCATACTGTAGGATGAGACAAATTCTAAGTCAAGTTAGGGTGGTGGACATATGACGATGTTCATTGCATAACATACATGTAAATAAATCTTTGGACAAAGTATTGCATCTATCTCTGCATGCATTTTTGGTCCACATTGCTCCAGATGGCATAGTGTCTCTTGTAGTGTCATGCATAGTTAGAGAGGATCTATAGTTGCACGATCGAGGGACATTATGGACACAACAGATACTCAAATAGCTAACCTAACGGTCCTTATATCTATCCCTTCTATGAAGGGTAGGGCCGCTTCCAGGTAGGAAGTTGTGTGGGGGATTGTCAGTCTATGGTTGGAGGAAAAGCACCTGGATGATGCACTCCTTCCCAAGCATGAGACAAGTTGAGGCTTATGAAGATAGATGTCATATATTCCAGATGTAGTGCTTTTTCATTTTATGACTTGATAACCAATTTTAATGTATAATTTGATATTTAATGCCTTGAGTAGAAATTTTACATGCATAGTGAAAGTTAATCACTAAGGACATGTAATTGATTATTGAAATTGTAAGGTTTGTTATATTATGTTTAGAATAACATGTTTAGTTGTTGAAATGATAATGAGTCATTATTTTTTAACTTGAAATGGATAATCATGTTGTTATCTAATCTCTTAATTAAGATGAAAATTTATGTTAATTTTTGGCTATTATGGAATGAGATGTTATACGTTGACCTTTTTCGATTCGTCGAAATTTGCAATTTAAAACTGGGTTGTAAAATTTCACTTTCAAAAGTTAGGTAATTTTCTCATGCAAGAGCGTTGAATTTCAGCACCCTTGCATCTTAATATGAAACTAAAATATGAAAGATCGGCAAAATTCACGGACCTTGCATATCATTCACTAAGTTGCATTGGTAGCGAAATTCATCGACCTTGCAACTCCTAGTTCACATGAGTTGTCATAAATGCAGTGTTTTAATGGTGATTTGTGGGCTTTTAAGTTGATTTTGTTTTCATTTTTTATTATTCCTCTCCCTTGCCTTCCTAATTCCTCTGTATATCTAAAGAGCTCCTGAGTTTGCTAGTGCACAACCTTTAAGCGGATTTGACAAGCGTTAAGCTAGGGTTTTCACTGATTTTTGCCATCGTTGCTAGACATGTTTTTTCCTTCCTTTCCTTTTCTTCATTTATTTACATTGTTAATGTTTAGGATTTTGTTATTGTCTATTTCTCTTTTATTTTTGTTTCAATCTGTTTACATTTGTAGGGTTTATAAGAACTAGGTTTTAGTTCAAATCTATGTTTTGTTCCCACTGTAAAATGACTAAACCCTAGTGTAAATACCCTAGGCCCCCATTTCATTGTTCCTTGTTTATTTTGTGTTAAACTTAGAAGTTTTTGAGTGTTGAAACTAGTCTTCCTTTTGTGATTCAATTAGTGGTTTTCACTGATTGGTTTTCCTTGAATCGACCAGTTGATCAGTGGTTGTCACCATTGAATTATTAATCTAAGTGTCAATTTTCCATGGGACAATGGTATTTTTTGTTGTCTGAATATCTAAATCTCATCACTGATATGTTAGTCATCTACCCATGTAATATCGGTGAAATTCACTGACCTTACACTTTACATGAGTGACTAAGAATAAAATGTGGTCAGGGTTTTTCCCCAGTTCCACGTAAATTTAAGTCATTTCCTATTTGCAAGATCAACAAAATTCACCACCCTTGCAAGCACTTTAAGTGTCTTCATTCACAAGATCAAAAAATTTCACTGACCTTGGAAAAAACTTTAGAAGTCCTTCTACTCACAAGATCAGCGAAATTAACCGACCTTGTGGTATCTTGCAAAAGCATCTTTGTTGCAAAGTCAGCAAATTTTTCTGACCTTGCAACAGTTGCAATTTCTTCCCCATTTGTAATGTCAAAAAAATTTGCTGACTTTGCAAACCTTTTTGCACCTTAATCATGTAAATGTGCTAAAATTTAGTGCAGCTACACTAAGCCTTCCACCATGCAGAAGTGCTAAAAATTAGCGCCATTACACTACTATGTAAAATTTTGCTAACATCAAGAAGTTTTCATGTTTTTCCCAATTGCCCACTTTCGCTCCATTTTTTCCTTCATTGCGCTTAAGCCCTCCAAGCTCATGCAATTGCTCAGAATTTCCTTGCTATTGCAATTTCCAATCATGCAAATTTTCCTAATACTACAAAACCCTGAACTTTGTATTGTGGTTTCTTGTGCACACATTTTGAGATTTTCACATGTGCACTTCAACAAAGATACAATCATTTGTCGGTTGTTCTTCAAATTCAAATCCCTCCCCAAGCAAAGTAAAAGCCATGAAGTACAAATATTAGGGAGTTTTTCTAGTGACCTCAGTGACCTTCACCATCAATGAAATAAAGGATACTGAAATTGGGCATGTTGATAAGTCTGAATTTGTGGAAAGGATTAGACAACAACCATTGAGTAATGGCATGAGGTGTATAGTCAAGAGCAACATTCATATGGTAGTTGTATTTCCTGTGGCTACACATAATCTTGAGTTTGTTCTTCAAGTTGTGGCCCATTACAATAAGGATGACTGAAGTGTCAGGAACTCTAATGGAAATGTGGTAAGGAGGCTAGATGTAGAATTTCTTGATAAAGCTTTCTTGTGTCCACGTATTGACTCATATGCATGAATCACTTTTGATTATACACAAGAAGAATATGATAAAGATCCAGATACTACTAAGAAGGTGATTAACAGTAGGTGGTTGAAGTCTTCAAGGCGAAATATTTCAAGATGGACTAAGAGCTTTCCACGCAGTGACTTCATTAAAGAAGTAAGTGATTGGATCACTCTTCTCAGTAGGGTGAAAGGTTTACCTACTTCATCTACCTTTCATGAATGGATGTATTTATACATTATAATCATAATGAGAAGGAAACAATAGATCTTCTGGGGACTATAGATCAGTGATACAATTCATGATCAACTAATAAAGGCACAAAATTCACTAAAGTTCTACATGACATCATATCTTGTATATGTTGCTGCTGCAATGAGGAATTTCCCTTGGTTGACATCAAAAGGAGATAGGAGATTAATTCCAATATACAAATACCACCCTCAGATAACCCTTGATGGAGGTATTCACCATTTTAGAATAGTTAATGATGCTTTCTTTGCTCCTTTCTTGTGTATGTTTGATCATGAATTAGAAAAGAAAAGGGTTTCTGATGAAGCATGGTCAGTGATAAACAAATATGGTTGTTTATATCTATAGTTTCCTACATTCACCTATTTGAGAGTTGGTTGTTTCATGGGATATCCATACATGCTCCCAAGGTACCCAGTGACAAAATATATTAATGGAGCTAGGTAGATAGCTAATGGTAGTTCATAGCAAACAAATGGAATCTAAAAAGATAGGCTTCAAGTTTCCCCTCAAAATTGGCAGGTATTCTATCTCAACATCCCCAAAAGACAAGGCTGTAGAATCTGAGATGCAGTGGGTCACCATAAAGACCTACAAGAGAAGACCAAATTTTGATTACTAGGGAGTGAAAGATAAAATCAAGAGAGCCCTAACCCATGAGCACAGAATTGAAGATGTGTGGGCAGATTGTAGGATAGAAGAGGAGATAAGAAAGATGGATTATTTCTGGTTGACCTTAAAGAAGATTGAAGAACTTGATTTAGTAGATATTCCTAAAGACATGGTAGATGATGGTGACATCCTAGATCCTACTTATGTGAGGAACAATGTTGCAGACTCTCCTCTACCAGAAATCCAATGGTCAAAGAAAGAGGTAATTTCTACCAGAGAAAGGTTTGGACCAATCCTAGCTAACACAAATGTATGGTTAGAGGAAAAGGGAATTCATTTGAAATGCTTTGTAACTAGATTAGAAGAGGAGTCTCAAGATACTACAAGTAAGAAATATGGAATAAGGACAAAGAACAAGAGTGATGTGCCTAGTTCTAGTAAGACTCCCAAGTTAAAGATCAATTTTGTTTCAAAAGCCAAAAAGGCTAAGACAACTATAGAAGGGCCATCTACTGAAGGGCAAGATGAGTTTGTTTAGGATGAATGACAAGAACATGAAGTACAATATGAGGAATCATAAATGTCTCCTCATGAGAACATTTTAGAGGAACCACCTATTTCTTCTATTGTCATTCCTACTATCACAGTCATTTCTATTGATAGAATTCATATTCCTTCCACTAGGTCAATTCAATCCATTCATTCATCCCTATCCTCTCGGTCAATTTTTGATAGTCCTAAACATGGTTTGGAAAATGTTTTAGGTTCTCCCCAATATTTTCCAAGATTGTCATCACCTTCTTTTGACATAAATTCTCAAGTAGACTTAGAGCAACTTATGACTGGGTCTATGAAAGTTTTAAGTGTAGATATTCCTGGTGCTGTTTTGACTGACACTTCACCCATTGTGACAACAAATTTTTTTAGTGCAATCCCTTCTACTCAAATCATGTCTACTGGTTTAGAAGGAAACTCATATACACTTCCTCCTTGGCTTTCATCTTAGACACCTAAAAGGAAGAAGCAAGTCATCTCTCCAGATGACTTTGATTTTGAGCAGTTGACACATGCGAAGGCAAAAACTAAGAAAAATCCAAAGACTCTTTCTAGGTTGATGATTGATAAAGAAGGTACAGGCACATGCAGAAGTGGCTCAACCTCCTAATAAAACTATAGAAGAAGTGGACATCTTTGATTATTCCATCACAAGAGTTGAGTTAGAGAAGATAACTCATGAAAGTGCTAAAGCAGATGATCAGTCTACACTGAATTCTCTCATTAAGAAATTTGATGTAGTCAAAAAGGTGAAGGATCAATATAAAGCCAAGGTAGAATAATTAACTTTCATACTCCAGAAGATTACTATATCTTTAGAGTCAGTTGAGCCAATGGCTATAAGCATTGAGGAACCGGTTATTTAGAAGGTAGAAAAGGTGCATACAAGGGGTAGGGTAGTCAGTGAGTTCCTTGACTGAATGATTGCACAAGGCCCTCAGATTTTAAAAACCTCTGTGGAGAGAATGGAAAATATGGAAAGCATAAGATCAGAGTTAGACAAAACTGCTGATATTTTCTCTGAGGAACAATAGGACATAGAAAATAGTTTTCAATCTTGGATTAAGATGAAGAAGCTCAAGTTGAATGCATTGGTGGAAATTGGGATCATTCCCAATAGAGAGATGTTTGTAGAGGTCAAAGAAATCATGATACACAGAGTGAGCATCATCAAGGAATTGATCAAAGACTTGCAAAGTGCTCGAGAATTCAGTGAAGACAATGATTTGAATCTTGTAAACAAGGTTGATGAGCTTCCTTGTAAGTTACTTGATGATAATCAAACTTTTCTTTCCTCAGATGTAGTGGTCCAAGAATTTACCAACATGATCCAAAGAGAGTTTGAAGATCGAGCCTTTTCATTGTCTTCGATGGACAAGTTGTTGGATATTTAGTTAACCTTGGATAACCTCAAGGTGCTTTTGGGAAGGCATGACAAAGCTTGTAACACTGTCAAAGATTCAATCACAAGAGTCCTTGCTATCTCCAAACATACTTCAGGACCAAATAATGATGAAGTTCAAGTAATCATGAAGAAGTATGAAGATTTTATGGAGAATGATGGTGGAGAAACCTAAATGTGCTTTATTTTAATTTTTAGTATTTTCATGCTTTATATAATTAGTTTTAGACATTTTACATGCCATTTTCAAAAATATAAGTACATGTAGAAATAGAGAATTCCTACACCAATGTAGACTCTTTTGTTGAATAAGTCAATTTTAGGTTTACTTTTCCTAGATAAGATCTCAACTCCCCTCTATATATATGAGGGAGTTCTTTTGTACAAAGGACCTTTAATCTTTTGAAGTGAAGCCCCGCCTATTTTGAGAAGCATACTTGAATCTTTGTGTTGAATGTGCATATCAAGAATTCATCAATAAAAGAAGCATATTGTCTCCAACCTTTGTTTTGGAATACATTTGTTGTATGTGTGATTAGGAGATTCAAGTTGAGTTAGAAATACAAACTAAAATGCATAAAACACAATAAAGCTATACCTCAACAAGAAGACCCAATCTCATCAAAGAGGGAGAGAAACTTTGCACCCAAGAGCTCCTAGATTAGATAACCCTATTTGATTCAAATGTGAAATGCTCTTAACTCTAATTGTAACTCACTAAAAGGCTAGCTCATTAGATATTTGGGAATGGTAACTTTACTTGAAACTTGGATCCTCAAATGGGTTGAGAGATGTATTTATAGAGATTTTGGAGGGATTTTGATCCAAGGGTGGAGATTGATTTGGAAGATCAATGGAGGAGGATAAAAGTGATGTGGAGGGCCTAGATTTGATCTTGGAGGAATGGAGGGCTAGGAATAAAAGTAAATCTTTTATTCATTTTGTGGAAAGGAGAAATTAAATGAGCATGGGTGAGATAGAATATTTATGAATTAAAGATTCATATGGGGAATGTAAAATGAATTAAAAATTCATTTGGGGATAAGTGGATATAAATGAGGTATGGGGGTGGTAAGGGGTTTGTAAGAGAATTAAATGTGATGTGGGATGTTTTTAAATAAAAAATTGACTTATGTAGATTTATTTCAATTTTTTATTTGGAGGATGTGGGGAAGGGTGTTAAGCTAGGTTTGACCATCCAAATGAGAGGTTTAAGATTAATTAAATAAGGTTGTATTTAATTAATCCTAGGGCTAGGATGAGGTAGGCTAGGGTAGGCAATTAAATAATAGCTATTTAATTACCTAGGGTAGGGATAGGTCAATTAATAGGCTGAATTAATTAGTTAAACATGATTTAGCTAATTAATTGGATTTAGTGAGGAGAGGAAAATTGATTAAATAAATATTGCATATTTATTAAATCAATTGGCTAAGGTTTGGACTATTGAATTAATGGAATTAATTCAATTGTTGGGATAAAATGATAGAAAATTAGGTGATAAGGGGTAATTAATTAAATAAAAATTTAATTTATTGATTAGAAGGGAAATTGGTATGTTTAGGGATGTCAGGAGTCAGTTTGATGGTTAAAAGACATTTTTAGGTGTCTACATTTGCCCCTCTTTGATGTGGCATCAGGACCTAGGAGGGAAGTGGCGTCAGGTCGAAGAAAATATGTCCCAGTTGCCGGGAAGGAATAAGATGGGTGAGGGATGCCCCCTCGAGAGGTCGGCAAAAAAAATATTTTTTTTCTGGGCGAGTTCTCGAAAGGACGTGACGGGAGTGAAAATTGGATAGAGGATGGAAAAAAGATGGTAGGAAGAAAAACAGAGGAAAAAGGTTGGGATCTGCACCCTGGAGGGGAAAAAGAGTGGGCAAAGGGATGACATGGCCCACTATATTAGGAAAAGTGGGCTCTAAGAGTGCCACATTTGCACACATTGACTTGGTGAGAAGGAGCAGAGGAGAAATAGCAGAGCGCAAACCCCACTTCCCTCGTCTTTGACACATTTCTAAGAGGTTCCAATCATTTCGGCAGGCACCAGTGGCTGGACCTCAGGTAGGGCCTAACCCTAGCTTTGTGATTTTTTGTTTTATGTGCATTTTTGGGTTTTGGGAAGTAGGTTTTTATGATTGTAGTGCTATTGCGAGGATGTGTAGCACCAAAAGTTAAGCGGATTAGCGCCATCCTCTAGATTGGTGCTATCCATCAGGGTAGAATAGAGGTCAATTGGTGCCAAATACTTAGCATTTTGGTGCCATCATCTATATTGGCATAATGTGCGCACAGAGGCTAGGGTTTGGCATTTTAGAGCTAACTAGGTTTTACAGTAGCGCTATGTACTAGACTAGCGCTATTTGTTATAGTAGTGCTATGTTCTATTTTAGCGCAATGTGCAGGATTAGCACATTGTACGATAAATGTGATTTTTGGGAGAATTGGTGCTATTCCTTAGAATAGCGCCAAGTGGCATAGTGGCGCCATTTTATGAAATTGTGCTAAGTGTTTTGTGTAGTAGCGCTATGTTTGGAAGTGGCACAAATTGTATTGCATAATGGCGCTCTTATCTGCAATAGCACCATTAGAGGAAGTAGTAGCGTTATTTCTAAAAATAGTGCATAATATGATCTGTGTTGGCGCCAAATTATTTTTGGCTTTCAACTTTAGGAGAAAGGGGTTGTGTTGGGAAGAAGATCGGTAGATTGTTGACCAGAAATTTGTAGATGTAGGATACGTGTTCATTTATAGTGTACTCGCAGGAGCGACGCGTGCCATTGGTGATGGCGCAATTTGATCAGTTTGATGATGCCACTTGGGCTCAACTGGCTAGGTTGGGGCTTCTGATAGTTGCGTCGATGCTGGTGCTACGAGCTCATAGAGATTTGATGACAGCAGTAGTGGAGCAGTACCATTTAGAGACCTACACATTTATGCTTCTGACTGGGGAGATCACCATCACACTTGAGGATGTTTATCGCATCCTCAAGCTACCTATTTGTGACCGCTGGGTGACATATGACACTAGGTGGGGATGACGGGCCTTGATCAGAGTGTTTGGCACTGATCACATGGTCTTGTTGGTAGATGGTAGAGAGATGAGCTATGAGGGTACTCTGGCATTGGGTGCAGATCCGTTTGCATTATTCCTATGCACGTTGATTGGTGGTGTGGTGATGTTGGATAGGCGGGGCAGGGGATTCCTAGTTGGATGGGGAGAGATGATCAAGGGGATGGTCAGGCACGAGACCATCTATGCCTGGGGACCAGCAATGTTGGGGCAGCTGTATCATGAGATGCATATAGTTGTCTATATATATGATTCAGCGTTGTCATCCAGGGTCACTCTGTTACACATGTGGATTTGGGAGCACATTACAGTTACCCGATCGATGTGTGGGTACTATCACCGTCCATTTGAGGCCTTTGTATTATTATATCAGGATGTTGAGTACACTTATATTGGTCAGGTTCAGTACTAGAGACGGATGCTGGATGATGTCATTCAGGTGACCTGGCGACCCTACATCAGAGTGGAGCCATGGCCTGATGATGATATTCACCTGCCCTTTATTTTTTAGTAGTGGTATTTGATGGGTCGTGGAGACCACACTATATACATGTATTTTCCATTGCAGGTTATGCGGCAGTTTGGGTTGCAGAAGGATACACCACAACAGATGGCCATCTTTGCATGGACCCACCGTGATGCGTACTTTTAGTCTGCAGCCATACAACCACAGATCGCTCTGGATGATTTTGCAGCTTTGCGACTAGTGTGGTGGGATTGGGGGAGCATGGTTAGGGATGCAGGTACTACACCTGCATATGATATTTGGTGGCAGATGTGGTGACGACTCGGCTTACGGACCCAATAGAGGAGGTAGTCCCGGTAGACGAGGCAGCGGGTTCAGGGGATGATGATTCAGATGATAGTGGGGATGATGACTCTGATGGAGATGATTTCCTGGAGGAGGGGGAGGAGATCATTGTAGATTACCTCATGGAGATTGGAGGAGATGGAGAGGAGAGGGTGGTTGGGGGGATGGGCAGCTGATTGATGTGCTAGCAGCAGTGGCAGCTAGACAGGTGCCCCAACAGCAAGTGAGACAGCAGGCACCTGTGTAGCAGGTACAGATTGGAGTAGGGCGATGACAAGGGGGACCTCAGCGGCATGGGGGATAGCTAAGGGTGGGTTGAGGTGTCCTACCCCCACCACAGGTAGTGGCAGCAGGGCATTTGGAGGTAGGCCCTTTAGGGGTGAGTGGGGAGGCAGAATTTGAGAGGGCAGCATCCTGATGGCGAGCTCGGGGTGAGGAGATTGAGACTTTACAAGAATAGGTAGCCAGCCTACATGAGGCTTTGGAGAGCTAGGAGGTGGAGTTGGAGTAGCTATGAGTGACAATGGAATTATTGGATGGGTCAGATGGATAGGTGGCTACATTGCAAGCACAGTTATCCTAGGCTCAGGGTGACATTGTGATTTTGACTGGAGAGCAGGATGCGGCGCTTGTGAGGGCACAATAGGCAGAGACTATAGTGGGTAGCTTATAGGCTTCAGGTGTTGGTCTGGCCCTAGTTTTGATAGTGATGTAGACATAGTTGTCTCAGGCACAGGCATAGTCATATCAGCTATAGGGATAGTTGACTCAGGTATAGGGGCAACTGTCATAGGTACAGGGGGAGCTAGTAGAGACCAGAGGGTAGGTGGAGTATTATCGAGGCCTTTATTATGCAGCAGTGCTAGTAGAGCAGCATGCACCAAGTTATAGTCAGGTTAGTAGATCGAGGGCATCCA
This sequence comes from Cunninghamia lanceolata, assembly GCA_027924645.1. Taxonomy (NCBI): domain Eukaryota; kingdom Viridiplantae; phylum Streptophyta; class Pinopsida; order Cupressales; family Cupressaceae; genus Cunninghamia; species Cunninghamia lanceolata. The sequence goes on from BSBN01000693.1 coordinate 6,083,933, forward strand.
GGTCTCATAGGTCTAGATCTGTTCAGAGCGTCTAGCAGGTGATGGGTTCCCCATCACATGTGCCCCAGTAGGTTCCATAGGTTCAGGTTCAACCGCAGCCACAGCCACAAACAGGGCCACAGCCATGACTAGGATCAGAGTCCCCCACTCCCTCGGAGAGAGGATCCTCCATGTGATAGTTATATCATGTTAGCCCTTAGAGGCATTGTATTAGGACATTATATTTTTTGATGTATATATGAGTGATGCATTTTTGGCGATGATGATATATGATATGATGTTGTTCAATGGTCTATTTGTTTATTTATGATGCTCTTATGTGATAATGATGACGCTTATGATGATGGATGCACTATGTTGTATGGATTATATGCTATGGATGTGTTTTGTTTATGCATTATGTTGATGTTATGGATGTAGTGATTGTTTACTTATTGTGAGATATGCATGTTTGTGATCTATGATCTATGATGTATAATGCAAATAAATGTTCAGATTAATAAACATTTATTATGGATGCAAAAATGTGATGCAAATGGAAATGTATGTTTATCTAAATAAACACATGTTAGGTATGGAAATATGGATATGCAGCTAAATGTTTATAAAATGCAGCCAAATGATTATGATTATGATTATGAAATCATTTAAAAAATATCACTAGTGATTATGCAATGATATATGGAATGCAATGTAAATGTGATGATTTATAAAATGAACCTAATGAAATGTAACTACTATGTGATGTGCAAACTAAAGGATTCTAAAATGTACTTAATGAAATGCAACTTTTAAATGATTCTTAAATGAACCTAAATGATTATGCAATTTAAATGATTATGAAATGAACCTAATGAAGTGTAATATTAGGATGAGATGATATGGAAACTAAAGGATTCTAAAATGAACCTAAATGATTATGCAACTTAAATGATTTTGAAATGAACCTAAATGATATATGTGATGACAACTGGTTGATAGGTGAGATGCAAACTAGGTGATTGGTGAGATGCAAACTAGGTGATAGGTGAGATGATTAAGTCTTGATACACATGATGTTCGTTGTTGGACCATGAGTGGTGGGGCTGTGGGAAAGGGGACCAGGTGGGGAGAGGATAAGGGTGTATGGATGGGGTATGGATAGGATTGGGAGCATCTAGAGGGTGGGGGTGGGGAGACGAGAGAATTGTTAGGTCATAAGACACCACGTCATTGAGGGGGATTCACTTTGGTTCAGGATGTGTTAAGATGGAGTAAGATGGGGGAGTTGGATTAGTGAGGGGATTTTAGATGGGGGGGTAAGGTAGGTGATTACAAAATCTAGGCCCAGATAGTATAGTTGAATGAGTGATTAGGATGATGATTTTGAGTTAGTAATAGTAGTTGCATAAGATTAATTGAGAGCATTTCTTAGTTTACTATAGCAATGTAGGATATAGTTCACAAAGGTATGAAATGACCTAGGTGATGATATATATCCCACGATTGCATGGACTAGACCCACAAACAATAGGTTGATTTCATGCATGCCCAAGGTAGTATAATCTTGCCTAGCCTAGGAAGGGGACTCATAGCGATGAGTACGAATAGTACATATAAGGTTTTGATGCCTATATATGCAAGTGGGACACATCATGCTAGAACTGACCCAAGCTTCAAGATATGAATACTATTCCTGGAGTAATGAGACCAACCCACAAGCATAGCATATAGAAACAATGACCATGTCCACTCTAGGTGTTGTCCGCCACTTACCATGATATAATGAGATCAAGGTAGATTTGGAGATAACTTAGAGTGAAAGAAAAGATAAAAAATCAATAATCAAAAAGACCAACGAAAAGATACCAATAGCCTTTGTGTACTCTTGCCAAGAGACATGTTGATAGGATGATAGATTCTTGTCCATCGTAGGAATGATATATCCTAGGATGCGAATCGGTTGGATTTTGTTGGATAATATTTTGAAAGGTGGGCAAAAATGACAGTCAAGCTATGTGTAAGATTATGGTTGGTATGTTGATTGATGATTTTTACGTTAGGGGACTTGCTTCAAGCGTATACTTAATGTGTGTATCATTTATTGGGTCTAGGAAGCTCAGTGTATGGGGACCATCCAAACGGGGTGGAGGGGTGCATCTTAGGTACCTGAGTACTGGAAACTTCCTTTGTATTCTAGACTACCTACATACCATGTATCCACTTGATCCAGGTACTTTCAAGATGCGGACGAGATGAATATGTAGTTCTGGAAAGACTTGATGATGTGGGAATGGTTTGGGATGGTTGTGATGGTGGGGATTTGATGTATGTTTTGATGATTGTGAGTTGCAACGAGATTGATGTATGGGGTGATTTGTGGTGAATTGTGTTGTTTTTGGATTTTCTGTGTTTTCTATTTTTTTTTTTTTTTATTTTGTATTTTTTTTGGATTTTTTTGATTTTGTATTGTTTTTGGATTTTTTGATTTTTAGCTGTACCAAGGGGAGCTTACAAGGATCTTCGTTCCATGAGTTAGCCTTGGGATGGGATAGTGCGGGTTGGGTGATAGGATTTGATGTTTCACAATTCCAAGCCATGGGATGTGTAGGATATGGAGTGTTGTGGTGGAAAGAGGACTTCTTAGATGGTAGAACCGACCACTACACATGGTGTCTGAAACAGGTTTTCACCATGGTACTTATCCAAGGCGTCATTGAAGTGATTTTCACCATTGGAAGTTTTTATTGCACTGAGGTTTTTCCTTGATTTTTTTTATTTTTTTGATTTTTTGATTGGGTTACCAAATGGGTTATGCGTAGAATTTCTTCAGATGTAGGATGTTCATAGGCTCATCCAGAGGCTTCCCCTCAGGTGTTACAAGCTGATATACTCCTGATCCATAGTTGGTTGTGATGACATATGGTCCTAGCCAATTGGGTTCAAACTTTCCTTGCTTAGGATGCTCTTGCAAGTTCTTTTATTTTTCCATAAGGACAAGGTCACCTACTTCAAATTTTTGGTTTCTGATCCTCTTATTGTAGCTTCTTCTGAGGTGATTTTGATATGCTTGTAGGTGGTTCAACACATTCAGGTGTTTCTCATCCAGTAATTCAAGTTGATGCAACCTTGCGACTCGGTATTCCTCATTAGTGATTATGTTTTGCAGGGATACTCATAGGGATGGGAGCTCAACCTCAATAGGTAAAATGGCTTCAGATCCGAATACTGGGGAAAATGGAGTGGCTCCAGTGGGGGTATGGATGCTTGTTCGATAGGCCCATAGGGTGAGGTTGTGTTGGAGGTGCCAGTCACGACCAACTTCATTGACTGTCTTCTTTAGAATGTGGAGGATGGTTTTGTTTGACACCTCTACTTGACCATTTCCTTAAGGGTAATATGGCATGGAGAAGTGGTGTTTGATGTCAATTTTTTGCACAAAGTGCGAACTTCTTGGTTCTTGAATGGCTTTCCATTGTCAGTGATGATGGAATAGGGGATACCATAGTAGCAAATGATATAGTGGAGGATGAATTTGGATTATTGGGTGCCAGTGGTGAAGGTGAGTGGTATTGCTTCCACCCACTTAGTGAAATACTCAGTAGTAGTGATTATGAACTTATGGCCATTGGAGGATGGCAGATGTATTTTTCCTATGAGGTCCAGTCCCCACTGTGAAAAAGGCCACATCATCATGATGGGTTGCAAATCCTATGCTGGTGTGTGAATGAGATCCCCATACTATTGACATGGTAGGCATTTTTTGATAAACCGGTAGGTGTCACGGTCCATGGTTGGCCAATAGTATCCGGTCCTTAGGATCTTTTTAGACAGAGCGGGTCCACTTGAATGTGCCCCACAGATGCCTGCATGTACCTCTTCCAAGGCCACCTCAGCTTCCCTAGAGTCTAAACATCGTAGAAGCATGCCATCAAGACTCCTTTTGTATATGGTATCTCCTACAAGGATGAAGCGAGAGGCTCGACGGAGGAAAGATTTTCATTGGGAGGTGGATAGGTTAGGGGGGATGATATTATCATGGAGGTATAGGTAGGTTTCTTGATACCACAGGGATAGGGGACCAATGACTTCAGACACTAACTCTGATTGAGGAACATCATATGCTGGGATGGGGAGTTCTTCGATTAGGAACTCACATTTCTTGCTGTCTTTTTTCATGTCGACAAGGGACCCAATGGTGGCAATGCATCTGCAGCTTTGTTGTTGAGCCTTGGGATTTTCTCAAAGTGGATGTCATCGAAGTAGTCTTTGAAGTCATCGACCATCTTCTTATAAGGTAAGAGCTTATCATCCTTTGTCTTGTATTCATTGTTTACCTGCTAGATGACCAGTTGAGTATCTCCATACATAGTTAGTTTTTCAATTTTCCATTTGATGGCCATTCAGAGACCTGTGATAAGGGCCTCATACTCTACCACATTGTTGGTACATGGGAATGTGATTTTGAAGGATTTAGGGATTGTGTCACCTTGAGGTGTAACAAACAAGATGCCTACCCCTGAGCCTCTATGTGTGTATGATTCATCAAAGTACATTTTCCATGTTTTTGTGGCTGGTGCTATTGTCAGGATGGCTTCATCAAGGAATTTTGCCAGTGTAGGATAGTCTGCAAGGATGGGTACTTCATCTAGCTAATTGGCGATAACCTGTCCTTTGATGGCTTTCCTCTTGGTATATTCGATGTTGAATTCAGTGAGGATCATAACCCATTTTGCCATTCTCCCAGTAAGAGTAGCTCGATTTAGTAGATACTTCACTGGATCAATCTTGGCGATGAGCTTGGTCTTGTGATTGAGCATGTAGTATCGTAGTTTTTGTGAAGTAAATACTAGGGCCAGACATGCTCTTTCAATTTGTGTATAGTTTAGCTCAAATGAGATCAGGGTGCGGCTGATGTAATATATGGCTCTTTCTTTCCCTTGTTCATCTTGTTGTGCAAGCAAGGCTCCAATAGTTGTCTCTGTCACTAAAATGTACAATAGGAGGGGTTCTCCTTGCCTTGGTGGAGTTAGAACATGGGGATTAGCTAGATAATCTTTTAGCTGGTCAAAGGCAGCCTGACACTGAGTGTTCCATGCAAATGTTATATCCTTCTTGAGTAGATGTTGGAATGGTTGACATTTATCAGCCAATTGAGCAATAAACCGCCAAATGGATTGGAGTTTCCCTTGCAGACTTCTCAACTATTTTAGGGTTTTCAGAGGAGGCATTTCAATGATTGCTTTGACTTTTTCCAGATCTGCCTCGATTCCTCTTTTGGAAATGATGTATCCCAAAAGTTTTCTAGAGGTGACACCAAAGACACATTTCTTTGGGTTTAAGTGAACATTATATTGTTCCAGTCGGTCAAAGATCTTTGCTAAGACTTCTAGGTGTTCCTCCCTTATCTTTGATTTGCCTAGCAAGTCATCCACATAATCTTCCATGATGTGGTCGAAAAGGTCATGGAAGATGATAGTCAGAGCTCTTTGATATGTAGCTCATGCATTCTTCAGGGCAAATGACATTAGCACCCAACAGTATGTCCCCCATGGGCATATGAAGGCTGTCTTATGCTAATCCTCTTTGGAGATTTTGATTTGGTTATACCCTAAAAAGCCATCCATGAGGGATAACATCTCATGTCTTGTCATAAGATCCACTATCATGTTGATGTTTGGTAGTGGGAAGTCATCTTTTGGGTAGGCCTTGGTAATGTCTTAGAAGTCGGTGTAGTAGTGGATTTGGCCATCTGGTTTGGCTACTGGTACTAGGTTGGAAACCCATTCAAGATAATCAATTGGTCTAGTGAAGACAACATCCAGTAGTTTCTTTAGCTCTGCTTTGACTAAGAGCACCACTTGAGGATTCATTTTTCTAAGCTTCTGCTTTACTGGTTTCCCATCAAGGCGTACGACAAGGTGATGGACCACCAAAGTGGGATCTAGCCCTGGCATGTTTGCATAGGTCCATACAAAATTGTGATTTTTACGTGTGAAGAAGGTCAAGAAGTTTTCCTGCTCTTGTGTGCTGAGAGATTCTACTCTATAGGTGATTTTTGGTTCTTCTTCCGTCCCAAGATTCATCTCCTAAGCTGGTTCTACCAAGATGGGTGATCTGTCTAGATATACTTTGTCTATCTCGGGAAGGCCCATGCTTCCATCTCCTGGCGCCTTGTGGAGGTTTTCACTAGGAGATACGTCTTTTGTTTTTACTCTTTTGGTATCTGACACTACTGCAAAACAATTTTCACCATCAGATCCATTTTTTATTTTTATGTTTTTATGATTGGAAGCAGGGGTTGTCTCCCTAAAATAGGTAGCTGGATCAAGTTCCATGATGTATCCTACCCTGTGATCTCCTAGGGGGAAGTGATCTCTAACTCCCATCATTTCAGCGATGGCTTCATCATTTGGTGCTATGTCAATGACTGGAGGTCCCCGTTGGTCCCAATCTATGAGGTTCGGGTATACAAGGGGTAAGTCATTGGATGATGAGGCTAGGGTGCTGATGGTGTAGATGGTGCATATGGATGAGTCAAAGAAATAAAAAAAGTCACTAAAGGAATCTTGATGGCCTATTTCGTTGATATTATCAACTTCATGGGAAACCATAGCGACCTCCGCTAAGATACATTCATCAGTAGTGAGGATATGTTGTCTTTGACCATATCCTAAGCCTTGGGTATAGGGGTTTCTTATTGCTTGGACTGGTTCCACGATCCCCTATTCATGAAGACCGATGCCGCCTTGTCCTTTGTAGCCCATGTTTTTGACAATTTCTGAACCTTTACCATAGATTTCTGTTGGTATGGTAGGAGCTTCCTGCTCAGATTATTCATCCTTATATAGCCAGGATGAGATGTCTTCAAGCACATCTTGATCTAGGAGATGTTTCTTTTCAAAGATGGGTGATGGTTTACATTTGATGATGACTGTGTTGGCTATTTCTATTTTTTGGGATGCCAAATGTTTTAGGATTGGGTAATGTGCCCACACAAAAGGTGCCGTGTAGGTCATATTCCCCACATCCCATGTCACTGAGCTTGATCTTGACCTCAGGCAGTGGAGGTGTTTGGGATGAAATGGTGGCAATGTTGGTGAGGCCGATGTATGAGGTGGAAGTTGTTGGATTGGCTTTGGTGGTGGCTTTGTTATATGGATAGAAGGTGTTATCATGTCCTTCCAAGAAACTGCAGTATTGGAAGGGGCGAGGCTCGACGTAGATGGTTACCTCCGTGCCGCTGTGAGGGAACTTGAGGCATTGATGGAATGTAGATGGGACCACTTGCATGGCATGGATCCATGGTTGGCCAAGAAGAATGTTGTAAGGGAGGTCAAGATCAAGGACCTGACATTTTGTTTCCATTATTTTTTGTCCCACTTGAATAGGGAGCTTGATGGTGCCTTCAGATATCCGTTCGATGTCATCCTATCCTTTGATTGTGATGCACTCACTGGTGTCGACAACCACATCTGAGTACCCCAAGTGTTTTAATAGTTTAAGAGTGAATATGTTTAGGCCAGAGCCACCATCTATTAAGAGTCTTTTGATGATGTGCTTGTGGATACGGACTTCGATGTGTAGGGCGTCATTGTGTAGGTGTTCAGAGGTGGGAAAATCCTTTTCTGAAAATGTGAGGTGGTGAGGTGCGGCGATGTGTCCTACCATGGCTTGGAATTGGGTCACATTCAAGTTGGCAGGAACTTGAGTTTCCAAGAGTGCTTTGTCAAGGACGTCTTTATGCAGGGGTGATGTACGAAGTAGCTCAAGGATGGAGATTTGTGCGGGGGTCTTTCCTAGATGCTCTAGGAGGTTGTACTGATGGGTAGGTGATGGACGTGTGGATGGACGAGGTGGTAGGGGGTTTGATGTGGATACGGGTGTTTGATCAGTGGTACGAGCTGCGTAGATGGATATGCGGCCACGATGAGTTGTGACAGCGCAATTGGGTGCTTGTGCCCGAATGGTGATTGTGTTGACATGGTAAGATGATGGCTCTATCTGTCCTACAGTAGAGTCATAGGATGCGGGTGGTGGAGTGACATTGTATGCTTGATTGGATGAGGAGGCTTTATTATGGTTGGGCAGTGCATCCTTGTAAGCTCTGAGATTAGTGTTGGTGATGGTTGGGTGCTCTGATCAAGGCTAACTTGATTTTGATCAATAAGGTCTTGGACGCAATGCTTTAGTTTCATGCAGTCAGCGGTTTTGTGGCCCACAATGCAATGGTAGTCACAATAATCATTTTCATTATACCACACAGCTTTGAGCTCATTCTCTTAATAGGGTCTGATAGGTGGGAGCATTATCAAACCTTTCTTGAGGCATCTATTGAGGATGTCCTCGATGGGCTCCCCTAAGGGTGTAAATTGCCTTCGAGGTTTGTTTTGTTTATTTTGCCCCCTTTGGTTATTTGCATTGGTGGTATATGTATGTGTGGGTGGTTGATTGTGTACATGTTGGACAGCTTTCACATCCGTGACGCCATCATTCAATGTGTTCTTATTCTTCCCCCAATAGCATGGTTTGTCATTTGATTGCGTATTGGCATTGTTGTTTGTATTGGAGGTGTTGATATGGAGTTTGTTGTTGTTGTTGGACTTGTAGTCATATAATTTGATCGTGCCCTTGGCGATGAGGGCACGTTCGATGGTTGTATCTTTGTTGATGACTTCTTCAAAGGTAGACGCATAAAGGATTTGTAAATGGAACCCTATTTCCTAATTGAGGTTGGTCACAAACATGGTGACGAGTTGTTTTTTAGGAATGGGCCAAGGGAGCTTGCTTGCTAAGCTTCTCTACCTCTGCAAGAAGGAAGCAAAGGATTCTCTGCTTTTTTGTTTTGTGTTGCAAAGGTTAGTCATAGATATTTGATGCTCGAAGTTATAGGAGAAATGGTTTCTAATTTTTTCTGCAAGCTCAGGGAATGACCTAATGCCTAGGGGAAGATGTGCGAACCACTCAGTGGCTTGTCCATCAAGGCTTCTTGGAAATAGTCTCATTAGGTACGTATCATTGTTTGAGGCTTCTAAGAAAGCGAGGTAAAACTCCCTAAGATGATCCCTAGGGTCTCCCTTTCCCTTGTATTTGTCAAATTTTGGCGTTTTGAAATTCTTGGGGAAAGGGGGCATGTACAATGTCTGATCAAATGGATAGGGGCAAATATACTCAAAGGAATAGTCCTTGCATTTGCCCCCAGTTTGTGGATCGTCTACCTTTTGGATTAAGGCCTGTACAATGGTTGTGAGATTCGCTGTTGATTGTGGTTGGGGTGTGTGGGTTTGCTGATGGATGAGGTGTTGAATATTGGGTGGTGTTTGATGTTGTAGGTTTTGAGAATTTGTGTTTTGGTACTGCGGGGTGATGTGTTGGTTGGTTTGTGCGAGATGTTGTTGGTACGCGTGGAGTTGTTGGAGAATATGAGGGGGTATTTGAGGGTTGGGATTATGATGTGTTGATGATGCTAGGGGATTATGTAGATATGTGAGATGAGAAGGATTGACAGTGGATGTGTTGACATTAGATGGGTTGACGTGAGATGGGTTGGATGTGTTTAAAGGTGGTTGTGAGAATAATTGTCTTAGGTATGCTATGGTTTGAGGGTTGGGTGGAGGTACGCTCGTGGAGGTACTTGCATGTGTGATGTTCCCTTGGATGCCTAAAGTGATTTGTGGGACGGAAGATGTCACATTAGTTGTGATAGTGGATGTGGTGACGGGTTGGGAGGTGGTAGGAATGGAGACACTTGTAGGGATTGTAGATGTGGTGATATTAGAGGTTGTGTTTGCGGTAGATACGGTGGGAGTTGATGTTTGTGAGCTAATAGGTTGGGTGTGTGATGTAGATGGTTGGGAAGATGTGGTAGTAGTGACGTTATAGGTGGATGGTTGTGACGATGGTTTGTTGTGGGGTGGTTGAGCACCAATTTTGAGGAGATAACCAAGACATCTATTTGGATCCAATCTTAGGATTTTGTCAAGTAGATCCATGCTATCAGAGTCTTGCGTAAAGCTCAACACATCTAGATCATCTTGGGACATGGTGGAGATGTTTTGTGCTGGTGGTGGTGGTGGTGGCGGTTGTTGTAAGAAATGGAAGGGATTTTCATTTGGATTGTATGTTGGGATTTGGAAGACTGTAGGTATGTTGTATGTTTGGTTTATTGGTATGTTGCTGTCGTTAGTTTTAGGCATTCCAAAATTTGTCATTGCTTGATTCTTCTTGTGTTGTGATCTAGTTATGGGCATGCAAGTGTATGGATTTGATTTTGGAGATGGAGTTAAATGGGGATGGAGACCTTAGAGAATCCGAATTGATTTGTGGACTTGAAAGATGTAGTAGTGAGATGGAGTAGAGAAGAAGATGAAGGGATGATTGTAGTGTGATGAAAGATCGATAAGTCTTCAAAAGGCGTTAATCTAGGGATGATAAGAATGGACGGTATTGACTTTTGCACAAATTTTGGACCAAAGGGGAGATGATGGATGATGTTTGCTTGAGGATGGTTTGATGGAAGAGATTTTGATGTTTTGATTTGATGTTCGATATGATAGATTAGGATAATGTTTTTTGAAAGGATTGTGATGGTCAACAAATTGAGCTTAGGTAAGATCTAGATTTGTGGTTGCACAAATGGATGTTTTTCTTTGTTTGGGGTAGACTAATGACCTTACACAAAGAAGGATGATTATTTCACTTGAAAGGTTGACTAATGACTATCCAAGAATAATATGTGGATGATAAAATCTAGGTCTAGCTTTAGCTCAAAAGGATGGTGGGTTTTGGATTTTGATGATTTTTTTGATAGGTGTTTTGATTTGGAAGATTTTGGATATGTTTTTGGATTTTGGAATGATTTCTTGTGACAAGGATTTTTTTGTTTTGGTCCAAAAGGGTATGCAAAGATTAATGAGGATGTATGGGTATGAAATTGAGTGGATTTGATATATCAAAGGGTCCAATAATCATAATGATTGATTCTCTAAGGTCAAAATGAAGATATGATTTGGAAAATTTGAGGAGGAAATGGATGGGGTAGTGACAGTTTTTTGGAATGTGAATATGGATTATGGTAGAGCAGGTCCTAAAGATCACAACTGAATGGGTCTTAGTTTTAGGCAAGTCAATCTGCAAATAGCGCCAATCCACAGGTGAAATGGCACCAAAAGAAGATAGAGATGGTGCTAAAACAGGGTAGTGTTTGTCGAGGCTCTAAAAAAGACATATTTTGATGTTAGATTTGGATTTGTTTTGATTGAAGTTTGATCAAATGATTCTCATTGTCTCTTGGCAAGTTTTTTGAAAACAATTTAAGCACAATAACACACAATAACCAAGATTTTTTGTTTGTGAAAAGGACGTGTGATTTGGTTAAACAAGCACTTTGCACAACCTAAGGTGAAGATATGACAGTATTTGTTGAATCCCCTAGCTGCACCTATTCAAAGCGGGTAGCTCCAAAATCTTGGTAGCACCGGCTCCTCCTTACAATTACACACACTTCCCACGCATACCAAGATCTAGGTTTCCTATAAGGCTTGTCCCTCACCAAACCTTTGGATTGTCCCTGCTACCTCGAATAAGAACCACATGAATCAGGGCCACTTCAAAGGTTTCCCTTCTACGTCAACAAATAGAAGGATTTTGGCTTGCTAAACAAAGGTTCGTAGTAAGGGCATTCGTTCATGTGGTTATATGTGTGGCAACTCTACTCTCCATTATGGAGTCTCCCAACCTCCAAGGGTTATGCTTTGGAGGGTTTTGGGGGAGGTTGGCTGTCGGTATAACACAACACCTGTTGCTTATGACTTTTGTCACAAACACATTAATTTATATAGTAGCTCAAAAGAGCTTGGCTTTAGCTTGTTGCCGCTTGGGTCATTCCCACATTTTGAAATGGGGTGGTAGGCCCTCTAAGGATTAACAAAAGCAACATAACCACAAAAATACTTTTGATCCCCAAGTTCTCACAAAGACATGAGGGGAGAGCATACGTATTCTTTATGCTTGCATCACAGTAAACATGGTTCATTTTAGTTCTTTGGATTATGTTGGGAGTGATTTATGCAAGTGTTAAGAAAATATTTTGATTCCCAAGGTCACTAAATGGTGCAAGAGAGGAGCATACACTTTTCACACTACAAACACAAACCACGAAAACACTTCACACAAATTAGATTGGTTTTCTTGATTATATGAGTGAAGAATGCAGATTGTTGTTCTTTTTAATCCAATGATTTCATAGATGCAATTTGTGGTTCTTTTTAAAGCCCAAAGTTGAAATGTTTTGATAGTTTTTGGCACACAATTTGTGAATTTTAGAACACCAAATTCAAATGTTTGACACACACACACCCAAAGATTTGTTTGTTGGTTGTTGATTAATTTTATTGCACCAAATCAAAATGTTTGTCTAAGCTAACATGCAAGTGTTTGTTTTAAGTTCTAATTGAAATGTTTGTTACTCTAAAGACAAACACCCTGCAAAAACTTGTTAGCATCCACAAAATGATGGTGATGACCTGCACACAAGTTGTGAGTCCCTGCATAGACATCAAAGTTAGTTTATGAAAATAGCACTAAAATAGATATTTGATAGCACCACTGCAGACAGAAAATGGCGCTACTGATAGAAAACCATCAAAAAACCTGACCCTAGACAGATAGTGCTAATTCACCACATGTCACTAAAATAGAATACAAAAGGCGCCAGAACAGAATATAGCACTACAATGTTTTGCAGAAGGCGCTATAAAATAATATAGCTCTATAATGAGATATAGAAGGCATCACAATATGAAATAGTGCTAATATGGGTATAATAAGGTGCCACTACTCGTGCTATCAAGTGGTCTGGTCACAGTTGCAGATAGCACCAATCTGGGTGCCGATAGCATCGATACGAGTCTGAATATGTCCGTCCTACAAAATAGAGGTTTTTTCTGACCAACACAGAGCGTTAGACTACAAAACTGAGGTCCTATTAGCCTTGTTAGTACAACAAATGAAAAAAAAAATAAGACAAAATGACAACCAAAATATATGTTTGTACTTCTAGGGAAATTTCGGCATAACCTCCCCTTCTTCGTCTGATATTCCTACAAAACAGAGAGTAAATAGACAGGAAATGATAGCAGGAAGAACGTAGGTAAATGGACTTGTGAGCGAGTTTATAAATGAGAAATTGCTCTGCAGGATAGCTCTAAAAGGAGCTAAAGATGGTGCCACTGCGCCAGGTAGATAGCGCCGGTCCTGCAAAATCATGTCTCAACACCAAAACTCACAAAAAAAAGATTAGATTCAGACCTTGTGGGTCCCACCGGGCATGCCAATGTGATTAGGAGATTCAAGTTGAGTTAGAAATACAAACTAAAATGCATAAAACACAAGAAAGCTATACCTCAACAAGAAGACCCAATCTCATCAAAGAGGGAGAGGAACTTTGCACCCAAGAGCTCCTAGATTAGATAACCCTATTTGATTCAAATGTGAAATTCTCTTAACTCAAATTGCAACTCACTAAAAGACTAGCTCATTAGATATCTGGGCATGGTAACTTTACTTGAAACTTGGATCCTCAAATGGGTTGAGAGATGTTGTATTTAGAGATTTTGGAGGGATTTTGATCCAAGGGTGGAGATTGATTTGGAAGATCAATGGTGGAGGATAAAAGTGATGTGGAGGGCCTAGATTTGATCTTGGAGGAATGGAGGGCTAGGAATACAAGTAAATCTTTTATTCATTTTAGGGAAAGGAGGAATTAAATGAGCATGGGTGAGATAGAATATTTATGAATTAAAGATTCATATGGGGAATGTAAAATGAATTAGAAATTCATTTGGGGATAAGTGGAGATAAATGAGGTATGGGGGTGGTAAGGGGTTTGTAAGAGAATTAAATGTGATGTGGGATGTTTTTAAATAAAAAATTGACTTATGCGGATTTATTTCAATTTTTTATTTGGAGGATGTGGGGAAGGGTGTTAAGCTAGGTTTGGCCACCCAGATGAGAGGTTTAAGATTAATTAAATAAGGTTGTATTTAATTAATCCTAGGGCTATGATGAGGTAGGCTAGGGTAGGCAATTAAATAATAGCTATTTAATTACCTAGGGTAGGGATAGGTCAATTAATAGGCTGAATTAATTAGTTAAACATGATTTAGCTAATTAATTAGATTTAGTGAAGAGAGGGAAATTGATTAAATAAATATTGCATATTTATTAAATGAATTGGCTAAGGTTTGGACTATTGAATTAATGGAATTAATTCAATTGTTGGGATAAAATGATGGAAAATTAGGTGATGAAAGGGTAATTAATTAAATAAAAATTTAATTTATTGATTAGAAGGGAAATTGGTATGTTTAGGGATGTCGGGAGTCAGTTTGATGGTTAAAAGACATTTTTAGGTGTCTACAATATGTAAGAGTGTTCTTATGTCTCTCTTGTCATATTATCTTGAAGTTGGTTTATGAGTAATGTATCATTTCATTATTGAAGGGAAATCAGATTTGATATTGGTAAACTTTTTGCTATCATATTGCATTTGGAGTTATATGTTTTGTGTATGAATCTGGTTGAGAGCTTGCAGGCTTTGTGCCGCAATTGTCATCTATATTCTTGTGAATTTGTGGTGTTACTAGTTTATAGACTTTGAGCTATAACTTGTTGCATTGGTTATTTCATGGAATCATCTTTGGGAATAACTTGGAGACTTTGGGCTAGAAGTTAATGCTTTTTCTAGTGAAATCTTATTTGTGACATGCATTGAGAGACTTTGGGCTACAACACATATCATCTCTATTATCTTTGGAATCATCACAAAAAGTGGCAGAAGACTTTATGCTTCTATGGATTTTCTAGTTACTATTATTTGCTAGTATCATCTTGTTAGTCCTGTGTCTAATGGAATTGGGTATCGGTTATTATTGCTCCAACTAGTGTTATTTAGTTTCTTATTTGCTATGATCATCAAGGTCATCATTGTAATTTGTTTCCCTTATTCTGAAAAAATAGAATATGCTAATGGAGACACCCTCATGGATAATTGTAGTGTACATAAGCATAGTTTAATTACTAGTTGATTTAGTTAGCAATAAGAAGGGAGCCTCCCCTTTTTGAGAGGAGAGATTTAATCTCATTGTACTATGGTTGATATAACCATCTTGTCTTCAATTAGTTGATGACAAAATATTCACCCAACAAATTTACACATTCATTTTCCAACTGAGACGTGAATTCATCATAAATATCTATATTCTTTCAAGAGATATATTTATTCTCTTTTCGAAATAAAATACCTCTACTATGATAATATAGATTATGAATCTAAATGTGAGTGTATATGTTTGTCTATACATTTACAAGTTTATGTATAATTGTATAAACAAATATCTTATATTAATCCAATGATTGCTACAAAGATATTTACTCATATTTTGTAACTACATAAACAAATATATATTGAAATGCCGCCACATACAATAAAGATCTTTTTAAATCATGCAACTGAACATTAACAAATTGTATCTAGTGTTGAAGCCATGTTTACTCCCTTGTTTATAGATGTTCCTAACAATTCTATTTTATATTATTTTCATCATTGAAGCATTCATTTTATAAACTATATTACAGTTATGCAAACAAATCCCTCACAATTATTTTAGAGGCTTCGAAACAAGTATCTAATCCCTATTGAGGTCGACCAAGTATAATGGGTCGATCCCTATTGGGTTGGCCAAGTATACTAGTTGATTTCCTATTGAGAGTCAACCTTCCTACATACCCTACATGGTCTATACAATAGAAAAATAGACTTATCAATGTATAAAAATTAACCAACATACCTTAATTGGTCAGTTCCCATCATTGGTGGATTCAATAGTAAAAATGGCTTCATCCTATTCGAACCATATGGGTTTCTCTTAACTATTACATGTCTATATATCTATAGGTATCTGTATACCTATGTATATACAAGTATGTAGTTATAAATATTCAAATTAACATATATTTATAGGAATGATAGCTCTTGGTTTTGTTCAATCACGCCAGATAATTTTACTGAAGCTTAAAAAATAAGACAAAACCCTACTACTGGAAAGGGGGTAATGTATTATTTGAAAGCTATATCGATTTGTTCCAAAGAAAACAAACTTTCACTGCAAATAACCTTTCATAATATATGCACACAAAGATTGTAGAGACATACTGATTTAAATAGAAAAACAAATGAAGATGTAGAGTTCCAGTTTCCCAATGTTGAGCAGCTTCTGCTCTATTTTCCTCTTGTTCTTCCCAAGTTGCTTCTCTATTTTTTTCTTCCAATTCTCTCTGTCTCCCAAAATAAATAAAAAATCTTATTTTAATCACTTCAAATTTCTCCCCAATTTAGGTGTTCAAACTCCAATTTGCATGTCATTCTAAACATCTTTTGAGAAACTCCTTCCCTCACTCCAGTTGGAGTTAAGAAGTTAGTTAATTTGTTGCACTTAAGTGGTGGTTGGGAGCTATCACTCCCTTATTTATTTTAATGCAACTCCACTATGTGGACTTTGCTTTCCACATTACAATGTGACTATTGATTCAAACAAGATTTTCCATAATAATCATAAGAGTCGATAATAATAATATTATTATTAATATTAATAGTGATAATATTGTGTTGGGTAGAAATTGACAAGATCAAGCAAACAAGATCAGATTCAACCCACACTCAAGAAATCAAAACCCAAAACACAAAAAGTATATGCAAATAAGAACAATTTCACCTGGGTTGGTAAATTCCTTGTTTCTTTTGTGGATTGTTGATTTACTCATGCTTTGCAGCTTAATAACGAGATACGGTTGATGAGAAGATAGATAGGTAGAGCTTGATGGATGAGAGATTGAGAAGAAAATTCGGTAGAGTGACGGTGCTTAGAAGATTCATCCATGCCAAATGGCATGAAAATGGTTTAATTTATAGAGCATAATGAGAAAATGGAAGGATAAACATTCCAATTAGTGAGTGATAATCAAATTGGAAAGTTGCCATGCAACATGGGAGAGAAAAGTGGAAGGTAGGTGAGTGATTTGGGAGATGGAATTGGAAAGTGAATAAAGGATTTGGGAGATGAGTTGAGATAGAAATAGAATGTAGGCGAATTAACTAGAGAGATGAATTAGAAAGTGGAAGAGATGAGTTGAGTGATTAGTTAAGATAGAAATGGAAGGTGGGCAAAATCATAATTAAATAAGTAAATTATTTAATTTATGATGCATGTGGGGATAAAATAAATAAATAAAATTATTTATTTATTTTAAGAGGAAAAGGATAAAGTGATAAATTTAAATAAAATAAAAGATTTATTTTATTTAAATTCAAGAGGAAAGAGGGGTAAATAAATAAATAAAATTTATTTATTTAGTAATGTGAGGGATGGGATAAATTAAATAAATGTTGAATTTATTTAATTTATTAGAGAAAATGTTAGATTAGGTGACGATATGGGGTACCTAGGGCAAAAATGTTACAAGATGCCCAACTAATGTAATGTTGCGACAAGTGGACATTTTTGGGTGTCTACATTTTGCCCCTCTTTGAGATGATGTTCGAGATGATGAGATTTATGTCGAGTAACATCATTTCAAAGAAGCTAAGGTATGGATAGAGGAAAAAAGATGATGATGGCGGAAAGGTAGGCTAAGGATGGAATGATAGGATGATGATGCCCCCTTGAGAGCATAGGCAGGTTAGAAGAACACGGGTAGGCTCTCGAAATGAAATGGATTGGTTGAAAAAGATTACGAAATGGAGGAAAGAGATGAAGGATATGTTATGCTACAATGAAAATGAGAAACCATATGTTTGATCTAGCACAAGATGTTATGCACTAGGGCATAAGGACCAATGTGACGATGTGTCTCATGCCCCAGCATAATACAACCTTGTCTAGATACAAGATATGAAAATTAGCTAGGTAGATATGAATGCAAATGCAAAAAATGATAACACACAATCAAGCAAGCAAGCATGCACAAATGAGACAAAAACAAACAAGGTACTACCCTTGTCAAGTTGTAAACTGATCATTAATTGTTGATTGATTGATGGATGATGATAGTGTTGTCATAGTGGGGAATGATATATCCCTAGAGGAACACAAGGATGATGATTGATTGAGTGATTAATTGATTGGGTTTACAACAAGGTTAGGATCAAGACCAAGGATGTGATTGGATAATTTGACAAGCTTGATCGACTTGATTGGTATGGATAAGGATTGATTTACATTTGAGTTTATTGGATGGATGCTGGGAAGAAGTGACGGATTGATGATTTGAGGAAGTGATTGATTGGAAGAATTGTTTTGAAAGATTGATGAATTGAGAAAGATAGATGATAGAAGAAGATGATGAGAGAAGAAAGAGGAATATCATCTATGCCTAAATCTAGGCACTTCCTTCATACTCTAGATTGCCTACATACTTGTGTCCATGGGATCAAGACATGTAACGATAGAAAAGATATGTAGTTCTGATTGGTGTTTTATTGATGGTGAAAATGAAAGTTGAATGGATTGAGTGATTACTTGATTGGTTTATAGATTGATTGGATTGATTTGAAAGGTTTGATATATGATGTTGATGTGATTTTGATTGTTTCAGAGATTGGCTTGAATTGAGTGAATTTAAGATTGATTAGAAGAAATGAAAGATAGATGAAGATTAGAAGAATGGTGAAAGATGGAAGAGGTGTATCATCTTGTTCCTGAATCTGGGCACTTCCTTCATACTCCAAACTGCCTACATACTCGTGTCCATGGGATCAAGTCACTTAACGATAGAGATTATATGTAGTTCTAATTTGTGTTTTATTGATGATGATGATGAAGGTGAATGGATGGTTTTGATTGGGTTATTGATTGATTGAGATTGATTTGCATTGATTTAGCCTTGTTTGGATGGATTTGATTTGATGATTGGATTTGATGATTTGAAAGAAGTGATTTGACATTGATTTGATGGATTGATTTTTGATGATTGAAATTGATGATTAAATTTGATGATTGGATGATTTGATTGTTGATTTGATTAGTAGATTGGCTTGATTTTAGTTTGATGTGATTGGATTGGATGAAATGATTTGATGATTTGATTGGATTTGTTTTGATGTGATTTTGATTGATTTTTTTATTGAATGATTGGAAGAATTGATTGGTGAATTTATTTGGCACAATTGTTTGGATTTTTGTTAGATTTGATGATTTTTTTGTATTTTTGGGAATATTTCATTTTTTTATATTTTTTTCAGGACATTTTATTAATTTTTATGGATTTTTTTTAGGTCATTTTATGATTTTTTGGATTTTTTCAGGGCTTTTTATGATTTTTTGGATTTTTTCAGGACTTTTTATGGTTTTTTGGATGTTTCGAATGTCAATGGATTTACAACTTTGGTAGCCTTTGTGCTAGATACCAATGATGAGGGAGGTAACCAAGTGTAGGTGCAAGAAAGGATATAGGATGGATTAGGATGAATGTATAAAAGGATGGGGAGATGGAAATGGTAGGATAAGATAGGTTGAAAATGATAGGAGGATGAGACAAGGTGCCCCCAAGTGTAGGTGACATAAAAGATCAGACTTACGCATGATGTCTGTTTACCAGGTTTTCATCATGGTACTTATCCAGGGTGCCTATTTGCCAAGTTTTCACCATTGGACAAAGGGCTTTCTCTTTACTTTCTTTTTTGTTTTTTTTCCTTTTTTTTGTTTTTTTTTCATTTTTTTGTTTTTTTTGTTTTTGATTTTTTGGATGGGAGAAGGTGGATATGGATGAGAGGACTCAGGTGTCTAGTTCCACGAAAGTGATGGTCCCGCTAGGTAGATGTCGTCACATGGACCATGTCAAGTCGCTCATAGATATTGGTAAGGGAGATTTCATGAAAGATAGATTAGGTAGATGGTGGATTATGAAAGGTGCGATAGTGGATTATGATATGGATTATGACATGGATTACATAGGATTTATGGATGGAAGGCTTATGCAAAAGCATGGACCATAGGGAAGTGATGAGGAAAATATCTAGGATAGTGAATGAAAGGTGGGGAGATGGAGGTATGTGAGAATGTTGTGGGATGGAAGGGAACCATGACCAACGGCTACACACACTGTGATAAAAGTTGAAACTTTGGATGGGATGGTGGGGTAGGAAGCAATGGAGATGTTTTCTTAGGAGATGGTTGATTTAGGCATTTAGGGACCCACATGAATTTGGCATTTTTATGATTTTTTATTTTCATGTGGGAAGGAGGATTTTTCTACTTTTGGATGGAATGGATGGAAGGAGATGGTTAGGATTTGCAAGAGGTGGATGCCTCATTTGACTTGATGGATTGTTGCTTAGGGACCCACACCTTTTTCATATTTTCTTTCAAGTGGGTGGATGTATGCATCTTTAGAGATGGATTTGAAGTAGTTACTTATTTTTTGGGGACCTACACCTTTTTCATTTTTGATTCGAGGTGTGTGGGTGTATGCAACTTTTGAGATGGATGTTTCTTTGATTCTTTGTATTTGTGCCCTAAGGCATGAGGACCTTTAGGATTTTTTGCTTTATGAGTGGTGGCATCCAAATTGTGGCTTTTGAATCCCATAGGTATGGTGGAAGTGGGGTTGGTGGAAGCTCCTTGTTTAGACAATGTGTGCATTTGTTGGTCATGATTAGGATTTTTAGAGGGCTTATGGATGAATGGATAAGGTGTTAGAAGTAGAGGAGGTAGATTTGATGGAGGGATATTAGGAGTTGGAAGCAACGGACGCAACATGGATGGTGGAAGGTGTATGGTCACATGCTTTTGACATTTGTAAGAGGATGGAGGTGGAATGGCAACATATGATCTAGGAATGTGATAGGATTTGCGATGCAAAGTGGTGGACTTAGGATGTGTGGAGGAAGTACTAACATCGTTAAATTGTTGTCCTTGGGGTGTGTATCCAAGTCCAAATAAGCGTGGAGGGACCTTGACATGGATTGGCTCCAAAACACCCTGTTCAAGAAGGCCTAGGCCTTTACCTTGATAATTCATGCTTTGGAGGATGCGATCAACAATAGGACTAGGTGTAGGTGGAACACTAGACACGAGTTCCTTATTGGGTGGAGAAGGTGAAGTGGATAAAGGTTGTTGGTGTTCTAAGGAGGAACACTCATGAATGAAGATGGTAAGATCAAGGGGATATAATGGTGGATTTAGAATAGGGTTGATAGTAAGTGATGGAGGATCATTAGGATCTTGCTTTTCATTTTACTTATTAAGATCCAGGATATTGATTTGATCTTCTACGCTTATGTGTTCTTGGGAGGCACATGTCTCATTATGACATGTAGATGTATGTAGATCATGGATGGGGCTAGATGGAGGATGGACAAGACCAATTTAGACATCTTGCTCGTAGATGATCATGGGAGTAAGGATAAGTGGAGTGGTAACCTCTTGACGATGAATTGCATAAAGTTTGGCTAAGAGGCTCATCATGGTTTTCATGATCATACATAGAATCTTCATCATAACTGTGAGCATAAAAAAGATTAATTTTTCTATGAATGGGATAAAATTGCTCATGAATAGGGTTATGATCATAAGTAATATCTTGATTTCAGAAAATATATAGGTCATGGATAGTTTGAACTTAGAGATGCTTTGACCTTGATTCAGATGGAGGCTTGGTGTTTCCACATGCGTTGGATTATACTCTTGACATAGTTCTTGGTTTGTTTGAATGGAAGGGGATGACTCTTGGATAGGCTTTTGCTCAATAACATGAGGGTATGATAAGTCTTGATGTGGACTCATGGGAAAAGTATTTTCAATAAGCTCAAGGGTTTATGGGCCACCTTGTGGAGTTGGAGGAATAAGCAAGGTATTGGGAGAATCTGTGATAAGCTCATGAATGGAAATTTGATGACATGGAAATGATTTATTGCTCGCTAATAGCCAATGGATCACATCCTCTGCAAGTGTATGGGTGGATGGATAATAGAGGGGATGGATGATGATAGTGGATGGTTTTATAGGCTTAGAAGTAGGATTTGAATTTAATGGAGGGATAGTGAGGCCAGATGGATTAGGATTGGATGGAGGAATAGGACGGTTGGATGGAGGGATAGGAGGATTGGATGGATTCAGATTTGGATCAGATGGAGGTGCCAAGGTAAGACTAGATGGATCAGATGGTTGGTGGGTCAATAGACTAGGAATGAGATCACGTATCAAAATGGGACTAGTAGGCTCATGTGTTGACATGTGATCAGATGGTGATGAAGGATGTTTGTAAGATACTTGTTCTAGGTTGGTGTCTCCCTCATCAAAGGATATTAAGTCTTGCAGCATAGGTGGACTTAGGGATGTTTGATTTATATACAAAGAGCCACTCAGACTTGAGTCAAAGGTTATTAGGTCTTGTTACATAGGTGGACTTAAGTCTATTAGGTCTTGTTGCAAAAGTGGACTTGGGTTCACTTGATCTAAGTACAAAGAGCCACGTGGACTTGTATGTTCATGTTGTGGGGACCATTGATAGTCTTGCGAATGTGTTTGATGAAGAGATGAAGTGGAAGGATGTGTAGGTAGAAGATCTTGGGATATGGGATAATGGTGGATATTGGAAGAAGTAGGGTATGGTGATGTGGCATTGTTATGGGGAGATGTAGCATTAGGTGATGTGGAGTTGTTATGGAATGATGTGGGATAAGGTGATGTGACATTGTTATGAAAAGATGTGGGATGAGGTGATGTGGAAGTGATTTGAAATGCGGGTGTATTAGATTGATAAGGAATAAGACAAGGTGATGTGGAATTGTTATGATATATCGATGGATTAGATTAGTGTGAAACAAAAGGAGATGCTACATAGGAATGAGGTGGAATTGGTTGGTATTGAATGGATAAGGGACAATGATGTGGGGTTTGTATTTGGTATGGTTTGTGACCATACCTTTTACAGTTGAAACACTATCCGGAGAAGGATGAGTTGGTCTGATTCATTCTCTTTCTGCACTGATTTGCTTTATGACCAAAGTTATTGCAGTTGTGGCAGTATCCATTAAAGGATGGATATCTTTGAGCATTTGGTTGCCTTACCAGAGGTCTTCTAGGCCTGTTCCTTAGATTTCCTAATCCAAAGTTCTTCTAACCAGATCTGGGGCTTTCACCTTTCTCATATCCCAACCCTTGCTTGTCATCTACCCTCTTTTGGTTTTCAAGAAGAGCTTCAAGTTGAGCAGAGCTTATCTTGAATTTCTCTTTGTATTCATTTACTGTTTGAAGATCCTTTTTAAGAGTGTCTATCTGATTCTCAAGTTGTTCTTCATTATCTCTAGCTTCTTCAAGATCAGATTCAAGATGCCTAATTATTCTATCCATTTTGTGGCAGTCTTCTGATTTCTCCTTGAGAGATTGTCTTAGATCATCTTCAGTTTTTCTTTACTCTTCAATTTCTTGGGTAAATTTCATAACTCCTGATTCCATTTCATGTCTTACCATAATGATCTCTTTTGATAACTTTTCACATAACTTGGTTTTCTCCTTCAGATCTTCATTTATATCATTGGCTTCACCTTGACTTGCCAATTGTTGAAGTAGATCCTTTCTCTTTTTCATAGAGAGACTCAGTTTCCCTTTTAGTTCATTTATGAAATCATTAGCGTGTTTGAGTCTTTCCTTCAATTCATTGACTTCAGAATTAGATTGCTCAAGATCATCTAAGGCAGACTGAAGTTGTTCCCTCATACCATACACATCCATTTGAATTCCTAGATCTTCCTCAAGTTGTTAGGCTCTATTTGGAGGAACTTCGCTCTGATGCTAATTGTTGATAACTGAGAGGGGGGTGAATCAGTTATCTTAATTCTTTAACTTTCTTTTCCTTTTTAATCAATTAGTACAATATCAAAACTTATAAGCATAAATAAACATGAGAGCAGAAACAAACTCAATACACATGACACAATATTTTTGACGTGGAAACCCTATTAAGGGAAAAAACCAAGGGGTGATTAACCCAAGATTGTATTCTCTGTTAAAAGAATAAGGTAGTACAAAATGGCACTTGCCTATTAGGGCTCACTACCCAAGCACACTGCTCACAAGAGGCTCACTACCTACAATAGTTTATGGAAGGAAACTAGATACTTGAACTGATGAGAAGCATCCACATGTGCTTAGGTTCAGTTCTGATTAAGCTCAATACACTGATCTACAACACTTCATTCTTCCTCTGCCTTAGTGCTACTATTTTGTCACATACCGGACCTCTATCTTTGTTCCCACACTATTCTCTTCTTTTCTTCGCACTTCACAACACACACCTTCTCATCAAAATCCATCTGGTATATATATCTACATCAAGGATTTCATCATCTTTCTAGTCAGCATCCAGAATAGTCAGTATTTTCCCAAACTCTAGTCTGTTGGCTAAATCCTTGCTTACCAAATGATGTGCATCACAAAGATAGTTATAGAGGTCGTCAATCATGTCGGCCAATCATGAATGATACCTTAAGAACCTTGATCACTATCAATACCTCATCTGGAATAAGTTTGATGCTCTACCGGTCAATTCTTCCTCTATCTACTCTGCCAAACAGAACCTCAATACTTAGATGCTCATATCTCTTCACTCTTTCATCACTGGAGGCTCAATCCCTAGAATCTATAAGTCAAGGTACTCCTCTTGACTTCCCCAAGTCTACACTTTACAAAGATACTTCCTCTAAGTGATCTGGACCTGACTATCAGACCTTGCTGCATGCTCTGTTCTTGCTTACCAGACCAAAGTATTCTTTAATCTAACTTCCGATAAAGACACACCATGTCTTGCAGATGTGTGGAATGGTCTTTGTTGCCATCAATGACAACACTAATGAAGCCACAAAATGTCTCTTGCCAACAGTCTCTTGTGCTAGGTCCTCTAAGGTCGACATGGTGTAAGATGAATGTGGATTGGATTAGAAAGAAGGTGATGTGTAATGACAAGGTTATATGGCTTGGGTTGATCAGGATGTGGTTGATTGGATGACAAGGATGATAGGATAACAAGGATGATCTGGTTTGGAAGGATTAGATGAAATGTAATGATTGGAAAATGTGTTATGACAAGGAAGATTGAGGATGATGTGGCAATATCAAACACAAGATCTCACATACACAAGCATGCACACCAAACACATTAATCAATGTGTCCACCCTAGGCTAGGCAATGACAATATTTGTTGGGTTCCCACTTGGTTTTACCTAGCCGCACCTACTTATGGTGTATAGCTCTAGGAACTTGGGGCACGGGCTCCCCCTTACAGTGCACTCTCTTCTCAGACGCACCAAGTTCTAGGTCCTCAAGACACGTAGATCTTGAGGTACCTTTCTATCTTGCCATAAGCCACAAAAATATGGGACAGCTATCAAAGTTTCCTCCTATACCAACAGATAGGGGTTTTTGACTTCTACATAGAGGTTTTTACTTTGGGTTTCCGTTCGGGTGGCTATACTGCGACAATTCACTCCATTAATGGAGGCTTCCCAGCCTACATAGGTTAGGCTCTGCAGGGTTTTGGGGGAAACATTTGTCAATATAGTGGAACAACACTCGTCATTTGTGACTTTCAGCACAAACACATTATTTATATAGCGGCTTGGATTGGTATGGCTTTGACCTATTTTCTCTTGGGTCGTACCCCTTCTCACAATGGGAAGGCAGGCCCTCTAGAGTTAGCAATAGTTTCTCTTGCACCCTAGATCCGTTGGTTAGACAGGAGAGAGCATACTTCTATTGCTAAATTAGATAACACATAGATTCAGACAAGAAAATGAAGAAAATGAAAAATAGGCATGATGTAGACAAATTTAATTTTAATGCCCAAAACCAAATGTGCCTATTCTAGTGGTAAAAAGATTGTTCTTTGACCGCTCGTATCTGGATAAAACATGTTAGTAGTTGCTTGCTTCCATTCTTGGACACATGATTTTAGTCAAGTTGCACCAAGAAATGATCAGTTTTCCCAAAAAAAACCCTAAACTCATGAAGTAGAAGCCAAATGCATATGAAATGACCAGAAGTGACTTTCTCTTCATCAAATGTGTATGCAGGCTTACCATATGTGATTAGCTATCATTCAAATCCAAGCTACGATTTTCTATTGATTAAATATGCTTTTCACCTACAAAAATAGAAAAGACCCTAATACAACCAAATGAGACTAGATACAACCAAAGGCGATTTGTTTTTGACCATATGTGACTAGAAAAACCAAAGGCAATTTGCTTTTGACCAAATGTGACTAGAAAAACCAAACATAATTTGTTTTTGACCATATGCACATGAAAAAACCAAACGTGATTTGTTTTTGATCATATGCGACTCGAAAAACTAAATATGATTTATTTTTTACCATATGCACATGATACTGCCAAAGGCAATTTTCTGCAGATCCGAACTCTATTTTCTTTACCAAATGTACGTTTCTTGACAAAAAAAAGGCAAATTTATACTCATTTTTTATGGAAATGCCCCCCCCTCCGGACGCAATGATGATGTTATTTTGAGCCTAGGAGGTCATATTTAATAGATAAGATGCAAAACTTGCAATATGAGGGTTAGAAAACATGAAAAGTTTTAAAGCAAAAACCTGCAAAAACTAGTGATTCGGTCCCACCGGGCATGCCATTTTGTGTTGGGTAGAAATTGACAAAATCAAGAAAACAAGATCAGATTTCAACGCAATCTCAAGAAATCAAAACCCAAAAAACAAAAGGTATATGCAAATAAGAAAAATTTTACCTAGGTTGGTAGATTCCTTGTTTCTTTTGTGGATTGTTGATTTTCTCACATTTTGCAGCTTAACGACAAGATGTAGTTGATGAGAAGATAGATAGGTAGAGGTTGATGGATGAGAGATTGAGAATAAAATTTGGCAAAGTGGCAGTGCTTAGAAGATTCATCCATGCCAAATGGCATGAAAATGGGTTAATTTATAGAGCATAATGAGAAAATGGAAGGATAAACATTCCAATTTGTGAGTGATAATCGAATTAGAAAGTTACCATGCAACTTGGGAGAGAAAAGTGGAAGGTAGGTGAGTGATTTGGGAGATGGAATTGGAAAGTGAATAAAGGATTTGGGAGATGAGTTGAGATAGAAATAGAATGTAGGTGAATTAACTAGAGAGATGAATTAGAAAGTGGAGGAGATGAGTTGAGTGATTAGTTAAGATAGAAATGGAAGGTGGGCAAAATCATAATTAAATAATTAAATAATTAAATTATTAAATTATTTAATTTATGATACATGTGGGGATAAAACAAACAAATAAAATTATTTATTTATTTTAAGAGGAAAAGGATAAAGTGATAAATTTAAACAAAATAAAAGAGTTATTTTATTTAAATTCAAGAGGAAAGAGGGGTAAATAAATAAATAAAATTTATTTATTTAGTAATGTGAGGGATGGGATAAATTAAATAAATGTTGAATTTATTTAATTTATTAGAGGAAAATGCTAGATTAGGCGATGATATGGGGTACCTAGGGCAAAAATGCTACAAGATGCCTAACTGATGTAACGTTGCGACAAGTGGACATTTTTGGGTGTCTACAAATATTACTAACTTATTGTAGTCACTTGAAACTAACTTGCCCCACAAGCCACTTTCCCGCATCCTCACATCACTAACTAATTTTCCCCAACCACATTAATTGAGTTAATCCCTTTATTAACTTCGTCAAATCTCACTTAACACCTTCTCCCACATCCCACAAATAAAAAATTACCTTTTAATCAAATGGGTCACATGACCCTTCCAACTCACCTTTCCATTTCCATGTAAGAGGTCTTTTTTATGAAGAGATCTCACACATGTGATTCCCAAAAGAACACATGTGTCACATGTCATCTCTTCTATCAATAAATTTGAATTTTCAATTCAACACTCCCCATGAAATGAATTTTTAATTCATTGACATGTCATTATCCAACTCTTTCCAAGATGAATTGTTAATTCATCTTTAATCCTCCTCATCCTTCCTAAGGTGTATTTAAAATTCTCTTTTATTCTCCACCCTTCATCTTTGTTGATGAGATCTCAACCCTTGATCTCATCCTCCCATCTCAAACCTTGATTTCAACTTTGAATCCTAGCCATTAGATTCAAATCCTCTCCAATTGGCCTATAAATACAAGGCCAACCCAAGCCATTTTAAAAACTTCTTCATAGCATCCTTATGCTGCCCAAATCTCTCTCATCTCTTTCATACCCTCACCATGCCCAAATCATAATCCATCCTTATTTCATCTCTATCCATCTCTCATCCTCATCAAATCTCATTCCAATCTTTAGTCTAAATCCTCTACCAAATCCACATTGTGTTGAAATGAATTGAGCAATCCACATATATTACACATACACACAATCGTCATCTTGGGTAAAGCTAGGAGAGCTCTTGGGTGCACTCTCCTCAACCTTATCAAGGAGTGAGGCAGATTTGGAGGTTGTGAGAGGTATAAATCTACTTGTTTTAGTTTCCATTCTTGTTATCTTGTCTTCATATCTTGAAGATGTAGGGTTGGTTCTAGCATATTTTTCCCCTTTTGCATCTAAGGTTAATAATACCTTTTATGTACTAAGGACTTATGCTATGATTCCCCTTCCCTCATCTAGGTAGGATTATACTACATTAGGCACACATAAATTGCAGGTCTAGTCCATGCAAAGATGGATATATATGGACCATCACCTTGGTCTTTCATACCTTGGTGAAAATATCCCCTTTTGCTATAATAAATCTAGGAATGCTCTCAGAATATCAACGGAATATCCCATCCCAACTCATCATCCTCAATCTACTCTCATCTATCAAACCATTACCTAGGATTTTGCATTTAACCAATCTAATCCCCTAATCAATTCCATCCCCTACTCATTTCAATCTCATCCCATCAACCACCCTAACAAGCTCCTATCCCCCATAACATCCCATCCCACAACAAAATCCCTCTAACAACATGGCATCTAATGACCTAGTACCAACCTATCCCAACCATCCCTAAACCTATCCCAACCATTCCCCAAACCTTCTAACCCCATCTCCCATGGTTCTAAGAATCACAATGTATCATGACCATCATATTATATCATTAACCATTGCATTACCATTAACCATCACATTTTCACTATCCATTTCCATAATATATGTTTATTAATCTAAGCATATATATTCCATTTCATTTCATCCATTTCCATAATATATGTTTATTAATATGAGCATATATTTCCATTTCATTCATTTGCATAATATATGTTTATTAATCTAAGCATATATTTCCATTTCATTTCATCCATTTGCATAATTAATATATGTTTATTAATCTAAGAATATATTTCCATTTCATTTCATCCATTTGCATAATTAATATATGTTTATTAATCTAAGCATATATTCCAGGACCAACCATGTACACATAATCCACATCATAATTCATAACATCACCACATCCATAAAACCATATGCATCAAAATACCCACACATACCCATCCATCCATAATCATATAGAAACAAAATAATGTAATCATCATCATAATCATACATCAATGCATCCATAACATCATAAAACACCATCACATATCATCATAAATCACTACCAAAATCATATATATATCACTCAAAAAACTGAATGTCATGATACAAAAATGCCTCAAAGGCTGAAGTATATCAAAATACAAAACCTGAAGGCATATAAATATCAAGAACCATGGGCCGATGATCCCCTAGAAGAGTCAGTAGGAGAACCCGAAGGAGATCTATGTAGTCGAGGTGGTGGTGGCCCCATAGGCTACTGCTACTGAGATGGGGGCTACTATGAAGGAAGTGTCTACTAAATAGACTACTGAGACTATTTAGATCTCTGTGAACCTGATACCACAGACTGGCTATGTGGGATATAACTTAGCATCCTCTATTCCTCAAGAACCATAGTATAGTAAGCCCCATAATAGTACTCTTCTCTAGCTCTCTGAATGGCTAACTGTTGTTGCACCTATTATAGTTGTTGTTGCGCTATAGTGTAATCTCCTTACATCTAGGCCATGTTGGTGCCAACTATGATACCCTACATATGTGTAGCCTTCTACTGTAGGTGAGCTACCTGTGCCTCAGTCTACTATGCTCTCCCCTTAGCTCTCTGCAGCCTAACATCAACTCCTTGTCTCATCATAGTCTCTGCATCCCTCTCGGCTATCACCTAAGCTATCTGTACTTGCATCTGGCTATGAAGGTGGCCTATATACACCTACAAAATCTAGATATGTGGATCCCCATCACCACCACTCAAACCATCTAGAAGGTCATGTACACCTTTTAAAGTCTGCAACTATGCAAGAGCAATGTCTCGCTCTCCCGTCACCTATGCCAGATCCTATTGCTACCTTTCCACTTAGTCCTCCAAACAGGCCACTTGGACACACAGTGTTGTTGCATCCTCCTCCTTATCTCCCCAATACTAATCCTACTATCAGCTAGCATGCATAGTAGGATTAGGTCCTACCCCTCATGGTTTCACACCTAATGTCCTGACACCTAAGGTGCCTACCTATAATGGTGCCTGTACTAGTGCCTGCACTACTGCTTGAGTAGCTAGAACCTCTCCTATCTGACCCTATCCCCCAGGACCCTAAACCTAGGGAATTTGTGTCACAGGTGCTTGTGTAGCTGGTACCTATCCTACCTATGCTTGAGGCCAAGGAACTTGGCCTACCTATACCCAAGGGTCTTGTGCACCAGGTGCCTGCCCTCCTCCCCTTGCCTGTCCCACAACTGCCGCAACAAATACATCAATCCCATCTCCCTCATCAATGGGTATGTCCTCATAGACATACTCCACCTCCACCTCATCCCCCTCCTCTCCCTCCTCCTCAGGATCCACCTCTAAGTCTGTTAGATGAACATGGCTCTCCTAATACCACTATAAGTTTTAAGCTGGGGTCACCCCCACATCAGCTATCATACTCCCACAATCCCACTACACTAGTTGCAGTCCCACCCAATCTAGCAATGTTACCTATGGAGACAACTGTGCAGGCCATGCTGATACAACCATAGGTCCCTGTGCATATATCTCCATGACTAAGGGAAGGTCCCGCACCAGCCCAAATTGTCACATCACCCATAATGGAATATACCTCTTGATCATGTGATCTCCTTGTCCCATCATGTGTTGAGGATGGAACATGAAAGGCATATGAATGTAGTCATTAGCCCACAAATCCATAGTATATATGGTCTCCAGATGATAGTATTCATGTCATCAATCTTCTACCACTAGTACCTCAACTGTCCCATATGTGTATGCATGACAAGTGGTCTATACAAAAAGACACAGGCCTTAAACTATACCCTATGATAAGCAGAATCAGGCCTTGTGATCTTGATATGCTCCCATGGCCACACATGAAGAGTGTCACACCTTCCCCCAAACTCACATCTAGATGGTAAACTACAAAATTCATCTCAGGATATAACTGGGCTAACAAGCATGGGCCCCATGCAAACACTGCATTCTAAGTGATGATCACCTTGATCACTCTCCCCCAGCCAACTGAAAAGTCCCATGATCCTTGATTAGGAATCAATAGGCCTCCAACCAATCCATAGACATACAATGTAAATATATCAACCCCAGCCATCCGAGTGCATGTATACCTCATCTCCCACATGTCCCTAGAATACACTAGATGGACTGGTGCAAATGCTCTATCGAAAGCCTCTAATCCTAAGGGTACATCATATATCACCCTCTCTCCTCATATGCTAAGGATCCTCCATACATCCTCTAGGGTGATCATAATCTCACCTGTAGGTAATAAAAAGGAGCATGTCTCACTCCTCCACCTCTCCACTAGGTCTGACATCATGATGCTATGTGCCCGTATCTGGGGCAACTCAGAAATCATCTGTATCCCTATCCTCCCCAATTGAGCTATATCTGCCTAATCAAACTGTGCTCTTAATTCCATCACTGATGGAATGAGGTGCTCTTGTGACTGTAATATCCTACCTTGAATTTGTATTCAAAAATCACTAAAATTAGATCTTTTTCTCAAAATAGTGCTATGGAACTAATTCAAAGCCCTATAGTGCCAATCCAAAAGATAGTGCTAATCCCTAACCATATATCACTAATCTAGAGAATTGTGCTAATCCATGACCATATAGTACTAATCCAGAGGATTGCGCTAATCCCTGACCCTTTTGTACTAAATGAGAGTTTAGCGCTAAACCATGACTATATGGCGCTAAACCACCATCTGACCTACAAAACCCCAAATTCCCCAATGCTAATCCATAGGATTGTGCTAAACCCCACCCATATAGCACTAAATGAGAGGATAGTGCTAGAGCACTAATGGATAGCACTAAATGTGGAAAACCCCAAAATTTGGTGCTAAACCAGATGTTAGCGCTAAATCCCAGACAGATGGCACTAAACCATCCAAAATTCCCCTTTTTCTCATGGTACTAATCCAGAGGATCGTGCTAAACCATTTACTAATAGCGCTACATGGCTACGTGATGGCACCAATCTACCTAAATACCCATTTCCCAAGCTCGTAAACTAACCCAAAATCTAAAATCACAAAGTTAGGGTTGGCCAACATACCTATTGGTCCATCTCTATCGATCAGTCATAGTCTCACACCCTCTCGAATCGGTGTTGGTGTCACAGGAATCTATGTTTTGTCATGTCTCCTTCTCCTCTTCTCTTGTCCAAAAAGATTAGAGTATACAAATGTGGCACTTTGGGCCCACACTTGCTATATAGCCACCTTGTCATCCCCCACTCACCTTTTTCTCTCCCCAAGGCACAAAACATAACCTTTTTCCTCTGTGTTTCTTCCTACCCACATAATTTTCCATCCTCCACCTATTTTTCAACACTATTTCCTCCTTTCGAGAGTTCACCCAATTTTTTTTAATTTTTTCACCTAACCTCTCAAGGGGGCATCCCTCATCCATTTCACTCCTTCCTCGCTGTTGGGGCAAAATTCTTTGACTTAACGCCATTTCCCTACTAGGTCATGACACCACATCAAAGAGGGGCAAATGTAGACACCTAAAAATGTCTTAACCCTTCAACCACCTTTTGACATCATCCATATCACTAATTTTCCATCCAATTAATTAATTAAATTTTTATTTAATTAATTAGCCTACCTCATCCCTAATCATCCATCCATTTTTCATCAATTTACCCTTAAAACTGAATTAATTAAATTAATTCAGCATTACACCTTACCAACATCATGACAATTAATTAAATAAATATGCAAACATTTATTTTATTAATTTGTTCATTTCTCTAAACCTGATTAATTAAATAAATCTTATTTATTTAATCTACCCTACTACTCAGCGTACACCTAGCCTAGTTGATTAAATAGCCAATATTTATTTAGCTACCCTATCCTACCTAGCCCCTAGACCTAGATTAATTAAATAAATCATTATTTAATTAATCCTAAACCCTGTTTAGCCCATTCACTATTTTTTTCTAGCCACATTAATTAAGTTAATCACCCTGATTAACTTGGTCAAAGCATCATTAACTCATACTCCCACAACCAACAAATTAAAAATTTCAAAAAAATACCAAGGGTCACATGACCCTTCCACCTCACCTTACTATTTCCATGCTAAGCTCTTCTCTATGTCATGAGCTCACACATGTGGGTTCTAAAATTGCCCATGTGTGACATGACTTTCACACTCCATTCCACATCCTCCCAAAAATGAATTTTTAATTCATCACTTATCTTAATCCTCATTAAATCCAAAGCTTTCCCCAAAAATGAATAAAAGATTCATTTTTATTCTCCACCCTCCAAATTTGTTGATCAAATCTGAACCCTCCATCTCTCATCCAATCTCATCCATTGATCTCAACTTTCAGTCTCCACCGTTGGATCAAAATCCCTCCAAATTTGCCTATAAATAAGACCTCATCCATGCCATTTTCATGTCTCATTTTCAAGCAAATTTATTATACCAAAATATCCTCTAATTCTCTCCATTAAGCTTAGTTTGTTTTATGTTGTGAGCATTCCACATTCAATTTGGGTAAAGCTAGGAGATTCAAGGGTGCACTTCTCCTCAACCTTATCAAAGAGTGAGGGAGATCTTCAAGGTATAATCACTTGTTTTTATGCATTTGGTTGTGTTATTTTCTCTTGTTATTTTCCTTCATCCTCACTTATCAATATTATCATTATTAATATTATTAATAACATTCTCTCTTAATGGTAATCCAATAGATTAAAATTGATATTATCAACTACTATTATTATTCGATAATAATAATAATAATTGTTAATATCAACATATATTGTCTTATATCGATAGCCCAAGAAATAAAAACAACATTCATCAAAGATAACTTATTAAACTAACATTTGCAAATATGATCACATTTCACTCACAAGGAAAACACAAATGAATAGATCAAATCCTAAAAAGGTAATTATGACCATTCGGAATAACTATAAACTGTATTCTATGTGAGTGTGTGTAGTTCTTGTGACATTATGATTCCATTATAATCCTTTCCCAATCTACAATTCTCTCCTTGGTGATACTCTCCCTCAACTTTGGGAGGGTACTCTATACTCCTACATTCACCTCATTGTGAATAAATGTATTTAGTCTAAATCTTGTTTATCCAAATGAGACTATAACATAAACATCAAATTAAAACATAATTTTCATGAACAAATTATTATTCAAATATCTTTGACATTTATAGTACAAATGCATTCTCATGTTATCAAAACATGCAATCATAAACCATAATCATATTCTAATTATTAAAACATAATTAATCCACTTCCTTTTTGTAGCCTTTCCTTATTAAACTATAAAATAATTTAAACAATAACACATTTTAATTGTTCACAAAAATGGGATGTGACATCTCCTCCCCTGAAAACTCATCATCCCCAATGATTAATAAACTCTTGAAAAGCAATAACTTAAGAAGAAAATAAGTTCTTTTATTTACAAAAGAAAATCTATCTTAATAAAAAAATATGGAAATCTTCTATGGAAGTCTTCATAGTCCTCCCAGGTGGCATTGTCTTCTGCATACTGGTCCCACTGGACCTTGTATTGAGTTATATCTTGGTTACACAAGTGGAGCTTGCAACCCTTGAGCACTCTAAGAGGCTTGATCATTACCATCCTTGGGTCCCAGAACTGGATACTTATTCTAGTCAAGTATATGATTAAAACTAGACACATACTTTTTAAGATAAGATACATGAAAAATATTATGCAATCTAGCAAGAGAAGGAGGTAGAGCTAGTTAGTATGCTACTAGGTTGACTACTTCAAACACATCAAATGGTCCCAATTATCTAGGTGCTAGCTTAGAATACTTTCCAAACTTATTCAAACTTTTATGGGGTTTAACCCTTAACAAGACCTTGTCTCCAACTAAGAACTTTTGTGGAGTTTTCTTTGCATCTGCATACTTTTCTATCTTGAATTAGCTTTTGTTAATCTTTCACGAATCATCTTAACTTGATCCTCCATTTCCATAAGCATTTCTATCCCAATGCTAATCCTATCCTCTAGTTTGTTCCAACTTATAGGAGTTCGACACTTCCTACCATACAATGCTTGAAATGGAGCCATCTTAATGCAAAATGATATGAACTATTATAAGAAAATTCCACTAGTGGAAGGCATTCCCCCCACTTGTATTGCTGATCCATGCAATACATCCTTAAGAGATCTTCCAGAACTTGGTTCACTATTTTAGTTTGACCATTTGTTTCTGGATGATAAGAAGAACTAATGTTCAACTGAGTGCCTAGTGCTGAAAACAAAGTTTGCTAGAACCTTGAATTCACCCGTGTATCTCTATTTAATTTAATCTTCTTAAGAATTCCATGGAGTATGAAGATTTCCTGAACAAACCTTCTCACTAGACCAGTGCTTCATCTGTCAGATTCCTAGGAATGAAGTGAGCAACCTTGGTAAGATTGTCCACTACCACTAAAATGGAATCATGTCAGTTTCTAGACATCGATAGACCTTGGACAAAGTCCATGCTAATCACTCGCCACTTCCATTTTGTAATTTAATGAAGGTTTAAAAAACCCTACTAGATGTCAATGTTCATACTTGAATCACTAACACTCTAAGTATCTAGCCACAAAGTTTGCAATATCCTACTTCATTCCTTTCCAAAAATATAACGGCTTTAAATCTGCCAGTAATTTAGTTACTCCTGGGTGTCTTGAATAGGGTGCACAATGAGTTTCTCTCAAAACTATCATTTTCAAATCATTCTTATCTAGCACATACATTCTTCTCTTATATCTCAATAATCCATTAGTCTCAAACTGATCCCTTCATATATAGCATCTAGAGGGTTAACTGTAAGTACCTTTCTAACTTGTTCATAAAACTCATCACCTGAAGAGTTTTCTAAAACTTGATCTCTAAAGGTGGGTGTTGTCACATAGATTTGTAACTAGTTTTGAAAGCTTTTAGGGCTCCAACAATCTAGTGAAACATTGAGATGACCTCCAGGTGTGGGACCCTATAGGGAGGCCAAATCTCTAGAGAGAGGCTAGTTCCTTTACTGAATGAGAGAATCAGCGATCCTAAGACTAAAATTAATCTATCCACTTGTTTATGAAAAAGGGAAGAGGGAATGCAACTAAAATTAAAAGGAGGTGATACACTAGGTTTGAATATGGGAAGGCCCTCAAAACAACCATGTATGCACAGAATAATAATATTCAATAGACCAACATACACATATCATGAACTACTTGTACTACAAGTAAGAGAAACTAAATAAAATCCAAGAGGAAAGATGCATTTTTTGAAATGCACAGGACAACTGAGAGGGGGGTGGGGTGAATCCATTGTCACAAAAACTTAACTTCATAAACCATCAACTACTTAATTACTGATAGTTAGATTTAACCATGAAAGCATGAAACCATATACTTAATCACAATCACACATTCAACACAGTAGACACTAGATTTTTACATGGAAAACCCTAAAAGGGAAAAACCATGGTGGTTGTTATCCCATAGAAAATATATGAGTTATACAATACCAAAAAATAGAGGCTCACTACCTATAGGGCTCACTGTCCAAATTGCTCAATGCAAAGAATGGCGACTAACTGCCCAAATTGCTCACTGCAAAGAACAATGGCTCACTGCCAAACTAGTGAACTAATTAAGTAGCATCTACTCCATGCCTGGGTTTAGTTCCATTGAAGCAAAACATAACTTCTCTACTTTGTTCTTCTACACCTTCACACTTATCTCTTCATTTTCTTGCACTCTCATTCCCTTTTTCACATTTCATTACAAGTCTTTATACAAGTCATCAACCTTGGAATGTACATCAAGGTCAATAGTACATTCATCAACTGTTGGAACAATCTCCAAGGTAGGCATTACAAAAACATACATAGAAATAGGTCTAGACCTAATACATAAATTAGCTAAGGGAAAGATGTAAAGATGTATGTTGATCACACCACGCCTTAGCTGGGACTGAAACACAATTCTTCACACCATGACACACTTCCACAATCTTCAAGGCATCTCTATAATTAGTGAAATCAACCAAGTTGGCCAAGACTGGTGAGAACACTAGGTCTGCTAAGAACATTCTTCATCCACGATCCAATTTTGTCTTTACAGAGCAATCCAAAGGTAGGAACATGATCAAGAGACATCCACAAGCACATTGTAAGTACCAAGAACAACTGCACGATCTCTAACTACTCTATCAAGAAGATTCTTCAAACCAGAGCATAAGAACAACACTGTCAGCCACTGTCTTAAGGAAAGGATAGCTTGCAGATGACCAAATCATGAACCATTATAGTTGAAAGTACTTATCATCATTCTAGACTTAACTCTAGAACCGCAAACCAAAATACTTCAATGC
The DNA here is from genome assembly GCA_027924645.1 of Cunninghamia lanceolata. NCBI lineage: Eukaryota > Viridiplantae > Streptophyta > Pinopsida > Cupressales > Cupressaceae > Cunninghamia > Cunninghamia lanceolata. The sequence goes on from BSBN01000693.1 coordinate 6,121,922, forward strand.
AAAGGAATGCGGAGCATAATATTTTCTCCCTGTCACCACTAATCATATAGAAAAAGTAGTTTTCACTCTGGTGAACATAACTCACTCAAATCTTCATACCAAAGGCTCAATCTTGGAATATAACATCTTCAGACAGACTTCTAAATAAATTCCAATCTATAGACAAAGATATTCATCCTATAGGAAATGCAGAACATTCTTCTGGACTATTTTTCTATATGCAATACATTATTTCCACTGTAACTCACTGTTTTTGCCAGAGTAGCTAATTTTCTCAATATCCTCATCATCAATATTACTTACATAAGTAAATACAAAGCATCTTACTCATTACAAGTAAGAAACAAAATAAGAGCACAGTTGACACCAATGACAACTCAGATATGTTGACATCAATGACAACACCGATTAGGTACATACTTGCAACAATCTCCCCCTTTGTCATTGATGGAAACATATGATGTGAAAAAATGAAAAGACCATTAAGACAAGATTCTACTCCTTTCTCTTTACACATATGCATTCTTTCTCCCCTTGAGTTTTTCAAATGATTTTTCTCCCCCTTTGAGATCAATGGAAAACGACACATACTTGTATTCTGCTGCTCTTATTCAATTGAACTGTTACCAACACATATAGCTACTCCCCCTAAGAGGTAGCTCTCAAAACATCAATCTAGATCAAGGAATGAGACTTTGGGCACCACTAGACTGATGCATTCCAATGCATCTTAGTTTAGGGTAGGAGGGGTAATAACCCCTAACTTTTCTCTGAGATACTCAAAAGTATCCCTAGGCAGAGGTTTGGTGAAGATATCTACAATCTGATCCTTTGTGGACACATATTCCAACTTTAATTCATTCTCTATCACCTTTTCTCTCATAAAGTGATACCTTATAGATATATGCTTTGTTATTTAATGCATCACTAGATTCTTTGAAATATTTATTGCACTTGTATTGTCATAGAAAATCGCAACTGGATCTTCATATACAACTCTTATGTCCTGAAAGTCTGCTTCATCCATAACACTTGAGTACAACAACAAGCTACTACAATATATTCTTCTTCTATAGTTGATAAAGAGATTGAGTCTTTTTTCTTGCTCAGCCAAGAAACCAATCTGTTTCCCAAAAAGAAAGCACATCCACTTGTACTTTTTTTGTCATCAACATCTCTGACCCAATCAATATCTATATAAGCACTAAGAGTGAAGTCATTATCCATTGGATACCATAAGCCATGATTCAAAGTGCCTTTGAAATACCTCAGGATTCTCTTAACTACCATCACATGTGATTCTCTTCGATTAACTTGAAATCTTGCAACAAGACAAACTGCATGCATAATATCAGGTCTGGTTTGAGTTAGATAAAACAATCCTCCAATCATGGATCTGTACTTTTTTTTATCAGTCTTAGGTGATTCATTAGTTTTGCTCAACTTGCAGCTAGTTACCATGGGAGTACATACCAGTTTAGAGTCTTCCATCCCAAACTTCTTCAACAACTCTTTTACATGCTTAGACTGAGATATGAAGATTCCTTTATCTGATTGATTGATTTGTAGACCTAGAAAGAAATTCATCTCACCAAACATAGACATCTCAAACTCTTTATGCATTTCACTAGCAAATTTCATACACATGCTTTCATTGCCTCCAAAGATGATATCATCAACAATCAAAATTTGATCACCATCAATCTTGAAGTACAGATTACTATCAACAGTACCTTTATTAAACCCTAACTGTAACAAATACTTATATCCAACCTTGCATACTAGGCTCTAGGAGCTTGCTTGAGTCCATACAATGCTTTCTTCAACCTGCATACCATATCACCTTGGTTTGATAGTAGAAATCCTTTTGGTTGCTCAATGTAGACTTCCTCTTCCAACTCACCATTCAGAAATACAGACTTCACATCCATCTGATACACTTTGAAATATTTGTGAGATACAAATGCTAGAAACATTCTGATTGCTTCTATTAGTTCCTCCTCTCTAGATCGGTAGAGGGTTTGCCAGTTCCAATGCACAGACAAATCCGACCAACACATACAAGAGGTTGCGTGAGCTGCCTCCCCTTCACTTCTAGTTCTGCCGCACCAAGGTGGGGTCCCTATTTGCTAAAGATGTAACTTCTACTCACCCAATGACATAAATATTTAGCTTTACAATAACAGGCAGAATACTCTCATTTTTTGACCAAGGTTTGTGTGATAAATCACAAGGTTGGCAACATTCTTGGACATATCTAACTGGTTGTGGATGAGAGTATGCAGGGGTCCTAATCCTACTCCTACAACTAACAGGTTGGAAATATGGAATGATTGGTTTGATGGTTTGGATGTAAGACAGGGGTTTTGGATCATAACTACTACACAAGGGTAGATCGGTGCTTATCTCAGGGCAAGGAGTCAACTAGACATATACACAAGAATGGATTGCACTTAACATTCAAGTTTCAAGGGTTATATTGATGCTTGCCTTACAAACATCACCGAAGAATGAGTATTTAACTATCTCTACTTACAAATATCCCAGTTGACATACAATCTTCTCCATACTTAACCCTAAATAGTTTAATCCATTCCTTGAATGGAAGTTAAAAGATCAAGCATGCAATATAGAAAACCTATATTCTAGAATCTGAGGAACCCTTAGCAACCAGATTCAAAAGAAGAAAAGCATGCAACAAATGGAGACAAATAGCGAAACATATGCAAAGGAGCATTGTTCATATGAAACAATAGTGAAACTGAATAGGTGTGCAACATTGCATTCGAAATGCAACTCATAAACTCCTATAGAGAAAGAACAGCCAAGAATGCCCTATTTTTCATTATTCTCCCAAAAATGCCCTAAATCTTCAACAACCCCTAATGAGTAACATAATTTTGCCTTTTATAGCAAGACTATGTACTCAACAATAAGCACATGGTCCTTTGAAAAATTCACCAAATACACTCTATCATAAGAAATGGTGCTTAAAATATTGAATGCAGCCAGAGGAAGAAGGAGCAGACGAGATTGGGAGATGTGCCACTGTTTGAAGATTTTCCATTAAAAATGGTAGTTGACCTGTCCATCATCGATCAAACCTCTACAATTTCACCATCAATGCCAAACCTACTCGCAGGATGCAGCAGCTGTGTGCTTTGGAACCTTTACCGCTTGAAACGTGACTGCACATACAAGGAAAATCCTTCACTACTGGAAAGTTTGAAACTGGCTGTCGATCTTCCTCCCTTCACTGAAATTTGCGGCCTCAAATCGCCTTTGAAAAGTCACTAGCCAATTAGAACATGCCACGTAGGTGTCTTTTGGTCATCGCTGACTTTCTCCTCTACTATTTTGCCATTTTTGCCCATTTTGCCTTTAAAACCCTTGTATATGCAAAAGCAAATGCATATACATACAACTGTATGCATACAAAGTGCAGACCCCAAATTATTATAGAACAAATTGAAATCACACTTGGGTCTTGCCTTGTATCTCTCTTTTGCAACTTCTCTTTGTATATTGCATATACAAATGCAATATACATGCCGCAGATTTCAAATTTTTATGAAACAAGTTGCAATCGCTTTGAAATCCAGCTTGTATCTTTCCTTCCTTTGCATGTCGGCATATACAACACATTTAACATACAAGCCATGGACCTCAAACCATTATGAAGCATTCTAAAAATACCATCAGGAACAGATTGTGTCTAACTTATTGCATTTCTAATTGTATATCGGCATATACAATGCCATATACATGCAAGCCATGGACGCCAGTGCTAAATTTGCCATATTTGACTTTTAAGTCGGGTCCGGCTTGTACATCGTGAATGCATATTTGGCTTGTATATCGCACATAGATTGCAAACATACAAACAAAACATAATCGGACCTGAGCCCTTATCAATTACATTACAAACTTTTACAAATCTGGCCAATGCATCTTAGGAATGCATGTTCCCTTTGTATGTGTGAACATACAATCACACATATACAAGCGGTGGGCCCCAGCCTTTGTATCCTTCCTTTACTTGCTGCTTGTGCATCCACCCAATATACATTCTACCTTGTATGCCTGCGGGCCCCACCCTTTGTATATCGGCCCTTTGCACATTTCTCTTTGCATATAACGAATGTATATTGCATATAAATTCCTCTTTGTATGTGAAGTGGACCCCACCAAATGTATCTCCTTCTTTGTATGTTGCCGAACATACAAGACTCCTTGTATCCTTTGTACTGTAGTGAATGCATGTCGGCCCTTTGCATATTTGCAATCTACATTCCCAATGTATGTCGGACATACATTCACTTTTGTATCTGTTTCCCTTGTATATTTTCTTGTATGCACCCAATGTATCTAGCTGTTGTATGTTTGCTTGCATCTATCCATTGTATGTCTGAACATACAATGCGATATACATGCAAACCCGATATACAAGCAGGGAATATTCTTAGAATCTACGATAGATTCCATAATGTATATACATCTTTTCTAAGCCTGATATGCATACAAAAATGCATACAACCATTTCTTCACCATTTTTAAAGGCTGATGGAAATTCTGCAAGCCCACCAATGTATATCAGCACTTGTACATACAAACCCCTTTGTATATACAAAGATACATGCATTTTAACTCTGAAGGCCAAAAAACTTAGCATTTTTCTAAATTTTTTGGAAGGTGTCTATGAATGTAAAATGCTCAAAACCCAAATTTTGAGCAGGCACCAACATTGACTCTGTCTGGGGATGCATGCCTCTTGCAGGCATGGTGAGAACTTCAGATCTCTAGGATGCAGACCAGTCCCTTATCCATTGGGCACAGAGTCAAATACTGCACCAACATGCATCACAAATCACTTTTTTTAAAAAAAAATTACTTGGTGGCCCAGGACCACCGAAAAGGAAAAACTAGAATTTTCCTTTGTCAAACACTTGATTTTCTTTTGATTTCTTCAAATGAAGGCTAAAAGCATTTAACCACTTGCAGCATCTAGCATTTCAATTGATTGTGTTGCTGCTCCTTTCTCTTTCTTTGATAAATCTACAACAAGCTTCATTAGCATGCATGATCATCAGCTGTAGAATGTCATTGTCATATGAGTGACCTATGTTGCTTGGAATAATAACAAACTCATATGACACAAATGAATCCACATCAGAAATTTGCCCTTCTTCAAAAAATAAGCGCTCCTCTGTATCAAACAAACAATATTCAGGCACAAGCAACATCTCATAATCATATTTATCCTTTTAAACATTTAGATATTCATCATTATTGCTCTCAACAATTTTATCATTTAAGTCCAATTGGAATGTCTCAAAAGAAGGCATGAATAGCTCATAAAGCAACCCTTTATCAAAAGCTTCAGAGTTACCCCTGCAACCAACACTATCCCCAACTGTATGAGCACACACATCTGCAACATGTCCATTCACCTCTAAATAGTGACCCTATTTTTCCTCTTCACCAATGCACTGATAATCAAAATCAAACTTTTCAACCTCTGCACCATGAAGGTGGTTAGAATCTTCAAGGAAACACTCATATTCAACATCCATGTATATTTCATCATCTGAAAGGCTCACATATGCACCTGAATGCTGACAATCACTAACAAATTCATTGTCATCCCTTGAATCTGCATCTTCTATATTCAGAGTGAAGCTCTGCATATCCACCTCATATAAATAATTAGGAATAGCTGGGATATGCCTATCATGGCAAGACATAACTTCATGTATATCTTTCATTTGATCATTTGAAGGGCATTTTGTGTCTGCAGGCTTCTCTTCTAGAGGTTGATAACAATCTTTGTCATCACCATTATAGGATGTGCCTACATTTTCTACAACATCTTCTTCATGTTTATATGTCATATCATGACTACACATGCTCCGCTGAAATATATTTCCCTCTACACAATCATCTTTCAATGAACATACTGGGAGAGCTGAAATATATTCACTTTGATAACTATTTTGACAACTTGCAGCCATGAAACCTACTGGCATTCCATATTTCTGATTATTTTCAATATCCATAGCAAATTTGTAGGCCTGGTGAAGTGTGACTGGTTCTTTATCTCTCAATAAATAACTCATTTTTTTATCAAATGCAGCCAAATAAATTGTCAAGAATAATGCATCATTGGGTCTCATATACTCAAGAATTTGCTTGAGCAACTTAATAACTCTAAGGTTAAAGATTGGAACTAGTTCCTCATCTTCCTTTTGGATATTCATGAATTGTATGATCAATGAGGCTAAATCAAATCTTTCACCAAACTGCTCTAGCAATGCAACTTCTAAATATATCCATGAAGAAACTGAGCACACAGGAAGGTCTAAAAACCAAACCCTAGCATCATCCTCTAATGACTAAACAAAGAGTCTCATTACTACATCTTCAACCTCTACCTCACAATCTTCTATCAAATTACAAAAAATTGCAGATGTTTGTTTATAGACTTAGATTTTGATCCACTATATTTTGGCAAACATTTTCTAATTTTATTGTGAATAACATTTGGGTAACCACTTATTTCTGTGAAATTTAGGGATTTATATCCTTCAATAAAAAATGGTCTCCATTGAGAATACAACCAGGATTGTTGTTCTAAACTCATCATTTTTTTTTAATCAAAAGATGAATACCTGGAAATATGTTGCAGCATTGATAGTTTCAATCAATAGAGTCATCACCTCTCACAGAGAGGATAGAATATCAACAAGGCACTTTTGTTTTCTAGATTCATCACACCAGCAGAGCACCACATGGTCATTTTTGGTATTGTTGCAACAACTTCACTGGAAACTAGATTTTCCAACCTTTAAAATATTTGATTCTTCCCCAGCAGAGTCACCAATTATGTTGGTGACTCGGATGGATAAAAATGTCACACTTTCAATTCAACATCCCCAGTAGAGTCACTTTTTTATGTTGGTTCTTCCTCTCCGGATCGGCAGAGGGTTTGCCAGTTCCAATGCACAGGCAGATCCAGCCAACACATACAGTAGGTTACGTGAGCTACCTCCCCTTCACTTCTAGTTTTGCCACACCAAGGAGGGTGTCCCTATTTGCTAAAGATGTAACTTCTACTCACCCAATGACATAAAGATTTATCTTTACAATAACAGGTAGAAAACTCTCATTTTTGGACCAAGGTTTGTGTGATAAATCACAAGGTTTGAAACATTCTTGGACATATCTGATTGGTTGTGGATGAGAGTATGCAGGGGTCCTAATCCTACTCCTACAACTAACAGGTTGGAAATATGGAATGATTGGTTTGATGGCTTGGATGCAAGAGAGGGGTTTTGGATCATAACTACTACATGTTGTGATGTTCACAACATGCCCCATTTTACTCCTTAGCAAAATGAGGACACCTGCTATGGCTTTTTGCTTTTTGCTTGTGTGTGTCGTTTTGCTTGGTGGTAAAGGGAAAAAGGAGTTAAAATTGCAAACCTTGTTAAAAATGGAGAAAAAATGCATTTTAATATCAGTGCATGGTATGGTTGGATTCCCTGTCAAAAATGAGCTAGGGTTGCTTTTTGAACCATGTTAAAATTTGCCATATTTTGCAAGTTATGAGCATTTTGGTAAAATGTACAAGGGAAGGGTTTACTGTTTGCACATACAAGCCTCTTTGTATATCGGGTTGCATATACAAGGCCTTTTGTATGCAAGTTTTGTATACAAAGACCTTTGCATATCGCTTTCCATATACAAAATCGTTTGTATATGCAAAGGTCATTTTATACTTGGTCGCATGAGTAGTCAGGTTCATATACAAAATCATTTATATGTCTTTTTTGCCTTGTATACATTTGGTAAAGTTTATGCATACATACAAGATAGACCCGAGGTGGTTTTAGGTTAAAATGAATTGATGTTTTAAATCCACTTTGTATCTCACATTTGTATGTTTGGTAGGTAAAATATACAACACACTTCATACATTGTCTGGACCTAAAAGTCTATAAAGAAAGGCTTAAATCCTTGTATATGTATACACAAGAATAATATACATGCAAGCGCGGATTTGAAAAGTTTTAAAGTAGAGTTAATTCAATGTATATCGGGCTTGTATATTCTTATATACAAGCCGATATACATTGCGCTTATACAAGCCAGAATCCAAAGGAAAATCAAACCCGATTTAATGCTTGTATTGAGCCTGAGGTGTATGTCTAAAATATACAATGGAAATATACATACCGCGGAAGAGAAAGGGAAGTTAAAAGGGGCTAAATCGTTGTATATTTGGGTTGTATAATCAAAATACATTGTGCATATACAATGCGGACCTGAAAAGTTTATTAAATGGATGTAAATCGTTGTATGTTTCAGAATATACAAAAGCAAGACGTACAACATATACATACAAATGAAATATACAAGGGGTGGATTTGAAATGAATATGAAATAACGAAAAGCCCTTGTATATATTTCACGCCTTGTATATTGATACATTGCAAGGAGTATACAAGGTGGATCTCAGTGCAAGATTAAATTTGATTAAGTGCTTGTATCGTGTCCAAAATGTATATCAACGGATACAAGCACAATGTACATCGGAATATACATTGGGTGGATTTGAAAAGTTATGCAATTGAATTAAGTGCTTGTATATTTTCGTGTTTGTATGTTACGATATACAAACTGATATGCATCGAAATATACAAGTGGTGGAATCGAAATAGCTATGGAATAACGTTAAATCCAGGTATATTTGGGGTTTGTATGATCGATGACTACAGGATATACAAAGACTTCATACAAGCCGCGGAACTAAAAGGGATTGGAATCTGATTAATTTGATGTATGCATCCGACTTGTATATTATGATATATAAAGAAATTTTGAGCGGGAAACAAAGCGATTGGATTTTAGAATCCATTTTTGGAGCCCGAGTGCATGTTTTGGTCAATGATGGTTGACCCGACTGGTTTTAACGTTGTATAGGCATTTTGAAGCACATTTTCCATGGTTTTTGAGCCTGATGGTTGTGTTTATGCATTTGGAGCCTGATTTAATGTAGATGTTTATTTTTCCTGCTGATTTATTAAATGATGGTGCTAATTCCTACTTGTTTATTACAGATTGTTAGAGTATCTAGGAAGAAGTAGAGTTGCCGACATAGTAATGACATGCAGGTGAATGCAAAGGTAGGGTTTTAAATGATGATGACGTCCCAGGCAGTGGGCCAGATCCTGAGAAGCCAAAAACACTAGAAGGAGACGAAGCTTTCAATGCGGGGCAGTTGTAGATGGAAACATTATTGAAGAAGCAGTGCCCTGTCTGGGTATGCTACTCGAATTCTTGGCGGGATTCATTGCTCACCATTGGATGCTGCATTTCAAGATGCTGACCATTGATCTCCTAGGGTTTTGGGGCACCAGATTGGGAAAAAACTAGAGATATATATATTGAGCCTCTGTACTGAAAGGAAAAAAAAGGAGAAGAGGTCAATAATACAAAAAAAATTACACCTATAATAGTTTTAGGAGAGATCAGATTACTGGGACTAGTGAGGACTGGATTGTTGAAATAATCAAGGTCCCTTCCTCAGATCATTGTAAATGTACCTATTTTATGAACATATTGTATGGAGATGAAGTTTCAGACTATACCCTGATTGTAAACCTTAAGTAGTCTTCAAGTTGATTTCTAGATATGTACTGGTGAATGCTGTGTTCTATAGAAGCGCTTTCATTTCATTGCTTGTTGTCAACTTTTCCCCTGAAGATTTGCACTGAATCATGCAGATTTGTGGACTGTCCTGGTGAAGTATGATTTTAGTTTTCTTCTCTCCATTGCTGTATGGAAACATGTATATGGATCAATGATCTCAGTCAAGTAATTTTAGGAATCTCACTCTCTAACCCTTTTTCTCATTTTAATTTCATTAAAATCACTTTCATAACTACACATCATGATAAATCAGAAGTAGAACAGAGAAATATGCTAACATCTCATAGATAACTGAATATCATTAGCGTATTTTAAGCTAGATGCATGTACTGTTGAAAATATCATGCAGAGAATCACAAATAAGGGTAGAACTCATGCAAATATCAACTTAGACACATCATTTGGAGATATATGCTGTCTAGAGTAACCTCCCTGTATAGCATTGTTGCAGGAACAGAATCTACTAATCTACGTAAGGCCCCAAAATGGAAAACAGCAATACACATTAACCATAGAGTAACATCAATAGATTATGAACTAATCAACGGGGACTTGGGATCATGAATTCTTGGAATTCATCATATCTTTCAGGATAAACAAGGGTTGTTGTGTGACTTTTGTTTTGTGTGCTTGGTTGTGACTGACATCACAAACCAATCAATAGGAAACTGGCACTAGAAGGAGGGCCTAGACAAAGAATCTGTAGATTTCTGCAAATATTGTATAAACATTTTCTGAACTTTCAAGTTTTATTCTGAGATATGATAGATCTCTTTAAAATTTAAAAAAATAAATAAATAGAAAGTAGGGTCTCATTTCAATGGATGCATATGAGGACAATTATCAAGTTAACATTCCTTTATTTCAGGAAGCTTTGACTAAGCAGCTTTGTCCTTAAAGTTTGTATAGCTTTGGTTTGTCCACTTGTTGCAGGATACACAAGATTGTAGAGCATAGTGAAATTAATTGTCTAACTTTTCTCACAAAGTTGGATTTACATTTGAAGGGACTGATATTTTTTATAGATGTGCTCAGGGCTGAAGTCTGGCAGGAAAATGAAAGAGTTCTGGAGTGACAGGACAATACATCTTCAAAGGCTAGGAGACATATAGAAGAGGTACTGGTTGAATCAGTTCCAGAAGGTAAAAATAATGAAACATCTTTCCTTGAGACATTTTATGGTGACATTGATAGGAGTTCTTCAAACGAAGAGTGCTGGTATAAATTTGTCAAAATTTGTAGAGAAGAAAGTGCTTGTCAGGATGAAATCTTTGATTCTGATCCTAATACTTTTGATAAGGATAATGAAACATATTTCCTTAAGTCATTTTATGGTGAGAACTAGAGATCTCTACTTAATAATAATAATGAGCCAGAGTGCAGATATGAGTCTTTTGAAAATCCTAGAAAAGAAAGTGCTTCCTGTTTCATGTCATCAGACAATTAGCAAGGAAGATTTGATGAAGGGGAAGATAAAAATTAAATTGATCTTGATACACCAAACAAATATATTGAATTATTAAGTGCTTGTCAAAATGATGTTTTTGGATCTGAATTTAGCAGTTTTGATAGAAATGAGTTGATAAAGAAGTGTAAACAAGTAATAGAACAATTTAAACAGACTGGTGTTGATGAAGTTCCTATTATAGCAACTAATGGAGTCATACAAAAGGAAATAAATGTTGATTTACTAGATGACTCCTTTAAATTGAATGATCAAATGTAAGAATGTTGTAGGACAATGGAACCAGATACCCTACTAGATGGTAGAAGTGAAATACTTGATGAACAACTCATGAAAGTTGAAGATGCAGAAAGCTTTGGAGTTGTTGTGCATGATCAGATGCTAGTCCAATGTCATGAAGTAGGGGAGTATTCCTATCAATCAGAAGTTGTTTCACCTTTACATTCAAATGATTTAGAAATGATAAATTCCTGTATATCAGATTATGATTATAAAGATACTCATTTAGATACTGATGTGTAGGAAATTAATGAAAACATTGGGGTGCTTCCTGAATTTGAGGATAAACCATACATACAGAATGAAGGGATAGATGTGGATAAAGCTGAAGAAATAATACATTAGGAGTCATACATCCTTCAGTTTGAAGTGAGACCTAACATTGAGCTGAGAAATGAAAATATAAAGCCAAATGGGAGGCCAACTGTCAATGAACAAGCATGTCCAACAGAACCAGAGACACACCAGGTTGTATCTTTCCTTTCCACAGTGAATACTGTTGATTATTATTTTGATTATGGAAATTCAGGAAATAGGACATGCATATGGGTTTATCATGAACATGATGAGCTTCCTTAGTTGCTGATAATCAGAGATTATTCTGTTAAACACAATGAGTTTAGAATACAAAAATATTTTTCAGAATACAAAGATGAATTTGCTAGGGTCAGAACCACAACTAGTGCCCTAATGCTCCTGCACAATCTAAGGAAGTATGCAAATATGGGTGTCTTTGGGTCTTTTCCTGGGTTTTATTTACCTTGTAGGTTTTGTATGTAGTTTGGTAGGATAGTTGTTTTGTTTCTTTTCTTTGCTTTCTTGTCTTGCTTTTTGTTGTTTGCTTTCTTTGTATAGTTGTTTGTACAGTGGCTTTGTTTTGCTTGTTTTGTTTTGGTTGCTTTGTTTCCTCAGCAGGGATCTTTCTTTTGATTTAGAATATAAAGGGGCAGATTAACAACCACTGAAAACAATGGAAAATTGAGATCATTAAGGTTAATTATTTGAAATCTATGCATAACTTGTTGTGACTATCATGAATGTAGAAAGTTGTTTAACTTGTGAAATTTTGTATTCCATAAGAATGGGTTGAGTATTCAAGGAATGTTTCTCACAATGACACACCTAAAATCCTTGGGTTTGTTGAACTTACCAGTGTAGATATTAGGTGAAAAATTAGAGGTCACCCTTGCTACCATTACAATTCTCAGCTTAATTTCAGCAAGTGACCGCTCCTTGCATCATGAAGTTACAAATGCAATACCTTATGAAATCTCTATGAAATACAAACAAATATATATATATATAAATAAATAAAATGGATTATATTGAAAATCTAGATTAAGCCATCTAAGTAACTCTACCGGGGCTATAGACGCTCGCTAGCAGTGGGGCTCTTCTTAGGAGAATTGTAATGATAACCTTGCCGGGGCTATAGACGCTCACTGGCAGCAAGGCTCTATCCAGTTGGCTATGAGGGAATGTCCTCACCTACGTAGTCTAATATCAATCACTGGTTTGTTCAACTGATCTTCAAGATGAGGCTTATCAACCATGTGCACCCACTTAAACTAAAATAAAAATTCATGCACCTTATTGAATATATTGAGTCTCAAGTTGGATAATAATTTGCAGAAAAGATAGTTGGAAGTTATGAATTTATTTCATTCAATTTTCTTTAATGGGTTGAATTTGATTGTTTTGTTTGGTTGCTAGTTGTTGTGATGTTCACAACACGCCCCATTTTACTCCTTAGCAAAATGAGGACCCCTGCTGTGGCTTTTTGCTTTTTGCTTGTGCGTGTCATTTTGCTTGGTGGTAAAGGGAAAAAGGAGTTAAAATTGCAAACCTTGTTAAAAATGGAGAAGAAATGCATTTCAATATTAGTGCATAGTATGGTTGGATTCCTTGTCAAAAATGAGCTAGGGTTGCTTTTTGAACCATGTTAAAATTTGCCATATTTTACAAGTTATGAGCATTTTGGTAAAATGTACAAGGGAAGGGTTTGTTGTTTGCACATACAAGTCTCTTTGTATATCGGGTTGCATATACAAGGCCCTTTGTATGCGAGTTCACTTGTATACAAAGACCTTTGCATATCGCTTTCCATAGACAAAGTCATTTGTATATGCAAAGGTCATTTTATACTTGGTCGCATGAGTAGTCGGGTTCATATACAAAATCATTTGTATGTCTTTTTTGCCTTGTATACATTTGGTAGAGTTTATGCATACATACTTGAGATGGACCTAAGGTGGTTTTAGGTTAAAATGAATTGATGTTTTAAATCCACTTTGTATCTCATGTTTGTATGTTTGGTAGGTAAAATATACAAGACACTTCATACATTGTCCGGACCCGAAAGTCTATAAAAAAAGGCTTAAATCCTTGTATATGTTCCGGCTTTCATATTGGCACACACAAGAATAATATACATGCAAGCACGGATTTGAAAAGTTTTAAAGCAAAGTTAATTCAATGTATATCGGGCTTGTATATTCTTATATACAAGATGATATACATTGTGCTTATACAAGCCGGAATCCAAAGGAAAATCAAACCCAATTTAATGCTTGTATCAAGCCCGAGGTGTATGTCTAAAAGATACAATGGAAATATACATACCGCGGATGCGAAAGGGAAGTTAAAAGGGGCTAAATCATTGCATATTCAGGTTGTATAATCAAACATACATTGCACATATACAATGCGGACCCAAAAAGTTTATTAAATGGATGTAAATCGTTGTATGTTTCCAAATATACAAAAGCAAGACATACAACATATACATACAAACAAAATATACAAGGGGCGGATTTGAAATGAATATGAAATAACAAAAAGCCCTTGTATATTTCGCGCCTTGTATATTGATACATTGCAAGGAGTATACAAGGCCGATCTCAGTGCAAGATTAAATTTGATTAAGTGCTTGTATTACGTCCGAAATGTATATCAAGGGATACAAGCACAATGTACATCAGAATATACATTGGGTGGATTCGAAAAGTTATGCAATTGAATTAAGTGCTTGTATATTTTTGCATTTATATGTTACGATATACAAACTGATATGCATCGAAATATACAAGTGGCAGAATCAAAATAGATATGGAATAACGTTAAATCCATGTATATTTGGGGTTTGTATGATCAATGACTATAGGATATACAAAGACTTCATACAAGCCGCGGAACTGAAAGGGATTGGAATCCAATTAATTTGATGTATGTGTCTGACTTGTATATTACGATATACAAGGAAATTTTGAGCGGGAAACAAAGCGATTGGATTTTAGAATCCATTTTTGGAGCCCAAGTGCATGTTTTGGTCAACGATGGTTGACCCAATTGGTTTTAACACTGTATAGGCATTTTGATGCACATTTTCCATGGTTTTTGAGCCCGATGGTTGTGTTTATGCATTTGGAGCCTAATTTAATGTAGATGTTCATTTTTCCTACTGATTTATTAAATGATGGTGCTAATTCCTGCTTGTTTATTGCAGATTGTTGGAGTAGCTAGGAAGAAGCAGAGTTGCCGACACTGTAATGACATGCAGGTGAATGCAAAGGTAGGGTTTTAAATGATGATGACGTCCCAGGCAGTGGGCCAGATCCTGAGAACCCAAAAACACTAGAAGGAGACGAAGCTTTCAATGCGGGGGAGTTGTAGATGGAAACATTATTGAAGAAGCAGTGCCCTGTCTGGGTATGCTACTTGAATTCTTGGTGGGATTCATTTCTCACCATTGGATGCTACATTTCAAGATGCTGACCATTGATCTCCTAGGGTTTTGGGGCACCAGATTGGGAAAAAACTAGAGATATATATATTGAGCCTCTGTACTGAAAGGAAAAAAAGGAGAAGAGGTCAATAATACAAAAAAAATTATACCTGTAATAGTTTTAGGAGAGATCGGATTACTGAGACTAGTGAGGACTGGATTGTTGAAATAATCAAGGTCCCTTCCTCAGATCATTGTAAATGTACCTATTTTATGAACATATTGTATGGAGATGAAGTTTTAGACTATACCCTGATTGTAAACCTTAAGTAGTCTTCAAGTTGATTTCTAGATATGTACTGGTGAATGTTGTGTTCTATAGAAGCGCTTTCATTTCATTGCTTGTTGTCAACTTTTCCCCTGAAGATTTCCACTGAATCATGCGGATTTGTGGACTGTCCTGGTGAAGTATGATTTTAGTTTTCTTCTCTCCATTGCTGTATGGAAACATGTATATGGATCAATGATCTCAGTCAAGTAATTTTAGGAATCTCACTCTCTAACCCTTTTTCTCATTTTAATTTCATTGAAATCACTTTCATAACTGCACATCATGATAAATCAGAAGCAGAATAGAGAAATATGCTGACATCTCATAGATAACTGAATATCATTAGCATATTTTAAGCTAGATGCATGTACTATTGAAAATATCATGCAGAGAATCACAAATAAGAGTAGAACTCATGCGAATATCAACTTAGACACATCATTTGGAGATATATGCTGTGTAGAGTAACCTCCCTGTATAGCATTGTTGCAAGAATAGAATCTACTAATCTACGTAAGGCCCCAAAATGGAAAACAACAATACACATCAACCACAGAGTAACATCAGCAGATTATGAACTAATCAACAGGGACTTGGGATCATGAATTCTTGGAATTCATTGTATCTTTCAGGATAAACAAGGGTTGTTGTGTGACTTTTGTTTTGTGTGCTTGGTTGTGACTAACATCACAAACCAGTCAACACTACACAAGGGCAGACCAGTGCTTATCTCAGGGCAAGGAGTCAACTAGACGTACACATAAGAATGGATTGCACTTAGCATTCAAGTTTCAAGGGGTTTTATTGATGCTTGCCTTACAAACATCACCCAAGAATGAGTATTTAACTATCTCTACTTACAAATATCTCAGTTGACATACAATCTTCTCCATACTTAAACCTAAACAGTTTAGTCCATTCCTTGAATGGAAGTTAAAAGATCAAGCATGTAATACAGAAAACCTATATTCTAGAATCTGAAGAACCCTTAGCAACCAGATTTAGAAGAAGAGAAGCATGCAACAAATGAGAATGATAGCAAAACACATGCAAAGGAGCATTGTTCATATGAAACAATAGTGAAACTAAATAGCTGTACAACATTGCATTTGAAATGCAACTCATAAACTCCTACAGAGAAAAAATAGCCAAGAATGCCCTATTTTTTGTTATTCTGACAAAAATGCCCCAAATCTTCAACAACCCCTAATGAGTAACACAGTTTTGCCTTTTATAGCAAGACTATGTATGCAGCAATAAGCACATGGTCCTTTCAAAAATTTGCCAGATGCACTGTATCATAAGAAATGGCGCTTCAAATATTGAATGCAGCCAGAGGAAGAAGGAGGAGCAGATGAGATTGGGAGATGTGCCGCTGTTTGAAGATTTTCCATTAAAAATGGTAGTTGACCTGTCCATCGTCGATCAAACCTTTGTAATTCTGCCATCAATGCCAACCTACCCACGGGATGTAGTAGCTGCGCGCTTTGGAACCTTTCCCACCTGAAATGCGACTGCACATACAAGGAAAATCCTTCACTACTGGAAAGTTTCAAACTGGCCGTCGATCTTCCTCCCTTCAGTAAAATCTGTAGCCTCAAATCACCTTTGAAAAGTCACCAGCCAATTAGAACGTACCATGTAGGTGTCTTTTGGTCATCACTGACTTTCTCCTCTCCTATTTTGCCATTTTTGCCTTTTGCCATTTTCACCCATTTTGCTTTTAAAACCCTTGTATATGCAAAAGCAAATGCATATACATACAACTGTATGCATACCTAACCCCAAATTATTATAGAACAAATTGAAATCACACTTGGGTCCCGCCTTGTATCTCTCTTTTGCAACTTCCCTTTGTATATTGCATATACAAATGCAATATACATGCCGCAGATTTAAAATTTTTATGAAACAAGTTGCAATCGCATTGAAATCTAGCTTGTATCTTTCCTTCCTTTGCATGTTGGCATATACAACACATTTAACATACAAGCCGTGGACCTCAAACCATTATGAAGCATTCTAAAAATACCATTGGGTCAGGATTGTATCTAACTCATTGCATTTCTAATTGTATATCAGCATATACAATGCCATATACATGCAAGCCGCGGATGCCAGTGCTGAATTTGCCATATTTGACTTTTAAGTCAGGTCTGGCTTGTACATCACGAATGCATATTTGGCTTGTATATCATGCATACATTGCAAACATACAAACAAAACATACATTCAATTAGACTCGAGCCCTTATCAATTACATTGTAGACTTTTTCAGATCCAGCCAATGCATCTTAGAATGCATGTTCCCTTTGTATGTGCGAACATACAATCACACATATACAAGCGGTGGGCCCTAGCCTTTGTATCCTGCCTTTACTTGCTACTTGTGCATCCACCCGATATACATTTTGCCTTGTATGCCTACGGGCCCCACCCTTTGTATATCGGCCCTTTGCACATTTCACTTTGCATTAGCAAATATATATTACATATACATTTTGCTTTGTATGTGAGGCTAACGCCATGAAATGTATCTCCTACTTTGTATGTTGCCGAACATATAAGACCCCTTGTATCCTTTGCACTGTAGCAAATGCATGTCGGCCCTTTGAATATTTACAATGTACATTCCCAATGTATGTCGGACATACATTCACTTTTGTATCTGTTTCCCTTGTATATTTTCTTGTATGCGCCCAATGTATCTAGCCATTATATGTCTGCTTGCATCTATCTGTTGTATGTCTGAACATACAATGCGATATACATGCAAACCTGATATACAAGAAGGGAATATTCTTAGAATCTACGATAGATTCCACAATGTATATGCATCTTTTCTAAGCCCGATATGGATACAAAAATGCATACAACCATTTCTTTACGATTTTCAAAGGCCGATGGAAACTCTGCAAGCCCGCCAATGTATATCAACACTTGTACATACAAACCACTTTGTATATACAAAGATACATGCATTTTAACTTTGAAGGCCAAAAAACTTAGCATTTTTCTGAATTTCTTGGAAGGTGCATGTGAATGTAAAATGATCAAAACCCAAATTATGACCAGGCACCAACAGCTTCAATATGAGCTACAAGAGCAAAAGATTCTTCAAAATCTATTCCTTCAATTTGAGAATATCCCTTGTACACAAGCCTTGCTTTATTCCTTACAACTTCTCCATTTTCATTCAGCGTATTCTTGAAAACCCATTTGGTTCCAATAATATTTTTGTCAGCAGGTCTAGGAACTAATTCCCAAGTTTCATTCTTCTCTATCTACATTAGTTCTTCCTCCATTGCCTTTACCTAATTTTCATCATTGCAAGCTTCATTCACAATTTTTGGTTCAACTATGGAGAATAAATAATAATCCACTTGTTCTTCTGTAGCTCTTTTCCTTGTCAGTACTCCTTTGTCTTTGTCTCTAATAATTTGATATTCAGAGTGATTGATTCTTACATACCTAGGGGTCTTAGTAGTAACATCTAGAGCCTTTTTTGATTCATCTTGACTGTCTTCTCGTTCAACTTTTTCTTCATAATTTATAGCAACATGTTCATCTAATTCATAACCATTTTGATTTGATGTTCCTCCTTTGCCTTCATCCACCTTCATATTTGCACTCTCAACAATCTTTTTCAATCTTTCGTTGTAGCACTGGTAGGCCTTACTCTTGGTAGAGTATCCAAGGAAGATTCCTTCATCACATCTTGCATCAAATTTCCCTAGATCTTCATCTCTTTTGATATAGCATTTTCTTCTAAAGACTTTAAAATATCTTACTGTTGGAGTTCTTCCATATCATAGTTCATAGGGAGTTTTAGTACCATTTCCTTTCACTTGAACTCTGTTTTGAATCTACACATCAGTATGTATGGCTTCTTTCCAAAAGCCTTCTAGTAGAGCTCCTTCCTTCATAATTGTCCTAGCAACTTCTTGAATTGTCCTATTCTTTCTTTCCACAACTCCATTCTGCTAAGGAGTCCTAGGTGCAGACAATTGCATCTTTATTCCTTGTTCTTCACAGAAGGTGTTGAATTCATTTGAAGTGAACTCACCTCCTCTATTAGACCTCAAGCTTTTGATTTTTATCTCTATTTCACTTTCAACCATTGCCTTGAAAATTTTGAACTTCTCCAGGACTTCAGATTTGTCTCTCAGAAAAGTAATCCACGTCATTCTAGAATAATCATCAATAAGCAACATGAAGTACCTATCACCTTGTAGACTTCTTATCCTTGTAGGACCACATAGATCTATATGAACTAGATCCAACAAACCAACATAGAATTGCTCTTTGCTCTTGAAGCTTGTTCTTGTTTGCTTCCCCAACTAACATTCCCTACAAATGGTATTAGTGGGTTTCACAAGTTTTGATAAATCTCTCACAGTCTGACCCTAACTTATCTTTACCATATTATCAAAGTTTCTATGACACATCCTTCTATGTCACAACCAACTTTCATCTTCTTGGGCTAATAAATAGTAATCATTATTTCCTCTTAATTGATAGGTGTTACCTTTGGTCTTCTTACCAGTAGCAATCACAGTTCTGCAACTTTCCATTATCTTGCACCCATTGTCTTTGAATCTTAAATCATAGCCTTTGACACACATCTGACCAACACTCAAAAGATTATGCTTCAAAACCTTCACATACAGGACATTATCGGTATTCTGCTTTCGATTAAATGAATTAGATCCTTTTCCACAAATCTTACCAGCTGCATTGTCTCCAAACCTAACCAGTCCTCCATCATATTTTTCAAAACTTACAAACTTACTTTTGTCACTGGTCATGTGATGTGAGAATCCACTATCAATAATCCATTCATCCTTATCTTTCTCAACCTGAATAGCCAAAGCACTTTCTTCCACTAGTTTTTCTTCCTTCACACAGCTAGCAGGATTAGTAGACATGGGTTCTTCTTTAATAGCAATAAACAAGAATTCATTTGCACTAGTGCTAGCATCATCAAATCATCATCAGTCACACCTTCATCATCAAAATCTCTAACATAGTAGCATTTCTTTAGAGCATTAGGTCTATTCTCAAATCTTATTCTATTCCTTTCAATTCTTTCAGGACATCTAGAAGAATAATGACCTACTTTAACACATGAAAAACATTTGAAAGGTAGTTTCCTTTTGAACTTACAAGAACCTCTTGCAATCTATCAACAAAGTTAACTTCAATTTCATCAAAGTCCTCATCAGGTTCTACCTTGTATTTCTTAGCTCTAGATATCTTTTCTGAAGTACTGGCTTTAAAAGTTGTCTCAACTTTTGGCAGAGCATCTCTGAATTCTCTCATCTCAAAGGCCGTAAGCTTGCCAAGCAATTGATCTCTATCAATGGTTTTTACAGTCATTACTTCTTCAATTGTAGCTACTTTGTGACTTTATGAATTTGGTAGTGATCTAAGAATTTTCATCACAACTTCCTTATCACTAATAGTTCCTCGCATACCTTTTATTCCATTGACAATTTCATCAACCCTTTGCATGAAGGTTGTAATGTTTTTATCTTCATTCATCTTTAAACTCTCATATTTTTCTTTTAGGCCCTATAACTTGGCTTCTTTAATAGAATCATCTCCTTCATACATTTTATTCAACTTTTCCCAAACCTCATTTGCAGTTTCTAGATCCATAACTTTTATCAACTCAATGTCAGACAAAGCACTTAATAGGGCATCCCTAGCTTTTATATTCAACTCATATTCTTTGATTTCATCTTTAGTTGACAAACCATTTGGTGGCATGGTATATTTTGATTCTACAACTTTCCATACTTTATAGACAAGACAAAGAAGATGGATTTTCATTCATACCTTCCAAAGAGCATAATTTGTCTCACCAAACTACGAAGCTTCCTTTTTAAAAGACATCCTAGATCTTCCTCAAGTTGTTAGTCTTTCTTTTGAGGAACCTGCTTTGATACCAATTGTTGAAATGCATAGGACAACTAAGAGGGGGGGTGAATCAGTTGTCACAAAAAACTTAACTTCAAAAACCATCAACTACTTAATTACTGATAATCAAATTTAACCATGAAAGCATGAAACCATAGACTTAATCACAATCACACAGTAGACACTAGATTTTTACATGGAAAACCCTAAAAGGGAAAAACCACAGTGGGTGTTAGCCCACAGAAAATATATGAGTTATACAATACCAAAAAATAGAGGCTCACTACCTATAGGGCTCACTGCCCAAATTTCTCACTGCAAAGAATGACTCACTGCCAAGGGGTAGCTCACTACCAAAGGGTGGCTCACTTTCAAAATGGTGAACAGATTAAGTAGCATCTACTCCATGCCTAGGTTTAGTTCCATTGAAGCACAATATAACTTCTCTGCTCTACTCTTCTACACCTTCGCACTTATCTCTTGATTTTCCTGCACTCTCATCCCCTTTTTCACAATTCATTACAAGTATTTATACAAGTCATCAACCTTAGAATGTACATCAAGGTCGGCAGTACATTCATCAATCATTGGAACAATCTCCAAGGTTGGCATTACAAAAACATACATAGAAATAGTTTTGGACCTAATACAGAAATTAGCTAAGGGAAAGATGTAAAGATGTATGCTGATCATGCCATGCCTTAGTTGGGACTCAAACATAATTCTTCACACTATGACACACTTCCACAATCTTCAAGGCATCTCTGTAATTAGTGAAATCAACCAAGTTGGCCAAGACTAGTGAGAAGACTAGGTCTGCTAAGAACATTCTTCATCCATGATCCAATTTTCCCTTTGCAAACCAATCCAAAGGTAGGAACACGATTAGGAGACATCCACAACCACATTGTAATCACTAGGAACAACAAAACTATCTCTAACCACTCTGTCAAGAAGATTCTTCAAACCAGAGCATAAGAACAACACTGTGAGCCACTGTCTTAAGAAAAGGATAGCTTGCGGATGACCAAATCATGAACCATTGTAGTTGAAAGCACTTATCATCATTCCAGACTTAACTCTAGAACCACAAACCAAAATACTTCAATGCGGAGGAATGCAGAGCATAATATTTTCTCCCTGTCACCACCAAACATACAGGAAAAATAGTTTTCACTCTGGTGAACATAACTCACTCAAATCTTCATACTAAAGGCTCAATCTTGAAATATAACATCTTCAGATAGACTTCTAAATAACTTCCATTCCATAGACAAAGATATTCATCCTATAGGAAATCTGGAGCATTCTTCTGGACTATTCTTCTATATGCAATACACTGTTTCCACTACAACTCACAGTTTCTACCGGAGGAGCTAATTTTCTCAATATCCTCATCATCAAGATTACTTACATAAGTAAATACAAAGCATCTTACTCATTACATGAAAGCAACAAAATAAGAGCATAGTTGACACCAATGACAACACCGATTAGGCACGTAATTGCTACAACATTCACAGATGGAGATCAAACAGAAAACTACATAGAGCAAAGAACAATTCATGAGAAGGTAAAAATGTGATGACTATTCTCAAAGAGGCTTGGTTAGAATTGCAAGAGATATGGTTTTTCATACCAAATGCCAACCTGAATATATTACATTTCTTGCTTTATATAGCATTACAATGGAGTTTTTGTGATGCTCACAACACGCCCCATTTTACCTCTTAGCAAAATGAGGACCCCTATTATGGCTATTACTTTTCACTTGTGTGTGGTCCTGCTTGGTGGTGAAAGGGAAAAGAGGTAAAGGTTACAAACCATATGAAAATTGAAAAGATTTAGCATTAAGTACCAAAGGGGAATAGAGGTGAATTCTTTGTCAAAAATGAACGAGGGTTGCTTTTTGAACCATTTTAAAATTCCTAATATTCTGTAAGATAGGAGTGTTTTTTGGTAAAATGGATTATAGAAGGGTTTGTATGTTGCATGTACAAGGTCGTTTGTATGTGGAGTCGTTGTATAAAGTCACATTGGGTATAGTTGGGTTTTGTTTATCATGGTACTTTGTATGCATGTGCTTAGTTGCCTCATTCTTTGCATACAAGACAAACCTGATAAATTTCAGAAGTGGAGTGAATAAATGGTTAAGTTCGCATTGTATCTTGAGTTGTATGTTTGTTGAAAAGGAAAGATACAAAGAAATATACAACGTGATATACATTCCATGGACCTGAAGAGGATATTAAATATGGTTTTATTAAGGTGAAAAAGGTATGTCTCATTGTTTGCATGTTTTGGACTTACATCTTTAGCATACATACAATGTGGATTTCAAAAGATAATTAAATCGAGTGAAAGTGATGCA
This sequence comes from Cunninghamia lanceolata, assembly GCA_027924645.1. Taxonomy (NCBI): domain Eukaryota; kingdom Viridiplantae; phylum Streptophyta; class Pinopsida; order Cupressales; family Cupressaceae; genus Cunninghamia; species Cunninghamia lanceolata. The sequence continues at coordinate 6,145,725 of BSBN01000693.1, forward strand.
TCATACCTTAATGTTTTTGGAAATATGCATTCACTTTATATACATGTATGGATCTGAATAGGTTATACAATATGGTTAAGAACAATGAAAAGTCTGGGATGATTGTATAAGAATTTGCATGTATGGGAAATTGTGTCTAAGTGTAGATGCAAGTATTGTTGTTTCTAGAGATAAAAGAGGGTAAGTAAGGTGGGTCCCACAAGTTGTATCTCATAGTTGTATATAGCATAGAAAGACAGATATACAAGGAGTAAAGATGTAAAGAAGTTAAAATGTATAATACAATGCAGATTTCAAAAGGAAGTTAAATAAAGGTAAGGCTTTGTATGTTTGGGTGATTGTATGTTAATGACATGCAATCCTGATGTACAAAGAAATAAAAGGCACCGTCGAGAGTTAAAAGGTAAAGAGAATTGATATGGGTCGCAATTGTATAAGTGTTCGTATCTATTTTACATACATTGCGACATACAAACAAAATATGCAAAGGCGGATATAATGAAAATGGTAACATGGTCTATAATCTGATGCATGTGGACTTGTATATTAAAAGATACAAATTAACATACAAGAAATAATATACAAGCAGACATATAAGAGCATGCAATGTATGTAAAAAGTAAACTAACGGATAGAATGTTTAAAATGAAAAGATTCAATTAGAAAGCCAAAGCTGTAGGTGCATTGATTGCTGCAATTAATGCTTAACTAACACTGAAAATGGTAAAATTTAACAGGTTAGGGTAAATAAAGGGTTGTTTTCTTTCAGATTCGTATTGTTAAAATTCAAATTGCAGAAAGAGGAATTGCAGCATAAGCTGAACAGAAAATTCATCTCAAGACATAATTTCATAAGTGGGAACAAAGGAGAAAATGGTAAAGTCAGTCAATAGTTGTAAGGTTGAGCTGTTAAAAAAATACAGGTATTTATCTTAAACACCGTTATAGTTCAGTTGATAAAAAATGTGAAGCGATTATCAGTAATTTCATTTTAAAATGCAAGCAAGTGTTAAATTACTATTTCTGATAATTAATTAGTGGGTTTAGGTTAAGTAATACAAAAGTCAAAGCTAGAAAAGACAAATGGGGGGGTTAGCGTAGATTTAAAAAATAGAAAATTCATGGTAAAACCCTAGGTAAGAGAGTAAAACAACAAGTTAAAAAATGCATTTTTACAGGATGGCCCCAAAGCAGAAAGAGGTGGATACAGGAAGTGAAGTTAAAAAAGAAAGGAAGCCACACAAAGAAACAAAGAAGGAGGAGTTGCCAATACACAAAGGGTACCCTTCATTGATCAGCACAAGCGAAGTAGGGACAGACACCAACATAGGGAATTATGATGCCGATGATGTTTTGCAGAAAATTACACAAGCAGACACTACATTTGATATGAAATGCATATGGAAAAGGGGATTGTATAGAGCTTCCAGTATTTTGTTAGCTATGGAAGCCAAAGACCTATGTCTGGATTGCATACACTTATATGACCCAGCTACCAGAAGAGTAATACAATAGGATAGAGTCATTGCAGACATATCTACGGAGGGGATTGCAAGAACATTTGGTCTGGAAATACAAGAAAGCATGGTAGACATTGATATAGATCAGTATAATGAAGATTTCAATAATAATGAAATGGATTGTAGAAGCAGGATCTTCTACATTTGGTACAATGCTGAAAACAAACCCAAGGCCATGGCAAGAGTACATAAGATCTTGCAAAGAATAGACTTCAAAGAGGAGATACATTTGATGATTACAATGTTAAGTAGACTGGTGGGATTAAGGGATGCCACTAAGTGTGAACCTTGAACGTTCAATATTATACATACATGTTTAGAGTTTTGAGAGAAGAGCAAGATAAGAGGTTGTCTACGGATATAGAAGATACAATTGGTTTACATAGTTCTTGGTATATTCAATTCTAGAACTTCACCTATATCAGAACTGAGGGCTTCAAAGGAAAACCTTTCATGTTACCTAGGTATCCTTCTAATAAGTTGATTGTTCTAGAGTTCTCAAGGAAGAATTTGAATGCCTTTAAAATGTACAAGAAGAAGTTTAATAGAGGGAATCTTAAGTTACCTTGGACAATTGGTAGGTACTCATGCTACAATGAAGAAGTTGCTGGTTATTCAAAAAAGGAGTTGAGATATTATGGATTTGAAGAATTTGAGTTGGCTAGGAGATTTGATCCCTTTCACAGAATTTAAAATACAATTGATCCTAAATTCAAACATCAAATACATATTGAGGATTTTTCGTCAGACTGTAAGAATGATAAAGAGGTAAGAAAGAGGGCTCATAAAAGACTAAAAGTTGAACAAATGAGATCCATGGGGGGAATTTATGTTCCCCCAGAAGTTAATAGGATGATAAGTTATTACACCACAGTTATGAAAGTGTCAGGCTTGTCCCTATTGGGGAGCCTAATTGGTCACAACCATGGAGCACATCTTTGGACACATTGTCCAAACCTGTCATCTCGTTTTCAAAGACATGGTTGAAGGATAGAATTGAGGAGCTTAAGGCTAAAGGAGTGGAGATTACATATCCAAAGAAGGGCAAAAATAGAGTGATGGAGCATAGAGATGATCTCCAGTGCTTCTATGAAAAGAAAAGAAAGATTGTGGATGCCAAGATTATTGAGAAGGACAAAAATGCTAGTCTGATGGATCCTTATGCATTTGGAGTGATAGTAGCAGTATCATCTGGCACATTTGTAGGAGCAAAGTCATTGAGCCATGATATTAGGACAAAACAAGCACAGGCTTCCAAGGAACTAATAGGATAGAGTGAAGTTGTGGGAACACACTAGGTAGGTGCTAAATTAAGTAGCATACCTGGTACATCTACCTCAGTAGAAAAAATACAAGCATATGCAAAAGTGAAAACAGGAATTTGATCCAAGGATGGGAAAAGAAACTGGCATGGAGGAAGAGCAATCTACTGAGTACTCAGGTGAAGAAGAAGAACAGGATGCTCAAGCTTACATGGAGGTTGAACAGAGACCAGTGTCTGAACAAGAGAATGTACAAAAAGGATTGGGGGCAGTGGATCCATTTGGTACACTAGTACCTCTAGAAATCATAAGAGACGTGTAAAATGTAGCACATGAAATAGAAGAATATGAAAAGGAAGATGCACTTGAGGAAGTAATAAAGGAAACACCTGATCCAACTAAGGAAGAAATAGGAGCTAGGACTTCTGGTGTAGATGTGTTGAATATTCTAAACATGTATGGGGAACGTAGTGAAGAAAAAAAGAATGTAGAAAGGAAGGATGAACAAGAAAAAGAGACAATCTGATGAGATTGTAGGTTCACCTTCACATGCAGAACAAGCTGACACACATGAAGAGATGCAAGAGAAAATTGAAACAGCAGGGGAGCAAGTGGAAATAGAAAATGAACTTGAAAGTAAAGAAGATACAAAAAATATTAGTAAAGATAATTTTGAAACTAAAAAGCAAGCAGAGGATGAGGACGTGATAAATGCAGGACAAGAAAATAAAGAGGAAGAAGAAAAAGAGCAATCAGAAAAAGAAGGTCACGAAGAGGAAGATGAGGATGGAGGGGATACAAAGATTGAAGAAGATGATAATGAGGGTAAAAATAAATAGCAAAATGATCCAATGGTGCAAGAACCAAACCCTCAACAACAGCCTCCTCCACAGCAACAAGAACAACAATAGCAGCAACAAGAACAAGTAGAAGTAGAAAAGCCTCAAGAAGAGGTAATAAATGAAGAGAAGGCTACTGAAAGCACAAAAGAGGCTCTGGCCCAGTTGGGTGTAGAAGTAAAGAGAGAAAAGGTACAAGTACAGCTAGTACCCATAGACATCAAAAGTTTATTGGGAGATGTAATGCCAAGAAAAGAAAAGAGAAAGGCTAGAACCATGTCGGCAATAAAAAGGAGTCCTGATGGATCCAGAACATTGAATTTGGCAATACCACAGAAAGATAAGGTAAAAGGAGAAATAATAATAGATGATTACAAGATCCTTAATTTTGACCTAGGCCACATCACAAGAGAACATCATATAAGTGAGTGGGAAGATATGCATTAGATTACAGAAGAAATGTTAAAGAAAGACAAGGATAAGCATGAATATTTAAAAGGAGACATTGTCCAGTTACAACAAATCATTAAAGGGATATTTGATCCGAATGTTGCAATACCTGACTTACCTAGTGAAATAGCAGTGCTATCAAAAGAGGAACTAAAGGATATGGAGAATAAAAGGTTTGAGGCCAATATTTTTGAAGAATGGTTTAGAGCAATCATGCAAGAAGGAGAAGAGGTGACTAAATAGGCAGTGACAAGATGGGAGTTGGCTGCCACAGAAAATAATAAATTTAGTGTACTTGTACATAATTGTCAGTTTAGAAGGGAGCAGTGCAAGTTTGAATTGAGATAGCTAGCAGAAATTGAGGAAAGAGCAGATGAATTAATAAATGAGGGAGTCATTACTCCTCTGATGGAAAATCAAATACCACAGGCCAGATTAGAGTTGAAATTTGAAGAGGATAGTCTCAGAAGATGCATCACCATTACACAAGATTTAGAGGAAATGGCAGAGGGCATGGTCAAGTTGTATAAGATGATAGTTGAAAATCTTATAGACCATGAATTTAAGGACATCCCAACATATGAATTACAAAGAGAATTAACAGAATTCAAGGGTATCTTTGCACCGTGTCTGGAAAATCTAGATGCTTATTTGAGTGAACACATGATTGATTCAATAATGGAGGTGAGTGTCAAAGTAAAGAAATATAAGAAGAAGGTTGAAAGTTTAGGTAAAGAAGAGAAGAAATTAAAAGAGGGGGTCATAATGCAAGAATATATATGGACAAGGAGTCCAGGAGGAAGTCACACCTTCATAGAAGGTGTCATGAATAATTTCAAAATATATTTGAAGGAGTAATAAAGTATCAAAAAAGATAAATAATACTAAAGAAGGAGTCAACTGAAGGGTATCGATGGACAGGGTCAACAAAATAGAATCGGTCAACAGGAATCCTATTTTGACAAGATTCCAATGGCATCCTTTGAGGCAGGAAAATATACCACAAGGATATTTTGGGAGGTAGTTTGAAATGAATGGACACCCTTGATTGAGAAAGTTTGAATTCTGACCATAGATTGAATTTTGTAACCATAGCAGAACGCAGGTTCAAACTCTATATAAGAAGCTCTGCTATTTGTATAAGACACATAGGGATTTTTGGAAGTATAGCTCACACTTGTAATTTGTTTGAACATTTGAATAGAGAAGTATTTTAGTTTAGAAGAGGAGGTCACCTGTGTCTACACTAAGGAATGCGTGGAATGTCTGGTTTCCTTATTGTATCTGTAAAGCATTTGTAAGTTTTCTAGTAATTTGATTAATGAAGCAAAAAGGTCATTCATACATTGTAAATTCTATATGACTATGTACCTTAAATACAAGTAAACTTGGAATTTTGCATCTATTTATAGAGTGTTTTCTGACTCTTACTTGTATTTAAAGTACTATCCCTTGAAAGCTTGCAATCTTCGATGTGTGTTCATGAAAATACTTAGGGCTTCACATTTGGAGATTTAGTCTATTGATTTGATCAAGTTTGTTGTATTTCTTACAACGTGAGTAATAGAGCATTTAGATCCTGTAGTAAAATGATATTCAACTTGAATTTCTCTAACTTTTCCCCAAACATTTGAAATAATTAGCTCAAACATAGAAATTTTAAGGAAATTGTCTTATATTTGAAAGAAGTATTAAGAATTGTGTTAATATTGGACAATTTTCATATCAATTTGAAAAGAAAAGCTTGTTTCATTATAAATCATACAAAGTTTTGTAATATAGTAGTAAATTTATGTAAGGGAATGAGTAATTTGTTTGTTTTTACAACAATTTGTATAATTCGAGTCCAATGAGTCACCGATTATTTTAAATCAAGGCCCCTTGAATATTACAGTTTCATATTAACCTACTCAATTGTCCACAAGGTCAAGACCTGACCATATAGAAACTTGGGATTAAGAACTCTTAATTGATTTCTTCATATATTTCAAGACAGTTTATGTTCTTTTGGGAATTTTAACTTTTGTTCTGAATGTGTAAAGATAATCATCAACAGTTTTTGGTGCTAGAAGGAGGGCCTGAGTGGAGTTAAGGTAGGATTTGTGTAAAACTGGCTCATAACAGTGGTAGGGTGACTAGGTCTAGGTCAAGTTCAGAAGATGTTTACATACAATTACCTGACAGAAGACAGGGTAGGAATCATTTGATCTAGAATCCTAGAATATCACAAGTAGGAGGCTCATCTAGAATGCCTCCCTGATCTCCTTTTAACCTCCATAACATAGTGATTCTTGATAGTTCTTCATTTAGATCTTTGAATCTTGGTTTAAGTCCTCCTAGAGGTCTCAGTCCTCCCTTAAATACAAGTCCACCATGTGGTCCTGCAATGGCATATTTCAATGTCAATTCCCCTATTACATTTAATGATTATCATGAGATGCCAAAGAATCCTAAAAAAATATGTCTTAAATATTAATTACATCAGGATCCGAAAGATCACATTAGGATATTCAAGGAGGCATGCTTTAGAGCTAGGCTAGAATATGAGGATGTTGCGTGCAGGTTGTTTCCCTACAATTTTAATGAACAGGCTTCTAACTAGTATGTTAACTTGCCCAACGGTTATATTTATTCTTGGGCACTTATGGAAGAGGCATTTCTGTCTAGGTTTAGGGGGCCAGTTGATCCTTCCACTTTGTATAATAAATTGGTTGTAATCAAAAGAGGTGGAGGAGAAATGATTGATAACTTTAATGATAGGTTTCAAAAGGCTTACTCCCAGTTAGTTGCTCCTTACATAGTGAATGTGGATGCATTATTAGCCATGTACTATGTCGCTCTTGATCCACTAACTGCTATGTTTGTCAAAAGAAAAGTTGATATAGATACTATATCCAAAGCTTACAGAGAAGCATCCTCAATAAACCAGGAAATGAGACAAACAACCTATAATCCTTTTCTTAATGGAAGAAACCTTGGGATGCAAAGTCAAGCACAACCTTGGAATGGAGTTCCTATGCATCATACTCCATGATTGAATCTAGTTCCTACATACACACCCGTATATAATCCTTCCCCGATCTAGACTATACTTCCCTATACTAATAATGGTACCAATTACAATCAGAATAACGGTCAATATTTCTTCCAGACTCCTTAAGATACATTTGTGGGAAAGGCACAAGAAGATAGGGAAGAGATCAAAGAAATTACTGCACACTTGAGAAGATTGACCACTGAAATGACACAACTCAAAAATGAGAACTTCTATGGGATAAATAATCAAGGATACAGTCAAAACCATAACCAGAATTATAACCGAGGTCAAGCTTTGAACCAGAATCATAATCAAAGTCAAAATCACAATCAGGGGCAGGTAATGCCAAATTAAGGACATGCTATAGATAACAAGGCCTGGGGTAGTAACAATAGAAATCAAAATCAACCAAAGCCACCTAGGACATGGAACACAGGGCCAAATAATAGCACTTTAGCTTCTCCATTTGAGATTCTAGATAATCAGGAAGCAAAACAACCAGCCAGAATCCAAATGGCCAATGTAGCATTAAAAAATTGGTGCAGGATTCATAATACCAGTGCACATGCTGAATTAGATTGCCCTCAGTTTCATCTGGTGGCTAGCATTTTCAATGTGGATGTACAAGCTCCCACATCTAAATTCCTTATTCCCAAAAGAAATGAAATAGTGCCCTCAGGATTTGAGACTACCTTAGTCTTAGAAACTTTCACCTTTGCAACTAGAGAGGAGGAAGATCAACTATTAGAGGATGAACCTTATTGTTGTGAGAACTTATACCCTAAGTCAACTTTAGTATTAGATGCTTTTTAGTTTCAATTTGAAACTAAAAATGAAGTGTTATATGAAATAGAGGAAGTAAAGGCTTTTCAATAGTCCAACAAAAATCATACTTACAATTTGAGAAGGAATACTAGGCCTGGAGGTCCTTTCACTACCTCCACTCCTCCCAACAATTTCAACACTCCACTAGACCAGTATACTAGTAACAACCCTACTATATTAAAGGCTAATCATCATGGGAATGATGGGAAAGTAGTATCAAAAGTTTAAACAGGGAAAACAGAGTCAATAGAAATAGTGAGGTTAATGACTTCTCTGTCAGAAGAAATAAAGAAAATCAAGGTCAGTATACCTTTATGTGAATTATTGAAAAGTCCAGGGGTCAGAAATGCTTTCATAAAATCCTTGGATATGTTTATGATAGGTGAGGTTTCTACTGATATTAATGTTCCTAGTAAAGATCCACAGTCCAAAGACAAAAGTAAGAAAACTGAGTAGCCTTCCAACACTAACGCAATCATGTATGAATATAAGAGGGAAGCCCCTCCTTTCTTGTTAACCATTAGGATGTTTGGAAAGAGCATACATAATTTTATGGTAGATTCTGGTGCATCAGCCAATGTAATGCCTTTAGGAATATACAAAACTTTAGGGTTGACCCCTACCAAATTAGCCGAGGTTGTTACACAATTAGACAAAACTGAAGTCAATGTGATAGGTGAATTGATGCACATCCAAATGCAGTTGGATTTTGGTCCAAGGGTGAGTCAGTTTATTGATATTCAGGTAGTTGATATACCTATGAATTATGGGATGTTATTAAGTAGAGACTGGTCCAAAACATTAAATGGATATATGGCCACTGATTTTTCACACATGTGGTTAACTTGGAGAGGTGTTCCAAATCAGATTAGGATAGAAGTTGAGCCTAGAATGAAACACATGATTACAAAATATAATATAACAAATGAGATATTATATGCTTCTATTGAATTAGGTGTTTATAGAGTCACCAATAAAGGAGTGCAAATTGAAGAGATCTTGATGTTGAATTTTAAAGAAAAACCTGTCAGTAAAGAAATAGTAGTGTTCATTGAGTCTGATGGAAATTCCTTTGATGAGGAAGACAATGCAATAAATCATTTTGGTCAGATCATAAGGTAGCAAATAGAAAGGTGCAATGAACAAAAAATTCTAGTTCAATGGAAGTTATACAAAAGTATGTGCAAAGTCCATAATAAGCCTCATTCTGAAGAGAATTGTGGAATGTGTAGAGACATTATAGAATATCAATACATAAAGTGCACAAAAGGGATGAAATTGCAAGAAAGAAAGGTTAATCCTGAGAAGCTTGAGTTATATTTTCATGACAACATAGATATATCAATTCAGGATTTAGAGAAAGAAACAAAAGACAAAAGTGTCTGTCATTCTGATTTACAAGTTGAGAATATAAATATGCAGGTAGGTCAAAATGAATCACCCATGAATAAACAAGATGTTATAGCAAAGGTAACAGAAAAGGTGAGACATGCCAAAATAAGAGGTCAAAGAAATAAGGAACACATGTGGACATTGAAATGTGATGGCTCTAAGTCCAAACAAAGTGCAGGTGCTAGTGTTGAACTTATAGATTCTAATGGTAAGTCATTTTTAGTAGCTTATAGGCTACAATTTCCTTGTACTAACAAAGTAGTGAAATATGAAGCTTTAATTTATGGACTTGTTATGGCTATCAAGAAAAAGGTAAAAATGATCAGAGTATTTTCAGACTCTGAGTTAGTGGTCAGACAAGTGAGAAAATTATATGCATGTAATTATAAGAAAATGGTTTGTTATAGGCATAGAGTATGGGATTTAATAGATTCATTTGATACCTTTAACATAGAACATATCCCGAGAGAAAGGAATCATAGACTAGATGCATTAGCAGTGGCTGCTAGTACCCTAGATTCCTTGACCTTGTCAGGTTTAAAAAGATTTGTTGTAGAATTAGTGAATGTCCCAAGCATACCAGATAATATTACTCATTTTTAGGTATTTGAAGGGGATCAACAAATTGTGGATTTTCTTACCTGTAATGAAGTGTTTGAAGCTCAAATCATTGATGAGCAGGAAAGACCTAAGGTGTTTTGGGATGAAGAAGACATAATAAACTTAAAAAGTAATTTCTTACCCAAAGGGGTAATCGAGTTGGAAAATATTTTTGACTTTGATGGGGTAGTTAGACAAAGAGATTTGCCCAAAACTGAAGGGGGTAAATGTGATCCATATAACCTGGGAATAGAGCAAAGCCCACAAAATGTGCTGATTGGAAAGGCTTGCCCTAAAAAGTTAAGAAAAGAAATTGTAGATGTTTTGAAAGAATACAAACACATAATAGCATGGACATATGAAGATCTGAAGACATATGATACGTGCATCATAACTCATGTAATACCCTTGAAACCAGAAGTTAAACCGTTCAGACAAAAATAGAGGCTTGTAAATACTATTTTTGAGCTTTTAATCTTTGAGGAAGTAAAAAAATTGTTGTCAGCTAGGATAATCTTCCCAGTAAGACATTCAACCTGGGTAGCTAACTTAGTACCTGTGAGAAATAAAAGTGGAGATATCAGATTATGTGTTGACTTTAGAAATTTGAATAAAGCCTCTGAAAAATCTAATTATCCCTTGCCTCCAATAGATGAAGTGCTGAAAGCAGTAAATGGAGCCAAGATGATGTCTTTTTTAGATGGATTTCCAGGATATAATTAGGTCTTGGTTGATAAAGAGGATAGGTTGAAGACTACATTCACTTGTAAGTGGGGTAATTATGCATATAGGAGAATGCCGTTTGGTTTGATCAATGCAGGCACCACTTTTCAGCAAGCCATGGACATTGCGTTCTGTGGATTATCAAGTAAATGCATTATTATTTATATGGATGATTTAACTATGTACTCTAAAGATCTGTCAACTCATGCAGAAGATTTGAGAAAGGTGCTTAAAAGATGTGAAAGGTATGTGATTTCTCTTAACCCAAAGGAATGTGTATTTGGGGTAACTGAAGGAAAATTGTCAGGACATGTCATTTCTAAAAATGGGATATCCATTGATCTTGAAAGAGTAGAAGGAATAAGAAAATTGCAATACCTAATAGTAAGAAGGAATTAAAGTCTTTCTTTGGTAAGATTAACTTTGTCAGGAAGTTTATTATAGGGTTTATAGAGATTGTGCAACCACTAAATGCAATGCTAAAGAAAGATGCAAAGATAGAGTGGACACTAGTAGCCAAGGCCGCATTCAAAGATATTAAGGAGGCCATTTCTGATGCTACTATGTTGGCAAGTCCAAATTATATGAAACCATTTTACATATATTCTTTTGCATCTACACATTTAGTTGCAGCTACATTGACACAAAAGGGAGAAGATAACAAAGAAAAACCCATAGTATTCATGAGAGCACCTTTGAAAGATGCACAATTGAAGTATTTAGACATAGAAAGGCAAGCGTTTGCATTAGTAAGGGCAGTGAAAAAGTTTAGGCATTACATCTTATGAAGTCAAGTTAAAGCTATAGTACCAGATGCAGCAGTAAAAATAATACTGATGCAGAATGAGCCTGGAGAGGAAAGGGCCAAGTGGATTACAATATTGCAAGAGTTTGACATGGAGATCATTCCAATAAAGCTAGTTCAAGGACAAGAATTGGTATAGACCATACCAAACACATATCCAAATTTGGTAAAGCAGCAGTATGTATTGAATTCTATTGAGGCATCAACATGGTATGATGATTTGAATACATTTTTGATATCAGGTAAATATCCAAGTAAGATGAAGTCTTCTCAGAGGAGAGCTTTAAAGATCAAAGCACAAAGGTACATGGTACAAGGAGGTCTTCTATTCAAGAAGAACCATGAAGGTATATATTTAAGGTGTTTAAATAGAATTGAAGCAGATAAGGTATTGTCAGAGTTGCATGATAAGTACGGAACTTCTCATGGTTCTCATTTGGCTACTATGCATAAGATTTTAAGAGCTAGATACTATTGGCCAACAATGTTTAAAGATACAAAGAGTCATATTCAAAGTTGTCACACCTATCAGACTACAGTAGATAAGGGAAGGAATCAGGTTAATCCATTACAGCCAGTCATTGAGTCTAGGCCATTTGCACAGTAGGGCTTGGATTTCATTAGAGTTATAAATCCTCCATCATCTGTAGGACACAAGTTTATATTGATAGTAACAGACTACTGTACAAGGTGGACTGAAGCTACATGTTGCAAGTTTTCTACTACTGAGGTAGTTATTAAATTTCTCAAAGAAAACATCATAACAAGGTTTGGAGCTCCATATTCACTGGTATGTGATAATGGCCATGCATTTTCTTCTCTTAAATTTTCTAAATAGGCATTTGAATATGGGATAGTTTTAAAATTTTCTTGAAATTACTATCCTTAGGGGAATGGTTTAGCTGAGTCCACAAACAAGATTTTATTGGATATAATCAAGAAACTAATTGTGAAAAATCCCAGAGAGTGGAATACATTGTTAAAGTATATGTTGTGGGTAGATAGGACTAAGGTTAAGTCGACCTTAGGTAATGCACCTTATCACCTAGTTTATGGGACTGATCCCATACTTCCAGTGAATTTAAGAATACCTATATGGAAGTTTGCTAATGAGTATTTAGGATTTGATGATCACAGAGAAGCTAGGTTGGTCCAAATGTTACAATTGGACAAAAAGAGATATCAAGCTATTGAAAAATTTGCTAAACATCAAGCAGTGGTCAAAAGATGGTTTGACAAAAGAGCAAGAGTCAAAACATTTAGAATATCAGACTTAGTGTTGTGTTAGGATAAAGCACATGAAAAGAAGGGAAACCATGGGAAATTTGACAAATTGTGGTTAGGTCCACTATAGGTCGTAGAGATAACAAGAGACAATATGTTTAGGCTTAAAACTTTGACTGGAGAAGATGTGCCATTACCTGTTAATGGCCAGCATTTGAAACATTATTTCCAAGCTTGAGGTATAAGTGTTGGTCCTATTATGTATCATATTGTAAACAATGCACAGTTGTTTTGTTTTGTTTTGTTTTGTTGTTTTGTTGGTCTGTGTCTGGTGTTTCCTTTGCAGGGATGTTTGTTTTGATTTAAGGTAGGTAGGAGTAGATTAACAACCATTGAAAACAACAGAAAATTCAAAACATTCAGGTTAATTGTTTGAAATTTATGCATGGGTAAGTGCAAGAAGATGGGGGGCCAAAATGGGGTCTTAAGTGGCCACTTTTTTTTTCTAAAATCAGGAAATACTGGCCTTAGATGAGAAATTGAGCATAGTTACACTCAAAATTTGGAGATGCAACCAAAATAATGTTCATAGTGCTCTGAGTCTACTTTCTAAGCTACTATTTTTTTTTTAAAATGGCATAGATTAAGGGGTTCAAAAGAGGGAACCACAAAAATTGGTGTTGTTTCTGTCAAAAAAACATAACATAGCATGTTTTGTGGCTCCCTCAAAAGGTCAACTTTTTTTGGGTATTTTTAAAATCGCTTCAGTGAGAAATTAGATAATAGCATGTAGTTTATGCCTGATTTTTCTAATAATTTTTTGATGAATATTTGATTTTTTTCTAATTTTCAAAGTGGACACATCCTTAAAAATAGAATTTTGGCCGTGCTACCCCTATAAATTTTGAAAACTAATTGAAAATCATTTTTTTCTTTTTTTAATATTTGTAGAATGGAGTCTAGTTTCTAAATATGTAATTTTTTTGAAATTTCAATGAATAGTTAATTTACAATGAAAAAAAGACCAAACAATGGTTTTTGCCCAAAAACGGACACACAAACAAAAAAAATTAAAGATGAAAGGATTAACATTGTTAAAATGTGAAAAAAATCACATCGTCAAATAGCTAAGAGAAAGCCGAACATTACCCAAGTGTTCGATTTGTTCAACCTTGAAACACGTGCAAATCTGAGGGTTAGCACGAACGAAATTATGTGAAATCTTGAAGAATATGGAAAAACATGTCTGTGACTATTCAAAAGGCACTCCAAGCCTTCGGGTTGGAAATCCAAAGCAAATCTCAAGCCCAAGGCTTGGGATTCCCAAAGCAAGACATAACGTGAGCGTGTTATGTTTTGCTTTGCATTTTTCCTTGTCCGCAAAAGTCTATTGTTTGTCATGTGTCACATAACGCGAGCGCATTATAATGCACTCGCGTTGTGTTCCCCTTAAATTTTTTATGTTCAAGGCTATTCATCACGTATGTATGTATGTATGTATGCCTATATGTATAAATTTATCTATGTATCTATGTATGCCTATATGTATGTATGTATGTATCTATGTATGCCTATATGTATGTATGTATAGTGTTGAGGGCAGAGGAGGGTAGAGATGGGAGTGAGCCAGATAGGGGAGGAGAGGGGTGGATAAGGATTGAGTGATTAAGGTTTAAGGTTGAGGGTTGAGCATTTAGGGATAGGATTTAGAGTTTAGGGATAAGATATTAGAGTTTAGGACCTTGAGGGATTAGGGTTTAGGGTTGAGGCTTTAGGAATAGCGTTTAGGGTTAAGGGTCAAGGGATTAGGTTTAAGGTAGAGTGTTGAGGGTAGATCGATTAGGGATAGGGTTTAGGGTTGAAATTTTAGGGTTGAGGGATTAGGGTTTAAGGTATAGTTTAGTAGTTCTTGTGAATAGAGCCAGTAAACAATGGGAGATTATTTTCTTGTTTCATAACAATATACCTTCCCTAAGTGTGGGGTGGACAATAAGAAACATAGATGTACCCCAATGCAAATCTTTTCTCATAATGATCATCTTTATGATTTCAACTGTTAATTACTCACAGTGGATGTACCATACACAAAGCTTTTCTCATAGGGTTTAAGGTATAGTGTCGAAGGTTGAGGGTTTATTGATAGTGTTTAGGGTTGAGGGTTGAGGGATTAGGTTTTAGGGTTGATGGATTAGGTTTTAAGGTATAGTGTTGAGGGTTGAGGGTTTAGGGTTGACGGATTAGCATTTAATGTCGAGGTTAGGGTTAGAGTGTCGAGGGTAGAGGGATTAGGGATAGGGTTTATGGTTTAAGGTTTAAGGATTGAGGGTTGAGGCTTTAGAGATGAGGGTTTAAGGCTTAAGATATAGTGTCAAGTGTCGAGGGTGTAGGGATAGGATTTAAGTTTTAAGGGTTAAGGGTTGAGGGATAGGGATTAGGGTTTAAGGTATAGTGTTGAGGGTTGATAGTTTAGGGATAGGGTATAGGTTTGAGGGATTAGGGTTTAGGGTTGATGAATTAGGGTTTAATGTTGAGAGTTGAGGGTTGAGGGTTGAGGGTTGAGGTTGAGGGATAGGGTTAATGGTCAAGGGATTAGGGTTAAATAAGAGTGTCGAGGGTAGAGGGATTAGGGTTGAAGGTTTAATGATTTAGGGTTGAGGCTTTAGGGATGAGGGTTAAGGGATTAGGGTTTAAGATATAGTGTCAAGTGTCGAGTGCGTAGGAATAGGTTTTAGGGTTCAAGTTTTAAGGGTTAAGGGTCGAGGGATCAGAGTTAAGGGTTGAGGGATCAGAGTTTGACGTTGAGGGTTGAGTACATTGAGGTTATAGGGTTAAGGGTTTTAGGATAAGGTTGAGGGTCGAGGGATTAGGGTTAAGGGATAGGGTTGGATGGTTTAGGGATAAGGGATTAGGGTTTAAGGTATAGTATTGAGCCCGTTGAGGGTCTAGGAATAGGGATAGCATTTAGGGTTTAGGGATGAGGGATTAGAGTTGAGGGATGACGGATTAGGGTTGAGGGTTGAGGGATTAAGGTTTGGGGATAATGTTTAGGGTTAGGGTTGAGGGATTAGGGTTTAAGGTACAGTGTTGAGGGTTCAGGGATAGTGTTTAGGGTTGAGGAATTAGAGTAACGGGTTGAGGGATTAGGATTTGACATTGAGGGTTGAGGGTTGAGGCTTTAGGGATAGGGTTGAGGGTCGAGGGATCAGAGTTAAGGGTTGAGGGATTAGGGTTTGACATTGAGGGTTGAGGATTGAAGTTTGAGGGTCAAGGGTTTAGGGATAGGGTTGAGGGTCAAGGGATTAGGGTTAAAGTAGAGTGTGGAGGGTATAAGGATTAGGGATAGGGTTGGAGAGTTTAGGGATAAGGGATTAGGGTTTAAGGTATAGTATCGAGTCTGTTGAGGGTTTAGGAATAGGGATAGCATTTAGGGTTTAGGGATGACGGATTAGGGTTGAGGGTTGAGGGATTAGGGTTTAGGGATAAGGTTTAGGGTTTGAGGGTTGAGGGATTAGGGTTTAAGGTATAGTGTTGAGGGTTTAGGGATAGGGTTTAGGGTTGAGGGATTAGAGTGAAGGGTTGAGGGATTAGGATTTGACGTTGAGCATTGAGGGTTGAGGCTTTAGGCTTTAGGGTTTAGGGATAGGGTTGAGGGTCAAGGGATCATAGTTAAGGGTTGAGGGATTAGGGTTTGATGTTGAGGGTTGAGGGTTGAGGTTCGAGGGTCAAGGGTTTAGGGATAGGGTTGAGGGTCGAGGGATTAGGGTTAAAGTAGAGTGTGGAGGGTATAAGGATTAGGGATAGGGTTGGAGGGTTTAGGGATAAGGGATTAGGGTTTAAGGTATAGTATCGAGTCTGTTGAGGGTTTAGGAATAAGGATAGCATTTAGGGTTTAGGGATGAGGGATTAGAGTTGAGGGAAGATGGATTAGGGTTGAGGGTTGAGGGATTAGGGTTTAAGGTATAGTGTTGAGGGTTTAGGGATAGGTTTTAGGGTTGAGGGATTAGAGTGAAGGGTTGAGGGATTAGGATTTGACATTGAGGGTTGAGGGTTGAGACTTTAGGGTTTAGGGTTTAGGGATAGGGTTGAGGGTCAAGGGATCATAGTTAAGGGTTGAGGGATTAGGGTTTGACATTGAGGGTTGAGGGTTGACATTCGAGGGTCAAGGGTTTAGGGATTGGGTTGAGGGTCGAGGGATTAGGGTTAAAGTAGAGTGTGGAGAGTATAAGGATTAGGGATAGGGTTGGAGGGTTTAGGGATAAGGGATTAGGGTTTAAGGTATAGTATCAAGTCTGTTGAGGGTTTAGGAATAAGGATAGCATTTAGGGTTTATGGATGAGGGATTAGAGTTGAGGGATGATGGATTAGGGTTGAGGGTAGAGGGATTAGGGTTTAGGGATAAGGTTTAGGGTTGAGGGTTGAGGGATTAGGGTTTAAGGTATAGTGTTGAGGGTTTAGAGATAGGGTTTAGGGTTGAGGGATTAGAGTGAAGGGTTGAGGGATTAGGATTTGACGTTGAGGGTTAAGGGTTGAGGCTTTAGGGTTTAGGGTTTAGGGATAGGGTTGAGGGTCGAGGGATCATAGTTAAGGGTTGAGGGATTAGGGTTTGATGTTGAGGGTTGAGGTTTGAGGGTCAAGGGTTTAGGGATAGGGTTGAGGGTCGAGGGATTAGGGTTAAAGTAGAGTGTGGAGGGTATAAGGATTAGGGATAGGGTTGGAGGGTTTAGGGATAATAGATTAGGGTTTAAGGTATAGTATCAAGTTTATTGAGGGTTTAGGAATAGGGATAGCATTTAAGGTTTAGGGATGAGGGATTAGAGTTGAGGGATGATGGATTAGGGTTGAGGGTTGAGGGATTAGGGTTTAGGGATAAGGTTTAGGGTTGAGGGTTGAAGGATTAGGGTTTAAGGTATAGTGTTGAGGGTTTAGGGATAGGGTTTAGGGTTGAGGTATTAGAGTGAAGGGTTGAGGGATTAGGATTTGATGTTGAGGGGGTTGAGGGTTGAGGCTTTAGGGTTTAGGGTTTAGGGATAGGGTTGAGGGTTTAGGGATCATAGTTAAGGGTTGAGGGATTAGGGTTTGATGTTGAGGGTTGAAGGTTTAGGTTCGAGGGTCAAGGGTTTAGGGATAGGGTTGAGGGTCGAGGGATTAGGGTTAAAGTAGAGTGTGGAGGGTATAAGGCTTAGGTATAGGGTTGGAGGGTTTAGGGATAAGGGATTAGGGTTTAAGGTATAGTATCGAGTCTGTTGAGGGTTTAGGAATAGGGATAGCATTTAGGGTTTAGGGATGAGGGATCAGAGTTGAGGGATGATGGATTAGGGTTGAGGGTTGAGGGATTAGGGTTTAGGGTTGAGGGATTAGGGTTTAAGGTATAGTGTTGAGGGTTTATGTCATCAAATATAGATTTATGGGTTCTATTATATTGATTGCCTCTCCAATTTTGGGGTGTGGATGTTTTGGTATCAATCAAGAAGTTTTCAGGAGACTTTGTGGAAGTGGATTGGCAATCACCTGATAGAACCCCTGCTATTTATGCTTGGATAAGGCTTTTTCACAAACTAGAACTTCTGCTTCCAAAGAAGATCTATCTTTCTTCCTTGATGGGCATTTTCTATCAAGAACTTTATTATGAAGGCTTTCCCCTTCATTGTTATTCCTATCATATGGTAGAGCATCTGGCAAGCTCTTGCAGGAAACAAGGAAAGTTCTCCCTCAAAAACCTTGTGGTCATTCAAGTCTGAAGGGGAAGGTTTGGAAAGAGAAATGGATCACCAAAGAGATGAAGAATTTCTTATTTCTCAGACAACATCAGTGGTTTTTCTTCGATGTAGAGGACCTACCAAGATGGAAAGCATTTGAAGATTATATGATCTCCAAAGCAAAATCTCCTAATTCTCCCAGAATGTATTTAAGAGGAATTGTAAGGCTTGAAAGTGTCAGTTGATGAAGCACAGGATGTGGTCATCCCTACTTGTGTTAAGGAAGATAATGCATAGGATGTGATCAATCTATAGCAGGATAAAACGTGAGCATGTTATAATTCACTCATGTTTTGTCTTGCTATAGAAACAATAAAAAAGTGTTGACCCCCGTGATCCAGGCCCACATGCTTTGTTTTCATACTGATTCTGTGCGTACTCTGACAAAAAAGAAGTGCTTTCATGTTGTTGGGAAGTTCACATGCACATTTGACACATTGTACCACCTTTGCATGATCTTTCCACCACCTTTTTTTCTTTTCCAACTTGAGAAGGAGGAAATAACATAGTTTTCACACCAAGTTTGATATATATCTATTCAAGTTTCAATTTTTGTAGTGTTGCAATGTTAATTGTGATTCAATTTTAGGAATTTAACATTATAGATTGGTTAATAGTATTGTTGTTAGTAATTATATTTGAGTGTTATTCAATTTAATATTGAATAGGAAGCAAGTGGTGAAAAACTCAAATTGTTGAGGAGTTTGATGCAAGAAGAAAAAAACACTACATAATTGGGTACTCTCTCCATTCGAATCTTCATTTTTTAGGTATGTCAAGTCTTTACATGCATGTTCTTTACATTTTCCTTATTTTAGATTGAATTACTTTATCATGCTTTATCATACATGTTTAAAATAGACACATTCCCAATCAAGAAAGTAGCCTACAATCTCACATGATGCCATGTATATTTTCTACACTTGGGCTTTTTAATAATTATGTGTAATAAACAGACCTTAACATACCATGATGTCAAACTATACAAGAATAAATCCTTACAACATAATAAAAATACAATCCCACTATTATCTTGTATTCATTTCTTAGGAAGTAATATTGGTCTCTTTATCATGCTACAGACAAATTCTCCATCATGCTGAGGAAACAATCAAGAATTAAACCAACACAGGAAGAGATAGAAGCTAAGAATGCAAAGAAAGCAGTGGCTATGAGGGAACTTCATGAGAAGAGGAAATTGGACACGATAAATGAAGACATGCCAATTGAAGAGGAACCACAACCATCACAAAGAGATATGGTATTGGTGGCACAAAGAGAATGAATGCAAAAATTTTGTGGTACGAGAGATTTGAATACCATAGTTGGAGACACGTCCTCTACTGCAAGTCAACATGTATGGACACCATCTACCACATCTCAAGTTGAGAGTACATCATCACTCACATGTGATGAAGGAGGAACGCCATTGTTCCCACCTCAACCTCAAGGTATGTCATCTATTCCATCTTTGATCGAAGGTATGCTATCTAGCCCATCTCATTTATTGATGAAATTCTTAATGTTGAGATGAATTTACCTAACTTAACACCACCTAGAATTTTGCATAGAAAGCCAAAGTATTTGATTGATATTGATGAGAATATTTTTCAGCCAATAGAAGGTAAGATTCCAAAACACACTTGTAGAAGATATGCTCATAAGATTTGGAGATTGTTCTTTGAAAAGTTAAATGAGACTGCAAGATGTCAACTATTCATTGAAATGATGCGAAGTATAAAGTATAGGTCCATCATGAAGATTCTTGGGTTGAGAACATCAGAGGCTTCAAGTGAAAAATCTATTATCAAGAATCTAATGAGTGCATATGAGAGTGTGGGTAACACCACACGCACAAAAGATAGTAATGCAACACGGCGTGTGATTACATTGACTATAGTAAGTAGTCAAACAAGGAAAGCTTGTCTCATTAGAAAGATGAGTCAAGAATTAAAAATTAATAGGAAAACTTTTTTAAGAGCCATTGGAAGATGCCAAAGAATTGAGGACACTAATGCCAATGAATTATGGGCATTCTCGGGGAAACTACCATGAAAAGATAAACCAATTGTTGAAGCATTGAGATCACTAATTGAAGACTTTTGGAAGAATTACACAAGGGTATCTCTGAATCAAAGGGATGTGGTAAGAAGGAGAATTGGTAGTCAGAACTGTGAGCCACATCTAAAGCATTTTTTGGATGAGACTCAAACACAGTTTAATGGTAAATTTCTAGAGAAGTATCCTCAAATTAAAATTTGTCAAAGATATTTTGAAATGCTAAAACCTTTCTATGTTAAGATAAATCACACACACACTACTTGTTGTTGTAGATTACATATTGAATTTTCTAACCATTTTGATGCTTATAGGTCTATATGTTTAGATATGCATACTAACAATGATTTGCAGGGTTGTGCCATATGTGCCCCACCAACATCTTCAAGAGACTTCATATCAAGAATTTTATGTGAAAGAGAGGAAGGTCAAATATTCTACAAGAAATTATGCTTGGATGGCACATGTCATCATTGCAGTGGCTTGCAACATTTTCCAATATGTGAACATATGGAAAGAACACATGCGGTTGGAAATGAGTGCGAGTCAAAGGAGTGGGTTGATGAATGGAAGTTAAGTTATCTTAGCCCACTTGACATGTATCGACCCCTGACGGTACTGGAACTAACACAGATGGAATCATCAGTTGACTTTGACCACATATCAAATTTAGTTCAACTAGGTAATATAGGGCATGTATATGCATCTAATTTCATCTAGTTCAACCAGGTAATGTCATCTTACTTTGTAGTATTTTTGTAATGTTGACTAATTTCATCTAATTTGCTACACATATCAATGTAGGGCACGTATATGCAATTATTGCAGATGAAGATAATGAAGAGGGAACATATTATTACTTATGTCATTGTGTTGAGGCCAAAAAGAAATTGGAGGCCCCTATTACAGATGGAGAAAACATCAAATACCCTACAGGCTCAGTGGTTATTATTGGAACATGGCTTAGAAGGTACCCACATAAGAGTGTTAATATTTGGCTATTTCAGGACATTGACACGCATCGAAAGATTCTTCATTACTCAAACCTTGTCGTGGCATCCAATGTTCATTTGATAAAGTATTAGGTTAGACCTTTGAACAAAATCTTGTGGAAGGTGCGTGAGTCTAACCATGAAGAAATACTTGACACAATAAAGAGTCGAGCAGACCCGAATGGTTCATTGGATTAATTTGTAAGTATTCACATTGATTTTGTAAAGTCATGTTACATTGAGTTGTAAGTATGCACATTAATTTGTAAGGTTTGTCTTTTTTTATTTCCTCCTACATTTTTACACATATACACATTTTTACATCATCATGTTATGCATTTTTGGTGTCTTGCACCTGATGCGACAAAACTCATAACTCACCCTACTTCCTCTAGACACCATTTGATGATCTCTCCAACACTCTAGATCCAAGACGCCCAATCATGATGATGACCTATATACCATTCTCCCAAGGCACTCATAATGAATGAAAAGAAGACCAAGGGCGCCCAAGCTTAATAGGGTTATTTCTTTCAATTTTGATGATCCAAACTCTTGCAAAACGACAATCACTTTCATGCCTTTAGATCTTCCTTCACATACAAGGCACCAAATCAAGTTGAAAAATCTACATAAAGGTGCCAAAATGGATAAAAGGAGACATGAAATGCGCCTTAGGACTCCATGCTAAGGTCTGAGCCATTAAAGTCTCTTGCTATTAGGCACTCATGATGATGAAACTTAGAGTTTTTTCCTTTCCTAGGTGCTCATCTAAGATGTTTGAATGATAAGGAGTGCCTCGACCTCTATAATTTACATTGGGCACCAAAATTAAGATGATTTTAAGTCACTTTGAGTCATTTGGGGTCAGTTTGAGTCTTTGAGTCATGTTGCAAAAAAGTGTCAATGTTATCAAGTTACACAAAGCAACTTTTGTATTTTTGGTGTCCTGCTCCTAATGCAACCAAATTGACAGTTCCAACGCATCCAGATGGGTACATTTAGGCTAGGCATGGTTCTATTTTTCACCCAAACATGTCGAAACAGTCCAAGCTACATTGTGCCGACGATATCCCTAAAAAGTCCAAAGTGTAAAAATACAGCAATCTTTGACGAGGTGTTACTCAAAAACCGTGTCACTTAGAAATATTTTGTCTAAGGCAACACAATCATGTAGAGTGCCTCTACAATAACCTCTCTCAATTTTTTATATCTCTGAAGCATTTGCTCGTGGTGAAAGGTTTTCTATTGCCCCAAAAATCGTTAGAAGGAGGTAGTGTAAAGTTGCAAAGGAGTGTAACTTTCATCCTGCTCCTGATGCGACCAAACTGACTATTCCAACACATCTAGATGGGTACATTTATGCTAGGCATGATCCTATTTTTCACCCAAACATGTCGAAACAGTCCGAGCTACATTGTACCGATGATATCCCTGAAGAGTCCAAAGTGCAAAAAGGTAGCAATCATTGATGAGATGTTACTCGAAAACCATGTCATTTAGAAACATTTCGTCTAAGGTAACATGATCACATAAAGTACCTCTACAATAACCTCTCTTAGTTTTTTATATCTCTGAAACATTTTCCCGTGGTCAAAGGTTTTCTACTACCCCAAAAATTGTCAGAAGGAGGCAGTGTAAAGTTGCAAAGGGGTGTAACTTTCATCTTGCTCCTAATGTGACCAAACTGACAGTTCCAACACATTTGGATGGCTACATTTACACTAGGCATGGTCCTTTTTTTCACACAAACATGTCAGAACAGTCTAAGCTACATTGTACCGATGATATCCCTAAAGAGTCCAAAGTGCAAAAAGGTAGCAATCTTTGATGAGATGTTACTTGAAAACCGTGTCACTTAGAAACATTCCATCTAAGGTAATGTGATCATGTAGAGTGTCTCTACAATAACCTCTCTCAATTTTTTATATCTCTGAGGCATTTGGCCATGATGAAAGGTTTTCTGCTACCCCAAAAATCATCAAAAGGAGGCAGTGTAAGGTTGCAAAGGGATGTAACTTTCGTCCTGTTCCTAATGCAACCAAACTGATTATTCCAATCCATCTGGATGGGTACATTTACGCTAGGAATGGTCCTGTTTTTCACCCAAACATGTCGAAACAGTCTGAGCTACATTGTATCGACGATATCCCTAAAGAGTCCAAAGTGCAAAATGGCAGCAATCTTTGATGAGATGTTACTCAAAAACCATGTCACTTAAAAATATTCTGTCTAGGGTAACACAATCATGTAGAGTGTCTCTACAATAACCTCTCTCAGTTTTTTATATCTTTGAGACATTTGCCCATGGTCAAAGGTTTTCTGCTACCCCAAAAATCATTAGGAGGCAGTGTAAAGTTGCAAAGGGGTGTAACTTTCATCCTGCTCTTGATGCAACCAAACTGACTATTCCAACGCATTCGTATGGGTACATTTATGCTAGGTATGGTCCTATTTTTCACCCAAACATGTTGAAATAGTCCGAGCTACATTGTACCAACGATATCCCTGAAGAGTCTAAACTACAAAAAGGTAGCAATCTATGACAAGATGTTACTCAAAAACTGTGTCACTTACAAACATTCCGTCTAAGGGAAGGCGATCAGGTAGAGTGCCTCTACAATAACCTCTCTTAGTTTTTATATCTCTGAGGTGTTTTCCTGTGGTGAAAGGTTTTCTGCTGCCCCAAAAATCATCAGGAGGCAGTGTAAAGTTGCAAAGGGGTGTAACTTTCATCCTGCTCCTGATGCGACCAAGCTGACTATTCCAACACGTCTGGATGGGTACATTTACACTAGGCATGGTCTTATTTTTCACCCAAACATGTCAAAACAGTCTGAGCTACATTGTACCAATGATATCCCTGAAGAGTCTAAAGTGCAAAAAGGTAACAATATTTGACAAATCTTACTTGAAAACTGTGTCACTTAGAAACATTCTGTCTGAGGCAATGTGATTAGGTAGAGTGCCTCTACAATAACCTTTCTCATTTTTTAATATCTTTGAGCTGTTTTTCTATGGTGAAAGGTTTTCTGCTACCTCAAAAATTGTCAGAAGGAGGTAGTGTAAAGTTGCAAAGCATTGCTAAGAAATCCTCAATACTCAAACACTCCAATGAACTAAAGCAATTTCTTCTTAGGCGCAAATGTAAGGGTACACAAGGGGAAAATAGTTCCTAGATGACTTAGTGCATTTCTATGACTTCATTCACATGTTTAAATGTTTGAGAAACTCTCCTTTACTAAGTGCTATCCTCATGTCAATGTTAAGCTTTATACCTCCTAGGCGCTCAATTAGGTAATGTCATTAGATATAACTTACCCTTAGGCGCCAATGTAGCTTCTTCAATCCATCACACTTCTAGGCACTCAAATTTGAGGTCTTGGACTTGTATCTTATTCCTAGGCGCAATTGGATGATCTTCCTAGATTTAGGCGCTCATGATGGTGGGAAATTACATGAAGGGGCGCCTAAGTCCAATTTGACTTTATATTTGATATTTTATGACTCCAATTGACTAGGAATGGCTCAATTTCTAAAGTTCTAACTCAATAATGTAAGTTTAAGGTCTTTTCCTCCTAGGTGCTAATTAATGAGTTCACTAGATGCAATTTCTCCTAGACTTGAAGATTGTGAAAGAACTTGAAGCTTGGATGGATGTCTTCGAATGTTTGATGAAGAAGTGTTCCAACTTGAAAGGTCCTTTGAAGTGTAGATATTGATGATAACACTTTCCCTTATATGTGAAGTAGATGACTTCTCAAAGAGGCTTGAATGTATCAGAGGGACTTGAAATTGAATGGATGTCTTTGGAATACTTGATGATGATGAGAAGTTCCTTTGGAGCGGCTACATGCTGATCTTGAAGCGATGATTGATGAAGAATCTAGTTGATACTTGAAGATGAATGGAACTTGAAGTGATAGATGGAAGTCTTCGAACATGATGCAACTGGGATGTCGTTGATGAAGAAGACTTGAAATATATCTTGTTGTGACCTCTTGGAGCAGCTACCTCTTGAAGTGGTGTTTACTTGGCAGTTGATTTCCTCCAAGGCACCAATACAAGGTTCTTTTGAAGGCAAAGGGCACCTAGGCTTATGGGGCTCAATTTGATGTATTTATTGAAAGCTCAAGGTGAATTGATGCTTATTGAAAATGCCACTTAGTCCTTCATTTGCATTATAGGTGCCATTTCCTATTGACTTATATACTCCTCCTCATGCTAGGGCACCATAATGAAGTGGTTTATGTTAATTTTAATATTCAAATTCATAGTAAGAAAAAATAAAACATGAATGCTCACATAACATGCATATACCCTGGCAAAACCTCCCTCTTGGAGGTCAAAAACCCAGCAAGAAAACTCATATCTGATTTATATTAAGAGCGGAAACAAATTACAACTTCAGCCAGGTCGGGTACAAAAACATAGATATCAAAATACAACTTATCTGAATCTTTAGCAGATCTAGAGTTAAGCTTACTCAAGATAAAACAGATCAAGTAAGAGGTTCACTGATGATCATAGATCAAGTCAATTATCAAACCATTGAACTTCTTGAATCATCGAACCCTTTGAACCAGTGGATCAGTTGAACCATCAAACTAGTGAACTAGTTGAACTGTTGAACCAGTTCACTAGTTGAACCATTGAACCAGTTCAACTATTGGCAGAACCCTTGTATTGTCGAACCTTTGAACCTGTCGAACCGTTGAACTGTTGAACCAGTTCAACCAATGATGGAACCCTTTGCACTGTCAAACCTTTGAACCCGTCGAACCATTGAACCGTTGAACTGATGAACCTGTTAGATGGTTTTAACCAATGGCTAAGCCCTTTGAACTGCTGGAGCTTGATGAACTTGTTGAACCGTTGAACTGATGAACCTGTCGGGTGGTTCAACCAATGGTGGAGCCCTTTTTACTGTGCTTGTAGTAGATCGTTGATGGATTAGATTTCACAAAGCAAAATTTGATAAACTGATTGTTGTGTATTGTGACTACTAGTCACCTTTCATTTATATGAGATTACTCAAACAATTTGGCATCAAATTACATATACGTTACATTTGAAATAGCTCTTGACCTATTTGTAATTTCAAGATACATAGAATAATGAGTTTGCCCAATTTGGGGCTTGCCTTAATTAGATAATACAATTGAGTTCTTGAAATGCTAAGGCTGATAGGCCATTCAGCATTTTATGACTAGGTCGGTCTCTAGAAGGGATCTGACCTAGCTACCAAAAATCAACAGTTTAGACAATAGGTGTGCTTCACTTACTAGAGGCTTGTTCTCCTTCCACCTTAGGCAAACTTTTATGGTGGAATAGGTGTCAATGGGCGCCTTGTCTTAAATGAATGGTCTCTTCAAGTTGGGAACCCTTTTAAGGCTTTATGAGTTGCAAATTGCGCCTTAACCCTTCATGCTTGTTGCTCAATGTTTGAATGTTTAAGAAAGTCTCCTTTAGGCACTCATCCTAATGACTTTTTCTCAAGGCGTAATCATCCTAATGACTTGGATATTCATCCTAGTGTTTTAGGATATTAGGCTACCAGACTTAGTCATTTTTAGGATCTTAAACATAAAGAATAACATGATGATTCATTTTCTTGTATTGCATATAGTTGACATTGTATGCTACTCATAAAGAATATTAATATTTTCTGTTCAACATGATGATTCATTTTTTTTTTTAAATACAACTTTTATCTTTTAGTTCCAAAATGAGGTTTAGGTGATACTTGAATAACAATAGCTAGCTTATTGGATCAACAAACATCCTATGTAATACAATTGGACTTTAAATATTTGAAGTAGCCATCTACAAATATCCATTCAAACATGGATTTATAATGCAAGTATGGATGCCATCAATAAAAAAGATTTGTATTAACCAAATATCCATATAGGCATACATCAATATCTGTTGATATAAGTATAACATATATACAAAATAGCCATATAAGCTTATAAGAATGCCATATAGGCATACAATGTCAACTATATACAATACAAAATATATGTCCACAAATGCCATATAGGCATACAACAAAGGAACATAATAAAAAGTCATTCCCCTCTGGCTGGTGAAGAGAATAGATCACGAGCAGCCTTTGATCTTCTAGGGGATGGAGACGCACATGTGGGTGGTCTACTACGAACCCGAGAGTTGCTCCTCCTATTTATTTCTTTCTGCATCTTTAGCTGTTACAATAAAAAGTATAGACATTAATATATAGAAATTACATGTTATAAAAAATGAAACATTTAACAAAATAATCACTTACCGCTACCATATAATCTGTCTCCTCACTTGCCTCAGTAGTAGGAATAGGCCGTGGTGATGTCATGTCCTATAGAAACCATCCAGATAGAAATTAAACTTCAAATCAATAATCTTTTAATTTTTCAAAAATAGACAACTATAACAATGAATGTAAATTGAAATTTACTAATCTGCCTCATACCCTTGTCAATGCCATGGAGCTATGAATCGCAGAGGCCACACCCTGCTCCATTACCCTATGAACATGGGGAGGTGTCTCCACAGCCTACATCATCTGGAAATAAAACAACATTATTCAATTACAAAAACTATAATAGTGATGCAAATCATGGCTCCTAACATACACACACGTTCATCTAAACATGGAAGTACACACAATAAAGCACACAAGTCACATACAAAAATCTAGTAAGTACAATTCATTCATTAACTTATTTATTTTATTACCTCTGTAAAGCTTTGAAGTCCACCACCGCTAGCAGGTGTTGTCGTGAAATCTACAGTATTAACCTATTCAACATCCAAAATTAGATATTAGAATACCATTCATATAATGATGCTATTCACATGTAATATTTATAATTGTTTACTAGTTACATACCTCAACAGTAGATGATCTAGTGTAAAATGTAGGTGGAGAACCACTAAAAACTACATCGACGCTATGACCCTAAAATTTCATTAAAATCATCAATTTAAATTAGTTAATCTTGCATTTCATAAATGAAATTTAATAAATTAAATTCAATAAACTTGCTAATATTTACGTGAGTATCAAGGTCGAAAGTCTCACTCAGGAGGGTATCTGTCATCATCATCTACTCAACTGTAGATGTAGCCTATGCACCTGCG
Source organism: Cunninghamia lanceolata (assembly GCA_027924645.1). Taxonomy (NCBI): domain Eukaryota; kingdom Viridiplantae; phylum Streptophyta; class Pinopsida; order Cupressales; family Cupressaceae; genus Cunninghamia; species Cunninghamia lanceolata. The sequence continues at coordinate 6,174,351 of BSBN01000693.1, forward strand.
TCATGACTATCCATGGGGTCATAACCATAGGCTACCCTGCAAGCCTGACAAGCATGGGGTGGGACCCTACTCCTTGGACTATCTCCCAACCCACTCTGTGCTGTAGGACCGGCATGCTCTATGATGCTCTGGGTCAAGGCACTAATGGACTGAAGTGTATTAACCTCAACACTCTCCTTCACAATGGAAGGGATAGAAACATGCTCATGGGCTGGTCTGCTGATTACTTGTCTCACTACCCATTGTGGGTCAAGACGTGCCCCTAGTCTATCTTGTGCTGACCCCCCACCTCTACGCTGGAAGTCCCGCATATCAAAATAGTTTGGCACTTTATTGAGGACAAAGTCGTAGTAGAGTTTCCTCAAAAAGTATTGTGGGACCTCATTATTATTGCATGGAGGATGGTCAAAAACCATCCACCACCTCTGCCCAAAATTGTCCCTTATCACTTGGTTGTTGCACCAATGGATAGGGAACCTCTTGCATGTAATGGGTGGAGGTTGATTTGTTTGTGGGTTTGTGAAAATTGAACACAAGTCTAATTTTCTGATTTGTAATTTTTTCACATCTTGGTATGACAGCTTATCTACATAATAATCTCTAAACTCTCTCCTCTTATCCATCCAACTAGTTATTTTCTTGCTAATTGAATCTACACTTGATAACATAGATTCAAGAGATTCAACAAGTGTGGACCTATGCAAGTGAAGTGGAAGGATCTTTCAACCTTGCAATTATATCTTCAATTTCTTTTTTGTTGTTTTCAATTTGCCCCATTATATTTTCTTGTGTTCCAGGGGCATTTCAAGGAATGGATGGAGGAGGTTGTTCCGCAGGTATTTCCTCCTCAGGATTTTGTGGATTTTGAGGAGGAGGAGGAGGAGGAAGTGCATTAACATTTCTTGACAATTAACGAAATATACATCAAAAAACAACTCAAACCTACCTATTTAGAAGAAAATTCAAACAAAAAAACAAATAAAACTCACTCCTTTGGCGTGCTCGACGTCGCGGTGGCATTTTGGCACCGAATCAACAAGATTTTGGTGTTGAATTATCTTTTCCAAAATGCGAGCACGCTTCCTAGGGTTTGCAAGCCGTGGTGATAGAGGAGAAAAATTGAAATGAAATGAAATGACAAGCCTTTTTTATTTATTTATAGTAGTTAATAATGCACTCACGTTATAATGTGAGCACCTTATAATGCGAGCATCTTATAATGCGCTCACGTTATGCATTTTTTTTTTTAAAACCATTTGGTGACTTTTTAGCCCCCCATCTTTTTGCACTTACCCGCATAACTTGTGACTTTCATGAATGTAGAGAATGGTTTGGTTTGTGAAGTTTTGTATTCAATAACTATGGGTTGAGTATTCAATAGAAGTTTCTCATAATGACACACCTAAAATCCTTGGGTTTGTTGAACATACCAGTGTAGGTGTTAAGTGAAAAATCAGAGGTCACCCTTGCTACCATTACAATTCTTAGCTTAATTTCACCAAGTGATCACACCTTGCACATGAATTTACAATGATAGCATATTAGGAATTTCTATCTTACACAAAGTTAAAAAATAAATAAATAAATAAAATGGATTTTACTAAAAATCCAGATTAATTCATCTAAGTAACTCTACCGGGGCTATAGATGCTTGCTGGCAGTGGGGCTATACTTAGGAGAATTGTAACAATAACCTTGTCAGGGCTATAGATGCCTGCTGGCAGGAAGGCTCTATCCGATTGGCTATAAGGGAATGACATCAACTATGTAGTTTAATATTAGGCACTGGTTTATTCAACTTATTTTCAGGATAAGGACTATTAATCACATGCACCCACTTAAACTCAATTGGAAGATTCATGCACCTTATTGAATACATTAAGTCTCAAGTTTTCTTGAATGGTTTTAATGTAAGTCTCAAGTTTTCTTGAATGATCTGCAGAAAAGAAAGTTGGAAGTTATGAATTTATTTCATTTAGTTTTCTTGAATGGTTTTAATGTAATTGTTTCATTTGGTTGTTAGTTGTTGTGATGCTCACAACATGCCCCATTTTACCTCTTAGTAAAATGAGGACCCCTGCTATGCCTGTTGCTTTTTGCTCGTGTGTGGTCCTGCTTGGTGGTGAAAGGGAAAAGAGGTAAAGGTTACAAACCATGTGAAAATTGAAAAGATTTAGCATTAAGTTCTAGAGGGGAATAGAGGTGAATTCTTTGTTGAAAATGAATGAGGGTTGCTTTTTGAACCATTTTAAAATTCCCAATATTCTGTAAGATAGGCGTGTTTTTTGGTAAAATGCATTATAGAAGGGTTTGTATATTACATGTACAAGGTCGTTTGTATGTGGAGTCATTGTATAAAGTCACATTTGGTATAGTTGGGTTTTGTTTATCATGGTACTTTGTATGCATGTTCTTAGTTGCATTATTCTTTGCATACAAGTCAGACCTGATAAATTTTAGAAGTGGAGTGAATAAATGGTTAAGTTCACATTGTATCTTGAGTTGTATGTTTGTTGAAAAGGAAAGATACAAAGCAATATACAATGTGATATACATTCCGTGGACCTGAAGAGGATATAAAATATGGTTTTATTAAGGTGAAAAAGGTATGTCTCATTGTTTGCATGTTTTGGACTTACATCTTTAGCATACATATAACGCAGATTTCAAAAGATAATTAAATCGACTGAAAGTGATGCATCGTACCTTAATGTTTTTGGAAATATGCATTCTCTTTATATACATGTATGGATTTGAATAGGTTATGCAATATGGTTAAGAATAATGAGAAGTCTGGGATGATTGTATAAGAATTTGCATGTATGGGAGATTGTGTCTAAGTGCAGATGCAAGTATTGTTGTTTCTGGAGATAAAAGAGGATAAGTAAGGTGGGTCCCATAGGTTGTATCTCGTAGTTGTATATCACATAGCAAGATAGATATACAAGGGCATATACAAGCTGAGATACAAGTAAAGATGCAAAGAAGTTAAAAGGTATAATACAACGCAGATTTCAAAAGGAAGTTAAATAAAGGTAAGGCTTTGTATGTTTGGGTGATTATATGTTAATGACATGCAATCCTAACGTACAAAGAAATAAAAGGCACCGTTGAGAGTTAAAAGATAAAGAGAATTGATATGGGTTACACTTGTATAAGTGTTTGCATCTATTTTACATACATTGCGACATACAAACAAAAGATATAGAGGCGGATATACTGAAAATGGTAACATGGTCTATAATCTGATGCATGTGGGCTTGTATATTAAAAGATACAAATTAACATACAAGAAATAATATACAAGGAGACATACAAGGGCATGCGATGTATGTAAAAAGTAAACTAACGGATAGAATGTTTAAAATTAAAATATTAAAATAGAAAACCGAAGCTATAGGTGCATTCATTGCTGCAATTAATGCTTAACTAACACTGAAAATGGTAAAATTTAACAGGTTAGAGTAAATAAAGAATTGTTTTCTTTCAGATTCGCATTGTTAAAATTAAAATTGTAGAAAGAGGAATTGCGGCATAAGCTGAATAAAAAACTCATCACAAGACAAAATTTCAGAAGCAGGAATAGAGGGGAAAATGGTAAAGTTAGTCAATAGTTTTAAGGTTGAGCTCTTAAAAAAATATAGGTATTTATCTTAAATGCCGTTATAATTCAGTTGACAAAAAATGTGAAGCGATTATTAGTAATTTCATTTTAAAATGCAAGCAAGTGTTAAATTACTATTTCTGATAATTAATTAGTGGGTTTGGGTTAAGTAATATGAAAGTCAAAGCTAGAAAAGACAAATTTGGGGGGGGGGGGTTAGGGTAGATGTAAACAATAGAAAATTCATGGTAATACCCTAGGTAAGAGAGTAAAACAACAAGTTAAAAAATGCATCTTTATAGGATGGCCCCAAAGTAGAAAAAGGTGGATACATGAGGTGAAGTTAAAAAAGAAAGGAAGCCACACAAAGAAATAGAGGAGGAGTTATCAATACACAGAGGGTACCCTTCATTGATCAGCACAAGCGAAGTAGGGACATACACCAACATAGGGAATTATGATGCGGATGATGTTTTGCAAAAAAATTATAGTAGACACTACATCTGATATGAAATGTATTTGGAAAAGGGGATTGTAAAGAGCTGCCGGTTTTCCGTTAGCTATGGAAGCCAAAGACCTATCTCTGGATTGCATACACTTATATGACCTAGCTACCAGAAGAGTAATACACCAGGATAGAGTCATTGCAGACTTCTCTACAGAGGGGATTGCAAGAACATTTGGTCTGGAAATACAAGAAATTATGGTAGACATTGATATAGATCAGTATAATGAAGATTTCAATAACAATGAAAGGGATTATAGAAGCAGGATCTTCTATAGTTGGTACAATGCTGGAAAGAAACCCAAGGCCATGGCAAGAGTACATAAGATCTTGTAAAGAATAGACTTCAAAGAGGAGATACATTTGATGATTACAATGTTAAGAAGACTGGTGGGATTAAGGGATGCCACTAAGTGTGAACCTTGGATGTTCACTATTATCCAATTCATGAGGGAAGCAAAAATGGAACAAGGACAAATTCATTGGGCTAAGGCTATAAGCACAACCATATGGAAACATGCAATTTTAAGAAAGCAAAAGATGATGCCTTTCTGTTTGTCCTCATATGTATTGTACTCATGTGCAGCAATGGTTCAGCCTCATATATATGGGATTGATAGAATTTGGACCCTAGGGAATGGCCCAGACCAAAAGCTTGTATATGACCATTATCCAGACTTGCAGGAGGATAATGCACTGAGAAAATATGCTTTAGTTAATGATGTATTTTATACATACATGGTCATAGTTTTGAAAGAATAGCAAGATAAGAGGTTGTCTACGGATGTAGAAGATATAGTTGGTTTACATAGTTCCTAGTATATTCAATTTGAGAACTTCACCTATATCAGAACTGAGGGCTTCGAATGAAAACCTTTCATGTTACCTAGGTATCCTTCTAACAAGTTGATTGTTCTGGAGTTCTCAAGGCAGAATTTGAATGCCTTTAAAATGTACAAGAAGAAGTTTAACAAAGGGAATCTTAAGTTACCTTGGGCAATATGTAGGTACTCATGCTACAGTGAAGAAGTTGCTAGTTATTCAGAAAAGGAGTTGAGATATTATGGATTTGAAGAATTTGAGTTGGCCAAGAGATTTGATCCCTTTCACAAAATCCAAAATACAATTGATCCTAAATTCAAACATCAAATACATATTGAGGATTTTTTGTCAGACTATAAGAATGATAAAGAGGTAAGAAAGAGGGCTCACAAAAGACTAACAGTTGAACAAATGAGATCCATGGGGAAAATTTATGTTCCCCCAAAAGTTAAAGAGGATGATAAGTTATTACACCACAGTTATAAAAATGTCAGGCTTGTCCCTATTGAGGAGCCTGATTGGTCACAACCATGGAGCACATCTTTGGACACATTGTCCAAACCTGTCATCTTGTTTTCAAAGACATGGTTGAAGGATATAATTGAGGAGCTTAAGGCTGAAGGAGTGGAGATTACATATCCAAAGAAGGGCAAAAAGAGAGTGAGGGAGCATAGAGATGATCTCTAGTGCTTCTATGAAAAGAAAAGAAAGATTATTGAGAAGGACAAAAATGCTACTCTAATGGATCCTTATGCATTAGGAGTGACAGTAGCAATATCATCTGGCACATTTGTAGAAGCAAAGTCATTAAGCCATGATACTAGGACAGAACAAGCACAAGCTTCCAAGGAACTAACATGATAGAAGGTTAAGAAAGCAATACTACTAGGCATACCCAAAGGGGAAACTTCAAAACAGAGTTAAGTTATGGGAGCACACTAGGTAGGTGCTAAATTAAGTAGCATACCTGGTACTTCTACCTCAACAGAGAAAAAACAAGCATATGCAAAAAGTGAAAATAGAATTGGCTAAAGAAATTCTACATGGGCCAAAAATGCATGAATCCAAACAAGTTACTAAGACTGTCAACGTTGAAGATGATAGTAGTGGAAGTGAAGTCAAGGAAGTTGATCCAAGGATGGGAAGAGAAACTGGCATGAAGGAAGAGAAATCTAGTGAGTACTCAGATGAAGAAGAAGAACAGGATGCTCAAGCTTACATGGAGGTTGAACAGAGGCCAGTATCTAAACAAGTGAATGTACAAAAAGGATTAGAGGCAGTGGATCCATTTGGTACACTAGTACCTCTAGAAATCATAAGGGATGTGCAAAATGTAGTGCATGTAATAGAAGAATCTAAAAAGGAAGATGCACCTGAGGAAGTAATAAAGGAAACACCTACTCAAACTAAGGAAGAAACAGGAGCTAGGACCTCTGGTGTAGATGTGTTGAATATTCTAAATATGTATGTGGAACATAGCAAAGAAAAAAAGAATGTAGAAAGCAAGGATAAACAAGAAAAAGAGACAAAAGAATCTGATGAGATTGTAGGTTCACTATCACATGCAGAACAAGCTGACATACATGAAGAGATGCAAGAGAAAATTGAAATAGCAGAGAAGCAAGTGGAAATAGAAAATGAACCTGAAAGTAAAGAAGATACAGAAAACATTAGTAAAGATAATTTTGAATCTGAAATACAAGAAGAGGATGAGGACATGATAAACGCAAGACAAGAAAATAAAGAGGAAGAAGAAAAAGAGCAATCAGAAAAAGAAGGTCCAGAAGAGGAAGATGAGATGGAGGAGATACAGAGATTGAAGAAGATGATAATGAGGGTAAAAATAAATAGCAAAATGATCCAATGGTGCAAGAACTAGCCTCTCAATAGCAGCCTCCTCCATAGCAACAAGAACAACAACAGCAACAACAAGAACACGTAGAAGTAGAAAAGCTTCAAGAAGAGGTAATAAATGAACAGAAGGCTACTGAAAGCACAAAAGAGGCTCTGGCTTGGTTGGGTACTGAAGTAAAGAGAGAAAAGGTAGAAGTATAGCTAGTACCCATAGACATCAAAAGTTTATTGGGAGATGCAATGCCAAGAAAAGAAAAGAGAAAGACTAGAACCATGTTGGCAATAAAAAGGGGTCCTGATGGATCTAGAACATTGAATTTAGCAATACCACAGAAAGATAAGGCAAAAGGGGAAATATCAATAGATGATTACAAGATCCTTAATTTTGACCTAGGCCACATCACAAGAGAACATCATATAAGTGAGTGGGAAGATATGCATCAGATTACAGCAAAAATGTTAAAGAAAGACTAGGATAAGCATGAATATTTAAAAGGACACATTGTCCAGTTACAACAATTCATTAAAGGGATATTTGATCCCAATGTTGCAATACCTGACTTACCTAGTGAAATATCAGTGCTATCAAAAGAGGAAGTGAAGGTTATGGAGAATAAAAGGTTTGAGGCCAATATTTTTGAAGAATGGTTTAGAGCAATCATGCAAGAAGGAGAAGAGGTTACTAAATAGGCAGTGACAAGATGGGAGTTGGCTGCCACAGAAAAGAATAAATGTAGTGTGCTTATACATAATTGTCAGTTTAGAAGGGAGGAGTGCAAGTTTGAATTAATAAATGAGGGAGTCATTACTCCTCCGATGCAAATCAAATACCACAAGAGAGATTAGAGTTGAAATTTGAAGAGGATGGTCTCAGAAGATGCATCACCATTACAAAAGATTTAGAGGAAATGACAGAGGGCATGGTCAAGTTGCATAAGAGGATAGTTGAAAAGCTTATAGACCATGAATATATGGACATCCCAACATATGAATTACAAAGAGCATTAATAGAATTCAAGGCCATCTTTGCACCGTGTCTGGAAAATCTAGATGCTTATTTGAGTAAGCAAATGATTGATTCAATAATGGAGGTGAGTGCCAAAGTAAAGTAATATAAGAAGGTTGAAAGTTCAGGTAAAGAAGAGAAGAAATTAAAAGAGGGGGTCATAATGCAAGAATATATATGGACAAGGAGTCTAGGAGGAAGTCGTACCTTCATAGAAGGTGTCATGAATAATTTCAAAATATATTTGAAGGAGTAATAAAGTATCGAAAAAGGCAAATAATACTAAGGAGTCAACTGAAGGGTATCAGCGGGCAGGGTCAACAAAATAGAAATGGTCAATGAGAATCCTATTTTGAAAAGATTCCAATGGCATCCTTTGAGGAAGGAAAAGATACCACAAGGATATTTTGGGAGGCAGTTAGAAATGAACGAACACCCTTCATTGAGAATTTTGAATTCTGACTGTAGATTGAATTTTGTAATTGTAGCAGAACGCAGCTTCAAACTCTATATAAGAATCTCTTCTATTTGTATAAGACACATAGGGATTTTTTGAAGTATAGCTTGCACTTGTAATTTGTTTGAACATTTGAATAGAGAAGTATTTTAGTTTAGAAGAGGACGTCGCCTGTGTCTACACTAAGGAATGCACAGAATGTCTAGTTTCCTTATTGCATCTGTAAAGCGTTTGTAATTTTTCTGGTAATTTGATTAATGAAGCAAAATGGTCATTCATACATTGTAAATTCTATATGACTGTGTACCTTAAGTACAAGTAAACTTGGAATTCTATGTCTATTTACAGAGTGTTTTCTAAATCTTACTTGTATTTGAAGTACTATCCCTTGAAAGCTTGCAATCTTGGATATGTGTTCATGAAAATACTCCAGGCTTCACATTTGGAGATTTAGTTTGTTGATTTGATCAAGTTTGTTGTATTTCTTACAATGTGAGTAACAGAGCATTTAGATCCTATAGTAAAATGATATTCAACTTGAATTCTCTAACTTTTCCCCAAACATTTGAAATAATTAGCTCAAACACAAAATTTTTAAGGAAATTGTCTTACATTTGAAAGAAGCATGAAGAATTGTGTTAATATTTGACAATTTTCATATCAATTTGAAAAGAAAAGCTTGTTTCATTATAAATCATACAAAGCATTGTAATATAGTAGTAAATTTATGCAAGGGAATGAATAATTTGTTTATTTTTACAACAATTTGCATAATTTGAGTCTAATGAGTCACATCTCATCTTAAATCAAGTAAGGCCCGTTGAATATTATAGTTTCACATTAACCTACTAAATTGTCGACAAAGTGAAGACCTAACCATATAGAAACTTGGGATTAAGAACTCTTAATCAATTTCTTCATATCTTTCAAGATAGTTTATGTTCTTTTGTGAATTTGAACTTTTGTTGTGAATGTGTAAAGACAATTATCAATAGGAGTGCCATAACCTACTGTAATGAATGCACCCATGGGCCTATTAAAGATATTTCTATGCTAGAAGGGACATCTAACTACAAGACTTTAATGCAAAAAAATATTTGGATCCATCGAGGAGTTGAAACATATTTTGGGTCTTCAATGCGAGAAGTTGAATCATTCACCTAGAGCAATCAATGTGCAATATCTACCTTTGGAAAGCTTTCGCAACACTTCAAGTCGGCCGTTGATATGTCTTGTCAACTGAGTTTGCATATTTTCCATCAGTTGACCACTATCCTGATATCCTAATATGCATATCCATATCTAGATCATGATTTTTGGATCATAATTTCAAAGTGAGAATATTCCTCAAAAATCCCACCAAATGAAAGAGGAGGAAATTCTAAGCAATTTTGCCTTTTGGATCATGTAGAAATTCCTTAGGATGGGGGAGATATTCGCAGTCAAAGTTGTGGTCAACAGGCATATGGGTATCCATGAATATCTTCAAGGTCTACACATTTACAAATACCCAGATGATATAGCTTGGCCACACACAAGAGTCTTCATATCTCGATATCCAGATGCACCCATCAAATTTACCATCGCAACATGAAGAAGTCGCCATCTGCATGGATATCTGATGTCAGGATATTAAATTTAATATGCCACCCCTAAATATCCTGATGATGTCATCGGCATAGAGAACTTCATTAAAGAGGGGATCTGGTTGACATCACCAGGATATTAGCATTGAAGGATGATATGCCAATGGCAAAATGTCTGGATGACATCATTGTCATATGCACTTCTTTGGGGAGGGAACATTGGGAAAGATCCAGACATTAGGAAATATCTAGATGTTAGGAAAACATCAGGGTATTTACAAAGTTCCACATATTTGGGAAGTATCCAAATCTTAGTTAAGATCCAGATGTTAAGAAAACATCTGGATATTTGCTAAGGTCCAGATATCGAGTAAGGTCTGGATGTTTGTTAAGATCTGGATGTTAGGAAAACATCAGGATGTTAGCTAAGATCTGGAAACTCGAGAGATATCAAGATTTTAGCTAAGGTCCAAATATTAAGATAATATCCAGATATTAACTAAGGTCTAGATATCCATACATTAGATATCCATACCAAAATGACTAATTATGAAGATGAAAATCTCTACGAAGGAAGGCATTGAAGACTAAAGATTTCTGGGTTTTTTTGGGTTTTTTGCAAGGATTCACTAGATGAGATTTTAGGGATTTTTGTAAGGCAAAACACTAGAATTTGGAGGGTTTAAGGCCTATAGGGCTATATTTAGAGGGATATCTAGGAGATTTTCAAGGTGAGCTGTTTGACTCTGGATAGAGGAAAATGGGTCAACAGTGAGTAAGAGGTCATTGTTTCTATGTACCTCCTAACTAAGAGCATCAACAACCCAATCCTCCTTACCTTTAATAACGTTTATGTCAGAGTCATAGTCTAACAAGAGTTCTAGCCGTCGCCTTTGAGGAGCATTCATATTTGTTTGTGTGAAGATGTACTTAAGTCATTCGTTATCTGACTTAAGTTCAAAGTGCTTTCCCATCAAATAATGCCTCCAGACTTGTAAGGAATGCACAATACCTTCTAGCTCTAAATCATCTGATGCATAAATCTACTCATATGGTCTTAACTTTCTAGACTCATAGACTACAACCTAACCTTACTGCATAAGCACACCTCCTAATCCTTCTCCTGATGCATCTATTACTACCACAAAGTGGCCCTCTAAATCAAGAACTCTAAGAATTGGTGTAGTTAAATTTTTCTTAAGAATACATAATGCTTCTTCATACTTCTTAGTACATTCAAACTGCTTTCCTTTCCATTGGAGTGTTGTGATTGGATTAGCAATCTTTAAAAATTTTAGCACAAATTTCCTATAGTAACCTACTAACCCCATGAAACTACGTACCTCATGCACATTCCTAAGTGCAGGCCACTCTAGAATAGCCTTAATCTATGGAGGATCTACTGCAATTCCTTCTATTGATATAATGTGCCCCAAATATTGTACTTCTATATGAAGAAGGTACATTTTGATAGTTTGTCGAACAACTTATGTTCTCTTAACATTTGAAGAATGATTCTTAGATGCTAATTGTGCTCTTCTTCATCTTTTGAATATATCAGAGTGTCATCCAAAAAGACTAGGACAAACTTATCCAGACAATCCTTGAAGACACTATTCATAAGTTCATGTAAGCGATAGGAGTGTTAGTTAAACCAAAAGATAAAACTGTAAACTTGAAGTGTCCATATCTTGTTCTAAAAGAAGTCTTATGGATGTCTTCATCTTTTACTCTCAATTGATGATAACCTACAATTACATCAATTTTAGAAAATACCATTGCACCATGCATTTGATCGAAGAGATTATCTATGCGAGGGAGTGGGTACTTACTCTTTATCATTGATTTGTTAAGAATATGATAATCTATGCATAACTGCAAGGACCCATCCTTGTTTCTCACCAAGATCACCAGTGCTCCCCAGGGTGATACACTTGGTTGTATTAACCCTTTTGACAAAAGATCTTGAAGCTAGGATTTCAACTCAATCAACTTTGTGGTTGTCATTCGATAACATGCTTTAGAAGTAGGTTCTAAACCATGTACTATGTCGATTGAGAAATCAAACACTCAATTGGGTGGCAATCTTGACAATTCTTTAGGAAAGACATCTTGGAATTCATAGAGGAAAGGGAAATTGCGTATTTTTGGTTCATGTAATTTCCCTATTGGTTCAATTTTGACTGTAAAAATTTGACGCCCTTTTCTCTTAGCTCTCTTGAGCTACATTGCTAAGATTTGCCTAACCTTGATTTCTTACTTGACTCCTTGAATCCTCACTGGGTTACCTAGGTCATCGAAGCATTCCACCATCTTTTCATAGCAATCAAATTTATCTTTGTGTCACCAAAGCCAATTCATGCCAAGGATGACATAATACGACCCTAAGGGGGGTATGTAGAGATTCACTTCCCTTGTGAAGGAGGATAATCTAACCTTAGTTTTGATGGTATGTGTAACACATGCATTAAACACAAGCAAGGTGAGATTCAACTTGCCTCTCCTAAAAGGACAAATAATCTAAAATATAATCAACGATCCCCAAGGTCTCAGGAGTTTGGTCACAACTATGTTGCGCAAGCACAAGATCAATATGGATAGTTCACAAGGGGACTTGGTTATATAATTTATTTGTTTGAACTAAGCATACATTTAATCTATCTACTACTATTTTGAAACAAAGATCAAAATATTTTAAAGGAACGAGAAGTAAATGATACAACACAAAAAATTTCAAACTTTGTATCAATACACTTATACAAGAAATTCATTAACCACAATATTAAAATTAGTTTTATAAAACCCAATCATTCATATTATGGAGCCATAGTTAAAATATTCTCAAATTGATATGATTAGAATTGTATTTTCTGATTACTATATTTCATATGCAAATCAAAAATAAATCCATAATTTTAAAGAACGAATTTCATAATTTCTTAAATAGATATGGAATTAAAGAGTGAGTTCAATACACTACACCAAAAAGACAACGAAAGATCCCATAGAATTGATAGCCATCTTGCATTAACTTCTTTGAACTTCAATACAAGAAAGTAGATCCAACACAAAGAATAGAAATATGGATCTGTTTCCAGAAGAAACCACCTTCTCTATACTAAAATACTATAAAAAAAATTGCTAACTATTGAAAATCTTTAAAAACTAAAATGTGGACTGACAAACTAATTCTTCAACTTTCAGACCCTTGATCAAAATGAGTCCCTCCCTTTTATAGGCATTTCAAAAGAATAATTACAACAGTCATAAACTACATGCAATACCTTTTTTCATTGTTTTTATCCCTATCCTCATGCAACTCAAAGAGCATATTCGGATGTTGAGCAAGCCATTCACACTTTTCCCCATCTTTTTGAAATCTACCAATGCCAACTTGAAATAAGCCTTGGATTCCACAAACCTATCCAACTTGTTCTCATTGAAACCTAGAGCCTGATAAAAATCATCCATCTTCCTTTTATAGACTTCATTCACTTTATCCAAGGATTCCAACATGTGTCTATCATGAGAATACATATCTAGGCCCACAACCGCTTTCACAAAAGTCTCAAAAATAGAAATATATGTAAAGATGTCCTACTACAATGTGATTAGTGTAGGGCGATACTCAACTATTTGCTCGATCTTATATTCTATGATTTTTAGACATTCATCCACAAAATTAGGTTCCTCATCCTATAAAATATCTAATTTTATCAATCTCTCCTCACTCATTTCCCCAATCAATTTCAATGTTTTCAAAACCCTTTCTAACTCTTTATCTTCCCTTTTGTGACTTTCCAAAAAAATTTCAATTTATTTCTCAAGTTGACAGAACTTTTCATAAAATGGGAAATATTTGTCAAAAATACTGAAAGCTTTTGTTAAGAACTTGGAAACCCACCTATCAAGCACATAAGACTTTTCTTTCGTTGCCTACAAAGTATCAACTTCTTTCTTAGTCATCAAAATTGGCACATCAATTGATGTTGGCTGCGAAGATATTGGAGTAACAAGATCCTTGACAAACTCCTTCATATGATGCAATTATAGTTTCAAATTATCATTGGTATGTTTATCCTTTTGCATTCTAGATTTAACAGATGTATATGCAAAATCAAAAGAAGCAATCTCTTCAATATAGGTCTGCTTACCCAAATTCACCCTTGTAATCTGGTAATCTTCATCTAGCAAGTCCCTATCATCTTTGTTGGCTATTGGGGTTGCAATTTTTGCAATCCTGTCTCCTTGGGCATTGGTGCAAATAACTGACAAAGTCTTAGCGATTTTCTTCCACTTACCTTTCTCCAGTTCAACAATCATCTCTTGAAAACTTAACGACTTTGAAATAATTTCTTAAGTTCAAATTCAGCCATGAAGGTGTAGTTGTAGCCTCTAGAGTCTGATATAGATAATTTTGGGCTATTTGTTACTATTGATATTTAGACTACTCACCTATTATGCTTCCGTGTTGCTGCTCCTATTGTAGTGGCTGAATTGTCACTTTTGAAAGCTCAACATTATCTTTCATGGCTTGCTCAACTGCATTAATAAGCTCCTGTTGTTCTTGGTCTATGAGCACATGTTCTTCACCAAGGTCTTCTTCTCTTTCTTCTTCTACAATAACATCCTATTTAGTTCTATCTATTTCTTCATCTTCTTTTTTCTCTTCTTCAAAAGGAATGTTTTGTTGCCCCTCAGATTGTTGTTCATGTTCTTGTTCAGGTACTTCCTCATTGAGGACTTCTCCTTGCTCATCAACATCCTTGTCTTCTTTAGTGACCCTCTCTTCCTCAGGTAGCTTTTGCCCTATCTGTTTAATTTCACTTTGTTCTTCCGAAGATGGAGGCAAGATTACAATCATACCAAAGGTTTCCTATGATGTTTTTGCTTCAACAGTCTGCTGCCCTTCACCTTGTGTTTTTCCAATAGCTTCCCTAGGAGGTATAACTTGGGCCATTGGTCTTATTCCAATACTAGATGTAATGCCTATTGCTCCCTCTTTATACATCATTGTAGACTTAGCCAACTTTTCTTGTACTACCTTTATTACATCATCAAGAGAAGCATCATCTAAGGAGACCCCAGACTTCATAGTTTTGGGGGGCTTACCGTGTGTCTTCTGTCTTTTACCAGCTGGGGACCCTAAAGATGAAGGTTGATTTTTTATTCTTTTCCTTGTTTGTGGGGTTGATGGAACAAAGTATCTGATCCTTGGCTCTATCCACACCTTGCTCCTCTGAATAACATAGGTACTGAATTCTCTAATAGAATACTCTTCTTTCCCTAACCAATTAATAAGATCTAACCTTTTCTTATCCACATAATCTAATTCATACATAGAATCCAAAACAACACCATCATCAGAAAACTCCTCCGGAATGTCATTTCTCAACATGAATTGTCTCAATTGAAAGGCAGTAAGCCTAGTATACTACTTCTTCCTTACCTCGAAGTCATCTTAGAAATTTTCCTAGAAGTCTTCTAAAGAATGTTTATGCTTAAAATCCATAGTTGGGAAAAGTTTATTTAACTTGCCAATAGGATCAAAATCATCCCTAGGCTCATAAACTTTCAAATTTAGAGAATTGAGCTATTCAACCGATGTTTGTACTGCATTGATAGATGGACACTCATAAAAACCTAACACAAAGGGATACTTAACCTCAGACTTATGCTTTCCAGACAACTTCAAATGAACTTCACTTATCTGGTGAGAAAACTCCATCAAAATGATCTTATCACTACAATCTCTTGAGAGCAAGAATTAAACTCTCTTGAAGCCTTCTATTCTAATGTATGTGGTCTTAGGATACTAAATAAGTCATTGGCCCCATGGCTTGATGAGATCCGTTGCTTTTGAGGATATACATAAAGCAAGGTCTCCTATCATTTACAAAATAATAGCATATAGAAATGCATCATTAACCCTCTTGAAATGCTTCTCTGCCTCCTTGAGCTCTAGTTGGGGATAAAACTCCTAAATTTTACTTTGTCCTGGAGCCTCCCCTCTAATTCTCACAGTTGTCAATCCAAGAAAGTTCCCTACTCTGGTAGCTAGCCATATAAAGTATGATGTCATATAGTTTTTCTTAACTTGTACTACCGACATTAGCTAGGAATGTATGTTGTCTAAAACAATATGAGCCCAATTCAACTTAGTGTCTCCTTTTAGAGTGTAATAAATTCTAGATTCTTCCCTTCCAAAAGCTCTACTCAACAAAGTGATGACATCAGATACCTCTCCCTGAAAATCTGCCCTTGTCACTTTTCTTGGCACCTTAGAAGCAAATTTCTTCTTCTTTGCTAGCCAATGTTGGTTCAGATATCCCTTGTTTCCCATAACATCTTGATTGTATGTTCTAAAGGCTTCAACCATTGTTAATGTGTTGGTTTGTGGGTATATTGGAAAATAAAAGACCATTCTGATCATTTTAGGGGTGATATCTAGGAGGAGATTTCCACTAGAATCAAGGCATTTCCTCTCCTCATAGTCATAGTGATGAGTGAAAGTAAGAATTAGCTCAAGGAACTAGATGGTGGGTGGACAACATGCTATGTGTTTGGTGTAGTCATGACAAGAGGGTTCACAGAATTAATTGTCCAGATCATGTAGCTAGAGTAACACAATGAAAACAACTCAAAGATTTGATGTGAATGCAGATTCAGTCATTTAGTATGTCATAGAATTCAAATACAAATTAGATGACAACATGTGGGCTTACAAATTAGGGCTCACAAGCCTAATTACAGAATATCAGAACATGCACAAGATATAGCTTTGAAGTTCCTTCACAAAGAATCCAAACTATGAACTTACGCTAATGATCATCACTATTGAATACTACTTTCCTAAGGATCTATTACATAAATATATATCATTTCCAATACAAAATATTCCTCTGTGTCAGCAAAGGAAGATCACAAACTTAATGAAGAGTTGTGACGTGTGTACAAAGATAGGTTGAGCCTAAATGAATAGAACTCCTCTGCAAATGAATGGAATGATGCGTAGATCTTGGGGAAGGTCGGCCATGAACCAATAAACATTGAGTGATGTGCAAATTAGTTCCATAGGTCGTGAAATGCTCCGCAGGTCTTCTCCTTTACCTGATTATTAGAGATTGTCAATATGCTCTATTATGAGAAAATAGTTGATCTTCTGATAGTGATAACTTTCTAGTACTTGATCCAAATGCTCTAAATTTCAGATATGTTGTGCATGAATGAAAATAGTTACTAAGTCCAGCTCTGCAAGGTCTAAGATAAAACTGTAGTAGAATGTAGACCAAAATACAGAAACTGCTACTAACTGAACTGCCTGAACTGAAGTGGAAAATGAAAGGAAACAAACTGAAATGCAAACAAACTAAAATGCAAATATTTTTGGTTGATGCAAGATTGCTCTTGAACTAGGGATTCCCATGCATTAGACACTTGGGGTTGTTTTGAAAGTGAGTCCCTCACTTTGATGGAGCTAGAGGAAAACCAAGATGGTCTACCTTACCTTGAGAAATCTAGGATGAATCTTCTTCTAGTTTGCCTTTCCACTTCACAAGGTATTCTTTGTATTATCTTCCTCTGGTGCTATGTCCAACTTTGTTGTCCAAAATATCCTCAATTTTCTCTAGTGCTTGGTGTGGTAACTGCTTCTTCATGTTTTCTTCAATGTTGTCACTAAACTCTGCTTCATGATACTGATATAGGTCTGTAATGTGGAAAATAGGTGATATGCCCAATGTTTCTAGTAACTCCATTTCATATGCATTTCCTAAATCAAAATTTCTAAGTATCCTACAAGGTCCAAACTTCTTCATCTTCAACTTGTTATATGTCCCAACTAGAAATCTTTCTTTTCTCAAGTATACCATAACTTAATCTCAAACTACAAATTCCTTATGTTTCATCTTCTCATCTGCTTGCTCCTTATACTTGTTGCTCATATCCTTCAAATGCTTCTTCACCTGATTATGCATTGTCTCCATATGTTCTACAAATTCTTTTGCTTATGCACTTCTCTTATCTACCATACTGATGTCTCTCAATTCTACTACACCTGTAGGGTTTAATCTGGTAACAATCTCAAAGGGTGTTCTTCTAGTACTCCTATTTACTGAATTATTAAATGCAAACTCTTCTTGTGAAAGAATCAAGTCCTAACTTCCTACCTTCTCTCCAACCAAACATCTCAACAAGTTTCCCAAACTCCTATTCACTACTTCTATCTGTCCATCAGTCTCTGGATGAAATGCTAAACTGAACTTCAAATTTGTCTTCATCTTCTTCCAAAGTGTGTTCCAAAAATATCCAAGAAATCTGGTGTCTCTGTTTGAAATTATGCTCTTAGGTAATCCATGCAATCTCACAATCTCCTTGAAAAATAGGTCAGCTACATGCACTGCATCAGTTGTCTTCTTACAAGGTATGAAATGTGTCATCTTTGAAAATTTGTCTACCACTATAAATATGGAATCATATCCTCTTTGTGTCTTAGGCAATCCCATTACAAAATCCATGCTTATGTCTTCCCAAGGCCTCTCTGGTACTATCAAAGGTTTATAGAATCTTGTATTTTGACTACTCCCTTTTGCAACTTGACAAGCTCTACAACTCTGCACAAATTTTCTAACATCCTTGTGTATCTGAGGCCAAAAGTAGTTTTCACTCACCAAAGCCACTATTTTATCAATGCCAAATTTTCTTGCCAATCTACCATTGTGCTTCTCTTTGATCAAGTTATCTCTTATTGAACTTCTAGGTATGCACAATTGATTTCCTCTAAACAACATATCTTCCTGAAAGAAATATTCCAACCACTTACTCATATCTATCCCAATAGGTTCCTTACATGATTTTTAGGGTTCTGTAAAATCTAGATATTCTTCATACATGTTTTTCAATTCTTCAAATCCTAACACTTCAACTCTCATCTTTGTCAGCAAGTTCCTTCTCCTACTCAATGCATCTATTACTTTGTTTGATTTTCCACTCCTATGCTTCAACACAAAAGTATAACTTTGCATGAACTCTACCCATCTCATATGTCCAAGATTTAACTTGCCTTGACTATTCAAATATTGCAAAGCTTGATGATCTGTATACAACACAAACTCCTTAGGAAATAAATAATGTCTCAATTTCTTCAAGGCTTGAATTATAGTATAGAACTCTTGATCATAAGTTGAATATCTTCTCCTTGCATCATTCAACTTCTCACTGAAATATGCTATAGGTCTACCTTCTTGACTTAACACTACTCCAATTGCATTCCCACTTGCATCATAATCTACTTGAAATACCTTAATAAAAGCTGGTAATGCCAAAACAGGTTGCTCTATCACCTTCTGCTTCAACAACTCAAAACTTTTATCTACTCCTAATGTCCACTTGAAACCTTTTCTATCACCTCTTATTGTCTCTATCATAGGGTTACAAACTGAACTAAAATTTCTGATGAACTTCTTGTAGAAACTAGCCAATACATGAAATGATCTAACTTCTCTAATGCTCTCTGGTGTAGACCATTCAACAATTGCTCTCAATTTCTTAGGATCCATCTTCAATCCTTCTACAGAAATCACAAATCCCAAGTATACCAATTCTTCCTTCATGAAACTACATTTCTTGATGTTTATCAACAATTTCTCCTCTCTCAACCTCTGCAAAACTTGTCTAAGGTGTTGAAAATGTTCTTTTGTCTTACTAAAAATTAGAATGTCATCCAAATATACAATAAAAAAATTACCCAAGAATTTCTTCATGACTTCATTCATCAATCTCATGAAAGTACTTGGTGCATTTGTCAATTGAAAAAGCATCACTAACCACTCATACAATCCTTCATTTGTCTTCAAATCAGTGTTCCATTCATATCCTTTTCTGATTCTGGTCTGATGGTATCCACTCTTCAAATCAATCTTTGTGAAATATTTTTCTCCACTCAAACAATCCATGATATCATCCATCCTAGGTAAAGGAAATCTATACTTAACTATGATCTTGTTTATTGCTCTAGAATCTATACACATTCTCCATTCTCCATCTTTCTTTGATGCTAACACTGTAGGTACTGCATAAGGACTCAAACTTTCTCTGATCAAACCTTTCCTCAACAACTCTTGTATCTATCTATTCAATTCCTCATTCTTTGCCAGTGTCATTCTATGTGTTAGTTTGTTAGGCAAACTAGCTCCTGATATAAGATCCATGTGATGACTGATACTCTTGATAGGTGGCAAGCCTTCAGGTACATTATTTTATATGATGTCTTCATACTCTGTAAGCAACTCATTTATCTCCTCCAGTTGTGATTCAACCTCCTTCTTCAATGCTTCAAGCTTCTTAGGAATCAAAGCATAACACATATTCTCATGTCTCAAACCATCCAAAAATTTCTTTCCATCTACCAAATAGATTCTAGCATTTCCACATACTTCACTCTTAGGATCATCTTCCAAAGGAATCAAAGTAATTCTCTTTCCATTTTATGTTATAGTGTATGTATTCTTTCTCCCATCATGTATATCTTTCCTATCATACTGCCAAGGTCTACCCAACAAAATATGACAAACATCCATAGGCATAATATCACACAAGACTTCATCATGATAAGATCCAATATGAAATTTTACCAAACATTGTTCACTTACTAGTACCTTATGATCATCCTGAATCCATGTTATTTGATAAGGCTTAGGGTGTTTCACTCTTTCCAACTTCAACTTAGTCACCATCTCCTCTGAAACTAGGTTATTTGAACTACCACTATCAATTACAACTTTACAACATTTACCTCCTGATTTGCATCTGGTTCTGAACAAGCTTTTCCTCTATGGTGGTTCCTCATTTGTCTCTTCTTGAAATAGTAATCTCCTCATCACAAGTGATTCTCCTTTCTTAGGTTTGCAAACTAAACTAGGTGATCCAACAGGTTCTTCTTCCACATAGGCTGCTCTTCCATTGTTATATGTTCTCTTGTTTGTACCTTGATTACATTCAAATGCTCTATGTCCTTCACTTCCACACTTAAAACAAGTTCCTCTAAATGCTCTCCTATCAGGTCCTCTTCCTTCTCTTCTGTATCCTTCACTCCAATATCCATTAGGGTTTCCTCTCCGATAGTAGGTTCTATCATCTCTCCAGTATGCATTGTTATCTCTGTCATCCTTCTTGAATGTGTTTTCTTGTCTGTTGTACTCCACATATGATATTTCTCCTCCAGAAAAGGTTCTACATTTCTAAAATTTACCTCCTCTGTCTCTCTATTTTTGATCATGTCTCTTATTCAACTTCTCTTCAACTTTTAGGGCAAATTGATATGCTTCTTCCAGTGTTGTCATCCTTACCAAACTTAGTTCTTCTTGAATGTTCAATCTTAGTCTATTGATGTATCTAGCTACTTTATCTTTGCTTGCTTTACTCTGTCCTATCCTTATGATCATCTTATGAAATTCTTCAATATACTCCTTCACAAATTTCTCCTTTTGTCTCAGATTCTATAATCTCTTCAATAGTTCCAACTCATAGTCAACAGGTACAACTTGATTCTTCAATTTTGTCACCATCCTATCCCATTTCATAATCTTTTCTTTCCCTCTCTTATTTCTATCCAATTGAACTTATTTACACCATATAGCAGCATGTCCTTTCAACTTTGTTTTTGCAAATTTCACCTTCTCTGGATCTTCTACTTCTTTATATTTAAAGTACTCTTCCATGTCATTTATCCAGTCAATCAACTCTTCAGGGTTCAAATTGCCAGTGTAATTTGGTACATCAACTCTAGGTCTTTTTCTAATCTTTGAAATAGCATGCAACATCTTCATCTGATTTGATTCTTCTTCTTCATCACCTCCTAGGGTTTCACCAATTTTTTTAACAGATTGAAATTCTTCTTCATCATCACTTTCAACATTAGGTCTAGGTGTTAATCCTCTTCGCCTATCTTCCTCAACAACATACAATCTACTTATCATTGTTTTCACCATTTTCTTCATCTCATCCATCCTTTCAGCCATTGTTCTAATAGTAGGGACTCTCCTTGATGGCATCTTCCTCTGATTAGGTGCAAACATCCTCAAGTTCACCATCGGGCTACAAGGTGACAACTACCTCACAGTCAATGATCGGTTGTGACACAAGAAACCTTCCTCAGATTCAATGATCTGTCCACAAAAAGATCTTACATAATTCCTTTGCCCACTTTGCTCAATTCACTCCCAAGGATTTGAACTTTCACTCTGATACCACTTGGTGTAGTCATGGTAGGAGGGTTCACATAATGAACTGTCCAGATCATACAGCTAGAGTAACACAATGGAAACAACTCAAGGATTTGATGTGAATACTAATTCAGTCATTCAGTATGTCATAGAATTCAAATACAAATCAGTCAGCAACATGCGGGCTTACAAATTAGGGCTCATAGGCCTAATTATAGAAAATCAAAACATGTACAAGATATAGCTTTAAAGTTCCTTCACAAAGAATCCAAACAATGAACTTACACTAATGATCATCACTATCAAATACTACTTTCCTAAGGTTCTATTACATCAATATATATCATCTTTGGTACAAAAGATTCCTCTACATCAGCCAAGGAAGATCACAAACTCCAATGAAGAGCTGTGACGTGTGTACATGGATAGGTCAGGCCTAAATGAATAGAACTCCTCCAGCAAATGAATGGAATGATGTGCGGATCTTGGGGAAGGTTGGCCATGAACCAATAAACATTAAGGGATGTGCAAATTAGTTCCATAGGTCGTGAAATGCTCCATAGGTCTTCTCCTTTAGCTAATTATCAGAGATTATTAGGATGCTCTGTTTGAGAAAATAGTTGATCTTCTAATAAAGATAACTTTCTAGTACTTGATCCAAATGCTCTAAATTTTAGATATGTTGTGCATGAATGAATGTAGATACCAGGTCCATCTCCACAAGGTCTAAGATGGAACTGTGGTAGAATGCGGACCAAAGTACAGAAACTGCTACTAACTGAACTAGGCTAAACTGAACTAGAAAATGAAAGGCAACAAACTAAAATGCAAATGTTTTTGGTTGATGCAAGATTTCTCTTGAACCAAGAATTCTCCTACATCAGTGTCCCAAGCCATATTGAGAAATCTTCTTTTCTCTTTGAGTAACATCATCTCCAAATGTATCATGCTTGAGAACTTCTAGATCAATGTGACCTAGTTCAGTATACGTTATGTTCATAAGTTCATTCTTGAACTTAGACTCCTTTGGTACCCCTTAGAATTGATACTTAATCATGATGGGTAGTTCCTTCTTCTTCTTCTTAGCTAGCCTTTTAGAGGATGATTGTGCTTCCTCTATTTCTCATTCCTCTAGGTCAATTTCTTCTATAGATTTGGACCCAGATAGTGTCTCTTCACTTGAATGGTCATAAACTTCTTCTTCAGACATCTAATTGGCCTACATGTGAAAAAATAATATAAAAAATTAAGAAAAATCCAAAGGGATCATTAAATTTCAAGAATTCTGAGGGTTTCTATGCTTTGGTGGCTTTTCGGGACCAAGATGGAAATCTGGTTTGTGGGTCAAATTTGGATTACGTGCCCACCATCTCAATCGGGTCCCGAGAAGTGGGTGTAAATTAAGCTTTAGGTTAAAAAGTGTAAGAGGACCATCAAGTCATCGTGGGCCCGAAGTCCCAAAATGGACCAATATACAAATGGCAGGATGTTGGGCAAAAGCTGATCTAAGAATCTTTTAAAAGACTAAGGACTAAAAGGTCTTTCAGGATTCAATATCTTGAAAGGACCTTAGGACAAGATTATAGGTTGTGGGGTGAAAACTGGCTTTTGGCACTTTTTAAGCTTATTAGCTAAAAGGCCTTTTAGGGCATGATGCCCTGAAAGGACTTTGAAAGAGATTTTACCTAAGTGTCTTCATTGGGCGTGGGCATGAAAAGTGAACTCGCCTCCATGGGCTACTTCTTTGATTAGGTTCGGCCAACCTCTCAGGGCCTGAAGGTTTGAAATGTCATTTAACTTAGATTTGATTAGACCTACGAGGAGTAGGTCAAAATTAGGTTTTCAAACCTATGATAATTTTTAAGTTTGAAGGGCCAATCAGGGCCCAAGGTCCCGATTGGACCCTACTATTTTAGTGAAAATCTAATAGTCTCAAAAAACTAAGGTTCAAGGCCCAAAAGGGTTCTTTTAAAAATGAATCAAGGGTTTTTAACTACTGAATTTGACCATTTGAATGTTGAATCCGGTCCAGTTATTTGAAATTCAAAATCTAAACTAACCTAATCTAACCCTAGAAATCAAGAAAATGTGGTAAAAACAAGCTAATTTAAATAGAAACCATTTAAACCCTATTTAATCCCTAACTACTACTAATACTAAAACCATAAACAACAAACAAAAGAAAGAAAACAAGAAACAAGAGAAAGAAACAAATAAGAAATGACAAACATAACCCTAACTGGCACACAAATTTTGAGAGAAAGTGAGCGAGAAGGCGGGAAAATGTAAGAACACATCCGACACCTCACCTGAACACACCCAAATGAACACAACACCTCTTAATTATGGATTTATTGCTACAAAAGGCTTTAAATGCTTCAGTTGTGAGCACAACAAGTTGGGAGAGAAGAAAACAATGCCCTTAAATACCTTGTTTGTATAAGCCCTAGACTTCCATTAATGTGGTAGTTGGGGTGGGGTGCAGGACGAAAACGGTTCCGTAGAGCAATGGCTAGAAGGTCGATCGAGCCTCACGATCCCAACAGGACTCATTGGGAGTGGGAGCTAAAGGAGAAAAAGGACCATCGGGGGCCTTAAGATCAAAGGGGGACCCAAGGTCAAAGAGCCAATCAGGGTTTGAGGTCCTGATCGGTCCAAAAATCTGATCAGGGCCTAGGGTCCTGATTGGTCCACAACACTCGATCCTGGGAACCAAGATAGGCCCGAGAACCTACAAGCCCAGGAGTGAAAGAACTCTCAGACCTCAACAAAGAAACTTAAAAACCTAAGTTTTTAAGGAAAAACAAAAGGTCTTTTAGAAATTTAAGAGAAAGAATATGATGCAAGATCATCAGAGGAATGACACACAAGCCAAATATTGGCAAACAAAGGCAGAAAGGGGGTCCCAATCTGGCTTAAGGATAGGGATGGTTATGTAGGGCATAACAAATGGTGACTCAACTAGGGAAATGCTATAAGCATTTTGGAGGATAGAACCCTCAATGTCCCTAAAGTCTTAAGTTTCAATCCATCAAGGATGAACACTGAAACGATAAACCTCATAAACAAACAATTATGATAATAACAACAAGACGACGCTTGAAGCTTACAATTGTATGCAAGTGATTCATTTCCTTCAACAAGCTTCACCTAGATCCAAAACCTTGTAACTCACTTTGTCAAGCTATTCCTTGATGATTATATTCTACACATGATGCCCGTAAATGGGTTTTAATCATGGTACTTGCCCAAGGTGCCATATATTATGGTTTTCACCAGAGGATGATTTTTTCTCTTTACTATTTTTTCTTTTTCTTTTTCTTTATTGTTCTCTTTCTTTTTTGTTTGCATCAACCTAAAAAGAGTCAAAATATCTTGCACTGAGAGCTACTCCATATTCGCTCAAACCTGATGGCAAATTGCCTACAAATTGGGTTACCTAAAAATCTCACTCCTTGGGGAGTATTTCTACAATATCCAATATAAGTAGGTATGCACGGGCATTGTATTGAAGCCAATGTTGTTCACCTATGCTTCTTTTCACTGTCTCACTAGCTAAGTTGGCCATCTCTAAAAGGATTCATCTTCATGAGGATTGTCAATGTTCTTAGGGAAAACTAGATTAGGGTAGTAGGGCTGATGATTAGTATGAGATGAATGAAGGGTGGGCAATGAAAGAGCTTCATAAGAGACCTGAATGCTTCCCTCTTTTATGAGAGGTATTGATTTATCTTTCAATTGCTTTGAAATGGAATGAATGAATGAGTGGATGGAGACAAACAAGGTACTTAGGCTACCTCTTTAGGGACCATCCTATTGTTGTTGATGTTAATTTGAAGTATTCATAAGGACTAGTAATTTATTAGAGATTTTCTATCCTAAATGACATTCTCATTTCAATTTTTGGAATGATATCCGAGACGGAATGGAATCATTATATGTTCTTAGACTATGATGAAATTTTGAACTTGGGATAGTTAATGGATTTGAGCAATAGGGTTGGTTGAACAAAGCACTAGGAAGGCCTTGTGGGGATCGAAAAGGGTAGATGGTAAGGTGGATGGAGTGATGGTAAGAATGATTGAAAACCTTAAACCAACAAACCTAGATAGATATGGTTGCCTTAGCCAATGCTTGTTCGTGGGTCTTCTAGCTATTGTTGGTCTCTGTAAACCTGAATGGCATTGCCTCTGAATGCTAAAAAGGACCTCTAGACAACCTTCTCTTGATGTGACCTATGACGTGTAAAATTGTCAAGCACAAGGGTGGAAATTTGTTTCACCATTTTGAGAATTATTAAAATTGAATGTCTTTTAATAGGTATGAATTTTAATAGATATGTTATCGCTTAGTCTTGTCAGACAATAATCTTTATTAACATCTATCATCGATTGTTTGAACAACTCCCTTTGGGTCACCTTGGAGTACCTGAAAATATGCTATATCATGTGGAAAATAATCCTTCTGCTGATTAATCCATAACTGGTAATGAATATAGGTTGCTCCCTTGAATATCAGATATGTAAGCTCTATTGTGCTATGGTAAAATGCCTTCTTCTCTCTGTCTAATAAAAAGTGATTTGAAAATTTATCACCTTCTAATGAAACCTTGTATAATACTGAGATGAACATGAATCCCCTACTCTAAGGAATATAATCACCATGGTTTTCACTTGATGAAGGTCATTGCAAAGTCTGGATCCAAGATAACTTTTGAATATTAAAGTGTAAATAATGTAGTAAGCTCTTAAGTTATCCATAAATATTTACCACAATAATGTTTTTTATAAAGACTTTGTGTTTCTAGGGCTCATGAGAAATAGAAGTAAACAAAATACTTAATGGGAAATAGTTGATTATACATTGAAAATACTAACAACAAGATCCTGATCAAGTCGCCCTTGATATTATGGTACACATAGACCCTCTTCTTTAAGACGGGAAGGACCCACAAGTAGACGTACAAATAGAAGAAAGAAAGAACCACCAAATGAACAAGCTGACACACTAATAGAAGAGAAGAAGAAAAAGAGAAGACTGAAGAACAACAGAAGACTACTAATCTACTATAATACAAAATGCATGACAGTACTTTCAAGGATCAAAATAGTGCTTGAGAAACTATCCATTGATGGGAAATGGGATAGGTTCTCCAGTTAATGAGCTAATTTTGAAAGTGTTTTCTCTGAGAATCTCAAAGATTTGGTAAGGGCGAAGCCACAATTTTTGAAATTTCTAGTGGTCGCCCTTCTTTTCTTTAGCTTTATCCCATAACAGAACTAAGTCTAAAATTCTAAAAGCCTTGACCTTAATCCTTTTGTCAAACCATATTTTGACCATTGCTTGGTGTTTGACGATGTGTTGCAGGGCTATATCACATTTTTCTTCAAGGCCCAACAACTTCATGAGCCTAGCTTCTATTTTATCCTCATCAATTGAAAGTTCTTTCATAAACTAAAGGACACGTATCTGGAGATTTATTGGGAAGACTGGGTTCAAGCCATATACAAGATGGTATGGGGAAGTTCCTAGAGATGCTTTAGTTCTAGTTCTATCTGTCCATAAGGTGAACTTGAGCTAAGTATGCCAATCCGTAGGTTTCTGTTCAAATAGTTTCTTAATAACATCAATCAAATTTTTATTTGTAGATTCTACTACGCCATTGCCTTGTGGGTAATAGTTTGAAGAGAACTTTAGAACTACCTTGAGTTCAAAAGACCATTGCATAAATTAAGCTGATAAAAAAGTAGGACCGTTGTCACATACCAGAGTGAAGGGTATCCCAAACATGGTGATGATGTTGTCTTCGAGGAACTTGATTACCATGTCAGTGGTGCAATTCTTGCAGGCGTGAGATTTTGTCAAGCATGTGCAATAATTTGTTGTAGTCAAAATGAATTTGTGACATGTAGATGAATTTGGGTTAATCACACCTACAAAATCCAATGCTCATTGGGTGAACGATCTTACCTCATATACTAGCTACAACAACATTGTAGGATTCTTTTCTCTGGAGGTGGTTGTCTTACATATACGACAGGTTCTAACATGTTGGTGATCATCTCAAAAGATATGTGGCCAATAGTAGCCAGATCAAATTATTTGGTGTGTTGTAGAATCTCCCGAGCCATGTTCAGTACCATACTTTCCATGAAATTCCTAAAGAACCTGTTTGTCTTCTAATTTAGTCAAACACCTTAAATAGACACCTTCATAATTCTTTCTAAACAATGTTGCATTCTTTATCATGAAATGTGCACATTTTAATCTAAGAGCTTTCCTCTAAGTGGAATTCAAAATTTCTAGGTACTTATTATTCAGAAGGAAATATACTCTATCTCTGTACCATTCATCATTGGTGATGGCTCCAACCCTGTACTGCTGATAGTAAATCTGAGAATTAACTTTAGCCATGGTCTTGGACAACCCCTATCCTCTTACAAGCTTCATAGGCTAAATTTCTAGGTCAAATTCCTATAGAATGGCCATCCAATTGTCTCTTGTCTCTCCCAACTCACTTTACATCAAAAGAGACTTCACAACTTCTACAGTTGATAAAAAGATTGAGTCTTATTTCTTGTTCAGCCAAGAAACCAATCTGTTTCCCACAAAGAAAGCACCTCCATTTGTACTTTTTCTATCAACAACATCTCTGGCCCAATCAACATTTGTATAAGCACTAAGAGTGAAGTCATTATCCTTTGGATACCATAAGCCATGATTCAAAGTGCCTTTTAAATTCCTCAGGATTCTCTTAACTACCATCACATGTGATTCTCTTGGATCAACTTGAAATCTTGCAACAACACAAACTACATGCATAATATCAGGTCTGGTTTGAGTTAGATAAAGTAATCCTCCAATCATGGATCTGTATTTTTTCTGATTAGTCTTAGGTGATTCATCAATTTTTCTCAACTTGCAGCCAATTACCATGGGAGTACATACCGGTTTAGAGTCTTCCATCCCAAACTTCTTCAACAACTCTTTTACATACTTAGACTGAGATATGAAGATTCCTTTATCTGATTGATTGATTTGTAGACCCAAAAAGAAATTCATCTCACCAAACATAGACATCTCAAACTTTTTCTGCATTTCACTAGCAAATTTCATACACATGCTTTCTTTGCCTCCAAAGATGATATCATCAACAAAGACTTCAACAATTAAAATTTGATCACCATCAATCTTGAAGTAGAGATTACTATCAACAGTACCTTTATTGAACCCTAACTATAACAAATACTTATATCCAACCTTGCATCCTAGGCTCTAGGAGCTTGCTTGAGTCCATACAATGCTTTCTTCAACCTGCATACCATATCACCTTGGTTTGATAGTAGAAATCCTTCTAGTTGCTCAATGTAGACTTCCTCTTCCAACTCACCATTTAGAAATGCAGACTTCACATCCATCTGATACACTTTGAAATATTTGTGAGCTACCAATGCCAGAAACATTCTGATTTCTTCAATATGAGCTATAAGAGAAAAAGTTTCTTCAAAATCTATTCATTCAATTTGAGAATATCCCTTGCACACAAGCCTTGTTTTATTCCTTACAACTTCTCCATTTTCATTCAGCTTATTCCTGAAAACTCATTTGGTTCCAATAATATTTTTGTTAGCAGGTCTAGGAACTAATTCCCAAGTTTCATTCTTCTCTATCTACATTAGTTCTTCCTCCATTTCCTTTACCCAATTTTCATCATTGCAGGCTTCATGCACAGTTTTTGGTTCAACTATGGAGACCAAACAGTAATTCACTTGTTCTTTTGTAGCTCTTTTCCTTATCAGTACTCCTTTGTCTTTGTCTCAAATAATTTGATCTTTAGAGTGATTGATTCTTACATACCTGGGGGTCTTAGTAGTAACTTCCAGAGCCTTTTCTTCTTCATCTTGACTATCTTCTTGTTCAACTTTTTCTTTATAAGTTATAGCAATAGGTTCATCTGATTCATAACCATTCTGATTTGATGTTTTTCCTTTGCCTTCATTCACCTTCATATTTGCACTCTCAACAATCTTTTTCAATCTTTTGTTGTAGCACTGGTAGGCCTTACTCTTGGTAGAGTATCCAAGGAAGATTCCTTCATCACATCTTGCATCAAATTTCCCTAGATCTTCATCTCTTCTGATATAGCATTTTCTTCCAGAGACTTTAAAATATCTTACTGTTGGAGTTCTTCCATATCGCAGTTCATAGGGAGTTTTAGTACCATTTCCTTTACTTGAACTCTGCTTTGAATGTAGACATTAGTATGTATGGCTTCTTTCCAAAATCCTTCTAGCAGACCTCCTTCCTTCATCATTGTCCTAGCAGCTTCTTGAACTGTCTTGTTCTTTCTTTCCACAACTCCATTCAACTGAGGAGTCCTAGGTGCAGACAATTGCCTCTTTATTCCTTGTTCTTCATAGAAGGTGTTGAATTCATTTAAATTAAACTCACCTCCTCTATTAGAACTCAAGCATTTGATTTTTAGCTCTATTTCATTTTCAACCATTGCCTTGAAAAAATTGAACTTCTCCAGGACTTCAAATTTGTCTCTCAGAAAAGTAACCCATGTCATTCTAGAATAATCATCAATAAGCAACATGAAGTACCTATCACCTTGCAGACTTCTTATCCTTGTAGGACCACATAGATATGTATGAACTAGATCCAAAAAACCAACATAGAATTGCTCTTTTCTCTTGAAACATGTTCTTGTTTGCTTCCCCAACTGACATTTCTTACAAATGGTATTAGTGGGTTTCACAAGTTTTGATAAATCTCTCACAGTCTAACCATAACTTATCTTTACTAGATTATCAAAGTTTCTATGAGACATCCTTCCATGCCACAACCAACTTTCATCTACTTGGGCTAATAAACAATAATCATTAGTTCCTTTTAATTGATAGGTGTTACCTATGGTCTTCTTACCGGTAGCAATCACAGTTCCGTAGCTTTCCACTATCTTGCACTCATTGTCTTTGAATCTTAAATCATGGCCTTTGTTAGACATCTGACCAAAACTCAAAATATTATGCTTCAAAACCTTCACATATAGGACATTATCGGTATTATGCTTTCCATTAAATGAAATAGATCTTTTTCCACAAATCTTACCAGCTGCATTGTCTCCAAACCTAACTAGTCCTCCATCACATTTTTCAAAACTTACAAACTTACTTTTGTCACTGGTGATGTGATGTAAGCATCCACTATTAATAATCCATTCATCCTTATCTTTCTCAACCTAAACAGCCAAAGCACTTTCTTCCACTGGTTTTTCTTCCTTCAAACAGCTAGCAGGATTAGTAGACATAGGTTCTTCTTTAATAGCAATAAACAAGCATTCATTTACACTAGTACTAGCATCATCAGATTAATCATCAGTCACACCTTCATCATCAAAATCTCTAACATAGTAGCATTTCTTTGGAGCTCTAGTTCTATTCTCAAATCTTATTCTATTCCTTTCAATTCTTTCAGGACATCTAGAAGAATAATGACCTACTTTACCACATGAAAAACATTTGAAAGGTAGTTTTCCTTTGAACTTACCAGAACCTCTTTGCAATCTATCAACAAAGTTAGCTTCAATTTCATCAAAGTCATCATCAGGTTCTACCTTGTAATTCTCAGCTCTGGATATCTTTTCTGAAGTATTGGTTTTAAAATTTGTCTCAACTTTTGGTAGTGCAACTACAAATTCTCTCATCTCAAAGGTTGTAAGCTTGCCAAGCAATTGATCTCTATAATGGTTTTTACAGTCATTACTTCTTCAATTGTAGCTACCTTGTGACTGTATAAAATTTGGTAGTTATCTAAAAAAATTCATCACAACTTCCTTATCACTAATAGTTCCTCCCATACCTTTTATTCCATTGACAATTTCATCAACCCTTTACATGAAATCTGTAATGTTTTCATCTTCATTCATCTTTAAAATTTCATATTTTTTTAGGCCCTATAGATTGGCTTCTTTTACATAATCATCTCCTTAATATAGTTTATTCAACTTTTCCCAAACCTCATTTGCAATTTCTAAATCCATGACTTTTATCAACTTAGTGTCAGACAAAGCACTTAATAGGGCATCCCTAGCTTTTATATTCAACTCATATTCTTTGATTTCATCTTCAGTTGACAAACCATTTGGTGGCATGGTATATTTTGATTCTGCAGCTTTCCATACTTTATAGACAAGACAAAGAAGATAGATTTTCATTCATACCTTCTAAAGAGCATAATTTGTCCCATCAAACTGTGAAGCTTCCTTTTTAAAAGACATCCTCGATCTTCCTCAAGTTGTTAGTCTTTCTTTCGAGGAACCTGCTCTGATACCAATTGTTGAAATGTACGGGACAACTAAGAGGGGGGGTGAATCAGTTGTCACAAAAAACTTAACTTCAAAAACCATCAACTACTTAATTACTGATAATCAAATTTAACCATGAAAGCATGAAACCGTAGACTTAATCACAATAACACATTCAACACAGTAGACAATACCAAAAAATAGAGGTTCACTACCCAAATTGCTTTCTCTAAAGAATGACTCACTACTAAGGGATAGCTAACTACCAAAGGGTGGCTCACTTTCAAAATGGTGAACTGATTAAGTAGCATCTACTCCATGCTTAGGTTCAGTTCCATTGAAGCACAACATAACTTCTCTGCTCTGCTCTTCTACACCTTCACACTTATCTCTTCCTTTTCCTGCACTCTCATCCCCCTTTTCACAATT
Organism: Cunninghamia lanceolata; assembly: GCA_027924645.1. NCBI lineage: Eukaryota > Viridiplantae > Streptophyta > Pinopsida > Cupressales > Cupressaceae > Cunninghamia > Cunninghamia lanceolata. Next base: position 6,207,144 of record BSBN01000693.1, read on the forward strand.
CATTACAAGTCATCAACCTTAGATTGTACATTATGGTCGGCATTACATTCATCAATCATTGGAACAATCTCCAAGGTTGGCATTACAAAAACATACATAGAAATAGGTCTGGACCTAATACAGAAATTAGCCAAGGGAAAGATGTAAAGATGTATGCTGATCACGCCATGCCTTAGTTGGGACTCAAACACAATTCTTCATGCTACGACACACTTCCACAATCTTCAAGGCATCTCTGTAATTAGTGAAATCAACCAAGTCGGCCAAGACTAGTGAGAACACTAGGTCTACTAAGAACATTCTTCATCCATGATCCAATTTTCTCTTTGTGGACCAATCCAAAGGTAGGAACATGATCACGAGACATCTATAACCACATTGTAATCACCAGGAACAACGAAACTATCTCTAACCACTATGTCAAGAAGATTCTTCAAATTGGAGCATAAGAACAACATTGTGAGCCACTGTCTTAAGAAAAGGATAGTTTGTGGATGACAAAATCATGAACCATTGTAGTTGAAAGCACTTATCATCATTCCAGACTTAACTCTAGAACCACAAACCAAAATACTTCAATGCGGAGCATAATATTTTCTCCCTGTCACCACCAAACATATAGGAAAAATAGTTCACTCTGGTGAACATAACTCACTCAAATATTCATACCAAAGGCTCAATCTTGGAATATAACATCTTCAGATAGACTTCTAAAAAATTGTGAGGCTAATTATTTTTCCTTCCTTATTTTGATCGTTTTACAATCGGTTGATGACATTATAAGACTTTTAGAGACTATTGTTCCATTATGCAGATTTGATTATATCTCCTGATTTTGATTTGACATTGATTAGACATGTGGTGATTCAATTTAAATCATATTTGATCCTATGATGAGATTAGACATGCAAGATATATTAGATGATGATTATTGATGTGAATTCTAGTTCATTATGTGGGTTCATTAATTGATGATGATTATGTGACATTAGATAGGAAATGCAGTCTAATGTTGAATTATGTTGTAAATGATTAACATTGTATACAATGGCATGAATTTAATTCCAGTTGCTTCGGCTATGATTATTCATGATATGATTGACACTTGATCTAGTTGTGCAAGACTATATTCCCAGGCCACGAGAAATTGGAGGTAGTGTTCACACATATGTTATTCCCTGTGAAACCAATGCATTCCCAAGAGGGATGAGGATCACATTTGATTCGGATGTTGTTTAAGTACTTGTTTGTTTTATTATTTTGGCTTAGTACCCCTTTGTTTAATTAATTATATCATGTGTTGTATATTTTTATTGTGTTACACCACTTGGTATTGTTTTTATTTTTGGGCCATTTAAAGTGAATTTATGACTCCCTTGGCGAACCTTAATGTCCCAAAACTTACCCTAGGTGTTTACCCATGGGTCTATGGTCAATTTTGACTAACTAAACCTTGGGGTAACCCACTTTTGGTCACTCTAAACTGAGGTTTAGTCAAAGTGACGAATTTTGAAATGGCTAAGGGTGGGAGATGAGTCATGCTTTGGGAAAGACTAATCTTCGTTCCCAAAGTTTGGGGATCCCTTCACCAAGAAGACTTGGGAGGACTCCAAGACTCCCAAGTGTGTGGGATCTCCCTCCAAGACTCTCACACACGTGTGAGAGCATCTTGGAGGGAGATGGCTCTCTTAAAGAATAAGAGGATGCCATATGGCATCCCTTATCCTCATAGAGGCTTGAAGGGAATAACCAACTCACCACTTGGTCTCTCACACATGTGTGAGAGTACAAGTGGATAAGGTAAGGAGTGGAATGGAATTTGAGGGTGACACTTGTCACCCTCACATTTTCTCTCCATTGCAAGTGGCATGCGATGAGGAAGGAGAAGGTGACAAGTGTCACCTTCTCATTCCTCAAGGCCAAATTGAAGACCTATATTACCTCCTCTTCAAGAGGAGTGTGGGGTTCTTGCATTTTGGATATTTTCTTTCTATTCATGGAGTTCTTTTTGGGGAGTTAGAGAAATTTGGAGATTGGAAGACTTGGAGAAGCTTGTAGATCTTCACCAAATGTGCTTCCATTTTTAGGGCTTTTGAAGGTAAGATCCATGGCTATGGCCATTTACCCTTGCATATTTCATTTATGTTATGTTTGTGGTTTTATGTTGTTGGTTGTTTTCATTTTGTGTGGGTTGGCAGTTTGGTGAGAGCACCTCCATTTGGAGGTAAGGCTCAATTTGTATGGGGTAGGGGAGAGTGAACCTCCTCGAGGTTGCCTCCTTATTTTTATGCTACTTATAGCCTTGAGGGCTTTTCTTGATGTTGAGAATATTTTTGATGGCAAGAGTCCCGTGATAGTTTTTGAGTTATTTGGAGATATGTATTTTTGGTGGTTATGGGTTGAGGCCTTGAGACTTGGTGATTTGAGATCATGGAGTGGCCTCTTGAGTTGAGGGGTCCATTCCCCTAGCCCCATCAAACTCATTTTCATGAGTTTAGTTTTGTGCAAACTTGGGGAAATTTTATGTGTTTTTGAAAAATTTGCATTGTTGTGGTGTGTGTGTCAAAACGTGTGAATCCTACCTCCCTAGCTCGGGGGTGACCCACTAGCAGGTCTATGGTAGGGAGGAGGGCATTCCTTTGTGGCTTGGCTCCCCATTGTTGTGCTGATTATTGCAGGTTTATTATGGATGAAAATGAAGTTTGGAGGAGCTTTTTCTTGCCATATTTGCTTTATTTTAGTTGGCTGTTGGAGCCATGGCCTTAGAGGCCTTATTGTAGTTATGTCCAAAAATTGTTATTATTCTTTGTGTTGGTTGTTTATGAAAATCTAATGTGAGCTATCCTTATTATTTATTCAAACAAAAAAAAAAAGAAACTAATGCAAGTACTCTTAAGAGTTTATCTAAAAGTTGTTTACTATTCTATATTGATGTGTTTATGTTGTTATGGAGAAATGTAGAGAAAATATATTGTGATGTTATTTTACTTCAAGAAAAAATATGTTGCTATAAAAATTTCATGTTTTATATTATGTTGTTTGTGAATATGGGTTGTTGAAAATATAATTGAAATGATTTTGTATAGACTGTCATTTTATATCTGCAAGAGAAAGAAAGAAATAAATTAGTTAGTGTGTGATTTTTGTAAAAAAAAAAAAACAAATATATATATATATATATATATATATATATATATATATATATATCCTCCTAGTTATGTTATGCCTCAAATCTGTTTAGTCATCCCAATAAAAGAGTGCTTATATGTATATATATGATATAGTATGTATATGTATTTAATACATTATACACACACACATATATATATACATATATGTTACATGTATATATATATTTCTATTTTTTTTTAACAAAAAAAAATATTAATATCTTACCATACTGTTGAACAGAATAAACTATATATATATATAAATATATATTGGGCAAATAGTTTTGTTTAAAAGATAATAGTGGACAAACTGCATTTATGTATTATAAGTGTGAATAGTGGCCAAACCCTAAAGATTAGGGTGTGTGTTTTTTCTCTTAAGTGAACAAAAAACCCTTTGCTGTTACTAGCAGCGAAGTCTACGACGGTCTTGCCCTCCATGCAATCCCCTCTGCCACTTGAAACCAGTCTCTGTATATATAAAAATTTGCATCTATGTATATATATATATATATATATATATATATATATATATATATAAACATAAATATGTTTTTACAGCCAAAAAAAAAAGAGGAACCCATACTGGTTATACACAAAATATACCTCTGTAATTTTGTTCTCCATGGCAGCCAAGAGCAAATATATCTTCAACCTGCAACAGAGAAAATGGAGAAAACAAAACAACAAGAGTAGAAGAGGAAAAACCAAACAATAGAGAAGAAAAACAAAAGAATGAGTTAGGGTTTCATAAGGAAAACAATAAAATGAGTTTAGGGTTTTTCTTAGGAAAGTAATATAATATTAGAATAGGGTTGAGTGGAGGATGAGAGGGAAATTAGTGTTTTCTATTTTATTTATTTTCCTATTTTTCCATGTGCACGGGAATTCTTGTTTCTCTCTCTTTTGCTTTTCAAGTCTTTTTTATTTATTTATTTTCCTTGGGCTTGGTTTAATTTCTCATTTAGTGGATTTTTATTTTAAATGGGAATGGGTTTGTTTTTATTTATTGGGATGCTTCATCCCTTTGCAAGTTATTTATTTTGGGGTTTCCATTTTAATTAGCTGTCTATTTAAATTTATTGTGTTGGAAATCTCTTTTGAATTTTATTTTTAATTTAATCGGTTTTATTATTTTTATGGGGAAATGTAATTTAATTTTTCCCCTTCATCAATTATTTTGAGTTAGTTAATAAATATAATGGTCAAAATTATATTTATTATCGAACTTAATTTTTCCCATTCATCAATTATTTTGAGTTAGTTAATAAATATAATGGTCAAAATTATATTTATTATTGGACTTAATTTTTGAAATTTATTTTGGGACATTTAATTATTTTTGAATTTTAATACTAAGTTGTAGGGTCGATTTATTTTGGCCTTGGTGATGTATTTAATTTTCCCTTATGTTTAACTAGCTTAATTTTTGTTTACATTTCTTTTTGGAGTTTTTATTTTAAATTTTTATTTGATTATTGAAAACGCGTTATGCTATCAAATTTTTCCTAGAATTTAGGGTTTTATTTTTGTCATTTATTGACTTTCATTTAATCACTCCATTTTATCATGTGACCATCTCACCATTAGATATGTTATTATTTTATTCAATTTTTCATATTTTATTTATTTGATTTCATTTATGCATTGAAGCTAGGATTTGGTTTCGAATCTGATGAAATCATCTCTTCACCTAGGAAACTTAGGGTTCAAATTAAAACCATTCTAACCCTAGAAGTGGTGCACATCACGTTGCACACCCCTTAGATGACTTTCATCATGCAGGGGATGGCGTAGGAAGACGCACTTCCCCAAATATGTATGCCATGTTTACGCCACATGTGTATTGCCACTAAGCATGCAGACACATGCCAGGGGGTTCCTAGGGACATGCAAAAAAGTTTTTCACATTTCGTGTCATGACCACATGCCAAATGTGGACATGACACATGTGTTGCATGTTGTGACCACATGGGAAATGTGGGCATGACATTTGGTATCCGATCCCAAGTTTAAACACTGGGCTTGTTTAGGGCACATTATTATTTTGCAACTTTGATTAATTTGTGGTTACCTCATTTTTTTGGTAGGATGCCTCCTCGACGAGTTTAGTGAGCACGTTCACACTGCATGGAGTCTGTAGAGGTTCATAGTGACTCTTTAGCTGAGGGACAAGCACCACCGACCCTACCTATATCAGATATTGGGGCATAGATATTACAGGTACTACAGGCAGTGTTAGATAGGCTACCACCAGTCGTAGTTGAGTAGCACATAGAGCCACGTGCTGAGCCCCGTGTTGATCCACGAGAGGAGCCATGCGTGGAGCCACGAGTAGAGTCACGTGTTAAGCCATGTGTGGAGCCCTACATCGAGCCGCGAGAGGTACCATGTGTGGAGCCATATGTTGAGGTACCAGATATGACGGTAGAGGAGGTTGGATCAGCTGACAGGGTCCGTAGCAGGAGCCCTCCACATCATGCTAGGCATGAGGAGGTAGTGCGAGTGGAGTAGATTGTTCACAGGCCTTATGATTATTATGCGGACAAGCCTATCAGAGGGCACAGAGATCGAGGAGACCCTATTAGGGATTTGTTGAGGTTGAATCCTCCTATATTCGTTAGGACCACAGAGGGAGCTGAGGTAGAGGCTTAGCTTATCAGCTTAGACAGATGCTTCGCATTGCATCCTTACGAGGGCAACATGAAGGCACTTGTGGCAGTCTATCTATTGTGATACAAAATAGCTACTTGGTGGCACATTAAGGAGTGCAAGCGTCATCTATCATTGGACACACTCACATGGGAGACTTTCATTGAGCACTTCAATGCACGATATTTATCGGATCACTACAGGCAGCATTGCATAGACAATTTTCATGACCTTCAACAAAGAGGGCTTACCGTCACTCAATATGAAGGTAGATTCATTGAGTTGTCTTGATATGCAAATTATCTCCATGATGAGAAACTTCTACTTCATAAGTTTATTATAGGATTGAACCATAGCATAGCAGGGCCTATACACATGGAAGACCCCCAGACATTAAGTGATGCTGTTGAGAAGGCATACATAGCTGAGAAGATATAGGGATGAGGACAGAGTTCATGCCCTCAGTTTCAGGATCGTGGGCAGCAGTAGCATCAGCAGAGTTACCGTAAACCACCACCGCCACCTTAGAGAGGAGGATTTAGTTCCACATCCTTACCTCCTAAGCCCCCACAGCAGCAAAGATCGAGGCCACAACAGAGGGCACATGAGGGGCATAATCAAGGTTGGCAGCAACAGGGCCCGTGCAGAGATCAGAGGTAGCAGGGACCACTTGCGGGACCTGTGAGGTCATAGTAGTCATATAGAGGTTCCCAAGGGTCCACAGGTAGATCTGGATAGCAGCAGTTGAGTTGGCCTCAGACTGGATAGGTACATGCTAGGGGCCCATGTTATGTGTGTGGTGGAGCAGGACATCTAGCTAGAAAGTGTGTATAAGTCTTTACAGCAGGGGGACAGCCTCGTTTAGGAGGATCAGAGTAGATGGTTGGAGATGTGGGTAGGTCCCACCGTATGTTTGTAGTGGTTGATAACTGCTAGGCTAATTTTTAGGCATTAGTGATTGAGACGTCAGGTATGATAGGTGGTGTCCCCATTTCTATTATGTTTGACTATGGTGCTACTGACTCTTTCATATCTCCATAATTAGTGGAGCATTGTAGGCTGGTGGCCTCTAGGCAGGGTGATAGGTGGGTGGTTGAGTTGGTCTCAGGGGCCACGATGATAGTAGATGCCTTAGTCCATGACTGTGAGATATATTTGGGACCCCTTGCCATAGTATGTGACCTTAGAGTTATGACATTAGGATCCTACGATGTGGTTTTGGGTATGGACTGGCTTGTGGCTCATCGAGCCCAACTAGATTGTCACTGAAAGGCGATTAGCTTCTTAGACGATCATGGTACATCAATTGAGATAGTGGGCATTCAGAAGCCCACAACAGTGCGTATGATATTTGGTTAGTAGCTTAAGCACTGCATGCAGAAGGGATGCCAGATGTTCGCTATTATAGTGAGTAATAGATCAAATGACGAGCCTAAGGCATCCTTGGATGATCATCCCATCCTAGGAGAGTTTGCTAATTTGTTTCCAGCAAAGTTACTAGGGATGCCACCCTGTTGTGAGGTAGACTTTCATATTGACTTACTGCTAGGTGCCGAGCTAGTGTCTCATGTACCCTACAGGATGACCACTCATGAGCTCATAGAGCTCAAGTTACAACTTGAGGACTTGCTTGAGAAGGGGCACATCTAACCAAGAATTTCACCTTGGGGCGCTATTGTCATCTTCGTGAAGAAGAAGGATGGGTCTCTTTGACTATGCATGGATTATAAGTAGTTGAATAAGGTGATGGTGAAAAACTATTATTCGCTGTCCAGGATTGACGATCTCTTCAATCAGATGCAGGGAGCTAGGGTGTTCTCTAAGATTGACCTGAAGTCTAGTTACCATCAGTTGCGTATCACAAATGCGGACATCCATAAGACCACCTTCTAGACTTGATATGGCCACTATGAGTTCACTGTGGTCCCCTTCGGTTTGACAAATACCCCTGCAGTGTTCATGAGTCTCATGAATGGGGTGTTCTATACCTACTTGGATTGTTTCATGATTATTTTCCTTGATGACATTTTGATCTATTCATGAACCAAAGAGGAGCATGAGAGCACCTACGTTAGGTTCTACAGTGTTTGAGGGAGAAGAATCTTTATGGGAACTTGGCGAAGTGTGCATTTTTCAGGATAGAGGTACAATATTTGGGGTACATCCTATCTGGCAATGGAATCTTAGTAGATCCATCAAAGATTAGGTCTATTAGAGATTGGCCAGCACCCACCAGTGTGACAAAGGTCAAGAGTTTTATGGGATTAGCTTGTTATTACCACAGATTTGTTGAGGGTTTTTCTTGGATAGCGCACCCCATCACTTCCCTTCAATAGAAAGGGAAGAGTTTTCTATGGACTGAGAAGTGTGAGAGGGCCTTTGGGGTCCTCAAGGAGTGTCTAACCAGCACTACCATTTGAGCAGTTCCTGATCCAGCAACAAATTTTATGGTTTGCACGAATGCGTCACTTGAGGGTTTGGGAGCCGTACTTATGCAGGAAGGTAGAGAGATTGTGTATGAGTTGCAAAAGCTCAAAAACCATGAGCTGAACTAACCCATTATGATTTGGAGCTCGCAACAGTGGTTCATGCTCTAGTTTGTTGGAGACATTTCTTATTGGGTCATTGCTTTGAGCTTCATTCAGATCTTCACAGCATTCAGTATATATTTACATAGCCCAATCTGAATGCCCGTCAGTGGCGTTGGATGGAGTTTCTTTGCGAGTATGACTTTGATGTCCACTACATCAAAGGGAAGGAGAACGTGGTTGCTAACGCATTGAGTTAGAGGCACCACAAGATCTTGACCTTAACTCTGAGTGTGGACTTGAGAGGATGCATTATTCAACATCTGTCTGAGGATGAGTGGTTTCTTAAGGTACAGTAGGAGATCTGTTCATAGAGAGCCCTTGTGGGCAAGTTTGTAGGGTACTCACTTGAGGAAGATGGGTTACTTCGTCATCGATAGTGCATCTATGTACCCCGCATAGGTGACCTACATACTGTAGTGTTATCAGAGGCTCATAGAGCCCCATATGCGGCACATCTAGGGGTGAAGAAGATGCATGCCAACCTACAATAGTTGTAGGTATGAGACGGGATATTGCAGAGTTTGTTGCTTGATGCCTTGAGTGCCAGAGGGTCAAGGCTGAGCATCATCATCTAGCGGGTCTTTTATACCCTCACAAGATACCTAAGTGTAAATGGGACACCATTTCCATGGATTTCATTGTTGGTCTTCCTATGTCTTCACATCGCCATGATGCCATCATGGTGACAGTCGACAAGTTGACCAAGGTGGCGCATTTCTCACCTATATGCATGATGTACTATGCACCAGTAGTGGTGAGAGTATTCTTGGATGATATTGTGAGATTACATGGGGTACCTTGCTGGATCATTTCTAACAGGGATTTAGTGTTCACTTCAACCTTTTGGAGAGCTTTGCAGCAGGCGTTGGGCACACAGCTCAACTTTAGTTCTGCATATTACCCCAAGACAAATGGACAGACAGAGAGGGTGAATCAGGTGTTGGAGGACATGCTTCATATGCATGTTATGGACCATCAGTCTAGATGGGAGGAGTATTTGTATCTGTTTGAGTTTTCCTACAATAATGGGCATCACAGCTCGTTGGGTATGCCTCCTTTTCAGGCTTTATACGACAGACCATGCAAGACACCATTGAGTTAGGAGTGGATTGAGGACAAGGTTGCCATAGGGCCAGAGTTAGTTCAGGATATGGAGTAGTAGGTCACACTGATTAGGTAGAGACTTCAGGAGGCATAGGATAGATAGAAGAAGTATGCCGATGCTAAGAGACTTGATCGGAGCTTCTCAGTTGGGGACAAAGTATTCCTTAGAGTGTAGCCACATAAGAGTCCAATCCATTATGGAAAGGGCTCTAAGCTCGCACCACGGTTTGTAGGACCTTTTGAGATCCTAGAGTGGATAGGGCCTGTTGCCTACCATCTAGCATTGCCACCTAGCCTGTCACGTAGCCACGATGTCTTTCATATTTCTGTATTGAGGCCATATATATCTGATTTATCTCATGTATTGGACTAGAGTGCTCTACAGGTAGAGGCAGACGGGCAGTTGGCTTTGGAGCCAATTCGCATATTGGCTCATCAGACACTGGGCCTTCGAAGTTGAGAGCTAGACCAGGTTAGGGTCCAGTGGGATTGTTATGATGAGGTCATAGTGACTGGGAGGATGCAGCTGGTTTGAGGGCACTCTATCCTCACCTTTTTGATGACTTCCAAGAGGAAGTTTAGTCTTAGGGGGGAAGGATGTGAGGCCAATTATTTTTCCTTCCTTATTTTGATCATTTTACATTCAGTTGATGACATTATCAGACTTTTAGAGACTATTGTTCCATTATGCAGATTTGATTATATCTCCTGATTTTGATTTGACATTGATTAGACATGTGGTGATTTGATTTAAATCATATTTGATGCTATGATGAGATTAGACATGTGAGATATATTAGATGATTATTGATGTGAATTCTAGTTCATTATGTGGGTTCATTAATTGATGATGATTATGTGACATTAGATAGAAAATGCAGTCTAACCTTGAATTATGTTGTAAATGATTAATGTTGTATACAATGGCATGAATTTAATTCCAGTTGCTTCAGCTATGATTATTCATGATATGATTGACACTTGATCTAGTTGTGCAAGACTATATTCCCAGGCCATGGGAAATTGGAGGTAGTGTTCACACATATGCTATTCCCTGTGAAACTAATCCATTCCAAGAGGGATGATGATTATGTGACATTAGATAGAAAATGCAGTCTAATCTTGAATTATGTTGTAAATGATTAATGTTGTATACAATGGCATGAATTTAATTCCAGTTGCTTTAGCTATGATTATTCATGATATGATTGACACTTGATCTAGTTGTGCAAGACTATATTCCTAGGCCACGGGAAATTGGAGGTAGTGTTCACACATATGTTATTCCCTGTGAAACTGATCCATTCCCAAGAGGCATGAGGATCACGTTTGATTCAGATGTTGTTTAAGTACTTGTTTGTTTTATTATTTTGGCTTAGTACGCCTTTGTTTAATTAACTATATCATGTGTTGTATATTTTTATTGTGTTACACCACTTGGTATTGTTTTTATTTTTGGGCCATTTAAAGTGAATTTATAATTCCCTTGGTCAACCTTAGTGTCCCAAAACTTACCCTAGGTGGTTACCTATTGGTCTAGGGTCAATTTTGACTAACTAAACCTTGGGGTAACCCACTTTTGATCACTCTAAACTGAGGTTTAGTCAAAGTGACGAATTTTGAAATGGCTAAGGGTGGGAGATGAGTCATGCTTTGGGAAAGACTCATCTCCGTTCCCAAAGTTTGGGGATCCCTTCACCAAGAAGATTTGGGAAGTCTCCAAGACTTCCAAGTGTGTGGGATCTCCCTCCAAGACTCTCACACATGTGTGAGAGCATCTTGGAGGGAGATGGCTCTCTTAGAGAATAATAGGATGCCATATGACATCCCTTATCCTCATAGAAGCTTGAAGGGAATTGCCACCTCACTACTTGGTCTCTCACACATGTGTGAGAGCACAAGTGGATAAGGTAAGGATTGGAATATAATTGGAGGGTGACACTTGTCACCCTCACATTTCATCTCCCTTGCAAGTGGCATGGGACAAGGAACAAGAAGGTGACAAGTGTCACCTTCTCATTCCTCAAGGCCAAATTGAAGACCTATATTACCTCCTCTTCAAGAGGAGTGTGGGGTTCTTGCATTTTGGATATTTTCTTTCTATTCTTGGAGTTCTTTTTGGGGAGTTAGAGAAATTTGGAGATTGGAAGACTTGGAGAAGCTTGGAGCTCTTCACCAAACGTGCTTCCATTTTTAGGGCTTTTGAAGGTAAGCTCCATGGCTATGGCCATTTACCCTTGCATATTTCATTTATGTTGTGTTTGTGGTTTTATGTTGTTTGTTGCTTTCATTTTGTGTGGGTTGGGATTTTGGTGAGAGCACCTCCATTTGGAGGTAAGGCTCAACTTGTATGGGGTAGGGGAGAGTGAACCTCCTCGAGGTCACCTCCTTATTTTTGTGCTACTTATAGCCTTGAGGGCTTTTCTTGATGTTGAGAACATTTTTTATGGCAAGAGTGCCATGATAGTTTTTGAGTTATTTGGAGATATGTATTTTTGGTGGTTATGGGTTGAGGCCTTGAGACTTGGTGATTTGAGATCATGGAGTGGCCTCTTGAGTTGAGGGGTCCATTCCCCTACCCCCATCAAACTCATTTTCATGAGTTTAGTTTTGTGCAACCTTGGGAAAATTTTATGTGTGTTGGTAAACAGATTTGTTGCTTTAAAATAATCTTCTTGAGTAACTCCATTCACCCTTGGATTAGCAACAACCTACTCACAATAGTTGAAGAATCGCAGGTCTATGTCGATTCCTCTCTGCGTTTAAGAGGGGCAACTCCCTCGTATGATAGGGGTATTTAGATTTTCTGGAATTATAAGAACAAAAACAAAGAAATAACAGATAGTAGTGATGAAATAAGAGTTAAACTCATGAATTTAAGTTCCATGCATCCAAGTAGAGATACCAAAACTTGATGCGCAATATGTTTCTCACAATGCAACTTTGAAAGGAAAGCAAATGATCATTATTGATGAAACATATGAATACCAATAACAACACATGAAATTGAGTTGAACACACATTCAAAACATTTCTTTATTGCTTTCAAACTTGAATAACACTATTCAAGTCTTTCATACATTGTCATGTGAAAAAGTGGAACCCCTACTTTGATTGAATTACAATGATATATTTATAGGTGAGGTTAGTAACCACTTAGAGTAACTACCTCAACTACTTTTTATAACTACTTGGAGTAACCAACTCCCTCTTTAAGTGCATTGATTTTGAATAACTAACTTTCTTTTGCAAAACTAGTTGCTTAGAATAACTACCTTACTTAGGCACTTAAAATAATTATCGTGTGAGAAATAGTTAGGATGAACCTAACTTTACAATCAAAAGAGAGAAGATTAGACTCGAAAGAGAAGACTCAATCATGATCATTATTTACAAAAAAAGCCAAAATCATGATTTGAGCTACACACAAACACAACAAAAATGAAAACTATAAAATATGCAAACTCGCATTTATTCTCTACTTGTCGATGGCACCGTTGATGGAGTGGCGAACTCTGGAAACTAATTTTGTAGACCGGATTCTCTTTCTCTAAACATTCTAAAAAGTTGAATGGCTGGGGTGACATATTTGCCCTTAGGAATCAAGGTGTTTTCTATCCTCATCTTCCAAGCTTTTAGGCACTTGTGGACATTACTTAATTCTACCACCATAATTGGTATTTGGGAGATGAAAATCTTCAATGAGTTATAGAGATTGATCAACTTGTCCATTGTGTTCTCATTGAAAACTTCCCTATTGAAAAGCTACCGATCAATCATATTCTAAAAGTCATCTTGAATTACCTATGATTCTCCCATCAATGATGCACTCAAGAGGATGGAACTGAGCTAATCTTGAAGCTTTGCATATACTCGTTCACAAGCAAGCATCAACTTTTCCTATTCTATTGAAACTTGGTCAATAATTACTAATTTCCAACTTATGCTCTCTGTCCAAATTTCTAAGTAATTTTCTTTTGTACCAGGTAGGATCTTTTCTGCTATGAGGATATTAACATCAATCTCCATCATTTTCATAAAATCTTTTAGAATATCCTTCCAAATAGCTTCTTCTTTCTTGACATTTTTCAATTCTTTTTCAATGACCTCTTTTTTGATTAAGGCTTCATCATGCACTGCCTTTGCTTCAATAATGAAATCAAATGCAATGGATTTGATTTTATTCACCCAATTTTTAGTGGTTTTTCCATAAACTTGATATTTCTGTAGACTGTCAATAGTACTTTTTTCAATTTCTCTATCTTGGCCCCAGATGGTTGACTAATGATCGATGCTAAGTGGCATGGTAGAAGTGTCAACTATGGTCTTCAAGTAAGAAGATAGACTCTGTACTTGTTGTTTTAATTGATCTTTCAACTACTTCTCCCTTTCAGTTCTTTCTACTAGCCTTGCGGCTATGACATTGAAGTTTTGTATGTCAACATCATGAGTGGATGGGCCCATATCAATCCTTGACACAACAAAGTCCACCAGAGTGGCTTCATTCACATTTCTTTTAGAAGTTGGTTGAGCTATCTCAAGGCACATGTTTCCTGAATTAGAGTCAGTTTTTATTCTCAAAGCCACTTTGATCTTATTCGGCTTCATGGATCTCCTGAAGAGATCAGAAACTGTACTAAATTCAAGAATCACCAGTTCTTCTACCTTCCTTTTCTTCAATAGGCTTTGTTCTAACCATGGTAGTGAAAGATCTTCTGATAGCTCAAGTGCATTGCCTAATTGGAGATCTTGTTTTTCAGGTATTGGTGAGGCTGCTTTCTCTTCAACTTTTCCTATTTGACATACTGGATCCTTCGAGGATGGAGGCTCCATAACTGAAGTAGAATGTGGTACTTCAAGGAGAGGAGATTTAATGAGTATGGAAGAAGATGTGTTCAGTATGGCTTCATCAAACTCTAGATCAAATAGGACTTCTTCTTGTTCCATTTCTTCTCTTGAAGTAGAACCTATCTCTTTTTCCTTTGACCTTGGTTTCTTCTTCTTCTGCCTAGGTTCATCTCCACATATATTTTGCAGATTCCTTCTCCTTGGAGGGTCTTCATCTCCACCACTTTCCTGGGTTCTCTGGTGAGAAAGAATGTCAATAACTGGTTTGTGGGAAGGAACTAATGAAGTGGAACTGTCTTGATCACTTCTTCCTCTTGGTGTCTCTTTCCTATTTACTGGTCTTGTTGCGGTCGTCTGGGATATCTTCTTCTTGATCTAGGCTTCTGACTTCTTGATCACAAAGCTGGTTCTTTCTCTGACATCTCTAACCTCTGGATCTGCCCAATTAATAGTAGGAAGAGGTTGAGCCTAGATTTATTCAAAATAGAAGGGATCAATCTGATTTGATTCATCATCTTCAATGCCTTCAACGACCCATTCCATCTTGAAATCTTGAATCTGCTTCAAGGTAAACCTTGTCTAGTCTCTTTTTTCTAACCTCAAACTCATCTTCACAATCCTCCCAAAAGTCTTCAAGATTGGGGAAATGAAGGTATCCAAGACCAAGCTTCAAATTATTCTTGACATATCCCTTTTTGTCGAAGGGGAATCTCATCTGGTATGTATACAAGTTGATCATGGCTAGGGCCTTTTCCATATTTTTAGCCCTTGAGTTGCATTCACACTTGTAGTGACTTAGACAAATAGGGAATGCCACTCCCTTGTTCTTCCTATCTCGACATTTCTTTTGAACTAATACTAGCTATCTGCAAAGCTTGACTAAAACAAGCTTGTCATCCACATACCTTGGTAATTTAGAAGGGTAACCATCAAATCCTCCTACTTGAAGGTAGGTGAACATTGGGAACTAAATGAAGTAGCTACCATACTTCTTTATGAACAATGACACTTCTTTTGAAATTCTAAGAGTTGTATTTCCTTGAAGTAACCTTACTGCAAGCATTGTGAAAGCATCATTCACTCGTCTGAAACATACAAAACTTTGTTCTAACTACAACTACCTGTAGTAATCATAAACTTGTGTTTCCTAATTAAGGACACCTGTGGTACTCAAACCAGGCCATGATCTCAAATTGGCAATTGCATATACCAAGTAGGATGACATGTGGAATTATTGACTGGTCATGAAGTGAATTAGCTAGTCATGTATGCAATCATTGATAAGGTGGCCCCAATCAATAAATTGTTTTCCTATTGATATGACAATGATGAAGAGATACATCCACATTTCAAACTCGATTGAGTCAGGCTGCCTATCAACCTGTGAAGAAGGGCAATCAGATAGAAGATCTCTTTGATAAAAAGAGAATGGTGTAGTGTCTTAGGAAGTTGGGACTGTCTGCCTCTCAGTTTTACCATCCATTCCTTAGCCAAATTGTTCAAGCATTTGCTCCTATTGTCACTAAAGTACTTGTAGGCCTTTTGTTTATCAACACAGATGAACTTTTCTTTTTATGGCAATCGAAGAATTATGGCGATAGAAATCCCATCAAGTTTGGCCATCAAATGCCCATTAATGGATTTGATCTCTCTAGCTTTGGAATTGTACCTTTTTACACATTGAATTACTAGCTTCATACATTAGACAACATTGGGAAAACAAGCTGCATTGACTAGGCCACTCTCTACAATCCTTCGGGACAATTTTGATCGTTCTCCTTCTGTCAATGAAATCCTGATTTCCTGTAGATCAATATGGCCCATTTTAGTATCAAATACCTCCCAAAGCATGGTGTCAATCATAGGTGCATATTCATAATTTTGAGGCCTATACTTCATGATGGTGTTTTCACAAGTTTAATAATATAAACTATTTAACGAGCTTTGCACCTGTAACTTCTTTGAAAATTCTTGGGAACTTTCTAAGTAATGTGTTTTCTTTGAGGCTGTAGGTATCCTTCTCTCAAAATATACTCTATAATGATTAAAATGAAGACCTCATCCTATATCTCTTACAACAAACCCCTTCCCATTGACTTTCCATCTGTTTCATGATAGATTTCGGGCCTTCAAAAAAATGTTTTACCGTGCAGGATAGTAACCACATACAATAAATTTATAGAGGAAAAATATTTTCTTTAAAGGGGTCTCTCTGGTTATTTGGAAGAAGTAAATATCTTCAGAACATCCATGTCTATGGTGTCTTAATAGTTTACCGGTATTTTCTTGCCATGTGGAGTAATATGTTCATGTGAGAATCTTTTATCATTTATAGTACTTGCAGATACCTTATTCAGAGGCTCACACTTGTTTACAGGTTCCTAAAGTGTTTTCAACGAATGTATTTTGTGCACTTACTGCAATAATTGCATTCTTTTAGACCACATTTCTACATTTTAGAGGTCATTCAGTGCCTGATAGATAGGCATTGTTATGCGGAAGCAGCATCCGGTTTAAGAGTTATTCATTCAATCACCCATCTACCATAACGACTATTTGATCTCCTCCTATACTGGCATAACCTATGGGAACCACCGATGTTGGGAGACTCGATGACTACTTAGTGGAGAGGTTTACCACTATTGATTGGAAACATCCACAACCCAGCTCTTTCTGGACAGACCTAACGGCCTAGCATATTGAACAACCTTTGACAGAAAAGAATGGAATTCTCCTACAGGATACATTTTGAGCACCGGAGATTCAAGATTCGATGTATTTCCCACCAGCCATCATATGATGGGGATCCCAGCTTATGCTTCTTCTTTAGACATGAGCCACGAATGTGCTGGCAAAAGATGGCAGAAAAATGGCCTTTTCTTGAAAATCTCAAAAGATCCATTCTATTATTACTTCAAAACTCCATGCAGAGATGATGACGGCGAAGTTTACATTTTGTCGATTGCTAGGTGCCTTTAATCAATTCCATGCCACAATAGTTTGCCTTTTTAGCATTCAATGGTGCAACTGGGTGATGCTACCAGCACTCATGCTCATGGAAGATTCGATAAATAATGCTATATTTGATTACAAAGTCTGCTAAGGATAAATTCGATGAAAATGAAGTGGTAAGAGTTCTTAAAATATTTGGGTTCTTATCCAGAAATAGTTATTATGTTTCTCTGCCACCTTCACGACATGCTGACTTTTGGGCATCGTGCAGTTTGAAACAACATTCAAGTTTATTTAAGTTAATTTGAGACACTCCTTGTAACTTTGTGAGAATTGATAACAATTCTTAAATGAATCATGATGCCCGATGATTAGGAAAACGGCTTGTTTGATCGATGGTGAACATTAATTTGATAATGGTTTAAGCATGCCAATGATAGATAAGTATAATCATGGTAATACGTGGCAATGAGTGGCCATCGTACCATTTACTTCCCCGTGGAAAACTTCTTCAATCTTAATGAGTTTATGGTTCATGACCAAGGATGACTCCCAAGACAGTTATTTATGCCTTCGTTTTATATGATGATGTCAAGTGTGACACGTATCTGATTTACGTCGCTATTATTTGGGTTGACCAATATGAATTATTTGGTGATCTCTTTTAACACATGTTGCAGTTTGAATAGTTTAGCATGTTCTTTCACCACCATATCATGTGCATGATACCTGAGTTACTTGTTTCAATGGATGATGAAGCCCTCACGAAATGTCATTTCTTTTCGAAGCATCATGTCATTGATTAGACTACTTGTTTAAGCTCCCACCGCTTGCAAACATATCATTATTCGAAATCATTTTATGACCGGATCTAACACTTTCGACATTCTTGGTATATTCCACAAAAGATTGGAATTTGGAACCTTCTCAACCTGACATTGAAACCCATCGAATGAGGTGGCAGTCAGGAAACTGAAGGACACAAGTGAATACAACACCTTGACATTAAGTTATTACTTGGATTAGTGAAAGAAATATGCACAACGCATGATAGCACATATTAATTCATCAGAAAAAGTTCAAATTTTGGGTAATCTTAAATGGGACAACAATGTGTTTTTGGAAAATTTGCATTGTTGTGGTGTGTGTGTCAAAACGTGTGAATCCTACCTCCCTAGCGCGAGAGTGACCC
Organism: Cunninghamia lanceolata; assembly: GCA_027924645.1. Taxonomy (NCBI): domain Eukaryota; kingdom Viridiplantae; phylum Streptophyta; class Pinopsida; order Cupressales; family Cupressaceae; genus Cunninghamia; species Cunninghamia lanceolata. Next base: position 6,225,653 of record BSBN01000693.1, read on the forward strand.
ACTAGCGGGTCTATGGTAGGGAGGAGGGCATTCCTTCGTGGCTTGGTTCCCCATTATTGTGTTGATTATTGTAGGTTTATTATGGATGAAAATGAAGTTTGGAGGAGCTCTTTCTTGCCATATTTGCTTTATTTTAGTTGGCTATTGGAGCCATGGCCTTAGAGGCCTTATTGTAGTTATGTCCAAAATTGTTATTATTCTTTGTGTTGGTTGTTTATGAAAATCTAACGTGAGCTATCCTTATTATTTATTCAAACAAAAAAAAAGAAACTAATGTAAGTACTCTTTAGAGTTTATCTAAAAGTTGTTTACTATTCTATGTTGATGTGTTTATGTTGTTATGGATAAATGTAGAGAAAATACATTGTGCTATTATTTTACTTCAAGAAAAAATATGTTGCTATAAAAAAAATAAAAAATATAAAGGTATAATTTCTGTTATGTTTGCATTAAAATTTCATGTTTATTATTATGTTATTTGTGAGTATGGGTTGTTGAAAATATAACTGAAATGATTTTGTAGACTGTCATTTTATATCTGCAAGGGAAAGAAAGTAATAAAATAGTTAGTGTGTGATTTTTGCAAAAAAAAAGAAACCAATATATATATATATATATATATATATATATATATATATATATATATATTGGGCAAACGGTTTTGTTTAAAAGATAACAGTGGACAAACTGCATTTATGTATTATAAGTGTGAATAGTGGCCAAACCCTAAAGATTAGGGTCTGTGTTAATTTTTTAAAGTTAAGAAAAAAAAAGAGTAGAGGGACGACGACCTCAGCCGCTGCCCCCCTGCCCCTTGTTGTTACTAAGGTGTGGGGAGGGGGCCATGCCTCCCCCCACACCTAAGGGTGTGGGGGGAGGCATAGCCCCATCCCCACACCCCCCCAACCCTCATTACCCTATTGACAGTGGCGACAGCAACGAAATCTACGATAGTCTTGCCCTCTACCACTTGAAACCAGTCTCTATATATATAAAAATCTGCATCTTGTTAAATTATATATATATATATATATATATAAACATAAATATATTTTTACACAAAAAAAAGAGGAACCCATACTGGTTATACACAAAATATACCTCTATAATTTTGTTCTCCATGGCAGCCAAGAGCAAATATATCTTCAACTTGCAACAGAGAAAATGGAGAAAACAAAACAACAAGAGAAGAAGAGGAAAAACCAAACAACAGAGAAGAAAAATAAAAGAATAAGTTAGGGTTCCATAAGGAAAACAATAAAATGAGTTTAGGGTTTTTCTTAGGAAAGTAATATAATATTAGAATAGGGTTGAGTGGAGGATGAGAGGGAAATTAGTGTTTTCTATTTTATTTATTTTCCTATTTTTCCATGTGCACGGGAATTCTTGTTTCCCTCTCTTTTGCTTTTCAAGTCTTTGATTTATTTATTTTCCTTGGGATTGGTTTAATTTCTCATTTAGTGGATTTTTATTTTAAATGGGAATGGGTTTGTTTTTATTTATTGGGATGCTTTATCCCTTTGCAAGTTATTTATTTTGGGGTTTCCATTTTAATTATTTGTCTGTTTAAATTTATTGTGTTGGAAATCTCTTTTGAATTTTATTTTTAATTTAATCAGTTTTATTATTTTCACAGGGAAAGGTAATTTAAGTTTTCCCCTTCATCAATTATTTTGAGTTAGTTAATAAATATAATGGTTGAAATTATATTTATTATCGGACTTAATTTTTGAAATTTATTTTGGGACATTTAATTATTTTCAAATTTTAATATTTAGTTGTAGGGTCGATTTATTTTGGCCTTGGCGATGTATTTAATTTTCCCTTATGTTTAACTATTTTAATTTTTGCTTAAATTTCTTTGTGGAGTTTTTATTTTAAATTTTTATTTGATTATGTAAAACGCGTTATGCTGTCGAATTTTTCCTAGAATTTAAGGTTTTATTTTTATGTCATTTATTGACTTTCATTTAATCACTTCATTTTATCAGGCGACCATCTCACCATTCAATGCGTTATTATTTTATTCAATTTTTCATATTTTATTTATTTGATTTCATTTATGCATTGAAGCTAGTATTTGGTTTCAAATTTGACGAAATCATCTCTTCACCTAGGAAACTTAGGGTTTGGATTAAAACTATTCTAGCCCTAGAAGTGGCACACATTGCATCGCACATCCCCTAGATGACTTTCATCATGCAGGGGATGGCGTAGGAAGTTGCACTTCCCCAAATATGCATGTCATGTTTATGCCACGTGTATTGCCACCGAGCATGCAGACGTGTACGAGGTGGTTCCTAGGGACATGCGGAAATTTTTTTCTCATTTCTTGTCATGACCACATGCCAAATGTGGACATGACACATGTGTTGCATGTCGTGACCACATGGGAAATGTGGGCATGACAAAAACTTCCAATTTGCAGACAAAGATATTCATCCTATAGGAAATGCAAAGCATTCTTCTGGAGTGTTCTTCTGTATGCAATACACTGTTTCCACTACAACTCACTGTTTCTACTAGAGGAACTAATTTTCTCAATATCCTCATCATCAAGATTACTTACATAAGTAAATACAAAGCATCTTACTCATTACAAGAAAGCAACAAAATAAGAGCACAGTTGACATGAATGACAACTTGGATATGTTGAAATCAATGACAACACCTATTAGGCACATACTTGCAACAGCATTCACAGATGGAGATCAAATAGAAAAATACACAGAGAAAAGAACAATTCATGAGAAGGTAAAAATCTGATGACTATTCTCAAAGAGGCACGGTTAGAATTGCAAGAGATATGGTTTTTTATACCAAATGCCATCCTGAATATATTACATTTCATACTTTATATAGCATTACAATGGAGTGCCATAACCTATTGTAATGAATGCGCCCATGGGCTATCAAAGATATTTCTATGCCAGAAGGGACATCTACTTGCAAGACTTTAATGTAGAAAAATATCTAGATCCATCAAGGAGCCGAAAGATATTTTGGGTCTTCAATGGAAGCATCTGAATCATTCACCGTTGGAAAGCTTTTGCAACACTTCAAGTCAGTCGTTGATATGTCTTGTTAGCTGAGTTTGCATATTTTCCATCAGTCAACCACTATCCTGATATCCTGATATGCATATCCATATCTGGATCATGATTTTTGGATCATAATTTTAAAGTGAGAATATTCCATGAAAAGCCTACCAAATGAAAGAGGAGGAAATACTAAGCAATTTTGCCTTTTGGATCATGTAGAAATTCCTCAGGATGGGGGAGATATTCGTAGTCAAAGTTGTGGTCAATGGGCATATGGATATCCATAAATATCTTCAAGGTCTGCACATTTGTAATTACTCCAATGATATAGCTTGACCACACACAAGAGTCTTCATATCCTGATATCTAGATGCACCCATCAAATTTACCTTCACAACATGAAGAAGTCACCATCCACATGGATATCTGATGTCAAGATATTAAATTTAATATGCCACCCCTAAATATCCTGATGATGTCATCAACATAGAGAACTTCATTAAAGAGGTGATCTGGTTGATGTCACTAGGATATTAGCACTGAAGGATGATATGCCAATGGCAGAATGTCTGGATGACGTCATCATCATATGCACTTATTTGGGGAGGGGACATTGGGAAAGATCTAGACATTAGGAAATATCCAGATGTTAGGAAAACATCAAGGTATTTACTAAGGTCTACATATTTGGGAAGTATCTGGATCTTAGTTAAGATCTAGATGTTAAGAAAACATATGGATACTTGCTAAGGTCCAGATATCAAGTAAGGTCCAGATGTTTGTTAAGATCTGGATGTTAGGAAAACATCAGGATGTTAGCTAAGGTCTAGATACTTGAGAGATATCAGGATTTTAGCTAAGGTCTAAATATTAAGATAATATCTTGATATTAACTAAGGTCTAGATATCTAGACATTAGATATCCATACCAAAATGACCAAGTATGCAGATGAAAATCTCTGCGAAGGAAGGCATTGAAGACTAAAGATTTCTGGGTTTTTTTGGGTTTTTTGCAAGGATTCACTAGATGAAATTTTAGAGATTTTTCCAAGGCAAAAAACTAGAATTTGGAGGGTTTAAAGCCTGCAAGGCTATAATCCAAGGGATATCTAGGAGATTTTCAAGGTGAACTGTTTGACTTTGGATAGAGGAAAATGGGTCAAGAGTGAGTAAGATAGAGGTCATTGTTGCTACGTACCTCCTAACTAAGAGCATCAATAACCTGATCCTCCTTACCTTTAATAAAGTTTGTCAGAGTCATAGTCTGATAAGAGTTCTAGCCATTGCCTTTGATGAGCATTCAGATTTTGTTGCGTGGAGATGTACTTAAGTCCTTCATTATCTGACTTAAGTTCAAAGTGCTTTCCCATCAAATAATGCCTCTAGACTTGTAAGGAATGCACGATATCTTCTAGCTCTAAATCATCTGATGCATAATTCTACTCACCTAGTCTCAACTTTCTGGACTCATAGACTACAACCTAACATTAATGCATAAGCACACCTCCTAATCCTTCTCCTGATGCATTTGTTACTACCACAAAGTGGCCCTCTAAATCAAGAACTCTAAGAATTGGTGTAGTTGTTAACTTTTTCTTAACAATACATAATACTTCTTCACACTTCTTAGTCCATTCAAACTACTTTCCTTTCCATTGGAGTGTTGTGATTGGATTAGCAATCTTTAAAAAATATAGCACAAATTTCCTATAGTAACCTACTAACCCCATGAAACTGCATACCTCATGCACATTCCTAAGTGCAGGCCACTCTAGAATATCCTTAATCTATGGATGATCTACTGCAATTCTTTCTGCTAATATAATGTGCCCCAAATATTGTACTTCTTTTTAAGGAAGGTACATTTTGACAGTTTGTCGAACAACTTATGTTCTCTTAACCTTTGAAGAATGATTCTCAGATGCTGATTGTGCTCTTCTTCATCTTTTCAATATATTAGAATGTCATCCAAAAAGACTCGGACAAACTTATCCAAACAATCCTTGAAGACACTATTCATCAAGTTCATGAAAGCGATAGGAGCGTTAGTTAAACCAAAAGATAAAACTGTAAACTTGAAGTGTCCATATCTTGTTCTAAAATCAGTCTCATGGATGTCTTCATCTTTTACTCTCAATTGATGATAGCCTGCAATTAGATCAATTTTAGAAAAGACCATTGCACCACGCATTTGATCAAAGAGATTGTCTATGCGAGGGAGTGGGTACTTATTCTTTATCATTGCTTTGTTAATCATATGATAATCTATGCATAACTACAAGGACCCATCCTTCTTTCTCACCAAGATCACCAGTGCTCCCCAAGGTGATACACTTGGTCATATTAACCCTTTTGATGAAAGATCTTGAAGCTAGGATTTCAACTCAACCAACTCTATGGTTGTCATTTGATAACATGCTTTAGAAATAGGTTCTAAACCATGTACTATGTCGATTGAGAAATCAAACACTCAATTGGGTGGTAATCTTGACAATTCTTCAGGAAAGACATCTTGGAATTCATAGAGGAAAGGGTAATTGCATATTTTTGGTTCATGCAATTTTCCTATTGGTTCAATTTTTACTGCAAAAATTTGATGCCCTTTTCTCTTAGCTCTCTTCAGCTACATTACTAAGATTTGCCTAACCTTTATTTATTGCTTGACTCCTTGAATCCTCACCAAGTTACCTAGGTCATCTAAGTATTCCACCATCTTTTCATAGCAATCAAATTTAGCTGTGTCACCAAAGCCAATTCATGCTAAGGATGACATCATATGACCCTAAGGGGGGTAATCTAACCTTAGTGTTGATGGTCCATTTAACACATGCATGCAACACAAGCAAGGTGAGATTCAACTTGCCTCTCCTAAAAGGACTACTAATCCAAAAGAGAATCAATGATCCCCAAGGTCTTAGGAGTTGGGTCACAACTATGCTACGCAAGCACATGGTTGATATGGATAGTTCACAAGGGGACTTGGTTGTACAATTTATTTGTTCAAACTAAGCATACATTTAATCTATATACTACTATTTTGAAACAAAGATCAAAATATTTTATGGGAACGAGAAGTAAATGATACAACACAACAAATTTCAAACTTTGTATCAATACACTTATCCAAGAAATTCATTAACCACAATATTAAAATTAGTTTTATAAAACCCAATCATTCATATTATGGAGCCATAGTTAAAAGATTCTCATATTGATATGATTAGAATTGTATTTTCTAATTACTATATTTCATATGCAAATCAGAAATAAATCCATAATTTTAAAGAATAAATTTCATAATTTCTTAAATAGATATGGAATTAAAGAGTGACTTCAATGCACTACACCAAAAACACAAAGAAAGATCCAACAGAATTGACAGCCATCTTGCATTAATTTCTTTGAAGTTCAATACAAGAAAGTAGATCCAACACAAATAATAGAAATATGGATTTGTTTCCAGAAGAGACCACCTTGTCTATACTAAAATACTGTAAAAAAAATTGCTAACTGTTGAAAAGATTTAAAAACTAAAATGTCGACTGACAACCTAATTCTTCAACTTTTAGATCCTTGATCAAAATGACTCCCTCCCTTTTATAAGCACTTCAAAAGAATAATTACAATAGTCATAAACAACATGCAATACCTTCTGTCATTGTTTTTATCCCCATCCTCAATCAACTCAAAGAACATATTCAAAAATAGAATTGTTTTTGCATGTCCTTTTCCAAGTTGACTTTTCAACTCAAAAATATAAAATGAAATAAGAAAGATTTCTGTAGAGCCCACTTTATAAAAACAGTGAGTCCCTTTTTACAAAAACTATTTTATTACAATTTCTTTTAAATATCAAAATTGACTAAGTCCACAAAGTGAACTTAGTGAGAGTTGGATGCCCTTGATGCAGATTTAACTTTCTTGTACTCAGTAAATTTTAAAAGAAGCCGCTCCACTCTATCCACATCGGGACCATCCAACCACTCATACCAAAACTTGAAAGTTTTAAGATGCTGAGAAACCCATTCATACTTTTCTCCATCTTTCTGAAATCTACCAATGCCAACTTGAAATCAGCCTTGGATTCCAAAAACCTATCCAACTTGTTCTCATTGAAATCTAGAGCCTGATACAAATCATACATCTTCCTTTTATAGACTTTATTCACTTTATCCAAGGATTCCAACATGTGTCTATCATGAGAGTACATATCTAGGCCCACAACCGCTTTGAGAAAAGTCTCAAAAATAGAAATATATGTAAAGATGTCCTACTGCAATGTGATTAGTGCAAGGCGATACTCAACTATTTGCTTGATCTTATATTCTGTGATTTTTAGACATTCATCCACAAAATTAGGTTCCTCATCCTATAAAATATTTGATTTTATCAATCTCTCCTCACTCATTGCCCCAATCAATTTCAATGTTTTCAAAACCCTTTCTAACTCTTTATCTTCCCTTTTGTGACTTTCCAAAAAATCTTCAATTTCTTTCTCAAGCTGATAGGACTCTTCATAAAATGGGAAATACTTGTCAAAAATGCTGAAAGCTTTTGCTAAGAACTTGGAAACCCACCTATCAAGCACATAAGACTTTTCTTTCATTGCCTACAAAGTATCAACTTCTTGCTTAGTCATCAAAATTGGCACATCAATTGATGTTGGCTGCTCAGATATTGGAGTAACAAGATCCTTGGAAAACTCCATATGATGCAATTGTAGTTTCAAATTATCATTGGTATGTTTATCCTTCTACATTCTAGATTTATTAGTGGTATATGCAAAATTAAAAGAAGTAATCTTTTCAACACGGGTCTACTTACCCAAATTCACCCTTGTAATCTGGTAATCTTCAGCTAGACAGTCCCTATCATCTTTGTCGGCTAGTGGGGTTGCAATTTTTGTAATCCTTTCCCTTTGGTCATTGGTGTAAATAACTGACAAAGTCTTAGCCCTTTTCTTCAACTTACCTTTCTCTAGTTCAACAATCATCTTGGGAAAACTTAACGGCTTTGAAATAATTTGCTACCTTTTTCCTAAGTTCAAATTCAGCCACGAAGGTGCAGTTAGAGCCTCTAGAGTCTAATACAGATGATTTTTGTCTATTTGTTGCTATTACTGATTAGACTACTCACCTATTATGCTTTCGTGTTACTCCTCCTACTGTGGTGGCTGATCTGTCACTTTTGAAAGCTCAACATTATCTTTCTTGGCTTGCTCAACAACATTAATAAGCTCCTGCTATTCTTGGTCTGTGAGCACATGTTCTTCACCAAGGTCTTCTTCTCTTTCTTCTTCTGAAGGAACATCCTATTTAGTTCTATCTATTTCTTCATCTTCTTTTTTCTCTTCTCCAAAAGGAATGTTTTGTTGCCCCTTGGATTGTTGTTCATGTTCTTGTTCAAGTACTTCCTCATTCAGGACTTCTCCTTGCTCATCAACATCCTTGTCTTCTTTAGTGACCCTCTCTTCCACGGGTAGCGATTGCCCTATCTGTTCAATTTCAGTTTGTTGTTCCAAAGATGGAGGTGAGATTACAACCGTACCAGAGGTTTGCTGTGATGTTTTTTCATCAAAAGTCTGCTACCTTTCACCTTGTGTTTTTCCAATAGCTTCCCTAGGAGGTATAACTTGGGCCATTGGTCTTGCTCCAATACCAAATGTAATGTCTATTGCTCCCTCTTTATACATCATTGAAGACTTAGCCAACTTTTCTTGTACTAACTTTAGTACATCCTCAGGAGAAGCATAATCTAAGGAGACCCCAGACTTTTTAGTTTTTGGGAGCTTACCATGTGTCTTATGTCTTTTACCAACTGGGGACCCTAAAGATGAGGGTTGATTTTTTATTCTTTTCCTTGTTTGTGGGGTTGGTGGAACAAAGTATCTAATCCTTGGCTCTATCCACTCCATGCTCCTCTAAATAACATAGGTACTGAATTCTCTGATAGAATACTCTTCTTTCCCTAACCAATTAATAAGATCTAACCTTTTCTTATCCACATAATCTAATTCATACACAGGATCAGAAACAACACCATCATCAAAAAATTCCTTTAGAATGTCATTTCTCAACCTGAATTGTCTTAATTGAAAGGTAGTAAGCCTATTATACTACTTCTTCCTTACCTCGAAGTCATCTTGGAAATTTTCTGAGAAGTCTTCTAAAGAATGTTTATGCTTAAAATCCATAGTTGGGAAAAGTTGATTTAACTTGCCAATAGGGTCAAAATCATCCCTAGGCTCATAAACTTTCAAATTTAGAGAATTGAGCTATTCAACCGTTGTTTTTATTGCATTGATAGATGGACACTCATAAAAACCTAACACAAAGGGATACTTAACCTCAAACTTATGCTTTCTAGACAACTTCAAATGAACTTCACTTATCTGGTGAGAAAACTCCATCAGAATCATCTTATCACTACAATGTCTTGGGAGCAAGAATTAAGCTCTCTTGAAGCATGCTATTCTAATGTATGTGGTCTTAGGATACTAAATAAGTCATTGGCCCCATGGCTTGATGAGATCCATTGGTTTTGAGGATATACAGAAAGTAAGGTCTCCTATCATTTACAAAATAATAGAATATAGAAATGCATCATTAACCCTCTTGAAATGTTTCTCTGCCTCCTTGAGCTTTAGTTGGGGATAAAACTCCTAAATTTTACTTTGTCCTAGAGCCTAATTATAGAATATTAGAACATGCACAAGATATACCATTGAAGTTCCTTTGCAAAGAATCCAAACTATGAACTTACACTAATGATGATCACTATCGAATACTACTTTCCTAAGGATCTATTACATAAATATATATCATCTCCAATACAAAAGATTCCTCTATGTCGGCCAAGGAAGATCACAAACTCCAATGAAGAGCTGTGATGTGTGTACATGGATAGGTTGGGCCTAAATGAATAGAACTCAAATGCAAATGAATGGAATGATGCATAGATCTTGGGGAAGGTCGGCCACAAACCAATAAATATTGAGTGATGTGTAAATTAGTTCCATGGGTCAAGAAATGCTCTGCAGGTCTTCTCCTTTAGTTGATTATCATAGAATGTCAAGATTCTCTGTTCTGAGAAAATAGTTGATCTTCTGATAGTGATAACTTTTTGGTACTTGATCCAAATGCTCTAAATTTCATATATGTTGTGCATGAATGAATGCAGCTACTAAGTCCATCTCTGTAAGGTCTAAGATAAAACTGTAGTAGAATGGGGACCAAAATATAGAAATTGCTATTAACTGAACTACCTAAACTGAACTGGAAAATGAAAGGAAACAAATTGAAATGAAAAAAAACTAAAATGCAAATGTTTTTGGTTGATGCAAGATTGCTCTTGAACTAGGGATTCTCCTGCATCAGACACCTAGGGTTGTTTTGAAAGTGAGTCCCTCGCTTTGATGGGGCTAGAGGAAAACCAAGACAGTCCACCTCAGCTTGAGAAATTCAGGATGAATCTTATTCCAGTTTGCCTTTCCACTTCACAAGGTATTCTTTGTATTGTCTTCCTCTGGTGCTGCATCCAACTCTGCTGTCAAAAATATCCTCAATTTTCTCTGGTGATTGGTGTGGTAACTATTTTTTCATGTTTTCTTCAATGTTGTCACTGAACTCTGCTTCATGATACTGATATAGGTCTGCAATGTTGAAAATAGGTGATATGCCCAATGTTTCTGTCAACTCCACTTCATATGCATTTCCTGAATCAAATTTTTTGAGTATCCTACAAGGTCCAAACTTATTCATCTTCAACTTGTTATGTCCCAACTAGAAATCTTTCTTTTCTCAAGTATACCATAACTTAATCTCAAACTAAAAATTCCTTATGTTTCCTCTTCTCATCTGCTTGCTCCTTATACTTGTTGTTCATATCCTCCAAATGCTTCTTCACCCAATTATGCATTATCTCCATATGTTCTACAAATTCTTTTGCTTCTATACTTCTCTTATCTTTCATACTGATGTCTCTCAATTCTACTACACCTCTAGGGTTTACTCTGGTAACAATCTCAAAGGGTGTTCTTCTGGTACTCCTATTTACTGAATTATTAAATGCAAACTTTGCTTGTGAAAGAATCAAGTCCTAACTTCCTACCTTCTCTCCAACCAAAAATCTCAACAAGTTTCCCAAACTCTTACTCACTACTTCTATCTATCCATCAGTCTCTAGGTGAAATGCTGAACTGAACTTCAAATTTGTCTTCATCTTCTTCGAAAGTGTCTTCCAAAAATATCCAAGAAATCTGGTGTCTCTGTCTGAAATTATGCTCTTAGGTAATCCATAGAATCTCACAATCTCCTTGAAAAATAGGTCAGCTACATGCACTGCATTAGTTGTCTTCTTACAAGGTCTGAAATGTGTCATCTTTGAAAATATGTCTACCACTACAAATATGGAATCATATCCTCTTTGTGTCTTAGGCAATCCCATTACAAAATCTATGCTTATGTCTACCCAAGGTCTCTCTGGTATTGTCAAAGGTTTATAGAATCCAATATTTTGACTACTCCCTTTTGCAACTTGACAAGCTCTACATCTTTGCACAAATTTTCTAACATCCTTTTGTATCTGAGGCCAAAAGTAGTTTTCACTCACCAAAGCCACTATTTTATTAATGCCAAAATTTCCTACCAATCCACCATATGCTTCTCTTTGATCAAGTTATCTCTCAATAAACTTCTAGGTATGCACAACTGATTTCCTCTAAACATCATATCTTCCTGAATGAAATTTTCCAACCACTTACTCATATCTGTCCCAACAGGTTCCTTACATGCTTTCCAGGGTTATGCAAAATCTAGATCTTCTTCATACATGTTCTTCAATTCTTCAATTCCCAACACTTCAACTCTCATCTCTATCATCAATTTCCTTCTCCTACTCAATGCATCTGCTACTTTGTTTGATTTTCCACTCCTATGCTTCAACACAAAAGTATAACTCTACATGAACTCTACTCATCTCATATGTCTCTTATTCAACTTACCTTGACTATTCAAAAATTGCAAAGCTTGATGATCTGTATACAACACAAACTCCTTAGGAAACAATTAATGTCTCAATTTCTTCAAGGCTTGAATTATAGTATAGAACTCTTGATCATAAGCTGAATATCTTCTCCTTGCATCATTCAACTTCTTGCTGAAATATGCTACAGGTCTACCTTCTTGACTTAACACTACTCCAATTGCATTCCCACTTGAATCATAATCTACTTAAAATACCTTATGAAATCCAGTAATGCCAAAATAGATTGCTCTATCACCTTCTACTTCAACAACTCAAAACTTTTATCTGCTCCTGATGTCCACTTGAAACCTTTTCTGTCACCTCTAATTGTCTCTATCATAGGGTTACAAACTAAACTTAAATTTTTGATGAACTTCTAGTAGAAACTAGCCAATCCATGAAATGATCTAACTTCTCCAATGTCTCTAGTGTAGACCATTCAACAATTGCTCTCAGTTTCTTAAGATCCATCTTCAATCCTTCCACAGAAATCACAAATCTCAAGTATACCAATTCTTCATTCATGAAACTACATTTCTTGATGTTTATCAGCAATTTCTCCTCTCTCAACCTATGCAAAACTTGTCTAAGGTGCTGAAAATGTTCTTGTCTTATTGAAAATTAGAATGTCATCCAAATATACAATAAAAAACTTACCCAAGAATTTCTTCAAGACTTCATTCATCAATCTCATTAAAGTACTTGGTGCATTTGTCAATCAAAAAGGCATCATTAACCACTCATACAATCCTTCATTTGTCTTAAAATTAGTCTTCCATTCATCTCCTTTTCTAATTCTGATCTGATGGTATCCACTCTTCAAATCAATCTTTGTGAAATATTTTTCTCCATTCAAACAATCCATGATATCATCCATCCTAGGTAAAAGAAATCTATACTTAACTGTGATCTTGTTTATTGCCCTAGAGTCTATACACATTCTCCATTCTCCATCTTTCTTCGATGCTAAACTGTAGGTACTGCATAAGGAATCAAACTTTCTCTGATCAAACCTTTCCTCAACAACTCTTGTATCTATCTATTCAATTCCTCATTCTCTACCAGTGTCATTCTATGTGCTACTTTGTTAGGAAAACTAGCTCCTGATATAAGATCCATGTGATAACTGATACTCCTGATAGGTGGAAAGCCTTCAGGTACATTATTTGATATGATGTCTTCATACTCTGATAGCAACTCCTTTATCTCCTTCAGTTGTGATCAATCTCCTTCTTCAATGCTTTAAGCTTCTTAGGAATCAAAGCTAACACATATTCTCATGTCTCAAACCATCTAGAAATTTCCATCCATCTACCAAATAGATTATAGCATTTCCACATACTTCACTTAGGGGATCATCTTCCAAAGGAATCAAAGTAATTCTCTTTCCATTTGATGTTATAGTGTATGTATTATTTCTCCCATCATGTATAGCTTTCCTATCATACTGCCAAGGTCTACCCAACAAAATATGACAAACATCCATATTCATAATATCACACAAGACTTCATCATGATAAGATCCAATATAAATTTTTACCAAACATTGTTCACTTACTAGTACCTTATGATCATCCTGAATCCATGCTCTCTGATAATGCTTAGGGTGTTTCAATCTTTCTAACTTCAACTTATTCACTATCTCCTCTGAAACTAGGTTATTTGAACTACCACTATCAATTACAACTTTACAACATTTGCCTTCTGATTTACATCTGGTCCTCTACAGTGGTTCCTCATTTGTCTATTCTTGAAATAGTTCTCTCCTCATCACAAGTGATTCTCCTTTCTCAAGTTTGTAAACTAAACTAGGTGATCTAATAGGTTCTCCTTCCACATAGGCTGCTCTTCCACTGTTCTCTATTCTCTTGTTTGTACCTTGATTACATTTAAATGCTCTATGTCATTCACCTCCACACTTAAAACAAGTTCCTTTGAATGCTCTCCTATCAGGTCCTCTTCCTTCTCTTTTGTATCCTTCACTCCAGTATGCATTAGGGTTTCCTCTCGGATAGTAGGTTCTATCATCTCTCTGGTATGCATTGTTATCTTTGTCATCCTTCTTGAATGTGTTTTCTTGTCTGTTCTACTCCACATTGTTGGCAAGAGACACTATGTAGCTTCATTGGTGTTGTCATTGATGGCAACAAAGATCATCCCACACATCCGCAGGATATGGTGTGTATCTATTGGAAGTCAGATTGAAGAGCTTTCAGGTCTAGTAAGAAAGAACAGAGCTTGCAGAAGGTCCAACAGTCAGGTCTGGATCTGTTAAAAGAAGTATCCTTGTAAAGAGCAGACTTAGGGAAGTCAAGAGGTGTTCCTTGACTAATAGATTCCAGGGTTTGAGCCTCCGGTGTTGAAAGAGTGAAAAGATATAAGCTTCTAAGTACTGGGGTCCGGTTTGGTAGAACAGACAGAGGAAGAACTGATAGACAGAGCATCACAAGTTATTCCAGATGAGATGTTGATGGTGATAAAGTTTCCTAAGGTATCATTCATGATTGGCAACTTGTTAGACAACTTCTATAAGGTTCTATTTGATCCGCATCACTTGGGAAGCAAGGATTCAGTCGACAGACTACAGTTTGGGAAATATTGACTATTTTGGATGCCGACTAGAAAGAGGATGAAATCCTTTGTGCAGATATATATACCAGATGGATTTCGATGAGGAAATTATATAGTAGTTGTATGGTGTACGAAGAAAAGGAGAAGAGCAGAGTGAAAGTAGTAAGGAAGGTCTGGTATGTAAAAGGACAACAGTACAAAAGAAGAGGAAGGATGAAGTGCAGCAGATCAGTGTATTGAGCCTAACCGGAACTGAACCTCAGCATATGTGGATGCTTCTCATTAGTTCAAGGATCTTGTTATTCTTCTTACATCTTGTAGACAATGAGTCTCTTGTAGGCAGTGAGCCTCTTGTGAGCAGTGTGCTGAGGCAGTAAGCCTAATTGGCAAGTGCCATTTTGTATTTCTATTCTTCTAACAAAGAATATAATCTTGGGTTAGTCACCCCGTGGTTTTCTCCCTTAATAGGGTTTCCACGTCAAAAATATTGTGTCATGTGTATTTCCATTTCATGGTTATGTTTGCTTATTTGAATTGATGCTACATTAATTAATAAGAAAGTTCAGAAAGCTGAAATAATTAAGATAACTGATTCACCCTCCCCCCCTCTCAGTTACCAACAATTGGTATCAGAGCCAAGTTCCTCCCAATAGAGCCTAACAACTTGAGGAAGATCTAGGAACTCAAATGGATGTGTATGGTATGAGGGAGCAACTTAAGTCTGCCTTAGATGATCTTGAGCAGTCAAATTCCGAAGTCAATGAATTAAAGGAAAGACTCAAACAGGCTGATGATTTTAGAAATGAACTTAAAGAGAAACTGAGTCTCTCTATGAAAAAGAGAAAGGACCTACTTCAGCTACTGGCAAGTCAAGGTGAAACAAATGATACAAATGGAGATCTGAAGGAGAAAACCAAGTTATGCAAAAAGTTATCAAAAGAGGTCATTATGGTAAGACATGAAACGAAATCAAGAGTTATGAAGTTTACCCAAGAAATTGAAGAAAAAAGAAAAACTGAAGATGACCTAAGACAATGTCTCAAGGAGAAATTAGAAGACTGCCACAAGATGGATAGAATAATCAGACATCTTGAATCTGATCTTGAAGATGCTAAAGATAATGAAGAAAAGCTTGAGGATCAAATTGTCTCTCTTAAAAGGGATCTTCAAACAACAAATGAATACGAAGAGAAATTCAAGATAAGTTCTCTTCAACTTGAAGTTCTTCTTGAAAGCCAAAAGAGGGTAGATGACAAGTGTGGCTTGGGATATGAGAAAGGTGAAAGCTCCAGATCTTGTCAGAAGAATTTTGGATCAGAAAATCCAAGGAACAGGCCTAGAAGACCTCCGGTAAGGCAACCTAATGCTCAAAGATATCCATCCTTCAATGGATATTGCCACAACTACAATAACTTTTGTCATAAAGCTAATCAGTGCAGAAAGAGAATGAATCAGACTAATATATCCTTCTCCAAAAAATATTTCAACTGCAAAAGGTATGGTCACAAATCTCATGAATGCAGAAATATGCAAATGAACAATTCATTCAATGGTAGATGCTTTGCATGCAATAGAATGGGTCATATGGCTAATCAATGTAGATCAAGAGGACATCAATCAAATATGTAAAGAAATGTTGTTTGCCACAATTGCAATAGATCTGGTCATATTGCCAAATTCTGTAGAAGCAAGAATTAGGACAAAAGAGGTCTGGTACATCATAATCAGAATCAAGACAAGGGAAAAGGAAAAGTGAATGTGGATGAAGTTAAAATTGAGATGAACAAGATTGGGGTGAAGAGAAGTATAGAAAATGCAGGGGATGGATCTGCACCAGAATCTGGTGCTGATATTCCTTCTAAAAATTAAAAGGTGAGCTTTGGCTCAGGGGGAGACACAAAGAAAAACCTTTTTCCCCAGCCAGTTAATTGATGCCAAAACTGGCACAAGGCGAGTTACGAATCAAAGGGTTCGTAAGAGAAACATCTAAATAAACTATGGTTAAAATATGGAAGATCTGCAAGATGTTTAGGACAAGATTGATCCTGTTCATCAAGTCATTCGAATAAGGAAAACAAGGAAAACTGGAATGACTTAAGTTGAGAATTTATTGCAACTTGGTATTAGGGTTTGCGAAATAATATAAGGGTTTTCCCATCAAACACTTGTTCATTCTGCATTCGAGAAGAAGTGAAAAAAATGCTTTGCATCAAATTTCCTGAAGCCCATCAAAGGTCATCTACAGAAGTCGATTCATCCAACGAATCAATCCGGATCTCTTCACGAACCCTAGATGCGCAAAAGGTACTTTCCGTTATTGAATACTTCTCTATAAATCTTTTTGAAGATGAATACACTGAATGTTGTAAAGATCACTAAGAGGCCTCACCCTAAATTCAAGAAACATCCATATAAATCCCTAGAAGTTGATCCCCTAGGCGCCTTTTCAAGTATTCCGCATGGAGTTCTACATGTAGAAGATATTAGGGCATATATTCATGTGAATATTGAAGAATTTGGGGAATCTAAGCTGGTTGATATCTATCACAAGCATTTGATAGATGACTCATTTGAACTCAAAAATTAGTTTAAAGTTGTCTGGGACAAACATTTTGCACAGTGCATTCATTTCCCCTATTTTCTGGAAGACAAATGTGTTTGGTATATTCTAAGCTGAATACATGACAACTTCATGTGGTTGAACAGGCCATTTAAAATCACTAAGGATGCCATTAGGGCTGTAACCAGATTACACTCAACTGGTGAGATGCCTATTCTCAAATCTGTTAAAAGCCATATTATAAGTGAGGCTACCAAATCAAAGTTTGATAAAAGAGCAATGACAATTGAGATATCACAGATCCAGATATCAAGTTTGCATCAATGATAATTGGATATAAGATATATCACTCCAACAGGGAGAATTCTATATTCGGAACTGCTATATATACTACTTATAAAATGTTAAGGAAGAATGCAGACTATGATCTCTGTGAGCTCCTTCTAAACCAACTTTTGGAAAATTTGCAGAAGATAAAGGACAAGAAGAACTCCTTCAAGTATGGTGGCTTAATACTCTACCTATTCTTTTATTACGTGAATGAGCTTCCTGGATCCAGTGGCTGGGTATGGCAGAATGATAGACCAGTAGCAATTCAAATCAGAGATTTTATACATGGGCTTGGTGATGTCAAGACATATAATACAACTTTTTGGGGCTACTTCAAGAATTTTCAGAACATGATGCAAGCAAGAGAAAGAATCCCCAAATCTCTAGTTGAAAAGTATAAGGATACAGTTTGTTTTATGGTTGAAACTGATTAGTGCCTAATGGAAGCTGTGGAACCAAGGACAGTTTGGATCATGCCGATGGGGTATGAGGTGGATGAGAAAATTGTAGAGCTACATGTCCAACACATGCTTAGTCAACCCAAGGATCCCAAAGCAGAAAGGTTTGGAACCTTTGAAGAGTTGAGTGTAAAAATTCATGTGGAACTTAGGCAACCAGAGATAAAGAGAAAAGTGAGAAAAGAAGTAGAGAATATTGTCGAAAGATATGGCATAGCAAAAGAAGCTCTTGATGCCAATAGAGAAAAGATGGAAAGGGCAGAGAAAGAGAAGGAAGAAGCAAAAAAGGAAAGTGATCTAGTACAAGTCCCCTCCTGGACTAGATCCTCTAAAAGGACTGCACCTACGTCTGATAAAAGCTCAAAGGCATCAAAATTGGAAGTCCAGACATCTGGAAAAGGAGAAAAGAGAACAAAGAAAAAGGTAACAAGATCCTATATTAGCCAGAAGGATGATGAAGAGACAGAATCAGATGAGGAGGTAAGGAAATTGAAGAAAAAGAAGAAAGTATCTAGCAAACCCTCTACCAATAAAGACAACGAAGAGATAGTAGAAGAATTCATTGAAAGGCCCACTCTATCCCCAGATGATGTAGTCAAAGATGTTACTATGGATGGGAACCTGCAACCAATAACAGAATTCTATGATGCATATAATGATGCAGATAGAAAAATATTTGAGGAAGCCATAGTTAAGTACTTGAACATATACAATAAATCCTTAATTGAAATAATTTCTCTAATTCCTAAGAGTTTGGAAAAGGAACTTGAAATGAGAAAAGAAAATGCTAAGGCTAAGGACTTAGAAATTAGAGAACAGATAGCTATTCAGCTCTACCCTTCAATTACTCCAAAACAAATGGATATGATCTTCAAAGATTGCAAGGATGAGTTCCGGAGTAAGACTAGAATGAATCAGCTCATGCTTGGAGAAACTGATAAAGTGGCAAAAGAAACAGAAGAAATCTTGTGGAATGCATACTCAAGATTCAACATTCCTATTATAGAGGACTTGGGTGTTGATCCCTCGGCCACAAGTGTTGAAAAAGAATCTACTGAGGCAATGACAGAAGAAGTAATGGACACCAATGAAGAAAAAGATAAGGACTTGGAATCCTCTGCTCTAGAAGAGGTGGCCCGTGAACAAACAAACATCACTCCTCTGGTTTCCCCTACTGACTCTGGATCCAAAGGAGAAGAAAGAATAGTGGATAAAGAAAAAGGAGTGAAAGAAAAAGAAGATGACAGTACTAAGGTTGCACAAGGAAAGAAGATTTCAATAGAGAAGACCACAGCTATTAGTGATAAGAGTGTAGAAGGAGAGAAAACTCCAAGAGACAGCTCTAAGACTGCAGAAGAGAAAAAGAATCTGTCTCTAGCAAGAGACACTGCAGAAACCGTCAAAGAATTCTTAAACAAAGAGTCAATGGAGATTGATGAACTGGAACTTCTACAAGGGCCATTTGATTTTGATTCTCTTTCCCCAATACAAACAATGAAGATAGCTTCATTTGCTAATGCAAAGGCTAAAGAAAAACTCCTGAAGTCTCACATGGAAGACTGTGAGCTAATAGAAGTTGCATCTGGAGTATTAGAAAAGATCATGCCATCTTTTCAGAAGGATCCCTCAGCCTCCTCATCTGGTAATCTCAAATCTCTAATCAATAGTGTTAGCACACATTTTGATTCCCTAGAGAAGTCAGCAAAAGATAAGGTCCGAAAGGAATTTTTGGCAAAAAGATTATCAGAGGTACAAGGGTTAATAACTAATGATAGGAGGAATATGAATATTGGGATAAAGAGCTTAGAAAATGCTCTTAAAGATGGCGGGGAAATGTACAAATTTTGTTTATCATGGTCCAAAGTAACATTGGATATTGAGAAGAAAGTGAAAGAACAGGAGGACAAACTGACAAAACTCTCTAAGAATTTTGATCCTCTTTCCTCTTCCATAATAAATCAAGAATGTTAGACTATTGCAGTCTTGAATGAAATCAAGAAGCTTGAGAAGGAAAAGAAAAATAGAATAAGTAGGTTGGGTGAACTTAGAGGGATAATTATCCCTAAGTTAGAGGCCATGCATGAGGTCATAAAAGAAGCTCAGATCACAGCCTGGACCAGTGATCCGTTAAATCTAAAAAGAGCAGACATGTTTGCATTCCTGTTGAATGGTCACATCTTAATTTTGGATAGGATGAAGCATAGTTGGGCAATAGAATTCGTCCAATTGAAGACATCTTTTACAGACATACTACAGTATATGTAAGTATAGTATGTATATATACTTATGCGGCTAAGTATAGCTAGATTTCTTTTTGGAAATTTTGGTATGCAGACCCTAGCCTTTGCCATTGATGTCAAAGGGGGAGTGAGGAGCAGTGAAAAATGTGGGATCTAGCTAAGGGGGAGCTCCAAAAAAACACAGAGCATCAGCCAAGGGGGAGTACAGTATGACACTTAGTCATTTTTCACTAAGTGTTTCCCTCAATGCCAAAGGGGGTGATTGTTGGCAAGAGACACTATGTAGCTTCATTGGTGTTGTCATTGATGGCAACAAAGATCATCCCACACGTCCACATGATATGGTGTGTATCTACCGGAAGTCAGATTGAAGAGCTTTCAGGTCTGGTAAGCAAGAACAGAGCATGCAGAAGGTCTGACAATCAGGTCCAGATCTGTTAAAAGAAGTATCCTTGTAAAGTGCAGACTTGGGGAAGTCAAGAGGTGTTCCTTGACTGATAGATTCCAGGGTTTGAGCCTCTAGTGTTGAAAGAGTGAAAAGATATAAGCTTCTAAGTACTGGGGTCCAGTTTGGTAGAACAGACAGAGGAAGAACTGACAGGCAAAGCATCACAAGTTATTTCGGATGAGATGTTGATGGTGATAAAGTTTCCTAAGGTATCATTCATGATTGACCGACTTGTTAGACAACTTCTATAAGGTTCTTTTTGATCTGCATCACTTGGGAAGCAAGGATTCAGCCGACAGACTAAAGTTTGGGAAATATTGACTATTCTAGATGCCGACTAGAAAGAGGATGAAATCCTTTGTGTGGATATATATACCAAATGTATTTTGATGAGGAAAGTATATAGTAGTTGTATGGTGTGTGAAGAAAAGGAGAAGAGTAGAGTGAAAGCAGTAAGGAAGGTTCGGTATGTAAAAGGACAGCAGCACAAAAGAAGAGGAAGGATGAAGTGCAACAGATCAGTGTATTGAGCCTAACTGGAACTGAACCTCAGCATATGTGGATGCTTCTCATCAGTTCAAGGATCTTGTTATTCTTCTTACATCTTGTAGATAGTGAGTCTCTTGTAGGTAGTGAGCCTCTTGTAGGCAGTGAGCCTCTTGTGAGCAGTGTGCTCGGGTAGCAAGCCCTAATTGGCAAGTGCCATTTTGTATTTCTATTCTTCTAACAGAGAATATAATCTTGGGTTAATCACCCTATGGTTTTCTCCCTTAACAGGGTTTCCATGTCAAAAATATTGTGTCATGTGTATTTCCATTTCATGGTTATGTTTGCTTATTTGAATTGATGCTGCAGTAATTAATAAGAAAGTTCATAAAGCTGAAATAATTAAGATAACTGATTCACCCCCCTCTCAGTTATCAACACACATATGATCTTTCTCCTCCAGAAAAGGTTCTACCTTTCTAAAATTTACCTCCTCCACCTCTCTATCTTTGATCATGTCTCTTATTCAACTTCTCTTCAACTTTTAGGGTAAATTGATATGCTTCTTCCAGTGTTGTCATCCTTACCAAACTCAGTTCTTCTTGAATGTTCAATCTTAGTCCATTGATGTATCTAGCCACTTTCTCTTTGCTTGGTTTACTCTGTCATGTCCTTATGATCATCTTATGAAATTCTTCAGTATACTCCTTCATAGATTTCTCCTTTTGTCTCAGGTTCGGTAATCTCTTCAACAGTTTCACCTCATAGTCAACAGGTACAACCTGATTCTTCAATTTTGTCACCATCCTATCCCATTTTGTAATCTTTTCTTTCCCTCTCCTATTTCTATCCCACTGAACTTCTTTCCACCATATAGCAGCATGTCCTTTCAACTTTGTCTTTGCAAATTTCACCTTCTCTAGATCTTCTACTTCTTCATATTCAAAGTACTCTTCCATGTCATTTATCCAGTCAATCAACTCTTCAGGGTTCAAATTGCCAGTGTAATTTGGTACATCGACTCTAGGTATTTTTCCAATCTTTAAAATAGCTCACAACATCTTCACCTGATTTGATTCTTCTTCTTCATCACCTCCTAGGGTTTCACCAATTTTTTGAACAGATTGAAATTCTTCTTCATCGTCACTTTCAACATTAGGTCTAGGTGTCAATCCTCTTTGCCTATCTTCCTCAACAACATCCAATCAAATTCTCATTGTTTTCATCATTTTCGTCATCTCATCCATCCTTCTAGCCATTGTTCTAATAGTAGGGACTCTCCTCAGCTGCATCATCCTAGGATCAAGTGCAAACATCCTCAAGTTCGGTGATCGAGCTATAAGGTGACAATTGCCTCACAGTTAATGATCAGTTGTGACACAAGTAACCTGCCTCAGATTCAATGATTTGTCCACAAAAAGATCTTACATAATTCCTTCACCCATTTTGCTCAATTCACTCCCAAGGATTTGAACTTTCACTCTGATACCACTTGGTACAGTCACGGTAGGAGGGTTTACAAAATGAACTGTCCAGACCGTACAGCTAGAGTAACACAATGGAAACAACTCAAGGATTTGATGTGAATGCAAATTAGGTCATTCAGTATGTCATAGAATTCAAATACAAATCAGTCGGCAACATGTGGGCTTACAAATTAGGGCTCACAGACCTGATTATAGAAAATCAAAACATGCACAAGATATAGCTTTGATGTTCCTTCACAAAGAATCCAAACGTGAACTTATGCTAATGATCATCACTATCAAATACTACTTTCCTAAGGATCTATTACATCAATATATATCATCTTTGGTACAAAATATTGATTTGTATTGGCCAAGGAAGATCACAAACTCCAATGAAGAGCTGTGACATGTGTACACGGATAGGTTGGGCCTAAATGAATAGAACTCCTCCGTAAATGAATGGAATGATGTGCAGATCTCAGGGAAGGTTGGCCATGTACCAATAAACATTGAGTGATGTGCAAATTAATTCCATAGGTTGTGAAATTCTCCACAAGTGTTCTCCTTTAGCTGATTATTAGAGATTGTCAAGATGCTCTATTTTGAGAAAATAGTTGATCTTCTGATAGCGATAGCTTTCTAGCACTTGATCCAAATGTTCTAAATTTTGGATATGTTGTGCATGAATGAATGTAGATACTAAGTCCATCTCCACAAGGTCTAAGATGCAACTATGGTAGAATGTGGACCAAAGTACAGAAACCGCTACTAACTGAACTGGGCTAAACTGAACTAGAAAATGAAAGGAAACAAACTAAAATGCAAATGTTTTTGGTTGATTCAAGATTTCTCTTAAACCAAGGATTCTCCTACATTTGTTTCCCAAGCCATATTGAGAAATCTTCTTTGCTCTTTGATTAACATTGTCTCCAAATGTATCATGCTTGAAAACTTCTAGATCAATGTGACCTAGTTCAGTATCCATTATGTTCATAAGTTCATTCTTAAACTTAGACTCCTTTGGTACCCCTTGGAATTTATACTTAATCGTGATGGGTAGTTCCTTCTTCTTATTATTATCTAGCCTTTTAGAGGATGATTGTGCTTCCTCTATTTCTTGTTCCTCTAGGTCAATTTCTTTTATATATTTGGACCCAGATAGTGTCTCTTCACTTGAATGGTCAGAAACTTCATCAAACATCTAATTGGCCTACATGTGAAAAAAAAATATAAAAACTTAAGAAAAATCCAAAGGGATCATTAAATTTCAAGAATTCTAAGAGTTTATGTGCTTTGGTGGGTTTTAAGACTAAGATGGAAATCTAGTTTGTGGGTCAAATTTGGATTGCATGCCCACTGTCTCAATCGGGTCCCGGGAAGTGGGTGTAAATTAAGCTTTAGGTTAAAAAGTATAAAAGGACCATCAAGTCATCGTGGGCCCGAAGTCCCAAAATGGACCAATATGCAGATGGCGGACTGTGGGGTAAAGGTTAATTTGAGAACCTTTTAAAAGACTAAGGACTAAAAGGTCTTTTAGGATTCGAGGTCTTGAAAGGACCTTAGGACATGATTGTGGGCTATGGGGTGAAAACTAGCTTTTGGCACTTTTTAAGCTTATTGGTTGAAAGGCCTTTCAAGGTTTGATGCCCTGAAAGGACTTTGAAAGGGATTTTACCTAAGTGTCTTCATCGGGCGTGGGCATAAAAAGTGAACTCGCCTCCATGGGCTACTTCTTGGATTAGGTCGGGCTGACCTCTTGGGGCCCGAAGGTTTGAATGGTCATTTAAACTTAGATTTGATTAGACCTGCGGAGAACATGTTGAAATTAGGTTTTCAAACCTATGATAATTTTTAAGGTCGAAGGGCCAATCAGGGCCCAAGGTCCCGATTGGACCCTACTATTTGAGTGAAAATATAATAGTCTCCAAAAACCAAGGCTCAAGGCCCAAAAGGGTTCTTTTAAAATTCAATCAAGGGTTTATTACTAGTGAATTTGACCATTTGAATACAGAATCTGGTCCACTTATTCAAAATTTGAAATCTAAACTAACTTAATCTAACCCTAGAAATCAGGAAAATGTGGGAAAAACAAGCTAATTTAAATAGAAAGCATTTAAACCCTATTTAATCCCTAACTAATACTAATACTAAATCCATAAACAACAAACAAAAGAAAGAAAGAAAAAAAGAAACAAGAGAAAGAAATAAATAAGAAATGAAAAACATAACCCTAACCGGCATGCAAATTTTGAGAGAAAGTGAGCGAGAAGGTGGTAAAATGCAAGAACACATCCGACACCTCACCTGAACACACCCAAACGAGCACAACACCTCGGAATTATGGATTTATGGCTGCAAAAGGCTTTAAACGCTTCAATTGTGAGGACAACAAGTTGAGAGAGAAGAAAATAATGCACAAATGAGTGATAAAGGGCCATGAAAGCCCTTAAATACCCTATTTGTATGAGCCCTAGACC
This sequence comes from Cunninghamia lanceolata, assembly GCA_027924645.1. Lineage (NCBI taxonomy): Eukaryota > Viridiplantae > Streptophyta > Pinopsida > Cupressales > Cupressaceae > Cunninghamia > Cunninghamia lanceolata. Next base: position 6,250,757 of record BSBN01000693.1, read on the forward strand.
GCTATTAATGTGGTATTTAGGGCGGGGTACAGGACCAAAATGGTTCCGCGAAGCAATGGCCAAAAGGTAGATCAAGTCTCACGATCCCAACAGGACTCGATTGGAGTGGAGGCTAAAGGAGAAAAAGGACCACTGGGGGCCTTAAGATCAAAGGGGGCCCCAAGGTCGAAGAGCCAATCAGGGTTCGAGGTCCTGATCCAACCAAAAATCTGATCAGGGCCGGGGTCCTAATTGGTCCACAACACTCAATCTTGGGAACAAAGATATGCCCGGGAACCTGCGAGCCTAGGAGTGAAAGAACTCTCGGGCCTCAACAAAGAAACTTAAAAACCTAAGTTTTTAAGGCAAAACAAAAGGTCTCGTAGATATTTAAGAGAAAGAAGATGATGCAAGATCATCAACAAAGGCAAAAAGGGAGTCCCAATTTGGCTTAAGGATGGGGGTGGTTATGTAGGGCATAACAAATGGTGACTCAACTAGGTAAATGCTATAAGAATTTTGGATGATAGAACCCTCAATTTCCCTAAAGCCTTAAGTTTGAATCCATCAAGGATGAACACCAAAACGATAAACCTCATAAACAAACAATTATGATAATAACAACAAGATGACACTTGAAACTTACAATTGTATGCATGTGATTCATTTCCTTCAACAAGCTTCACCAAGATCCAAAACCTTGTAACTCACTTTGTCAAGCTATTCCTTAATGATTATATTCTACACATGACGCCTGTAAATGGGTTTTCATCATGGTACTTGCCCGCCATATATTATGGTTTTCACCAGAGGATGATTTTTTCTCTTTACTATTTTTTCTTTTTCTTTCTCTTTCTTTTTCTCTTTTTTTTGTTTGCATCAACCTAAAAAGAGTCAAAATATCTTGCACTGAGAGTTGCTCCATATTTGCTCAAACCTGATGGCAAATTGCTTGCAAATTGGGCTACCTAAAAATCTCACTCCTTGGGGAGTATTTCTACAATATCCAATTTAAGTAGCTATGCATGGGCATTGTATTGAAGCCAATGTTGTTGGCCTATGCTTCTTTGCAACGTCTCACTAGCTAAGTTGGCCATCTCTGAAAGGATTCACCTTCATGAGGATTGTTGATGTTCTTAGGGAAAACTAGATTAGGGTAGTAGGGCTAATGATCAATATGAGATGAATGAAGGGTGGGCAATGAAAGATCTTCATAAGAGACCTGAATGCTTCCCTCTTTTATGAGAGGTATTGATTTATCTTTCGATTGCTATGAAATGGAATGAATGAATGAGTGGATGGAGATGAACAAGGTACTTAGGCTACCTCTTTAGGGACCATCCTATTGTTGTTGATGTTAATTCAAAGTATTCATAAGGACTAGGAATTTATTAGCAATTTTCTATTCATGACATTCTCATTTCAATTTTTGGAACGATATCCAAGATGGAATGGAATCATTATATGTTCTTAGACTATCTTAGCATAGGATAAAATTTTGAACTTGGGATAGTTAATGGATTTAAGCAATAGGGTTGGTTAAACAAAGCACTAGGAATTCCTTGTGGGGATCGAAAAGGGCAAATAGTAAGTTAGATGGAGTGATGGTAAGAACGATTGAAAACCTTAATCCAACAAACCTAGATAGATATGGTTGCCTTAGCCAATGCTTATTTGTGGGTCTTCTAGTTGTTGCTGGTCTCTATAAAACTGAATGACATTGCCTCTGAATGTTGAAAAGGACCTCTAGACAACCTTCTCTCAATGTCACCTATGACGTGCGAAATTGTCGAGCACAAGGGTGGAAATTTGCTTCACCATTCTAAGAATTATTAAAATTGAATGTCTTGTAATAGGTACAAATTTTAATAGATATGTTATCTCTTAGTCTTGTCAGAAAACAATCTTTATTAACATCTATCATTAGATGTTTGAACAACTCCCTTTGGGTCTCCTTGGAGTACTTGAAAATATGCTATATCATGTGGAAAATAATATTTTTGCTGATTAAGCCATAATTGGTCATGAATATAGGCTACTCCCTTGAGTATCAGATATGTAAGCTCTACTATGCTATGGTAAAATGCCTTCTTCTCTCTACCTGATAAAAAGTGATTTGAAAATTTATCACCTTCTGATGAAACCTTGTATAATACTGAGATGAACATGAATCCCCTACTCTAAGGAATATAATCACCATGGTTTTCACTTGACGAAGGTCATTGCAAAGTCTAGATCCAACATAGCTTTTGAATATTAATGTGTAAATAATGTAGTAAGCTCTTACGTTATACATTAATCTTTACCACAATAAGGTTTTTTATAGAGACTTTATGTTTCTAGGGCTCATGAGAAATAGAAGTAAACAAAATACTTAATGGGAAATAGTTGATTATACACTGAAAATACTAACAACACGATCCTGATCAAGTCACCCTTGATATTATGGTACCCATAGACCCTCTTCTTTAAGATGGGAAGGACCCACAAGTAGACACACAAATAGAAGAAAGAAAGAAACACCAAATGAACAAACTAACACACTAACAAAAGAGAAGAAGAACAAGAGAAGACTGAAGAACAACAAAAGACTCCTAATCTACTATAATACAAGATGCACCACAATACTTTCAAGGACCGAAATAGTGCTTGAGAAACTATCCATTAATGGGAAATGGGATAGGTTCTCCAGTTAATGAGCTAATCTTGAAAGTGTTTTCTTTGAGACTCTCAGAGATTTGGTAAGGGCCAAGCCACAATTTTTCAAATTTCTAGTGATCACCCTTCTTTTCTTTAGCTTTATCCCATAATAGAACTAAGTCTGAAATTCTAAAAGCCTTGATCTTAACCCTTTTGTCAAACCATCTTTTGACCACCACTTGGTGTTTGACGGTGTGTTGCAAGGCTACATCATGTTTTTCTTCAAGGCCTAACAACTTCATGATCCTAGCTTCTATTTTGTACTCATCAATTGAAAGTTCTTTCATAAACTGAAGGACACGTATCTAGAGATTTACCGGGAAGGCCCGGTTCAAGCTGTATACAAGATGGTATGGGGAAGTTCCTAGAGATGCTTTAGTTCTAGTTTTGTCTACCCATAAGGTGAAGTTGAGATGAGTATTCCAATGCCTAGGGTTCTTTTCAAATAGTTTCTTAATAACATCAATCAAATTTTTATTTGTGTATTGTGTTACACCATTGCCTTGTGGGTAATAGTTTGAAGACAACTTTAAAACTACCTTGTGTTCAAAAGACCATTGTATAAATTAAGTTGATTAAAAAGCAGGACCATTTTCACATACCAGAGTGAAGGGTATCCCAAACCTGGTGATGATGTTGTCTTTGAGGAACTTGATTACCATGTCAGTGGTGCAATTCTTGTAGGCGTGAGCTTTTGTCTAGCATGTGCAATAATTTGTTGTAGTTAAAATGAATTTGTGACATGTAGATGAATTTGGGTTAATCACACCTACAAAATCCAATGCCCATTGGGTGAACGGTCTTACCTCATATACTAACTGCAACAACATTTCAGGATTCTTTTCTCTAGAGGTGGTCATCTTACATATATGATAGGTTCTAACATGTTGGTGATCATCCCGAAAGATATGTGGCGAATAGTAACCAGATCAAAATATTTGGTGTGTTGTAGAATCTCCCGAGCCATTTTCAGTACCATACTTGCCATGAAATTCCTAAAGAACCGGTTTGTCTTCTAATTTAGTCAAACACCTTAAGTAGACACCTTCATAATTCTTTCTAAACAACGTTGCATTCTTTATCATGAAATGTGCACATTTTAATCTAAGAGCTTTCCTCTGAGTGGAATTCAAAATTTCTAGGCACCTATTGTTTAGAAGGAAATATACTATATCTCTGTACCATTCATCATTGGTGATGGCTCCAACTATGTACTACTGATAGTACATCTAAGAATTAACTTCAGGCATGGTCTTGGACAACCCCTATCCTCTTAAAAGCTTCATAGGCTAACTTTCTAGGTCAAATTCCTATAGAATGGCCATCCATTTGTCTCTTCTCTCTCCCAACTCACTTTGCATCAAAAGAGACTTCATAGCTTCTGCAGTTGATAAAGAGATTGAGTCTTTTTTCTTGCTCGGCCAAGAAACCAATCTGTTTCCCAAAAAGAAAGCACCTCCACTTGTACTTTTTCGGTCATCAACATCTTCGTCCCAATCAGCATCTGTATAAGCACTAAGAGTGAAGTCATTATCCTTTGGATACCATAAGCCATGATTCAAAGTGCCTTTTAAATACCTCAAGATTCTCTTAACTGCCATCACATGTGATTCTCTTGGATCAACTTGAAATCTTGCAACAAGATAAACTGCATGCATAATATGAGGTCTAGTTTGAGTTATATAAAGCAATCATCCAATCATGGATCTATACTTTTTTTTATCAATCTTAGGTGATTGATCAGTTTTGCTCAACTTGTAGCCAATTACCATGGGAGTACATACTAGTTTAGAGTCTTCCATGCCAAACTTCTTCAACAACTCTTTTACATACTTAGACTGAGATATGAAGATTCCTTTATCTGATTGATTAATTTGTAGACCCAAAAAGAAATTCATCTCACCAAACATAGACATCTCAAACTCTTTCTACATTTCACCAGCAAATTTCATACACATGCTTTCATTGCCTCCATAGATGATATCATCAACAAAGACTTCAACAATTAAAATTTGATCACCATCAATCTTGAAGTAGAGATTACTATTAGCAGTACCTTTATTGAACCCTAACTGTAACAAATACTTATATCCAACCTTGCATACTAGGCTCTAGGAGCTTGCTTGAGTCCATACAATGCTTTCTTCAGCCTGCATACCATAGCACCTTGGTTTGATAGTAGAAATCCTTCTGGTTGCTCAATGTAGACTTCCTCTTCCAACTCACCATTCAAAAATGCAAACTTCACATCCATCTGATACACTTTGAAATATTTGTGAGCTGTAAATGCCAGAAACATTCTAATTGCTTCAATATGAGCTACAAAAGCAAAAGTTTCTTCAAAATCTATTCCTTCAACTTGAGAATATCCCTTGCACACAAGCCTTGCTTTATTCCTTACAACTTCTACATTTTCATTCAGCTTATTCCTGAAAACCCATTTGGTTCCAATAATATTTTTGTTAGTAGGCCTAGGAACTAATTCCCAAGTTTCATTCTTCTCTATCTACATTAGTTCTTCCTACATTGCCTTTACCCAATTTTCATCATTGCAGGCTTCAATCATAGTTTTAGGTTCAACTATGGAGAGAAAATAGTAATTCACTTGTTCTTCTGTAGCTCTTTTCCTTGTCAGTACTCCTTTGTCTTTGTCTCCAATAATTTTATCTTCAGAGTGATTGATTCTTACATACCTGGGAGTCTTACTATTAACTTCCAGAGCCTTTTCTTCTTCATCTTGACTGTCTTCTTGTTCAACTTTTTCTTCATAAGTTATAGCAATAGGTTCATCTGATTCATAACCATTCTAATTTGATGTTCTTCCGTTGCCTTTATCCACCTTCATATTTGCACTCTCAACAATCTTTTTCAATCTTTTGTTGTAGCACTGGTAGGCCTTACTCTTGGTAGAGTATCCAAGGAAGATTCCTTCATCACATCTTGCATCAAATTTCCCTAGATCTTCATCTCTTCTGATATAGCATTTTCTTCCAAAGACTTTAAAATATCTTATTGTTGGAGTTCTTCCATATCACAGTTCATAGGGAGTTTTGGTGCCATTTCGTTTCACTTGAACTCTATTTTCAATGTTGACATTAGTATGTATGGCTTCTTTCCAAAAGCCTTCTAGAGGACCTCCTTCCTTCATCATTGTCCTAGCAGCTTCTTGAACTATCCCATTCTTTCTTTCCACAACTCCATTCTGCTGAGGAGTCCTAGGTGTAGACAATTGCCTCTTTATTCCTTTTTCTTCACAGAAGGTGTTGAATTCATTTGAAGTGAACTCACCTCCTCTATTAGACCTCAAGCATTTAATTTTTAGCTCTATTTCATTTTCAACCATTGCCTTGAAAAAATTGAACTTCTCTAGGACTTCAGATTTGTCTCTCAAAAAAGTAACCCACGTCATTCTAGAATAATCATCAATAAGAAACATGAAGTACCTATCACCTTGTAGACTTCTTATCCTTGTAGGACCACATAGATCTATATGAACTAGATCTAGCAAACCATCATAGAAAATTGTTCTTTGCTCTTGAAGCTTGTTCTTGTTTGCTTCCCCAACTGACATTCCTTACAAATGGTATTAGTGGGTTTCACAAGTTTTGATAAATCTCTCACAGTCTGACCATAACTTATCTTTACGAGATTATCAAAGTTTCTATGACACATCCTTCTATGCCACAACCAACTTTCATCTACTTGGGATAATAAATAGTTATCATTAGTTCCTCTTAATTGATAGGTGTTACCTCTGGTCTTTTTACCAATAGCAATCATAGTTCTATAGCTTTCCATTATTTTGCACCCATTGTCTTTGAATCTTAAATAATAGCCTTTGTCACACATATGACCAACACTCAAAAGATTATGCTTCAAAACCTGCACATACAGGACATTATCGGTATTATGCTTTCCATTAAATGAAATAGATCCTTTTCCACAAATCTTACCAGCTGCATTGCTTCCAAACCTAACCAGTCTTCCATCATATTTTTCAAAACTTACAAAATTAATTTTGTCACCAATCATGTGATGTGAGCATCCACTATCAATAATCCATTCATCCTTATCTTTCTCAACCTGAATAGCCAAAGCACTTTCTTCCACTGGTTTTTCTTCCTTCACACAACTAGTAGGATTAGTAGACACAGGTTCTTCTTTAATAGCAATAAATAAGAATTCATTTGCACTAGTACTAGCATCATCAGATTCATCATCAGTCACACCTTCATCATCAAAATCTCTAACATAGTAGCATTTCTTTAGAGCTCTAGGTCTATTCTCAAATCTTATTCTATTACTTTCAATTCTTTCAGGACATCTAGAAGAATAATGACCTACTTTACCACATGAAAAACATTTGAAAGGTAGTTTCCCTTTGAACTTACCAAAACCTCTTTGCAATCTATCAATAAAGTTAGCTTCAATTTCATCAAAGTCATCATCAGGTTCTACCTTGTATTTCTTAGTTCTGGATATCTTTTCTGAAGTACTGGCTTTAAAAGTTGTCTCAACTTTTGGCAGAGCGTCTCTGAATTCTCTCATCTCAAAGGTTGTAAGCTTGCCAAGCAATTGATCTCTGTCAATGGTTTTTACAGTCATTACTTCTTCAATTGTAGCTACCTTGTGACTATATGAATTTGGTAGTGATCTAAGAATTTTCATCACAACTTCCTTATCACTAATAGTTCATCCCATACCTTTTATTCCATTGATAATCTCATCAACCCTTTGCATGAAGGCTGTAATGTTTTCATCTTCATTCATCTTTAAACTCTCATATTTTACTTTTAGGCCCTATAGCTTGGCTTCTTTTACATAATGATCTCCTTCATACAATATATTCAACTTTTCCCAAACCTCATTTGTAGTTTCTAGATCCATGACTTTTATCAACTCAGTGTCAGACAAAGCACTTAATAGGGAATCCCTACCTTTTATATTCAACTCATATTCTTTGATTTCATCTTCAGTTGACAAACCATTTGGTGGCATGGTATATTTTGATTCTACAGCTTTCCATACTTTATAGACAAGACAAAGAAGATGGATTTTCATTCAAAGCTTCCAAAGAGCATAATTTGTCCCTTCAAACTGCGAAGCTTCCTTTTTAAAAGACATCTTGGATTTTCCTCAAGTTGTTAGTCTTTCTTTTGAGGAACTTGCTCTGATACCAATTGTTGAAATGCACAGGACAACTGAGAGGGGGGATGAATCGGTTATCATAAAAACTTAACTTCATAAACCATCAACTACTTAATTACTGATAATGAAATTTAACCATGAAAGCATGAAACCATAGACTTAATCACAATCACACATTCAATACAATAGACACTAGATTTTTACGTGGAAAACCCTATAAGGGAAAAACCACGGTGGGTGTTAGCCCATAGAAAATATATGAGTTATACAATACCAAAAAATAGAGGCTCACTGCCTATAGGGCTCACTGCCCAAATCGCTCATTGCAAAGAATGACTCACTGCCAAGGGGTAGCTCACTGCCAAAGGGTGGCTCACTTCCAAAATGATGAACTGATTAAGCATCTACTCCATGCCTGGGTTCAGTTCCATTGAAGCACAACATAGCTTCTTTGCTTTGCTCTTTTACACCTTCACACTTATCTTTTCATTTTCCCGTACTGTCATCCCCTTTTTGACAATTCATTACAAGTCTTTATACAAGTCATCAACCTTAGAATGTACATCAAGGTCGGCAGTACATTCATCAACCGTTTGAACAATATCTAAGGTTGGCATTACAAAAACATACATAGAAATAGGTCTAGACCTAATACATAACTTAGCTAAGGGAAAGATGTAAGAATGTATGCTTATCACACCACACCTTAGTTGGGACTCAAACACAATTCTTCATGCTACGACACACTTCCACAATCTTCAAGGCATCTCCGTAATTAGTGAAATCAACCAAGTCGGCCAAGACTGGTGAGAACACTAGGTCTACTATAAACATTCCTCATCCATGATCTAATTTTCTCTTTGTGGACCAATCCAAAGGTAGGAACATGATCAAGAGAAATCCACAATCACATTGTAATCACCAGGAATAGTGAAACTATCTCTAACCACTCTGTCAAGAAGATTCTTCAAACCAGAGCATAAGAACAACACTGTGAGCCACTGTCTTAAGAAAATGATATCTTGTGAATGACCAAATCATGAACCATTGTAGTTGAAAGCACTTATCATCATTCTAGACTTAACTCTAGAACTGTAAACCAAAATACTTCAATGCAGAGGAATGCAAAGCATAATATTTTCTCCCTGTCACCACCAAACATACAGGAAAAATAGTTTTCACTGATGAACATAACTCACTCAAATCTTCATACTGAAGGATCAATCTTGGAATATAACAACTTCAGATAGACTTCTAACTAACTTCCAATCCATAGACAAAGATATTCATCCTATAGGAAATGTGGAGCATTCTTCTAGACTGTTCTTCTATATGCAATACAATGTTTCTACTGCAACTCACTGTTTCTACCGGAGGAGCTAATTTTCTCAATATCCTCATCATCAAGATTACTTACATAAGTAAATACAAAGCATCTTAATCATTACAAGAAACTAACAAAATAAGAGCACAGTTGACACCAATGACAACTCAGATATGTTGACATCAATGACAACATCGATTAGGCATGTACTTGCAACAACATTCACATATAAAGATCAAACAGAAAAATGCAAAGAGCATAGAATAATTCATGAGAAGGTAAAAATCTGATGACTATTCTCAAAGAGGCATGGTTAGAATTGCAAGAGATATGGGTTTTTATACCAAATGCCAACCTTAATATATTACATTTCATGTTTTATATAGCATTACAATGGAGTACCATAACCTACTGTAATGAATGCATCCATGGGCCTATCAAAGATATTTCTATGCCAGAAGGGACATCTACCTGCAAGACTTTAATGCAGAAAAAAATCTAGATCCATTGAGGAGCTAAAAGATATTTTGGGTTTTCAATGTGAGCAGTTGAATGATTCACCTGCAACAATCAATTTAAAATATCTACCTTTGGAAAGATTTTGCAACACTTCAAGTCAGCCGTTGATATGTCTTATCAGCCGAGTTTGCATATTTTCCATCAGTCGGCCACTATCCTGATATCTTGATATGCATATCCATATCTGGATCATGATTTTTGGATCATAATTTCAAAGTGAGAATATTCCTTGATAATCCCACCAAATGAAAGAGGAGGAAATTCTAAGCAATTTTGCCTTTTGGATCATGTAGAAATTCCTCAGGACGCAAGAGATATTTGTAGTCAAAGTTGAGGTCAACGGGCATATGGATATCCATGAATATCTTCAAGGTATGCACATTTGCAAATACCTAGATGATATAGCTTGACTGCACACAAGAGTCTTCATATCCTGATATCCAGATGCACCCATCAAATTTACCTTCGCAACATGAAGAAGTCGCCATCGACATGGATAACCGATGTCAGGATATTAAATTTAATATGCCACCCCTAAATATATTGATGATGTCATCGGCATAGAGAACATTGTTAAAGAGGGGATCTGGTTGACGTCACTAGGATATTAGCACTGAAGGATGATATGCCAATGGTAGAATGTCTAGATGACGTTATCGTCATATGCACTTCTTTTGGGAGGGGACATTAGGAAAAATCCAAACATTAGGAAATATCTAGATGTTAGAAAAACATCAGGGTATTTACTAAGGTTTGCATAATTGGGAAGTATCTAGATCTTAGTTAAGATCCAGATGTTAAGAATACATCTGGATATTTGCTAAGTTCCAGATATCAAGTAAGGTCCAGATGTTTGTTAAAATCTAGATGTTAGGAAAACATCAGGATGTTAGCTAAGGTCTGGACACTCGAGAGATATTAGGATTTTAACTAAAGTCTGAATATTGAGATAATATCTAAATATTAACTAAGGTTTGGATATCAGACATTAGATATCCATACCAAAATGACCAAGTATGAAGATGAAAATCTCTGCGAAGGAAGGCATTGAAGACTAAAGATTTCTGGGTTTTTTTGGGTTTTTTGTAAGGATTCCCTAGATGAGATTTTAGGGATTTTTGCAAGGAAAAACACTAGAATTTGGAGGGTTTAAGGCAAGCAGCGTTATATTCCAAGGGATATCTAGGAGATTTTTAAGGTGAACTATTTAACTCTAGATAGAGGAAAATGGGTCAATAGTGAGTAAGATAGAGGTCATTGTTGCTATGTACCTCCTAACTAAGAGAATCAACAACCTAATCCTCCTTATCTTTAATAAATTTTATGTCAGAGTCATAGTCTGACAAGAGTTCTAGCCATCGCCTTTAATGAGCATTCAGATTTGGTTATGTGAAGATGTACTTAAGTCCTTCATTATCTGACTTAAGTTCAAAGTGCTTTCCCATCAAATAATGCCCCCAAACTTGTAAGGAATGCACAATACCTTCTACCTCTAAATCATCCGATGCATAATTCTACTCATATGGTCTCAACTTTCTCGACTCGTAGACTACAACCTAACCTTACTACATAAGCACACCTCCTAATCCTTCTCCTGAAGCATCTGTTACTACCACAAAGTTGCCCTCTAATTCAAGAACTCTAAGAATTGGTGTAGTTGTTAACTTTTTCTTAAGAATACATAATGCTTCTTCACACTTCTTAGTCCATTCGAACTACTTTCCTTTCCATTGGAGTGTTGTAATTGGATTAGCAATCTTCAAAAAAATTAGCACAAATTTCCTATAGTAACCTACTAACCCCATGAAACTACGTACCTCATGTACATTCCTAAGTGCAGGCCACTCTAGAATAGCCTTAATCTATGGAGGATGTACTGCAATTCCTTCTACTGATATAATGTGCCCCAAATATTGTACTTCTTTCTGAAGAAGGTACATTTTGACAGTTTGTCAAACAACTTCTATTCTCTTAACCTTTGAAGAATGATTCTCAGATGTTGATTGTGCTCTTCTTCATCTTTTGAATATATCAGAATGTCATCCAAAAAGACTAGGACAAACTTATCTAGACAATCCTTGAAGACACTATTCATCAAGTTCATGAAAGCGACCGGGGTGTTAGATAAACCAAAAGATAAAACTATAAACTTGAAGCGTCCATATCTTGTTCTAAAAGCAGTCTTATGGATGTCTTCATCTTTTACTCTCAATTGATGATAGCCTGCAATTAGATAAATTTTAGAAAAAGACCATTGCACCACGCATTTGATCAAAGAGATTGTCTATGCGAGGTAGTGAGTACTTATTCTTTATCATTGCTTTGTTAAGCATATGATAATCTATGCATAACCACAAGGACCCATCCTTCTTTCTCACCAAGATCATTAGTACTCCCCAAGGTGATACACTTGGTCGTATTAACATTTTTGACAAAAGATCTTGAAGCTAGGATTTCAACTCAACCAACTCTGTGGTTGTCATTCGATAACATGCTTTAGAAATAGGTTCCAAACCATGTACTATGTCGATTGAGACATCAAACACTCACTTGGGTGGTAATCTTGACAATTCTTTAGGAAAGACATCTTGGAATTCATAGAGGAAAGGGTAATTGCATATTTTTGGTTCATGCAATTTTTCTATTGGTTCAATTTTGACTGCAAAAATTTGACACCCTTTTCTCTTAGGTCTCTTGAGCTACATTGCTAGGATTTGCCTAGCCTTGATTTCTTGCTTGACTCCTTGAATCCTCACCGGGTTACCTAGGTCATCTAGGCATTCCACCATCTTTTCATAGCAATCAAATTTAGCTTTGTGTCACCAAAACCAATTCATGCCAAGGATGACATCATACGACCCTAAGGGGGGTATGTAGAGATTTACTTCCATTGTAAAGGAGGGTAATCTAACCTTAGTGTTGATGGTCCATTTAGCACATGCATGCAACACAAGCAAGGTGAGATTCAACTTGCTTCTCCTAAAAGGACTAATAGTCAAAAAGAGAATCAACGATCCCTAAGGTCTTAGGAGTTGGGTCACAATTATGCTGCACAAATACATGGTCGATATGGATAGTTCACAAGGGGACTTGGTTGTACAATTTATTTGTTCAAACTGAGCATACATTTAATCTATCTACTACTATTTTGAAACAAAGATCAAAATATTTTATGGGAACGAGAAGTAAATGATACAACACAACAAATTTCAAACTTTGTATCAATACACTTATCTAAGAAATTCATTAACCACAATATTAAAATTAGTTTTATAAAACCCAATCATTCATATTATGGAGCCATAGTTAAAAGATTCTCAAATTGATATGATTAGAATTGTATTTTCTGATTACTATATTTCATACGTAAATTAGAAATAAATCCATAATTTTAAAGAACAAATTTCATAATTTCTTAAATAGATATGGAATTAAAGAGTGAGTTCAATGCACTACACTAGAAACACAAAGAAAGATCTATAAAGGACTCAAATCCATCACATAAGTTATAGAAGTAATTAATCCACTTAACTACATCATCACAAGTAAAAAGATAAATCTTATAAAAATGAATCAAATAGTCATTAAATCTTACAATCACGTGCTTAATCCAAGAGTTAGCACTATAAAAGAATATACAATGTCCATTGGCTTTTCATGCCATAAATAATCCAATGATAATTACAAGTTACAATAATCATGTATAATACAAGAATAATAAATCAAACAACTCTCAAGTCGCCACGAACCCACATGGTCCTCTTGTGAGCTGAGAGATGGGAACATGACTCAGGCGCTTTTCCGCCCAACCATGAAGCAATTATACTTCCCCGGATCCTTTCATAACATGAAGGAAATCCAACCCTGCACGAAATGCCTAGAAACCTGGAAACAACTGGCAGGAGGGAACACCCGATGCAACCTGATGTCTAAGTGCAAATCTAAATGATGATATGCAAATGTCTTAGAACATGATGTGGCAGAGATATCTATAAATAAGTTTTTCTCAACTAATATTCATTTATTTCAATGAACTCCTAGCTTGGCCAAGTATAAAAATAGTTTAAGTCAAATCCCGAAAAGAGGAAAAGTCATCTCTGTTACCCACATTCAGCATCCTAGCCCAAAAGCAACCCAACATACATAACAAGAACATGAAAGAAAACTAATTCCCGTGTATGTCCAATCAAGAAGCATAACTAATGCAAAAAAATAACTTAACCCCAATCCATCCATTTTCAAGAATAAGATATGAGCAAGAAGTAAAACGTTATGAACCGAATACACATAAGTAATGATATTCAAGATAGTTACAATATCTATAGAATCACTTGCAATCATGGTTTCAGTGTTAAGTTTTGTTAAAAACATAGACCAATAACACTAAAAGAGAAGTGAAGTATGTAGTCACAAGTGGTATTCATGCAACTAAATATACACAATTTTCCAATTTCAATAGCATTCAATGATCATGCTATAAAAAGATCCAATGACATTCCTAAGCCAACCCAAACCCAAGTACTATTCTTTTAAGCCATAATTTAATCTTTAGTTTAAAATACTACAATGATTGCATTAAAATCATTGTCGGAGTATTCCTACTTAGTTTAGGTATACAATCATAGTTTATTCTTATGTGAAGGTAGAGAGAAAAAGTGTTTTCAAGTCTGATCAACAGTCAACTTGACATAGATATATTCTTAATGATTTAACTTCTTTCATTCGCTGGAATAGACCTAAATCAACTTGGATAAGCAAGAAGGAAAACAAGCCCTTTGGGCAAGAGCATGAAAAAGAAGACCAGCGAGTTGATTAAATCTACCAGCAACTTTAACATAAAACAAACCTTTCAGCGGTAAGGATGTGATAGAGAAATAAAAATAAATAAACATATTGATATTCCATTCCAACCGATTGTGATTAATCAATCAAAAAAAAAAGTTCAAGATCAAGAGATCAATTTTCATGGCGTGATTTTATTTTAAAGCTGGCATAAACATCAGAGAAACGTTTATATCGCTGAAGGCCGTTAACACAACTAGGTCGATAAGAGAAAGTAATTATCAAGATTATTGAACTGTAGGCCATTCATTACATCAGGACTGTATTCAGCAAAGAAATAAACAAAGTGCTTTAGAAGAAGTGTTGGATAACAGAAAGAAAGGTCTGATCAAGTTGAGGTGAGCTGGAAAGAAATAAAATCTGACTACAAGTTAAATGATAAGGCCAACATCATAGCCAGATAATTTAGAAAACAAGAAGTATTCCTATATAAATATGAATAGGCTGAAACAGGAATAAGGGGAAATATATAAGAAGGTTTTAAATCTAAATCTATCTAAGGCATGGCGTGAGGCACTTCTTCTCGATCTCCCATGCCGGCGCTTGAAGGAAAAAAAAAGAACTAATACTTTTTATTCTTTTAAGATCATAGCAATTTATTCATATAGAAGTATACGATCTTAATTTAAGAAACTAACTTTTTAATTTATTTGCTTTTTATAAATCTCTTAAAGTATAGTCATTTTTTTTAAGGTAAAAAAAAAAGAAAATAGAAAAGCTTACTTTTCATTTAAAGTAAAAGCACGAGTTTATTTTTTTAATTTATTTATCTAAAATCTAAAAGAAAATAAGAGAAGAATAAATATATATACCTTTTATATAATTATTTATTATTAATTTATATAGTAAAGAAAGGAAAATAACTATTATTAATTAGTTTTATAATTTGAACTAATAAGTTACAAATTCTATTTGAAAATATACACTTATATTATTAATTTACTCATATTTTAATAAATGTTAAAACCACAAATTTAAACAATTGTAATCTTTTTACTAATACCTATCCTTCTTTATGCAAGCAAGTGAGCAGGAGATATTCGCCAACATGGGTTATTATCTTCTATGAAGAAAGAAAAATTAAAAAAAAGATATGACGTTATTTTGCCCTTATCAAAGCATACAAAATCAACCCATTCACGCCAACCAAAAGCTCAAGAAGATCTTTTTTTTTCCACAACATTCAACAAAGTCAATCAATATGCAAAATAATATGAAGCTAACATGGTCTAAGTGGTGTGTGCAACATCGGACTCCATCCTTCCAATTCTTGCCAAGTGGCTAGACACCTCTACCTCGGTCATGTTCTCATCTTTGATGAGTACCTGCATTCAATCGCACTCCATATCACATTAGTAGGTTAGTCTACCAAAATCCATAGCCGAAGCAACATAATTCAATTATAGTAACTAAGTATTCATCAATTACATACCATTTTACCTATAAGGGTTACACATTTAAACCATGAAGTAAAACATAGAGATAATAACCAATAGTAAAATTAGTCACAAGGTTCGAGACGCGACAAGATCCCACAGAATTGACAGCCATCTTGCATTAACTTCTTTGAACTTCAATACAAGAAAGTAGATCCAGCACAAAGAATAGAAATATGGATCTGTTTCCAGAAGAAACCACCTTCTCTATACTAAAATACTGTAAAAAAATTGCTAACTATTGAAAAGCTTTAAAAACTAAAATGTGGACTAACAACCTAATTCTTCAACTTTCAGACCCTTGATCAAAATGAGTCCCTCCCTTTTATAGGCACTTCAAAAGAATAATTACAATAGTCATAAACTACATGCAATACCTTTTGTCATTATTTTCATCCCAATCCTCATGCAACTCAAAGAACATATTCAAAAATAGAATTGTTTTTGCATGTCCATTTCCAAGTTGACTTTTCAACTCAAAAATATAAAATGAAATAAGAAAGATTTATGTAGGGCCCACTTTATAAAAACAGTGAGTCCCTTTTTACAAAAAGTGTTTTATTACAATTTCTTTTAAATATCAAAATTGACTAAGTCCACAAAGTGAACTCAGTGAAAGTTGGATGCCATTGATGCAGATTTAACTTTCTTGTACTCAATAAAATTTAAAAGAAGCCGCTCCACTCTGTCCACATCGGGTCCATCCAACCACTCATACCAAAACTTGAAAGTTTTCAGATGCTGAGCAAACCATTCACACTTTTCTCCATCTTTCTGAAATCTACCAATGCCAACTTGAAATGAGCCTTGGATTCCACAAACCTATCCAACTTGTTCTCATTGAAATCTAGACCATGATACAAATCATCCATCTTCCTTTTATAGACTTCATTCACTTTATCCAAGGATTCCAACATGTGTCTAACATGAGAGTACATATCTAGGCGCACAACTGCTTTGACAAAAGTTTCAAAAATAGAAATATATGTAAAGATTACTGCAATGTGATTAGTGCAGGGAGATACTCAACTATTTGCTTGATCTTATATTCTGTGATTTTTAGACATTCATCCACAAAATTAGGTTCCTCATCCTATAAAATATCTGATTTTATCAATCTCTCCTCACTCATTGCCCCAATCAATTTCAATGTTTTCAAAACCCTTTCTAACTCTTTATCTTCCCTTTTGTGACTTTCCAAAAAATCTTCAATTTCTTTCTCAAGTTGATAGGACTCTTCATAAAATGGCAAATACTTGTCAAAAATGCTAAAAGCTTTTTCTAAGAATTTGGAAACCCACCTATCAAGCACATAAGACTTTTCTTTCATTGCCTACAAAGTATCAACTTCCTGCTTAGTCATCAAAATTGGCACATCAATTGATGTTGGCTACTAAGATATTGGAGTAACAAGATCCTTGACAAACTCCTTCATATGATGCAATTGTAGTTTCAAATTATCATTGGTATGTTTATCCTTTTGTATTCTAGATTTAAGAGTTG
Source organism: Cunninghamia lanceolata (assembly GCA_027924645.1). Taxonomy (NCBI): domain Eukaryota; kingdom Viridiplantae; phylum Streptophyta; class Pinopsida; order Cupressales; family Cupressaceae; genus Cunninghamia; species Cunninghamia lanceolata. Next base: position 6,268,208 of record BSBN01000693.1, read on the forward strand.
TATATGCAAAATCAAAAGAAGCAATCGCTTCAACACAGGTCTACTTATCCAAATTCACCCTTGTAATCTTGTAATCTTCAACTAGCAAGTTCCTATCATCTTTTTCAGCTACTGGGTTGCAATTATTGCAATCCTTTCCCCTTGGTCATTGGTGCGAATAACTGACAAACTCTTAGCCCTTTTCTTCAACTTACCTTTCTATAGTTCAACAATCATCTCTTGAAAACTTAACGGCTTTGAAATAATTTGCTACATTTTTCCTAAGTTCAAATTCAGCCATGAAGGTGCAGTTGGAGCCTCTAGAGTATGATACAGATGATTTTGGGCTATTTGTTGCTATTGCTAATTAGACTATTCACTTATTATGCTTTCATGTTGTTGCTCCTACTGTGGTGGCTGATCTGTCACTTTTGAAAGCTCAACATTATCTTTCTTGGCTTGCTCAATAGCATTAACAAGCTCCTGCTATTCTTGGTCTGGGAGCACATGTTCTTCACCAAGCTCTTCTTCTCTTTCTTCTTCTAAAGGAACATCCTATTTAGTTCTATCTATTTCTTCATCTTCTTTTTTCTCTTCTTCAAAAGGAATTTTTTGTTGCCCCTCAGATTGTTGTTCCTGTTCTAGTTTAGGTACTTCCTCATTGAGGACTTCTCATTGCTCATCAATATCCTTGTCTTCTTCAGTGACCCTCTCTTCCTCAGGTAGTTGTTGCCCTATCTGTTCAATTTCAGTTTGTTGTTTTCAAGATGGAGGCAAGATTACAACCTTACCAAAGGTTTCCTGTGATGTTTTTTCTTCAACAGTCTGCTACCCTTCACCTCATGTTTTTCCAATAGATTCACTAGGAGGTATAACTTGGGCCATTGGTCTTGCTCCAATACCAGATGTGATGCCTATTGCTCCCTCTTTATACATCATTGAAGACTCAGCCAACTTTTCTTGTACTACCTTTAGTACATCCTCAGGAGAAGCATCATCTAAGGAGGCCCTAGACTTTGTAGTTTTTGGGGGCTTACCATGTGTCTTCTGTCTTTTACCAGCTGGGGACCCTAAAGATGAAGGTTGATTTTTGATTCTTTTCCTTGTTTGTGGGGTTGGTGGAACAAAGTATATGATCCCTGGCTCTATCCACTCCATGCTCTTCTGAATAACATAGGTACTGTATTCTCTGATAGAATACTTCTCTTTCCCTAACCAATTAATAAGATCTAACCTTTTCTTATCCACATAATCTAATTCATACACATCATCCAAAACAACACCATCATTGGAAAACTCCTTTGGAATGTCATTTCTCAACCTGAATTGTCTCAATTGAAAGGCAGTAAACCTAGTATACTGCTTCTTCCTTACCTTGAAGTCATCTGGCAATTTTCCTAGAAGTCTTCTAAAGAATGTTTATGCTTAAAATCCATAGTTGGGAAAAGTTGATTTAACTTGCCAATAGGGTCAAAATCATCCCTAGGCTCATAAACTTTCAAATTTAGAGAATTGAGCTATTCAACCACTGTTTCTACTACATTGATAGATGGACACTCATAAAAACCTAAGACAAAGGGATACTTAACCTCAGACTTATGCTTTCCAGACAAGTTCAAATGAACTTCACTTATCTGGTGAGAAAACTGCATCAGAATGATCTTATCACTACAATGTCTTGGGAACAAGAATTAAGCTCTCTTGAAGCCTTCTATTCTAATGTATGTGGTCTTAGGATACTAAATAAGTCATTGGCCCCATGGCTTGATGAGATCCATTGCTCTTGAGGATATACGGAAAGCAAGGTCTCCTATCATTTGAAAAATAGTAGCATATAGAAATGCATCATTAACCCTCTTGAAATGTTTCTCTGCCTCCTTGAGCTCTAGTTAGGGATAAAACTCCTAAAATTTACTTTGTCCTAGAGCCTCCCCTCTAATTCCCATAGTTGTAAATCTAGGAAAGTTCCCTACTCTAGCAGCTAGCCATACAACATATGATGTCATATAGAATTTCTTAACTTGTACTACCAACATTAGCTGGGAATGTATGTTGTCTAAAACAATCTACGCCCAATCCAACTTAATGTCTCCTTTTAGAGTGTAATAAATAAATTGAAACATCCAAGTTTCATAAGTTCTAGATTCTTCCCTTCTAAAATCTCTACTCAACAAAGTGATGACATCAGATACCTCTCCCTGAAAATCTATCCTTGTCACTTTTCTTGGCACCTTAGAAGAAGATTTCTTCTTCTTTGCTAGCCAATGTTGGTTCAAATATTCCTTATTTCCCATAACATCTTGATTGCATGCTCTAAGGGCTTCAACCATTGTTAATGTGTGGGTTTGTGGGTATATTGGAAAACAAAAGACCATTTTGATCATTTAGGGGTGATATCTAGGAGGAGATTTCCACTAGAGTCAAGGCATTTCCTCTCCTCACAGTCATAGTGATGAGTGAAAGTAAGAATTAGCTCAAGGAACTGGACAGTGGGTGGACAACATGCTATGTGTCTGGTCTAGTCATGACAAGAGGGTTCATAGAATGAACTGTCCAGACTGTACGGCTAGAGTAACACAATGGAAACAACTCAAAGATTTAATGTGAATACAGATTTAGTCATTCAGTATGTCATAGAATTCAAATACAAATCGGCCGACGACATGTGGGCTTACAAATTAGGGCTCACGGGCCTAATTACAGAATATCAGAATATGCACAAGATATAGCTTTGAAGTTCATTTGCAAAGAATCCAAACTATGAACTTACACTAATGATCATCACTATCGAATACTACTTTCCTAAGGATCTATTACATAAATGTATATCATCCCCAATACAAAAGATTCCTCTGCGTCAGCTAAGGAAGATCACAAACTCCAATGAAGAGTTGTGACATGTGTACACAGATAGGTCAGGCCTAAATGAATAGAACTCATCTGCAAATGAATGGAATGATGCGCAGATCTTGGGGAAGGTCAGCCACAAACCAATAAACATTAAGTGATATGCAAATTAGTTCCACAGGTTGTGAAATGCTCCGTAAGTCTTCTCCTTTAGGTCATTATCAGAGATTGTCAAGATGCTCTATTATTAGAAAACAATTGATTTTCTGATAGTGATAAATTTCTAGTACTTGATCCAAATGATCTAAATTTCAAATATGTTGTGGATGAATGAATGTAGATACTAAGTCCAGCTCTGCAAGGTCTGAGATAAAACTGTAGTAGAATGCAGACCAAAATACAAAAACTGCTACTAACTGAACTACCTAAACTGAACTAGAAAATGAAAGGAAACAAATTGAAATGCAAACAAACTAAAATACAAATGTTTTTGGTTGATGCAAGATTGCTCTTGAACTAGGGATTCTCCTGCATCAGACACCTGGGGTTGTTTTGAAAGTGAGTCCCTCACTTTAATGGGGCTAGAGGAAAACCAAGATGGTCTACCTCAGCTTGAGAAATCTAGGATGAATCTTCTTCTGGTTTGCCTTTCCACTTCACAAGGTATTCTTTGTATTATCTTCCTCTGGTGCTGTGTCCAACTCTGCTATCCAAAATATCCTCAATTTTCTCTGGTGCTTGGTGTGGTAACTGCTTTTTCATGTTTTCTTCAATGTTGTCACTAAACTCTACTTCATGATACTGATATAGGTCTGTAATGTTGAAAATAGGTGATATGCCCAATGTTTTTGTTAACTCCACTTCATATGCATTTCTTGAATTAAATTTTCTAAGTATCCTACAAGGTCCAAACTTCTTCGTCTTCAACTTGTTATATGTCCCAACTAGAAATCTTTCTTTCTCAAGTATACCATAACTTAATCTCAAACTACAAAGTCCTTATGTTTCCTCTTTTCATCTACTTGCTCCTTATACTTGCTATTCACATCCTCCAAATGCTTCTTCACCTGATTATGCATTGTCTCCATATGTTTTGCAAATTCTTTTTCTTCTACACTTCTCTTATTTGCCATACGAATGTCTCTCAGTTCTACTGCACCTCTAGGGTTTACTCTGGTAACAGTCTCAAAGGGTGTTCTTCTAGTACTCCTATTTGCTAAATTATTAAGTACACACTTTGCTTGTGAAAGAATCAAGTCCTAACTTCCTACCTTCTCTCCAACCAAACATCTCAACAAGTTTCCCAAACTCCTATTCACTACTTATATCTGTCCATTAGTCTCTGGATGAAATGTTGAACTAAACTTCAAATTTTTCTTCATCTTCTTCCAAAGTGTCTTCCAAAAATATCCAAGAAATCTGGTGTCTCTGTCTGAAATTATGCTCTTAGGTAATCCATGCAATCTCACAATCTCCTTGAAAAATAGGTCATCTACATGCACTGCATCAGTTGTCTTCTTACAAGTTATGAAATGTGTCATCTTTAAAAATCTGTTTACCACTACAAATATGGAATCATACCCTCTTTGTGTCTTAGGCAATCCCATTACAAAATCCATGCTTATGTCTTCCCAAGGTCTCTCCGGTACTGTCAAAGGTTTATAGAATCTAGTATTTTGACTACTCCCTTTTGCAACTTGACAAGCTCTACAACTCTACACAAATTTTCTAACATCCTTGTGTGTCTGAGGCCAAAAGTAGTTTTCACTCACCAAAGCCATTATTTTATCAATGCTAAAATTTCCTGCTAATCCACCACTGTGCTTCTCTTTGATCAAGTTATCTCTCATTGAACTTCTAGGTATGCACAACTGGTTTCCTCTAAACAACATATCTTCCTGAATGAAATATTCCAACCACTTACTCTTATTAGTCCCAATAGGTTCCTTACATGCTCTCTAGGGTTCTGCAAAATCTATATCTTCTTCATACATGTTCTTTAATTCTTCAAATCCCAACACTTCAACTCTCATCTCTGTCAGCAAGTTTTGACTCCTACTCAATGCATCTTCTACTTTGTTTGATTTTCCACTCCTATGCTTCAACACAAAAGTATAACTCTACATAAACTCTACCCATATCATATGTCTTTGATTCAACTTGCCTTGACTATTCAAATATTGCAAAGCTTGATGATTTGTATACAACACAAACTCCTTAGGAAACAAGTAATGCCTCAATTTCTTCAAGGCTTGAAATATAGCATAGAACTCTTGATCATAAGCTGCTTATCTTCTCCTTGTATTATTCAACTTCTCACTAAAATATGCTACAGGTCTACCTTCTTGACTTAACACTGCTCCAATTGCATTCCCACTTGCATCACAATCTACTTGAAATACCTTAATGAAATCCAGTAATGCCAAAATAGGTTGCTCTATCACCTTCTACTTCAACAACTCAAAAATTTTATCTACTCTTGATGTCCACTTGAAACCTTTTCTGTCACCTCTTATTGTCTCTATCATAGGGTTACAAATTGAACTAAAATTTTTTATGAACTTATGATAGAAACTAGCCAATCCATGGAATGATCTGACTTCTCCAATGCTCTCCAGTGTAGACCATTCAACAATTACTCTCACTTTCTTAGGATACATCTTCAATCCTTCCATAGAAATCACAAATCCCAAGTATACCAATTCTTCCTTCATGAAACTACATTTCTTGAAGTTTATCGGCAATTTCTCCTCTCTCAACCTCTGCAAAACTTGTCTAAGGTGCTGAAAATGTTCTTTTGTCTTACTAAAAATTAGAATGTCATCCAAATATACAATAAAAAACTTACCCAAGAATTTCTTCAATACTTCATTCATTAATCTCATGAAAGTACTTGGTGCATTTGTCAATCAAAAAGGCATCACTAACCACTCATACAATCCTTCATTTGTCTTAAAATCAGTCTTCCATTCATCTTCTTTTCTGATTCTAATCTGATGGTATCCACTCTTCAAATCAATCTTTGTGAAATATTTTTCTCCACTCAAACAATCCATGATATCATCCATCCTAGGTAAAGGAAATCTATACTTAACTGTGATCTTGTTTATTGCTCTATAGTCTATACACATTCTCCATTCTCCATCTTTCTTCGATGCTAAAACTGCAAGTACTGCACAAGGACTCAAACTTTCTCTGATCAAACCTTTCCTCAACAAATCTTGTTTCTATCTATTCAATTCCTCATTCTCCGTCGATGTCATTCTATGTGCTGCTTTGTTAGGCAAACTAGCTCTTGATATAAGATCCATGTGATGACTAATACTCCTGATAGGTGGCAAGCCTTCAGGTACATTATTTGATATGATGTCTTTATACTCTATCAGCAACTCCTTTATATCCTCTGGTTGTGATTCAATCTCCTTCAATGCTTCAAGATTCATAGGAATTAAAGCGTCACACATATTCTCATGTCTCAAACCATCCAGAAATTTCCTTCCATCTACCAAATAGATTCTAGCATTTCCACATACTTCACTCTTAGGATCATCTTCCAAAGGAATCAAAGTAATTCTCTTTCCATTTGATTTTATAGTGTATGTATTCTTTCTCCCATCATGTATGGATTTTCTATCATATTGCCAAGGTCTACCCAACAAAATATGACAAACATCCATAGGCATAATATCACACAAGACTTCATAATGATAAGATCTAATATGAAATTTTACCAAACATTATTCACTTATTAGTACCTTATGATCATCCTGAATCCATGCTATTTGATAAGGCTTAGGGTGTTTCAATCTTTCCAACTTCAACTTAGTCACCATCTCCTCTGAAACTAGCTTATTTGAACCACCACTATCAATTACAACTTTACAACATTTACCTCCTGATTTGCATCTGGTTCTGAACAAACTTTTTGTCTACGGTGGTTCCTCATTTCTCTCTTCTTGAAATAGTTCTCTCCTCATCACAAGTGATTATCCTTTCTAAGGTTTGCAAACTAAACTAGGTGATCCAATGAGTTCTTCTTCCACATAGGCTACTCTTCCACTATTTTCTGTTATCTTGTTTGTACCTTGATTACATTCAAATGCTCTGTCCTTCACCTCCACACTTAAAACAAGTTCCTCTGAATGTTCTCCTATCAGGTCCTCTTCCTTCTCTTCTGTATCCTTCACTCTAGTATGCATTAGGGTTTCCTCTCTGATAGTAGGTTCTATCATCTCTCGAGTATGCATTGTTATCTCTGTCATCCTTCTTGAATGTGTTTTCTTGTCTGTTCTACTCCACATATGATCGTTCTCCTCCAGAAAAGGTTCTACCTTTCTAAAATTTACCTCCTTCACCTCTCTATCTTTGATCATGTCTCTTATTCAACTTCTCTTCAACTTTCAAGGCAAATTTATATGCTTCTTCCAATGTTGTCACCCTTACCGAACTCAATTCTTCTTAAATATTCATGCCACTTTCTCTTTGCTTGCTTTACTATGTCTTGTCCTTATGATCATCTTATGAAATTCTTCAGTAGACTCCTTCACAGATTTCTCCTTTTGTCTCAGGTTCTATAATCTCTTCAATAGTTCCAACTCATAGTCAACAAGTACAACCTGATTCTTCAATTTTGTCACCATCCTATCCCATTTCATAATCTTTTCTTTCCCTCTCCTATTTCTATCCAACTAAACTTCTTTCCACCATATAGCATCATGTCCTTTCAACTTTGTCTTTACAAATTTCACCTTCTCTGGATCTTCTACTTCTTCATATTCAAAGTACTCTTCCATGTCATTTATCCAGTCAATCAACTCTTCAGGGTTCAAATTGCCAGTGTAATTTGGTACATCAACTCTAGGTCTTTTTCCAATCTTTGAAATAGCTCACAACATCTTCACCTAATCTAATTCTTCTTCTTCATAACCTCCTAGGGTTTCACCAATTTGTTCAATAGATTGAAATTCTTCTTCATCATCACTTTCAACATTAGGTCTAGGTGTCAATCCTCTTCACCTATCTTCCTCAACAACATCCAATCAAATTCTCATTATTTTCATCATTTTCATCATCTCATCCATCCTTCCAGCCATTGTTCTAATAGTAGGGACTCTCCTTGGTGGCATCTTCCTAGGATCAAGTGCAAACATCCTCAAGTTCAGCGATTGGGCTATAAGGTGACAACTACCTCATAGTCGATGATCAATTGTGACATAAGTAACCTACCTCAGATTAAACGATCTATCCACAAAAAGATCTTATAGAATTCCTTCACCCATTTTGCTCAATTCACTCCCAAGGATTTGAAATTTCACTCTGATACCACTTGGTGCAGTCACAGTAGGAGGGTTCACAGAATGAACTGTCCAGATCGTGCAACTAGAGTAACACAATGGAAACATCACAAGGATTTGATGTGAATGCAGATTCAGTCATTTAGTATGTCATAGAATTCAAATACAAATTAGGGCTCACATGCCTGATTACAAAAAATCAAAACATGCACAAGATATAGCTTTGAAGTTCCTTCACAAAGAATCCAAACGATGAAATTACGCTAATGATCATCACTATCAAATACTACTTTCCTAAGGATCTATTACATCAATATATATCATCTCTGGTACAAAAGATTCCTCTACGTCGGCCAAGGAAGATCACAAACTCCAATGAAGAGTTGTGACGTGTGTACATGGACAGGTTGGCCCTAAATGAATAGAAGTCCTCCAGAAATGAATGGAATGAGGTACAGATCTTGGGGAAGGTTGGACACAAACCAATAAACATTGAGTGATGTGCAAATTAGTTCCATAGGTTGTGAAATGCTCCACAAGTCTTCTCCTTTAGATGATTATCAGATATTGTCAGGATGCTCTGTTTTGAGAAAATAGTTGATCTTCTATTAGCGATAACTTTCTAGTATCCAATCCAATTGCTCTAAATTTTAGATATGTTGTGCATGAATGAATGTAGATACTAAGTCCATCTCCACAAGGTCTGAGATGCAACTATGGTAGAATGCAGACCAAAGTACAGAAACTGCTACTGACTGAACTGGGCTAAACTAAATTGGAAAATGAAAGGCAACAAACTAAAATGAAAACAAAATTAAAGGCAAATGTTTTTGGTTGATGCAAGATTTCTCTTGAACCAAGAATTCTCTTGCATCAATGTCCCAAGCCATATTGAGAAATCTTCTTTGCTCTTTGAGTAACATCGTCTCTAAATGTATCATGCTTGAAAACTTTTAGATCAATGTGACATAGTTCAGTATCCATTATGTTTCTAAGTTCATTCTTGAACTTAGACTCCTTTGGTACCCCTTGGAATTGATACTTAATCATGATGGGTAGTTCCTTCTTCTTCTTCTTCTTAGCTAGCCTTTTAGAGGATGACTATGCTTCCTCTATTTCTCATTCCTCTAGGTCAATTTCTTCTATAGATTTGGACCCAGATAGTGTCTCTTCACTTGAATGGTTAGAAACTTCTTCTTCAGACATCTAATTGGCTTGCATGTGAAAAAAAAAAAAATTAAGAAAAATCCAAAGGGATCATTAAATTTCAAGAATTCTGAGGGTTTCTGTGCTTTGGTGGGTTTTTGGGACCAAGATGGAAATCTGGTTTGTGGGTCAAATTTGGATCGCGTGCCCACTGTCTCAATCGGGTCTTGGGAAGTGAGTGTAAATTAAGCTTTAGGTTAAAAAGTGTAATAGGACCATCAAGTCATCGTGGGCCCAAAGTCCCAACATGGACCAATATGTAGATTGTGGGTTGTGGGACAAAAGCTAATCTAAGAACCTTTTAAACGACTAAGGACTAAATGATCTTTCGGGATTTGAGGTCTTGAATGGACCTTAGGATAGGATTGCGGGCTGTGGGGTGAAAACTGGCTTTTGGCACTTTTTAAGCTTGTTGGCCGAAAGGCCTTTTAGGGCCTGATGCCCTGAAAGGATTTTGAAAGGGATTTTACCTAAGTGTCTTCATCAGGCATGGGCACGAAAAGTGAACTCGCCTCCATGGGCTACTTCTTGGATTAGGTCCGAATGACCTCTCAGGGCCTGAAGGTTTGAAAGGTCATTTAAACTTAGATTTGATTAGACCTGTGGGGAGCAAGTTGAAATTAGGTTTTCAACTGTATGATAATTTTAAAGGTCAAAGGGCCAATCAGAGCCCAAGGTCCCGATTAGACCCTACTATTTGAGTGAAAATCTAATAGTCTCCAAAAACCAGGGCTCGAGGCCCAAAAGGGTTCTTTTAAAAATGAATCAAGGGTTTATTACTAGCAAATTTGACCATTTGAATGCTGAATCTAGTCCACTTATTCAAAATTCAAAATCTAAACTAACCTAATCTAACCCTAGAAATCAGGAAAAATGTGGGAAAAACAAGCTAATTTAAATAGAAAGCATTTAAACCCTATTTAATCCCAAACTACTACTAATACTAAAACCATAAACAACAAACAAAAGAAAGCAAACAAGAAATAAGAGAAAGAAACAAATAAGAAACAACAAACATAACCCTAACCGACACTCTAGTTTTAAGAGAAAGTGAGCGAGAATGTGGGAAAATGCAAGAACACATCTGACACCTCACCTAAACACACCCAAATGAACACAACGCCTCTGAATTATGGGTTTACACTTGTAAAAGGCTTTAAATGCTTCAAGTTGTGAGCACAACAAGTTGGGAGAGAAGAAAACAACGAACAAATGAGGGATAAAGGGCCATGAAAGCCCTTAAATACCCTATTTGTATGAGCCCTAGACTGCCATTAATGTGGTAATTGGGGTGGGGTGTGGGACCAAAACGGTTCTATGGAGCAATGGACAAAAGGTCGATCAAGCCTCATGATCCCAACATGACTCATTGGGAGTGGGGGCTAAAGGAGAAAAAGGACCACCGGGGCCCTTAAGATTAAAGGGGGCCCCAAGGTCAAAGATCTGATCGGGGTTTGAGGTCTTGATCGGTCCAAAAATCTGATCGAGGCCTGAGGTCCTGATTGGTCCACAACACTCAATCCTGGGAACCAAGATAGGCCTAGGAACCTGCGAGCCCAGGAGTGAAAGAACTCTCAGGCCTCAACAAAGAAACTTAAAAACCTAAGTTTTAAAGGCAAAACAAAAGGTCTCTTAGAAATTTAAGAGAAAGAAGATGGTGCAAGATCATCAGAGGAATGACACACAAGCCAAATATTGGTAAACAAAGCCAGAAAGGGGGTCCCAATCTGGCTTAAGGATGGGGGTGGTTATGTAGGGCATAACAAATGGTGACTCAACTAGGGAAATCCTATAAGCATTTTGGAGGACAGAACCCTTAATTTCCCTAAAGTCTTAAGTTTGAATCCATCAAGGATGAACACCAAAATGTTAAACCTCATAAACAAACAATTATGATAATAACAACAAGATGACGCTTGAAACTTACAATTGTATGCACGTGATTCATTTCCTTCAACAAGATTCACCTAGATCCAAAACCTTGTAACTCACTTTGTCAAGCTATTCCTTGATGATTATATTCTACACATGACACCCGTAAACGGGTTTTCATCATGGTACTTGCCCAAGGCGCCATATATTATGGTTTTCACCACAGGATGATTTTTTCTCTTTACTATTTTTTCTTTTTATTTCTCTTTCTTTTTCTCTTTTTTTTTTGTTTGCATCAACCTAAAAAGAGTCAAAATATCTTGCACTGAGAGCTGCTCCATATTTGCTCAAACCGGATGACAAATTGCCTGCAAATTGGGCTACCAAAAAATCTCACTCCTTGGGGTGTATTTCTACAATATCCAATTTAAGTAGGTATGCACGGGCATTGTATTGAAGCCAATGTTGTTGGCCTATGCTTCTTTGCACCGTCTCACTAGCTAAGTTGGCCATCTCTGAAAGGATTCATCTTCATGAGGATTGTCGATGTTCTTAGGGAAAACTAGATTAGGGTAGTAGGGATGATGATCAGTATGAGACGAATGAAGGGTGGGCAATGAAAGAGCTTCATAAGAGACCTGAATGCTTCCCTCTTTTATGAGAGATATTGATTTATCTTTCGATTGCTATGAAATGGATTGAATGAATGAGTGGATGGAGATGAACAACGTACTTAGGCTACCTCTTTAGAGACCATCCTATTGTTGTTGATGTTAATTCAAAGTATTCATAAGGACTAGGAATTTATTAGCGATTCTATCCTAAATGACATTCTCGTTTCAATTTTTGGAATGATATCCAAGATAGAATGGAATCATTATATGTTCTTAGACTATCTTAGCATAGGATAAAATTTTGAACTTGGGATAGTTAATGGATTTGAGAAACAGGGTTGGTTGAACAAAGCACTAGGAATGCCTTTTGCGGATTGAAAAGGGCAGATGGTAAGGTGGATGAAGTGATGGTAAGAATGATTGAAAACCTTAATCCAACAAACCTAGATAGATATGGTTGCCTTAGCCAATGCTTGTTCGTGGGTCTTCTAGTTTTTGCTGGTCTCTATAAACCTGAATGACATTGCCTCTGAATATTGAAAAGGACCTCTAGATAACCTTCTCTCGATCTCACCTATGACGTGCAAAATTGTGGAGCACAAGGGTGGAAATTTGTTTCACCATTCTGAGAATTGTTAAAATTGAATGTCTTGTAATAGGTAATAATTTTAATAGATATGTTATCTCTTAGTCTTGTCAGACAACAATCTTTATTAACATCTATCATCAGATGTTTGAACAACTCCCTTTGTGTCATCTTGGAGTACCTAAAAATATGCTATATCATGTGGAAAATAATCCTTTTGTTGATTAAGCCATAACTGGTCATGAAAATAGGCTGCTCCCTTGAGTATCAGATATGTAAGCTCTACTATGCTATGGTAAAATGTCTTCTTCTCTCTGCCTGATAAAAAGTGATTTGAAAATTTATCACATTCTGATGAAACCTTGTATAATACTGAGATGAATATGAATCCCCTACTCTAAGGAATATAATCACCATGGTTTTCACTTGATGAAGGTCATCACAAAGTCTGGATCCAAGATAATTTTTGAATATTAAAGTGTAAATAATGTAGTAAGCTCTTACGTTATCCATTAATCTTTACCACAATAAGGTTTTTTATAAAGACTTTGTGTTTCTAGGGCTCATGAGAAATAGAAGTAAACAAAATACTTAATGGGAAATAGTTGATTATACATTGAAAATACTAACAACAAGATCCTCATCAAGTCGCCCTTGATATTATGGTACACACAGACCCTCTTCTTTAAGATGGGAAGGACCCACAAGTAGACGCACAAATAGAAGAAAGAAAGAACCACCAAATGAACAAATTGACACACTAACAAAAGAGAAGAAGAACAAGAGAAGACTGAAGAACAACAAAAGACTCCTAATCTACTATAATACAAAATGCACGACAACACTTTCAAGGACCGAAATAGTGCTTGAGAAACTATCCATTGACGAGAAATGGGATAGGTTCTCTAGTTAATGAGCTAATCTTGAAAGTGTTTTCTCTGAGAAACTCAGAGATTTGGTAAGGGCCAAGCCACAATTTTTTAAATTTCTAGTGGTCACCCTTCTTTTCTTTAGCTTTATCCCATAACAGAACTAAGTCTGAAATTCTAAAAGCCTTGATCTTAACCCTTTGTCAAACCATCTTTTGACTACCACTTGGTGTTTGACGATGTGTTGCAGGGCTGCATCACATTTTTCTTCAAGGCCTAACAACTTCATGAACCTAGCTTCTATTTTATCCTCATCAATTGAAAGTTCTTTCATAAACTAAAGGTCACATATCTGGAGATTTACCAGGAAGACCGAGTTCAAGCCATATACAAGATGGTATGGGGAAGTTCCTAGAGATGCTTTAGTTCTAGTTTTGTTTGTCCATAAGGTGAACTTGAGATGAGTATGCCAATCCCTAGGGTTCTTTTCAAACAGTTTCTTAATAACATCAATCAAATTTTTATTTGTAGATTCCACTATGCCATTGCCTTGTGGGTAATAGTTTGAAGAGAACTTTAGAACTACCTTGTGTTCGAAAGACCATTACATAAATGAAGCTGATAAAAAAGTAGGACCATTGTCAAATACCAGAGTGAAGGGTATACCAAACCTGGTGATGATGTTGTCTTTGAGGAACTTGATTACCATGTCAGTGGTGCAATTCTTGTAGGTGTGAGCTTTTGTCTAGCATGTGCAATAATTTGTTGCAGTCAAAATGAATTTGTGACATGTAGATGAATTTGGGTTAATCACACCTACAAAATCCAATGCCCATTGGGCAAACAGTCTTACCTCATATACTAGCTACAACAACATTGCAGGATTCTTTTCTTTGGAGGTGGTCGTCTTACATATATGACAGGTTCTAACATGTTGGTGAGCATACTGGAAGATATGTGGCCAATAGTAACCAGATCAAAATATTTGGTGTGTTGTAGAATCTCCCAAGCCATGTCTGGTACCATACTTGCGATGAAATTCCTAAAGAACATGTTTGTCTTCTAATTTAGTCAAACACCTTAAGTAGACACCTTCATAATTCTTTCTAAACAATGTTACATTCCTTATCATGAAATGTGCACATTTTTAATCAAAGAGCTTTCCTCTAAGTGGAATTCAAAATGTCTAGGCACCTATTGTTCAGAAGGAAATATACTATATCTCTGTACCATTCATCATTGGTGATGGCTCCAACCGTGTACTGCTGATAGTACATCTGAGAATTAACTTCAGCCATGGTCTTGGACAATCCCTATCCTCTTACAAGCTTCATAGGCTAAATTTCTAGGTCAAATTCCTATAGAATGACCATCCATTTGTCTCTTCTCTCTCCCAACTCACTTTGCATCAAAAGAGACTTCACGGCTTGGTCTGGGACAATTGCGAATATCTTGCTCCAAATTAAGGTGTAATGCTTGAATTTCTTGACTACTCTCACCAATGTGAAAGCTTGCTTCTCTAGATAAGGATGCAGTATCTTGGCATTTTTGAAAGGGGAGCTCATGAAATAAATAGGCCTTTCATCCTTGACTTCTTTCCTCTGGGTTAGGATAGCTACACATGAGTGTTTGGAAGCGAATGAATAAATATAGAAAGGTTGCAGATAGTTAGGACTGATCAAGACGAGTGCCTTAGTGATAGACTGTTTGATCTGAGTGAATGTTGATTTAGCTTATGTGCTCCATTCTATTTTTGCTTCCTTTTTCATCATATCATTTAATGGTTGCATGATCTCAGCAAACCCTGTTATAAACTTTTGTCTGAAATTTATCTTTCCAAAGAAAGATCTCATTTCCTTTTTATTGCCTAGCATATACTAGTAGAATTTGGCAAATAAATGACTACGTGACTAAAACTTCTAGTCACAACAACTAAAAATGACTGAATTCTACTAATTATTTGCAACACAACTATAAATGACTAATTTGATCATCAGGTAAAAAACACAACTAAAAATGACTAAATAAATAACTAATTTTTTACAACATGGCTATAAATGACTACCATGTAACAATTTGGAGTTGTTGAGATTGTGAAAGAATTGGATGCTTTTATTCATTGTATAATCAATACAATATAGTGACCATATCTTGAAGTTGTCTATTTATGTTCCATGTTATCATGCATGGGTATGGTATTAATTTCTAATTTTGTAACCAATTCACCAACCGAATCCCTGAGTCTCCTTTTCACCAAGTCTTCATAGCACGGGTAGTGTATGTACATCATAATTAGTTTGTTATTGGTGCACATATGTTGTAACTACAAAGAAATTGGTAGACTCGTCATCTAATTTTTTTTATAAAATTTGGTAGTCTCGTCCTCCAAAGAAATAACATTTGTAACATACCAAAATAAAAATAACATATAGACTCCATCCGTTCAACATTTGTAACATACAAAAATAAAATGAACATATAGACTCCATCCGTTCAATTTCGGAACTCCCGCCATTTCAAAATTTATGGGTTACATTTATGTAGCTAGGTTCTTGGTTTTGGGGAGCCACTTTGATGTGCATGAAAATGAGTGTGGATTTTGAAGCTCTGTCATTTTATTGAGATGTTTCATATGATACAAATCAAAGTTATTGAAATCTACTTTGTCCATCAGGTACCCTTTTTCTCATTTGATTTTTTTCTTCCATGAAATTTGCCTACCTTATAAAATCCATTTCTATATTGTTTCCAACTTTTCTTTCATCTCTAGAATTGGTTATCCTCCATTCGACCTTGTACAATTTATCCACGGTTCAACATAAACATGGCAGATTTCATTCCTCAAAGTATGTTCAATTCACAGAAACCCTTTACCCTATTTTTGTTAATGATTTTAAAATTCTAGGGTTTATTAAGCTTTTAATTTGCATTTTGAGTGTTATTAGGGTTTCCAAGTTTGGGTCACTTAGGATTCCATGAGTTTAGGGATTTTATGTATTTTTGGTTTATTTTATAGCTGTAACGAGATCTTTTCCATAGGCTACTAGTTCTTAGGAAGTTGTGTCTTCACTAAGAGGCATTTGGATTGATGGATTGGTATTAACCCATTTCTCTGAATCATGTATTCCTTACCCATTTTACTTAGTTGTGTATAATATTGATTTAAAAATTGTATACAAGTAAATTTAGGTTGTATTGAAATTTATAAAGCATTGGAAAGAATGCATGCCTGCTCTTGTCAATGGTCAACTTTTAGGTTTGGACATTGGAAGCATTTTGGAATTGACAAACAATTTTTTGTTTCTAGTATGTACTTATTTTGCATATATATAGCCTTTTGGTCTATTTTTTTCTTTTTTACTTGCCCCATTTGAGACTCAATATGTTGAGAACTTAATTTTTTATTAGAACTGATTATTGTTTTATTGAATAGGTAGATTTGTTTTTAATTTTTAATTCTATCAAAAATATAAATGCTAGAAGAGTGTTTTATCATTTTGGGTGGTCACGACCATTGATCTAGAATAATTAACCTACTAGAACATGATATTTGATGAGGGATGGTTACATTTGTAATAGAATAGCTTGATAAGTTCTGAGTTTTTGCTTCCTTTTCTTATTTTGGAAAAACCTGCAGTACCTGAAACAAAATTAAGGGTTAAGATCATCCTTGGTCACTAAAACACTGGCATAATGATAGGGAAACATCCTTGATGAAAAAATCCTAGATTAGCTCTGAAAACAAAGAAAAAATGTAAGGGTCAAATCTTCCATTGTCCATTCAAACCTCAATTCAATGATTTAAGAAAAAATCCTTGGGCCATAAAATACCACATTAAAAAACCTTCATTGTCCACTAACACCTCAATACAATGAAAGGGAAACCTCATGCATTGGAAATGGTTGCAACATGTTTTAGAGAATAGCTCTAATGTAAGAATGAATATACTCTATTGTTTACTATAACCCTAAATTATTAACATGGAAATACCATAACCTAGAAAACCTTGGAAAAATTCCTCAAATAAACCAAATATTGAACACCCTAGAAAACCCCAGAATTTTGAAAGAATTGAGTGGAAGTCCCCCCCAAAAAGATAATAGAACACAACTACCTATAGATTCAAAGCATACTTCAAATATCACAAGATCAAGAGAGGAGAGGCCATAATGTTTCCAACTACTTTAAGACACTGAACAACCACCACATGAGATCCTAAAAACATTCTACAATAGGGCAATTCATTCAATCCTTTCTAAGGAAAATCATGAGCCTCACTAATTCTGAAATCATAATTACAAGTAATTACATCATACACATAGGTCTTGTTTTCGTTCTTTTTTCCTCCTTTTAGTTTGGGTGTTTTGTAGCATGCTAGGATTTGATCCATTTTGTATTCTTCTATTTTCTTGAATTGGTAAGGAATATTCAATCATTAGTGTTGAAATTGTAGTTAAAATTTTTATTCTCACTATGCTTGATATTAGAGGGATTCCCTTTGTGTTTTAGGGTCTAGAGGGATTGTGGGTCTTGGAATATAATTAGCATGGGGAAAAATTCCTTTTGCATTTGAAGTGCAGAAGGTTTCTAAGGTGTGGGATTAATTTTTAATTAGAAAGGTTTTTCTTTTTAGTATTTGAGGTCCAGTGGGTTTTGGGGTTTTGGAGTCCAATTTGCATCAAAAGGGATTCCTTACGTGTTTAAGATGTAGAAATGTTTTGGGTTTTGATGTCCAAATTGCATTAGGAGGGATTCATTTTTTACTTAAGGTCTAGATAGTGTTTGGGTCTTCAAATCCAATTTGCATTGGGAGTGCTTCCTCTTGTATTTGATTTCCATTGGTCTTAGAGTTCAGTTTGGATCAAGAGGGATCCCTTTTGCATTTTAAATTCACAAGACCTCTGGGTTTTGAATTCCAAGGGATTTAACTATTGGAGTGTAGAATTTGGTGTTCAATTGTAGTCAAAGAAAGTTATTTGGAAATTTTGAGTATTAGTTTAGTGGGATATGATAGAGTGCTATGACGAGTTGAATTGTTTGGGTGATTTGGGATTTCTACCATGTGTCAATGAAACAGAAAGGAGAGGGGTAAAAGATGAAATTATGGCTCAAGATTATGTTAGTGAGGATGAGGTTGATGTTGATGAGCTTGAGAAATGGATGTGGAAGGACCAAATTCAGCTTAGGTGCATTAGGGAGTCTCAGAAAACAAGTAATGTGATTGACAATGCAAAGGAAAGGCAATCCCAAGAGCAAGCAAAGAGGAAAAAGATGTCGAGGGCCAAGGATGGTATATTGAAATAGATGCTTAAGGTGAAGGATGTTTGAAAGGCTCAAGGGTTTGTGTATTGTAAATTTCAAAGAAAGGAGTAGGTGAGGTTTGTGATGTAGAGAAAAACTCAACTTGATTCAACTTGACACATTCTCAATCATTGACCCAATGTAATTGATGCAAACATGCAATTTGTTCATCCTAGACAACTTAGTCCTAAACCCTAATGGCATTCAAATGAAGGAAAACAAAAAGTAACATAGAAAAATTGGATTTTTTAGAGCTCTTACAACACATATCATTGATCCATCACACATTCATGATCAAACTTTGCATTAAGCCCTCATGGAACTAGGGTTTTATGACTGCTTTCTTGCAAACGAACATATACAGTTTAGCATAACTTTCACAAACAATTGTTTGGTGCAATTTACTTTAATGGGTATCTGGACAATGGCCTTAAGAAGCATTTCACCAAGTTTCATAATTTTCCCATGGTTAAACTAAAAGTTATGAATTTATTACACTCGTTGGAAACCCTAATTTTTTAACATGACTATCTAGAGCATTTTTGTCATAACTTCCTCAAATTAACTCCAAATGAACCCAAACCAAAAAAATTTGAACCATAAAATAGAGAAATAACTCCTCCAATGATATCACTAGATGTACCAGGTCGTACAAGTCTGTAAAAATTACTATTCTAACTGAAAATGCAGAAAATTCACTTTCTTTTGCATTGTTTTTGCTATAACTTCTACAAAACTCAATGAAAATTCATGAGCCAAAAATCATTTAGAAAAATAAAGTGTCCTATAACTTCTACAATCACTTGTAGGGCTTTACTATATAGTACAAGGATGTACAATCCAATTTACATTCTGTTACACATAGAAAATGCAAAGCAGAACATGCAAAATTGAAGTATTTCCATTCCAAACGTTCTCCAACCTTCTCCCACCTTGGTGCTCATGTGTACATGTCATATTTATTGCATTATATTCATTCCCATCATGCAAAACTAATTCCTCACTTCCCAAACCAACTTTGCAAAATTGCATTGACAACATTGACAAGTTTTTGCAACTTTTGACAACTTTTGCATTTTTTGACAACTTTGCACCTAATCACCCAAAACTAATCCAATATGACCCCAAATAGTCTTAAATGACCTTATTTGATCAAAACACATAAAAATGACCTTAAAATCATAATTCAAGGTGATTCTCATGCATCATACTCCCAGGGGAGAGAAAATTTGAGGTCCACCTCAAATGATGGTTTGCTTTTCTTTTCCTTCTTCCAATTGTGCTGCATACGGATTTGTTTTCTAACCTTCTTGTGATCCTCTCCATGCTTGGCTTGACCTACTCTATGTTTCTCAGTCTTCATGCTTTTGTTTCGTGCTTTCTTTTTGTACCTCGTGAATTAGTAATAATGAATATTAGAAAAGGAATAACATTTTAATTCAACTTGGTTTAATTTCATTTTGAACATCAGGAACTCTTTCTTTTTCATGTTTTACTGTTTCGAGCATTTTTGCTTTCCTAGTGATGGCATAAACTTGTTTTTCCATTCTTTTTAACCAATCGGTACATTTAATAGCTGAAATTATCCCTCAAAAGTACCATGTTGTAGTAGAACTAATAATGCAGATACCTGAAAATTGCAGTTACATCATATGCATGATTCATAATAATTATAGAAAGTATAAAGAAAAATGGAGTACAATTGAAAGGCATACCAAAGTTGTAATTTTCCTTATTTCTATTAGTTTTGATAGCATGAGGTTCTCACAA
Organism: Cunninghamia lanceolata; assembly: GCA_027924645.1. Lineage (NCBI taxonomy): Eukaryota > Viridiplantae > Streptophyta > Pinopsida > Cupressales > Cupressaceae > Cunninghamia > Cunninghamia lanceolata. The sequence goes on from BSBN01000693.1 coordinate 6,288,547, forward strand.
TTTATTTCAGACTTTAATCCAACATCCACATGTAACAGATGCACTATTTTCAGTCACAGAAATTAAAATTTATATATCAAGTCATCTTTTATTTATTTAGGCTATGGTCCCTTGGAGGGGCCTAGCTAAAATTTATCAGTAGGTGCTGCCGAAAAAAATGAGGAGTCTTTTAAACATTGGGAGAAGGTGCATATGGCAAGGTGTACAAGGCCAAGGACAAGAAAATAGGGCAATTGGTTGCCGTCAAGGAGACCAAGATTGAGTCTAATGAGGAAGGTGTCCCTCCCACTACCCTTCATGAGATCTCCCTACTGTAGATGTTTTCTCAGGATCTTAATGTTGTTAGGTATCTACTCAATGTGTATATCACCTACTTGTGTGTGTTTATGTTTATAGGCTCTGTTTTGGGTCTAGGGTATTGTCTGAAAAATGGGTAGAGTATACATATGTGTGATCTATCGAAGCCCAAATGGTAGAGTCATTCCCATCTGTGTTTGGGTTTAGTCTAGTGTCAACAGTCCTTAGAATGTGGCATATATGATGCATACTCAATTTGTATGTGGATTTTGTGTATATCCTTCCTCTATTTGTGTGTCTCGATTTGTGTTGGGCTTAGGGCACTATGTGAAAAATGGGCAGAATGTGGCATATATGGTTTCTTTGGATGCTCACGTGTTAATTTTAAGGGAGAGGTGTATTCAATTTGTATGTTTGGCTTCTGTGTGTGTCTGTCTCTATTTTGGGTTCTAGACCTAGTCTGTAGAATGTGTATTTTTTCTTTGGTTTTTTAATCCTCACTATTTAAAGGAAGGGGAAATATATTCAATGTGTATAACCATCATATATGTCTAGTTTTGTTTTGGGTTTTAAAATGAAGGGTAAGAAGTAGGTCTATAGTGCATATATGTTGTCTTTTAATTTTCATATTGTAATTTGGATATGACATGTTTGCATATTCACCCTATGTGTCTGGTCTATGTGTATGTTAATGTAGAGACAATTCATTGTGTAGTGTATATGTCTATGGCCTTGTGTGTCCATTCTAAGAGAAAAAATGGAAAACTTTTATGCAGGCTACTGGATGTGGAGCATACTAAGAGCAAAACTGGAAAGTCCCTTCTCTACTTAGTTTTTGAGTACATGGACTCTGACCTCAAGCAGTACGTTGATACTTTTCACTGCAGCCAGACAAAAATACCTCCCAAGTTGATAAAGGTTATCTCCTACAACTATGTGAAGAAGGAGAAACCCTCCTATTTGTTTGTAATGTTCAAAATTGGCAATGGTCTTGTTGAAATGATGATATGATGAGAAGAATGTAAATGATGATATGCTAGGTTGAAATAGAAATTATCATGAATCGAAATCCTTATATTTGCTGGCATAGGAAGTTTAGTCAAGGAAGAAATGGCCAGTTTTAGGAATTAGGCCTTGAAATCTGAAATGATTTGTTTTATTTATTAATATCTCATTTTAATGCAATTTATTTTTATTTTTGTGCTCATTATATTTAATTTTTGGGTTGCAGAGTTTCATGTACCAAATATGCAAGGGAGTTGCTTTCTGCCACAGTCATGGTGTAATGCACAGGTGCATGCACTTCTACCTACCTAAGCTGTGTTGTACCATTTTGGGATGATTTTACACACTGTTGGTTTTCCTTGCCTTGTTGCATTTCATTTGATGTTGGTGATTTTGGTCTCTAGGGACTTGAAGCCTCAGAATTTGCTGGTGGATAAAAAAGGGGTTTGGTCAAAGTTGTCGATCTTGGATTGGGAAGGACGTTCACCATTCCTATCAAGTACACACATGAGGTAAAAATTTGATCTTATTTAAAATATATTGAAATTTAGAACCAGTTTGAGTTGATTGTTCCAGTATATTTCTATTCTGGATGAACATTTGTTGAATTTTTTAGATAGTATTATTTTTGCCAATTGATACAATTTCAACTTCAATTCTTAATTAGTAAATACTATTGATTAGATTGTTCCCCATGCCTAGGATTGCTATTGTTTGGAACATGGCTTCTAAAGTGCTCCACAAAGATAAATAGTTGGAAAAGGGATTGTTCTTTTTAGTGGTTAGAATCAAGTGCATGTTATCTAAATTTCTGGCCCAAATGTATTTTTTAATTTATTTTTCATGCTGAATCTTATTAAAGTGTCCTTGGTAGCTAATTCTTCATGCAGATTGTGACTCTTTGGTATAGAGCACCTGAAGTGCTTTTTGGCACATGGCTTCTAAAGTGCTCCACCAGGCTAAATAGTTGGATAGGGGATTGTTCTTTTTAGTGGTTAGAATCAAGTGCATGTTATCTAAATTTCTGGCCCAAATGTATTTTTCAATTTATTTTTCATGCTAAAGCTTATTAAAGTGTCCTTGGTGGCTAATTCTTCATGCAGATTGTGACTCTTTCGTACAGAGCACCTGAAGTGCTCTTCAGCACATGGCTTCTAAAGTGCTCCACCAAGGTAAATAGTTGGATAAGGGATTGTTCATTTTAGTGGTTAGAATCAAGTGCATGTTCTATGAATTTCTGGCCCAGATGTATTTTGCAATTTATTTTTCATGCCGAAGCTTATTAAACTGTCCTTGGTGGCTAATTCTTCATGCAGATTGAGACTCTTTGGTATAGAGCACCTGAAGTGCTCTTGGGGGCTACTCACTATTCCACACATGTTGACATGTGGTCTATTGGTTGTATATTTGGTAAGTTTTGGTTCTCATTTGTTTCAGCTCTATTTTTCATTGCTTTGTATTTCCTCTTATACTAAAATTCTCTAACAATATCAAATTCATTGTTTTGCCTATGAAATGTCCATAATGCATGCTGTATTTCTGAGAGATTCAAAACTGCGACAACTTCTTTTCATTTTTAGGTATGTCCTACATCTTACTATTAAACATGGAATGCAAAGAGCTCTTGATGTTTTCTTTTACAAGGCCTTGGCAATCTCATTGAGATGGCTATTGTGTGCAATAGGTATCTTGGAACTCCCAATGAGGATGTATGGCCAAGAGTGATTAAGTTGAGAGACTGGCATGCCTATCCTCAATGGAAGCATCAAGATTTAAGCCTCGCTATTCCTGACTTGGAACCAAATGGTATAGATTTGTTGTCTATAAGTGTCTTCCATCTATTTTTATTTTGTTTCCATCTTGAAACCTTCCTATTTCTTTTTATTCTTTTGCTTTGCATATTTACAAGTAAACTAAGAAAAATTGATTGGTGTCTTCTTGCAGAAAATGCTGATTTATGAACCATCGAAGAGAATCTCAGCGAAAAAGGCAATACAACATCCTTATTTTGATGACCTTGACAAATCTCAATTCTGAGACATTTTTATTCTGATTTTAAGCCAGGGGTTTCTAAAAATGCCCAATTTTTAGCCTATAGGCATCTATAGCAAAATGAACCTGCTGGAATTAAGATAACCAAAATTAAGATTATCGGAAGTTAGATCACCATTTTGTCGAAATTAAGACCGCGATAAGTCAGATCACAATCATACCTTCAGTCATAGTATACTTTGGTTGAATAAATGTTCCCACAAAAAGAACATGGCTACGAATCTGTGTAGGCATTAGTTTCAGTATAGCATAAATTTCTCCTTTGCATGTCTTAAAACCAATAAATATGTTTGTATGTACACATTTGTTTTATTATTATTGTTGACCCATTACATGTGTTTGGTACTATCGATGTAGGATGGCTGTCCAATGTGGAACACTTTCTTGGGTGTTTCTCAATATACAATAAAAAATACCAAGCCATAATCTTATTCTATGCATTATTTCTTATTCTATTCTATAGTTCTGAATTGCAGAACCCAGTGACCCAATATGAAATTTGATTCATTACATTTTCTAGTAGCTTTGAATTAGTAATAATGAATATTAGAAAAAGAATAACCTTGATTCAACTTGACACATTCTCAATCATTGACCCAATGCAATTGATGCAAACATCCAATTTGTTCATCCTAGACAACTAGGTCCTGAACCATAATGGCATTGAAATGAAGGAAACCAATAAGGAACATGGAAAACTTGGATTGTTCAGACTTCTTACAAGACATATGATTGATCCATCACACATTCATGATGAAACTTTGCATTAAGCCCTTATGGAACTAGGGTTTAATGACTGCTTTCTTGCAAAAGAACATATACAGGGTAGCATAACTTTCACATACAGTTGTTCGGTGCAATTTCCTTTAAAAGGTATCTGGAAAATGGCCTTAAGAAGCATTTCACCAAATTTCATAATTTTCCCATGGTTAAATAAAAGTTTTGAATTTATTACACTCGCTAGAAACCCTAATTTATGAACATGACTATCTAGAGCATTTTTGTCATAATTTCCTCAAATTAACTCCAAATGAACCCAAACCAAAAGAATTTGAACCATAAAACAAAGAAATAACTCCTGCAATGACATCCCTAGATGTATCAGGTTGTACAAGTCTGTAAACTTTACTATTCTAACTGAAAATGCAGAAAATTCACTTTCTTTTGCATTGTTTTTGCTATAACTTCTACAAAACTCAATGAAAATTCATGAGACAAACAACATTTGGAAAAATAAAGTGTCCTATAACTTCTACAATAACTTGCAGATATATACTATATAGTACAAGGCTGTACAATCCAATTTACAGTTTGTTACACATAGAAAATGCAAAGTAGAACATTCAAAATTGAAGTATTTCCATTCCAAACATTCTTCAACATTCTCCCACCTTGGTGCTCGTGTGTACATGTCATATTTATGCCATTACATTCATTCCCATCATTCAAAAATGATTCCTAACTTCCCAAACCAACTTTGCAAAATTGCATTGACAACATTGACAAGGTTTGATAACTTTTGACAGCTTTTATGTATTTTTTGACAACTTTGCACCTAATCACCCAAAACTAATTCAATATGACCCCAAATGGTCTTAAATGACATTATTTGATCAAAACACATCAAAATGTCCTTTAAATCATAATTCAAGGTGATGCTCCTACATCATACTCCCAGGGGAGAGATAATTTGAGGTCCACCTCAAATGATGGTTTGTTTTTCTTTCGCTTCTTCCAATTGTGCTGCATACGGATCTATTTAATGACCTTATCATGATCCTCTCCATGCTTGGCTTGATCTGTTTCATGTTTCTCAATCTTCATGCTTTTGTTTCGTGCTTACTTTTTGTACCTCCTCCTGACGACCTTCTTCTCAACGATAAGACTCCAAAAGTCTATTTGCTTTTCACATGCCTCATTACTATTGTCTATTTCTTCATCCTCTTCATTCTCTCCTTGGTCTACCCCTATCTAAATAGTATCAGCAACATGCATTAGATATAAACCATGAGGCTAATTTACCTCTTCACTATCTCCTGGTGCTTGTTGTTTTGGGTCTTCCTTGATCTCAGCTCTACCCATCTTCTTGTCAACTATCTGATTATCACCAACCTGATGGTTTCTTGGATGTATCTCTTGCTAATGGACCTTTTCATTTGTGTCTATTTGAGAACATTGCTCTCCCACAATATCTAGGATTGCTTGAAAACACTTTTGATCTTTCTTCATGTCCATGACAATGAATGTCTCTTCTTTCTTTTTTTGATCTTCTCTTTTCAAAGTAACCATCTATTGCCTTCTTCTTTTCTAAATAATTATTTGTATGGGCCACTTCACCTTCTTTCTCATTGGCCAATGCAAAACATTTTCTTGAGATGCTTTCTCAAGACACTGCTACAATACAGGCTTGATACGATTTTCAAACTCTCCCATTGTCCTATCAAACTCTGCAACTAGGCTTATCATGTTGTCTTTCATATTCCCCTTCTGAGTTTTCTACTACTTCTTGCTATCTCTTCTCTTTTCTTGGATTCTTCTTGTGATACATCACCTAGGTTTTCTTTTCTTTTTCTCACTACCCAATCTTTTGGCATCCAGGTTCTCCACTTTAACCTATCAAAAACAATACACAAACTTCCAAAACTTTTCTTGCCCATATATTTGGGCATTGATACTAAAATGATGCAAATAAAAACTCACCTTGATTCAACTTGACACATTCTCAATCATTGACCCAATGCAATTGATGCAAACATGCAATTTGTTCATCCTAGACAACTAGGTCCTGAACCCTAATGGCATTCAAATGAAGGCAACCAACAAGGAACATGGACAACTTAGATTTTCCAGACCACTTACAATATATATCATTGATCCATCACACATTCATGATCAAAATTTGCATTAAGCCCTCACGGAACTAGGGTTTTATGATTGTTTTCTTGCAAAAGAACATATACAGGTTAGCATAACTTTCACACACAATTTTTTGGTGCAATTTCTTTTAATGGGTATCTGTATAATGTCCATAAGAAGAATTTCACTAAGTTTGATATTTTCCCATGGTTAAAATAAAAGTTATGAAGTTTTTACACTCACTAGAAACCCTAATTTATGAACAAGACTATCTAGAGCTTTTTTGTCATAACTTCCTCAAATTAACTCCAAATGAACCAAAACTAAAAGAATTTGAACCATAAAATAGATCACTAACTCGTCCAATGACTTCCCTAGATGTACCAGGTCATACAAATCCGTACAATTTATTGTTCTAACTGAAAATGTAGAAAATTCACTTTCTTTTGCATTATTTTTGCTATAACTTCTACAAAACTCAATGAAAATTCATGAGACGAAAAGAATTTGGAAGAATAAAGTGTCCTACAAATTATACAATAACTTGTAGGTGTATACTATATAGTACAAGGTTGTACAATCTAATTTACAGTCTGTTACACATAGAAAATGCAAAGTAGAACATGCAAAATTTAAGTATTTCCATTCCAAAATGTTCTCCAACCTTATCCCACCTTGGTGCTCATGTGTAAATGTCATATTTATGCCATTAAATTCCTTCCCATCATTCAAAATTGATTCCTAACTTCCCAAACCAACTTTGCAAAATTGCATTGACAACATTAACAAGTTTTTGCAACTTTTGACAACTTTTGCATTTTTTGACAACTTTGCACCTAATCACCCAAAACTAATCCAAAATGACCTCAAACGATCTTAAATGACCTTATTTGATCAAAAAACATCAAAATGACCTTAAAATCATAATTCAAGGTGATGCTCCTGCATCAATTTGATAGGAATGCTCCTGCTGCAATAGGAAAATATCAAAAAGAAAATGCACTGCTAGGGATGGATGAAAGTGATTCAATTGTGGTGTCATTCTCTCTAGGTACTCCAAGATACTATTCTGGGTTCTTTGATATCTACTTTGATGCAGCATTGTGATCCTCCTTAGTGGAAGTACCCTTTGGATAAGAGTGTTTCTCCTCTTTGGTGGCCAATTGGGAACGTGGATTGGTGACCACAGATAGGTTTTCCTAAAGGTCAAGGACCACTAGCTTACAAAAAAACCAATGATCTAAAGAAGTCCAGGAAGGTGGGGGTTCTTCCTGCTGTCATAAGGCACATGTCCCTAGATATTGTTAAAATTTGTAGACTTGTAAGACAATCAAAATGCTTGCAGGATAAGATGGCAACAAAAGGGAGTGCAACTTGGATTGCTATTATCAATCAAGAGGAAGCATTATGTTAGGAGTGAAACCCTGATGCTCACTTTCCAACTGGAATTGCTAGATATGGAAATTTTGGAATTCTAACTTCTAGCAGTAGTAGTCATGAGTTTGATATTGAAGGTCTTGATGATGTCCCTAATTCAATAAATCTGAATAATCATGTTCAGGAAAATGGGACACGAGACCTAGGTATCTTTAACATGGGTCTTACAGAGAACAGTTACTGGTCTATTCCAAATGGACAAAACTCAAAGATAACCAGAAAGAGTAAAATGCATGAAGATGCTGCAACACAAGGGCAAAATATCTATACATGCTCACATGAATAGTATCCATAGAACAAATAGAATCATGCATTTTTGGACCAAAACTTGACAATTGTCCATCAATCTAATTGTCCTTACAAATAACATGTACAGGGATTTGGTTTTCAAAGACTAGAACATGAAATTATAAATTCCACATTGTATCAATCTACAGGGAAACCCACTAAAACTCATTCAGAAGAGAAGGATCTTTCTCAACTAGGAAGTAGATAACTAGCATCCCAATCAGACATAGATCTTCTTCCTCTCAATACAAGTAGTTTTATCATGCTAGATAATACTCATGAGAAAATCAATGAGCTACTTGCTTTGTATGATAGTGTCCTGGAACAAAACAAGCAATGCACCAATTTAAGTGCCTAGTTGTACAATGCTAATGGACAACTCGATATGAGTATAGGACATGCCTTTTAGAAAGAAGGCTTCTTCAAAATTACTCCTTAAGACATCTTTTTCAGTCACAGTGTGGAAGGCAAGGATGTTAGTGACTATATTGCAAGTGTGCCTCAGTATAGTGCGAGTATGCTGAAATCAATGGGAGAGAGTATATATTCAGTTATGAAAGCAAGGTATTTGATAACTCCTTCATGCATCAGTCTCTGGAAAATCACTAGGAACCTGCAGTTTCAAGCTCCTTACATTGACTGCTGGGAATCCTTAGGCCTCAAGTTACGTAATCAATCTACATATGAAGATAAAATCTGGTATTTGGGGGCATGAACTAAAAATTTTGGGCAATTAAAGATTTTGCCATTGTATTTCTTAACTGACTCTTTTGCTTTTATGATGGACATTGTGCCTCAAATTATCTACATGCAGTTTTGTATAGTTGTTTCAGAGAGGAAGGAAGGTCCCCACAAATGCAGTTGTGATCTTTTCTGCCGTCTACTATTACTTGTTTAGCATAATTATATTGTACATGCTAATCGCTTGATATAATCAGCTATTGTCAAGGAGTACAACCTTTTAAAATTTCGTTTTGAACATTAGGAACTCTTTCTTTTTGATGTTTTACTATTTCGAGCATTTTTACTTTCCTAGCGATGGCATAAATTTGTTTTTCGATTCTTTTTAACCAATCGATACATTTAATAGCTAAAATTATCCCTCAAAAGTACCATGTTGTAGTAGAACAAATAATGAAGATACATGAAAATTGTAGTTACATTGTATGCATGATTCATAATAATTGCAAAAAGTATAAAGAAAAATGGAATACAATTGAAAGGCATACCAAAGTTGTAATTTTCCTTTTTTCTATTAATTTTGATAGCATGAGGTTCTCACAATTTATTCCAGACTTTGATCTAGCATCTGCATGTAACAAATGCATTATTTTCAGTCACAAAAATTAAAATTTATATATCAAGTCATCTTTTAATTATTTAGGCTATGGTCCCTTGGAGGGGCCTAGCTAAAATTTATCAATAGGTGCTGCTGAAAAAAATGAGGAGTCTTTTTAATAGTTGGGAGAAGGCGCATATGGCAAGGTGTACAAGGCCAAGGATAAGAAAACATGGCAATTGGTCGCCCTCAAGGAGACCAAGATCGAATCTAATGAGGAAGGTGTCCCTCCCACTACCCTTCGTGAGATCTCCCTACTATAGATGCTTTCTCAGGATCTTGATGTTGTCACGTATCTTCTCAATGTGTATATCACCTACTTGTGTGTGCTTGTGTTTATAGTCTCTATTTTGGGTCTAGGGTATTGTCTGAAAAATGGGTAGAGTATACATATATGTGATCTGTCGAAGCCCAAATGGTAGAGTCATTCATGGCCATGTTTTGGGTTTAATCCAGTGTCAACTGTCTATAGAATGTGGCATATATGATGCATACTCAATTTGTATGTGGATGTTGTGTATATCCTTCCTCTATTTGTGTGTTTGGATTTGTGTTGGGCTTAGGGCATTATGTGAAAAATGGGCAGAATGTGGCATATATGGTTTTTTTGGATGCCCACGCGTTAATTTTAAGGGAGAAGTGTATTCAATTTGTATGTTTGGCCTTTGTGTGTGTTTGTCTCTATTTTGGGTTCTAGATCTGGTCTGTAGAATGTGCATTTTTGCTTTGGGTTTTTTATCCTCACTATTTAAAGGAAGGTGGAATATATTCAATGTGTATAACCATCATATGTGTCTAGTTTTGTTTTGGGTTTTAAAATGAAGGGTAAGAAGTAGGTCTATAGTGCATATATGTTGTCTTTTAATTGTCATATTGTAATTTGGATATGACATGTTTGCATATTCACCCTATGTGTCTAGTCTCTATGTATGTTAATGTAGAGACAATTCATTATGTAGTGTATGTGTCTGTGGTCTTGTGTGTCCATTCTAAGAGCAAAACTGGAAAACTTTTGTGAAGCCTGTGGATTTGGAGCATACTAAGAGCAAAACTGGAAAGTCCCTTCTTCACTTAGTTTTTGAGTACATGGACTCTGACCTCAAGAAGTACTTTGATACTTTTCACCACAGCCAGACAAAAATACCTCCCAAGCTGATAAAGGTTATCTCTTACAACTATGTGAAAAAGGAGAAACCCTCCTATTTGTTTGTAATGTTCAAAATGGGCAATGGTCTTGTTGAAATGATGATATCACAAGAAGAATGTAAATGATGATATGCTAGGTTGAAATAGCAATTATCATGAATCACAATCCTTATATTTGTTGTCATAGGAAGTTTAGCCAAGGAAGAAATGACCAGTTTTAGGAATTAGGCCTTGAAATCTGAAATGATTTGTTTTATTTATTAATATCTCATTTCAATGTAATTTATTTTTATTTTTGTGCTCATTATATTTAAATATTGGGTTGCAGAGTTTCATGTACCAAATATGCAAGGGAGTTGCTTTCTACCATAGTCATGGTGTAATGCATAGGTGTGTTCACTTCTGCCTGCCTAGGATATGTTGTACTATTTTGGGATGGTTTTACACACTATTGGTTTTCCTTGCCTTGTTGCATTTCATTTGATGTTGGTGATTTTGGTCTCCAAGGTCTTGAAGCCTCAGAATTTGCTGGTGGATAAAAAAAAAGTGGTTTGGTCAAAGTTGTCGATCTTGGATTTGGAAGGATGTTCACCATTCCTATCAAGAAGTACACACATGAGGTTAAAATTTGATCTCATTTAAAATATATTGAAATTTAGAACCAGTTTGAGTTGATTGTTGCAGTATATTTCTATTCTGGATGAACATTTGTTCATTTTTTTAGATAGTATTTTTTTTGCCAATTGATATAGTTTTAGCTTCAATTCTTAATTAGTAAATACTATTGATTAGATTGTTCTCCATGCTTGGGATTGCTATTCTTTGGAACATGGCTTCTAAAGTGCTCCACCAAGATAAATAGTTGGATAGGGGATTTTCTTGTTAGTGGTTAGAATCAAGTACATGTTATCTAAATTTCTGGCCCAAATGTATTTTTCTATTTATTTTTCATGCTGAAGCTTATTAAAGTGTCCTTCGTGGCTAATTCTTCATGATAAATTGTGACTCTTTGGTATAGAGCGCCTAAAGTGTTCTTTGGAACATGGCTTCTAAAGTGCCCCACCAAGCTAAATAGTTGGATAGGGGATTGTTCTTTTTAGTGGTTAGAATCAAGTGCATTTTATCTAAATTTCTAGCCTAGATGTATTTTTCAATTTATTTTTCATGTTGAAGCTTATTAAAGTTTCCTTGGTGTCTAATTCTTCATGCATATTGTGACTCTTTGGTATAGAGCACCTACAGTGCTCTTTGGCACATGGCTTCTAAAGTACTCCTCCAAGCTAAATAGTTGGATAGGGGATTATTCATTTAGGTGGTTAGAATCAAGTGCATGTTATCTAAATTTATGGCCCAGATGTATTTTTCAATTTATTTTTCATGCCGAAGCCTATTAAAGTGTCCTTGGTGGGTAGTTCTTCATATAGATTGTGACTCTTTGGTATAGAGCACCTGAAGTGCTCTTGGGGGCTACTCACTATTCCACACCTATTGACATGTGGTCTATTAGCTGTATATTTGGTAAGTTTTGGTTCTTATTTGTTTTAGCTCTATTTTTCATTGCTTTGCATTTCCTCTTATACTAAAATTTTCTAACAATATCAAATTCATTGTTTTGCAAATGAAATGTCCAGAATGCATGCTTTATTTTTGAGAGATTCAGAACTGCGACAACTTCTGTTCATTTTCAGCTATGTCCTACATCTGGCTATTAAGCATGGAATTCAAATAGCTCTTGATGTTTTATTTTACAAGGCCTTGGTAATCTCATTGAGATGGTTGTTGTGTGCAATAGGTATCTTGGAACTCCCAATGAAGATATATGGCCAAGAGTGATTAAGTTGAGAGACTGGCATGCCTATCCTCAATGGAAGCATCAAGATTTAAGCCTCGTTATTCCTGAATTGGAACCAAATGGTGTAGATTTGTTGTCTATTAGTGTCTTCCATCTGTTTTTATTTCGTTTCCATCTTGAAACCTTCCTCTTTCTTTTTCTTCTTTTGCTTTGCATATTTACAAGTAAACTAAGAAAAAATGATTGGTGTCTTCTTGCAGAAAATGCTGATTTATGAACCATTGAAGAGAATCTCAGCAAAAAGGGCAATGCAACATCCTTAGTTTGATGACCTTGACAAATCTCAATTCTGAAACATTTTTATTCTGATTTTAAGCCAGGGGTTTCTGAAAATGCCCAATTTTTAGCCTATAGGCATCTGTAGCAGAATGAAGCTACCGGAATCAAGACCGTTGGAATTAGGATCACCAAAAGTAAGATTATCGGAAGTTAGATCACCATTTTGTCAAAATTAAGACCACCGGAAGTCAGATCACAATCATACCTTTAGTCATAGTATACTTTGGTTGAATAAATGTTCCCACAAAAAGAACATGGTTATGAATCTATGTAGGCATTAGTTTTAGTATAGCATAAATTTCTCCTTTGCATGTCTTAAAACCAATAAATATGTTTGTATGTACACCTTTGTTTTATTATTATTGTTGACCCATTTTATGTGTTTGGTACTATCAATGTAGGATGGTTGTCCAATGTGGAACACTTTCTTGGAAGTTTCTCAATATACAATAAAAAATACCAAGCCATAATCTTGTTCTATGCATTATTTCTTATTCTATTCTACAGTTCTGAATTGCAGAACCTAATGACCCAATACATAATTTGATTCATTACATTTGCTAGTAGATTTGAATTAGTAATAATGAATATTAGAAAAAGAATAACATTTTAATTTTATATTTTTATAATTTCACTTTTTAATTATTATTTTAAATAGTAATTATTTTTAATAAATTAATAATAATTATCCATTAATGTCATCTCCCATTATGGTGTATTAAAATGATGACAAATCAGTGAATTAAAATGACTAAATATACTACTAATTGACATCAATTAATAATTTAATTGACTAAATATACTACCAATTGACAGAAATAGTGAGTAAATATGACTAAATATATGATCAGTTGACGGCAAAATAATGATTAAAATGACTAAATATACTATCAATGGAAGGAAATTAGTTAATACAAATGACTAAATATACTACCAATGGACATAAATCAGTGAATAAAATGACTAAATATACTACCAATTGACGGCAATTAATGATTACAATGACTAAATAAATGACTACCATGACTAAATAAATGACCAGTTAACAACAATCAATGACTAAATTAACGACAAAATATACTACCAAATTGATCAATCAAAACAACCAATAAATGACTAAAAATGGTTTAGTCATAAATTTGGTAGCATTATAAATGATAGGCAATAAACGACTAATGGTCACATGACCAAGCTTAGTCATTTATATGCAATTTTTAGTAGTTTTTTAGTCATTTATTGTTGTTTTTGTACTAGTGATAGACAGTTTGAGAATATATTCCACCCTCTCTGGGTTAATAGAAATTCCTTTTTCAGATATGATATGACCCAATAACTTTCCTTCTGTGACTCCAAAAATACACTTCTTTGGGTTGAGCGAGATACCGTACTACCTTCTACATCTTTCCAATATCTTCCTCAGGTCTGCAGCATGATTGCTCCCGTCTTTGGAAAAAATTGTAAGGTCATCCATATAGATGATGATACACTTGCCAACTAAATCAGTGAATGTTGTGTCAATTGCTCTTTGAAAAGTAGCCCCAATATTTATTAAACTAAAGGGCATTCTCCTATAGGCAAAAGTTCCCCATTTAGTAGTGAAGGCAGTCTTCATCCTATCTTCATAATTTAGTAGGACCTGATTCAATATAAGAAAGACATCATTTGAGACCCATTCACAATTTGCAATACTTCATCCAGCAATGGGAGGGGATAGTTATCCTTTTCAGATGTTCTATTTAGATTTTGGAAGTCTACGTATAGTCTGATTTCTCCATTTTTTTTTCTGACTGGCACTGGATTTGCTACCTATGTGGAGTGTCTTACCGAAAATATGATTTTAGAAGCCAATAACTTTTGTACTTCCTTAAAAATCAAAGGTTCAATTAAAGTGTTGACTGGCCTCTGTTTCTGTCAAAACAATTTTATGCTTGGCTTCAATGGGATCGTATGGGTGATAATGGAAGTATCGAATGTTTTAAAATCCTCATACCCCCAAGCAATGACATCTTGATAATATTTCAATGCTTGAATGATATCATCTCTTTCTCTACTGTGACAGGTCTTCCCTATGAAAACATTCCTTTCATTGTTGCCTTCTCCCAGGTTGTAAGTTTCATACTCAGCACCTTTTGAATCGAAAGGTATTTTCTGCTTGGCTCTTGGATTTGAGTCAAAGATCTTGTCTAGTGCAAACATAGATTTCAGTATGTTTTAGTATTTAGGTTGATTACTCCATCATCTTCTTCGAATGGATCTCTATCAGATTCATCCATAATTTCAGGATATGTTGGTCATCTTGGAAGCCCTGGAATTTCTTTACGTTATCTAATACTACTAATGTTAGTACCAGTTCTACAGAAAATCTCCTTAACCTTGAACGAGTCATAGGTTCTAGAGTACTGGAACCTACTACGAGTGCATCTAAAATGTGATTCTTCCTCCTTGGGATGATTTTTATGCCAAAAGCAACAAAATCTTCTATAATGTCAAAAAATGTCCCCTTGGGGGCTTTTCCCTCTTAAGGTTTAGCTCTCGGGTCTTTGATCTACATTTAGGACATCTTGTATCATATTTTAGCATCCCAATGAGAAAACCTCTAAGTTTCATGATGAATGGGACCTAGGGGGATCCCTTGAGACAAACCCTTCCCAAAATAGGGGGGAGGACTTGGGCACCTGCACCCTAGTCCTACCCTATTTTGGGTCAGACCCTAAATTTTAAGTGTCAGTTTATGACCATTATTTGGTTCCTAGGCCAACACGATAAGTTTGAATTACGAAATTCTTGGCGAGAATGTTTGTAGTTGCATATATAAGCATGTTTAGGTATTCATTTGTAAACTAGATGGAAACTAGATGGCTATTGTGAACTTTATACCTTCTTGTGATTAGAGCATTCAAAATATTCATTGTGTTGCAGAGAAGAGCATTGTTGTTGTGTATGTATTTGCAGATTTGGGAAGCCATCTCCTCATGGCATGAATAGATTCTTCCTTCCATGAGATCTTCACTACGAGGTGATATCAATTATGTTTTCAATCATTTCTCATTTAGATTTTGCCTCCATCCCACAAGGATACACACTCTTTACCTAACAATGGTGTTCAGAAGACTTAAATGTCTCTCTGGGGCTTGACTGAGGCAAGCCTCTAAACACCACAGCCCCCTCCCTAGTTTTCTATGATTGCAGGTTATAGGTTGAAGCAGCAAGAAAAGTGGAGTTGCAGAGAAGGGTTGCAGAGTGTCAGAATTGTAGATCAGAATTGAGAACATGTGCCTAGACTCAAGCCCTACTCATTAGTCCTCTAGATCCCGCATCAGAAAAATCTCTGAGATAGCAGGAACAAGTTGCAAACAAGGTTCCTAGATCTCAACAAAAATTAGGGCACTGGATTAGAGTGCCCACTCATTAGTCCCCGACTGTTCCACTTCCTGAACTTTAAAAATTGGTACACATTTGTCTATTATTTTACATCTTTCTATAGCAGCATTTTAAGTGATTTATCTGTTTACTTCTGTATTTGTATAATTAGGGTTTTGAGCATAATTGGCCATAATCAAGCAATTAAATCACACAAATCTAATTTTCCCAACATTCCAAGTGACTACGGGCCTAATAGCAGATTCTTACTCAACTCAAGGTCCTTGAATGCTTTAGGGTGAAAGGAGGATACATACAAACTATTAAAAACCCTCTGTCCAAATTTTGCACCAAAGATTTTCTATAAGACTCCATACCTTGTTCCTATAAGCCACCCGTCTCTTGTCATGATAGGCATATTGACTCCTTACCTACCTCACTACCAACTCAGAATCTCCTTGTACTTTGAGGTATTGTACCCCCCTTTTGTGGGAAAAAAATAAACCTCGAATCAAGGCTTCATACTCAGTCATATTATTGGTATAGTGGAATTGTAATCAATAGGACGCTAGAAAGGTTTTTCCTTTTGGGATCACCAACTCTAGTCCTGTTACAGCTCCTTGTTTAGAATAGGAGCCATCAAATCTTAAGGTCCATATATGATCTTCCTGTGATACCAGTGCTCCATTAATTGATTTTCCATTATGATCTTGTTGTACAAATATCTGTTCAATCACTATGGCAGGGGAATTTGGTTCTTTTTTCCTTATACTTGGTTCTTCTTCAACCTAATTTGATTCCCTCTTGATCAGGTTTGGTTCCTCTTCAATTACTTCGAAAGAGTATGCATCTTCAATCAAGACAATTAAGTCTTCCTTGGCTTGGGTAAGATCTACCCGACTATGTTTCCAAGAGGTTTTGTCAGCTGGATTCACCCCTAATTGTCCACCTATAGGTACAACACCTATTTTTTGCTGTCTATTGATCAGTATATATGCTGACTGTTTCTTTGGTGTTATCTTATCTGATAAGGAGTCTGGTGTTGCATGAGGTACTCATGTCCATAGATGAGGGCTTCGGATGTTGTTTCTTGTAAAGGCACTTCTTCACCATGGCAGCACATACTACATATTTTAATTATGAATGAGTGCACTCATGGATCCAACACCACTTGGGGAGTAAGAAATCATTGATGTCAATGTCTCCTTCCAATAAAGCTTGATTTGTTTCTAATTTCTGAACAAACTGCTCACATTTGGAAAATAACTCAATGCCTCTAGTTTCCCTAGTGCCTATGGCACCTTGAGAAAATATTAGAGTAGTCAAGATTTCATCCACCCTGTAAACCTCTGGTTCAACTTTAATATAAGCAACTTCATTATGATGGTTGTATTCTCTTATCATGTGTTTTAACCTGGGCTTGCTCTTGATTCTAATCTAGTTTTGGTTTCCCCTCCATGGAAGCCATAGATACATGTGAAACATTAGTAGCAAAGTATCCATTCAAGCTTTTGGACTAGTCTCTGCTTAACAACATCTCGTAGGTTTCAAGAATGTCTACCACCTATATGTCGATGTGTTGTTGAATTCTAGGATCAAACTAAATGGATATGCACATCATTGAGTTCACCTATCACATTTACTTCTATTTTGTCCAGTTGTATTACCTTTTTCTGGGTGGGAGTTAGTTTCATCCCCAACTTTTGACACATTGAATAAGGCATCACATTCCCAGAGGATCCAAAATCCACCAAATAGTTATGCAGATTCTTCCCAAAGATCCTAACACTAAGGAGAAATGGAGAGGAGTCCAAATCCCCCCCATACATTGTTGTATAAGCATTGGTGGTAGCCACTACTTTTGCTTTCTCTTTAGACTGAGTAGGTTTGTCTAGGAATTTTATCAAAGCTTCTCTCTGAGTGGGACAATTCTGAAGAACATCAAAGATCGACATATTAGACTAAGTTTTCTTGAGTTCCTCAATTATGTTATATCTTAGATCTAAAGCTACCCAAGGTCTTGTGAGTACCACTAGATTTGGCCTCTATTGTACCTCAGACTGACCTCATGGTGGCATAGGGTTGTTACTGGATTTAGGATTAGGCAGTGTAGGTCCATTACTTGGAGGTATACCTGTAGTAAATAGGACTTGGGATTTATTCCTTAAGAAATAATTATTCTTCCCTTACTAAAAAGATTGAACCTCATAGGTTTCATTAGATGGTTCATTGTCTTCTTTGAAATGAAAGACGCAAGTGTCCAAAACCATGGCTATGTTTATGGTGTTACTATTTTCCTAAATTTTGCTGCAAGATGACTGGGAATCTGCCTGTGCAATTCTAGCCATCTTTTCCATCTAGGGGTAGTCTAATTCTGAATGATTTGTCATGTCTTGCAGCCTACACCAATTAACCATATGATTAAGCTCAGCCATGTTTACAGTGTTAGAGGTATTGGTGTTACCATGATTCCCCTCATTCGACCCATTTCCTAAATTAGTTACTCCCTCATTGTTAGGTCTTGTGTTCCACTGTCTATTGAATGGTCTCTAATTATAATTCTAGTTCTAATTCTAGAAATTATTCTAATCTTGAAAGTTGTTTTGGTTTTAAGCTGGTGGAGGATTCATCTTGAACTGGGTGAGTTCATTCATTACTTGGGACAAAGTCTTCTTGAGAGCTTCTATTTCTAAGGTTAAGTGCATATTTTGACCAACATTTGGTTGATTTGCCTATGTATTGGCTTGGACACTGCTTCGATTTGCCTGAGTAATAGTAGATTTCTCAAAAAATGAGTTTCCAACATTTGCAACAGGCACCTGATAATTATTCTGGTTCATATTAGGCCATGTGATTGTAGGTGCAACAAATGTTTGGTCTATGGGTTGATGCATGGCCAAGGGTATCAGATTCAACAAGGCATTTTATTGGTGAGAACATTGTTTATCGCAGGCAATTGGTTTGATCCTCCTAAGTATCCTAGTGAAGGCAAAGAACCACCAATTCCCCCAGGAGAGGGATCCATTTGATGTTACAGTTAAATAGCTAGTTTGTATGTTTTAGCGAGAGTGTCTATGTTAGCTGAGGTTTGAGTCCTTCTTAGGAATAGACTAGTTAGGGGTTCTACTGCTTTTAAATAGACCTGAATGGTTGCATATTTTTCTACTGTGAAGGGGGAAGCCAATCTCTTGTACAACCTTTGAAATCTGGTGTTAAACATTGTTACAGGTTCATTTGGTTCTTTTTTACAGGTGGCAAATTGATGGTAAAGGATAGTTAGGTCAACTTATGTTTGAAATTGGTTAACGAAGGTTGTCTCGAGTTCTTTCCACGATGAGATTGAATTTGACTGCAGGATAAGGTACCAACTATACACAAAGTCTTCTAAAGAATAAGGGAACAACCTACAAACCACATCCTGACAAGCTATTTGTGATCAAATTGTAGCATCTTTGAAAGCCTGTATATGTTCCTCGACAATTTTGCTTTTGCCATAAATGTATTTAGTGCAAAGTTTTTTTGGGTTCTTGGGTAATTCATGGATTCCTCCCGGCACAGTCCCTAAAGGACAATTTTTTGTTGCAAAGAAGGCTATTGGTGGAGGTGGAACAGGTGAATCGAGAGGATTTCCTATAGGTTGCTAATTTGGCAGAGAGCTAATGGGTTGATTGTTATGTCTTCCTCTCACACTTCTTGCTCTAGTTGGAAATCCTAGTTCAAAGAAATCTCCCTTCGCAAGTGAAGATCTCAGGATTTTCCTAAATCTCTCAAGAGAAAAAGAGTTAATACACTCCAGTTTGAAATTCTAAAAGCTTTCAAGGCCCTCCTTCTAGTGCTAATTATGTTGATGGTCCATTTAACACATGCATGCAACACATGTAAGGTGAGATTCAACTTGCCTCTCCTAAAAGGACTACTAATCCAAAAGAGAATCAATGATCCCCAAGGTCTCGGGAGTTGGGTCACACCTAGGCTACGCAAGCATAGGGTCAATATGGACAGTTCACAAAGGGACATGGTTGTACAATTTATTTGTTCAAATTAAGCATAAATTTAATCTATCTACTATTATTTTGAAAGAAAGTTCAAAATATTGTATAGGAATGAGAATTAAATGATACAACATAGCAAATTTAAACTTTGTATCAACACACTTATCCAAGAAATTCACTAACCACAATATTAAAATTAGTTTTATAAAACCCAATCAATCATATTATAGTGCCACAGTCAAAGGATTCCCAAATTGATATGATTAGAATTGTATTTTCTGATTACTATATTTCATATGCAAATCATAAATAAATCCAAAACTTTAAAGCATGAATTTCAAAATTTCTTAAATAGATATGGAAGTAAAAACTGAGTTCAATGCACTACACCAAAAACATGAAGAAAGATCCCATGGAATTGACAACCATCTTGCATTAACTTCTTTGAAATTTAATACAAGAAAGTAGATCCAGCACAAAGACTAGAAATATGAATCTGTTTCCAAAAGAAACCACCTTCTCTACACTATTTAATACTGTAAAACAAAATTTATAACTGTTGAAAAGCTTTAAAAACTAAAATGTGGATAGATAACCTAATTCTTCAACATTCAGACCCCTGATCAAAATGAGTCCCTCCCTTTTATAAACACTTCAAAAGAATAATTACAACAATCATAAACTACATGCAATACCTTTTGTCATTGTTTTATCACCACCCTCATGCAACTCAAAGAGCATATTCAAAAATAGAATTACTTTTGTATGTCCATTTCCAAGTTGACTTTTCAACTCCAAAAAAAAAAAAAAGAAAGATTTTTGTAGGGCCCACTTTATAAAAACAATGAGTCCCTTTTTACAAAAAGTATTTTATTACAACTTCTTTAAAATATCAAAATTGATTAAGTCCACAAAGTGAATTTAGTGAGAGCTAGATGCCCCTACTGCAGATTTAACTTTCTTATACTTAGTAAAATTTAAAAGAAGCCGCTCCACCCTATCCACATCAGGTCCATCCAACCACTCATACCGAAACTTGAAAGTTTTCAAATGCTGAGCAACCCATTCACACTTTTTCTCTATCTTGTTGACATCTACCAATGCAAAATTGAAATGAGCCTTGGATTCCACAAACCTATCCAACTTGTTCTCATTAAAACCTGGAGCCTAATGCAAATCATTCATCTTCATTTTATAGACTTCCATCACTTTATCCAAGGATTCCAACCTGTGTTTGTCATGGGAGTACATATTTGGGCCCACAACCGCTTTGACAAAAGTCTCAAAAATATCAATATATGTAAAGATATCCTACTGCAGTGTGATTAGTGGAAGGTGATACTCAATTATTTGCTTGATCATATATTCAGTGATTTTTACACATTCATCCACAAAATTAGGTTCCTCATACTATAGAATATCTAATTTTATCAATTCCTCCTCACTCATTGCCCCAATTAGTTTCAAAGTTTTCAAAACCCTTTCTAACTCTTAATCTTCCCTTTGTGACTTTCCACAAAATCTTCAATTTATTTCTCAAGCTGACAGGACTCTTCATAAAATGGGAAATACTTGTCAAAAATGCTGAAATCTTCTACTAAGAACTTGGAAACCCACCTATCAAGCACATAAGACTTTTCTTTCATTACCTGCAAAGTATCAACTTCTTTCTTAGTCATCAAAACTGGCACATCAGTAGATGTTGGTTGCTGAGATACTAGAGTAACAAGACCCTTGACAAACTCCTTCATCTGATACATTGTAGTTTCAAATTGTCTTTGGCCTATTTATCCTTCATCATTCTAGATTTAATAGTTGTAAATGCAAAATCAAAAGAAACAATCTCTTCAACATGGGTTTGCTTACCCAAATTCACCCTTGTAATTTGGTAATCTTCATCTAGCAGGGGTCCCTGTCATCTCTTTCAGCTATCGGGGTTGCAATTTCTACAATTCTTTCCCCTTGGTCATCGGTGCGAATAATTGACAAAGTCCTAGCCCTTTTCTTCAGCTCATCTTTCTCCAGTTCAACAATCATCTCTTGAAAACTTAACAGCTTTGAAACAATTTGCTTCCTTTTTCCTAAGTTCAAATTTAGCCATGAAGGTGCAGTTGGAGCTTGTAGAGTCTAATCTGACTGAATTTGGGCTATTTGTTGCTATTGCTGATTAGACTGCTCACCTATAATGTTTTTTTGTTGCTTATCCTACTGTGGTGACTCATCTATCACTTTTGAAAGCTCAACATTCTCTTTGTTGGCTTGCTCAACAACATTAATAAGCTCATGTTGTTCTTGCTCTGTGAGCAAATGTTCTTCGCCAAGGTCTTCTTCTCTTTTTTCTTCTGAAGGAACATCCTGTTTAGTTCTACCTGTTTCTTCATCTTCTTTTGCTCTTCTTCTTCAAAAGGAATGTTTTGTTGCCCCTCATATTGTTGTTCATGTTTTGGTTTAGGTACTTCCTCATCAAGGACTTCTCCTTTCTCATCAGCATCTTTGTCTTCTTCAATGACCCTCTCTTCCTCAAGTAGTTGTTGTCCTATCTATTCAATTTAAGTTTGTTGTTCTGAAGACAAAGGTGGGAATACAAATGTACCAAATGTTTCTTGTGATGTTTCTACCTCAGCAGTCTACTGCCCTTTGCCTAGTGTTTGTCCAATAGCATCCCTAGGAGGTATAACTTGGGCCATTGGTATTGCTCCAATACCATATGTAATGGTTGTTGCTCCCTGTTTATACATCATTAAAGACTCAACCAAATTTTCTTGTACTACCTTGAGTATAGCTTCAAGAGAAGCATAATCTAAGGACACCCCAGACTTTGTAGTTTTGGGGGGCTTACCTTGTGTCTTCTATCTTTTACTAGATGGGGACCCTGAAGATGAAGCTTGATCCTTGTTTCTTTTCCTTGTTTGTGGGGTTGGTGGAATAAAGTTTTTTATCCTTGGCTCTATCCACTCCATGCTCCTCTGAATAACATAGGTACTAAATTCTTGGATAGAATACTCCTCTTTCCCTGACCAATTAATAGGATCTAACCTTTTCTTATCCATAGAATCTAATTCATACACAAGATCCAAAACTACACCATCATCAGAAAACTCCTCCGGAATGCCATTTCTCAACCCGAATTCTCTCAATTGAAAGGTAGTAAGGCTGGTATACTTCTTCTTCCTTACCTCGAAGTCATCTTGCCAATTTTCCTAGAAGTCTTCTAAATAATTTTTATGCTTAAAATCCATAGTTGGGAGAAAATGATTTAACTTGCCAATAGGGTCAAAATCATCCCTATGCTCATAAACTTTCAAACTTAGAGCATTGAGCTCTTTAGCCACTATTTTTGCTGCATTAATAAATGGACACTCATAAAAACCTAACACAAAGGGATACTTAACATTGGAATTATGCTTTCCAGAGAGCTTTAGATGAACTTCACTTATGTGGTGAGAAAACTCCATCAGAATTATTTTATCACTGCAATGTCTTTGGAGCAAGAATGAAGCTCTCTTGAACCCTGATATTTTGATGTACATGGTCTCAGGGTATTGAATGAACCATTGGCCCCATTGCTTGATGAGATCCATTACTTTTAAGGACATATAGAAAGCAAGGTCTCCTATTCTTTGCAAAATAATAACATATAGAAATGCATCATTAACCCTCCTAAAATATTTCTCTACCTCCTTGAGCTCTAGTTGGGGATAAAACTCCCAAATTTTACTTTGGCTTGGAGCCTCCCCTCTGATACCCATAGTTGTCAATCTAGGAAAATTCCCTACTCTGACAATTAAAATACAACATATGATGTCATATAGAATTTCTTAACTTGTATTACCGACATTAGCTAGGAATGTATGTTGTCTGAAACAATCTACGCCCAATCTAGCTTAGTGTCTCCTTTTAGAGTATAATAAATAAATTGAAACATCCAAGTTTCATAAGTTCTAGATTTTTCCCTTCCAAAATCTCTACTCAACAAAGTGATGACATCAAATACCTCTCCCTAAAAATCTACCCTTGTCAGTTTTCCTGGCACCTTAGAAGCAAATTTCTTCTTCTTTGCTAGCCAATGTTGGTTCAGATATCCATTGTTTCCTGTAACATCTTGATTGTATGCTCTAAGGGCTTCAGCCATTGTTAATGTGCTAGTTTGTGGGTATACTGGCAAACCAAAGACCATTTTGATCATTTTAGGGGTGATATCCAGGAGGAGATTTCTACTAGAGTCAAGACATTTCCTCTCTTTAGGGTCATAGTGATGACCGAAAGTAAGAATTAGCTCAAGGCATTAGATGATGGGCATAAAATATGTTGTGTCCCAAACCAGATTGAGCAATCTCCTTTTCTCTTGGAGTAACATCATCTCCAAATGTATCATGCTTGAAAACTTCTAGATGAATGTGACCTGGTTCAGTATCCATTATGTTCATAAGTTCAATCCTGAACTTAGACCCCTTTGGTACCCCTTGGAATTGATACTTCATCGTGGTGGGTAGTTCCTTCTTCTTCTTCTTCTTAGCTGGCCTTTTAGAGGATGACTGTGCTTCCTCTATTTCTTGTTCCTCTAGGTCAATTTCTTCTATAGATTTGAACCCAAATAGTGTCTCTTGACCTGGATGGTTAGAAACTTTGTCTTTAGGCATCTAATTGGCCTGCATGTGAAAAAGGATATATAAAAACCTAAGAAAATCCAAAGGGATCATTAAATTTCAAGCATTCTAAGGGTTTATGTACTTTGGCATGTTTTTAGGACCAAGATGGAAATCTGGTCTTTGGGTCAAATTTGGATCGTGGGCCTACCGTCTCAATCAGGCCTCGAGTAGCAGATGTAAATTAAGCTTTAGGTTAAAAAGTATAAGAGGACCATAAAGTCATCACTGCCCTGAAGTCATGAAATGGACCAATAAGAAGATGGTGGGCCATGGGGTGAAAGTTGATCTGAGAACCTTTTCAAAGACTAAGGACTAAAGGTCTTTCGGGGTCCGTGTTCCTGAAAGAACCTTAGGAAAGGATTGTGGGCTGCAGGGTGAAAACTAGATTTTGGCACTTGTTAAGCTTATGGGCCGAAAGGCCTTTCGGGGCCCGATGCCCCAAAAGGACTTTGAAAGGGATTTCACCTAAGTGTGTTCATGAGGAGAGGGGGCAAAAAGTGAACTCACCTCCATGGGCTACTTCTTGGATTAGGTTCAGCCGACCTCCCGAGGCCTAAAGATCTAAAAGGTCATTTAAACTTAGATTCGATTAGACCCACGGGGAGTGGGTTGAAATTAGGTTTTGGAACCTATGACAATTTTTAAGGCCAAAGGGCTAATCAGGGCCTGAGGTCTTGATTGGACCCTACTATTTGAGTAAAAATCTAACAGTCTCCAAAACATGGGGCTTGAGGCCCAAAAGGGTTTTTTTTAAATGAATCAAGGGTTTATTGCTGGTGAATTTGACTATTTGAATGTTGAATCTAGTCCACTTATTCAAAATTGAAAATCTAAACTAACCTAAGCTAACCCTAGAAAGCAAGAAAAGCGGGAAAAACAAGCTAATTTAAACAAAAAACATGTAAACCCTATTTAACGCCTAACTACTACTAATACTAAAACCATAAACAACAAACAAAAGAAAGCAAACAAGAAATAAGAGAAAGAAATAAACAAGAAATGATAAACAAAACCATACCTAACACGTGAATTCTAGGGGAAAGCAAGTAGGAGGGTAGGAAAATGGAAGAACACATTCGACACCTCACTTGGACACACCCAAACAAATAGAGAGCCTCTGAATTATGGATTTATGACTGCAAAAGGCTTTAAATGCTTTGACTGTGAGCACAATAGGTAGGGAGAGAAGAAAAAAATGCACAAATGAGGGATAAAGGGCAATGAAAGCCCTTAAATACCATGTTTGTATGAGCCCTAGACCACCATTAATGTGGTAGTTGGGGTGGGGGCACGGGACCAAAATGGTTCCGTGGACCGATGGCCAAAAGGTCGCCCAGGCCCCACGATGCTGATTAGACTCATCGGGAGTAGGGGCCAAAGGAGAAAAAGGGCCATCAGGGGCCTTAAGATCAAAGGGGGCCCCGAGGTTGAAGAGTCGATCAGGGCCCAAGGTCCCAATTGGGCAAGATCATCAAAGGAGTGACACACAAGCCAAAAATTGGCAGAAAAGGAAGAAAGGGGGTCCCAATCTATCTTAAGGATGGGGCTAGTTATGTAGGGCATAACACTTAGCTTCAAATAGACATTGCTCTACGTAAGCTCTTGACTAGTTTGCATATTCCACTGACTAGGAATTTGCAAAAAATCCCCCTCGCTTTGGAATCTTTCTTAGTAGGTTGTGTTAAATAAAACTTTATATTTCTCCAATATCTATTAAAATAGAGATTGAATTGCCAAAAAGAATACTTTAGACTCTATTGGATCAATCTGATACTCCACTTGACAATTGTCAATAGCAGCATGAATTCTTTGTTGGAATGCTGTCTACTGGGATGGTAGGGAATAACTTTAGTTATGACTCCCGTGACCTTTAGTTAGACACTGATTTACATAGTGATCACCACCACATGTGAATATCCACCTAGAGGTCCTTTCCTCTCAGTAGGGTGATCTATTTTATTTTTTATTTCTCCTCTTAAAGTCATTTCCTTTCTTTTCATTTCGGTACATATCCTTGTTGTTTCTTGATTTATTCTCATTAGATTTATACTTGCCATTAGCTTTAGAATCCTAATTCCAATTCTTTTTCATGAAAGTGGTAGTAGTTTTTGACTAGCCAAATTTCTTCCTTGTCTTGTCGCGATAAGCTGACAATGATTTCAGTTTCTATTCTTTCCTTATAGCATTTTCAAAAACTTGATCCATAGTTGATGATCCATACATATTAACCTCTCCTCCAATTTACACATTCAATCCCATGATAAATTTCTAGATTCAGAATTGTTCATCTTTTTGGCACTGAGGAACATATTTCAGAAGTCAAATAAATTGTTAATAGTACTCCGTGATTGTCATCTCACCTTGACGTAAATTTTGAAAATTAGTTAACTTTTGGTTAAAGTATAACCGAAGGTAGCCACCTCCACCAAAAAATCATCACAAATTGATCCCAATGAGACTTGACAAACTCATTCATAGTTTTGTTTTCTTGTTCATCCACCACGTGGATGCTTCCCCTAACACTTGGTAAGCTCCCCACACTACCTTGGTTATTTCTGAGTAATTTCAAATCTCAAAATACTTCTCCATGTCACTAAGCCAAGACTCAACTCTGTCTCCAACTACTATTCCATCAAATTTAGGTGGGATGATCTTCTTCATGTATCTAGCTAACTCATTGGTCATTTGTGTCTTTCTTATAATTTTCCTTCTCCCTTATTCTTGGTTTTCATGGGTACCTCTAGATTCCTCATTTCCATTGTGAGCTTCATGCTCTTGGCCCTGATGACCACTGAACTCATGATTCTATTCTTTAGAATCTTCATTCTCCCTCCCTCTCACTTCTTGCTCGAGAATTCCTAGCCACTCCTTGGTTTCATTAATTATTGCAAGGATTTGATCCAACTTTGCAGTAGGATCATCTCTATCTTGGCTCGAGCCTTCCTAACTTCCTTCAACATTAGTTCGAGTTCTCACCATTTGTACCTGTCAAGTTA
The DNA here is from genome assembly GCA_027924645.1 of Cunninghamia lanceolata. Lineage (NCBI taxonomy): Eukaryota > Viridiplantae > Streptophyta > Pinopsida > Cupressales > Cupressaceae > Cunninghamia > Cunninghamia lanceolata. The sequence goes on from BSBN01000693.1 coordinate 6,316,095, forward strand.
TGGTTTAATTAGTTTAACTCATTGATATATGCGGAAAGGATTACATTAAACTATAGAAATCATATGCATTCTTAGATAAGAAAATTTAGATTTCCAACTCATGGTTGACATTTTCAAAGAAACAAAAGCCAAAAGATTCTTCATTTTATTCATAAATGAACTTATATTTGTGTCCTTATTTAAATATTAATCCAAAAAAATGATTTACAAGAAGAAAATTTCTCCTTATTCATTATCAAACATAGGAATCTCTTTCAGATCCTTGTCTTCATCTTCATCAGATTTTATAATTGATATTAGCATTAGTGGGTGGATGTACTCATAGCTACTCATCCATTGCTCCATGACTTAACAATGGCATGTTGTGACCACACCCAAACAACATGTCATGAACCACCAAAGGTTTCTTAAGTTTTCTTTCAACTTGAACAACTAGTTTCTGATGCTTATACTTTTCTAGTTTGATTTAGTCCAGGGTGTCTACTAGGGTTTCATAATATGAGGGTATCACCTCATCTCCATAAGATGATGTTGCTTTAAGATTCCTAGTTTTATCCATCAAGGGCTTCTTGGCTCTATCTTGGTCCAAAGATTTCTTGGTACTCTTCTTTTCTTTGGACTTTCCCATTTCTTCGTTTATGAAACAACTTATGTTAGGTTTGACACTATATTATTTTATCTTGTCAACTTCTTATGAAGTAGGCACACATAGGCCTGAGTGTTTCAACTTGGCTCTGATACCACATGTAACAAACCTTCTGGTCCATTAAAATTTTCCTACTCTAAAATTCATCTAGTACTTATACATACATTATTATTTTTAAATAATATTAACATTGGAAACCATAGATATACTTTATAATGTGTCCATTAAAGATTTATAACATTGAAAAACAAAAAATTTCCCATAAAATATACATTACTAATTTCCAATAATTATACATTTTCATAAATGAATAAAAGAATCTATACCAAATTCGTAATACTTCATATTACAAATGGATAATATTGTTTTTCTATTAGATATCTATCTGATTACAATAGGGTACTAATATAAATTGATCTAACTCTATCGACTCAAGATTTCAGCAAATTGATCTACAGAGAGGGAGAGCATCACCAAAGTGATTTACCACCCAACCATGAAGCTTTCACTTCTTTGATATTCCTCAAACTAGAAGAACTCGACCCATCGTGAGAAAAACACATAAAGATGTTCCTTTTGGAACCACACCACCTGAGAACTAGTGATGTGCTTTTACATGTAATCAGTTATACAACTATAGAATACTTTTAACTGAGTATAATATTCTAACTGAAATGTAATCCAAGGCATAGTGATTCAACAAGGCACATAGTCAGTGCATTACTTTGGTAAAAGATTCATTTATAAAACATAATCCATATTAGATATATGTGTTGATCTATCACAAACACCTATAACTCAATCTTTTCTATATAGTTTCTTATGTTCTCTACTTTGACTTTCTAAGTCTTCCTTCATTCAATGTAATGACTTTACTACAACCAAGTAAAAGTACATATGTTAAATGTAGAAATAGATGATCATATATCTAAATCTCTCAGAAAATGATTCTTTTCAATATGCTTCTAAACACAAATAACTAATTTTTGAATTCTATTATTTCTAAATAGTCACTACAGTTTACTCATTCATTTTCCAACTGAGACATGAATGCACCATAAATATTTGTATTCTTTCAAGAGATATATTTATTCTCTTTTCAAATTCGAAGATCTCGACTATGAGAATATAGATTATACATCTAACTATAAGTGTATATCTTTGTCTATACATTTACATGTTTATGCATAATTGTATAAACAAATAACTCATATTAAAACAATGATTGATACAGAGATTTTTTTCATATTTTGTAACTACATAAACAACCATATATCAAATTGTTACCACATAGAACAAAGATCTTTTTACATCATGCAACTAAACATTAACAAAATGTAGCTAGTGTTGCATCCATGTTTACTACTGTCTACATAGTCTAAGTTAAATCAATGTTGTCATTGGAATAGAGTTACTCCCATATTTATAGTTGTTCCTAAGAATTCTATTTTATATTTTTGTCATCACTGAAGTAGAGGTTTTCTAAACTGTATTATAGTTATGCAAACAAAGCCCTCACAATTATTTTAGAGGCTTGTAAATAACTATCCAATCCCCATTGGGGTCAACCAAGTATACTGGGTTAATCCCTATTGGGTCAGCAAAGTGATTCCCTATTGGGAGTCAACCTTTGTACAGACCCTACATGGTTTATCAAAAAACAAAATAAACTTATCAATGTATAAAAATTAACTAACAAACCTTAACTAGTTGGTTCCCATCATTGGTGAATTCGATAATAAAAATGGCTTTAATGGTGTACAATTCTATTTGAACCCTATGGGTTTCTCTTAACTATTACATGTCTATATATGCATAGGTATTTGTATACCTAGGTATATACAGGTATGTAATTATACATATTCAAACTAACATATATTTTCCCACAACAATGATAGCTCTTGATTTTGTTCAATCATGCCAAACAATTTTATTGAAGCTTAAAATCGAAGACAAAACCTTACTACTTGAAAGGATACAATGTATTATCTAAAATTTGTATCGATTTGTTCCAAAGAAAACAAACTTTCATTGCAAACAATCTTTCATAATATATGCACACAAAGATTGTAGAGATATACCAATTTGAATAGAAAAAAATGAATATGTAGAGTTCTAGTTTTCCAACATCAAGTAGCTTCTACTCTATTCTCCTCTTGTTCTTCCTAAGCTCCTCTATTTTTTGCTGCCATTCTTCTATGCCTCCCAAAATCAAAACAAACTTCACATTTTAACCCCTCTAAATTTCCCCCCAATTTAGGTGTTCAAACTCCAATTTGCATGTCATTATCAACATCTATTGGGGGACTCCTTCCCTCACTCCAATTAGCATTAAGAAGTCAATTATTTTTTTGGGCTTAAGTTGTGGTTGGGAGCCACCACTCCTTTCTTTTAATGGAACTCCACTATGTGGATTTTTCTCTCCACTTTACCATGCAACTATTGATTCAAACAAGATTCACCATAATACTCATAAGAGTTGATAATAATAATATTATTATTAGTATTAATAGTGATAATATTAATAACTTATGTTATCATTATTATCATTATTAATATTATTAATAACATTCTCTCTTGATGGTAATCCAATAGATTAAAATTGATATTATCAAATATTATTATCATTCAATAATAACAATAATCGTTAATATCGACATATATCAACTTAAATTGACAACCCAAGAGATAAAAACATCTTTCATCAAAGATAACTTATTAAACTAACGTTTGCAAAAATGATCACATTTCACTCACAAGGAAAGCACAGATGACTAGATCACTCCTAAAAATGTAATTACGACCATTTAGAATAACTATAAATTGTATTCTATATGAGTGTGTGTAGTTCTCATGACATTATGATTCCATTAGAATCCTTTCCTGATCTGCAATTCTCTCTCCAGTGATACTCACCCTCAACTTTGGGAACGTACCCTATACTCCTGCATTCACCTCACAACAGATAAATGTAGTTAGTCTAAATCTTGTTTATTTGAACGAGATTATAATATAAACATCAAATTAGAACATAATTTTCATGAACAAATTATTATTCAAATATCTCTATGACATTTATAGTACAAATGCATTATCATGTTAACAAAACACGGCATCATAAACCATAATCAAATTCTAATTATGAAAACATAATTAATCCATTTCATTTTTGTAGTCTTGCATTATTAAACAGTAAAATAACTTAAACAATAACATGTTTTAATTGTTCACAAAAATGGGATGTGACAAGCATCATGTGTTAGGTGTGGTGGTTTGTGATGTGTGTAAAATTGTATGCATATAGAGAGTACACATGTACTTAGAAAAAATGAGTTAGTTTTAGAAAATACAAATCAATAAAATATGCACTAAAAATGGCAAAGAGTTAAAGAAATGTGAGTTAGTTAGTAAAGATATAATTGTAGCCAAATTTATGAGAATATTTTAGAAGAAAATAGTGTATGAGTATGCAATGCATACACACAAAGATTGATGGTTAGATGAGCAATGCATGTTACGTTACAAGGACACATTTTCTCTTGGTACCATTGTGTATATAGATTTGTAGAAAATTACAACCATAGAATGAAGTCAAATCTTAATATTGCAACTCTATGTTACTACTTTTGTGCATATAGCATTCATTTATACACCTAATAGTATAGAGGAATATAGAAAGACCTTGAGGGAGTATTACTTTTACATTGGTGACAATTGTACTCATTCTACTAAGTTTGTGCAAGGTTTCTTTCAGATATTCTATGGTAATTTAAGTGATAGAAATATCATATTTGATAAACACATTATATGATTAGGTAGATGTACATCACAATTAAAGAATTTATAGATGTTCTACTAGTTGAGTAGGATGTATATGATGATCGGTGTTCAACATATTTAGAATTTCACTAAAGCTAGGCATTAAAAAGGAGAGTATGATGGTGTAAAAGCATGTGTAAAAAGAGCCCTAGCATGAGAAGAGTTGAAGTACCTATGATGGTGTAGAAGCATGCATAAGAAGAGCCCTAGCATGAGAAGAGTTGAAGTACCCATTGGGTTCCAAAATCATAGCTACACAAATTTCCTAGATTATTATTCTATTCTCAAGGCCAAGGGCTGAGTGTGAGATCATCATGGGGAAAACAAAACCCTTAAGTGGAAATGAAAATGTAAAAAATAGACTTAAGAAACTTCACATAAAAATTTGAATGGGTTATCTACACCATGTGAAAGATACATAAAATAATATTGTAGAAAATTGAATATGGTTTATGGGATGCTATATTTTTAATGTTTTAATTAATTTCATGAAAATTAGATATTTAAAAAAAAAAAGTGGCAAGCCACTAAATAATATATTATAATTAAATAGAATATTACAAGAACCTTATTCAAAGAGCATACCGACAGGAAAGAACTAGGAAGAAAACCTCCGGTTGTAGCTCAAATAGATATAAGATTTTTTCAAAATCATCCCAATAATACAGAACCATATTGTGGTTTTACAATAGCCATAATCTAATAGAATTACAAACCATCGAGACTATTGAAGACTACAATATACATCATGTCTCAAAATCAGGATTAACCCCTACTTAACAGGATGATAATTACCTTTCATCAGCCTTTCACCAACCAAAACCCTTATTGAAGGTCACACGAGCCAAAGTCCTCCCATTGCCATGTGGGAGATGTATGTGCCTCAAAGCTAATAGCAAAGACATATGTTACCCAGTCCTAGTCGACAAAATTGTATACCAATACCACACCTACCTCTCTAATTGATGATTCATATTCTGCTCCACTTAGGGTGTTAACCCTTCATGCAGATCTACTTCCTCCTGTTGAGCAATTTCAACTAGTTATTTCAATGAGACACTACTAAAAATTTTGGAAAAAAAGTAGGTTGCATTACGACAACCTAAGTATGATAACTTCTTTTTTCAAATCTTTAAATATATGTAAACAACACATGAGAAAACGTGACATATTTTTGTGATTTTTTTGCAAGTAGATAACTATTTATGATTTTTTTTGCAACTTTTCAAAAGTATTAAAAAAGCATTTTCTAACTAACCTAACTTGGTCAAAAAATATGAAATTCAAATATTTTTTTAGATTTATAGCCAACAAAGTGTAGAGTGCAATACATATTTTAGATTTTAAAAAATATATATGATTTGAAAGCTATGGATATTTTTCAATTAGTATGTATATGAAGAATTTAGACATAGCGTATGCAAAAAAATAATAATTATGTATTAAAATTATAACCAAGCATATATTATAGTTTAATTAGTATTGTGAGAGTTTTCTCGATCTACCCTTTTCATTCTATCCATTTTGGATTTTAAAAAATCCATTAGCATCAAGGGTGAAGTCATTAAAAGTGTATGGAAACCTTGAGAATCATTCAATTAGCATGGAAAATATAGGTTTGATAGTCCTAAGCCTAAATCTACTGTGTTCTAGGAGCCAAAATTGTAGGGAACAATTTTTTGTAGAAAAATAAATATCTATTAATACTGAATATCAATTTTACCATAACACATATTAGTTATGTAAACTCTCAAAAATTGAGAGCACTATGTTTGTGTGGGTCATTGTTGGGCCCAATAACACTTTTTGGACATGAACATAATAAATATCCATTTTACTATAATAGATATCAGTTGTACCATAATAGATATTTGTTATGGTACAATAGAGATCCCTTATGTTCACACCTAAATCTATTATGGTAAAATAGATATCCATTACGTTAACACCAAATATAGTGTTGTTGGGCCTAACAATGACCTCCTCAAATACTTTTCTCTCAAGAAAAATGTGATTTCTGCACATTACAAATAAAACTCTACTATTTTACAATCATTGACACAAAAATTTATTCTATTAATCATTAAGGTGTTAATTTTTCTTTCTATAATGGGTAGTGGTAGCCATCTTAAAGAAAAAAGGAGGAAACATGTAGCAGAGGAAATTAAAGCAATTAGATAAAAAGATAGAGAAAGGAAGAGGATAGAAAAAGAATGTTTCATAGATATTCATGAAGGTGAAGGTTCTTTTTTACCCTTAAATGATATGTAAACTGAATATTTTAATGTTCAATCACCAAATGAATTTCTTGAAGGGCATGTGCAAAAAGATGGGGGACCAAAAAGTGGCCAAAACTGCTTGGGTCCAAACAAGATATAACACAAGCACATTATAATGTGCTTGCATTATTTATCTATAGAAATAAAAGGGAAAGTACATCCTATGGGTCATTTCTCCCAACAATAGAAAAATGTGACTAGGGTTTTACTATGAGTGCGTTTTGGAGTAGTTGAAAGAAAATGCACTCAAACACAATGTTGTTGTGACATTCTCACACTCCATAATGTTGTTCATGAGATCCATAGGGTGAAAAAGCTCAACAACGTAAGATTTCCATTTTTTCTAATTTTGAAAATGAATCATTTGTTTTGAATGTTTTGATTCAATTTTTTTCAACAAATGAAGCCCCTGAAATGCCCGCAAACCCTAATTCACCAAATAGAGGGCATGATGAAAGTCTAGTTGAATAGGGGGCACAAAATAACCCTCCCTAAACTCCTTCAATTTCTTGACATCCTCATGAGACACAAATGAATGTTTTAGGGAAAATTGAGGAGAATAAAAATCAACTTGAAACCTTGATTGAAACATTGAGAAATCCCAATGAAACAAATTTACACTAAAGTTCCCTTGCAACATCTATCAAATCAATTATTTCTCACATAGATTCTATGACTAGACAAATCAATAAATGGTCAGATTATAAAGAAAATTGTCAACAATTCTATTTGATAAAATTTTCATACAAACAAGTGAAAGATTTTTTTTTTTGAAATATGATCTATGTGCCCTATTTATTGATCCTATAACTAATGAACCATTGCATGGGAGTTGCAAAAGATTCCCTATTCATTGGTAGTAATGCAAAGGAATAGCTCAAAAATTTTGAGATAGGTGGTAGATGGTATTTGATGATCCACCATGCAACAATAATGAGGTCCCATAGTATTTTTTGAGGAAACTCCATTGCAAGTTTGTCCTCAATGATATTCCAAATTATTTTGACATGTGAGATTTCTAGGGTAGAGGTAAAGGCTTTGCACAAGATAGGGAGGGGGCACATTGTGCCCAGGACTATCCAATAGGACCCCTAGCCAGGCCATCTTTTTAGCATGTAACACTCCCTTCCATTGTGAATGAGAGTATTGAGGTGGAGACAATGTAGTCTATTAGTTCCCTCACACAATATTTACTATAGCATGGTAGCTGGTGGTACCCACCTAGGATTAGGGTCTTAAGTTTGTCCCATAAGTATTTACCCCCATTTTTACTTAAACCCTAAAGTCCTACAATCCCCTTTCACTTTATGTTCTATTCTGTCATTGACCGCTTATCCTACATGTCTAGTTGCCTAAGTCATAACTTTAAGCCTTCTAAATAATTCGGTAACTAACCCCTTCTTCCTAGCAATACCGCTCCTCATCTGTCGCAAAGTCTAATGCCTAAGTCTTAAGGAGGGCCTAGAGTGCTATGTGGCTACTTATCATGGCGTCACGTTGTGTCATCAGTGATGTCATCGTCCCCCTGCACGGCCACGCTAGGATGCCAACTATTGAAAGGATATGGCTCTCAGCCATTTGAACGAAGATCCATAATGGTGAATCATGGATTACCAGGTGTCGAAGTGAAAAGAGATCTGCATAAAGGAGGAAATCTAGCAGTTGCGTGAGTGCGCATGGAGAATCTGCTAGATAAGAATATTCCACGCGCTAGCGCGACAGGGCGACACATGGTTGGATCTCATTTAAAGGAGCGTAGAGCATATAAAGGAAGGACATGTGGGAGCTTTTGCATGGCCATGCAAGGCACTTTGGTGGTGGCCCACTGTCGGCTACGACGCTGCGATGGGGTGCCATGTGTGAGGATCAAAGGGAGAGAAGGAAAAGTTAGAGGATGACCACCTATGTGGTGCGATGTTGTTGATGGTGGCCTTTTCAAAGGTGCCAGTGTAGATTTTAGGGCTGGCGATCATTTCAAAGCGTCGATCTATCTGAGGGACAGGCCCAAATCAATGGCTAAGTTCAAATCTGGGAGTCACTTTTTGTCAACATAATTCTTACCCTCCTCCATACTGAAGTAAATAGGGCCTGCTATATGGACATGGACCAGACATCAAATCCTCTTGTCTGATCAAAGTAAAAGTTGCTTCACTGGTGGATTTTAAAGGATTTTCATCAAGGATATGACTACTTCAGCTGCAAGATTTATTAAAGATCTAATTGTATCATGAAAAATCTGTAAGGAATAGATCTTTTGATTTAGGAGGTCTATCAGAGGGTAGATGGATGGTAGCTTGTTTGCTCCTTTAAAAAGGAATCCATGTTCATTCTTCATGGGGTGGAAGTTTGTCGGGTCTTTTCTTTTTGACTCTGAATACAAGGTATTCATGTTTTGGAGAGCATTTTCTTGTTATAGATTTGGTTCTTTGTTTGGGTACAAAGGTATTTCCTATCTGTGAATGATTAATTTTTTGTATGCTAATATTCTATCCAGATTGAGTTAAATGAGAAACACATCATGTGTGTATTGTTTATGATTGTCTCCTATGATGTTATTGTTTTCCTTCTGAGTAAGGTTATCAAGGATTTCCAAGTTCTTCAGTATAGGCTTGCTATAGTGTGTGTCTAATTTCTTGTGTCTGCTCAAGGAGTGGATTAAATAGGCTCTAAATTAGATATAGGGGAAGGTGGGTAACATCATAGGATCAATGAAGTATGGTCATATGTAATACTCTTTCTTGGATGTATTGTTATTAGGCAGTAATATTTTATCTTAAGTCCTCTGGATATGAAGTCATGTTATCATAGAGAAACATTTATGTTTGTAGGTTTGACTCTATTGCCTTGATAAAGCACTGGTCTAAGGATTTGTTTGTCCAAAGGGTTTGGGAAAGTCTGATAATTTCAATCCTAAATCATTCTAAAATCTTTAAACTTGTTAGTCTGTAGGAGTAGAATTAGGACCTTGCATGCTCTCCGATCTCAACCATTGTGATATGTCCAAGAACATTGCCAGTCTAGATACATCCAACAAATCTTAGTCAATACATGAGAGCATTCTGCCTAATATTGAAAAATTAAATCTTTTGTTATGAGAAAGTCAAGGTTAAATCTTTTGTTGTAGGGATCCCCGCTAGGTGCGGCAGAACCTGAAGTGAAGGGGAGGCAAGTGCAAACAACCTCCCATCTTTGTTGGCTGAATCATATAGTAAATCTGATGATAAGAAGTGGCAAATCTATCATGCCACGAAATATCAAAAAAAATTCCACGCTTCCCTAGAAACCCCCTCGCACGCGTAAGCGTGCTCGATAGCATTACGCTTAAGGTGTAAACAATACAGTTGAATGTGGGTTAATGCGTTCATGTGCGCATACCAATCACAATGAATGTCAACTAGGGGGTCATTGTGACGTAGTTAACATCGCCAATAGGGTTAGGATCAATGATCCAAAACCCTAAGTTATCCTATGTGAATGAAGGGATTTTGACGTAAGTCAAAATCAATAACCAAAATCCAAAAGCATGAGAGGATGATAAAATATAGAATTCAAATGATGATACTCGACAAAAAATAATATTATATTCTCTAACAAGGTTAAACTTCACTAACTTAGTTAAACCCTAAATTCCAGAAAATTCTGATAGCATAACGCCTCAGGGGCGTGAATAGGGTTTATTGTACAAAAACTAATTTGATCGAAAGGTTTACTGATTTGGTTTAAATTACCTATGTCTCACTAGTTTAATTGGTAAATTAGTTGATTAAGTTAATGGAACATTTTTCAACAAAGTCCGATCAATTTATTCTTCACGTTTTCTATCATTTAAAACTTTTTCAACAAAGCTCGATCGATTTGTTCTTCTTCACATTTTTTATCAATTAGAGTTATCTCTGCATCATTTACATTATTTCTAATTTCTTGGTAGATCAGATCTCAGAAACAGGATTTACTAACTTCATTTAATTGGGTTTGCTAGGTTTCCAATCTGGGTTTAAATCAATGTCTAATTTAATTCCGTTAATTAAATTGGCCCAAAAAAGATTAAAAAGAATATTAAATTTTCGTTAATAACGTGTGGTTTAAATCATCCTCGTAGAGTTAGATTTCCTAACCTAATTGTTTAAAATAACTACTTCTCAATATTTTAATTGTATAACATTTAATTGATACAAATAAATCCTTTTCTCCTGAAAATTTAAATTAAAATCAATAAATTATAAATCCATCTAATCATGATTAAATCAATTTATTTACATCCACTAACAAATAAAAATAATAATATTTTAAAAAGAATAAAGTTTTACCATTTAATTAATTATCTCAAATTCCCTATATAATTTCCAAACTTAAAACAATGAACAAAAATAATAAGAGGGGAATTTAAATTTTAAATTGGATTTTATTTCCACCTTGCCCAAATTTCTTCCAACAATAAAATATACTTTTCTTTATGGTAAAAACCCTAGTCCTATTTTTGAAACTCATGCTTTTTCTCCTCTTTGTTTTCACTTTTATCTTTCTTTCTCTTTCTCTCATTTTGTTGCTCTTGTGTTTTGTTTGCAGGTTTAATGGTGGCCTCATATGAAATGCATATGATGACATTTAAGTTTATATATATATATATACTGATGTGTTTTATTTATAAATATTGTTTATTTATATTTTTGTTTCTGTTGTAAAACCCTGCAGGAGGGCGGAGCCGTGGCAGTGGTGGCGGATCTGAGTTTCTGGTGGAGGAAGGACTGGCAGAGGTGTTGGTGGTGAGGGGGCTGCGACGGAGGAAGCTGTGGACTGCGCAACACTGAGTGGGCCGCAGGGAGGTGTAGACCGCGGGGGTGAAGGTCTCTGTGGGGGTTAAAGGGGTAGCGACGGGGTAACGTGAGGGGCTGTGGGGATGTGGAGAGGGGACGAAGCCCCCACCCACATCCCACACAATGGGATGTGGGTGGGGACTCCACCCCTTCCCCACCATATGTATTTCCTCTTTCATTAAAACAATTAGCAGACTGCTAAATAAGAATAGTCGCTTCATTATTAATTTTGGCGTTCAATTTATGGTTTTTTTCAATATATACACACATAAATTTTTCACAAATCCACTCCAAAAAACACAGTCTATTTAAAAATGAAATATAACAATATATATATATATATATATATATATATATATATATATATATATATATAAGGTAGTTTCAATTTTTTTTTTTTTTTGACAAATGATAAAATCAGTTTGTATCTAAATACATAAAATGCATACATTCATATACACATAACATTTATAATTAAAATTTTCTTTTCTTCCATTCACATACAATTTTTTTTTCCTTTTTTTTTATAAAACAATTAAACAAAGATATATATATATATATATATATATATATATATATATATATATATTCTTTGATCAATTTTCTACAAGGCATGAACTCATTTTTTTTAAACAAAGTTTATTCATAGAAATATCAATATTTACATTTAAAGAAAAGAACAGATGCAATTAAGTAAAATACTTATAATACATGACATCAACTATTTCTCTTTTTCATAAAAACAATATTTAAATTTCATATTTTGTCTCAATAATAAAATCACAACTTTACCAATTGATTTTTTTTAAAATGAAATAAACATACAATGAAATAGCTTAAAACCCAATTTTCTTCCTTCTACTTTTTTTTAAAATGGTAACAATAGAATCAACAAATGTTAAATCTTAATTTCAAAAGTAAATAACTTACACACACAAATAAAAAGAAAATACATCTTTACAACAAGAGAGAGAGAGAGAACAATTCTCTTCTCTTTGACAACTAACAAACTATGCAAGCTCCTAAATAGGCCAAACTCTCTTTCAAGAGTAAAGAAAAATAAAATATCAACTCCAAGAACAAGGTGTTTTCTCCAACTTCACAACACTTAGCTCCAATAAACTTGTAATATCATAACAAGGGGAAAGAAGCCACACATCTTGTTCTCCTCCCTACCATAGACCTGCAAGAGGGTCACCCCCAAGCTAGGGGGTCATCCACACACTAGGGAACTCATTCCACATCACAACAAGGTATTCAAACAACCAAACACAATCTTACACCCATGGATAACACAACACAAGAACTCAACTAGGGTGAGTTCAAAGGGGTAGGGGAGTGGACACACTCAACTCAAGAGTGCCACTCCTACAAATAACCCAAAACAAATACCTCATAAGACCTCTAGCCAACACATTTAAACACAATTCCACAAATGTTCCATTTTGGCTCTCAAGCCATTTCACATATTGCTCAAAATCTCATATATTTCCCTCAAGGCTTACGACACCACAAAAACAAGGTAATGACCCCAAGGAGGTTCACTCCTCCCCTATCCCACACTTGTTGAGCATCTTCTCCCAAGTGGGAGAGGCTCTTACAACACCCTACAAATTTTCCCCACAATAACAATAAAAACTCAAGAAAATAGATCTCACACATAGCATCATGCAAGCAACAAAAATACAAAGGGAAGTCCTTAGCCTTGAAGCCAACCTTTAAAAGCCCAATTATGGTAGATGGTTGATGTAGATCTTCTCCAAATCCTCCTACAACATAAGCCACAAAACTCTCTCTCTCTCTCTTTTTCCCCAAAGTAAAATTCCAACCATTAAAATTATCCAAAAATTCAACAACCCATAACCTTCTCCAAGTGGGATTAAAATAAGCTCAACCCATGAGCTTTGAGGAATGGGGAGGTGACACTTGTCACCTCCTCACTCTTCCTCCCCACTATAAGCAAGACCCATGGGATGGGTGATAACACATGTCACTCACCCATCCCCAAGTCTCCCTCACCCCTCCACTTGTCCTCTCTCAAACATGTGGGAGAGAAAAGTGGAGCTTAAGATGGAATGGGTGACACGTGTCCCATTCCTTTCCTCCCAAGAGGGACCACACAACTCCAAGGTACTCTTACCAATTGTGAGAGAGACTTGGAGTAAAGTCCTCCTCAATTGGGGGGTCTTGGAGACATCTCCAACCTTGGCAAGTGGAAGGGATGGGGTTGAGTGTTGGACCCACTCATCCTCTTCCTCCCATGCCTCCAATTTCGTCACTTAACTTTAGGGTGAAGTTAAGGTGACCAAATGGAGGTTTACCAAGGGTTAACCAAGTCAAAAATGTCCCTATACCCAAGGGTACAACCCAGGGTCAAGTTTAGCTCATTTTGAGCACCTAGGGTTAAGTTAAAGCACATGAAAAGGGGTCTCAAAATTTAAAATTTAAAAAATAAAATTCAAAGACAAAATATTTACAACACCAATTAGAATTCAAATTAAAAGAGGGGTAGACTTAACCCGATTAACAACATGAAATCAACATTATAGAATTTCATCATACACAGGATTGATCTTGGTTCCTCATGGAACTAGATCGGCTTCACAAGGGATAACAACATCGTGTGTGGGATGATCTCCAATTTCTATGGCTTGTTAGAAATACCTGTGCACTCAATTGCATAGTTAATTCAACATATATATAATAGCTGAAGCAAATTAAAACATACATTTGCATAAAATATCACAAGTTCACATAAGCATCAAGGAAGTCACATTACAATTAGATTCTAAATTCTGCATTTCAAACATCCATTCCCAAGATTGAATTCACAAAACAAATTTCTATCTAACATCACCCAATTAGTTTTCCCATAACATCATAATATAAAGTATATATCTAACATCATTAGTAAAACAATATCTAGGTCTAACACATTGTAAACATACTAAGCATACAAATCTACATACATCACAAAGTCTAATAGTCTGGAAATTTGGGATCAACAGTCCCACAAGTCTAAATGTATCAGTAACAGTAAAGTAAATAGTCAAATGTATGGGAATGAAAAGGGTAGGCCTCACATCCTCCACCCTAAGACTATACTTCCTCCTGGAAGTTGTCAAAGAGGTGAGGATAAAGGGCCCTCAATCTTGCTGCATCCTCCCATGTCGCCGTGACCTCATCATACATGTCCCACTGGACTCTAACCTAGTCCAGCTCTCGACCTCGAAGGCCCAATGTCTGAAGAGCCAATATGTGAATTGGCTCCAAAGCCAGCTGACTGTCTGCCTCTACCTGAAGAGCACTCCAATCCAATATGTGAGATAAGTCAGATATGCAATGTCGTAAAACCGAAACATGAAAGACATTGTAGATATGCAACAGGATGGGTGGCAAGGTTAGATGATAGGCTACAGGTCCTATCCGCTCCAAGATATCAAAAGGTCCTACAAACTAAGGTGCGAGCTTAGAGCCATTTCTGTAATGGATTAGACTCTTGTGTGGTCGCACTCTCAAAAATACTCTGTCTCCCACTGAGAAGCTCCAATCTACCCTCTTAGCATCAGTATACTTCTTCTGTCCATCATGTGCCTCCTGAAGTCTTTGCCTAATCAATGTCACCTATTGCTCCATATCCTAAACTAACTCTAGACCAATGGCAACCTTGTCTTCTATCTAATCCCAACTCAATGGTGTCATACATGGTCTGCCGTATAAAGCCTGAAAAGGAGGCATACCCAACGAGTTGTGATGTCCATTATTGTAGGCAAACTCAACCAGATATAGATACTCCTCCCATCTAGACTGATGATCCATGACATACATGTGAAGCATATCCTCAAGAACCTGATTAACTCTCTTTGTGTATCCATTAGTCTCAGGATGATAAGCTGAACTGAAGTTGAGCTATGTGCCCAACGCCTACTGTAAGGCTCTCCAAAAGGTTAAAGTAAATACTGAATCCTAGTCAGAAATGATACGGCGAGGTACTCCATGTAATCTAACAATCTGATCCAATAATACTCTTGCCACAGATGGTGCATTGTACGTCGTGCATACAGGTGAGAAATGCATCACCTTGGTCAACTTGTCAACTGTCACCATGATGGCATCATGGCGGTGTGATGACATAGGAAGACCAACAATAAAATCCATGGATGCTGATGCTTGGCCTTGACCCTCTGACACTCAAGGCAACAAGCAACATATTCTACAATGTCTCATCTCATACCTACCCAGTGGTATAACTGTCGCAAGTCAGCATGCATCTTCTTCACCCCTAGGTGTGCTGCATAAGGTGTTCTATGAGCCTCTGAAAGAATCACTACATGAAGATCACCCACATGGGGTACATAGATGCATTGTCGATGTCTAAGCAAACTATTTGACTCAAGGGAATATCCTATGAATCTGCCCTTAAGGGCCCTCTGTTTCTGGATCTCCTACTGCACCTCAAGAAACCACTCATCCTTAGGCAGATGCTGTATGATACGCTCTCTCAAATCCACACTCAAGGTCAAGGTTAGGATCTCGTGGTGCCTCTAACTCAAAACGTCAGCGACCACGTTCTCCTTCCCTTTGATGTAGTGGACATCAATGTCGTACTCACATAAAAACTCTATCCAATGCCGTTGGCGAGCATTTAAAAGTGGCTATGTGAATATGTACTACAAGCTATGGTGATCTGAATGGAGCTCAAAGTGATGACCCAAAAGAAAGTGTCTCCAACGAACAAGAGCATGTACCACTACTGCAAGCTCTAAATCATGAGTAGGGTAGTTCAGCTCATGTATCTTGAGCTTACGTGACTCATATACAATCGTCCTACCACCCTGCATAAGCATGGCTCCCAATCTCTCAAGTGATGCATCTGTGCAAACCACAAAATCCTTAATAGGATCTGGAACCGCTAAGATGGGAGCACTAATAAGACACTCCTTGAGGACCCCAAAGGCCCTCTTGCACTATTCAGTCCAAGTGAAACTCTTCCCTTTCCACTGAAGGGAAGTGATGGGATGCGCTATCTTGGAAAAGCTCTCTACGAATCTATGGTAATAACTAGCTAATCCCATGAAACTCCTGACCTCTATCACACTAGTGGATGCTAACCAATCCTGAATAGCTTTGATCTTCGATGGACCTATGGAGATACCATTGCTTGATAGGATATGCCCTAAGTATTGTACCTCTGTCCTAAAGAAGGCACACTTCACCAGGTTGCCATAAAGCTATTGCTCTCGTAAGCATTGCAAAACCTGATGCAAATGATCCACATGCTCCTCCTCAGTTCGTGAATAGATCAAAATATCATCGAGAAAAATGATCACGAACTGATCCAAGTAAGTGCAGAACACCCCGTTTATGAGGCTCATGAACACTACAGGGGCATTCGTCAAATCGAAGGGTACCACTATGAACTCATAATGGCCATATTTGGTTCAAAAAGTAGTCTTACGAATGTCTGCCTCTGTGATGCATAATTGGTGATACCCAGATTTTAGATCAATTTTCAAGAACACTCTAGCTCCCTGCATCTAGTCAAAAAGGTCATCAATCCTAGGTAGAGGATAATGGTTCTTCACCGTCACCTTGTTTAACTTCATGTAATCCATGCACAAGTGAAGAGACCTATCCTTCTTCTTTACAAAGATAACTGGTGTGCCCCATGGTGAAACACTAGGTCAGATGTACCCCTTCTCAACTAACTCCTTTAACTATAGTTTGAGCTCCATGAGCTCACGTGTAGTCATCCTGGAGGGTGCACGAGACACTGCCTCTACACATGGCACTAGATCGATGTAGAAATCTACCTCTCTATGTGGAGGCATACCTGGTAATTCTGGCAGAAACATGTCGACAAACTCTCTCAGGATAGGGTGGTCATCCAATGAAGCCTCAGGCTCATCCTCTAATCTATCACTAACCGTGATAGTGAACATCTAACATCCCTTCCGCATGCATCGCTTAAGCTGCTGAGCAGAAATCATACGTACTACCGTGGGCTTCTAAATGCCCACTATCTAAATCGGTGCGCCATGATCATCTAAGCAGCTATTCACCCTTTGGTGACAATCCAGCTTGGCTCCATGAGCCACAAGCCAGTCCATACCTAAAACCACACCATAGGATCCTAATGGCATAACTCTAAGGTCACAAGATGTGGTGAAGGAACCCAAAGAAACCTCAAATTCTCGAACCAAGGTATCTACTAACATCCTGGCCCCAGAGGCCAACTCAACCTCCCACCTAATGTCCTACCTAGAAGCCACTAGCCTATAACATTCCACTAATGATGTAGAAAGAAAAGAATCAGTAGCTCTAGAGTAAAAAAGAATAGAGATGGGGGTATCCCCAAATCATACCTATTGTCTCAATAACTGAGGTCTGGAAATCAGCCTGGCGGTTGTCAACCACTGCAAACATGTGGTGGGACTTGCCCACATCTCCTACAGTCTGCTTTGACCCTCCAGAACGAGGCTTTCCCCCCACTGTGAAACTCTATGGACACTCTCTAGCCAAATGCCCTGCCCCACCACATACATAACATGGGTCCCTAGCTTGTAACTACCCTGACTGAGTCCTACCTGACTGCTGTTGTCCAGTCCATCCTGTGGACCCCTGTGAACCTCTATACGACTGATGTGACCTCACGAGTCCCGTAGATGATCCCTGTTGTCTCTGATCCCTATGCAGGCCCTGCTGCTACCAACCACGATTGTCCTCCCTAAACCCTCTACTAGGGTCTAGACCTCTATTGATGATGCTACTGCTGCTGTGGAGACCTAGGAGGTAATGATGAAGAATTAAATCCTCCTCTTTGTGGTGTTGGTTGTGGTCTACAAAAGTTCTGCTGCTGCTAGTGATTATGGTCCTGAAACTGTGGGCATGAATTCTGCCCTCGTCCCTAAATCTCCTCTGCAATATAAGCCTTCTCAGGAGCCTCACTCATAGTCTGGGGGTCTTCCATACGCACTGGTCCTGCTATTCCCTGATTCAAACCTCTGATGAATTTGTGCACTAGGATTTTCTCATCATGGAGATACTCTACGTAACGTGAAAGCTCAATAAACTAGCTCTCATACTGTGCAACCATGAGTCCTCTCTGTTGTAAGTCATGGAACTCATCTATCTAGCGCTATCTATAATGATCTGACAAGTAACGCACATTAAAGCACTTTATGAAAGTGTCCCATGTAAGTGTGTCTAATGATAACCGACGCTTAAACTCCTCAGTACGCCACCATGTAGGTACTACATCTCTCAGGAGGTGTACTACCACATGCGCTTTCATGTTGCTCCCATAAGGTCACAACGCGAAGCACCTGTCTAGACTGATGAGCCAAGC